>OY728165.1:657198366-659935028 GCA_963277665.1 Viscum album | reverse complement strand
AATATTTTTAAGATATAAATGATAATATAATTTATATAGAGAAAAAATTAATTATTATAAGGGTTCGATGAACATTTATTGTCAAAAATCATTTTCAATAAATTCCTGTTATTATTTTAAAAGTGGATATTCAATTATTTTGACAATTATTTAAATAAAATGAATATTATTATTTGAATCAGAATGTCGTAATTATCATAGAGTAAATTTTTTATAATTTTCTGAGATAGTCATATTTTTTGGTAAAATTTTATTATGGTATAAATATAATTTGTGTATTCTGAAATCATAATGTCCCAAAAGAGATGTAATATTTACTAAATATAAGATACAAGACCAAATATATGTTTTACCTTTTAAATAATTTTATTTTAGGTTTATTTTATTTCTTTTCATAATCCATTATGATTCCTCCAAAAAATATAACATATTTTAAGGTTTTATAATAAATTATTTAAGACTATGAACCACCTCTACATAATAAATGGAATTATTTTGTTATTATCAGACCATTTATATAATATAATAATGCAGACCACTCTAATTTTGTAGAAACCATGGGTTGGTTTTTAGTTTTTTGATAATTTATTATATAGAGTCCAAAACTAAAATTAAAATGAAATCACCTTATTTTCGCATATAAACCCAACAAGAATATCATTTATATTCACTCAAACTCTTTAGAGAGCATCCACACTCATAACTCCAATACATATATTCCTCCCAAGAAACCCTCAATCGTTCAAGAATACCCTCCCATTCCTTTAGTGTAACAAACTCATGTAAGGGGTCTTTCACTCTCCTCTTAAATCAGAACTCCGTTTATGTTATGTATTTTACATTTAATTTTATTATGATGTGATATGATTTACCATAATCTCCCAACTTTCCATTTTATTTTTAAATTATGATAGATTACATTCACTCTCATTAAGACTCCCATGATCATTTATATACACCTGTCACAATGCAGAAATTTTGTATGGATTCTTTTTTCTATTCATGTTTCTTCATTAACTTATGCAGTCAATTTCTATTTCCTATTGATGTTACATGTCCTTCCATGACCCTCTCACTTACCATTTTATTTACATATTATTATAAAACCATTCTTATATCATTAACAATTATTATTATTTTTTTAGAAACGTCATTATTGCTGGAAAAATTTGATAGGGATTTTCTATTCCCAAACAATTCTATTTTGTATATGATACCCATTATTTTATCTAGTGTATTCACCTTTATGAACAAATATGTATTTATTAGGGACTAATATGTATTTATTTCAAATTCCTTGATAAGGGAATAAATTATAATTATAAATGAATCCTTGTCTTATGATCTATCTAGCACACAATAGCTTGAGAATGAAATGATTATGATGGGAGTGCCTAAATAGCACTCTAGTGTATTTGGTAATATTTACTATCATGATACATCATGTTATGATAGAGATATAAATGATTCCTTTATGAGAAATTACACACCATGATGTATTAGTGGTTTAAAAATGAAATGTTTTTATGATTCTGGGTTTTATGTTGTTGCCACATTATCCATGTTGGGATTATAATTCAATATCATATCTCATTGTTCATATTTATGATTCCTAATCTTTTTATTCATCATTAATATTACTATTTCATAACATGTATCTCCTTATGAAATTTTTATTCCCTTACTCTGCATTATAACTCACCCCATTATTATTCTGCCCCTAGGTTATCCAATGATGTTTTGAGTGAGAATGAATATTAAGAACATGTTACGGTGGATTTTAATAAATATGATGTATTTCATGATTTACGTTTATATATAATGTACCTATGTCCCAAATAAACATGACATAATTATCTTTTGAGTTGTATTAAGAGTTCTCTTATGTAATAAATCATGCATTAATGTGAAATAAAGAGCATTGTTGTTGTAGTAGGTATCAAAGAAAAAGTTTTGTTATTTTTGGGATTATGTTCAGAAAAACCTAGAGAATGACATAGGGTTAATACTATGTATAATAAAACAGCCCTAATGTTTGGAAAAAATAGAGTAAATTATTTATCAAGAAAGGGCATCCTTGTATGGATAATACTAGTGGACATGTTTCTGATAGTTCATTAACTAGGGTTAACAACATTGAAAATTCATTTTCGGCCATACTCGATGTAACCGACTACACAACAACAGGCCTCACTGCATGCCTAGTTTGACACTCCTTGGCAATACGCATGGGTAAATTCATGATCTCATTATGAACAATTATTACTAGAAAAAAATAATCACCATAATTATACTTGTTAGGAAATAATTCATGGATAACATGGATTGAAGCCAAAAAATTCATAAGTTAGTGAAATAAAACGGTGTTATATGTTATCACCATATTTCATTGTATTCCCCATTATGTGTTTTATATTTTTGAAAAAAACATCCGTAATTTTTAATTTACTCAATCTAATGGCCTGAAATAGGAGGATTTTGGTATACAATCAATATGAGGGGCAATGTGATTACTACACCCAATGATATGTCAAACCAGATGGGAGTAGGAATCATGAACATCATGAAAATACACACTCATTTGACTTAGGTTATAAATATAATATTTAATAAAGAGGAGCTTCCAAACTACCCTAAGAGAGAACAAGCTACAATCCAAAGCTTCATGTGATAATGGTCTATTAGATACAATTGATCATCAGATCCATTAATCATGGTACAATAGATCAACTCCATTGAGAAGACATTATACATCCTTCAACATTCCAAACAAGAGATGGTTCTTATTTTTTTATCATATAGAAGTTGACGATAATCAGTGGTGTACATTGACATATATTATTAATCTATAATAACAGATCAATGAAATGGAGTGGATGGAATTCAAAAAAAATTAGGCAAATATTTTCCACACAATCTACATCATAAAATGAAATGGTATTTCCATACAATAAAGAAAAAATATAAAGAATCAATTGACGTGTACATGAAAAAATTAAAATGACTCTCACTATGTGCTTTGGGTTTTGCCTTTACCCTCGCATGCAAGGTTGACTAATTTTTTATCGTCAAAAGTATTTTCAATGAAAAGCCTTAGAAATCAGATCCTTTGATAGTTATGAGTAAATTTTCAAATGTGACCTCAATGTAAAAATGCATTTTTGGGAATCTAGATGGTATTACTGGTTATGAAATTCATACATCATGATATGTAATGAAAAACCATGTCCATCAGGATGAATCTATGTAAAAAACTGTCCTAAAAATCATCTAGGGGGCCTACCTCATGAAGCTCCTTTATAGAGATTCCACCCCCAAATAATTGATGGTGGTAGATGGCTCCATGAGTATGATAATTCCTTCAATCCCTAGAGGCAGATGACTCCACAAGTCTGACAAGCCCCGCAAGCAATCGAGGTGGATGGATTTGAAAGTCTCACAGACTGCGCCTCCCTAAGATGGTTATTTTCTCTTCAGGGCTTCTCATTGATCATAGAAAGACCATTTTCTTATTAATACCTAGCTCCCCTACATCATAAGGATAGTTAACCCAACATTTAACTTATGGTCTCTCATATTGAAAATCCCCCGAGCACTATGAATTATATATATAAATGAATCATTCAAGGTTTTATAGCATTATTAATCACACATTTCCATGTTCCTATTTACCCCAAATGATGGTGGGTATTCCATTCAAAATGGACTCACCATTTATAAATTAGTAATGAACTCACTTGTACTAGAGGCTATATAGATAATTGAACCTTCACAAAGAACTCCATTTTCAAATCATGTGTTTATTACAAGTTAGGGTCACCCTGGTTTATGGGGATCCTATCTTCACAAATCCCCTATCCTTCTTGAAGCAGCTGAGTTTTGTGAAACACCTCTCATTGGGGACCCTTGTTTCACGGTCCCTTCTTCTATACATCCCAATAGGCTTTTATGATGTGATTTCATGATTCCTCAAGCTCTGTTCCTTGTTTCATTACCTTAATATTTGAATTTCAATATAGGAACAGTAATGGCTATTTCATTTTTACATAGCTAAAATTATATTGAACCCACTATTGACAAATTCTATACCTCACTCCCATCAGTAATTGGTCAAGCCTTCCCTTCCCCATGTGTGGGTTTGTGACTAGTTATGTATCTCTAATAGGTGAGGAGTGATTTCCTCCATATCCGTGTTAAAAAAGTTAAACTACATATCCCCAAAGTCCACACCACATGACCTCAAAATGTGGATGATGCATGTGTAGAAAGCCTGAGATGATCAATTATGGTATTGGAATCAACGCCCTCTCACCACTATCTCTCTTTCATTCGGTGGTGCCACCAGGTTCTCATCAGTCTGTCTCCATGTAAGCCCCGACACACATCGATTGGGTGATCTATGTATGACTAACATGGAATGAAATATTCCTCACATTTAATTACATTTCCTCATACAAAAAGACATGTTCTTCATGTTTTTTCCATAAATAAGCCTCATTTCATCCCTCAATGATGCAGATTTTGCAACGTGTCATCTTGTCTACTAATTCATCTTGTTTGTCAAACTAAGAATGACACACATGGGAATAGACTTTAGTAGTGACCATAACACCATTAATTCGGGATTAATCTTGTTGTAATCCTAATACCACCATCAATATGAAATTTGTGGGATTTTATTGATATCTTCTAAAAAAGGTATATTGGTAGCCTCAAAGAGGTTCAATACCAATCATTGGTAATCATTGGTGTCCAACTCCTAGGGGGTGCACCTCCCTGGTCTACCCACAGTGGTGTCCAAATAGTCATACACATGTGCTACCTCTTCAGTTATAATGCCCCGTGAACTCCCAAAATTATGTGGAAATTGATTCCCAACCAACTCAAATACTTAAGAAGCCTTTCTGAAGTCCATGCACACCATACACATCCATATGACATTATCTTGGAAATCTCCAAAGAATAACATGCCCCGTCTCATGGGATAAATTATTCCAATCCCATTGAGAATCTCTCATGGAGTAATCACCATCATCCACCTTCATGAAGCAAAAATCATGCAATAGCCTGAATTTTCAGATTATAGGGACTTCGATTCACATCCAGTACCGATACGTAGGAATCCTCCATGAGATTAAATCACACCACTCTTATCTTCACATAAATTCACTCTCATCTATAATGTATGAAATTAAAATATATATGATATAATAACTATATGAAATTTGATTCCTCAATAACTGGGATATTCAGGAAGCCTCACCAATGATCAATCCCAACATACTTAATGACCCATCTATTCAATACATTTCATCCACATCATTTACATTCATCCCGATTCTTAACTGGGCTTCCACATATTGGTGGGATCACACTAATAATCCTGACATCTCCTATGAATAATCCACATCTATATACTTCATCACCTCACCCTTATACTGTTGATATCTCATCTTTAATATGGGTTGTCTTAGTGTGTAAGCCCCATCCATCTACATCATCGCTACTCCTAGTAGCATCTGGGTAATCTAAATGTGTAGCCCCACTCCATCCAAACAAGAGAGATCCACTTATTATGAGCCATCAAAGTTCGTAATATCCACTCACTAAAATAAATTTCATGGGTTTTGATAGTTGTCTTCTAAATAGGGTATGTAGAAAGTATCCATGAGGTTTAATAAATCCAATGGTAAACCTTGGATTCCCCATAATTGGTGTATACCTCTTTGATCCACCCTCATTGGTGTACGGATCAAGAATCTTGTTGTCAAATCATTCATTTAGAACAAACCACCCTGGGTCTATCCTCAATGGGCATTCTGATCAACCAATCTGATAAACATTCGAGGTGCTCCCTCGTTGATATGTACCTATACGATCTAACTTATATGTGTTATGATCAGACAATTTGAACTATGATACATGTTAAATGCATGAACCTCTATCTCCTATAAACATTAAACTCGAGGCCTACCCCAGGTTAAATATTGGAGGCCTTAGGAAAACCTCATAAGACAAGGGACGAACATAATGTACCCCAAAAAAATTTGGGATGCCTCGGGTTTCCATGAACATAATAATTCCTCTTATAATACAGAATATATGTGTACTAATGTTCTAACATCTAGATATCGCAGAAATTACCAATGTGAATACTCTGCTGAATGAATGTTTCATTCCTAAATTGACCCATTGGAATGTCTAGATTGAAGAATCTTAATTAACAAGCATCCACTGAGAGATGTAACTCGGTGGAGTTTCATAAACAATTTCTTAATCTATAAGGGACCCCGAGATTAAGAAGTTAATTTTGGGGAAGAATATATGAAATTAAGGACTCACATTCCATCCTATCATTTTTATCAAGGGGAGAAATCTCTGAAGGAATGATTAATGTCATATACATTAGGAATGTAGTAATACATGGTACAACGAACCATCTGTTATAATAAAAAATGTATCACGCAAGAGTGAATGCATATGAAATAGAAATGGTGAAGCCAACATGAATCTATTCTCCTCATCATTGGAATTAATAGTGTTCTAGACATCAGTAAATGAGTGTGTCTTCAGATCTAGCTAAAAGGCACTAGGTCCCAGCATGAAAATAGTGGTCTTGGAATGAACCTCACAAGAATTTTAGGCAGTTAATGTTTTGGAATTATGGTCTATGACACCGTCATCATGTATCTCTCACTATCTTAACATCCATGGATGTCGGAACAATGTAAGGGAATAGTTCATTGATTTCCCATATTCATAATGATTTTTTAATATTCTTTCATTGAAATACCATATTTAAAATAATCCAACACCTCCACCAGTAGATGAAAGAGAAGGAGAAACATCAATGTAGAAATCGGTAACAACTTATCCTCTACCATTTCATCATCCACGAATACAGCTACCAGGGGTCCAAACTTACGTATCATGCTTGGAAATTGTTTTTAGAATGGTGATAAACACTATACACTAATGATACAAGTAGAAGGGGGTCATTACCACCGGGGAGTTGTCCTGAAAGGACCTAGAGGCATCAGTACCACACCCTCAATACCACACAAATGGGTCGTGCAACGATCTACTACTCCCCACTCCAACATCGAACCACATCAGGGGCCTCTCCCTGAAAGGTTCATAGGACTCACTCCCCTATGACTATGAGGTAAACTATATCTGATTCATCCCATATACCACAACCTCCCAAGATCTTACTTGTAGGGATACCACCAATCCATGTCAAAGATACCAACAAGTCTCTCAGGTAGAAGAACAGATGGTATACTCTCCAACGTCACTGGAACATGTACGGATGATCTGACGCCAATGTCGGGTGAAATCTCAAGAAGATTACCATTAGGGGAATCATCTTCTATAGTTATATTTCCCTATTACACCCTATTGAATTCTACTAGGCCTCTACCACTATAGAGCAGAGTCCTATGAGTGTTTGATTGGGATCAAGACCTCAGCGACCACACAGGTGGGTTGGGATGACTCTTTCGATCTCCATCAAATCTAGAAACCACTCTGGTCCAACATGTTATGATGATATACAATGTGGATTCCCCCCTCAGACCATTTACATCTATACTGAAGGAAATCACTACTCCATCCCTCAAAAATCTGGGGGTCCTCCCTACCCATCCATCATCAGTCCCTATAAAGGTTCTCCCTATCTTATCGACATCCAGCACAAAGGTCCTCCATGTGCCTTGGTTTCATGAAAGAGAGTATAACCCCATATCAATGACTGTCAATGAGAAGTTACTACTTGCACTATGCCCATCTAAAGTGGGGCCCATCCCATCTTCATTAATATCCAATGCTAAGATCATCCTCACCTCTAGTTCAATTTTTACGATGTTTTACCTCATGTTAACCCTAACATCCAGCACAGAGGTCCTTCCAATGCTACAATAAACCAACATAGAGTCTCGCCCAATGTTAACACCAACTGCATTAGTGGTCTTCCCTGACCCACAACTCATAACCTAAAAGGCTCTCCACACACCTCTAGAAACAACTATAGAGGTCCTCCCTGGAACTAAGATCACCACACATTTGTCATCCTCATGTATAATTTGACATATGCCTAGGTGATCCTCACTCTTCATCACATCAATGTGGGGGCTCTCACTAATCCCGTACATGAAATGGAGGTCCTACCCATATTATTGTTGACTCTAACAAAGGTCCTCCTTGCTACATCAACACATAGAGTGCAGGTCCTCCACACTCTCATAGTTTTCCCAGCGAAGGTCCTCCTCAATCCCATAACAATAGATATGGAGGACCTCCCTATACCCCATCCAACTCAACTTTAGGTCAACTACACTCTAGAGCAAACCAGTACAGAGGACCTCCCTAGGGAAAAAAATTAACTTGACCAAAATATCTATTCTAGGGAAGAATAAAAAATTTTAGGAGCTGAAAGAAGAACTTAGAGAGGAACTAGATCATTGTGAATCCAGTCCAATTTTCTGATTATAAAAGAGAATGTGACACAATGGTAGAGCCTTCACCCTAATCCACTACATCAGAGTCTTGGTTTGGAACCCAACATGAGATTTTCTTCTTCTTGTGTAGTTATATTTACAAGATCCTTAAAATACCCATTATGTAATGAAAGAGGATGATGATTTTGATCCCTTCTATCTTTTTTTATATAGTCATCTCCATCATTTCTTGTTTCATTCTCTACCTCAAAATTAAATAATATTGAGTTATTTATGGTCATGGTAGACCATGAGAGCTAGAAATATCATCCACCAATAGCTGCAACCCTCACATATTAAGTGGCGGTCAACACCCCATCATATAGGGACATGATGATGTTGTTGGTACCACCCCTAATAGACGACATAGTAGGAATCAACCTATCAATTTATAATAAATTCTATCCACCATGCAGTCCACCACCACAATGGTTCACATCAGTTCTATTTTAAGTTACCCATCAACCCCCATTTGAATAATAAGGCAATCAAACCATAGATCCCACTAATGAACAGAGAATCTTGTGGGAAACTCAAGGGGTGGATCAGTTGCGTGAGTTGTTTTTCAAAATATATTCCCTTGACATTGACATTAACTAGTCTCTCACCCAGGTGGGGTCATGTGTCTCTACCAAAGCATATGGATGATGCATTTCCAAATCCATAACTTTAAGTAGGAATACCTAAGGTGTGAGTTGGATAGTGACATCATCAGTCAGTAGGGTCACATTGATATTTTAGTGGTGCTTTCTCTAGCTCAACAACCAAAATCATGTAGTTTTCTCCATACCCTTGAGAAATAATGCATTTAGATCATTGATGTGATCCACATACTGATTGAAGAGGATACCCAACACATGTAGATACATGGTTGTGGATAGTATGAATCTCTCCACACCAATCACATCCTATGGCCGCCAAACCTTCCCAATGACATCAAGGATATGCCTCTGAGGACTATTTCAATAAATATGATTTTTCACGAGATACACATGGAAGGGGGAATCAATCCATTATTTGATGAAGAGAACCTTTACCATGGAGAAACACATCTGGCAGACAATATAGGTGTTCACACTCTTTAGAAAATGGGGTTTCATGTCCATGGAGACCTCAATGCATTATTGGCTATCAATCAGAATACTGATTAGGATGATGGTCAAATCATGACATCCAATCCATCTGACCCATCTGATGTTGCGCAGATGACACTGCTCAATCATGATAAGGCTGGCTTGCTCCAGCATTTTATAGATAAAAAAAGGTTCATTTAAAATCTCAATGTTGAGTGCATTTTATAGAAATGAATAGCCTATGGTGATCCTCGATACAATATCATCCCTCCTCCACTATGGAATGAAGGTAAGACAGATGTCCTCCCTAGACAGTTGCCTCCCATCGATCCCAAAAATCATGTGTAACCCAATAGGGTAGATACTGAAGCCTGTGGATGGAGACCATGTTATATATAACCAAATCCTCCTGAGCTTCGTCAGAATACTCTTCAAGGTCCAACTGAGATCCTTACACCAGAACCGCCATAAGATGTTCTTCAGGCCAGTCCTCATGTATTTTCTTTTCAGGTCCATCAGTCCCACCAGGAGTTGGTGGTGTTTCCTACTGTGTTTATGAGCCTATGAAAGAATTGGTTTTCCAATAACCTTATCGAGAGAGGAATCATTGCTAGAATGATATGATAGCCTCTCTCGCATCCCACCACTAGTAACTTGTTACATGAGAGTTCTAAATCTCACATGAGGTAATCCTTTATATGGCATGGGTGGATGACATGAAGGCACCCCTATATTTTTTGAATCACATATTTATCTTCTTCAATGGGATGGGTGACCCGCTACAGCATCTGGCCCATTTAACGGAATGGCCCGAAGGCCTTCATTTTTATTGATTTTTTATAACCCACCTTTCAAAGGATGAGGGGGAAACCTTACAAGGCCCTTATTCTTAGAGATTACAGGGCCCATAGGGTTAGGAAATTACATGACCCGAAGGACTTAGGAAATTCAACCAGACTATCTACAAGGAACTGCCCCTCCCCATAATTTTCATCCTGATAGTAGATCTCTACCTTTGCATGACCATCTTCCTAGGCTTCTCATGCAAGCACAAGATGGTGCCGATGGCATAGCTAGACCCTCTCATTCTGAAAATCCATTTGGCTCTACTCTGGGGAGGGAACCTGCTCTAAATCCTCTTCTAGGGATGCTCTTTTTTTGTAGAGTGTTTGGGGGCTGCATTCATGTGGCCCAAAGTCCTTGGGGGAGGCCCCGAGGCCTTAAGGTGGCCTTAAGGCCTTGAGAATCAACTGGAACGAAGGCCTTGGATAGACCGAAAGCCTTACATGACCTGAGGACCAAACTGGTGGCCCGAAGGCCTAGATGGATGAATAGTTCTAGCTACTATAGAACCGAATAGTGCCTACTACAGTGCCTGCTACAGCACTACTATAATACTGCTACAGTACCCCAAAAATATGCCTCGACCCAGATTTGATCTCCAGTCTATTGGATTCCCATAGAGTGTCCTCAACAACTGGGCTGAGGCTCATGTACTCATCTGGCCCATTTCATAGCAATGTGTGGAACCTTGATGGTAATGCCATAGAATTAAGAGTCCTCAAAATTCAGATTTTTTGTTCAATCATTTTAATTACCAAGATTCATTTAGTACAGTAATTTATTAAATGGGTCTATCACTGCTTGAGAGGATCTTTATAGGATGTTCCACTGTTAGATTAGCTATAGCACCCATAAGACTAGTATTTCTCTACTCTTCAAGTGGAAGAAATAACAATTTTTACAAGTCGCAGACTTTGTTACATTTAAAAGGCCTCACCTATTGAATTGAAATGATTCTAACTAAAGAGATGTTGTTATGATATGTGTGGGGAATGTGAAGATTGAATTGGTCTCGTCCCTCATCACTCATAATTTCTAATGCATATTTCTCTATTTTTCTAACAATGATATGTACATAGATGTAACCCTGAAACATTTTAATTAGAAATGCACATCGCCTCCTCCAGCTCCTTCAAGAAGATCCATCAACACATAGACTGTTATTCTTGCACAGATAGAGGTCCCCAATCGACTAGAGTTGTAACTAATACAACCTAACTCATAGCCTCACTAAGGGAAACTACCACATGTTCATCCTAAGGATGAAATATCTCCCCACATAGAATTGATTCATGTAATAATGTATTGCCCCACTATCACAAGGGTGGGACAATCAGTTTTTAGCACCTCATCAGGATCTATCCCCTCGTTTGGGCTAGGCTCTTAGTGTTCCTTTCCCAGACATGATGAACCAGACCTACTAATTATATGATGTATAAATTTGCAATTATTTTCCATTTTCAATGTATTATGAAATCATGAAGTTTCCACAATGTAGGATGCTCAAGGAGGAAGATCTCACTGATCTCCCTAACTAATGATCCTATGATAGGTTCCTCATACATATCATCACTGGATGTTCTATGTTTAATGACTATCATCAAGACTAGGTTCACAATAATGTAGTCATATCTGGTCCTACAATGACACAGGTGGAATAAATCTCTGCAAAGCCCGATAATGATCGTGAATGTGAATGATAGTAGGCCTCATACCATGGGACTCAGAATTATGACAACTGGTTTTCTCAAAAGTATGTTGTGCTAGCCCGTGGTATCATTTGGGCCTATCTAAATCAGCCCGAGCATCATAAAGTTTCCAAAAATCTTATATTTTTCACTTAGGAATCAATATATTAGCCTTGTAAATCTCTTCTGAGAAGGCATAAATTGTGTATGGGAATGAAAATTTGCATCCTAGTGTCAATGTTTTCTCACACACATAGTGATTTCATGCCAAAAAAATTGGAATCAAACATAAAATTCACCCATCACTGGAGAATTCCCTTAGTGATGACCATGAGAATGACTCAGCGAATAATGTAAAATTATTGGACACTTTCATGGATCCCAACAATGAGGAGTGTTAGTAAGGTCTACAAAACATTTTCTGCCGACGTCATCATCGACGAGGTCGTGGATATGTTAATCGTCAAAATGAACAGGCCACTGCTTCCATTAAATATGTGTACATTGTAAATATAACACTCCAAGCTTCCACAGAATTCTTCTCTCTGAATAATACAATAGTGTGAGTTGTACGCAACTTTGAGTTCTAACACACTACAACTAATCAAACTAGCTATCATGAATAGTAATACCCTCTTTCTGATATTTTATAAATTTTATCTTTCAAAATGGACTCCGTTTTTGGATTTGGAATATCAAAATTAACTTAGGGTGATTTTTTGGTTTTTTTCAGAAAATATTCAATTTTTGATGAATAGTGAAAAACCTAGAGTTGTAGTTTAAAACCAAATGTTTATTTAAAAAATTATTTTATTTATTTAAATTTATTTTAGGTAAAAATAAATACATAATATCTATATAGGTTCAATGTAATTTATTGGATTCAGTTTATAAAAAAATTTATATATAAAAATTTTATTGAAATTTTTACTGTCTTTTACCCACTTCCTAGGAGCTTTTTCAAATTTACATAATACTTAATTTTATCGCTTTTGTGATTTGAATTTCGAAAATACAAGAGGTACGGTTGATATCAATAAGTAAAATTTTTTTTAATGCGATAAAAATAATTTTTGTTGAATAGTAACTTTTGACATTTATTTACTACCGTTAAAAGTAAATAGGGTAATTAAAGGTAAAAATTATATTATTATTACCCTAACACATGTCTTAAGTCTATTATATAGCTATCATATGACCAAAAACATCCTTAGGAATAAAATATGATCCTTTAGGTACGCTTGTATTAGATTAGAACATTTATTATTATGTAATTCAAAGAAGAGTTAAAAGTGTCATATTCAAATTATAATAACAAAACCATTTTTAATATAGGGTTACACATAAGATAAATTAGACTATAAATATTCATTAAAAAACTAAAAATATTTCTACATAACTTTATTTTATTTATATTTCTTAGAAATTAAATAATTTAATTTATTTATGACACAATGATGATGTAGTAATTACTTAATTAATGAAATATTAAATTTTTTGAAATTATAAATATCCAAATAAATGTAATTTTATAATTTTTATGAATTCCACTAATTTTCTAGGTTAATATGATATGTTAGGGCTGGTTAGATGAATTTTTATGAAGTAGTAATGCTTTTATGAATTTTGAATAAAAAAACCAAATAGTGTCAAAATTGACATAAAAGAGTTTTTTAAAAAATATTTAATTAGTTATTGATATACTATTCCTAAAAATATAATGTTCTAACAAAAGTTTTATATAATGATAGTTGTATCACTAATGAACCACATGTGGTTCTCTTGGATGTATATAGTTTGTTTATTAACCATATAATATAAAAAAAAGAGACATGGTAAATGTCAAACAAATTAAGTAAGAGATAAATCTAAAAGATAAGGATAATATAGTGAGCCAAACCTATCTAAGACCTATTAGTTGAGTGGTTTTTGACCCATCCCAACATTTGCCTTTAAATAATTTATTTTGGTGCCATTATAAATTTAAAATTAATATAATATAATATAATATTTCTGTTTCTAGCTTTTCCTAAGGTGGCCCTCACCCCGCTTATAAAAGGGAACTCCACCTTCTATTTAATTCACACCTTCAAAACATTTTTCACCAGCCATACCCTACCAAAATACCCCCTAATATATCCTTCCCTCATCTTAGTGTCCTTCATTTAGTGATAATTCCACCCTAAGGAGCCCTTTTGATCAAATCAAAAGGAAGAACCCGAAGAAAAGGTAAATATTTCAGAACCTCTTTCAAGTTCCTTTCTTCATCCACTTCCTCTTTCCTTGTTGTTTCCATTATAAAATAATAACTCCAGTATCTTATATATAATGTGATGTTATTATAAATATGGTACAATGATATTCATTATTCTATCCATCCTTTAAATGACATGTCACCATACGTGCGTACGTTCGGCTTACCATCTCCACGTCGTGGAATTAATGTTATTCAATACATTATTATTTGGATGGATATAATAATGATGTGTAATTGATTTAAATAATAAATATAAAATGATAATGATTCTTTATATATGATATACCATCCAATTATATATTATTTTAATATAAAAAGAATAATATTGTCGCTCGTGCGTACATATGGATTATCATATCCATGAACGCGATGAGATTCATTCCCAATCGTAATCCCTTCAAGACTAATTATCATTAGATGATTAAAATATTTTTTAAAGACTTAATATCAATATGAATATAAATAAGATACATCCTCTCCATAATAAACAATACATACGTAACAAATAATATAAAGGAAAATGAATAAGTTAACACTCCAAACGATGATAAAATGAGCATTTTATTGACAAAGCAATGTTAAAAGATCACATGTGATATCATATTAATTTATTTGATTATTAAAAAATTTAATAAAAAATTTAACACCATTAAAAAATACGTTAACCTACCCTCGTCTAAGGAAAAGTACATGCTAAGGGTTAATTTCACAATCTCTTAATTATCAGAGGATGTTTGTACATAAGTATCTACTGGGACCTCTTTATCATCCACATCCATGCTTCGTAAAAAGGTACTTATTAACTTTTTTACTATTTACTAGACAATTGGGTGAAGACATTTATACCCTTATTTGACCTTATATGTTTTTAAAGGATTCTTTTCGTCGTATTCCAAACAAGGTACATTATGACCTTTTTGACAAAATTAAGGTAAAAATGTTTTTTATTCTTATACGGTGGGTGCGAATATTTTCTTCTATTATAATATCATCCGAAACATCCCTTAAAAGATTATAAGAATATTTTAAAAATATATTTCTTTTTTATAATTATGTTACTCTTAAATTATTTCAAAATAGAAAGTGATATGTCTCTAAAAAAGATTTTTATTTCATCTATGTCAACATTCATTGATGGATTTTATGCTTATTTGAATTTTATTTGTTATGATACAAAACTTCTATATTGTATTGAATGTTTTATGATATTTATGACTATGTATGTGTTATTTTAACACTATTCATGGTTATGGATAAATTATTTACATTTCATATGCTATTTTTAATACGAAAGTTTTTGTTATGTTTAAACCTTTTGATATATGGAATGTATTGGACATAGTAAGTGATGGGTATAGCCCGCTATATCTCCTCGATTAATCAGTCGGTCTCATGAGACAAACTAGTGTCTTGGGAAAAGGCCTTGAAAAAATCATATTTGTATTCTTGGAAAAAGGCCCTGACTATGTGGTTATGAAAGTCTAGCATTATGCATTCCATCATTATGAAAGTTGCTATTGATATTGCATGTGATTATTCAACTAGTAGAATATCCATATGAATAATTAAATGGAATTATTTGATTTTATATTTACCATATTATGTTGAATGTCATGTTTAAAAGGATTTTTTTAGTCTTATACATTGACATAAATGATTATGCTTATTTATGAATGTTTCTGCAATATTTTTATCCTTTTTGAGAATCTGAGAACACCCCTTTCTATGTTTTATTTTTCACAAGTTGAGAAGAACTATTTAATGACTGACCTGCCGGTATTGTCTATGAGATCGCAGTGTTTTCTATGGAATAAATGTTGTTGTAGTATTCCATTTTACGATGTAATGTAAGTATTATGAATGTATCTAGTACCTCTAAGGATACTGAACTAATGGGTCATTCGAAACATGATCATTTGTGATCATGTCGATGATGCATAAAAATGCACCAACTCAGGGCTTTTGGGGTTGGGGCGTTACAATTGGTATCAAAAGAAGTTATTAAAAAACCTTGTAATATAGATTTTGGTAAACTCTGATTAAAGAACATATCCCTAATATAGACTTTGAGGATTAGTATAGTAAAACATCCAAAAAATTTTGTATTGTAGATATTTTTTTAGTTTCCTAAAATTCATCCCTTTATGGATACAATCTGGTAGAGGTGGCTCTGGCACATATGTACCTTGGGGTAAAACCCGAAAACACCGCTTTGAGCGAGACTCGAATGAGAACTAGGGTACGAAAACGGGCCTTGCTGCAATATTGGTTACGACACTCTTGGGGGATATGTTTAGGATAATTCTCATTTTCTTTAAAAACCATTATTATGGGTTTATGAGTATATACTACATCAAGGAATGTTTTTTATGAATATGGATTATATCCATATACTGTTCAATTAATTTTTAGTATTTTACATGTTTTGAATTATGTATTGAGATTCATAAACTAATATAGTTTATTTCATTATTTAGAAATGGATACTAGTGGAAGGAATGGATACTTTATAAATTCACGCACTCCATGAAGGGATTTCCCTTCTACTCAAGATAATTGTAGTAGAGCTGGTGATGCAACTTGTGCTGATCAGCTAATCAACATACTGGGACAACTCACTCAGGTAATGAATAATAACCTTATCCATGTGGAGCACCCTGATCTAGAGTGTGGAGGATAAATGTTATATATCTTCATGAGGAAACAACTGCCAACATTCAATGTGGGTACAATTCCACTAGTAGCTGAGAAATGGATAAATTCCTTAGAGAAAATATTCCACGACTTGGGGAGTAGAAAAAGGGAAAACGTTTTCATGGAAGTTACCACCTCAATGGAGATGATGATCAATGGTGGTAATTGATTTAAAACACAAATGAAGATTGTGATGTATCAAATAAAGAATGAAGGTAACTTGAAGAAGTTTTCATTGAAAAATACTTTCCTCATGACCATCGAGTGGATATAGAAAGATAATTTGTGTGTCTTAGGAAAAAGAAGGATGAGAATGTCACAAATAATGATGGTAAATTTACAAGGTTAGAAAGGCATGCTGTAAATTATATACGTAACCCAAGAAGTAATATTTATCATTTCAATGATGGGTTAAAACCATTTCTCTATCGAGCATTTGTCTCAAAATCCTTCTAATTGTATTAGGATATTTTCCTATGTTCTATCAAGACAGAAAAATAATTCTCAAAGTCATATGAATTTAAAACAATGCAAGAGAAGAATATAACTCTTGAATACTCTAGAAATATAAATAAGGGGAAGAAAGAAAAAGTTTAATATCTATCATGCAGTAAATGTGGGAAGAAACACCCTGGTACTTTCCTGAATGAAATGGGAGTCTATTATAAGTGTGTTGAAAATAGACACCAAGCTCGTGATTGCATAGGGATGAAAGAGGTTGTCGATGTTGAATGATACATTTGTATATAAAGGGTGAATTATACTAATGACTGTCATAAGCATCAGGGGAACTTACCTTAGAAATGTCAATGGGATCAAGGCCAAGCTTATGCAATCACTACTACTATGGTTGAAGCTATGAAAGACGTTTTGGTAGGTAATTTAATGGTTTCCTCAGGTTTAGAAAATTCTTTATTTGATTATGGATCATCGCATTGTTTCAATTCATCCCAGTTTTATAAGTAAAATAGATATTTCTAATTTTATTTAACAAGGGAGTTTTCAGTCAAAACGTTTAAGGGAAGTATCATTGCAATAAATTTTTGTGAATCCATCCCCATTAGGGACTCTAAATGTTCTTTATCTGGTGATCTCATCATTATATTCGTGATTGAATATTACATAATCCATATTAAGGATTGGATTTGGCACTATGATCCAAAAATATATTGTAAGAATAAGGAGGTTACTATTTTTGATGACGATGAAACAGAACACCTTTTCTTTAGAGCAGAAACATCGCCACCTAATTCTTATCTAGATCCACCCACAATAAGTCAATGAAATTCAATTTTTTTGTAGGAAGTGAATGAAATTAATGTGTGTGAGGATACTAATGTTCAAATAGATGATTTACCTATTATGAATGAAAATGATGATATGTTTCCAGATGATTTACCTTGATATCCTCCATAACGAGAAATTGTGTTTTCCATTGATTTAATTCCAGGATCAAGGCACATATCGATGACCTCTTATAGAATGGCCTCTGTGGAATTAGTGGAACTAAATAAACTAATAATGGAATTGTATAATAAGTGATTTATTCACCCTAGTGTTTCTCCATGTGGAGCCCCTACTCTTTTTGTTATGAAGTAAGATGGATCTATAAGGTTGTGAATTGACTACAGGGGGATCAATGCAATAAAAATAAAGAACATGTATCCCCTACCTCGCATTGATGATTTATTCAACCAACATCATAGAGCTTAATATTTTTCAAAGATTGACCATCAATCTAGATATCATCAGTTGTGTGTGAAGAAGGAAGAAATTCCGAAAATAGCATTTTGAACCAGGTACGGGCATTACGAGTTTACAGTAATGCCTTTTGGATTGACTAATGCACCCTCTATCTTCATGGATCTAATTAATAGAGTTGTTAAGGAATATATTGATGAATTTTTAGTGGTATTTATTGATGATATATTGGTATAATCTAAATTCTACATAGATCATGAAAATCACTTTCACATTATCTTTATGACACTTAGATGAAATTAATTATATGAGATTTTATTCAAGTGTGAATTTTAGCATCAAGAGATTTTTTTCTTAGACAGGTCGTCTCTAAGGATGGAATCTTTGATGATCCTTCTAAGACAAGAGAAATACAATAATTTCAAACACTGGAGAGTATAACTAAGATATGCAGTTTTACTGTTTTAGTAGGTTATTATCAGTGTTTGGTCAAGAATTTTTCCTGATTGGCTATCCCATTAAAAAAGGTCACCTGAAAAGGGGTTAAATTTGTGTAGGCAAAACAGTGTGAAGAATGTTTTGAAGAATTGAAGAGATAATTAGTCAATGATTTTATATTGACTCTACCATAAAAGAATGATGAGTTTTTTATTTCATGTGATGCATCGATGAAAAGACATGGTTATGTCCTTATGCATAATGATATATTTATTGCCTATGCATCATGACAACTTAAAATTCATGAGAAAAACAATCCTACTCATGATCTTGATTTAGTAGCTATAATATTTTCTTTGATTATTTGGAGACAATATCTCTATGGTAAAAAAATGTGATATTCATACTGATCAAAAGGTTTTGAAGTATATTTTCACACAAAAAACTCAACATGATGCAAATGAGATGTATTGAACTACTAAAGGATTATGATTTCACAATACACTACCACTCGGGGAACGAAAATAAGGTGTAAGATGCTTTTAGAAGTAAATATCTTGGAGTTTAGAACAATATTAGTGTTGAAAGGGATCCTATTTTCATGGATCTAGTAACGATGGATATGGGAATAACAATAGCAGGTGAATCTTTAATGTGTTTTAAAATGGTTTCCAAACCATCATTACTAGAAAGGATAGAAAGATCTCATGTCGATGATGAGATGTTTCAAAAAAATATTAAGGCTATAAATGATGGGAGATTGAGTGAAGTCGTATATAAGGATGGAATTTTCAAATTTGGGAAGAGACTTTGTGTTCTTGATATATCTGATATAAAAATAGAATTTTTGGATGATGCTCATATCTTCAATTTCAATATACACCCTAGGAGCGCCAAAATGTATAGATATTTTGAGGAACATTTTTGGTGGGACAACATGATGGTGGATATTGCTGATATTTTGACAAGATTTATGTTTTTTCAACAAGTGAATGCTGGAAGGAAACATCCAGAAGGATTCATGGAACCTCTTTCCATACATAAGTGGAAATGGGATGATATCACGATAGAATTTTTCATAGGGATACTAAAGAATCCAAGAAGGAACGAGGATATATGGGTCACTATTGATCATCTTACCATGTCCGCACATTTTAATGGTATAACAGAAGATTTACCACTTGAACATGTAGCAAGACTATATAGTAATGATGTTTTGAGACTTCATGGAGTACCGATATCAATTGTTTCTGATCGTGATCCTTGTTTTCCATCTTGATTTTGTAAAAGTCTCCAAGAATCCCTGGATACTGAACTTCATTTGAGCTTTACCTACCACCCCCAAACTGATAGACTATTAGAATAGACTAATGAGATCATGATAACATGACTTTCTTGGTATGTGGGATCAATATTTACCTCTGGTAGAATTTTACTATAACAATAACTTCCATTCAAGTATTTGAATGGCACCATATGAAGACATATACAGAAAGAGATGTCGCACACCAACCTATTGGGATGATGTTGGCGAAATAAAACATGCAGGCCCAGAACATGTGGAGGAAATGATGGAAAATGTGAAGGTAATCCAAAACCAAATCAAAGCTGCTCAAAGTAGGGAGAAGAGATATGCCAATTACCGAAGGAAGGAATTGGAATTTCAGATAGGAGACCATGTTTTCTTGAAGGTATCTCCATGGAAGGGTGTTATACGTCTCGGTAAGAAGGAAAAATTGATTCCCAGTTACATCAGACCTTTCGAAATTCTAGAACAATTTTGGGTTGTAGCTTACCGTTTGGAAATGCCTCCAATTCTTTCCAAAGTTCACGGTGTATTCCACGTATCGCAGTTGAGAAAATACATGTCTGACCCAATGCATGTTTTTATATATGATGAATTAGAATAGGATCCCAATCTATCTTATTTCGAAGAGCCTGTCAAGGTTCTTGATACAAGAGAATAAGTGTTGAGAAACTGGATGACTTGTCTGGTAAAAGTTCTATGGATAAACCATGTGATGGAAGAGTAATTGTGGGAACCCGAAGAAATTATGATGAAGAACCACCTTAATATTTTTTTGTAGTAATATTCTAGAAATTTCGAGGACAAAATTATTTTATTTAGGGTATAATGTAACAACCCAAGCTTCCATCATATTGTTATCTTTGAATATTTCAATAGTGTGTGGCGTATGCAACTTCGAGTTCTAACACACCACAACCAATCAAACTCACCATTATGAATACTAATACCCAACTTTGGAAATTTTATAAATTTTGCCTTTCAAAATTGACTTCATTTATCGATTCCGAATATCGAAATTAGCTTAGGGTGAATTTTTGCTATTTTTCTGAAAGATTTAAATTTTTTACGAATAGTGAAAATCACAGAGTTATAGTTTAAAACTGAATTTTTATTTAAACAATGATTTATTTTATTTAAATTTATTTTAGGTGAAAATAGGTACATAACAACTATATAAGTTCAATGTAATTCATTGGAGTCAGTTTATAATAATTTTAGATATATAAAAATTTTATTTAACTTTTTACCTTCTTTTAACCACCTCCTAGGATCAATTGTAAATTTAAATAAAACATAATTTTACCACTTCAATTAGTTGAATTTAAAAAATTTTAGAGGCACATTTGATATCAGTAAGTAAAATGTGTTTCAATGAGATGAAAATAATTTTGTTTAATAGTAACTTTTGACTTTTATTTAGCACAGTTAAAAGTAAATAGGGTAATTAAAGGTAAAAATGATATTTTTATTACCCTAACACATGTCTTAATTATATTGGATAAGTGTAATTCGACCCAAAACAACCATAGAAATAAATTATTATCCTTTAGGTCCACTTGGATTAGATTAGGACATTTATTATTATTTAAGTCAAGGATGAGTTAAAAGTGATAAATTCAATGTCTAATAATTAACCTTTATTAATAAATGGATAAACATAAGATAAATTTGACTATAAATATTCATTATAAATCAAAACATATTTACTACATAATGGTATTTAAATAATATTTTTAAGACAATACAAAATGTAATTTATTTATGACACAATGATGATGTAGTAATTACCTAATTAATGAAATATTAAACTGTTTGATATTATAAATATCCAAATAAATGTAATTTGAGACTTTTTATGAATTAAAACAATTTAATAAATTACTATGACATTTTAGGGTTGGTTATCTAAATTTATTTCTAAATAATAATGTTTTTCTGAATTTAGAAAAAACTAAATTCAAAATAGAGTCAAAATTTACATAAAAGAGTTTTCAAAAAGAAATATTATATTATTAATTGATATTATTTTCCTAAAAATTAATGTTTTGGCCAAAATAATTATATAATGATAGGTTTATTATTAATGAACAGATTTGGGGTTCTCTTTGAGTATATATTATGTTTATTGACCGTATAATATAAAAATACAAAGAGACATGGTAAATGTAAAATATTTAACTAAGAGATAAATATAAAATATAAGGATAATATAGTGACCCAAACCTGTATAAAACCTATTGGTTGAGTGGTTTTAGACCCCTACCCACCTTATGCTTAAAATAATTAATTTTAAGCCATTATAAATCTAAATATATTTTATTATAAAATAATATTTCTATTTTTTCCTAAGGTTCCCCCACCCATCTTATAAAAGAGTACTCCCCCTTCTCTATAATTCACACAATCAATTCCATTTGGTTCAAATAAAACCTATAAAAATACCCTCTAAACTATCCTACCTTATTCCTAGAGGTTTTCCTCTAGTAAAAAATCCATTCTATGGAGTTCTTTTGATCAAATAAAAAGAATGAACCCGAAGAAGAGGTAAATATTTCACCACCTCTTTCAAGTTCCTTTCTTCTTCCACTTCTTATTTCTTTGTTATTTCCATTCTAAAATAATAAATTAATTATATTATATATACTATTATATTATTATAAATATGTACCAACCATATTCACTATTTTATCAATCTTTTGAATGACCTATCACCATACGTGCGTATGTATGGCTTACCGTCTCTAAGTCGTGGTGTAAGTTTTATTCAATACATTTTGATTTGTATGGGTATAAGAATGATTTGTAATTGGTGTAATTATAAAAATTAACATGGTAATTATTCTTTATATATCATATTACATCCAATTATATATTATTTTAATATTAATAGAATTATATTTCTGCTCGTGCGTACGTACGGATTACCATCTCCAAGAATGTGATGAGATTCATTCCCCATCGCAATCCATTCCAGACTAATTTTCATTAGATGATTAAAAATAATGTTTACAGACTTAATATTATTATTAATATGAATAAGATAAATCCTATCCCAAACAAACATTACTTACATAACAAATCATATAAAGTAAAATGATTCAGTTAGCACCCGAAACGATAATAATTCTAAGATATTATTAACAACGAATAGTTAAAAGATCATATATGATATCATATTAATGGATATTATTATTGTATAATTCAATAATAATTATTACACCATTATACAGGAGGTTAACCTACCTTCAATGAAGGAAATGTACAAGGTAAGGGTTAATTTCACAATCTCTTTATTAGACAAGGTTGTTTTTATGTAAGTATCTACTGGGACCTCTTTATCATCCACATCCATGTTTCTTAAAAATGAATTTCAAAATATTTTTACTATTTACAAGAGAATGGTGTAAATTCATTTATAACCTTATTTGATCTTATATGTTTTGAAAGGAATCTTTCTGTCATTTTCCAAAAAAGGTACTTTATGACCTTTTTGAAAAAAATAAGGTAAGAATGTTTCTTTAACTTATACGGCGGGGGAGACTATTTTCCGCCATTATAACATTGTCGAAGCATCCCTTACAAGCTTATAAGAATATTTCCAAAATAAATGTCTTATTTATAATTATTTCATGCTTAAATTATTTCAAAATAAAAATAGTTAATTCTCTAAATAGGATTTGATTTCATCTATGTCAACATCCTTTGATGGATTTTATGCTTATTTGAAGTTGATTTATTATGATACAAAACATCCATTTTTTATTGAAGGTTTTGTGATATTTTTGACTATAGATGTGTTATTTTTACACTATTCGTGGTTATGGATAAATTATTGACATTTCATATTCTAGTTTTAATATAAATTTTTATGTTATGTTTAAACATTTTCATATGAGGAATGCATTGGACTTAGTAAGTGATGGGTGAAGCTTGTTATAGCTCCTCGATTAATAGGTATTTCTAATGAGACAAACTAGTGTCTTGGCGCAAGGGCTTGACTTTGTGGATTTGAATGTTCGGCATTATGCATTCCATCATTATGAAAGTTCTTATTCATATTGTCTGTCATTATTCAATTAGACGAATATCAATGTGAATAAGTAAATTGAATTATTTGATTTTATACTTTCAATATTATGCTGAAGTTAATGTTTAAAAGGATTTTGTTATAGTCTTTTACATTTCCATAAATGTTTATTCTTATTTATGAAAGTTTTCACTATATTTTTATCCTTACTGAGCATCAGAGCTCACCACTTTCAATGTTTTATTTTTCCCAGGATTTGAAGAAGTATATTATGACTGACCTTCAAGGATAGCCTCTGGGATCTCAGTGTTGTCTATGGAAACAATGTTGTTGTCATTTTCCATTTTACGATGTAATGTTAACCTTGTGAATGCATTGAGTACTTCCAAGGATACTAAAATAATCGGTCTTTTGATACATGATCTATTTTTATCGTTCCAATGATGCGTAATAATGGATATTCTCTGGGATTCTGGGGTCAGGGCGTTACAACAATGTCCAGGGAGAAGGCTCATTCTAGATATAATCATGCACTATCTATCATTCCTTCTCATCAAATTCAATACCATATCTATTCATGCTTCATAACTCAAAAGATCCACCAAGACCACTATATGATTAGCTGCATCAATTTGTGGACTGACATCAGTCATATGATAATTAGTCAGATGTAATTTTATGTGGTTCAGCTAGTGATAAAAGGGACATCCCCTGTCACAAAACGAATCCTCCATTATTACCAGAAACACCCATCATACCTCTGCCTATGGAGAACCCTCCTACCATTAGAAATGTTTTCCATGAAATTATGTGTGATGTTATTAAGAACCAATATAGAATAAATAAGTTTTCACGATCATCAAGGATATCCACCAATCATAGGATATGTGTGAAGCCCTCATAGAGTCCCTAAAAAACTGTTACTAATTTCAAATAGTGGTGGAAGTCAGAGATTCCTTCCATGATGAGTATTATGGTCAAGTAAGATTCAATCCATCATCTTGTTCTTCAGTTTATATGGAGGCCCTTCAATTCCATAAATCTTCCCCCCTATATACACCACTAGTCATTTAAATTGTATATATTTATATAGATTACTCATTGAAACAATTTTAGGGATCAATCTCATCACGACCTAGACACTTCACAAGCATGGACTGATTGAGGAAGATTTCAGTTGCTCTGACCTGAAGAGTCAAGGTTATGATATAACCTAGCAATGGTTGTGTGGAAAGATATTCATGAAGTCCCAGTTTCATGGATTAATTGAAAGAACTGATTTTATGTTCATCTCTCTGGATATCACCTACAATGTGTGGATGGGTAGACCCTAGCTCCATCTGCACACATAAGTTCCCTACTCGTATCACCAATCCCTTATCTACCCCCTCAATGGTTGAGTGGGAAATCACCAAGATGATTCATCTCATTTACTATTATGAACTTGGCTCCCTAGACATCTACTATTAGTGGATCAGGGAAAACTAGCTTTAGGAAAATGTGGTTAATCAAACTACCATTATGGATGACCCATGGACTAACATTTATGATGATTTCATCCTTTAAATTCATTGGATGAAGCCTATAACTCTAGATAGTGGGAACCTATTCATTTTCTCTAAAAAATGGTGAAGTGCCTTCCAGGGTAAATTGAATTACAGATGATTAATTTTTAATGCAACATGGATCAGGATTGAGTGATTCCAGATCCCCTTCCCCATGAGTAGTATCATGATTTTTTCACCAAGGAAACATTTGTATTCCATGCATGCATGTTTTATTGATCAGCATTGACCGAACATTGAATGATATAACACTACTAATTTGAGGTCTTCATGCATCGACACCTTGAACAATGGACTAGTGGAATCGGGTGACAACCATTTTCACTATGGATTCAACAGTGTAAGAGTCTCCCAATAAAGCTTCCATGTCTACCCAGGTAGGTACCAGTGTTCCCCCATGATCTATTAACATAGATGAACCGTGTCCTCACATCAATTCCCCTACCTCGGATGAAGAAATGGATTTGGGAGATTCTCCTCCCTTGTTCGATGAGGGTGTCTCCACCATCATCTATGAGTTGGTACAGATGAATCTTGTAACCAAGTTAGACCTAGATCCAACACAGATTAGAAAATCAATGCCTCGAGTTGAACAATATTAGTCTAGGAATTTCCTGAAGTAACATTGGGCTGTATTTTCAAGAAGTTTTGAATAGATTATTGTAATTGTCCTCATATCATTGTTCACCATCTTAGTCTACCAGTGAGTCATCATGGGTTCATGAAGCCTCCTATAAAGGTGAACCCCTCACATGGGGATAATGAAAACATTTTCATTAATGTCTAGTACCCCATATGGCCATACTATATTGTTCTTATCAAGAATAAAATGGACATATTAGAGTCTTCATCAATTTTTAGAATCTTAACTAACACTATCCAATGGAATATTTTTCCCCTACCTGTGATAGATCAATTGATCAATGCCTCCATTAGGTTCCAGGAACTCACTTTCATGAATGGGTATTCCACGTATTACCAAATCCAAATAGGCCAGGAGGATGAATATTCCACAACCTTCTGAGCACTATAAGGGACCTTTTTCTATTAGGTAATTCCATTATGATTTAAAATTAAGGAGCTTCCTATCAGTGTTCCATGAACCAAATATTCAATCCAATCATCATGACTATAGTGGAACACTATACGGATGATTTGGTGGTCAGATCCCTCCAGTATTGTGGATATCTCATAGATCTTGATAAGGTGTTTTTCATCCTCCATTTTCACCATCTAAAGATAAAATCATTAATGTGTGAATTTTGCGATTCCCATGGGATGATTCTCGAAATTTTTGTTAGATATAGAGGAATCGAGATCTATATGGATAGGATCAAGGATATTAGTCAGATACCTCCTCTGAAAAATCTTCAGGAGCTCTGAGGTTTTCAAGGCCACATACCCAACATGTGTAGATTCATCATGAATCTATCTGAAATGTGTAACCATATTTTTTAATAGGGTGAAGGTTTCCATCTATTATAGGGAATAATAGTGTTTGACCAAATTTGTGGAGATCAAGATGTATCTGTTTCAGCCTCCTTTTAAGGTGCCACCCATCTCAGGGAAGTTGTTCCATTATGTGATGACCCTAGAGGATCCCTCATCACCTTTCTCACCCTGAAGAATAACAAAGGGATAGAAAAATATTTATAAAATACTGGTTATATTCTCCTCAACATAGAGGCCAAAATATTCTTACGTCGACAACAGATACCTCAGACATTTATTTGATGTGAAGAAGTTATAGCATTATCTATAGGATCATGAGGAACAACTTGTGTCCCATGTGGATCCTCTAATGAATATTATGAACATCCCCTTGTTGGAATTACTTCAAGAATGGTGGGTTGTAATACATCAATAGTATAAAAATAGGTTCATATTGAATAAATCAATCAAGGTTCAAGAACTTTTAGACTTTCTAGTTGGCCATCCAGTCCCCATAAGCTAGTCCCAAGATCCTGATTTTCTAGATGAGGCTATACTCTCATTGGATCAGGCTACCCCATGGCAGTGAATTCACATCTATGGTGCCTCATAGAGACATACTGGGAAAAGGCTCAATGATACAAGACTCAACAGAGTAGGGCTGTGTATCCTCTTCATCATTCCTACATGAGCTGGCTTTACATATTCATTTTGTTCCCAGAACGTGACACCAATAATGGGGAAATGCAGTAGGCTCTCATCATTGGTCTATATATGGATCTTGAGATTATTTTCCCCCATATACATTTAAAGGGAGACTCTGAGATAGTCATTAAGATGATAAACGGTGACAAAGTTTTTAGGAATCTAAACCTCATGCCCCTGTTAGAGTGCACTCACCAAACGAGGGACCTGTTCGTTTCATTGATAGAGGTCTCTAAATTTTTCTTAGTCACCAAATAGTTAAGCCGATGCCTCAACCATCCAATCCAAATATCTCCCAAAGCCTTAACCAAATGACATGATCATCCATGTCTCAAATTGAAGGGTCATCACTCTTGTCACTTTGGGTGGTGATGAGAATTTCTAGGTTGGCCAACATAAAATTAGTTCTTCCACATCAAGACTTCATGCTCCCCAAATATAAGTAAAATAGACCTATGATTGGATGAATATATTTTTTTAGTACCCCCAATATGAAAATACCCCACCAGAAAGATTTGATCATTAGAGAATCAGTCATCATGCAACAGAATTTACCTACTTAAGTGGTCCAAACCTTGAGAAGATAACCAATAAGTGTTGTTTAATTATAATTATCCTTTTTCATATTCATGTGGATGATATTACTTGGGAAATTTAGGAAGCTCACACCAGTTCTTGTGGAGATCATTAGATAAGATTAAAACTCCCCCACCTAATTCAAAAGATGTGAGAATTTTGGACTACCACGGTCTCTGATTGAATCGAATTCTCCATGAGATTCCACCCATGTCAGATTATTTCCAAAATTTTGCATCAACCGACAGTGTCCCTCAATACTACCATGTACTCTTGGCCCACTGTGGACTAGGGAATCGATTCCATTGGATGATATCTTCCAGAAAAATATAACTAGTTCTGATTCATTCTAACAAAAGCAGATTTAATTTCTATGTGGGAATAAGTGAGTCAATTGAAGGAAGTAAATGTATTCTCCAATTTATAATTTATGAGCTCTAACATAATCTATCAATTCAGATCTTCTCACGTTGTTATCGTTGACAATAGTACCATATTAAGAGTAGTTGATTTGATGAATCTTTACTCCAATTATAGAATCTGATCCAACCATACTTCTTCATATCATGAGCAATGAAATGGATTGATCGATGAATTCATCAAGACCCTCCCCACTATTATTCCAAAGATGGTTGGTCCGAAAAAAATATGATAAAAAAATCTCTATAATTATATTTTTTATTATTGAATGACAAATAAAAATTCCACCTAGGTGACCCCACATTCCCTAGTTTATGGAAAATTTTTAGTCCAATCAATCATGATTCAGTTTCCAATACTACTAATAATTTTCTATTAGTAGTAGACAATAGAAAAGACAGAATATTTCTTTTTAGCTAAATAGGAATCCCTCTATGATAATAGGATATAGGTATCACATAATATAGATAGGCACAGAACAAGATAGCCAGTGCTTGCATGAAAATATTTCTCCTCAGGTCCTTCTATAAGGGTGACATATTACTAGCTCTAAGGGAGATTTTGATACCTAGAATGAAGCTACCAAAGCTAGAGATAAAATAATAATGACATTACATCATTCATAAGTATTACCCTAACAGTTCATACTTTTTGGTCACCATGGACGGGGAGTGCATCACTCCTCTGGACAATGAAATTTTCCTCAAGATATACAATACACAAGGTCCCTTCCTCCAATATACGGGTTGTAAAACTAACCATCATCCTTTTCCAGGTTATATGACATCAAATTTCATCTCGTTCTTTCCATATAATTATTGACTACATAAAATTATAGAACTATGTGTTGATTGATTCTCATCCTAATGGGATACGTCGGTACTCTTAGACTTTTATCCCTTTGTCACATCTATAATTTCATCCTTTCATACCCTTTACCTGAGTTGTTATGAGGGATTGTATGATATATTTTGGGCCCTCCATGGTACTCATTCACATCTTGTAACTTCATGGATCTACACTAGACATCTCTATGTTAAGAGCATTATCTTACATTCTGAACCACATGAAATTAAACACTCTAAATATTTACTGTTGGACTCCTTATGTGTTAATTGTGTTTTAATAATCACAAATCTCATTACTGTTAATTAATCTAGATCTTTAGTGCACATCTTGCTAATTCTCTTCAAAATCAACAATATGTGCATATCATGTTTTTATAATAACAAATCTTATGGATGTTAATTACTCTTTACAAGTTTTATGCATAATCACAATTCTCTCATATATTATCTCTAATGATTAACGTTAACCCATATTCTTCATATCACTGTCTTAGTCCAAATACATATTTTTTTGTCTATGTATGGACTCACCATGACAAGCCACCTGACCAGATACCGTGAAGGACTCACCGTGACCAGAAACCTTGACCAAACACTGTGACCAGACACCATGACCACTCACCATAACCCAAACAACGTGAAGGACTCACCGTGACCCGACACTGTGACCAGACACCGTGAAGGACTCACCGTGACCAGACACCATGATCAGACACCGTGAAGAAGACACCATTTCCATGATCACTGTGACACCGTTACTTAAGCTTTTGTCAATATTATTTTAAATGATGCTAACAGTCATATTTGTTGTTTTTAATGCAATTAATGTTATTTAGTGTTAGTTGTTGGGTTGACAGGAAAACGTATCTCATACCTATGAAAAGGGAATCATTAATACTGTTAGAGCCCGTGGAATATAAAGAAGATTGAGCTGCCTTAGAGAACACGCACGCTGGACACGTCTCGACACATATACTACAAGACATGCGAGCTCTGTACTAGACCGAAGAACAATCCGGAGCACAACTGTGAAGAACACATTGCATGATCCTCAAAGAAGTTCCATACATGCAATCCTACACTTCTGAAGAACACACGACGAATCAAGAGACTGTAGAACACAAGCTGAACTACGACACTCTGTTTTTCAACAAAAAAACCATAGAAGGACTCTGAATCATTCCTGCTCAATCCAACGAGTCCAGAGCTACATTGACAATCACTAGATCCATTTATAAACACTACATCTCTTCTCTATGATTTATTATTTACTTTTCGAGCAGTGTGTGTCATCTGCTGTATTTTTACACACACACAATGTATCCTAAAATTTAACTGGAGGATCTTTAAATCCTCAATCAAAATCTTACATCTTTTATTTCCCACTGGGATAGTGGTAGAGTTCGTGTGTGACCTGAACAACTGGTTTTATATTGTTTTGCTTCCCACGAATAACAGTGGTAGAGGTCGTGGACTTGGGCAGTTTTTGTAAAACTATTGTTAACCCCGATCAAGGGTGTGGATCAAATTCTTATATATATTTGAGAGGACTAAGTCTCGGCTTGAGACTGCATCTCTTTTTATATCTGTTGTGCATATTTTATTTATGTTTAATGTATATGACATATATTATATTTATTCCAGTGATATTAATTTAAAATTCAAAATTATTTTTGAAGCTACCTTCATAGTTCGATTAGCAAGTGTTTACACTTATTGTAAATCAGTAGATTAGTTTCAAAAGTTAGTTTGATCTTGTGGTTAAACTAACTGATACTTAATCTATCTTTGAGATGCTAAGTGAACATTTACAATCTGTATAAATTCACTACAGTTTAACTTATTTTATAAATCGGGGGATTTTCACTAGAAAATGTTTTAACATAAATTTTAATTGGAACTCAATTCACCCCCTCTATTGAGTGTCCACTCCAACAAACATTTGGTATGATAGGTTGTTTAAATATTTTCTAAAGTACTCTGTTTTTCAATTGTGATTTTAGTTGCATCTCTAAAGATATTAAATTTCTGTTAGTTCTAAATTTTTTCTCTTTAAATTGTATTTCTAAAATCTAGTTATGGATAACAGAATAGAGGGTGCTGCTACTAACAGGCCACCTTTCTTCAATGGTACCAACTATGCTCAGTGGAAAATTAAAATGAAAATTAATTTAGAAAGAATAGGTTTTGATATTTGGACTGTCATAGAATCAGAATATAAACTTCCCACTACTGTTAGATCCACTTGGGATGAACCTAAAAAGACTGAATTCAATAATATTTTTAAATCCATGAATTCCCTATACTGTGGTTTAGGAGATGAAGAGTTTAAAAGAATTTCTGCTTGTAAAACTGCTTTTGAAATTTGGGATACCTTAGCTATTTCTCATGAAGGAACAACCAATGTTAAGGAAATCAGATTAAATATTTATAATATTAAATATGATAATTTTAAAATGAAAATTGATGAACCTGTTTCTGACATGTATCTAAGGTTTAATGAGATAGTCAATACAATGAATTCACTTGGAAAAGTTGTTCCAGTAAAGGAACAAATTTTTACAATCTTGAAATGTTTACCAGGTCGATGGAGAGGCACATCTGTTTCAATCAGAGAGTCATGTGACATTGCTGCTCTTCCTGTTAAAGAACTAATTGTTAAGCTTATGATGTATGAGGAATAACTCAAGGTAAACAAAGAAGAAGAAGATGAACCAAGAAAAAAGTCTGTTGCTTTCAAATCTTCAAATGCAAAGGACAAGGATAAAGAGAAACTTCATGCTATAAACGAGAGTTCAAGCTGTGAAGACAGTGATAGTGATTCTGATAGTGATGCTGAAATGGCTCACATTGCCAGAAGGTTTAAGAAGTTTTATAGGAAAAAGAAATTCTTCAGCAAATCAAATTACAAAGGAAAGTATGGCAATAAGGGACATTGGATAAAGGATTGGAAGAAGTCTGATAAAAGTAATGAAGTTTTCTGCTATGAATGAAAAAGAAAAGGACATATTAAAGCAGACTGTCCAATGCTCAAATTCAAGATGAAATATTAATACAAGGACAATAAGTACAAGAAATCCATGAAGGCTACTTGGAGCGCTTCTGAGGATAGCTCCACTAAATCTGAAGTTTCTGAAACTGAACCCAGAAATAAGGCAAACATGTCTTTTATGACAAACACTTTTGAGGTAACTGCTGAAACTCCTACTTTATATTCTTATTATTCTAGAGATGATACTGACTTTGATAACATGTAAAAATCTGAACTATATGAATATTGTGATATGTTAGAAGAAATATGTAATGATCTGAAAGACAAATACAAAGGTTTAAAGAAACAACATTCTTTAACTGTTAAACAGAAATCTGATCTTGATATTGAAATGGAAAAGAATGCTCAGTTTCTAAAAGAAAAAACTGAACTGAAATTATCTAATGAGCAACTCAGAAAGGATTTAGAGAAATTCACAAATGGAAAGGATACACTATCTCAAATTCTAGTAAAGCAAGTTGCACCAAAATACACTACTGGAATGGGCTACAAACCTGGACAGATACAGTTTACTAAGAATAGATTTATTCTTAAATCTGGACAGAATTATGCTAATTCTAATTCTGGACATTTATATGCTTCAACTAGTTATATTCATAGTTATGGATCTAATAAGGTTTATCTTTCAAAGTCTGTTGATTCTACAACTTTCATGAGACCCATAAGACAAATTTCGGAACAAAAATCTTTGATTTCTGAACTGTCTGGACCCAAGAAGGTCTGGGTACCAAAATCATTTCCTATCTAAATCTGTTTTGTAGGAAACCTTCTTAAAGAGATCCTATAGGACGACCTGGTACTTGGACAGCGGATGTTCAAGACATATGTCTGGAGACTTCTCATGCTATAAATTCTTAGTCAGAGTTGATGGAGTTTTTGTCACCTTCGGTGATAACTCAAAAGGTAAAATCATCGGCTTATGCCAGATTGGTAACACTGTCTCAGTATTAATTTCTAATGTTTTATTTGTTGATGGACTTAAATATAATCTGTTAATTATTTCTCAGTTATATGATGATGGTTTTAATGTTAAATTTGAAAATGATTCTTGCAATGTTTTTAATTCTAAACATGCTTTAGTATTTTCTGCCCTGCGAAATGAAAATGTTTATTCTATTGATTTAAATTCTTTAGCTAAGCAGAATATTACTTTTTTTAATGCTTTTCATAAAGAGTCAAGGCTTTGGCACAGAATATTAGGACACTACAATATACACTCACTTAGAAAACTTACTAGGAAGAACATAGTTAGAGACCTACCCAAACTTGAGTTTCCAAATGACAATGTCTGTAATCCCTATCAAAAGGGAAAGCAACATAAAGTTTATTTCAAATCAAATAAATAAGTGTCAACTTCTCAACCTCTCGAGTTGGTTCACAGGGATATATTTGGACCATCTAGAGTTTCTTGCTTAAATGGAAAGCACTATGTCTATGTCTTAGTAGATGAATTTTCTAGATATACTTGGGTATATTTTCTAGCTCAAAAAAGTGAAGCTTGTTCTTACTTTGTTAAATACTCCAAATCTGTAGAAAACTATAGTGGACTTCAGATTAAAACTCTGAGAAGTGATCATGGCCATGAATTTGAGAATCATGAATTTGAATCTTACTGCTCTCACAATGTCTATAGTCACAATATCTCTGCCCCTAGGACACCCCAGAAAAATGCTGTATTAGAAAGAAGGAATAGAACGCTGCAATAAATTGATAGAACAATGTTTAATGAGTATGACCTACCTGTTTATTTTTGGGATGAAGCTGTAAATACATCTTGTTATATTAACAATAGAGTCTTAATCAGACCTGTTCTTAAGAGGACCCCTTATGAGTTATGGAACCATAGGAAACCTAAATTTAACTACTTCAAAGTCTTTGGATGCAAAGTCTTTATTCTTAATACTAAAGACAATCTCGACAAATTTTCATCCAAGAGAGATGAAGGAATTTTCCTAGGTTACTCTATTTCTAGTAAATCCTACAGAGTTTTCAATTATAGAACCAAGTGTGTGGAAGAATCTGTACACATCAAGTTTGATGAAACTGATCCACATGATCCTAAAATCTCTCTTGAAAATCTTGAAGATGATCTCTCTGTTTTGAACCGTAATGATAAAGACAGTGAACCTATAGTTAAAACGTCCAGTTCTTGAAATTTTCCAGAACCTGCTTCTATTGAATCCCAACCTGTTGATGAACCTAAAAGTTCTATCCCTACCTTTACTAGATCAACTATAATTCTGAAAAATCATACTTTCGATGCTGTTGTAGGAATTCCTGATAGAGGGACATAGAATAGAGCTTCTCTTAGAAATCAGGTTGAACATCAAGCCTTCTTGTCACAGCTTGAACCTAAAAACATTGATGATGCAATTAATGATGAATTTTGGGTAATTTCTATTCAAGAAGAACTCAATAAGTTTGAAAGATATAATGTTTGGAATCTTGTTGAAATACCTAAGGACACTTTCACTATAGGCACAAAATGGGTGTTTATAAACAAAGTAGATGAATCCGGGAACATAGTTTGAAATAAATCTAGACTCGTTGCACGAGTCTATTGTCAAGTAGAAGGTATTGACTATGAGGAGACAATTACTCCAGTAGCCAGATTAGAAGCTATTAGGATTATACTTTCTTATGCTTCACATATAAATTTCAAACTGTATCAAATGGATGTCAGGAGTGCATTCTTAAATGGATATATTGCTGAGGATGTTTTTGTTGAACAACCACCTGGTTTTTCAAACCCTAATTTTCGAAATCATATTTTCAAACTATCAAAAGATTTATATGGTTTAAAGCATGCTCCAAGAGCTTGGTATGATAGATTAAGTACTTTTATAATTTTTAAAGGTATTACAAAAGGAATAGATGATCCTTCTCTTTTTATAAAATTAATTTCTAAAGATGTTTTAGTAGTACAAATTTATGTTGATGATATTATCTTTGGATCTTCTAAAAATTCTTTATGTACTGATTATTCAAAAATGATGCAAAATAAATTTGAAATGAGTTTAATGGGTGAACTTAAATTCATTCTTGGTTTTCAAATTTTTCAAAATGATGATTGAATTATTTTAACTCAAAGTAAATATACTAGAGATCTTTTAAAACGTTTTGGATTAAATAGCACAAAAAGTTGTGACACTCCCATGAGTACCACCTGTAAGATGGATCTTGATGAAAATGGAAAATCTGTTGATCAAACCACTTATAGATGAATGATTGGAAGTCTACTCTACCTGAATGCTAGTCATCCTGATATTATGTTTAGTGTGTCTATGTGTGCTTGTTTTCAAGAAAACCCTAAAGAGTCACATTTAAATGTTGTAAAGAGAATTTTCAAATACCTCAAGCATACTCCGAATTTAGGACTATTCTATCCCAAAGAACAAGAATTTGAACTAGTTAGTTATTCTGATACTAACTTTGCTGGATGTAAGCTAGATAGAAAAATCACCTCTGGAACATGTCATCTTTTAGGCAAGTCACTAGTATCATGGTGTAGTAAGAAACAAAATTATGTTGCATTGTCAACTGCAGAAGCTGAATACATAGCTACTGGAAGTTGTTGTGCACAAATTTTGTGGATGAAACACACATTACAAGTCTATGGATATCAATTAAGACATGTCTCAATAAATTGTGACAACACAAGTGCTATTAATATTTCTAAGAATCAGGTTTCTCATTCTAGGACAAAACATATTGATGTAAGACATCACTTTTTGAGGGATCATTATCAAAAAGGTGATATCACTTTGGAATCCTTTGGTATTGAATATCAACTTGCTGATATATTCACTTAACCATTAAATTCTGAATTATTAGACTACATCATACATTATCTTGGTATGATTAATCATAAATTAATATCTTACTGTTTCTAAGTTACTGTTTTTATGCTCACAGACTAACAACTCACTGTCTCACCGTGACTATATAAACTACTCACTGTTTCACCGTGATGACTATAAACTATCTCACCGTGATGGCTAGTTTTCTGTCTCACCGTGAGAAGTATGATTTTTTTATTATTTTTGTTTTATTTTTACACGTATATCAGTAATTGTTTTACCACTATTTGATTTCCCATGTTTGTGTTTTTATGACATTTGACATTCCCAAATGATAAAACATAAGGGTTTCATTCGACCCCTTACCCGAATTCTCTCCTGAACCTTCTTTTCCCTCTCGCCCGAACCTTTAGTGAATGCCAAGGATGAAGCGTCCATCTTCACCCTCGTCTGAGAAGCGCCGCTCTAAGAAGAAAAGGAGGATACCGAGGATAGTGCCTGAAGGACCTCTAAACCCAAACCTCGTAAGCCATACAGTTGTACCTGAAAAAGAGGTTTGCCCTGAATGGTTGTTGTCTAGAAGATCATTAGTTTTGAATGTTTTAAAAGATCAAGGATGTCTTGAATGGTTCACTGGACAGAATAGACCGATTTACTCGAGGATTATATATAAATTCTATCAGTATGTGTAGTTCTCTTTTGAGTTTGGAGAAAGCTTTTTGGTGACCAGTTGGATCAATGGTCAGAAGTGCTCTTTCTATTCAATGTTGTGGGCTACATGCCTAAGAATTCCACATGAAGGAATGTGTGAAGATTACCAGAGAGACCCTCCTCCAACAACTGACATCTTTGACCTAGAAACCGCTTTGGAAAATCTAACTGGAAATGGACCCATGCGATGGGCCATAGATGCTGAACTGGATGGGGAGACAATAATTTTGTTCATGTTTGATCAGAATTTGGTTAGTCCAAGAAAAGGAGATTTTTCTGTGATGAAGTATCAGGATGTGTTCCTAATTCACCTGATGAAGAAAGGCCAAAAGATCAATCTGTGTAAGTATTTTATCAACCATATATGTGAGATGATCAAAGTAACTTCCAAATCCACCTCCCAGTTTTATTCAAGGATGATTTCAGCCATGTTAGTCTCAAAAGGAATGATTGGACTGAATGAAGAAAAATTAGAGGACTTTGATTTCTGCCTATCCATGACTATCATCCGAAGGATGAAGATTAGCTGGAATCCAGGGAAAAAGAAATGGGTTGAGAATAGTGATCAACTGTGTAAAAAGATTAATCTAGTTGACTATCCAAGAAGGCGTAAGAACCTAGATGATCCTGGTTCGGAACCAGATGAAGTGGCTGAGTACTCAGAAGAATAAGAACAAGAAGAAGTAACATGTGTAGTTCCACCTAGAGAAGAATCTGTAATATCTCCAATGGAAACAGTTCTTTTTGAAGAAGAAAGGGGTGTTATCCCTGATGTTATCCCTTCTTAAATACCTCAAGGAAAAGAAGTTGTTGTTGAAAAGGAAAGAACTAAGGATCCTTCAGTTGTTATTTATGAGGAAGAAGCACATCCCAATGCTGCAAGGAAATTAGTTTTTCCTGGTTCAGAACAGCAAGCAATCTTTGAAGAAGTTTTTGTTGAAGAGACTCTGTCTTTTGAGAAAGAAGAACGTCTGGAAGCTTATCCAGTGGAACAATCGGTTTTTGAGATTATTCCATCAGCTGAAGAAAGAATGGAAATTTCCTTTCAGCTGGCAAGGCAAGAATTTTCTGGAGATATTAGGGATGATCCTGTGGATCTTGTCCATGTTCCTGAACCTCAAGATTCTGAAAGGGAAGAACAATTTAAGGGGGAGGAAACTCAAAATATTGTTATTGTGGAAGCTGGATCTGGTGAAGCTTCGCAACCGTCTGTCACTTTCTCTGTATAGTCTCGGTATGAGTTCCCATGATTTTATGATGTGAATGAGTCACAACAAGTAACTAGAACTAGAATGGATCTTTCTTCTCTGTTTCAACTGAAGTCCTTAGCTCATTTAGAACCTGAATCAGAGCCCTAACCTCAATCTGGATCAGAATCTGAATCTGAAGATGACTCTGACCCTCAACCAGAATCTGAGCCTCTACCTTTACCTGCATCCTTACCTAAGCTTCATTCATTTGTAACCAAAGATGATCTGAAAGATTTTGTCAAGACTTTGTTAGATGGTTTTGAGAAAATTGTCTCCACTCATCCTCAGCCAGTGACTCAATTAAGTCAAGAAGATGCATCAATTCTCTTAGAAAATATTATCTTGCATATTCAACCAAGGATGATCTGAGAAATTAAAGAAGTCTGAGTAATGAATAAGCTACTGAGTGCTGATGTTGCAAATCTAAAAATTATGGTAGCATGTCTATAGAATGAGCTATCTGTACGATCAGAGCCTGCTCCTGTTTCTACCCCTGCACCTGCTATTGTTTCACCTGAGTCTTCTGATTCCCTCCTTGCTAGGGAGATTGTGTCTCATGTTCATCCTTACCTACTATCTATTGATGAAAAGATTGGAAAAAGGCACACGAAGATGATGGAACGCATGAGAGATCATGTGGAAAATCTGATTAAGCGTACAGATGAATACACTGGATGTCTTCAAAAAGTCGTGAAACAGCTCAAAGTTCTACCCGAAGCTGTCAAGGCTTCACCTACTTCTGGTCAGACCTCCACACCTACTTTGTATGATTCTCTGCTGAGATCCATAATGAAGGAAGAATTACAGAATGCCTTCAGTGGATTGGATCTATCTTCTTTGTCAGAAGTAATTAAGAACAGTGATAGAGAATTGGACTTGGATAGGATCCATTCAAAGATATCCAATTATGCTCAATAAGAGATCACCAAGAAAATAGATTTGTATCTTTCCTGGATTTTCTCTAAAAGTGACATGATAGATCACTTCAGATATCTTGTGGAATATCTGAGAATCCCTCCGGTGACTTGAGATTTTAAAGCTCAAGTTCAGAAACTTTCAGAGTTCACCAGATCGTTGGACAGATTTCTGGAGAATAAGGATGATTTTGAAAAGGCTATACAGTATGGTGGTGAAATCATTACTGATTTCATCAATCTTTTGAAGTCGTATCTTCATGTGAAGAGTACTACTATGGTTGCTCCAGCTGCTGCAGCCCTTAGACTTGGACTACCTACCTTAGAATCTACTACCATGACAGTTAGCCAAGCCCTTTCACTGATCCGGCCAGTCATTCATGACCAAACTAATCCTAGATCTTCTACTTCTCATACTTTGGCTCCATCTATTTTTGAAGGTCTACCCTTACCCTCATTGTCTACCTCTTCTATTCGTTCTTCTACTTCAGCACCAGCTCCTGCTACTGATAAAGGATAGACAAAAATGGATCCCTAAAGAGTTTACCGCCTGTATTTCTTTTTGATGGGATGTCATTTCTTATTTCCAGTTTGTACTTCTCATGTACATTGTATTATGAATGCGTTGTTTAATGACAATTGTCTAGTTTCATTTCCTCCTCTCTACTTTTTGATAATCCCAAAAGGGGGAGAAAAACCTATAAGTATCAGTTCTATAATAGTATAGATGGGGGAGAAAAACTGCAAGTATCTGTTCTATAATGTTTTTGCTATGCTAGTATCTTTAATATTACATATCTTTTATATTCTGCCTATATATGATTTGTGATCATCAAAAAGGGGGAGATTGTTGGACTCCTCATGCGTCAATCATGTTTTAATAATCAAAAATCTCAATAATGTTAATTAATCTTGATCATCAGTGAAAATCTTGATAATGCTCTCCAAACTCAACAATAGGTGCATATCATGTTTTTATAATAACAAATCATATGGATGTTAACTACTCATTAAAAGTTTTATGCATAATCACAATTCTCTCAAATATTATCTACAATTATTAAACTTAACCCATATTCTGCATATCACTATCTTAGTCCAACTATATATTTTTTTGTCTAAGTATGGACTCACTGTGACCAGACACCGTGAAGGACTCACCGTGACTAGACACCATGACCAGACACCGTGACCAGACACCGTGACCACTCACCGTAACCCATACACCATGAAGGACTCGTCGTGACCCGACACCGTGACTAGACACCATGAAGGACTCACCGTGACCAGACACCGTGATCAGACACCATGAAGAAGACAAAGTTTCCATGATCACTGGGACACCATTACTTATGGTTTTGTCAATATTATTTCAAATGATGCTAACGGTCATATTTTTTGTTTTTAATGCAATTAATATTATTTAATGTTAGTTGCTGGCTTGACATGAAACCATATCTTGTACCTATTAAAAGGGAATCATTAATACTTCCAGATCCCATGGAATATAAAGAAGATTGAGCTGCATTAGAGAACACGCACGCTTGACACGTCTCGACACATTACTACAAGACATGCGAGCTCTGCACTGAACCGAAGAACAATCTGGAGTACCATTGTGAAGAACACATTACAAGATCCTCAAAGAAGTTCCATAAATGCAATCCTACATTTCTTAAGAACACACGGAGAATCAAGAGACTATAGAACACAAGATGAACTACGACACTATGTTTTTCAACAGAAAAACCAGAGAAGGACTCCAAAGAATTCCTGCTCAATCCAACGAGTCCAGAGCTACATTAACAATCACTAGAGCCATTTCTAAACTCTACATCTCTACTCTATGATTTTTTATTTACTTTTTGAGCAGTGTGTTATCTGCTGTATTTTTACACACACACTGTCTCCTAAACTTTAACTGGAGGATCTGTAAATCCTCACTCAAAATCTTACAACTTTTATTTCCCACTGGAATAGTGGTAGAGGTCGTGTGTGACCTGAACAGCTGGTTTTCTATTTTTTTCCCATGAATAACAGTGGTAGAGGTCTTGGACCTAGACAGTTTTTGTAAAACGCTGTTAACCCCGATCCAGCGTGTGGATCAAATTCTTATATATATTTGTGAGGACTAAGTCTTGTCCTGAGACTGAACCTCTTGTTATATCTGTTGTGCATCTTTTATTTATGTTTAATTTATATGACATATATTATATTTATTCCGCTGATATTACTTTAAAATTCAAAATTATTTTGAAGCTACTTTGATAGTTAGATTAGCAATTTTTTACACTTATTGTAAATCAGTAGATTAGTTTCAATAGTTAGATTGATATTGTGGTTAAACTAACTGAGCCCTAATCAATCTTTGAGAAGCTAAGTGAACATTTACAATCTGTCTAAATTCACTACAGTTTAACTTATTTTATAAATTGGGGGATTTTAACTAGACAATGTTTTAACAGAAATTTTAATTGGAACTCAATTCACCCCCCTCTTGAGTGTCCACTCTGACCAACATGTACCTACAACATGATGTTAAAATGTGTTTCATCATCCTAGCAGCATGAAATTAAACTATATCCCAACATTCATCCTCTCAATATGATTTTAAACTAAAATTAATAACAAAAATATGTATTTATTTATTCCCATCCTTATATGATATGAAGGAATGCCTATCTATTTCATCATTGTTCCAGTTGAAAATTCCTCCAAATGATTATCACATAGGCCTATGCTTCCACATGGAGTATTTGGTGAGGGATTATGTATCGATGGTACTCATAAAAATTGAGGATTAATATCTACACCATATACCTACCTTTGTGGAACACTTCTCATTTCCCTTGTACTCAATGCCTGGTGTTAAACTGCATGGAACTCAAGAATTGTGTATGTATTGATTCTAATACCTATGGGATATGTAGTAACTCATAGACATGTAGTGTTTGGGACTATCCATAATTTTTTCCATTAATATGCTTGGCTTGAGTTGTCTTGTGGGAGTGTGTGTTGTAATGTGGACTTCTATAGTCTTCATTTATTCAAGGTAAATTTTCACAACATAAACATCCCCTTTGGGATACATCTCCCCCCAATGTCCTAGATGCATGATAATAATACTCATTGCAACTATAATCCTTACTAAATTATGTTAAAATACACAAACCTCCAATACTATGTGTAGCTTGATTACCATATTTATAATATACATAGTGATTCCTAAGAATATTTTCATCAGGATAGCCCTTGGTTCATCAATATATTGGGCCCTATGGGCATTTCTATAGTCCAAAATCAAGGACTAAAAACATGGAGGTCAAGTCCATGAATCAGGACTATAAACTATATGCATGTATCCTTATGAATATTTGTTAGGGAGATGGACCTATGTGGTACTCATTCACATATTGTTCATCACATCCCCATGCTCTGTATATCCATTGTAGAAGCACCCAATGGTCCATAATCCACAAACATAAAATGGTATCCCATGTCTAGGGATTATGACTTTAAAAAATGATAAATCCTTCCCTCGAAACATATGGGGAAGTATGGGGCCCTCTTGTTCCTCATTAACGATAGGTTATAGTAGCCGCATAATATGTATTCCTCTTAAGTTACTCCAATTCATCATTCTAGTTTTATAACAACAAACTACATTACACTTTCCATACTCACTAAATGATTATAAACTATATAGAATTTGATAAATATGTACTGATTAATTCCCATCTTAATGGGATATTTAGTGATTCGTGGACATTTATTCATCATGTCCAACCTCAGGTTCATTAAAAACAAATCTCTTCATCCTCTAATTTTGGCACTGGTCCGCCACTGTTCCACATTTAACTGTTTATTATCGATACATATATCCTTTAGAAGTGTATTAAATTACTCTATATAATATAACTTGTTGATATTCTCATATGTGTTAGGATATAAGACCTAGTGTTTTGGACTGTTCATGGAAATTTACTCTTTTTATTTATATGATCCTTGGGTCCTTTTTTTGTTTCTATAATAATTAATTTCTTATGGGCCCCCTTAATGACCTAGTTCCTGTCATTGGCTCACCTACCATCCTTGGAAAAAACCCTGTAGGACATTGAAAGACATTTTGAGATGGGAAATGTGTTATGAACATGGTTAGAGTTTGACCATCATTTTTTGGTTCCCATCCTAGGTAACACAATATGGATGTTATTTTAACATGGTCAGTAGTTATCCTCCATCTCCATGCCACCCTCATTGTCACCCAGATATCTGACATTTTGATTCAAATCATTTTCCACCACCTTTTATTTTTTTGGTACTGAAACCCCTATGGTTTTACCCCTCTATGCACCACTGTGTGTTTAGCAGGACAATCAGAATAATTGGGACATTATTTACCTAACTTATCCACTATACTGCTATGAATTTCTATGTGTCATGGAAATACTCTCCCCTCCTTATTTCCCATAAAAATCATGTCTCTCCTCAGATTAGGATTCATGGTAGGGGTTTTACCAACATAAAAGTGTTTCTCATCCTATTGGTCCAAATTCAATTCCCATAAAACATTGATTTTACATCTTGATAATATGATGTTAAACTATGTACTAAAGTCCAAGACTAAAAAACATAAACTGTTCATGTGTTTTTATTTAATTATGTGTCGTTCGACATGGTTCTTTTGACCATATTCATGTCATGTTGATATTATTGCATTGTACATAGCCCTTCTCCTGGATACCCCATAATTTATAGTATGTGTATTAAAAATATAAATTCTATATAAATTGTATGTGAGTTCTTCTTGGGAATGTGTAATGCCCTGAGGGTATTATAAGGTATCATGTTCCATGAGACCACTTCTCAAACCCAACACCAAACTTAGATTCTTTTCATGTTTTGGTTTCCACTATCTTTCACATCCAAATAGTCCCTAAAATGATGATTGTATCCGGACACATAGCCTCACATCCATTCATGGTCCAATGACGTAATGGGGTTCTATAAAAAATAGAGAATATGGTGTTTTGAACATGGTCAGCATCTGATTCTGCATTTGTGTGCCCCATTCTGGATTGGTGAAGTTATCAACACAGTGTGTCAGGCATGATCAATAGTGGTCCTTCTTATTAGTCATCACTTCCATAATTCAGATCTTGGGGTTTGTATTTACTTCTACCCCAACTCATTTTGTCCTAATGAAGCTTTTATACCCCTGAAGTGTCCCCTCGATGTGTATATACACATTTAGTGGATGTTTCATTGTCAGTTGGGACAATCATGACCTCAAATTTTCATAACCATGTTGTGTGATCCTACATGTGATAGGGAAATCCTAACATCACTCAATGTTTCACACACTTATCATGGAACACATGGGATTTGGTTTTTTGGTAGTGTTTTTACCCACAGAGATGAGTTACAAAAACCCTATGGTCAAAACACTATGACCCTAAGCTTGGATACTTTATGACCCTATATATTGTTCCATTGAAAATGTGTTGTGTGGTGTCAGATCACCTTGGTCCACATTAAAGTCAGGATATCCCTAAAATTATGACACACATATACACTATAATCCATATTTTCTAGATGCACAATGATGAAATACATGAAAACCAGCATCCTTAACACATTATGTTAAAATGAAAAAATGGTTCCTTCCATGTGACCATAAACTATGACATCAATATCTTAGTTGTACAATGATAAACTACATACCATCCACATACTTGTTGCATGACTCTGAACTACACACCATTGATGGTCCTTTATATATGACATAAAAAATGCATTCACTAACATCTTAGTTTCATGAATTTAGACATCATTACAATTTTCATTATGTTTTCACAACAAATAACGACACCACATCATTGTGTTATCACATGAGAGAGAATCACCACCAGCACTGGTCATTTACCATTTCAAATGAAAGAATTATGTATGGATTGATTCCCATCCTCATGTGATACATAGTGATGTAGATTATTTTTATCCTAGTCAAGCCACTCAAAAAAATAAATGAATTAAAAATGAATTTAACAACAATAATGACCTGCACTCGATGTGCATCGGATAAACCTACACTGGTAGGTCTATTGAAAACAACGTGTGTCTTGATTACATACCTCACAGGATATGTAGTGATGCTTTTTTTAATCATTTACTCACTTGAAATATTTCAATTTATTCATGATCAATCACATTCATCCTTACATCATGACATTAAACTACATGGTATTTGATAACAAAGTGTGTCTTGATTCCTACCCTCACAAGAAACATAGAAACATCCATAAATTTTTTCATTGGACCCAGCCACATATCCATCAAACCATTTGACCATTCACTATTGGACTTGTCCAAGCAGGATGACATTAAACTATGTAAAAGAATCGTCTAGGAACTGTAGTGGTGTGTTGGAAATCCATGGACTCATTCATGTCTGGTTTTTTCATAAAACTGATCTACACATCCACATGAGCTACCCCCTACGAAATATACTATATGACCATAAAATGAATGCTAATATATTCTTCATGAAATTAAATTTTGATCCTACACATAACGTGTTCAGAAGGCCCCATGATAATTGTGGGATGCTTAAACTTTATCATCAGATAGGATTGTCTTATTTAGTGTTGTTCTCTCACTACAGTATGTATTGGAACTTTGTACGGCATGATTCATAACCTTATAGTTTACATAGTGATTCTGAGGAATTTCTTCTTCAGTCTTAGCCCCATGTTCAATATCGTGTTTGGCCATCTTCCCTCAATTACTATATAATATATACAACCATAAATTTTATTCCATTCATCTTATGATTTTTATGAAACACCTATGCCTCTATAGACTCATTCATATCAGTGTATGCCTTCTGCATTCTATATTCATACCCTACGAATGAATACTTTCCATAGTAAGAGAAATATGACAATGAAATGAATGACATGGTCCATTTAGCATGACTAAAATATATCTACACACTTAGGTCTTAATCCCACACCCTGATAAGATCATTACACACTTCGAGTCCATTGTTGGGGTATTCTTTTATCCATCAATACCGGAATAACCCCCTAATGACGACGGTCTCATGCCACTTTTTATCACCTTTCATCCTCAACCAAAACCCTAATAGTTCAATAATTGCCAGTAATTCTTCCCATATATGCTCTTCACATTCCTACAGGGTGTATTTATGGACCCTTTGTTTCAATCATGGACATAAATAGACCCTAACTCAAAAGATTCCCCATTTACCTAGGCCTTTGAATTCTTCATATACCTCATTATCATTTTATATAATAATTTGATTTCATCCTTCATATGGATCTTAATTTTCTCACCCACATATCATGTAAAACACCATTACCATTCCATTATTACTAAAATATGCATAGCTCACATTGTATTAATAATTGAGGTTGGAAAAATACTGATGTGGTCATGCCACATGAAGAATTCTCTATACAAAATCTATGAAATTAGTCCTGGATCCTCATATTCAATTTATTCCTTGATACTTGTGTGGCATGAAAGCCTCTTTTAGATTGTTGGAATTAAGTTAATTTCCACTATTCCACATAAATATACTATAGATAGATATTCCTTAGTCCAAACGACATGACTTTAAACTTTTGGCTATGGTCTATGATGTATGACATTAAACTATGTGCAACATCCATATCACATGATGATAAAATGTCACAGGAATCATTGTCACCGTAAGATGTTAAAAAATGAAATAATTGTCCATACATAAAAGATAAAAATTATATAATAAATATCAGACCATTCTCGAGTGGATTTCACCATTGATTCTATTCATATACCCCATTGATCACATCTTCATATATCACCCTTTATCTGAAATTACACTCCCATGGAAGATAGGTTTGATCTTTTTTCAGACTAATTCACCTACACCAATGTGCATTAAGCTATAGTGGAATAATTCCCAGAGTGTTGAAAATAATTAAAACATATCATCACTCAACTCCCACACATTTTGTGCTCCTTAATTGGATCCTCACACCCTATAATGTCTAATGTGAGCACTAAATTGCCTAGTGCCTTTCCACATTGCTCACATAAAGCATGGGATAATGCCTCAGAAGACTTTGGAAAACTATTCAATATAGGTTCCATGTTTCGAACATAGTAAGATGTTTCCTTTTTCCCCCATTTAGGCAATGTAATATAGATGTCGTGTTGTCAAAAATGGTAATCAATTATCCTATATCCTAATGCCTCTCTAGTTGTGTTCAGAATTTTTGAGATTGTGATTCCCACTTCTCACTCCCCATTGTTTATACAGATTCTAATAACCCTAGAATTATCTCTTTTGTGAACTAAAGCACATCTGGAATAGGAAATTTGGATTCTCAGAAATAACTCTAGCTACAACCTCTCTCAGCCCAAACACTCTTGTGGGTTCGTTAATAATAGCGGACCCCAAATATTTTATGATTATATTGGAATCTCATACAATGTGGATAAGTATGTGGAATCCCATGTTTCTCACATCGGGAAAGACCCATGGGATCTTAGGGATAGATCGTTAGTTGTATAAAAGTTATGGATTATATGAAATAATTATTCTATGAAAAACAGTGTTCATGCACACATATGTATCAAAAATAATTACAAACTGTCTCATCATTTTTTGTAAAAAAACACAACCCTTATTGATTAGCCCCATCAATAGAGTGATTCTGCTTAATCATCATCTGATGTGTGGCATCCAAGGTCATATATTGCTGCATGATCTCTATCTCATCATTAATAGCCTCATCACGGAGTTCTTCAATCCTGATCATCACTAGTTCATGTTCATATCAGAGGTTATCCACTTGATGGCTCGCTTGTCTCAACTACATTTGGGCCCTTGCTGGCTGTATCTTCAATCATATTTCAAGTTTTGATCAATCAGTAATGAATGAAAACACTTGTTTATATTTGTATATAGGCATTGGATCTTCTATTCGACCTCCTAGAAAATCCAAATTTTTTCAAATGTTTCTTGACACTGTCTAGTTTCTTAGTTCTGACTAAATTCCCAAATCTTTTTAGTATGGTAATCATGAATTATCATGTTATTGTTGTGATCGTCTGCCCCTCCAATGCATAGATCACATAGATAGTGGTGAAGTGATCCATTCCAGCTTATCTGATCTCTTTATGGATTTTTTTTTTGATAAAACCCCTAATCAAATTCCATGACCTATGTTGAGTATCCTAACTCTCCTTAAATGAATTAAAAGAAAACATTTCTATCTTTTTCAATTCAGTAGGATCATATTCTATAAATGAGTCTATAAATTTAGAGGAAGGATCATGCAATGGAATAATGTCTGAAGGATTGGGTTTTATATCATGAGAGGTGATCTTAATCACTTGATCCCACCGCGATAAGATTGAACCTATTAGTCTGACGAATTTCACTATCATCATCCATCATTGACTGGCCATCATAGGTTGTGTCTTAGTTAGGTCCGACACCTAGATCTGCATGAACCGACACCCCTTTCAGGATAGGGTCCATTGAACCTCCTACCATTCTCACCAGTAGACCACCCCTCTTCTATATGTACTATTCAACAGAGGGATATATTATTTAACCGGATTTATTAAACAACAATTGTGAATCAATGAGATAAGAAACTTATAGTTGTCATGTGATGCATGATCAGTCTCTCACCTTGGGATATTTGTCATTCAGATGCCAGTATGTGGTCCCTCGTACGCGATTGAGACTTCCAAAAGATAAAAGAATGCCACACTAGCCTCCGTAGAACATCTGGACCCTGTATTCACTATCATCCTAGACATAGGTTATGGTGCTCGGTTATCTACACCTGTGGTCACACCACTATATCTATGAGAAGGGGTAAATTTTTCCTATCTGTCTTTAATAGAACTATTGTTAGTTGAGAAATATAGATAAAACAAATGAGAAGGGGTATCATTATGGGATGAGTTAAACATACATAAAATGATTCTAAAAATAATTCTATGGAAGACCCCTATAGAGCTATGACCTCATCCTCATCCTATGGACTCCCTTCATCGGCCTCTTCACCCCATGGTTCATCTAATTCCTTGTGTAAGGGAAATATCACCTCCAACTCAATAGATGACAGTTTTTGGAGGGTAGTTCATCCCTAAAAGCAACCTTAATCTCTCTAAAATTAGATAAAAAATTATTCAGGACTGCACTAGGTCATCCATTTCGACCACATACCACTCCCCTTACCTCTAAGCCATAAAGAAACTGCCTTGTGCTTGCCCAATCTCAGCCAGATCTGACCCAAACCAATTGATATGGTTCCATACACTGGTGATGTCTTGAAACTATCATTTTACATCCAATGATTCTTATTCCAAAGGATAGAAAGCATCCTCATGAATATTCATATTGCACAATTTCTTCCCAATAGATTGTGGAGGTATCCTACGGAACCCCCTAGATGGTTCTCCATCATCCTAAGTTCATCTAACTGTTGTTCCCAGCCCTCTCTCATCCCATACCGATGTAGACCCATGAACTATGAGCTCCACAAATTCTTCATCATAAAAAAGATGAGCATCATCCGTATCAACATAGTGACCTCTCATCAACATCCTACCCCGACCTCAATGTGGTGGGACCACTCATTCACTGTCTGGGATTGTCTGCAGATTTAGCGTTTTTCCTTGGTAGGCATCTTTCCATCTTAGTGCATATGTGTGGACTTGTCCAAATGTAGTAGTGGATAGATGAATATCATGATGCATCATTCTATATTCATTCATGAACCAACTCTAGAGATATCTCATTTAAAATGGGTGGTATTCATAACAAAATCTCGGGTATACCATGGGGACATCCTATAAGGGACCTAAATCGCCACACAAATCAGTGTGGGTGTTTGGTTCACATATCAACTCACAATCCTCTTGAACAACCAACAGTCTGCCTCTAAAGGTTAAGAGATATAACCACCACTCTGTAGCTCACACACCACCATCGGTTATCACTCCCATCAGCTGGGGAATTAGGTTAAAGTTAAACTGATATACTTTCTCAATCCTGATCAGTGAAAATACTAGGCTTAGATTAAAAGTAAATGTCCCAAAAAAAATTTAGAATTCCTTGTGAAAATATTTTATCAAGAAGAGATGACGGATTCAAATACTCATATCCTCCCATAAATGCACCCACATGGCTGCATAGATAATGAAGTGGGAAACATATGTGTAGCGGTATCTCCCCTTCATTGATATTTCAGGCCACCTAATACAACATTTCAAACACTAGGATGCCCATATTAACATGATCTCTCATTTCTAAAATCCTCTAAGATCTTCTAATAAGAACCACCCCTACTGTGTTGTGCCCCTCTTAAATAGGTTTGATGAATTTTTTACTATTTAATGGTTTGACCCTCAACCTGGATAGACTAATTATCTAGGACCATCATGAAATAGAAAAACCACTACTTAAAATGGACACCCCTTATAATATACTTTTCATTATTTTTTCTATATATAGATTTAAAAGCATGTTTTCTATACGTGACATCAATTCTGTGTACTCTCAAGAATTATATGTATAGATAAAATCATCAAAGAGGGATCCAAGGATCTTGATTTTCAAGATATGATGGAGATCCAGAAGTCTAATATCAGCTACTCCAAGATGAAGATGGAATTTATTGGTATCTAATGACCATATACTCATTAGTTATGGGTGGATGTAAAACTGCTGATAGATGTGGAACATGGAATCCCATGATTCTTCATATAGACCCAATAACCTCAAAACCATACCTAATTATATATAGGATGCACATGCATAGTTTTCCACATACCATTCCTCTTTAATGATTCCACCGTGGAACAAATCCAAATCGATCATCAATCATTTCTCTATGTTCCCTAACCCTATCTTAATGACTATCTAATATTTCGGTAGATATATTTATTCTTCCAGTATAATCCCATTGAAATTATTCAGGTAGTTGTAATTCCATTATACTATGATGGTGAAGTGATCCTTCCCAATATGGCCTTCAGTATCCCGGCAACATTGGTATTTTACCAGTGTACTTATAAACTAGTAAGATGATTTTTCACTACTTGTCTCTAGAATAAAGTCATTGTTCCTCAGTCTGAATCCATAAAATGGAAGCATATTTAATAGTTGATGGTCATTATTCTCTTCTAATGTAGCTCCAAAAATGATTCATTACTTTTTTGGTCCTAGAAATACTCCTTGATCATGATATTTTTCATTATATCTTCCCCTTGAGAATAATCTTCATGGACCCCCTAAGAAACATTGTAAATAACTATTATTTTGGGACGTGTTGAATTTTCCTAAAATAGTTCATGAATGTTGTTCAAGAATCATGATTTTGGATCACATGATCATAGTTCGGCAATGGGATCTCTGTGTATCATAGAGAAATAAAGGAAAATGATGCCCTGGATCGCTAAGCAGCATTTATTGAGTGGAAGTCCAAAGAACACTATTTGAAAAGAATCATTCATGGGGAGGATAGATTCACAAGACAATATCTTCATCCCAGTATTTCAAGGATATCCAATAAGGATTGTGGGTCCATATAACCCAATTTAAAGGTAGATTCCAGTTGAGTTTTTTGGAGGCATTCAAATCCTTAATATTTACGATGATCCCGCAACTGTACTAATTGTGTGGATGTCATCATGATGCTGCTTCACAATCATCCATTTTTTAGTGAGTTTCCCTCAGATCTCGATCCTACATTTCTCCAGTAACGATCATTCTATGGGGGGATTTTTTTCACCAAAATACATACTATAGGATATGTTATGAAAACCATGGTTGTTGATATGCATCCACGCATAAAACGGATCCAAAACCATCCAAGGAGTCTGCCTCTCGAATCTCCTTCATAGAGTTCCCTTGACCCATGACTGTTTATAGGGAGATTTATCCATGAGTCCAATGATCCCCATGAATCCTGGATGTAGATTTCTTCACGAGTTTAGAATGCCCCAAGAATTATGAAAGTAGATGACTCTGTGAGTTTGATGACTCGTGCCTCACTACGAAGGTTATTTTTTATTTGTGTCCCATCTTAGATCATCTTGAGACCCTTTACATATAAATAACCAACCCACCACAGCACATAATCATTGTTACTCAGACCATTAGCCTTCTAATCTCCCATTTCACAAAACTATTGAGCACCATGAATCTAATAGAAAAATGAATCATCCATGGTACTGAAGCATCACAAAACCCACTTTCCATTGTTCCTAATTACCCCTTATTATGGTAGGGATTACCTTTTAGAAAATATGCTCCCTTTATGTAGACGTAAGTACCTTCATGGTACATTTGTCTTCACAGATATTTAAGACTTCATAAAGAACTCTTTTTTCAACTCATTAATATATAAAACTACAAGGTCACTCTGATTTGAGGAGATCCTATTTTTTTGAACCACCTAGCATTCGCGATGCAACCAAGCTTTGTGAAACACCTATCACTGAGGCCCCAATCATTGTAATACCCCATTTTTCCAACCCATTTGGCTTGTATGTATTGATTTATTAGTCTCTATTGAATTGATCCTACTTTTGAGGCCTTAACATTTTTATTTCATCATTGTTTTTATAATGGACATTTAATTCTACATAGGTACTCTAACATGGATCCCACTATTTTAAACTCGTTCACATCGCTCCCTTAATGCATTTCAGATTTATTAAACTACCAATGTGTGTGTGGGTATCAGTTATGTATGTCCATGGTGTGTGGAGTGAGTTTCCCTATGTCTGATATGTAAGACATTAAACTTCCTAGAAGAAAAATCCTAAACACATGATATTAAACTATGGTTTCCACATGTGTGGAATGTTTGAGAGTATCAGACCGAGGATGGGAATCAGAGCCCTATAACTTCTCTATCCAGTTAGGATTTATTTCCATGTTCTCATAAGGCAGTCTCCTTGTAATCCTCAACATATCTTGATAGGATGCTCTGTAAACAACTCAAAAGGATTGAGATCTTCCACACATGGAATGACATCATCCTTGTATAACCAGACATCCTCCTCATGTTGCATCCATATATTTTCCTTATTCTATCCCCCACTGGTGCATCTTTTTTTATGTGACAATTTGGTCTACTACTTCTTCTTCTTCCACAGACTGAGAATGACACATGTGGTCTTATTGGTTATTAGTAATTGTGACACTTTTCATCCCGACTGCTTCCAGGCATAAGACCCATACCATAATACATCCTAACTACATGGATTTTGACCCATATCTTCTAAACAGGGTACATTGGATTCCTCCAAAAGATTAAATCTTGAACATTCGTAATATGCACTATCCACTTACTATGAGATCACCTCCTTGATCCACCCTCAGTGTCGTATAGATCATTATTCAAATGGGATGACCCAGGAGTTATAAGCCACAATTCAATCTCTAAACTGCATGTAATATCATTGAAAACAAATTGGGATACATAGGAATACTATATTAGGTCTAATACCCTGATCCACATCCATCCTGATCTTCTCTAGGACACCTCTCAAGAATTACATGCCCCCTTACTTGGCATAGCTTATATCATCCAGGCCCATCAAGCATCGCTCTTAGAGTAATACCCATCTTCCAATTTCATAGGACATTAATCATGTATATACCATGAATTTCTAAACAACGTGGAATTTTATTCATAGCCACACTAGAATATGTGGGAAACCACCTTACATTTCATGCCCAACAGAATCATCATTAATTAAATTCACACTTATCCTTATTGTATGCTCTTAAACTACATGAGATTCCATAACTACATGGAAATTGTTTCCCAACCAATTGGGATATGTAAGAATACTATTAGAGGTTTGATCCCAACATCGTCAACAACCCATCCATTCCATCCATTATCCCTATTTCATTTTCCTCCATCCTAATTCCTACACGTGGGATCACACTATTCATCTAGAAATATCCTACGTGTAATTCCCAACCATCATCCTTATCGCCAAACCATTATCCATTGAAATAGCATCATCCATATGGGTTGTCAGAGTATATATTCATAATCCATCAACATCATCTCTACTCCTATTAGAATCTGGGTAGTCCCAACGTGTATTCCCCACACAATCCAACCAAGATCAATCCTCTTGTGATGGGAAGCCTCCTTATGTAAGACCCCCTGCATCCAAATAACTACATAGGTTTTCATCCCTATATTCAAAACAGGGTATGTAGGAAGCCTCCATGATGTTAATACCAATCAATTATATACATTAGTGTCCCTATAATTGTGGTATACTTCTTTTATCCACCCTCAATGGTGTCTTAATCAGCCATTATGGTGTGAAATATTACATATATGGGACACACCACATTGGGTTCGTCTTCATTGGGAGTTCTAATCCAATGATCATGTAATCCACTAGTTTCTCCCTCATAGGGATATACCATTCTCATCCACATTCAGTGCGTTCAATTCATCCCATTACAACTCCAAAATACATCAAACCTGTGACCATCCATCTCTTATAGGCGTTAACTTTATGGCCTATACATGTTGAAATTTGGATTCCTATGAAAAACCTCAGATGAAATTCCATACATATTTTTTTTTCATATATTGTATGTGGGATTCCAGAGGATTATCCAACCATGAGAAGCTCTGTTATAAGGTATAATATAGATGTTCTAATGTTCAAGCGTCCAGACCTTCCAGTGATGTCAAACAAGGATACCTACATGACCAAATGTTTCTTCCCAAACATTACTCTCTAGAAGGTCTAGAGAGAAGAAGCATAATTATCTCACATCATTAAAGTGATGTCACTAAGAAGAGTTTCAGTAAAAAAATATTATTCTATAAGATTGAATTTGATTCCCTGATGAATTCTAAGGAGGAATCCTCATAAATAGTGACTGAAATCCCATCATCTTTTTTCGATCACGGAGAAAACATTTCATAAGAAGTGATGAATATTTCCCACCTTTGGTATGTATGAATTTTTGTTTCAATACACTATCAGCAATGAAGAATTAGTCACAGTGGAGTGACATGACAAAATCATCAGAAACATCTATCATGGGGATAATAATAGAAGTGTGTATTTTAATTCTGGACGTGCAATAGGGTGATCTAATGGTTGGATGAAATTTCAACACCACTATTGTCAATGGTACAGAAAGAAGAACCCTAGAAATTTCATAAAGGCGGTGAATAAATTCTTTAATTTTGGGAAGGAAAGGCACCAGGAAAATATCTGATGATAGGATTAACCCACTAATAATAAAGAGCATATTAATGCTCTAGTCAACCCTCAATGCATTTTTCATCGATACAACTCAATGTACTATGGATATTTTCGAATTAATTCCCTATGAAAAGAGATTTTAGAGACAATAAATAACTTCCATGGTATAAAGGTATATAATTTCCCATCACTACCACCAAAGTGAATCCCAACAAAGAATTGGTGACATGTTTTCTTTTTTATTCCTATAATTATATCGACCATACCTTTTGATTCTATTTTTATTCATTCTTATTATAATTTAAGTTTAGTAGAAGGATTAAAACACCACCAAGAATAATCAAAATAGATATTTTTGTGAAAATGGTAATTGTGTAAGCTATTATATCCCAATTTTATAACTCATTTCAAGTCATATGTTTTGCTGGTTGACCACCTCCATGAATAGTTTTTTATTTGTTTTTTATTACTAAATTCATGGCTGGGCTTAAAAATATTTTACTGGTTAATAATTTTTTAATATGATTATTGTATCATATTTAATCTTGTGGAACTAATATAAAAAACTAATTGTAAATAAAATTTAACTATTTCGTGTTGTTTGGAAAAAATATCCTAGAAGAAACTAAACATTTATTATTAACATTTTTCTCAAATGAATCATACTCATGTAAGAACTTAAAATGATATGTGGGACCATTTATACTTGTGGAATTACATTAATAAAATTTAATTCTAATTCAATAGTTTTAATATCATTTTACAATAATGCCCATAATTTTACACAAATAAATCGATCATTTAACTATGAATCAAATGCATCCAAATACTTGAAAATAACGAACTTTTATTACTTAATGGGTAAATGGATGTTATAGATTCATAATATAAGGTCCTATTTATATTAATATGTTCCATTAAGTTCTTAATAAACATCATTAATCCATTATTAAATATGTTTTAGCATGTTTGATGGAAGATGAATTTTATACTTTATTTTATGGTTGTATACATATCCATTTTATGATCTATATTTCTTGGGGGTTTATGTTTCAAATGTTGTGAAATGAGTAATGTTGTTTTGTCTCAATTAGTCTTCTTTGAGACACATGTTTTGTTATGCCATATGTTATTTTACAAGGGGACTATAATATCATTTGACATGTTATATAAGTAATATTGTTTTTATCATAACATTTTATATTTCTTTTATTGTTATTTGTTCATTTTAATAATGATTTAGATGTCTCAAATTGGGGAGGGATAGTTTTAAAAGTTTTCAGTTTATTCTCCTCATGAAATGTTTAAAAAAGATCTATTAATCCCATTTCAATGGAAAATGGTTATAATGAAGTATTTTATGATTTAATGTAATTTTTAAAAATGTTCCTTTATAATTTTTCAAAGATATTTTCAGATAAAAATGATTTTAATAATTTTTAATGTTCTTAAAAATGGTTTTTGAATAAAACTTTTTTATTTCATAGTCTCATTACATTCTGAGACTATTTATATATAAATGTTAACTATGGTATATTTATCATCAATGGACATTTTTCTTAAAAAAAATTTTTTGATTATTTTTATTATTCTTCTACAATATTTTAAACTAATTTTTACCAATATATATGTTTTTTTAATCATATTGAAAGTAATATTTTTTTGTTTTCCTAATGTATAATTTTTTTATATTTTTGGAAAAAATACAAGAATAATGTTTTTTTCAAATTATGAAGCACAAACAGAATTTAAAAAATTCATGATGAATTAATTCCTTGAATCCTACATTGAAATATTACAAGGTTATTTTCAGAGATAATATTTCCATATAAAATTTTATGACATTTCATGAAATGAAAATAATTTTCAAATCAAAATTTATATCTCCATCAAGAATTGTATTCAGGTGATATCTCAATATTATTTACCATATAAGATTAAATTATTTGATGTTAATTATGTTTTTTAGTAGTTATTCATCGACGTTTCAATTATTATTATTTATATGAATGATTTATGATTTTGATGAAATGATATTTACGAAACCCCCTTCTTTTTTACAGGTTATGTTATTATTGGATGACATTTTAGAAAACAACTCATTTTTCTAGGTTATTATATGATGACTGATTTATGATTTTATAGAACACATATGTATGATTTAATTATGTGATGTTTGGAAACTATATATCACTCCAATACATTTGGAAAAGATTTATATCTCATGAGATAGACATAAAGGACCTCACCCACCAAGATGGTCATGATAATAAACCATGACTACCAAGAATGTAATGGGTGAGAAAAATTACTACTAGGATGGTTATTGGAGTGATCCATGACTTCCAATATGGTCATGGGATTGAACTTTAACTACCAATACTATTATGGGACTGAACCGTGACTATAAGGTTGGTAATGTGAGTAAACATGACTACCAATGAGGTTATGGGATTGAACCATGAATACCATGATGGTTATGGGAGAGAACTACAACTACCATGATTCTTATAAGAGTGAACCATGACTAAAAATATGGTATGGGAGTGACAAAATTCTATTAATATGAACTGAGCAGTGATTCCATGATTACTATGGAAATCATTTTTATATGCATACATGTCTTCCATAATTCCATTGAATATTCTTATATTATGATTTCATGGATTATGTTATTTATTTTCTTATGATTCATGTATTTTTAACTTCAAATCATAATGTAAGGATGCATGAATGCGATCTTATTATATGAATGGTATGATATTCAAATGTTATGATAATATTTTTATGCACATATGTTCTTTTTATGCCTACTTCTCTTCCTTGTTTACAATTATTGGTCATATGAGCTCACTTTTTTATTATGTTTTCTTTCCCGAGGTTATAAAGAAAAAAAATTTATATAGGATTTCTAAAAGGAATAATAATTGTAGAAAAAATTGAAGTTCTTCATCAAGACTAGAATTTTTTGTTCCACACTTCCAAAGGAACTAAACTAATAAAATAATTGGGTGTTTTTTTAAAAAGTTATGTTTACAAAAAAAACTGATGTCATGTCCATATATGAAAAACATGGGTCACTATAGAGTTTCACCGAGATTCTCTAGTGGATGTTTCAGGTGTTGTTTGGGCCAATATTTAGGTATCATCATCTCTAATTGAGTATATTATATAGATTATGTAGCAGGATGATGTGTTCCTTGGAATTTGGAAAACCTAATATAGTTGGGAAGCAATTTCAAGCTGATCATTCTCATAAGAGGGTATTATCCTTTTTATAGACATGGTTATTTTTCAATCATTAGTAAGGAAATTAGATTTTATTTGGCTATCATAGTTATTTGGGGTCCATTCATATGAACACTGTGAATATGTATTATATCTTGGGATGTAAATTATGGTGGTTGGCTGTGAAGCATGACATTACAAATTCTGTGTCATGTTTTTACACCTACAAACAGATAAAGGAAGAGCATGTGAAATTATTTAGTTTTCTACAATCTCTTCTATTGCCAAATTTGAAATGGGATGTTGTGTCTAGAATTTTTTTATTTTATTACCGTGGATTTTCCAAGTAAAAAAAAATATATGGGTGGTTACTCATGGGTTTACAAAGTCATCTCATTTCATTCTGATTAGGGATACCACTAAAGATGAAGATATAAGCATGTTTTGTGTACATGAGATAGTGAGGTTATAAAAGGTTCCCATTTCGAATAATTCATATATGGATCCTTGGTTTAATTTGTGGTTCTAGAGGAACCTCTAAGAGGAGATGGGGAATCAAGTCATGTTTAGTAAAAAATACCATCAACATAAAAATGATCATGTAAGGAATACTATTTAGATCTTGGAGGATATTATTTGTGCCATTGTCTTGTATTTCAATGGGTTGTGGGGAAGCCATCATGTTTTGGTTAAGGTTTGTTTTAATAATAATTAATTCTCATTGATCCAAATGGATCCTTTAATGGAACTATAAGGTTTACCATACATTCCACCTCTGTATTCAGCAGAGGCGAGAGGGGCCACATAGGGTAGGCCAAGTGTAATTATGGAGTCATCCTCAATGATTCCAGATATATGTCGACATTTGGTTATATCATAGAGTTTAATGAAGTCATATACAGGTCAGTCGTGTCATTATTTAATGTTTTCTATTTGTAACCAAATTTACAAAATATTTTCTCCTTAGTTAGGTCACCATTGGAATTTAAGACCTAGAAATTTGGCATTGGGATATGTTGAACCACTTTAAGTCATTGGGAGGATTGGATATATAGCATATCGGTTGGAATTTTTGGTTCAGTGAAAGGGTATTCATGATCTCTTCCATATATCTTTTAGCATGAAATACTCTCCTAAGACCTCCCACTTTTTTACTTAGGAAGTGATTGTTTAGGGGATAAAAATTTCTCTTGTAGAGTATCCAATGGAGATCATTGACTCTGAAGAGAATGTAATTTTCATGCTTTTGATTTTATTGGCTACTGTTTTATGGAGGAATGGATCAGATTATTTTGATACTTGGTAGCATGATTCATTGATTAGGTAACATTGAAATCAGCGCTTTTCCTATGAACATTCTTCCTCATAACATGATGAGGATGGGAAATATTATGTTGGGTAGTTTGTAAAATACCTCACCAACTTTCCGGTATTTCCCTTCTCTCGTTTCATTTACATATTTATTTGGGTGTCTTTTGGAACACCCATGGATTGTGATAATTTTCTAGGGAAATTTTCTAAATTTTTGGGGAGGTATATTTGATTGAATTAATGGAGTCCTAGTACAAACATGTTAAATTATTATTAGTATTTTTCCTGAGTTTGGGGAAAACAATAGTTGGTTTATGTTTATTAATAGAATCTATGGTTTTTACTATAAAAAAATATATTCCATTAAATGTTTTTACACACTATGTATTGGTCACTATGTAGATTAAGTAAACAGGTATATGGTGTGAGAAGGTTACACACCGTGTAACTTGTTTACATGTCTTGTACTGGGTTTCAGAAGATTTCATAAACTGGTAAAAGATTTGAATATTTCATGTCATGAAAATATATTACACCACATGTAATGATAAAATTGGGATTTTTATATCAATTATATGGGGTTTTTTATCTTATTTTAGTTTTCTGGATTTCATGATGTGAAATGGGATTTCACATAGTCTAAATCTCAAGACATGGTATTTTCAGTGTGATTCATGTTAAATATACAATTCATTCAGCCACATATTCATCACTATTGAATTTAGAGCTCTTACATAAAATATTGCAGACCTCCTCTCCATCTAAATCGTTTCATTCAGCGATTGGTCATCATTGGTGTTGTTGTGTGTATAACAACCCTTCTTATTATTACACATTAATTCATGATTTATTACATAAGATTAAAAAAAATAAAATCTATATGATCATGATTTATTTTTTATTTATAAATTATTTACATTACTTAAAAATTATAATACATGAAAACAGACATCTTTATTGAATACAACTTTAACATGCGGGCACAGAAAACTATATGGGATACCCATGTGATATACATAATAAAAGGGAAATCAATAAAGACATATAAGGAAATAAACATGGAATAAAACAATGATATTTATAAATGTTATAGAAATCATATCAATGCATTATAAAAGGATTAGTTATCATAAACATGAACAGTGACATCACATGATAATTGAAAATCCAACACTAGGAATGTCTAAACACCTTAAAACATTACATTATAAACATAGGTAAATGATAACTTCCATGAAATCATGATATAATGATTACAATAAAGTAATTGTATTGAATCCTAGTCCCAACATGATTTATCATGATATTAATAATTTCTCAATGCATTGGATTTCTATTTAATTCTAGGAACACCATCACATTCACATCATTATCATACTTATGTGATCCACATATATCATAAAACCTTGATTACCTCATCATAGTAATTTATTACATGATCACGAAGAGTGTAATAAATACATTTATGTCCATGTTCAATGAGTTATATGTGTATATTGTTGAACACCATTGATAGGAAATAGGTATGACTTTCAATATACAATTGTTTATACATGAAAAAATCAAGGTGAAATTTGGCAGCATAAAAACATCAAATAATAATTTATAAAATAGCTTGATGAGAGATAAAGGGGTCCCGAATAATTTGGAAATAAAATATTATGTAATAGGGAAATGAAAATAGATATACAAACAATAGTAGTATGAATAGAAGTTATAAGATAATGAATAAATGTGAATAAATAAGAGAAGGTGAGGTTAACTTACTACAGTGTGTGACTCCAAATGCTTGGATAGAGTTTCTTGAGAGATTTGGTTGACATGAAAGGACTATAGAGAGTGGACAGAATAGTATTTATGTTATATAATGTGTTTTATTAATGTTAAAGGGGATATTTGGGGGGTTTATATATGAAATGATGGGGATTTAATTATTATATTTGTTTTGGACATTCAAAATAGAAGAATAGAAACAAAAAATTATTCCTTCAGTTTTTTCCTTTGTATCATAAAAATGGGTGTGGTTTTAATTATTTAATATGTTAAAAGGATAAAAACAACAAACATTTTACATCAATTTGTGATGTTGACACATACTTATTATGAAATGATTTTAAAACCTTAAAATATATTAATGGTTTTGAGTGGATTTATAATGGTATTATAAAATTAATTAAATAAAATTAAAATCATAGTATTTTAAAGAAAAAATACATATGTGGTAGTTAATAACATTTTTATTTTTTATTACAACACTTTTTTTCCATTATTATGTCATATTATACAACATATATTTGTTCGGTATATAATTTTTACCCAAACATTCGACTATGTTAGAAAATTATGAAAACGTAACTATGGGGTAATTTCTATGTTATGATTAAAATATAATTATTCATTTTTTCTAAATAATTTTTTAAATATTTTCATTTTCATTTTCAAAATAAAATTGTCATTTACTATGAAATGATGGGTTTTTTTGACAATAAAAGTTTTCAAACACTTATAAAAATCACAGTTGACATCATACAAATTATATGATAAATTATATTTAATAAAAATTATTTAATAATAATATTTTTTAAAAATATTATTTGTTTATGAAAACCATTAATTCATCCAAATAAATTTCTTAATTAAATATTAATATTAACCCAAATTTTCTATTTTTGTTTTATTATATAAAAATCTAATTTAATTTTTGAAGTAATAAAAATATGATGAATTTTTTTCATTATTCTATAAAAAATAACATAATAAAATATTTATAGTGTGTTTATAAATATCATTTAAAAAACCTACAAAATCATTATGATTATCGTTCACTATAGTGAAATTATCATGGGGTTGTTTTACGTACTTGGTTTGGGCCGTGATCTTAAAGAGGATGAAGATAACCCATAAATAGTTTCTCTCATGCATAATTTGTCAGATCTCATCTTGGAATTGGTCAAGGGAAAATCCCATGTATTTTATCTCCCTCATAATCTCCAATAAATGGGCTTCATAGGGTATGATCCTATTAGCAAGGTCCATAACATCATTTTTCAAAAACAATTCTATTTTTCAAATCCCTTTATTTAAATTAATCATGTGATCATTATTCATTGAGTATATTCACATCAATAATTATGATTAACAGTATTTTATAACTTTTAGGATATAATATAACCAATTAAGTGAATGTCTTTTCTATAACCATAATACATAATAAGACATTTAATTAAATCAAAATGGGAAATACATTTATAACAGTTCTGGCCAATAAAATCATCCCCCCTTAGGAAATTTCACCCTCAATATTTTCATTTCTCACACAAAAACATATGAGGTTAACTATGTTTCATCCAATTTTCTAGTTCACAAATCACTTCATTCGAACATATGGTTTCTCCCCGTCACATTAATGTGGTGAATTGTCTTATTCCATTGAAATTTGGCTCTATAATCTATGATCATCATCATCTACTCCTAAATGAAATTTTCATTCAACAATGGTACCATATTTTGATTAGTTACATGCTGGGGGTGTGGTAAGTATTTTTTAAGAGGTATACATGGATTACATCATGTAATTGAGATATGTTAGACAGGAGTGCGAGTTTGTAGGCCACCACTCTGATGTGATCAAAGATCTCAATGTGTCTGATGTATTATGAACTAAGCATTTCCTTTTACCAGGTCTCGTCGCATTATTCCATTGAGATATGTAGAAGAATACCATGTCTCCATAATAAAACTAACATTATCATTAATGCTTGTTAAAATAACTCTTTTATTGACTTTGAGTAGCCTTAATGTGTTACAGAATGGTTATAACATATATCACAATTTCCTTGATCTTTGTAAGACGAAGACATTGTTGTTTTCCATCTTCATCCCAATATGCTGGGTTTTTGCACATCTTCCCATAAAGGGCTTCATAGGGAACAATTTGGATTTTCAAGTGGAAGCTTTTGTTGTAAGAGAACTCGATAAAAGTTAGATGTTGATCCCTTCCTCCATTGAATATAATTTAGTATGCTCCCATCATTTTATAAAATTTATAGATATTTCAGTCCAATTTTCCATTATTTTGAGGATAATAGGCTATAATGATGTTCATCTCAATTTTTATAACATGTTGGAGGGTTTTATAGAACATGGTGGTTAATCTGGAATCATGATCTGAAAGAATCGATAGTGTTACTCAATGCATTATTACCAATTCACTAATGTATATCTGTGAATGTTGATCTAGGGGGAAGTCCACTCAAAATGATTTAATGTGAGGTATATTTGTATGATGACCCATGACGACCCATATAACATTGTTTCCTTTGGAAGTCTTTAGAAGTCTATTGATAAATTCCATTTTGATGTTTTCCCATTTCCATGTTGGAAAGGGTAATGGTGGTATCATCTCTTCAGACTTCAACCATTAAACCATATCTTTATGAAATAACTGGAACATTGATGAATATTCAGTTATTTCCTTCACCATATTATACCAAAAATAGTTCTCTCCACGATCTTGATACAACATTATTCATCCTTAGTGAATGGAGATAGTCGAACTATGTGTATTTTTCAACAGTTCCATCATTAACTCAGGATTTTATTGTACCAATAGTTATGATCCAAATATCCCAATTCATTCTTAATTAATAACAATATCCGAGTATTTCCCAATTATTATAGTTTTTACATTATTCTGAATTCTCAAATTATCCCTTTGAGTATCCTTTATAATTTCCAAAATTTATGGTTGAGAAATAATTTGATAATGGATTGATGATTTTCCCTTTCTTTATAATTTCCATGTCAATCATCTTCAATTATAATAATATCATATACTTATCACCTCTCATCAATGATTATATAACTATATCCTTTAAAAATATAGATTCCTCCACATTGTTTACTTTCAAAGGATGGTAGTGAATTAAGCATTCACAGTCCATGATCTTCTCTAACCATATTTGATTGATCATATTTAGTTCTTTATGTGTGAATATATATTTGTGGAATTTTTTATTCATATATATTTCACAATTATCCACAAAATACTTTATTCCACCATATTTTCAATGGGAAAATCTTTATATCCAATTCCAGATAATGCGTTGGGTAGTTCTACTAATGAATTTTTAACTATCATGAATTATAGGATATGACTTTGTAATTTTTTTACTAACACACAGCCCAATCCCTTCTTCAATTTGTAGCTAAACACCATGAGAATATATTCACTCATGGGTAGTGTGAGAATAGGATCAATGAATAGACTCCCTTTCTACTCCTTGAATCTCTCTTCACATTCCTCATTGTAAGATATCATGAATCGCTTCTGAGTTAGCTAGGTTAAAGTGATTTGAGATTGGAGATACTAATCAAAAATGAACGATAATACCTATATAATCTATGAAAACTAACGATATTTATCACATATGTTATCCTCATCCATCCATAAAATAAATCTATTTTTAAAGGTTCTACAGATATACCATTTTTTGTGATGATATTCCCTAATAAAGTTATTTTCTCCAACCAGAACTAACATTTCCTATACATTGTATAAATCATATTACATCACAATTCTTTTAGAACAATGCTCAAATTATCATTATGCTTATTATTGATTTTAGATAATATTAGAATATTTCTGTAAATTCTTCCTAATTTTTATAGGTAATATATAATGACCATATTAATCTTGTCCATGATGATTTCTTGAGAATTTGGGAGTCTGAATGAAAATACAATGAACTCATAGTGCCAAAACCTTTTTTGAAAAGTAGTATAGGGGATATCCAACTTCTTAACCCTAACATGACAATATCCTTACCATATATCCTCATTGGATATGTATTGTTCTCCACACATGTGATCGAAACGATCATCAATATGTGATTTCAGATAATTTTTCATTATCATTATCTTAGTTATCTCATGATAATAAATTCAAAGGAGTATTAACCCATCTTTCTTCTTGAAAAAGTATACTACATCACCCCATGGAGATGCATATGGTTGTTTAAACACTTTATACAGATTTTCCAATATTTTTATCTTTAGATAATCAATTTCTTAAATATCCATTCTATATGGAGTTTTGTGTAATGACAATTCCATAGATATAAACATGATTGAAAATTCAACCACTCAACTAGAAGTAAGATAAAACTATTCCTTGGGAAACACAGTAGTGTTTTCCCTCACAATAGGATATTTTTAGGGTGGTTCATTCCTTATAATTATTCATTTGAGGTTATATTCTTCTTTATAGGGCAATACTATCTATAATTGTGTAGTTGGTTCTAATGATGATTCATTCTCTTTCATGAACTATTGGTAAATCAGGGTTCGATTATCAATATAGAGAGTGATTTCCTCCATATGGAAATTCATGTTGGATCTATATCGGGAAAGCCAATCCATACCTATAATTGCATCATATATCACAAAAAAGAGCATTAAAATGATCTCTATGAAGTTCCACCCAAACAATTCGACAGGGGAGGGGTTATATAAATGGGATTTAATAATTTCCCCATTTTCCCTTTTCACCAAAAACACTAATTCCATGATTTTTTATGGTATTTGAATAATTATACTAAACTTTAATGATATTATGGAATGAATAGAATTAAAATCAAAATTTATGTTCACTATTCTTGAATAAATAACTAGAATTCTTGTCACCGCATTATTATTAGGATTCATCTCGGCTACTATGATGGAAAAGATCCAAGGTTTCATTATATTTTTGGGTTTTCTATAAAAAAATGGATTAGTGCATTGGTTTTCATAGTTTCATGGTTCCTTGTAGTTTAATAAATGATCAATACACTGATTGTGGACTAGAGATTTCCATTCCTACACACAGTAGAATGATTCTCTTGTCCGAAATCGCAAGTGACGTGTCCTTACATCTCTCACCCTAATCATTTAATCATCCCCCTTAGGAATTTTCTAGGGTTATTTATTCCTCGCCATTGATAAGAGGGATGTAGAAATTTCTTATATCCATTAGATTTCTATATCAGACCACGAGAATTAAAATCTAATTTCCTTTTTTTATCCCCATGAAACCCTAGAGATTTTGTAATCACTATTTCTTCATTGGGGGAACATCTGTCAAGTTCTTCAAAGTTATCAAATTCTAGGATCATTACAATTTCTGTAGACTAGGTTTTGGCCAACAGAATAACAGTTCAACATAAATTTGGGGGTATTGATAATCCAAAGGCACGTCGTGTATATCTTGTGATGTTTTCCTCACACTCCTTCACTGATTCATCTTCTTTTTCATGAGGGTAATAAAATAACAATTATTTTTATGATGATGAGTTCATGGGAAGTATTTATCTATAAACACATTCAATAATTCATTCCACCCCATCACTAAGATGTCTTCATCAAGATTCATATTCTTGATCAGTTTCCACAACTTATTATTTTATCCCTCCATAAAAAACATCCAATACAATCTTCTGTTATTCATAACATTGAAGGATGTAAAACATCTTCTTAATGGTGTTGATACATTATTCCGCGATTAAAAGAACACATGGTCCCTTTAATGATAGAGGCATTGATGAATAAATGACTAAATCACTAATTGTTCTCTCGTATGGATATTTGGATGATCCTCCGGATATAGGATTCAATTTATAACCTGAGTTATATAAGTGTGTGTCATCATGATGTTGATGATTCCCTCTCCCATTTGGAATCCATTTAGTTGGGTTAGTCATCACATTTCCTATAATTTTTATTATGAACCAGTTTGTCATTAATTTTTACCATTTCCTAGAGGAAATGAAAATTATTTATGATTATTTTAAAATATTAAAAACATAAAGTGTACAATTATTCCATTAAAGGGATAACACCTAAATTAGATTTATTTCATAACTTATTAATTTCTATACATCAATAAATGTTATCCATGATTTATTTTCTGACATATATTCTTAGGCATTATTATTTCTCATTATAATGGTTCATAATGAGATTTTCAATTTAACGAAGATTATCCAATGGGAGTTTCAACCCAAGTGTGAAATATGGCCCATTCTCATGTAAAATTAAACACGGATTCCTGACCACCACACCTTTTCAGAGTTGTTACCCCTAGATACATATATTCCAGATCCAAATCATCATTTAGTATCCAGATAGGGATGAATTTTCTTGATTAACCAAATAATATACACATTCTAGCATTTAGGCATGTTTTCTTATACACTGTCTAATCCCTAAGGAATTCTCTAGAGTTTTAAAATCCAAATCCCAAGATTAACTAATCATTTTGATTGATACCAACTATAAGAACCTTGATCTTTATTACACATTAATTCATTAAATATATTTTATTATTACACTTAATATAACAAGGATGATTTAGTAGTCTATGGTATTTCAGAATTATGTATGTTCCGTAAAAATTTTAAATCCTGTAAAATAACATCATTGTAAAAAAAATTCAATCATATTATCACATTTAAAACTGCATGTGTTAATAGGGGGAAATACATATGAAATGAGTTATCTATGAAGAATAGTAAGGGGAAAACATGGAATAACATGAAAAGAACAATAAATTTTATATTTGTACTAAAAATTGTTATAAAAGGAGTATGAATCATAAAGTAAACAATAATATACCTGAATAATCATAAAGGTCACATCAGAAATGTGGCAATAACATAAAACACTACATCAAAATTATAGGTCTAGGATAAATTTCATGATATTATTATTGAAAAAGTAGAATAAATGATCCAGGTTCATTCCCTATCCCCTATTAATGTATCTAGATACTAAATATTACACAATGCATTGGATCACACTATAATTCAAGGAACACCTTCACATTCATTTCATTCTTATTCTTAAGTTCCTAAAAAATATATTTAAACATGGATTCAATCATCATCATAATTTATTAAATGATAATGTATTCTGGAATAAATGCATGTAATTCCAAATTCAATGAGTATGAATTTTATAAAGGTGGACAACATCAAATTGTAAATGGTTATGATATTCACTACAAAAACTGTTTTGGCATGGAAAAATTTCAGTAAAACAATGAAAACATAAAGACATCACATAAAAATTTATAAATTTTTTTATGATAGATAAAGGGGAATAATATAATTTTAACCTCTTGTGGGAGGTAATATATTTATGTTAAGAGATATAAATACATTATTTATTGGAAATAGAAGGCATATGATAATAAATAATTTTGAATAACGATGAGATGGTGAGGATCCCATATTTGAGTGTGTAACTCCAAATGATTTGGGGGAGGTTATTGGGATCATGGGGGAAACATGAGAGGACTCTAGAGTGTGGATGGAGAATTATGGACACAATTAAGGGAGTTTTATTGGAGAGAAATGACAGCTTGGGTAGGTTTATATAAAAATGAAGGGGATTTATTTATTAATAAGGGATTGGACACTACAAAATAAAATAACCAGAACCAAAAATATTACCATGTTTTGACAAATTTATTGTTCCAAATACATGTGTTTTTAAGTATTTTAATAGATAACTTGAATAACTTAATTAAATAATTCCATTGATTTTGTGGAGGTGATTCTCACTCTTAAAGAAATTATTTTAAAACCATAAAATATATTAATGGTATAGGAGGATTCAAAATGGATTTAAAGAATTGATCAAATAAATAATAAAAAAGATTATTTTAAATTTAAAGCACATATTTAGTCATTTATTAATTTTATAATATATATTCAATCACATTTCGGTCATTATGATGCCATAATACACAATGTATTTTTATATGGTTTAAAATATTTACCAGAAAATACAACTATCTCGAAAAATTGTGAAACAATCACTATTGGATAATTTTGATGTTCTGATTCTAAAAAATAATATTATTTTTATTTAAATAAGTTTTTATATGTGTTAAATTTTACATTAAAATTAATTCATCATTTATTAAGAAAATCCAGTATTTTTTTTACAATAACTATTTTCAGACCCATAAAAAACACATTTGACATTATAAAAATTATATGATTACTTATAATTAATAAATAATATTTAATAATAATATTTTATCAATGTATTATTTATTAAAAAAATCCATGAATTCATAAAAATAATTTATTTAATTGAATTTTAATATTTCCTAAAAAATAAATACAATTGGTGATTTATTTTATCAAAATAAAAATCATTTTTAAGGTCAAAATAATAAGTTTAAAATGTGTACATTATTCAATAAAAATAATGTAGATAATCATATTTCTAGGATCTTAACACATATTCCATTAATATAACTTTATCTTAAGATTAAGGTGAATGATGGTGATACTTTCATGGGATTGTTCGGTCTACATGGTTTGAGCCATGATGTGGATGAGCTTGACCCTCTCCCATAAACAATTTTTCTCATCTTTATGGTGTTAGATCTTACTTTGGAATTGGTCAAAGGAAAATCACATAGATTATATTTCCCTCAGATGTTTATAATAAAATTATTCATATGGTATGATCCTACTAGTTGAGGCCATCACTTCATTTCTCTATTTCAATTAGATTTTTCAAAACCAGATATTTATACTAAACATGTGATAAAATTTCAATTGATTTATTGCCAATATTAATGATTATTAATGGTCTTTTAAAACTGGTAGGATATAATAAAACCAAAAAAGTTCAGTTTTTCAACAACTGTAGAACATAATAATGAATTTACTTAAATTAAAAGTGAAATTTTATTCCAAACTATTTGGTTAATGTATTTCTCTATATGAGTAATCCTTATGTTTGTTAATTTATATTGATCATGATAGAATTATTGGGTTTAATTATTATATATCATGATCTATGATGATAATATTGTTGATTCATTCTAGATCCATTCCTTGATTTTCCACTAGAGGATAATGCTTATATTGATTGTGGTGTGACGTTGAGTTTATTTCAGGTATACTGTAATTTATCATCATTGTTAACACATTTTTCTAAACATTATAAATTATGAGATTTATGGATTGATTCTAGGTGCTCGTTAATTATCATTAGGTTCCTATTTATTTGTGTATCCCAATATGGGAATGGGAAACCCATGTTTTGGGTTGGTGGTTCTATAACTATCTTATTTTGCATAAACTGTATTACTCTAGTTTTGATATATTATTTTATGAGTGTAATGGATTGGTTGGTTGATGTATTTGTGTGTCTAGTTATTTTTTTAAATATATGGGGTTCTATTGTTTTAGTAAAATAAAATGGTATTTTTAATTTTATTTGAAATGTTTCTCAAAACATTATTTTGATGAATTGGTTGGGAAAAGAGAGAACATGGGAAGCCAAGGGTATATAGGTAGAAGCTTTATCTTATGGTCATAATACACGTATTATCTTGGGTTTTACATATGGGGTGTTCCTCTATTTTATAGGACCATAATTCATGATAATTTATATTTTCGTTTTGGACTTTTCACTAATTGGATATTTCTCATTTCTTAGACCTATATTCTATGGAAATGGGTGTGTGCAAGTCATTGATTATGGTATAAGTGGTTAACCTGCCTAAACAATAGCAATATTTGCTGAGACGTTTCCTAATCTATTGTAGTGTAATATTTAAGATTTTATTTCCCTGGCTTTATATGATATATTATACAAGATATCCTTTTATTTGATATCAATGCTTTGTTATATATATGAGATGCTTTGAAACTATTTTACCAGGATTTACTTGTAAATATGGATTAAGGTCAAATTAAATGTTTTTCAATTTATTTGATATAAAAATTATGAATGTATTAAATATTACGTATTTTATATAAAGTTAAGAACATTCATTTATTTTATATAGACTAGTTATCGAACACCTAGGTGGGATCCTACTGATCATGTTAGCTAAAAACCAACACACCCCTTCAGTTGTGTATTGAAAATAGTATTTCTTTTGATATAGTGAATGGGAATGATATATATTTAGGTGTAATGGTTTTTAGTTAGATTTTTTTGGTAAGATTGGTGTGAAATTGTTGGAGTCTTCCCACACTATCAAATGGAGTTGTCATGTTTTTTCTTCCTTTGATATTATACATATACTTTGGGATGATCTGAATATTTTTGAGTTATATGGTTTCGTCTATTTTCTTTCATTTATGGAATTTTTTTTATCTCTTATAATGTTTTTATTTGTTGCTTATGTATTTTCATCATGTTGTTTCTTCATGTTGGGAGAAATTTTTCCCTTTATTTTTTCGATTCTTGGGTGCTAGTCAGTAGCTTATGGGGATTGGGAGAACCCTTCAGATATGTAGAAATTTGGGTTCAATACTAGTTTGAGAGGGTATCCAGGTCAATTTCACAACACAATAGATATGTAATTATATTGAAAACCCTGGATAAATTTTAGTGTATTATTATTCAATAAAAAAAATAATGAATGTGGGAAATTTCAATCATTCCATATCAGTTAAAAAATATTTTTTTGACACATTTATAGTAAAAAAATAATCTCCTTTAAAACCCCTTTAAAATAATTCTTTTAAAACTATATTTAAGAAAGCCAATAATTTATTAAAATTAAATATAATATTAATTTTAGTATAATAATAACATACTTGAAATTTTTTATAGAAAGTGAATAAGGTGGAAAAATAGTAGACAAACATTAAAACTCTTCAAATATGGTGTTAAAAAAATATCCCACACCTTTAGTACTACTCGTCACGTATATACATAAACTCTTATATAAAAAAGTTATATTAATTAATTCATTAAGATAATTTTTCAAGTGTTTTGACGTATTATGATTACTTTTATTTCACTTATTACAATTCCTTGCATCATTGTTAAATTAATAAATTTCATTCCAGGAATGTTGATGATGTTTGATTTGTAATTGCAAATCATCGGTGGGTTGACCATGGTCAAAAGGGTAAATATTGGTAAAATGGGTCAATGTTTCATTATATAAAACATATTAATGTAGATATTATAATAATTATTATACAATAAAAACAATTTCAGAACCAATCATGAATGGAATAAATGAAAAATGTAACACACCACTTTATAGAGGTGGTTGTCCACTTTCACAAATAGGCAATGTTATCATTTTCCTATTAAATAGAGGTTAGGATGATAGTTAATATATTAAATTTATATAATAATTATTATATTTATAATATCATATTTATTTATTAATTTAATAGTAATAACATTCCATGTTTATTTGTGATGAAAATTGAAATTCATCTCTTTATGGTGGTGATAGTCCACAGATACACACGAGGGATGTTTTAATTTCCCATTAGAAAGAAAATTATATGAATTTTTTTTTACTTATTAATTAAAAAATTTAATATATTTAAGATACTTATGTTATTATTTCATTATGTTTAAATAATATTTGAATTAGGTGGACGAAGAAATATACATGAAACACTCATATATGAATTATACATCTTCATGGAAAAACATATTGTCTTACACATTATACCTTACTAGGATGGTTTTTTTGTGTGGCTAATAAATCTAGTAAATTTTTAGGGATGTTGTATAGATATTTTTTAAGGTATTATTATATCTAGATAGCTCTAAATGTGAGATGAAAAGAGGTGAGGATGTGCCCTTTTACAAGTGTGGGGAGTGACACACATGTAAATTTTCAAAAACAAATTAATATTATAAATTCCATACTAAAGGTAAAGTGGACCAGAAACTATATAATTTACAATATAATGTGACAAGGGTCCAAATAAAGTCATCCAATAATAATTAATATAATATATTTTATCATTATCAATAACATTTACCATAATTAACTCATATTTACACTTTACCGAGGTGAAAGTTTTTTAACATTGTTACTATTTATAATGATCAAAATTTAAATTGAACACATTACTAAATTTTAACCCATTGATTCCAATTATGGAATCCATATTTAAAGATTCAATTTTTGTCAGTTTAAATAATCAATTTTTATATAACTGGGAAAACGTAATGAAAAACAATTTTAATTAAAATGCATTGTAGTGTAAAATTTAACTTATACCAAAATCACATATAATGTTGATTAGTAAGGATTTAATTATATTATATTTAATAAAAGTGATATATTTCTAATTTCAAAACATATCTAATATATATTGGAGCTTTTAAATACTTTTTTTAATGAAAATAAATGACAGTTTGGCAAAAATATATATTTTCACTATTCACTCAAAAATTAGTATTTCATAAAAAACCTAAAAAATATCAACCTAACATATATTTCATAAGATTATTTCAAAAATTATTCCCATATTATTGAAAATATTTTCTAAAATTGGATTAAATTAATAATAAAATTCATGTAAAAATGAAATAAAAACCATTTTTTACAAAAATGCATCATTGAAGCATTAAATGACCTTATTCAAATTTATTTTATAATAACCATAATTATATGAATATAAATTCATTAAATATTACATATTGTATAAATATTTCGTTGGATTTTTTTTTAAATAATTACAAGTTTATTATTTAAGGATAATATATATTATCACATCAGTTCAAGGAGGGGGACAAAAATGCATTGCATACATAAAAACAAGTTTAGAAAAAAAAATTATTGCCTTAACAATACTTTATCTTCATTTAAAATAAATTTATTACCAATATATGGTTTATTATTAAATTTTTAGGGAAACATTATACATATATTTCAAAATACTGTTACTCATATTCATACCCACCACACCAACGACTTTGTTATAACAAACATAGTATATCATGGTTTGTATAATATTTTTGTTTCATACCCCACACACTATAAAAAGATATTATTTAAATAAAATAAATTCTAAAATATTCTGGGGTTATAGTGGAGGTAAGAGGTAGATTTTTGATTATTAGTAATCTTTCTCAAGCATATTCACTATTAGAAGTATGAGCTATACAAAATAACCTTTAGGAATGGATTGAGAAAATAGTTGGTATGTGTAATGTATATGGACATATATAATACATTTTAACTAAATATTTGGTATAGGGTGTCTATCTAGCTATAAAAATAGATTTTTCAAATTTTGTGTATAACAGTTGCATTTATTTCATCGTTTTAGAAAAGGGAATCCACATGTTGTGGCCTTTTTGAACCATCCACACCAGGAATCCCACTCCCCATGTTGGGATCGTTACAGATTGGTCCCCTATGGGACAGATCCAATTCCATACATGATGAATGATCATTACCAAGGTTTAAACCCTGATCAACTATGGTTCGACACAACAATCCGTGAGCACGGGTGGGTCAAACCTCACACCCACCCAATAAAGAACTGAGAGACTTGGAAATGAGGTTGGATCGTAGGGGATAGGTTTAACGTATATGTGTAAGGTTCATTTATTTACGACAAATTATAAATATAAAAATAAATACTTTAACAAAAATAAATATCATATATATATATATAAACATATAAGATGTTGTTTCACAGCCTCAATGTCTTCAGATTATAAGTGGGAGGCTGAGGGATCAATACCCAATTATTGATTTTATTTTAATAAAATAACTATACCAATGGTTGATTGAAATATTGGTATAGTTCATGACTTTGAAGATATATATACCAATGGTTTACAATGCATTAGTATTGGTGTTTTATACCATTGGTTATCTCAACCCATTTTAATAAGTATATACTAATTGAAAATATCCAAACAACCCCTTAATATATTTGTATAGTATATACCAAATGTTTGAGGGGATATACCAAATTTATGAACCGTTAGTATATCCATTTACATCAATCTTGATCCCATAAAAATGGAAGAGACTGGACTTGAGATAGACATTTCATATTCATTTTGTTTGTTTTACAAGTTGATTCTACTAGGTTAAAATATTTATAACCAAATATTTTAAACAGAGTTAAAAGAAATTTATAAATCCATATACATGATCAACTTTTCATGTTCAATGAACCCTTTAAAATTTTAAATGAAGTTATTCTGTAACTTATACTAAATAAAGACACTACGACATTCTTCATCACATGTGCTTGATAAATTATGCTTGAGAGAAAACTAAAAGACTTCCCTTCAATATAGGTATCCATGGGATGGAACTGAATCACATATGTAACACCCCACATTGACGATGTATGCTTCTTTTTAAATAATTCAATGGCTTGTGTGTTACGCAACCCCAAGTTCACGAACACCATTTCCATTCAAACTAGCCGTTTCAAAAGAAGTTATGAATTTTTCTAACAACATTTTGATATTTTATAAACATGATTTTTCAAATTATTGATCATTTTTTAATTCAGTATTTCAAAATTATCTTAGGGTGAAAGTTTGATACTTTTTTTAATTGATTAAATTTTTTATGAATATTGAAAAATACTAAATTTTAATTCAAAATTTCCTTATCATCTAATTTATTAAAATTGTCAGATTATCATTTAGTTTGTTTTAATCATTAATTAGATTAATATATTATCATTTAATGTAAAGACCTGGAATTTCTGTGTAACTGTTTTTTCATAAATACATGGGAATTTTACGAAACCTTGAAAACTAACTGGACATGATTTCGAGGCCTGATGTTCCCATAATCAATATCTGATGTTTTGTTCAAGTACATTTAGTAAACGTACAAGCGAGATTTTATAACATTTGGAATGGTGCTCAGAATTGAAATCTTAGGGAACCATTGAACATGCAACGCCGATAATCATTTAAGGAGACATTCATTTCTATGGCAGTGGGTCGAGAATAAAAGTTAGTTTTTGGTTTTAATTGAATTAAATAAAAATAAGTTTATTTATACTTATTTTTTAGTAGTTAAATCCTCCTCTTGGATGTTAGGAGATTGGGGTGGGTACCACCACAATTTGACCCCCCTTGAGAGGTTATAGTGGTGCGGCCCACCCGATGTCTAAAATCCTCCTTTTGATAAATGTGGTGGGGACCTCCCAGGCGAATAACCCCTTGGAACTCCCCATTTAAGGTGGAAAAACTCTTCAACTCCCATTTAATTAATTTATGCCGACACTTCATCATATAATGGTGAAACTAAAATTAAAAGGATAAAACATAATTTAATTTAAATTGACCATTCCTTCGTTGGGAGAGGGGTTGGGAGAGCTTGGAGAAACTTATTCTCCAAACGAAGAACACTACATCCGCCGATGATGAACATCATCATCTTTTGATCATCAACTGTAACAAGGGAGGAAACATTGTCCTTGAAGAACGCCGACGATGTAATCATGAGCATCTTCATTCCCATCAACATCGAATCAACATTCTCATTCCGTGACTTTGTCAACAATCATCTATTCCAAGGTAGGGGTTTATTACATGTTGTTATTCCTTTATCTTATCTAATTCAATGATTAGACGGGAATTGTTGTAGGTGAATTGTTGACAATATTCTACTCCTGATGAGCCTTTTGTTATCCCCCCTAAACATAGAGGGTGTGGGCCAACTAACATGGCATGACTACCTCTGCTGATCTCTTGTGATGTATCTCAGGCATGGCCGAGTAACAATGACGCGGTGACAAAGGTGGCAACGACAAGGTCGTGATACCCGCGACCTATGTGAATCGTGCCACCCCCGCGGTGCCCCGTGCACCCCAGCCGAACCCATGGCATGCCCAACACCTAGGATGCCTTCTCACAGCCTCTTGGCGTGCTACCCACGCCTGCATGAACCTACCGCGTTCCCCCAGGTCTACCTCCAAGTCGTCGCACCTCGCACCGGCCCTCGGCCTGCCCGTACCCCACTGGCCTGCCCACCGGCCTCCGGCCTGCCTGCCTCCTGAGCTGACCCGTGGCATCCCTTGTGGAGTCACTGGCCAAACCGGATAGGTCTCTTGGGCCATGTTGCCAAGTCACACCCCACACTGCGCTGGTTGAACCGACCCCTTCCTTCAGGCCTAGAGGCCTACGCGGTGGCCTCCGGGCTGAGCCACACTCGCAGTCCTCTGGGACGGGCCCAATGGACCGAGTTGAACCTAATGGGGTGAGCAGCTCAATGGGTCCGTTCAGACCTAATGAGTCTGTCTGGAATGACCCAGACCAGGTCGGCCCAGACTATGTTGGGTCGAGTCGGTCCGACCAGGTCTAACCGGACCTGGGCCCCTTACCGACCCTATTACTTCCTTTGGCTGTATCTTTGGCACCGGATGACCATTTGATGAACTGTCAACAGTGCTGGTTTTCTTAGAGAATTACGGATCCTTGAGTATTCACCACTAGATTTTGGGGTAATATTGAGATACGGTCAGGTTGGATCATACACGAATCCAACCGCCCCCCCCCCCCGGGGACTAAAAAGACAATAACTCACAGACCGTGTGTCTGATTGACGTGCCATCTGTAGCGTTGGGACCCCTATGATGAGACAGACCTTTGAGATACTTCTTTGTAAGATTTTATGTTAGTTGATGTGTCAACACTTGGATTGAGGAGAAGACCCTCCCAGAAACAAGCATGCTTTGTGGAATCCTTGTGGGTGGCTATGCACTGACGAATGTTCCTGGATCATGTGTAGGTCCGAAAGAATAGCTTGTCCGAGATCAAGTGTTGGTCTGACAGATCTAACGATTGTTCCTGGATCATGTGTTGGTCCGACAGTTTTGACTTCTGTTGTTGGATCATGTGTTGCTCTGACATGAATAGTTGTCCCTGGATCATGTGTTGGTCTGACAGCCCTGATGATTCAGTGGCTACATCTAATCATCTCTATCTCTCAACAAAAGTAGTGTACCTGTGTGAGATGAGTAAGTGACTTCTATTTTATCCTCATGATTGAGATGGTTTACTTGATAACTTAGGTATATGTATAGACATATACCTAAGAATGAATATCCGTTGATTTCATAATTTTTGGTTTATCCTAGTTGGATTTTGTGATACCTTGGGGATATCAGGGTCTCTACTGAGTATTGTTATACTCACCCCTGCACGGGCTATGCCCGCACCTCAGTGTGTTAGATGCAGACGACAGACAGTGTTTACTGAGGCTGAGTAGCAGGACTGGAAGGTACCCGGAGGTGCACCTTACAACGAGTCGGTACACGGAGGATACTGATGGACTTGTAGTATAGAGGAGTCCATCTATACATACACTTCAATTAGGAACCCTGGAGGATGACCGAGTAGCTGCTTTTCTTTTTTAGTTGTACTTGTTTTCATTTGTGCTTGCACTTTCTAGTTGGGCTTGTATATCAGGCCCCCTTTACATTTCAACAGTCTTTTTTATACAGCTTTACATAGTGTTTACTTTCAACTCTTTCTCTATTGCATGTCTGTTTTCAGTTTATTAATTTAATGCCTTCCCAGTTTTAGGGATTTACACTTTTGGTGCTAGTAGCCAGACCTTGGCATATGGAAAGCGGGCTTGGGGTATTCACAGAATGGGCCCTGGGGTATGGGTCATGACAAATTGGTATCAGAGGATTTGGTTATACCGTAGAACATAGGACTCCGATATCTCTTTTATTTGAAGTGATAGTGTTAAGAGTACTGAGTGTGGTTTTCAGTACAGGTAGTACAGTGTTGCTGTGGCGGTCGACATATCCATACACCAAGACCCTGACTTCTGATTTCTGACGTAGTGCACGAAAACACTATTTGTGTTTCTGTTTTGACGTGTCTTATTTGTGATCTCTTTTGAATCAGCATACCAGGTATAAATTCCTGAATGTGGTGCACCTATTTGTTTTCTGGATGCCTCCATGCAGACAGCCAGCCAGGTTTCCGAGAGTTGTATGAGATGACAGTCCACTGAGTGACGAGGCCTCAGTGCATGGCACTTTCATTGTGGAGGCATCAGCGGTACCACTACCTGTTGGGCCACCGATACCACTAGCCTAGTAGAAGAGATTGCACGCCTCTTGAGCACGTTGCATGAGTTCCAGTGCCAGAGGCCACTCAGGTTCAGGGGCGAGACGGACCCGCATGTAGCTGAGGATTTTCTGGAGGCTATGGTGAGTGTCTTCAAACTTGTAGGGACACCAGCCGACCTTATGGTGATCCTTGCCGCGAGTTTTCTTCTAGAAGTAGTAGGGAGATGGTGGATCCTGATGCTCCAGGTTCACGACGAGATGAAACTTCTCTTGGAAGACTTCGAGATCATGTTTTGGGAGGAGATTGTCTCATACACCCTACGTGCGGTGCAGATACAGAAGCTACTGCATCTATAATAGGGTAGTATGACTGTAGATTTGTACTCAGGGAGGTTCACTGACCTCTCATACTACTCCACAGATATCGTACATGATCCATTCTTTAGGACCTGAACCATTGAGTAGGGACTCAAGCAAGAGATCAGAGCTACAATGATCTCCCTCAACATCCCAACAGTGGCGGGGGTCTTAGAGAGAACCCTCTTAGATGAGATTTTTTTATGAGCAGTCACCAGCAGTGAGACCCACCATCGGCCATCATGTAGAGGAGTCTTCTATAGATGGAAGCAGACAGATGTTGTAGAGGTCCAAGCGGACCCGACCATCTGGTGGAAGACATCAGGATATGGGTTTAGTTATGCGGGGGACACAAGATATAGCCAGTCATGCCAGGAGTGGGAAATGTTACTCTTGATGTGGGCTGGGTCACATGGATCGTGACTGTCTGACCCGTCATACCGACGATCAATAGATGGTCGAAGGACTGCCCAGGAAGAGATAGAGATTCGATCGAGGTGGTCCACAGGGCGTAGGCAGACGTGGAAGTGGAACTGGTCAGGACTCTAGCGGTGGGAGAAGATTCGAGGTGTTACCAGCACCACCACTAGAAGGTCCACCCCGACCATAGTGAGCAGGTGGATAGGGAAGAGCTCAACTCTAAGAAGCTGAGGCATTTGACCATAGAGTTCCAGAGATGATTTGAGGTACGACTTGTGTCTACTCTACCTTAGCTGCAGTTCTATTAAGCAATGGTGTTGGTCACTCATTCATTTCCACCATCCTCATTCAGATCTCGGAGATTTCGATGTAACTGTTAGCTCGATACTTACGCCAGGAGACTCCTACGGGAGCTGATTTGACGATTATGAACTTGTACCAGCAGTGCGAGCTAACTCTAGGAGGCGATAGGTTCAGATGGGATCTCCTAGAAGCAGTGTTGAGGCCTTAAGATGTCATATTGGGTATGGACTGGTTATCTACAGTCCATGCTCAGAATGAATGCATTAGGTGCAAGGTCTGGTGTGTATTCACAAATAAGTCCAATTTCACCTTCACCGGCAAGAAGGGACCCTTTGCAGCAGAAGGCAGACTTACTCAGAGGGGGGGTTCAACTGATCACTCCTTAGATAGCCTACCTTACCCTAAGAGAAGTTGATGTGGAGAGTCTGAGCTATTCTGTAGTTGTGGACTAGTACACGGATGTTTATCCCTAACGATGTTTTAAGACTACCTCCTCGCAGATTGGTGGACTTCTACATTAACGTGTACCCCAAGACGACACCAATATTTACTCCAGTATATTGGATGGCTCCCACTGAGCTTCGTGAGCTGCGGGTACAGCTGGAGGACTTGCAAGGGAAAGGATTCATCGAGCCTAGTGTTTCTCCATCTGTAGCCCTGATTCTGTTCACCAAGAAGGCGGATGAGAGATTGAGGCTTTGTGTCGACTACCATCACCTGAACCAGGTGACCATGAGGAACAAGTAACCACTCCTGAGAATTGATGACCTCTTTTATCAGCTGATGGGAGCATGGTTGTTCGTGAAGATAGACCTCAGATCAGGCTATCACCAGCTCAGAGTTCGAGACGTGAATGTGCATAAGACGACCATAAAATGTTTGTACAACCACTACGAGTTCTTGGTTATGCCTTTCAGTGTAACCAATTCTCTAGAAGTATTCATGGGACTCATGAACAAGATCTTCCAGCCATACCTCGATCTCTTTGTCATAGTCTTCATCAACAACATTCTAATCTACTCAACTACAGAGGATAAGTATGCCTACCATTTTCGGGTAGTAATGGACATGCTCTGAGAGCACCAACTTTATGGTAAGCTCTAGAAGTGTTAGTTTTTTATCCGAGAGGATAACATCCTGGGACATGTCATCTCAGAGGCTGTAGTTGCAGTGGATCCAGTGATGATTGAGGTAGTACTTCCTTGGGATCCACCTAGGATTATGATGGAGTTACGGAGATTCATAGGATTGGCTGGTACTAGAAAAGGTTTTTTTCCACACTTCTCCAGAGTTACAGCACCACTATCATCCTTGATGATGCAGGGAAAACACATCATGTGGTCAGAGAGATGCCAGTAGTGATTTCTGAAGATGAGGTCGAGGCTGACTAGTGCCCCCATCTTGAGGCTTCTAGAGGAAGGTGTAGGGTACGTATTCTACTACGACGGATCAAGAACCAGACATGGGTATGTCCTGATGTAAGAGCGAGCAGTGCTCGCGTATGGTTCATGGTAGTAGAGACAACATGAGTATAACTAATCTACCAATGAACTAGAGTTAGCGGCAGTGTTCTTTACCTTGAAGATGATGCGACACTATCTTATGGGTGAATGTTTTACCATGTACTCTGATCACAAGGGTCTCAGGTATATCTTCAATCAGAAGGACATGAACCTGAGGTAATGTAGTTGGGTTGAGTTCCTCCAGGACTAAGAATTTGAGATATTCTATACTCCTAGGAAGGGAAATGTTGTTGCAAATGCACTCTAGAGGAGATCTGGTATACAGCTTCTAGGCGAGGCGACAAAGTAGCTAGCTACACTATACATATCATTTGTGTAAAGATATGGATAATCCTTTCTACAGTCTCTTACAGTCACTCCCCAACATCTTCAGTGAGTCTGGGAGGTGCATCGTGGAGATGCTTTCTGCGAGACGCGATGTGCTCAGATATCCATAGGGTATGCACCTGGTTGATTTTCTCAGGGTGGGGAGCACATCATTATCTTCAAAGAACGTACCATGGTACCAATGTCACTTCAGGAGGAAGTGTTGAGTTAGTTCCACACATCTCCTCTTTCAGTAGATCCAGGAGTGGCGATGATGTATCAGGACCATTGATGACAGCATTGGTGCCTAATAATAAAGAAGGCAGTTGAAGAGTATGTCTCACGATGCCTCACTTTTCAGCAAGTGAAGGCAGATCACCAGGTACAAGTAGACTTGGTTAAGCCATTAGAGGTCCCAGATTTGAAGTGGGATGGGATATCCATGGACTTCATGATTGGTCTTCCACGTACATCCAAGGTTCATGATTCGATTTGGGTGAACTTTGACCGACTCACCATGTCGGCCCACTTCCTACCGATTAGAGAGAATGGTTCAGCGAGAGATTGGGGTACCTCTACGTGTAATAGATTATGTAGCTACATGGATTACCATCATATATTGTCTCTAATCATGACACATGGTTTACTTCTTAGCTATGGAAGGGGATTCATGAGGCTTTCAGGACACAACTTCGTTTGAGGACTGCCTTCCATCTCAGAATGATGGTTAGACTGAGCGGACCATACAGACCCTTGAGGACATGCTCCGTACTTGTGTCCTCAACTTCAGTCGCAGCTTGGGGGATCACATGACTTTAATGGAGTTTGATTACAAAAATAGTTATCACTCCACCATTGGGATGGTACCTTTTGAAGCCTTATATGGTCATCCTTGCAGATCACCACTATGCTGGACTGGCCCATGGGAGTCAGCACTAGTTGGACCAGAGATGGAACGACCTTCCAGGGAGAAGGTGCAAATCATCCAGGAGCAGATGAAGACTGCACATAGCAGGAAGAAGTTATATACTGAAAGGAGACGGAGGTCTCTAGGTTTTGAGGATGGTGGCCACATCTTTCTACGGGTCTCACATCGATGAGGTCTGTGGAGGCATGGCTGAGGCGGCAAGTTTTCTCCGAGATTCATCATACCTTTCCAGGTCCTCATCGGAGTAGGCGAGGTGGCTTAATTCTTGGACCTTCCTCCTCAGTTACACTGGGTACACGACGTCTTCCATGTATCCCAACTGAGGAGATACGTGGACGACATGTGGACAGTCGATACCACTGGTGCACGTTCGCTGGCATTATAGGGAACCTTCAGGAGAGCACATGGGAGCAGGAGGTTCAGATATGTGCTCAGTACCCCCACTTTTTCCATTAGTTTGAGTTGTATCTTACAGGGATATATATCCTTGAGTTGGGGATAAGGTAAAGACCAAGAATTTCCCAGGAAAATGTTTTCTTAAATAGATGGGAATTTTTCGAGACCATGGAAACTGACAGAACCTAATTCCGAGGCTTGATGTGGCCAGAATCAATTTCTTAATATTTGTTCAGGTATGTTTAGTAAATGTCCAAGCGAGTTTATATAACTTTTTAACTGGTGCTAAGAATTGAAATCTAAAGGAACCGCTGAACTCGTAGTGCCAGTAAAAGCTTAAGGATACATTCACTTCAATTGCAGTGGGTCGAGAATAAATGATAGTTTTTGAGATTTAATTGAATTAAATAAATATAAGGTTGTGTAAACATATTTTTATTTGGTGGTTAAACCTACCTCTTGGAAGTTGGGAGATGGGGTGGGGACAACCACACCATAACCTCCCTTAATAGGTTATATAAGTGGGACCCACCCAAGGACAAAAATCTCCTTAGTGATAAATGTGATGGGGACCCCCCGAGGTTATAATCCCTTGGAACTACCCATTTACGGTGTAGAAACTCTTCAACTCCCATATAATTAATTTATTCCTACACTTCTTCATTTAATGGTGAAATAAAAATTAAAATGATAAAACATAATTTAATTTAAATTGTCCATTCCATAATTGGGAGAGAGGTTGGAAGAGCATAGAGAAACTTATTCTGCCAACGAAGAATACTACATCCGCCAAAGACAAACATCCTAATCTTTCGATGTTCAACCAGAACAAGGGAGGAATCACCGTCCTTGAATAACGTCGATGAAGTAATCCTCAGGTTCTTCTTTCCCGACAAAATAGAGTCGACATTTTCTTTCCGCTACTTCGTCAATGATCAATGAATCTGAGGAAGGGGTTTATTACATTTTTTTTATTTCTTTTTCTTATCTCTTTCGATGATTGAAAAGGAATTGTTGTGGGTGAATTGTTGACCACCTTCTTCTGTTGATGAGACTTTTGTTATCACCCATAAAGGCAGAGGTTGCGGTCCGACTAACATGGTGCGACTCCCTCCACCAATCTCTAATGATGTTTCTCCGACATGGAAACATAACAACGACAAGGTGATGGAGGCACCAACGACAAGGTCGCGCTACCCGCATCCTCCGTGAACTGTGTCGCCCCAGCGGTGCCCCGTGCACCCCAGAATAACCCACAACCTGCCCGGCGCCTAGGACGCCTTCCCATGGCCTCCTGGAACAAATCCCACACCTACTACACACTGCCCACGCACCCCACGGCCTAAATGCATGCCGCAGCACCCCACGTCGCCTTCCCGAAAATGCCCACAGCCTTCCCATGCACCTCTCGAGTCATCTGACGGCGTCCCTCAGGGCGTCACTTTCTGAAATGGACCAGCATCCCAGGCTGATTCACCGAGACATTCCCCTCACGGTGCTGGCCAATCCAATCCCGGCCTTCAGGCTGCGCCGCCTACACGGCGGCCTCCAGGCCGAACCACCCTCGTAGTCCGCTGGGTCGGGCCCAGCGGACCGGGTTGAACCTAATGAGCTGACCACCCCAACAGGCTGGGTCAGACCCAATGGGTCTGTCCGGGTTGACCCAGACCAGGTCTGCCAATACTAGGTTGGGTCGAGTCAGTCCGACCAGGTCGGACCGGACCTGGGCCCATTACCGACCCTGTTACTTCCTTTGGCCATAACTTTGGCACCAGATGACCATTTGATGAACTATCAATGGTGCTGGTTTTCATGGAGCATGATAGTCCTTTGAGTATACCCCATTATGTTTTGTGTTAATATTGAGATATGGCCAGGTTGGATAGTAAAAATATCCAACCGGGTCCCCGGGACTAAAAAGCTAATAACTCACAGACCGTGTGTCCGATTGACGTGCCGTCTATTACGTTGAGACCCCAATGATGAGACAGACCATTGAGATTCTTTTCCATGAGACTTGGTGGAAATTGAAATGTCGAAACATGTCGTGATGAGTGGACTATCCCTAAATCAAGTGTACTTTGTGGAAAGCCTGTGGCTAGCTGTGCACCGACGACTGTTCCTGGATCATATGTTGGTATGACAATTCTGACATCCTTTCCTAGATCATGTGTTGTTTTGATAGAATATCTGGTCCTAGATCATGTGTTGGTCCAACAGCTTTGACGACTATACCTAGATCATGTGTTGGTCTGACAGTTCTAACTTCTATTCCTGGATCATGTGTTGGTCCGACAGATTAGCTGGTCCTGGATCATGTGTTGGTCTAACAGCTCTGATGATTTAGTGGCAACATCTGATCATCTCTATCTATCTAGAAAAGTTGTATACCTGTGTGAGTTGAGTTAGTGACTTCTGTGTTTTTTTCATGATTTATATTGGTTACTTGATAACTTACTTATATCTATGGGTATATACCGATGTAATTTCTATCCATTGATTTAATACTCTATGGTTTAACACTCATTTGAATACAGCTTTTCATAGCGTTTAACTTCAGCTCGTTCTCTGTTGTGTGTGTGTTTTCAGTTTATAAAGGCAATGTCTTCATGGTTTTATAGATTTACGCCTTTGGTGCTAGTCGCCAGCCCCTGGCCTATGGAAGGTGAGATTGGGGTAGTCACGGAATGGGCCATGGGTGACGGGTCGTGAAATTTAATCCAATAATGGCCTATGAAAGTAATTTCACATATAAATTCCACATAATCACATGTCATTATTTTGATAGATTAAACTTCTTGAAAACCCTCTTTTTTGGTTTTGACAATAGGAGTTAAATTTAAATTAATTACATAAACATATGTGTTTTGAATTTAGAAAAACATATTCTATATTCAGAATAAATAGATTCAAATTGTGTAAATAGGTACATTTTATTATTTTAAAATTATTAAAATTAACTATAGTAATTATTTAATTTACAGTGGTTAAATTGTAATCTGGTAAATAAGGATAAACAAATAATATTATAATAATTCAAAACATCCATAAAACATTTCTTAATCATATTAAATGATATTTTAATTACCATGAGCATCCTTGGGACGATGATGGGACCCCATTGATCCACATGTGAGTGATAATTACATGCTATATTTATTAAATTAATGTAAAGAGAAAAATAACCTAAACATGTATATTTTTTTAAAACCATTTTTATATGGGGTTATATTAATTATCTCTTAAACTATAACTATTAACTAGAAAGTTTAAAATATTTTTTACATCATTTAAATTTTTATATAATTTTTAGAGATTAAATAAATAAATTTATTTATGACACCATAATGATGCATTATTATTTGTATTAATGAAAGAATCTAATAAATGTTAATATAAATATTAAAATAATTATAATTTAAAGTTTTTATGTCATTAAAGAATTTTCAATGTGAAATGCACATATTTTTATGAGTTAGTTTATTTTTAATAAGGAATAAAGTTTTTTTGAATTTAGAAAAAATCAATTACTAAATAGTGCCAATATTGACATAAATCAGATTTTAAAACAAATACAATTTTATTAAATGATCAAAAAATCGTAAATATATATGATTCATCATATTGACTTAGATAATGTTAAAAATGATATTAATGATCCACTTTAGGTTCCCTAGCATTTTATAGTTACTAAATTAATCCTATTTTATAAAAATACCTGAAGAAATTCTAAGAGTTGAACTGTTTAACAAAGGGTTAATCCCCAAGGATAAAGAAACATTTATGACCTAAACATGTCTAAACATACTTTTTTAGAGTATTTTGACCCATCCCCATATTATCCATGAAATAAATTTATTTTTGAACTATTAGAAATCTAATATCATTTTATAATTAATTAATATTTCAATATTTTCCAAATGATCCATTCACGTCTCTTACAAAAGGGCACCTCCATTTCTATTTAATTCACAGCTCCAAATCCCTCGGCTCTACCAATAACTTCCCAAATCCCCTCCAAACATCCCTAAATTCCTTATTAAGGCCACCTTTTTGGCAGAAAACCATGTTAATGAGTCCATTGGTGAATATAAAAAGGTGACTCCCAAGAAGAGGAAATCGTTTTATCCCTTCTTTCAAGGTGCATTTCTTCTTCTACTTAATATTATTCTGTTATTACAATAATAACAATATAGCACCATCATATACTATTTTTAGAGATGTTTTTTATGATTATGAGGAAACCAAATTCCACTTTTACCCATCCTATGAAAAAAAATATGACCATGTGGGTGTAAGTACGGCTTCCGATCTCCTTTCCACGGTGTTAACTATTTTTCATCTATACGTCATTTCGATTAGTATAATGATGAATAAAAATGAATTAAATAATAAATATAAGATGATATTATTTAATTATAATTAATTTTAAATCCAAATACATACCATTAAACCATTATGGAAATGATATCATCTCTCATGCGTACGTAAAACTCACCGTCTCCACGGCGTGATGAGACTCATTTTCCATGTTCACAATCCAAAAAATGATTATAATGATATATATTAGGTTTATTTATGAAATATATGACATAATAATGATGTTGTAATTATATATATATATATATCTATCTGTCTGCAAGTATATGGTATTCAATCACATCCATTCAATACGATATGAAAAAGGAATCAACACTCATGCGTACGTACAGCTTACCGTCTCAATGAATGGTGTATTCTATGTAATATGTCTATATTATATATATATATATATATATAGTTATATTTATATTATAAAAATATATGATATATAAATCATATAATAAATTTTGGACGTATGTAAATCAAGATTTATGTAATATCATCAAGAATAACAAGTCAAAACTTCTATGATAAAGACATCAATTCTTACCCAAAATGTTGCATTAACATGGAATTGTAAATAAATGGGTAATATAATGTAATAAATGATTAATATATGATATCATAAATTTTATTATTATTCTAAATTGTGTTAATAATACTATAATAATGCATTTTGGACAAATACATTGAGTTTCAGACTTAATGAAAGGGATTTCGTCTCAATTTCATTTCATTGAGGAGTATTTTAATTCTATGAACCGAGTTCCTTTTATCCGATGTATATTATACCTTATAAATTTTTATATCATGAATCTCAGTAATTTCATGATATTATATTATTTACTTCAAGGAAATTATTAATATATCCATATTACTCATTCAATAATGATATTTTATACGACATGTTATTTATTTTGGATATTAATATGAGAAATACTTTGGAAGGGAAATGACCGGTGGGTAATGGACATAATATAGATCCTCGATGCATTGACAGGTTCTAATGAGAAAAATTAGTTAGCCAAATGGGTTTCTACACTTAATTTTAAAATGTATTGTTAATGTTAGTGACGATAATATGTTTTCATGTGCCTAAGACATGTCATCCTTAAATAAAGTATTTCCATCATTTAAATTTAGTTATTATTTATCCAAGAGATTTTGTGTAGACATATCTTTGGAAATAGTTCAATCTATATTTATTGATTTATGGATGATGTTTCAGTTCATTACATTTCATATAATTTTTTCCATATCTAGTTTTGTAGATGGATAGTGTTATAAGATATTTACATTTCTATATAGATTTATATTTTCTATTGTTGTAGATAACCTTACTGATCATTTAAGCTCACCCTTGTTGTGATTATATCCATTGGTTAGGAATAAGAGAACATTGTAAAAGTCCTCAAGGATGTAGTTTATTTCAGTTATTGTGTAGCATGTCTTATTTTATTTCCAATGTATTAAAGGTAACGTGTATGTAATCAAGATTTCCAAGACTACTAAACTGTATTTTCCTTAGAGATGTGATTCCTTTTAATGATACCAAAATAATTTAACAATGCACTTGATTAAGGTTATCTGTGATCAGGGAATAACAGTTGGTATCATATAATGTTTAGAAACAACCTTGGAAACTATATTTAGAGAGAATAGATTAAGGAACATACCATTTGTTATTATTTTGGGATAAACATATGATAATTCACCCAAAATAACAGGAATTTATGATTTATTATGAGAAAATCTGTTACAAGAAGAAGGAAGTTGCAATTTTTGAGGAAGATGTAGAATCTATTATCTTTAGAGTAGAAGCATCATATTAATATTCTTATAAAAATATATCCTCAATAGATTTACTGAATAAAATTAATGAGTAAAAGAAGAATAATCTATGGATGAAGAATGCGATAATAAAATTATGGATGTAAATATTGAATAGGAATACATTTATGTGTTTCCTTAAGATTTACTAGTGCACCCCCCAGAGAGTGAAGTCGATTTTAGTATTGATTTAATGTCCGATTCAATTTCAATATCACAAACATTTATTGAAGGTCCACTATGGAATACTAGAGCGAAAAAATAGGAAGATATGGGTTAAAAGGAATTTATCCACCCTAGTGTTTCCCTATGGGGATCCCTTGTTCAATTTTTCATAAGAAAGATGGATCCATGAGGACATGTATTGATTATAGAGAAATTAATACGATTATAATAAATAACAAGTATTATCTACCTCATATCAATGATGTATTTGATCAATATCTTGGAGCTCAATTATTTTCGAATATTGATCTTAATTTTAGATACCATCAATTACCAGTGAATAATAAATACATTTTGAAGTTATATTTTTGGGACAAGGTATAGAAATTATGAATTTATAGTATTTCATTTTGTATTGACTAATTCCCCATTAGTTTTTATGGATCTCATGAATAGAGTATTGAAGGAATATCATGTTGATTTTATTGTGGTATTTAATAATGATATTCTGATATATTCTACAAGCTTTGATGACACTAAGTATCACTTGTGAATAATTCTTTAGACTCTTTAGAGAGAATGTTTATATGGTAGATTTAGAATGTGTAAATTTTGGCTTTTGAAAATTTCATTCCATAACCATATTGTATCAAAGGATAAAATATTTTTTGATCATTTGAAGACAACAGAAATTCAAGAATGGTTAGGACCATCAAGTATAATTGAGGTGTGTAGTTTTATTGGTTTATAAGGTTACTGTTGGAATTTCATCCAAAATTTTACCAAATCTGCTAACCCATTAACCAAGCTCACACGTAAAGGGGTTAAATTATTTTTACTATGAGATTTAAAATAATGTTTTGATGAATTTAAGAGAAGACTAAACAATGCTCCTATCTTGACTTTACCATATGGTAATGAGGGGTTTGTTATTTATAGTTATGCATCAAGGAAAGGACATGGTTGTGTCCAGTTGCAGAATGACAGGGTTAATGAATATGCATTAATGAAATTAAAAACCATTGAAAAAAAACTATCCAAATCATGATATTGAGTAAGCTATAGTAATAATTTCTTTGAAAATATGAATACATTATCTCTAATATGAAAATTGTGAGATATATACTGATCACAAAAGTTTGAAATATATTTTATCACAGAAAGAACTCAACATGAGACAAAGGATATATCATGATCTACTCAAGGAACTTGATTTGATAATACAATACCTCCCATGGAAGGAAAATATGGTGGAATATTCATTTAGCAGAATGAACCATGGAGTTATGAAAAAGATGACTATTGGAAGGGATCCAAAGTTCATGTATTTTGTAAGGATGAATATAGGAAATATCATTGATGGTGAAAATTGATAATGTAAATATTGGGGACAATTATTCCTTAATGGGGGAGTAATTTAGACCCCAATCTTCGACAATGCACTTATTGTTAAATAATTCTATGGATTTTTTCGTACGCAATCCCAAGTTCAAGCACACCCAGAGCCATTTAAAATGAATTTATGAATAGTAATAACCATGTTTTGAAATTTTATCAACATTATATTTCAATGTAGACTTCAATTTTAAATTTGTAATATCAAAATTATCATACGGTGAAATTTTCCTAATTTTTTGAATAGATTCAATTTTTGATGAGTAGTGAGAGATAAAACATTTTAATTCAAAACCACCTTTTAATCAAATTTTTTAATACTGATCGATTTTATTTTTAATTTATTTTAAAGATTAATTTGATTATTATTTTTACATTTAATCCAATTGAGGTCATTGGATGTAATTTTACTTTTAAATTGTACATAAACCCATGGTAATCTTTTGATAGATATTATTTATTAACAACCATCTTTTGGGTTTGGACAACATGAATTGATTTTAAATTAATTACTACATCTTATTTGTTTTGAATTTGAAAAAATAAATTCAATATTAGTAATTATAAGGACCCAGTTGTGTAAATAGAGACCTTTTATTTTTCTGACATTATAAATAGTAACATCAATAATAATTTTATTTATCATGGTTAAAGTGTAAATCCATTAAATAAGGACAAAAAATGATATTACAATAATATTAAACTACCCTAAAATGTGTCCTAATCCAATTGAATGATATATTTCTGACCATGGCTATCCATGGGTCAATTTTTAGACCCCATGGATCAACATGAGAGGGATAATGAAATGATATATTAATTATTTTAAATTAAAGATGATAATAACATAAACATTTATCTTTCACTAAAACAATTTTAATATGGGGTTATAAAACTGAACTCTAAAACTAAAAATATTAATTAAAAATCTTAAATTATTTCTTACATAATTACATTTTATTTATAATTTTTATAAATTAAATATATAGTTTTATTTATGACACAATTACAATGTAGCATTATCCTTTTTAATGAAAGAATCCAATAAATGATTTTATAAATATTAAAATAAATATAATTTTAAGATTTTCATTCTATATAAGAATTTTATGAATGAAAATGAACTATAATGTATGATTTAATGCCTTTTTTATGTAAATAAGTAATTACGAGTTTAAAAAAATTAATTGTTAAATTGTTTCAAAATTTACATGAATGAGTTTAAAAAAATTTACAATTTTATTAAATGATATAAAAATCTGAAATATATAATATTAGCCCAAATAACTCATATAATATTAAAAAGTTTATTAATGATCCACCTCAGGTTCCCTTGGAATTTTATAAAAACTAAATTAATTATATTGTATAAAAATAGAACATGACATGGTAAGAGTTTAACTGTTTAACTAAGGGTAAATTCCAAAATATAAGGATAAAATTATGACCTAAACCTGTATAAAACCTATTGGTTTAGAGGATTTATAACCATCAAAATATTTTACACTATATAATTCAATTTGGATCTATTAGAAACCGAATATCATTTATAATAAATTAATATTTCATGATTTTTCTAAAGAGACACTTACCTCTCTTATAATTTGGAACCTCCCTCTATCTTTAATTAACACCTCCATATCCCTATTTATCTGCAAACCACTGCCAAAAATTCCACCCATATTCCCTTAATTCATCATAGAGGCCACAAATTTGGATGAAAACCCCACATATGGAGTCTTATTGTAAAAATACAAAGGAGACCCTCGAAGAATAAATAATTGTTTAATCCCTTCTTTCAAAATTTATTTCTTATTCTAATTCCTCTTACTATGTTTTTACCATACTGAAATCTTAAATTTAAAATATAAAATATTGAGATATGTTTTTTGATTATGGGACAACTATATTACTCTATTACCCATCCTATGTAAATTAGTATCACCATTCATGCGTACGTATGACTTACAATCTCTATGTCGTGGTGGAAATTATATTTCATCTATACAACATTTAGATGGGTATAATGATGAATAAAAATGAATTAAGTAATAAATATAACATGATATTATTTATTTATAATTTATATTAAATCCAAATAAATACAATTAAAAAATTAAAGAAATTATATAATCCCTCGTGAATACATACGACATACCATCTCCACAAGGCGATGAGACTCATCTTCCATGTTCACCATCCAACAATGATTATAAAGATATATATTATGATTAATTATGAAACATATAACATAATAATGAAAATGGAATAATATATATATATATATTTGTACATATACGTTATTCACTTACTTAAACTCAAAAAGATAAGAAAACAGAAACAATATGTGTTCATGCATACATATAGCTTAACGTCACTATGAGCGATGTATTCCATTCAATATATTTGACTACTATACATATATATATATATATAGAATATTAATGATATATAAATCATTTAATACATTTTCGATGTAATTAAATCATGATCTTTGTAATATTATCAAGAATAAGAAGTCACGACATATACGATAAACAATGAGATTGTTACCTTAAATGTTGCATTAACAAGTAATTCATTATAAATGGGTAATATAAAGACATAAATGAATTTTATATGATATAATAAATATTATTATTATGATAATATATGTTAATAATACCATTATATAGGTTTTTCATACAAATACAATGAGTGTCAAACTTAATGTAATGAATTTCATATGAATTTCATTTCATTGAGGCATATTGTAATATTATGCACCTATCTCATTTTAAACAATGTATATTCTACCTTTTGACTTTTTATACAAGGATTATCAGTAATTTAATTTTATTATATTACTCCCTTCATGGTAATTATTGATATATCAATGTTACTCAATCAGTAGGGTTATTTGATAAGGCATGTTATATATTTTGTTTATTCAACATGAGAAATACGTTGGACTTGAAATGGAATGTGGAAAACTGACTTAATATATCTCCTTGAGGCAATGAAAGGTTCCCATGATCAATATAAGTTGGAAAAATGGTTTTCTATCCTTAAATTTAAATGGTCTTGGGAATGGTCTTGATGGTAATAGTTTTTCATGCCCCTAAGACATGACATCCTTAAATAATGTTTTTCCATCATTTAATTTTTGTTATTATTTAACCATGAGAATTTCCATAGATATATCTATGGAAATAGTTCATTCTCACTTTACTGATTTATGGAATATGCTTTAGTTCGTTACTTGCAATATTATTTGTTCCTTAACTACTTTTGTAAATGGATTATGTTCTCAGATATTTACCTTCCCATTTTGATTGATTATTCTTTCTTTTATAGATAAATTTAATGAAAATTTTAGCACACATTTATTGTGTTTCTATACCCAGGTTATAAAGAAGAGAACATCTATTATGCTCTAAAATAAGTTGTTTATTTTAGTTATTTTGTAGCATGTCTTATTTTTTTCCCCTATGCATTACGGGTACCATGTATTTTATTAAGATTCAAATACTAGTAAACTATGTTGTCCATCAAGACCATATTCCATGAAATCATGCACATATAATGTAATAATGCACTAGCATCAGGTTATTTGAGGTCGGGGAATTATAATTTGTATCAGAGAAACATTAGCTACAACATTGGAAACTAGATTTATAGAACATAGATTATGAAACATACCGTATGAAATGATTATGGGAAACACTTATGAAAATCACCCAAAATAATAAAATTTTATGATTTATGATGCAAAAATATATTGCAAGAAGATGGAAGTTCTGATATGTGACAAAGATGTAGAATCTTTTTTCATTATATTAGAAAATTATTTACATGATTCTTATCAAAATCCACCCCCAATAGCTATACTGAATGATATTATTGTGGAAGTGAAATTTACATCGATGGTTAAAAGATGTAATATTCAAATTGAGGATGTTCATTTTTTAAAGGAATTCATTTATCTGTTTCTAGAAGATTTACCTGGGCACCCCCAGAGGGTGATGTTATGGTTTTTATTTTTTTAATCCTAGATGAATGGGAAATATAAAAAAACCCTTTAAAATGGCTAGTGTGGAATTTGTAGAGCTAAAAAACAACATGAAGAGCTAGGTCAAAAGGTATTTATCTACCATACTTTTTCCACATGGGTAGTATCTATTAGTCTTTTAAAGAATAAAATGGATACATGAGGATGTGTACTGATTATAGTGAAGTCAATGTGGTTACAATATATAACTTGTATCATCTACCTCATATTGATGATTTATTTGATCAACATCAATGAGATCCATTCTTTGTAAAGATTTATCATCATTCAAAATATCATTAATTACAAGTGAAGAAGTATTAAAATTTGGAGAATTATTTTTTCTAAATATGTATGGTCATTACAAATTTATATAAATTCATTCTGGATTGAATAATTCACCCTTAGTTTTTATGGATATCATGAATATAGTATATATGTAATTTCTTAATGATTTTTGTGTGGTATTCATTGAAGATATTGTGATATATTCTAACCACTTTCAAAACCATGAGTATCACTTGATAATCAATCTTGAGACTCTTAGGAGAGAAAAATTATACGGTAAATTTAGAAAGTGTTAATTCTAACTTCAAGAAATATCATTCCATGGCCATATAGTCTCCATGTATGGAATATATGTCCACCCTTCAATGATAAAGGCTATTAATGAATGGACATCACCAAAAGGTATGATAGAGTTATGTAGTATTATTGGTAAAGAAATTTACTATCAGTGTTTCATACAGAATTTCTCCTGGTTGGCCTAACCATTAACTATGCTCACATGTAAAGGGGTTAAATTCCATTGTAAAAAAATTGTGTGATGAATGTTTTGATGAATTGATGAGAAGATTATTTGATGTTACATTATTGAAATTAACATATATGAATGATGGGTTTGTTTTTTATAGTGATTCATCAAGTAAAGGAATTGGTTTGAGTCCTTATGTGTAATGTTAGGTTTGTTAAGTATGGATTTGGTCAATTAAAACCCCATGAACAAAATTGTACAACTAATGATATTGAGTTATCTACTATAAACGTTTCTCTGATGTTTTGGACACACGATATCTATGGTGAAAAATGTGAGATATATATTGATCCCCAAAGTTTGAAATATAATTTATCATAGAAAGAACTCAACACGAGATAATGGAGATGACTTGAGCTACTAATAGATTATGATTTCGCAATACACTATGAAACATGGAAGGAAACTAAGGTGGAGTATGCCTTTAGCAGAATGAACAATGGAGTTCTTAATAAAATGATATTTTAAAGGGATCCTATGTTAAAGGATTTTGTAAATATGGATATGGGAATTATCATTGGGTCTGAAAAATCACTAATTTTTCCAAAATTTTAAAATCATGATCACTATAAAGGATAAAATGATCTCAGACTGATAATATGGAGTTTCAGAAGAAAAGTAAATTTGAAAATTATGTGAGATTGGTTGATTTTATATTTGAATATGGAATATGGAAATTTGGGATGAGGGTTTATGTTCTTGCTAAACCAGATCTAAAAAGGGAATTAATTGATTCTGTTCAAAGCTCCAATTTCTCTATACACCCCGGTGGCACGAAAATGGATTGATATTTGAAGGAAAATTTTTGTGGGATAAAATGAACTGGGATATTAGTTATTATGTGTCGAAATGTTTGGTTTTTAAATAGGTAATGTTAGGAAGACAACATCCTAGAGGATTAATGCAACCTATTCCAATAACAATGTGTAAATAAGATGATATTACAAGGGACAATGTCATGGGGATACCAAAGACTCCAAGAAGGAATGATGTGATATGGGTTATTAATGGTTTTCTTACCATGTAAGAACATTTTAGTTCTATAATATAAGGATTACCACATTAATGAATAGAAATAATATGTATTAATAAATTTTTATGACATCATGGTGTACCCCTATCGATTTTTTCTGATCTTGATCCGAATTTTACATCACGATTATGGAAAAATCTTTAGAAAGCCCTAGATACTGAACGTTGTTTTAGCACTACATACCCCATCATATTGAACGAAAATAAGAAAGGACTACTCATATAATAGAAGATATGTTGAGATCTTACTCACATGACATTCAAGGTATGTGGGATCAATGTTTACCTCAAGAAGAATTTTCCTATAATAATAGATTTTATTCAAGTATCCTGATGGAAGTATATGAATCGTTATATTGAGAGATGTGTTACAGCAACTTTTTAGGATGATGTGGGTGAAATAAAACTTATAGGTCTAGAACATGTTGATGATTAAATGCAGAAGGTGGTGATTATCCAAACCCATATCATAATATCACAAAGTAGGAAAAAAAGATATGATGATAAGCGAACTAAGGATTTGGAATTTTATGTAGGTGATCATGTTTTCATTAAGATATATCCATGGAAATGTGTTCAAATATTAAGTAATAATGTTAAATTAACACCGATTTATAGTATACATTTTGAAATTATTAAAAACTCGGAGTTGTGGCCTATCATTTGAAAATGCCTCCATGTATCTCAAAAGTTCATGATGTGTTCCACATATCACTGTTATGGAAATAAAATCCAGACCCAATGGATGTGCTCACCTATGATGTAATAGAACTGGAAACTGATATATCTTATTTTTTAGAGCCTATCATGATTTTTTAAACCAGCGAACAAGTGATAAGAAATCAGACATCTTGTATGGTAAAATCTTTTTGGACAACCCATAAAATGGAAGAGGTGACGTGTGATCCTAGAGAATATATGATGAAGAACCACATGAATATTTTTATTGTGTGATATTATAGAAATTTTGAGGAAGATATTATTTTAAGGGGGGATAAGGAAACACCCCAAGATTCCATGGTATGCTTCTTTTTAAATAAATCAATGGCTTGTGTTGTATGCAACAACGAGTTCCAGCACAACACAAACTGTCAAAGTAGTTGTTTAAAAAGTATTTTAGAATAATACTAACCTCATTTTGAAAAATAATAAACCTTATTTTTCAAAATAGAATTTATTTTTGAATCAAAAATATATAAATTATTTTTGGTTGAAATATTGGCAATTTTATGAAAAGTTTCAATTTTGGATGAATATGGAAAATACTACATTTTAATTCCAAACTGCCTTTTCATCTAATTTATTAATATTGAGAAGTTGTCTTTTTAGTTTATTTTTAATTTTAATTGGATTAATATTTTATGTTTTTAACCAATTATGGTAATTTCAATTAATTTTACATTTTAATTATACATAAACACTTGTCAATCTTTTGATAGATATTACTTCTCAAAACCCCACATTTTGGTTCTTCCATCCAAAATTAATTTTAACATAATTACATAAAATTATATGATTTGAATTTAGAAAAATTTATTACATATTTGGAATTATAAGGTCAAAATTGTGTACATAGGTTCCTTTTTTTAAATTAAAAATAGTAACATTAGCAATTATTTAATTTAAAATGGTAAAAGTTTTAATCTGGTATATAAGTGTAAACAAATAATATTATAATAGTATAAAACTACCCAAAAACATGTAAGAATGGTATTAGATGAAGTATTCCCGACCTATGGAATTCTTGAGTATATTTTTGGACCCCATGGATCTATATAACAGTGATAATGACATGTTATATGAATTAATTTTAACTAGAAAAAATAACATAAACATGTATCATTTACTAATAAAATTATAATATTGTGTTATATAATATATCAATTTGAATATAAATAGTTATTAGAAATAGAAAAATTATTTACTAAATCATTATATTTTATTTATAATTTTTATACATTAAATAAATATTTTTTATGACATAATAACGATGCAGTATTATCATTATTAATGAAAGAATCAAAAAAAAAGATATTATAAATATTAAATAAATTGAATTTTTTGATGAAATACACGAATTTTCATTATTAAATTGACATATTGTTTATGAATTAATGTCTTTTCTTTGAATTAATTGAGTTTTTACGACATTAAAAAAAATCAACTACTAAATTGTGTCAAACTAGACATAAATGATTTTTTTAAAAAAAATTAATATACTATTTTATTCAATGATATAAAAATACTAAAAATCTAATAATCTTCCATCTAACATAAATAATGAAAAAAATGTCATTAATGATCCCCTTAAGGTTCCCATGTAATTTTATAGTAAGAAAATTAATCATATTGAATAAAAATACAAAAAGACATGGTAAGAGTTAAACCGTTTAAATAAAGGATAATCCCAAAAAAGGATAATTTTATGACCTAAACATGAATAAAACCTATTGGATGAGACTAATTCAATATATATGCATCTTAACCTTCAAATAAATTAATTCAGATCAATTAGAAACCGAATATAATTTTATAATAAATTAATATTTTAGGCTTTTTCTTATGTGCCCCTCGCCTCCCTAATTAAATGGCACTTTCCTTCCTCATTAATTCACACCTCCAAAACCATTTGACTTAGCAGAAACCTACCCAAATATCCTCCCAAATTCCCCAAATTCATCATAAAGTCCAACCATTGGGCAGAAAACCATCTTATGTATTCATCTTGTGAAATTCAGAAGGAGACACCTGAAGAAGATGTTATTGTTTTATCACTTCCTTCAATGTTCATTTATTGTTCTAATTCATCTTAATAATTTGTTACAATAATAATATAATTACAATATAATATAATATATGCTTATATTTTGTTATTATTATTGTAAAATCATATTCCTCATTTACTCATCCTTCGAAAAACTGTATCACCATGGGTGTCTGCGTACGACTTACCATTTCCACGTCATGGTGTGAGCTATTTTTCACCTATAATTCATTTTCATGGCTATAATGATGAATATAAATAAATTTAATAAAAAATATAACATTATATTATATCATTACAATTTATATTAATCCATATTATTATAATTAAACCATTAAGGAGATGATATTGTCACTTGTGTGTACGCACGACATACCATCTTCATGATGCAATGAGACTCACCTTCAATGTTAACCATCAAAAAATGATTATAAATATATATATAATGAATTTTTATGAAATGTATGACATAATAATGATACTGTAATAATAGATACATTTTTGTGTAAATATATGTTATTCTCTTACATCCATTCAATACGATAAGAAAACAGAATCACCATTCACACGTACATAAGACTTATCATCTCCATGAACGGTGTATTGCTTGTAATATATAAATATATTATATATATTTATATTATAAATATAAATGATATATAAATCATATTATACATTTTTGGAGTATGTAAATCATGATCTGGAAACATGATCATGAATAAGACGTCAAAACTTGTATGATAAACGAAGCGATTATTACCTGAAATGTTTCACTAACATTGAATTGTTAATAAATGCATAATGTAACTTCAAAAAAGAATCATATATGAAATCATAAATTTTATAATTATTGTTATAAAAGTTAATAATACAATAATATTATATTTTTAGACAAATACAGAGAGTATCTGACTTACGGTAAGGGTTTTGTATCAATTTCATTTCATTCAGGCATGTTGTAATGTTTTGAACCCAGTTCCTTTAATATGGTGTATAGTCTACCTTTTGACTTGTTTTATCTGGAATAAAATTAATTTCATGACATTATATTATGTTATTCATTGAAATTATTGATATATCCATATTACTCATTCAATATAGTTATTTGATAATGCATATTATCAATTTTTTTAATTCAATTTGAGAAATACATTTAACTGGAAATGACTGGTGGAGCCCAGACATTATATAGCTCGTAAATTTATCGACAGGTTCTCATGAGAAAAATAAATTGGCCAATGGGATTCTACCCATAATTTTAAATAATCTTATAAAAGGTCGTGATGTTAATAGGTTTTTATATGCATGATACATGACGTCCTTAAATGAAGTATTTCCCTAATTTAATTTTATTTATTATTTATCCATGATATTTTTTGTTGAAATATATATGGAAATTATTCATTCACAGTTTATTGATTTATGTAATATGTTTTAGGTCTTTAAATTCTATATTATTTGATACTTATCATGTTCTATTAATAGAATGTGTTCTCAGTTAGTTACCTTTCCATATATATCAATTATTTCTTTCATTATATGTAACCTTACTAACCTGTTGAGATCACTTTTTTTTGGTTTCTCTCCCTAGGGTATGAAGAAGAGAACATTGATTAAGTGCTCTAGGATTCAATTTATTTCAGTTATTATGTAGAATGTCTTATTTTGTTTTCCAAATGTATTATTGGTATCATCGAAGTAATTAGGGTATCCAAGACTACTAAACATTATGGACCTTCAAGACATGGTTACTTGTAATCATGAAAATATAATGTAATAATATACTAGCTTAAAATTATCTGAGGTCGGGGCATAATAACTTATTTATTATTATTCTAATTTTTTTAATATAGTATTTAAATATATATTCTTCATTATTTTTCATTGATACCTAGATGGTTAATACACTTTAAAATAGGATCAAAATTCTCTTTATAGAGGATGGTAGTTCGTTCATTTATCAATTGTTGGAATCTAGTCCCAATCCCATAATTCCCTGTCTATATTTTTCTATGTTATTCATAAATAAAAAAATATATATTTTCTATATTTAATTGGAGAAAATATGAATCAACATTTCCATTCCCATACTAATTTTATTTTTCTAAAATTTTCAGCAAGTGGGCATGATCACACTATCTCATTTTCTTTTTCTCTCATTATCATTGTCTCTTGTAAAATGATGAGAATACCCTTTATCATTTTAATCAACTAGGAAATCATCAAAATATTTTTTATGGAAGAAAAAAATTTCTTATCAATATATACCATTAATTATCCATAATTAATTACTCTTAATTACTACATTAAAATCACACATCATTTCATTTTGTGATTTGGCGCCTCATATTCCGGCATGTGAGTTTCCAAAAAAATAGTACATATTCATGATTAAATTCTACAATGAACTTCTCATTATCCTCTCATTAAATCCTTTTAAAATCAATAATCAATCATGTCTCAAGATATCTTCATGATGTTTTGAAAATTAAATAATGTCATTGTAATTATCCAAAATCTTTTTATATTCAAAATTTGAATTTTTGGAACATAATTTTTCATTAGGAAGAATTTGAAAAATTCAACTCTTTTGAAGTTCTAAAAAATGAAAAACAATGATTATTGGACATAATAATTCATTCATTTGTTGATAAGTTTATATTCATATATAATTTCATGCTCTGTACTTTTAATTCTTAAGTCATATCTCATATGTGTTATGAACTCTCAATATTATAAAAATATTATGAAATACATTGTACCAAAGTCCTAAATTTCATTGCGAAGTCATTATAGTTTAGAAACACTTATGAACACACTACAAAAATCAAATCTACTTATGTGATGTCTTAATTACATTGAATTTAATTTAAATCATAACTATTATGTGTAGATAATTTCTTACATGAGGAAATAGAAAGTTATAAACTAAATATGATATATTATGAATCATATTGGAATTTTAAAAAGTCTTTTATATTAAAAATATCATGTATGTTATGAAAATATATCTTATATGACAAGTTATACACATTGATCATAGATCTCATTTATTTTAGAATCTTAAAAATATTATATCCTACAAGGGTATTCTATTTACATAGAGCTTGTATGTTATGAAATGGTTATCTATCATACGAAACCCACATGTCATATCAAATTTTAAATTATATGTCCCTAACAATGGTCGATTAAAATAAAAAATATAGATTTCTTTAAACGTATAAGACGATTTATCTGATAGTCTTATTATATTATCAATCACTTCTGATTGCCTTAAACTAGTTTCAAAATATTATTTGTATTATCAAAATTATTCCAAATCCTTTTATCTAGTCCCCAAGGTACTTAGAAGCATGCTAATACTCAAGATTGAGTATTTTATGTATCTCTATGAAATCTCATTTTGGAAGAAAAATCGTCCCCCTTGTTTATTAATTCAATATTATTTCATCAGTTATTTTGTCTTCCTTAATTATATATACCCTAAATATGGTTTCTCTAACCATCATTGTAACACCCCAGGTAAATAATGAATATGACATTTTCATATTTATCCATATTTGTTAATAAAATATTAATACGACTTTAAAGGGGACGCTATGCTCGATGGCGTACCCAACACACAACAACGAGTTTCTTGGGAATCTTAAGTTGCACTCTAATAATAAAATAATATTATTTCTAATGGTAGTTAACATGTAGCCGTTGTATTGGCAGGAATGGATAGAAATAACTAAAATATGATTATATATGTTTTTTAAATGTTTTTACATTTATCCAATAAAAGCTAAAGCCCTAAAATACGGAAAGAATTCAATTTTAGGCGTATATGCCCTAGTTTTCACTAAAGGTTCACTTATCGCCTTTTAATGGAGAACTGTCATTAAATATAGTTTTGATCACTCTTATACATTCTTTTGGACCAAATAAAACTCTTATTAAGAATCGGGATATCAAATTTTACTTTGTGTAATTTTTTGGTATTTTTCCGATAAAGTTCATTTTTTAATGAATAGTGTAAAATGATGTGTTTTAATTCAAAACCTCTTTTTAATCTAATTTATTTATATTATTAGATTATATTTTGAATTGGTTTTAAAGTGAAATTAGAAAATATTATTACCATTAAATCCAATAGTGGTCGTTGGAATTAATTTCACTTTGAAATCGGACTTAAACTAGTGTCAATCTTTTGATACTTATTGTTTCATAAAAACACGCTATTTGCTCTGACAGCGGGAATTAATTATTAAATTAATTAATGTGACTTATATGTTTCTAATTTTGTAAAATAGACTTCATTTTTGAATTCTTAATATCAAATATAGCTTAGGGTGAATTTTTGGTAATTTTCTGAAAAACTTCAATTTTTGATGAATAGTGAAACCACTAAGTGGTACTTATAAAGACTGATTTTCCGTTTAAATGAAATTTTGCCATCATTGTGTTTTGAATTGCAAAAATCCGACATGCATGGTTGTCATTAAGAAGTAAAATGTGTTTCAATGAGGTTATAATAATTTTTTGGTAAATAGTAACTTATTAAGTTCTTAATCGCGATTAGTGGTAATTAGTGTAGTTTAAGGTAAAAATAATGTTTTAATAATATTAAATGAACTTGACACATGTCCTACCCTCATTGGTTGTGTCATGTCCGACCAAGAAAATCCATGGGTCAACTTGGGGACCCCATGGAGAGACTTTGGTTGGGAAATGACATAAATAACTTTTTATTTAATGTAAAAGTAAAAATGACACAAACATAATATGTTTTACGAAAACAATTTTAACATGGGGTCATAAAGATCAGATTTTTGATTATAAATAGTCATTAGAAATATAAAACGATTTCCTACATCATAGTATTTTTTTTATAATTTTTAGACATTAAATAAATTAAATTATTTATGACATAATAATGATGCAGCGATGACATCATTATTTGACAATTTAAATAAAATGGAAAGATAATGTAAAATCTATGAACTACACATGTCCAAAACTTATTGTATGGGTGTATTTCGAACCCTTATGACCTTATCCACGAATTATATCAATGTGGGACCTTTTAAAACCGAAACACATTTTCAAATAAAGTAATATTTCTTTACATTCCAAAAGTGCCCCTCCTCTCCTCTTATAAAAGGCCCCCACTTCTACCTCATTTCACAAACTCCTCAAGCCTTTGGCTCGGCCAACCCCTGCCCATTTACTCTCTCCACATCCCTCTCCTCATCCTTGAGGATTACCTTTGGGCAGAATCCTTTCAAAGGAAGCCTTTAGGCTCAAATCAAAAGGAGTTACACTTTTAAAGGTAATTCATTCTCTCATGTTCATTTGTTTTATTTTGCTTCTCTAACCCCCTAAACTCTTTTTATTTATTTATTTTGTAACAACAAAAGTATCTTCAATATACTATGATGTTGTTATATGATTTATTCGAGATACACTCTCACACAACTACATCAAATGGTTAAAGAACATACGGTTTCCGTGGATGGCAAAATTGTGCCTCCCGAAACGATGATTGTTCAATACTCATTTAACACCTTCAAAGGTGGCCATTATAATGTCACTATTTTTATATATGATATAAAATATGTTTATGTTTTACTTATGCTTTTTTATTTTTCATTTTTGTCTTACCTTTATGGATTCCATTATGGGTATACACGATATCTTCATTTTAGGAAGTGCGGACTACCGCCCCCTCAAAATGATGTGATTCGTTAATGCCATATGTGGGACGTGTAAAGGATGGATTTAAAGTTATTATATATGATGTTATACTGGAATTATAATATAATTCTATATAATTATTATTTCATTCCATTAAAGTATGAGATAGAAATGAAAGTAGCGTTCATGCGTACGTACGGCTTACCGTCTCCATGAACAGTGCATTTCATTTCTTATCCCCAAATGTAATGTACTATTAAAATTACATGTATATAATGGATATATATAATTAATGATATATCTAAATGATGAATATAATTCTGGAATTAAAATATACATACCTCTCATTTAGTTTTAATTCCATTAATATGACAAAGAAATGAAAGTAGCGTTCATGCGTACGTACGGCTTACGGTCTCCATGAACAATGCATTTCATTTCATACCTCTAAATGATTATGTAATATTATAAATACATGTATATGATGGATATATATGATATATATGATATCCAAATCAGGAATGTCATTCTAGATATAAAGAACCTTTGACCACACAAACAACATGTAATTGTAACAAGTCCACTTTCGACTTAAGAACCAAATATCGACAAAACAAACATTATTAACTTAAATAGTTACATAATGTTTATAACATAGAAATAAGTGATATAAAAGGAATAATTAAATATAAAAAGGTTCTTAATCAAGTATAAATTAACTCAAATTTATTATTCAAGACGTTAAAGAACGATCGAGTCAAGTCGGACCCGAGGTAAGGGATCCTACACCTCTCTTTCTTTTTAAGTACACTCTTTTATGTCATTCATTTTTAGATCATATTTCTTATGATTGGGATGTTATTTTATATTACTCCTACTTTACTTATTATGTTCATATGATGAGAGACCCTATTTCCTCTCATCAATCCATTTTGGAAGTTTTGAGTGGCGTCGTTAGGCTGCCGAATTTTCGTAAGGGATTTTTCATCTCACTTTTATTCTCGTGAGATTTATGCTACATTTGCCACAAATTCCATTGAGTGGTGTATGTACTGACCATTATACTACTCTTTGTGTCATATAATTTCTTTTATGAGTATTTACATCAATTATATATTGTCCTTCTTTCGTGGGGTGTATGTTTTGAAAGAAACCCAAGTCGGTAAGGGAACCTTTCACCCTCCTCTTTTTTAAAAGACTTCTTTCATTGGGTCTTTTAATTTATATATTGTTATATTGGGATATTTTATAATATATCCTTATTGATGTAAATTTTATGTCCAAGTGATGAGATACACTTTTTATCTCTCATCAACTCATTTTGATGTGATGTCGTTAGGCTGTCAAGGGAACTCTTTAACCCAATTTCGATTTCTTTGGGTTCAACTTGTTGTTATTGATTATGTCATCCTTTGAATATGTGTGAATGACCTTTTATTGTTTTACAATTAATATCCAATTATATTGGTTGTATTTATATTTGTCACACATAATTTTGAGATTTAATTATCCTTAACTTAAGGATACCTTCTTTATAAGGGATTTCATCACATTTTACATCCCTATTGAGACTTCATTGTTGTTATGCACCAATTCACTCTTATATGGTGTATATACTGTCCTTTGGAATATTATATCATGAATCCATTTATTCTCATGATATTATAAAGTTCTGATTTAATGTTATTCCTCAATTATTGTATTCAAGTGTCTCTAATTTTGGTAAAACCCCTTTAACCAAAATTTCATTTTAAATGTTTTAATTATTTGTTCTTATTAATATTAATTTTTTCAAAATGGTTTTAAGGATTTATTTATATGGATATTAATGGTTCAAAATTTTAATCTTCAAGGTGGTATGGGACACATTTATTCAAAAATCTCTTTATTAAATGTTTTAAATGGTTTTGAAAATTGTTTTGATAAAGGATTCTATTATGATATATTGTGATGCGGAAATGTTATCATTCATTTATATTGGTTTTATTTTTTATGATTTTATATTGGTACATGGAAATTTTAACGGGTGGTTACGTTATAAACCATATGACGGGTGGTGCCGTGAAAACCAGGACGGGTGGTTACGTTATAACCTCCAATGCATTGGGTATGGAAGTCAGCTGTATAGATATTCCATTAAGTATGTATGGAAATTGGCCGTATGGCAATTCCATTAAGTGATATGTGTGGGAGTCGACCGTATGGTTATTCCACTTAAGTATGTTTATGTCCCAAGTTACCTTTATATATGGTATGTGTTCTTTATATGGGTTTTATAGTAATCCTTTGGTTACAAAAAGGTAAGTAATGATATTTTATTCAGTGAAGAGTTTTTTTACTACTTCATAAAGGTGAAAAGTATTACCTTGATAAAGTATACATGGTTTACTTTTTGTTTTGATAAACTAACAGTTTTTATTCTTTGTGTATCCCTTACTTAGTTTTTATGCTCATCCCAAGTTTTTGAAATGTTTTTCACAGGACTTAACATGGAATAGGGTCAAGGATGGGATCAAGGGAAAGTCATGCTACCTAAAACATGAAACTAGACATGTTTCTTTTTAAGAGTTTTTATTTTATGGAAATTGAGTAGAAGAGACTACTTTGTAATCATTTGAGATGTAATAGTTATGTCCTAATTCTCTAAAACTCTAAACCTGAAAAGATCCTCAATGTGAATTACTCATTTAATTCAATATTAAGTAAGGTTTATGGCTGGGGCCTTATAGTTGGTATCAGTGGTCGGTTTAGATAACTTTAGAGGTTAGGGTATTCATTAAGCATAAGTGACATTACCATAATGGTTAGGATTTCAGACAGAGTCCTAGTTTTAGATAATGTGAATGAGTAAGAATATCTTAGTGTTTATCTTCCTCATTAGTACGTGATGGTTTTGTTGTTATACTCACACTGACCCTTTTTGGTTTTAGTAAATGGCTGGATCAAGCAGGCACCAAGGTAACGGTGGATGTGAAGGAAATTGTGACAGTTTTCTGAGTGAGCAACTGAATGATATGGGGGCTGTAATGATAACTCTTGTGTTTATCCTCAACCAAATATCTGGAGTCATGATTGACCACCTAATACTTGGAGATTTCTCTAAGGCATCATATTTGCAAGAAAAAAATCCCTACGGAAGTATAGGTAATAATCATAAAGGTAAGTGTGTTCAAAAACCTATGTGTCAAAGATGTGGAAAGAAACACCTAGGAAAATGTTTCAAAGTGACAAAAATATGCTATAGATGTGGAAATGAAGGTCATAAAGCAAGAACCTGCCATGGAAAAAGGAAGCATCCAGTTGACTCGAGGAAACCAAAAGAAGTTCTTTCTGAGGGATCAATTGAATGTTTTAAATGTGGTGTGCATGGTCATTATGCAAACACGTGTCCTATGAATAAGTTTCGTGAATGGGGTCACCTAGAGCGTACAAATGTTCGTTTACCACTACCTAATGCCATTCCGATTGAGGATGAAGAAACTGACAATGACCAATCAAAGGTATGTATTATTTCATGACTATTGTTTTCCTATTTTGGAATCTTAGGATATGATTCATGATTTTGTTTGTAGAAAAGAGGTATTTCGGAATAAGTTGGAAAGGAATGGTTAATGGATCATGAAGAATGTTGAATGAGTAAGATGTCAACATATAAGGGCTTCAAGAGTTATGGTGAAATTCTTAAGAGTATTAAGTCTCTTTTGATGATGGGGTTACATTAGAAGACTTTTTATATTATATGTAACCCTGATGTTTAATATAGGAAAATTTTATTCATGGAATAGTTATCTTTTCTTTTGTGGACATAGTTATAAAGAACCATTTGGGTTTATATGATCCTTACTTTTGAGGTAATTATGGGTTATTATATGATATGCTGGAAAATGAAAGGCATGAGATAAACATGAGGTTAAAATATGTTATGATAATTTTTGATGATTTTATCTTTTTTTGGGGAATGATTTAAGAATTATATAGTTTTGGAAAAAGGACAACACGCAGACCATGTGGAAACCCGTCGCGTCAGACAAAGTTGCGGGAATCGAACCCACAACCAAAGTGTGACTGACATTTATCGCCTACCACTGGACTATGTGAAGTCCCTGGTTAGTTTGAATGATTCTTTCTAGTTATATTATTATATCAATTAAGAGTAAGTTTATTTTGGGTTATTTATGAAAATTATTAACCTATCATGGAGGATATGTGATTAGGTTAATTACTTTTCAATACGAGACTTTAGGAGCAACAGATATTGTTTGGAGATAAATGTTACGATTTAACTTGGAAGACTATGTGACTAAATCCTTCAAATGTTTGGGTTTCAATATTAGATTGGTTTACATTGAGGAATTTTATGGACAAATTTTTGATCCAATGGCCCTCGTTGAACTTTGGGTTTTGTTGGACAAATTTTGGAGATTATGAATAGATTTTCTTTCCAATGGGTTATCCTTTTCTGGGTTATCTGATCTTGTAATAACCTTTTTGGTTTTGGTTAAAGTCTAAAGACATGGGAATTATATAGTTCTATTTTGTGGATTAGGTGATTCTCTAGAAGTTTATTATAGTACTCTTAATGCAAACAAGTCTCCCTAAATACTCGTCTTTTGGAAAAAAATATGAGTTTGATTAAGGAATCTAGTAAAAGTTGAAAGTCAACATGATAAGTGGTTATGTTTCCTTATGAATAAATTCCTCAATAAAAAGTAACTTAAAGCAAAAATGTTGTTTATTAACTTTTCCTACTGTGGAATCGAATACCGTTTAACCCATCACAAGTTTGTGATTTTTTCGTGGTTAACTTTCTCCTAAACATGTTTTCTATCACTCTCCATCAGAACATGTCCCTTTGTTTTTTCCTCCATGTCCATATTTTCATACATGGAATCCTAGTATGGGTTAACTTGGGTGACCTTTGTACTTATCTTTCTTTATTTTAAAGTGATTTTTTTACCGACTCTTGTTCTGATGTGGGACTTTCAAGGATGTTTCCAAGCGCAATTTTAAAATTGCGAGGACGCAATTCCCAAAAGTGGGGAAGGATGTAACACCCCAGGTAAATAATGAATATGACATTTTCATATTTATCCATATTTGTGAATAAAATATTAATATGACTTTAAAGGGGACGCTATGCTCGATGGCGTACCCAACACGCAACAACGAGTTTCTTGGGAATCTTAAGTTGCACTCTAATAAAAAAATAATATTATTTCAAATGGTAGTTAACATGTATCCGTTGTATTGGCGGGAATGGATAGAAATAACTAAAATATGATTATATATGTTTTTTAAATGTTTTTACATTTATCCAATAAAAGCTAAAGGCTTGAAATACGGAAAGAATTCAATTTTAGGTGTATATGCCCTAGTTTTCACTAAAGGTTCACTTATCGCCTTTTAATGGAGAACTATCATTAAATATTGTTTTGATCACTCTTATAAATTCTTTTGGACCAAATAAAACTCTTATTAAGAATTGGGATATCAAATTTTACTTTGTGTAATTTTTTGGTATTTTTCTGATAAAGTTCATTTTTTAATGAATAGTGTAAAATGTTGTGTTTTAATTCAAAACCTCTTTTTAATCTCATTTATTTATATTATTAGATTATCTTTTTAATTGGTTTTAAAGTAAAATTAGAAAATATTTTTACCATTAAATCCAAAAGTGGTCGTTGTAATTAATTTCACTTTGAAATCGGACTTAAACTAGTGTCAATCTTTTGATACTTATTGTTTCATAAAAACACGTTATTTGCTATGAAAGCGGGAATTAATTATTAAATTAATTAATGTGACTTATATGTTTTTAATTTTTTAAAATAGACTTCATTTCTGAATTCTTAATATCAAATATAGCTTAGGGTGAATGTTTGGTAATTTTCTGAAAAACTTCAATTTTTGATGAATAGTGAAACCACTAAGTGGTACTTATAAAGACTGATTTTCTGTTTAAATGAAATTTTGACATCATTGTGTTTTGAATTTCGAAAATCCGACATGCATGGTTGTCATTAAGAAGTAAAATGTGGGTCAATGAGATTATAATAATTTTTTGGTGAATAGTAACCTATTAAGTTCTTAATCGCGATTAGTGGTAATTAGTGTAGTTTAAGGTAAAAATAATGTTTTAATAATATGAAATGAACTTGACACATGTCCTACCCTCATTGGTTGTGTCATGGCCGACCAGGACAAGCCATGGGTCAACTTGGGGACCCCATGGAGACACTTTGGTTGGGAAATGACATAAATAACTTTTTATTTAATGTAAAAGTAAAAATGACACAAACATAATATGTTTTACAAAAACAATTTTTACATGGGGTCATAAAGATCAGATTTTTTATTATAAATAGTCATTGGAAATATAAAACGATTTCCTACATCATAGTATTTTTTATATAATTTTTAGACATTAAATAAATTAAATTATTTATGACATAATAATGATTCAGCGATGACATCATTATTTGACGATTTAAATAAAATGGAAAGATAATGTAAAATCTATGAACTACACATGTCCAAAACTTATTGGATGGGTGGATCTCGAAACCTTATCACCTTATCCACGAATTATATCAATGTGGGACCTTTTAAAACCGAAACACATTTTCAAATAAAGTAATATTTCTTTACTTTCCAAAAGTGCCCCTCCTCTCCTCTTATAGAAGGCCCCCACCTCTACCTCATTTCACACACTCCTCAAGCCTTTGGCTCGGCCAACCCCTGCCCATTTACTCTCTCCACATCCCTCTCCTCATCCTAGAGGATTACCTTTGGGCAGAATCCTTTCAAAGGAAGCCTTTAGGCTAAAATCAAAAGGAGTTACACTTTTAAAGATAATTCATTCTCTCATGTTCATTTGTTTTATTTTGCTTCTCCAAACCCCTAAACTCTTTTTATTTATTTATTTTGTAACAACACCAGTATATAAAATATACTAGGATGTTGTTATATGATTTATTAGAGCTACACTCTCACACAACTACATCAAATGGTTAAAGAACATACGGTTTCTGTGGATGGCAAAATTGTGCCTCCCGAAACGATGATTGTTCAATACTCATTTAACACCTTCAAAGGTGGCCATTATAATGTCACTATTTTTATATATGATATAAAATATGTTTATGTTTTACTTATGCTTCTGTATTTTTCATTTTTGTCTTACCTTTATGGCTTCCATTATGGGTATACGCGATATCTTCATTTTAGGAAGTGCGGACTACCGCCCCCTCAAAGTGATGTGATTCGTTAATGCCATATGTGGGACGTGTAAAGGAAGGATTTAAAGTTATTATATATGATGTTTTACTGGAATTATAATATAACTCTATATAATTATTATTTCATTCCATTAAAGTATGAGATAGAAATGATAGTAGCGTTCATGCGTACGTACGGCTTACCGTCTCCATGAACGGTGCATTTCATTTCTTATCCCCAAATGTAATGTACTATTAAAAGTACATGTATATAATGTATATATATAATTAATGATATATCTAAATGATGAATATAATTCTGGAATTAAAATATACATACCTCTCATTTAGTTTTAATTCCCCTAATATGACAAAGAAATGAATGTAGCGTTCATGCGTACGTACGGCTTACCGTCTCCATGAATGGTGCATTTCATTTCTTACCTCTAAATGATTATGTAATATTATAAATACATGTATATGCTGGATATATATGATATCCAAATCAGGAATGTCATTCTAGATATAAAGAACCTTTGACCACACAAAAAACATGTAATTGTAACAAGTCCACTTTCGACTTAAGAACCAAATATCGACAAAACAAACATTATTAACTTAAATAGTTACATAATGTTTATAACATGGAAATAAGTGATATAAAAGGAATAATTAAATCTAAAAAGGTTCTTAATCAAGTATAAATTAACTCAAGTTTATTATTCAGGACGTTAAAGAACGATCGAGTCAAGTTGGACCCGAGGTAAGGGATCCTACACCTCTCTTTCTTTTTAAGTACACTCTTTTATGTCATTCATTTTAAGATCATATTTCTTATGATTGGGATGTTCTTTTATATTACTACTACTTTAATTATTATGTTCATATGATGAGAGACCCTATTTCCTCTCATCAATCCATTTTGGAAGTTTTGAGTGGCGCCGTTAGGCTGCCAAATTTTTGTAAGGGATTTTTCATCTCACTTTTATTCTCGTGAAATTTATGATACATTAGCCACAAATTCCATTGAGTGGTGTATGTACTGACCATTATTATACACTTTGTGTAGTATACTTTCTTTTATGAGTATTTACATCAATGATATATTGTCCTTCTTTCATGGGGTGTCTGTTTTGAAAGATACCCAAGTCGGTAAGGGAACCTTTCACCCTCTTCTTTTTTAAAAGACTTCTTTCATTGGGTCTTTTAATTTACATATTGTTATATTGGGATATGTTCTAATATATCCTTGTTGATGTAAATTTTATGTCCAAGTTATGAGATACACTTTTTATCTCTCATCAACTCATTTTGATGTGATGCCGTTAGGCTGTCAAGGGAACTCTTTAACCCAATTTCGATTTCTTTGGGTTCAACTTGTTGTTATTGATTATGTCATCCTTTGAATATGTGTGAATGAACTTTTATTGTTTTACACTTAATATCCAATTATATTGGGTGTATTTATATTTGTCACACATAATTTTGAGATTTAATTATCCATAACTTAAGGATACCTTCTTTATAAGGGATTTTATCACATTTTACATCCCTATTGAGACTTCATTGTTGTTATGCACCAATTCACTCTTATATGGTGTATATACTGTCATTTTGAATATTATATCATGAATCCATTTATTCTCATGATATTATAAAGTTCTGATTTAATGTTATTCCTCAATTATTGTATTCAAGTGTCTCTAATTTTGGTAAAACCCCTTTAACCAAAATGTCATTTTAAATGTCTTAATTATTTGTTCTTATTAATAACCATTTTTTCAAAATGGTTTTAAGGATTTATTTATATGGATATTAATGGTTTATAATTTTAAGCTTCAAGGTGGTATGGGACACTTTGATTCAAAAATATCTTTATTAAATGTTTTAAATGGTTTTGAAAATGGTTTTGATAAAGGATTCTATTATGATATATTGTGATGTGGAAATGTTATCATTCATTTATATTGGTTTTATGTTTTATGATTTTATATTGGTACTTGGACATTTTAATGGGTGGTTACGTTATAAACCATATGACGGGTGGTGCCGTGAATACCAGGACGAATGGTTACGTTATAACCTCCAATGCATTGGGTATGGAAGTCGGCCGTTTGGCTATTCCATTAAGTATGTATAGAAATTGGCCGTATGGCTATTCCATTAAGTGATATGTGTGGGAGTCGATCGTATGGTTATTCCACATAAGTATGTTTATGTCCCAAGTTACCTTTATATATGTTATGTGTTCTTTATATGGGTTTTATAGTAATCCTTTGGTTACAAAAAGGTATGTAATGAAATTTTATTCAGTGAAGAGTTTTTTTACTACTTCATAAAGGTGAAAAGTATTACCTTGATAAAGTATACATGGTTTACTTTTTGTTTTGATAAACTAACAGTTTTTATTTTTTGTGTATCCCATACTGAGTTTTTATGCTCATCCCAAGTTTTTGAAATGTTTTTCACAGGACTTAGCATGGAATAGGGTCAAGGATGGGATCAAGGGAAAGTCATGCTACCTAAAACATGAAACTAGACATGTTTCTTTTTAAGAGTTTTTATTTTATGGAAATTGAGTAGAAGAGACTACTTTGTAATCTTTTGAGATGTAATAGTTATGTCCTAATTCTCTAAAACTCTAAACCTGAAAAGATCCTCAATGTGAATTACTCATTTAATTCAATATTAAGTAAGGTTTAAGGCTGGGGCCTTATAATCATCCTTAGTTATCCAAACTCTTATCCATTTTTTATCTTTTATAAATATAGTATCACAAGAAGTCTAGAATAGTCCATTATAAAGCTCATTTAACTCAATTTGTAATGTGTTGTAAATTTTATAAATACATGCTTCTACACATGTCTTTGACATGAGGAATATCTCTACCATTATAAGGTTTAAGGGATTCTCACTAAGAAGTTCCTTCTTTCCATTTTCCTTTGCATCATATTAATATTTCATTACATATAAATGGTAGATTAATCTATTCTACTTTAACCAAAATTCATGGGAAAAACCATAATTTTAAGTGGGTGGATACATACACCGTCACCCAACATCATCACACAGATATTGACATGAAAATTGAAAATTAGTAAATTATCATTAATAAAACTAACATAGAGCATTACAAACATCAAAAGAATTTTGATTTTATGTTTTCCAGTTAATTATATCAATGTGTGATTAATAATTATAATTATTTCCAGAATCCATGATATATATCATTACCTACGTAGAGTCTTGTATAGTTTTTTTATGGATTAGTGGAGTAGTTTTTGAATTTTTATTATGTACATTGATTTATCCATCGATATTTGTTATGTTTATATTGTTAATTATTGATCAAAGTGATCTTTTGATGAATAATTTGCATTCTTGGTGGGGTGTTAGCTGAGTGATTATCACATTCTGTAAGCCTACATGAATACTAGGGTAAAAAATCGGGGTGGGGAGAAAAGTTTTGGGATACTAAAAAATTACTATAGTAGTCACTAAAGCACTACTATAAAAGCTGGAACTATTTATCAGTTTGGTCCTTTGGGCCACTGGTTTGGTATCTCCAGCTAAACGGGCATCACTCCACCAAATGACATTAGGCCACGGGGCCTTCTTGCCACAGGGCCTTCGAGCCACAATGACCGTGGAGCATCCCATGAGGACCACATATAGAATGTCTGAGAAGAGGATCTAAAGAGAAAGATGCATCCACTATAGTAGAGCTTACCAGATTGGTCGAACGATAGGGTATACATCCGCTATTGGTTCTAGGTATCGCATAGCTTTTCAAAAGGCAATGCTAGCCAATTAGAAATGTGACATTGGAGCTAGTTACCTTCAATGATTTTTATTCTCGGAAGGGGTAGTTCATGTGTAGTTTAAATAGGCCTTTGTGTCATGTACAAGCCCTTGTGCCACTAGGCCAATAGGTGGTGTACGGGTTCCCTCTCATTCTTGTTATAAAGGGTATTATTTAAAAATAAAAAAAATAAATGTCGTCATGCCATTTAGTATGTTGAATAGATTTATTTATTGAATATATTTTTAGGTACATACATATTCACCCTCATGTATGAATTTACTAAGGATATGTTGAGTTTTTTCTTACTTATAAATGGTTTACAGAGTGTGTTTTTTAGATATAATTGGGAAAATGGTTTCAAATTATTTATAAGTATGGATAAAATGTGCTAAAAAAATCGATTAACTATTTTGTTAAATTAGAATTGGTCATTCTAGTATGTGTTTGATGACCATGTGAGAGAGTGGTATATTCCCCCAATGGTATTATAGGTAGTGTTATGTGGGAAATGAAATTAAGTTAAATTAAACATGAAAGAAAATTGATTTTTAGAGAAATAAATTTGATTATTATTAATTTACTTTATAATTAATTAATGTGAATCATGGTTTTAGGATCATTATTTCATTATTTGTCAATGTTCATTCATTGCATTTTTTCATGACATTTTTTCATGAGTTAATAATATTTTTTTCTTAATCATTCCATATGTATATTTCGTTTCCTTTATGATATATACGTTGTCCTAGGGATATAAAGGGGTAGGTATAAATACTATTTTATGTATAGTGATTATAAAATCTCTATGAATCGACATTAATGGTTCTGATTAGAATTATTATATTCATGTTTGTTTTTTTATTCATGTTTTACATATTATAATAAGAAGGTGAAACAAAATTAATACTATTTTAAACTACTTAAAAGTCCCTTGGGTTTTCCATAGTAAAGCCTAATCACTATTATAGGGAATAATGAAATGCGTGTATGTGAAGAACCCTCTCCTTAGTTATATTTTCCATCTTTTCAGATGATTTAACCCCCACACAATGTGATTTTCCCTCCTCAATGATTTTAAATATTAAATATATATGAATGTTTCCCTTATTTGTCTTACCAAGAGGATGTATCCCTTATGATTATTTTTTTTATGAATCGTAAAGTTATTATAGTGGTTACTAATAACCACTTGAAGTAGTTATCATGGTTATCACAATGATTTTGTAAGAACGTGGAAAACAGCCCAATTGGTATAAATGTTATTTTATTTAACAATAATGTTCATATAGTTAATTTTAACTCTTGATTAATTAATTTTTTTCCTACATTATGATGCTAATACAAATTATTTCATATCATTTTTGAACTCTTAAATATAAAATATAATGAAAAGAACACCATTGATTGTTCCAAGATAAATTATGTACTCACACATTGTATATTCATCTCGGTGCATGTGCTATATTATTGTGGAATTTCCATTATGAATATGTAAGAAAGGATAATTTTGAAAATGTTTATTGTTATGATATTATGTCAATTAGTAGGTTAAGTCTCCCTAAAAAATGTTGTGTAGGTAACCAACATTAGAAATATGATTCTAGGGTATATCATTATTATTTCTTCTATTTTTAATATTTTTGGGTTTAGTTAATATAAAATTATATTTTTAGAATATTTTGATATTAATATTGGTTTTATATAAATAAATATAATGTTTTAAAATGTTATTTATGAATAATAAGTACTCCATATCATACTAGTTATTGATTTAGTTTGATTAACATTTGATACAGGTAAAAGTAATGTCAAATTTTCAATATACTCTATAATTGATCTATAATAACCAAAATAGGTTAATTTATTCCCGTATATTAAACATTTATCATCAACATTATTATATGTCCCTTTTCTATTAATGAATTTTCTTAGGTTATGTGATTGTTCAGTTTAGGTTGTTACAATACCCATCTATTAAAAAATATACATTATTAATTACATTATTTTTTTTAATATATATTATCGTAAAATAGTTATTACATTATCCTAACCATTTTTATTATTATGGATGATAATATTGATGTTGAGGGTGGTTCTAATGAATCATGATTGGGGATGTGATTCTCTTTCAAATTTTGATCGTTCATATATATATTGTTGGTAGATGTGACTCTAAATATATTTTTTGTTAACCTATCCACATTTCCGCAGAAGGTCCATAAATTTATTGCATTATAAAATATTTACATTTAGTTATTATAATTTTATTTTTACATTTCTCATATAAGTAAATTATACAAAAACATTCCCTCTCTCAAATTCTATTGATGATAATTGGAACCAATTTTCTTTATTTCCTTGAATTTTATTTTTCGGATTTACTATATTGTTAAACTCTCTATTATTTTGAAAATTATTATTCAATATATTAATTTTTTGTAATTTAATTATTTTCTAAAATATTTATTAATGTAAAAAATGGTCCACAAATTTTCAAAATGATGTTGAATACCCTATTTTCCCGATCTAGTTTGGTTTTCAGGGTTTCATAATTTATTTATTTAAGTATGTTTCTTTATATATAATAGCTAAAATAATTAGAAACGCTATAAAATTACATTAAATGATAATAAATCATTGATGTTCCTCTATAGTTAATATTCGTCTTGAGGTTGAAAAATGAAACCATGGTTTCCTATTTTTTGGATTCAAATTAGTGATACTGGTTTTTGTTGAATACAATGTATGAATACGTCAAAGACTAATTTTCAAAATATATAATTTCAATTCACCCCTTTTATTTTGGTTATATTGATCCTATGAAGGAATTTTTATTCATCGGTAGGCCTCCAATCAAACAGAATCTCATTTGGATCAAAAACGAAAAAGACAAATTATTTTCTGTTAAAAATCCTTAACCTAATTGGGGAAACCATGAAATGAATATATTACATATGGATACCAAGTCAACTCATTTTCTAGAAGAGTTAAATGCTTCCGATGAAATTGTGGTTATATAAAAGCTGATCAGGATTAGATTAAGGTCGATGATGAAGGTGACCTTTTCAATGATTTCTTTAATGAAAAACATATAGAGAAGTCCCAATATTATGAGGAATAATTTAGTAGATAAAATTCTAAAAAATATGATTCCATAACATAAAAGATATGAATCAATGACTCCACATCCAAGGAAAACATGAAAATGAAGAGACTATTCAACCATGGGGAGGAAATCATTTAAATGATATTCTAGGAAACATATTTTGGAGAAATGGAATATTGTTATCACCAATTATATTTTTCCCACAAAGAGTGTGGATATTTCATTGAGTTATTGTGAGGATGATTTGAAGAATTAGAAAATATATATTGTCACCTTTTTGAGGGATGATCTCACTAAAAAAATATATACCTTTATTGAGTATTAATATACATAGTTTTTTTATAACTAAAACATTAGAAAAATCACTTTGCATGAAAAAAATAAAATTATCAAATGGATTATTTTAGAATTTTATTTGGAATATCATCATGACCATTAAGTATATTTATGTAAAATTCCATGGAATTATCCCTTTTATGTTGTACACTAACTCTTTGAGTATTGAATTTTACTTTTCATTATAATTCATTCATATTTTGAAAATATTGTTCTAAGTAACAATACTGTCATTACATTTATTATGGAAATCCATCATTTCTCCTTCAAAATATTCCATTTGTACATGTGAATAATGAGTATGGTATTTTTTTATGATGTGATCTTTCATAAATTATCTTATATATCTGTGTATTCTTAATATTCATCTCCTGACTAATTATTTTTATTTTTTAAATTTTTTTATAATTATTGACAGACTGATATGAATGATTAATATAAATCTCTTTCTTTGATGATTTTTAATATGATTTTCTTATCAATCATCCATTGTCTTTTTTGATTGGATATTTTTTAACTAGTGATTCATTAACTATTTCGGTTTTTATAGAATATGTTATATCATATTATAAAAATCCATTAAATCGGTACAAATATACTATCATGTATATGGAACACAAATATAAACATTCAATCATAAAGATTTTATTCATTTCAATTACCTCTGATGATCCCAATTTTATAAGACATTGACAGGATATAGTTGAAGAATTCAAACAATATATACCAATTAGTGAAACTGTATACTTCTTTTTTACAATATTTTTTATTTTATAGCATAAAAAATCAATAAAAGTATTTTAGATTATTGTTATTATCCATATGCAAGAAGACTTCTTCTTTGATTTTTTAATTTTTTTTGGATTTTTTTAAATCTTATTTTTATTTTTTAGAATGAGAAAATGCTAATATGTAATCAATTTGATAAGTTAAATATAAAATTATAATCTTATAGAATGAGTAATTATTCTCTAGATTCAATATAGTATGTTGATTATGGTTTATTTAGTGTGAAAAAATAGCTTCTACATTTTTAGTTTTTAAATGATTCCATTTTGAAATGGTTAGTGTTCCTATGATATATTTGTGGATTTTTTGTAAATAAAAAGGATTAAATGTTAATGAGTATCATGTTTTTTGTACTATTTTGACATCAATAATCATTTATTGATGGTTCTATTAAATTTTTTTAGCATGGTGACAGAATTATTTCTTTTAGTAAAAGGTTTATTGGTGAATGAAAAATGAACCTCAAGTAAGTATCAGATCTCTATTTCTTAAATAAATTATACAGGGAACATGATTTGATTTACTATATAATGTTACATTTTATCATTTTATATTTTTATTACTATTAATTTTAATATTAGAAATGTAATAAAGGTTATACATTACAATACAATAGAAAATAAAAAATATTGCCCCACATAAAAAAGCTTGTAATGATTCGAATGTATATATTATTAATTAAAAGATATTTTTTATTATATTCTAAATAATATATCCTATATAAATTAATCAATATAATGTTGAATATAATTATATTCATATATTTTTTATTTTTCAATGATGAAAATGGAAATTATATTGCATTAAAGTTTCTCATAAAACATTTTGTCACTATAATGGGAAAATAAATCCACAACCATTTAGGGAATAAATTTTTTATTTAATTTATGAGTTTTCCTTATTTTATTAATTTATAATATGTTTTCATTTAATTAAATTTTTCCTATTCATTTCTGTAAATTTTTTTATAACTATTTTTGTCCTTTCACATAACTATACTCCTAAAACATGCTCTATAATCACATAATTTACATTCTAAATTTAATAAAACACATAAAAACATAAATATAACCTCAAAAAATTTAATAATAAATTATAATTATTTCATATATTAAATCCGAGAAATATTTTTTAGGTTTAAAATTTTAGAGAATATTAAAAAATAATAACTAGGAAATCACATGACTATTGTATCATAATATACTTTTCGATCATTATATACAAAATTACTTAATAAATAATGAGTCTTCAACATATCCTATAAATTATTTCAAATATAATGTAATAATAATAATGTAAAATGAACTAAAATTCAATATTCCATGGGGAAAGGAAATATATGAAATGGTGATCTCAAATACTAAGTAAGGGAAATACATAATTTTAGCTATGAAAATCACAAATACCGTATAAATAATATGACATGAAAAATAACCAGAATAATTACATATTCAAATAAAGGTAATATAATACTATATCTATGATAATATTTTTAAAAAAATAGATATCAATAATTCTAATCTCATACTGATGGAATGTATGTTGTCAAACATCAAAAACATGTTGTAAAGGCCTTATGATAAGACAAAATAATATTATGTGGTGAGGTATACACTAAAACCTAAGATGTTATGTATCTATAGAAAAGTTAATGAATCAATGGGATATATAATTTAATGATCCACCTATCACTTTTATTTCCAATGTACTCAATAGATGAGTAGATAATAAATTTTTTACAATATCTTATAGATCCTATTCCTGAAAAAAAAAATTACTACCAAAATAATGGAAATTATGAAATGTCAATACATAATAGATTTATTTCAGTAGTTAATAATAAAAAATTATGTCAAAATTTTTCCCAATTTAATAAAATTGGTAAAATGATCATAAACTATTTTGAGAATGGAGGTTTATGTTCAAACAATTAAGAGTCATCCAACTAAAAATCTTATGTATTGGAATAAAAATAGAGAGAACACCAAGAAAATTTACCTTTTCAACAGAATAAAATTATGTATTGGTAAACATCCACCAATAATAATTATTTAAAATTTTATTTTCAAATTATATATGGAAATATGTATATGATTATATCAATACTAGATTAACATTATCATTTTCCACCCATATAAATAATATCGATGGTTATAAAAGAACATACTCCAAGAAGTTTTGAGTATTAATCAAATGATTTCAATGGTAAAAATATAGATAACTAGAAAATAATGAAATAATACCCCATAATAAATAAAATGGTATAATGTAACTATATTGTGTGAAATAAGTTTATGTAAATTATTGTAAAACAAATAACAAAAATTTATGTACTAAAAATCATCTCTACTAGGGAAACAACATAATAAATAGGCCCATGAATAAATGAAATGGATTTGGTCAGTCAATATCATAAAATATAATTATTAAAATAAAAATTTGTCAATTTTTAGTAAATGAACCACATAAAGGAAGCATAACGCATAACATAAATGAGTCTTAAGGTTTAAATGATTGAGACACATATCCCATATTACATTGATATCATTTAAATAAAAATACCAGGAAAGAGAGGCATTGTAAATGAAAATTTAAATACCATTTTTATAATATATTTGAGGATATTATATTTCACATAGTCATCATATACAACATAAAAAGGGAATTAGGTGTATAATTAAATACATGTCACTACGAAATTATTTTTGAGATAAAAACCCATTACCTTGTATTTCTACTCAATTGACCATGTTCTCACTTCATGTATAATGAATATTACTATCGTAATAAATTTTCTAAAACCCATAATATAATAATTTTATCCTTTTATAATTATTTTCTAACAATATATTAAAAATATATTAGTGATTATAGTTTATTTTCATTATCTACAGTTAAAACTTTCAGAATCATGATTATTGTCAACTACATGAGGGTGGGGAATATTCTCTCTATGTTTATTAAATTTCATAATTCCTAGATCATTAAATATAATATAATCATTGAATTTGAGATATTACATACGTCCCATTTTTATTATTGGATTGACATGAAGACTTCTTGTAAAAACAACATTCATGGTGAACAAGTTCTCAATGTTATTAATGATCGAAATTTGGTATATTAATGATTATCATAAATATTGATAAACCACTTCTAGAACCATTAGAAATATTAATCATACCGTTATTAAATTATATTACAATTATATAACATCCCATAATCATTTATAACAAAATCTTTATAACATCATTCATATTGGTGGTAAATCCAACTAAAATAGTAACGTATTTTATTTTTTCCTGAGAAATAGAATTTACATATATAATGATAATATGATATATTAATAAGATAAATTTTTTCGTAATTTCCATATTTCATTAGAAAATATATTTTTATAACCATATAAGATGCGTGGTGATGAGAAATTGAATTCATTGTTCATGGAGGCAGGGGTCCGCACCTATTGAACAATTAAGGATTTCACATTCAATGAATAGATGAAAATATGGAATATGAAGAAAAAAACATAATTTCATAAATTTATTATTGTTGCATAAAAATTTTTTTTTGATAAAATCCATCATCAATACCAACCATGAGATGAAGTGATGAAAAAACAACAATATCATTTTATGGAAGTAGTAGTATACATGTATAAATGTTTAATGATTTGTTTCTTCTTAGTTGATGGAGTGGAATTAATAATTTTTTTTATAAATAAAATAATGAATTTTAAGTATTCTATTGATATTTATTTCCTTATATTAATAATTTCATAGAATTTTATGATCGAAAAAATTAGGAAGTGAATACTAAGAAGAAGTGGAAACCCATGTCCAGACATAAATTTTTACTTGCAATTCTATTTTGAAATGTAGATTTATGATAAATATTACTTACCATATGATTTTATTCTTAATACTGGGTTATAGGTTGAAGAATTTTAGAATAGTTTAAAGGATAAATTTGATTGGAAGGATAGTCTTTATGTGGAGGAAGTGTTTTATGTTTATATATGAAAAAAGTAAACTTTCAAATGCTTCATTAAAATTTTCATTAATGTGATGTCACTATTCCATGATAAATGACTCATAAAATAAAAAAGAGGATGAAATGTGATTTTTTGATGAAAAAAAATCATCCACTCATTTGTGATAAAACATTGAGTGTTTGAAGGCATTTTATTTTTTACTTTTTAACATTTAACACAATTTACTATTACCTTGGTAATTAATTATTATACATTATAATTAATAATAAGGAAATTTTTAACTTTGAAAATTTTATATAAAATAAAAATTATTATTTTAATATTTATAAATAATTGAATCTAATATAATTTCAATGTGTTTAAAAAGTTATTTTTAAGATTAGTGTACCTAACATGAAAAATATGTTAATAAGAAAAAGTTTATTTTGAAGTGTAAAAGTAATGTGTAGTATATAGTTTTTAAAATGTAAAATTCCTATGAAATGATTTTTTAAATAAAATAAAATTTATGACTATTTCTTTGAAACCTGAAATTTAACATCACCTATAAAATTCATGACTCAAATAAATGAGTGAAAACAATTTATTATATTTTTTTTAATTTTTTTAAAAAAATACATAGAATTTATATTATACAATAATATATTACAATTAATAATGTTCATACATAAATACATATTTTATTACTTAATGAGGTTTTACGGCTTCAAGTATACACTTACTTAATCATAAAAATTATTATGATCATAAATAATGTATATTTTGACTAAAATTAAATATTTTAGAAAAAAATCATCTTATGGTAATATTTTAAATATAAATATAAAAAACACTTCCATATAATCCAATAATTATTCAATAATTTTTAATTTCATTACTTTTTTAAAATCATCAAATATAATGGAAAAACATTCTTATTGGAAAATGATATTTGAAAATATTTGACACTATTATTCTTATTTCAAATCACATAACAACTAAATTGTTGTTAACAAACTATTAATATCAAATATTATTTATCCTTTTTAATCATATTTTTTATAAAATAGAAATACATATCACATAAAAGAAAATTTTTAAGAAAATGATTTTTCTAACTAATAAATGATCTTATTATTAATTTTTTGTAAACTAATTTAATTTAATTCATATTAAAAATAACCGTTATTTTATTTAGACATGTATTTAATTAACAATTTACTCCTACTAATTCCCACTAATTCAATATCTAGGCATTAGTGGTCATACACAAAAAATATATATTTTATTGAAATATATCGTGATTTCAATTAATATTGTTTTTGTGTGTGGGGAAGCAAAGAAACACATTTAATTATATAATATTTATCATATATTAACAGAATGAGACATTAGATTTTTCCCCTTAAATAAATTGGATTCTAACAATTTTAATTATTACTCATTAATGAATCCGGGAAAGGGTATTCTTAACACATTCATCGTTCCTAGTATACCCTCTAATAGGACACACACTATACATGAAAACTTATAAGCATGTATTCTTACACCCTCATAATATATTCTTCATTACATACCATTCCCAATACCTTATAAATATCCTTGTTTTTAAACCAATGATAACTTATATATTCCCCTTAGAAAGTATCTATATATTTTACCCTAAGATGGTATTAACCACTAGTTATTATAGTCCCACGCTATTAAATATATATAAAAATAAAAAATATTTCAAGAATTAATATAAATCTAATGTATCTAGATACCACATAGCATAAATTTTTAAAATCACCATACCCTTTATTTTATCGACATTAAACATGTACAAAACCTATAACTTATCTATCTCTAAAAAATGTATTCTTAAATATTATTATAAAAAATATAGAATTTATATAAAATATTTTATCTGGTTTATTGATACCATTTAATATATGATTCTAAACCATTAATGAAAAACTACAAAATAATTATCATTATATGTTTTACATAATCCCCAATAACATTTCGAATATACCAAATTGTTTTTGATAAATATCTGTTAACAAATTAAAATAAACAAGAGTATCAATAATCAATTTTTATTATGATTCATACCTCACTAATATATATAATAATAGTAAACTCATCTTTTCCATAATAACAGATGTATGGTAAGAAATGGTGATGACAGATAGTCCAACATGATGAGGGGTGAATAGATAAAATTTAAATAATTAACTAGATTAAGTTTTTATCAATGTTTATTAACAATGTTAAATATTAGTATAATATTAAGTAAATAATAGTTTGAATTGTTAGAGGTTTTTAATCCAAATAATACATATTCTTCTCTTATACCATCCAAGGCTGATGGGATCTATACAGGTCATCGAGGTTAGTCAGATCAAGGGGTGCTAGAAGTCAGACGGTGGTTGATTGAGGAGTTGGGAGGTTGAAGAATTGCATTGTATTCAAATGGGTTGTGATGGTCCTTCGAGAAAAAAATATAAAAACTTTTTCCCCATTGTTTGATGTACATTGGGTATTCAGGATGCTATATTTAATAGATCGTATATTATTATATATAACATTAATAAAAAATGCTTGATTAGTAGAATATCCAATGGGGGGTCTGTTCCTACCTCTACAGAATGTGTCTTAGATGTGCTTTTCTTTAAAATGCAATTTTCATAAAATTACTAATATATATATATATATATTATTTCACATTACCTGATTTGTAAATAAATTTAATATTCAGAGAATATCACTTTTAGTTCTAAAAAGTTCTTGTTATTGTGACTCTATTTTTACATTGAATGTGTCTGAATTCCACTAAATAAGATATTCATAACATGCATCCCAATATCCATTCAGTTAAATTAATTTCAATTAAAACATTTTAATTATTCAAAAGAGATAAAATATCATTCTTCAGTAATCACAACAGACAATTTTTAAATTTAAAATATGTAGACTAGTTTAAATTAATTTCTATTACTCATTAAATAAATCCTATATTCTCCAAAAATAATATGTCAGATAAATCCCATTAAATAATACTAATATTTCACTTTTAAATTTCAATTTGAAAATAAATTCTATTTTCATGTTGCATATAACTATTAAAAATTTAATAATAATAAAATAAAAACGAAAAAATAATTTTTAATATGTTTGATGTCATTAATTTTTTTTATAAAATTATAAAAGAATAAAATATTCTTAATTTATTATAAGAAAATTAAAAAATATAAGTTTAATGTATATTCTAGGTAGAAGAAAAATTATCACGAGGTGTCTTCAGTAAATCATGTGGTCATATAAATAAATACACATGATGAAACATTAAGAAACCCATGTGGTCACTTGTTTTCATAACATTCAATTTTTTTAGAACACTCCTAATATAATTTATGACATCCTATTAGTTTAATAAACTGAAATTAAATCTATTGGTCTTCCAATAAAATTTTCATGCAAAACTAAGCTATTTTACTCTTATTGTCATAGAATTACGTAATAAATGTATTAACTAAAAATTTATCTATAACCAAAAAAATTCATTTTGAACAAAAACATAGAACAAATAATGATAATTATATTAACTTTAATAAGAAAAATTAGTTATATAATCCAATATATAATAAAAATAATGAAATTATATAATATATTTCTAAGAAATTATTTGTAAGATAAAATATTATGAACAATTTAATTATTCAAAACATAAAATATAAACAAATTATAATTAAATCCAAACAAACTACCCCTTTTAAAAATTACCAAAAAAATACTAGATTTTGTAAAACAGTACAATTTTTGAAAAAATTCAAAAAAAGTTATAAGAAATATAAAAATTAGAAAATTAAAAATTACAAATTAAATTATATATTGAAACAAAATTTATAACATATCAAGTTCAAATTTAAAATTTTCAAACCTTACAAAATCGAATAGTTTCATAAAAATATCCTCTAGAAGATTTTTATTTTCGGTATATTCAAGATTAATATCCCCATGATTAATATAATATTGAAGAAAATGAAATCACATTTCAAAATGAGTTGTTATATAATTAATTAAAGGATTCATTGAAATAGAAATAAAAGATGAATTATCACAACAAATAAGAATCTTCTGAAAATCCAAACCACGATGAGACAATGTTTTTTAATCTATAAATATTGATATAAATAAGATATAAGCAATATATAATCATTTTCAGTATTTTAAAAATAAAAATATTTTTTCTTACTTATAATAAAATAAACTAAATTCTTACAAAGAAAGAGATAGATACATGATGAAATTTTTCTTGAAGGTCTATATTCTCTAGAATCAAAGTCAGAGTAAATAATGAAATCCAAAAATTTTGTATAGAATAATATAATAAACCATTAATTGTTCATTTAGGATATATAGTAATATTTTTGACAACCTTTATGTGACATTACATAAAATATTATTGTAATCTAAAAAAATTAAACACTAAACGTCGTATTAAGTGTAGAAGTAGTTAAATAAAAAATCATCAAATACAAACTATAAATAATTATAAACAAATAGAATTTATAGAAACAACATAATCTAATTAAATAAAAATAATTATACGGTTTGAAAATAGGTAAAATATTTAGGAACAAATTGTTTGACCCAATATTAGAATATTTGGATTGAGTAAAAAATAATGTATCATTTATTCGAAAAATTTGAAACCCCAAAATGATTTTTTTCTCACATAAGACTCATATCCTACTAAATTACAATCAATATTTGATAATAATTACATAGAAAAAAATATTAATAGCCAAAATGATATCATGAACATTAATTTTAAAAATTAAAATATCATCAAAAATCATTTTAATAAATTAATAGGCTCATATATACCATAATATATTTCATTTTTCAATAAAAAATTAATTCAATATTACCAATCAAGAGGATCTTTCATTAAACAAATACAAAAAAATTAATAAAATCAAATCATTATTAGGTGATTAAATTTTTTAAAAAACAATCCTTTCAAAGACATAAAATTATCGAAAAATAAATACATTTATAAATGAAATTATAACATTCATTTGAAATAACAAAAAACATTGAAAATAGAAAAGAACAAAATTTATAATTGATTCAATTTTTTTCAACACATGAAAATAAATCATTAAAATAAATTCTTTATTCAGGATAATAATCTTAAGCTATAATTTTATTTTTATCATTCACAACCTGTTAGGATTCATCCATATTATTTCAAAAAATCAATTTAATTCTAATAACATGATTATTTAAAGGGTGGTCAACTAACAAAAAAAATTATTTTCAGAAATTGATTGAGCTCATCATGAATAAAAAAATATAATATTAGAATCATTTATTTATTTAATTATTTTATTCAAAAATACATTAAAAGTAAAAGTAGAATTGACACATATATTTTAAAAATGATTTACAGTTTTAATACTTGAGTCAATAAAATAATAATAACATTTTCAATATGATATCTCTATTAATTGTGCATGATCCAAGATTTGGTCATGAATGAGAATTATCCCCATCAACTGATTCACCCTTATCCTATAGTTTTGGTTCACCAAGTTTAAAATATATATGATCATCATAAAAGAGATATAAAATAGAATTAAATTTCACATTATTTTCATCAAACATAATATGAATTGATTAATGAATGATCATAGTTATTTTATTATTAATAAAATAATTTTTACTATTATTTGGATAACCACGAAAAGTAACATCATCAATTTTAGAATATAATTTATCTAATTTGACTTCAAAAATAAAAATAAAATTTTTATAACCAAACCCTCTAAAATAAATAAAAATATGTCCATTAACCATTGTATAAGTCATTAAAAATTTCATCAATAAAAGTATAACATGAATTCTATTTGGAATATTATAATAAAAAATGGAATTATCTAAAATATATATTTAAAAATTATATTAACTTAACAAAATTCTTGAAATTTAATTTACAGTTCTATTTTTCTATTCTATAAGAAAATTTTTCTATGATGTTCTAAGAGATGGAAAAGTATAAAAATTATAATTTTTTTAAATTTTTTTAATTTGAATTATATAATTCACATCATTTATCAATAAAATTTTACACAATCATACACCCTTTTTCATTTTTATATAAATTAAAAAAAATGTAGATAAATTATCATTTTTTTGGATGAAAATAAACCCATGTAAATATATTATAATCATTATAGAAACCCGCCTTTTTAATACATAACTTTTCATTACATTTTACAAACAGAGGATCCTTAAAGTCTAGTGTCTTGGAAATCAGGAACATTATACATGAAAACCTCATTAACATTCTTATAAACCGCTTGTAAGGCATCATAAAAGGTTTATCCTATGTAAATCTACAAAAAAATAATATCCTGTAGATAGAAATCAAAGGAAAGGGTGAGCTGAAGGCTGAGTGAGGTAAAATAAGGGAATCAATGTACTTGTGATTTCAATAAGAACTTAAAGAAAAACATTAAGACATGAGAAATGGAAGAATAGGAATATCATAAATAGAATAACATGGATCATAACTTGAATATGTGGATACAACATTTCATTTAGACATTCAGAAACATATCACCAAGGTCTGTCCCCAGGCTGTCATAAAAAAATTACCACGGTTATTCACCAAGGTACCGTGAAACTTATCATCTCTAGAGATTAAACCTTTACCCAATTCATTGGAGCACAATCACGGTGCACCCTTAATATTTCTTTAATTACATGTGACCCACATTGATCATAATCAAACATTTCATAAATATGCTAGAGAGAATAAAAGGAATGGGTTACATTTCAAGATCATGACAGTTTTAATGTTCTTAAAAAATACGATCATTATGTCATTTATAACCCATGGAAATGGAGTGAGGGTTATATGTATGTCAATTCAAGAATAAAATACATTATATTTATATATTTATGAACACCCAAAGAAACGAAATAGGTCTGGGTAATCACATTAAAAAACAACAGAATTTCTGGAGAGAAAGAGATAGAACTTTTGATGCGAAATTTCTACAGCATAATGGCTATATAACATGGATTTAGAAAACATTAGAAAGAGAGGGTAAAAGAGTAACCCACTCATAAATGACATATAATACATTATAAATATATGACAACATTGAGATTAGAACATGGTAGGGAAATTTTTATGACATACCACATAAAAATTAAACATGAAAGAAAAGAGAAGACATGATTCCTTTTAAGAGAAATTTGGCAGCCAAACGACGTCACATAAAAATTCTGAAAACAAATTGATGAGAGAATAAAGGGACTATAATAATTTGGACATAAAATGGACAGTAACAAGAACATATAACAACATGGTATGCAAATTTTAACAGTATACCACATAAAAATAAAAACATGAAAGAAAAGAGAAGATATGAATCCTTTTACGAGAAATTCGGCAGCCTAACGACGTCACTAAAAAATTCAAAAAAAATTAATGATAGAATAAGTGGTCTCTCATCATTTGGAAATAAAATGGAAAGTAATAAGAAAATATAAAAACATGTAATGTAAATTTGAATGAAATACCACATAAAAAGGAAACAAGAAAGAAAACAGAAGACACGATTACTTTTACGAAAAAATTGGCAGCCTAGCAGCGTCACTTAAAAATTCAAAAAACAAATTAATGAGAGAAGAAGGGGTCTCTCATCATTTGAAAATAAAATGGATAGTAATAAGAACATATATGAACATACCCTCAATATAAAGAGATGTAAAATATAAGACACAACATATAGGAAGTCTTGACTTAAAAGAGGAAGGTGAAAGAATCCCTTACCTTGAAGAGTAACATTGAAAGCTTGAAGGTCGGGACCTTGGGAGGCTTGAGGGAACCTTGGGAGGACTCCTTTGAAGGTAAACCGACCAGAACTCCATTAGGAAAGATTTTGAAATGAAATGAATGAGGGAAAGGCATGGTATTTAAAGGATAAGTGAGGGGGAAAAGCATTAATTGCCATGGGACACCTCATCGGTGGTATTGGAAATACCATGGGCTTGTCCATGGAATTTGCCCATGGTATTGGCCACATTGGACACCTAAAACATTATCTTACTTTTCATAAGTCGACCATTATTATTTCATAATTATTACATCTTTAATGATGTCATTAAACACCCAAAACTCCAAAATTGTATTTTCACTATTCACCGAAAATTCAACAATCTCAAAAAAATCCCAAAATTTCACCTTAATGAAATATCGATGTTCTGATTTAAAAAATTAACTCTATTTTATAAAAATAATTTTCTAATTATTTTTAATTGAATTTTTAATTAAAAACACTATTCATTGAATATTCAACTATTTTAGAAAAAATCTAAAAATTTACCTTAACCAAATATCGATGCCCTGATTTCAAAAATAAACTCCATTTTATGAAAATAATTTTCTAAATTTTTTTAGTTTAAATTTTACATAAAAACACTATTCACCCGAAGAAAATTATACTTAACAAATAATTTATGAAATAGTTATTTACCTATTTTATTGAATCACATTAATTAATCAAGGTACCTACATTATATTAATACTTTCTTAAGTGATGTTACCTAATCCATTTGGTCACATTACTAATCATAAGCATAAAATCACTATTCATAATTTAGTATTCACCGAAAAATAAGTTGATCTTATTCCACTCTAAATTTTATACTGAACACAGGTGTAGAAAACCATTTTTTAAAACCATTAAACATAATTAATTATTTAACATTTACATAAATATTTCAAATTATCGTTTTTCTAGAATTCATCAATAATATGCATACTATATTTATCCGGAAATATAAAAATTCATAAACCTCACCATAAGAAGACATCACAATTTTTATTTAAATCAAAGGATTACACAAGGAAGTTACAGTCTCGTTACATAACCCCTTATAACATCAGCGTAGGACCTAAGAGTATGGTGTTCTAGGGTGATAGAATCATGGGGCGGCTCGACCAACATTGCTCGAGTAGTTATTTCTATTAGCTTGAACTTCTCGCGACGGAGTTTCTCTTCCAGCTTCACACGATGAAAGACAGCTTGGGTTTTTTCCAGAGCAAATCCCAAAGGTGCTACATCCATCCCGAGTTCCATCAAATGGGCATCGATCGGCCCGAGACTACTGGATGAGGCCATCGAATCATCTTTCTATATTAATTAATCAAGATCACTTTTATTTATAGAGAATAATCCAAACTTTTAGTTTCCAATGGTCATATTGACCAATGGTCATATAACAGTCGAACCCCAACAGGCTTATTTTAATTATACTCATTTTATTAAATGAAATAGTTTTGTTGAGTATAAAATATAATAACAGGCAATGTCAGGAAACAAAATTTCATCAAAATTTCAGGTCGTTACAATCTTCCACCCTTAAAAAATTGCGTCCTCACAATTTTAAAATTGGTCTTGGAAATTTAGTTGAATGTCCCAAATTGGAAAAATAGTCAATAAAACTATTAATTTATATGAAATAAAAGGAATTACAAAGGTCAGCCGAGTTAACCCATACTTGGATTCCATGTAGGAAAACATTGATATTGAAGAGAAAACAATGGGTCAAGTTCTGATGCAGAGTGATAGATAACATTATTATGAAAAAATTAACCATAAGAAGATCAGAAACTTTATATGTGTTAAACGGTCTATGATTACTCAGTAAATGTAAACCAAAAACATTTTTGTTTTACGCTCCTTTTCATAATTTGTAGGAATTCATTTATTACATAGAATAGAAACAGATGGAAATATACTTACATTCAAGTAGTGTTTCATCCTTTAATAAGTTTCCACCAAGAATAGTATTTTCTCCAAACAATGAGAATTCAAAAAGACTTTGTCTCATAAAAAGCACAAGAATCATCTTCGAGAGAAGAAAATAATCCACAAGAGAATAACTATATTTTCCCTTGTCTTTAGTCATCAACTAAAAATAAAAAGGCTCAAAAGAGATCATATAATCCCCAAAAAGGATAATCCTTTATATAATGAAATATGTCTATTAATCTCCAAAATTCAACAAAAGTACCCAAAGTTCTAGAAAGACCATTAAATACCTAATAATCCTTAAAATTCTTCAGAATAATCCAAAATAAGATTGGAACACAAAACTGAGAAGGATTTAATCACATAGTCTTCCCCCAAAAAATCATAACATTTATCTCTAAATAACATCGACTACTATTAAAGTATCATATTAATGTGTAATTAACCTATTCACATGTTGTCTATTCTAGGTTCATCATTTTCCAGAAATAACCCAAATCACCATATGTCCACAATAAATAAATAAATTCTTACAAAAAATTCAACCATTCCTCCTCAATTTAAATCCTGTAGTATTTTATTTCCCCTAGCCATATAGTACTCCAAAAGAGAAAACATCATCCAAACTTACCTTTATAATTTAATCACCAAATAATTTTCCTATACAAAGGATATCCATTTGATAAAATATAATTTTCCAAAATCAACTTATTCGTGATCCATAAAAATAGCAGGTGCATTAGTCAGTCTAAAGGGCATAACAACAAAGTAATAATTCACATATCTTGATTGGAAGGAAGTTTTAGGAATATCATCATTCTTCACCCTAAATTGATGATAACCATAATGGAGATCAATCTTATAGATGAATTGAGTCCCACGATGTTGGTCAAATAAGTCATCAATTCTTAGAAGAGAGTACTTGTTCTTCCCTGTGATCCCATTGATTTCCCTATAATTAATGCATAGTTTCATCATCCTTCCTTCTTCTTCACATAGAGGTTCTCCCCATGGAGACATAATTGGTCGGAAAAAACCATTCTAAAAAAAACTCAGAGTTGTTTCTTTAATTCCTCTATCTCCACATTTTCCATCCTATAGGGGGACCTTAACATCGGATGAGATCCATGTATGAGATCAATGGAGAACTCTAACTCTTTTTCTAGGGGAGGTCCAGGAAACTCATTAGGAAATACGTCTATATATTCCTAGACAATGGGGACATTTTCTAAAAGAATAATTCCTTCATGTGAAACTTCATTCATTTACGACTCATTTAACTAAAAAAGATTTTATGTCTTAAAACTTCATGCTTAGACAATTACATTTTTCTATAATTCCTTTATAATGATTCATAAAACGATTGTGATTAACCATATATATCCCCCGGGAGTGTCGTAACCAAGAGTGAAACAAGGCTTGTTGTCGTGTACCACATCCCATTAGAGTCTATCTCAAAGCAGTGTTTTTGGGTTTTACCCCTATATACATCTGTGGAAGAGCCACCTCTACCTGCTCACATCTAGACATGGATGTATTTTCTCGATAAACCACTTTCTCAATACTCGCCAAAATACTAGGAAGATTTCCTATATTTAAGCTTTTCTATAGGGTTTGTCCTAAAGTTTTCTATCCTAATTTCCATAAATAACTATATTATCCTTTGATACCAACTATATCATCCTGACTTTTTAATACATAACTTTTCATTACATTTTACAAACAGAGGATCTTTGAAGTCTATTGTCTTGGAAATCAGGAAAATAATACATGAAAACAAAATAATAATTATTCTAAACCACATTCAAGGCTTAGTCAAAGGTTCATCATATGTACATATGTGGCACAACATATCCTGGAGATAGATATCAAAGGAATGGGTGATCAAAAGTCCCAGTAAGGGTAAACAATGGAATCAAGGTACTTGTGATATTAATAAGAACTTAAAGAAAAACATAAATACATGAGCAATGGAATAATAGGAATATCATAAAGAAATGAACTTGGAAAATAATTTGAATATGTGGCCACAACATTTCATTTAGACATTCATGAACATATCACCAAGGTCCATCCCCAATGTGTTATAAAAAATTACCAAGGTTATTCACCAAGGTATCTTGAAACTTGTCATCTCAAGAGATTAAATCATTACCCAATGCATTGGAGCTCTATCAAGTCACACCCATAATATTCCATTAATTACATGTGATCCACATAGATCATAATAAAAAATTTCATAAAAACCCATAGAGAATAAAATTAATGGGTTACATTTCATGATCATGACAGTTTTAATGTTCTTAAGAAAATAAGATCATTATGTCATTTATATCCCGTGGAATGGGAGTGAGGGTAATATGTATGACAATTATAGAATTCAATACATTATATTTATATACATATGACCACAAAAAGAAACTAAATAGTCTTGGATATTCCCATAAATAAAATATGATAATTTCTGGAGAAAATGATATAAAAAGTTTGAGGCCAAATTTTTGTAGCAAAACATATATATAACATGGTTTTAGAAAACATTGGAAATAGAGGGTACAATAGTAACCCACTCATATATAAAATATAATACAGTATAAATATATAACAACATGTATATAAGAAAATGGTATGGAAATTTTAATGACATGCCACATAAAAATGAAAGATGAAAGAAAAGAGAAGACGTGATTCCTTTTATGAGAAATTCTGCAGCCTAACGACATCACATAAAAATTCTGAAAACAATTTGATGAGAGAAGAAAGGGTATCTCATAATTTGGAGATAAAATGAAAATTAATAATAACATATAATAACATGGTATGGAAATTTTAATGACATACCTCATAAAAAGTAAACATGAAGGAAATGAGAAGACATAATTCCTTTTAAGAGAAATTTGGCAGCCTAACGGCGTCACTTAAAAATTTAGTAAACAAATTGAGGAGAGAAGAAAGGGTCTCTCATAATTGATACATAAAATGGACAGTAATATGAACATATAAGAAAATTTTAGGGAAATTTTAATGACATACCACATAAAACGAAATCAAGAAAGAAAAGAGAAGACGTGATTCCTTTTACAAGAAATTCGGCAGCCTAACGGCGTCACTTAAAAATTCAGAAAAAATTTGATGAGAGAATAAAGGGTCCCTCATAATTTGGAAATAAAATGGATGGTAATAAGAATATATAAGAACATAACCTCAAGATAAAGAGAGGGAAAATATAAGACACAACATAATATAAGTAATGACTTAAAAGAGGAGGGTCAAACAATGCCTTACCTTGAAGAGTAACTTTGAAAGCTTGATGTTCAAACCTTGGGAGGCTTCACAGAACCTTGGGAGGACACATTGGGAGGTAGAGATATCAGATCATAATTGTGGAAGATTTGTAAATGAAATTAATGATGTAAAGGCTTGGTATTTATAGGATAAGTGAGGGGACAGAGCATTAATTGCCATGGGACGCCTCATCGGTGGTATTGGAAAAACCATGGGCCTGCCCATGGTATTGGCCACATGGGACACCTCATACATTATATTACTATTCATAAGTGTACCAAAATTATTTCCAAGTTATTACATCCTTAATGATGTCATTAAACACCCAAAACTCAGAAACTGTATTTTCATTATTCAACTAAAATTTAAATTTCTCAGAAAAATCCTAATATTTCACCTTAACCAAATATTGATGCTCTGATTTCAAAAATGAACTCCATATTGAGAAAATATTTTTCATAATATTATTAATTTTATTTTTAAAGAAAAACACTATTTACTAAAAATTCAACTGTTTCAGAAAAAACCCAAAAAATCAAATTAACCACATATCGATGCTCTGATTTCAAAAATGAACTCCATTTTATGTAAATAATTTTCTAAAAATTTTTAATTTAATTTTTAAATAAAAAGCTGGATTCGACTAAAAAAACTAGTACTTAACCAATAATTTCTGAAACAGATATTTGTGTATTTTATTAAATCCCATTAATTAATCATCGTGCCTAAGTTATATTAATATTTTCTTAAGTGAAGTTACTTAATCCATTTGGTCACATTACTAATCATAAGCATTAAATCACAACTCATAATTTACTATTCACCAAAAATTATGTTGATCTTATTAGACTCTAAATTTTATACTGAAAAAAGCTATAGAAGAACTTTTTTTTGAAAATCATTAAACATTATTAATTATTTAAGTTTTACATAAATATTTTAAAATATCATTTTTCTATAATTCATCAATAATATGCATACTATTTTTATCCAGACATTTGAAAAATCATAAACATCACCATAAAAGGACAACATAATTTTTATTTAAATCAAAGGATTACACAAGGTAGTTACAGTCTCGTTACATAACCCCTTATAACACCAGCATAGTACCTAATAGTAAGGTGTGATAGGGTGATAGAATCTTGGGGTGGCTCAGCCAACATTGCCCAAGTACTGATTTTTATCAGCTTGAACTTCTCACGAAGGCGATTTCGTTCCAACTTCACACTATGATGTTCAGCTTGGGTTTGATCCAGTTCCAAGACCAAAGGTGTTGCCTCGTTCCAGAGTTCCATCAGATGGGCTTTGATCGGCCGGAGAATACTGGATGGGGCCATAGAATATTCATTCTATATTAATTAATCATGATCAGTTGTATTTATAGAGAATAATCGCAATATTTAGTTTCCAATGGTCATATTTACCAACGGTAATATAACAGTCAAAACCCAACTATCTTATTTTAATTGAAATCATGTTATTAAATTAAATTGTTCTGTTGAGTATAAAATAAAATAACACAAAATGTCAAGGAACAAAATTTATTCAAAATTTCAAGTTGTTACAATATTTAATATTAACTAAATTGTATTTCATTAAACCAATGATATAAATTTGAGAAGGAAAAAATTAGTAAACTTTTATTAATAATAAAATGTAACAAAAAAATATTTTATAAATAATTTTTTTTCAAATAAATATAATTTCATCGATAGCATGTGTTAAACACAACACTGAGTTTAAAAAAAATATGATATACTATTAAAGTAGTATTATTTGTGACAATTATAACATATATATATATTAAATTATTGGTTATTAATAAGGTTAAAAATGTTATGAATTATTTATTAATTTTTTTCACAATATAAAGCTATTGAGAAGCTCATAGTAAATAATTACTAAATTTTTAGTAATGTGATTGTATTCTTTAAAAATAAGATATCTTCCAAAAAAATTATAATATTTTCAAGAAAATATTATTTTTAAATTAAGATATTTTGGGAATTTATTTTTAAAAATGAAAAATATTTTATAAATGTTCATATTTTAATTATATTATGATAAATTTTTTTCAATTCTTTGAAAATATTGATTTTCTATTGAATAATATATAAAAGATGATTCTATTTAAAGCTCTTTGTCTAAAGTTCCATTTTTATAAAAAAAATTCAAAGAAATTTTTATTTTATTTTATTTTAGATAAAGGAATTATATCAATTTGAATCAATTTTATATTTAAATTTATTATAAAATCATTTTTATAGGAAGAATAAACATTTTACAGAAAAACAATTTGTATGTGGGATCATTGATTTTAAATTAATAATTTAAAATTTATCACTATTGGTGAATTATTTTAATGAAATGAATATATTATACAATCAATAACATGTTTTAATATTTACTGAATATTTTTCTCATCGTGAGATATGATTATATTTGGTTTTATGTATAAAAACTATTCTTTTTCTAAATTTTTTTTGTCGCATTTTGTTCATTTATTTTTAAATTAAATCCTAATATTTATGGGTATATGATTATATAAAATGAATCATATATTTAGAATCACTATCTTCAAATTTGGTAAATATAACCCATTTATTTTTTTCAAAATGAATAGTTACTTTCGTAAATTTTATCACATAGGTAATAGGAATATAATGATAATATAGGTTAAAACTAAATGATAAGGACATAATATTTACTTAATATTTCATATTGGATGAATAATCAATATAAAAATCAAATTTTTCTCAAAATATAGTTGTTTTAGGGACACTTTTTTAAGAAAACCCCCTTATAATAATATTTAAATTAATAAATGTTTTAAAATATCACTCTCTTAGTTTCAAATTTTCAATTAATTATACACATAAAAAAACTTATTATGAATAAATATTAAATTTAATTTTGTTCACAATAAAATTATATTTATTATGGTAATTTATTTATAAATTTTATGTATTATATATTGACATTAAATTTTTACAAAATTCCAAAATAATATTTATTCAATTAATGGAAAACTAATATAAATTGTTTTGGAAATATTTACATTGAAATATTTAGATTATTTTATAGTGATACATGAATGTTATATATGACTATGACTTATTAGTGTTGTGTTAAAAAATTTAATTTGAATTATAACTTATTCCATTTGTGTTTTTAATCAAATCAAGACAATAGGTAAAAAAATATAAATATTGATATTTGATCAAAAAATTAACTCTTAAAAATATTTAAAAAACATTAAAATACTTAAATAAGACAGGGTTTAAATTATATGGTCTAAAATATCTTAAATATTCAATTTAATGTACAATTTTCCCCTAATATGTTAAAAATACAATCATTTAATATTGAAAAACATTTTGACATAGTCAAAATTAAAAATAGATAACTAAGTGTAAATCAATATGATACAGATTAAAATGATAAAAAATACATATCTAAATTATATTTGTTGATTTTACTATAAACCCATCCATCGTTATCTTTGAATCCCTAGTCACATTTTTCAAATGAATTAATTTATTATAATTTAATCTTTTGAGAAATTCCAATCACGACCCTCAACTAAATTATAAAATGGATTCACCTCCCCCACATTTTTACACCAATTTAATCCATACATGTTGAAATAAATCTGAAAATTTATCATTTAAAAAAACATATACACATTATAGAGGTTTTGGTCTTCCCAATATACTGACTCCATATCTCATTAGTGGATATATGGAGGAGACGTTTCAAAGAAGACGAAATTTCCTTTACCGATCGCTTTGTTTTCTATACTAATATCCTCTAAATATTCGGTAATTTTCATAAAATAAATAATTCGTTATCATAAAATATTTTTAATGTTATTTTTATTATTTAAAAACTATAATAAACCCTCTTTCTCATCAAATGTGAAGTGAATGTTTCACTCGTACGTACACACAACTTACCATATTCATATAATGATATAATTAATTTCTCCTCACCATATTATATATATGGGTATTATTAGGGGTATAATTTTTATATATGATACTGTTGAAATAATTACACTTCTACAATTACAATATAATATCAACCTTCATACCTTCCAAACCTTTATAAATTGATATCTTCGTTCGTGAGTACATTTGGACTACCACCTCAATGATGTGATGTGAATCATTTTTCATGTAAATTATACATAGATGGTAATTAGGATATATTTAATGAAAATTTATGATATATATTATATATTAATTGTCTTATAATGTCTAATTAGTATTTATCTGTATTTTTTCCAATCTTTCAAAAAATAAAAACAATATTCATGTGTACGTATACCCTACGGTCACCATGAACAATAAAATTCAATTTTATACCATTATTTTTTATGATTGATATGAATATGAATATAATTAATATATTTTATTTTTGTAAAATTATAAAAAAATTATATATAATTGATCCATGATCAAATTAAAATTACAAAAAATACTAACATGAAAATACAAGAAAAAAGAAGAAGATATCACCCAAAACAATGATTTTAATGATGAAGTGCTAAATAATGGGAAATAAATTGATATAATTAAATCATATAGGGTATGATATAAATGAGTATTATTTTTTAATATATCAATACAAAATATATATTAATTATACCTGAGGTTTTAATGCGTACGATGTAAGTCATACATTATGTATGTTATTTTCATCTCAAATTTATTTTCCCAGAACATATGTCATATTCAAAACATTATAATATTTTGTGATGTATCTAATCAAAATTTGATTCTTTTATAATTATAATCATGATAATTATGGAATATAAATATCTTTTGGTCAATCTTTCTTTAATGAGAATTATGACTCAATAGTTACCAATGTGGTAAATGTTTTATGGTACAATCACATTGTATATCAAGCTTCATTGTGATTCAATTTCCATTGATGAAATATTATGATATATCTCCCAATAATATTATTTATTTTATTATTCTCAAATAATTTCACAAAACTATATATTTCCTTTCATTTCCCTCAATTAATGTACTTAAGAGACTGAAAATATACATTTAAGGAAAATCAACATCATATCTCTCATTGGTTGAAAATCCTATTTTTGTCATATTAATATTGTAAAAAATGTTTTAAATAAGATATTTAATATTATAATATAATTTAGAACCATTTTTAACAATTTTTATGTTTTAAAAAAAATAGGGTCAGAGAGATATTATTTCATTTTCCAAACGATGTACTTTGTGACTTTTTCGAAAAAAGTATGTATGGAATGTTTTTTAAATTATATGAAATGATTATAGTTTTTCATCATTTATAACTAATTCTTGTTTGAAGCACCCGTTAAATTTATAATGGTTCTTTTAAATAAATTTACTTCCTTTATAAATATGCAATTTTTTAATATGTGATTTCAAAATGTGAAGGTTATTTTCCTCAAGAATGTTTTAATGATATTTTAATGGAAATTCTATTAATAAAAGTTAACAACCCTTGATTCAGATTAATATTTAATGTAAATATAATCGAATGATAAAATCAAAATTTTTCCACTAGATGGTTTATGTTTATAGTGACTAGATGTTTCTGAATCACATTTATTTTCATGGGTTTTGAAATAATGAATAGTTCTATATTTTGTGGAATAATTTTTTTGATTTTCATTATGTGATGGGTGGGACATATATCTACATAACATTCATTGGGTAATGATTTATAACTCAAGAGGTAGATATTTTAATGTGAAAATGATTTTAGGTTAACAATTTGATTCATGGAACTCGATTTCCTGTCCATAACACTATGTGTGGTATTGAATTTCATGTTCATAACATTATTTATAGAATTTAAATTCATATATATAATTATATTCATATATTTGTATTTGATGTCCCTTATAATATGTGTGGACTAGGATTCATATCTATATGTTTATGTGAGATCACAGTTTCATCTTCTTTACTTAATTAATGAACTAGTTTCTATTTATACATGATAACAATGTTATAAGCTTATGTATATTCCAAAAACACAAGTCTTAAGATAATCATATGATAATAGGTATCATGTTATTTTATTACTTTATGATTCTTGTCTTATATATTCTCATTTTTTATATCATGAATCATGATTATGATATTTGATATGAATGGTATGGTTTCCATGAGTTAAGACCATGTTATTATAACCTTATAGATATGTTGTACTTATTTGATCATCTATATCTCCCATGTAAGCTTTTAATATGAATTTGAGCTCATGCATTATTATGTTTTCATTCCCAATTTTATGGAAAATGGTTTTAGGAATGATATGTATAAGAAGCAGGATTATTATAAAAATGTAATAGTAGACTCTTATGATCTAGATATTTATATATCCAATTTTATAAAGATACTAAACCAATATGGTTACATATGGATCATTATATTATATAATTAATATTCATCTGTTATGATGTAATATATATGTATGCAATTTTTGGGTCTCTATTGTTGGTATTAGAGTTAGGTTTAGATAACATTTGAAAATGAGGATGAGAAAACATTACTGATAACCCAAGGGATAAGTCATGTATACGAAAACAACCTAAATTCTGGAAATGATCTTGGATGACCTATAATAAAACTAAGGTGTCATGGATTGAATAGAATTTGCCTTTTTTTACAAATATTTAAATGATATTTCATGATAGTTAGGTTTCCTTCTATGATTTTGATTTCTCACATTATGTTTTTTAGTTTTAGTAAATTGATGGAACCTAAATGAATCATGTCAATAATGAATTTTATGTCCAATGAAATGACCATACTCATTAGTGGGAGTCATCATGACCATCAATCGAGAAGTTAAGTGTTCTATAATATCAACTCTCTAAGAAACAAACATGATGTTACATGCCCACCGTGTAACTAGTTTCAATGGTATGATACATCATGATCAACACCCAATGTAAGGGATCAGATACCATCATTCTCAACATACCCCTTATCATCACACCACAACCTATATGAATGTATAATCATATACCTAATATATTCAAGAATTAGTACATATCAAGCATCATAATATTCAAGATCAATTTCATTTATAAATTTCAATTCATATGATCATTTGTAAATCTTATGCAATAGAAATAGCCTTACCAACATTTATAAGACATTTCATTTAATTCATTTTGCTGTTTTAAAGAAACTAAACTACTTTTAATAATTCATTCCATTTAATTCTAACCCTAAAATTTACTAATGCATGAAAATTTGATTTACAAATGTCCAAGGGTCACAAAGAAGGTTACAGTGTTATTAAGAAAATAAATTATGTGGAAATTACATGTATGGGATGGTCAGGCACGTAGGAGGTGCCTTTGGTTCCTTTAACAAATTATATAAACAATTAATGTTCCATTTCAATTTCAAACCAAACAATAACTAGTAATTTCATCCATTTAAACTAATTACCCATAAAAGTAATTTTATATTTGCACACTCAAGGGGTGTCCATAAATTAGATAAACCACCTATAATTCACAAAAAAGGATCAATAGGAATGTATCAATGATTAAAGATCAATTTGGTATGAAGGACTCAATAAAAAGGGGAAACACTGAAAAATCATGTGTGTGGGAAACTGGAACAGTTAAAAAGCTTCAGAACTAATGGGAAAATTTGGAGACCACCTACCTCAAGACCATATATGATTCCTCACTCGATGTGAGCCTCTTATTCAGAGTAGTTTGGATGAGATCTACTAAATTTTCAAATTTTATAAAATTTGAGAAAAATTATTTCACATAATTAGTTCAGTGGATCCAATAAGATAATTTGATCGAATGTAAGAGGAAAGGATATCATTTGATGGAGGATTTGATGCTTCCAAAGGATCATTATTTGGACTCTAGAAGAACAAGTGACATCAAATACCAAATGGAGAGTTATGGAAATCTATGGAAAGAGAAAATCTAAAATCATCCACTAAAATATAGGAGAGGAAAAGGAAAAATATTAATATAATTAAATAATGGAAAAAATAATTATCTCCATTAAAACTAGGGGCACCTGGTTTGGCCAAATGGTTCTGAAAAAACATGTGCAAACCATTCTAATGCCACTCCTCACGGATAAACCTCTCAAAATTAAGGTGAATGGTTTCTAAAACCATTCAAATACCATGACTAAATCAGTTGTCAAAAACCTACAGTTTATCATTGGGACATTCCCCGTAAGTTGCATGGTATTAGAAAAACCATGCATCTCCTCATGCATCGCTTTTTTACCGCACATAGTTACAATGAACCGTACATACTGGGAGGTATTGTTTCTTATAACTATTTTTCATAGTAATTTTAAACATATTTTTGAACTCTGGGAATCAAACAAGGGAAAAAAAATTGGGGACTTCCATAGGTTGTAGTGTACTTCTACCAAGACTAAAATATTGATTTAATTTGAAAAAAAATGAGCCATACAATCATGGAATGTCATGACATTAAAACATACCTACATTAATAATTCTCATCCCTGAGATGGACTTTTGAGGGTAAACAGGTATCTTTCATAGAGTTATGGTCATAGAGATCATATATAATCTTCTATCTCCCATGTCTCATCATGTACTCATTTGTGCTACCATAGAATACATAGTATAATAGTCAAACTGCTTCAAAGTCTCTTAATTCTCTGATACACAATATCAAAAAAAATTACTCAAAGAAATCATATGCATCGCGGTCAACCTCCACAAGATAAAATTCATGAGATGGTTTTGGTTAGTATTGGCGGAGCTGAGATAAATTAAATACATAATGGAAAGACCATTATCTATGAGGAATTTCAAACCTCTAATCCACTATTTCGATTTGTTTTATAACATATAATGGTTCAAAGAACCTCGGTGAGAACATATCCTTCTTTTGAATATGTAAATGGCCCCAAATGGGTGATAGTTGAAATAAATCTTGGTCTCTACCATCATACTCTATAGTTTTCTAGTTTCTACTGGCATGTAATTGCTTTCTAGAATAAACTGTCATCATCCACTTTCTAATCATTTGGACCTGCTCGGTAGTTTCCTAAATGATACATAGTCCAAGAATATATTTCCCTTATGCCTCTATCTGGAACATAGAATTACAAAAATTCCAACCATATAAGAGTTTATAATCATCCATCTCGAGGGAAGCATGATATATATTATTATATAAGAACTAAGCATAGAGGATGTGGTTCTCCTAGGAACCCCCTATGGCGATGAAAGTTTTAGAGAGCATTTACTATAACACTCAAATCATACACATAGTCTCTCCATCGTTCTATGGGTGATAGACATTCTCAAATGAACTGGTATACCCAAGGCCTTCTACTACCCCTATAAGAACCACAAAATGAAATGAGTGTTTCTATCAGAAAAAATTGATCATCAAGAACCATAAAGAAGTCCAACCTCAATGAAGTACATTATTCATAGATCATCTATATGTTTTGTCTCTCACATAAGTTAGAACTAAGTGACCATAATCAAATGATTAATGAAAACCCACACTGCATCATGTCTATGAGTTTATTTGGGTATACAAATCTCAAAATCCATTGAAACAACATTCCTTTTCCACTCTAGAATAGAGAATGGATGTGAATGCCCCACTGGATGTTGATGTTACACATTCACCCATTGAATGGTGTAACAATGTGTGATAAATCCAACAATAAAAAATTTCATACCATGCCACCATTACTATTACCGTAGATCCCAACACATTTTGTTGACACTAGGGTGAACTACCTATACTGAGGCATGGAATTCATGTATCTTCTCATGATTGATGTCTATTGGGACCCTTAAATTCCCATGAGACAGTATGTTGTCATCTATATAAATGGGAAAAGCTAATGATTTACCATTGTTTGAGATTATTCACTTAGTAAAAGTCCATCAAGATCCTATAATTGTATCTTTATTACTCACTCCATAAGAATATATGCCACTTTTATGGTTTATAGGATAGTCTAGACATGGTCCTCTTAAACCTCATTGTGTATCCTTCATAATAATACCACGAGTTTCGATTTTTTCCAGGATTCATAAACCACCTATCACTGGGCCTTCTAGCACAGAGCACCAGCTACAACATTTCCCTTTCCCAGCATGTAGGCAACCTTGAAATCAAATAAATGAGGGTACTAAACCCACATGAACTATATAAGATTCAAATCCCATTCTATAAAGATGAAATTAGGGATTTTTTTATTCTCTAATATGAAAAAATATGTCTAGGTAGATAGTCTCTCCAAAAATAGAAATCATGAATACAATATCTAGCTTTAGGTCCTAAGATGGGTAATTCTTCTAGTGATAACACAACAAACGAAACCTATAGACAATGGATCATTCCACAATACATCAGAACATATCCAAGAATAATACATAATGTGTCATAGTATACTATATAACTCTATACAAGGTGTTGTAGAATGAGTACTGTTGTTGAATCCAATCATACCATCAACTCTAGAAAAGAATCATCACAAGCTTTTTACCAAATGAATCTCACACCTTTCTTTATCATGTTTATAATCATAGCTACAAAGCATTAAATATCCTGGATGATGTTTTTGTAATATCAGGCTATCAAAAAGAAATTCTACATGTCAAATATATTCTTATGATCCTCACATGAAACTACCAATTCACATTATCATGGACCACTAAATATCCCCACTCTGAGATGATATGACCTAGGTAGTGGACTTTTTATATCATAAATCATCATTTAATGAGCATAGCATAGAGTTGATACTCTCTCAATTTATTTAGTATGATGTTATGGGGAATGGAATGGTAATGTCTAGATAATTACTACACTCATATGTCATCAAAAAATACTACCACGAATAAATCTAGATATGTGTGAAAAACCAGATTCATTATAGACAAAAAAAATTGGGTGCATTTGTGAGTCTAAACGAATTAACCAGATACCTATATAAGACATACCTTCTCCAGAAATCTATGCAAGGTAGGTTTGACAATATGACACACACATGATTATAGCCTGACTTCAAATAAATATTTGAAAACACGGTCACTCCTAATATCTAATCAAAGAGGTCTTCTATTATAGGTAGTGGACACTAGTTCATTATTTTGTTATTGTTAAAACTGTTTTAATCCACACAAAGCCTTATCCTAAAGTAATTGTTTTAGAAAAAATGACTGGTGGACCACAAAGTGATGTGTTGGGTGTATAGATCCTTTATCCTATAGATCCTCCAATTATTTCTTATGTTCATGAATCCCTTTAGGTTCTATCATTTAAGGATAAATTGTCACATTCTCTACACATGTTTCTATCTCGATGGTAAAATCTAACTATTGCTCAGGGGTAAGACTAGAGAAACCTTCAAGAAATATATCCATAAAATTCTCTTCTATAGGAGGAAAAAAAGTTGGTTCAATCAACTTATGATCTATGAAAATGACGATGATCTAATATTCCATAGTCCCAAGCCCCTAGTGCACTAGTCCCATTCTATTCACATTAAAATCCCATTCAACCCTCTCCAAATGCCTAATTCAATTTGGTGATTTAATCATAATCTTCCAATGATAATAGTCAATATGGGATCAATAGGGAACTAACCAGTTCTTCCCAATGATTGCGTCAATGTTCTTCATGTCAAGGAAAAATAGATTCAATAGGAAAATATAGCCACCTATATCAGGTCAAAATCCATACAATAGAAAACACCCTATTAATAGATAATTAATGGGTGTCTAGAATAATAATTTCAAAATAGTGTTTCATCTTGAGGCGTATAGTCTCTGTGATTTAATAGAATACACCAGAGTGAGACCTGAATCTATTAAATAATGTAGACACTAAATTGGAGGCTACTGAAATATTTCCTCATATAGTACAAGGGCTAACACTCTTCTTCATTGGCATCGGTTGGAATGCATGTAACAAGCCTATACCATGTTTCTGAGTCACCGCTTGACTTCCATGAGAATGCCGAATTTGTTGGCACTAAGAATCATGTGTCTGACTACCTCTAACTCGACCACCAACTTATCATGACAAGTCGGTTGTATTGTGGCTACCTGTCAAGTGTGATCATACGTACCCCACTATTGTTCCTGGATTATGTGTATATCCTTTCTCTCTAGTAACTAATTGAATGTGTTTTAAAAAATTCTGAATATTCCCAATCATTCCATAACCTCGACATACTACTGGATCACAAAACAACTAAGGATTTCTGTGTCATAGCATCTTATACTGGTGAAAAATCAAGAATTTGTCAATATAAGGATCATGATAGTTGTAACCTCCATGAGATATCTCAAAATTTCTCTTTTAACCAAAATAATATGTACTGATAGATCATGGTGTCAAACATCCCTAACTGACACCATCAGAATCCCGCATGTTTATCTATTTAATAATGGATTTTTTTGACTATTTAACAAAAACTTGTCAACCTAAATCTGTTGACCTATGATTATATGACATAAAAATTCTCAATACTTAATATTATAGTGTAAATAAGATTATCAACTTCTGTAGTATGAGTAAAACACTATAGCTTTGTGATAGTATGAGAGTATTCTAGAGCCACCATCCTCCCCACCAATAAGTCCATGTATTCTCTATCTATGTTTGCATTTAGAGTGTGGGTAAAGAAATAGTCATAGAAGAAAATATGGAAGTATTCCAAAACCATGTCTCTATGTCAATATGCATGGGTGATAACATCCCACCACTGAATGGCGTAATCATCCATCATATAAACTACATTATTGGACATATGCTCTATGGTGTATCTAGATGATAGAATATTGATAAGATTGCTTCGAACCAAGACTAACCAAAGTTGGGTTCACCATCCCCCAAAAAGGTGGGAGGATGCTTCTAGTTGAACACACTAGTCAACTCTAACTTTCTCAGGGTAGGTTAGACAACAATGTTTATATTCTTAAGAATACGTAGAAATAACTCTAAGAATTGGGTGTTAGTACCCATAGAGAGTATAGGAAGTGGTTTCATAGGTGGAAATGTAAGAGGATTCACCGAAGTATTTTGGTCATCCACCTTAAGAGAATGGTTGTCACCACCATCTTGGCATGTGACTATATGAAATCATAGAGAAATTATAAATCATTTCCAAACACACTTCATAGGAATGATTTGAAATAATAACAATAATTTAGATTGAAATATAGGACAGGTATGAGGTATACCTATAGAAAAAAAATCATGGATCTCTTCCTGCATAAAAATCCATAAATAGATGGTTTAATAGTCCAAGATGTCAATAATGATGATAGTGATAACCCACTACCCACTGCTATGGTTGCGCGTGGGTTTTCATCTCTTTATCAAATATACATGATAACTAATTTGACTTTTTGATTTCTTATTAATAAATAATTTTTTCTCATTCAAATATTTGAATTACTTTATAATTGGTGGATTATGTGGACAAACATTATCAATCCATTGGGTCCCATATTCCTTATGAACCCAAATATGGAATCCAATTAACCGATAAAGAACCATGTTCCATGCCTTACAACCTACTATTCCCTGGATCAATGTTCCATAATTGACTACTTAATGTGTCTTATTTATCCTACCAAGGAAAGAACTGTTGTGTTAAGGAATAGATTTTAAGTATCAACTATTTTTTTCAATCCAATAAGATGTTTCAATATATATAAATATATATTCAATACACAAACAATATTCACAAGAAAATGTACATTTAAAATAGTTGTGATGTGGGAAAATGTTTGGATTATTAGTCCCAGTGTGCCTAATAATGATTCATTGTCTAAAGAAACACCCTCATCATAGTAGTCCAACATAAAATAAAAAATCATTTTAACAATAACAATATAAATAACATCATTACAAAAGTGCTTCACCGAATAGTGAAGTCTTGTCAAATATTAAATTCTATAATAAAAATAACAATTTCCTATCCCATGTAATTTGGGTTTCCCCTATACATTGGTTAGATACATCCAAGATCAAGGACAATTCAACATCCCATTAACTCCTAGTCTCCTTCATAACACCAAAATAAAAATACAATGGAAAAAAAGTCTTTGATACCACTAGTAACATCTTGACCAAGGATCCACTAAGCTCATTTCTTGAGCTAGTTGTTCACATGGCATCATGTGCACATACATATACACTAGAGGATTTTGACTATATGCAATGGTCTAAAGGTGATACTGTGCGGAGACTATACACTCTTATTAGAAGGGAACATCAAAAATAACCATAAACATTCAACAATAGAATCATATATAAACATTCAAAATAATTGTACATGTTTGGAAGAGTAAATATCTAATAAACTAAATAATAATATAAAATTCCATAGAGGTAGTGTCAGATACATGAATGCATGGATTATTAATATTCAAATGGGGAATAGGGGACATGCATATACAAAAAATATGAAATGAAAAAAAACAATTATCCACTAGAATCTTGAGTGAATTCTCATTCCTCTACCACTAACCTACTTCTATATGAAATGCATATCAACAATCTATAGCAGGGCACTTACCCATACCAATACCTATAGTCCAATAGTCATATCAGGTACCATGGGTATCCCGATTAGGGTGTGAAATGAAAATCTATATAGGCCACCACCTAAAATATCTATATGAAATCCATGAAGTGATCATAAATAAGTTATGATAATATATAAATAGAATGATTTCGAAAACTAAATATATAAAGAACCACCTGCTCCAGTTCATAAAGGACACCTGGCAGGTCTACTTTCTTCAGTTCATGGTTGAGATTTGTAAAAAATGTGTGACTGTATATATATAATATATATATATATATACTAATTATAAATTTCATCCACCTATATTAACAAAATAATTGAGGGTACAAGAGGCCATATACTTTGAATACTAGGTGATGGATTGGCCCAGACATTACTCAGACATCCATGAATAGTCTAATGATCCTATAAGCTTATGAAGTAGGGTACATTATCTACATCTCATAATTAGTGGGAGATAACATTCTTGTCACTCAATATAGTGAGTGTTCCATCATGTCAACACTCGAAGCCAAAGGCATAATGTGCCATGTTAACCAACCAACTAGTGTTGAAGGTGTGAGATGTCATGCTCAACACTAAATGTAAGGGAGCACGACACCATCATTCTCCAAATATCCCATACCACCATACCATAGCCTCTATAAATGTGTAATTATATACATAATATAGGTTTTAGGTGCATCCTCTCATGTATCTCAATAGTCATTCCCAATTCTATAAATACATTATAATTCATATATGAATATATAAATAAAATTAAAGAGGTTGGTCCTTACCACCCATTATAAAATATTTAATTTAGTCCATTTAGTTTTTTAAAATAATGTAAACCATTACACAATAACCATTTCACTATTTCCACCCAATTCAATTTTCCAAAGTATTCTAATTTCATATATAAAGGCTCAAAGGTCCCAAAGATGGTGACATTTCTATTTTGACAATTTCTTACTTGGATATTTGAAGTATTGGATGGAAAAACACATAAGAGGTGCCTTGGGGTCCTTTAATCAATTTTATTAAAAAGATAAATTCCATTACAATTTTAAAAAAAATTCAAATTATTCTTTTTATAATTTAATCAATTAAATGTAACGGGAAAATCGGCTTGGCACACACAAGGGGTTACATAAATGAGATCAACCACCATTAATTCACCAAACAAGTATCAATAGGAACATATTAAGTTGAAAGGATAAATTTTCTGTAAACGAATCAATAAGAATGATATTTTCAACCAAATACTTTGCGTGACAGAACAAAATAACATCAAAGAATCAAATATTATGGGAAAATCATGAGGGAACCACCCTCAAGGTCATAGATGACTCATTACTCAATTATTTCCTTATATTCAATATATGATGGAATTGATCTTTGAAATTGTTTAACAACATGAAAATTTTAATAAATAGTTATAACCTAATTAGAAAAAATGTACTAGAATAAAAATTTGATAGAATTTAATATACATGGAATGCATACCAAGACAGGTCTGATGCTGTTATAGAATTTTAATTTCATTCTTCATGAATCACTTAAATAAAATCCAAATTAGATGGGTTTGGAAAGCTATGGGAGGATAAAATCTCAAATAATAACATTTTCAGTTGGATGGGAAACGTAAATAGGTAAAAAGAAATAATGTTGAATAAAAAGGACTTTTTACAATTAAAAAATTAGTTCATGATTTGGCTACACTATTTGGAAAAATAGTGCAAAACCCTTCGGCAATCCACTTCTCAAGGATATGTGTCACATGGTTAAGTCTCATGGTTTCCCCAACCATATACAACCAATGGAAAAAATACAATATTTATATCATAAATATGTTTACACGATCATGCACCCTAGGACACATAGTTTCATAAAATCTATGTAGCTATTATTATACTTTTATTTAACACACATGGTTCGAAGGAAAAATGTGGGATGGGAGGCAAGCTTTCATCTAACCATATGGCCTATTAGTTTTTCCCATTTTCTAGAACATCGTGATTTGAAGACTCTCATACTCTCCTTAGACATTACTTATGGCATAGTGTATGTATTCTATGATTAAACAAGGTATTTAGATTCAAAAGAAGAAACATCTAAGACCTGAAAATCCATCCAAACAATGTTAAACGGGTCGGGTGTTACTACCTTAGGAGCACCTCCCCAAATGCTAAAGGGTTCCGACTAGAAACAATATCCCTATAGATATAGTGGGGAGGCTATAGCCTCTTCAAGGATAATAATGGTACTGGTACGAGCAAAATATAAAATCATAAGACTCTTTTGACTAAAACCAGACCCACATAGTGGAAGAACAATCTATATAAATAAACACTAGAAGCATTAAATATAATCAAAATCATGTTGAACCAAATGTAACAACTACAAGAATAGGAAAATCTTTCTTCCACTGCAAATCAATATATAATGGAAGTCAATATCTAACCAACAGTATCTACAATAAACAAGGTAATAATTCGGGTACAAGAAAGGAAGAAAAACAAAGTAAACTCTAGCTAGGAAGGATCTCAAGGTCCCAACCATCTCCATGAAACGGCTAAAATATTCCAGCTACAAAACTGGTCTCTTTCCTACACGTAAATCCAAAAAGTCTACAGGCGTCCCAAAGGGAATGTGCAGGGTGTGAGACGAATCATAGTAGGATACCACCCCATGGGTTTTACCTGATATTTGTGTTTAAGAACGAATTCATTTACAAGGAATTTAGTAAACAATATGATGCACAAATAAACACACACTCTATTAGTGCTCAGCTGACACCAAGGGGTGTCACCTGTTTCGGCCAATGCCAGAGTCTTAGTCAGGTAACTCGACACCATGTTCCTCTCGACACTATGTGTATCCAGAACCCACATCCAGAAGGCACACCCATGAAATAATAACTCAGTGGAACAATGATGCATGTCCTCAAATAAGTAACCAGAGGGACATCGATGTCAGCCCTGAATAATGTAATCAGAGGGACAATGATGTCTTCCCTCAAATCAGTAACCAGAGGGACAAAGATGTCTGCCCTCTAACCACAATGAGACTCTTCCCCCTAACTGATATCCATAACTCTATCCTCTAAAAGATCCTCACCATCCAAGTGGCTTCCTACAGAAATCACCCCTAAACCAATAGTATGTAAAAAACCACTAACATGGGCCTCTTCCCAAATGAGTGCTCAAAACCACATCATAATAGAGTCTCTTAATGTTCACACTACTCAATGTTTGTGGGTGAGTGGTAATCACCAAAATACTACCCATGCCACAATGTCTCTGACACTTCGTGTCCCTATGACCATGTCAATCATGTCTGATGGCCTCGCTATCCATGTAATGTGGTCCATGCCCAACCTAACAGTCAGACTACCTCATGTTGACGTCCATGATGCCCAATCCCATGGTTAGAACCACCCAATGTAACCCTAGCCAGGCCCAACCTATGATCAGAATCACTCATGAGTTTTTGGGCCATGCCCAACACAACCCAACAGATCCATCATATTAAATATCACACATCTCATATATATTTAATTAAATTAAAAGCTTATAATAGGAAAACAACCTGAATAGTTCTTTTAAAAAAATCTAAACAGTAGAATTTCACTAACTATGTGTTGTCTCAAACCAGCACTGAGGTCTTTAAGGCCTCTAAAAATTCATATCAAAACGTTACAAGTTAAACCCAACACTTTAACCAAAAAAATCATTTTAACACATTTAGGCATACCTGGCTAAAATTCCTTAATTGATAAATTAACCCTCGCCCGACCCCGCTCAAAAAAATATTGGTGCAGGACATGCCCAATGGCATCTCACATGTCTAATAAATAATTTAATATTCTATAGTAGATAAAACAAGGTCTCTCTCAAAATACCAAATTATGCGCTTTAAGATGTGCCACCCAATGGTCTGTGAAAACATAAAAGAATGTATGTACCACCTACATGAGACTTGTAGATGTAGAAACGTCTGATATCGAGCCCAAATTTTACACAGATCTTCATAGATCTATGTTTCCATCAAATATTGGCAATTATACTCAGATGGAAATTGCGGTGTTTGAGACAAATAAACTAGAATGAAAGAGGGTGCACAAGTTTAGCCCTCCCGATGCGATCCCACAATCATTGACAGATTAATGAATGGAATTCAGATGAATAATCTAGGAGAATAAACATTTTCATCCTCCCAGAGCATCAAGGTCCGAAAACAGGGAAGAAGAAGGTATTTTCTTGAATAATATGCATTGATATTTCATTTAAGTGATCAAATGTAAAAATACATAGCATGTAAAAAAGGATGACACACCATGTAGTTTCCTTTTTTATACTTCAACTTAAGTTGAGGTAGTGACATAACTTAGATGCACCACACGGGTCGACACATGACTAGAACTCATCCAATACACGGAAAGGAGAATACATTGTGTGTCAAAAAACACTACACTCCATGTAGTGGGATATTCAAACATGGTAATCACATGACTTATACTCAGCGATCACGCAGCTAGTACAAGATTAACATATACACAACATGTACTTTAGAGTACACGACTTGTAATCTGGAATTTTCTAGAACATCCCATTTTTTTCCAATATTCCCAAAAAGAACTCAAAAATTAAAATGGGATATGGATTTTTACTTGTTCCAAAATCATAGGTTCTTTTAATATCCCCACCTTAACATTGCTCATCCCTATGTTTTCAAACAAACCCAGGAGATGGAATCGAACATACCACCCTGATCAAAGTAACACAAACTACACCTGTATCAATGGTTTTGGCTAAATTCCGCAAGGGGCACCCCACCTTTGGAATTACTTAACTCGTTCTCAACCCAAAAAAAATTAAGAAAGATAATGTTCCCTAACCTGTTTCCAGACTCATGGTCCTCTCGTGACGTATCCTCGCCCATGAACCTCATTGGTGCTACGTGTCATTTCCAACACCCCCAACGTATCCCACACTGCATCGGTGCCCATTTTCATGATATCCTTTATTCTATGAATTCTCTAACCAAACAGGGTTCCTAGAAACTCATGTAACTGACATCCTTGATGACATGATTCCCACAAAACCTCATGTAACACTCATCCGTGATACCCCGTTGCAAATCATATCATACCAATATATAAATATATCAGTCACTCTCTATTTTTCAAATCCCACTAACTAGTATCTAGTCAATCCACATATATCTTGTGCACCTCATACACTAAAAACAGACATGCCCGAATAGTTCATGCCAAAGAGAAAAAAAGACTGTCACGGAAAAACCTGTGGTGTGCCTCTAATCGTTATCAGTTCACCAACCTGCTCCACCCATGGATTCTCCACAGTATGCACCTGACATGGAGTATAACTCCCTAATTCCTGACCTCCCTGTGGTGATGCTTCAATCACTGGCCACTTACCCTTCAGCTGGGTCTCGCTATCACTGTCATGTCCCATACATGCAGTTGATCCTCGGTTACCATCACCTGGTTCCAAACCCGATCCATCTCCAGATGCCTTCATCTCTCCTGGTCCCTACTTGCCAGCTCTCTGAGATGGCTGCCTACAGAACCTCTCCAGATACCCAACATGTCCACATTCCCAGAACTCCCTTGGAAGCCTATCACACAGAGTTCGAACATGCCCTATTTGTCCACACTAAAATCAAACCACTGATTAATTGATACGACATGGTATAACTAAGTCTTTGTCCTGACTTCTATAATGAAACTCATCTTGGCCTCACTTCCTGCTATGTGAACCATCACATAAATTTTTCATACGTCCATCATAGGGCCTATCCCTCTGGTTACCCTCTGCTATGAGTTCTTGATTCACCACCTCTAAGAAATAACCTAGCCTAAAGATATTTACCAATATTTGAATACCCTATCGCAATCCATCCTTGAAGTGCCTCACACTTGTCTATTCAATGCTTACCATTCCTGCGGAAAAGATAGACAGGTCATTGAAAGTACATATGTAATCCAGGACATACATGTCTCCCTGATGAATGCTCAAGAAATCCCGAGCCCTCTCTACCCTCATCTTCTCTTGGAATAAGAGCTCAAAAAATCATTCATTGAATTATTTTCATCCAATTCCCTTGAGCCTATGAGCCTAAACATGCACATACCACCATTAATTCTATGGTCCCCATAGCATGCACGTCACCACCTTGACCCTCCTCCCTAGAGGCATCTCGAGCTGCTCGAAGATCATCAGCATGCTCTCTGTCCAGTTATCAGACACATGTGGGCCACCCTCAACCTGAAAAAGTGGTGGGCTGTGTGGATGAAACTCCAATGTAATATATTCCATAGATGGCCTATTACCATACATGCCTCTATCGATCCCCTACAAGACACGTACTAGACTAGACCGGAGCTACTCGTTAATCCACGACCCAAACACTGCAAAACTCACCTGCTTCCCTACCTACACTAGATCATGAACCTAATCTTATACATAAGCCTATACCTTATATTCATTCTCTTCCTATCCATCAGGTGTCGGAACCTGATCATGCACCTCCTTGCATGGAACCATCACCAGCTTGATGCTCCATCTGAATCGTCTTAGAGAAATCCATTGAATAACATAATTATTATACATCACACATATATAAAAATATATATATCATGTAGATAATAATGTAGTAAAGAGGCAGAATATAAAAACAACCCTTACTCTCCTCCCATCGCAGCCCTTAAGCCACCTGATAAGACACCCAAATAGTGCTAATCGGGTCGTGTGTTACTTCCTTAGGCGCACCTCCCCAAACGCCAAAGGTTGCCGACAAGCAGCGAGGGACTTATAGGTTTTGTGGGGAGGCTATACCCTCCCATAGGATAATAATGGTGCTACTCTAATCATAATTCAAAATTATATGACTCCACAGACTCAAACTAGTCCTGTATAGTTAAAGCACAATCAATATCAATAAACAACATAAGCAATAAATATAAACAACAACATGCTGAACCACTTGAAACAACCACAGGAATAAAAATCATGCATCCATAAAGTGAATATATAAAGGTGCATCAATGGATAACTAACAACATATATAGAATAAACAAAGTAAGAATCCTGGTATATGAATGAATGAAAAACTAAGTACACTCCATCATTTCAAGTCCTCAAGGTCCCTTCCATCTCCATGTGGTGGCTATAAGATTCCAACTCCTGAAACCTGTCTCTTTCCTGCACATAAATCCATTAAGTATACCTGCGTCCCCAAGGGACCCTGTAGGGTGTGATAAAAATTTTAGTATAATACCAGCCAACGGTGTGTACCTAATATATGTGTTTAATAATTCAAGCATTTATAAGGAACATAGTAAAGAGTACGATGAAGAAATAAACACAAACTCCACTGGTGCTTACCAGCCAACATGGGGTGGCCCCTAATTTGACCAACGCTTGGATCTCAATCATGTAACCCAGCACCATATGCCTCATGAAACTACATGTATCAACTACCAACATCCTAAAGTCACACCAATGAAGTACTAACTTATAGGAACAATGAAGACGGTCTTCCAATATGTAACTGGAGGGACAACAATGTTTTCCCTCAATAATGTAACCAGAGGGACAACAATGTATTCCCTCAAATAAGTAACTAGAGGGACAAAAATGTCTTCCCTCAAACCACGGTGATCCTCCTCCTCCAACCAAAAAACCTCAACATGATCTCTTGAAGGCTCCTAACCTTCAACATGGCTTCCTACGACAAGAATCCCCCAAACCAATTGTACCTAAACCGCATCTAAAAGGGGCCTCATCACACATGAGTGGTAAAAACCACCTCATCAAGGAGTCTCTCTATGTGAACACTTCTCAATGATTTTGGGTGAGTGGTAATCACCAAAATAATATCAAATCCACAATGTCTCGGACAACTCATGTCTCTACGACCATGTATCTCATGTCAAATGGCCCCAACATCTAAGTAACCCAGGCCATGTCCAACCTGACAGTCACACTGCCTCATGCCAACATCCATGACACCCAGTCCCATGGTCAGAACAACCCAATGTAACCTGGTGCAAGCCGAAGATGTGATCAACATTACTAAATATTATCTGGGCCACACCCAACACAACCTGAAGGTTCCAACATATACAATATCACACATGACATATATATTTAATTAAATAAATACATAAAACATGAAAACAAAATAAACAATTTAATTACAACAACTATCTATTTTCTTATACCATCACTATGGTATTTAAGGCCTATAACAATTCATATAATAACATAACAAGTTAAACTCAATAGATTAATCAAAACAAAATATTTTAACACAATTTGGAATACCCACCCAAAATGCCCCAATTGAGCAATGGCCCCTCACCCAGTCCCTCTCAAGAGAAAAAAGTTCATAGAATTCCCAAAGGAATCCAACAGGTCTAAAAAAATTAATATGCAATAACAGGTAAAATAGGGCCTCTCTCAAAATACCCAATTTTGCGCTTTATGCCACGCCACACAAAGGTCTTCGAAAACATGAAAGAAGGTATGTGACACCTGGCTGAGACTTGTAGACCTAGTCATATCCAATATTTATCTTCAAATAGAATCTTATCTTGTTATATCTATGTTTCTGTCAAATACCAGCAATTATTCTCGGATGGAAACTGTGGTGTGTGAGGAAAAGAAACTAGAACGAAAGACGGTGTGTAGATTTATCCATCCTAATTCAATCTTATAACAACCGACGGATTGAAGAACATAATTTAGATGAAACATTTTCAGCCTCCTGGAGCTTCAAGGTCTGGAAACTGGGAAGAAGAAGGTAATTTTTTTTTAATAATATGAGACACTCTATCATTATAGAAAATAATAATAATAATACACAACATGTATAAAGGACAACACATCATGTAGTTTCCTTTCCTGTACTCTGATTTAAGAGGATGTATCAACATGGAATGGATGCACTACACAGGTTGTCACACGGCTATAACTGAGCTGGTACGTGGAAAAAATAATACACAACATGACAAGAAACACCACATTCCATGTAGTATAAAATTTTTACATTGTCATCACACGAAATGTTCTCGGATTGCATGCAATCGGTACACACCTAACCCACGCATGGTGTGTACTTTAGAGTACATGGTGTGTAATCTTTAAATTTCAAGAACTTCCCATTTTTCCCTTGTTTTCCCAAAAACATGTCAAAAATTCAAATAATATTGGGATTTTGAGCCATACTAAAAACCCAAGTTCTTATAGTTAAAAACGATTCATACCTTTATGAATGTATGGGTAATGACACATTAGTGAAATTTAAATTGGCATTTAACAATGATTACATATAATTATATATATGTAAGAAAAAAACTAAATTTTATATTCAAAATAATCTTGTGATTTTCTATTAGGAAAAGGATGAAACTAGGCTTCCAATAGAAATGTTTTGGGAAACATTGGATATTATTTAAGTAATTGTTGGTGAATTAACTTTATTAAACATATATGTTATCATGAATTTTTAGCCTAAAAGTTATGGATACTATCATGCATTTATATGTTTATGATTGATCATTAATTTATTGGAATAAATAACCCATTTCCAATGTATTATTTTGTGTGATTTTGATGTTAACAAATTACTAGGATTTAGGAAGAGTACTCTGTTGTTGTTAAAATACCATTTGTGGTTGGTATATAATTTGATATTATGTTAATTATTGACTTTTGGATAAATGTATATGGACAATCATGATGGTTTAAAAGAGATTAATTATAGGGTGTAGCCTTTGGGTTTAAAATTTTTTTTATATTGAAGCAATTTTGGTGGTTATGGATTTTGAGATTAATTTTCTATTTCATCAGTTATTGTTTTATTCATTTTAAAAATTATCTTATTCTAGAATGTTTTTTCTTTGTCCTATTCCTAATGAAAAGAGGAATTTTTTGTTACAACATATTAATTCATTAAAAGTAGATATTTTTGCCTTTTTCATGAAAAATTCATCCATAATACTCATCTTTTGATTTAAAACACTACATTGTTATGAAAATTTATCTATGGATGAAATCATACCACTAATTTAATTATATTTCCTTACATCATTCAACTACATGGTAATGGAATCCCTAAATTATAAGAAAATGATCTCAATAAAAAATCATTTCATATAACCATTATTTCTGATGAATTTATATTCCTTTAACTACTCACTAATTTATAGGTTTGCAGCAATTAATGATATCCTAACTATGATTCTTATCCTTCTCTACCAGTCCATGGGATTTTGATTTCTCTTCCATGTCAAAATTTTATCTTCCCACTATGGTATTCTTACATGGGAACCTAATTATTTAATTTTATAAAAACTTTAAATTATATAATTTCCATTTTATGGGATGTTTTGTTAAGACATTTCATGATATTGGTTTTGAGAAATTAATTTTTTAATATTATATAATTAATGACCAAGAAAAATTTCAATGGAACAATTTATTTAATACATGGATAATGTAACTCCAAATTTTTTATGAAATATTTTTCTAATGTAAATTTAATGCCTTCTTTATGTTTCATTAAACACAAAATCATGTTTCATCAAAACACAAGAAACTATTAAAATATAATTATTTGTGATAACCAAAATTGATTCTTAAAAATATGATTAATTGTCGAAATGAAATGGTCCAAAATGAGCTATGAATTATTTCCATTTTAACCTTTGAAGGGGGTGGCATGCTTAATTGATTTAACATTGAATTCACCATTTTCATCATTCATAGAAACACCCAATGGATCCCACATCCATAACTGGGTACACACATACTTCCCAAATGCATGAAATCATTTATAGTTTTGACCCAACTGCGGTTTGGAACTCACATTGGTGGGGGGGATGGAAGGTCAGTCTCATTGCCCCCTTTTGGGTGGAATCATTAACTACTCCATAACTCTCTTATCGATTTAAGATATGTTTGGGAATATTTTCCAAATAACGATGTAGAACTAGTTACTATAACATCTTGATCAGGTGTAGAATCCCTTTACATGTATAGGGGGTTTCTATAATAAGTCAATCTGTGTGTATCTGAGGTATTTCATCAGTATGTCATCATTTATTAGAAATGGAAAGCTTATTATATTTTAAATTCATATAACCAGGAATTCAAGAGTTATCTACCATCATGGGATGTGATTAATATTTCTAGGTAGAGATTTATCCTTTATGAGGTGTCCTATGTATTTTTTCTTATAATAGGAATAAAAATTCATATTGTTCATTGAAATCATGTAATTTAATACCATGTAAAATAAACATATATGGGGGAACATATTCATTGTGTATGAATATCAATCCATAGGAATTCATCCTACATGTCATATTTATAGAAGGAATCAATGTCAACATAGATTGATCATTCCCCTGGGACATACCCCGAGTTGGATGCCCCTATATGGGGCCATTCCTATCATGCCACTAATCAGAGTTTATATAGTGGGGTTTCTATAACTGGTGTAGATTCATGATATGAATGGTATGAACATCTCAAATCCCTAAACTCACAAGTTGCATGATTTGTGGTAAAAATAAGGTATAAACAATTATCGCTCTTATTTCATATGTATTTCTGAATTATGAATTCGGAAAGCACATATAGAGTGATTGATATGGAGATTAGTCCTTAATAAGGTGTCTGCATATGCTTATTATAGAAGGGATTAGAGTTTTCATAGTTCATTTAAATTTTCAATCCACAAATCAATAAAGAATCCAGTTTAAATCATTAGGTATTTTGGGATATTAAACCAGATGAGGGTTTCAGTCCCATAGGCCTGTGTGTCAGAGAAATAAAGGGCCATACACCGAGGTAGATTCCCATTGGAGTTCATGCCTTTGGAAGGGGTAAAACATATCCTATTTGGATATGAATCTGACTTTTCATTGTTCATTTTTCTTCTAATTTTTCTGATGGATGAGGTATGGAGATGAACCCATAAGAGAGTATAGGTACCACATGTATGAGTGTCGGAGACTTTGAGGGACTTACACCTAATTTGAATCCCATTAGATCTAAGGCCATAAGAATGAATCTTATGCATCCTATTTAGATATGATTTTGATTTTCCAATGTTAGGTTTAGGGATTTCCAAAATACGTCCACTATACAAGGTTTTCATGTCCCAATACATCTACCAATCATGCCCTATTTGTCAACCTAAAATGTTTGGGATTTATGTATGACATGTCTGAGAATATATAGACATGTCATGGTTTCCCAGATGAAATTTCTAAACATAATCAAATTATCCAATTAAATTTTTTGGGGGATTATGATTGATCTTATAGGAATGTGTTGGCAGTTTCATCTGATTCAGACGACCTGCCTCTAGGGAATCATAGGATCTATATGAAATGTATAAAAGAAAATTCTGTGATCTGGATGGAATGTCTCTATTTTTATATATAGACAAGGAAACATGTCTGATGGAATTTTTAGAACATTAGTAAAATTTCCAACGGATATCATGTAATTTGGATGGCATGTCAAGAGGGTTTCTTGGGACTGCGAGACATGTCCTGGTTTCTTAACTAACATTTCTATAGTCAAACATATAATCAGTGGACTTGTCTAAATGATTTTTCATGATTTGGATAACATGTCTAGAGGGTGATACATGAATTGGGTGACTTTTCCTAGTGATTTCACATTATCTTGGTATGACATGTGAAGCACATGGAGATTATCATATCCATATTCCTATAAGACTTCCATATTTGTTATTCTTTGGTTTTAAATGTCCCAGTTGACCTAAGGAAACTACTTCAGATGATCCACATAGCATGCCAAAAGTCATTTTCATGATTTATAGGGATATTATGTGAATCACATATTCATGTAGTGTAATCACTTTGGCCTTTCCTAGGATTTAACATGGTGGAATACCCTTATTATTTCATGATTTGACACTCCTAGGAGTCATTTCCTACACTCCCATGAAGCATTCACCATTTTTTGTCTATGTGTAGTGATAAGGGGTGAAGGATTTTCATTCCACTCCATCCTGAAAATACATTTCCTTGCAAGGATTTGATCTCATAAATATTAGTTTTATTAAGATGATGAATTTTTCATCACACGCTTTTTAATATCCTACTCTATGTTGTACATAAAATCACATGATATTCACATATCACAAAAATACCCCATCATCACCATATTCAATGGACCCTATCCTATCAATGTGATCTTGAATAATTTTATTGACATGTCAAACAGCCTCCAGAAGCTCAAAATGACATGTCTAAGAGTCTACACTAGATCCAGACACCCGTGTAAAGGCATTCATGTTGTCGAAGATTACTTGTCAATGTATCTCGATGTGACCAAGTTAGCTGGTCAATGTGACATCGTGTGACCAATGGTGACCACTCGGGGTGCATAACCAATTCTTGAGAATATTTTTCTTTTTCTGGTCTCATTTCCTTCCCTATATTACAATGATAATGGACCTCAAATTGTCATGTGAGATTTTTTATGGAATGAAAATATTTTTTTCTCCGACGCATCATTTGACCAGTTATTTAACTCATGGTGACACACATGCATTAAAATTGAAAATCCCTATGCCTATCTATGTAGCTTCATGGGCATCACATGTTTTATTGGACATGTACAATGCTCTTGGTAAGATGAAGGTGACATTCCAACATTCTCTTTCATAATTTTCAACCATGAACTCATTCAAAAATATATTCTTAATTACATGGGGAAAGTATAAAAAATAAAAAGGTGAGAACATATACCCAATATAATTTATATTCTATGGAATCATACTTGATTAGACAATGCAGAATAAATATGATAAGGTCAAATAACTGAAGAGACAATTTATTTAATCATTAACTTTTACACAATATGAATACACATATAATATCATAGAGAAAATCTCATAGATTAAAATAACTGAATTCTCATAAAGGAAATTTATAACTATTGGATGTCATGTTTCCCAATCACATGATACATTTACGATTACGACCATTCATATGATACTTTTTATCTTTATGGGTAAAACCCCATCTAATTTGGGGAACTTATTCATCTATTTATACTATAGGTAAATCAATGAGATTTTATATATATATTCCCCGCCAATTTTTTCATGACGAAAGCATTTATTTTATATATAATATTAAAATTAATTAATGAATAAATATCACTTATCAAAAAATATCTATATTGAGTAAAAGTTAAATATTTAACTTTATTTCTCCAATAAATCGAATCACATTCAATGTAAACAGATTATATAAAAATGGTATACCGATATGAAAATAATCATATCCATGATACAAGAAATTTAGATATTTAAGAGAAATAAAATATCAATGAAATATGGTTATAAATAATACATGTTGAGGTATGTAAACTATATAAAATAAATTAGGTGTTTGATATTAAAATATTCCTCAATGAATTGATATCGAGAATAAGTTCCTTAAAAATTACCATTGAAGTAATAATTAATCAAATAAATCAATTTCGGATATCCACTATAAATACACATAAAATAAGTGGAAATAATACAATATATTATCAAAATTAATTTCACACATACTATAAACATGACATCATCAATAAATTAGAGGTGAAATCCAATGATTGGAAATTGAGTTATGTGATATCTTATCAAATTGTAATTAGTCGAATTGTATTCCCCATAAATTATAAAATTATATAATGAATCATTTAATTAAATTAATATAATTATATTCATGATAAAATATATCATCGAAATGTTAATACACCACACACAATAAATATGTGTTGAATAAGGAATACATCTCACATATGTAAACATGAGATGAGAAACCCTTACCATATGATTATTATTAGTGTTGTCTAGTTTAACCCCTTATATAATAGTTTAAATAATGTTATTAATTTATTATATAGTTATACAAATATTTAAAATACCATATATGGTACTTTTAAAACCTATTACCACAAATTCAATAATAGTATTTCATTATTTCATTGTTTATTGTGTGTTCATTTCATGGTTACCTGATCTGTTCATTTGTGCATAATTATTTATTTTATATTCAAATGGAAATAAAACTCTAGATGTCAAATAAAATTGTATTTAAGAACATCCATACATTTAAATGGTCTCATATATCATTTTTATATCTTACACATGGATGATTCGTTTGATAAAATGATGATGAAAAATGTTTTGTTTTTTGGCAGCATTTTTCATCACTATAAAGTTTCATTTTACATATATTATATATATATATATAATAGTTACAAAACACTAAATAGGTTATAATATACTGATTATTATAATATTTAACCATAATAATACTTTTATTATAAGTTTTGATGGAAATAATTGAAAATTAATAATCATTATTCACAAAGATAGGTTAACTTCCATAATTTGGACAGTGGTTTAATTTTAATGAATATGTGTAGTTAATAAATGTGATGGATATAATAAATTCCATTGACAAAAAAATTATAGTATTTACATTACTTTGGAGTAATTATGAAATAATGGATAGAGAAGGCGAGGAAAGGTATACTAAGAAAAGAAATTAAGAGTTGTTGTTACATAAAAGTTCCTCTTAAATATCACATCCTTAAGGAGGGGAGGTTTTGATTGATTAAATAATTATTATTTGATATTTAAAGCCAAAATAATTTTGGTGGAATTAATTTCTTTCAATTAGATTAATATTAAATTATTTTAGTGATGGTTATGGTTGAGTAACTCATTATCCACCCATTTAATGTTGCATTTTCTATGTATTGTAATCTTTTACAATTTGACATTAACACATTTCAAGTTGGATCACAGATAAATTAAACAGATATAAAGACATGATTATTTTTTCACGAAGGAATGATATGAAAGAGTTGTAAGAATTGTTATATTCTAATGAGATTCCTAAAAAATTGATCTTCCTCCTCTGGTGGGTCAGAAACTAGGCAATTATGATCGATGAAAATGTGAAATATAATGAACCAAACATTGCATCTTGATTCCCTTACTACGTTAGAACAAAGTCAGAATCTACAGTGAATATCTTCCATCACAATGAATTGTCAGGAATATTATGTGATCTAATGTGAAAATACTGGGAATTAACCAAGCATAAACATCATGGTAACAATTTCTCACTGATGGTTAAGGGGAGTAAGGTGGTTGGGGATTTACAAAATGATTCATTGATTAATATTTTCTGTTACACGATGGAATTTTGTAATGCTAGAAATAAAAATTTAGAGGGTATTTGAAACTCCACCATTCACTTTTATAAGTAGATAAAGTCATCTATTATAGAACTACGATCGAAAATTAGAGGATAGTTATATTTTGTTGTGTTGTGGAGACTCCTACTAGGACACATAGAATGTATGGTCTCTCAACGCTACAATTGTGGTAAATAGATATGATAGAGTCTCCTGGAGAATGGATTTTAACTAAACATTGATGGGTCCTTCATAGCCAGAGAGATGTGAGGTGGTGGGCAGGTGAGGGATGTCATATGTCATGTTGTTATGGGTTTTAGCACTTATTACAGACCAGGAAGCTCCCTTAGTGCAGATCTCAGAGCCATGAATACAGGAATTATGTGGTAAGAGAGGTAATATTTTTTGTTGACAAAGTGGAATCTGACTAAGTGGTTTTTGGTCAGATCCTTTAAGGAAAAATAATATCCCCCATTGTATTTGACTTATTTATTTAAAATTATTAAATAAAGAAACAAAAAGGGAAGTCTTTTTGGTCTTTTTTTTTGAGGGGGGAACATTATATGACATTTTTTAGCCTAAGAGGGGATACAAGATGAAGATCTCATTGTTTACACTAACTTGGATTCTCTTCCAAATGGAAAAAATTAAATTATACTAGGGATACCCCTATCCTACACCACTTTAGGCCTCCACGTTTCATTATTGTTTCCTTTATACATTTCCTTTTTAGATACATTACATTTCTTAGTAAAAAATTTGTTATTAGCCAGTCTTTAACATGTTTAATCATTTTACATATACAAGGGAAAATATTTTTTTACCCTAGAGACTTTTCATGCATAAAAATGAAAATGGGCTTGAAACCCTATTTTCACATATTATTCTATACATGGAATAAATTTTAATAAATAAAATCCCCAAAATTGGAAAAAACTAGTTTTAAAACAAAACCCACAGAATTGATGAAAAATCATGTTATCAAGAAGTATAGTTTTCAAGAAAAAGATATTTTTTTATTAACCCTATGAATACTAATTATCATTGTAAGAAACTCAGTTAATAATTCTTGATATATATTCTAAAAATTTTATTTAAACATTTACCATTTTGGATTATTCTAATTTCATAAAGAGGAGAAACATAATGTACTTTAAAACTATTTTCATAAAAATCAGGTTTTTAAACGCTAAAATAAGGATATTCAAAAATAAATTATAAATTTTATTTCAAATAATATAAATTGATAGAATATAACTAAAAAATTATTATGTTACTTGAAATCATATTCAAAACATATTTTTTATTTTTTATTTTTTAAATTATTGAAAAGAAATTTTTTTTTCAAAATATTCGTACGTTTCACTATTGACTAAAAAATTAATCATTTATAAAGATTCTTAATAATTAATAATACAATAATTTTGATATTATGAATCTAAAAAACATTATATTATTTTTTTAATTGTTTCAAAAATAAATTATGTTCCTTTTCTCATAAAAATTAAAAAAATACTTTTAAAAGAAAAAAAATTATGAATGAAGTGGCATTACAAAAGATTATGTATTAATTTTCTAAGAATAAATAAAATTTTGTTTTATATGTACATAAAATATAATACATTACATAGTTTATCTTATTCTCACTCAATATTTTATAACATAGTTTCTATTAATCATGTTATGATAATTATATTTTGGAGTTTATTTAAGCTCAGTGTTCTGTGCAACGTATGATATTGAATTTAGTATTATTTTAAAATCATATTGTCATACATTATCCAATAATTAAATAATTTTATTCCACTTAATATTAAATTTAAATTAAAAAACAAATTTTGATATTTTTAATTTTCTTTTGTTGGATGGTGAGATCGTAGAAAGGAAAATAAAACTTCCACTTAAAAAGAGGGAAACGAAAAATATTAATAACACCAAATAACATAGATTCCAAATAGTATAACATTAGTGGGAATTAAAACATGGAAATGGAAATTAAATCTAAAAATTATGTTCTGATAGATAGCGATAGTGAACATGGTCATTAGAATTTTTACCATCACACATTCATTAATCTATGATGCGTTAAATGGAAATTGATTAATCAGTAATTAAAAAATGATTAATTAATGATTTCTAAAATCACTTTCCTAGATTTGAGGAATAATTTTAATTCATATACAAAGAACATATGGAAACATATTACTTGATAGGTAGAGTTTCACCGTTTAAAATATATCCATCAATAACCACTCTATTTCTCCAAAAGAAAATTATTCCTTTATTCATGCAATATAATTACAAAATAAATGATGTATCTAAATAATATAGGTGTCAAAAATAAACTATTCCATTATCTATTATAAAATTTAAATAATTAAAACTATTTTATACTAACATGGACATAAAAAAGGCTAGTGGTAGGTGATACAGCCTTGTTGCCCTTCGGTTATGTGTTAATGTATCATGGCCTTTCCAGATGTGATAGGTTGTCTTCCAACCTTTGGTTTTTCCTTTTTATAAAACTATATTAATATAATACTTATAATATTCCAATATTAGTCCTTATATATTAACCACGAAATAAAAAATTTAACCTCATAGTGTATCATAGAAATTTCATTTTTCATTACAATATTGCATCATTATTTCTGGTAGTATTTGGTAAATCAATTATCAAAACCATAGTAATGTCACCCTAACTCTACGAAATGAATATCATAAAAATATTTTTTGTGATTTAAGCATAATAAATTAATTTTAAAATATTATAAGCCCTAAATTATTGATAAATTCATTCTTTTTTTCTAAATTTATTTTCCAAAACTAACATGGTTGGAACATGTTATATAGTATAAATAAAGTAATTAATCTTTTAACCTCATCCAAATATCAACATGACTGTTATAAAATTGGTTATCCATTGGAATATTCCAAAATATCATGATCTAAATTATTATAGAAATGGTAACTAAATTTCCAAATTGAACATATAATTAATATCTAAAACAACATAAAGTATATCATAATCATCATATACCAAACATGTGGATACATTCATCATTTATTCTCATAAAATGTTGTAATAATATGAATTAGCATTAAAAATTATAGAAAACATGAATTATTTTTTATTCCCTATGTGAAAGACATATTATTTGTTATTTTCATTAAAAACAAAAAAAATCAACTGCATTAGTGGAAGAATAAATAACATTATCAAAAAATAATAAATCATCTACATGTTATTCATTAATATATAATTTACATGATCCATATCATTCATCTATTCATCTGAACACCATTAAAATCAATAACATATAATGGTTTCTTTTTTCTATTATACATGTGTTTTTTAAAGAACTCCCTTCCCCTGAATAACTATTCCTGGTCATTGTAACAAATCATTATATGATCTCAAATCCATAATAAAAAAGTATTGTAGAACAATCTTTATACATTTCCAAATTCTTATTATGTAAATTTCATGCAGTATAATTCATTGATTCAAAAACACAAGCACTATAATCATTAAATTTTTCTTATATCAATAGAGTAGTATTAACCTTGATCCCTTATATTTTTATGAGGTATATTCATTGGAAACATGGGGTGTTTATTTTCATAGAACCCAATCTCATTATATATGGATTATTGAACATTATAAAACTTCATTATTTCCCTTATAATCATGATCATGATGCCATTTTTTCTATACACATGATGAAAAATCCTTTTTGTTTTAATCATGTACCAAGTTCTTTCCTTACACAATTAAGACATGTTAGAAAATACTTCTATTCCTCCATCCCTTTATAATTCCTTTCACCTACAATACTATTATTCTTGTTCTTCCTTTTGAGTCCAAAATAATCATATAATTAATACTACCTAATTTTTTAACATTATTTTATGTCCTCATAAGATGAGAATGATTGAGAGACTATTTCACTTAAAAATATTAGATTAATGACATCCAAGAAACGATCCTCTGTACTCTATGGATCATGTGATTTTATGTGGTTCTCATTCCTTATGCTATGAAATTTATTTTAAGTGATGGCATAGACTAGATTATGAATCATAATATAATGTATAATATCAAAAATACTTATCAAAAATGAAAAAAATTTCTAACTAATCCTTAAATCATAATTTTGGTTTCTTGTGTTTTATTTCCTCATTCTTTCATATAGTTTTGTTCCCTAGTAAATTATTTTCATAAATCTAGTTCCCAATGATGATATTAAATTTCTTATGATACCAAATTTATCATCCCTAACACTTGTTACCCAGGTTTAGTAGTTACATTATTACATTGGAACAAGGTAAAAGGAATCACATCCTGAAGGAATAACTAGTTTTGTAATATTGATGAAAAAGATACAAAAAGTGTACACTTATTACATTTTGAATTCAAAATAAAACCTAAAAATTGAATACAACATTAATCCTTGACCTCATTCAAACATTTAAAATTCATATCCCATGGAAAACAAATAACCGTAGGGCTCAGATGAATAGTAATAGTTACATACACTAAAATATATCATGATTTAATAAATAATAATCAATATTAAAATGTAAAATTACTGAACAAAAATTCCATTTAATTAATAAATTTTACCCAATTACAAACCACATATAGTGTTACAGTGAATATATCACAGATAAATTTAGTTGAATTCTTAATAGTGGAAATGATTAACTATTGGACATCAGTATTTCCAGGAACCTGATGCCATTAACCACAATCCTTTCACAAAAATGTTTAATATTTATGTTTAAAAATCCATTTAATTTTTTAGACATATTTATCTATGGAGGCTACTGATGCCTCAATTGGTTTTTCTATATATGGTCCCACATTTTATTTTAGGTCCAAATAATCTATTATATTTTGAAAAAAAATATTTAATTCAGTAATAAACATTCAATATAAACAAAAATCTGTATTGTGTATAATATACCAACTAAACATTATTTCTACAGTTAATATAATAACTTTGAAAGTATAAATCGTATATAAAAATGGTTTATGTATTAGAAAATATTCATATAAATAATACTAGAAATACAGATATTAAAGTGAAATTAAATCATTCAACGAATGATTATTATAAATAATACAAAGGTGTTGTATATATACCATAGATTGGTTCATAATATTAAAATATCCATCAATGAAGTGAAATTGATATGGTGTCTGTCACAAAGATCATATCATTGAAGAAATAATTAATCAAATCAATCATTTATTTGTATCAATTATTGAAACACCTGAAATAAGTTGAAATACAACAAAATATAATCAAAAGTTATTTCATACATAATCATTACATGATAATTCCAAATGGCATTATTTTAATTTTTAGAAATACTCACTTTAAGGAAGTGTGGAAAAAACATCAAAATCAAAAGACTAACCGAACAGAAGTAAAACAACACTCATCATACATGATTCCAAACCAGAATTCAAAATCACTTTAAAGACCCGTAAATTTCAAGGAATTTTTTTTTCATAAATTCTTTGGGATATTATGAGTACGCAGTTTCTGACGGGACCTGATTCTGAGGCCCGATGTGCCTCGATTCAATTTCCGAAGATTAGCTCAAGTACGTTTAGTGAATGAACGAGCGAGTTTTTCTATCTTTTGAACCAGTGCTTGGAATCGAAATCCAAGGGCACCGATGAAACTGCAACACTGGTAATTGCATATGAAGACCTTTACTAGAGTTGTGTTTTCTCAGAAAGAGTTGTTAAAAATTGTGGATTAAGTATAAAAAGAAATAAAATCATGTTACAATTTTATTTCACTTATAAGTGGTTAAACCTCATGTGTGGAGTTGGAGTGGGACCCAGTAAAATTATAACTCCCCCTGATAGGATATTAGTGAGGTGGGGCCCACATGATCCCCACCCCTTCAAATTCCCTTACACCTCTGACCCCCTCCACATGAGTTATGTAACTCTTCCACATTAATGAAAGCCAACAAAACACCTAATTAATTTGACAACACAAGTTTAATTAATTAGGTGAATTCAACTTTTGAATTTTTAAAGGTTTGGAAAAGTTAAAATAAAATAAGATGTATCTTATTTTATTTTGGGGGTTGTTGTGTTGTGTGGAGAATTGAGAGAGGGTGTGTTCTACACTTTGAAGAACTTCATTTTCCTCATTGAAGAACGTGAAAAACATCAACACGTCGTTCCATCTTCTCTCCACATCAAAGAAAGGGAGACTTTGCTTCCTCCTTGGATGATCTCTGTCAACGTATACGGAGCCTCACCCCACAACTCTATTTTCCGCAATGCTAAATTCTGTCAACTTCTTTGAGGTAGGTGTTGTTTTTACATTCGAGATTGATTTGACATTCATCATTAACTTCTTTCGGCCGCATGTTATCAATATAACGGGAGGAGGTCGAACCGCACGAACGCGGCCGAACCTCCTCCCCTTTTTATATTGATCATCATCATGGTTTGAAATAGAGGTGTCACCTTGCTACGGCACCGCGCGGGAATGTGGGAACTGTGGCCGGAGTGGGCCGCGGTGAAAGATCACGGTGCCATCATGCCGTGTCGGTGAAGCCAATGGATTCCACGACCAAGAGCGGTCTGCGACGGAGGGTCGCGGCGCCGTCGCGCCGCGCCAGAGCACCATGGAGGGCCGCGGCTGGGGCGGGCCACGGCGGTGTAGAGGACAGCGGCCGGACTCTGCCTGCCGCAGGCGCATCTGAAGGTGGGACCCAAGTGGGTCCCGCATCAGCATACCGGCCGACCATTTCGGTCGGCCGTTTTCCGGATGTCCAGGGGTCGTAACCCCCAGCAGGTGGCAAGGGCGGTCCCCCAAAGAAGGGCCTTTGTTTCTCAATCAAGGGGGGGGGAGCGCCCCCCGCATCCTGCTCGGCCGATGGACGAGCCGCTGGCCACGCTGGCCGGGTCGCCCGCGCAAGGTCGGACCCCCGTGTTGGTTGGGCCAGGCCAGGCCGCACCCTACCGGGCCGGACCCACACCCGGGTCGAGTTGACACGGTTCAGGCCGACCCAGGGGGTATTGGGTCGGGTCGGACTAGGCCCAAACCCCCTGTTTTCGGACAGATCTGTTCAAACGCCCATAACATGGGCTAAGGACATCCGATCAACGCAATGTTAATTTCATTGGGATCCTTGGATCGAGACGGTCGTTTCAGTATATTACACTCATGGTTTTGAAAAACTTTGGGTATGTCCGGGTTTGTTCGAACATGAAACCAATAGGGCCCTCGGAGCGGAAACGCTCATAACTTGAGCTCCGGACGTCCGATTGACATGTCGTCACCACTGATGGATTCCTCTTAGTGAGAAGATTCTTTTGGAATACTCCAATCGTGGTTTGGATGCAACTGGAGTATGGTTAGGTTGTTTTAAGCTTAAAAACCAACCGGGCCCCTGGGACAAAAAAACCAATAACTCTCAGACTGGGCGTCTGATTGACGTGCCGTATGTGACGTTGAGTTCTTATTGACGAGATAGACCATTTTAATACATCAAATCTGGACTTCGTGACAGTTTATGTATCGACCCCCTTGGCTCGTGGAGGGGACCCTCTTAAAATTGAGCGTGTTGTGTACGGGAACTCTAGAGCTAGCTGCGATTGCGATAATGACGACGACTGTACTTGGATCCTAGATGGGTTCGGCAGCGATGATGACTGTACGTGGATCCTCCTTGGATTCGACAGCGATGAAGACTGTACTGTAATCCTCCGTGGGTCCGATAGTGATGATTACTGTTCTTGAATCATATCGGTGTCCGGCAGTATTTGACTCTGTACTTGTATCCTATGTTGGTCTGGTAGAGTAGCCGGTCTTGTATCCTTTGTGGGACGGACAGCTTAGTTGTTCTTTTATCCTATGTGGTTCCACCAGCTTAGATGAATCAGTAGCTACATCTGATCAACCCTATCACCTTACGAAGTGTATACCTACGTGAGCTGAGTCTTGACTTTCAATCATTATCTTCGATATGATTGACTTGTTTTCCGGTGTGGATTGAATTGTCCTTTCCTGTGTGGATTGGGTTGTACATTCCTGTGTGGACTGGATTGAACTTGGCCATGGAAGTTGGATCCGAACTAGAATTGATGAATTAGGTATATATATAGTCATATACCTAAGTAGTGTTGTTTGTTGCTGCGTGATTGTATCTTTCCTTTGTGGTTTATCCTTCGTGGATTCTGGGAGACCTTCAGAGTCTCGGGGTCCCTACTGAGTATCATATACTCACCCTTGCATGGGCTATGCCCACACTATGTTGTGTTGGCTGTAGACGACGGACAACGCTGATCGTTTTTGAGTCTTCTGGAGTGAGACGGTACCTGGAGGTGGACTATTAGGAGGAACGTACACGGAGTGGATGGCCGTACTCGGGGAGCCGACAAGACTATCTATACTCACCCTTCAGGTGGGAGTTCCAGAGGAAGACTTCATGGTTGCTGCATTACTTTTCAGTTGTTGTACTTTCCATCCATTTGTACTACACTTTCAGTTGGGTTTGTATACTGGCCCATTTACTTTCCAGCACTTACTATTGTACTCAATTTTCTTACTGTTTACTTCATCTTGCGTACTCTGTGGTTTTTGTTTTCTTATATAAAGGCAATGCCTTCCCTTTCATTGGGATTTACGCCATTGTTGATAGTCGCCAGCCCCTTGCCTATGGAAGGCGGGCATGGGGTAGTCACGACACGGGACCCGCGGACGGGTCGTGACAAATTGGTATCAGAGTAGTTTGGTTCTACCGCAGAACTGAGGGCTCCGATCATTCTTCTATGTGAAGCAATAGTGTTAAGGGTATTGAGTGTGGTTATCAGTCCACGGAGTCCAGTGTTGGTGAGGCGGCTGACGTATCCATACACTAGGACCATGATTTCTGATTTCTGACCCAGTGCATGAAAACATTGATTGCATGTGTGTTTCAAAGTTTTCTTAGTGATTACATGTGTCAGCTCACTAGGTATGTTGTATTGAAAATGGCACACCTGTTTCTTTTCAGGATGTCCCCAAGACGACAGCCAACTAGGGTTCTGATCTTTGTGTGAGACGGAAGCCCACCAAGTGATGAGGCCACGGTCCATGGCCCCATTACAGCGGAGGCACCGACGGTACCTCTACCCACCGAGCCACCGATGCTACCAGCCCCAGTAGCTGAGAGTGCACGTCACCTGATTGCACTGTACAAGTTTTAGTGTCAGAGACTGCTCAGGTTCCGCGGGGAGTCGGACCCTCAGGTAGTCGAGGATTGCGTAGAGGATGTTGTTCGAGTTTTCATATTTGTAGGGACACTAGTAGATCTCATGGTGATCATTGTAGCGAGTCTCTTGCATGCAGAAGCAGGTAGATGGTGGAGCCTGATGCTTGAGCTGCACGATGAGGCATATCTTTTTTGGACGGAATACGAGATCCTCTTCTGCTCGGAGTTCGTTCCAGCCACCCTCTGTGCAGTGTGAATCCAGGAGCTACTACAGCTACGGCCGGGCAGCATGACTGTGGCCTAGTACTCGGTGAGATTTACTGACCTCTCTTGCTACTCCACAGACATGGTACGAGACCCATTCTTATGGGCCCAGACCTTCGAGCAGGGACTGAGGCATGAGATCAGGGCATCGATGATCTTCCTCAGCATTCCGACGCAGGTAGGAGTACTGGAGAGAGCCCTTCTTGTAGAGAGATTTCTTGCTGAGCCTACACCAGCAGCGAGACCTGCCGTAGGGCGGCACGTAGCAGAGTATTCTACAGATTGCAGTCGACAGATGTCACATGGGTCCAAGCGGACCAGACCATTAGGCGGATGACCTCCAGATACTGGCCCAATGGTGCAGGGCACACGAGGCAGAGCCGACCTTCTGAGAAGTAGACAGTGTTATGCATGCGGCGGGTAGGGCCACATGGCTCGTGACTGCCCGACCTGCCATGCAGAGGAGTAGTAGACGGTTGAGGAACCACCCAGGTAGAGGCAGAGGATCGACTATGCCGGTCCGTTTAAAGCAGGTGGATGAGGCAGAGGAGCTGGCCGAGCGGCAGGTGCGGGATGAAGTTTTGAGGCTCTACCACCACCTCCACCATGAGGTGCACCCCGACTACAGGGAGCTGGTGGACAAAGGCAGTTTCAGCATCAGGCAGTAGAGTCCTACGAACATGGCGCACTAGAAATTATTCGAGATACTATCTATGTATATTCCACCCTTGCTGCAGTTCTTATAGACAAAGGAGCGAGTCATTATTTCGTTGCCACTGCCCTTGTTGGGAGCTCGGAGATTCCGATGGAGCCGTTGGCTCGATCCTTATGGCTAAAGACTCCTATGGGAGCAGACTCAACGGTTACACACTGGTGGCAGTAGTGAGAGCTTACTCTAGGAGGAGAAAGCTTCGGCTGGGATCTCCTTGTAGCGGTGTCGAGGCCTTACGATTTCATCATGGGCATGGATTGGTTATCTATAGTCCATGATCAGATCGACTTTATTAGGTGCATGGTGCGATGTGTCTGCACCGATGGGAGCAGTTTTACCTTCACCAGCGAGAAGGGAGACTTTGCAGCACATGACAGACTCACGTAGAGGAGAGGATAGTCGATCACTCATCAATTGGCTAGCCTCATCCTAGGAGAATTTGACATGTGGTGTCCGAGTTTTCCTGTTGTGGTGGATCGGTATGCAGACGTTTTTCCTGACGACGTTCCAAGACTACCTCCTCGTAGAGAGGAAGACTTCTACATTGACCTGTACCCTGTGATAGCCCCAATATCTATTCCAACATATCGGATGTCTCCCGCCGAGCTTTGTGAACTACGGGTACAGTTGGAGGACTTACAGGGAAAGGGATTTATACAACCCAGTGTTTCACCCTGGGCTTCCCCGATTTTGTTCACCAAGAAGGCTGACGGGAGATTGTGACTGTGTGTCGATTACCATCACCTGAAATAGGTTACATTGATGAATATTTATCCACTATCGAGGATTGATGACCTCTTCAATCATCTCATGGGAGCATGGTGGTTCTCAAAGATAGACCTATGTTCAGGCTATCATCAGCTCAGAGTTTGAGACGAGGATGTGCAGAAGATGATTTTTAGGTGTCGTTATGGCCACTATGAGTTATTGTTTATGATTTTCGGGGTAACCAACACTCCAGAAATGTGCATGAGTCTCATGAACATGATATTCTAGCCTTACCCTGATCGATTTGTCGTAGTCTTCATCGATGTCATATTGATCTACTCGACTACTGAGAAGGAGCACACCTACCACTTGCAGGTTGTACTGGACAAACTCCGAGAGCACCAGCATTATGGTAATCTCTCAAAGATTCATTTCTGGATACGTGAGGTCCACTTCTTGGGGCATGTCATCTCTGAGGAGGGAGTTTTGGTGGATCCTACTAAGATCGAGGCAATGCTTTCTTGGGAGCCACCCATGAGCGTGACGGAGGTATAGAGTTTCCTAGGACTGGCTGGATACTATCGGAGATTTGTTCCAGAATTCTCCAGAGTTGCATCTCCACTATCAGCTTTGATGAAGAAGGGGAAACCCTTCATGTGGTCAGATAGATGTCATCAGAGCTTCCAGGAGCTGAGATAGAGATTGACCGGTGCACCCATCTTAAGGCTACTAGAGGAGGGAGTAGGGTACGTAGTTTACTACGATCCATTAGGGACCAGCCTTGGGTGTGTCCTGAAGTAGGAGCGGGCAGTGATCGCCTATGGATCACGACAGTTGGGTCAGAACTATCAGAACTACGCTACCCATGACCTGGAGTTAGCAGTACTGGTCTTCGCCCTGAAGATGTGGCGGCACTATCTGATGGGTGAGCACTTTATAGTTTACTCTGACCACCAGAGTCTCAGGTACATCTTCACGCAGAAGGACCTGAATCTAAGACAGCGACGATGGCTCGAGTTCCACCAGGACTATGACTTTGAGATAGTCTATACTCTTGGAAAGGGGAACGTAGTAGCTGATTCCCTAAGAAAGAGTATGGGAATTCAGCTACGTGGATAGGAGATGTAGCAGTTAGCCGCTTTACATATATCCATCATGGATAGAGATGGGGAAGCCTTTCATTAGTCGGTCATTGTCACTCCTCCACTTATTCAGTGGGTCAAAGAGGCACAGTGTGGGGACGTTGACTATGAGATGTGGCGAGCACAGATTTCCACATGACATGCACCTGATGGATATTCTGTAGGAGGAGAGCACGTCATCCTTTTCAGAGGACGTACTATGGTACCAGCTGCTTTACAAGAGGAGTTGCAGAGAGTGTTTCACACATCCCCATTGGCGGTATATCCCGGGGTAGCGAAGATGTACCAGGATCTCAGATGACAGAACTGGTGTCCATGTATGAAGAAGGTTGTGGCAGAGTTCGTTTCTCGATGCCTCACCTACCAGCAGGTGAAGTCAGAGCACCATGTACCAGCAGGCATGGTATAGTCCTTGGAGGTCCCGGAGTGGAAGTGGGACGGGATATCTATGGATTTCGTGACTGTACTTCCATGTACTTCCAGAGGACATGACTCAATTTGGATTATCATTGAACAACTCACCAAGTCATCCCACTTCTTACCCATCAGAGATCAGGGCTCAGTGGAGAGCCAGGGATGCTTCTACGTTCAGGAGATCGTACGACTTCATAGTGTTCCATTGTATATCGTTTCTGATAGAGATTATTGCTTTACTTATCGTCTTTGGAAGGGGTTGCAGGAGGCTTTTGGGACACAGCTACATCTGAGCACCGCATTTCACCCTCATACAGATGTTCTGACAGAGATGATCATTTATACTCTTGAGGACATGCTCCGTGCATGTGTCCTCGATTTGGTCGTAGCTGGGTGGATCACCTATCTTTGGTGGAGTTTGCGTACAACAACAGCTACCACTCCACCATCGATATGGCACCATACAAGGCATTGTACGGCCAACCTTGCAGATTATCTCTGTGCTGGACAGACCTTGGGGAGTCAGCACTTGTCAGACCATAGATGTTCCATGCCATGACATAGAATGTTTAGGTCATCCATGAGTGGATGAGGACAGGTCAGAGCCAACAGAAGTTTTATACTGACAGGAGGTAGAGACCATTATAGTTTGAGGATGGTGACCACGTTTTCTTATAGGTCTCACCTCTATGTGGATTACGGAGATTTGGCCGGGGTTGCAAGTTATCTCCGCCCTTCATTGGACCATTCCAGGTTCTCAGTAAGATAGGCGAGGTGGCTTATCTCCTGGCTCTACCACCTCAGTTGCACCGAGTGCACGGCGTCTTCCACATATCTTAGATGAGGAGATACGTACACGACCTGATACATATCATCGACCATGGGGAGCTGTACATCGATGACGGGGCAACTTTTGAGGAGGTCCTAGTGGAGATCGAGGATCAACAGGAGCGGGTCCTATGTGGGTGGTTGATTCCTCTTGTGCGCATCAAGTGCCAGCATGGGAACCTCCAAAAGAGCACATGGGAGAGGGAGGCTCAGATATGTGCTCAGTACCCTCATTTGATTCCCTAGTTTATGTTTTATCTTTACGAGGATGTAAATCCCTAGGGTGGGAGTAATGTAAAGACCCGTAAATTTCAAGGAAATTTATATCATGAATTCATTTGGATTTTACGACTACGCAATTTTTGATGGAAAATGATTCTGAGGCCCGGTGTCCCTGGAATCAATTTCCGAAGTTTATCTTGGGTACATTTAGTGAACGAACGAGCGGGTTTTTCTATTTTTTGAACCGGTGCTCGGAATCGAAATCTGAGGGCACCGATGAAACCACATCCCCAGTAATTTCTTAAGAAGACCTTTACTGGAGTTGCGTTGTCTCATGAAGAGTTGTTAAAAATTAAGGAATATGAATAAAAAAATAAAATTGTGTTATAATTTTATTTCACTTATAAGTGGTTAAACCCCATGTGTGGGAGTTAGAGTGGGACCCACTAAAATTCTAACTCCTCCTGATAGGATATTAGTGAGGTGGGGCCCACACGATCCCCACCCCTACAAATTTCCTAACACCTCTAACCCCCTCCACACGAGTTATGTAAATCATCCACATTAATGCATGCCAACTAAACACCTAATTAATTTGACAACACAAGTTTAATTAATTAGGTGAATTCAACATTTGAATTTTCAAAGGTTTGGAAAAATAAAAATAAAATAAGATGTTGCTTATTTTATTTTGGGGGTTGTTGTGTTGTGTGGAGAATTGAGAGTGGGATAGTTCTAAACTTTTAATAACATCATCTTCCTCCTTGAAGAATGCGATGAACGATGAAAAGCCGTTCCATCTTCCCTCCACGTTAAAGAATGGGAGACGCTAATTCCTCCTCGGATGATCTCTATCAACGTATACGGAGCCTCACCCCACAATGCTATTTTCTGCGACTCTAGCATCTGCGAACTTCTTCGAGGTAGGGGTTTTTTTTACGTTCGAGATTGATTTGACATTCATCGTCAATATTTTTTTGCCGCCTGTTATCAATATAACAGCAGGAGGTCGAACTGCACGAACACGGCCGAACCTCCTCCCGTTATAATGTTGATCATCGTCGTGGTTTGGAATGGAGGCGGCGCAGTGCAAAGACACCACATGGGAACGAGGGAACCACGGCCGGAGCGGGCTGCGGGGAAAGTGCGCGGTGTCGTCGTGTCGTGCCAGTGAAGCCAAAGGAAGCCGTGTCCAAGAGCGTTCCACAAAAGAGGGGCGCAGCGCTGTTGTGCAGCACCGGTCGGACAGGGACAGTGTCCTAAGGCCGCGGCGGTGCAGAGGAGGGCGGACAGACTCCGCCGGCAACCGGCGCACCGGAAGGCGGGACCCGCAGGGGTCCCGTTGCAGCACACAGGCCGGCCATTTCGATCGGCTGTTTTCTGGATGTCCGGGGGTCGTAACCCCCGGTAGGTGCCAAGGGTGGGTGCCCTAAGAGGGGTTGTCGTCTCTCAATCAGGGGGGGGGCAGCGCCCCCCTCATCCTGCTCGGCCGAAGGCCGAGACTCCAAACTCGGGGGCCGGGCCACCCGCACCGAGCTGGACCCCTGTGCCGGCTGGGCCAGGCAGCGCCAGCTGCGCAGGGTCATGCGCAACCAGGCCAGACCCGGACCTGGGTCGTGTCGACTTGGTTCGGGCCGACCCCGGTGGTATTGGGCTGGGTCGGACCGGGCCCAAAGCCTCTGTTTTCGGACAGATACGTTCAAATGCCCATAACATGGGCTACGAACCTCTGATCAAAAAACCGTCAGTTGTATTGGGATCCTTGGATCGAGACGGTCATTTAGGTATTTTACAATCAAGGTTTCAATGAAATTTGGGTATGGCCAGGTTGGTTCGAACATGAAACCAACCAGGCCCTCGGAGTGAAAATGCACAAAACATGAGCTTCGGACGACCGATTGAAGTTTCGTCGCCTTTTTTAGATTCCTATTATTGAGATGGTTCTTCTGGATTACTGCGATCGAGGTTTGGACGTAGCTGGAGTATGGTCGGGTTGGTTTTATCTAAAAAAACAACCGGGCCCCTTGGACAAAAAATCCAATAACTCTCAGACCGGGCGTCTGATTGACGCGTCATCTGTCGCGTTGAGTTCTTATTGACAAGATAGAACTTTGAGATACATCAACTCTGGACTTCGTGACAGCTGATGTATCGAACCCCTTGGCTCGTGGAGTGGACTCTCCTAGAATTGAACGTGCTCTGTGCGGGAACCCTAGAGTTGGCTGTGACTACGATGACGATGACGGTTGTACTTGGATCCTACGTGGGTTCGGAAGCGATGAAGATTGTACTTGGACCCTCCGTTGGTTGGGTAGTGACGAAGAATGTACTGGAATCCTCCATGGGTTCGACGGTGATGATTAATATTCTTGTATCCTATGTGGGTCTCGCAATATTTGACTCTGTACTTGTATCCTATGTGGGTCTGGCAGAGTAGCTTGTCATGTATCCTTTGTGGGTCCGATAGCTTAGCTGGTCTTGAATTCTATGTGGTTCAGAAATATTAGCTGAATCGGTGGCTACATCTGATCATCTCTATCACCTTACGAAGTGTATACCTTTGTGAGTTGAGTCTAGACATTCAATCATTATCTTCGATATGATTGACTTGCTTTCCTATGTTGATTGGGTTGTGCTTTCCTATGTGGATTGGGTTTTACTTTCCTGTGTGTACTGGATTGGACTTGGGCTCGAAAGATGGAGCCGAACTGGAATTGATGACTAATGTATATGTATGTGCATATACCTAAGTAGTGTTAGTTGTTACTTCGTGATTGTATCTTTCCTTTGTGGTTTATTCTTTATAGATTCTGGGAGACCTTCGGAGTCTCGTGGTCCCTACTGGGTATTGTATACCCACCCCTGCACAAGCTATGCTCGCACTACATTGTGTTGGTTGTAGATGAGGGACATCGCTGATCGTGGTTGAGGAATGTGGAGTGGGACGGTACCCGGAGGTGGACTATCAGGCGGAATGTACACGGAGTGGATGGCTGGACTCGGGGAGCCGACGAGAATATCTGTACTCATCCTTCAGTTGGGAGTTCCAGAGGACAACTTCATGGTTGCTACTTTACTTTTCAGTTGTTGTACATTCCTTCCAGTTGTACTGCACTTTTAGTTGGGTTTGTATACTGGCCCATTTACTTTCTAGCACTTACTCTTGAACATAGTTTACTTACTTTTTACATCATCATACATACTCCATGGTGTTTTTTTCTTATATAAAGGAAATTCCTTCCATTTCGTCGGGATTTACGCCATTGGTGCTAGTCGCCAGCCCCTGGCCTATGGAAGGCGGGCTTCGGATAGTCATGGCATGGGACCCGAGGATGGGTCATGATAATCGTACTCTAGAAAATCACTACATATCGAGCTACCACAACACCAAACTACCAAATTATAAATTCAAAATGAAATGGAAGATATACACTGATCAACCACATGACAAATGTTGGTGAAAAACCTGAAAGTCCTTCACTTTTATCTTTACTACTCAACTAAAATGGGTATCACATAGACATCATCAACCTTCATGGAATTAATCTATAACACACCAAACAATGAAAGAGAACATATAGGCCAAACACCCAATGAACCACAACATTTTCATTCCAATGAGACCAAGCCGACACTGAATGAACCGCCTTGAAACGAATAGTCTTCTTGAAAATCAAATTCAAAACAATCCTTCCACAACACCACTCCAGACTAACTTGGAGAGGATCACTGGAATTATAAGAAATAGATGAGTTGGAAGCATATGAGACCTCAACAATGGGAAATGATCATCTCACAAACTACCTATTACATATATACTTCACTATACTCAAAATAGGCATGACCCCACCATACATGAAATATATTACAATCAATGATTGCAAGTCCTTCTGTCCTCCAAACCAAAGCTTTTAACATCAATGAACAAAATATTAAGAAGGAATAAATGGCCTCAAAACTTGTGAGACAACACACACAAAAAATAAAATTAGATTGATAATTAATTTTTTAAAATATTATTGTGGTAAAATAAACATAGAAACCACCAATTTATTATTGTAGTTTTTAAGTATTATAATCATTTACTATCTTACATTAACCTGTTTCATTATTTCACCAATATTATTGTAAATATTTTTATGCCATGATAAATTTTAAAGACTAAAAATAAAAGTGACATTGAAACATAATTTGGACATTATTATTTAATTTATAAATCCATTTTCCGAATTTAATTCCTAGAATTGGTAATATTATATTTTAAATTAAACCTGTAGATGTGACAAAAATGAATGTTTTTAGGAAGTGTAATTTTTATGAAAAAGTTGATTTTCAATTATCATTATGATGAATAATTTAATGTTTATAAATCCCAATTAGTATTTTACTAACATATAATATATAAATTTTATTTCTAATATTCCCCTTTAGAGATTATATTTACTACTTAAAAAGGATAAAAGTATGTACATAAAAACAGTTTTCTGAAAAATGTTGTTTTAAAACCCAAAAATAAACTTCTCCTAAAATATAATATAAAATTTATTAAAAAAATTTAAGAGTATTATATATAAATATAGTATAGTTATTTTAATATGAACTATATTCAATACCTAATGGGAATTTTAAAAATCATTACTTATCAAAAATAAATGAAATTTTGATAAAAAATATATATTTTATCTGTTAACTAAAAAATTATTCATTTCATAAGTGCCTCAATAATTATCTAAATATTATTTAGACTTGATGAATCCAAAAATAATTAAAATTAAATCAAATAAATTTTTTAAAAAATAAAAAGTCATCTACATTTATTTTCCCAATGAATGAAAAAAAATTCACCCTTAAAAAAATTTAATTTATAAGAATGAAATGAAAATACAAAAAAAATTGTGTTTATTTTCTACGAATATTTATTTTTTTATTCACTATGAACTTCATATTTATTTTATATTATAGTTAATCATATTAAAATTGACAAATCTAAATTATAGTTTATAATCGTTGTGTTAAAATAATTATATTTTAGAGTTTGGTTATGCTCGGTGTTATGTTCAATGTAATTTATCAAACATAGAGTTATTTTAAACCTCATGGTGATACACTATTAGTTTCAATTATTTTTATTTAATAAATACAAGTATAAATCTTATGGTCATGACGCTTTGTTGAAAAGTGCATGTAGTTTAATGTCACAATCTGCATGGACCTGGAATGAGGGGAATGTTACACAATAGCCTCGTTTAGATACCCAAGGTTAAGAGAACATCGTTATCCTTTTAAATATGATATGAAAATGTTGTAAATCATGTCTCAATGATTTTGGGTCTTGAGTATTGATTTGGGACTACCATTTTAGGGTTGACCAAAACACTATAAGGTGATGTGTTCTGTTGTGTTCACGTTAGGGCTCACCGAGATCTGAAAGACATTTTTTTATGGTTTGAATCATTTTTTTGTTGAACAGGGGATCATATAAAAGAACCACGTGCTGAAATCCATATCCTTACAAAGGTTCCCATGATTCTAGGAGTTTTTTTCCAAGGTTCATGTATGGTTCACAGTTACAAAAGACTCTCAACACATGAATTGTGACTTATGGGTTTATATGATTAAAATAAGTTGAAAGAACCACATACTCTGATTGACCATGGTTTGGAAATTGTGTTTTCTTAATAAGGAATGGTTATAGGTGATGGTATTCACATTCAAATGTCATGTAGTGGGTATGTATCAGTCATGAAACATAATTTCATGAGATAATGATGTTTACCCTGCACTTTAACATCATGATGTAATGCCATTTTTCTTTTAGATTAACATCATGTGGTATGTATTTAGTTTATAAAATGAGGTTCATCTCAGTCATGTTAGAAATTTAAGTTTTACATAATCTCTAAACACCCATTCATTGCATGATAAACAAGGGATAAATGGGCAGTTGACTGTGTGGTGGAAGTGTATATTTTATATGTATTGTTGCATTGGTCTATCCCATACGTAGTTAGGGGTTATGTTTTCCATTTATATTGGGACTATAACCAATATTGGAGATCTGAGTGTCACTGTATATCCTAGGATGGTAGGAAGCGAGCTACAAGTGGTTGTATTTTGAAATCTCTCTATGTATGACTTTTATGTTGAGAGTGGATCATTTTTTACAGTGATAGTTATTGTTTGACCTATATTTATAAATTAAAGTGTCATTATATATAATTTATTAATATGAATCAAACCACATGTAGTTCTTGAATAGAAAAATATTCATATAGTTTTGACCCATACACAATAGTAGGGGTAATTATTCCTGTTGATTATTTTGGTTGGCCTTGGATTGGATATCAGGGCATCACTTTGTATATATAGACATGAATAATCAACCCATATATAGTTCTTTAATTGGAAAATCACTACATTTTTTGACACATATGTAGAGGGGTGCATTTATCCCATGTATTATTGCAGCTATACTGAAGATTGGATATTTGGCCATCACTATTAACCATGTGATTAACGGAATCAAGCCATATATAGTTCATTAATTGGAAATTCTCCATATAGGTCTGAACCAAATTCAAAAGGGGGCCTTTTCCCATTGATTGTTGTAGCTGGACTCGAGATTTGAGATTCATGGATCACATTATATCATGTGATAGTAGCAATAAAGTAACACATAGTTCATGAATTAATGTGTGTCTAGAGGCCAACACCAAGGATAATAGACCTCTTGGGTGAGGTCTATAGTAATACATGGTTTTATGTCACACAAGAGACATAATCCATGAAGTTTAATGCCACTCAAGAAGGATTATGATGTTCTTTTTATAGTCTTTCATCAAGTACCACACTAAAATTATCATGAACTGACATGTATTGAACATTTGGAGAAACAATTTCCAAAATTCCTAATCCCAGATGAGCTAATATTGGTGTGATAAACAAGCAATGGCAAATGTTTATTTTTCCAAATAGAAGTGATAAAAAGGAATAATAGGAAATTTTTTTATCATGTGGTGGATGGGCTATGATATAGGTTTTAGATGACTCTGCGCATCTCATTAAATTGAGAAACAAACAATATGTAGTTCTAGAAAATCATATAGTTTATCTTTATGCGGTAAGGGTGAAGGTGGAACGACATGAAAAAATATATATGGTTAGACCCAAGACTGGATATCTTGGTAACAATACATATCATATAATGGAATGAATCAATCCATACACATTTATTGAATGGGGGGATTCCATATTTTTTATCATACTCACACATAGGGATGGGGGAACTTCATATTACATCATTAGAGTTCTATATCATGTGAAGTGGGTAATTTGTGAAGTAATGTTTTTAGTGAAATTTATCATCATGTTGAAAGGATGAATTCTATAATTTATTTTTAGTTCATATGACAAAAACTAAACATGCAGTTTACTATCATATTACCGGGTTTAATTTCTTGCATTTTAAAATCACGTGAATAGGTTGAATCATTCTGTTTATCTTCACATGACTAGCAAGATTTCATTTCAATTTAACATCAATCGCTCAGGACATATCAAGAATTTTATCATTATGAGACCAGACCATTCTCCTTATAACTTAACATCATGTGGTCAGAAAATATCATGTAGTTTATTATCATCCATACCTGATATATGTATATATATATTCTTGAAAAAAATTAAACAATGTTCTTCCTAGGAAACCTTACATTGGTGGGGGGTGTGACATGTTCCCCTTTCATTGTGGCCAATGTGGAAGCTCTATTAGAATTAAAATTATGTATGATGAAATTCCATTCCTTTATTGGTTACATATTTAGGGATTTATTTTCTGGTTTCATTGGGGTTCTGAGAGGAAATACAGTTTCTATTTGAATAAATTAAATGATGAAAAACTTTTCATTTAATGATCGTATGATCAAATTATAATTGACTTTAAATTTGTTCAGTTTATGATAACTTTTCTATTCAATCTTTTCTAACTCATCTGTTCACTTTTGAGACTACTCATCATCTAATAGTTTTCTATATATAGCTAGTAAATTCAAGGGAAACTAAAATGTTACGAGAAACACTAACATTGTTATGTACACCAATGAATATGGAGTACCTTGTGAAAGAGTTATGCGTTGTGGTACTGAACGCCAATAAATCATAGAGGAGCTTACCCATCCAGGACATATTTTCATCCCCTAATATTTTATTGATTATATTTTAAATTTTTAATTAATATCATATATATATATATCCATATTCCATTGCATTATAGAAGGATGAATGGTTGGACTCAATGTTTTACTCCTCGTACAATTTATTGAAACTACATGAAAAACATTTCTATCGATGTTTATAAATATTGTCTGTGTGACTCAAAATCACGTGATGAATTTGTAATTTATGATGTTACTAATATTATTCATACAGACAACATTGAGTATTGTTTCATTATTTAAATAATGGTTTTCTAGTAATAATTAATCTTCTTTTTTTATGGGAGATCATGGTCCCAGACTAAAAATAATTGTAGGATCCAGCATAGATATCATCAATGATATGAAGAATCTCTCTTTATACTATGAATACAAGGAGGATTATATTTAATCCTCATTGATTTATGGTTTTTATCTCATTTTCCCTATCCTAATGGGTAATGTTCAGTACAAAATTAATTCTTTATTCCCTTTTTTTTAGTTCATTATGATAATCCCATTTTAGAGATAATCAATTATGTGCTCCATTCATCTAGGAGAAGATGCAGATTTATCATTATCAATGGAAGTTTTGTTCTAATTTAATTCATCCATGTCATAGATGAATTCTAATGATACCATCCTTTGGTTAGTGATGTGGAAGACCAGCTCATGTTGATTAGGGCTGATGAAAAAAGAGGGTGCATTATCTAGTTCATCGACCGTAATATTTTTTTTAAGGAGATTGTGATATTTAATTTCAAAAGGGAACTCTGTAATTATTTCTCTAGAATAGCTATTGAGAGGGTGGAATTCATTATTTTTTAATGAATATTCAACATTGATCTACTTTATCATTAGCTCATAACACATTTTGATGATCAAGTAGACATTTATAGTTGTAGGTCAAGTTCCAAACTATAAATGATGTCTTGGTATTTAAACTAATTGTTTTTGAATCCTTTAAATATTGACAAAGAGTATGGATTAATTTATTTGTCTAGAGAAACACACTCAGTCCATAAACTAACTTGATTAAACTTAATATTTTTATCCTCTAGATAATAGTATTCCTAGAGGCACCATAAAAATAAATCTCACATGTTTTAGGAGTGTCATCGGAATAAAATACCTCTTATTCATTAATTTTAGGGTCTACTAGTTTATTTTTTGGGTTAGGATGTTCTTCATTGAAATCATCTAGATATTTCGCTTTCACTTACTTTTATGAAATGGATTTTATGTTATATTATTATAGATTGTATTCCCAATGGTCCAAACTCATAGTGAAAATAAGATGACAAAGAATATACTTGAGAGGGATTATCTGAGTGACTATATGATCTTTGTTGAACTATATGTAATGAATTATCTTTTTCCTGCAAATATGAGTGTGATTCAGTTTCTCTCGACATCAGAATACCAGCTCTCAATACCTAACATCATTTGTCTGAGGTAGTAGAGATTGTTCTCATCCCCCTCATCAATTTTATGTATGAGTGTACCAAGTGACTGTCCTGTAGTATCCATATATAATATGAGTGGCTTTCCTTACCTTATCTACATCAGAACTAGTGGGTGAAAAATGTGCTTCTTGAGAATCTCAAAGGATTATTTCTAGTCCTAATCCACTAACTAAAAAGATTCCATTATTATTAACTTCGAAAAGTACAGAGATTTTCCGAAATGGTCATCTATGAAACAATGAATATATGTAAGGTTCCCTTGGAGACCCATTTATTCATTATGATTCTGTGGGATGACATTTCTTGGGTTTCACTAGTATTTTCTAGGTCGACCTAGATGCAATGATGTTGTACCATAAAGCCAATGAAATTCCAAAATATTAACTCAAAATTACACATCAGTGGATTCAAATTCAAATCATGGTGGCATAACTTGTCAATGATTAATTAATGATCTGTGAGTTTATCACATCTCTATCAAGACTTGACCACTAGGTTTTTGACTTAAACTATTTCTATTTTACTAATAATTCCATAAAGATATTATTCATGGTGCGTTGTTAAGTAGTGTTAGTTCACATTAATCCAAAGGGAATGAACTAATTGAAAAAGAACCTCTAAGTCACTCTAAAGGCAGTGGCTTCCTCATATTTATGGGAAATAATTATTTTTTTGTACACTAAATACCCATCCATGAAGTGAATAGAAAATAAGTTATAATATTCATCGATCATTAAAGTTTTATTGGAAATGGGAAATCATCCTTCACAAAATGTCAACTATAGTATGTGGAATGTATTTAGAAATAAATCCTTCCATTATTTTTCTTAATAGGGATGAGGGTTATTGATCCATCATAGTTATTTCACTTCCTAGACAATGTTGCGTTTGATATAATTTTATTCATCAAAATTTAAATTATTATCATGATAGAGGTGCATCCTCCTGGATTCATACATGAAACCTAGATGGTAATCAGGTAAGACTATGTTTTGGCTTTCCACATTGGTTTTTATCCTAAAACATTCTATAGAATTCCATGGGAACACATTACAATTTATCTTTTAAAATTAAATGTACATATACATACCTTCGAGACTCATAGAGGAACAAATAAATTTTGTATGAGAGACTAATTATCTATAAAAATTTACCCACCTATTCAGATAGATGGTGGCTGAGATGAATTTCTAATGTGTGGGAAGAGAAATATAGAGTTTGTCTTCTTCTTCTTCCACATTTGAGTCCTTTAAGGGGTTTCCAAACGGTGATAGTAATCTTATGGAATCTATGTCATCGTCGAGGTAAGGGAGGTTATGGGAAGAAAACAATTCATCCCATACTACCAGTGTCATTACAGAGATATTCTAGAGATAATTATTTTCTTTTACTATATATCTAGGTAATAGAAGAGCCTGGACATTTGGGATTAAATCTACATCCTTAATTTGGTTTCGGGGATCACATGATTTTTATTTGGATTATCTCAATTATTTTTAGGGGTGGTCCCTAATCACTTGGGTGATACAATATATATATATTCACCCACCATTATTTTTTTCCTTACCTTTTTCAGAAACCTAACATATCATATGTTCCTTCTCAAGACTCAGAGAGGGAACTATCATCATGTAGTATGCCAAAATTATCATTGAATGGGTATTTCAAACGTTGGTTCATTATTGACGGTACCACGATGTGGAAAAGAATCTTAGGCCATCTATTTAAAACATTTCTTAAAGTGTCCAGCTGAATAACTATAAACTCATCAATATTTATGATGTCCCCAAACTAAACATTGAGTTTGATCTTCTGGAGAGGGAATTTCTCACTTTTATCTCACACATTAATGGTTAGATTTTTAAAAATGAATCCCCCTTAATATATCCAAAATGTCAAAGGGAATGAATCTAGTTTAAGATTCTCATAGAACCATTATTATTCATTTCCCTTTGGGTGGAAAAATCATCATGTTTTCTTGATTCTTATAGGGGTATAATATATCCCTAGATTAACTCTTCCCAGTAATGCTCCATGAATGAGATGTTGATATGGAATTATGATGGTAAAGTATCTAATTGAAAAAAATGTATATAGCATTTTATATCTCGAATATCTATGGAAACTATAAGGAATTTATGAGTGAATCTATGAGTTAATTTTAATGATGGTGTACATCAATGATTTAGTGTTTTGAAGGAAAAACTACCGAATAATTAATTGTTTATTACATTTATGATAGAGGTCTATGTTTCATATAGTGGGGTTTCACCTTATTATATTGATTAGGGGTAGAGGTTTCAATGGTAGATGGGATTTGTGATTGAGTTGAGGTGGATGGTGCATCTATTTCTAATGATTTGGTTCACAAGAACCTTCCCCTTTTCTAGAACTGATTATGCAATAACACCCCTCCTTGGAAGACATGTTATTTGATTGTGAATAGATTACTATTATTGGGCTATAGGACCCCCTATGTTTTTTTTGGTATGGTTGGAGTTTTCTCCCATAGGCATTGCCTATATATATGTCCTCTATATGGATGTGAATGATATATTTCCTTCGAATAGGATTATGTTGTCCCTTGTATCATTAGGTCATGCACCATCAGCCTCTATATCCCCTGTCAAAATATGGGAAACTCATACTCAAGGTCATATTCATCATCAAATAAGCGGTCTTCTATGTGTATTATATTTATTGAACCAAATATGATAGTTTTATCAGATGAGGGTTCTATTTTTTGGATCTATTTCAATGCTTCATAAATTGAAGGAATGAATATTGGAAGAGTTATATGTCACATAAAATCAGAATAGGACTCTTCCTCTTCTGTCTCTTAATATTTTTAATTATTATTCCCCCCCTCTAGGGATAATATTCAATGTAACTTTAATATGTGATGTGATATTTATGGGATTCCATATATATTCTCTTAGGGTGGCATGAACATGATAATATATCCATCAATTCATCTGATCATTGAACTTCTTCCACACCTAGCTGTAATTTCTTTCCATTTATCATATTTATCAGTTCGGAGATAGTTACACAAGTAATTTATTCCAAAGAGTTATCTAATTTCACATGTCCAATGTTGACCTTTCATTGCATGATATATTTGATGATGACGAAATACTAGATTTTGTAACCTAGCCTCCTATAGAAGGAGAAGTTGTAAGGTAAATTTATGATATTGGCTGCATTGGGTTTCACAGGTTGTGGAAGATTAAGAAAATATTTTTTCATGCCTGTAATGAAATAACTGGGTGCCTTCTTATTTTAGAATGGAAATTCTTTGATTATACATTCTATAAATCTTTGGCTACTCGGATATTTTTTTTCTTCTTAGAGGGGCTGAGATTGTGGTTAGTGCCACTCTCCGGGAGGCACTGGGTTATTTAGGGCATATATTGGAGCTTGAATATTAATTACTAACTACAAATAGTTTTAGGGAAATAAATTTCATGAAACTCTCCATCCAAAGAATCCCATAATAAATTGGCAATAATGAATTGGAGATAATGTCCCCCATGTCCGCCTCCATTAGGAAAAATGTTGTTGACTAGAATCGAGGGTATAAATTTATCAGAACATGGGATACATTATCATTTATAAGATAAAAATATCGGGAGATAGGATGAATCAATCGGAAAAAAAAATTGTGACTTTTTTAAAACTAAATCCAAACCATCCAAACATGATTGTATAAATCAAAACTGATATATATAAAACTCTCCATATTAAATTCCAAAAGAATAAACGCTAATGGAATGACACAAAAAAAATCACCAAAGGTCCAAACTAGAAATTTCAAGCATAGCCCCCAAACTACTCCTATAATCATGAAACCATTTCTTTATATTCATAGGAATGGAATTCAAGTATACTGTGAAGGAAAACCAAACCCTTGCATGTTTATATTATAAGATCATAATAATACACCAATATGAATGAAGTAGAACTGAAAAGCACCTAAATAGGTAAATAACTAACCAACCTCCCTAAGGCTCACTCACAAAATAAGGCATCCATGTATAATAATACATAATACGAATCCCCTCGAGGATAGGGTATACCGTAGAAAATTCCGACCGATTAGAATACATAACACCCCAATGTAAGACATCATAGCACTCCAACATCTTTCTAATATATTGCATCACATCCCACATGCACACACATGGGCCATCACAACACATCACATCACACATGCACACATCAGGGACATCAAAACACATCACGTACTGCTCGAAAAAACCTAGTCCATCAGAAACCATCTCATGCCAATGTAAATTGGGATAACTCATCACATCTCATATCAAAGACACATGGGATAAGAAATAACAATTCATAAAAAAGACACCTTTGACCACACATTAGAACTCACCTGAAGACACTTGTTCCACTATAGTCTGGAAGGGGTAGTAGGGAAGAGTAGGTGGCCAACCATCCATCCTCCCACTGAGATTTTTGGGAAAGGAACCTTCTCACGAATCTATGTGGGTGTTGGAACAGAGTGTTGGATGAGTGTGTGGTGCATATATAAATCAGAAGAATATAAAATTTATATAAATATAGAGTTACAATAAACAAGAAAATCAAATTTTTTATAATATGAAAAAACAATCTCACAAAATCCAAACAAATCACTTCAACATCTAAATTAATGAAAACACCATACCAAAACACAAGACACAATTAATTATTTTGTCTTTAATACACTTCAATGAGTATCAATTTATCAAAAAATTCCACTATTAAAACCACTTTAATTTATGTACTCAACATTCATTATAATCCTATATTATTTCATAATACACAATATTTCAAATTTCATCCCATTAGTTTGTATATAAATATTAATCTGTCTATCAACACAACAAATAATCAATTTCCTCATCAAACAAACCCATTTGAAATTATTAATAAGTTGTATTAATTAATTTAATAATTTGGTAAATATAGTGGAAACAAACACACAACATAACCACATCCCCACAACCCATCTTCCACATTCATATAATTTTATATCCACATCCACTTTCACACCCCCACTGTAAAACCTCACCACAACCACAATCGCAGTTCTAATGAACCTCTATATCTCATCCACTTCCCCCTCAAACATAAAAACATAGAAACTACATTTCAAAAAATATATCCTATCAAAAAAATGGTTTTTATTTCTAATAGGGGGATCATATTAATTTTCTTTCCACAACCACTTTCACATCCCCACTATACAACAACCATCCCAGCCCCACTACACCACCATATCTCATCTGCTTCTCCCACACACAACATAAAATAGCCACTACACATCACCTCAGTCCATAAAACAAAAACCACAATTATTAGAAACATAATATAATATATCAAACACACAACACATTTTTAGATTTAGAAAAGGTGTCTCTTATTAAATTTAACTTATTTATTTACAGGTGTTATCACAGAAGCCATAAGATCCTGGTAAATATGTTTAATTAATTAATAATACGTGATTTTTAATTTATTTATAGTGATAATAAGATAATTAAAAAAAGGTTTCAATAGGATTTTTTTTATAAATAATAATTCTATATACATATATGTTTTTTTATCAAGGAATCACACCCATACAATCACAATATCAAATCAAATAAAATGAAATCAAAAAAAGGAAACCCAAACATAATTCACATACCCCTACAACTTTAAATTTAATATAATTTGATTAATTATATTAATTAATTAGGATGAAATCATCTTCACAAGATATGAAAATAATAAACCCATCCTGGATGATACACATAAATAGATACAAAGGGAAGAATACATGAATGAAAATAAACTTTCCCCTTCTTGTTACCCCAAATCATGGGTGGACGTATAGGAAGAAACTACATCTTTGATAGTGAGAACTCACACCAAACCTAGAAAAACGTCATATGCCTCTATGGAAGATGTATTTGGAACCTCCCATATCAATATGAAAAAATAATGAACAATGTGAAGATCTCCCCCTTAGAAATATTAGGTATGAATCCAATGGGATTTGAAATGATTTAGTTCACTATTAATGGTGTATCCTATTACCCATAACTGTTTTAAATGCATTAATGGTATTGAGGAATTTTGAAATAAAGGATATGACTAGGGTCCTTTGAAATGTATTTAAAATCATAATTAATGAATTTAATCCCATTTTGCGTCATAAAATGTTTCAAAATGGAAAATCAATATTTTTCTAATAAACTGAAAAATTCTAGAAAATAGAAAACAATTTTAAATGAACTGTTTCCAAAATTGAACACCCCCAGGATGACACACTATATGATATGAAACATTTCACGAATAACACACCACCATAAATTATATGCCCCCAAAAACGACACAACGCTAGAGGGAAATGCTGCCAGAATGACAAACTGCCTGGATGACACTCCACTAGAAACGAAACACTTACATAATGACACACCACCAGAATTGACACACTTCCAGAAATTAAATGATTCTAGAATGGGACACCTCAAAAAATGACCCACCACCATACTGAAATACCGTCAGTATGACATACCGATAGAATGGAACACTGCAAGAAATGACATGCCTCCAGAATGACACAACATCCGGATAACACAACACCAGAATGAAACTCCACCGGAATGAAACATCACGAGGACAAAGCACTTCCACAAATGACTCACATCTAGAAATTACATGCCTCTATAATAACACACCTTCATGATGACACGCTTTTGGAAAACCAGATATTTTGGAAACTGTTTGAGCAAGAAACTATTGGAATGAATCACTATTGGAAAAATATAAATTTTGTAAACTATTGGAATGAAACCATGTTTGAATGACTCACCATTTTAAAACTGATGATTTGTAAAATTATAGGAATGTCACACCATTGGAAAGACTACCTGTCCCAAAAACACAACAGACTAGCCCAAGAAACCACAAATATTAGATATTAGAAAATTTAACAGACTGGAAGGTCCAAGATGTTACATCAGATACCTCTTAGACTATATTTGACCAAAATAATTCAATATCATTCCAGATTAAAAGTGAGGAAGGGTCTGAACAACAATCCATTGAGATACTTCTCAGTGATCTCATTAAACCTAAAATACCACCGACGTTCAAACCCAGTAACCCAAACTATCATAATAGATAAACAACCATTAATTCCATGATAGAGCAATCATATAATTCTATCATGCATGTTAAAATTATATATTATATAGGTGACACTAACTCACCCACATTAGTTTAATCGTATCATAGTAAAATTTTTCTATATTAGGAATGTGGTATTCAATTTTTCCCATGATGGAACATTATCAAAAATCACACAGCATACATAACATCAAGGAGAAAACAACATATTTCAAAAGGTATTAAGGTATAAATTCCACATCATAAGGAAACCATATAACAAAAAACACAAAACAACTATGGGGACTAGCCCCATATTTTCATACCATGCTCTCAAGTACCCTCATCTAGGACACAATTCCTCCAATACAGCCGGAATAGTGGAATGGTTCATCCTCTATAATAAAAAAATTGAAGGTATTTGAATGTTGTTAGGAAAAACCAATCTATAATGCTCTTCTAAATATATTCATTATATTTGGAACCCAACATCCACCAGGGAAAAGAATTTCATATCTACGAAAAATGTTTACAAAAGTATCCAAAGGTAGATAACTCTTAAATAAGAATAGGACCACATATATGGTCATAACAAAAATAACACCTAAAAAATATTAACTAATTAAAATAAATTAATTATTTTAACTAGAAATCATCATTCACAAGTTCAAAAAATTAAAGTAACCTCACAAACCCCCTTCATTTGAAATGAAACATCTTTTTTTATGATATTTTTCTTCCATAAAATATTTTCGAAGCCTTTAAATGTTTTATTTCACAATTTCATTAAATTTATTTCAGAAAAATATAAATTAATATTTTTTAAAACCCATGGAACTCTTTTAAAATATTCTTAACTAAAATAATCAAATATTTCACAACCTTCTCATTTTATAAAGATTCTATATCAAATAACTACTTCAACTCAAGTACATTTTTTATGAAAAATAAAATTTTCTTTTTTATTTTTATTTATTCATTATCAATGGTTTTAATCACACAAATCATATCATTTTAAATCACTTGTTACATGTCACAAATATGACATATGACATTCAATGTAAACAAAACAAAACAAGATGTTAGAGTAATTCCCATTACCATGTTATAAAATTTCCCATGTTTTCTAATTAAACATTATTCATTAGGAGATTATGATTCCAAAAAATATAATTTTTTAGTACCAACAAAAAAACTCATATTAATACAAATATAGTTGATTCATATTTACGAATATAAGGATTTCATCAACCACACCATGATATTATTCACTTTGGGCTGTAATGAATCACCAGAACAGTTTTAAATCGTGTCGTAAAATAAAACATATTGATGTGGGAAATAGTTTCCCTCTAATCATATTATTGAAGTAATAATAAATTTCATCAGCATGAAATAATTCAAAAAAAAAACAACCAACAAGATTACAGTAAATCATTCCCATCACATCCTTTCAAAAAGATTTACACATGGGAGGCAACCCCATTATTATTAATATCAGGATGACCATTATATTTTATTACTAATTTTATGTTGTTAATATTTTTTATGGGCGGTGAGGTATTTCGACATCATTATCAGACCTCAAAATAAAACAAGACAATAAACCAAGACACTCATATGTCTCATCCAAAACACATCAATACTACTAAGCATCACAGAAATTGGAAAAACATATTATCTAGTGGAAAAGATCACCAGACATTCTGGTCAATCATATAACCACATCACTTTACCATCCATATGAAACTTCATTTATCACATAACCAAATAATCTATATCAACCGTCACACTTACCCAACCCAAAATCACCACTAAATTCCCCTCATCAAATCCCTAAGAACACATGTCAAGGGATTCCCTCTCCCATGCCATAATATTATCCTCTTTGGAATGCACTGACACACCTGCATGGTATTAATAGGGTAAAAGTATAAGGCATCTCAACTAGTGATCAAGTTTCCCCCTCTATGTATTCTTGAAGTTTTTAATGTCATATCACATAAGGAAACAAAACCAGAATAATCACACATAGCATCAAAACATTCTATTTTCCATAACTATATAGGGGCTTACATTAATTCCCCTCATTATTTTGCATGGGTAATTTCACACAATTTTAAATTTTACATTGGAATAGGTTCATTAACCATATATCAATTATTATAATTTCATGTATGGTCTGGTTAAAAAAGCAGTCATATCAAGGGTCACATAATATATAACAATCACAACCCAAACATTATTTCCAACAACTGTTATCATCTGCAAGTCATGTCAACACACAAATGCAATGATAATAATTCAACCACATACAACACTCATCCTTTCTGGGTTATTTCTTGTGAAAATCCATACCTTTCATTTAAATTGTTCTGTCATGAATCCATGATAAAGATAAAACTATACACATGTTATCTCACACAACATGTTCAATATGTTTAAACATGATATTGTATGTTCATCTTATTATCATATTAATGCACTTACAGTATTCATATGAAAATTTATACATGATAGATTCTTATTTTCAATTAAATCATTCCACTATAAACAATAATATTTTAGAATTTTTGAATGCCTGAATGGCCCGAAGGCCTTCATTTTTATTGATTTTTGAAACCCCCATTTCAAGAGATGCGGGGGAACCCTTTCAAGGCCCATAGGCTCAGAGATTACATATACTGTAGGCTTAGGATATTTCATGACCCGAAGGTCATATGGAATTCAACCAGACTGTCTACAAGGAATAGCCCCTCCCCAGCATCTGCATCATGATAGTAGCTCTCCACCTTTTCATAACCGTCGGGCTAGGATTCCCGTGAAAGCACATGCTGGAACCGATGGCATAGCCATACCCTCTCATTCTGACAATCCATTTGGATTTTCTCTGGTGAGTGCAACTGCTCTGAATCCTCTTATGGGGCACCTTCTTTATTGTAGTGTGTTTGGGCCTGCATTCATGTGACTCGAAAGCCTTGGGGTGGCCCGAAGGCCTTGAGAATCAACTGGCCCAATGGCCTTGGGTGGCCTAAAAGCCTTACAGGACCCGAGGACCAAACTAGTGGCCCGAAGGCCCCGATGGATGAATATTTTTGGCTACTACAGTAACGAACAATGCCTGATAAAGTGCCTGCTACAGTACTCCTACAGTACCTAGAAATATGCCTCCACCCAGATTTGATCTCGGGTCTCTTGGATGCACCTAGCGAGTCCCCAACAACTAGGCTAAGTCTCTTGTGCATATTTTATAATTATTTAAATAAAACATGTTTTATGTCCATGAAATAAAAAATACATATGTTTTATTACTATATATCATTATTTACCCTGCTTAAGCAAAACATTCATAAGTCATTTCTTTGATCAAGGTAACATTATTATATAGAAAAATAAAAATATCATGATCTATATCCATATTAAAATGCAATATTATAAACATGATACTTGCACATGCCTAACATTGTACAAATTCCCTAGTTAAAATGAAATGTTTTCAAAATTAGTCATGCATACCATGACAAACTACTAGCTTGTGGGGAGATTTTATTTCAATAATAAAAATTATTTTTTTGGAATATATAGTTTTAACCATTTAAATAGTTTTATAACTTAACAAGTTACCACAAAGCATTCTTACATTTCCAAAAATTAAGAAATAAATGTAATAAAAATTTCTACCTAAACACGTGCTTAAAATTTATAGTTTTATTAAAATTATATATTTGTAATCATGTGATAATAAGTAGAAATTATTTTCTTCATGTTTTACTCCTTTTTCTTTCTAATAATCACATGATCTCATACTTACAGGGAATTTTTTGAACAACCGAACCTCTCTAGCCAAGCGAAGGTGAATGATTATAGGTGACCACTGTGAATATTTTGAGAAATTAGCCTTCTGGTTTGTCCTCATCAATCATACTACTTTTTCTATGGAAAAAAATACTAAACCAATGGATGCGCTAGATTGAAATTGAATAAAACATTATTTTTGGTGAAATAAATTTAATTAAATGAAAGGAATACTAAATCACATTTTTACCATAATAAATCAAATCATGGTTTAAAAATAATTTATTTTATATTGGTTGTGTGGAATATACATCAAGGTTATAGGATTCATATTGGTTTTCAAAATTAAATAGGCGATCAGATCGAAGTTCACTAAGAATGATTTTATAACAATTTGAAACATTATAGAAACTAGTAGTTTGTAATAAATTCCTAAAAAATTATGAAAAATGTAATTCATTTAAAATAATGATATAAAATGAAAATAAATAACCCATTAATACCTCCTAGATGATTTAAAAAAATAGATCATGATAGTTAGCCATGATTTTACTCTTTCTTTTTTGGTACATGAATAATTTAGGAAACAATAACAAGGCCATCATTGCAATAATTTTATGTGAACGTCCTGAAAATCACAAAAAAAATGATTCAATAAATTGTTTTAAACTTCACAAAAAATCTAATTCAAATAACAATGTAAGACATCAGGATGCACATACCTCAACTTGGTGTCAACACTATATGCAGTACTACCTCACTTAGTCATTTGGTTGGATGAGTGTCCATGTTCTGGATCATCATGGGCTCTATAATCCCATTTTCAATAAGGTTTCTAGGGCCTATGTCACACACTGAGGTCAACTAGAACTATTTACATACCAACCCATGAATTCCATAATATAACTTACTCATTACTCAACATGATCTCTCAACCATCAGCTCTGATACCAATCATTCAAGACACTTCAAACCAAAGATACCCCTCTTGATCTCGCAATGAAGAAATGGAGATAGGGAACCCCAAGTACTGCCTCTAACAGTCCCTAGGTTGTTTAATCGCACCAAGGGTAAAAATACCTCATAATATGGTGGTATTACCCTTTATAAGAAACCACGATTGATGTATATAATGAATCAACTTCAAAAAAATAGATTTAATAATATAATATAAAACCAAGACATCCAATAATGCATATATAAATAGAAAATGATACAAATAAATTTCTCCTAATGAATGACCAAAAGAATACAATCTAAGGCAACGACAAAATAACAACTAAAAAGATCCAAAATAGAAATTCCCATCATGGTCCACAATTTCCTCCTATCATCCTGAATTTTTTCTCATGTGTGTATGGTGAGAATACAACTATATTTAGTTGGAAAACCAAAATAAATCATTCACATGTGAAAAGATAATACTAAAGCACCTATGTGAATGTAGTATTACCAAACTACACCTAAAGAGGAATACATAAAATCTACCCAACCTCACTAAATCTCAATTAGCAAAAAAGAATCCATGTATAATAATATATATTATTAAGCACATTGATGACAGGGTAACTCATCCCATTTTACCACTAATTAGATGCTCTCACACCGCAACAAAATACATTATGGCACACCCAACTCTTATTAATATATCTTCTCTAATCCATATCACACCATCCTGGGCCATCAAAATACATCACGACCCACCAGCACACACTTGGATCTTCACAACACATAACATCCCACCCGCACACTCATGGGACATCAAAAAACATCTCATCCTAAAGACACCTAAGACCAGAAATAAAAACTCATCCTGAAGACACATGGGACCACACATCTAATCACACTCTAATAAACATGGGTTGATATCTTCTAGAAGAAGGAGCAGGGAAGAGTAGGTGGCCATCCATACTTCCTCCTACTATGATGTTTCTGAAAGACACCCTCCAGCATGACTATGAAGGTGTTAACACATATTGATCAATAAGGGATGGGTTCATGTAAAAATAAAAATAACATATAGTGAATATATATATATATATCTATATTACTCAATTCAATCATAGGGGTTTATAATAAGAACAACCCATCTCAAATAATCTAAAAAAATCACTTCCACCTATAAATGTATAAAAACACACATATAAACACAGTTCACAATTAATATTTTTACCTTTAATCAATTTTACTGAGACTATATTTTTCAACAAGTTCCACTTTGATAGACTTAATAATTTATTCACTCAACATTCCTTGTAATCATATTTTATTTTGTAAGACATTGTATTTCATAATTCTATCCCATTAGTTTGTATATAATTATTAACCAATTAACCAACACATAACTTAATAAATTTATTTAAAACATGAGAATTTGAAATTATTAACAAACAATATTAATTACATTAATAATTGTGTTAATATGTAAGAACCAGCCACATAATAGAAGAACAACACCATATCCCAACCACTAATACCATATCATTTTACGACTACAAGAACTTTCATAGACCCACTGCACAACCTCACCACAACCACCATTGCAGACCAACTGCAGTGCAATATCTCATCCAATTTCCCCCCCACACAACACAAAATATCCACCAAACATCACATAAATCCCACACACACAAACCACAACCATTCCACACATCACATTATATATCAAAACATAAGAAATTTTCTTATTTTTTGAAAGGGATCTCATTTAATTTTACTTCTTTATTTTAGGGTGTTATCACAAAAACCATAGGATTCTAAGTAATCTATTTAATTAAATGAATGTGGTTAATAATTTATTTAGGTTGATAATAATATAATAAATAAAATAATTGATTCAAGAGGATGATTTTTCCACCAAATCGTGTAACAAACATTCATGGATTTTATTAACACATTACACACATACAATCACAATGTCTTATATAATAATATCAAATAAACAAAAATATAAAATAATATAATTCAAAATACTCTACCCCATTAAATTAAATATAAACCAACTTATTATCATTAATAATTTGGAGGAAACCATGTTCACAAGAGGCGAGAATAATAAACCCACCCATAATGATACACATAATGTGAAATGAAGGAATCACTAACTAGAAGAAAAAACCATTTCCTTATCTCACTGCACCAATATAAGGGGGTGTATATTGTAGGAAATTGGGTTTGTGACTGTGAGAACACAAGACAACACTATCATCTTTTCCTAAAACTCCATGGAAGAAGGATTTGGAACCTCCAATATCAATATAACGAATAAAGAACAAACTATTTGAAGAGATCTGCCTTTGTAAGAGTAGATCTGAATCCAATAGAACATAAAATTGTATAGTTGACCAGCAAAGTTGTATCTCATTGAATCAATGGGTATTAATATTTTTGAAGGACTTGAGAAATTTTATGAACTATGGATATTATTTACCTCCTTTGAAATGACTTTGAAACACTTAATTATATAATTTTAACCAATTTGTCATTATAAAATATATAGAAATGAAAAATCTAAATTTTTTATATAGAAAAATTAAATAAAAATGCAAAAAATTTAAAAATGATTTGTTTACTGAATGACATACATCCTGGATAGAATGAAACACCTATAGAATTTACATGCAATTAGAAATGATAGGCTCCTAGAATGACACACTACATAGATGACACACCTTGAAAAATGGCACACCACCAGAATGACACACTACGAGAAATGGAACACCGCCAAAATGATAAACCACCAGAATTTTCACACTGCATGGATGACACACTACCAAAATGGAATGCTAAAATAATGAAATTCCACCATAATAACACGCCACCCGAAATGAAACGATGCACGGTTGACACACCGCTAGAGTGACATTCCCCCAGAATAACAAGACTGTAGAATGACACATCACTAAGATGTATCACAATTAGAATAATGTTGTAATGGAACCCCATTGGGATAACTCATTTATGAAAAAAAATGTGAATATAGAAACTGCTGGAACAACACAACATTAAAATAAATCACATGTCACAAAAAAACAACCTAGAATACTGGTGGACACCTCAAAAATTAGTTTTTTTAAAACATAATTGATGGGAAGGTCTAAGATATTAAAAAAATAGTTTTCTATACATTAAAAATGCATTATTATCTGGTGAGATAATGGCATGATATTTAGATCAAGTTCAGCATCTGGAATCCTCTAGAAATTATGATTTGTCTGAAAATATTTGGATTCCATATGGATGCATCATTTGGATCATATGTGTCATAATATCATCCATACGATTTTAATAATAGAGCTACGAAGGATTATCTTTTAATGGAGGGATGCTGATTTAATTGTTCAACCCTTTCCATCTTGATACAATGTTAGACACCTTTTCATTCTTTAATTTCCTGCATTATTTAGGTCAATAATTATTTTTCCCATATTATTGTGCTAAAATGATAATGTAATTGATAAATATGTTCTTCCCATCCAAAAAATAATTTTATTGAAAGGATGTTATATAAAATAAAGGAAATCCTTATTTGAGTCTCCACATAAAATATTATCTTTTCCACCTCGAAATGATCTCGAGGTACCATCATCAAATTGAACCATCACACGAAGTGCATGAGATAATATTATTAATCTATTACACCGTTGAAGGTAGAGAATGATAGATAACATAAGTTGGATGGGGGTAATTTCACCCACCCATTGAAGAAATGACTTCTTCTCTAGATACACAGGTGTGTTTTAACCTTCCAAGGCTTCAACTCGAGAAAATTTGGATTTAAGGAAATTGAGATGTCCCTCGGGTAAGATTTTCCAGGATTCCTCCTTTATGTGATAAGAGTGCATGGATTGATGAGCAAGACCCATTTTTATTTACATATAATCCTCAATTTGTGACATCACTGAATGATCAACCTAGTGTGGGAACGATTTTCACCACAATGAATGGAAGATGTTAAATTATTTTACTTCCTCATTTATGTGGAAAATCTACCGAGATTTAGAGATAACATGTTTCTCATATGCCTCTCTTTTATGAGGAACAACCCTTTCCAGATCTTTGTGAATAAAGATATTCATCTCATCCTGAATATGTTACTTAGTAGGAATGTTTCCCCAATGTACATCCTCGTCCAGTTGTCTGATTTTTTTCATGTTAATCTCATATTGTTCCAACTTCTTCTATAAAAAAAATTTAAGCTGTTATTGGTGATGTGTGGGGCATAGATACATCTTTACCATTATCCTTGATTTATTTTCTATATAGAGGTTGACACCTAATAATTGAACATTTTTGGTTTCATATTATCCTTCGGTACTATATAAGTGAAGCCTTAGTTGGTGGATCTATATTACTCACTTATCTATTCTTTTTTCTATATTGTGTCCCAATGCATTTGAATATTGATCCACGTTATCTATTTTATTTATTGTGAGGAAATTCATCAAGGTGTATCATGTAATGGTAGTTCTCCCATTACACATAAAACAATATAGTGATTATGTGCTTCTTCCCTGAGATCCGTTTTTCAATCCCATGTCCCTTTTAGACCTTTTTAGCTTACAATACATATGGGGTTTGAATGCCTATGCAATATTTTCCTACCATCATGGTCTGAGAAAAGTGAACTTGAGGGGTTTTTTGTCATGATTTTGGAATGGGGTGTCTTGTGTTGAGTAGAATTGGTGGTATGTTGACCATCTATATTTACCTAAAAACAAAGATAAGACCCAGTCCATCCTTGGTGATGAAAATGTTAAGCATTTCCATATCTCTATGGTTTGCGGACAATTTAGGGGCACCATCATATCTTTTTACCTTTTGGAGAGGTTTTTATGACTCTGTATGATGATTTAATGATTCATGGTGTAGAAATTGTGATATAAATACCCCTATACCTACATAATGGGGTTGATCTAGAACCACAACTGATTTCTCTAGGACCCCCTTAGAATGTGATGAACCAGGTAATAACGATTTAGATAAATGTTCCCCAAAACAATAGGTTGCGGTTGTCATGAAGATGATGCCTATATGCCCATAATCCTCTTAAATATAGATGATTTGAGATGTGGAGGTGGTAATAAATATTCCCCTCGCCCAATGGACAAGGTTATCTTATGGATGAATCCTATTCAATATACATCTATGACCCATTTCATTTCGAGCAATTGTGCTTGTTAATGAGATGGGTGAAATAGAAGCACATGGTGGGAGTCATTTTATATGGGTATTTATCGGGATGTCCTTAACATAAACATCAATGTTTGAAATGAAATATCTTTATTTTTTGGGTCCTAACTTAAAAATTCGATGGAAGTCCTGTGTAACTATTTATATGTCTTGGAACCATTAAATCGGAGAAATTTTGAGGTATTGATCAACTAGAGTCTGCATTACATAGTCCCATGATTTCGATAGAGTTTATATCATTACAAAAAATCATATCTACAATATTTTTCTATTCTAGAGGTGTGGTGAAGTGTACCACTCAACCCATTCACCATCCACAGATACAGATACTCAATAAGGCTTTGATTATTAGTTTCTGATGATTTTTGGTGTAATGGTGGAATTGTTTTATTGTTTTATGATATTCTTTTCCAGTTTCATGACTTATTCGATGTAGTTAGTATTTTGTTACATTTTATATCAATGTATGTTTGTGGTATGATGGTGACTATTGTACCCAATATAACGGCATCTTCTAGCCTTCAATAATTGATGTGTTTTTCACATATTCTTGCAAAGGTAAAGAATACCCTCATTCTATAACTCATATAGGATCTTATAGATAGATGTATCAATGCTCCATAACATGGTGGAGATGTTTTTTTCATAACCCTATATGTATATATATTAAAACCTCCTCTTCATCAGACATACACAGCACCACCAGGTCAGACAACAGAGGTCGCTTTTATGGGTTTCCTGCAGACAGTGGGGGTGTAATACCTATATTTGTTAGGGAACTATATATGGTTGAACCCTAGGTATTTAGAGCCACTTTATATTATGGTTTTTTTTGGTAACCTTTGTAAACACAGGTGTGTAGGAATGTAAAGGATTTTATTATTGGAGGGAGATAACACTGTGGGGAGGTTATCCTTGGTGGATTCCAGGAGTGTAGACCCATTTATCCATCTTCAAATTACCTATAAGGGGAATATTGGGGTAATTATGTCCTTCTACTATAGTTGATGTAAATACAGACTGTTGAGGTGTTGCATATTTACATCGACCATCCCCAAGGCTTCTAAAATTTAGGAGACCTAGTATATTGGCCACATTCTGTGTCGTGGGTAGAATATGATGATATGAAATTTTTGGATGTGTAGTGGTATTATCCAACTATATGATGGATTAATGAATAAGTTAATAAACATATTATTTTTTAGGAATTTTATCCCACTACTGAGAAGTGGTTGAAGTATTCTTGTGAGATTGTGTATTTCTGGTATGATATTGATCCTTCCAATAGGTGGTTGCTATAATATTCCAGTGAACCCAAGAAAAAGTGTGTATTTGAACCCTGTTAGAATATTAATTCCATTTCAAAAACTTCCAATGGACATTTATAATGTGGTAATCTATATGATCATCCTTTTGTTTTGAAGGATACTGGTACAGTCATTCATTAGTGGAAGTAGGGATATGGGCCTGATTTTAATGAACTGCTAGAATATACCATGTATCTTCCCTGAAAGAAAAAGGAGACTATCTCGAGGTAGGTTTTTCTCTCACTTGGAGAGCCTCGATTGGAAAGGGAATATGAACATATTCCAATGATTTTTGAGTATTCTAGTATACATTTTCATTGGTAATATGAGCATATCCCATGGCAAGTGCCACTCTCATACGGTGATCCCCAGTTGAATGAGAATATAATCATGGTTTGGTACCTTTAGAGTATGTCGCTTGAATTTTTTGATAGGAATTACTGACTATAACGAGTCATGTTCTGGTCTCACATAGTGATCCCTTGTTGGAATGAGAATATGTGCACAGTTCAGTGCCTCAACATTTACCATAATATGCTAATAATTCTCTTGGATGGGGGAAATAATGTTTGATATCTATAGAGTATCCACTTGTTCACACTGATTTGAGTTTTGTGATTATCTTTATATTGGGATATTAATATGTACATTTCCCTGTATCTATAACAACATTTGAATATGTCGGTGCAGTTCATCATCTATTTCTATAATGTAGTAAAATTTTAACAATGTGTGTACTAGAATATAGGCCTATAAATTTTCTTTATCCGATACTTAATAGAATATATATTTGATTGAATCAGGGATATAATAACACTCATGCACTCCTTATTTCAGAAATTTATGATAATTTGATTCATGCATGGTGAAAGGATTATTATCCTAACCCATGCTAACTGCAGAAATATGCATGTAGACATGATCTGAGTGACGATGGATATTTGTCTACTTTCTTGTTACAACCAATGTACACTGATGGGATTCATTAGAGGATGTGTTGATATGATACCACTTCTAGTAATCGACAGCATTTTGTAACTGATTTTCATTCCTTGTTACTCTTTCATGAGTATCCAATGCATAAATTTAGAGGGTGGTCCTCATAATAGGAAACTAAGAGGCACTGGAGGGATGATGCTTGAGATGTCAGCTAATAGGATCCCTCTTTAGAGGATACTAAAATGGAATGAAAATATATTTGAATCCATGATTCACATTCATCCAATATGAAAGGTACCTATTTTCATACTTTAGGGATAATATTTTGAAGTGTTTGGGGGTGGAAATGGGCACGACTGGTTTTACTAAATCTATATTTGGATGAGGATAACTCATCAACATCAGAATCGTGAGACCCTTTTAGGTATCCTCAATGGTTGGGATCATAACACTATGATTGTATTCCTAATGAATTACATTTGTCACCCAAAGATGAAGGTTTCATGTTTGTAATGTTGTTTTGTGACCTGTACGGGTCACAGCTATACCTGATGCTCAAGAATAGTTCTTAGATGAAGGAATGATCTTAGGTTAGGTATTGTTTGTGTGAGTCGTATCTATTTAAAAAGTCAATAATGATAAAGGTCGTCAATCAGTACATCACTACAAGTTATAAAAAACCCCAATCAGATATGCACATGTTAAATAGTTGTCATTTTTATTCACTGATAGATCATTTTTCATTAATTGACATATCACAATGAGAATATACATGTCGTGTGGTAACCTCAGTTTCATATGATTTCACATTGGGCATACCATTTTTGTTTTCGTAAGTGGCACTAAATACAATGGATGGATGCATGATGAGCCATTCATTTTTTTACTCGATAATTCACATTGGGGTCATTTTTTTCCTAGAAAGATAATGATTGGTTTGAATGAAATTGTACAACAGCTATTGGAAAATATATAGTTTTCAACCATGCAGGGGGTGACATGGTTAAATTAATTTTTTTCAAATTCGACATTGTGATATTTCCGAGAAACTCACAATTATTCTCACGTCTATAAATGGGTAGATATCTACTTTCCAAATGCAGTCAACAATTTGGGGTTTCCAATCCCAACGACATTGATATAGTCACATTATTCGAGAGGAGATGAGGTAGAGCTCATCACACCCTTGTGTGTGGAATTATTACCTACTATTGGACTCTCCTGACGATTTATTATAGGTTCTTGAATACCTTCCTAATACCAATGTGGAACTAGTAACAATAAAAAAATGATAAGGTGTAGAATCCTTTCAGATGTAAATGGTGGGTTCACTTAATGAGTCGAAATGTGTGTATCCAAGGATCAAAATCTATTTTATATCATTGATTATAAATGGTTAGATAAATATATATTGAATCCTTATAATCAGGTACACTTGAATTTCCTTCCATTTATAGAGGTGATTAATATTTCAAGGATGTAATTGAACCATTACGAGGAATCCTATGTAACGACCCGAAATTTTGAATAAATCATGTTTCCTAATTTTGTGTGTTATTTTCTTTTTTATACTGAAAAAAACTATTTCATTTGATAACATGAGTATAATTAAAATGAGACCGCTGGGTTTTGACTGTTATATGACTATTGGTTAATATGATCGTTACAAACTAAACGTTTCGATTATTGTCTCTAAATAAAAGTAATCTTGGTTAATTAATATAGAAAGAAGATTCGATGGCCTCACCCAGTATTCTTGGACTGAACAATGCCCAACTAATAGATCTTGGGAAGGATGTAGCACCACTGGGCTTTGCTCTGGACCAAACCCAAGACGAACTTCATTGTGTGAAGCTAGAACGGGATCGCCTTCGTGAAAAGTTGAAATGGATAGAAATTACTACTCGTGCGATGTTGGTCGAGCCTCCATCGGATTCTCTCACCTTAGCATACCTTATACATAGGTCCTATGCTAGGGTTATAAGGGGCAATGTAAGGAGACTGTAACTGCCTTGCGTAATCCATTATTTTAAATAAAAATTTTGATTTCTTCTTATGATGAAGTTTCTGAATTTTCAATTGTCCGGATAAATATAGTATTCATATTTTTGGTAAATTTTAGAGAAAGGATATTTTAAAAAAATGTTTATGTAAACCTTAAATAATTAAAAATGTGTAATGATCTTCAAAAAATGGTCTTCTACAATTATGTTTAGTACAAAATTTAGATTCTAATAAGATCAACTTAATTTTTAATGAATAGTAAATTATGAATAGTGATTTTATGCTTAGGATTAGTAATGGAACCAAATGGATTATTAATCTCACTTAAAGAATGTATTAATATAATCTAGGCTCCTTGATTAAGTAATGTGACTCAATAAAATGGTTAAATAATGGTTTCATAAATTATTAGTCAAGTATTAGTATTTTTGGGTGAATAGTGTTTTTAATTAAAAATTAAATTAAAAATATTTAGAAAATTATTTTTATAAAATCGATTTCATTTTTCAACTCAGAGCATCGATATTATGTTATGGTAATTTTTGGGGATTTTTATGAAAAAATGAATTTTCGGTGAATAGTGTATTTATTTAAAAATTGAATTAAAAATATTTATAATTTTTTTTTATAAAATGGGGTTTATTTTTGAAATCAGAGCATCAATATTTGGTTAAGGTGAAATTTCGGGATTTTTCTGAGAAAGTTGATTTTTCGATGAATAGTGAAAATACAGTTTTTAAGTTACGGGTGTTTAATGACATCATTAAATGATGTATTAAGAATGTAATCAATATGGTCGACTTGTAAATAGTAAGATAACGTATGATGTTTCCCAAGTGGCCAATACCATGGGAAAATACCATGGGCAAGCCCATGGTTTTTTCAAAACCACCAATGAGCTGTCCCTTGGCCATTAATGCTTTGTCCCCTCACTTTCCTTATAAATACCAAGCCATCCTCTCATTCATTCGACTCCCAACACTCCCCCAACATAGCACTGGTCTCATTACCTCCCATGGTGTACTCCCAAGGTTCCCCCAGGACCTCAAGATCCCAACCTTTGAGTTTTAAGAGTTACGTTTTAAGGTAAGGGATCCAAACTCTCTTTCTTTTCAAATACTCTATTTTACATCATTTCTTTTATGCTCCATGTTCTTATGATAGAGTATGTTATTTTATATTCCTCTTAATTTACTTTTCATGTTCATATGATGAGAGATCCCCTCTTACTCTCATCATTTCATTTTATAAATGTTTAAGTGGCGTCGTTAGGCTGCCGAAATTTTTGTAACGGATTCTTTCACCCTTATCATTTTCATGTTCTATTTTCTTGTCAAGTCATTCAAGTTAATTTTTATGTTGGGGTATGATCCTTATATCTATAATACTGATATTTTATGTTCATATGATGAGATACACTATTTTATCTCTTCAATTGATTTTTTTGATGTTTAAGTGACGCCGTTAGGCTGCCGAATTTTTAAAGGGTTCTTTCACCTTTCTCATTTTCAAGATCTATTTTAATGTAATGTCATGAAAGTTACTTTTTATTATGTTCGGGTATGATCTCTATATCTATCATAATTATCATTTATGTTCATATGATGATATACCATATTTTATCTCGTGAATTTTTTTTTATGTTTAAGTGAAGACGTTAGGCTGCCAAATTGTTAAAAGTTCTTCCACCCTTCTCGTTTTCAATATCTATTTTCATGTCACATCTTTAAAGTTCCTTTTTATTATGTTGGGGTATGATATCTATATCTTTCATACTGATCATTTATGTTTATATGATAATAGACACTATTTTATCTCTTCAATTCATTTTTTTAAGATTAAGTGACGTCGTTAGGCTGCCGAATTTTTAAGAGATTCGTTCACCCTTCTCATTTTCAAGTTCTATTTTTTGGTCATGACTTTCAAGTTACTTTTTATTATGTTGGGGTATGATATTTATAGCTATCATACTGATAATTTATCTTCATATTATGATAGACCCTATTTAATCTCGCCAATCCATTTTGGGATGATTTATGTGACATCGTTAGGCTGCCGAATTCTCATAAGAGAAATGTCATTTCTATTTTCATCCTTTCAAGTTCTTCATTTCATATAGTATATCATTCAAATTTCCTTACCATGTTCTTAAATCCTTTATATTCTGTTCCCATGATATTTTATTTATCATTTATCAGTGGGTGACCCATGTCCCCTCTTTTTTCAATGTTTTCTAAAACCATGTATCATAGCCATTATGCTACAGAATTTTTGTCTCAATATGTCTTTCTCTTTTTTTCAAATTATTTTATTTTATTAAGTGAATACTAAAATATCCCTAGTCTATAGGGGAATTCACATATATATCAGAATGTTTTATTTTAATTCTTGTATTTACATAAATGATACCCACTTTCCTTTTTCTGTGGGTTTAAAGTGACATATGGATCACGTCTTTAAGGCATTTTTTAAAAAAATGTGATGGCTATGAAATGAAACCCATTTCTTTTATGCTATATGTGTTGTTTATGAAATGATTGATGATGATATATGTCGATCACATGATAATAAAGAAAAATTTAATGGTGTGCCCTGATAGCGCTCCAATGCATTGGGTAAATACTTAATCTCTAGAGATGACCATTTTTAACGATGCCTTGGTGAATAACCATGGAAATTTTTAATGAAACCTTGGGGATTGACCTTGGTGAAATGAATAAGGATTGTCAATATTAAATTTTGTACCCACATCTTCATGTTATGAAATACGTTATTTTTATTATGATATACTTCATGCTTTTTTTCTCGTGCCTTAAAGTTCTTTTTCATGACATTGTTGATGTATCTCAAGTTCACATGTTAAATGTTTCCCCTTGTTTCCCTTACTTCTCCTTCTGCTCACCCTTTATTTTGATGTATGTCCCCAGGTTATGAGATGCAGTAATGAACATAGGATGAACCTAAGGATAAGCCATTCATTTTTTTAAGAAGAATGTTTTATGTTTTCATGTTTTAATTTCGTGTTTTCGAAGACACTAAACCTTAAAGATCCCCGGTTTTGTAAAATGTAATTAATGTTTTTGTGATAAAAGGAGGGATGATATAGTTGTTATCAAAGGATGGTTTAGTTATTTGTGGAAATTAGGATATGAAAAATCTAGGAATAACTCTATAGAAACTTTTAAATATAAGAAATATTCTTAGTATTTTGGGGAGTATTGAGTAAGGGGTTTCCAAACAAATACAACCATGTCTGGATACGAGCAGGTAGAGGCGTCTCTAGCACAGATGTACATAAGGGTAAAACCCGAAAACACCGCTTTGAGCGAGACTCGAACAGGAACAGGTACACGAAAATGGGCCTTGCTGTACTCTTGGTTACGACACTCCCAGGGGATATGCTTTGGTAAATTCATAAGCTTAGTATTAACCATTATTAAAGGAACAAAGATAAAATAAAATAAAGATACAAATAAGAATATATGATCATGGATAACCTAGATTGGGACCTAGGGGATCACAAGTTAGGGTATACTTTTCTTCTACATGTTTATCCTTCTATGTTTTAAGTTACCTTTTCATGATTATTGGATAAGTATTTAAGCCCCCAAATTATACGTTCTTTTCTTATTTAATGGCGGAAAATGGAAGAGCATTTCCCAACAACCAATGTGATAGGAAATGTGACGATTACCCTATTAATGTGATAGAGATGAAGAAAGATCAAGTTGAACATATTGTGATTATGCCAAACCAGATATCAAAAATCACAATTAATAATTGGTACCTAGTTGAATGCCAAAATTTATCAAGGAAGAAGAAGACAAAGTCTCAAGGATGTTCTTCTTATAAAGTTGATACGGGAAAGAAGACCCAATTTCTTTTTTGTGAAATGTGTGGGAAGAGGCACCAAGGCGAATGTCAGAGTGGAACCGGGAGATGTTTTAAGTGTGGGAAGATAGGGCATAAAGTAGCCAATTGCTTTAAAAAATTGTATAATGTGATGAATGTAGATAAGGTTCGATCTAATGTACCTTATATATTTCGATGTCGTAAGTGTGGAGAAGTTAGACAATATCCCAGGCAATGCACTCTTGGAAGGATGAGAAGCCTGATGAGCATCAACAATATTCAGGGACAAGGGAACAATGCATTTCCTATGCTAAGATGGATCATTATGACTGAAGTACATGTAACTTATTCAAAATAACTGTCTATGTCATGTTGTATTTTAGTCTATGCTCTATGAGCATATATTTTATGTTTTCTAAGATCATCAAGTCACCACCTATGATGATTTAATACCATTAAGGAAAAACATCTATTGTTATGTACCACATGTTGATGTAGTGAAGATCTTCTTTTAAAAAAAAGGGTGATTGGGGGATTAAAAATTGATTATTATTTTGGAAGACATTCACTATTTTGGGAACCCTATTTGATTGAGGTAAATAGATTACTACTGTATTTTCATTGAGGAGTAAGGGTTGACTTATATTTTGAAGAATCGATGAATTTAAGGCAGATTTATAGTAATTTAGGTTACTTATGGAAATGATTGACCTATCTTGGGGAAAATGTGATTAGTTCAGTTACTTTTGTTATAAGATGATTAGAGTGGTTGATGTTGTTTGAAGATTAACGATAAATTCTATCATGGAAGACTATGTTATGAGATAGTTTTTATAATTGGGTTTCAATCTTAGTTTGGTTTATTTTGAGGAATTTTAATGACAGTTATTTATGGAATGGACTATGATGAACTTTGGGTAGTACCATGGAACATTGAAGATTTAAAAGTAGTTTCCCTTACTATGGGATTCTTTCCTTTTGAAGAGTTGTTTTATCTTACCCTTTCTACTTTTGGGATAATTTTTAATGATAGAAGAAATTGATAGTTAATCTTTTGTGGATTACATGACTCTCAAAAAGATGATTCTTGTGTTTTGATGAGACCAAGTGTTTTGAATGCTCATCATTTGGAGAAAAGATTAGTTTTGGTAGAAACTTATCAAAGGATGAAACTCTACTTGAAGGTAGGTATATTTCCTTATGTTTTTGTCCTATTTAGTAAATGAATTCCTCAAAATTATGAAATGGAAAGTAAAACAAAAACATTGTTGGTTTACGTTTCCTACGAGGTAATCAAAGACTGTTTACAAACAACATAAGTTTGTGATTTTCTTATGGTTAACATTCTCCTAATCATGTTTTTTATCACTCTCCCTCAGAACTTGACCCTTTGTTTTCTCCTCCACGTCCATGTTTTCCTACATGGAATCCTAGTGGGGGTTAACGCAGGTAACCTTTGTAATTCCCTTTCTTTCTTTTAAAGTAATAGTTTTACTGACTCCTTTTCCGATGTGGGACATTCAATGAAATTTAAAAACCCAATTTTAAGAATTAAAAGGACATAAATTATTAATGGGGGAAGATTATAACAACCAGAAATTTTGAATAAATCTTGTTTTCCAATTTTGTGGGTTATTTTATTTTTTATACTCAAGAAAACTGTTTTACTTGATAACATGAGTATAATAAAATTGAGACTGTTGGGTTTTGACTGTTATATAAACATTGGTCAATATGACCACTGGAAACTAGACGTTTCGATTATTGTCTCTAAATACAAGTAATCATTGTTAATTAATATAGAAAGAAGATTCGATGGCCTCACCCAGTAGTCTTGGACCGATCAAATCTCATCTAACAGATCTTGGGGAGGGGTTAGCACCATTGGGCTTTGCTCTGGACCAAACCCAAGCCGAACTTCATCGTGTGAAGCTAGAACGGAATCACCTTTGCAGGAAGTTCAAATTGATAGAAATTACTACTCATGCGATGTTGGTCGAGCCTCCCTCATATTCTCTCTCCTTCGCACACCTTACACTTAGGTCCTATGCTAGGGTTATAAGGGTCTATGTAAGTAGACCATAACTACCTTGTGTAATCCTTTGATTTAAATAAAAATTTGGATTTCTTCTTATGATTAAGTTTATGAATATTAAAATGTCCAGATAAATATAGTATTCATATTTTTGGTGAATTTTAGAGAATGGATATTTTAAAAAAATGATTATGTAAACCTTAAATAAATGAAAATGTGTATTGAATTTCAAAAAAATGGTCTTCTACAATTATGTTATGTTCAAAATTTAGAGTCTAACAAGACCAACTTAATTTTTGATGAATAGTAAATTTTGAATAGTGATTTTATACTTAGGATTAGTAATGTGAAAAAATTTATTAGTAATCTCACTTAAAGAACGTATTAATATAATCTAGGAACCTTGATTAAGTAATGTGATTCAATAAAAAGGTTAAATAACGGTTTCATAAATTATAAGTCAAGTATTAGTATTTTCGAGTGAATAGTGTTTTTTAATTAAAAATTAAATTAAATATATATATATAATTATATTTATAAAATGGATTTCATTTTTGAACTCAGAGCATCGATATTATGTTAATGTAATTTTTGGGGTGTTTTCTGAAAAAAATGAATTTTCGGAGAATAGTGTATTTATTTAAAAATTAAATGAAAATTATTTAGAAAATTATTTTTATAAAATTGGGTTCATTTTTGAAATCAGAGCATCGTTATTTGGTTACTGTGAAATTTTGGGACTTTTCCGAGAAAGTTGAATTTTCGATGAATAGTGAAAATACAGTTTTTAAGTTACGGGTGTTTAATGAAATCAATAAATGATGTATTAAGTATGTAATCAATATGGTCGACTTATGAATAGTAAGATAAGTTATGAGGTGTCCCACGTGGCCAATACCATGGGAAAATACCATTGGAAAGCCCATGGTTTTGCCAAAATGACCAATTAGGTGTCCCTTGGTCATTAATGCTTTGTCCCCTCACTTTCCCTATAAATACCAAGCCATCCTCTGATTCATTCGACTCCCAACTCTCCCCCAACAAAGCTATGGTCTCATTACCTCCCGAGGAGTCCTCCCAAGGTGCCCCAAAGCCCTCAAGTTCCCATCCTTTGAGTTTTAAGAGTTATGTTTTGAGGTAAGGGATCCAAATTCTCACTTTCTTTTCAAATACTCTCTTTTAGGTCATTTCTTTTATGCTCCATGTTCTTATGTTGGAGTATGTTCTTTAATATTCCTCTTCCTTCCCTTTTCATGTTCATATGATGAGAGATCCCCTATTACTCTCATCGTTTCGTTTAATAAATGTTTAAGTGGCGCAGTTAGGCTGTCGAAATTTTTGTAACGGATTCTTTCACCCTTCTCATTTTCAAGTCTTATTTTCTTGTCAAGTCTTTCAAGGTCCTTTTTAAGTTGATTTATGATATCTATATCTATCCTACTGATATTTTATTTTCATCTGATGATATACCCTGTTTGTTCTCTTCAATTGATTTTTTTATGTTTAAGTGACGTCGTTAGGATGCCGAATTTTTAAAGGTTATCTCACGCTTCTCGTTTTCAAGATCTATTTTCATTTCAATTCTTTCAAGTTATTTTTTATTATGTTGGTGTATGATATCTATATCTATATTACTGATCATTTATGTTCATAGGATTAGAGATGCTATTTTATCTTATCAATTCTTTTTTTTTTTGAATTTTAAGTGACGTTGTTAGGCTGTCGATTTTTTAAAGGGTTCTTTCACCCTTCTCGTTTTCAAGATCTATTTTCATGTCAAGTCTTTCATGTTCATTTTTATTTTGTTTGGTTATGATCTATATATCTATCATTCTGATCATTTATGTTCATATTATGATATACCCTATTTGATCTCTTCAATTCATTTTTTTATGTTTAAGTGACGCCGTTAGGCTGTCGAATTTTTAAGGGATTCGTTCACCCTTCTAATTTTCATGTTCTATTTTCTGGTCAAGCCTTTCAAGTTCCTTTTTATTATGTTGGGCTATTATCTATATATCTATCATACTGATCATTTATGTTCATATGATGATAGACCCTATCTGATCTTGTCAATCCATTTTTGAATGATTTAAGTGACGACGTTAGGCTGCCGAATTCTCATAAGAAAAATCTTTTTTTTGTCTTCCTTTCATGTTCATCATTTCATATGGTATGTCATTGAAATTTCATTAACATGTTCTTAAATCCTTTATATTCTGTTCCCATACAGTTTTATTTATCATTTATGAGTGGGTGGCCCATGTCCCCTCTCATTTTAATGTTTTCTAAAACCATGTATCATAGCTGTTATGTTGCAGAATTTTCATCTCAAAATGTCATTCTCTTTTTTTCAAATTATTTTATTTTATTAAGTGAATACTCAAATATATTTCATCTACATGTGTATTAAAATATATATCAAAATGTTCTATTTTAATTATGGTATTTACATACATGAGACCCACTTTCCTTTTTTTTGTGGGTTTAAAGTGACATAAGGATCACGTCTTTAAAACAGTTTTTTAAATGTGATTACTATAAAATGAAACCCATTTCTTTTATGCTATATGGGTTGTTTAAGAAATGTTTGATGATGATATATGTGGCTCACATGATAATAAAGACAAATTTAAGGGTGTGCCCTGATAGCACTCCAATGCATTGAGTAAAGACTTAATCTCTAGAGATGGCCATTTTTAATGACGCCTTGGTGAATAACCTTGGTAATTTTTAATGACACCTTGGGGATGGACCTTGGTGAAACAGAAATTATTTTCAATGTTAAATTGTGTAGCCACATATTCATGTTATGAAATACGTTATTTTTATTATGATATTTCTCCTGATTTCTATCTCATTCCTTAAATTTCTTTTTCATGACATTGTTGATGTATCTCAAGTTCACATGTTAAATCTTTCAACTTGTTTCCCTTCCTGGGCCTTCTGCTCACCCTTTATTTTGATTTATGTCCTCAGGTTATGAGATGTAGTAATGAACATATGATGAACCTAAGGATAAGCCTTTCAAGTGTTTAAGAATAATGTTTTATGTTTTCATGTTTTAAGTTCCTGGTTTCCAAGACACTAAACCTTAAAGATCCTCGGTTTTGTAAAATGTAATAAATGTTTATGTGATAAAAAAGCAGGATGATATATCCTAAATATGCTATTTATAATTGGAATCGAAAAACATGTATTTAATTGAAATATTATAGATTAACATCTAGTGAAAATGATATATATTGGTTCACATAGGAACTGGTTGTAGAGCTCAAACCTTAAGACGACGTATTCTAAATCATGTTTATAGTAAGAATCTCATTCACTATTGTTTGATCATACACTCAAGACATAGCCCATGGGGGATTCCCTTTTATGGGGGTTGTTATAATTTTCCACTAATTTAGGATTATATAGTGAGGCTTCCCTATCTGGGGATATTCCTGATGTTAATGATATGCTCATTTCAAATTCCTGATCTCGTGTGAGCCATGTTCCTTGTAAGAAACAAGGGGTAGAATGTTTTCATTCACATTTCAAATGTATTATAGAATATTGCATTTTTATGACCCTTAGGGAATGTTTTATATATGAATTAAGCCTTAGTAAGGCATCCTAGATATCCTATTTATAGTCAGAATTAGAGTTCTTGTATAATTTTTATCTTCTCAATCTGTTGAGGGATGGGGAAGGGAGATGAACAAATATGATAGTTTGGGTCCAGTCTCTTTGAGTGTCAAATACCTAGAGGGAATTACATGGAGTTAGATACACATTTGAGCTTAGTACTCATGAAGGAATCATACGCCTCCCCTTTGTATAGGAATATGATTAATCATAGTTCAGAAGGCATCTCAATCCATTGATGTATAATGCACAGAGATGATCCTATAACAGGATTTAGGTTCCACAAGACTGAATGTTGGACGCATTGGGGGAATTACACCAAGATGAATTCACATAAGAAATAATTATATAGTAAGGTGTCCTACATATCATTTTGGATATGAATCTATATACTTATAGATTAGTAGATCTCTTTAAATGATGAGGGATGAGGTAAGGAGATGAACCCATAAGAGAGTTTGGGTCACATGGCTCTTACTATTGGATACATAGAGGGACTTGCATAGAATTATATTCTTATTAGTATTCATGAATTAGGATTTTGTACAAAGTATCATATTTGAATGTGAATAAAACTTATCATTCTTTAGTTTGGGGTAATTCCCAAAAAAACCCATTGGACAAAGTTATCATGATTCAAGACATCTCACTAGCATATCTTGATTATCCACCTGACATGTATTGGGTCTCTATATGACATTTATGAGTATTTTTGGACAAATCCATGTAAACTATAGAGCATTTAGAAATACAATCACACGATCCAATTTACTTTTTTTGGTGAATGTTACACAATCTAGAAGATATTTATAGAGGGTGTCACATGATCTTGCTGAAAATTATAGTGGGAATCCCATGATCTGTCTAACATTTCTGATGGAAATCTCATGATTTGGATTACATTACTAGACACTACTGCCTGAATTGGGTGAAATGTATGAAGGACTATGTAATACTTGGAAGACATTTCTAAAAGAAATTATGTGATCTGGATGAAAATTCTAGAGGGTGTCACATGACATGGGATACATGCCTTGGTTTCGTAATGGACATCTCCAAAGACCATCATGTGATCCCATTGACATGATTCGTGTATATTTAATAATTAAAATTGTATTTCTAAGGGGTGTTTCATGAGTTTGGAGATATTTTGTGCTACTATTTTATAATCTAGGTAGGTCATATGAAGCGTATAATGTTTATCAAATATTGCTTCAAATATTTCTTCCATATTTTTTCATTTTTTCAGTCATTATTTCATATATTCCTCAAGGTTTGTAAAATATTATCTTAATTAGGATTTATTTGACCCAGTAATTATGTGGATACTCCTTCACATGACCTAATTCACCCATTATGAGTCCATTACATAATCTATATGGAAAGATAGCTAAGCACAGATTCTAACCATGTGATCTTAGATGACATTAACTAGATTTTACAAAGGGGAATACACTTATGATCATGTTACATTCCACACAAATAATCCATCTACTGTGACAACATGTTGTAGTCACCATAATGTATCTATTTATAGTGATGAGGAGTTTATAGGAATCATTTAATTAGTTATACATAGAAATTTATGTCGTTTATATCATAGATATATGTTAGAGTCAGTGGAAGGATTTTTTCGTCACACACATCACATGATCCTACCATAGTTCATTCGAGGCAACCCATGATATTCAGTGACCATAATAATGCCTCTTCATTTTCATATTCACTGGAACCAGACCAATCAAGGGGATCATATAGTGACCCTCACTTTTCATTACATTAACAATACAAAAAGATTGGGTAATACTTAAAACATTATACAAAAATACACATGAATACCAGATTAGTCTTGTGCCATTGGAAATATGGATACATAAACACTTAATCATAAATGGGAAACATCTTCTCCCACTAGGTTATTCTTGACTAGCACCATTCTTAGTCACATCAAACATAATAAATATCTTTATAACACGGGAGAGGGAATCCTAAAAAGTAGCGAGCTTAGATTATTAGTAAGGGTAAAAAATAGAGATACATAAGGAGAATCATGATCATAAGGGTATGAGAACATGATCATGTATATAAAAGATCATACCTTACATATCAAAGATCATAAACCATTATCATGGCATAATTCATCGTAGTTCTTGTGACATTAACCAAAATGAAATAATGAACAGATACCTTGAAAGAATAACATAGGAATAAAAAAATTTGAAGAAACATGATAATATATGATGATTTGAATATTTGGAAATGAATTACTTCCAAATCCATCTTAGTGGATAAATTCCTCTATTAACTGGGTTTAACACAACGCTTAGGCCCTATATTGCAGAACTGAGTTCACATCTTATTCCATCCCGGTATTACTGAACTATGTTAACTCCAAATTATATCCCAATATTAATAAACCAATTTAATTTTTCATTCCATCCGTTTAAATCTAAACTTAGTTAATTTCTCATTCTATCCATTTCATAATCCTGAGATATAAATAATTACATAATACATTGTAATGTGATATTTTTCCCACACATCTCATAATTAAATCATATATACATGTTTCACAAATTTGTAAACAATAATACCATAACCCATGAAATGAAATGTGTATAATAAATATGTAATCAAGTCCTAATCAGTAAAAAAATAAATATTTCATAATCAATTTATCATAACCATAACCCATGAAATGTAGAAGGGTTTAAAAGTCCATAACCCTTGATAGAGAAATGGGTTTCATAAACATCAATCCATAAAAAAATCCATTCAGAGAAATAAAATTAATAGAAACATTGAATATTTTCCCAATAAAGTTATTAGTAACACCAATAGATGTTATTTTATATGGTAAATAACATTTAAAGTTCTTTTAAAAACATTTTATTTGGAAAATATCCTATCTTCTTTAAAAATGGGTTTTAAAACATAAAACCTATTAAAACCCATTTTCATTGAATAATAATTTGAAAACATAAAAAGGAATCATTGAAAACAATATTTTTTTTAAAAAAAATCGTTTCCAATAAATATTATATTCATATATAATTTGAAGACATTTTTGAAAACATTTTCGAAATCATAGTGTTTGAAATAAAACGGGTTTCCATCAGAAGGGTGAGATAATATCCTATTTTTCATAAAATCATTTTTTAATTAGCATATGTACCATGCAGTGGAAAATGGTACTGATATATTTATATATCAGGAATAATTAGATGATAACTATACTCATGAGTATTCATGATATATGGATCACAATATTTCATTAATGAAGCGTAGTCATTAACAAACTCAAAAAGAGATGAGATTGTTTCAACAAAATCATACAACATGGATACATGGGATAATACTCAACATATTAGAAAAAAAAATTACATGAAGCTTAATATATCATGAAAAAAATGATATTCAGGGATTAAATTTTAAAATTAATGTATATACAACACTAAAAAAATTGAGGTGCATAACAAAACATGAGTCTCAAAGAAGGAAAATTGAGACAAAACTATTTTACATAATTGGTATCTTATAAACATAAACCCAATGAAAGGAATATAATATAATAGATATTCAGTTAATATTAAACATAATAATAAGAATCATATAATACATTCACGGTATGTATATCCACAATACAAAAGGAATGGGTTGTGAAAAAATCATGTTTCTCATGGAAATAAAATGTGAGATGAAATCCCCATACCACATTTTTTACTCATAGAGTAGTGGTTAAAACCATTAATATAATTAATATAATTTTATTATACATAGGTTTTATAACCATTGTCTTATATCTAACAATAAATATTGTTTTATGAGGACCTTATATCACATGATTGTTAAAAATTCATTTTTATGGTGTCACTTCAAGTAATATCTGCTTTGTTCATCAGATGTTCCTTAATTTGTTATATGTTTTATTTTTTTACATGTATTTGATTAATGAATGTAAATAATTATATAAATATAATTTATATGAATTATATTTTTATTATAATATTATATTAAATATAGAACTACAAAATAGAATAAACTTTTCATGTAGATGGTAAGTCGTACGTACGCATGAAGGATGTTTTCATTTTTTGTTATCATATTGAAGGAATGAACGAGAATGACATAGGTGTGTATATATATATAATATTTGTAAATTAGATTTATAATGTTATTTATATCATATTATTTAATTGAAACCATCCTTAATACATTTCATGAAGTGTGTGAAAGATTTACAACACTTTGAAGGTGTGGTAGTCCACACTTCCTCAAATGAACATATCGTATTTACATCAAATAGAAAGTAAGAATTATATGTTTTTTAAAAGTAATAAATATTAATAAAGATATAATAAGTATGATATATTAAATATATAAAACGATTTTCTATTATAATTTCCACGATGAGAGGTGGTAAATAAAAAAATGAACAATCATTATTTAGTGAAGCGGTAGTTCGCCATACACGTAAGCAATATGTTTGTTACCCATTAGATCGAAGTGTGTGTAACTATAAGTCAAAAACTTATCTTAAAAACATCCAAGTATATTTAAGACAATATTTTATAAAATGTTGTAATTATTTGATTGGACGGGGTGGATTAGAAAATAAATTAAAGGATCTTGAGTGAAGTCATTACCTCTTAATCAGGTGACTCCTTTTGGTTTTTCGAAAGGGCTTCATTGGATTGATTTATAAACTTGGGGATGGTTATAGGAGTATGGTAGGGATGGTGGGATTATTATTGGGCCATGATTTTCTGAACCTATTTTTTATGAGAGGTCTGATGATGGGGGAGAGGAGGAGGCCTTTTATTGGGATGGGAATGGACACAAAGAGAATTTTTGAGAACAAGTTTGGTGTACCCATATTTTAAAAAAAAGGTCATAAAAAACAACCAAACTAAATAATGGATGGTTCATGGACTAATGATGGTTATAAAATGACTTCTTTACATGCATATATTTCATTTTGAGTCGTAAATTGAATTTTTAGTACTTTATTAACCAAATTTTTCTCTTCACCATAGTAATTAATTTTAATCACTTTCACAAATATTTTTTGTTACAAAAAGTAGAAAGCATTTGATATTATATATTATTCTTATTAAAAATATGGAATCCATTTTAAAAAATTATAATGAACGATGGGCGAGAAACTAATTTAAAATTAATCCCGCTGATGGGACGACATTGTAGTTTTTTAATGTAAAATATCTTTATTTTTTCCAAGTGTTTATATTAATTTTTAATGATAGATCGATATCAACGACAAACATTGTATTAATTTAAAAAATAATTATCTAATTTTACATTTTAGAAAATTTAAAATATAATTTATCATTATAAATATATTAGATGAAAAAAAATTTTGATTTAAAATCTAGTATTTTCACTATTCATCCAAAAATAATGTTTCTCAAAAAATTCCAAAAAAAATCACCGGAAGATAATTAAAATATGAAAAATTAAAAAATGATTTATATTTAAAAAAATTAAATTTCTAAATCTATCTAGAATTAATTTTATTATTTTTCATTGAAGGACATTAGAAACAGTAAATTTTAGAAATTGGTATTTTTAAACATATAAGGACTATACCAAAAAATTATATCAATCATTATCAATATGTTTTATTTATATAAAAAAAATTGAAAAATATTTTAAATGTATTTATTACTATTAATAAAACTAATTTTAATGTCTAGGTTACAATTATCTCATTTAAATAATTATAAAGATTAGTTGTTTTGTAGGAACTCAGTGCCATGTGTATCGTACACCAAGTCGTTGATGCGTGAAATGTACACCATGTTTGTGTTGCGTGTAATATAAGAAAATTATGTTTTTTATAAAACATATGAAAATCATATTCTATACGAATGTAATGTTTAATTCAGTTCGTTGAAATATAAAAATTAAAAAGGAATTTATTTGGAAAAAGTCCATAAAAACTGAGGGTGTTACGTTCTACCCCCATTAAAATTATTTCCTCCCAAAAAATTCATCCCCATGTAAAGAAAGGAGTATAAATTTGCATCATTAAATCCACATGTACAAATATTTCTTCTTTTAATTGGTGATTTCTCCTCAAATTTTTGACTAGGTGAGTGGTCTTGTTTTGTAGAACCTTCTCTAACTGGTCAATAATTTCAATAGGTTGTTAATCGTATGAAAGATCCAACTCCACTAGTATGACCTCTGAGTTTAGTACACATGAAGCTTTAGGTATGTACTTACTCAATAGAGATGCATGGAACACATAATTAACTTGAGAGATATTTAGAGGAAGCACTAAGCGATAATCTACCTTCCCAATATGGTCGATAATTTCAAATGGATTGATATACATATGGATTAGATTTCCTTTCTTCTCGAATCTCTTTACATTATTCCTTGGTGAGATTTACAGAAACCCATTTTCCACAACATGAAATTCTATATCACGCCATCAGTTTTCAATATAACTTTTCTACACACTTTGATCTTCATTGATATACTACTGAATGGTTTTAACCTTCTCAAAATTTTCTTTACAGATCTCAGGTCCAAATAGAATTCTTTCTCCAACCACATCCCATCACATTTGAGATCTATAATTCATGCCATAAATGAATTCATAAGGAGATATATTTATGACTGAGTGAAAGTTATTTTTTATGAAAACTCAACTAGGGAAATTTTTTGATCCTAACCACCTTCGAGATCATGATAACAAGATCTCAACATTTCATAATGTTTTTGTATTTTGATTTCAGGTTTACCATCTATCTAACGATGATAAGAAGTGTTGACAGTCAATTCTGTATCATGTTATAGATGAAAAAATTACTGATTTTGAGGTAAACCTTGGATCCTGATATGATGTAATAGAATTTGGTACCCCATGAAACCTTACCACTTACTTAATGTATATCCTAGAATGATAATCCAGAGAGAAGACTAATTTGATATCGATGAACTGTGTAGATTTAAGAGGGCAATAAACTGCCACCAAAATATCAATAATCCATTTAGTGGTTATGGGTATTTCAATCACAAAATCCACAGTGACATTCTCCAATTTCCATTCAGGTTTGGGTAATGAATGTAACATCCCCTTTGAATATTTTCATTCATTGTTAAATAGATTGTGTACCAACCACTATGATACTAAATTTAGGATATCTCTCTTCATTACATATGCACAAAATTATTCTTTCATGTCCGTATACATCATTGTACTTCTACTATTATTAGATAATGATGAATTATGAGATTCCTCTATCATTATCTTCTTAAAATATGGTATGGAAGGAACACACACACAATTCCTGAAAGATATCATTCTTTCATGATCAAGGTTAAACTCAAGAACATTTTTGAAATTAATTTAAAACTCTTTACTTTCCTTCTACACCTCATTAATCATCACATGGATCTGGGTTTGTCTTTCATTTCAATATGATATGATTTTTACCATCCTTCAAGACTTCTACACCATTCATTTGAATATATATAAATATTAGATCTTTTGTGATCCTTATCATGGATAAGCTATCATGATCCTTCTGACTCAAAATATCATCTTCCTTTTTAACTTCCCTAGGGTGTTAATGTTATTCATAATCTTTTTTGAACTCTAATTATCTTATTTGGTGCATTTTCAACTCATTTAGTGTATATACAATGTTTGAATTTTTATGATTGGTATATATACCACAATTATCTCTATAAAGATAATTCTTCCCTATCTTTAGGGAGACAATTACAGCTTGTAACTATAAATAATGATTTTGGTAATTTTTTTTATTAATCTCTAACTATCGTGAGTTGTTGGCTATAACCATGTTATTCTACATTGTACCAATCTCGATCCCTTCTTTGATTAATCACTATAAAATACCTTCTCTACTAATTGGTAATGTATGTAATTGTTCACTCACTATCCTTCCCCTTAGTTCCTGGAATCTTTCCCCACATTCTTCTCTCCAAATGAGCATGACACCCTTCCATGTTATCATTTTTCAGAGGATTATATCATCCTTATAAATTATCCACAAACCATCAATAATATCATGCTCATCAATGAAATCTAAGGTCCCAATCACCTTTAATAGTATAGTCTAGCATTCAATAGACTCTATCATTGATGGATCAACTTCTATGCCATCTCTTGAGAATATGTGAACTAAAAATGAAAACTTTTAAATCCAAAATTCACACTTTATAAATTTTTCATATAGCTTCTCATTCCTTTGGGTATTTAGTAAAATTATCAATTGATCATCATGAACATCCTTTATCTTTGAATAGATAAGAATATAATCATTATATACTACCAAAGGCTGGTCGGGTTAATATCTAATGTCTCTATTAATTTAATCCATGAAGATATCAGTAGAATTAGTATGTCCAACGGACATCACTATATATTCATAGTTTCCATACCATGTACAGAATGTCATATTATCATTTTCCTCCTTTTTAAGACTCTGTTAATTATATTTATAATGAATCTCACTCACAAAAATGTATTTTTCTATGCTCAGTTGGTCAACCATCATATCAATACGGGCAAGATTATACTTGTTCTTGATTTGGATCATGTTTAACTCAAAACAATCAATGTAGATTTTTAATGATCCATTATTATTTTATTTAAATGAACTGAATAACCACAATTTTACACCCATGGATGAATGAATCTATTGACAATGATTTTTTTGGGTTTCATCTTCAATTATTGCAACTGAATCCGGTGTATTCTATAAGTATTATTTTAAATTGGTGTGGAACTGGATATTTATTCTATCAAGAAATCATCTACAAATTTTGGTGGTAGGTTGGAATAATCTTATATGTAGACATACATGAAATTTTGTACACTATGAAAATCAACAATGATGATTTTCTCCCAAAAAAATTGAGATAAATTATGCTTTGTAAGGGTAATTAAGAGACATACACTAGATTTATCCTCTATAGGAAGTTCATACCATTAATAAAATTGATGGATGATTATCAGAGGTTTGAAATATGAAACGTAACATCCCTTTCATGAAAAATGATGTGGCCCTTGTATAGATAATTCAAATCTGTTCCCATGATGGCATCAATTTCAACCAACGGAATAATGAAATGATTTTCAGGAATTAGATTCACACAAAATTCAACTAGAGAGGAATAATATACTTTAGATGAAATGACCATACAATTAGTGGTTTGCATTTATAAGTCTTCATCAAATTGTTTTCATGGAATTATAACACCCTTAACAAATTATTTATATATAAAAGAGTGAGTAGATCCATAATCAAATATGATATTGAATGTTCTTGAATTAATGGTAAGTGTACCTTTCTTCCTATCATTATTGTACCCCTCGTCAAAAATATCTATTACATGAGATTTCACATTTCCCATAGACATAATAGGTTTTTGACATTGATCATCATCACCATCCCTTGGGTTTGGGTAGTGTTTAGCATAATAACCATTCTCTTTACACTTTTATCACAGAATCATTGGAGGTTCCTTCTGTGTAGATTTTTTAAAATTTTAATTTTGAGCTAACTTATTCTTACCATTTCTACTATAAATTTCTTGATAACCTTACTTTCTATACATAAAACATTTACTATACCCCTCAAGGAAAATTATTCAACTCTTATACTCACACTATAAGAATAAAATATATCTCTTCTTCTTTTATTCATGGTTTCTTAGAGTTTAATTTAATCTCCTTATTCTTTTTATAGTCAAAAACATGATTTTGATATGTGAATCCAACATCCATTTCATCCTAGCTTGCACAACACAAACTCTCTTCATATCTACTAAAGCCTCTTATAGAAAACTTCCTTCAATGAATTTTTATTAATCGAATTAAGAACTTGTTAACTTTACATTTTTGTTGGATGATAATTTGTTAAGTGTGCCTCATCATCCCTGTGAAATTACCCTCGTAGGTGCCTACATATTCATCATCATTTTAATTCAACTCAAGGAAATATTTCAACAACTTGGTTCAAATAATCTGAGGAATGTACTTATTCAAAAATATGTTCTTGAACTCATTTCATTCCATGGATTCAATTTCATCTTGATTCCTCATATTCATGATTAGAGTGAACCACTAGTATTCCTCGCCTTTTGATTGATATACACCCACAATAACATTCTCATGCTCTGAACACTATAGAATATAGAATATATTTTTAGTTGTATCAATCCATTGCTCAGAAAAAAGTGGATCATGTGACCCTAAAAAAAGATGAATGTTTCCTCCTAAAAAACTCAACAAAATGTTGGTCCCACATCATTTCATTTGGATATCCACCATGATTCATAACATGAGAATGGTCTGTGAGAATAGAAACATTGTTTTTCATTCCATCTCCTATAGAATTTGGTTTCTCAAGAGAAAAATCATTGCATTGCGCATCAAAATGAACATTAACATGGTACCTTTGGGTTCTTGGAATTGATTAAAACAAAAAACCATAGAGTAGGAAATTATTATCTTATTAATGAACCACATAATCATGAAAAGTCACTCTTGGGATGTCTAAACTATAATAAAATTCTTAATCTATGACACAATAGGTTTATCTTAGGATATTTGTTGAAAAAATATATTTACATCCTTTATGATGGATCATGACGTGTTTGTGAATTCCCCAGGTACATCCCCCGGGACTCTCAAACCAGGCATGCCATAATTCTTGTTGTCATGTACTTTATTACCCAGAGTCAAGCTAGAAACATCTTTCTGGAGTTGTTACCCTTAGCTAGATCTATTCCAAATCCAAATCCACTTCTAGTATCCATACATGGATGTATTTATCCGAAATAACTCACCCAATCCTTTAGCAAAATTTAAAGGCATTTTTCTATATATTTCTTAACCTTAAACTAATCGTTAGAAGTTTCCTTATGGTTATCACCATGGTTTTCACATCCTATCTTCCATAGTATTGCTAAAAATTTACTATGATACAAACTAAATGAACACCCATTTTTTCGACATTGAAATGAAATAACATTTTTGGAATAATTAAAACATTATAAAATCATATTCACAATGAACGTACTAATATGGTGCCACTGAAAACATGGAAACATAAACAGAAGTATGTAAATGAGATACATCATCTCCCACTAGGATTTTATTGATTAGAACCCTTTATAGGCACATAAAAAATCAAACTTTTATTCATAAACTTCAGGAATGAAACATAAAAAGTGGTGATCTCAGATACTCACTAGGGGTAAACATGGGAGATAAATAAGTACAATCATAAACACAAGGGTATGAGAACCTGATCAAGAAAATAGAATATTGTATTTTACATATCAATGATTATAAAAAAGTAACATGGCATAATTCTTGGTACATCATGAGACATGAATCATAATTAAATAATTAATATAATCCATGAAAGCGTAACATAGAAAAAAACATGGAATTGTGGAAGAAACCTAGGAGTATATAAAATTTTTAAAAAAAGTGATGGAATTTCAACCAAGGTAATCATAGTGGGAAATTCCCTTTATTGAACTGGGTTCTCACCCATTACATCCATGTATTACAGCACTGATTTCACTCTTCATTCCAGCTATGTATTATTGAACCAATTTCACATCTCATTTCAACTATGTATTACATATCCAAGTTAATTTGTCGTTCCAGTCCTACAATATCGAACTGAGTTCATTTCTATTCCTATCAGTTTATATATCACAAGTTATAAATTATTACCCAATTGAATGGAGGGAGATATAGGTCTCACCCATCTTATAATTAAATCATACATACATGTGCAACAAAATTTACAAAAAAAATCATATCATAACCAAGGAAATTAAATGGTTATTATAAAAAATTAATCATATCATACGATGTTGAAAAATATAGGATTCGTAATAATTTTTTTCATGCCCCGTACCCTGGGGTCCATGCCATGACTACCCCAATCCCACCATCCATCAGCCAGAGGTTGGCGACTAGCACCGGAAATGCATATCCCAAAAATGTAAGGCATTTCCTTTTAAACATGTACACACACAATCAAGGTACAAGAAGAAAGAAAACCACAAAGTAGATCTTCTGATAGTAAAACTGTTATCTGAATGTAAAGGGAAGAGTATACAAGTCCTAATAGAAAGAATGTACAACAAAAAGGGAAAAGTGTGCTCCATAGGTCATCAAACAAGGATCCTACCTGATGGGTAGGTATAGCTCTTTGTCTATCATCACTTCTGATCACAACATTTATCAATCATCTCTAAGGACTGTCTAGAACTATATCCACATGTCCCAATCAGTATGTATGTCATATGAATAAGAAAAAAAATGGTGTGGGATAAGGCTGTGTAGGGGTGAGTATAAAAATACTCTTTAGGGACCCTGAGACCCACAAAGGTCTCTCAGAATTCCATAAAGAAAAATCCACAAAGAATAATCTCAATAACAAAGAACAAAGTAAAATACATCTCACACCAGGTATTTAACATACAGAACATGAATAAATATGATTAGTCTTCAGCAATATCATTTTATTCTGTTGAGAGGTTCTGCTACTGACCAACAAAGGGTCGATGAACTGCTAATCCACAAAGGGCCGCTCAAATATTGATCCACACATGGTCGCTCTACCATCAATCCACGCAGGTTCTCAATACTATCGATCCACACATGGTTTCTCTATTGTCGATTCATAGAGGGTCATTGTACTATTGATTCACAGAGGGTCACACTACTATTGATCCACACAGGGTCGCAATAATGGCTATCCACATCAAGTTTCACTACATTTGATCCACACAGGGTCACCCTATTTCCAATCCACAAAGGGTCGCTCTCATACCGATCCACAGAGGGTCTCTCTTCACTAGACATCCAGCCACAACTTTTCGGAACATGGTGCCCTTTAGTTCCTGAGAATCCACTCCTCAAGCCACTGGTCATATTCTTACCACCATTATGTCTCACGATGATGTTACCCAAAGGTCCACCTTTTCATTTATATTCCAACGTGACAGACGATGCTTGAATCGGACGCCCAATCTGTAAGATGTAGGCAGAAGGTAAATAGGGTGTTGTTGTATATGAGCCCGATTCAACCCATCCATACTCCATCATCTTCCAAAACTAAATTTGTGTGTCTCAAATGGACCTTCGCATCGCGGGGGTCCTCAATCCACTACGGGCACATCAATTGGATTCCCATTTTGTGAGATACTATCAATTTAGTGAAATAGGACCGGTCAGGTCTGGGTCTGTAGGGGTTAGTTCGGGCCTACATGTTGGACTTGTGGGTCCGGTCCAACTAGAGGGTAAAGATCTATTGGCAGGTATGGCCTAGCTAGCGGACCTAGCTAAGCTGGTGGGTCTAGCCAGGCCCCTATGTCCGTCCAGGGAAGCGGGTCCTTCCGGGCACACGGTTCCGGCCAAAATAAATGGGGGTCAGTTGCTAGATACATAGATCGGACATGGTGCATTCTGTTTGGCTAGGTGGTGGCATCAGCGGGGCACCATCCGCTTCAAAAATGGTTGGTTGGAGTCGGTTGTTCCTCTAGCCGACTAGCTCGAGTGGGCCGCTCCTCTTCCCATATGGTGTGATTATGTCGTGCCATTCCACCCACCATGGCCTGGCTGGTCGTGACTCCTATCGCCGCCATGGTGGTTGTTGGTGTCGTCGCACTGGCGATTGCTTCCGTAGGCCACTGATGATGCTATAGTGGCCTGTTTTGTTTCTCGTCTATTCCTACGGACCTCCCAGGTCTCCGCCTTCACTATGAGTCTCTTAAGTTCATCTTGTTTCCTCGTTTCGCAGTCGCGCACAATGAATTGACAAAAATCAAGAGTAGAGGGGTGTCTAGGCCTTCTTCAAATTGGCCGACACCATCTGTGGTGGTGTTATTTTATGGGTTTATAACAATAATCAATCCGAAAGAACAGTTCCCCAAATTAAGACCCCGCAATAACAACCCAAAAGAAAAAAATGAGACGTGGATCAACCTGTTACTCGATTGGTCTGCCATAGTTTTCTTTTCAAGAACGGATTGAGAGGATACATAAAACTTGTAAACCCCATACCAGTATTTGGTGGAATCTATTGCAGATGATGGAAGGAATCCATGTTAAACATCGTTCATCGTTGTTCGTCAATCCTTGAATCAATTCCCCAAGTGCTCATCGTTCTTCCATCATTCTTCATTATATTGGAAATTTGTTGGCATTTCATCAGAGGTTCCTCCCATGGGTTTTCAATTCTCATACAAAAGGTTTGATTAAATAATATAAACAACACCACGTTGTGTTTATTAATATGATTAGTTAATGTACTGAAATTAATGAATCATTAGTCCACAAACAATGAAACTACATATCCAAAGGTATGTGTCATTAAATGACTCTTATTTAATGTTTTTCAATAAACTATGGTCTTACCATCCACTACTCAATGGTTTTAGAAAGAATAAAATAACATATAATTATTTTATTATTTTTTCCCAAATTCAAAAAATTATCATTTTCGTCTGACCCTTGCCGTTAAATGCTAATATTTTCATATGAGAATATTGGTCCCACAAATTCAACTGTGCCCTCACATTTTTAATTTGATCACTAGTTCAATAGATATAAATTCCTACAGTCATGTTTACGGAATGTACATTAAAAAAGTTTCAAAATTATGTTTAGGGCACTCCAGGCCTCAGAATCACATGCCGTCAATTTTCGAAGTCTAGTAATAATTTGATATAATTAAAAATAACCAATTGATTTTATCGGTTTTAACATTTCCTAAACTTAGTACATTACATCCCTTAAAAATCACAACAAAATCTTAGGAAATTAATGGGGTTACTGAGCACGAACATGAGCCTACCGCTCCCATTCTCTATCCTAGTGGTTCTCCTGCTTCCACCAAACTCCACCAGAGGAATCAACCGCCCTCATAGGACCCTCTCGAATCGATCTTTTATCTCCACTGGGAACTCTATGAATGTTTCACCATTATCAATTTCCAGCTCACCTAGTCGATGATGTGTGATGGATCATGCATGTATCTCCTCAGCTGTGACACATAGAAAACTTTATGTAATATAGAATCAGTGGGAGAATTGCAATGTTGTACGCCACCTCACCATCTCTATTGAGAATCTACAATGGTCTAATGAACCTTTGATATAGATTTTAGACCATCCAAATTTCTTTATTCCTCGTCGAGGTGAGACCCTTAAGAAGACATTGCCTCCCTCCTGGAACTCCACGGGTCTCCATCTCCTCTCAGCATATGTCTTTTGGCAGCAATTTTCAGTCTCCATCCTCTACTGGATGATCTTCACCTTCTCAATGGTAGCATGTGAAAACTCTAGACCCATAAGTGCTGATACCCTGGGGTCTAGCTAGTAGAGAGGAAATCTGTATGGTCACCCATTCAAGGCCTCAAAGAAATACATTCTTATGGTGGAGTGATATTTTTTGTTGTATACGAACTACACCAGTGGTAGGGGGTCCTCCCAACTGTTGAAAAAATCAAGGACGCAATCCTGAAGCATGCCCTCAACTGTCTGTATAGTCTTCTCTGTCTTAATATCTTTCTGAGAGTGAAATGTGGTCGTCAAGTGTATCTGAGTCATGAAAACCTCCTTTAATCACTTCCACAGCCAGGATATAAAACAAGCGTCAAGATCATAAATGATCATCAATAGTATCATGTGATTCCATACTATCTCTTGGATGTAGAGGTGTCACACATCCTCTACTGGTCCCTTCTCCTGGATGGGTAGAAAATGGGCCAACATTGCCAGTTGGTCAATGATAAACCCAATTGATTCATGGCCCATGGACATACATGGTAACCTCATCACAAATTCCATCATGTGGATCTTCTAAGCATATTAGAACCTGGTGCTCGACCTTCAGATGCTGATAAAAGAGGCATCATGAAATGAACTACACCACTGCCTTCTTAATCCCTTTCCACCAGTAATGACATCAAAGGACCTGGAACATCTTCACCACTCCATGATGTACCACCAATGGTGATATACATAATTACCTCAACAAATCTTCCCTAAATGACCCTAGTACCATGGTGCATCCTCTAAAAATGATTACATTCCCCACACCTATAGAAAATCCACTAGGAGCATGTCCAAATGATATCTAAGCATGTTGGGCGTCATAGTCAATGTCTGCACGATGTGCCTCCCGATATCATTGAATGAGTGGGGAAGTGACAGTCATAGACTGGAGGTAATCTTCTCCATCACTATCCATGATGTATATATACATTGTGGCTAGATGATTTATCAACTCCCTCAGAATCTATAGACTAGAGATCCAATTAAGTTCGTCTGCAACCACATTTACCATCCCAGGAGTGTAGAAAATATCAATGCCATTGTCAAGGTGGAACTCCATCCATATCTAATATATTCGGATCAGGTCCTTCTATGAGAATATATTCTTGAGACTCTAATGATTGGAGTACACAATAAATTTTTTACCCGTCAAGTAGTTCTGCCACATATTCAACCCAAAGACCACTACTACTATCTCTAGGTCATGGGCCGCGTAGTTCTTCTCCTGCTTCCGCATCTACGATGAGCCACAGGCGATCACCGGCCACTCCTGAATCAAGACACACCCCATTCTTTTCACTGATGATTCATTGTAAAGTAAATACCTAATTCCTTATTCTGGTTGCCTAATGATGGGACACTCGTCATTCTTTGCCTCAGCTCCTAGAAACTCTACTATAATCTATCTGTCAATACGAAGGGTGTTCCCTTATTTTTCAAATATGAAAAGGGTGATACTACCATAGATATTTCATGTACAAATCTCTGGTAATACCCAGCCAACCCAAGGAAAAATCACACCTCAGTTACACTCTTGGGTGGCTCCCAATCAACCCATACCTCTATCGTTTTCGGATCCACTACAACCCCAACCTATGATATAATGTGCCCCGAAAATTTGACATCTTGTATCTAGACCTGTCACTTTGAAATCGTTCCATAAAACTAGTCCTCTTAGAGTGTATCTAGAACTATCTATAGATGTGTGTCATGCTACTCCGTTGACACTGAGTACACAAAGATGATGTCAATGAAGACCACCACAAAGCGATCAATATAAGGCTGAAAATTCATGATCATGAGTCCCATGAACACTACTAGAGCATTGGTCAGACCGAAAGACATCACCAATAACTCATAGTGCCCATACCGGTATCTAAAGTTTGACTTTCAGACCTCCACATCCCGTACCCAGACATGATGATGCCTAACATGAGGTCTATCTTCAAAAAACACTGAGCTCCATTCAGCTGATCAAAAAGATTATAATTCCTCAGTAGAGGATAATTGTTCTTTCTTGTCAGCTTATTCATTCACCGAGTGTCCACACAATACCTCCAACTCCCTTCTACCTTCTAGATGAACAAAATTTGATCTACCCATGGTGATACACTCAGTCTTACAAACCCCTTCTTCTACAAGTCCTCCTACTGTACCCTCAAATCACGAAGCTCCACAAGATCAATCAGATTTTCTAGTGTATATATCAGTGTATTCCTAGGGTATATTTCAATGTAGATATATACTACTTTGAGGAGAGGTAGTCCGGGAACATCTTCAGGGAAGACATCCGAATACCAGTCCACCACTATAGGATAGCTCAAAATCCTCTTGTCCACAACATCGACGGTGAGATTATCGAACTGATGAGTTATTAGCTGCACCCTCCTTCATGAAACTCCATCTTATATTGCAATGGTTTCCTTCTCACTGTTTATGTAAAACATGGTCCCACTCTTGCAAAAACAACGCACTTTGTTGATATAAAATTTGATCTAAATATAGACTGTGGATATCTAGTCCATTCAAATATGACGTCGTAAGGGCTCGACACTACTACTAGGATATCCCAACCAAAATCTCGCATACTTGAGTAAGGTCACAATACCTACACTAGTGTGTAATAATTGAATCATATCCCATAAAATTATATAAACGTAAAGATAAATCCATCGAATCCATCAGAATATCGATGAACCAAACAAGAGGTGTTGAATTTAAAGAGTGACTAGAACTACTATCTGTACGAACTGAAGATAGGTTGTAGTGAACATAGATCATACCTCAAATCATCTGTGGAGCATAGTGGTCATTGGACTCGGCCATCTAAAGCTGATCTCATCCAAATCCACCTGCTCCCAGGGGTCATGGTGGACCACCTGGGGTGGTGGCAGTAGGACCTCAAATTGTCATACACCACCTACTGCATGGCCTGCTTGTCTACCACATCCACCGTCCGTCAGACCTCATCGTTCTAACCTCTAGAACTTCCTCTTCGGTCCTTACCTTGTCTTTTGATAATTAGTATAGTGGTTTGGGAAATCGCGATCCGTGTGACCCTACCCAATGCACGAGTAGCACAACCTACTCCTCTGCCGACCTCCTGTGGTTTGTGAGACTTGCACCTCCATCCCTACATCATGGGGTCATCTTTCGGATCAACTGGACCTCAGGGACTTCTGCATCATCAACCTACTACTTATTACAGATGACTCGTCTTTCTATCATCCGGTGGTAGCTCTCACCATCAGTTCCTGCTCAACGAGGATGGTCTCCATCAATAATGTTCACTCTAGCACTCCAGCATGTGTCAGGATGTTGAGCGATATCATCGATGCTCTAATCTCCCGTCAGAGACCCTGATCAATGGTTCAGGCCCTGATGAAAGGGTCTTGAACAATGTCAGTGGAGTAGAGATAGATGTTAGTGAATCTCACAGAGTAATTGGCCACTGTTAGGCTTCCCTGCTGTAAGTGCAATATCACTTGATTACACAATTATTGTTGTTTAACTGGAACGAATTCCACCCTAATGTGGATCTTGATGTCCTACTAGGAAAGGGTCATCTCCTCATGAGTCTGAAGTGTTAGGATCTACTATCTCCCCTGAAATGACCTGAAAGTGACTAGAATCTAGGATCACCATTGAGTCTGCTAGTGTCTCGACCAAGAGGAAAACTCATTCCACATCCTCCAGCTAATCCTTACCTGCCTGTGGATCTTTCTCACCTCAAAAACTCAGTGTCCACTATCATCATAACTCGTAAAACATGCTTAGTCTCCATGCATTTTATGCTGGTGGGACTTGTGGAAACTACGGCCTTGCGGGTGGTGGTGATGTGAGGACACCCCCCAATGGTGCTATCGCTGTAAGAGGTCCTTGAAAAGATGCCCCATCTCTTGATGGGCCGTCATCATGAGCTCTCAGTGGAATATTGGATGGCTGTCTACCGGGAAACATCCCTTAACCAACAGATGTGCCATGGTCAATAATTCTTACCTACTGATCTGACCTAAAAGAGATTAAAATAAAATCATTTTCCAAACAAATTAAAATGGTGTTTTTGTGTGTCAAGTCAGAAATCAAAACTCAAGGTCCTGGTCTATGGATATATCAGTCTCCACACCAACACTGGACTCCCCACACTATAATCTGAACTCAAGAAGATTAACACTATTGCTCCATTGAAAACGCAGACTCTTAGTTCTTCTTGTAGAACTGACTCTTTTGATACCACATTGTCACGACCCATCCCCTGGGGCCTATGCCATGACTACCCCAAACCCACCTTCCATAGGTCAGTCATTGGTGACTAGAACAAGAAAGGAATATCCAAAAAATGGAAGGAATTTTCTTTTATTCCTATACACACATAGACTTGGTAAATGGAAAAATAAAACCACAATGTACAATTGCTGATACTAAATGTGTGGAACAAAAGTAAAGGGGCCAGGATACCAGCCCAACTAGAAAGAAGGCACATAAAAAACGAAAAAAAGTGCTCTAGGGGTCATCCAAAAAGGATCCAACCTGATGGGTAGGTATATATTGCACTTTGTCGTCAGTACCGCACATCACGTCTATCATTCATCTCCTAGAACTGTGTAGCCATGGATCCTCATGGCCCATTCATGTTGTTGGTCATCTACGCAAGACACAACATGGTGCGGGCGAAGCCCATGTTGGGGTGAGTATAACAATGTTCTGTAGGGACCCCGAGACTCCTGAAGGTCTCTCATAATTCCACAATGGAAAAACCATAAAGCAAGATCTCAATCACAAAGAAGAATGTAAAATATATCTCCCACTAGTTATAAATCATAGAGAATAAGAATAAAAATTATTAGTCATTAGTTAGATCATTTAATTATGTTGAGAGGTTATAATGTTGTTCCACAAATGGGTCGCTGAACTGTTTATCCACATAGGGTCCATCTACTGTCGATCCACATTGGTTTTCTTTACTATTTATCCACACAGGTTATCACTACTGTCGATCCACACAGGGTCTCACCATTGACGATCCACACAGGGTCACTCTAATGTTGATCCACACAGGGTTTCACTACTTTTGATCAACACTAGGTATCACTTTTGTTCATCAGAATAGGGTCCCACTATTACTGATCCACAGAGGGTATCGCTGCTACTGATCCACAAAGGGTCCATATCATACTGATCTATAGAGGGTAGCTCTTCATTTGACAGTTGACCACAGCATTCCTCCACTTGGTTTGAATGAGTTCTTGATAATCCTTTCTCAAGACACTGGACATATTTCAACCACCACGATGTCTCATGATGAAGTAACCCGAAGGGAAACCTTTTCATAAGGGTTCCAATGTGACCGACTACACGTCAATAAGAAGCCCGATATGTAAGATATAAGTAAAAGGTAAATAGGACCCTATTGGATTCGAGTCATATCCTTCCCTGCAGTACTCCAAAATCTTCCAATACTCAAGTGATGTATCTCAAAATGACCATCTCATCATGAGGGTCCTCATTCAACTAACGGTGTATTAATCATATGCTTGGTTTGTGAGATACTCCCAATTTAGCAAAATGGGACCGGTCGGGTCCGGGTCTGGTAGGTGTCCGGCCCGGCTGGCCCTGTAACACCCCAATTTTTTGAAAATAATTAATGAATTCATTTCATAATTTATCCATTAAACATGGATTTTACTCTAAAATGTTTTGTATTTCAAAAATCAATCATCTATTGTTGTGATTAGTAAGTCATTTGAAGTCAGGTATGAAAAACCTAATTTTTGGTGAATAGTAATATGAATATTGATACGACCCTTATGAATATTAAATAATGATATTATTTTATTGTCTTAAGGTAATAATATAATGAGATCTTAATTAAATTTTCAATGTAATATAAAACTAAATATATCTTTAAAATTGTAAATTTTTGAATTAACTATGATTTTATATAAAATTAAATTAATTTTATTTAGTGACCTATATTTGAAAAATGGAGTTCATTTTTGAATTCAATGAATCAAAAAATTTGGGGGGTGAATTTTTTGGATTTTGTTGATATTTTTGAAATTTTGATGAATAGTGAAATACAGTAAAACAACGTATATTCAAATTATCAGTTAAATACACTATTTATGACATAAAAACTGATGTAATGACACTTGGTTAGAACACACATGCACTTATTACTTGTAGGGGTCACATGAAACAACAATATAGGTTTTTTTGATGGAAATAATAAAATAATGAATAAAATAAACATAATTTACCCATCTCCTCCACTATACCCCCCACGCACTCTCACTTCACTTCACTCTTCTATTCCTTGAGTATCCTCATAGTTTTATCCAATTACCCGTCCATAGTCACTCTCCAAATCCAAGAATCTATTTGTCTTTCCAATATACCAAACCCCTTCCCTTAAGGAGGTTCACAAGGAGGTTATTTTAAGAGGTAAAGCACCCGTCTTTTTCATTAATTTTCACTTCAATTTATCTTTTTTGTCCTCTTTTCACTAACCTTTTCCAAATTACCATGATAACTCTAACATAATCAATATAATGGAATTAAATCATTTGAATGGTATGAACATAATAAATATTCTTACTCCCTCAATTACATTTTTATATAAAAAAATCAACTTCCATGAGATTCTAATTTATAACCTTCGTGGATGAAGAAGTTTTGTTCCTCAATTTAACCTTCATTACTAGTCATGAAACAATTTTTATTGTTGAAACAAACTGTAATATATTTATTATAACCTAATTAATATTCAGGAACCTTTATATGTACATATTATAAATTTTTATGACAAAACTAGTTCATAACAATCCAAATACCTCCAAATAAGCGTAGTGGATATCATATATTGATTCATCCTCATTTCATTTAACCAAATGATAGAAATGAAAATTAACAATTCTTGATGTTCATAAATGTTATGTAATTTTAATTCTAATGATTTACAACTGTTTCACATGAACACCATTATTTAAAAACAAGTGAACCAATTGTGAAAATCAAGAAAACGAATACTCCGGAATGACGAAATTTGGTGTTATAACTTCTCAATATATACATAAATGAATGAAAAAGATTTATGATAAAATAAATACATGTCTAATAGGTTCTTAATTATGTTATTAATGTGTATAATTTCATATTCTAGGACATTCAGTTCAAGAAGGGATCACATTCGTACTTAAGGTAACTGTTTTTTCACCCGAACCTCCATTTTCATTTGGGCTACTTTTATAATATACTTACCCCAATGAAATTCTATTATATTATTATGTAATCCTCATAAAATATGTGCGATTATTATAAATATGTTTACCAACCATAAAACTTCCTTTTTTATGTATAGTTACACATTTTAAAAGGGAAATTCAGAATTTTTTCCAAAATATAATTCTCATTCAAGGGAATTTTTCAAATTCGTACATATTCTCAAGTGCACTCTATAATCTGTTTTTAACCATTATATTTATAAAATAATTGATTTTATTAATAAATAATATCTTGCATCACTTATTTTTTTATACAATAATTTTTCTAAAAGAATTATTCTTTTCAAAATAAAATACCATTTATGTCAAAAATTTCATATTGATTTGATAAGATTTTTTTCGTCTGAATCAACACTCTTGTTGATTATTATGTATTATAGGATATAATTATTTATCATTTCATCTATAATATTTTATTTAATGTATTATGACTAATTTTATTGTGGATGATCTATCCTAAAACCATTTACCATATTACTCACAATGGTTAGTGTTTTTTGTTTAATGATTGGGGAAAGTTAGTTGCATTTCATATGATTGCTTCAATGTGAATCTATATGTTGTTTATGTTTACCCACACTCATATTAATAATTAATTTTACTTATTACATGAAGGGTGTGGCCCAATATAACCCCTCGATGCATCTATAGATCTCATGAGACAAATAGATGTGGAATTGGTCATGGCCTTTCCCTATTTGATATATGGTTTTGGTTGAGGCCATAATCATTTTTAGACATCTTGGATGAGGCGTTGAAAAAACTTTTTAGAATGTCTAGAATATTTACTTACCTTATAATGAAGCTAGTAATTGAGATTTTATGTGGTTATTAAAAAGTTATAATACCAATTCTTATGTTTTATTATGACTTTATTTACTCAACTCTTATTCCTGAAATAATGTGTTAAAGTTTAATATTTTTAAAGGTGTGTGTTTTCAGTTATTCACCATTCCTAATGATTATGTTTATGTTATCTTTTTTTGTACTTCGTACAATAACTAAGAATTTGATCTCACCCCTTTGTTATATTTCATTTTCCCGGGATATGATGAAGTTAGTTATGAGTGACTTGTATGAATAATCTAGGAGGATTAGAGGTTTCGAATGGAATAAATTAGTGTTGTATTTCCCTTCAGGATGTAATTTAAAACATATATAAATCTTGTTTCCAAATGCTACTAATGTACTTGTTCCTAATGGAAACATATTTCTTGTTTATATGAAAATGTAATAAAATAAGGAACTGGATTCGGGAAACTGGTGTCAGGCCCTTAGAGTTTGGATCAAAGGGTGGTTTAGTAGAAAACATGGAAACTAGATTTAGAAAATGTTGATCAAGGAACAAAGATGTACCTAGAAGTGATTGTTCCGATATATAGTTTCGGTCTTGACTTGGGTTATCTTAGTAAACAAAAATGTACCATACTACACACTTGGTATTGACACTCCCAGGGGATATGCTTAAGATTATTAAAATTTTAATTACAAGCCATTATGAAGGATTTATATGTAAATTAATTCCCCAAGAAACCATTTTTGTGATTATGGGATTTTCCATGCGTATGATCTCAATTTATGATAGGTATTTTTGTTAAGTTAAGTTTATACATTATGATTCATAACCTAATATAGTATATGAGATCATTTAGAGATGGAGCCTAGTGGATAAAATGGGAACCTCATGAACACGTGTATCTCATGAAGGGATTTCCCTCCGTAGCAAGAAAATGATGTAGGCTCTGGTGATGCGACTGGTAAAGAAAAACTTATAACTATACTGGGACACCTAACTCATGTTATGAAAAATATCATTACCTATATAGAGAATCCAGATCCTCCACATTGAGGATATCTATTAGATCTATTTATGTGACAACAAACTACATCATTCAATGGCACTACACGCCCATTTGTTTCCGAAAAGTGGATAAGTTCCCTATAGATGATATTTCTAGAATTGGGATGTAATGAAAGAGAGATGTTCATCATGGTAGTTTATCATCTATCGGGAGATTCCGATAAGTGGTGGTTGTTAATACAAAACACAAAGGAGGATTAATAGATAGAAGAGATGGAATGGAGGGACTTTAAGGAAATATTCCTAGAGAAACACCTTCCTCATGAATAGCAAGCAGATATGGGAAGACAATTTCTATATTTGAAGTAAAAGGAAGATGATAATGTTTTAAAGTATGATGAAAACATCACAATGTTACCAATACATGTTGTGGGCTATATAATAAATCTTAGGAGAAAGATATATCGATTCTTATATAGACTAATGCCATTTCGTAAGTGGGATCTTGTCAGCCAGAACATCTAACAATAAGAAGATATAGTTCCAAGTGATATCAAGACAAAAAATGAATTTTCCAAGTCTAATGACTTTAAGGGAAAGGAAAAGAATAAGCGGGATGCTAAAATCTTTGGAAAGGGAAATATAGAAATAGGGAAGAAGGGAAGTGTTGAATTTACACACTATGAAAATTGTGCAAAGAAACACTCGGGTGCATTCTTAAAAGGAAAAGGAGTATGCTAGAAATTTATTTAGAAGTGACATCATGCTGGTGATTGTAAGGGGAAGAAAGAAGCTATTAATGTTGAATGCTATTATTGTTAACAGATGGGACACTATTCTATTGATTGTCCAAACCGTCAAGGAAACATGAAATAAAAAATGCCAAGGGGGTAGGGATAAGCTTTTGTAATCAAAATCAATGATATTGAAGTTCCAAATTATGTGGTGTCAGATACATTAATCATTTCATCAATATAATACAATGGTTTACTAGATTTTGGATCATCGCATTCTTTTATATATTCCTTGTTTTCAATGAAAATTAGACATTTACAATTTTATTTAATAAAGGGGTAATCAGTCAATACTCCAAGTGGATGTATCATTGCAACAAAGGAGTGTCGATTAGTACCCCTCATGTCACATTAACGTTCATTAGTTTATAACCTTATCATTATAACAATGACTGACTTTGATGTGATTCTCAGTACGAATTTTCTCTCAAATTATGATGCGAATATCTATTGCAAGAATATGGAAGTAAAATTTTTTGAGAATGGTGTTGAATCCCTTATCTTTAGTGTAGAAACCTCACCATATGATTCTCATCAAGATCCACACCCAATAGCTCTACTGAATTAAATTATTGGGGATGAAGAGAATGCAATAACAATGTTTGTGGGATAGAATGTTCAAATAAAAGATGTGAATGTTGTGTAAGAATACATTAACGTCTTTCTAGATGAATTACATGGATATCCTCCAGAACATGAAATTGATTTTTCCATTAACATAATTCCTAGTTCATGGCCCATATCAAATACCCCTTATATAATGGCCAATGTGGAGTTAGTGGGACTAAAGAACCAACTAGAGGAATTGAGTGATAACTAATATATTCTCCCTAGTTTTCCTCAATATAGAGCCCATGTTATTGTCATTAAGAATAAGGATAATTCAATGAGGTTGTGCATTGAATAAAAGGTGATCAATGTAATAAAAATAAAGAACAAGTATCCCCTATCTCACATTGATGATTTATTTGAAAAATTTCATGGAGACCAGTATTTTTTGAAGATTGATCTTCGATCTGGATATCATCATTTTTTTGTGATGAAGGAAGGCATTCCATAAAAAGCATTCTAAACCATGTATGAGCATTACAATTTTACAGCAATGCACTTGGTAATATATAATGCACCACATATTTTTGTGGATGTAATGAATAGAATTTTCTAGGAATATCATGATGACATTGTTGGGTTGTTTATTGATGATATCCGGGTATACTCCTAAAAATATGAAGATCATGAAAATCAGAAGTGAACTATTCAGAATACTCTTAATAGAAATGAATTATATGGTAATTTTAGCATGTGTGAATTTTTGCTTCAATCAGTTTTCTTTTCTGGGTCACATTTTTTCTAAAGGTAAAATATTTGTAGATCCTTCGAATAAAAAGGTTGTGAAATAATGTCCTACTCCAATGAATGTAACTGAGGTACATAGTTTGGTTGGTTTAGAAGGTTATTATCAGGGTTTTATATATCACTTCTCCCATTTATCCAAATGAATGACCAAGCTTACACTGAATATGGGTTATGTTTGTATGGGCAAAAGAATTTGAAGAATTTGTTAAATAATTTTGGAGAAGATTAGTAAATGCCCCAATCCTAACACTACCATCAATGAATGATGATTTCATGATCTTTAGTGATGAATCAATGAAAGGACTCGGTTATTTCGTTATGAATAATGATAGTTTGATTTACAATACATCTATGATGCTAAAAATTCCTGAACAAGACTATCCAACTCATGAGCTTGATTTAGTAATGGTAATCATTACTCTGATGATATGGAGACATTACCCATATGGAGAAAAATTTGAGACACATAAATATCAGAAGAGTTTGAAATATATCTTCTCACATAATGTACTCCACATGAGACAAATGAGAGGGATTGATATACTCCAGGATTATAACTGCACAATACACTACCACACGAAGAAGGAAAATAAGGTTGTAGATTATTTGAGTAGATATGACCATGGAAGTCTAAAAAAGATGAGAGATGAAAGGGATCCTTTGTTCATGGATCATGTAATGATGGATATGAGAATTATCAAGGAAGGTAACACATCACTACTTTTCCAAATGGTTTCCAAGCATTTTTACGTGAAATGATAAAAAGATCTCAGGCCGATGATGTGGAGTTTCAAAAGAAAATTAAGCCTGTAAATGATGGGATGTTGATTAAAATCATATATAAAGGTGGAATTTTGAAATTTCAAAGGAGGATTTGTGTTCCCGCAATTCCTTGCCTAATGAGGGAACTATTGGATGATGCCCATAACTCTAATTTCTCTATACACCATGGTATCACAAAGATGTATATAGATATAAAGGAACATTTTTGGTGGGAAATCATGAATAAGGATATTGATGATTATGTGTCAAGATGATTGGTTTGCCTATAAGAGATGGCTGGAAGACAACCTCCTGGAGGAGTCATGCAACCCCTTCCCATTATTATGTGGAAATGAGATGATATTACAGTAGACATTGTCATGGGGCTACCAAATACTCCATTAAAGAATGATGTGATATGGGTCATTGTTGACATTATTACAAAATTTTCACATTTTCATGATATAAGATAAGATTTACACAATTGAATGTTAAGAAAGACTATATATTAAATATGTTGTAAGACTTCATGGTGTTCCATTATCAATTGTTTCTGATTTTCATCCTCATTTTACATCTCAATTTTGGGAAAAGTCATCAGAAGGCCCTAGATACTGATCTTTGTTTGAGAGCTTTGTACCACCCACAAACAGATGGACAATCGGAAAGGATTATTCTAAATTTCGATGAAATGTTGAGGTCTTTTTCACATTACTTTCAAAGTATGTGGGATAAGTATTTACCTCTCATAGAATTATACTATTACAATAGAATCCATTCTAGTATTCCGATAGAACCTTATGAATCATTATATAGAATGAGACGTCGAACACCAACATATAGGGATGAGGTCGGTGAAATAAATCTCATAGGACAAGAACATATTGAAGAAACAATATAAAAGGTGATGATTATCCAAATTCATATGAAAACATCTCAATGTAGGAAAAATATCTATGTTGATAACTGAAAGAGGGATTCGAAGTTTCAGGAAGGGGGACATGTGTTCTTAAAGGTATCTCCATGGAAGGGTATTATGTGATTCAGTATGAAGGGAAAATTAATCCCCAAGAAAATAATACCGTTGGAAAGTCTGGAATGAATTGGATCCATAGCATACCATTTGGAAATTCTTCCCAGTATCTCCATTGTTCACAATGTATTCAACATGTCAATGTTAAATTAGTACATGGTAGACCCATCACATGTACTCACCTATGATGAAATAGAACATGGGCCTGATCTGTCTTATTGAGAAGAGCCTATCAAGATTCTTTATACTAGAGAACAAGTATTAAGAAATTTGATGAATTGTCTTGTAAGCGTTCTTTGAAAAAACTATAAGATTGAGGAAGCACTATGTGAGCCCGAGGATCTTCTGTTATAAACATACCCAAATCATTTTATCTATCATTTTTCTAATTTTTCGGAAGAAATTTTTCTATGTAGGAGAAAATTTAACACCCCATGGTTTTGAAAATTAATATTGAATTCATTTTATATTATATCCATTAAACACAACTTTTCCTCTACTATATTATAAATTTTAGAAAAGAGTCATCTAGAGTTGTGATCAGTAAGCACTACTACAAAAACAGTCAAGGGAAGCGCCCCCTTATATCAGCGCTAAGAAAAACCACTAATAAAGAAACCCTTTATCAGTGCTAGAAATACTCTGATAAAGACTCCCTCTATCAGTGATAGAAAATCACTCATAAAGAATCCCTTCATCAGTGCTAAAATTTTAGCGCTGAAACAGGGTAACCTTTATCAGCACTAAATAAGAGCTGATAAAAATACCCTTTATCAGTTCTAGAAATGAAATGATAAAGAATCTGTGTATCAGTGCTAAAATTTTAGTGCTGATACATGGAGGATTGATCAACGCTTTGTTAGCACTGATAAAACCATAGTCTATTTTTTATAAAATCCATCGCACAGTGCCCCTGTTTTATCGCGACGTAAAGCGCTCACATTATTGGAACCTTGTGGATCCTATCTACCGCATGCTGAGTTCACATTACAAGACCTCTACTGCCCTATATTCTTGTTGTCGGACCCCCATCGCCCGCTGAGTTCGCGTTGCCGGACCTCCGCCGCCCCCGAGCTTCGGTTTTCCGGACCTCGGCCACCCGCAACGTCCTCAAGCTTAAGTTTTCCGGACCTCCATTTAAGGGATGTTTTCCAAAAAAAAATTAATATTCTTCTCATCTCACATCAAACAAAACAATATATTGGTTATTAATGATATATTTAATGGATATTTGATATTGTGATTGATGTAGGCTACATGATTCATCCTTTTTTTCTTCATGTTTGCCTCTAGAGTAATGCCCTCTGTCGAAGCTCGACTTTGGTCCAACTTCTTCTAATAGTTATAGAACTATTATTCTATGAATCATATCAAACTATTAAAGCATTGATAATTGGTGTTTTGGGATGTGAATCTTGACCATCAATGGTGTTCTATTGGATTTTTTGTTGAATTATTTCAACCGTAGGTTTCAGTTCCTCTGGTGGTGGTGATTCTGTTTCATCGTAGATTCATGAGTGTTCTTCCTAAATATTTTGATGTGGTTCTTGGGGGTGATCATCTAATATATTTCTATTACTCGTAAGGTATCACCTTTTTTCTAATGACTATGGTGGGTTTTTAGGTGATTTGGTATTTGTTTATTCTTGATCCTAGAAACCATTTAATTTGATGGTGGTATGGCTGGAAATTTTATATAAATTCTTCCAATAATAAACTTTATGAGAAGGTTTGGTTTGAATTATAGAATATATATTCTATGATTTAATTATATTATTAGGTTATGTTGTGTTGGAAATGGGTGATGAGGTTACTAAGTTAAATAATTCTAGTTTTTTATCTTGTTAGTGAAGTTGTTGATGATGATGTTGATCAGGCGCAACACGGTGCAGGTATCAAGGCACGAGTATCATCAGGATTTAAGGCATGATTAAATAGCATATTTTTGTTTGAAATTTGAATTTATTGGTGTTTTATGGGGTATATTTTATAATTTCACATAATATTTCAACATATGTGGCTATGACATATTTATTTTTTCTTTTATCATTACTCCATTATTCTAGGATTTTCAATTAATGTAGTTTTTTTATGTAAATAAAAATGTGGAATCGTTGGGGAATGTTTGGCATGGGTTGATTATCATTAAAAGGGATGGTTTATTCATGTAAAATTTCTCTTTAGAAACCTAGTATTGGTCGAATGATTGATATGCTCATCATCAATTGAGATCAATGATTTTACACTATCAGAGTGAAGTTTATGAAAAATTCAAGGTCTTTCACACTTGGATTTCAGTTTCACTATATTCCTCCTAGGTATCATCGATTCCCTTAGATCAAACACCGTGTCATCATAATGTAAGGAATGAAGGATGAACTTTTTCATTAAGGATAACACCACCCGGTTCTGATGCATTTCTAGCTCATCTAATGCTTGAACACTATTTTCATCGAGGGGTCCCCCCCCTTATTTCCTTAATTCTATGTATGTAACTTTTTCTGGCAGTCCACTTGTATGGAATGATGCTTAGACCACCATGATTTCTATCCTTGCCACCCCTACCTCCATTTCTATCCTTCTCCCCCGCTGAGGATACTAACTGCTTCTCAGTAGTGGCCATTCCCAATTACAGCAGTGTTTGTTATGTCTCACTTGGCTCTGAGATTGCCATTCAGTTCAAAATACTTATTGATCTAGAGAGAAATCCTTCACCAGCCCCCAAGTTTCATTACCCATCCTTCCACTGCCCCATTGGATCCTCATCTCCAACTGTTATGAATCTTACCTACCAGAAGGGATTATGAACATGTTCAAAATCAAGGGACCTCAAAGAGAGATCATCCTCCCACTTCAATAAGGCTACTAGCTCTAGATCCAATTCCAGAGCCTTATCCTACCAATCATTATTATCTTCATATGTAATGCTCATGGTATTAGTGCCCATGTTAAATCGGACTTCCTCACTATAGAAATAAAAAAGCATTATGTCATTGTTTTTGTTGTCAAATAACACAAATAACCAAATAATAATCATAGAATTCTCATGGAAGATTAAGTAGGAAGGATTTCTACACTTTGACCCTTCCAACAGACACAAATGGGTATTTTGGAACAATAAATATGTTTTTGAGACTATTGAAGATTGTAATAAATTCATCACTACCCAGGTGTCCAACGATGACACCTCCTTCCTTATGAATTTTGTTTTTTTTTGAATCTATGACCCTATTCAAAGGGAATCTCTATGGACTGAAAAAAATACCTTCGATCCCAGCCACCATCCACTGTTTGTTCGGGTTGACTTTAATGTCATTTCCAACCCAATGGAATGTAAAGGTAGAAGCCCATTACAGAGGAAGGACATCACAGATTTTTTTCAGTTCATGGATGGGAAGGGCCTCATTGATCTCAGTTTCTCAGGTGACTGTTTCACCTAGTGCAACAACAGTTGGGGCCATCACCGCTTGTGGAGTCTACAGGATAGGTGTCTAACCAACATGAAATCTACTAAACTATTATCAAATACCATGTTTTTTCATCTTTCTTGAGGTATTTTTATTCACTCTCCCCTCTTGGTTTCCATTTCTACTAGGCATGATCATCAAGGATGGTTTCACTTCCACCCACAGTGGGTTAACATCCTAGATTACCAAGACATGGTTTTTGAAATATGGAATGAACCCTTGTAGGTGTATCAGGCCACATTAAACCTAAGTGACCAGACCTCAAACCCCGACAGGTGCGTTTTGCCCCTTCTTCCTTAGGAACCTTCACCACTAGGGACTACTGTCACATATGTGCTGCATCAGTTTATTCTGATAGATGGAATTATACCATTAGTTTATTGGATTATTAACACTAGTTTGAGATTTATGTGTGACTATATAGTTATTATATTTTCTTATTATTTCTTACACCCCACTACTTGAGTCGAGTAACCTAATTGAAATCCATATTGGTACTTTAGTTCTGATGTGGATATGGTTTTTTATGTGTTTGTGACATGTGTATGTGTGGATATATGGGTATTTGGGCATGATGATATTGAATGTAGGGAAGAGACCTAGGAGTGGAAGATGTATCATTCTATATTATTCTTGTGTTTTGTATGGGGTGATTTGAGGAAACTATAATGAATCTAAAGAAATTATATTTAATGAATTTGAATAAATACTAATGGTTAGGCTCTATTAATCTCAATTTTTATAAGGAAGTATTTCTCTTCTACTTAATTTGGAGGTATTGTTTAATGTAAATGACCTATAAATATTAATATTTGAGATTCAAATAGGATGAAGATGAATAAATATTGTATGGCTGCTAATTGTTTGACAATAAAGTACGAGAACAGAGTGAAAGAGTTCATCAAATTTGCAAAGGATCACATAAAGGATACTTCTCAAATCCTTTTTCCGTGATTACGTTGTTTTCATTCTAGACTACATACTCCAGAGGAGTTGGAAGAACATTTGATATGTCAGGGAATATATCGGAGTTATAAATGTTGGAATAAACACAAAGAAAAAGCGAATGTAGCAACTGGCTGGGATAAAAATTCATTTTATGGATCATCAGATATGAATACAAATATGGATAATGAAGAAGAATGTATGGAGGATGCAATTACAGATTTCAATGATGATTAAGATCGTATTGAGTAAATGACAAAGACAATTGAAGATGAACTCCGTGATTGCCCAAAAAATTTTGAGAAGTTAATGATTTGTGAAAAGACGCCATTGTATGCTGGTTTCACTAAGTATACAACATTTTCAGCTGTAATAAAGTGTTATAAATTGAATGCAGGAAACGGATGGAGTGATGTCAGTTTTACGGAACTACTTTCTCTCTTGAATGACATGCTCTTGGAAGATAATGAACTCCCAAGCCTAGAATATGAAGCTAAGTGAATGCTACGCTCGATGGGTATGATTTCTGAAAGAATACATGCCTGCCTGAAAGATTGTATTTTGTTTTGAAAGGATAAAAAATCACTTACAAAATTCCCAAAGTATGGTGATTCTTGATACAAGAAAGATAAATCCAATCCTAAGAAATTTGTATGGTAATTTCCAATCATTCCAAGGATTAGGCGTTTATATGGAGGTTAAGAAATTGCAAGACAATTGTTGTGGCATGAAGATAAAATAAATAAAGAAGGGAAATTACGTCATCTGGCTGACTCTCCTCAATGGAAGAAAATTGATCATGAGTATTCCGAGATTGGAAAAGAGCTGAGAAACCTTCATCTTGCATTATCTACAAATGGAGTGAATCCTTTTGGTATTCAAACCAGCACTAATAGTACATGGCCTGTTATGTTGGTAAATTATTACTTGCCACCATGGTTATGCATGAAGAGGAAATTCATCATGATATCTATCCTTATATCAGGACCAAAACAACCAGGTAACGATATTGATGTTTATCTAGCTCCTTTGATCGAGGATTTGAAGTTATTTTGGGATTCAGGTGTTACGTTGAATGATGCATATAAAAGTGAATACTTTACGTTGAGAGAGATGTTGTATGGGACAATAAATGATTTCTCTGCTTATGAAAATTTTTCAAGATATAGAATTAACGGAACTCAAGGGTGTCCAGTTTATGAAGAAGATGCAGAATCAATTAGGTTAAAACATTCATCGAAATCTGTGTTTCTAGGACATCAGATATTTCTACCTTGTCGGCATAAGTACCGATCATGGACGACATCATTCAATGGATGTTCAGAACAATGTGTTGCACCATATCCACTAACAGGTGATCAGATATTTGAGAGAGTCAAAGATCTGAACACTGTTTTTGGTAAACCATTTTCGAAAAAACTTATGGAAATGAGTTAGAAAAAGAGATTAGTTTTTTTGAATTACCATAATATTATTGTTTGTATGACAGAAATTTTCATGACGTGATGCATGTGGAAAAAAATTTATGTGACAGTGTTATCGGAACATCTCTAAATGCCCTTGGAAAAACAATAGATGGAATTATGGAAAGGTTGGACATCGTTGACATGGGAATACAAGACGATTTGGCTCCTGTGAAGGGTGAAAATCGAATGTTTCTTCCTCTAGCTGCTTATACTCGTTCTAGGCAGAAGAGATACCATTTTTGAAACTTCTTTAATGATGTAAAGGTTCTAGAGGGATTTTCATCAAATATCAAGAACATTGTCTCAATGAATTATTTAAAGTTTAAAGGTTTGAAATTAGATGATTTCCATGTTTTAATGCAAGATCTAATTCCTATTTCCTTACGTTGCATTTTTCCCAAGAATGTTCATCATACATTAACCAAAAATTGTTTCTTATTCAGAGCTATATGTAGCAAAGTTTTAGACCTAGCGAAATTTCCAGGTATGGGAAAAAAATTTCATCATATTATGTGAATTAGAAATGTTCTTCCCACTAAAATTCTTTGATATAATGGTTCATTTGATGATTCACTTGTTGAGAGAGATTCAACTTTGTGGTCCTGTGAACTATAGATGGATGTATCCGATTAAACACAATATGAAGATTTTGAAAGGGTATGTCAAAAATTAAAGTCGGCCAGAGGGTTGTGTAGTGGAGTGATATATTGTTGAGGAAGCCATTTAATTTTGTACCGAATGCCTATCTGATGTGGAAAGAATTGGTCTGCCAAAATATCGCCACAGAGGACGCATTGAGGGTGAGGGAATTTCTAGAAGAGTAGTTATGAAAATCAGTATTACAGATCGGGAGCATGCCCATCTTTATGTTTTGCATAACATTTGGAAGGTTTCTCCATATATTCTAACTCACAAAGAAGTTATTTGGCATCTGAATCCATCAATGCCAGAAAAATGGTTATCAAATAAACATAATCACAAGTTTATAGGATGGTTTTAGGACCATATTTTTAAGCAGTTGGATGAAAACCCGAATTCAATTTCAAAAACACTTCGATGGCTAGCCACTAGACCAAGTGTGTATGTATTATCTTACAGTGGTTATGTAATTAATGGTTATAAATTCTATAGAGATGAACATGATGAAAATAGTACCATGAAAAATAGAGGATTTACAGTAGTGGCTGGAATAATGCATGTTTCTGGTAGTAAGGACATAAATCCAATTTATGAAAATATGTCATACTTTGGCATTATCAAACTAATATGGGAGTTGGATTATACGAAATTCCAACTACCGATTTTTCAGTGAAAATGGGTTGACAACAACAGTGGAGTTAAAATAGATGAATGGGGATTTGTGAAAGTTGATTTTAGTAAAGAAGGGTACAAAGATGAATAGTTTATAATGGAATCACAATCGGTACAAGTTTTTTATATTCCAGATCCCCCAAACTGAATGTTGTCTATTGTTCTGTTATCATCCAAGACTACTGAAGGGTTCGATGAAAATTTAGTTGAGGACAATCCATTCAGTGGTACATCGCAATAATTTCAGAGCAGTCCCAATGTAGATGATGTTTTGTATTTTAGAGGAGACCACAATGAAGGGATTTGGATAATCGATAGAGGTGTCAAATCCCTTCAACTTTGAAGAAATGAAAGAGAGTTTAATAAACAGATTATATTTTGTTTGTAATATAGATCTTGTTATCTCATGTTATAATCTTATCCTTACTGAATTTATGTACTCTAAATTAACTGTTCAACCAATTTTGTAGATAATGACTTCTGCATATTCTGGTGCTCCTAACCTTGAGGCTGAACAAGCCTCTCAAGCTGCTGCTGTTGCGGCAGCTGTTGCTCCTACTGCTCCTGCAGCTACTCCTACTCTAGCTGCTGCTCCTGATGCGGCTCCTGTTGCTCCTATTGCTCATCCTGCTGTGGCTCATTCTACTCCTACTACTCCTGCTGCTCCTACTGTGGCTGCTACTGTTGCTGATCCTATGGATCTTGCTGCTTATAGTGTTCAGATCCAACAACCATCAGCAAATGTCGTTGATACCATTTCAAATGAACATATAGATGATATTGATTTCGATTAAATGGTCTGGAATGAAGGACCGACATCGCAGAAAACACAGGTGCATCATAGTTTGATGGTGTTAGCCAAAGTTATTAAGGTGAAAAGCAAAGGCATCAAATTTGAAGTCAGATGGAATGCACAAGGCCAATATGTGAATCCCAACAAGGCTATGTTTAACAGTTACATTGGAGTTGTCACTCAGCAACGCGTGCCGATTGACATAGATTCATGGAACCAGGTTGTGTCCGCGCTGAAGGCTATGATCTGGGAAGAAATTACAGTTACATTATGAATTTATTTATTTAATTTAATATCAAATAAAATAATGAAACAATGTCATACTCTTCTAAATCTCTTGAAGAGTACATTTATAGTAGATGATTCACACAAGGATTATGTACTATGGATTGCAGTAAATATTCATTGAGGTTTCAGACTATTTTAACAAGATGACTCCTGAAATATTCCAAAGGTAAAATAAACCCACACCCACCCATTGTCTACGCTCACCTGATATCCCAAGAAGCATGGTATGTATTTATTGGCCGCCGTGGGGATGCAAAATTTTAGGTACATTGTTGGTGATAATACATTGTTTGAGGATACCTGTATTCATCACTTTGATGATCAAAATTTCATTTATGAAATAGAAACTCTATACTAAAAATAAGTAATGTGATCAAAACCAGCATACCCCTATCATAAAGCAAGGATGGGGTATGATTCATTAGAAAATAAAACAGTACGTATTTTAAATTTACAGTAATATTGTTAGGTTCCAATAAATCACATCATATTTATATTTCTATGTTTGTATGTAGATTGACGAGTCTAAAACCAAATACAATTCCATGCCACGTCATGTACTATGGAAGGAGGAACGTATTAATAAGGAAGTGAAGTTAGAAGATGATAACACAAAAACAGTGTAGGAAATATGTGTATGTATGACCTGAAGAGAAAAATATTTGTTTTAAATTGCTTTTATATAAAAATAATCAGTTATTTTCCTATATCCGACAGCCATAGGAATCAGATACTCATGTAGAGGATACAGACCTATTATCAACAGCTTTGAAGCAGCCAAAAAAATACGGTCGTGTCAAAGGTGCGGGGTTTGGGGTGACACCCCGAGTATATTTTGAGAAGAAGAAAAAAACAGATGATACAGATGAAAAATTGGAACAAATGAGAAAAAAATAGCAACACTTGAAGAACAATTGCAATGGTAGGGTGAGTTTCTAGAATCTTTTATGGGTGGGAATAAAAGGGGAGAAACATGTTAGGAACAACCAGTGCGTGAACATTCCGCCCCACCCCCCACTAGATTTGAGATTAGCCATTCCCCTCAAAGAGCTGTCTTAGCTGTGGTAATAAATATTCTAATAATTGTTCACAAGAAATTTGAATAAGACAAATAATGATAATTTTTCTGTACTGATCTTCTATAGGGTGATAATGATTGGGATTTATATCTGTCAACACCCACTTATCACCTTGTAGCGAGGGCTATAGTGTTCAATATCCCATATGCCACACTGCATAATAGACCACTTCCGAAAGATCATTTGAAAGTGACGATTACTGTAGCTCATGATCCAAATGCAGATCTACCTATTCCTCTTGTTGATGATCATATTCATATGGTCGATAAGTCTATTGGGATATTCATTTCATGCCCGTCACAACATGTAAGAGTACATGCAGACAAAGAGGTATTTATTTCATTTTTTTCAAGATAAATCTTTAACAATTAATGAAAAATGGGTATGAACCAATGATTGTTGTTATAGACGGAGAAAGGGAACAGGGAGACAAAAGTCGGCTCAAATCCATCTAAAAGATCGTCCAACCGATCCCAAGGAGCTATTGAAATCATAATAACACAACCTATTCTCTATCCACATTCACTAGCATTGAAGACTCATGTGGATATGATGCCAAAAGATGGTAATAGTCCTATAGTGGTTTTCAAGGAGAATATATACGGAGAGGAAAGTCAAGATATCGTTGCTGCTAAAAATGTAAATGCGGTCCTTGAAAATGGTTGGCAAGGATTCATAGTTTTAAATGTAAATATGAGGTATGTTTCCATGAATTGATTTTCTAAAAGCTGATATAAGGTGAAAATTATGATTAAATGCATTTTATATTGTTGACAGACGCATTTATGAAAAACAGTTGAAGGAATTTTCTTATGATCCAAGATATGGACTCGTTATTCCTCATACCAGACCAACAAAACTAACTAAATTAGTTCCATAAAATAGGGATGCAATAGTGAATGGCTTGCTGGAAACATTTTAAAGGAAGATTAAAAATTACACACTCTTTCTAATACCAACCATGCAGAGGTAAAACACTACCATTAATGAATATCAATTATATTTTCACTTATTTTATTTCTTATTCCTTTTTGTGTTTTTAGGAAACATTAGTTGCTAATTGCCGTGAACTAGGATACCCCAATGATTTATTTTCTGGATTCAAATCAAGGATATCCATCAAACCAACCAAACATGATGGAGTTTATGAATCTGTCAGACACTACATCTTCCGTTTTAGGTCTAAACATCAACTAATATAATTTATATTATATTTTACTGAGGATTATGTTATTATAGGGTGGTGTATCCTTATCTTCTAAAAGAGGAATGAGGACATGGTCTATGCATAAGGAGGTGAGCAAGTACTACGTCTGGACAAATATCAGGTTATATATAATAAAATTTCACTCTCCAAACACATCTCAACACAAGTTTCTTATTCTCCTAAAGATAATTTTTTTGCAGTGTCCAAAACAAACAAATGATAATTATTGCGGTTATTATGTTTTTAAATTTATCAAAGAGATCGTTTTTAATCAACAAAATAGAATCCCAAAAGAGGTATTTTCAAAAACAACATCTAGTTCATTTAATTTATTTATTAATTCTTTATTTTTATATTTTATAGTACTACTCTGACTACTCAAAAGCCTCATACTCACAAGACGATATAGATTTGTTCCGAAACGAGTGGGCCATATACTTCATGGAAGATTGTACGCAAATAAAATTAAGATTTGACTTGGGAACATGTACAATTGGTGGTCATTTTTTAGAGTGGTTAAGGGGATCAAAAGATGAAACACTATTGAATGTAAATGTTTATAGGAAAATTTTAATTGTTAATAAATAAAACATCATATCTCCAATGAGTAATTTTCCAATTTTAAATATGATATGCACCAGCAACATGCAAGAATGCTGAAGCACTCAAAGGGTCTCAATTTTGATTAAAAGAGATACAATTTTAAGTGAAAACAACAACTGACCTACGAAAATATGACCAAACACATTCCGATTGTCTTGAACTTTTATAAGAATGATCCAAGGGCCTTGGGTGACATGTAAGAGTCTACCTCGCCTCAATCTGAGGCACAGTGTGGCCGGTACCACTCAAAGGGTCTCTATTGTGTTTAAAATGGACACAATTTAAAGTGAAAACAACAACCACCATATGGAAATCCAATCAAACCCATTTGGATTGTGTTTATCCTTTAGGAGAATGATCCAATGGTACTTTGTGACATGTATGAGTCATCCCTTCCTCAATCCGAGGCATGGTGTGGTCGGTATAACTCAAAGGGTCTCTCTTTGGTTTAAAATGGAAATAATTTTATGTTAAAAAAACAACGGACCTACGGAAATAAGACCAAACCCTTTCGGATTGTCTTGATACATTATGAGAACGGTCCAAGGGTCCGTTGATACATGTACGAGTCACCCTCGCCTCAATCCGAGGCACGGTGTGTCCGGTATCACTCAAAGGATCACTCTTTGGTTTAAAACGGAAACAATTTTAAGTGAAAACAACAACTGACATACGGAAATCCAACGAAACCCATTCATATTGTGTTGAACCATTAGGAGAATGATCCTAGGGTCATTTTAAACATGTACGAGTCATTATTTTATCAATACTAGGAATGGTGTGGCTGGTACCACTAAAAGGGTCTCTATTTTTTTAAAATGTACACAGTTTTAAGTGAAAACAACAACTGCCCTACGGAAATCAGACCAAACCATTAAGATTGTTTTGATCCATTAAGAGAACAATCCAAGAGTCGTTGGTGATATGTACGAGTCAACCCTGCCTCAATCCAAGGAATGGTGTGGATGGTACCACTCAAAGGGTCTTTATTTTTTTTAAATGTACACAATTTTTAGTGAAAACAACAACTGACCTATGGAAATCCAACCAATCACATTTGTATTGTATTGATCCATTAATAAAATGATACAAGGGTCCTTTGTGACGTGTATGAGTCATCCCCTCTTCAATCTGCAGCATGTTGTGGCCAGTAGCACTGAAAGGGTCTCTCTTTGGTTTTAAATGGACACAATTTTAAGTGAAAACAACAACTGACCAATGAAAATCAGAACAAACGCATTCATATTTCCTTTCTCTTTTATAATAACGATCCAAGAATCCTTTGTGACATGTATGAGTCATCCTATCCTCAATCCGAGGCACGGTGTGTCCGCTATCACTCAAAGGGTCTCTTTTTTGTTTAAAATGGACACAATTTTAATAGAAAACCACAACTGACCTATGAAAATCCAACCAAACGCATTCGGATTTCCATGATAATTTTTAAGAACAATCAAAAGGGCCTTCTTGACGTGTATGGGTCAACCCTGCCCCAATACAAGACACAGTGTGGCTGAAACCACTAAAAGGGTCTATATTTTCTTTAAAATGTACATAATTTTAAGTGAAAACAACAACCGACCTACGGAAATCAGACCAATACCATTCTGATTGTGTTGATCCTTTAGGAGAATGATCCACACATCCTTTTTGACATTTATGAGTCATCTATTCTTCAATCTGAGGCACGGTGTGTCCGATAGCACTCAAATAGTCTCACTTTGGTTTAAAATGGACACAATTTTCAGTGAAAACAACAACTGACCTACAAAAATCCCACCAAACACATTCGGATTGAATTTATCTCTTATAAAAAACATCCACGGGTCATTTGTGACATGAACGGGTCATCCCGGCCTCAATACGAGGCACGGTGTGACCGCTATCACTCAAAGTTTCTCTATTTTTTTTAAAATGGACACAATTTTAAATGAAAACAACAACTGACCTATGAAAATCCAAACAAACATATTCTTATTACCATGGTATTTTATAAGAAATATCCAAGTGTCCTTAGTGACATGTAGGAGTCAACTCTGCCTCTATCCAAGACATGGTGTGGTCGGTACCACTAAAAGGGTCCATATTTAGTTTAAAATGTACACAATTTTAAGTGAAAACAATAACTAACCTATGGAAATATGACCAAACAAATTCGGATAGTGTTGATACATTAGGATAACGATACATGAGTATTTTTTGATGTGTAAAAGTCATCCCTGAGGCACAGTGTGACCTCTATCACTAAAAGTGTCTCTCTTTTGTTTAAAATGGACACAAATTTAATTGAAAACAACAACTGACCTATAAAAATCCATCCAAACGCATTTGGATTTCTTTGATATAATATAAGAACGATCCAATGGTCCTTGGTGACGTGTACGAGTCAACCCCGCCTCAATTCGAGGCATGGTGTGGCCGGTAGCACTCCAAGGGTCTCTATTTTGTTTAAAATGTACAAAATTTTAAGTGAAAACAACAATTGGCCTATGGAAATCCGTTAAAACACATTCATATTTTATTAATACATTAGGAGAACGATCCAAGGGTCTTTTGTGATGTGTAAAAGCCATATCCTCTTCAATTTGAGGCACTGTGTGGCCAATAGCACTGAAAGAGCCTCTCATTGGATTATAATGGACACAAGTTTAAGTGAAAACAACAACTGACTTTCGGAAATCTGACCAAAGGAATTCAGATTATTTTGATCTCTTATAAGAATGATCCATGGGTCTTTTTTGACATGTACGAGTCAACACTACATCAATCCAAGGGACGGTGTGGCCGATACCACTCAAAAGGTCTCTATTTTGTTTAAAATGGACACAATTTTAAGTGAAAACAACAACTGACCTACGGAAATCCGACCAAACACATTTGGACTGTGTTGATCCTATAGGATAGTGATCCAGGGGTAATTTGTTATGTGTAAGAGTCATCCCTGCCTCAATATGAGGCACAGTGTGGCTGGTATCACTCAAAGTGTCTCTCTTTGTTTTAAAATGGACACAATTTTAAGTGAAAACTTCAATTGACCTACGGAAATCCAACCAAACGAATTCGGATTGTGTTGATCTTTTAGAAGAACGATCCATGGGTCCTTTGTGTTGTGTATGAGTCAATCCCACCAAACCCCTGGACTGCCCCCACCCCCTTGGACACCAACCCACCCCTTGGACACCCCCACCCCTTTGGACACCCCCCCACAACCTATAAAGGCCCCCAACACCCTAGACACCAGCCCACCCCCTGGAAGGCCCCCCCAGTCACCCCCATCCCCCGGACCCCCTACCCCCATGGAAAGCCACCCCAAACCCTTGAACAGCCCTAAAACCCTTGAATTATGAGTTAAATTCTTTATATACTTGATTAACTTATGAATTATGTGTTAATGGTGTATGGGTATACTTGGTCTAATTATCTTATTATTTATGTGTCAATTTTGGAATGGTATACTAGCTCTAATTAGCTTATTGAGATGCTGAATTTATTTGCTGGTGTTCGGGTGTGCTGCTACATATTTTCTCATCACAGCAGACAAGGCATTTATTAGCACTTTTTTAGCACTGATAAATGTAACTTTTATCAGCGCTAAGACAGTGCTGATAAACTACACCTTTATAAGCGCTAAAGAAGCGCTGATAAAGGATCAGTTTATAAGCGCTAAAGGAGCGCTGATAAAACATGCATTTATCAGCGCTCTTTTAGCGCAGATAAATTCCACCTTTATTAGCGCCTTTTTAGCGCTGATAAAGCGTACCCCCCTTTATCAGTTCCGAGCATTATAGCGCTTTTTTAGCGCTGATAAGGCCATTTTTGAATGATGCTAATGACCGTTTTTGTATTAGTGATTTCATTTAAAGTCGGATAGAACATGAATGATTTTTAGTCAATAGTAACATACCCTTATTAATAATAATATTATTCTTATGAATAGTAAATAATTATATTATTATATTCTTTTAAGTTAAAAATATAATGTGATCAAAATTAAATTTTCAATGTGATATAGACCTAATTATATATTTACAATTGTTATATTTAGAATTAACTAAGATTTTTTCTAAAAATTAGATTAATAATAAATAGAATATTATTTTTGAAAAATTGAGTTCATTTTTAAATTCGACACATAGAGAAATGGTAGTGGTTAATTTTTGGGATTTTTCTGAAATTCATGAATTTTTTATGAATAGTGAAATATGGTAAAATATCGTATATTCAAATTATCTATTAAATATAATATTTAATACATCATTAGTGAAGTAATTCCACTTGGATCAAACTCACATTCACTTATTTCCATTATGGGTACATGAAACAACACTATTGGTTGCCTTGATGGAAATAATAAAATAACGATTAAAATATTCAAAATTTACCCTTCTCATCCAATATAATCCCCCCCCCCCCCCCACTCCCTTTCTCATCAGACCTCTATGCAATTAATCTCCTCAAAGATCTACCAAATTAACTTTCCCCAGTCACTCCTCGCGTCCATGAAGATGGTGGTCTTTCCAAAATACCAAACCCACTTCCCTTAAGGAGGTTCTCAAGGATGTTATTTCAAGTGGTAAAACACCCTTCTTTTTCATTTAGTTTCATTTCAATTTATCTTTTTTTTATACTCTCCTAACATCCTTTGTACAAATGACCACAGTAACTCCAGTATCATTTTTATAATGTAATTATATCATATTAATGCAAGAACCATCATCAATATTTTTACTCCCTCCCAATTATTTTTATAAACGTAATCAATGTCCATGAGGTTCCAATTTATATCCTTAACAGGATACAATGTTTCATTCATCAATTTATCCTTTATTAAGACTCAAGAAAACTTTTTATGGTTGGAAGAGACTATAATATATGTATTGTGACATAATTAAAATTCATTAACCAGTATATGTCCATATTATTAATTATTATGACCAAACTAATTCATAATAATCCAAATACTGCCAAATAATCAAAGGGATAGTCATATAATTATTCATCCTCATTACAAGTAAAAATATGATATAAATGACAACTAAAAATTCAGGACTTTCATAAAAAAAATTCAATTTAATTTTGGAGATTTACAACCATTCCACATAACTTACATTACATAAAAACAAGATAACCAATTATGAAAATAAATAAAACAAACACTCTAGAATGACATGATTTGATATTATAAATTGTCAATAATGACATAAATGAACTAAACATAATTATGATAAACTAAATAAATTTATAATAAGTTATAAATTATGTTTTTAATGAGTATAATATCATCTTCTAGGACCTTATGTTTGAGAGGGGAACACATTCAGACATATGATAAGGGTTTCCTCACCCAAACCTCCATTTTCATTCGGGTTACTTTTATTGTCTCATTACTTCATTTAAATTATTTTATAATATTATGTAATCCTCATTAAATCATTTATATTGTTCTACATATGTTTACCAACTATAACCCTTAATTATATTATGGATAGTTACAGCTTTTAGAAGGAACATTCAAAATTGTTTCAAGATTACAAGCCCGAATAATGGGAATTTATAAAATTCATACCTGTTTTCAAGGGAACTCATTTTTCTGTTTTTTTTTGGAAAAAATTATCTTTATCAAATCACTCATTTTTTTGAAGATAATATATTTCTTCACTTCTGGTTTTATACAAAAGTTTTTCCAATATAACTCTAATTTTCAAAATAAATGAATATTTATCTCAAGAATTACTTAATGATTTTACAAGAGTATTTTCGTCTAATTCAACACCTTTTGTTTATTCTTATGTATTTTTGGGTTAAATAATTTATGATTTCATATACCATATTTGATTTAATGGTCTATGAATATATTTATTGTGGATGATCAATCCTAAAAACATTCACCATATTACTCGGAATGGTTAGTGTTTTATGTTTAATGATTGGGGAAAGATAGTTACATTTCATGTAATAGTTTCCATATAAATGTATACATTGTTTATGTTTATCCCTACTTATATGAGGAATTAATTGGACATATTATGTGACATGTGGGGCCCGTTATTTCCCCTCTATGAATCAGTAGGTCTCATGAGAAAAATTGACGGGGAATTGGCTAGTGCCTTTCCCAATTTGATATATGGTTTTGGCGGAGCCCTTTATCACATTAAATCATATTTAACATGTCCTTAAAAAAATTCATAATGTCAGGCATATGAAATTCCCTCATTATGAAGCCAGTAATTGAAAGTTCATTTGGTTATTTGACTATAAGAATACCGATGATTATGTTTTTTAAGAAATTATTTACTCATCTCATATTCTTACTATAATGTGTTCTAGTTTATTATTTATAAAGGCACGTGTTTTCATTTATTCACCTTGCCTAATGTTTTTGTTTATGTTTTCTTCAACTATATTGCTTACCCTTACTGAGCGTTTGAGCTCACGCCTTTCTTATGTTTCATTTTCCTAGGATATGAAGATGTTAGTTATGATTGACTTCCATGAAAAATCTTGGAGGCTTGGATGTTTCTAATGGAATAAATTAGTGTTGTATTTCCCTTCATGATATAATGTTAAAATTATATATGTTTGTTGTTTCCAAAAGGTACTAAACGAATTGGTCCTTCTGGATACATATTCATCGTTTATATTCCAATTTAATAAAATAAGGCACCAGCTCTGGACAACTGGGGTCGGGTCCTTACATGCTCGTTGGGCCAGTGGGTCCGACCTAGTTAGTGGACCCGGACCATCTGGCGGGTCCATCCTGACTCGTGGGTCCAACCCGACCGGTGGGAATAACCCTCCTGTATAACCCCAGCCACACAGATGCAGGCCGGGTTCTTAATGCACCGACAAGACATGGGGCATCAGGTTCCTCCAAGTAGCCCTCCCCCTGCCTTTCTAATATGGATTGCTATAGCCAGCCATTTCTACAGCTAAGTGAGTAGATAAGGCTACTCCAATTACCATGCATTATGATGGAGTCGCTCTATTCTACCCACAGCGGCCAGGCTGGCCACGGTGCCTGCAGGCACCGCACCTCCATGCGGCTAGCTCGGCCAGTTTCTAGTACCGGTGGTGTCACATCATATGTTGATTTTGAGGGCCACCAGATATGCTAGGATGGTCTGTAATCTTTCATGTTTATGCCTACGGGGCTCCCGGGTTGTCGCCTTCACTGGGATGCTCTTAAATTTATCATTCTGCATCATTTACCTGTTACGCACAAAGAACACACATAAACTAGGAATAGTTTGGTGTCCGGGCCTTGTTCGGATTGCCCACTCCCTCTGCAATAATGTTCTATAAAAGGGTGATAAGAATCATCAATCAGAACGAACAGTTCCCCAAATTAAGACCCCTTAGCCCTGACACCTGTCATTTTTGGATTCAATGGGGTGATATCTATCATAAATCATAACGATCAATTCCCCCAATTAAGATCCTACATAACAGCATGAATGAAAAAATGAGATGAATATCAACCCATTAGTTTGTTGATCTATGTACATTGTATTTTATATGAATGGTATGAGAGAAAACATAAAACTTGTAAACCCCCTAAATGGATTTGGTGGGATCCATTGTGGATGATGGAAGAAATACACGTTCGATGTCGTTAGTCTTTGTTAGCCGATCCCCAACTCAATTCCCCCAACAACCATCGTTTTTCCACCATTATTTATTGGATTAAGAAATTCGCCGGTGTTTCGTCAGGGTTTCCTCAGGTGGGATCTCAATTCTTATACCAAAGGATTGATTAAATTAAATAAACTGCACCACGTTGTGTTCATTAACATGGTTATTTAATGAACCACAATTAATGAATCTTTAAGCCATGAATGTTGTGTTTACACATCCAAAGGGACATTTCATTAAATGTCTCTTATTTAATGTCCATCATTACACTGCGGTCCCACCATATGCCGCTCAAGGGATGCAGAAAGAATAAAATATCTATTTTTATTTTATTATTATTTTTTCCCAAATTCCAAAATTATCTTCTTCATCTGACCATTGCTGGACGAAGTTAATCTTCGCCTAGGAGAACCATATCAATTAAAATTAAATGGTGCCCTCATATTTTTAATCTAGGCACTGGTTCAAATGACAAAAAATTTTGGCCGCACATTTACTGAAAGTACATTAGAGACGTTCAAATTTTATTATGGGCTCTTCGGGCTTTGGAATCATGTGTCATAAATTTTCATAGCCTGATAAAAATTACCATATAAATAAAAAAAATATTTGGAATTTATGGACCTTTAAAATTTTATCGTAAATATAACTAATGAAAGTATGTGAGTATGAAGAGCTTATATCCCATGAAATAGCAATGAGATTCATAATAATCGTTCCATAAAAACATAATCCATTCAGTGTAATAATATGAATGGAACCCCTGAATATTTTATCCAAAAATGAATGAGTAACACCAACAGATGTAATCATTGATTGGAAATAATTTTTAGATGTATTCTAAAAATATATCTTGGGAAAATTTTAATTCTAATTTGATTTAAAAAAACAAAAAACAATGAGAAAAACTTCTTCATAGAAAATTGTTTTCAAAACTAAAAATTGAATATATGAAAATAATAAAAAAATAAAATAAAATTTTTATGAAAATTATCTTCAAGGATCATTTAAAATTATTTTCTAAAATAACATTGAAAATACGGTTTAATAAATAAATTAGGTTTTATACCGAAGAGAGAGACAAGGTTTGATTTTTCTTAAAAACATTTTCTTCATTATAATAAGTAACAAAGTGTGAAAAAATGGTTCTAATACCGGGATATATTTTGTATAAATGGATTATAAGGTAATTCATGAGTTTTTTTGTGGGAAATATCATAGTATTTCATCAAAAAAGACAATTCATTAACAATATCAAAAAGTGATGAGATAATTTCAATAAATTTTTACCACATGGTTACATGGGATCATTCTCCCCATGTAAAAAAATGAAATTACATGAAGCATAGAATTTCATGAAACAAATTATATTCATGATATAAAATGTAAAATACAAGTATACACACCTCTCATATAATTTAGTTTTATAACAAAGAATAAGTCTCAATGTAGGAAAATTGGGACAAAACTATTATACCAATTTGATATCTTTTCAAACATAAACCCCATGAAATGAATATCATCGAATGAATATGTAATTACCCATAAATATAAGAATAAAAATCATATAATACATTCATGGGAAATATTCACACCATGCAAGAGAAGTGGTGTGGCATAAAGCATGCATCACACGGAAATGAAAAGTGAGATGAAATCACCTTATATTTTGTCTTGACTCTCATCGTACAAATTCAAAACCATGAGTAAAATAAGTATAACATTATTATAAATATTTTATAGACCATATTACTCTTTAAAATACCATATATTGGTTAATTAAAACCATATAATACATAATTGTTATATATCCTTTATTAATAATTCACTTTGGGTAATATACATTTTGTTCTTTGTATGTCGATTAATTAGTTATATCATTATTCCTTATACATATATCATGATTATAGAATTTAAATTCTGATTTAAAAAAATTTGTATATACTATATGATTTTTATAAAAATATTTTGAATATATAAGTTTGAAATGGAATACATCGTTTCTGGAGATGGTATGTCTTATAAAAGAATAAACGATATTTCTGTTCATATTGTTGTATTGAAAGAAAGAAAGAGAATGAAATATATGTATATATAAAATGTAATTAAATTATTATTTTAATTATAAATATATCATATAATATCAATAAACCATTCCCTAATACATTCCATGTACTGTGTGGACTAATCATATCTTTTTCAGGGGGTGGTAGTCAACAATACCTCAAATGAAATTATCGTATTTACACTAAATGGAATGTAAAATGATTTGTGTCATGAAATTAATAAACAAGATAAAAGACATAATATATATAATATATTTCATATATATATATACATTTCCACTATAACTTTCACCAAGAGAAGTAAAAATTTGAAAATTTACAATCACCATTTAGTGAGGCGGTAGTTTGCTGTACACGTAAATAGTTTGTTCATTACACATTATATGAAATTTTGCATAATTGTAGGATGAAAACATAAAATAAAAAAATATTAGTGTATTTAATACACTATTGTTTTAATAAAATCATGGAATAATGAGATTAGTGTGGGTGGAGAAAGAAACTAAATGAAAGGATCTTGAGCGAAGTCGTTACCTCTTAATCAGGTAACTAATTTTGGATAGTGAAAAAGGATTCTTGGATTTTTTTTCATTCAAAGAGGAGGATTATAGAAGAAAGATAGGGATGATGGTATGTGGATTGGGTCGTTATTAACTGATCTTATATGGTTTGATTTGTGTGAAGATGTTGGAGTGGTGGTTACCTTTTATATAGAAAGAAAAGGTCACACTTGGCATTTTTGAGAATAACATATGTTTACCAACATTTTTAGCCATAACATGTCATAAAAAACCAAAAATACTATATAATTAGAATTTAATAACCAAAGAATGGGCATCCAATTGTTTTTTGACAAGTTTATAGGTCATATTTCATCTAAAATTGAATGCTTATGAATTCTTAACCTAATTGTTCTCTTAATCATTATAACTAATTTTAATCACTTTTACTATTATTTTTGGCCAAATAAAATGTTGAACTTGTTAGAAAATTTAAATTATTCTAATTAAAAATATTTAACACATTTTTAAATTTACAATCAATGAATTGGAAGAAATTAATTTAATATTAATCTTACTAATTGGACGACATTGTATGTCTTTAAGATAAAAACATCAAAACTATTACTTTGTTTATATACACATATTTGAAGAGAAATTGATCTAAATGAACTAATTCCTACTAATAAACAAAATATCTACATAAACTTTGAAACTATTTTAAAATATAATTTATCCATATAAATAAATTAGATGATAAAGCAGTTTGGATTTAAAATACATTATTTTTAAATATTTAACAAAAAATGATGTTTTTCAAAATAAAATAAAGAAAATTTACCCTATGATAATTGTGAAATTATAAGGTAAAAATGATGTCTATTTTATCAAATTAAATTTTTAAATGTGTATAATAATATTATTATTATATTTCAATGAAGGACGTGAGAAGGAGTTCATTTTAAACAATAATATTTTTATACATATAAGGAATTTACCTAAAATTATATCATTCATTATCAATATGTTTTATTTATATATTGAAATTATAAAAAATATTTTATAAATAATGGTTACTATTAAGGACATTTAATTGGTTTGCTAGGATATAATCTTCTCAGTTAAATAATATAATGATATAGATTTCATTGAAACCTAGCACCACATGTATCATAAAAAAATTAGGATATTTCATGTAATATATTCCAAGTTGGTGTTGCGTGTAACAAATGAAAAGTTATTTTTTCATTAAACTTATGTAATGTTGGTGTTGTGTGAAAGAAATTTTTCACATATTTCATTTCATGAAACAAATGAAAATTTTATTTATCAAAAAAATGAAATAATGTGGTTTTTAGATCTCAACTAACCTTGTTGACATGTCAATGAGACTTAAAAAGCTAATAAAACCACGTATAGGAATCTTCATGATATGAGGATGTATATGGAAAAGATTTCATGTTATTGAAGGGGACTTGTGAAGTTGTATTCATGAGACTCAGATGGCCTGAAAAATTGCCTTCATGTGATCAATTGGGGTCACCCAGGGAACACAACCACTTTCTCATGAAGATCAACACATCTTCTCTTCAATAGATTAATCATAATTTTCCTATTTTATTTCATTCCTTATATTACTAGGATATATAATCTAACAATGTTGAGTTATTTTTGTCAGGGAATGTCACTATTCTGGACTCTAATACATCACCTGACGAATGATGGATCTCATGATGATGAGTGAGAACTATAAAAAAAAATATCCTTATTACATTATGCTGGACAATAAAGGAATAATATGTTTCAATGGGAATGTACATGGTCCATCATATGATGAATTTTAAATTCCAAAATGTTCATGAAAAAAGGTGGGAATTGCATATGGGGATCTATGGGGTCTTGTGAATTGAATAATAATGTCGTAACAAGTTCAACGTAACTATCCTTCACATTAGGATTCCACCTATATATAACTTTATTTTATATAGGATTTGGATGATTTTAATTGGTCTTTTGATTTATATGTTTCATAAATTTTAGATATCATCTAGAATCCTTAACATGATAATCAACACTTGTCTGGTATCCTTGTAAAGAACCAGTTGGTTTTCCATATTGTATTTGTGTGATCACCGAAAGATCATGCACATTGCATGATTCATTCACATGAACTTCCTCGGGTCATGTGATCACATTTCCATATAAAGGATACATGATATATATTATTTGTCTTCCTTGAGTAAATTAACCTCCTTATTATATTTTTCAGAGAAAATAATACCAATGCATCCAGAACTTCTTCAATTCTATATTTTTCTATACTAATTTGGCAAGCATCAACAATATACAATCAATTTAACTAGATGTTATGAATATTACTATCTAACTTTTAAAAATTATATATAAATATCTTTCTCAATATAATTTTATTGAAAAATTCTTGTAAAATAATAACTCAATATTGAGTGAAGACATTTTAATCATCGAAAATATAACTTCTTTAAAAAATAATTTATTCGTTTTTTCTAGTAAAAATTATCATTTATTTTTATAATTTTGTAATTTTTTTTAAAATGAATATTATTTTTTAAATTATCAGAATAAAATTTTCATTGGATAAATTTTTGAGAATTTCATAAAAATTTTTATTTTCCATTAAATATTACAAAATGATGATTCTATTGAAAAATCTACTATAATGTTCTATCTTTTTAAAAATGGTTCTGATTTAAAATATGCATTATTATAATTTAAATCATACAATTAGGTCTATTAGAATAGAAATTATTTTTATCTTTAGTATAAAAATATTTTTATTGAAAAAATGGTATTTTTTTGAAGAACATTTCTATACGCAAGGATTTTTAACATAATAAATTAAATTGATAATTATTTTTGAATTATTTTAATTAAATATATATATTTTATACTCAATAAAATATTTTAACACTCATATAATATCATTATTGTCATGGGATCAGAATTTATTGGTTTTACACTTTAAAACATTTTATTTTTTAAAAAGTAGTTTTTTCACATTTTGCAGAGTTACAATAAAATTATTTTCACCAATTTATACATATTTAATTATATAAAATTAATTAAATATTTAAAATTAGGTAGAAAATTTTCGGTAAATATACAAAATTTATTTTTGTTCAATATGAATAATATCTTTGGTAAGGTTTTTCACATCAGTAAATGGAAAATCTGGTTAATCTTGATTAAAACAATGTGAAAATCCCAAAATAGTTGCACACTAAAGATTTGTGGAAGGTAATTTGACCATTATCACCTTAAAATCTAAATTGAGATGATAAATGGAAATTTTCTTTGAAAAATACATAGGTATTTTTTAAATCAATGAATGTTACAAAATGTCACTCTTTTAGTTTTAAATATCCATTAAGTTCTCATATAGGGTAAAAACTAGATATAAATATATAATAATAGTAATTTTGGGTATAAAGATATTATATCCCTGATGGTAATTTAGTTAATTTTTTATATAATTACCTTAAAAGATTACACAAATCAAAAACATATTTTTTCAATATGTGTAAAAATTAAATAAATGATTTTCAAAATATTAAGTGAACTTTTTTTGAATAATTTATATTTTTTCATGAGATTTATAAATTAATATGATATATTTTTAATGTGTTAAAATAATATATTCAAATTACAACTTTTTATTTTTTCCTTTTCAGTAAAATTTAATTAATATTGTAAAATTTTAAAATATTTATATTTTATGGAAATTATATTATATTAAATTATTAAAAAATAATAAAAACCACTAAATAAGTCATGGTCGATATTATAGGATAAAAAATTTCATAAATTTCCCAGTATAGAACAATTCTCACAATATATGTTAAAATTCTTACCGCTTAATGTTGAAAAAATTGTTACCATAGTAAAAATTAAAATTGATTAACTAACGGTTAATCAAAATGATATGTTAAAAATGACCCAAAAACTAGTATAAATTTTATTAGATGATGAAATTAAAACCCTATAATTTATTATATTTAAATACCTATAAATTTGTTTGAATGTTTATCAATAATTAGTTTATTATAATTTAATCTTTTGAGATATTTCAAATGTTCCCCTCCTGAATTATAAAAGGGAACCTCATAACTCACATCATTACACCCCATTGAGAATTATAGTTCAAAAAAAACTATAAAAATATTTCTTTTAAACGCCCCTAGATACATTATAAATGCTTTTTTATTCCCAAAATACATTCCATAGAGAACGTTATAGGTGTTCTATATGATCCATTGCAATGAAGAGGTAGTCAACATAAATGTTCACTATCATTTATACTCTTTTTCTGATATAAATATAAAATTATTATCATAAAATAATATATTTAATATATTTAATATTCTGAAATGATATTATTATTATCATTCCACCATTATACACCCTCTTTACATTCAAACAATTAGTTAATGTGTCGCAAATGCATATGTTCAATTAACCATATCCACGTAACGATACAATTCATTTCTCATTACCTTCTTTTATGGATGTGTATTTTCATGATTTTAATGTTTATATCTTATAATTATTAAATTATTATACTTTTAGAATAAAAATACCATATATATAACTTCTTCCCTCAAAAATCATGGGAAAATGATAATTTCATTTGTATGTTTATGTAGATTATCACCCCCACAAAGTGATGTGATTCATTTTTCATTTACATTATACTTGTTTGTTAATAATGAATGATTTAATTAATTTTTCTGACATATATGATATTTTAATGTTTATATAGTGGTGTATAATTATTTACCATTCTCTCATTCCACCAATTAAAAAATGAAATCAATGTTCATGCATACATATGACCCATCATCCCCATGAACAATGTAATTAATTTTTATATATCTAATTTTTATGAGTGATTATGAATATGTACTTAAAAAATACTTATTAATTTTATAACATTATTAATATTATCAAGTTTTTTAGGTCTAATTTTTCAATGATGAAATATTATGAACTATATATCAAGACACTCATTTATTTTCTTATCATCTAGTTATTTCTTGAAACTAAATTTTTTTCATTTAATTTGGCTCCCCTTAAGTACTCAAGAGAGTAAAAATACATATTTAATTCAAATCTACTTCATTTCTCTTGTTGGATAAAAAATAATTTCCATCCATATCGTTTTTTATAAAAATGCTTCAAATTATGTTTGAAATATTTTCACATGATTGTTTGAAGTCATTTTTTTCAATGATTGAATGTTTTTAAAAAGGTTACAATAGAATATTTTTTTCATTTAAAAATGGAATACTTCATGTCTTTTATAATAAAATAATGGAAGTAATATTTTTTAACTTCTATGATAGGAACAGTTACATCTTGATATTTTAAAATGAATCATTTTCTACATTATCCAACATTACACACCACATAAACCTTAAACGAATGACTAAATATTATTATTTATATGTGACAGTTATAACCTATCCATTAGAATGGTTTGAATAAAAGAGAAAAAATAAATTTTGTAAATAAATTTTATTCATGTTTATAAAAAAAAATAATTTTTTGTGAAAAATAAATTACTAATAAATATAAAGATTAATTTAATATTAAGAATGTGTTTTTTATAAAAATAAAATTTTATTCCTATAGTGAAATTTTATATTAATAAAATTAATTAATCACTATTACGAAAACATCATAATGAATTATATATTTTTTATATCCAATATATTTTTTAAATTAATAAAATATGTTTGATAGGGTTAGGTTATTAATAAATCTAATTTCAAGCATAAAACGTTATATTCTTTCAAATGGTCGTTTTTCAACCTTTTGATGGAGCACCCATTTAAAATTTCAATTTCAATTTTTTATAGATTTAATTTCAAAAACTAAACATCTTTCCAGAAATAAAAATAAAAATATTATATTAGGATATGAAATAAATATATTTTGTAGAAGATTCATTTATTATGTATATTAAAAGATATTGAATTTTAATAAAAAATTATTTTTTCATCTAATTTTATAGTTTAATTATATTATATTTTTAATTATTTTTAATGTATAATTAGTTAAATTATACATTAATAAAACCAATTTATGTCATTTTAATAAATCTCTAATTGAAATTTTATGTAAAATAATGTCAATGTTTTGATCTTCTCACCTTAAAAACAATGATTTTCATTGTGTATACATGGTTAATATTAAATATAATTTTTACATTTTTTTAAATATAATATTCGTAAAATAGTTTCTATATTTGGAAAAATAAATTTAAAATGAGGTTTTGTGATAAATTTAATTTTTATTTATAATAATTAACCATTCTAAAAAAATTATTCACCATAGTATATGAAACAAATGCCACGGGTTAATCATAAGAACAAAAAGACTAAAGATACCTAAAAAATAAAAATTGTAATGGTTTTTTGAGGTATTTATTTACCAGAACCATCCTATAAAATATTTAATACCATCAAATGACATGGAATTTAATTCCACCTCAATTTGGTTGGCTTTAAATATAATGGCATCATTATTTTAATCACATAAACCCACGTCTCCTCAATTATAAATACCACCCCTCACCACAACATTTAATCTCAAAATCCTTAAATCTCTTAGAATATATGACTCACCACATCTTAGTTCTACTATACTAACCAAAATGCCAAATCCAAGGTCATCAAGGGTCCCCCAAGTAGGTGATATTCAAGAGTTAATTTTCTTAATATAACACCCATAATTTCTTTTCCTTTTCTACTTTCTCCTAAACTCCTTCATCAATAAATGTATGATAACTATAGAATATTTTATATACTATAATTTTATAATTATAATTGAATATATATTATCAATATCAATTCTCATGTCCTCTTATTCTGATAAATTAAACTATTTTTCAAATTATGTCTGCTTACCGTTTATGGGAATACTAATTTTTCATTTTCCATTACCCCATTTATGGATTGAAAAAATATTTCCATGTTATTTCAATAATATTTTAATAGGTATAAAATAAACAATTTCATATTATAGAACTAATATATACACATAATATATTAAAAACTAGTTTGTTATATTTGGAAGAAATCACTAAAATATATTAAACATTTGTCATAAATGTTTTATCTAATGAATCATATTAATGTTATAAATAATAATGATATATATCACCATTAATACTTGTTAATTTTTGTTAATACTATTTTATTCCACTTATATAGTTGTAATTCCATTAAAAAACATTAATTATACATAAAGTAATCGTTTTTGAAAACATGAAACAGACACACCCAAAACCAGGAACATACTGAAATATTATTAATTAATGGGTCATAATATGTTTTAAAATCATCATATGTTGTATTATAAATACAAATATATATATATATATATAGTTGTGGAATGCGTTAAAAAAATACTTTAAATATTTATATAGGGTATTTTAAAAATATTTATGAATTTCAAATGTGAGTTAATATTTTTTATATCCCAATATCTATTAATTGGGTTAACCTAATATTTCTTGATCATGTCGTGATAAGAATATGTGTTAATTTTATTTTGAATATATTATTTTTCATGACGAATTTTTTATAGGTTTATTTAAAATGTATTCCCTATTTTTTTTATTTTATTAATTATGACTTCAATGATATGATAATTACAAGGGACATTATTTTAAAAAATATCTTTTTAATGTTACCATTAAAACTATATATTTACTCAATATCCATATTTTTAAAATTTATTTTAAAAAATGTTTTTAATATTTTTAAATGATTATTTAAATTTTTTTCTACTAATTTTTTTCTTTTTACAAAAAAATATAATCTATTCTTTTTATTCATTTTCCAAAACATTGTTCTTTTTGAATTACACACAATAATATAAAATGAATGTTTTTTTAACATATTAAAAATCAATGGTTTTTTCAACCATCATGTCTATTTAATATTTTTATGATTAATTTGAAATTTTAAAATTTTATTTTCAATAATATTTTTTCATTTATTAGTGCACGACATCGGGAATAATGCAATGTTATTTCAAAATGAATAATTTTTTTCCACAAAAATGTTTCTTTTATGCCAGATTTATTTTTTATTCTTATGTTATCATTATTAGTAATGGTTTATGAGGATGAGATGTTCCAGGAAGAACCAAGAGTAGGTGAAACTTTTATATATCTCAAATTCATTGGGTAATGGGATGTTGAAATTGGTTTGTTTCATCCTAATAGAGTGTATGAATAGTATTATAGTGATTATTACAAATGTAAGAATGATGGTTACATTTAGTGTACCTCAGAGAGCTACAGTATATTTATGAGTGATAAGAAAAATAACATCCCATGTTTCATATATATAATTTATATTCATTATAAAGAGTTTCAATCGAAATTCATTGATTTTTAGGAGGTATGATATTTATATTTTTTGAAACATGATTCAACATTACAAATAAATATGTTTATTTTTATGAAAATGTATCTATGGATTTTTAATCAACTAATAGTTTTGTTTATATTCTGTTCCATACTAATATTTTTTCTCATCCAATGTTTTAATTTTTTTTCACAATATTAAAGTGGGAATAAATACATGGATAAGAACAAGTTGAAATCTATGAATATTTTACATGAATAGAAATCATGTTTTATTTTCAAATTGATTACTTAGGTGGAAAAAATGGATAGTGAGTATAAGATTCCACCTTTAATTTAGGTGGTTACATTGTAAGAGATTTTCATAATTCTATTAAACTATAAACCGAAAATATATATTGGAAAAGAATTTTATTTCCTATTTAAAAATAACTAAAATATGTATTGTTTTATGCCAATTTGTTATAGTTGTTATCATATAATGTTTTAGATAAAATAATTGGTTGGGATAATATTTAAGCATACGATACAAGTCATATAAAACCTATGAATTTAGCATGGTAGACTGGGTCATAGTTATTTTACATAAATTGATTGATTTTTAGGTAACATGGATATTGATATATGTGTTTATATATTCATCATAATATGGTATATTAGGTTTTTTTAATATTCTCACACTAACTATTCTTGTTTAGGTAAATCATGGGATCCATCAGGCACCAAATTATCAATGAATATGAAGGAGAATGTGGTGATTTTGAGAATGAGAAACCATATGAAATGGGGGCTATAATAAGAACTATTGTTTTTATTATAAACTAGGTATCAGGAATAATGACTAACCACTTGATCATTAGTGAGTTTCTTAATTTAGAAAATATGATAGATATGTATCCTAATATAAGTTCATATAATAATGATCATAATGGTACATATATTCAAAGACCTATGTGTCAAGTAGTTGGAAAATAGAACATATGAAAATGTATCAAATGGAAGGGAAGATCATTTATATTTGGTACTGTTGTTCAAAAATAAACAATATGTTAATGGAAAAGGATACATTCAATTAACACTATACGGGGGAAAGAAGTTCATCAATAGTTACCAATTAAATGTTTTAAATTTGGTGAGTATGTCAAATATGATCATTAATGTCCTAGGAAGAAGGATATAAAATAGTTTTAGCCGGACAACCCAAATAACCATTTATTATTACCTAATTCCATTACAATTGAAGATGGGGAAACATAAAATAACATAAAAAATGTATGAATTATTTCCTTTGACATGTGTTGACATTGTTAAATCTTAGGAAATGATTAGTATTTTTTATAGGATATAAATATTGATGGATGAGATAGAAAGGAATGGTTTTGTGATTACTATGAATTATGAATAATTAATATATTAATATATACGGGATTCCAGAGTAATAGTAGTTTTAAGGCTGATGAAATTATTTTTGTATTAATACTCTATTAATGATGGGAGTAATTTGGTGAATTTTTATTGTGTCTTAAAATATTTTTGAGACATATGTAACCCTTATGATTAAAATGCGTTTTAATTTATACTTACTTAAGTAAGAATCTGATTTTATTTTTTAGATATATGTTTAATGTTATAGACATCCTTTAGGGTTTATATGATCTCTGATTTTGAGGTAATTATGGGTTCCTACATGTTGGGAATAAAAATGAATGATGTGATATAACCTTTGAGTTTATAATTTATTAAGGCTATTTTTAGGATTTTGTGACATTTCTATAATTTTAAAAGAATTCTATTAATAATTTTTTCCAAAAAGTTCACCTAGCAGGATTGGTGAAAACCAATCGTATTTGGAAAGGTCACAGGGAACTGACCCACAACCGAAGGCTATCAAGGCTGTGTCACCTAACACTAGCTTACGTGATGTCCTAGTATGATCAGAATTTTTTTCTTTAAACTACCATATGGATAAAGGTTATGTTTATATTGGGAAAATATTTTTTATCACATTGATAACTAGGGGATTATGAAAATTCTTGGGGATTATTTGATTAATGTTATTTAGGAATATTTTCTATATTTATGGAACCATATTTTGTAAATGTAAATTGAATACTCGGGTAATTTATTCTAGAAGTAAAGGATATGTTATCTTTAGGAAATATATCTGATTTATGGTGATTTAGGTTTCTTAAAGAAAATGGGTAGTATAAATCAAATATTATTATTTTAAAAAAATTACAATTTGGTATATGGATTTTAGGGTGATTAATATTATTTTAAGAAAGATATAAATTTGATGAGGGTAGACTATGTGATATAATCCTTCCTAATTTTTGGTTTCTTTTTTAGTCTGGAATATTTTGAAACTCATTAAGGATAGTTATTTGTTGAATTATTTATGTTGATATTTTGGTAATATTATTGAATTTTAGATATTAAATTAGTTTTTATTCTTCTAATAGTTAATTATTTTTAGATTATTATTTATTGTACAAAATATTATGGTTTTGTTTAATTCATAAGGAATTGAAGAATTGATAGTGATTCTTTTATGGATATTGGGATTCGTATGACTTTATTTTTGTGCTTCAAGTATTAAAATTTATTTTGAATAATCACCGATTGTAGAAAATATGACATTTTTCTGGAAATTTATTAATTGATGAAACTCTACATTTCAAGTAATTATGATTCCTTATGTTTTTAATCTATGATGTAAACAAATTTCTCAACTTTGGGAATAGTATTTTGAATGAAAAATGTTATCCATTTACATTTATTACGATGAAATTAATGCCTTTTTAACCCATGACTTATTTATGGTTTTATGACGGATAAATTTCTCATTCCCATGTTCTCTATCACTCTTCATCAAAATATGATTGTTTGTTTTCTCCTCCATATACATGTTTTACAACATGGAATCCTAGTATGTCATATATAAGGCGACCTTTGAACATTATTTTCTCCCATATTAAGTGGATGTGTTTTAACCCTTGTTTAGATGTGGGAGATCAAAAATTATATTTTTAAATTTCCAACCCCTATTATGTTGAGAACTTGTTCAAATTATGAGTATGAAATTTATTAGTTGGGAATGTTACATTTTGATATTTTAAATGAAAACATTATACTCAATATCATACTAGATAGGCCACATCAAGCTTAAAAAAGTGAAAAAATATTATTATTTATATGTGACTATTCTCACATATATGTTGGAATGACACGAATAAATTAAATAAAATGAATTATGGAAATATATTTAACTCATCATGGAAAATTTAATTCTATTGGTACCAATTAATTAGTAATTAACTTTATATCCAATTGAATATAATGAACTTGTTTTTTATAAAAAAATATATTATTCCCATAATGAAATTTAGACATAATAAATTAAAATAACAAATATTAGTAAAGTATAATATGTTAATTTATATATTTTATATTCAATTAAATTATTATTAATTTATAAAAAACTTTTAATAGGCTTATGTTATGAAAAAAAATCCTATTTTAAGAACTAATTGGTTTTTTTTCAAAAATAATTTTTTCCATTTCTTGATCATGAACCAATTTTATAACTAAATATTAGGACAATTATAGATATTTTTTTAATAAAATGTTTTTTTGATAAAAAAACAATTGATTAATCTTAGGGTGATATATTTGAAATTTTATGATAAGAAATTTTTTTTATTAGTAATAAATAAATAATGTTAGTCAAAAACAATTATCTCATCTATTTTTCTTGTATAAAAAAATTATATTTTAAAATTTTTTAATGTATAAATAGTTCAATTAAAAAGAAATAAATCAAATTTAGTTTATTAAAACCAATTTCACATGATGATTGTGTATAAAATAATTTAAAATTTTGAACTTTTTAAATTAAAAATAAGGTTCTTCATTGGGTATATGTGATTAATTGTATATCAATTTTCCAAAAATGTTAATTAAATTTGATAAATTATATTCCATATTAAAAATAAATTGTTAATAATTAGGTTTGATGGTCAATATCACTGTTTTAAGAAAATTATTTACAAGGGTATGGGTAAAAAAAATTAATGGATAATGTTAAAAAGGTAAAGTCTTAAATGACCAAAAATTAAAAATATAATGGTTTGTTGAGGTATTTATCATCCCTAAACGGCATAAAAATATTAATTATTACCCACGGTCAGGTAATTTTCTGCCAAATCAATGCAGTTGACAATAAATATAATGTAATCATTTTTATAATCATTTCAACCCACCTCTCCTCAAGTAAAAATTCCACACCTCACCACACCATTTCAACTAATAAGATTTATAGATTCTTAAATATCTTTAAAAACTTATAATGCACACTCTACCCACGCCATAGTTCTTCTATAATCATGAAATGTTCAAATCCATGGTTCTCAACGGCCTCATAAAGAGGTGATATTCAAGAAGTAAGTCTCTCAATGTACCTCTCTTAATTTCTTTTATTTTCCAACATTCTTATCATCTCCTTCACACATAATTTAATGATAACACAATAACCATTCATATAATGTATTTTTATATTTATAATATAATATATAATATAAATTTAATTTATTGTTTCTTCATATTCAAGTGTATGAAAATATTTTCGAACTTATATCGATTTATCATCTCAATGAATAATGATTTTTTATATTCCATTACCACATTCGAGGATGGTCAATAAATTTTAATTCTAATTATATAAATTTAATGGTTTATATTATAACCTATTATATGATATGTAACTAATATAATCACATAAGATTAAATAAAATGAAACAAGTTCATGGTGATCGGAAAAACCACTCAAAAATATTAAAAATTTATCATTAACAATTTATCTAGTGTCCCATCCTCATGTTAGAAAAAAAATTTATTGTATCATTAATAACATTTTATGTTATTTAACACTATTTAATTTCAATTATGCAGTTTTAATTCGATTTTACATGAACCCCGATTATTATACACAAAAAAACCGATCCAGAATACATGAAACAAATGCACTTAAAATCAAAAAAAAATACATAAATATTATTTAAGAATTGGTCAAAAGATGTTACAAAATCATCTAATTCTATGTTATAAATATTAATGTGGTTATCTATTGAGTTAATATCATTATTAAATCCACTCTATATTTAAAAAAATTATATGAAAGTCAAACTTGAGGTAAGTGGTTTCTTAACACAATTTCAACTTTATGGGTAAAATTTATAATTCTTAATCATACCGTTCTATGATTATGTGTGAAATGAATTTTGAATATCTTATTTAGTATTTCAAATTTTATATGTGTATTTATTCAGGATTCACATATTCAAATCATTTGATTAATTCCCACTTTAGGGATATGTTAATTTTAAGGGACTTTCTTTGAAAAAAATTCTTTTTAAAGATACCCAAAAAAACTCTCTTTTTATTCAATGTCAATATTTTGTAAAATTAACTCAAAAAATGTTATTTCTATTATAAAATGATTGTATAATATCATTTCTACTCATGTTTTAATGTTTAGAATCTTTTTTTAAATTATTTGTTTTCTATTGAAGTCATTTTTCTATCTGAGTTTTCGGAAAATAATACTAAAGGAATGTTATTAAAAATTATAATGATTGAGTTATTTTTTCACATTTATTTCTCATTAATGTTTTAATGGTGATCACATAATTTTAATATTTTATATTAAAATAATATGTTTTCCATTTGTAGTTTGTGACATTGTGAAAAATGAAATGTAATTTCAAAATGGATGCGTTTTTTCTTCAACATTATTTATCTTATAAAATATGTTCGTTTTAATCATATATTATGGTTCTTGGGATTAATATTTTAGGATGGTTTCTTCTATTAAAACCAATTGGTGGTGATCCATTTATATCTTGTTGACGTAGTGGGTAATGGGATAGGGCTAACTAGTTTGTTTTCTCTTGAGTGTTTATAGGAATAGTGATGCAGTTATTATTCCAGATGTAACTACCATGGTTGATCCCTATATATCCAAGAAATATAAAATGACTGTAATAGTGATATGGAATGTTTTTTCCAATGTTACATATATATAAATAATATTATTTATAATGTTATTCATGAAAATATATTGATTCTAAAAAGTTAATATAACAATATTTTTGAAAGGATGATTCCTTTTAAGAATAAAAATTTTGGCTTTTTAATCAAATGTTTTTATGGATATCCGTGTGAAAAATATTTTCCTTTCCATCACATCCATTACTGATCATTCATTCTCATCACATGTTTTAAAAAAACAGATTTGTGGAATAATATACTAAAATATGTGAAGAAGGGGAAAACACTAATGATTTTACTTTAATATATTACATGTAGTATTTTAAAATGATTTTAATTCTTGATAACATGGATACTGAGTATATGACTCCACATGTAATTTATGGTTTTACGTTTTAATATTTTTTATAATTTTCCAAAAATATAAATCTAAAATTTATTAGGGGAAATAAAGTTATTTATATTTTTATAATAACTAAAATATTTATTGTTTAAGGACATGTCCATACAATAACCAAAAATACCACCATCATATACTTTTTGGAATATTTCATTATAATTTTATAGCTTTATTTTCAAATATTTTTTTAAATTATATTTAATTTTATTTCTAAAATTATGGACTTCAAAATGGAATGGTTATTTTCTAAAACAATCTTTTAAATAAACTATTAATGGTATTTCAATTCTTTAAAAAAACATTGATATAAATTTTTATTTATAAGGAATATGATCCTAAGATACCATTCTTATTATTTATTTAGATTTTTTGTGTTTAAGATTATAATATTTTTATGAATCCCATTTCATTTATTGGGTTTCTATCTGATAAATTATTTATGATCTTATGGAACACATATGTATGAGTATAATTATGTGAAGGGTGGTTCATATATATCATTCCAATGCATTAGCTAAATATGGATAACATGTTTGGAAAATATTTTATGTGTAATACAAATTTCATGTTCACTTTTTTATGTATGGACCTAGAATTTATGTCATAAAGATTATCCGTAGACCTTGATTTCATATCCATAAATTTATTTGTAGACCCATATTATATGTCCATTTGTTTATATGTGAACATGGATTTAATATCTATAAGATAATTCTTGTAATTGGTATACTTTCCATAAGATTATATGAGGTCCTAATTTAAAGTCCTTTACTTAATGATCCAACATATTTCAATTTAATAATTTTCAAAATATTAAAAAATTATGTGATGGCCAAAAAATATTTTGTTGTTCTAATGTTTTGCTATTATGGATCATGTTATTTTATTTTTTTATGATTCATGTCTTATGAACTATCAGTCAATATACCATGATTAAATATTATGATCACTGATATGAAAGGTACAACTTCATGTGTTAAGATCATTTTGAATACCCTTATTACAATGTTATGCTTAGGTGATCATTTATATCTTCTTTATTTTCCTTTACTGGGAATCTGATCTCAACCATTATTATGTTTCTATTCCCTAGTTTTTGACAAAAGGATCTATGAACGATATATCTAATAAGGGTTATAGTTTTGAATTAATTAATTTGATATAATTTTAAACTATTGGATTATATGACTATGTTTTTAAGGATTGAACACTTATATTATTATGCCATTGATCATTATGTTATTTAATGCATATAAATATATTAATATGTAATATATATGTTTGAGAAGTATGGGTCACAATAAAAAAAGATAATAGAAACTTATATGATTGATATGATTGACTGTAAATTTATATTGTTTCACATTCATGAAATTATAACAAACATGAATCCATTCTTTCTTCAGAGTAGGTAATTGTAGAACATTCTCATGTTAAGAGAGTTTATATATCATTTTGGAGTTTACACGACCTAAAATACAATTCAAAATAATTCAATTACCTTACAAAAAATTTAAATAAAAATCACGTTGATCTGTTAGTTCAAAAAATTCAATATTATAAATGTTTTCCTTTTGATTAGATTAAATTAGTAAATAATCATCCCTATAAACTAAACACTTATTGTCTTAAAATTTAGCTTTAATTTCATCATTCTATAATAGATATATATAACTAAATTGTTTTTTAAATCCTAAAAATATAAAACCGTATTGATAAATGAATAATTTTAAATTCCAAATTTTTTAATATATTTTACTTTTTCTTTGGAATTATATTTAAATGTAAATGCTCTTTCATCGTATTTTTTGTAAGTGATAAATTTGGTGGGCCTCAGGTCATATTACTAAAAAACGAAATGTAAATATATCATATGTCATGATCGATATATTCAATGAATTTTTCCATTAAAAATTAATTTCTTGAATATTTTCATACCAAAGTCACATAGGGTCATATATGATTAATAGAATTATTTATAGGTACCCACAAGAAAATATAAAAATGATTTAAGGTATTGTAGATAATAATGATTTATAAATAATGGACTTTATAAAGCCCGTTGACATTCTAAATCATAGAGAACAATCATTTACATAGTGTCCTTTGAGGACACATTAAAAACATGTAATTGTAGACATACAACCATTTTTAATTTTCATAAATTTTTTCAATAAATTTGAGTTAATATCTTATCGTAACCCATACCAAATCTATTTATATTTATATTATTCAAATTAATCTTCTAATGATTGAATAATGACATTTAATAAAGGAAACAAAGTAATCTTAAGACATTGAACATTATTTTTCAAATTTTCATACAAATCCTAAGAAGATTTAAAATCATAAAAACATAAGAATTAGTAGAAAATGTTGTATTACTTATTTTTTTTATTCTCTTGTGACAACAGTTTTTTTGAAATATGTTTCTCACTAATTTCATTAGTATTATTTTATAAATTAGTATATTTTAATACATCAGTTTTCTATATTTCAATTTCTTATTTAACTTAGAAACAATCATATTATTAATGTTCATATCAGAATTAAAACATCCAGAATGAAATTCAAAACACTAACATCATTCAAGGATTCCTAGAAGCACATGTTACTAGATTCATTCTCTTTATTAATTTAATTATTAAAATTAGATTATTTGGTACAACTCCAAAGAGTTATCAAATACTTTTCCCATTCTTTTTGTATTTTTCATTCTTTATTAGTTTATGGTTGTTATTCTTGATATGATATTCTTTATAACCCGAAGAGATGTAAATTTTTAGTTAATATAATTTTTAAAACCGTTCTTATGTATCTTTAGTTTTTTTATGATAGTTTATTTGAATGGGGTACTTCAATCACTTATTTTTTATTATTTTATAGTCTCTGATTAAAATCCGATCCATATATTATTTTTCACTATCATATATTTTAGAATAATAAGAGTCAGTAGAAATAAAATTTACTTAATTGAAAGTGACACATAATATTTTTTTAGTATCATTTTCTATTTTATTCAACATTTTTAGTTAATATTAAATTAGCAATCCAGTCAATTCATCAAAAGCGTACACAATAATGCTATTGGATTCTATGATTATGAAATTTTCCATTCCATTTCCTAGGTATTAATCTTATTTATTATTAAACAAGTATTTTATTTTCTAATATTATTCCTAGATAATTATTTCCCTTAAAATTTCATGTGAATTAGTTGTACATCTAATTCATATATTTTTCATTACCAATATTTATGTATTGTTAATCATCTCAAAGCATTAAAATAATTATTCGATTGAATTTTTCAGCGCCAAGATGAGTAGATTTTTAAATGATCTAATCCTCCTGAGATGTCTTACAAACTATAACATTGAAAAACACACTTCTATGTAAAGGTGAGTAACGTTTTAAATCATAAAATCCTCATAAGCTATCTTACACACTAAAACATGACTAAAAACACTACTATTATTTAAAAAATATAAAATAATTACCATTTTAAATACTAAATATATTTAGATGCATAAATTATTGAATGAGTAATAGAGTTATTTTTTGATAGTTTTAATGGTTTTATAATGACCAACCCTTGTTCTATGATTTACAATTTGAGGTATTATTCTATTTTAGAAAGCATGTTATCATATTTATTTCCATCAAAGTGAGGTGGATTCTAAGGAATCCATGATTCATTTATGCTAATCCCAATTATTTTAAATAGCATGATCATTGAATATAAGTTTTTGGAAAGGGTTATTATAAGAAAATATAAACACATAATCTATAACCAATATATAAAAGGTCTTGATACTCGGTGGTTGATATCCTAAAAAGAAACAATGACACAAACAACTCCATAACATGGACAAATTTCAGTACCAACTATATTATCATTAAAAATACAATAGAGCTGAACAAAAAATCCTAGTATGTAAAGCCTCTGATACCAACTGTGATTTTATAATCGGTGATGAAAGATGGTCTAGAAGGGTGTGGGTGGGGCTCTGAATGAACTAGATTTAAAATTTTAACTAGACAAAAATATTCTAAATCACAATTAAGATTGTTAATTATAAATTAAAAATAAATGGAAAAAAATTGGGAATTTTTATAATGGTTCAGTTCAAATTGGACTCAGTCTAATCATACAACTCTATAATCTAATAAGGATATATTATGCATTGAACTAATTTTTTAAGGGGAATCTTAACCTCATTATAACATAATTTTTATATTGAATGTACTACCATGACAGAAGAATTTTGTGTGAGGAGTAATAACCCAATTAAAACATTGAATTTTGACTATGGGACACAAAAAATAAACAAATCATGACATTAGAATCCGAGAGTCACAACACCCAAAAAGAGAAAGAATTATTTTCCACATTAAAACAAATATATAAAGTGAGACTATGTGTGATAGATGGCATGTACTGTTATAAACACATTATTCTATGATGAAATTGAAGATAAAAATTATAATAATAGGAACTGGTTCGTGAATAATCTATAAGAAAACATATTTAATGTAGTAATAGTAGTCAAATATGTTTTCATTAAGATATTTGGAAAATCAAAAATTTAAATTAAAACATTATCGCATTGGACATGGTTTTCATAACAAATGATATTTCAATGTAAAGAACGTTCTGATATAGAAATTTCATGTTCTTGTCACATTGTGTTTACATTGAACATACCCCAAAGTATCTAAAAAGGATATTCCAATATTAAATCGGTTAATTAATTAAATTTATAAATATATAATTATTCACACGAGGGAATTTTATTATTCAATAATAATCATTACAAATAAAATCAAAATCAAATTTTAATGGATAATTAAAAATATTTTGAATTAATCACTAAATAATTAAAATTGTCTCCCAATATAACTAGTCTAATAAATCCCATAAAAATCATAGCGTAATTTGAACATTATATGTCAAATATAAAAATACCTTTTAATTTCACATAGTGTGATATTATTCAAAATTTATTTTGATGTATTAAATAACCAAATATAAGTTTGAAACAATTAAATTTCAATAAATTTTAATCTATAAAGTAATAATACAATAAAATCAAATCAAAATATACAATATCAAATAATTGAAATACATGATGTTTGTATCTATATAAATAAATAATAAATTAAAACCCATTTAAATTTAATAAATAAACTAAAAAATTATTATCAAGGTTTATATATAGTATAAATTTATTTCATAAATCATAAAATTAATTAATATGATTAATGTAATAATTAAGTAAATCAAATTGTCAAAAATAACGAAATAGAAAGAATCATGAAATTTCATATTTTAGAAAAATAAATAAATTGTTGAATTCACTGTGAGTGACCAATGACCATGGGGTATATCCCTTTTAGATAGATATCTTAGAATTCTATAAAATCATGTGGTTTGTTCAGGTTGTATTATGGACTACATATTGGCCTTATAATGTGCAGTCACATATGTTAATGTATTGAGCATAATTGGTTGAATGATGGCTCACTGCTGGTCAATGTTTAAGATTTGTGGTTGGAATAGAATAAACATATTTTAAATTAAAAAAAATAAGTTGATTCTTTATATATAAAAAAGTACGATTATATATACACTTGTAAATGGTTGAAGAAAAAATTGATGTTTTCACATTCATAAATACACATGCGGTCGCATAAAAAACTGATCATTCACACTGAGAATCCCATATAGTTGATTTTCATTATAAAATTCATTGATTTTTGACCACTCAAATTTCAATTTTTGAGTTCCTATTATTTTTATAAAACATATTGGAAATCAATCAAATTCGATTTCATGCAAAATAGAATAATGTAACTCATGTTATCATAGAATAATAGAAGAAAATAGTAAATCATAAATTGTTGTATATCAAAAAAACATGAATCATGTTTTAAAAATCGTTTTCAAATGTGATTTTATTGATCATGATATAAAAAATGTTAGTAAGGTCTTATAACAAATATTCCTATGAAATTTGATTTTACATATGTTCCCTTATTTGGCTATAAGTCATAGTTGTTTCTAGATAGATATCTTCATCGCCATCATCTTTAAGATCATATATCAATTAAATACTAATATAATAGTTATGAAAATATTCAAAATATAAATATAAAAACATCTTTACAAATATTTCTTCCCTTATAACACCTTTTTTTAACATATGATGGTCTTAGTTTAACTTATGACACTATTTATTCAATCCATGGTCATACATGGTCATTTTTTACTAGGTACTCTGATCTATTTATTTAAAATATTATGTAAATCCTTTTCAATGATTATTAAATTGATTTTGTTTAAAAATAGAACATCATTTTGATAGTTTCAAACCAATAGTATCGTATTTTTCCAACTGACCATTCATTAGAGTGATGATTGAATCAATACTCATCCAACCCTTTTTGGTGTGACTACCTCTAGGTGCAGTCATTCCAAAAATACATCTGCATTCCAATATATATATATATACAGTGAATTATTTCATGGAAAACAAGATTCTCAATACTTTAAAAATATTTTAGGATATCATTATAAATAAAAATCCATATCTTGGGGTATTAATAAGGTTTTATGACCATCCATCCAACATTAAATTTTTATTATTATTTCAATATTGGAAAAGCCCCACACAGAACAATCCTAAAAAGGAATAAAGTATTGGAGGCCCAATGAATATGCCCTAATGAAGTTACCACAGGCATGTGGAAGAGACCCCAGCCTGGAAAACAAAAAATTATGATCACCATTAGTAATTCCTGAGGCGAGGAAGTCAGCCACCATGTTCCCCTCGTGCCATGTGTGACTAATAATCACCTATGGATCCAATAGATGTTTGCACATACGAATGATGTAGACAATGGTCCAAGAGATTTGGAACTTCCCCTGCAGTGAACCATGGAGGATAGCCGAATCTGTCTCGATCGATTCTAACATAATGTTGTGTGAGTGACAAAGCTCAATACCTTTCAGCATCACGGAAGCTTCCGCCAAGAGGGAATCTCCCACTCCAAATCCATCACTGAATCCTAGAATCACTTCCCCTTGGGGATCACGAACCACTCCCCCACCCCTCATAAAACCATACACACATGACCCATCCACGTTCAGCTTCAACCCACTACTCGGAGGATTGTACTACACCCATCTGCCTCGCCTGTTAGCATCCTGTAAGGTGCGAGCAATAGAATTACCTACCATGAAAACTATCTGTGTAGGAACATTCATCCATCCTTTGATTATAGAAACCAATTCAACCGCAATGCACCTAGTTCTAACCATCATGGCTTGGGGCGAGCAAGACGTGCCCCCATGACGGATTTGGTTTTGGGTATTCTAGATTCTCCAACAGCCCGAAACAAGTAACATTGCCCGCGCCTTCTTCTCTGAAGCGTTATCTTAAGAACCCAAGAACCAAAGTTGATGAAACGTGGCAAGTGTGGCTGCCCGACTACCCCACTTGAAAGCCTTGCCCAGGTAACTCCATACTGTAGCCACCCAGTCACTGGCAAAGAACAGATGATCGACCGATTCCTCCTTGGAAGCAATACATCAAAGAAATTTAGATGCCAAATAGATCCCTTTGTTCCTCACATGTTCATCTATTGGTATACCTTTGTTCCGAAGACACCAAAAGAAAGTTGTATTTCATCAGAAGGTCACCGCACCAAACCGTTCCACTCCATCGGTTGGAAATGCCATGGACCGAAGACACTGAGTGGAACCCCTTAGCAGAGAAGGCACCCTAAGCTGACCCCGTAAAGATGAGTTTTGACGGTTCCACATTCAAGGTGATGTCGTTAAACACCTTCAACTGGTCGGGTGTGAGGATGGCCTGAATAAATGGCCTGAAATTACTTTCTTGAGAAAATGAGATCATCGGGGCCAGATAGCCTGGGAACCCCAGTGGTGAGCCAACCCAGTTCTCCTTCCAGAAATTAATTTTCCCATAACCCACAAGCCACCTGGAATTCATGCAGAGCGCTGGTAAATGTTTAGAAATCATGAGCCAGAGTCCCGATGAAGTCCCTCTACCACTGTCCACCTATTTGCCATAGCGATTACTGATTAATCATGCCCACATCAATTTATTTTCTCTAAATCCTCTGTATGTTTAGCTTGCATGCCCAACATTTCCCCTTTGACACTTCAAATATTAATACCACCATCGAAAATATCCATAGCCATCTTTTCCCATGAAGTCCAATGAAATCTTCCTTCATTGTATGATTCCCATATAAAGCCTGTTATCACCTTTTCAATATTATTCAGCACTACCTTGGGAGTGTTAAGCACTGAAATCATGTGCATGGGAATCAAGGAAAAGACACAATTAAGAAACGTGATGCGCCCCCCAAAAGACAAGAATCGGTTCTTCCAATTTGTAATACAGGTTGTAATATTCCCAACTATCCCATCAAAGTGGTAAATCAAAACCCTTCCTGGAACAATAGGAGCTCTTAAATATTCCATATGAAAAGTCTTTTTCTGCATGCCCATCACATCCATAATCTTTTTCCCCTTATTGTCTGAACACCATTTCTAGATAAACACGCTACTTTTCTCTCTATTGATAGTTTGGACACACCACTTGTTGTAAGTTTCCATTACCCTATTAAATTCTCTAATGGTACGCCTGTTACCATTCAAGAAAAATAACATGTCATCAGAAAAAACTATATGTGAAATACCATTGGTATTGGATCTACCACGGTAAGGACAAAGGCTTCCACTAAGTTCTTTCCCCTCGATATATCTTCTAAGGATGTCCTGCACCAAATTGAAGAGGTTGGGAGAGTGGGGATCTCCCTGTCACAGTCCACAGTTGGTCTTGGAAAACCCACACTACTTTCCCATGAAAGAAATAGCCAACCTGGGAGAGCTGAAAATTCAAAACAGTAATGCCACAACCCCTCTAGAAAATCCCATATTCCCCAACACTTTAATGATAAAGCTCCAATCCATTTTTTCATAGGCTTTGTGCATTTCCACTTTAATCACCACATTGGATCTTGGTGACTTGATGTTGATATCCCCCACCAATTCATGTACCATGGCGATGGATGATTGTACGAACTCAGTTTTTATTGTTGTGAAAGACTTTAGAATATTCTTGATGATATTCCAAAGCAGCGCCTTAGGACGGTGTGCAATTTCGAGCCCCAGTGTGGCCTGAATTAAATTTTCAGTGTGTTCACACTGGAAACGCAAAATAAATGGGATAACTCCTAAATGGAGTTCTGGATCAGAGATCCGAGTGTACGGATGGGTCCGGAATATGGTTTTTACCGTAGGAACGACACAAACATGTTGGTGCGGGACATTTGGACCCCTCACCCGCTTCTGGAACGTTAAACGGATTAATTAATTAATTAATTTGTTTGTTTAATGTTGAAATGCAGGTATCTCTTAAAAGGTGGCTCAGATTAGAAAAATGAGGGCATTGTTGAGTACGGAGCGTGCCGGTTACCCTAGGTGGGGTGTATGTTTCGCGGGCGCGGGCCATTTGTGAAAAATGGCCCCATGGGCATTTTCGTAATTTGGCGCCTTCGGACACTAAGTTTAATAACTTTTGAATGGGGCCTTGGATTAAAATTCTGAGACCATCGTTGTTCTCAAGAGGTGGTGTTTACCCTAGGGGAGGCTTAACCTCGACCCTCCTGAGGGTTCGGGTTCGGACCGATGGGCGGGTGGTTTAGAGTTTTCTATTTAAACGCTTAACTCACCCCTCCATCTTCCTCTTCCTCACCTATACAGCAGCAAGGAGGAACTCCTCCCTCTCCTCCTCCAGCTCCGTCAAGGCGCGGCGCGGCGGTGGACTCCCCGTGAAGCTCCAGGCAACGCCCACGAGGTAGGGTCTTGTTGCATTTTTTTCTTCCCGCACCTACTTTAAGCATGTTTAATACTGTCGAATTGCGGTTTTATTTTAGAACAAAGCACATGAATGCGTAGTAGAAATTATTCCCTTTCCAACGCATCTTTCGGATTGGAATTCTGATCCCAGTGGCGTCCGCAATCATCCGCCGAAGTTGGCGGGTTTTCGGTTTCCGGCGGGTTCGAGTGGCGGCGCGACTAGGGCGGACGACGCGGCAGCGGGGTGCTTGGTCGGCCTTGCGGGTGTCCGGTGGAGCGGCTGGGAGAGGCCGGTGCTCGGCGGGCCTTCATCCGAGGGAGAGGGGGGCGGCTTCCGGAGGAGGCCGGGGCTCAGGCGGAGCGCCCGGCGAGGCGACGGTCGCCAGGGAGCGGTGACCGCGGGGTCGCGGTGCACGGCCCCCGTGAGGCGACAAAGACCCATGCCGCCCGGGTCTTCATGTAGCTTCTGTGACCGGCCCTCGTGGACGATCCGCGCGCGGACAGCGAGTCCGAGGCCAGCCCGCGTGGCTAAGCCGCTGGCCGGTCCAGCCTCAGGGGCCTTCCCCCTTGGTGTTCGGACACCCGTATTTTCTGCTACGGGTGTCCATTTTGAGTGTCGTCTTCGGTGGTGGAACTGTATCGATGAGTCGGAATTTTTAAGATGGTTTCGGGAATTTTTAATTCCCGAAACGAGGGGCCTCGGTGGCATGACATGTACGTCGAGGGGTTAGTCGTTTCTTCGGCGGATCTTGTTTTGGACGGCGCGGATGCGTCCGACATCCGTTTTGAGCACCGTCAGTGGCGTTGGGACCCTGGCATCAAGGAAGAGCATTATAGGGTGGTTTCATGCATTGAGTCCGAAGTTGAGGCGTGACCCCCATGGCCCATCTTTTGAGTTGCCTATAGACTTTAGCGACTTTTTCCCCAGACGTCCGTTCGGGGTGTGCGAGCAGTCGATGTTTGGTGTTTTTCCAAGGGCATCGCGTTGGCGCAGTCTGCCCACTGTAATTCCGCACGATGGTGCAGGCCCCATTAAGGGCGTTTCAGGAGTTGACGGTGATTTACAGCATTATCACTGGGTGACCGTTTTGGACAAGTGAATAGTCCATTTCATGTACTTTTTCAAGAGGATCACAATGGTGCGATCCATTCGTGGAGTTTCGGGACCAGGATGCGGGTCCCATGAAGTACCGCTCGTGTGCAGTGCACCGAAATGCATATTTTTTCGGATATCTGTTGCACTCAAGTGAGGTGTTCTTTTGACATGTTTTCCCGAGAAGATCGCAATGGTGCGATGCGCCGACTTTTTTCGGGGCCGAGGCTCGGGATCACGGGACGTCGTTCGGGCGTGAGGCGGTGTTGGTGACTTTTCTGTCGGATATCCATTTGGGTAAAATAAGTAGTCTAACTCAACTATTTTTCTGCGAGGATTACAATGGTATGATATGTTTGGCTATGTGGAGCCTCTTGCTCAATCTTATTAAATGTGGAATCATGGAAGATGCTCCAGTGGTGGTTCTCCCTACCTTGTTTGTAGCGGACCCTTGGCATGTTATCGCGCACTCTTGGGAGAGTGATATGATTGGTTCACAAGACGTGGTTGGTCGTGCTTGGGCCTTTGAGGTGGAGTTGTTATGTCACGCCTTCGCATTGACGCTGGGTGCCGTGTGCACGATAGCCTTAGGGCTGGAGATGCGGTGTACTCTGGGAGTAAACGAGAGCGCTTGGAGGTACGTGTGGTTTTTACCTGATAATGTTTGTGTTCTTGGTTGGGTTTGACATGGGGACACACGTCGTGTGGGCCCATTGTGCGTGTTGTGTTATTCTTTATGTACTTTGACCTCTTGCGACATAGAGGGTCCCTCTGCACTCGTTTGTTTGACCAGCAGGGTGGAGTTTCCCCTGGCCTGGTGCTCTTTTGTCTGACCAGCAGGGTTGAGTGGTCTCCCCCTGGTCGTGTTCTCAATAGTTTGGCCGGCAGAGATGGTTTGGTTCCTCTGATTCATCAGCAGTGAGGGGTTTCAGTACCGTGCCCTTTCAACGGACGGTAAGACCGTCTGCTACTATGGGTGTTCGTACAGTGTTAGTGTTTTCCCCACTTTCTAGGGTGAGTTGACTCGGTCTGCTTCGACAGAGACTCAGCGGATTGGAGAAGGATCTCCTTGTGAGGCATGGGTTGTTTCTCCTGTCACCTCATGTTCCCTGGTAGAGTTCTTGTGGATTCGGTGTGACGAACACTTTACACCGGCACAGATCCGCTACCCAGGAGGTTGTTACCCGCAGGGATGAGGTTGTTACCAGCAGGGCTGAGATTGTTTCCAGCAGGGCTAAGGTTGTTTCCAGCAGGGCTGAGGTTGTTTCCAGCAAGGCTGAGTTTGTTTCGAGCAGGGCATGCCAGTGGGTTACCATCTTCCAGGGATGGCTATTACATCGGTGTTCACCGAGCAGTACCATCCAGTAGGGATGTCTAGAGCAGTTCTGGGCTTACCTTCAGCTAGGATGGGTAGTGGTCCTCAATGCCGGGCTTACCTCCAGTGGGGCTAGGAAGTGGTCCCCGATGCCGGGCTTACCTCCAGCAGGGCTGGGCAGCAGTCCCCGATGTCGGGTTACCTCCAGCTGGGATGGGCAGTGGTCCCGTCGCCGAATTTAGTCGGGTCTCCCTCTAGTGGATTACCCTGTTACGGGACTAGGCAGTGTGGCACCTGTTGACTTTCTAGGTATCCCTGTAGTGGGAACCCGTTGACTCTCAGGGATCCTCCAGCGGGGCTGGGCAGGGGGTCCCCTGTCGACTATGAGCAGACCTCTCGACTACGGGGCAGTGACATGGTGTGGTATGACGTTCCCCCAGAACTCTCAAGTACGAGGATATTTTCCCCCACCGAGATGCGTCCTTGTGACGTGACCTAAAACCGTGTTATAGAGTCAGTGCCACCCAAAGCGGATAGTGTCGAGGTGTGGTGATTGAGGCCTTGACTTTTAGTTCGGGCCAGACGTGCGGGATGTTGGGCATCAATGGAGTTTACTTCTGGGACTGTTGGCTACTCTTTTCTTGGGCTGATCTATGGGACGAAGATCGCCTTACTACCTTGTTCGGGATTCTTGTTGAGCATATGGATATGTATATACCATGTTCCTGTACCCATTTCTTGAGTTTGGTTACTCTCCTTCCAGGGGAGGCAAAGACGCGTGTGGTATGCCACGTGATTTCTGTGTGTAGCTTCTCATGGTTGGACGATTCTAATCTTCTACTATTGGTAGTGAAGACACAATGGAAAGTTCATCTTCTCACCGTTTCTAGCTCCTTGTTTCTGGACGAGTCTACCTTCTTTCCACTTTTTGGGTTTAGATGGACTCTTTACTACACTCTCTGTTGTACTCCTTTACTTTTCATGTTCACTCTACTGCTCACCCTTCGGTACCTCCTTTTTTTCTCCCTCGAGCCTTCGGTGTATCCTAATGAGTATTTTTATACTCACGCATGCTTGGGCTTTGCCCGCACTTGGGGTGACCTTACAGACGACGGACAGGTTGGTCGTGACTTCAGTGGAGCATAGGAGTTCGGGAGCTTGGACCGCGTGCGGTGGTCGTAGCCGGGTTCTAGGTGGGAGACCCGTCAGCAGTTTGTTTTGTTTAACTATTGCTGGGTTGTGGCACTTTTTGGTTGGGTGTGTGTTTTACCCCTTTGCATTTCAGTGTTCCTTCAGCTTTCTTTGTACTTGTAGAGGTCGATGCTCTTTGTGGTATTTATATACCAGTTTCCCTTTTCTATGCTTGTCTATTCTTTTACTCTGCACTGTTTCATTGAGTGTGTTGCGTGTGTGTGTGTACAGGTACTTAGGCAAAGGCCTCCCCGATTTGTTGTGACTTCGGAGCTAGTCGTCAGCCCCTGGCCTATGTAGGTTGGCTTGGGGTAGTTGCGGCTCGAGACCGGGTAGGTTTGGGTCGTGAAAAAGTGGTATCAAAGGTGGATTGTTCCTTGAGACATTGTACGGACTTCCCTAAAAGAGGAACTGGATGGGATATATGGCAACAATGTTAATGTGTCTCTAGAGCGGCTCTCAGGCTAGGGAGTCCAGTGATGGTGCGGCGGCTGACGTATCCATTCACCAGGACCTTGATAACCCACATGTCGACTCGGCATGCTGAGACACTTGTTACAGGGAATATTTGTTTGTGCGTCATATAGGATTGAGTCTTTGACTGTCCTTCTTGAGTCATCTCCCCATCGATGAAATTGATATATACATATATGCTCATCTGACTGCGACACTCCTTGATAATTTTCAGGATGTCTCTGTGAGGACTGCCAGCTAGGACACCAGCTTTGGTTAGTGATGACGACCCTATGAGTTACGAGGCCACAGTACAGGACCCATCATGCGAGCCCCTTTCTCCAGGAGGACCAGTAGCAGCACCCCCACCTGTTGAGCAGCAGGCAGTTTCTGCAGAGTAGACTGATCTTGAGCACAGGTTGAGCGTGCTCCATGAGTTCCAGCAGTAGAGACCATTGAGGTTCAGTGGTGAGCCAGACCCTCAGGCAGTAGGGGTTTGGCTAGAGCCAGTGGTTCGCCTTTTCAGGCTTGTGCAGACGCTGACAGATAAGAGAGTGGCTTTGGCAGCCAGCCTTTTTCATGGATCAACTTGGCGTTGGTGGAGTCTGGTGACTAAGCTTCATGACGAGTCGTCACTTTCGTGGAGCGACTTCCAGTTGTTGTTTCGTGAGGAGGTTTTCCCCTCCTGCTTTCACTCCATTCGGATTCAGGAGCACCTGCAGTTTCATCAGGGAGGGATGACAGTGGCTGAGTACGCGGCTAGTTTTGCAGACCGTGCACGCTTACACCCGTACTTGGTCCATGACGACAACATCCGAGCGCGGAAGTTTGAGCAGGGACTCTGTCGAGAGATTCATGTTGTCATAGTACCCTTGGGAATTTCCACATATGTCGGGATTCTAGAGCAGGGGCTAATGATAGAGCGTTTCCTATCATGTTCTAGAGTTGGTGGTGGCAACAGGCACGTTGGAGCTGAGACGTCTGTCCCAGCTCGCAGGCATCAGCAAGCAGGACCTCGACACAGGTGGCTTTCTGACAACCGGATTCAGGGGCATGGTTGTACACCACAGTGGCGCCAGAGGTCACCATTGCAGCCCAGAGAGAGTCTGTGCTATGCTTGTGACGGGCGAGGTCACTTGGCAAGAGACTTCCCGACCCGAGTTGCTGAGAGCTTCAGGCAGGCAACATGTGCACCACCATGAAAGAGGCAGTGTCATGATCATAGTAGTGTCTAGAGAGGTGTTCCTAGCAGAGGAGAGGGAGGAGCAGGAGTTGGGGGATGACGTTACGAGGTCTTCCCATCACCACTAGGTGGTCCACGTCAGGCTCCAGGAGATGACAGTTGGGACCGTGGACAACTGCAAGCTTTGGATGTCTATTATACAGTAGAGCATGAGGTGATAAGAGGTACGCTCTACAACTCCTCTACCTTTTGCAGTAGATTTTTTAGACTCTGTGCATGAACTTATTTCCTCCCTGCTCCTTGTTTGATGTGTGAATTGGGTGACGCAGGGCGTCAGGTTTAACCTTGTGTTGGTAAGGTAAAAGGGTGTGGGACCTTTTTCTTTAGTCGATGGCGTCAACTACATCGCTCCCCCAGCGTGTAAGAGAGTCTTGGTTGAGAGACATCGACTGCAGAATCTTGTGTGACCAGATATCCTTGGGTGTTTCACCATATGGATATCCTGAAGGAGGGAATCACAGGGCCTTGTTCTAGGTGCGGGCGGTGATTCCATTCGTGGCATGCGATGTGGAGGTTCGGTCGGGGAGGTGAGCTACCCACGAGAGCCTTCGGGCCATTTGAAACTGTGCAAAGGGATGGAGAGGTTCCCTACCACCTTGACCTAACCCCAAAGTCTAGAGTGGGTGCACGAAATCGGCAAGGTCCGACCTAGCGTGAACAGATCAATCCTTTGGTCTGTGTGCGGGGACGCAGAGCTGTGCGTGGGTTCTTCTGGGTATGAGGAATCCAAGTGTGGGATTAGTACCCTGTGTTGCTCCGTAGTTTTTCTTTTCGGGGACAAAATTTTTGAAGGAGGGAATGATGTAAGAACCCTGTTTTTTTTCTGTGAAATACTTTGGAGTATTCTTGATGATATTCCAGAACAGCGCCTTCAGACGGAGTGCAATTTCGAGCCCCGGTTTGGCCGGAATTAAATTTTCAGTGCGTTCACACTGGAAACGCCAAATAAACGGGATAACTCCTAAATGTAGTTCTAGATCAGAGATCCGAGTGTACAGATGGGTCCTGAATGTGGTTTTTACCCTTGAAACGACATAAAACATGTCGGCGTGGGACGTTTAAACCCCTCGCCCGCTTCAGGAACATTAAACGGATTAATTAATTAATTAATTTGTTCGTTTACTGTTGAAACGCAGGTTTCACTTAAACGGTGGCTCAGATTGGAAAACTGAGAGCACCGTTGAGTTCGGAGCATGCCGTTTACCCTAGGAGGGGTGTATGTTTCGCGGGCACATGCCGTTTGTGAAAAATGACCCCAGGGGCGTTTTCGTAATTTGGTAGCTTCAGACGCTAAGTTTAATAACATTTGAACGGGACCATGGATTAAAATTATGAGACCGCCTTTGTGCTCAGGAGGTTGTGTTTACCCTAGGGGAGGCTTAACCTCGACCCTGTTCAGGGTTCTGGTTTGGACCGACGGGCGGGTGGTTAAGCGTTTTCTATTTAAACGATTAACTCATCCCCTCCATCTTCCTCTTCCTCACATGGACAACATCAAAGAGGAACTCCTCCCTCGCCTCTTCCGGCTTCGGCAATGTAGCTCCGGCAAGGTGCGGTGTGTCAGAGGACTCTCCATGATGCTCAGGGCAACGCCTACGAGGTACGGTCTTGTGGCATTGTTTTCTTCCCACACCTACTTTGAGCATGTTTAATACTATCAAATTGCACATTGATTTTCAAAAGAAGTAGATGAATGCGTAGTAGAAATTATACCCTTTTCAACTCATATTTCGGATTCAAATTCCGAGCCCTGGGGCATCCGTAATCATCTGCCAAAGTTGGCGGGTTTTCGGTTTCCGGCGGGTTCGAGTTGCGGCGCGGCTAGGGCGGACGACGTGGCAGCGGGGTGCTCGGTCTGCGTCGCGGGTGTCCGGTGGAGTAGCTAGGGGAGGTCGGGGCGCGGCGTTCCTTCAGCCGAGGGAGAGGGGGGCGGCGTCTGGAGGAGGCTGGGGCTCAGGCGGAGTGCCCGGCGAGGCGGCGGTCGCCAGGGAGCGGCGACCGAGGGGTCGCGGCGCGCGACCCCCATGCGGCGAAAAAGACCCACGTCGTGCGAGTCTTCACGCGGCTTCCACGACCGGCCCTCGTGGACGGTCTATGCGCGGACCGCGAGTTCGCGGCCGGCCCGCGCGGCTAAGCCGCGGGCCAGCCCAGGACGGGGGGACCGGCCGGTCCACCCCCAGGGGCCTTGCCCCCTTGGTGTTCGGACACCCGTATTTTCTGCTACGGGTGTCCGATTTGAGTGACGTCTACGACGGTGGAACTGTATCGATGAGATGGACTTTTTGAGATGGTTTCATGAATTTTTAATTCCCGATATGAGGGGCCTCGTTGGCGTGACACGTACGTCGAGGGGTTAGTCGTTTCTTCGACGGATCTTGTTTTGGACGGCGCGGACGCGTCCGACGTCTGTTTTGAGCACCGTCAGTGGCATTGGGACCCTGGCATCGAGGAGGAGCTTTCCACGGTGGTTTCAGGCATTGAGGCCGAAGTTGAGGCGCAAGCCCCACAACCCGCCCTTTGAGCTGCGTGCAGCTTTTAGAGACTTTTTCCTAGTACGTCCGTTCGGGGCGTGCGAGCAGTCGATGTTGGGTGTTTTTTGGAGGGCATCGCGTTGGCGCAGTCTGTCTGCTGTAATTATGCATGATGGTGTGGGCCCCGTGAGGGCCGTTTCGGGAGTTGACGGTGATTTCCAGCATTATCACCGGGCGACCGTTTTGGACAAGTGAATAGTCCATTTCGCGTACTTTTTCGAGAGGATCGCAACAATGCGATCCATTCATGGAGTTTCGGGACCGGGATGCGTGTCCCACGAAGCACCGCTCGTGTGCGGTGTGATGGAATGCATCTTTTTCTATGTATATTCGTTGCACTCAAGTGAGGAGTGCTTTTGACGTGTTTTCTCGAGCGGATCGCAATGGTTCGATGCACCGACTGTTTTCGGGGCTGAGGCTCAGGATCACGGGACATCGTTCGGGCTTGAGGCGGTGTTGGTGACTTTTCTGTTGGATATCCATTTGGGGAAATTAAGTAGTCTAACTCGCGTGTTTTTTCGCGAGGATTACAACGGTATGATCTGTTTGGATGTGCGGAGCCTCTTGCACGATCTTATTAAATGTGGAAGCATGGAAGGTGCTCTAGTTGTGGTTCGTCCTACCTTGTTTGTAGAGGAACCTTTCCATGTGATCGCGCACTCATGGGAGAGTGATATGATTGGATCACAAGATGTAGTTGGCCGTTCTGGGGCCTTTTAGATGGAGTTGTTACGTCACGCCTTCGCGTTGACGCTGGGTGTTGTGTGCACGATAGCCTTAGGGCAGGAGACGCGATGTACTTAGGGAGTATACGAGAGCGCTTGGAGGTACTTGTGGTTTGTACCTAAGAATGTTTGTGCGCTTGGTTGGGGTTGACTTGGGGCCACACGTCGTGTGGGCCCCATGTGCGTGTCATGTTCTGCTTTACGTACTTTGACCTCTTGCGACGTAGAGGGTCCCTCTGCGCTCGTTTGTTTGACCAGAAGGGTGGATTTTCCCCTCGCCTGGTGCTATTTGTCTGACCTGCAGGGTTGAGTGGTCTCCCCCTTGTCTTGTACTCGATAGTTTGGCAGGTAGAGATGGTTTGGTTCCTCTGCTTCTCCAGTTGTGAGGGGTTTCAATACCGTGCCCTTTCACCAGACTACGACACTGTCTGCGACTATGGGTGTTCGTACAGTGTGGGTGTTTTCCCCTCATTCTGCGGTGAGTTGAATCGGTCCACTTCGATAGTGACTCAGCGGATTGGAGTGGGATCTCCTTGTGAGGCTTGGGGTGTTTCTCCCATCACCTCGTGTTCCCTGATAGAGTTATTATGGATTCGGTGTGACCAACACTTTATGGGGGCACCAATCCTCTACCTAGGAGGTTATTTCCAGCAGGGTTGAGGTTGTTTCAATCTGGTCCGAGGTTGTTTCCAGCAGGGCTGAAGTTGTTTCTAGTAGGGATGAAGATGTTTCCAGCAAGGCTGGGGTTGTTCCGAGCAGGGCTCGCCAGTGGGTTACCAACCAGCAGGGATGGCCAGTACAATAGTGTTCACCGAGCAGTACCATCCAGCAGGGATGCCCAGAGCAGTTCCGGTCTTACCTCCAGTTGGGCTGGGCAGTGGTCCCCGATGTCGGGCTTACCTCTAGTGGGGCTGGGCAGTGGTCCCCGATGCCAGGCTTACCTCCAGGTGTGCTGGGCAGTGGTCCCTGATGCCGGGTTACCTTCAGCTAGGCTGGGCAGTGGTCTTGTGGCCGACTTTAGCCGGGTCGCCCTCTAGTGGATTACCCTGTTATGGGACTGGGCAGTGTGGAACCCGTCGACTTTCTGGGTATCCCTGTAGTGGGAACCCGTTGACTCCCAGGGATCCTCCAGTGGTGCTGGGCAGGGGGTCGCCTGTCGACGTTGAGCAGACCTATCAACTGCGGGGCAGTGACGTGGTGTGGTACGACGTTCCCCAGGAACTCTCAAGTACGATGAGCTTTTCCCCCACCGAGACGCATCCTTGTGACGCGACCTAAAACTGTGCGGGCGAGTCAGTGCCGCCCAAAGCGGATAATGTCGACGTGTGTTGATTGGGCCGTTGACTTGTATTTCGGGGCAGACGTGCGGGATGCTGGGCATTGATGGAGTTTACTTTTGGGACTGTTGTCTACTCTTTCATTAAGCTGAGCTACGGGATGCAGATCCCCTTACAACCTTGGGCTTCTTGTTGAGCATATGGATATGTATATACCATGTTCCTGTACCCATTTCTTTGGTTTGGTTACTCTCCTTCCAAGGGAGGTGAAGATGCGCGGGGTATGCCACGTGATTTCTGTGTCTAGCTTCTCGTGGTTGGACGGGTCTACTCTCCGGCTATAGGTAGCAACAACTCTACGGGAAGTTCATCTTCTAACCGTTTCCAGCTCCCTGTGTCTGGACGAGTCTACCTTCTTTCCGCTTGTTGGGTTGAGATAGAATCTTTATTGCACTCTTTTTTGTACTCCTTTACTTTTCCTGTTCGCTCTACTGCTCACCCTTTGGTCCCTCCTTTGTTGATCCCTCAAGACTTCGGGGTATCCTACTATGTATTTTTATACTCACCTCTGCTTTGGCTTTTCCCGCACTTGGTGTGCCCTTGAAGACGATGGACAGGGTGGTCGTGACTTCAGTGGAGCATAGGAGTTCGGGAGTTTGGACCGCATGCAGTGGTCGTAGACGGGTTCTAGGTGGGAGACCCGTCAGCTGTTTGTTTTGTTTACCTGTTGCCAGGTTGTGGCACTTTTTGTTTGGGCGCGTGTTTTTCCCCTTTTCTTTTCAGTTTTCCTTCATCTCTCTTCGTACTTGTAGAGGTCGATGCACTTTGTGGTATTTATATAGCAGTTTCCCTTTTCTTTGATTGTCTGTTCTTGTACTCTGCACTGTTGCATTGAGTGTTCTGCGTGTGTGTGTACAGGTACTTAGGCAAAGGCCTCCCTGACTTTTTGTGTCTTCAGTGCTGGTCTCCAGCCCCTGGCCTATGGAGGAGGGCTTGGGTAGTTACGGCTCGAGCCCTGGTAGGGATGGGTCGTGACACTGATTGATTAGATCTCCCTTTGATAAAACCTTGTTGGTTTTCAAAGACCCATTGGGGAAGATGAACCGCTAACCTTCTGTTGAGAGTGCTTTCCAGGATCTTGAACGGGATGTTACACATACTAATTGGTCTGTATTGATTGAGCAAAAAAGGATCTTTTGCTTTTGGAATGAGAATAAGTGTCGACGCGCAAGCCACCCTAGGTAAGTGTCCCCCTCTTAAAATGTCATGGATGGCCTCAATGACCTCCCCATTAACCAACTCCCAAAAACTGATGTAGAAGGATCCTGGAAATCCATCTAGCCCCGGGGCACTTTCAGCATTATGGGCCTTAACTGCCTCCCAAATCTCATCAACATCCTGTGTTTTTTCCAAAGCCAGATTCACCTCACTGGACACCACCCTGGACAAGAAGCTAAACAAGTCGGTTTGTTCAGATAGATAGCCTTCTTGCATAGATGTGTTAGGATCATCCAACAACATTTTGAAATAATCAAAGGCCATACCTCCCACGACCTCAATATCTTGGGTAAAAGACCCATCACCGATTCAGATATTGGGAACAGTTTCATGCCTCCTTTATTTGATATAGGATTGAAAAAAGGTCGTGTTTCTATCCCCCTCCCTAAGTCAAGTATCTTGGAATTTCCCTCGGACAGCTCTTTCTTACACCAAGAGTAGGACAGTAAGGAGGATTTTATTTTCAACAATAGTGACAAAGTTGTCCTCATCCCATGAATCCTCCATCCTTCTCTCAATATGCTAAATTTAATCTTTAATCACTTCTAAATTGGTCAAAAAATTGGGTCTATTGATGTACCAATGCTGCAAGTCTTCCTTGAGCCTTCGTAGTTTACTGTGAAAACTCATCCAATGCCTATCCTGCATGGGCTTCGCCCAAGACGAAAGCCCCACTGAGTGGAAACTGCAGTCTGATTTCCATTGATTGGAATAGAATAACTGCCGGTTGTTCACTGAACCTTGCTCCAGCTTCATGAGAAGGGGAGCATGGTCTGATAAATCCCGTACAAGGTGTTCCACCCTTGCATTCAGAAAAGAGGAGATTGCTTGAAGATTAGAAAAACACCGATCCAATCTGCACCAAGTTAGGCGATGGACTCCTTGGTTGTTGCACCATGTAAATTTACTTCCCAAAAAACCCAAATCTAGTGAACCATTGCGGGAGGCACAGGACGCAAAGGCTTCTCCGTCCCAAATGGGGTACCTACCGCCTCCTTTCTTCTCCAATGGATCCATAATGATATTGAAATCCCCCCCCTAAAATTTTTCCACACTCTACCACAGCGTTTCCCTCTCCCTGGCCTCGCACATAGCATAGAAAAAGAAGAAAAGGCACCCCTATTTCCCCTCAGTGATTTTCACAAAAAGATGCTGGTTATAAGATTCCAACAAGTCCACTGAAACATTACCTCTCCAGAAGACCCAAAAATGCTGATTAACTGGATCACTGTAAATATAACCCTGTATGCTAAGTCTTGAATCAAAGTTAGAAATTTTTTACCAGTGATGTTTATGTTCAAGAATCACTACTACGGATGCCTTTGTACGTCGATCTTCAGAAACTAAAATATTCGACTTAGCTCGGGACCCCAGGCCCCGGGAATTCCAAAGAATGAGTGATATCATTGATTCTGAGGTCTCCTAGACTTGGCCCCAGATGACATCTGGACATTAGAATTGTTTGAGGGGGAGTCTTATAAAGCTTGGCACGAGCTCGGGTACACACACCTCTCACCGGGGATGACGGCATGACATCCCCCAGGGAGAAATTCTCCAGGACCTGTAACATGACATTGAAACATTTTGAAGTAGGCAGCAAGGAACTGACTAGGGTAGACGATTCTAGAAGAAGATACCACATATTCCCATCCAAACGAACCAGACTCCTCACATCGCAACCATTGAGGAACTCTCTCAGAAATTCTTGAGACTGTGACCCTAGGACAGAAGAAATAAGTTTCCCATATGGGGAAAAGTTTGGCCCCTCCATAAAAAAAGGAGTTCTGGCCAAAGGATCAGACCCCGCAAACACCCTCGACAAGCTGCCAAATAAGGAATTAGGAGAGCTTCTTCGAACATGAAAAGAAGCACAAAAAATCTAAGGCATCTGGGGGAGAGTCCTATCTAGTTCTCGTGGCTGAGGATGGCTAAAACCGGCACCATGTTGATGTGAAGGAAGTAGTTCCATGCACGAAGAGTTGTCCACACCAGAGGAGACCGTAAGCTTGTCGGCCCCGTCCCCCTCTTCCTAAACAACCAAAGACGCGAAAGAAGTCTCAGCCTCACCCACGGAAGGCATGGTATGGTCAGAAACCACAGGAGAAAAAGACTTCAAAACACCAGCAGAGCACCGAGCCTCTGAATAACTGGTAATTGTTCCCTTCGAACGTTTTCTATGGTAGGAAAAAGACGAATTCCGCTGAAGCTGACATCCCGAGCAGAAGAACGGAATAGAAGGATAAACTAGAGGCTGTGACTAGTCTACCATTCCTTCCACACTAAGGGTGATCCTTGCTGGGAGAGGAGAATCTAGATTCAGGTCAATGCAGATTCATGCCATCGCCACATCCTCGAGGTGGGTAGTCCTCTCATCAGCGCAAAGAAAGTCACCAATCGAGTCTTTGATCCCACACAAAAGATACGGATTTCGAAACGGCAGGGGTTGACCTGGTAGCGAGATCTAGACCGCTTCCCTTGAATAATACCCTCCATACTGAGAAGCCATTGACCACCGTCACAGATGGAAATGCCAACGCCCGAAATCCCAGGGGAATGAACTCCAAGCCTTGATGTAGTCCTCAATAGATTCTAGAACAATGCAGTAACTACTCCTGTTCAGGACAAAATCTTGGCAGGAAAAGATATGTTCCATGAATTTACAATGGGATTGAACAAATGCAAATGAGGAATGTCTCTTCCAAATCTTGCAACCAGCATCCATTTGAGGAAATTCGAAGCTTCTCGAAAAGTTGCTGTCGAGACCGAGAAAACCAGAGAACCACCATCCCGGAAAGACAAATATTTAAACGTGGGGGAAGAGGATCCCCCAGGCTCGTAGGCAGGACATGAGCGGCATAGAACATCTTTGAAGGAAATCAGTAGTACCAGATCCGGCCCTGAAGTTGAGGCATCCAGCAATCCCTTAATGCAGAATGCAGGCGACGTCAACGCATTAGCAGGCCGAAGTCCTGACGAACCCGATGCGGCGGAAACCGGAATCTCAGAGGTAACGGCTGGGAAATTTTGAAATGCCAACGGAGCGTGAAGCGCGTTCTTTCCCGTCTTCTCGCTCATCTAGTCCTCGTCTTATATGACCCTAATCCAAAAATAACATGTGCATTATTACCTCAAAATAAAATCATATACTTATAGAAATGGTCTATAAATACCTTTTAAATTATGGTCAACCTCAACTTACGTTCCATTAAATTATCATAAACATTCATCCTAATCTTTAATGTTAACTAAACCATTCCTCTAATACCAACTATCATTCCCTAGACCTACACTCCTAGATCTAGTTCCACAAAAACATTCATTACATACTCACATTGACAGAAGCTATAAAATCCACCATATAACCATTCTAAATTAAAAAACAATAATTATAATTGAATATCATACATCCTAATGAAATTTTTTGTTTTATAATATTATATAGTCATGAAAAAACAATAACCAGTAATGAACTTGTTATTTGTATAAAATAACCATTTTTTCAATATATATGAATCTAACCAACACATAATGAATCTTCAAAATGAATCATTATTTATCTAAATTGTGTTACCATTCTGAATAATTCACATTTACTAATTTTATTCATAACCTAGTTAAGGGAATCATAAGAAAGAGGTGTGCTCAAACACTCAATAAAAAAACATATAAATAAATATATCAAAAAAACAAAAACATGATATACCTAATATGGTGGGAATAAATAATAAAAGTAATTCAATATTCAACTAAAATTGAGTGAATTATATATCCATGAAAATAAATGAAAACAAGGATATTAACAACACCTATATCATACTCATAGAAAAAATAATTACATCCATACAAAATAAGTTATCAAGGATATATGGGAAAACCCTATATTCAGATACAAAATTGTATACACCAAAACCTAAACATCATTGCATCATGAGACCTGTTGATTCAATGAAGGGATAAATAATTATGAGCCCCACGAATTACTTATTAATGTCTAATGAATTATCCCCAAGAGCAAATAGGTATTTTAAAACCAATAGCTATGGAACCTCTAGCTGAAAAAAACATGGATATCCATATAATGTATAATTGGGAATTACAATATATAATCATCCTCTATTGGTAATGTCATGGAATTTCCATATAATTTTTATTAAAATTTTTGGAATTAATTTGAGACTACATGCTTTGATGAAACATGATTCCAAGGCCTAGTGTTCCTGGAATAAAATTTTGATGTTCTTGTAGTTCGTTTAATTAAATGTGTGACCGTGTTTTTCTAACTTTTGAACTGGTGCACAGATCAAAAATTTAAGTGTACTGTTGAACGCATAACACTCAGATTCTTCTCGAAATAACTTAACTTCGACCGAAAAGGTTCAGATAAAAAAGTTCATTTTTGGACATTTCGGAAAATAATAAAATAAAATAAAATGATATTTTATTTAATATCTCACCATTGAGAGCTGGAAGATGGTGTTGTGGTGCAGTGACGAGGTGCTTTAACGGAAGCTCCCTAACAGATCATTTTTGTGCACTGTAATCGACATATGATTCATAAATGAAATAGCGTAACCGAAAAGATATGAAATGTTTTCTTTTAATAATTTAATGTGTTTGGGGAAAAATGATTAAAAATTGAAAATTATCTAATGAAATTATTCCATTGATTCCCTCCAATGTGAAACGAGGAATGCAGAGGGATTTCTAGAAAAATCGACGCCTTACGACGAATAGGACCCGCAAACAATGAATGAAAATGTACCTTGATTCATTGAGGGTGGAGTTCTTCAATGAAGAAAGACAATCAATGTAGGGGTTTATTTGTTTACATTTTCCTCGTTCGTCATTTTAACAATGAACACATATCAACCCATTAATAGGTTGATTTTTAGATTTTCTGTTCTTTCAGGTGGGAGATGTTTGATGGGATTTCTATTCTGCAATAAATTATTGTTGATAAAACTATAATCCCATCATCCTCCCATTATTACAACACTAACAAAGAGGGAATGGACTGATACAAATAAGGACATGGCCCCTCTTCTTGTGTGTTCTTCATGTTTGCATTATCAGAATAGAGGCAAGGAGGATTCGAGGTCATTGTAGAGAATAAGGGATCCCTTGTAGGCCAAAGGGGAATGTTGTGCTAAGAACCAACAACTGGAGTGGACTTGGTGGTATGTAGAATAACATGTTAGCGTGTGGCCGTAGGCTGTGTCAGCTGCAGTCACTGGTCGGGCCCTGAGGTTGCAGCCCCAGGTGGGTGGCGACATGTCATGATGACGCACCAGAGGAGTGCCACAATAACCCAATCGCGATTGTGCGGCATGGGCCACAGGCTGGGCCTGTTGCTGGTGGTGGGTGAAAGTGGCCACCCAGGCCAATCGATGCATTGTGGACATCTCACCATGGCATTTCCCGGCTAGCTGGAGAACCAGTCTACCTCCGGTTGATCATATAGCCCAGCTGGTGGGGCCAGAACCAAGCGGACCAGGCCGGACCCGGAGACCAGGAGGCCTGACCCAAATGGGTTGTAACGGGGCCGTGATAGGTCCACGTTATGTCGGTGGACCCCAGGATGGGTCATTGCACCACATTCTGGGTTGGAAGACCCAGAGATAGGTTGGGTATGGTCGGTCTGACCGCGTTAGCCCAGACCCAGACCAAACCAACCCCTTTTGGAAAAAACATCAAAATCATCCAAATTGTGAGTCTGATTAATGAGACATTTTCGGAATTAGAACCCTTGTGATGAGGAAGATTTGTTTTCATACTCTATGGGGGATTTCTTAGAATATGGATTTCTAAGAATGGCTTGGGGAGCGGTTCCCTTGAGAACAGGTGTGCTAAGTGTGGGAACCATGTAGTTGGATGGGACCAGAAGACTACTAATGAGAGAACCTGTGTGGAAAAGATACTATGGCCCCTTGGGAAATGGTTTTTGTGTAACCCAGTAGGCCCACGGTGGGGATTGGCTTCTATGTGACCCAACAGACCCACATTACTCGGCATGAGGAGTACCTTAGTATGGCCATCGGTGGGAAGCGTCTTATTTTTGACCCCACATTTCAATAGTGGGGAGCAGTTTTTTTGAGACGCAACATACCCATGTTACATATTAGGGATGATTATGACAACAGTCCAAAGGTTAGTTGGAAGTGGCCACTTTGTTACCCGATTGGCCCACTATTCTTATGGAGGGGGATTTCACCAGCTACCAATAATGTTCAATGATGTGACTAATGGTCTTAATTTGATACTTTAAATTATACCTACTGTGAGCTATCTTGATTTATGGTCATTCTTCATGATAATCATTAATGGTTTGTTTTTTTATTTCATTATACTCTTTTCCTGTTATTTTGGGGTCCCTTCTTAGTATTTTTTTACTCACCCTGACACTGGCTTTGTCGGCACAAGTTATTTCGGGTTTAGATGAATTCCACCCTGATTGGGGACTTGGTGGGTCAAAACCCAATGATTCCCACTGATACCATATAGACAGGATTTACATAAATGTCTTACAAATGATAATTTGTACTTACACATTGAGTGGGGTATTAAATGGATGGTTATCCAATGTTTCTATTTTATATTATTGTTTTCCAGTTACTCTTTTGCTGGTGTTTTATTCTGTCCCATATGATTTTCACTTGTACTTGTACTCAATGTTTGTTTATTGGAATGATTGTTTAATTTTCCAACATTAGTACGTGCTTATGTGTGCATGAATATATTTACTCCGGCTAATTTATCCCTCATGAAGGTTGAAACCTTCAACTCTATTCACATACCCCTGGACTTCGGGAGGTGGGCATGGGGTAAGTCATGACACAAGCCCCATGGTACAGGTCATGACATAGTTGTATTAGCAGTGGTCGGTTCTACCTCATAGACTATGATTATATTGTTTTATGTTTGCTAATCAATGTTAAATATTGGATGATCGAATTTCTGATGTGGGGAATCCATTGTTGGTGTGGCAGTCGATGTCCCCATACACTAAGAACACGAATTCTATTTTTTTATATACAGTAAAACACAGATTTCATTAGTTTCTTATTATGATATTCTATAGTAAGAGACCTCTCACAAGTTATAATATTTTGACTATTGTATATAATGTCATATTTTAGGATACCTCCACAAAGACATCTAGATAGGCTTTTGATACGTGATCATGTGGATAACCCTCCTAGTGATGAGGCAGCGGTTTGGGGACCAATCCAAGAGATAGCCCTGTCAGGTGGTACACAGGTGTTTCCACCAGTCGTTGATATGAAGATACTATAGGTGTTTCCAATAGACATAGACCTCCCAGGTTCAGGGGAGAGACAAATCCTCAGGTCGCTGGGGGCTGGTTGGAGATAGTGGCGTGGGTATTCCACTTAGGGATGATACCACTTGACCAAATAGTGATCTTGGCCATGAGCATTATATGGGGCTTGGTTGGGAGTTGATGGATATTGACCATCCAAAAGCATGATGAGGTGACCCTCTCCAAGAGAGGCATGAAAAAGATTTTATTGGAGGATTTTTCTCCACCTCATTTCACATTGTGTGCATACATGAGCTACATCACCTACAATAGGGCATCATTTCAGTGGACGATTATAATGGGATATTTACATACATCTTTCACTACTCCACAAACATTGTGCAAAAACCTTTACTCAGGTCCCAACCCTTTGTTCATGGACACTTATGGGAAATCATGGAATCTATGGTGTCTCTTAAAATACCCACTTAGGCTGGAGTGTTGGACAACGCCCTTCTTGTAGAGAGATTCCTAGTAGTGCCTGAACTGAAAACTAGAGCCACTAATAGAAATCAAGTGGCAGAATCATCTACGGTGAGAATAAAAAAGCATAAATTGGGGAAATATAATGATAGATATTACTGAGTACGTACCTCAATTCTTAGTAATTCAAAAAGCCAAGGCTAAGAGACAAAGGTTTAAAAGGATTCTATATCCATTATCCACGGTAGAAAGGGAATAGAAGGACATAACCAGGGGTTTTTTCTTTGGACTCCCTAAGATATATAAATGGAATAATGCTACATGGGTTGTAATTAATCATTTGAAATCATATATATCAGGGAATATGTATCATAGGATAAGTCTTATTGGATATAAAATAAGGAAGTCTTAAGTTTCCTAAAGTACAACATGTAATATTACAAGATCAAAATATGGTTCTTTCCATGAATTTTGGGAGAAGTATTCATCAATACATAGATAAAGAGTTGAGTATCGTTACTACCTATCATCCCCAGATATATAATAAGTTAGATATTATAATTAAAACCCTAGAAGTTATTCTAAGATCTGGTTCTTTAGATTTCAAAGGTTGTTGGGATTAACACCTTCCTCAAATTGAGTTTTCCTACAGTGATATATTTCACTTGATCATTCAAATGGATCCATATAAAGACCTTTATGGAAGCATGTTTACAACTCCAATGTACTGGATAGAAGTTAAAAAATGAAATCTATTGGGACCTATGCAAGCTCATGAGATGGAAGATAAGGTTAGATTCATTAAAAAAATATAAAGGCACCAAAAATTTTGATGATATTTTAGTATAATAATCATCGATGTGATATTGATTTTATAGTTGGAGAGATTGTATTTCTATGAATATTTCCATGTAATAATGAAGGGAAAAATAGTCCCTAGATATATTGGTCCCTTTGAAATACATTATCATATCGGGAAGATAGCTTATCGTGTGCCGCTTCCACCAATCCTCTCTAAAGTTCCTAATGTCTTCCATGTCTCACTCCTAATGAATTACATAATTTATCCATAATATTTACTTTACTCAAGGGTCACACCACTTTAACATGATATTCCATATGAGAAATAACTGGTAGAGATTCTTGGTTGAATAGATAATGTTCATTAAAACAAGATCACTTAGATCTTTAGTGTTTTTTGGTGAAACCTGAATCTTGAGGAAGCTATGTGGGATCTAGATGATTTAATTATGTAGAATTATCCTCATTTTTTGGTACCAAAATGATTAATTTCATGGGTGAAATTCATTTTATGGGGAGTGTAATCTAACACCCAATGAATTTGTAATTTTTTATCAAATAAATTTAACCTTTTGTATATTTTTCCTTACACACAATATTGAGTTTATCATACATGACATGAAAACTAATTATTGATTTCATTACACACAACACCAAGTTAATCATGTACTACACGCAACACTAGGTTATCTTTGATTACATACAACACTGAGTTTTAACAAAACCACGATATATTATAGATAGTAAAATTTGACTATTATAACCTAGTCATAAACATAGAGATATAAATATTAATGAATAATTTTAAAATATTAATTATAATGAGTTTATATAATGAAAACATATTGATAAAAAAGTACTTAATTGTTAGTAATGTCCTTCTATGTTTCGAGAATACTATAAACTCAAAAAAAATTAATTTTATGCCCTTATATGAACATTAATAAAAATAATTTTTCAAAAATTTAAAAAATAATTTTACAATGTTAATTTATTTTTTAAATAATCATTTTAGTATTATATTAGGGTAAATTTTTTGGATTTTTCTAAAAAGTATCATTTTTTATGAATAGTGAAAAATGATCAATTTCAATTTAATACTACATTATAATTTAATTTATACATAAATTTAAATTATATTTTTTATTTTTTTTAATGTATTAACATTTCAATTATACAAAAATTAATCCAATTTAGGTCATTTTAATCAATTTAATATTGAATTTAGATATACATGCTTTGTAAACTTTTGAACCTTTTCTCATTGAATACATGTTTTCTCATCGTGTCTGTTGGATTACAAAAATTTTCCAATTCTCTGAGTTGAATTTGTAAAAATATATCCATATTTGGAATAAAAATAATTTATATTATCTACTAATTTATTCTTAATTTTCCACCAAACTCAATAGTACTGACATTATAATTTTTGTAGCGTAGTTGAGGTAAAAATGGGTCTACTGGGGGTTAAACTAAATATATAATGGTAAACAATCCCCCAAAACGTGTCCATAAACAATTTTATGGGAATATTCAGACCTCATACATTATTTAATTAATAATACACCATTGATGAGCCTTTTAACATGTGAAAAACGTGGGTACACCTTTTTATTTTCAAAAAATTATATGTGTGCCACAAACTCACTTATAAAAGGCCACCCATTCTCATCTCCTCTTTACACCGTAATCCCCTTTTGGTTCTAAAAAAATCCATATCACAACCAAAATTCCCAAATTTCATCATAGAATTCTTATTTTAGACATAAATCCAATCTTGGAAGGTTTTTTGTACAAACCTTAGGAGGATACCCAAAGAAGAGAAAACATTCATTAATGAGAGTATTTGTATTATTCTATCTGGAAAAAAATAATCCAACTATTGTTATACCATATAAAAAACTCAATATATTACATATACATAAGTTTATTATGTTACTATAATGTCCTACAACCAACTCCACTTCCATCAAATGGGTTGAATAATCATCATCCATGTGTGTGGCGGACTACCGCTTCCCGAACTGATGTTATTCATTTTTTCCATTACAACCTCTCAAGGAAGGACATGATGATTTATTTATTGTTTGTATATTTTTTTATGATATTATTATACTTATTAAATTATAATTTCACCCATAAAATTACACTCTCCATATTGTGAGAATAAGATAACGTCGCTTATGTGTATAGTGGACTACAACCTTGCAAAGCGATGTGATTCATTCATGCATTACAATGAAGGTAATAATGATTTTTTTTCATGAATATATGTGATCAAATTTAAATAAAAATGATTATATTATCATATTATATCATTTACCATTCTTTCTTAAAATACTTTAAGAAAATGGGAACAACGTTCATGCATACATATGGCCTACCATCTCCCTGAATAATGTATTTCATATTCAATCACTATCTTATATATATTACTATTAATAATTGTAATGACCCGAAATTTTTAATAAATCATTTTTCCTAATTTTTTGTGATATTTTATTTTTTTATACTCAACAAAACTATTTCATTTGATGACATGAGTATAATTAAAATGATACTGTTGGGTTTTGATTGTTATATGACCATTGGTCAATATGACGGTTGGAAACTAAACATTTCGATATTTGCCTCTAAATTCAATTGATATTGGTTAATTAATATAGAAAGAAGATTTGATGGCCTCACCCAGTAGTATTGGACCGATCGAAGCCCATCTAACATAACTTGGGAAGTAGGTAGCACCATTGGGCTTTGCTCTGGACCAAACCCAAGCCGAACTTCATCGTGTGAAGCTAGAACGAAATTGACTTCGCGAGAAGTTCAAACAGATAGAAATTACCACTCGTGAGATGTTGACTGAGCCTCCCTCGGATTCTCTCACCTTAGCACATGTTACACTTAGGTCCTATGCTGGTGTCATAGGGGGCTATGTAAGGAGACCGTAACTGCCTTGTGTAATCCTTTGTTTTAAATAAAAAATTTGATTTCTTCTTATGATGAAGTTTATGAATTTTCAAATATCCGGATAAATACAGTATGCATATTTTTGGCGAATCATAGAGAATGGATATTTTAAAAAAAATGTTTATGTAAACCTTACATAATTAAAAAAGTGTAATGATTTTCAAAAAATGTTCTTCTACAATTATGTTCAATACGAAATTTAGAGTCTAATAAGATCAACAAAATTTCTGAAGAATAGTAAATGATGAATAGTGATTTTGTTCTTAGGATTAGTAATGTGACCAAATTGATTAGTAATCTCACTTAAAGAAAGTTTTAATTTAATCTAGGCACCTTGATTAAGCAATGTGATTCAATAAAATGGTTAAATAACGATTTCATAAATTATTAGTCATGTATTAGTTTTTTAGGTACATAGTGTTTTTTTAATTAAAAATTAAATTAAAAATATTTGAAAAATTATTTTTATAAAATGGATTTAATTTTTGAACTCAGAGCATCGATATTATGTTAAGATAATTTTTGGGGACTTTACATAAAAAATTGAAATTTTGGTGAATAGTGTATTTATTTAAAAAATAAATTAAAAATATTTGGAAAATAATTTTTATTAAATGAATTTCATTTTTGAAATCAGAGCATCGATATTTGGTTTAGGTAAAATTTTGGGAGTTTTCAGAGAAAGTTGAATTTTGGATGAATAGTGAAAATACAGTTTTTAAGTTACAGGTGTTTAATGATATCATTAGACAATGTATTAAGTATGTAATCAATTTGGTCGACTTATGAATTTTAAGATAAGGTATGAGGTATCCCAAGTCTCCAATACCATGGGAAAATACCATATGCATGCCCATGGGCAAATACCATGGGCAAGCCCATGGTTTTGCCAAAGCCACCAATGAGGTGTCCCTTGGCCATTAATGCTTTGTCCCCTCACTTTCCCTATAAATACCAAGACATCCACTCATCCATTCGACTCCCAACTCCCCCCCCCAACGAAGCTCTGGTCTCATTACCTCCCAAAGAGTCCTCCCAAGGTACCCCCAAGCCCTCAAGGTCCCAACCTTTGAGTTTTAAGAGTTACATTTTAAGGTAAGGGATCCAAACACTCTCTTTCTTTTAAAATACTCTCTTTTAAGTCATTTCATTTTTTCTCCATGTTATTATGTTGTAGGTTGTTCTTTTATATTTCTCTTACTTCCCTTTTCATGTTAATATGATGATATATCCCCTCTTACACTCATCATTTCGTTTTATGAGTGTTTAAGTGGCACCGTTAGGCTGCTAAAATTTTTGTAACAGATTCTTTCACCCTTCTCATTTTCAAGTACTATTTTATTGTCAAGTCTTTCAAGTTCCTTTTTCTGTTGGGGTATGATCTATCTATATATACATAAAACTGATATGTTATGTTCATATGATGAGAGACCCTATTTTATCTCTTCAATTTATTTTTTTGAAGTTTAAGTGACGCCGTTAGGTTGCCGTGTTTTTAAGGGATTCGTTCACTTTTCTCCTTTTTCATTGTTCTAATTTCATTTCAAGTCTTTCAAGTTCATTTTTATTATGTTTGGGTATGATCTCTACATCTATCATACTGAAAATTTATTTTCATATGATGAGGGACCCTATTTGATCTCGTCAATTCATTTTTTTTAAGTTTAATTGACACTGTTAGGGTGCCGAATTTTATTTAGAGAAATCTAATTTTGTCTTCCTTCCATGTTTTTCATTTAAATGGCATGTCCTTAAAATTTCATTACCATGTTCATATATCCATCATATTTTATCCCTCTACTGTTTTATGGGTCATTTATGAATGTTTGACCAATTTCCCCTCTTTTTTCAATGTTTTCTGAAAAATCGAAACATAGTTGTTATGCTGCAGAATTTCCATCTCAAAATGTCTCTATCTTTTTCTAATGTTCTTTTATTTTATTAAGTAAATACTCAAAAATCACTCTTCTATAGGTGTATTCACATATATACCAAAATGTTCTATTTTAAATTCTGGGATTCACATACATGAGACCTACATTCCTTTTCTGTGGGTTTTAAAGTGACACAAAGATCATGTTTTTAAAGAAGTTTTTAAAACTTTATGATTATGAAATGGAACCAATTTCCTCTATGCTATATGGGTTGTTTATTAAATTATTGATTATGATATATGTGGATCAAATTACAATAAAGGCGAATTTAATGGTGCGCCCTGATTGTGCACCAATGCATTGGGTAAAGACTTAATCTCTAGAGATGACCATTTTGACTAATACCTTGGCGAATAAACTTGGTAATTTTTATTAACACCTTGGGGATGGACCTTGGTGAAATGGAACTGATTGTCTTTGTTAAATTTTTTATCCACATCTTCATGTTATAAAAAACGTTATTTTCATTATGATATGCCTCATGATTTCATTCTCATTCCTTAAAGTTTTTTTCATGACCTTATTGAAGTATCTCAATTTCACATGTAAAATGTTTCTCTTGTTTCCCTTACTAGGAATTTTGCTCATCCTTTCTTTTGATTTATGTCATCATGTTATGAGATGCAGTAATGAACCTATAATGAACTTAAGGAGAATCCTTTCAAGTGTTTAAGAATAATGGTTTATGTTGTTTTCATGTATTATGTTCCTGGTTTCCAAGACACTAATCCTTAAAGATCCTCAGTTTTGTGTAATGTAATGAAAGTTTATGTTATAAAAAGTTGGGATGCCACAGTTGGTATCAATGGATGGTTTAGTTATTTGTGGAAATTATGATACTAAAACACTAGGAAGAACCCAATAGAAATTTTTAAATATAGGAAATATTCCTGGTATTTTGGTGAGTATTGAGTAAGGGGTTTTCAAGCAGATACATCCTTGTCTGGATACGAGCAGGTAGAGGTGGCTCTGGCACAGATGTACATAGGGGTAAAACCTGAAAAAATCGCTTTTAACTAGACTCGAAGGGGAATTGGTACATGACAACGGGCCTTGCTGCACTCCTAGTTACGAAACTCCCGGGTGATATGCCTTGGTAAATTCATAAGGTTAGTATGAACCGTTATTAATGGAACAAAGATAAAATAAAATAAATATTCATATAAGAATATATGAACATGGATAACCTAGATTGGGACCTAGGGGATCACAAGGTAGGGTATACTTTTCTTCTACAATTTTATCCTTCTATGCATTAATTTTCCTTTTAATGATTATTGGATAAGTATTTAAGCCCCCTAATTAAACATTCTTTTCTTAGTTAATGGTGGGAAATGGAAGAGCAAGTCCCAACGGCCAATGTGGTATGAAATGTAATGATTTCCTTATTAATGTGATAGAGATGACGAAAGATCAAGTTAAATGTATTGTTATTATGCCAAACCAGCTATAAAAAAATCGAAATTAATAATTGGAACCTATTTGAATGCCCAAATTCATCGAGGAAGTAGAAGACAAAATCTCAAGGATGTTCATCTGATAAATTTGATAATGGAAAGAAGACCCAATTTCTTTTTTGAAAAAATTGTGGGAAGAGGAACCAAGGATAGTGTCTCAAAGGAACCAGGAAATGTTTTAAGTGTGGGTAGATATGGCATAAAGTAGCCAATTGCTTTAAAAAATGGATAATATGATGAATGGAGATAAGGTTCGATCTAATGTACCTTTTTCATTTTTTTATCGTAAATGTGGGGAAGTTAGACATTATCCAAGCCAATTCTCTCTTGGAATGGATGAGAAGCATGATGATCATCAACAATATTTGAGGACAAGGGAACAATGAAAGTCCTATGCTGAGATGGATCATGATGACTGAAGTACATGTAACTTCTTCGCAATAATTGTCTATGTCATGTTGTATTTTAGTTCGTGCTCTGTGAGAATGTCTTTTATGTTTTATAAGATCATTAGGTCACTACCTAAGATGATTTTATATCATTAAGGAAAACATCTACTGTTATGTACCACATGATGATGTAGTGAAGTTGTTCTTCTTTAAAAAATGGGTGATTAGGGGATTAATAGATGATTATTATTTTTGAAGACGTTCAATATTTTGGGATCCCTATTTGACCAAGGTAAATAGATTACTCCGGTATTTTCGTTGAGGAGTAATGTTTGACATATATTTTTAAGAATTGCTGAATTTAAGGCAGACTTATAGTAATTTAGGCTACATATGGAAATGATTAACCTATCTTGGAAAAAATGTGATTAGGTTAGATACTTTTGTTATAAGATGATAAGAGTGGTTGATGTTGTTGGAAGATGAACGATAATGTATATCTTGAAAGACTATGTTATGAGATCGTTCTTATAATTAGGTTTTAATCTTAGTTTGGTTTATTTTGAAGAATTTTAAGGACAGTTATTTATGGAATGGTCTGTGATGAACTTTGGGTAGTACCATGGAACTTTGAAGATTTAAAGTAGTTTCCCTTCTTATGGGATTCATTCTTTTTGAAGAGTTGTTTTATCTTACCCTTTCTGTTTTCGGGATAATTTTTAAAGATAGAAGAAACTGATAGTTAATCTTTTGTGGATTACGTGACTCTCAAGAAGATGATTCTTGTGTTTTGATGAGACCAAGTGTTTTTTAATTCTCATCGTTTCGAGAAAAGATTAGTTTTGGTAGAAACTTATTAAAGTGTGAAACTTTACTTGAAGGTATGTATATTTCCTTATATTTTTTTCTATGTAGTAAATGAATTCCTCAAAATTATAAAAAGGAACGTAAAACAAAAACATTTTTTGTTTACGTTTCTTATGAGGTAATCAATGACCATTTACACACATCATAAGTTTGGGATTTTCTCATGGTTAAATTTCTTATAATCATGTTTTCTATCACTCTCCCTCAGAACATTACCCTTTGTTTTCTCCTCTATGTCCATGTTTTCCTACATGGAATCCTAGTGGGGGTTAACTCGGGTGACCTTTGTACTCCCTATTCATTCTTTTGAAGTAATAGTTTTACTGACTCCTATTCCGGTGAGGAACTTTCAATGAAATTTTAAAATCCAATTTTAAAAATTACGATGATGCAATTTCTTAACGGGGGAAGATTGTAACGACCTGAAATTTTGAATAATTCTTGTTTCCTAATTTTGTGTGTTATCTTATTTTTTTATACTCAAAAAAACGGTTTCATTTGATAACATGAGTATAATTAAAATGAGACTATTGGGTTTTGACTGTTATATGACCATTGGTCAATATGACCGCTAAAAAACTAAACAATTCGATATTTGCCTCAAAATACAAGTGATCTTGGTAAAATAATATAGGAAGAAGATTCAATGGCCTCACCCGGTAGTCTTGGACCGATCGAAACCCATCTAACAGAACATGGGAAGGAGGTAGCACCACTGGGCTTTGCTCTGGACCAAACCAAAGCCGAACTTCATCGTGTGATGATAGAATGGAATCACCTTCGCGAGAAGTCCAAACTGATATAAATTACTAATCGTGCGATGTTGGCTGAGCCTCCCTCATATTCTCTCTCCTTAGCACACCTTACACTTAGGTACTATGCTGGTGTGATAAGGGGATATGTAAGGAGACTGTAACTGCCTTATGTAATCCTTTTTTTTAAATAAAATTTTTGATTTCTTCTTATGATGAAGTTTATGAATTTTCAAATGTCCGGATAAATATAGTATGCATATTTTTGATGAATCTTAGAGAAAGGATATTTTAAAAAAAAATTATGTAAACCTTAAATAATTAAAAATGTGTAATAATTTTCAAAAAATGGACTTCTAAAATTATGTTCAGTACGAAATTTACAGTCTAATAAGATCAACTTAATTTTTTATGAATAGTAAATTATGAATAGTGATTTTTTAGCTTAGTATTAGTAATGTGAAAAAATGGATTAGTAATCTCACATAAAGAAAATATTAATATAATCTAGTAACCTTGATTAAGTAATGTGATTCAGTAAAATGGTTAAATAACGGTTTCATAAATTATTTGTCAACTATTAGTTTTTTAGGTGAATAGTGATTTTTTTAATTAAAAATTAATTTAAAAATATTTAGAAAATTATTTTTATAAAATAGATTTTATTTTTGAACTCAGAGCATTGATATTATGTGAAGATAATTTTTGGGGATGTTTCGGAAAAAATGAATTGTTGGTGAATAGTGTATTTAATTAAAAATTAAATTAAAAATATTTAAAAAAATAATTTTATAAAATTGAGTTCATTTTTGAAATCAGAGCATCGATATTTGGTTAAGGTGAAATTTTGGGATTTTTTCTGAGAAAGTTGAATTTTTTATGAATAGTGAAAATACAGTTTTTAAGTTACGGGTGTTTAATGACATCATTAAATGATATATTATGTACGTAATCAATATGGTCGACTTATGAATAGTAATATAAGGTATGAGGTGTCCCAATTGGCCAATACCATGGGAAAATACCATGGGCAAGCCCATGGTTCTTCCAAAACCACCATTGAGGTGTCCCTTGGCCATTAATGCCTTGTCCCCTCACTTTCCCTATAAATACCAAGCCATCCTCTCATCCATTAAACTCCCAAATCTCCCCCAATAAAGCTCTGGTCTCATTTCCTCCCAACGAGTTCTCCCAAGACTCCCCCAAGCCCTCAGGGTCCCAACCTTTGAATTTTAAAAGTTACGTTTTAAGGTAGGGGATCCAAACACTAGTGTAGAAATCGTTTTTTACGTCACCATTTTTTACGTCGGTTATATATAACCAACCTAAAAATGTGGCGAGTAGATTTTTTACGTCGGTTATTTTAATACCCGACGTTACAAATCACGCCAATTGGGTTTTTACGTCGGTTATCTTATATTTGACGTAAACAACCAATGTGCGGGGGTTTTTTATGTCAGTAATTTGGAAACCGACGTAAAAAAACCCGATATCGATGTGTTTTTTACGTCGGTTATCAATTAACCGACGTAAAAAATCAAAGCGCGGGGTTTTTTATGTCGGTTATTTTATAACCGACGTAAAAACGCGTCCAGTCTTTGGTTTTTTACATCGGTTATTAGATAACCGACGTAAAAACCGCGTCGATATCGGGTTTTTTACTTCGGTTTCCAAATAACCGACATAAAAAACCCCCCGTGCTTTGGTTTTTTACATCCGTTATTTTTTAACCGACGTAAAAAAGGTGTAGATATAGGGTTTTTTTACATTGGTTTCCAAATAACCGACGTAAAAATCCCGTATATATCTCGTTTTTTACATCGGTTATAAAATAACAGACGTAAAAAACCAAAGCGCGGGAGCTTTTTTATGTCGGTTTTAAAATAACCGACGTTATAAATTTAAAAAATAGTTTATAATGTCATTTATATAATAACCGACGTTATCAAACTTTTAAAAAAATTAAAGCCCGTGGACTGTCATTTACGATTTTTCGATTAACAGTCCGCCGGCTAATCACTCTTGCGCGGTAAACCCTAATCGGCTCGTTGATCGTCCTGCGTTAAACTCATTTTGGCTTCATTGTTTATCTTCTTCACTCCTCTCAGATCTATCATCTCAACTCGCAACATTAAAGTAAGCCTTCCATGAATTTATTTCATTCGTTTTTCTTTCGATTCTTAATGTGCTTTCCGTTCGTTTTTGAATTTCGTGGATTTTTTTATTATTGCAAATGGTTATTTTCAAATGGTTATTTGTATTTTGTTATTGAAAATTGTTATTTGTATTGAAAATGGTTATTTTTATTGCAAATGATTATTTTTATTGCAAATGGTTATTTGTATTTTGTTATTGCAAATGGTTATTTGAATCTCATGGAATTTTTTGTTGATATAACAGACTATTTTTTTTATATAACAGACTATGTTGAGGGAACATTAAACTAGATGAATAATGAGATAAAAAATATGTGCATCGTTACTTTAAGGGAAAATAAATAATAATTATTTTTATATCATATTTTGGATCGATTTTTTTATAAATTAAAAAAATAATTGTGATCCCCATTATATGATATTGGAGGAGTACCATGGTTTAACCACACAGTATGAAAAAACTAGAACCAATCCTAAAAAATGCATATGCATCAAGCTGTGTGATTTCATGATAAATAAGTATGGTTTGTACAAAATATATTTCCTCCATTATATTTGTAAACAAATGTAAAATGTTTCCTAGGTAGAACCTCATGGTATTCACTAACCATGTTCCAACCATGAATAAGAATATAAAACTATAATATCCTAAAAAGTCAAAAAACAATAATACAAGGATGAATAAAAAAAAGTTAATCAAAATAATTTGATTTAATAACATATAATAAATATAGAGGTGTTAAAATAACACAAACCATACTAAATTCTACCCCTAGAAGAATATGTTGAGGATGTTGGACCTAGATTGAGATTAAGCCACTACTCCATTATCAATGGCTCTCACACCTATGTCTCATGGGAATCGAAAACATGTTACCAACGATATTAAACCATATGAATTACCATATCATTTAGAACATTCACTTGAGAATATAAAACACATTATTATTGTTAATCATATACTTATACATATTTAGTCTTGTAATTGCCATGTTGTTCACTATTGTTGTTAATATTTGTTAATTCTTGGTGTTTAGAATTTCCGAACATGTTTCCTGTAATTGGAATTCAGTTTTTGTCCATCGTTGTTTTGTTTTTGTTAATGGATTTTGAAAACCTAAAGTAAACAGAGTTTTTAGTAGAGTTTTTTAGTCGAGTTTTAAAGCTGAAGGCCAAGTACAAAATCAAATACCCACAAGATATGTTACATTGGATTAAAAAGCAGAAATAAAGGATTAAACCGAATTAGTGGGACTATTTTTATTCTGAGCAGACCAGTGTTGGACGTGCTGGGCGGCCCTCTCAGCCTGCCAATGCAATTAACGATCATCAGAAACAAGAATGAGTGAATTGCTGATAAAATAATAACATGCTGGTAGACCACTTTTTGCCAGTCACACCAAAGGGTGGTGACGACCAATATCAAGGTCTGCACACCATTTAAAATAGGTTGTTTATCTAATATATTAAAACAACAAAACCGCAATCAATATTAATCTATGTAGGCGTCTGGTTTTCTTTGATTCAATGAAATTTAAAACTGTTATATCTAACTATATTTTGTTTTAAAAATAATATTCAAGCATAATTTTTTAAATGCCTATAGATTTGTTTTATATTTCAAATTGTCTTACATTCAAATTATGATTTCTTTCAAATAAACATGTATTTTTCTTATCATAAAAATATAATATATTTTTTAATATTTGTTATAGGTAATAATGAGTCTAAGTTGGATTACGACACATCGAATGAGCAATGAATTTGAGGAAGGTGTTGATTCCTTTTTGGAATTTGCAAAATGAAATGTTCCAAGTAGTGACATTTTTTTCTGTCCATGCCTGAAATGTTTGAATATGAAGAAGTTGAAAGGTGGAGAGATAATAGATCATCTGATATGTCATGGTTTTAATCCGAGTTACAGCCCTTGGATTTGGCTTGGTGAAACTGGACGAAATGTCACTGATGATGATGATTCGCAAGATGGTAACTCCGATGGAATTGAAGAAATGATTCACGATATTGTAGCAGAACAAATTGAGATAGAACCAACAGTTGCACGTCTATATGGTGATGCTGAAAAACCATTATTCCCCATTGTACAGATTTTACGGTTTTGTCGGCGGTGTTAAGATTGATTAACCTGAAGGTGAAGCATGGATGGAGTGACAGAAGTTTTACAGAGCTACTACAATTGATGAAAGACATTCTTCCAAAAGATAACGATCTTCCAGATTCACATTACAAAGCCATGAAAATATTATGTCCGATGGGATTGGGATACAAGAAAATACATGCCTGTCCGAATGATTGCATTATATATAGGAAGGAATATGAATTTCTGTCAGAGTGTCCAAAATGTGGGACATCACGGTATAAGGTGAAAGAAAAATCACAGGGTGATGTAGAGATTACAAAGCTCCCTTCAAAGGTATTTTGGTATCTTCCAATAATTAATAGTTTCAAGTTTTTATTTGCTAATTCACATTATGGAAAAAGGTTAAGATGGCATGCTGAAGAGCGGGTATGTGATGGAAAAATGTGTCATCCAGCTGATTGTCCACAATGGAAGAAAATTGATGCGCATTATTCAACATTTGGAAATGAAATTAGAAATCTCAGACTAGGGTTGTGCACAGATGGAATGAATCCATACCAAACACTCAGTAGCACACATAGCTCATGGCCTGTTTTATTGGTAATCTACAACCTCTCTCCTAAATTTTGTATGAAGTGCAAATATGTCATGTTGAGTACAATGATCTCTGGTCCAAAGCAACCCAGTAATGATATTGATGTTTACTTGTCACCATTGATTGATGATTTGAAACTGTTATGGGAAGATTGTATTAGGGTGTATGATTATTATAAAATGGAATATTTTCAACTGCATGCAGTGCTTCTATTCACTATAAATGACTTCCCAGCATATGGAAATTTTTCTGGATACAGTGTTAAAGGGCATAAAGCATGTCCAATTTGCGAACAACAGACGTCCTACTGTCAATTGCATCATGGGAGGAAAACAGTGTACATGGGTCATTGAAAGTTTTTGCCTATGGAACACCCTTATAGAAGACTAAAATAGGAATTCAATGGCTCACAAGAATTTGATACTGCTCCAAAACCTTTATCCCATGATTTGTATTTTGATAGGGTGAAAAACCTTGACGTGACATAGGGAAAGACACAGAAATCTGGTAATGATAGACATATTTGGAAGAAAAGGTCAATTTTTTTTGAGCTACCATATTGGAGGTATCATGAAGTTAAACATAATATTGATGTCATGCAAATGGAGAAGAATATCTGTGATTCTTTGATTGGAACATTGTTAGATATTAAAGTAACGACTTAAGATGGTTTGAATAAAAGATTAGACTTACTATCAATGGGAATACGTTTGGAGTTAGCTCCCACTCCTAAAGGAAGACGAACATTTCTTCCCCCGGCTTGTCATACATTATCGAAGAGGGAGAAATTTAGCTTCTGTTAGTGTCTTCATGATACCAAAGTGCCTCAAGGTTATTATTCTAATGTAAAAAATTTTGTCTCATTGAAGGACTTGAAGTTGATAGGTATGAAATCACATGATTGTCACGTCATGATGCAATAAATTCTACCAGTTTCATTGCGTGGAATATTGCCCATTCGTGTAAGAAAGACTATAATGAAGCTGTGTTATTTTTTCAATTCAATTTGTAACAAGGATATTGATGTGAATCCTTTGAACATTTTGGTAAAAGATGCAATTTTTATACTTTGTCAATTGGAAATGTATTTTCCTCCAACTTTTTTTGATATAATGGTGCATTTAATGATTCATCTGGTTTGATAAATAAAGCTTTGTGGACCTGTATATCTTCGTTGGATGTATCCTTTTGAAAGGTATATGACAATATTAAATGGGTATGTTAAAAATCTATATCGACCTGAAGCCTCCATTATTGAAAAGTATATTTATGAGGAGGTAGCAGAGTTTTGTACGAGCTACTTGGCTGTGGCACAACACATAGGTTTGCCTCCATCTCCCCATGAACGAGTTAATAATAAGGGAAAGTGGATTCGCGGCATGAAAGTCAAATCATTGTCAGCTGAACAGATGAAGAAGTTAGAATCATACATCTTGAATAACATAGATGATGCTCAACCGTATATCACATTACATATTAATGAGTTGAAACAATGTCATCCAAAGAAGAAAGAAATATGGATTTTGAATGAGCACAACAAAACTTTTTTGTTATGGATTAAAAAGACTTTGCTTGGTAGATCAGATGTATCAGAGACATTAAAATGGATAGTGGGTGGTCCATGTTTAAATGTGATAACATGGTCTGGTTATGACATTAATGGTTATACATTTCATACAAAAGCTCAGGACAACCGAAGTGCAGTTCAGAATAGTGGTGTATTGGTGTTTGCAGAAGCAATGCATTTTTCGAGTGCAAAGGACAAAAACCCAATTTCTGCATCAAATGCATATTAGGGAGTGATTGAAGACATATGGGAGTTTGATTACTTTAAAATTAAAGTTCCTGTTTTTAACTGTAAATGGTTTAACGGTAACAATAGTGTCAGACACGATGAATTTGGAATGACACTTGTTAATCTGAATAGATTGGAAGACACAGATGATTCGTTTATAATGGCAACACATGCAAAATAAATTTTTTATGTAGTAGATCAATCAGATATGTAGTGGGCTATTGTTTTACAAGGGAAAAAACAATATGTTGGTGAGGATGAACTTGATGAATATGCTGATTTATGTGAGATCCCTACTTCCATGGAAATATTAACAGAACATAATGATGATCATGTTGAAGACATAGTCTGTTCCATAAGGAACGATCACGACGACGGAATTTGGGAAAACAATCCATCTATACATTCCTAAAATTACAGGTAACATATGTTTATTTCTTGTTTACATTTATTTTTTCCATAAATGTTAGATATTGTAGGTTTTTTATTTATTAAAACATGTTTTAAAATAAAATAAGTATATGTTTTTGTTTGTTTTAAGTTTGTTTAGTTTACTTTATCATGTTTATAACCATTAAATGAATTTTAAAATGCCTATTTTTGTTCACTGACAATTACTTTACCATGTTTACAATGTTTACCAGGTTTACCATTTTTACCATTTTTACCATCTTGACCATCTTGACCATCTTTGCCATCTTTACCATTGTTTAACATGCTTACCATATTACCAAGGTTTACTATTATGTAACGTAGTACACTTTTCAATTTTCTGATTACAGTAGTATTAAAATATTTGAATTTGTATATTTCTTCACTGACAATTACTTTACCATGTTTACAATATTTACCAGGTTTACCATTTTTTCCATTTTTACCATCTTGACCATCTTGACCATCTTTGCCATCTTTACCATTGATTAACATGCTTAACATATTACCAATGTTTACTATTATGTAACTTAGTACACTTTTCTATTTTCTGATTACAGTAGTATTAAAATATTTTAATTTGTATATTTTTGAACTGACGTTTGTTTTTTTGATTTGAAGGATAATGACAGATCATTCAGATGATCAACCACATGATTCTGGGGAGGAGCATATTACTGGTCATACCTCTACGGATGAACATTCACATGCTCCTATTACGACAAAGAGTTCAAAGGTTGGTAAACGTGGGTGCACACATTTACCAAAATTATCAGTTGCCCGTGCGCAGGATCAGAGGATAGTAGTTGAGTTTGATGATGATGATATTCCTAGAGGTCTGAATGCCAAAGATTTTAAGAGTTTTGTTGCAACCCAGGCTAAGACCAAAGTAAGCATTCTGTATGATGATTGGAGAGGTGTGGATAAAGCGATTATCTCTCAGTTGTGGGAGATGATTTTGGTAAGATCTTTTGTCATTGTTTGACCATTCTTTTAATGTTTCTAGTATATATAATATGTTTAACCTCTTCTTTATCAGATGACATTTGATATTCCTGACACTGGAGGAGTCAAGAAGAAATGATTATCATTGGATGCCAGGAGATGGAGGGATTTCAAATCAACCCTCTCATCTGATTTCATTTATGGTCATATGAGTCGTCACAATCCATGTCGTATATATCCTTTTATAGATGAAGTCTCATGGAGACAATTTTTTGAAAGTAGAAAAAAGAGTCATTTCTGGTAAGGTCAATGTAAAATTTTATAAACTTTATTATATAAATGATTTTATTAATGTTTTGTTAATGATTTCTTATTCTTAAATTACAGCAAAAAAGGAGAGCTCATCAGGAAATCCAATCTAAAAATGTATACCCTCATAGTTTATCTCGGGGAGGGTATACATTATTGGAAGAAAAAATGATGGCGGAAAAATTTCAACAACTAAGAGATGAGTCTTCATGCTTTGGAGAGGTGGCCCCTCCATCCCCTCCATCTAGACATGAAAAATGGAAGAGAGCTCAGAAGGGAAAAAAAGGGCAATATCTTTCGGAAGAATCGAGAATCGTAGCTGAGAGGATTGTAAGATATCTATTTAATTTATTTAAGTTAACTTTTTTCTTCATATAAGTTTCAGTCATTACAGAAATGTTCAATTAATTAATACATGACTCTCTTGAGGAGCAGAGTTTAGAGGGGACATTTACAGCTACTGGGAGGGAAGATATTTTATTTGAAGCATTGGGAAGGCCCGAACATCCTGGTCGTGTAAGAGGATATCCGGCAGGTGTATCGATAAGAAAAGTGTTTCCACGTTCTTCAACTTCTAACATTGAGGGGGTTTATAAAAAAAATAGAATCCTTGGAGGATGAAGTGAAAAATATTAATGCGACGATGGAAGACAAGATTAGAGAGTCGGTGCAGTCTATGTTTGCATAAATGCAAAGACAATTTCAGACTGCAGCTCCCACTCCTCCACCTCCCCCTGCAGACCCCATTATTTATCCTCCACCTCTGCCAGTAGCTCCCACTCCCCCACCTCAGCCTGCGGACCCCATTTTTTATCCTACGCCTCCGCCGCAGCATCCTACACATTTTGAGTTGTATGTTGATGATTCTCAACATCATATAGTAGCATACGGGTTGGTATATTGTATAATAGATACAGTTCATCATCAACAATTAGAGTTAGAGAATCAGAGGGTCACTATACAAGATATTATATATAGATCCTCTAGGGTACCAATACCTACAGATGAGGTGGCGACAGTTGGACAGAGTATCGGCCATTTTTTAGTTTGGCCATCCAGACTTCTTCGACTCATTACCATAGTGGTATGAATGTTATATCTTTTATTTTATTTTTTTATTAAAGTTGTTTTATCATTTTAAAACTAATATATTTCTCAATTTTTTTTCACAGAAATACTTCAAAGGTAAAGAAATACTGTATAGAAAACAACAAAGATAACATGCTATGACATCAGACACAGATTCCAGTGGTCTTGACAGATTGTCAATATATTCACATTTTTTGTTGGGTTTTTATGAGTTTCCAATGGAATCTCATGTTTTTGGACGCGAAATAAGTGTGGGGATTACAAAATCTGATATCATGGAGCTTGTTACTGGGGATAAGTTGGGCATCAACGTGGTGCAAATTTTTTCCATGTAAGTCTTAACACCTTTTCCATGCGTTATATTTATTAATAATGTATACTTATATATGTTTTATATTAGGTATCTTTATAAAATTTGTGAGAGGAATGAATTGACAGAAGTATATGGATTCATGGACACACAATTGATTTCCCCTGAAGCATGTGCATTGACTGAGGAACAAAGAATGGTTTATATTGCTGAATGATTTGAAAAGAATATAATCAGACAATGTTGGATGATGCCTTTTTTTGAGAGGTGTGAAAGACATTTCTCTCAAAGGGTTAGTTATCTTTTAACATAAAAAACCACTAACATTAAATTTCCTTTTATCAGTGATCATTGGATGTTAGGGATTTTTTTCCCAAGGGAGAAAGCTCTTTATTGGATATGCTCTGTTCATGATGATGTGCGGGAAAGTTTTAAGAATATATTGGAAAAGTTAGTTTCAATTTCTCAATATTTTTATATAATATATTGAATTTTAAATTTACCCCCTTCATATTATTTTCTAATAGTGCATGGGTCTACTTTCGAAAAAACACAAAGAAAAGAAATGCAAAGATCAAATATGTAAATGCGAAGGTAAATTTCCATTTATAATTTGTACTTTTTGATTTATTACATAAAAAATATATATTGAATTTACACTCATTAAAAATAGAATTTTCATGAACAACAATGCCTCATCAAATGCGGATATTATATGTTAAGATTTATGTATGAAATAATAACAACTGGGACAGTTGTGAATTTTGACCTGGTACGATTTCCTCATAAACTTTACCATAATATTTCAATTTGATTTATTCATTATACACGTTAACTATCTTCTTTTTCATTTTTATCTTTTTGATGACCCTCAACCCTATACTGCTTAAGACATCAAACACGTACAAGTGGGGTGGTCAAATTATTTTACAGGTTTGATTGAATTTTAGTTGTTTTTAATGTAAAATTTAATTTTGAATATTGTCGTTTTAATTATGTATTTGGTAGTTGATTAGGTTTGATTTAGTTTTTTTTGAAGTTGACAGTGTAAGTTTTGAATGTTATATAAGTGAATGTTTAATTTTGCTCTACTTCTTGTTTTGGTCTACTTTTGATGGTTCTTCTGGTATGGATTTGGGTCTATGGGGGAGGGGTTCCAAGGGTGTGGTGGTGTGTTCAGTGGGGTTGGGGGTGTCCAGCGGTCTGGGAGGGCTGTCCAGTGGGGTGGGGGGACAGTTCTGGGGGGTGGCAGGGATGTCCAGGGGTGTGGGAAGCCGGTCCAGGGGTGTGGGAGTGCTGTCCAGGGGTGGGGGGGGGGGGGGGGGGGGGTTGTCCAGGGGTGTTTGGGGGTGTCCAGGGGTGTTGTGGGGGTTGTCAAGTGGGGGAGGGGGTGAGGAGGTGCTGTTCAGGCGGGTGGGGGTTGTCGGCGGGCGGTTGGGGGTGTCCGGGGTCAGGGGCAATCCAGGAGTGTGGTGGGGGCTTCAATGGGGTGGGGTAGGGTTTTCCAAGGGGTACACATGAGGGTGGGAGCTCCAATGGGGTGGGGGAGGGATATCTAGGGGGTATACATGAGGGTGAGGGCTCCAACGGGGTGGGGGAGGGCTGTCCATGGGGTATAAATGAGGGTGGATGCTGTCTAGTGGGTAAGTTTTATATGTTATCTATGTACATGATTAATTTTGATGTACTTCTGTTTTTGTGGTATGATTTTTTTGAATTGTTTTCTGGTTGATTTTGGTGGAGAGAAGATCACTGCATTCTGTTTAAGAAAAAAATTTGGTTTATCACGTCGGTTATTTAATAACCGACGTGATAAAATTCCTGGAAAATAGTTTATCACGTCGGTTATTTAATAACCGACGTGATAAAAGGTCTGCAGAATGGTTTATCACGTCGGTTATTTAATAACGGACGTGATAAAAGGCCTGGAGAATGGTTTATCACGTCTGTTATTTAATAACCGACGTGATAAAGGGCCTGGAGAATGGTTTATCATGTCAGTTATTGAATCACTGATGTGCTAAACGGGCTGGACAATGGTTTATCACGTCGGTTATTCAATAACCGACGTGATAAACCGCCTCCCTCCGGTTTATCACGACGGTTATATAATAAACGACATGATAAACCCCCCTCCCCTGGTTTTTCATGTCGGTTTTATATGAACCGACGTGATAAACCACGCTCAGCCCGGGTTATCACGTCGGATCTTATAGAACGGAAGTGATAAACCACCCTCACCCCAGTTTATCACGTCGGTTCTATATGAACAGATGTGATAAACCCCCTCGCCCCTGTTTATCACGTCGGTTGTTTAAGAAATGACGTGATAAACCATTGTCTAGGCCATTTATCACGTCGGTTATTTAATAACCGATGTGATAAACCATTTTCCAGGCCCTTTATCACGTCGGTTCTAAAATAACCGACGTGATAAACCATTCTGTAGGCCCTTTATCACGTCGGTTCTAAAATAACCGACGTGATAAACATCACGATTTTATGTTATTGACGTCGGTTTTTGAATAACTGATGTCAAAAACCTTATTTATACCATCGCACGTATTAATGTCGGCTAGAAACCGATGTAAAAAATTAAAAATAACCGACGTAAAAAACGTTTTTTTTTTCACTAGTGAAACTCTCTCTTTTCTTTCAAATACTCTCTTTTAAGTCATTTCAATTATGCTCCATGTTCTTATGTAGGAGGATTTTCTTTTATATTCCTCTTACTGCCCTATTAATTTTCATATGATGTGAGATCCCCTCTTACTCTCATCATTTCGTTTTATGAATGTTTAAGTGGGGCTGTTAGGCTGCCGAAATTTTTGTAACAGATTCTTTCACCCTTCTCATTTTCAAGTTATATATTTTTTTTCAAGTCTTTCAAGTTCCTTTTTCTGTTGGGGTATGATCTATATATCTATCATACTGATCTTGTACGTTCATATGATGAGATACCATATTTTATCTCTACAATTTATTTTTTCAAAGTTTAAGTGACACCGTTAGGCTGCCGGATTTTTAAGGGATTCATTCACCTTTCTCATTTTTAAAAGTTCTACATTCAACTAAACACTTTAAAGTTCCTTTTAATTATGTTAGGGTATTATCTCTACATATATCAAACTGAACTTTTATGTTCATATGATGAGAGACCCTATTTGATCTCGTCAATTAATTTTTGTTGAAGTTTAAGTGATGCTGTTAGGCTGCGGAATTTTCATAAGAGAAATCTAATTTTTGTATTCCTTCCATGTTTTTCATTTCAAATGGTATGTCCTTTAAATTTCATTACCATGTTCATATATCATTCATATTCTATTTCTCTACTGTTTTATGGGTCATTTATGAATGTTGACCCATGTCCCCTATCATTTCAATGTTTTCTAAAACCCTGAAACATAGTCGTTATGCTGCAGAAATTCTGTCTCAAAATGTCACTCTTTTTGTCTAATGTTCTTTCGTTTTTTTAAGTGAATACTCAATTCTCTCTATTCTATAGGGGTATTAATATATATACCCAAATTTTCTATTTTAAATTCTGTGATTTACATACATGAGACCCACCTTCCTTTTCTATGGGTTTTAAAGTGACACAAAGATCATGAATTTAAATCATTTTTTTAAAACGTTATGATTATGAAATGAATCCCATTTATTTTATGCTATATAGGATGTTTATGAAATGATTGATGATGATATATGTGGCTCACATGATAATAAAGGATAATTTAAGGGTGCGCCCAGATAGTGCTCCAATGCATTGGGTAAAGACCTAATCTCTAGAGACGATCATTTTGACTGATACCTTGGTGAATAACCTTGGTATTTTTTATTGAAACCCTGAGGATGGACATTGGTGAAACAGAAATGATTGTCTTTGTTAAATGTTGTAGACACATCTTCAAGTTATGAAAAACATTATTTTTATTATGATATACCTCATGAATTATTTCTCATACCTTAAAGTTCTTTTCATGACCTTATTGATGTACTTCAAATTCACATGTAAAATGTTTCTCTGGTTTCCCTTACTGGGCCTTCTGCTCACCCATTCTTTTGATGTATGTCCCTAAGTTATGAGATTCAGTAATGAACCAAGGATAAACTTAAGGAGAATTATTTCTAGTGTTTTAGAATAATGTTTTATGGTGTTTTCATGTATTATGTTCCTGGTTTCCAAGACACTAAACCTTAAAGATCCTCAGTTTTGTGTAATGTAATGAAAGTTTATTTTATAAAAAGGAAGGATGAAACAATAAATATATAATGAAAATATTTAATATTTATTTCAGGGTTGTAATTATTTATTTGAGTAAATCCTGGTCAAAGTAAGAGGACCAAAAATAAAAAATCAAAACATATAAAAAACCAAGAACTTATTTCGTGAAACGTGACTTTAACATTAACTTTTTCATAAACGGGTAATAAAATATCATAATTAGATTATATATAGTATGATATATATATATATATATATAATATAATAACTTTATATTTATTATATACATATTTTTAACATGTACAAATGATGTTAAGAATTAAGGTAATGGATTTCCGTCTCACTTTTTACTTCTCTGAAACACATACCACATTCACCACCTTTATATTTTATGTGGTTTATATAATTCCAATGAATGTATATGATTATTATTCTCTTGAAAAATATATTTTTCTATATATCAATTTTTTGATATATCTTTCATGGGGTTTATGGTTCGAAAAATAACAGATCGGTTAGGGATTTTTGTCTCAATTTTCCTTCATTGAGACATATGTTTGTTATGAACCTATATTCATCTAAGAGGTGTATATATTGCACCTTTGATATGTAATATAATTAACTAATTTATATTCATAATATTATAATTTTCATTTAACGATATTCCTATACTATAATTACATTTTAATGTTAACGAAGTGGAAAATATTTTTTGTTATAATCTCAACGTTTATTATGATGGTTTATGATTATGCTTCTCATAATAAAATTTTAAGATAAATCACTAAATAAAGATATGAATTTTGTTATCCTCTAGTTATTCATGATAATTTCCAGTAATATTACCATTTTCCACTAATTGGTACTTAAAATAACTGATTAAATGTTTTAAGAAAATATTTAACATTATTTATCTCATCGGTAAGAAAATACATTTACTTTCAAAATTAATATTTCAAAAACAATGTTTTTGAAAATGATTTACTATTTTCCTATACTTTTTAAAAGAAATTTTTATGCATTTTTAAATTTTTACAAAAATAATTGAAATTAATCTTTAATTCATTTTACAAATAATTCATGTTTGGATTTCACTAAAAATGTAAAACAAATATTTGTTTTTAACTTGCATGGAATATAAAATATTTTTCACTACCATTACATCTAAATTATTCCATGATTAACTTACATAATTTCAATTTTCTTTTAAAATATATATTTTTTAATATTAATGATTTTTTTTTTGATTTTATATAAATAATTTCAAAGTGAAAATGATTTCAAAAATGATTTATGTTTTAAAAAATAATTTAAAAGTTGTAATGTATATTTTCATAATGAAATATTTTAAATTATTTTTCAAGATTCCTTTATATGTTTTCATGTTTATTTTTAAAGAAATTTATTTCGAAAAATATTTAAGTTTTTAAAAGTGTGTTTTGATGAAATGTTATCTTCCTTGAGAATGGTTGCAAGTTATTGTAATATATTCAAGTGGTTCTCAACATCACTAACAATATAAAATTAAATTAAAAATCTTATAAATGAGGATTTCGTCATTGAAATACAAAAACATCAACATCAAAACATATCAGAACCACTAGTTGAGTGTTCTAAAACAGTAACTTGACAAATGATGTTTTGGGGACAAAAAAAACTGATTGGGGTCATCTTATCAAATATATGATAGAAAAGGATCACACTAATCAACATCATATATAATATATATTGAGTCAACTGAAAAGGTATGTAGAAAATCATTGTTGAGACCTGATGTTTTTGGTCAAATATAAGGTGTTCCCTTGTATATCAATATTAAATAATCTCAGAATATCTAGGTAGTATTAAATTCTTAGTCTAAGGTATATCTAGACCTTTTAGATCCTTACTCTCATTAGAGTTATATTATATTGACTAACACTCCCACCTAACCAATCTCATGTACATGATGTGTTCCTTGTATCCCTCATGACGAAGTACATACTAGATCCCTAAAATATACTAAATCCAAATATGGTGCCTTTATAGAATGATCTTTCATATGAGGATAAATTGATGAAGATCTTATTTTATAGATGAGAATTTCAATAAAACAAGAAAACTCACTTGATCAAAGTGTTATGGAATAACCATAAATTTTATGAAGAAAAATGGGAACCAAAAGATGTATTGAAACAGAAGTATTATCATCTATATTAGGTTATAAATTAAAATTTTATTGGAATTTATTTAGTCAGTAATAATTTAACGCCATAAACCACTGTAAATGAAATTATCTTTTTGAATAAATAAATACATTATTATGTAATATACTTATATATAACACATACACTACTTTTATTATTTTATAATATTATAAAATATTACATGTAAGATCTAATTGAACATTATGAATTATAAATATCGATAATATAGATCATGTATACTGACTATTCAGATTAGAATATAGTAAGGGTTATGATAATGTTTATTAAAACATATTGAATAAGATATGGCCGCATCTAGTAGGATAATACCCTATGAAGCCCATATATAGGAACCTTCAACAAAGATGAATTAACTAGACTTTTACCTTGATCAAGAAAAATCTAATAATCAATCATTAATTCTTGAGAAAAAACATTTAGGAGTGATGTTCATGATTATCTATATCATTTCCCAAACCATGTTCACTGAATCGCCCCTAGAAAATACCACCATCACAAACCTTATCCTTAGGTTGTAGACTGGTGTAATAAGGTGTGAGGTATCTAGACCCTAGTTATATGAATTTAAATATTTTATGTAATTAAATAATTCTTATATTATTACATTATTAATGATTAAATAATTAGTTTTAAAAAATATATTTTTACGTTATGAAATAGAAATTGTATTTTTTGTAAATATAAAGTTTCAATTAAGTCAGCCATTTTTATAAATTCAATTTTTTTTAAATAATTGACTTTTTAATAAAACATTCATATTAGATAAAAAATATTTAAATATAAATGGTAATATAATTTAATTAAGTCCAATTTAATATTTATAAGGGTCCAAAAGTTGTCAATATCAAAAAAACAAGTATTTTCTAGTAAATTGGTATTTTTATTTAAATGATAAATACCAATATTTAGATAAAAATGATAAAATAAATACTTCTTTCAAATCATCAAATAAAAATTATGCAGTGCTTAAATTTTCCTAATTTTCTATGATAGGCCATTTTTTGGTAAAAATTAAATTTAATATTAATATACGGTCTAATTATGACATAATAACTTCACAAAAGTTATGTAATAAATGATATAAAATATATTCATGACAAAATATAGATGTTACCTTTAAGATAATGAGTTTTTAAGTAATTGAATTAATTTTATAATACATTAATGAATCCTTAGAAACCTCTATTATATTTTTTGATAAAAAATAAATTCTAAATAAACATGCATCATTTCAACATCATGAATATTATTATTTAAATATGTTAATTTCATGAAAATATAATAAATTTTAAACCAATCTACTTTAGTTGAAATAGTGGAAAAATCCAGGGTAAGGTTTGTGTTTTTTATTATTTTATCATATAGAGTCCAAAACCTATGGTTAGAAATTGACAAATAATTCAATATTATTTTTCTATAAAAATACACCAAACCTCTAATTCCTCATCACTCAAAACATATTGATCAAAATGATATTATCCATATACCTATATAAAGCCCTATAAATCCGTTCCCAATCTCATAATAATCTCCTCTAAAGCTTTTAGAAGCACCCAATCATGGTAAGGGATTCTCCCCTCCCCCTCTTTATTCAAGTAATTTATATGAATTATTCAATTAGAGTTCCAATTGTTCATTTTGGAATTTATTTTTACACGTTCATTTTACTGTCCTTATGATATCATAATAATGATATATGACCTTTCATTTTCATTAAACTCTACCATGTATCTATATGTTCATCCATTATGCTACCAAAATTATCCTGTAATTTTCCTTGATAAACTTTTTTATACGGATACCCAACCCGATTTCCATCCATGGCTATTCACAGAGATTTAAAAATTCTTATTTTATTGGGTAAATCCATGTACGCAACACATACTATTTATTCATGGTATTAAAAGTGTTGAAATGCATTGATATGTTGAATAATCTATGTGGTACACTAATGAAAGTAACTGATATGAAATTTATGGGTGGGATCAGAATTATATAGCCCTCCAATGTGTTGGATAAAGTTTTTATCTTATGAGATATAATGTATAGAAGAAAATTGGTTTTATTAAGATCACTATGCTATTATGTGTCTGTATTTATCCTTTATATACGATTGTGATGTCATGTTTTAAATTGATTCCAAATTATTTTGTTTCATTGATGTTATCATCCAATATCATGATTTTATGTTTGTGTTTATGATTTTCACAACGTTTTTGTCACCTTTATATTTATTTTGAATAACAAGTATTGTTTTCAACATGATATTCTATTATTATTAAATTAATGGTATTTATAGCTCAACCCTTTCTTATATACATCCCTAGGTTTTCAATTTCAATGTTAGAAGATGAAAGAAATATAATTTCATGTTATTAGATTATCAAATAATAATTTTGTATCACTATTTCATGTTCTTATTATTTTCATCCAATTTATCAGTGACACTAGAACTATCATTCATATGGGGTTCTATTTAGTGTGTATTTATGTAATATATCATTAAATATAGTATATAAACTTATGGGTTTTATTAACAAACATCAAATTAGCTCCAGCCGTATAGAGATACTGTTGTGTGAGTTCACATAGGAGTGTGTTACTTCATATCCTCATGAAAAACCATTAGTATAGTAGTGAGGTTTCAAATTTACTACAATACATAGTGTCAGTCTATGAGCATATCTAGGTTTATCTTTCATTCTGTTTGGATGACCTTATTATGATATTAAACAACCTCTTTGAATCCATGTTTGAAGATTTTAGAGTTACTTACTGGGAATGATTGTACTCACCTCATGCAATGGATACTCCAACACATGTGATGTGTTATACAGACAATAAGCCTTTTGATAGAGTCCTAGGTGGACCAGAATTTTGTGGTTAATAGTTGGGATTGAATGACTGTATATAGATCATGGAGTTAAAATTATAAACCAGTCCCCATTTATTAGAAGGTAATAATCTTTTACAGTATTGGGGGGATTTTATATTGATGATTTCAAATTTCAGTACTCTTTTTTAAAAAAGTGTCATGTGATTAAATAGTTGAATTCATAATATTAGATACTTACATTTCTACATTGTAATAGTATATGGAGATTTATGTGTGTGGATATGTATCTTAGGTGAAGGCCTCTCATGTGCTTGAAATTCCTTCTCGACAATATTAACCACCAACTAGACTATTGTAAGTGGGAAAGAGGTGTAACTCTTAGAATAATCCCACCTAGTTTGTCCCTGGTGGGTTAGTTCACTATACAACCATAACCATGGAAGTTATTTTATGGACTATGAAATGTGCTATAAAAATTTTATGATTTCTTACACTTATCGCATATAAGGGGAACACATACCAAAGTATGAAGTGATGGTCCTATAGAATACATTGATAGTCTCTCTCCAACCAAATCAAAATCCATCAATCATCTTTTCCTACCACTGGAAGAGGTACAACCGACTCCACTAAAAAAACCACCCACCTGAACACTATTGATAAAAGAGGATCCTATTATATTATCCTCCCCCAATAAATTATCAATTATAAAATCCTTAAAAACTATATAAGATTATTACAATCTGGTGAACATCTTAACCTATCACCTCACATTTTTAGTAGTCTAATCTCATTTATATTGTCCTTCAAGTCCTCATTCCCAGTGAGAAATAGAAGAAAACATAGTATCTTAATGAAATGGGTATCATATATTGTCGCTCACATCACACTTTAATAAATCTCTAAAAACAATTAAAATATTTATTATTATAATCATAGAAAATAACTCTATGAGAAACAGGCCATTAAAGGCCTCCCATGTTAAGAACCCATGCCTCTTGGCTTGAACCTTATCACCTGACCTCCTCACACTGTAACACACCACGATTTTAAAAGTGGGAAATAATTCTCAAAAAAAATATATCACATGAGACAAAAATATTTGAATTTTATTTAATACTTAAAAAAATTAGAATTTTTTTCTTTTCAAAAAATTAAATTCATTCTCTTCGATATCTTGTGGAATACACAACCCCGAATGTAAATGAATCATAATATAGTACAACATTATAATATAGTAGTTAAATTTCGGGGTTTGAATAAGAGAAACTAAATTATGAAAATTATATGTTTTATAAATTTATAAATTAAATTCAGTGATTATCTATTTATTTTAAATAAATTATAAATAATATTAATGAAAAAAAATGTTTTCTAAATATCAGTTTCGTCACACATTTTGTGCATATTTTTTTTTAAATGTTTACAACCTTTAAAAATTATTTTTTAAGAATGAAATTATTTTTTGAATTCATAATATCAAAATTAACATAGGGTGAATTTTATTTCTTTATTAAAAGATTCATTTTTTGATAAATAGTGATAATAAATTTTTTTATTACAAATTTATTTTCATTTAATGAATTTATAGGACCCGTTTTATTTTAAAATGAGTTTAATAGTAACATTAGTTGAATTATATATTTATTAATCCAATTTTTTTATTTTCTATTATTTTCATTTTCAATATTTACATAAAATGTTTTAAATATTTTGAATTATTTTTCTGTTAACCATCTATTTTGACTCATTTTTCAGTTTAAATTGAAAATAAATTTAATTATTTATATGATTTTAATTTTAATAAATTGATTCCATATTTACAATCAGAATAATTTCTTTATAATAATAAAATATCACTAGATTCCGAAATACCAACCCAAATAACATTATTTATTTCCTCCCTTTAACTAATAATACTCATTTAGATCATAAATTCATCCTAGAATGGCTTTTGGTGAAAACCAAATGATGTTGTCCGAAGTAGAGTCAACTACCTAAATCAATAATTTCATTATTTTTCTTCGATCACATATTGATTATAGTGTTAAAACAATAGGATATATTAATCATAGTATCTTATATATACTATGATTTTTTTTATGTTAAGGGAATAACCTACAATAGTATCCACTTCCCCCAAATGGGAATTGAAACAGTTGATCATGTGTACGACAGACTACCTGTCATGACCCATCCTCGGGGCCCGTGCCTGACTACCCCAAGCCTGCCTTCCATAGGCCTGGGGCTGGCGACTAGCACCAAAAGCGTAAATCCCAATAAAATGGGAAGGCATTGCCTTTATAAAGTTAAACAAATCACAACAGAGTACAAGCAGAAGTAAAATAGTAAGTACAAAAGGAAGCACTAAAAAGAAGTGGGCCAGAATAAAAACCCATCTGAAAAGTGCAGCTACAACTGAAAGGAAGTAAAATAAAAAAGAAAAATAGCTGGAAGGAAAGTAGCAACTCTTGGGTCGTCCACCTTAGATCCTACCTGAAGGGTAGGTACAGATAGAGAAGCTCCTGGATCGTCCACCACGGATCCTACCTGAAGGGTAGGTATAGATAGCCTCCTCAACGCTCTCTCCCGTAAACCTCCTCCGAGTATCATATCGTCGTGAAGTCCACCACCGAGTACCGTCTAGTCCTCGAACACTCGGCCTCCATCAGCGCTACCTGTCGTCTGCAACCAATACAATGAGGTGAGGGCATATCTCGTGAAGGGGTGAGTATACGATACTCAGTAGGGACCCTGAGACCCTCAAGGTCTCACTAAATCCAACAAGGACAACCACAAGAAGGATCTCAGCAGATAACCCTTACTTTGGTATAAGTCTATACTTATCCCTATGTTATCAAGTATCCCATCTCAATCATGAGGAAACACAAATGTTATGAAATCAACGGATAACCACAACTTAGGTATATGCCCATACATATACCTAGGTTATCAAGTCACCCATCTCAATAATGAGTAAAACACAAAGGTCATTGACTCAGCTCAAACCAGGATTTTCACGGTATCAAAAATCCTCCTCTGTCGAGTACAGTGGGCCTGCTGCTACAGCCATGCGTGTCCCACTAAACTTGGACTGCTGAAGTACTCCACCTGTCGAGTACTGTGGGCCTGCCGCTCCAACCATGTGCATCCCACCATGGGTCTGCCCCTACAACCAAACGCACCCCCTAATAGCCTAAAGAGGTACTCCTTTTGTCGAGTACCGTGGGTCTGCCCCTACACCCAAGGGCACCTCCATCGTGGGTCTGCCGCTACAACAAAGAACACCCCACTGGGCAATCCGAATCACTCCGAGTCGATCGATCACTAGTCATCAAGTCTCAGTCAGCTACCAGGTCTCTGAACTCTACTAGCTTGTCTTCATGAGGGTCCGCTCCACGAGCTACTGGTCGATAATCCAAGTATCACAAGTCTCACAAAGATGTATCTCAAAGGACCGCCTTGTCATCGGGGTCTCAAAGCAACAGATGGCACGTCAATCGGACACCCGGTCTGTGATTTATTAGCCTTTTCATCCCAGGGCCCTGTTGGTTTCGTGTGTGAACCTACTCGACCGCATCTCAACTGTACCCTGAACTCTCATAGGGTATAATCATAGGGACTTTTTCCCAACGTGATTACCAATGCCGCTGACGGTTCGTCAAACGGACGTAAGGTCTGAAATTTATCAGCTTTTTCGTTCCAGGGGCCCGGTTTGATTTTAGGTACAATCCAACCAGACCATTATCCAACTGCATCCAAATTTCTAATGTTTCGTCTCATCAAGAGGAATCCAACAATGTCGACGACACGTCAATCGGACATCCAGAGCTCAAGATATAACTGTTTCCGCTCCAAGGGTCCGGTTGGTTTCGGGTTTGAACCAACTCGACCATACACAAAGTTATCTGGAACCTTGAGTGTAATATACCAATACGACTGTCTCGATACAAGGATCGCATCCCAGCTAACGGTGCATCGATCAGAGTTCTGTAGCCCAAGATATGGTCAAAAGACCGTAAGAGGTTTGCGAATAGGGGTTTCGGGCCCGGTCTGACCCGTCCCGATATCCCCTATGGCGGCCCGAACCGGGTCGCCCTGACCCGGGTCTGGGACCGGCCTGCTTGGGTACGGCCCAGCCTGGTGGGCACGGGCTGGCCCGGTGCGCGCGGCCCGACTCGGCCTGGCGCGGCCCGGCCTGTCCTGGGCGCTACCCGGCCTGGTGGCCCGGTCTGGCCAGCGTGCCAGGCGGTTCGGCCGTAACACCCGAGCGAAGAGGGGGGTGGGGGGTTTCGAGGAAGATGAAAAGGTGGGGCTCGTGTGCCCCCCCCCCACAAATATCCTAACTAGGTAGTTAACTACAAGTGGGTCCCACCCAAACTCCCTTAATTATGTTATAACCACATAAGATGGGAAAAGTGTTGTGACACAACACTTAAATCTATTAACAAGAAATGAAAATATAATTGTAAAACAATTATATTTTTATTCCACAACCTTTTTGTTAAAAAAACACCTCCCAAGAAAACGCAACTCCAAAAAGGGTCTGCTTAAGAAATTACTGGTGTTGCGATTCCATCGGTTCCCTCAGAATTTGATTCTGAGCACCAGTTCAAAAGTTAGGAAAACAACTCGTTCGTTCACTGAAGGTACCTGAGCTAATGTTCGGAAAATGATTCCGGGCACACTGTGCCTTGGAATCAGGTGCCGTCAGAAACTGCATTCTTGTAAAGTCCAAAATAAAAATAATAAATAACTCCCCTTGAATTTTACAGGTCTTTACATTACTCCCACCTCAGGGATTTACGTCCTTGTAAAGCTTTTAAGACAAACCAGGGACACAAAAGTGGTACTGAGCACGCATTTGAGCCTTCTGATCCCATGTGCTCAGCTGGAGGTTCCTGTACATCCAATGAAAGCCCACTTGAGGAATCGATCGTTCACATAGGACCCGCTCCTGTCGATCCTCGATCTCCACTGGAATCTCTGTGCATGTCGCCCTATCATCAACGTCCAACTCCCTGAGGTCGATGAAGTGTGAAGGATCTTGCACGTATCTCCTCAGCCGAGGTACATGGATGATTTCATGCACCTGGTGAAACTGAGGTGGAAAGGTTAGGTGGTAAACCACCTCGCCTACCCTTCTGAGGACCTTGAAGGGTCCGATGAAGCGCGAAGATAACTTGCTGCCTCAGCCAAATCTCCGCAATTCCACGTCGAGGTGAGACCCGTAAGAAAATGTGGTCACCATCCTCGAACTGTAGTGGTCTCTGTCTCTTGTCAGAACATGGCTTATGTCGTCTCTGAGCTGTCCTCATCCACTCTTGGATGACCTGGACCTACTCTGTTGTGGCCTGGACCATCTCTGGTCCCACAAGAGCTGCTATGATTTCTTCTTTTCCGATAAGAGAAATATGGTCTCATCCCATGGATGAACCACGTTCTTTGCCAAATACAGTCAATCCGGACATGAATGATGTATTCATGCCATGGATGAAGTCGTAAGGCCTCCACGTTACTACTAAGAGATCCAACTGTCACTCTCGCATCTAAGGTTCGAGTCACACTATCGGCATCATCGTGAGGTAACTGGGTCTCTTCCAGTAGGATTCTCGATAGTGAGGGTCAAGTCAAAAGTTTTTAAACTAGAACCTCTTAGTAACAATAAAAAGAGAGGTCATGAATGTAAATTCCACAAAGAAAGGTGTCTTTCATTACTGCAGCTCAACGTACAAATACACAAAGCATCTAAAATCAAAAATCCACAAATCCAGAAGCAACATGAACAAAAGACTCCATATCTGGCTAGTCCCGCTCCTATCTATTTGGTCCCGGATCTCCATGATCTTAGGCCTCAGCTACCTGAAACTGAGCTCTCCCCTGTCCACCCATTCTCTATGGTCGGGTTGGACCTCCTAGTGGTGGTAGTGGCAACCCCTCGAAGTGTCGTCCTCCTCCAGCTGCACAACCAACTCCCCTTCAACAGCCTCCAGCTCCTTGCGGTCTTCCTCGATCAAACCTCTTCCTCTGCCTGGGTGATCCTTCGTTTATCTTCTGATCACCAGTATGGTGGGTCGGATAGTCACGAGCCATGTGAAAAACCCCACCGTAGGAGTAACACTTTCCGCTCATGTCAAGTCACTCTCCACCCCGGGTGCCTCGCATACATGATCATGTGTCATGCGGTTGACCACCTGTAGGTTTGGTCCTCCTGGACCTCTGCGTCATCTGTCTACTGCCCGCTGTAGAAGAATCTGACGCATGCCGACTAGTGGTGGGTCCTACTATTGGAGACTGCTCAGTAAGGAAACTCTCCACTAAGAGGGATCACTCCAACACCCCTGTCTGCGTCGAGATGTTGTGAGAAACAACAAAAGCACTAATCTCTTGCCTGAGCCCCTGCTCGAAGTTTCAGGCCCTGAAGAATAGGTCTCGTATCATATCTGTGGAGTAGCGCGAGAGGTCTGTGAACCTCGCGCTATACTGCGCCACTATCATGCTATCCTGCTGAAGATGCAGCAGTTCCTGTATACGCACTGCTCGAAGGGTGGCTGGTACAAACTCTTCCTGTAACAGGCTCTCAATGTTTACCCATAGAAGTGTCACCTTGTCATTTATCTAGAACATCAGGCTCCACAATCTTCCTGCTGCTGCCCAAATAATCCTGGAAGAAAGGATCACCATGAAGTCTGCTGGCGTCCCCACTAGCCTGAAAACTCTCACCACAGCCTCCAGCCAATCCTCAGCCGACTGCAGGTCCGTCTCTCCCCTGAACCTGGGTGGCCTCTGGCGCTGGAACTCATGTAGTGCACTCAAGCGACGTGCACCTTCTACTGCTCGGGCTGGTGTCATTGGTGGCCCAATGGGTTGTAGTACCGCTCGTGCCTCCACCGGTGCCTCAACTGGGATAGGGCCCTGTACTGAGGCTACGTCGCTCAGCAAGCTGTCAGTACGTATAACTCTCGGGGCTCTAGCTGGTCATCCGTGAGGAGGAATCCTAAAAGAAACCAACATGACATGGTCAAGAGATTTATACCAGGTGAGCTGACCCGGTTTGAGCTGACTTTTAAAACATTTGGAAACACACACGCAATCAGTGTTTTCGTGTACAAAGTCGGAAATCATTTTCCAGGGTCCTAGTGTATGGATACGTTAGCCGCCCGCACCAACACTGGACTCCCTGAACTGAAAACCACACTTAGTACCCTTAGCATTATTGCTTCACAGAAACGAAATACCAGAGTTACAAGTTCTTCAGTAGAACTGACTCCTTTGATACTAATTCATCACAACCTGTCCTTGGGGCCCGTGTCATGACTACCCCAAGCCAACCTTCCATAGGCCAGGGGCTAGTGACTAGCACCAAAGGCATAAATCCTGATAAACTGGGAATGCACTTCCTTTATAAAGGTAAAAAACACCACAGAGTACAAGCAAATTTAAAACACTATGTACAAAAGGAAGTACCAAAAAGAAGTGGTCCAGAATACAAACCCAACTGAAATGTGCAGATACAATTGAAAGGAAGTACAAGAGAAAAGACAAACAGCTGGAAGGAATGTAGAAGCTACTGGATCATCCACCTCGGATCCTACCTGAATAGTGGGTACAGATAACACAGCTCCTGGAACGTCCACCACGGATCCTACCTGAAGGGTAGGTATAGATAGTATCCTCAACACTCTCTCTCGTCAACCTCCTCCGAGTATCGTCTCTTGGTGAAGTCCACCACTGGGTACCGTCCAGTCCTCGAACACTCGGCCTCCATCAGCGCTTCCCGTCGTCTGCAACCAATACAACGAGGTGCGGGCATAGCCCGTGCAGGGGTGAGTATACGATACTCAGTAGGGACCCCGAGACCCTCGAGGTCTCACTAAATCCAACAAGGATAACCACAAGAAATATCCCAACAGTTAACCCTTACTTAGGTATAATCCAATAATTATACCTATGTTATCAAGTAACCCATATCAATCATGAGGAAACACAAATGTCATGAAATCAACGGATAACCACTACTTAGGTATATGCCCATACATATACCAAAGTTATCAAGTGACCCATCTCAATCATGTGGTAAACACAAAGGTCATTGACTCAAATCAAACAAGGATTTTCACGATATCGAAACCATGGCGGCTGGTGAACTCCTCCTCTGTCGAGTACAGTGGGCCTGCCGCTACAACCAAGCGCGTCCCACTAACCTTAGACTGCTGAAGTACTCCACCTGTCGAGTACTATGGTCCTGCCACTGCAACCAAGCGCATCCCATCATGGGTCTGCCGCTACAACCATGCACACCCCCTCATATCCTACAGAGTTACTCCTTCTGTCGAGTACCGTGGGTCTGCCGCTATAACCTAGCGCACCTCCGCCATGGGTCAGCTGCTACAACCAAGCGCACCCCACTGGGCTATCCGATCACTCCGAGTCGATCGATCAGCAGTCGTCAAGTCTCAGTCAGCTACTAGGCCTCTGCACTCTTCTAGATCGTCTCCGGGAGGGTTTGCTACAAGTGATACTGGTCGATACTCCAAGTATCACAAGTCCTAAGAAGAAGTATCTCAAAGGACAGCCTCGTCATAGGGGTCTCAAAGCAACAGATGCCGCGTCAATCGGACGCCCGGTATGTGAGTTATTAGCCTTTTCGTCCCAGGGCACGGTTGGTTTCGTGTACGAACCAACCCCATCACATCTCAAATGTACCCCTAACTCTCATACGGTATACTCATAGGGACCGTTTCCCGACGTGATCACCAGTGCCGCTGACGGTTCGTCAAACGGACGTTCAGTCTGAAAGTTATCAGCTTTTTCGTTCCAGGGGCCTGGTGGGATTTCGGTACAATCCAACCCAACCATTATCCAACTGCATCCAAAACTTAGGCGAAAAATTCATAACGTTTCGTCTCATCAAGGGAAATCCAACAAAGTCGACGACACGTCAATCAGACGTCCGGAGATGGAGATATAAGCGTTTCTGCTCCAAGGGCCCGGTTTGTTTCGGGTTCGAACCAACCCGCCCATACACAAAGTTCTTCAAAAACTTGAGTGTAATATACTGGAACTACCGTCTCGATCCAAGGATCGCATCGTAGCAGACGGTGTGTCGATCGGAGGTCTGTAGCCCATGATATGGGCAAACGATCGTAAGAGGTTCGCGAATAGGGGGTTCGGGCCCTGTCCGACCCGGCCCGATACCCCCTGGGTCGGCCCGAACCGGGCGACCCGACCCAGGTCTGGGTCCGTCCCGCTTCAGCACGGCCCGGCCCGGCCTGGGTGCGGCCCGACCTGGCGGCCCGGTCTGGCCGACGAGCCAGGCGGCCCGGCCGTAACGGCCGAGCGAAGAGGGGGGGTTTCGAGGAAGTTGAAAAGGTGGGGCTCGTGTGGGCACAACCCCAAAAATATCTTACCTAGTTAGTTAACTAAAATTGGGTCCTAGCCCAACTCCCTTACTTAGGTTATAACCACATAAGAGGGGAAAAGTGTTTTGACACAACACTTAAATCTATTAACAAGAAATGAAAATATAATTGTAAAACAATTATATTTTTATTTCTCAACATTTTTTTAAACTACACCTCTCGAGAAAACCCAACTCCATAAAGGGTCCTCTTAAGCTATTACCGTTGATGCGATTCAATCGGTGCCCTCGAAATTCGATTCCGAACACCGGTTCAAAAGTTTGGAAAACCCGCTCATTCGTTCACTGAACGTACCCGAGCTAATCTTCGGAAAATTATTCCGGGCACACCGGCCATTGGAATCAGGTGCCTTTAGAAACTGAGTTATTGTAAAATCCAAAAAAAAATTAAGAAAAAATCACCCTTGAATTTTACGGGTCTTTACACTACCACCTCACGAATTGACGTAAATTTTTTCATCACCACTTATAATTAATATAAATAATGACATATATAATTTTTATATATGATATTAATGGTATAATCATACTTATATAATTATAAAATCACACACTCGTTCTCACATTCCATTCTTTATGTAATATGATAACATCGCTCGTGTGTATGGTCAACTACCGCCTTACGAAGCGATGAGATTGATTTTTCACCAATGCCTTACTTGGAAAGTAATAAAGATTAATTTACTATTTATATATGATAATAATGACATATTAAACATTCTATAAAATTAATATATCATATACTTTGTAACCTTATCCTCCATTGAGTTTGATTAAATCATTCGTGTGTACGAAAAACTACAATGTCGGGAATTGATGTGATTTATTTTTTTACATTAATATTAATCCATCACATGGATGGTATATATAATAGTTTATAATTAAATAATATTTTATTTCTTATATAATCCTAATCCTGTAAATCTAAAATATCATGTATCTTCTTTCCAACATGATCTTTGAAAAATGGAATCGTTACCCATGCATACATTCAACCTACACTCTCCTTGATTGTAATGTATTTCATTATTCATAACAATATTTAATTGATATTTTAAAATTAAAATTTATTTCATAAATTATGAATATTTCCTAAGAAAAAATGTAAATGTCTAAATAATAATCTTTTGGACCATATTATACTTTCCAAACGGATTTTTGAGATATAAACACTTTATCATTAAAATGTAGGACATAAAATTAGTGGGTAAAGTATTTGAATGTGAAATGGTAATGAATAAAATAAAGGGAATAATAAACATGAAAAATGTTCTTAATATATTAAATAATTATTATAAGACTATTATTTTTGGCAGATATAAAATGCAGGTAATTATTTTGGATCGATGTAATGGTTTCATCTAAAAACATAATTCTTTGAGACAAATGTTGTTTTATACAACTAATTTCTATTAAATGTTTTATATAATTATCCTTTACATATAATATCATTAATTCTTAATAATTCATGATATTTTAATATACTTTTAATTTACATCATTATTGTGAGTTGATGATGTAGCAATTCATTATTCATTTCCACCCTTATACCACTATGTTAAAAAAAATTATATAATGAATTTAAAATTTACCTAGAAAATCACTTAATTTTGATTCAATTTTTCTAAAACAATTAAATTTTTTAATTTTACTTGATATTATGATGTCATTATAGGAGGTGGTGATTTGGAAGATCCATAATGGAGTTGATGTGAAATGCGCTAAACTGTAGGGAGCCCATGAACACTTGTCCACTATTTCTGTAGTTTATGTGAAATTTTTGAACCAAAATGGGATGAATTTTTGTGATCCTATAAAAAACTATATGTTATACAATAAATATCAAGAAACCTAAACCCAATTTACCAATATTTTTTCCCAAACAAACTAATCTGTTCAGGGAACCAAATCAGAATAAAGTTAAAATTTTGGTTCAAAATACATACTATAAATTACATTATATATGTCCAATAGGAAAAAATGAGAAATGTGGATATTTATGATTTCCGAAGCAAGTCCTTTATTTTTTTCAGTGTTTTGATAATTCCATTTACCCACCCAAAACTAAGACAAAATTGTGATCTCCGAAATTGGGTGGCCAAAACTAGTTCCCATTTTGGCTACAAAAGGGCACCCCAAGAACCTCATTTGAATTTTTGAAAAAGAGGGAAATTTATTCCATTTTTTAGTTATAGAGGATAAATATCATCCCATTATAGGTTCTTGAGGTCCCTATACTCATAGGGAGATCTAAAATGTGGAATGATTTCCACCTGATTTTCATACTCCTCTCGATGCTTGGCAGGACGATGGGAGTTCATTTTGAGGGAGATACATACATGTAAAGAGAATTAGAATGTTTATATTAGCAACCGGTTTGTATTAATGGTTCTTTTAAAACATTTAATTCCATAAATATTACAATATTTTATATTTTAATGTTTTTTTGATTCATTTGAATTATATGATATTAACTCCTAACAGATCGGTTTGAGGTTTTGAGTGAGTGAATTGTGTTGTTTTGATTGGAAAACACAAGAATATTTGTTACCCAACTTATTAATATTTCAATCTAGTTTGTAATATCTTATTCTATGAATAATGTTTTACCATAGAAAATATAATTTTTATGTCAAGGGTTGGTTCTTCAAGAATTGATATAGATGGTTGAGAATTAATCAGTATTCCAATTAATATCAACCAAAGAATTACCCCAAAAAACTAAAATATAAGAAAAATGAACATTAAATGTTTTTTGTGAAATAAAATTGACCAATTTATCTATTTTTTTTAAATTTCACATTTTTTTCACAATTAATATCCTTAAATTATGTTATTTTTTAAAAAATAAATTAAAAACCGCCACCCCATTTAGTACATTTTATTAAAAATGAACACTATAAACCCATAAATTATCTTTGGTACATGACATGGGTAATAAATAATGATATAAAATCATCTTCAAATCACAATAAAATTTAATTTTTTATGAAAAGACTATAAATGTTTGGCTTCTTTTATATGCAACACTTTGGTTTTTAGTGTGCATTTTTATAAAAACAATTGTATTTTTTGAATAATTGTGTGATTATTTTTTCGTGCGTAGATTTTTGAAATAATAATTTTGAATTCCAGGTTCTTGATGTTGTCTTAATTAGAGGAACTACTTCCATTAAAAATATAGATAGGATCTTGTGTCATTGACACCAAGAAGCATCGAACGATCACTTGGAAGAGGACACACAAAACATTGATACTCTTCTCGGCCCTTCTTCTTCTTCAGGACACAACATCCAAACATATATAAAAATCCATAATATGGATTAAAATAACCATTCATTAATATAAATAGCTTTTTTGATGTAGCTATCTATCCCACATACATTCAAATACAATTTAAAGAACATAATATTGAAATAAAATCTTGTTTAACTCATTAATAACCATAATTTCATGGAATCACTGGAGAACAACCACATAAGAACATAAATACATTTCATACTATGTGTTCAACATGAAAACCTTCTAATAATGATTATGAACTAGTATATCTTAGGTAATTCTATTATTTAATTATAGTTATCTACAAAATATTGGTTGTATTATGTTAATTTCCTTATTAATGGTTGGGAGAACATGAAACACAATTTTATTGACAAATGCTTCCCTGCCTATGAAACTATAACTACAATGAAATTAATCTATGGTATATAGAAATCACAGCTAGAAAACATAATGAATACTGGGAATGATTTAAAGGGTCACGTTCAATCTTATCACACCACCAAATAAGTGATCAATATTTAAAGGAGTATTTTTATAATGGATTAATTCATATTGATATAAATATGATGGATGTTGATGCAAGGGGTGTACTAGTAGATAATACCCTAATTTCTGCAAGAAACCTAATACAAATATGATGTAGAACACACAAAAATATGGGTTATGGTCTGGTGTACCAATTTAAGGTGTTCATGAGGTGTACAGTTTTGATTTTGAAAAGAAATTGGACACCAATTATGAAGAGGAGGTACCCTTCTCTAGTATATGGCTCTTACACAAGGGAAATCCCAATCTCCTCTTCCCATTAATTGTGGTATATATTATTCTAACAACCAAAATTCGAATAGATTACTTCAAATGAGAGAATCGTCTGAGAGTATTGAGGCAATATTTCTAGGCTTCTCCTATAACAATCCCATTAAGAAAGAACAATACTATCCCTCCAACTCTCTCTATAAAGACAACCAATCCTATGGGTAAGGGGGTATTCAAACAAACATCTTCGACCAAGGAAACAACCGAGGTAGAGTAGTCATCCACCACCACCACCTAGAAATACTCAACAATTAAAAAGGACTTTCAATATTTTTTTCAAAACCTGATCTTATCCTATAATGTATGACTAAAAAAATGAGTATAAATAATCTACTTATACAAAAAACCAACCATGATTTCATACAAGGCCAAAGAAACCCAATTAGGCCAACTCACCAACTCAATGGGGGAAATACAATGAGATGAGTTTGGTAAACTACCTTCTAAACAACTAGTCAACCATAAAGATAAGAAAAATTTCAGTTTCATATCCCTTCAGAGTGGAAATCAACATAAAATCCAAATTTCCCCTCCAATAGAGTCCTCATCTCTTGAGGAAACATTCATTCCTAACATCTCAAATGAACCAAATAAGATGAATATTTTTCATGAGAAAAATACCACTAAAGCAAATAGTGTCTCTATTGATGAGCCACATATCCCAAAAATTTAAATTCCATTTACCCAAATGGACACCCAACTAAGGAAATATATAAGTCAATAAAAAATTTGGAAACATTCAAAAATGTGTTGGTGGACATCCCATTGATTGACGTTATGAAAAAATTTCACAATATGCTACATTTATAAATGATACGTGTACACACAGAAGGAGACTTTGATTTGATTAAAAAGTGGGATGGGGGATTAATGTCTCACAATTATTGGATCCATCACTTCCCAACAAATGAAATGATCATAGAACATTATTTTTTCCATGCACCTTTGAGTAGTATTTCATTTACAATTCTATTCATGATTTGGGTGCTTCAATAAATGTGATGCCTCACCCAATTTTCTCTTCATTATATGTTATGGTATTGAATCCTGTGATAATTTTTTTTCAATTGGATATCCAGAGAACTACACACCCCACTAGTGTGTTACAGGACGTTCTTGTGAGGGTGAAAATTTTAATTTGTCCTACTGATTTTTATGTGCTTGGAATAGAAGATGATGGATGAATGGACGTGACACAATTATTTTGGGGGGAAATTTCTTGTAAACCACCAAAAATGATTATTTTCCATAATAGTTCTTTATATAGGGTGTTTGAATGTGAAGCTTACCTCTTCGGCATCCTTGATTCCATGAGGCACCCCTTAAAAGAACATTCCTCACTTTCTGTTAATTTTATTAATGTACAACATTCCCCTAAGAAACTACTTTCTATCCCCTGATCCCTTTCTAATTTTTCATCCTTGATATAAATAATAGGTAATGAATCAAGAAAATAATGTTGTACTGTTTTATAAAAATTTCATGCATGTTTGTTAATTAATTATTTCTTGAGCACTAGGGACCCCATGAACAATCCTGATACTAGTACTCTTGTAAAATATTATTCCTAATTTGAGGATGCTACCATTGAGTAGTTATATAAGATGAGTGACCTGTCAAATTCACATTCTCTCGAATCAAACCAAAATTCCCATAAATTTGATCATAAACCACTACCTAAAATTAGTAAATATTCATATATTAAGAATGGAAACAATATTACTATCATCATTTCTATTTTACATCCTCCAGAGCATAAATTTTGAATGCATGAACTTTTAAGGGATTGTAAACAAGTATTGGGATGGAAACATTATGAAATTACTAGTATTATCCAATAATTTTTCATGAATAATATATTGTTAAATTATTAGGATAACTAAGAAAGGCCTGCATAATGTCTACTGAACCCAAACCTCCAAGATGTTTTTAAAAAAAGGTAATAATATTATTTGATACGTGAATCATTTACCCTATCACGGACATCGAATAGGTTAATCCAGTGTTGGTAGTTCCCTTTAAATCTTTTCAAACAATAAATAAATATTAAAATAACAAATTGGTTCCATCCCCTGTACAAAATAGTTTGTGGGTATATATAGATTACAACCAACTAAAACAACACAATAGAAAGGACCATTTTCCACATCTATGAATAGACCATATGCTAGACATGTTTGTAGGGAAGTCCCACTACCATTTTCTTGATGGATTTTCTAGATACCTTAATATACATGTCTTCCTCGTTGATCACGAAATAAAATCATTCAAATTCCCCTTTGGTACTTTTACATATCGAAGGATTCCATTCATTCTATGTAATTATCTAGGTAATTTCCAGTGATGCATGGTTAGTATTTTTTTTGGATTACCTAGATAATTACATGGAGTTTTTAATGGATGATTTAACTCTATATTATTTCTCTATTGATGAGTGATTGATTAATCATGGTTTTATGCTACATCGATGTATTGAAATGAGTTTCACATTAAATTATGAAAAATTATATTTCACGTTGTGATAACATATAGAAAATTGACATGAAATTTTTTTAGATGGTGTCGAACTGGATAAACCCAAATTTATTTTCAATTCATCATTAAATTTCCCCAAATAAGTGTGGGGATTGCATTCATTCATAGGTCAAGATGGATTTTTCTATCATTTAATTTCTAAATTTCGTGAGATTACATTACACCTCTCCCACTTACTCCAAAAATGTAATTTTTTATATAGAATGTTATAACGATTTTAAAATTTTAAATGGAGTATCAAATCACACCTAGAAATCTAACCACCTCATTGGTATTTACTTTTTGAGATCATGTGTGATTCTTATAAATATTCAGTTGGTGTAGTTCTATCACAATAGGTCGATCACGCTCCACATATCATAGAGTATACCTCATTTTTTAAACATTGTCCTGGTCAATGACCAACACTAAATATATTATTATAAATCGAGAAGATTACAAAAGTATGAAGGTGGGAATTTTTTTATAATACTTTGCAAGGAGAGGAAGGAGGTCATTAGGTAACTCATCAAACCACGTAATGTCTTGGTTGATCCCCTCGTTGGAAAGTGCATCAGCAACCGTATTAGCTTTAATATAGGCATGGGTGGCAATATATCTTATCTCTAAAAGAGTGTTCAGGCAGTTCTTCCATCTTGCAGTAAGGGGCCAAAACTGGTGGACAACTCCATTCCAAATGGCTTGGACACTGGTGGTGGAGTCGCTTTCGATCCAGATATGATTCCAGACTTTATTTTTGACAAATTGGATGGCGTGGATGAGAGCCATCATTTCAGCCTCATGGGAGGAAGTGATCCCATAGCTACCGTAGATGCAACCATGACATTGACCTCATGTACATTAGATCATGACAAAGAAAAACTACATCAAAAATGAAATGGAAATAGTTTCTATTGTATTTTAATTGGATTAATTTAGCTTATAACTTTTAGGGAACAATGTCATTTTGTAATTAGGTCATGCATCCCTCCATTTTTTCCTTAAGAAACTGGTATCCAAACAACATCCCATTCATTGGATTCTCCAAATTCCTGAATTTATTCTAGAAATTGGGGATAAAAAAGCACTATGTAATATGGTGGCTGACCATATCAGTAGGATCCTCTCATCATCCGACACTAACTCATCCACACGTATTCGCATAAATGACTTGTGTCCTAATGAGAAAATTTATCATATAAAAGACATTATTCATTTGAATATTGAAATTGTAAATTAGTTGGTCTCATCTGGAATTCTGTATAATTTCACCATAAACCAGGCTATTCATCTAAAAAATGACTCTCATTGGTACATTTGGGAGGACCCCTACCTTTGGTTTGCAAGTAGTGATCATGTCTTTATGCATTATGTTCCCGATTATGAGTATCAATATGTTCTTAGTTTCTACCTCAAACTTTTTGTGGGGGAACCTTGCCCCTAACAGACTACACACAGGTTCCTTGATTCTTTTCTCTTTTGGCCGACATTATTTTGGGATTCCCATGATTTTTTATATTGTTTGACCTCAATTTAAAATAATGGTGATTGTCTCTAAAATAAATTAAATTCCACAACAACCCTTTCTCTTCCATGCCATTTTCTAGGTTTGGGGAATTTAATTTATGGGGAAATTTAAAAATTTATTTATAATATTTTAATTTCTTCTTCTAGATGATTATGTTTCAAAATCGGTAGAGGAATGAGCCATGAGGATAGATGAATACATGATTGTTGTGAAATTTTTTAGAACCCCAATTTTATACAGGTTTGGATTAACTAGGTTCATTATCAGGGACATGTGTTCTCATTTTTGCAACCGAACAACAAAATCAGTTCTCTATTTGTATGGGGTCTAGTATCAATTTTTAAATGAATATCACCTAAAAACCAATGGTCATACTGAGGTGATGAATAAATAGGTAAGAAATGTTTATTAAAAAATGGTTATACTGAATAAAAAATATTGGAATTATATACTTGATGATTCATTAAGGGCTTATTGAACTATCTTTAATACACCCATTGGAATGTCACTTTACCTAATTTTTTTTAGAATGAGTTTTCAACTCCCTATTGAAATAGATCACTAGGACTGTTCGTCCATTAAATTATAAAATTATACTCTTTTGGTGTAGGTTCTTAAAGGAACATTCATATTAATGTGTTAGAGAAAATGAGTGGATATTTAAAGGAAAACTCTCGGATCTATAAGGATCAAACCAAGGCTTCCAATGACCGACACATCATCCATCATCAATTAAACATTTGGTAGAAGGGCACCCTTTCAATGGGAGACTAATGTTGAATCTATATAAGATTTCTTCTCATTGGTTTTTTCCATACACTATTACTAATTTTTATCCATTTAGTGTTTTTCAGGTTATAAATAAATATATTAAACATACCAACATTGTCAATGGGAGGGGGCTAAATCACTTTCATGAAGCCATTCCAGATTCCTCGAATGAGTAACTCCATGTTAAATAAGAAACCTATGAATGAATCTCATTAGTTTTTATACTTCCTTACCAAATTCTCTTTTATTTTAGTGAGGACACTTCATACTCTCAGTGTGGAGGTGGGTATATTCCAAGTACGGATAAGAATTTTTATCATCTTTCTTATTTTTCTTTTTTGGTTTTATACTAGAAATTTTGGCACCACATGTTGAGCCCAAGCCATTTTCATGAATTCTTTGAATGGTGGAGAATTATTTATCAGATGGGTAGAAATTCCTCATGTATCTCCAGATTCGTTTTTCCATTCTTTTGACAGGCTTGCATACACATGGTGAATCTATGTTTTTGGGTTTTTATATCTGTCAAAATATGTAATTCCTCTTATACCTTGATTGTGTAATCTATTTACACATCATTATTATACTATCAATTTTTAATTTTAATAAAACTCCTAGGGGGATAAATTGGTTGACCAATTTTTATCTTCTTTTTTCTTAAAAAATGGTACACGTTGTGTGAGTAGTTTTTGGTAAAATTATGTCACTTAATATCTGCATACATATTTTCACCCAACATTAAGGTGTGAAGTTTTTATTATTCATTAGAATATATATATAATTTATATTAATATTTATGAGAAATCCAAATTGATTTTCACATATGTTCATTCCAAATCTGATATTTTTAATTACTTTACTGAATAATCCTATACATTTATACTTGTTATCCAACATTTCTACACACTAAAAAATGATAAATATATAAAACAAAACAAAATGGTTTTTATCATTGAATGTTGAAATACCACTCTTCCTCGACCATTGATCTTGTTATAACTATTACAATTAGTTTCACGAGGAGGTAAAACAAGGGTTAAAAGATGATTAATAGATTTTTTCGATGTCAATGTTTTGAATAAATTCACTAAAATAATAATTAATGAGGGGTGTAATTATATGTAAAGAATATGGGGATATATATTTTAGAATATTATGGTGTGAATTTCGTGAATTATTAAGTGAGTGGGTCTTAAAATTGGATTACAAAATATCTCTAATAGGTTTAGTGAATAGAATAAATTGAGCATAAATTTTTAAAATAACATTTATTTACTTGATAGAAAGTTTGAAGAATAGCATGAAATGGGAGTAACACACACATATAATGAATTGGTGACATGATTAAATTATTTATTATTTTATCATATTTTTATCATACATCTCTTATAATTTCATTATAATACAATTTATGTGAAATCATTTTGAATGATCATTGAGAATAACTCTGTGGGGTGATTTTTTCTTTGATCACATTACTATCACAAATTAAACTTTCATTGAATTTTAAATCATCATGATTATATTGGAAATATATACATGAATAATATTTTGAAATGTTACTTTTCCCACGAGTTCAAATTTTTTTTTGGTGGTGTGACCATATAGTGATTCACTATTCATTTCCACATTTATACTATTATGTTCAACTAATTTTGTATCATAAATTATAATTTTACCAAAAAAAATTTAATTTATGTTTGACTCAGATATTTTATGTTTTATAATAATACAATGGGAAATATTATTTGTTTTCATGATTGCATTATAAGAGGAGGTGATTTTGAGGATCAAGAATTAAGTTGATGCAAAATTGGCCAAACTGCAAGGAATCCCATAAATACTTGACCACAGTTTTGTATGTTCTATGAAAACCATGAACCTAAATGGGATTAACTATTATGAGGATATCTAATAATCTTTGGGATAAAACTCTTTTGAAGACACCAAATCCCAATTCATTGATCTGATGGCCCAGAAAATGGATTTTTCTAGGGAAAAAAATCTAAACAATGAAAATAATTTTGTTCTGTGTTATGAATATATCTTCCATTAAAGATGTCTAGTTGCCTAATTATTTTAAACGGTGACATTTCAAACATATTATAAAATCTATTCACAATTTTTATATTGATATAATTCCATTTACCAACCAAAAATCGAGGTACAATTGGTATCTCAAAAATTGGGGTCCAAAAACCACTTCCCAGTTTGGCTATAAGAGTGCACAATGGGCACATCATTTTCATGTTCAACCAAGGAGTAATGTGATGAAATTTTTTACTTCCATATGAGTACTCTAATCCTCTATATGGATATTGGTATTCGTATCCACATATGTTGAGTTTAATTGAAGAAGGATATCCACCATATTTTTCTTCTCTCGTTATTGGGCTAATTGGTGGGAATTTATTATGAGGGACCTACACATGTGAACGGAGTTTTGATGATTTTATTATCTACTATTTTGGAATAATTTGTTTTTTTAAACAAATTCCATTTAACACACATTATTTCATATTATAATGTTTTTTCTGATGCATTTGATTGATAAGCTCTTAATTTCTAACCGATCAGTGTGAAGTTATGAGTGTGTCACTTATGTTGTTCTGAAATTAAAAAATATAGATTTCTTTTCTCACCCAAATTCATGTGATTTATATATTATTTGGAAGAACATATTCCATAAATAATTTCTGTTCCTTGGAAATTTTCTAGTTCTATCAAGGTTTTGTTCTTCAAGGATTGATATAAAAGATTAGAAATTAATCAAGATTGAAATAAATTTTAACCTAAGGATTACTCCAGACCTGAATAGATATCAAAGAAAAGTGAATAGGAAATGTGTAAAGTGAAATAAAAAATGTTTGTTCATCTCAAATTATCCAAAATACTCTTGGTTTTTAACTATTAAACTCTTCAATTTATGTTATTTTCTTCATATTGTTTTTAAATCCACCCCCTTTTAGTGATTTTTCATAAAAATGAACACTATAATCCCATCATCACACCATGAGAGATAACCTAGGTTGAACCATATGCAATAAATTATAATTAAAATCATAATAAAATTGAATTTTCATGGCAACACGGCCATGGGTTATGATTCAAATTTTACCAAATTAGTAAGGTTTTATGTTTTAATCTCATTTTATTCAAGATCATTTATGTTTGAATTTCTATTGATTTAAATTAATTGATCATAGTATAATAACACCCATTATATTTCATTATCATTTTGACCTTCATGGATTTTTCATGTAATAGTACAATTTTCTACTTTTTAGAACATCAAAATATTGAGAAATTGTTTTCATGGAAAATTGACATTAATTCTCTCTTCGGTTGAAAACCCCTTTATCATACATGGCCATGTTTTCTTTCAAATATATTCAAAAAAATATTTTATTCTATGATTTTTTAAATTCATTTTTACCCCAGTTATCTTTTTATAAAAAGATTTTAAATTAATATTCTTTTCATTTTATGAATGAGGTGCTTCTTTAGATAGAACGAAAATGTGAGAGGAATATTTTTTTTAATGTGTATGGAATGAATTTTATTTTTTACCCCTATAACCATTATTTTATTTGAATATTACTTTATAATTTTCAAAGGATATTTTAAAATAAATGTATTTCCAGTATTTTTTTATTTTTTGTTTATCAAAAGTGATTTTCAAAGAGGAAACGTTATTTTCCTCAAGAATGTTTATAATGTTTTTAAAATTATTTATCATCACAAATGACAACAAAATTTTATTCTTTGTAAAGAATATAAATTATACATAAATATATATATATATATATTAAATATATTATTATACCACCCTCCATTACTTTATGGGGTAATACAAGCCTTATGAACATTTGTAAAATTCCTTCTTTAAATAATATATTTTTGTTAATTTATGATATTTGATTATGAAACCCAAATCTTTCCATGGATTATTATTTTTTTATGCATTATTATTGATATCATTGTATAGATTACTTATTAATATGCATAAAATGAATGTGATGGGTGGGACCAGAATTATAAATCCCTCCAATGAATTAAGTGATTTTTTATTCTCATGAAATTTCATTTATGGGGCTATAGACTGAACATAATAAATTTTGGTTATTTTTCTACCTTGTGATGGTGTCCGGGAATTTAGCCTTGGTTATGCTTATGACATGATTTGTATTTTTTACATAGTTCCTATGATTCCATGATATTATGATACAATGCTCATTAAACTATGTTTCTTTTTGAATACACATGTCCCTTCTCTTTTATGATAGCATGTTATTCATTTGTCTGAGATGTTATGATTCATTATTCTGTTGATTTACATATTAGTATTTTTATCTCACAATTATCTTTTATGTATCACCCAAGTTATCTTAGAGAAATTTAGGATATTAAATTTAATTTAGGATAAACCAATAGAGATTAAAATAATAATAACATGTTTTAGCTTCTATTTATGTATTATGAACCTAGTCTTCCAATGACACTAGGCCTTTATGGTCCATTTTTATATAAATAAGAGTTTTTATTTAATAATATTTAAATAATATGCGTGAAATTCATTGGTAACTATAGATAGTATTAAAAGAAAAGATTTTTTACTCATTGCAAACTTAGATGAGAAAACATTAGTGATAACCCTATGGATAATTATAAGGATAATAAAAATTATATAAAACTATCTTCTAATCCTGGTGAGGTAAAGAGAGAGTTTTTCATGAGTAATTACATCAATATTTGGATACTAATACTTGAATTAGTTCTCGAAAAAAATTATGTAGTTGTAATAAGTAAACAAATGTGCACCTGGCTCAACTAAAGAATTACCTAGTGTATGAAAAAAGTACCTACTCCATAACTAGTTTGACTCTCCTTGGGGATATGATTTAGAATTTTAGAAACTATTTTTCGAAAATTATGAATTAATTGAATGAATTTTTAGGTTAGAAAAGCTAATAGGAATCATTACCATAGATAACATAGATTGAAACCCCAAGGCCCATAATTCATGACATACTTATCATTTTTAATTTATTCCTTCTCAGTTTATATGTTTTCCTATAGTATATAAATTAATTCTCATATTATTTATTTGAATCTATGTAGTCAATTTTCAGAAATAGGAGAAAAAATTATGAAAATCAATTTAATGCTAAAGGTGATTACATCACTAATGAGATGCCTAATATAATCAGAATTGAAGTTATAGGTCTTATGATCATTCCAAATGAGATATCTCAAATTAAAATCAATAACAAGAATATAGATTAATTTACAAAAACATAAATAATGATAATGATAACATGTCAGGGAAGTTCAAGTCATAATTGTGGAAAATGAATGAAGATTATTTTTCATATATGTTAAGAATGTTTAATAATAACCTAGAATAATATCTAAAATATAGGTGTAGATGTTTTCAATGTGGAAATAAAGGATATAGAGAATGAAATTTCCAAGGAATTTGATTTATTATATGTGGGAAACATTGTTATTTTAAAATTCCTTTCTCAAATCCAAGGATTATTTGTTGAGGTCATGTTTTCTGAAAATCATTAAAGTGGATCGATTGTGGTGTTTAGGTTTGGGAAATCTATAATTATTTTTTCACGTTAATTAAATGATATCAAGTTATAAGAATCATAAAACATCAAAGGGTTGTTCTACAGTAGTTTTCATTAAGTATTTTCAAGAATATATTGAATTCTTCTAATGAACATGAATGGTAATTTATTTTTAATTTGATATTTTATTGGAAAAAATTGATTTTTGAAAAGATATTCTAATATATAGACTCAATGTTGAGGAAAAATTATTCAATTATAATTATTTGGTTATTTTGTAAATAATGAGATGGAGAGTAAAAAATAGATTTATAAATAATTTATTTGATAACTAATGTTATTTTGTGGATGCTGATCATATTTTTTGGAAAGTTATAGGATTTATAATAATTTGGTTTTAGATAAAAGGAATCAAACATTTCATCAAAAAACCCCTCACATTCAGCAATGTCATAGGGGTTTCTCTGAAATCTGAAGGATGACAAGGTTGTAGTGCCTACTACGATCCTGTATGATGTATTGGTTTGTATGGAATTTTTTTTCACAAACAAATTGTGGATAAAATTAAAGATAATTTTGTGAAAAATTTTAAAGGAAAAAATATTTTTTATTGTTTTGTATTTTGAGGAGATTACTGATATTTTTGGAGCAATTTTATTAGGTAGAAATACATATAAAATTTATTTTTAACAGAATGGAACTTTTTGGAGGAATTCTATTATGTTTTTCAATATTTAACTTAAATGGTATAAGATACACATTTAGGTTAAAAATTTCATTCATGTTGAGGTTATTGATGTTATTTAGATTATAGGGTAACATATTTAAGTCATTATCTATGTTAAACCTTTGGTTTTATTGTTTAATTTTTTATATTAATATATTGATATTAATTTTTTGTATTATCTTACCATATGCTAACCATTTTGGATTTTATAATGATATAAAGAGTATCTTGATACTCTTTTAGGAATTTTATGTTCTATTAAATGTTGAATTTTTAGCATCAAGTGTAATGAAATTAATAATGGATATTCATTTCCTTAGAGTAAGGGGTGAAGTGGAATTTGATCAAAGAAAAAAAATGAAATTGTGTTTATGTAATAAGAAGATATCACGTGAGTATATTTTTTAGCATTCTTTACCTTGATTAAAAAAAATAATTCCTCATATATATGAAAAGGATTGTGAAATAAAAATGTTAACATATTACCTTAATATATAAAAAATTTATGGTATCTTAATTCATCACATATTTATGGATTGATTATGTTAAACAATATCTATATCATTCAATTTATTTTAATCATGATCCATATCAGTCTCTAAAATTATTTATGTTTTCCTTTTATGTCCATATCTATAACTCCCACCATTTTTGCTACATCAAAACTTGTAATTATTTATTCAATATGAATTCAAAATTCTCTATATTCCTTATCAAGAGTATGTTTCTTAACCTATTTGATGATGTGGTTTCTAAACAAGGTGTTTTTGAATTTCAAACCCCAGGTTTCATAGATCCAGATGTAATTGTGAGGACATAATATAATTAAGAGGGTAAAATGTAGCCCCCATAGATTTTAAAATAGGAACATAATTATTGATAGTGGATATAAAATGAAACTCCAAACTTATAATATAATGTACCACCCCAATTCTAAAGGATATATTTAATTTACAAAGAGAAAATTTAATCTCCTTAATAGCATGTGTAACACAGAGCCCTAAATCTAAATGAACTGTAATATAGTTTTTCATTATAACATATCCATTAAATCAGTGTGTACGAATAGTAAGAAATAAATTATTAAAATTATATGGCTTATATATGTATAAAACAAAAGAATAATTATCTAATGATTTCAAATCATTAAGAATCATTTCAATGAAAAAAAAAATTTCCTGAAAAGATTTTTTTTCTAAAAAGTTGTTCCATCATGATTTGTGAACATCTTCTAAAATTAAATTTACCAATTTTTGTAAAATTAATTAAAAAATTATTTAATTTTTATTATCATAATATCAAATTTTTATATGGGTTAATTTTTTGTATTTTTCTAAGAACAATTTTTTTGATTAATAGTGAAAAAATATTGATTCTTATTAAAAATTTCAATTTAATTTAAAGTATTTACAAGACCCATTTTTTATGTATGTGGTTTTTAAAGTAATATTATTTCAATAATATAGTTATTAATCCAAATTAGGTCATTGGAATCATTTTCATATTGAATTTTGATATAAAAATGTTTAATTCTTTTGAATGTTTTTCCTTGGGAAAACATTTTTTCTACACATATTCGGGTTAACATTAAATTATATTATGAATCCTGTGTGAGTAAAATTGATAAAAATGGGTTTTTTTAGAATATTTTTTACTATGTAATAAGATTAAAATTATTTTTTCCCATGTTGAGTAGTTGGAAAATTAAAAAATATTTATCACGGTTAAGGTAATAAGAGGTTTACTCAGTGTTAAACTAAAAATATAAGGGTTAAAAAAAACTAAAAATCATTATAATTTCTATTTGTGTTCATATGTTGACCTTATATAATATAAGGTTATAAAATGGTCCATTTTGTATGCTTTTATAAGGATAAGAACATGGGTTTATTTCATTATTTTCAAAATTTTCAATTATGTCCTTTCCATACATATAAAAAGTATCCTTCTATTCACTCATTTTAACAATTAAAAACCAAATTTTATAAGAAAATAAATCCTAAAATAGATTCCATAAATCCCTATAATCATATTATAATCCATTTCATGGTCATAAATCCATCATATAAAGGCTTTTAGTGAAAATTAAAAGAAAATGTCCAAAGAAGAGGTAATATCCTTAACTGAGTGTTTTCATGTTTTTATTCAACATAATGTTAATATTATTAAACCATTATGATATAATAACCTAATTATATTCCATATATTCAGATTCTTTTTTATGTTAATAAACAAAAACAATCTTCTCATCCCACTAATGGGAAATAAAACGGTTGACTGTGTGTGTTGCGGAGTACATCCCCATGAACCGACGCAATTCCTTTTCAATGATCGCATCTCGTGGATTGATATACTGATGAATATACTGTTTATATATGACATTTAGTGATATTATTATTATTTTTTAATTATAATATACAATTTTTATTATTACTTTCAATTTCATAGAAGAATATGACAATGTTGCTCGTGTGTACGGTGTATTGACACCTCACAATGTAATGTCAATAGCTTTTAACCTACACTTCACATAGAAGGTAATGAGGATTAATTTAATATCTATATATTATAATAATAAAATATTCCAAATTACGAAAAAATATATATCATATACTTTCTTACATTACCATCTATTAAAAATGATAACGTCATTCTTATGGGTGGCGGGCTACCACCTTATGAAGTGATGTGATTATTATTTTTTTAATTATTACCACATCACATGATTTTTATATGTAATGGTATCTAATGAAATAATAATATATCTATTATATAATTATAATAATAAAAATATTAAATAAAACATACATTCATTTCATTATTATCATCAAAAATGAGAACATTACTCATGCTTATATATGTCCTACTATCTCCATGAATATAATGGAGTTCATTATTCATAAATATTTTTCATGGATTTTTAAGTATAAATTATGTAAAAAAATTACTATTAGTCATTTATTACCATTATTTAAATGATTAAATAACAATCTATTAGAAAATATTCAACTTACCAAATAGATTTTGTAAATATGATTCATTTATCATTAAAACATCCAACATGAAATTAATTGGTGAAGTAATTGAATATGAAATTGTAAAAAATAATATTAATGGAGTAATAAACCTATAAAATGTTATTTATAATAAAAATAATAATTTTTTTATATGGTAAGATAAGGAACACACGCGACGATTCAAGCATGAGGTAAGTGTTTCGTCTCAAAACATCCATCTTTTAGGCGCATGTTCTTTTATTTTTCAAATTTCATTTACTGAGTGTATATACTTAAAATTTACATATTTTATCTTGGATTCTTTATAAATCATTATATTTTATGTTACTGTTCATTTTCTTCAATATTTGGAGTTATGATTCAAATATAACCAAGGTCGTAAGGGTTTATATTTCGATCTCATTTTAATCAAGAATGAATATACTTGAATTTCTATTGGAAAAAATTATTCGATAGTTATATAATGAAATCCATTTATTTTATTATCCTTAGTTTATTCATAAATATTTCAAGTAATAGTACCATTTTACTCTCTTTAGTACTTAAAAATATTGAGAAAACATTTTTAAGGAAAATTTACTTTATTTCTCTCATTCATCAAAAACTCATTTCTATTCCATTTACATTTTTTCATTCAAAGGTTTTCAAATAAACATAATAATATTCTCTCATATTTTAATGTTATTTTTACCATTTTTTAATTTTTAGTAATTTTATAAAATCAATCTTGACGTTTATTTCGGAACGAGGTAATTCATGACGTTTTACCAAAAATGTGAAAGGATTATTTGTTTTAATGTGTCTGACATGAATGGTATTTTTTTGAAATTATGATAATTATATTACTTTAGTATTCCTTTATAATATTCCAAGGTAATTTTCAAATAAGCATTTATCCATTTTTAATTTTTTTTTCAAAAGTGATATTCAAGTTGGAAATTCATTTTCCTTAAGAATGTTTTAAATTTTTAAAAACGTTTTCCTATTCATAAAAAAATTAATGTTATATAACTTTTCAAAATCAGGTATATATGTCTCTTAAATATATTAATATCCATATATCCCTTGTTTGATGGGATAATACATTCATTATAACAATTTCTCAAACTATCCTTTTATGTAATCTCTTTTGATTATGTTATGATAGAATATTATTACACCCATTTATTTATATGTTTAGTTATTATTATTATGCCTTATGATCAATACCTTTATATACAACACATATTCATGTACATGAAATGAATGTGAAAGTTGGGATCTTAATAATATATCCCTCTAACAAAGTGTGTAATTTTTTAGTATCACAAGACTTCATATATGGAAATAGGGAGTGAACCAAATCTGCTATGGGACTCTGTCCTCCAGTTGATGTTGTCTTTGAAGTTATCCTTGACATATTCTTAAGTTCTATTTTATATTTCATCCACGTTTCCTATGATTCCATGGTCTTATGATACCTTGTTCATTATGATATTCTTCTATGATATTACTCATGAAACTTATCTATTATGATATCTTGTTATACATTTTACTCACATGTTATGCTTCCTTGAAATGTTTATTTCATTACTATGATTTTTAGCTCACCCATTTATTTTAGGTATTCCCTAGGTTATCCTATGACTATTTTGGGTCTCAAAAAGGTTTTATGATCTCACTATTGAGAATAAAATAAGGATGATATGTTTGGGATCACATTTAAGTATTATGATCCTTGTATTCTAATGAAACTAGGCCATTAAAATCATTGTGATATATTAAAAGATATTTATATTTAAGAATCTTGTAATATGTTTAAAAGTAATGGGTTGTTATACATTGTGAGTCCTTAAATAATAAAATCTAATAACATCACTTATCACCCATTGGGCATCTCAACCGCCTCAAAGACACGCTATATGATCTTTATATACAACATAGAATCATAAATACCACGTATACCCTAGAATGATAGAGGGTGTTAAATCATGAAATCCTAAAAATAGTTTATTGTGGTAAGTCTGACATCATACACACCACTGCTTCTAAGTGGTGTTACGTGATGCACCCTTGTATGTATGGACATGGACACATAAACCTCTTGATTAGCCTCAAGGTAATGATCAAATATCCCCTCCTGATTGTTTGGAGTTATTATAAGAGTATTATAATCCTTAGGGGTATTGTTTTCTTTATCACATGGTAGAACCATGAGACATCATTAAGGAAGAATTATTTTGAAATTATAAAACATAATCTTAGAATAACCTTTACTAACATAAAAATAAATATATTTGTTGCTTCAATAGGGAAAAATACATACAAACTTTAATTGTTACACCCTAAAGGACTACTAAAAGAGACACTATATGACCACTACACATAACTAGCCCATGTCCAATTCCCATATCATCTATACTTGTGTATTAGTAACATACATATATAATAATAATCAAAATTGTTGTAGCAAATTAATTATATTTAACTAATAATGTATTTGGGAATACACATGATATATTACCATTTATATTTATTTATATTAAACCTTTACTAATCACATATCTGAATAAAAATGTCATGTGATCATATATATTGAATTGTGATGAATAAATTTTCACAAACTATTCATAATGGGAAGATTAAATCCCATAAACCCTCAATTCACAATATCACTAGAAATTTATATGAAACCATAGCATAAAACCCCAAAAAAAGCATCCACACTCCCCCAGAAACTCAAATAATCACTAGAGAGGTAATATACAGGCACAAGAATATATTATTATCAAAGTAACAAACATTTATTGACAAATATACCATTCCCCAAATAAAAAGTAAATTTAAAAATGTCCTTAATAGAATGTTTATTTAATGACCTTGTTCAAAAAGAGTGATCTAGTGGCTCAAATGACATCAAGTTCCCCCCTCCGCACATACAAGAAATTACTAACTAGTTATGATGTATTAACCCATATATTGAAGATTTTAATCCATATATACATGATAAATATCAAAAATATAAATAGTTTATAGAATAATAAAAAATTATAATATTGTATGCAATCATAGTTGTTAGAAATCCATATTAGTTATGTCCCATGGTATAGAAAAAAAGAGTACATTTTGGTCATAACTTATTAGTACAAAGTGATCATTGCATGTGGTGGATTGATATATAGAATGATCTCAATAATAAGATAATTTGTAGTATAATTCATAAAATGATCCTAGAGTATGTCTTGGTAACACCAATTTGCATACCCTTCACCACTTATTTAAATCCCTAACATAGTCTCATTTCACATTATTAAATTCCATAAAATAATGTTAGTAATCATACATCATTTCATATATATTGTGTGAGTAATAAAACCCAGTATGGTACCACAAAAAAATTCTAAGGATAATTTTAGTTGATATATGTTTTTATATTCACTTAAAAATATTAATAAATAAGTAATCATACAACCACAGAAGGTTATTGTACACTAACTAGGACACCACAAACCCTGAATATACCTATCGTGGAACTATAAAAAAATTAAAATTCATTATATGACATATATGCATCTCAAAATTGGAACAATTCCTTATCACACAATTCATGGCCCCGTATCAACTTCCATACCAACATTATTTTTGTAAGGGGAAGTAAAAAAATCTTTATCCCATGCCAAACCATTTCAAGTAAGAAGAAGTTTATGAACACAATATTATTCTATTAGTCTTTAACTATTGGTGTGGTTATATAACTACATCACTTGACACCATCAATATCATATGATACCATTGTATCCCTTAAGATGTGGTCATGTAAAGATATCATATCTAGCATAAAATGAAAAAGGAATCAAGGTCACCTTATTATAACCAATCAAGATATGGTTCTATAAAATCCCAACCCTCCGACACCAAGTATAAAAACCTTCTATGGTTATTTTTTGTATTAATTCTAACTTAACCCATCATTTTCCACTCATATTATTCATGGTACTCATCAACACCTTTATAGTTCATTGGAAATATCTCTTAAACCCATACTTATTCCATCAAGGTCACCAATACGCTCACAAGGTTATGGAAACTCCTATTTGTCCATGATATATAATTTGAACCAGATTACCACAATCCATAGTGAAAGCTATGGATACATAATACCTCACCTAACTAACAAATATATATTGTGGGTGGGTTCCCAAAACCCAACTCCTTTTTGTATTTTGATTATCATTAAATGTATGCAGTTTGATAAATGCATGTGTTTATTATTTCCTTAATTGTGTTGACACTTAAACATAAAATATTTAAAACGTTATTTCGTCAGAATACACGTTATATCAAAATGTTAAAGAAGTTCACAACTATAATGACAACCTCTAGATGCTAAAAAATTAATCATAAATATATATCATACGACCTAGATACATCATACTGATGGGATGTGGATGATGTTTTATGCCTAGGTTCTAGGAGATCACAAGCATTGATACTTATTCTAATTATGTTCACACATTTTGATCTATAGTAGATGGTATCATGAGGACTAACCATTTAATATGAACATTTCATGCTTCAATTTCCATTGGTTATTCTTATCTATGAATTTGATTATTGATATCAGAACATGAGATCGTTATAAATATGTGCCGTTTTATCATACATTTTGATGAATGGAAAAACCTTGATATTAAATCCATGGTGAGGTAGATTTTATTGGGTTAATCATTAGAGGAACATAATTGGTTGAATGATTAATGTATAATTTGTCACATTGGAGTTGAGTTAGAGACATATCATGGGCCCAGGTTGACCAAGATGGTTATAACGTAATTAAATCCATGTACATGGTATAATATGGCGAAATCATCTAATGAAGTCATAAAATATATAATAATCAAATGGATGATGACACAAGTGGGAATCTCATTTTTTGAGAGATCATGAGATAAAGAGATTATAATAAAAAACATGTTTGTTAGAGGTAGTCTTAGATATGAAACTACATATCTACCTAGGGGTCATGATGTATTAATATAACCCACTCTTGGCCTGTGGTATGTGATCATTTATACCGAGATAAGTTCATAGAGGGTCCAACTATAGGTATATCCACATGTTACACCTATTCAGATAAATATGAGTTTAGGATGAAGTGAGACCCAAGTGCGGGGCTAGTGAATGCCCAAGTATTATCAATCACAATTAAAATAATTCAATTATATTATTTATGTTTATATTAATGATGATTGAATTTATTTTTCAAGGAATTCAATCATTTTCTGATCATAATAGTGAATAATAGAAATTATAATATTTCAAATGATGATAACATGTTTGAGGTTTGTTAAATTATTAAAGAATATTATTGGTAGAGTTAATGCTTCATATTTTCTCATCCAACATGATAAATATTTAAAAGTGTGTGATGAAATATTTTTGCTATTTGTAATTGAATTAATTAATCTATAAGTTTGTTCAAGGGTCTAAAATTTAGGTTATTACTTTACAAGGACCAAAATGTAATTTTTTAATGGATAACCTATGTATAGAAGTGAATTTTAGATTCTTGAATAATAAAATCTATAATTTTCAAATCAATTGAGCTTTTCACTATTATATCTAATGTTATAGAGTGATGTATCAGAGGAATAACAGGTATATATTAGTATTTTATTCTCAGATGAGTCTCTATTCTTAAAGTGATTGAAGGGACAATGTAAATATCTTCAATATCCCATTCCAGTGGCCCAGAATCATAGATCAATGATTTGGGAAATTTGGTTCCAATTTTTATGATATATAGGATTCATGTCATGGAACCTTCAAGTCATGACTTTTAGATGGTGACCAAATCAAATCATTTATTTCAACTGAAAAGGTTCCATTTATGGTTTCGTGCAATTTGTTTTATCCAAAATTGAATGTCAGGTGATAATTTGAGAAATCTTGGTAATGTGTTTTTTAGAATAATTTTTTTTAACATGAATCCAAAACAAAAATATAAAATGGTGTTTTTTCCATTCTATTGCTCCACCATGGGTTCCTTTAATTCGAATTAGAGGGTACATGCCGTTATTTAATTTGAATTTTTTAAAAAATTTCAATTAAAGTATCTATTATTCAGAAATATGGGTTTAATAGTGGACTAAATCAACATATCGTTTGTAAATATATGTTATTATGGTAAAGATATGATAGATAAAATATTAATTGGTTTTAGATTTTATGTGTGGAGACTTATAAGTTTATTTTTTCATTATGTTATATGGCTACTGGTTGTATGTATTTTCAGTTCAGAAATGTTACAAGTGTGTTGTTAGTTGGATGAAAATATCGATATATTTTTTGGGTTATCTGTTGGCTTTACCATTTACTGTATAGGCCTGAATTGAAATCCTAATAAATAAAACAAATAAAAAATCATATCATCACAAATTGAATAATATGATTTATTAAAAAAATTAAAAAAGATAGGATTTTGCTGCCAATTTATAGACTGTAGACTTACTGGACCTCCACATTTATGTGGAGGTTGATTGATTTAATTTGAAATATATTATATTATATATTATATGAAATTAAAATTATAATATTATATAAATATATATGTATATGTATATTTCCTCAAATAGATTCTTAACAAGACTTTGGGTTGACTATGTTAGTCCCGATCCAACGCACCCAACCCATCAACCCTATCATGAACCCTAAATTAATACAAAAAGATATAGTTTTGGTATAAACATAACCAAAAATGAAAAAAGGTTATGAAATTTTATTTATTTATTTATTTTTTTAAAATATTATTTCGTACCTAGCAAGACATAATGTTAATTATTGAAAATCATGTTAATGTCAGTCAAATAATTAAAAATTCACTACAGTTGAATTTTAGAGAATTTAATTTTTGTTATGAAATATAATTTCAAGTTGAATAATCATGATCCTAGATTTAAATGTACCTGTTTGGATCATTATTTGATTAATTTAATTATTACATTTGTGTTTTAAAATGTAATAATTATTTTATTTTGATGATCTATGCATTTCACCTCTATATTTAATTATTATAAGTTAATGGGTGTGAAAAATTAAGATATAAAATGTAGTATTTTTAATCCAATTAACACTCAAAAATGTGTGACTATACATTTTAATGATTAGTGGAGTTCATGTAAAAGAAATTCGATTCGAGATCTAATATGCACCAAAAAAGAGAAGTACATGGGAGTTATAAACAATATAATTTGAGTCATGTTTTTAGATAATAAATTCCTCTATGGTCTTTGGTATACCATAATTAACAACTTGGATTAACCAATATTTAATGCCTTATGAACATGTTATTATTTATATCATATTCATAGGTTATTCTTGTATTAATTTCGATTTAATATTCACAAACACATAGTATAGAAATAAGAAAACATGCCTAGATAAAATGAAAATTATCGGCAACTATTTTAAATATATTTTATGCCTATGTTTTGGGTGTGATTATATCTAAAAAGAATTTAGAATAAAAAATTATTTCATTTTCTGAGATTGAATTACCAAATCCATCAAAGAAAATATTAAGTCAATATACTCCTTCCATCGCTTGAATTTGGACACAACTGATTGTTCTAAGTTCTTGTCAACCCCAGTTGTGGGTACCTCTTACAACATAGTACATATTATGAGAGTGTTTGGTAAACATAACGAAATATGGAAGTAATGTAGTAGTCGTAGCTATCTGGATACTACATTAGAGTTGAATTATATAATAATGACAAATAATTCTATGCAAGATATGGGGAACCACTCAATAAAATAAGGAGTCACAAGTTAATACGATATCTAGTAAAAATACTACCATAAAATCTTGGAGTAGTGGTGATTCCATAGCTCAGGGTATAAATATTGGTTTAAGGATATTTGCATCTAAAATAATAAAGTGACTTAGTATTCCCAATCAAGTAGTTAAGGGCTACTAGAATTTTTCAAAATTTTGGGATACATTTAAAATTAACAAGTTGAAAATGTATACTGGTAATCAAGATAAATTACTAAATTAATAAATTTAGTCATTGTAGATCATATGAAAAACACCACTAATTCAATTTCAATATTATCAATATTGGATAAATATAATAACAAACTGGACATAACTTCTTGGAGTGATATCAATGCTTATGTATAGTATTGTTCCAGAGTGGAATATTTATGTGCCGGAGTCCACAATTCCTTTTGAGCCTCCTTGGGGCGAATGAAAGGTGGGTAAAGATAAATATATGAAGCATCTGGATGATTCAATTGATGTTTCGTTCATCATGTTATAATTTATATCCACTCAACTATAGAATGTTCAAGAGGAAAAATACTCTTTCCAAACGATGTCTTATATTTAATAAATACGAAAGGAGGTAACTCTAAAAGAATGTAAAGAGATATCATGTGATTTCTATAGATATATGCTAGAAGAAATGAATCATGCAAGATATCATGTACTCAAGATGAATTTTTACATTGATATACTTGAGTCCATTGGGTTTAAACTGAAACAATAACTAGAAATTGATCCCATTCTTTTCTCATTACCACATATCTTCTAATATATCACTGTTAATTAAAATATATATAACATGAATAAGTAACTTCTTGATTTATTTCATTTTATTCTCCAAGATGATATGTGTATGAATAATTCAATATCTTATATTCTTATAGTGAATACAAAGAATATTGGAAGAGAAAAAATGTCATAGGCTATTTTCCAGTCAGATACATTAATGAAAATTATATTTAAGAACCCATAGATACAAATGGAAAGAAATGAGTAGAAGACGGTCTACAATGTTTTTATAAATAATGGCCACTAGAAGAAGAATTTCATAGTTGGGAAGAATATGTGAAGTAACACTATTTCTTTAGCTATATTTTTCATCGAATAAAATCTGTCCATTTCTTCATATTGAGTAAAACATACTACTTGTGGCTCAACATATTATACAAATATAGAAACCAATTAGATTCAAGACAATTAAAAAGGATGAAGTTTATATCTAATTAGAAAATGTGGTGATACTAGTGGCATTATCATTTGGAGATTATCATCATTCATTTCCTAGTGGAATGGTTCTCATACTAAATAATTTTTATTCTGTACAATTTTTTACTAGAAAAATAATCTATGTGTTGAGTTTAGACACTGGGATTTATTTCAAATTTTAAAATAACTATTCCATTATGTATAAATATATCATATTTTATGGTATGGAACATCATAACAATTGGTTATATATACATAAACAAGAAAAAACATTTTCAATAATCAATGGAAAGTCTAGAGAGAATGACTCATGTCCAACACGCCTATAGCACTTCAGTCTTGGTCATGCAATTGATAAATGATTATGATAACTACATAAAATTGGTTATTTATAATTCATTTAATTTCAAACATTTTATTTATGTAAAACTTTTTTACAATGTAAAATGACCACATCACCTTTTAGTTGGAAAGGAAAAAGATCCAAAGAACCATTGGGATTGGTTTATACTGATGTATGTGATCCATTTCTAGTAGATTCATGGGGTGGTTTATCTTAATTAATTACTTTTTCTACTGACTATAGTATAAATGTATATATCCAATTAATGAGGCTTAAGTAAATTTCATTTATCATGTTTAAGGAATATCATAATGAAGTAGAAAATCATCTTTGTATGAATATTGAGAGACTTTTCTCAGATCGTTGAAGAGAATATCTTAAACAATATTTTAACAATTGTATAACAGGGTGTGGGATTTTTTCGTAACTCTCTATTTTGCACACACATTAGTGGGATTATGTTTATGAAATGATGAATAATCCAATTCATTATATGGTCAGATTAAATATTATTTATATAACTTTATTATTATATTTTTAGGGGTATGAACTATATAATGTCACATATACAATATACTAAGATCCAACTAAAATATCATATGGGATTCCATATGATCTTGGGTATGTAAAAAAATATAGTTTTTTACATATACAAATATGGGAATGAAATTATTTTTCAATAGTATAACTAGTAAAAAATTAGCATCTTAGAGTATGATTTTAAATTAAAAAGGTTATCCTAAGGTGACTAGTGGATATTACCTATAAAAACCTTCTAATAGAAAGGTGATTAAAATAAATCATGCTAAATTTCTAATAAGGGAATACATTTCATATTAAAATGGATTGAGAATTATTAACTTTGATGAAGTTGATGCTCCAAATGCACAAATGTTGTTATGATAAAAATATACAAATGAAATTATGAGAGATAAATATATTCTTGATACACAAATATTGTGTAGGTATACTAGAGAAGTTAGAGAACCATAGAGATGTTGTTTTCTTATCATCGGGTCAGGTGACACATTACTCATAGAGGACGATGAACCTCTAACATACAAGTATGTAATATATGGGAAGGATATTGCTTAATAGAAAGAAGGAATTCATTATAAATGGTGTCCAATTAATAAAATCATGTTTGGATTTTAGTGTAATATCAAGATGATGTTATACATTTTGGGTGTAAATGGGTATTTAAGAAAATGTTGTAAAAGGATGGTCATATGATAACCTATAAGGCATTCCAAATGAATAATAGTTTTAGAAACATCATGAAATTGACTATGATGAAAGTCTCTCACCAGTCTCTATGATAAAATCCATAAGAATGACATTTGAAATTGTATCATTCCATGTTTATGGAATTTGGAAATGGATATCAACACTACATTTATAAATGATATTCTAGTTACATATATATTTATGGCAAAACCCAGAAGGATTTATAATGTAAAATAGTTCCACTATTGTATGAAAACCTATAGAGATTAATTTATTGATTGTTGAAAGCATCATAATCATAAAGTGTTCATTTTTATGAGGCTATAAGAGTATTCGGTTTCATTAAAAATGAATGTGACACATGCATATATAAGAACGTCAGTGTTGGTTTCATCATGTTGCATGTTTTATGTGTTAATTACGTGTGTCTAAAGAGAAATGAAATGAATTTCTTGTATTCAGTGAATACTTGGTTAAATTAATTCTTCTCCACGAGAGGATTTGGATAAATATCATATATACAATGGATAAATATATATTTTGATTGTTCTCAAATAATGATTGAGAAAATTCAATCGGAATATATTGATAAGGTACTCATAGGGTACAGTATATAAAAATCTAAGAGAATAATTTTTCAAGTTTCACATGGAATCAATATATCCATGAAGATATTTCCCCATACATATGATCAGATTAAAAGACTATGTAGAATCACTTATGATTTATCAGTGGTAAAAATCATGTATTCCATGATATATACTAGGTTTGATGTTTTCATTTCATTAACCATAGTAGGAATATATTAAGAGAAGCCCGGAGAACTACATTGGGTAGCTGTAAAAAATATCATAAAGTAATTGAGAGGTATAAAGGAGATATTAATGTTTAATAAAAGAGATGGGGATTTAGTCGATAGTGGATACAGTGATTCTATATTCTCTAAAGATCATGATTATCTAAAATCATTGTTGAGGTGAATATTTTTCATGAATGGTGGTGTAGTAAGCTAGAGAAGCATGAAGCAGTCAGTGGTTACTGATTATATAGATGAATCTTAATATATATAGGCTTCTTATGTAGCTAAGGATTCATTTTTTATATGATTAATTTTTTATAGCATAGAATATATATTATTATGGAATACATTGTTACAATATATTGTGATAATACAGTAGTAGTGGTGCATTCAAAATAGAATAGGTCACACAAGAGGACAATGAATATAATTTTTATGTTTTATATCGTGATGGATTTTACTCAAATAGGGGATTTCATGGTTAATAGAGTATCCCTAGTGAATAATTTTCCAATCCCCTTAAATAAATCCATATCTCAGTTGAAACATAATTCTGATGTGATATTTTGCAGGCTGAGAATTATTAGTAGTTGACTCTAGTGAATGTGGGAGTGTTGTGAGTGGTTACCCTAAAACAAACACCTTTATATACATGGATTACCATTACATTTATGTAGTTTAATATATTTCTGTGTTATATTCTAATAAAATTGTTTTGGTACTTCTACATCCACTATTAACATGGTATTGTCCTTAGATTGCATTTTATTTTAAAATATTATTGTAGTTATGGACTATAATGAGTACCTAAATATATTATGAGAATATTATTAAATATTATTTACATAGTATAGATACATCATAAAGATAATACAAAGATCATACATGAGAATCTGGTTCTTGGGGAATATGATCATTGAAAATTATTCACAAGAATTTACCACTTTGTGATCTCGAGTAGATGATTCATAAGGACTCATGTTACAATATGAATAATGCATGTTTTGTGCTTAATTGGTTTCTTTTATGTATGAGCAATAGTATTGATCTCCAATCTTGAGATCTTTTTAAATTTGTACTATTTGATACTTTGATGCAATGAAAAAACCATGACTTTAAAATTGTGCTAAGGTTGCTTGTGTTGGTCGTGTCTTTAGTGGAGTGGCATTAATTGAATTATAAATATTGAATGTATCTCTTCTGAGTTGTGTTAGAGATATATTGTGGGCCTAGGTTGACATGGATGGTAGTACCTTCATAAAATACATGGTCATGGTTTGTGATGGTATGTCCATTCAAAAAGGTCATTAAATATTTAAAGCATCAAAAGTATTATGACACAAGTGTGCATCATGATTTCTGAGATATCACAAGATAAAGAGATTATATTACATAGAACATTTTCATTAGATGTAGTCTTAGCTATAAAATTCAAATTCTCCTTATGTGTTATGATGATTTATAGACTCTTATCTCATTATGTGGGTTAGACTCACAAGTATTTAGATAAGGACCTAGATGGTCACACACTAAGTTTGACCGAAATTTACACCTATTTAGATGAATAAGAGTTTAAGATGATGTGGGACTAATATGTGGGTTTGGTGAACTTCTATGTGTGATCGTACACAATAAAATAATTTTAATAAATTATTAATGTTTATAATAATGTTATTGAGTTTATTTATCAATTTATTCAAAAATAATTGATAAAATAATTGAATAAAATAAAATATTATTTTTTAAATGAACAAAACAAGTTCAATGTTTGTTAAATTAATTAGGGATCTTAAAGTCCGCATTTTTTATATTTATTTTATCACGTAATATTGAGTGATAAAATTGTTAAAATTGAGGATGCATTTATTGTTAAAATTGAGTGATTAAATGTTTGGAAATTTTATGACATGTTTAATTAATTCATATGTGTGTGAAAGCGTTTGAAATGATGGTTACTACATTACATTGACTATTGTGAAATTTTGGAATGTATAACATAATAATATAAGTGAAATTTAGACTCTAAAATTGTAGAATCCATCATTTTTTCTTTCGAGAGACCAATATGAGAAAATGATGTATGAATAAGGATGGATCAATCTCATTTTCATTATTGAGTCAGTAATCTTTACACGATCAAAGTGAATTCATAAAGCTCTTCAATTTCCCATTATAGCACATATGGAATTAAAAAAAATCCAAGAGCCATGTTGCATGTTTAGATGGTCAAGAAGATGTATATATTCGATCGTTTGATACATGTATTGCCAAAATGGGTAAATAAAATGGGATTTTTCAGATGAACAAGGTATCATTGATGGTTTCCTTCGGTTTTATTTTCCATGAATAAATTTAATTGCATGTGACCATTTGTGAAATCCATGAATGGGTTTTGTGGATCTGTTATTTTTAACATGAATCCAATCGTAATATCCTAAATTCTATATTTTCATGCTTCCTCTACACCCTAGTTTCCTTCAATATATACTCTATAAGGGTCAATTATTTATATTTAGTGTTTTCCAACAACTTTGATACACAATGAAGAATCATAATAGGAAAAAACTTATACTCAAATTCCTAGAAGCCCATAGAATGACATAAAAATGTTGAGAAAATGTAAATACATATTAGCTAAATACTTATGGATACCACTCCCCAAACCATGCCACCGAAATCAACAGAGATCCTCCAAAATCAAAAACCCTAAAATCCAAAAAATGGGATTATAGTATGGGGAATAAATATTTAGAGAATAAAAGGTTTATTTCTCCCATTGTGTAAGGAACATCAATCAAGGATAATCATACTGGACAGAACATCTATTGGAATATAAATGACGTTTTTAGGGATTAAAGATGAATGAGAAAGACCCCAAGGGAGTACTATTTGTGTGCGGTCATGGGAGGAGGAAAATTGGGTGTTTTTGAGACCCCTACCACCATATTATCAATATAACATAAATTAAAAATAAATAATGTATTTCATTGTGTCATGTACTCATTAGCTATGGTGAAACAACGATATCAAATGAACTGTCTATGAAAAGAGTGGAGAGGTCATGAAATTACAACCCTTACTACATTAGATCCAAGATACCCAGGTCACACATTATGGTGTGACCCTATACTCCACATGTCCTCTATATTAAAATGGCCTGGATACCTCAACGGAATAAATATTTGTCAAACTTAAACCCTCACTACAAAACAACTCAAATAATAGAGAAACAAACTCTATTATGTTGGGATAGACATTAACTCTATAATATCAATCTCAGTCGAGACCAAATCATGTCAAAACCATAATAACTGATATATGATCCCCTTTTATTGTATAATTTCATCCTCAAAACATACTAAAATCCCTAAATCCTGACCATATGACACTACCTACACACTAAATATCAGAAAATCATAAAAATTTAAAAAAATTACCAAACAATACACACCATAAAATTGAATGGGTATTACAACTATATCCTAGGATAATAGTTTCATAATTAAAAGTTTTTTATATTGATTTCCATATGATTGAAAATAATTCTTATAAACATTTTCCCCCACAAATGCATCAAAATCCTACATAAGGATTTATATAATGTTATATATTTAGGCTACCCAATTTTATATGTAGGATCTATAGGGGATGAATGGTTTTAGATATTTAATCTATGTAATGTACAAATTGATGGTGTTTGATGATAAAATCCACTATCTAGTTGAATATGGAATGATTGAGGGTTTGGTTGTTGTTTGAAATGAGGATTCAATGCCAAGATCTATTAATTCTCTAGTTTTGGATATATTATTGGGTTATGATTTATCATTTTTATTATAAAAAAAGATAAATATATAATATGAGGATATTTATAACATTATTGTGATATAAAATAAAAAAAATTGTTCATTCCAAAGGATTTATTATTGTAAATGAAAATAAATTAAGATGCTTCAAGGACTAAATTTCTCTAATAAATGATGATAGTATTACTTAGTAAGGAAGTAACATTTAATCATTTGGAAAATATAAAATCCCTAATCACATTATATAAATATTAACACTAGTTATTTCTAATATCAATAGAAAATCAATCATGTTTATGTCTTCTAAATTATTAATAATCATTCTAGTAGTAACTAATGAAGTAAAGGATAACTACATAGATGATAAAGATTGATTTTATACTTCATCCCTCCACATTTTCTCTAGTGATGATATATCCTTTTATATTTTGGTACATCCTAAACTGAAGAATGTACTAATGATTTATATGTTGAGATCAAAAAATAATCCAATGAATTTTATAAAGTGTAAAAAAAATTAATATTCATATTTCTAAATGATTAATTAGTAAAATATTATAGAATATGTTACCTATATTATTGATGACTGCCCCATCCTAATCTAGAGCTCAATATTGGAAAATTAGCTTGGAAATATCCCTAAATTTATTATCAAGGACTCTTATGTCATACACACACAATGAAGACTCTCTCAATCATATTTGTGATATATGTCCCTATTTTATGTTTTCATTTTTTATAAGGCATCAATGCAATTTAATGTTTATCTTAAATTGGAAATATTTCCCCTTCTAAGATCAATAATAAAATATATTATTATGGTAATAACTTTTTCATTTATTTTACATTGTGTATGGTTTTGGGGTTATACAACCAAATTTTAAAGAGACTTAATATTTATTTGACTATTATAAAAATTTATGATGTGGGATTATAAATTAAAAATAGATTTAAAATAGGAATAATAATTTGTGTGTGAGTTAAACTAAGTGTATTGTTGCAAGATGTATTTTTGAATGATTGGTGTGATGTAAAAATATTTTAAAATATGATTAGGGTGTATGAAATTAGATTTAAATTATGTAATTAAATTATTATTATAAATCTTTATATGTTGATAAATTTAGGAAAAAATTTTATATTAGAAAATTTATCTCTTTATGGTATGTTTTATATTAGGTTTTGTGTTATTGATTATTTTGATATTATTTGAAAAGTTTTTAATGGGTAAACTAAATGGTTTTTCATTTATATGTTTCGATGGAAAATGAGTATATTTTGTGAACATGAATGATATAGAATTAAATAACACTGATTAACTTAAAATTTTGATGTATTTTTTAATCTTGGTTTGGAATAATTTATGATGTGAAATAATTTTAATTTGTATAATTTAAATAATAAATATTTTTGGTAAAAGGAATATTTATTAGAAAGTGATTAGATTTTCATCTTATTTTTATACAAATTAACCATAATTTTTTAATTTAACATAATAATATGGGATGACTTGTTATCTTAAATACTCTTATTGATAATGTATTCGTTACAAGATGGTATATGTATGGCTGAAATGTGATTATGATAATATGTTCCAAAAGATTATTTATATTTCATAGTAACTATGATTAAATGAAAATATAGTATTATGAATAGGTATTGTGAAATTATTTTTCCAGTGTTAAATGTTTATCATGAATTGCTAAAATGTTACTTATTTGTATGAGAATAATAATTATACTGGAAGTGTTCCATTTGTTTAACATCATGATAAAATTGAATATAATTCTTAATGTGTTAATAACTATTGTTTTTTTATAAAATGATGAATATGTTGATATGAGGTTTTTTATTCAAGAAAGTTAGTTTTTTATGATTATTTAATTAATAGACTCTTTGATAATATATTGTTGTTATATTGGAAAATATATGATGGAATAAATTTATATATATAAATTGATCTTATTGTAAAAAACATTATTTATGTGATGAGCATGTTGGAAAAAGATAATTTTATAAATAATAACAATACAAAAGGAATTTAAAGTGGTCTATTAAATATCATAAGTTTATTTCTAAAAATTTTAAATGTAAATTTAATTATTATTATACCGTATAATTAAATTATTTTTCCCTTCTAAAATAATGATGATGTGAATGGTGTTATTTTAAAAATGATACTATTTTTAAAGGAATTTACTAGTATTTTTATTGAGATTTAAAAACTAGTGGGTTAAGACATTATTTAATTCTAAATACTAAGGTTGAAAAATTTTCCTTCAATTTAAAATTTATTGAATTATAATTTAACTAATTTTAAATTATTAAATTAAATAGAGACCTTATTGGTTTGGTGTTTTTGGTGATATTTTGATTTTGTTATGGTATAGGTAATTATAGTTATGGAAAATAATTTTTGATTTTAAATTATTTTTATTTGGTTAATTATATTTAATAAACATAGAGATAAAAAGGTATAAACTGGGTTTCTAGGATAATTATCATGTTCTATAAAATAATTTTTGAACATTCAATGGGTGCATCAGGTTTTGACTATATAAACATGGGGTTCTGAAGTTGAGTTGGGTAATATTAAATATTAAGAGTTATCCACTATGAAATAGTTGTAATATTTTATAATTTTTTTAAAGGATAATTTTTCTTTGATAATGAATGGGAGTGCTATTTTGGTATTTTTTTCAAACTAACTCGTGATTATTTTGATATAAATAGTGTACTGAAAGAATAATAACTATAGAGGACAAGATTTTAGAATTTTACTTGATGAAGTGATTATGTTAGATGATTTATTTCAGTATGTAAATTTTTATAGATGGGAGCCTCATATGAGTTATAATTTGGGTAAGGGGTTAATGAAAATTAAATCTAAGAATTGATATAATAAAATATCTAGTGAGATATTTTTTTTGTTCTTGGGAACTTATTAAAATTGTGTTTTAGAATAGGATGTGTACATAATTCCTCTACTGTTAGTGTCAATCAATAGAGACAAAATGGATATTCTCATAAATAAGAAGCATTATGCTGGAGATTTTATAACAATACTATGATTTTCAAGATAATTTTAAATTTTAGATGGGTTTTAAATGATTTTTTTTTGAAAAAAAATAGAAAAGAATATTTAGATGAGATCATTATCATGGAATTAATTCTATTATACATTTTCTACCATAAGTTACTTAATGGTGGTTTTCTATGTAAGGATTAACTAACATATTGGGAGAGTAAATGGTCATGGTAAGACATTATAGGGCTGATGTTTTACAATGTATGGTCTATGTCCATTGAGTCACCATTAGTTATTCACTAGGTACTCAGTGTCTATTACCAACCACATATTAATAAAAAAATTATAACATATATATCATGGAAATTTTTATTAAATTTTTCACCACTTCTAGAATAATGAATGTAATGGGAAAAAATCGTATTTTATATAAAGGTTTAACATGTTAATCATCTTTTTTCCTTATTGAATTTATAATCCCTTCATTTTTTGGGACTCATCATGATAAATATAATATAATTACAATGATTTCAAACTACTATGATGTGATTTTCATACTATAATGTTTAAAGTCGTCTATGTCCATCTATTTTAGATATGTTTAAAATTTATTACAATTGAGGATAGATTATATATTTGTTCATTGTGTGAATTGATAATTAATTAAATTTTATGTCATCTAAATCATACACATGAAATTTAAGTGTCCGATTTTATATGATAAATGTGATTTATATGTATGTTTTTTGAATTTATTGAACAAAATGGATTAAAATTAAATTAAATTAAATATAATTTTAATTAGAAGTATTATAATTCTTAAATGATTTCGTTTAAATGAAAAAACTACATTTAATGTGATTTTAATAAATTTATGGAGATTTTTTTCATTAATTTAAAAGAACTAAAATGAGAAATAATACGCTCAATGATTAAGATAATAATTTATAATTGTTATTTTCTACAACATTTTCATTAATTATAGTTTGTGTTATCTATATTTGTTTTGAACCCAAAGTTTATTATAAATTTTATTGTATCTTTTAATGTACATTAAATTGTAATTTTGGTGATATTTCACAAGAAATAATTGTGTTTATTGTGCTAGAACTGGTTATTTAATATTTTAACAATAGTGAATGAATGATGAAATATCATTTATGATAATAAATAATTTTAATCATTGACCAATAATTAATTAAAATGATGGATTTATGATAAAATAAAATGAATTTTTAATCTAGTAGTTATGTTATGGATCAACTAAAAGTATTTATATGTTTTGTTTTTTTTAAAAATTAATTCTTTTTAAAACAATTTTTATAGAAATTCCCATAAATAATAAATTACTTTATGATGTAATTCACATTTATTATTAATAAGACAAATATTTTGTATCGATTAGAAGGGACTGAGTTAGGAATTATCATTTTTTAATGATAAATAAGACATTATAAGGTGAAAATTATTGTTTTTAAAATGGTTTTATTCCGATTTTTCATGCTAAAAACTAATTAAGGAATCATAATCAATGATTTTGTTTTATTTTTTTTATTAAGTAAGTGTTTTTAAAAAATATTTATTTAATATTGCATGTAATTTTATTTTTTCAGCTATATAATTATTTTTAGAATAATATAAAACATGTTATTGATTTTTTATAATGTGGAATTGAATTTTATTTTTCTATATCATCACTTTGAAAATATTGATTATGAAATAGGATCGTTTTATTACATTCTAGAAGGTGTTACACATGTTAAAAAATTTGTTTTAATGCATAATTGTTTTTATTTAAAACATAATTGAAAAGTGAATATAATGGTATTTTAATAAAATAAATTGGAATAACTCATTAGTTCATTCTTTGAAAATGAATTGTATTGATCAATAAGATATAAAGTGTTGATACAAAATGATTGATGTTATTTTAAGTGATTATGTTTTTTATAATTTTTAATTGAGTGACTAATCATTAATTTGTATATTGAAATTTAATTTTTTATTTGAGATATTGTGATATATCATCTTTTAAAATTAATGATCTATGAGGTCAGCTAATATACATGGTAATCCTTTAGTAATCCTATAAGGTTATTTGTTCCATTTGTTTTTCTATGTGATATAATATGATTTTTTTGTTATGTAATATAATATACCTAGTTTAGATGTGTGATGTTTAGTGGTGATTTTAGATATGTTATTTGACATTCCTTTTGATAGGTGATTATTATAGATGAGATACAACTAGGGTTGTAGTTTTATTTTGTTTCTTTTTTATCCAGGTTATTCACTGATGATATGATTCTATCATAGATTTTACTAAGGTTAAACATATAATATATTATTCATTAGTTAATTTAATTGTCTAAGATAATTATATTATTTGAGATAACAAATACCATTGACTCTATTATATTTTTTTTATCACATTCCATGATTTAAATCGAGGCATCTATTTGATTTAATTTTTTTTATGTTGAGACATAATTATGATAAATGATTTTACAAAGACTACTTTTTGTTATGGGTTTTCATTCATGTTAAGATAATCCTTTAGTTAGTAATTATTGTGGTTTCCATTTACATGGTTATCCTTGTTCGTTTCTAGGAAAAATATTTACATATATACCATGTATTCAATATCATTTTCTGTAATGGTAATATATGGTTTTTAGTGTCTTAATAAGAACCTGATGAGTTATGTTGTGTGTTGTTTTTTCGGATAGATATGTTAATTCAATATTATATTAGAACATTAGACATATAATTTCATGTAGAACATTGGGTGATTCTTGGGATCATGTTATATTTCTACTAGGATTTGATTCACAACTTGAATATATAAATCTTCTGTATATAAATATACATTTTTAGTGATACAGGGATGGGATAGGGGCCTTTATGAGTAGATTATATGAAATAGTGTTTCCATAAAGATAAATTGGTGATGAATTTGTAGTCATTACATATAGTTATTTTTTTATTATATTATGAGACACTTATTGCTTACACCCTATTTTTAAACATTATTAGTTGTAAATTTACATGAATATTTATTTTTTATTAAATTATATTATACATGTGATTCAATTATATATAACTATTTAATTTTCATCATAATTATATATTACTATAATACATCATATGGTAAATCACTCTTCATGAAACTCATTTAAAAACTTTATGTTACTAGTAATCCTCTAGTGATTTTAGAGATAACTTGAGACTATATGGAACTTTAAATTGATGGAATAGTTATTCCAGGGTGGGATATTACACCAAGAATCTCTTATAAGAATATTAAAATATTATAATGTAAATTGAGTTTATTTATTGAATTCCTTTATAAAATATGTGAGTACAGAGATTTTATACAATATTTTTTCTTGGCCTCTATGGTGGATTGAACAAAAAACATTATAATCATAATATTGATTTAATTATTAAAATATATTAATGAATTATTAGGTTTAAATATTAAATTATCCCATTCATATTGGATATTTATCCATGTCAAATTATTATTTTTTCACTTGTATTCTTAATTTAAATTCTTACATTAACATATAGTAAATCAGAAATAAAACAACGTTATTCCTTTATACATGTAAACAAGGTAATAAAATTTATTGTTTAATGAGAAAAAAACATCATTAATGATGATCTTAATTAATGACTTAACCTAAACCACTCTCTAAGAAATCTATTAACTTTAGGACATTGGTTCTAATCAGTGGTATAAGATATAAAACATTCTTTAGAAGTATTTATTGAATAAAAAATATATATCACCACATCATAGTTTCCTTCACCTAGGAAATTTATATTGACATAGCTACATCAACAACCTTTACTATGATCTATTACATGAAATAGTCTGACTTTTAGAATAATTTTATAAATATATATAATACTAAAATTATTTAAAAAATACCACGATAAAAATTTGATTTATATTTACTTTACCATTAAAAAAATAGTAATATATATCTTTTAGATGTATTGTACAGCTATAACATAATAAAAAATTATGTTTGAATTTTTTTTTACCCCATACATGTATTTTTTTATTTTATGTATGAATAATTATTTTCTTCATAAATATATTGTATCATTATTGAAATAAAATGGTTTCCCTCTTTATATATGTTTTGTTTTCTGCCATGAAATTTATACCACATACTATAATGTTAGGTTCTTGTTCTCCAGATAATATATTTTGGGCCTCTATTTATCATCCATATATTTACTCTTATAAAAAAATTATTACATCATACTAAATATCCTATATTTTTTTTCAAAACACAACCCCAAAAAACATTAATTTGTACTCTATAATACTTATATTTGGATTTTTTAGAAATATCATCCATAAATTATAATTTTATACATTTCATAGTGTCTTAAATATTTAAGATGAATTATAACCATAAAAAAGGACTCAAAAATAAAATTTATCCAACCTAAACATAAGTGATTTATGCTTAACGTATGAATCCAGTGTAAAAAAGTGATATCAGTACCATCCATTAAAAACATTTATATTCTCCTAATAGTATTTTTTTTAATAAAATTTATACTAATTTAAACAAATTGGTAACACTAATTATACATGAAATTGATCATAACATACCATTATTAATATTAACCTTTATCCTTTAAAATATCTCTTAGATCAAGTTTTAATCTTCTCCCTACATTTATTAGTACAATCCTACACCGTTGCACCATCTCATTATTTTATTTTTTTTCAATTCATTCTAACAATTTTATAATGAAATAAAGTATTAGGTTCAAATTATACCACTTATTTTCTAATATTAACATCTTAAAATAAATTAGTATATCATGTAAATTGTGGATATCTAATTTTATTCCATAGAAATATTTTTAAAGATATGGTTAAACTATAATTTTCATCATATGATATAAAGTATTTTACCTTATGAGTGCATTGTTTATTACATCATCGATGACCTAACTCTACCTAATGGGACCCTATCTGAGTTTATCTAAATAATGGGTGCACCATCCGAAGACTATCTCAAATAAACTAATGATTGGGGACTAACACCAAGAAGTAAAATAAAATCAGGGGATGTATTAGAAATAGATAACACAAAAATATGAATAGATATCTCTAATATATAAAAAATTCATATATATCTATCACTTGAAAAAAAACACCGAGAAGGGAAAATGTATGAATGTGTGTAATTTCAACCAATCCAAAGGAATTCATTATAGTATATTCAGCTAAATAGAAATATATAAAAAATCAATAGTACTAAAAATAGAAACTAAAATTCTTCTGCTTGTAATAATACATCTAGCACAAAACTATGAATAATATCGTTAGTGGCCATTATATAGTATCTCCCAAAAAACTTTAATATTTTGATCACTGAAGGAATTAAATTTATATACACAAAAGCATAAAAGAAAACTTATTAGTCACTATTTATGGGTGGTTATAAAACTAAATAGTTTGATTCTCTAAAATACTATATGTTGAATCAACTCAACCATATATATGTTCAATAGTTAATAAATTAAACAATAATATAAAATCATAACATAATTATTATAAACCACAAAATCATCAAAACCTAGAAAATTTACACACTCAAAGTATCCTAAATATTATCAATAAAACCATCACTCACCAAAGAAAAAGGATTATAAAATTATAGACTATGTATTAGTTATATCAAAAGGACCAAAAATCTTTTAATGAGGATCCATGAATCATAAGAGATATAAATAATATCATGATGTTAACCAAGATAATTCTAGAGGACCCATTCTATTCCATGGGAAATTTTTTATCAAATATATTTTTAATTATAATATTGGTATGTGTAATTCCTAACACCATTGGTAATTTAGCTTCACAAACATTAATTAAATTTGACATCTTCCCACTTATATAGCTACCCAATGAGAAACAATTTGTAGCATCATAATAATATAATAACACCTTTGTAATTAACCTCATTTAAAATTTATTTTTTCCCTTTTCCTCAAGATCATTGTTTATTTAATTTAAGGTGTTTGATTGAAATAGGGTTTCTGGTTGTTTTGACCCTCATCCTATTGACTAAATTCCCTATGAGATTTCACTCTTTAAACAGCTTTTTTGTGTAGTTTTATGTTGATGAGACATTGTTTTTTTAAAGGGAACTAAACGATAGGATTAAAGTTGGGGACACGTTTTTTAGATCTAGTTACCGATAGGATTGGATTTTTTACTCACTGGTATTTTTTTGGTGCTTGATATTTTTAATAGCCACCAGGTACTCCATATAATCCTATTGAAAATCCCTTAAAAATGGAATTTTTAATTTTTGATGATTATATTGTAACACTACCCCCCCCCCCAATTTACCTTAATATTATCATCATATCTCTCCTTGTAATCACCTTTCTGGTTCCCCCTCCCCATCTATACAATCAGATTCCCCTCCTTCATCAATAGTAAATGTTTCATCTAGGTGATTACTAATTCTTGTATTTGGATTTATTTGGTTAATATAAATCCTATTCTTGAATCATTATATGTTACACAACATTAGGTAGGTTATTCTAATGGTCTTATAATTTTGGGATTGTAGAAAATTTGAAATATTTTATTTACTTCTTTCCTAACTGTTGTCGTAGTTCTACCTCAGTAAATAGAAAATAATGTCAGTATTTTTATTTAAAATATCCTACCCCATGATGGATGTTTTTTAACCCCCAATTCCTCTATTTTTTGTCACTATATGTGTTATGGTTGTGTAATATCTAGATTATAGAATAAGAGATTCTCTTTTTAATAGTCTTTGATTGGTAGCCTCTTCTATCAGTATCATAGTTTTATATTGTTTTTAATTTAGAGGAAAGGGGTATATTGACATATAAATAGATAAATTATTTTCATGATGAACACTTAAATAAAATTGCTTTTTGTGCATTCATCAATTGTAATTAGTTACCCCTTGTTTTTTTTATTGAACCCATTCCCTAATTGTACTAATTTGGATGACCCCATTTATATTAGTGAGAAAATCCATGTCCAGAGTTAAATTTCATGATTATATTGGTTTATATCATATTTATTGGATACTAAATTAAAATTATATTTTTACTGTATAATTGGGGTTCACTTTGTCCTAATTACATATGAAATTATTCTATTAATTTCTAAAATGTCTGGTTATAATAATAAGAACATGTTTTAGTTGATATGCATGAAAATAATGATTATAAAATGATTCAAAAATTATCTAAAGAACATGATTGATATTAAATTTTTCACAGGATTTAAAGTTAATTTTATTCATTTTATTGCATTCTTATGTATACCATTATCTAAATTATGTTATAGAAGTTCATTATGATGCTAAATGTTTTATATGACATGTTTATGCCTCAATTTTATTCCTTCATGCTGGCAGGTTTGACTTTTCATTTCATGAATATATGCTTATAGTTCCATCTTCAAATTATAACATGAATAGTATTTTAAAAATTTCATTAATAACATTGTATATAAATTTCCTTTTATTTCATTTTGTTGTACGTGTGGTTTTTCAGAGCATGTTTTGAAGGTTCTAGATTGGATATATGTTTACAGGGTACACATTGGTAAAAATATACGTATATGATATATTCCTCCCAATGAGAATAGGGGGGATCATATAATGGAGGATTTTATATATGTATAAGATTATTATATATAAATTATTTTATATGAAAATATAAGTGGATTCCTAGGTGAGGATAATGATGTGTGCGTGTGTTTGTGCATGTGTGTGTTCCTTCTTATAAGAGGATGTTAGTACTCTTAGGAAAGAGGGATGTTGATGAAAAAGTATAGTTCCTCACTATGATATTGGAGTGGCCTCCCAAGGAGGATGATTATAGACACACTCACAGACACAGACACTAATATATATATATATACACATATATTCACACATAAACACAAAAATTTACATGTGTGTGTGATTGAACACTGAAACCGAAACATCCCTAATGAAAAAGAACCATATTATGAATATTTATACTACTTGTATTTCACGTGAGGCTCCATGTAGGTTTTGTTGATGCCCCTAAAATTTATTAATTCTCTATTAAATAGTGATTTATTGATATGATTATGATTATAAAATCATGTCTTGTTTTATGTCCAACCATTACTTGGGTAGATTTATTTTTGTTCTTTTATTATTTCCTAATTGTTACCACTGCATTGCACACATGGTTTTTTGATATACTATATGAGGTCATGTGGCGAATTTCATGGGGAACATTGTACTAAAAACCTATATATATTTCTCCATAATGCATGTAGAACATGTTTTACATGATAGGGGTAATGATAAAATATCATTTCATGATGGTTGGGGAAATTAGAGAATGGGTAGTTGACCAAGTGGTATCCAAATTCACGATGGTACTTTTGGAGTATTTAGAGGTAATGTAATGCATGTACCAAGTGGATTTATTTTTTTGTCTTATATAATATCCCACACACATGGAACATAAAATTTCCCCCTTCAGGCTTTGTTTGGATTTCATTATTTATAGAGTGATTTTTGTATAGTTTAAGAAATTTTTTTGACATTATAGATATCATGGATTATGATTTGGAATGTACAATAGTTCATATTATCATAAAACAAATTGTTTCACATAATATATGGTGAAAATCATTTTCATGATAGATCCTTTTTTGGTCACATCGGTTCAGTGACCCTAATTATTTTTCTAAATTTTTGGTTTGAAATGTTTTTTTATTTTTAATTTTAATATTTGAAAATTATTTTATGTTCATAAGGTATTATAGTCAACTAGAATTTTTATATTTGAGAACATGGTTTAAATAATTACAACATAACATCCCAAAAAATGAGGGCTCATAGGTTTGGGACATGATAATAGATTTCATTTATGATCATAAGGTCTCAGGAAGTAACCTATAAATATATCTAGATATCACATTTAAGGTTGAATTTTGTGTCACTAGAAGTAGTCCTTTATCTACTTTATATTTATTTGGTTTTTTAATAATATTTTTGTTCCATGATTCATGATAGGTATCAACAGGTAGGAATAAGAAGGATGAAATACTTTTTCACCTTAATTATTATTTTTGGTTTTATATTTTTTTATGGATGAAATTGATGATTCATATTAATTTAAATAGTAACAAAAAATAAAAATCTTTAAGTCAAGGTGTTCCTTAAAATGTTTTAAAAACTTTATTTATCTAGAAAATATTTAATTTATAGAATTACATGTTCTAAAAAAGTAATATATATTTTTTATAAATGTTTTAAAATCTAAACTAAATTTTTGTGGGTAAAACATTCATTATTATGATTTATACAAAATTTGGTTTTTCATATCTTGTAGATTGTGTTTTAATGTGTAAAATCACTAAATAAGTAAAAACATAAAAGAGATAATATGAGGTACACCCAGATAGTTCTATTATCTTGTTTAAATATATATAATATTTGATAAGGAGATATTTTCAACTATTTTATGTTTTTCCCTTGTGATGTGGGGTCTTGAATTTTGAGCATTTTTATCATTTGATGGAATTATATGTATGTAAATTGTCATATAAATTACATTTTGTTGTGAATATAAAGTAGAATTCGATTTATTACATTATAAATACCCTTTAGGTTTATATTCTTATAGTGTTACGTAATAAATATTAAAAAAATCACATGTATTACAAAGTGTAAAATTCTTATTGGTATCCATTTTTTCCATGAAACAGAAAATTTATGAGATAAAATGTTTTTGTTTCGTGAAATTTATTCAAAAAATTTATCAGGACCTATTTATTATTCCTTATAATTAGTAAAACCCTATGAAGAAAATTTTAAAACATGAAATTAATAGAAAATATCATTAATGGACATAAAAAAGAATGAAATTGTTTGTCCATGAATAATTATAAAAATTATTATTTTATAAATAAACTATGGGGTTTATATATTACATTTTTTTAACCAAGAAATAAATTTATCTACAAAATTATTTTCATAATACATTTCATAAGAAATATTTATTTCAAAAATAAACACATAAAATTCTCTTTGAGGACATTAATAACTTCAAAAAACAATTTCAAATTGTTATAAATTTCTACCTTAAATATTAGTTTGTACATTCCTTTAAACATAAGCTCATTATCATTTCTATTAAAATCATATGATTTCCATAAAATCCATAGAAAAAATATGTAAATAATTTAGGAAAATTGGGGAATAATATTTATATCAGTATTATAAATGAGGTAATATTCATGGTTAAAATTATAATAACATTCATGATTACACATAAAACAACCATTATAGTTGCACTTCGAATAATATTCCTGGTAAATTTATAAAATCGCTTAATAGATATATAATTTGTTAACTCTGTCCCGCTATCCAATGAACTGATGTTCTATAACTCGCTCATCCACCCTCATATTATAATGAAACCAGCCATCATCAAAAAAATTTACCAAGATCCATAATATAATATATAAAATAATGTTTCCTAAAAATATTCTTTGAAAAATAAGAAAAAATTGTTAGATATTGATATCTCTCTTTCCTTTAAATCCAATTTTTTAAAAAAAATTCATAAAAAAATGGAAGGTTGTTTTTTCTTGGAATTAAACAAGAAATATTATAATAGAATCTATACATCAAATAACTGTTATGATGGAGTAAAAAGTCATTTTCACTATATAATTTAAAATAGAGCATTACTTTTGTAATTTATAAAGAAAGTAAAAACGTTTCATAAAAATCCTCCTTTGAAAAAAAAGGAAAAAATGATAAGAGAAACAAAAAATTTCCATTATAATTCAATTATTTCTATATATATATATATATATAATTTATTCTTTAAAATGTAGACATGGAAGAAAAAGAGTTGGATGGGAAACATTAAAAAATGCTTTGGAAAAGAATGTATCCTTCCCTGAATCTAACTCATCATGTACGTTCTTTATATTCCTAAATAATAAAATTATTTATATTTATTAATACTTTGATAACCTTTTTGAGTATATTAATTATTTTATTTCACATATTTATATGTTATATATAATCTATTACGATGACATTGATTACTTTGGAAAAATTTGGCTCATGTGGCCAAAATGACTTTGGTAGGTTGACTATGGTCACATATTTCAATTTAAAATAATATAGAATTTAATAAGAATTTCATTATCCTAATTTTTTACCTAAATTATACATCTAAAACCAATGATATTTCTATGAAAAATTATCTATGTTGAAATCACAGAGATGGTAGTTCGCGTGTACTCATGAGTATCATGTCTATTTTTCAATGATTATTATGGAAAGAAGGTAAGTATTATTTTAACATTATATAATGATAAGGATATCAAAAATAAAATATAATTTTTTTAAAAAAACATATACATATCATCCAGGTTATGTGGTGGTGAAAAACGAATTACGTCACTTCGTAGTGGTTGTTATCCAAATATACCCATGAATGACATTATAATGTTTTAGTGAATGGAATGGTAATAAAGAAAATAATTCATTTTCTATTTATAATGATAAATATTTGTAGAATATTATATATGTATATATATAAATTATGAATATCCTTATAACCATGACTGATAGGCAGTGATATAAAAATAATTACATCGGTTCGCAGGGCGATAGTCCGTCATACACATGAATGGTTGATTACTTTCTAATTTGGCCAAGGGTTGATATGGATATAGGTTATAACAACATAATAACATATAATTATATATAAGATACTACTATTATTATTTTATCTGGTGTTTAAATGATTTTATGGCTCTAGAAGAAGTAAAAAAACTAAATCATGTAGTTAAAAACAATAGATATTATTTGGAAAGTCTCCATTGATTTATACCCTGCGGCCTATAAATAAGCTCATTAGAATAACTTGTTAAATCGTGATATTTATATAAAAACAATGGAATGTATACAAAAATCATGTATGTATATTAAGGCCAAATGTTCATAACACTCATACAAATTGGATAACCGTCACTATTACACATTGAATAACCACTACTATTACACATAAAATATCCATCATGCTTGGAATAAGAATCATGTTTATTTACCATAATCTCTTTTGAGAAACCTAATTAGATAAAAACGTCATTTTAAACAATTAATTAGAGATATATAATGGTCTCACATTCCATCTACTTCTAATGTAACAACATGTTGTCATAAACAATGTCCCTGACTTGTAATATAATACATAAAATGTAGTATCATAAAAAAATTATTTTCACCCATAAGAAATTATCTTTTGCTATTGATATATACCATTCCTTTATAACCAATTTCTTAAAAATAAAAATCATAGAAAAAAAAGAATTATTTTCTTTCTTTAAAAAAACAATAAATATTATAATGGAATAAAAACATCAAATAATTGTTATGGTGATGGGAAAAGTCATTTTCAACATATATGTTAAAATAAAACATTCCATTGGGATTTCATTAAGAAAGATAAAACATTACATAAAATGATACCATTTTAAAACTATTGAATGAAATTCAGAACAAACAAAAAATTTAATTCATAATTAACATATATTCTTATAAATACATAAATCATATATTTTTCAAAATATTTATGAAGAAGAAAAATTGTTGGAAGGGAAACATTAAAAATAATTTTTAAAAGAAACTCTCTTAACATGTGTCTAAATCATCACAATATTGTTTATCTTCCAAAATAAAAAAAATATGTTAATTATTAAATTCATTTATAACCATTTTTAGGTTTATTGTTCCTTTTGTTTTAATTATTATAATGTTATATATAATCAATGAAGTTCATGTCAGGTGTTTTGGCGATATTCGGCTCATACATCCAAGATTACTTTGGTAAGATGACTATAGTCAAAGAGGTCATTGTTAATTAATTTATAGAATAATAAAAATGGAACAGTTACCATGTTTTTATATAAAGTATACTTTTAAAAGAAACCATGAATTATTTTTAAAAAAACGAACTGCCTTAAAATTATCGAGTTGGTAAGTCATATGTACGCATGAGTAACATTTCCATTTTTCTAATATCATTATGGAATGAAGGTAAGTATTATTTAATAATTACATAATTATTATTATATCATTAATAAATATATTTTTCTTTAAAAATAATTATATATATCATCCATTGGATCTAGTGAAGAAAAATGAATCACCTCAGTTTTAAAAGGTGATTTTTCAAACATTTTCACGAAAGAATCTATCATTTTTCAGTTAATGGAATTGAAAGATAGTAAATATTTATTATATTTTATGAATTATTCATTTTTAACTAATAAAATATGTATTTATAAATTTAATATATCATTTTAACAATCTGTGATTGGTGGTGATGGAAAATGAATTACATTGATTCAAAAGGTAGTAGTTCTCCTTACAAATAAATGATGCATTCATTTCCCATTTGATGGAGTTTGGATATTGATACATGTTATGTCATAATAAAAAATTAATAGTATATGATGGGTACTAGTATTATTATTTTAGCACAGTTGGAGAATATTTTATGGTAGTGTAAGAATAAATAAAACTAAAGCATGTGGTTAAAAACCATACATCTTCTTTGGAAAGTCTCTATTTAGTAATACCTTAAGACCTCCAGGAATGGTATTACACAAAAACGAAGTCCTCTTAAACATTTTAAGTGGTGATAGAAATGTTTTTTTTGGGATTTGAAAAAACTAAAAGGTTTTTAAGTGTAAATAATTGAGAAGAAGAGGTGTCCTTTTATAATAGAGGGGTGTGGCACTCTAGAAATTTCTTAAAGTATTTAATTAATATAAATTTAATTTCATAAATAAATGGATGTAAATAAATAATATTCTATGAAAATATGAGTATGATTCTATTTTATCTCAAATACTAAAATTTGTAAAATATTGGATCACATTTTTTTCTTATCGTTCTATTTTAACACATTATTAACCCTTTTGATAATTAATGTAATATTTAAATTTCTACCCTTAAGGATTAATAATTTTACCACAAATTGAAGAAAAAATCCATAAATACATGATGGTTGATTTAATTAATAATATATGATTCATTTTAAAAAAAATTAATATTTTTTGGACTTTTAAATCATTTAGCACAATATAATTTATTATAAAATATCATTAATGTCAATTTTAGAACTATTACATTATATTGACATTAATAACATCAATACATTAAATGAATTAAAATTCATTACATACAAACCTCTTTAGTGTGTCATGATTATCTAAAACAATCTTTATACATAGTGTTTCATTGATATATTTTTATTTTTAATATTTTTAAAATCATTTATTTTTTCATTAATAGAATATATGCTACATCAGCGATGCATAAAATATTAATGTAATTATTTCTCATATAAAAATTAAAAATATATTATCAGGATAAAAATTAGTTATATTTCAATTTAATATTTTTAGTTTAACATCTCCTCTATTTGTTACTATGTTGAAAATATTATTGTTAGTAAAATAATGAGTGTGACATTTTTGGCCTTATATTCACTTAAATATAGTAAAGGTAAAAATCATGTCAAAAGGGTAAAAAATAGCCATATATTTATCATTTTGATTATTATAGATGATATATAATCATCCGAAAAATTAATTCATCTTTTTGGATCATTTTTAGTTCTTATCATTTTATTTTTGACTTTAACTGCCCAATTTACGCTTTACCGAGGTAATAAAAATTACTAATGTTACGATTCATAATGTCTAAAAATTAAGAAAGAAAAATTTACAAAAAATATGACCTGGTGACTAAAATATTTAATCCATCTTTTTTGATTCAAATTTAAAATTTTGACTAATTTAATAAAAAATTAACCTTTAAAAATGTGAAGAAACCATATTTTTGAAAAAAAATCATTTTTATATAAAAACTATTTTTATAAAAAATTCATGTATAAAATTCATTAAAAACCCCATAATTGGATTATTATTAATAAAAAAATATATTTTAAAACTAATAAGAATTATATTTTTAAAAAAATAATAAAAAATAAAACACAATTTCCAATAAAATCAATTTTTTTTACTATTTATTGAAAGAAATAATCTTTTCGGAAAATTTTCAAAATTTTAACCTAATAGATTTTTTCAAATACATAATTCTAGAATTGAGTTGATTTTTATTAATTAAAATTATATAACATTGAAATAAATATTATAAATAAAAACACATAATATATAAAACCCAATTTCGTTAGAAATAATTCCTTTTAATTTTAAGATAAACAAATAATAATATTTTTAAAATGAATATAAAAAAATAAAATATACCTAATGAATATATTAAAAAAATTTCTATCAATACTAATTTTTTTGTTACATCATGGGTCTTACATATCACGGGGTTTTCCAAGTTTCATGTGATAGTTAGGTATACCACCATATTTGTCACAAATATTCACTTGATTTGAGAATTCATAATTTTTATAAATTATTTTTTTATTCAAAAACATCACTTAAAAGGAATAGAGCTGTTGAATAAATTTTTTTGATTCAATAATTTCACGATTATTAGAAGAAAAATGATTTAAAGATTGAATTTTCATCAAAAAGATTTTTTTGTTTCAATGATTATAATTAAATTTGAATTTTAAATACATAGAGTTAAATCAATGAAGTCAGACACTTTAATTTAATAAGGGTGATTGAATTAAATTATGTTTGATGGTATATTAATGTTATCTTGGGAAACTAGTCTTATAAGTCATGAAAAACTTGTATTTTGATGGTGTTTGTTTTCTAATGTTTTGTTCCAAAAAAATGTTTACTGAAAATTATTGCTTTTCAAAGAAAATGATAATGAAATTCACTTCATTGCCTTTAGTGGGGATTTTAATGGTGTTTTAGAATGTTTTTTGGATAATTTTATTATGAATGTAAATAGCTACTAAATGATTGTTTTATATTATTTTAATTCAAAAATTTTATGAAATTCCTTAGGTTTGATATTTTGGGAAATTTTGTGAATATATTTGATAGCAGTATGATGGGTAAAAGATTTTTCAGAGGAAACATGGCTTTAGAGAGGGGGTAAAAGGAAAATATATATGTAGTGGAAGCTAGTGGTCATTGAATACTCTATATCTTATTAATGGTTACCTGTTAAACACAGTATAGGGGAATTTTTCACTGGCCAACCATGAGATACCTGGTAGAGTCTTTATTAATATTATCAAAACAAAGATAGTTGAATCACTTATTTCCCCTTCATACATGTTAATCCCATTTGGGGTTATCTGAAAACAAATATTTCCCGTGCAGTTATCAATGGGGGGATTCTCTTTTCATCATTACTCTTCATCACATATCTCCAGAAAAATTTAGGGTTTAAAGGTGGTTCATGATCTTTAGAGCTAAGGTAAATATCTATCTATTATCTTATATCTCTTGGGATATTGTTTTTTATATTGTTCCTCATTTCTAGGGGAAACAATTTTTTATTTCCCCATGGTATGTAGGAACACCTCATAACAAGGTTAATTAATCACATTTAGTTAATCGAGATATCTATAATTTAACAAAAATATTTCCAATTAAACCGTCGTGGATTCATTTTAGAAATTATTCCATAGATATATTGGTTTTGACTATTCATTATATAAATTATAGTTCTCCTAATATGTTTCCTGGTATTTTTCATCTAAGTAATAGTTCTAATGGGATAGAGTTTATTGATAGGGTTAACTATACATTCATATTGTATAATTTTATTTTTATTTTTTTGAGGGGATATTCATGAATGGGGACTTCCATACTGATTTGGTAAACCTAAAACATTATTTGAGGGGTTTAGTTTTTATAATGAAATGTATATAGTTGTGTTAGTCATTTTCACGTTAAATTGAGCTAACTATATTGTGAAATGTATGATCTCAAGCCATTGAAAATGGTTTTATTAGTAATAAGTAATTTTTATGTATTTGTAATGAAATAGGAAAATGTATGTTTAATGTTTTCCTAGTGATAATGTTTTTATTTTCTCAAACTCTAATTAAATGGTTAAGGGGAGTATGTTTGAGGTCCTGGTTAAAAATTGATATGTATTTAGTTTGTAATTTCTACGTATTCTATATCAGGCAATGATTGTTTTTCTACTGATTAAATAAATGAGTTTTTTTTAGGATTTAGTTTTTTCATGTTCCTTGAAAAAAGAAATTGATGTAGTTTGTCATAGAATTTTTGAATACATGGGTTTCCCAACAATATTCTGTAATTATTCTAAATGTTTTAAATAATGGCAGTTTCAGAATATTTTATCATTTTCAACCATATAATGTGATACATTATTAATGAATATCTATGATTTGGATGAAATAAATTTTTACATAGTTTTGGATATGGTTATAACGATGATTTTAAAGTCATTTTGTTAATAATGGTGTTCATTTATAAATTTTTTTATTTGTTTTTTGGTGAAGAGGAATTGATATTTTTAGAAAATTACTTTTAATGATGTTGAAATTGTTTTCTTCAATGAATGATTTGATGAATGGAATATTCAACATTATATTATTTTCTAAATAATTGTAGAATTATGTTATTAATGTTCAATTTAATTTTTTACATTTAGTTTTTCATTAAAAATGTGTTTGAAAATTTCATTTTTTATGATGAATACCATAGAATGTTGGTAGTTTTCTCTAATTTTGGGAATAAATGATCAATTAAAAAGTAATTTTTGAATATCAAAATGTGTAGTTGAAATTCAATAGAATAATTTAATGTGATTATAGTTTTTTATTATATTAAGAACCCTATATTTTAGGTAAGCATATTACTTGGGCATACATATAGTATTTTCAATAAATCATGGTTAATAAGTAGTTGATTATAGACTTAGTAAACCTCAATGTTTATAATTCATGCATTTACATGTCTCTGTGTTGAAGTCAAATTTGTAGTTGAATAATTTATATGTTTTCAAAAATTATATTTAAAGTTCTAAAATAGTTGGTGTAAATCATAGACCTGGTTTTGAACCTTGTTTTTGAAGAGCCTAAACCTAGGATGTTTGCTAGGCTCAGGTCAGATTAATTGTTTAAAAACCAAATTTGAAAAGTGGTATAATTACTAATTAATGTGTATATCTATAGGGAATGAATGAAGTCTATTTGTGTGGCCAAGAAGGCAAAACTAACTCTCAAAAAAACAAGCATTAATAAATGATGTTATCGATGGTGGCGTGGTGATAGTGAAATAATGCAAAAGTATATAGAAAAAATCAAGGGAAGAAATAGTTGATCAAAGGAAAACAAGGTCAATAAATGTAGATTAGGTTACATGGTTAACCAATTTAGAAAAAAAGTTCCATCATTCATTTAATGATATAACGAGATAAAAAATTTATTAAAATGAGTTTGAGCAACATTTTGGGTGTTAAACCTGTGATCCGATGAATTAAATATTTTTTTAACTATAATACATGATAAAAAAAGTGGAAATAATAATAAATGAGCCAAATTTTTTTATTGAACATAGTGTGGTGCTCTAAATAATGATCTCTAGATTAAAAACATGGTTTTTATTAAATATAGTAGAGGACATTTTTCATTGACTCTTTATATTTTTGAAAAATGAGTGCTACAAATATAGATTGAAATAGAAACATTCATCATTTGGAAGCCGGAATAAACTAATAACAGTTTCTATATCAATATCATTCTTTAAAAAAAACATAGAATATTGTCATGTTTAGTTCGGTTAGATTAATTTTGTTTATTCTAGAAAAATAAATTAAAATAAAGAAATAAGAAAAGGAATGAGAGTAATATGATTTTAATCTATTGATCTATTCATGTTCATTCTACGATTATTCATTCTAATCTCTACATTAGGATTCTCAAATAATCTCTCAAAAATCTCCCATTTCAAATTGATTATGTTCCTCGTTGTCTCCCTACTCTTCCAAATATTCCAGTTCCATCTATATAACAAATATTTCTACAATAATCCACATCTCTAATGTAGTTTGTTCACCAATAAGAGAGTTGAATGGTGGGAAAAAAAAATTATTATACTAAGAAAAAAGTTAAAATGTAACCCTCTCAAACCCCCCATTATTCCTCACACATGGATCTCTCAAGGCTCTCTTAGATGGAAGATATAAATTGGCTCATTTGATGTTGGCAAGAGGCACTCCAAGGATGCCTTATATAGCTATGGTAGGAGGAGTTCATGTTTTAGAAAACTCCTCCACCAATACCAACCATTCATTGGTCTTCAAATATGGTTCCCACCAACACATTTGGAAAATCCAATGTTTTCTAATACAATAGTTACTCCACATGTGAAATAAACAGCCCCGAAATGGATGTCCTCCATAGTGGGTCTAGTTGTTGAAATATCCACCAACCATAGAAGCTGAAGAATATCCATCAATTCTCCCCCTCCAGCTGTAATCCACAGGAGCATCTTAAAAGGTCTTGCTTCTCCCAAGGGACAACAATAGTCAACATATCCATCGAGTTCTCCATTTTATGGAACATTAGAAGTCATAGAAGTTGTTGATCCATCACTTCTCATATCCAATGATAGAACATGTTGACATTCTTCATCTGGGAATGGTACATGGAGTTCTTGATCATTGTAAATGCACTTATACTATCAAAATGAACCATGTACTCCTTATAGATAAATCCAATATCCTGGACAAAAATATTTATCCAAAACATCTCTTTGACATCTTGTAAAGAATAAATTTACTAAAAATCTGTCATCAATAAAGAAACTCACTTTAGAAACCTTGACTATCATGACACATCACCTCTGACAAAACTATAGTTGTATCCTAAGATAGAATTATTACTATCAGGATCTCCATCAAAATATGCATATATATATCCATCTAAGAGAGGTTAGGCTCCCCCATATCACATACATATCATTGAATTAACTTTTTAATACCTCATAATCCACTTGACTAAATCCCCGTGTTACTTCCAATGATTGGAGAGAAACCATCACACGAGTTCCACTATAAGGTAAATGGTAGGTCTCGTACTCCCTATAGTGTACATAAATCATCTAAATCCTAAGGAATATGGAATCATCTCTATCACCTCAGTTTCATTCTTAGATGAAATGAATTAAATCTTTATCATCTTCAAATATACAGGAAGAGGAATTCATAAAGGTTTTGTTTTCTCCATGTTTAAACATTTCCGAACATGTTCAACATACTTCTCTTGAGATAGCCATAACAACTTATTCTTTCTGTCGTGAATGATCTATAATACCAAAATCTACTGAGATTCCACTATTTCCTTCATATCACATGATTTGGATAACTCCTTCTTCAACTGGATAATTTTTACATTATTCGTTCCAATTATCTACATGTAATCAATATAATGTAGAATAGAAACAAAGTTACCATCCTGAAATATCAATATGTACACCAACTAGTCCACCTATGTCCACTTTTATCCATAACTCACCATGAAAGAGTCAATAATTTTGTACCACTATCTTGGAGCTTGTATCAGTCCGTACAAGCTATTATTTAATTATAAGAAATGTTTTTCTTGTATAGAATCTTGAAAACCTTTATGATGCTCCACATAGATAACCTCAGAAAGGTCACCATAATGAAATGAAATCTTCACCTCCATCTATTCTTTTTCCAAGTCCATGCCATTTACCAATTCAAAAATACTTGGATTGAATTCATATTCACCACGGGTTGAAATATATCATCAATGTCAACTCCTTTCTTCTAATGGAGTCCCTTGATAGCTGGCTGAGCTTTATACATAACCCCCTTTTTTCTGCGATCATTCTTCTGCCTGCAAACCCATTTTTCCACTATTAACATCTTACGTTTGGGTAATTACTCATAAATCAATATATGTTACTTCATCAAAGACTCCATATAATCCTTGAATACATGAAGCAACATTATTTTTTTTAGGATGACACACTACTTCTTGGTATCCTTCTATCTTTCCCTCATCAATTAGTAACAAGTACTCTGACGCTTAATATTTTGTGGATGGAATCCTTCCTCATGATGATCTTAATTTTTTTTATATTTTCGGATTTGGAGGCACATTATCATATATCTCCTACAATTTTTTTTCAACTTATTGTACTGAGAATTATTTCTCCCCCTTCTCAATATCTAATTCCACTACATCCTGATCCACTAGCGATGAGTGTTCTATCACATCATCAGCTTCATTGTTTGGTGATCATGGAACAGGTGGTGGGTCATTAATTAATTCCTTGACACATTCACTTTGATATATTCTAGAATTTTGAATGTACTGAATTTCCGGGTACTCTAGGAATACGACATCTCTACTTCGGATCACCTTATTATCCGTTGAGTCACAAAGAATGTATATGAACTCCTCATCTCCATAGGCAGGATTGATGCACAGAGTTGATCTCCCATATAGATTTTTCCTGAGCTCCTTGGATATATGCGCAAATGACTGACATCAAAATACTCATAAATGAGAGTAAGAGGGATGTTTACTAGACCATCACTACAATAGAAATTCAAAATTCAGTGGGTCCCATGGTTATTTATTGATGATGTAGCAACCAACCTAAATAGATTCTCCCCAGAATGGATTAGGAATCTTATCCAAATTCATTATCCTTCTGACCTTCTCTAAGTTGGTTATGTTCATCGTTTCTGGAACTCTATTGTGTTGTGTGGCGCATGGGACTATCGTATCTTGTCAGATGATCTGACTCTTGCAATAGGGATCAAATTCTCCAGATTTTTACTCTTCTCCATCATATGAATGAAGACACATCAGCTTATTACTAGTTTCGTGGTCCATTATTTTATGGAACATCATGAAGTAGTATATTACTTGGCCATTATTCCATAAGAAGTACACCCACACACTTTGAGATGCATCATTGATAAATAATAAGAAATATTTGCTACCTCTAACTGAATCTAACCCTATGGGTCTATATATATTAGATATCACTAGACCTAAGAAATTATGATTTCCTTGATGAAGAAGTATTGAATGAAACTCTATGTTTCTTCCTATACCGGTAGTATTTACAAGGATCCCGTGATGCATCCATGTCAATAATGATTTACTCAATATTCCTTTGGGTAGATAAACCTTTTTATCAAATGTGTTTGAGTCTCCTATTCCACATAATGGGAGAAATCCCTCCTTCTACCGTAATGAGCTTGTTTCCACATATCGTTACATGAGTTTTGTACAATATACTGCATATGTGCCCTCGGGCAAAGATGATGGATCCATTTTTCATCTTTCATGCTCAATTTCTAATGATGATGTCATAGAATTTCTGATCAAAGGATATATCTTATAATTATATGATTTAAAGGCTTGGAACATGATAAAAATACTTCAGAGTGATTATATATTCATCAATTTTCTTGACAAGGATATCACAAATGCCAACAATCTTTGCTGAACTGGTATTCCCGATCTTGACAGCACCAATGTCACCATCTTTATACAAAATGAAATACTTTTGATGTGGAGTGAGGTTCTATGATACTATAGTATAGACTGCCCATTCTGTGTCTTGGCCTCATTTATAAATGCATGTCTCTTCTTTATTTTGGAGAAACGTTTGATTTCTCTGGAGACTGCCACATGCACATCTCAATTTCTACTTTAACTCTATCAATTTTGAACTTTTTCTTATATAAACATTCTCTATTTCATTTTCATCTGTCACATCATGACACAATTAGAGCATTTGTATAGTGGTCTACTTCCATCCATGCACTTTATCTCTCTTTAGTTTTTCTTTTCATCCCATCGACCTCCTCTGGTGGATGGACCCTCCATTGAATATCAATTTAGAAATATTTAGTGCAAAATATGGAAAATGGAGTTATTAGTTGTGTCTGAAACAATTGAAAATTGTGGAATCATCTCTTGAAATGTCGATAAAAGAACCAAATTTTTTAAGATATGACCAAAATAACGTTGGTAACCGAGATTGTGCTGATGACATGGTGATGACATGGTGATGACGTGGTGCACTAGAGCGACTACTGGATACTCACCGGAAGTGTTGTTGGTGTTGGAAAAATGACTTCTTCTCAAGAAAGGGGGTACTGTAGTATTTAAGATTTGACTGAACATTGATCACATCTATGAATAATTTTGTTTCTCCATTTATGATGCCATTTACAACATTGGAATTGTTTCTCCATGAACTATCAAATTCTTCCATCTAAAAATAATTCTGGGAAACATGAAATTTCCCATCACTGGAAAAACTCCTCCACTTGCCGTTGTTTCACCAGAACCTCCTCTGATACCACTTGTTGTAGTTCTTTGACCACAAATAGATATGATTAGATGGAATACGTGACATTTATTACACCAAGAACAAAGATACAATGTACCCTTCCTGCACCTCCTTTTCTTCCTCACACATAGATGTCTTACGGATCTCATGGATGTAAGAGCTCTATAGGATCTAATAATGATTACAAGAGGCACTCTATGGAAGCCTTATATTTCCATGGTGGGAGGAGTCCATGTTTGACTCAACTCTTCCACCAATCCCCGTCATACATTTGAATTCAAATATGGATTCCACCCACACCTTTGACAACTACCATGGATTCTGAAATAATAGTTGTGGTACATGTGAAATATAATACACCCAAAATGGATGTCCTCCATGATGGGTTTGGTTGGTGAAAACCCCACCAACCCTGGAAGTAGGAGAATATCCATCAGTCTCAATATCACAGTCATATACATTTGAGGAAATCATAAATCATCTCTCATAAATTCATTTTTATAATTGCAGATGAAGAATTGGATAACTCAATGATTCCTTTATCGTGTTTTTAGACATCCACCTGCAAACAAGAAGATATCATTAGAAAACAAATTCTGAATCGCGATCGCGGATTAGTTATTCCTCTCATATGATGAATTTTTGGTGTCTTCATTTCTTGATCATCATATAGCATGTGAGAAGAAGTATTTTTTTAACGATTGATGGAGGTTTATTTTTCATATCTTCCACATCAAATTTTAACATTTCCAGATTTGGTTCGCTTCAGTAGTCTCTTACATCGAATAACACTGGTTCATCGAGACTAATCCCACTATTTCTTCTTCAGTTGAATTTGAGCCTTTCATGGTAAATTTTTGTGAACTACAATATCAAAAGGACTCTAGTTTCTTTTATAATTTTATATTCATAGTGATTAGAATCAGTTTTAACTGCCCTCAAAGATTTAATCTCTGAATATCGGTATCGATGAAGCTCAATGGATCATCTTTTGATGTCTTGTTCAGTATAAGTTTTAGTTTTATTCATGTTCTGTATTATATTTGATTGATATATCATCCTTAAACCTAAATTGGGGAGTAATGATGTCCAAATTTACTTTCTCTGTTATGATTCATCTAAGATTACCTTCAATTGGAATATTACGCACATTTGGTCAACCAACGATGGCTTCGTCATGGTACCTCAAGCTTTGGAAGTTCCAAACCCCTGAGGCCTGAGTTGGATATTTTTTTCTAAATAAAAATATATAAATTATAATGTATTTTATATAAGACACAATAGTATATTCTTCTATTTCAAAAAAAATCCTAAAATTAAAATGCAAACTATCTAACATATATAATTTTTTTTAAAATAAATAATATAATATATGTTGAGAAACAGACATCAAAACTAGTGTACTGATTTTCAAAAAACAATTTTCACCATAAAAAAACCATTAAGAAACATGAAACATTGATGCTTGTCACATGATGGAAAATCTCCCATAAGTATTGTGTTCAAACTCCATTACTTATTTATTTACAATATTTGAATACCAATTTTATTTAAAATATTTTATTGATTGCCCATTTTTTCCACTAGGGTTTTCAATAAAATCCATATTAAAAAACATCAACCCTTTCCATATATAAAAAAATAGGTATTATATATATTAAAGCATTCATTAAAAAATTAGTGCGAACTAATATAAACATTAGACCTGAGTAATGATTTTCATTGCACACATGGAATGCTAATTATAATAAAATAACATATAATTATATAATAACATTGAAATATATGTATTTAAAACCGCCTGTGATTTATACATACCTCCTTATGATTATCATAATTAAACCCTCTTCCTTCCAATCCTTATTTACTTTCAAAAAAGACTTGTCAGGACCCCCTCACCACAAAGTGTACCCCTCCCGGTTCGGCAATGTGAGAAGGGAGATAAGGACACCCGAGTCCCGCCTCCAGTAGGCCCCGGGTTGGTTACTAGCACCAAGTTTATAGTGATACACAAAATGGGAGGCATTACCCTCTAAGAGAACACATGTATAAGAGACAGATAAGATAGACACCAATCAACTCCAACTCAGGCTGCAATATAAACAAAAACCCATGCACGCATATGAAATGTCAGGAAGAAGTACTACAACTGAAAGGGGAAAGACAGCAAGAACCCAAAATAATGTAAAACAGAAGCAACCACAGGCCTGAAACTCTCTAGAAACCTCAAGCTCGTAGAAACCAGCTTTATCTCCAACCTCCTCCAAGTGACCAGAAAAATGGTTTGTATATACATAGGGTGAGTATAACAGTATACTCAGTAGGATCCTCCCCAAAGCCTATCGTGCAAATGTAATGAACATAAGCTAATGCATTGTGAACAACATGTGAAACTAACTTGTCACCAAAACATGTATACTACATTCCCAACCTCACCATGGCTACTCTCACCAAGTAATACATTCATGAATATATCATTTAATAAAGAATATCAAGGGTACCATGCTACTACTTCCCCATTGGTGTGCTGCTTTCCCCCAACGTCACACGTCTGGAGCATCACTCTCCAAAAAGGCTTGCCCAAAGACACCTGGGCGAAGCACCCTAATATGAACCTCATGTAACAAAACCACCACGCCCACACACCAAAGAAACAATGTATTTTCCGGCATCCACCACAGCTCGCATAACATGTATCATACGTCAGGTATTATACGTCAATCCATTAATGCCCAGACACCGAGTAAGGATCCCCATGCTATCACAACCTTTACAGGTTACATGTATAGTAGTCCAAAGAAACCTATATCTAGAATATATGTATGTGAATAATCACAAGACATTACAACCCTCTACACACATATATGAAGAAAACTAACCACTGTGCCAGCTAGCACCAGTAACAACCAAGAGAAGAGAGCAGGGCCAAAGGGGTTAGTCAGCCATCCATCCTCCCACCAGAATGTTGGGGAAAACACCCCCCATGGATCAGAATCCCCATGGTGTCAGTTTCCCTTACTGATAGGGTGGAGTAGCGTATAGAAACACAAAAAGTACAGAATATTCTATAACTCACATCCACACTATGGGCATAACCTAGTCTTAGACACAACTGTAGCTAACGTCTCTTGGACTCCGGGCTGCAACGTCTAAGACTAGGTATCTTATAAGAACACAACCATTTAAAGAGCTTTAATAGATTAATTCATTCACATTTTATTAGTTCCACTTTACTTTAATTAATTCTTTATACATTAATTGTCTAGGAACAATACCACATTAAATTTCATTATAATGACACCCAAAGTCAATTGTTCCTTAAAAATTAAACCCTCGTCATTATGTTCAAGAAAATCCATCCCCATGGGTTAACACAATTTATTCAATTATTCATTATAGAATTACATTCCCACATTCCCAGGCATTCTATAAAAACATTCTATGCTAATAACATTAGGGGGATCAACACGTTGGGTAGATGTACTACTCGTAGAGTCTTTGCCACATATAGAAAGAGCATAAACCCATTCGTCCTTGGGAAGATAAACATAGAAAGCACATTGCATACCTCGCGTGTGTTCTCCTATTTTGGAGGAAGGGTAAGTATGAAATACTACCTTGAGAAGTGGGGAAAAGTAAAGCAGATAAACAACCAAAAGAAATAGTAATCATCCAACAATCACATCCATCCCATTCCATCATCCCTGATGTACTCCCTGGCACCCACATGCATAAACCGGTGCATCTCACCACTTGAGGCTTCATCTTCTGCCACAGTCAAAAGCCTCCATGCCCCTACATATCACAACATCCATCCAGGATCACATCACAGCACAAGCAGTACAAAAACAAACACCACATTAATTTGGATCTGGGCACTTTAACAATCAAGAGGGTAACTCAGAACCCCTTAAGGAATTATCAAACAATCAGTTCTTTAATCCATATTGAATTAAAAGATTTGTTATTTGTAGGTTCAAAATTCAGGAAAACTATTCTGTAAGTTATCACAAATAAATAAACATGCTTACTTCACTAATATGAGTATCATCAAATTACAAAAAGAACCATTTTTTCATTCCTCTTTCTCTTTAGGCAACAATTATCAATTAACCTCGGTTTACATTCTTTACCGATTTCCATCAAGAACAAACAGCTAATCAAAGAAATCATAGATATCACGCAATCTATAAAAACATGAGGTAATAACATATGATCGATATCAATTTATTAATCCAGTAAAAATATTTATTATGTTAATCCTATTATCATCCAGTGGGATTAATTGGGCAACATTTTATGATACACTTAATTCTGCATTAAAAGAAGATCTCATTAACCCACGTGGTTTGACCAAGTAAAAACATCCCGATCTATAAGTATAATTAATATATGAATTATGGCCTTTAAATCGACATTATATTCCTTAAAACGAGGCATTAAAAGCATTTTATGTCAAAGGAAACTTATAAAGGGGTGAAACTGTAGGAAGCTAGAACCACTATTCAGGAACCTCACTGGTCTGGAAACAAAGTAGACCTACCGTTACTGTACATCTACTATTACTGTACACCTACCATTAGAGGTTACTGATAGAGGTTATTGATAGACCTCACCATCCTGGAAACACTATTCAGGGAATCTCACTGATAGAACTGTTTACAAAACCTCACTGATAGAACAATGTTCATTGAACCTCACTGATAGAACACTCTTCACTAAATCCTCACTGATAGAACATTGTTCACCAAATCCTCACTAATGAAACAGTGTTCACAAAATCCTCACAGATAGAAAACGGTTCACTAAATCCACACTGATAGAACATTTTTCACTAAATCCTAACTGATAGAACATTGTCCACTAAATCCTCACTGATAGAACATTGTTCACTAAATCCTCACTGATAGAACAATGTTCACTAAACCTCTCTGATAGAACAGTGTTCACTAAATCCTCACTGATAGAACAGTGTTCACTAAATCCACACTGATAGAACACTGTTCACTGAATCCTCGCTGATAAAACACTGTTCACTAAACCTCACTGATAGAACACTATTCATTGAATCCTCACTGATAGAACACTTTTCAGTAAACCTCACGGATAGAACACTATTCACTGAATCCTCACTGATAGAACACTATTCACTAAATCCTCACTTCTATAACACTGTTCACTAAATCCTCACTGATAGAATAATGTTCACTAAATCCTCACTGATAGATCGTTGTTCACTAAATCCTCACTGATAGAACAATATTCACTAAATCCTCACGGATAGAACAGTGGTCACTAAATCATCACTGAAAGAACACTGTTAACAAAATCATCACTGATGGAACACTATTCACTAATCCTCATTGATGGAATACTGTTCACCTACATTAATAGGTTACCGATATAATCGTTCACCGATAGAATTGTTCTTAGAATTAGAAATTTGGAAAAGTGTTCGGGATATGTCACCTTGACCTCCCAAAACACCCCATACACCATATTTTCACAAAGTAAAGGACCAGAGAGATCTGGTCCATTACATCAGATACCTCTCAAAAAATTATCATCCTCCAAAATTCAAAACCAACCTGAAGAGACAAAAACAATTAAATGGGGTCCGAACTACCACCCATCGAGATACCTCTCAAAAAAGAGATCAATCCACAAAATAAAAAAAATTAATTCATAAATATAACATGGAAGGTCTAGCAAAAAAGGGAACATCAATAAATGAAAAGATTTATACATAAAACAACTCTAGGTACTGAGAACGTATCTGTGACTCATGTTCCCAGGTACTCTCCTCCATGCCACCGTGTCTCCACAAGAAACGAACTAAGGGGATAGAACGCCGACATATCAGCCTCTCCTTGCTGTCTTGGATATCCACAGGTCGGTCCTCGAAGGATGCATCATCATCAACATCGACATCTCCACAGCTAATGATGTGAGAGTCATCATGTAGATAACGATGGATCTTTGATACATGGAAAAAATCATGTATATGACTCATCTATGGGGGAAGTGCTACTTGATACACCATAACTCCAAAATCAGCTAACACCTCGAAAGGCCCAACAAACCAGGGAGAAATCTTACATCCACGACCAAACCTTCGCTTCCCATGACAGGGAGTCAGCTTCAGAAACACATGATCCCCAAAATTAAACTCTAAAGGCCTCTTTCATTGATCAGCGTATGATTTCTGATGATCTTGTGCTGCCTTGATCCTCTCATGAATAACCTGAACCATATCTGTTGTTTTCTGCACTAGTTCCAGTCTGAGAATTGCTGACTCTCTGACCCCAGTCCAGCACAATGGAGAATGTCATGGCTGGCCATACAAGTCTTCAAACGGAACCATACCGATGTTGGAGTGAAAACAACTATTGTATGTGAACTCAACCAAGGGTAAGTGCCTCATCCATGAACCACCAAAATCAAGAAAAAAATAGCGTAACGTATCATCAAGATTCTGGATGATTCTCTCTGTCTGACCATCCGTTTGAGGATGAAAGGCATTTCTAAGGCATAGTTGAGAACCAAAAGCAAGTTGGAGACCTCTCCACACCCTATAGGTAAAACGAGTATCTCGATCAGAAATGATCATCCTAGGAACTCCATGAAGTCTCACCACCTCCTCAAGATACTGCCTCAACAAAACTTCCACTGATCTCGACTCCTCGATAACAATGAAGTGGGCTGATTTTGATAATCATTCCACTACCACCCAAATAGAATCATGTCCTCCAGGAGATAGGGGTAAACCTATAACAATGTCCATTGAGATGTACTACCACTGCCAGTGAGGAATCACTAATGGCTAGAGAAGACCACCAGGAACACAATGTTCAAACTTCATCTTATGGCAGACTAAACATCGAGACACAAACTCCGCAACCACACGATTCAGCCCAGGCCAGCAAAACTGGCTCTTCAAGGATTGATACATCTTTTTCACTCCAGGATATACCACTAAAGGCAAACTTTAGAAATCTCGGAGAACTGTACTGTGCATTATTAAGGGAACAAAAATCCTTCCATGATAAAACACTCGGTGTTGTTCATCCTTCGACAATCATCAGGGGCCTCCCCACAAACAACATAGTCTCTCCAAACCTCCACCTCTAGATCTCCCAACTAGGACTCTTCCACCTTCTGCATCAGGAATGATTGTACCATCATCTGAAAATGTCAACCTCTACCCCCAAATTCTTCCATATCAAGATGCAATACTGAATGTTCTTCCATTACACTCTGGGAATCACCGCACTGATGCACAATATCACATTGTGACTTTCATCTCAGCGCATCATCTACAACTTTCCCTTTTACAGGTGTATATGATATTTCGACGCCATATTCCTGTAAGAACCCCATACACCAACGCTATCGTAAGTTCAAGTCACGTGGGGAGAATACATACCTCAAAATATTATGATCGGTGAAAACCACAAAGCGCTAAGAAATGAGGTAATGTATCTAAAGATTCAAAGAAAACACCACAGCTTCCAACTTACGATCATGGGTGGCATAGGTGCGTTCATGGGGACGAAACTTCTGAGACCCATAAGAAACAACCAAAATCTGCTACATGAGAAAATAACCTAACCCCAGATGTTAATCATCGTAGAAAACATCAAACTAAAATCCCTAAGTTTGAATACAATGTACCAGAGCACTTACAAACATCTATTTTAGATACTCGAAATTTTTCTGACACTGATTAGTCCATATGAATGCCTGATCCTTCCTGGTCAAATCTGTCAGAGGATTCACAACTCATGAGAAATTGGATACGATCCTCCTGTAGTATCCTGCGAGACCAAGGAACTTCGCACCTCTGAATCTGTCTTGGGAGATTCCCAAGACACAACTGCTTCAATATTCAATGGATCCACATCTACTCCTTATTGGGACACAACATGCCCCATGAAACGGAATTCTTGAGCCCAAAAATCACATTTAGACAACTTCCCAAAAAACTAGTGTCGACGAAGAACTCCCAAAACTACTTGTAGATGATCTGTATGCTCCTCTTCAGATGTGGAGTACACAAGGATTTCATCGATGAAAACTACCACAAACTTGTCCAAGAACTCACGGAACACAGAATTCATCAATCCCATGAATACATCTGGAGCATTTGTTACTGTAAATGGCAATTCAACAAACTCATAATGCTATGACGACAATAGAAATAAGTCTTCAGGATATCCTCATCCTTCAAATGCATCTGATGATATCCTGAACACTATTCAATCATTGAGAACCAACTTGCACCTTTCAGTTGATCGAATAAATCATATATTCACAGAAGAGGATAGATATTCTTTGTTGTCACTTTTTTAAGCGACGATAATTGACACACAACCACAAACTACCATCAGCCTTCTTCACGAACAAAAATGGTTCACTGCATGGTGACACACTTGGACAAACAAAACCGCACTGTAACAGACCATCAAGCTACATACGTAGCTCTCGTAACTCAGAAGGGTCTATCCTATATAGAGACATAGAGATAGGAGATCACTACTAGAAAACTAACATGTACCAACAGTTTGGAGAACCGTAGTCAAGTAAGCCGTTGGGATAGGTCTATACCAATGTTTTTAGGAAAACCGTTGGTATAAGTAATATGAAAATATATACCAACGGTTCCATAAAACCGTTGGTATATGTATTTCCAAAAAAAAACATTCACTGGGATTTGATCCCAGGACCTCCGGTTTATCATTGGACGACCTAACCACTAGCCTAACATGACTTTTATGAACATAATTTCATAAATATATATATGAATTATCATAATTTTTTTAAATTTTGAATTATAGAATGTTCTGGTTAAGAGGATTCGATAAAAAATCAAAGGACCTATACCAATGGTTTTCAAAACCATTGGTATAGGTCCTTGGAAACCGTTTGGGAAAGGGTAGGCTTTCCCAACGGTTTGGCCAAACCATTGGGAAAAGTGGCCACAAATTGGATCTTTCCCAACGGTTTGGCCAAAACCATTGGGAAAAGTGGCCACAAATTGGACCCTTCCCAAAGGTTTTTCCAAAACGTTGGGAAAGCCTATCCTTTCCCAACGGTTTGGCAAAACCGTTGGGAAAAGTGGCCACAAAGTGGACTCTTCCCAATGGTTTGGCCAAACCGTTGGGAAAGACTACCCTTTCCCAACGGTTTGGCCAAACCGTTGGAAAAGGAGGTATAGAAGTGTTGGGAAAGGTCACATTTCCAGTAGTGGATGCTCTTGGCTATAGCTCGATCCGAAACACGATCTCTTATCTAGGGGGTAATGTTATAAACTATTCTAGAAATACATCAGGGTACTCCTCTACTACCCTAGGAAAAACCAACTTCTGATCCTCTGACGAACGCATCATCATCTCAGCCATCATGGACGATAAGGATGGAACATGCCTATGACCCTTCTGAGGATCTACCTCACCAACAAACACCACTTGCTCTCCATCTACACCAATGAAGACGAACTTCTTCTTGAAGAAATCCACGATAGCCTTCACCGAATACAACCAATCCATATCGAGGATGACATCGTATGGTTGTATTCATAAACATAGGAAATCTTCACAAGAGTCGTGTTTCCCCAGCACTAGCTCACAGTATCTACATACTTCAATCAAGTCAGCTCCACCTCCAACTAGCGTAGCCAACACCAAGGGCTCTGTAAGCTACTCTACCCCATGTCACAAAGCATGGACAAGGGTAGGTGGTAAGAAGGAGTGTGTTTCTCCTGAATCAAACAATGCATACACCAAGGTAGAAAACAAGCAAAGGGTACCTCAAACGACATCTGGCTCGCATAGAGCTGGAAATGCTAGATCATGAAGTTGACCACGACCTCCTCCATGGCCTCTTTGACCCTGATTAAGAAAACCACCATGGCTGCGCTCTGCTATCTGAGGACGGGGAGCGTCATGGGGATGTCCTCTGCCTACCCCATCTAACCTATGCAGATCTAATGTTGGTGCAACTGGCTACAACTAGCTCGGCTGGAACTTCCTCAACAGAGGAACTTGGAGTATAGAGCCCGGTGCACGATGACCACTCTAAATGTTAGGGCACCCCCACTGCATATGGCCATGACCACCACAAGGAATACAAGCTCCTGATCCCTTTTCATAAGCCTGAGAGTTGCTGCCTCCGGAGAAATGAGATGTGAAGGGATGGAACCTACCCCTGGCTGAACGGAAACTCTTCTGCCCTAAAAACTGGGAACCCCAGACCATAGATCTGCTTTGTGAGGAATCATGGGGATTCCCTTCTCATGATGATTCGGTTTTTGCCAAAGTTCCCTCGACAACCTCATCTATCACCAGCACCTCAAGATATGTTTTCAGCATAAATGGGATTACCTGGTGCTGGATCTTTGGACGCAAATCCTCCTTGAAATGTCTCACCCTGGCTTCCTCATCTGGTAACAGGTCTGAATCTTATCGTAAAAGGCTCCTAAAATTGTTTCCAAACACTCGAACACTGAAAGACCTCTCTCGAAGGGTAAGAAGTTCATGGTGACTGGACACCTTCGCAGTCGAAGAATTAAACTCGACTCAAAAACTGTATTAGAACTCCTCCCATGAGACCGTTGACTCGTCACGATCACCAAGGAACAAGAAAGACCACTGCCTCTCTTCTCCACATAGCATCGTCACAACCAAGGAAACACAGTGCTCCTTCAGAGCACAAATAGAACTGAAGCTGATATCGACCTACCCTAACCAATAATATGGGACTGCATCTGAAATGGATCCCTCGTACTTCTGCAAGCTCTAGCACTTAAACTCTCAAAGATTCTTCCTCCATGTTTCCTCATCATCATCCTCTACACTACGGTGATCTTCTGGAACTCCTGCTGAACATTTTCGGTGCAAAACTAATGAGGACGTCGACCTGGAGCCATACCTGTAAAATAACAACAGATAGAGTTCCTAAACCTAGATTATGGAAGACTCAACATTATATAATTAATTGTATTCTTTTATTAATTTTAGGTTAACCAATCCCAAGGTCTACCCATTCAAACAAAGGCACAAAGAAGAATGATACATGGTCCTTTCCTAGGTAACTACCCTGAAACTAGTATCAACATGTTTAGTAGCCATTATAAACATAATGGTCCACACATCAGATCATAGGGGGCCCTAAACGCCTATGTCTCATCTTGTCTCCAGTGTATACCTCACTTGAAAAACATGAATGACACTATTTCCCTACCAACCCATGAAACCTCACATATACCTAACTCCAAACTCCATCCTATCCCTCAAAAATACCTCTGATACCACTCTGTCACGACCCCCTCCCCACAAAGTGAACCCCTCCTGGGCCGAAAATGTGAGAAGGGAGATAATGACCCCAAAGTCCCGCCTCCAGTATGACCTGGGTTGGCGACTAGCACCGAGGGTATAGTAACACACAAAATGGGAGGCATTACCCTCTAAGAGAACACATGCAGGAGAGAGAGATAAGATAGACACCAATAAAATCCAACCCAAACTACAATATAAACAAAAACCCATGTACACATATTAAATGTCATGCATAAGTACTACAACTAAAAGAGGAAAGACTACAAGTACCCAAAAGAAAGTAAAACAGCAGAAACCACAAGCCCGAATAGCTCCAACAACCCCATGCTAGTAGAAACCAGCTTGATATCTAACCTTCTCCATGTGACCTAAAAAATAGTTTGTATATACATAGGGTGAGTATAACAATATAATCAGTAGGATCCTCCTTGACGCCTCTTATGAAAAAGTAACGAAATCACGCTAAAGCACAGTGAACAACATGATAAACTAACTCGTCACCTAAACATATATTCTAAGTTCCCAACCTCACCATAGAAACTCTCACAAAATGACACATATAATAATATATCATATAATAAATAATATCAAGGGTACCCCACTACTACTTCCCCAACGGTATGCTGCTTTGTCCCAATGTCTCACGTCCTGAGCATGTCTCTCCAAAAAAGTTTTCCCACAGACCCATGGGTGAAGCACCACAATATGTACCTCGTTCAACAAAACCACCACATCCACACACCAAAGTATCAATTTATTTTCTAAGATCCACCAAACCTTGTATAACGTGTATCATACGTCAGGTATTATACATCAATCTATTACAGCCCATACACAGAGTAAGGATCTTCAATCCATCACATTCTATACATGCTACACCTATAGTAGTCCATAGAATACTATATCTAGAATATATGTGTGTGAATTACCACAATCAATTACATCCCTCTACACACATATATGGGGAAAACTAACCAATGTTCCTGCTAGCACCAGTAACTACCAAGAGAATAGAGTGGGGGAAAATGGGGTAGTCAGCCATCCATCACCCCACCAGAATATTGGGGAAAACACCCCCACTCCCAGAGCTCAGAATCCCTGGGGTGTCAGTTTCCCTTACTGAAAGGGTGGAGTAGCATATAGAAGCACAAAAAGTATAGAATATATAATAACTCACAACCACACTATGGGCATAACCTAGTATTAGACACAACTGCAACTAACGTCTCTCAGACTCCGGGATTCTACATCTAAGACTAGGTATCCTATGAGCACACGACCATTTAAAGAGAATTATTAGATTAATTCATACCCTTTTTATCAATTCCAATTTACGTTAATTAATTCTTTAAACAGTTATTATCCATGAACAATTCCACATTAAATTTCATTAGCATCACACCCAATGTCAATTGTTCCTTAAAAATAACAACCTCATCATTGTGTTCCAGCAACTCCATCCCCATGGGTTACCACCATTTATTCAATAATTATTTATAGAATTACTTTCCCACATTCACTAGAATTCTAGAAAAACATTCTATGCTACTAAAACAAGGGGGACCAACACGGTGAGTAGATGTTCTGCCCATCGAGTCTTTGACACTTATAGCAAGTGCATAAACCCATCCATCCTTGAGAAGCTAAACACGAGAAGCATGTGGCATGCCCCATATGTCTTCGCCTCTTTCTGAAGAAGGGTAAGTACGAACAACTGCGATGATATGTGGGGAAAAGTAAATAAGATAAACCACCAAAAGAAATAGAAAGAATCAAACAATCAGACCCATCTCATTCCATCATCCCTCATGTCCTCCTTGACACCCACATGCATAAACTGATGCATCTTTCCCCTCTAGGCTTCATCTTCTTCCACAACCAAAAGCCTCCACGACCCCACATATCACAATATCCATCCATGATCACATCACAGCACATGCAGTAGGAAAACAAACACCACATTAATTAGGCTCTTGGCCCTTTAGCAATCAAGAGGGTAACTCAGAACCACTTAAAGAATTATCACATAATCAGTTCTTTAATCCATATTGAATTAATAGATTTTTTATTTGTAGGTTCCAAATATGGGAAACCTAATCAGTAAGTTATCACAAATAAATAAACATTATTACTAAACTAATTTGATTAACACCAAATTACAACAAGAACTAGATTTTTTTTCATTCCTCTTTATCTTTAGCCCACAATTATAATTTAATCTCAGTTTATTTTCTTTACCGATTTCAATCAAGAATGAACAGCTAATCAATGAAATCATAGATATCACACTACCTTGCAAAAAAATTGCAATAACATATGATCGATATCAATTTTTTTATCTGGTTAACAAATTTAGTATGCCAATTCCATTTTTATCCAGTGGGATTAAGAATTCTAACAATACAGTTGCACGTAATAGAAAGAGAAGCAACAAATACCCTACCTCAAACAATTCTTGATGTTCTTTAACCACACAACGGGTCACGATTCTCCTCTTGTGACAACTACATCCACCCAAGGATGCCACAGTATGACCAAACTAGCCAAAACCCATGAAAAACCCTTTTAGAAGCATGGAGATTAAATGTTATAATATTGAAAGGACGAACAGGAGAAGATGAACCCCAAAAACGACGATAAAACATACCATATATCGATGATTGATGGATACAACTTGTTTGCATCAAAATAGAGTGGAACCAATTCAATGGGTAAAGTTTGATTATACAACTCCTATGGGATGGATTGAAAGGATCTATCATCTCATATCCAAGAACAAAGAGGAAGAATGAGGGAGGATGATATATTATCCCTTTTGAAGATTTAATGGGGCGACGGTTTAAGATACGCTTAATTCACCATTAAAATAGGATCGCATTTACCAACATGGTTTGAAAAAGTAAGAACATCCCGAGCTATAGGAATAATTAATATTGGAGTTATGGCCTTTGAATCGGCCTTAGAGTCCTTAAAATGAGGTTTTAAAAGCATTTTTTGTCAAAGGGAAATGCTAAAGGGGTGAAACTGTATGAAGCTGGAAACACTGTTCATGAACCTCACTGGTTTGGAAACACTATAGAACTTCCATTACTATACACCTACAGTTACTGTACACCTACCGTTAGAGGTTACTGATAGAGGTTACCGATAGACCTCATCGTTCTAGAAACACTGTAGACCCACTGTTACTGTACACCTACTGTTAGAGGTTACCGATAGACCTCACATTTCTGGAAACACTATTCATATAACCTCACTGATATAACTATTCACAAAACCTCATTAATAGAACACTATTCACTGAACCTCACTGACTGAACATTGTTCGCTGAATCCTCACTGATAGAACACAATTCACTAAATCCTCAAGGATAGAACACTATTCACATAATCCCCACTGATAAAAAATTCTTCACTAAATCTTTACTGATAGAACATTGTTCACTTAATCCTCACTGATTGAACAGTGTTCACTAAATCCTCACTGATAGAACACTATTCACTAAACCTCACTGATAGAGCACTGTTCACTAAATCCTCACTGATAGAACACTGTACAATAAATCCTTACTAATAGAACATTGTTCGCTGAATCCTCACTGATAGAATAGTGTTCACAAAACCTCACTGATAGAACACTATTCGCCGAATCCTCACAGACAGAAAACCGTTCACTAAACCTCTCTGATAGAACACTATTCACTGAATCCTCATTGATAGTACATTGTTCTCTCAATCATCACTAATAAAACATTTTTCACTGAATCCTCACTGATAGATCACTATTCACTAAATCCTCCCTGATAGAACTTCGTTTACTATATCCTCACTGATAGAACATTGTTCACTAAATCTTCACTGATAGAACATTGTTCAGTAAACCTCACTGAAAGAATACTGTTCACCCACCATTATAGGTTACCGATAGAACTGTTCACTGATGGAACTGTTCACCGAATTGGAAATTTGGAAAAGTGTTAGGGATACTTCACCTTGACCTCCCGGAACACCTAAAACACCATATTTTCACTTTGTAATAGAGCATAGAGGTCCATGCCATTACAAGACCCACCCCCCATGAATATGGTAAGATCCACATTGGGAAACTATGGTGGTACTCTCTGATGGTACACGGATGGTTTTTCAAGAAAAACACTGATTTAATGATAATATCATGAAGGAAAGGGTTCCTATTAGACTCTAGAGGTGTATTATGTTGTTAAAATTAAATTATGTTATATTTTTAAAATATACGGAATGCATTTAATTATTAATATTAGTTGGAAAAAATAAATCACTACTCACTAGCTTACATCATGTATTTCAAACCCCCCACGATGTACACATACCAGATCATCGCACATAAATCCTATACTCCCCCGTCCTCATTTCATTTTTTTAGTTAACCCTATCAGGATATTGTATGATACATGGTGAATAACCCTGACCTTGCTTTTTGGATGCACAAGAAGGGTCTATTCAAGAAAATCCCTAATTTAAAGATACATATAGTAAGAGGTGGGTGAATTTTTTTATACATGTGTATGAAGGTTTTATCATTAAATTATACTATATATAAATTACAAGAAAAATTTATCAAATTATTAAAATGAGTTTGAAAAAATAAATTACCACTCACCGACTTCCATCAAGTATTTCAAACTGTAACTCCCCAAGAATTCATAGTGTGTTATTTCTTCAAAATAATTCAATAACTTGCACTACATGCAACACCGGGTTCAATCACACCATGACTTACCAAAAAAAAAGTCATTCAAAATAGGTTATGAATAGTATTAACTAAATTTTAAACTATATATAATCCTTATAATTTTAGAATCCATATTATGAGTTTCTTAGAAAAAATGCAAGAACAGATTCATTTTCAGTATTGCACTTTTATCAACTTTTAATAGTGAAACCTTTTTAAATACAATATTTTAAACTTTTTGACTAAATGGAGACTTCAAAAAAAATTTAAAATGAAACATCCCAAGCTTCCACGGTACTCTTTCCTTTGAATAATACAGTAGCGTGTGTTGTACGCAACTTCGAGTTCTAACACACCACAACCAATCAAACTATCCATTATGAATAGTAATACCTACCTTTTAAAATTTTAGAAATTTTATCTCTCAAAATGGAATTCATTTTTGTATTCGGAGTATCGAATTTAGCCTAAGGTGAAATTTTGGTACTTTTCAGATAACTTTCATATTTTGATGAATAGTGAAAATTACTAAATTTTAATTAAAAACAACCATTCTAATCAAAATAATTAATAGTGATAAATTATGAATTTGAGTGGTTTTAAAGTATATTTAGAATATATTTTTACCATTAAATATAATGTTGTTCATTGGACAAAATTTTACAATTAAACCGAACATAAACAAGTGTCAATCTTTTCATAGTTATTATCTCTTAAAAACACGCTTTTTGTTTTGACAGCGGGAATTAATTTTAAATTAATTTCTGACACTTCTGTGTTTCGAATTTGGGAAAATGGATTCCATATTTGGAATCAGGATGTTCAAATTGTGTAAATAGGTAACTTTTATTTTTAGACATTTTGAATAATTACTGCGGTAAATATTTTATTTACCATGGTTAAGGGTAAATCCGGTAAATAAGGGTTAAAACATAATATTATAATAATACTAAATTACCCTAAAACGTGTTTTAACCCTATTGGTTAATACATGGTCGACCATGGGCATCTTTTGGTCGATTTTGAGACCCCATGGATCCACTTGTAAGTGATAATGACACTTTATTTTAATTAAGTTAAAATGAATACAAAAATGACACAAGCATATATCTTTTAGAACAACAATTATTACATAGGGTTATATGTGTTGGATTTTAGATTATAAATATTCATTAGAAATATAATAAGATTTCCTACATAATGATATTTTATTTATAATTTTTAGACATTATATAATTTATTTTATTTATGACACAATGATGATGCAGTAATTACTATAATAGTGAAAAATTAAAATAATTGATATTATAAATACCCAAATAAATATAATATGAAACTTTTAATGGATTAAACTAATTTTCTAGAATAATATGATATATTTTTATTGATTTAATTGTCTTTGTTCGAAGTAATAAATCTGTTATGAGTTTCACAAAAATCAACTATTGAATAGTGTCAAAATTGACATAAAAGAGTTCTTAAAACAAATATTATATTATTAATTGATATTAAATTCCTAAAAATCTAAGGATCGTCCAAGAGACTTATATAATTATAGGTTCCTCATTAATGGACGACTTGGGGGTCTCTTGGATGTATGTAGTATGTTTATTAACCATATTATATAAAAATACAAAGACACATTGTAAAAGTGAAACTAATTAACTTAGAGTTAATACTTAAAGATAAGGTTAATATAAGTACCCAAACCTGTCTAAATTCTATTGGTTGAGTGGTTTTCGACCTATCCCCACCTTAACCTTTGAATAATCAATTTTGGAGCCATTAGAAACCGAATATGAATTTATTATAAGTTAATATTTCTAGCTTTTCCAAAGGTGCCCCTCACCCCTCTTATAAAAGGGCACTCCTCCTTCTCATTTTTTTCACACCTTCAAAGCCTTTTGGTTCGGCCAAAATCTGCCCAAATACTATCCCAACTTCCCTCACTACAACCTAGGGGCCTTAGTTTGATCAGAAATCCAACCTAAGGAGCCCTTGTGATCAAATCAAAAGGAAGAAACCGAAAAAGAGGTAATGATTTCACCACCCTTTTCTAAGTTCATTTCTTCTTCCACTTCTTCTTCCTTTGTTGTTACCATTCTAAAATAATAACTCCATTATCTCACATATAATTTTATGTTATTATAAATATGGTACAACCATATTCAGTATTCTATCCACCCTTTGAATAACATGTCACCATACGTGCGTACGTACGGCTTACCGTCTCCACGTCGTGGTGTAATTGTTATTCAATATATTATTATTTGGATGGGTATAATAATGATATTTAACTCATGTAAATAATAAATAAAACATGTTAATGATTCTTTATATATGATATAACAACCATTTATATATTATTTTAATATCAAAAGAATGATATTGTCGCTCGTGCGTACGTACGGACTACCATCTCCACGAACGCGATGAGATTCATTCTCCATCGTATCCATTAAAGTATAATTATCATTTGATGATTTAAAAATTATGTTTATGGACTTGATATCATTCTAGATATGAATAATATACAACCTATCCATTACGAACATGGCTTACGTAACAAAACATATAAAAGAAAACAAGTAAGTTAACACCTGAAACAACGATAATACTAAGATATTATTATCAAATCAATATTTAAAGATCATATATGATATCATATTAATGTATATGATTATTGAATAATTTAATAACAATTATTTCACCATTATACAGGAGGTTAACCTACCCCAACCAAGTAAAAGTACAAGGTAAGGGATTTTCTTATCTCACTTTCAATTCCGTGAGATTTCCATTGTTCGCCACAAAATTATTGAAAGTGGTGTATTGTGTACTGCCATTTGATATATATTATCACGATTCTCTTTATATTCATGTTATTCTATAAATCATTTGGTGGTTATTAACTTTTGGCCATACGACTCAGTTGATTAACGTGGTAAGGGGTTTTCATCTCACTCTTTATTTCCGTGAGATTCATGCCATATTTCCACTATTATCTTTTGTGTGGTGTATGTAATGCACATAATTGTATTCTTTGTGTAATACACTTTACCTTATGTTTATTTACATTTTCATTGTATGATACCTCTTTCATGGGTTGTATGTTTCGTAAGTTACCAAATTGATAAGGGTTTACTTCACAATCTCTTTAATATCTGAGGTTGCCTTTACATAAGTATCTACAGGGACATATTTACTATCCATGTCCATATTTCATAAAAGAGTTTTCAAAGGGATTATTTCTAAGGGAACTTTTACTAAAACATAATTTTAAATGTTTTAAATATTTATTCTTCTAAATCATCCTCATTTATGTCCACGTTTTCAAAATGGTTTGTAAGGATTTATTTATATGAAAATGAATGTTTTAAAAGTGTTAATTCCATTCAAAAGTATCAAAGTGCTATGGGACACTTTGATTCAAAAATTTATTTAAATGCCTTACTTTATAAATTGTGTAACATTAAAATGTTTTCATGAAAAAGGGATATTTCTCTCAATAATGTTTAAAAAAAACATTTTCATCTATGTCAACATCCTTTGATGGATTTTAAGATTATTTAAAGTTGATTTATTATGATATAAAACTTCCATATTGTAATGAAGTTTTGTGATATGTTTGACTGTAGATGTGTCATTTATATAGCATTCATGGTTTATGAGTAAAGTATTGACATTTCGTATGCTAGTTCCAATAAGAATGTTTATGTTATATTTCAACCTTTACTTCATATGAATGTGTTGGACAAGTATGTTCCAGGTTGGGGACTGGTTAAAGTAAGCCCTTCAGGTTGGGGACTGGTAAAAGTAAGCCCTCCAGGTTAGGGACTGGTAAAAGTAAGCCCTCCGATTTGGTCTCCGGTTATTAGAGGAACTCTGGGTTGGTGTCTGGTTATTAGAGGCACTCCGGGTTGGTGTCCGGTTATTAGAGGCACTCCGGGTTGGGTTCCGGTTACAGTCAGCCCCAAGGTCTTGGGACGAGGCCTTGAAAAGAAATTAAAGTTTAGCATTATGAATTCCATCATTATGAAAGTGGTTATTGATTTTGCATGTGATTATTCGATTAGTATCATATCCATGTGAATAAGTAAATGACATTATTTCATTTTACTTTTTCCATACTATGTTGAAGTTCAAGTTTAAAAGGATTTTGTTTTAGTAATGCATTGCCTTAAATGTTTATGCTTATTTTGAATGTTCCTCTATATTTTTATCCTTACTGGGCATTTGAGCTCACCCCTTTTCTATGTTTATTTTCCCCAGGATGTGAAGAAGTAAGTTATGAATGACCTGCAGGGATATTATGAGGGGATAATAGTGTGGACTGTGGAGAAATTATGTTTTTGTAGTAGTTTTTCATTTTATGATGTAATGTAAAACTTATGAATATATCTAGTGTTTTCAAGGCTACTAAACCAATCGGTCTTTCGAGATTTGATCTTTCTTGTGATCATGCCAATGTTATGTAATAATGCACCGACTCTGGGTAACTAGGGTTGGGGCGTTACAGTTGGTATCAGAGGAAGTTTAGTACAAACCTTGGAAGATAGATTTAGATAAACTCTGATTAGAGCACATAGACCTAAGATGAACTTTGATGATTAGTATAGAAGAACATCCTAGAATTTTGGTATTCTAGAGATTTTATGAGTTTTTCGAGCAATACATCCCTGTCTGGATACGAGCAGGTAGAGGCGGATCTGGCACAGATGTACCTAGGGGTAAAACCCGAAAACACCGCTTTGAGCTAGACTCGAACGGGAACTGGTGAACGACAATGGGCCTTGATGCAGTCTTGGTTTCGACACTCCCGGGGGATATGCTTAGGATAATTCTAATTTTCTTTACAAACCATTTTGAAGGGTTTATGTGGAATTACTTCCTCAAAGGAGAAATTTATATGATTATGGATTATATCCATAAACTATTTAATTTATGTTATGTGTCTTACAAGTTTGGGATTAGGTATTGTTATTCATAAACTAATCTAGTGTATTCCATTGTTTAGAAATGGCGCCCAGTAGAAGGAATAAGAACTCCATCAATGCACATGATCCAAAGAGAAAGAAGGATCATATCTTTCATGGCCTTAAGCCAGAATTTATAAGAGAAATAGTCTCCCATTTATTATCTTCATACGAAGAAATAATATCATGTGTTGATAAGAAAATTAAAGAGTTTACTGAGTCCTATGGCTTTGAAGGGAAGCAAGAGAAGAAAAGGATGGAAGAGAGAAAGATGGGTAAAGGGAAGAGGGAAAAGAAGAATTTTCCCATATGTGATAACTGTGGGAAGAAACACCCTGGAACTTGTCTGAAATGAATGGGAGTTTGTTATAAGTGTGGTGGAAAAGGGCACAAAGTACATGACTGCAAGGGTAAGAAAATGGTTTCAAATGTACAATGCTTCATTTGCAAGGAGTTTGGACACTATGCGAACCTATGTCCCAGTCATCAGAATATGCCGCAAATGATGTTATTGGATAATAATCAAGTTATGATACTACCACAGATGAAGAGGAATGCTTAGAGTTCTTATGTTGATTATGTCAATTGAGTGTTGTATCAACAGTGTACTTGTTATAATAATTATGGAGTATATAAGGATTGTATTGCAATACTATTTCATCAAGGACTTGAGATTGTGTGGAACAAAGAAAGGTGACTCAACAGCAGGATAAATTTTTGGAAAATATATGGATGAGAGAATGATAAACCATAATATAGTTCTGATACCGAGTTAGTGATTTTGGAATAATACATGATTTTTTTGGATAAATTATATTGGATATTCTTGACTACCTTGGAACTGATTAATGATCTGTATATTCCATTATTGTTGGGGTTTAAAACATTTTTGGATTGATGAGGTATATCCAGCATTATATATGGAATAAGGGAGCATGAATGTAATCAATAAGGAATATGGTAATTCAGGATGTTTCAGTGTATTAAAAGAATACATGATGAAGGTATTCATATGCTATTATGTGGTAAAAAGGATCTACATTATGTTTAACTTCCTTATAAATGTTGGACTGTGAGTTTGGTCAGAAATTTTTTGGATAAATTCTAGTTTGAGATTAATTTTGGATTGCCATAAAAGGACAACCCGGAGGTCGGGGGACAACCTGTCTCGTCCAGCAAGGCCGCGAGACTTGAACCCGCAACCGAAGGGAGACAAGGGTGTATCACCTACCACTGGCCCAAGAGATGTCCTGGATTAAATAATGTAGTTTTTTTAAAAGATTTGGTAGATGAATTATAAATTCATTTATTCTGGAACCTTGTACGAATAGTATAAATAAATTTTTTTTTACGAGTGAAAGATGAGTTTGTGGTAGAAATTTATTAATGGACAAAACTCTAATTATAAAGTAAGTATATCTCCTTATGATCTTAGCCAATCTCATAAATAAATTCCTCAACATTAAGAAAAGGAACTTAGAACAAAAATGTTTTCCTAGATGGTACCTTAAATCATCACTAATTTATGGCTTTGGGATTGTTGGCCTTTTCTTAGCCATGTTCTCTACCACTCTCCATCAGATAATTGATGGTTATATTTCTCTTCCATATCCATATTTTCCTACATGGAACCCTGGTATGAGTTATTTTCGGTAATCTTCATACTTTCCACTCTTTATTTTAAATAGAGGCCTCATTAATTCATTTTTCGATGTGGGATTTCAACTAAGATATTTTGAAACGTCAAAAATGTGTTATCCTAATACCCTATGTTTTGTTGAACCGATGGTATTTCAAATCATCATAGATTGATGAGTTTAAGGACCTCAATTTTACACTTGTTTGTGATTGATGACCTCAATCACTACCTATAAATATTTACGTTTTTCCTCTAATTATATGTCTCTAATTTCCACCAATGTTCTCCTAATCGAGATCATAATTTGGTGGTGACCCTTTGATTTCTCTTTTCCTCGTATTAAGACTAAATTTTAGTAACCCAATTTCCAATGTGGGTTTTCCCACAAATATATTTTCTATTATCAACCTTTTATTTTTGAAGAACAATTTCAAATTGCGAGGGCGCAATTTATTGAAGGAGGGGAGAATGTAACACCCCAAGAATTCATAGTGTGTTATTTCTTCAAAATAATTCAATAACTTGCACTACACGCAACACCGTGTTCAATCACACCATGACTTACCAAAAAAAGCCATTAAAAAGAGGTTATGAATAGTATTAACTAAATTTTAAACTTTATATAATCCTTATAATTTTAGAATCCATATTATGAGTTTCTTAGACATAATGCTAGAACAGATTCATTTTCAGTATTGCACTTTTATCAACTTTTAATAGTGAAACCTTTTTAAATACAATATTTTAAACTTTTTGACTAAATGGAGACATCAAAAAAATTTAAAATGATACATCTCAAGCTTCCACGGTACGCTTTCCTTTGAATAATACAGTAGCGTGTGTTGTACGCAACTTCGAGTTCTAACACACCACAACCAATCAAACTATCCGTTATGAATAGTAATACCTACCTTTTAAAATTTTAGAAAAATTATCTCTCAAAATGGAATTCATTTTTGGATTCGGAATATCGAATTTAGCCTAAGGTGAAATTTTGGTACTTTTTGGATAACTTTCATATTTTGATGAATATTGAAAATTACTAAATTTTAATTAAAAACAACCTTTTTAATCAAAATAATTAATAGTGATAAATTATAATTTGAGTGGTTTTAAAGTATATTTATAATATAGTTTTACAATTAAATATAATTTTGTTCATTGGAAAAAATTTTACAATTAAACCGAACATAAACAAGTGTCAATCTTTTGATAGTTATTATCTCTTAAAAACACGCTTTTTGTTTTGACAGCGGGAATTATTTTTAAATTAATTTCTGCCACTTCTGTGTTTTGAATTTGGGAAAATGGATTCCATATTTGGAATCATGATGTTCAAATTGTGTAAATAGGTAACTTTTATTTTTAGACATTTTGAATAATTACTGCGGTAAATATTTTATTTACCACGGTTAAGGGTAAATCCGGTAAATAAGGGTTAAAAAATAATATTATAATAACACTAAATTACCCTAAAACGTGTCTTAACCCTATTGGTTGATACAGGGTAGACCATGGGAATCTTTGGGTCGATTTTGGGACCCCATGGATCCACTTGTATGTGATAATGACACTTTATTTTAATTAAGTTAAAATGAATACAATAATTACACAAGCATATATCTTTTAGAAAAACAATTGTTACATAGGGTTATATGTGTTGGATTTTAGATTATAAATATTCATTATAAAGATAAAAAGATTTACTACATAATGATATTTTATTTATAATTTTTAGACATTAAATAATTTATTTTATTTATGACACAATGATGATGCAGTAATTACTATAATAGTGGAAAATTAAAATAATTGATATTATAAATACCCAAATAAATATAATATGAAACTTTTAATGAATTAAACTAATTTTCTAGAATAATATGGTATATTAGTATTGATTTAATTGACTTTTTTCGAAGTAATAAATCTGTTATGAGTTTCAAAAAAATCAACTATTGAATAGTGTAAAAATTGACATAAAAGAGTTCTTAAAACAAATATTATATTATTAAATTATATTAAATTCCTAAAATACTAAGGTTCGGCCAAGAGACTTATATCATGATAGGTCCCTCATTAATGGACCACTTGGGGGTCTCTTGGATTTATGTAGTAAGTTTATTAACCATATTATATAAAAATACAAAGAGACATTGTAAAAGTAAAACTAATTAACTTAGAGTTTATACTTAAAGATAAGGTTAATATAAGTACCCAAACCTGTCCAAATTCTATTGGTTGTGTTGTTTTCGACCTATCCCCACCTTAAACTTTGAATAATCAACTTTGGAGCCATTATAAACCGAATATGAATTTATTATAAGTTAATATTTCTAGCTTTTCCAAAGGTGCCCCTCACCCCTCTTATAAAAGGGCACTCCTCCTTCTCCTTTTTTTCACACCTTCAAAGCCTTTTGGTTCGGCCAAAATCTGCCCAAATACTCTCCCAACTTCCCTCACTACAACCTAGGGGCCTTAGTTTGATCATAAATCCAACCTAAGGAGCCCTTTTGATCAAATCAAAAGGAAGAACCCGAAGAAGAGGTAATGATTTCACCACCCTTTTCTAAGTTCATTTCTTCTTCCTTTGTTGTTACCATTCTAAAATAATCACTCCAGTATCTCACATATACTGTGATGTTATTATATATATGGTACAACCATATTCAGTATTCTATCCACCTTTTGAATAACATGTCACCATACGTGCGTACATACGGCTTACCGTCTCCACGTCGTGGTGTAATTGTTATTCAATATATTATTATATGGATGGGTATAATAATGATATGTAACTCATGTAAATAACAAATAAAACATGTTAATGATACTGTATATATGATATAACAACCATTTATATATTATTTTAATATCAAAAGAATGATATTGTCGCTCGTGCGTACGTACGGACTACCGTCTCCACGAACGCGATGAGATTCATTCTCCATCGTATCCATTAAAGTATAATTATAATTTGATGATTTAGAAATGATGTTTATGGACTTGATATCATTCTAGATATGAATAATATACAACCTATCCATTACGAACATGGCTTACGTAACAAAACATATAAAAGAAAACAAGTAAGTTAACACCTGAAACAACGATAATACTAAGATATTATTATCAAATCAATATTAAAAGATAATATATGATATCATATTAATGTATATGATTATTGTATAATTTAATAACAATTATTTCACCATTATACAGGAGGTTAACCTACCCCAACCAAGTAAAAGTACAAGGTAAGGGATTTTCTTATCTCACTTTCAATTCCGTGAGATTTCCATTGTTCGCCACAAAATTATTGAAAGTGGTGTATTGTGTACTGCCATTTGATATATATTATCATGATTCTCTTTATATTCATGTTATTCTGTAAATCATTTGGTGGTTATTAACTTTTGGCCATGCGACTCAGTTGATTAACGTGGTAAGGGGTTTTCATCTCACTCTTTATTTTCGTGAGATTCATGCCATATTTCCACTATTATCTTTTGTGTGGAGTATGTACTGCCCATAATTGTATTCTTTGTGTAATACACTTTACCTTATGTGTATTTACATTTTCATTGTATGATACATCTTTCATGGGTTGTATGTTTTGTAAGTTACCAAATTGATAAGGGTTTACTTCAAAATCTCTTTAATATCTGAGGTTGTCTTTACATAAGTATCTACAGGGACATATTTACTATCCATGTCAATATTTCATAAAAGAGTTTTCAAAGGGATTATTTCTAAGGGAACTTTTACTAAAAAATCATTTTAAATGTTTTAAATATTTATTCTTCTAAATCATCCTCATTTATGTCCACGTTTTCAAAATGGTTTGTAAGGATTTACTTATATGAAAATGAATGGTTTAAAAGTGTTAATTCCATTCAAAAGTATCAAAGTTGTTTGGGACACTTTGATTCAAAAATGTATTCAAATGCCTTACTTTCTAAATTTTGTAACATTAAAATGTTTTCATGAAATAGGGATATTTCTCTAAATAATTTATTAAAAAAACATTTTCATCTATGTCAACATCCTTTGATGGATTTTAAGATTATTTGAAGTTGATTTATTATGATATAAAACTTCCATATTTTAATGAAGTTTTGTGATATGTTTGACTGTAGATGTTTTATTTATATAGCATTCATGGTTTATGAGTAAAGTATTGACATTTCGTATGCTAGTTACAATAAGAATGTTTATGTTATATTTCAACCTTTACTTCATATGAATGTGTTCGACAAGTATGTCCCAGGTTAGGGACTGGTTAAAGTAAGCCCTCCAGGTTGGAGACTGGTAAAAGTAAGCCCTCAAGGTTAGGGACTGGTAAAAGTAAGCCCTCCGGTTTGGTCTCCGGTTATTAGAGGAACTCCAGGTTGATGTCCGGTTATTAGAGGCACTCCGGGTTGGTGTCCGGTTATTAGAGGCACTCCGGGTTGGGTTCTGGTTACAGTCAGCCCCAAGGTCTTGGGACGAGGCCTTGAAAAGAAATTAATGTTTAGCATTATGCATTCCATCATTATGAAAGTGGTTATTGATTTTTCATGTGATTATTCTATTAGTATAATATCAATGTGAATAAGTAAATGGCATTATTTCATTTTACTTTTGCCATACTATGTTGAAGTTCATGTTTAAAAGGATTTTGTTTTAGTAATGCATTGCCTTAAATGTTTATGCTTATTTTTAATGTTCCTATATATTGTTATCCTTACTGGGCATTTGAGCTCACCCCTTTTATATGTTTATTTTCCCCAGGATGTGAAGAAGTAAGTTATGAAAGACCTGTAGGGATATTATGAGGGGATAATAGTGTGGACTGTGGAGAAATTATGTTTTTGTAGTAGTTTTTCATTTTATTATGTAATGTAAAACTTATGAATATATCTAGTGTTTCCAAGGCTACTAAACCAATCGGTATTTCGAGATTTGATCTTTCTTGTGATCATGCCAATGTTATGTAATAATGCACCGACTCTGGGTAACTAGGGTCGGGGCGTTACACAAACCCCTTATGAATTACACAAATCTCCTTACCAATCATCCCCCTTATAATACTATGCTTCACAATAATTATTTTATTTTATTTTGAAACCATATTTGAATATGGTATGATCCACACTAGGTAACCATGGTTGTGATTTTCGGAGGTTCATGAAGGGAATTTTCACAAAAATATCTGATTTTAAGATGATGTCGAGATATGGAGGGTGGATGTTAGTTTATACATGTATATAAAGGTGTTAATTTGTAATTAATTTATATTTTCAATATATAAAAATGTATACAATTATTTAAATTACTTTGAAAAGATAAATTAATTCTCATAATCTTCTATCATGTACTTCGACCACCACATGGTTTACACATATTGCCTTAACAATCATCACCATTGAACCCTCTTCCCCCTAATTTCTATTTCTTTCATTAGAGAACCCCATCGGAATTTGATAAGATCTATGTTGAGTGATATTGGGGGTGCTTCTCAGAGGTATAAGAGGGTCTTGTTCTTAAAAATATCTGATTATTAGATTTAGTCTAGAATTGGAGGGTTCATGTTAGTTTATGCATGCATATAATTGTGTTAACTTGTAATTATGTTATATTTTCAGTATATACAAAATGTATTCAATTATTTACATTAGTTTTAACTACACAATTACTAATCATACACTTTACTCTTGTATTTCAATATCCTCGTGCATTACACATACCACCTTCCCATCTTATTTGGATATCACTATTTCATACTCATGGTACACAAACCAAATTTACAGCCGAATTTATTTTTGGTTTTTTTATAATTTCATTAAATTATATTAAAATAGATAATACCTATAATATAAATTTATCCCACACATTCTTCTACAATATAACATTAAATGATTCTTAATATTAATAAATTCATAAATACAATTATATGAACACTGTATATAAAAAATATCAAATAAATATAATCATTGTTTTTAAACCAAAATATGTTATTAATAAACTAATTTGGAAAATAAATTACAATTCTTCCATATTTTTAACAACCATGTGCTGATACAGCCTTACTAACACCACTATACTCAACCCATCAATCCCTCTTCTCTATAATATTCATCCCCACACATGTTCATACAACAGATCCTCATTTCATTTCATCCCTGAATTTTGTAAGTTTCAGTGACCAAGATGATTCTTTCAGGAGGAACAAGAACATTCTATAACAAAATATCCATGATCGAAATTTCCTATGTGGTGTCAATGTATAGGTGATCATCTATGACGTTGACTATAATAATGAACCTCAGATCACTGCCGAAACCTATCCCTCTAATACTGCTGATGTCTAGAGGGCCATCCGGATGCTAAAAATCACCAACCATGCACATCATGCAGTGGAAAAGATTCACACCACACCCAGTCCAACCACCAATGGGGAACAACATTTCACCTCCTAGGATCCATTTTCAGATCCACTAGATGCATAGGTACTCCATGATGTTAGACTCTTTCTTGACAATAAACTGTTGCGAGGTAGGGAAAGAGAGGCAATGCTTATGGTGATCGCTGAGTCCCCCACCACCACCAAGAGTATGGAGCGATAGTGTTTTTGGATCCATAACCATGGATGAATGATTGGGGTTATGATAATGTGAATGTTCCCTAGACGGTGTGATGCTAGAGATGAACCAGAGCCGCATCTATGGTTATGGTGTCTAGAAATGGACATGAAATTTTAAGAAAACAAGTGACTAATAGAGTCAGAGACTTTCACCTCCACCGCCACTGGTGATGTGTTGGATCAAAATCAATGGATAGGTGTTGGATATAAAACATGATGTTTCTGGAAAACACATTTACTAATTTTGAGGGAGACCATGAGTGGGAGATGGTTTTATGGGGTTTGAGGGAGTCAGATAATGTCACCACCACCACCGTTTGTGAGGCACTGGATCCATAACCATGGTTATGGTGTCCGAAAGTGGACATGAGGATTCATAAAAACCTGATTATGTGTTTCGGTAGAGACCATTCATGGGATAATATTTTATTGGATCTTTCAGAGTTAGATTATTTTTTTAGAGTGATTTTTTAGGGGATCAATCCTTAAATGGTTTACTTCTGGTGGTGTGGTTTCTATACTCCTTCTAAAATTTCGAATTCTTATTTTTCAATTCATCTCAGATAGGGGAGGTGGATATAGAACATAGGTCGATGGAAGGTTTTTAGTTTTATGCAGAGGTAGACATGGAAGCATCGGGCCAACGATCCTTGACATGTAAATGGAAATGTGTTTTGTAACAATATATGGGGATTCATAGAAATTTATTATACATATATAATACAATAAATATAAATATACATTTTTTATTATATAGAATACATGAAGACACCCACATATATGATATTATAAATTCATTGGGTCCATATAGTTGTCATTTTAATCGATATTTTTTCCCACCCAATTTCCTTCCAAACTCATCACTCTACGAGTCCCGTTTTCAACTTCATGTAAAATTTGACTAAGATTCTACTTCATCTTCATATTACTCTTATTTTTTTGTGAATTTATTATTTTTTAATCAATCCCTAGAGATATCAGGTGAATCATAAATCTAAATCTGCACTACTAAAATGTTAAACGGTCTATAGAATTTTCCTTATATAAAAATTCAATCTAGAATCGCATTCTTTAAAAATATATTTAATCAATTTAAATAAAATTTGAAAAATTATAATCATTAACTAAACTAAAAAAGAGTTTTTAATTATTAGATAATTCCAAATAGATAGTCCCCTGGATGAAGCTCATGGGTTTCTGCCCCTATGGGTCTCACTGAGGTCTTGAGTTTGCATCTGGCTGAGTACATCTCCATATGGCTTGTTGTCTACCTTTCTTTGTAGTTTATCGCCATTCCCTATATGACATAGATCCAGTTTTGAAAAATTCGATCCATAAAATTTTAAAAATAATTTAAAACATTTAATATTGAATATTTTTGAATATTTGAATTATTAAGCCATTTTTCCACAAACTGATTGGTGATTCCTTGATAGTAGATCATCTTTTGATAAAATATAAGATTCACTATCGTTCACTCACCCTCAATTTCACAACTGCAACTTGGAAAATTCATGCATTTAGATCAAGGGGAATGGTTGAGTCCTATTGGATGAACACACAAAGGGAAGGAGCTCCTATTTATAATCCTAATATCATATTATATAATTGAATTTTTTATATAATTTTTTATTTTAATTTATTTAATATTTTCGTAAATTTCTGGTTGGGAAGAAACCTAAGTTGTAGTATCCTTGAACACTAATTTTAGTTTCCCATTAATTGAAAGACTATTTTTTCTTTTTTTATTCCTTACTCACTTTTCCATATATATATCTATGATATATAAATATATATACATATCGAAACCACGTACCCCCACCCCACACACACACATTTATGTCTAAATTCAATTATATTTTCCCCCATACATTCCACACACACACAATTCTTTTTTTTGGACAAAAATTCATGTGTCGATACACACACAATCGGAAACACATCATTCAATATTTTTTCAATGTCTAACAAAATTTTTAACCCTATTTTGTTTCTTAATTCTTGATTACTATTTTAAAACACAAAAAAATATGTATATATATATGCGCATATATATATATATATATATATTATTTTAAATATTTAGTTGAAATTAATTATTTAATACTAACACATTTTTTTAATTAACATTTTTAAATAGTTTTAGTGATTTATGTATTATCCATGTATCACACAAACACACATTTATTCATGCACATATTTATATGTACATAAATAATTTTTCTAATATTTTTGTTATTATCTCATTGATTTTAAAGTTCCTCTATATTAAATATTAATAAATTGGAGTGTTTATATATTAATATACTCCGATTTAATTTAATTATCCTATAAATTTTCTTGTGAATTTATTTAAAATAAAAATTCTATAAAATTTATTTACCTCAATACATAATATTTTTCTATTAAATTCTATAATACATATTTATCATTATCCTATTTATATTTTTTAATATAATTTTTTTCTTAAGATATTTCACTATTAACATATTAATAGTTTAATATATCATAATAATTATTTTTATAAAATTATATTTCAAATTAATATATTTATTTTTATAATTTATATGAAAAAAATATATTCAATTCAAAATAATTACTACTTTTCTGGATAAGCATTATATTACTATTATAATTTATACTATCATTTATCTAAAATTAATTTAATTAAAACAAAATACATAGAAAATTGACTACATAGTATCTCATGAATGATATCAATATTAATTTATGATTTTTTTATAAAAATATTGTTTTGAGAATAAAATATATATTACTTCTTGAATGAGGGATATATATTAATAACATTGGTCATTACATATGGTCAGTGAAAATTATAGCTTGATGTCAGTAGGAAGTGATCTCATGGTATGTCATTTGTCTTCTGGAAATAAGTTACAAATTGATCTGGCAGTCAGTTGTTCAATTTATAGATTTTCTCCCATGATTGGTATAACCTTTCACTTAATGTTACTTAAAATTGTCTTGGCATGGTAGGTTCAATAATTTTTTATTTTTATGGGCATAGTCACTAGACTTGTGATCAGTTGAATAGACACAAATCCTTTATGTGGTAGGTTGTTCGTGGTTAATATAGTGATTGTTCCTTCTTTAGGTACTCTCATGATCACTTTCTAAATTTCCATTAAAAATTGTAGACTTAATGATAAGAAAAAATCAAAATGACAAATATAATTTCACGAAAAGAAAAATGAATTAAAAAAAATATGAATCCCATAATTGATGTTTAATATAATATATATAATTTATGAAATAATTATATCTAAAATCAAAACCACATAAAAGGTATACTAAATTGTTTTTCATTAAAATAACTGTAGTTCTGTTTCTACGAACAACTTAACCAATAAATCACAGAAAACACATGTTTTAATTATAATATTTAAATAATTTATTATTTAACTGTCAAATAAATCCACATTGAATAAATATACATCATACCCAAGTTTTCTCATTTAAAAATCCATTATTTCACAAAATCGGATTTATGAAAATGTGTAAACCATGGTTCACCTCAAACTCTTCAACAATTATTCAATTGCACTCCTGGGAAATTTTGTTCAAAGAGAAATGTCATCCCTTAGAAAACTCCATGATTTTAAATTGAAAAAAAAAATTTCTCAAAGTATCTTAAAAGGATGTTTGTTGAAACATTAATTTATATAGAACAAGACAATGATATTGCCCAATGTTTCTAATGACTTTTCATAGCAATTCTAGTATAGATTCAAATACACTCTAGAAGTGAATAAAGAAAAGTCTCATTTTTAATTAATGTTTTCATGACTCCTATATAAAATATCCCACTGACATTCTTCAATTCAAATTCAAGTTTCAAATTTGGGACCATAGACAAGTTATATTTAAGTTTTATTTAAACCTTAATAAGTGACACCTTCAATTATCCCTCTCCCACATGTTCCAAAATTCACGATCTGATTTTTACTTTATTAATTTTACTCAAATGTTTATTGTATAAGTAAATTTCTTTATTATTCATTTGGGAACAATATTCCCATCACCATAATGAATTAATTTTCTCTAAATAGGAACTAAATTTTTTTTTAATTCTTTCAATGCCATTATTGTGCAAAGTACTTATCGAATGGGAAATTAGATTTTTATAGAACATATTGACACTATGTTTCACTATGGGATCCCAATGTATCATTTTACAAAAGTTTAAAAGAACTTTTATTGTTATATTTCGAGTTAGATCCAAGGTTTTCTTGTTTCCAAAAGTCAATGTCCTCTTAGTTCATGTTTGATGATTTGGTTTCCTCATATTCTATTACAAATTCTATAAATATATATACACTCACACACCCTTCCTATTTATTAATCCAAATATACATAAATATAGGGGTAACATCACTTAAAAATCATTAACATCCATCAATTACAAAATCAATGTATACATCCATAACCATAATATAATTATCCACTGGACATGGAAATCATTTTAAAGAAATTTAATGCTCAAAGACCATAAATTTATTAAAAATGTAGAACAATTTTGATAATTTTTGTGCCATTTCGTAACATGAATAAATCATTGAAGCCTAACTAAGAAACATTAATGAAATATCTCCCACAAATTTAAAACCCATAATTGTCCCTAATGTTCAATCCTAATATCTATGAAAATTTTTATTAAAAAATATTTAATATTCAGAAATTTATAGAAAATTTGTTTAAGGGTAGAAGATTATTCAAAGAATATGTGTCTCGTTGACCATAATATCTAGAACATATTTAAAAAATTTAATTTTTTTTATTTCATCACCATACACAAAAAATAATAAATTTGTCTCAAATTTTAGCATGATGACTATTATATAAAACAACAGTTAGATGAAAGGAATTTTGATATGTTAATCAATGTTTAAATTTTTTTCCCAACTGATTATCAACATTATTGATACAAACAACATAATAAACCATATAAGAATATTCATATTCACTTATTATGGTTCTAAATTTCAAGGGGGACTCCCCCACCATTAATTCATAACTAATATAAAAATAAATGAATATTTTTTTTGAATAAAACTCTCGTGGATATATTATATTCCTTCATTTAAATGTAGAAAAATGGGACATCCCATTCATATTTGAAAAGATCCAATGGTCAGCATGTTCTCTATCATATTAAATTAAAATATATAAACATTAATGTATACTATAAAAAATCATAATGTGATTGAATCCAATGTTTTATTTTAGGAGAATCAGTCATATGATAAAGGATGTAGCTTCATTTGTTCTAAAGGAACACTTGAAATGTAATGGAAGGGGGATATTTCCATGATTAGTTGACTACAGTCATGTCATCACTTGACTGACCAAGTCTAGTACACCATTTCATGTATTCAATTATTTATTTTCATGTGTAAGGTCTAGTAATTTTTGAATTCATAGTTCCATCTCACAATCATTGGATGTACTATCAGAATTGACAACCTCTTAGGCACATAAGTATTTGAGAGATGTGTAATCCTACAATGATCACTTGGAAAAATATTTCAAATGACATAAAAGATAATTGGAATAATAATAAGGGTTATTTTTATTAAAAAAATATATTATTGTAAAAAATAATAATAAACCACGAGTTATCTCCCATGAATAACATAGTTTATAGTACATGTTTAGACTCACTGCGAGATCATCTTTCGAATAAGTATACGGTATCCAAGAGTTTTAGATTACCCTAAAATTATGGGTTGATACCTAAAACACAAAAAAGATATTGATGATGAATCTCTCCAACCAAATCAATAGCACCATTGACTATAACTCTCAGAAAAGTGAAGATTCAATTTCATTTAGTAATCAATTTACCAAAAAATAACATTAGTCTATAATTAAATAAAAATAATCTTTTTCAAATGTTAAGTACATTTTTATAAATGATAGATTCAAGGAACACTGATGATTTTTACTTGAATATTTCAACATTCTTATAATATTCCATACAAATTTCCTCTGACGCCCTTAGATCATGCAACCTCCTATCATCAGTAACCTGAAATCATTGTTCAAGGCCTTCACTACCCAATAAGAGTTGTTATTAAATTTCACACTTGGTGCAATATTTTTATAATGAGAAACATATAAAAAGACATTCCAATGGGGGTCTGGCATGTAGTTTCATAATCCTGCAATGCTTTATCTAACTTAACTGACCAATATTTTCTAGAGTGAGACATTTTATTCTCTAAACATTATTTAATATCTCTATTAGATATCTCTTCTTGACTAATGAGACATATATGATAGGTGGTCCTAGTTTTTTGATCACACCCAAATTTTTCTATTAAATCCATTAACTTATAATTCTTTAAATGAGTGGCATTATCGATGATGAATACATCAGGCACTCCAAATCTATAAAAAATATTTTTCATTATAAAATCCATAAAATTAATATCACAGTTTTTTTGAAGTGATACCACCACAACACAATTGGATACACAATAAAAAAGCATAACAATATACTAATTTATATAAGTTGATAGAAAATTTCCTAAAAATCAATCCCCCTTACATTAAATATTCAAACCTCAATTGAAATTTCATGAGATTTTAGAATATATATTTTCCTAAAAATAATACTGAGTTTGATATATTTCATTGCAAATAATAAAATGAAGGTCATGATATATTATTAAATTAAAATAATCATATTTAATAGAATTTTTTTTTTAAAATTTTATATATCTTAACATGATATCAAATATTAAATTTATATAAAATAGAAAATTGTTATAAAATAATATTAGAAACTCATAATGTTGAAGAAGATCTTTTAAATAAATAAATTTATCATTATATATAGTTTTTTATTATGTTAAAATTTAAATATATTAGTTTCATCATTATTGAATAGATTATGATACCATTATTTTTTAATTTAGGATATCAAAATTTACATAGTTTTAATTTATGAACATTCTTCCGAAAATATCGGTTTTATTCAACAATGATGTTCTATGAAAATTAAAATTATCATGACTTTATTAGCTTATAAGAATGGGATATAAGGTTAGAAAACCATTCAAGTGATTTAATATGATATTTAAGAATAACATTGTTAATTTTACAATATTATTTGAATATTGAAAACCCATGGCTTACACTTTTTTGAATAAGTTAAAATGTTACTTTAATGATGAAAATTGTTTTTTGGGTTCTCTATTAATTAATTAATATTTTTCACAAATTAGGTTATGTATTGATTTTAATTTCACATAAAATTAATTTTATTTATAATAAATCCAATTTTGTAATAAAAATTTTTGACATAGAAATTTTAACTCACTTAAATTTTACACCTCAAAACATAATTATCACAAATGTTGTTTTTAATCATTAAGGGTGTTCATTTTAAAATTTAATTTTATAGATCACAATAATTTTAATTAATACAATTTATATCATATATTATTTTAACATAATAATATTAATTAGTTAAGATCATAATTAACATAGAACAGTTTAATTAATTATCATGGGTGGAATTAAAAGTTACCAGGAAAAAGCACACATGGTAAAAGTGAAAATTTAAAGTATGAACCCCAAAATCACACAAATATGTCCCCAATATGAGTTTTTAGGGAGGATATTTTTCTATATAATTACCCATACTCCGTAATTTATAAATAATTGGTACTTTGATCATGAATTATTTAAGTAAATAATTTAATATCAGTAGGTTACTCCAAAACTACCATTTCCTTCTCTTATAAATGGGAGCACTCCCAACCCTTCATGGTACCAACATTCCTTATATTTCCTAGAAACAAATATTTTAATTGGTTCCTTGTAGAAAAATATCCAATGAATCTATTCCTTTTTCCTTATTTAGTTATCTTAGTCCCTTCATTTCCTATAATAATTCATAGGAAAATTAATGTTCCTAATATTAGTATCACTCTCCTCATGGCCTTCATTTTTAATTTTCCTCTTCCCAATATTCCCTAACATTGATAACATAAGGAATTAAGTATCATATATATATATATACTTACACATAATTATATTATTGTAAGAGTAGTTATCCATTAATTCTATAATATCCTCTAAAAGGCATTGATCATGTACATGTGCAGACTACCACCTTCACGACACAATATAGTTAATTTTTCATCACCACATATTTTGAAATGTATCAATGATTGGTTTTATGATTAATTTTTTTACAACAATTTTTACATTTCTTAAATTACCACCTTTTACAATTAATTTAATTCATTACATTCCTTATGGATTGAGATTGTTAATCATGTGTTTGTGTGGAATATAACCTCCATTAATGACATGTATTACTACACATAACAACATTATATAGATGGAACAAAGTGTAATTAATGACCAAATATGTTTTTTATAACATTACTATAATTATAGAATATTTAATTTTCATATTTAATCACTCATCAATTCATTGATAAATGTGTTTTTTAATCATGTGTACGTGCAGACAACCGCCTCTATAAACGAACAATTTAGTTTTTCCAAAAACCTCATTATTAATGGTTTTAATAATATTTTCTGTGGATATATATTAAATATAATACATTTATATGATTCTTTAAATATTAAATTAAACACTATGAAATATTATTTTATTACTCATTTTATCATTACAACACAATTTTGTTTTAGTGAGTTTACCACCTAATTGAGAAATTTTTTAATGTTTGTATAGTTAATGATTTTATAATTTTATATAATATTAATTAAATTTAATAATAATATATTAAATATTTTCTAATGTTTTTTATGTTTTCATATTAATATCTAATCATTTTAATAATATATCATATTTGTTCAGTTAAAACTATCAAAATAAGTTTATCTCTATCTTCATCTTCACGAGTTATAATTAAAATGCACATTGGATGAAAGTTCCACATTATAGATAATAACGAGATATATGTTACCAAACCATATGTAATATAGGAATGATTAACTTGGATTAAAAGATCATATATCAATATTAAAATTACGAATCATTATCTACCTAATTAAAAGTTATGCCATCCGATGTAAAAAACAAGGTATAATAAACCACCATATTCAAAGTAAATAATTATAAATTAAGAATAAAAAATGGTTTATAAGAATAATTAGGTTCTAAAATATATGATTAATATTTTATGGATGTTTTAATGTATTTTAGATTTTTACCAACTAAACATGGAAATAAGGTAAGGGATTCTTATCTCAAACACCCTTCGCTGCGACATGTTTTATGGTATGAACCGATATACATTTATATTGAGTATATGATTTCCAATTATTATGTTACCATGAAATATATACTTTTTAATTTTATTTAGTTTTTATTTTTAATAATATTTCTTTCTTAATGGGTTTTCATTAAAATGAAACCCATGCCATAATGTTTTTCTTGTCTTATGTCCTTTTTCTATTGAGTCGTGAAATCTATTCTTAATTTCGATCATCGAAGAATTATTCCTACCATTGTCATTCCAAATGGTAGATTACATTTTCTATGGTTTTATTTATTATATTTCATCATATCATACCCATTTATGAAAAACTTCATCAGATAAATGCACAATTTTGATAAGAATAAATCATATACTTTCTAATAGATATATTTCTTATATATCCATGTTTTTTCTAAAAAAATTCGGATCCAAAACAAAAATATTTTTCATATTAAGATACCTTAAAATTTTGCTTCACCTTTTTATAAAGTATTTTTTTTCATTATTTTTATTATGTGAGTTTCATAAATTTTTTTAATGGTTTTTTAACACTTTCTATATGGACAGATTTCAATCAAAATTTTCCTCTCATGTAATGTAGTAAATTTTTTTAAAATGTATTTCATAATAATTTTTTAAATCTATTTTCAAATAAATTGGAAAGTTATAAAAAAATTTAAAGGAAAATATTTTCATCAACTTCCACATTTGTCTTTTTTAATTATAGTCATCTCTTTAACAAATTTCATTATAAGCATTTATTTCTACAACCTTTATCATTTTCTATGTGACCTCCCCTCTACACATTCAGTTGTTTCAAAAAAACATATAGTTTAATAAAATATTACTTTTTAAATATATTTAAATGGAAAAGGGAGATTCCTATTTTAAAATAAATTTTTTGAATGCCCCTAAGAGTGTTTTACATCTATGAGGTGTGATTGGTAATGGTTGTTCATAAAATGATACCATCCACCATATTTATCATGATGGATTATGAATTTATATTTTACTTATATGGGATGATATATGATTTATTTTTTCCTTAATAATAATATAATTTAATAGACATGATTTTATTAACATTATGTCGACTATAAATGGAATATTCTATGTTACTTCAATTGTCGAGTGTTTACCTAGATGCATAATAAATAGATTGATTGAGGAAATGTTTGTCTAAAACATATATTCTTTTCCGATATAATGTAAATACTATAATCTCAATCATATTTACTGGGTGGTATTTACCTATAATATTCCATAAAGTCAATGAATATGCATTTATATTCCATGGATTATCAAGATATGATTATTCATGAAATTATGAATACATTATTTATGTGATTTAATTTTAATGATATGTCACCAATTTTATTTACTTGGGTTCTTAATAATATGATGATTTATTTAAATATAGAACAAATATGTATTTATATGATAAGTTATGGGTTCATTTGGGAACATATATCTCTTAAATGCATTGGGTAATATTTCCTTATCATCAGATATCATCTTTCAAAGATAGTGATACTAGAAAACTATGGTGTATAGGTACTTATCCAAGAAAAAAAAATGATAACAAGGATGTGATCTATAACATATGCTTTTGATGTCATGTTTATGATGTCACTGCAATCCTGTTATTCCATGATCTTATGTGTTGATCATTGTTTAATCCATATTTTTATGACATCATCTCTTTATTACATGGTCTCAAGATTATAATCCTTCTCATTATTATATTATGTTGTTTTTCACGTCTCTCATTTTATGGTTTATTAATATTTTTACCCTTACTGAGTGTTGGTATCCCCCCTTATTATGTTTCCTTTTCCCTTGGTGATACAAGTATGTTTTATGTATGATAATATAAGAAGTGTATCATAAGCTGAGAATTTATCGGCAATGTTGATGGTTCATTATAGAATTATTATATTTCATATAGTGAAAAAAGAATCTATTAGATGAGAAAGTCGTGGATTTTATTATTAAGTGATTTAGATTAATTCTCTAAAACTCTAAAAAAAATTTAATTGTATTTTTAATGTGTGAATGATATTGTAATCCTTTATGTTTATTAAATGTAGCATTGTATGTTATGTGTTTTCAACACTTGATCGAGGAGAATGAGTACTAGGGTAACTAAATATGGTATTTGAGAATATTTTAAATCAATTTAGAGGGTATGATTTTATTGGTTTAGGATGACTTATGATTTTGGAATTGTATCAAAGGTTGATTAGTTAATGATGATTGTAGTTTCAATCATATAGATAATCCTTTTTGTGAGAAATGTTGAATATCATTTTTTGGGGATCATAATAAGATAACTTTAGTGAAACCCCTTATATATGTATATGTATATAAGAACCTCCTAAAATTTATGTAAATTAGAGATTGTGTGACTTTACTATAAATTAAATCACTATATGGATAATGGAATGTTGATGTGGTTTTGTAATATATGCATCTATGGGTAACAAACATGAAAAGAGTTGGTCAGGTTTATCTCAAACATTATTCTATTGTATGGTGAATTTGAAGGTTCCAGGCATAGTTAAATCTTAGTTGGGACGATATACGACATTAATTTTTACCATGATCAATGAATATTTTAGTATCAATATGATGATGATTTCTAGTGTCGACTGAATAGAATCAACTATTTAGATAAATAAGGAAGAAACACAAAACCTTTAGAGTTGATCTTGCACATTATGTTTATATTTATTTTAATTAATTTCATAAATACAAGAATACCTAGATCTTAGGTACATTATTTTTTGATGATGTTGATTGACCATAATGACCCTTGTTGATTATATTGTTGTTCTTGCAAGAATCCAATCCAGAATCCCTCTAGTAGTGATCAACACGTGCTCTGATGGAGTATGATTGACACCACTTGGTCTGCGGGTGCTAGCGTGGTGAAGCGAGTGTCTTATGTCAGTCATTCTTGATTACTTGTTCTTTACTCTAGAAGAAAATCCCTCATACTTGAGAGGGGTTGGAATATGATTCAAGAGAGAAATAAATTTTCTCAACAATTCTCAATTAACCGAGCATGCAGTTCGGTATAGGGAATAATAGACGTACATATTTATTTATCAACATGAGGCTTCAGTTACGATATTTAATTTTATAACAGAATTAAATACATTCATTACCTTTGAGAAAACCCATTCTCCAAATTATAATACCACTCCTTTATTTATGGTGTGCCATCATTCAATAAACCGTATTATAAATAAAATTTCACATCATAAAATAATATCATTGTTACAAATATTTTAATTTCTAAAATCCGGATAAATAATTATTTATTATCTTTCAAATAAATATTTTACTACCATACCAAACTAGGTTCGCTTGAAATATACTTCCATTTATTAAACACCTGAATAAATTAATAAATAATTCATTCTATAAAAAAATATTTTTATCCAATCTAGTATATAAATATTTATTAAATAATTAATAAATTAAATGAATATGTTTTAATCACAATCCAATGAATAAATATTTATTTAATTTATGAAATCTTTTTAACTTGTGTAAAATTATTCCACTTTATTGAGAATAATACTTATTTCATCAATTAAATTCAAATAGTGTTTAACTGAGACCACCAAAAACACTTACTTTGTGACCATCTAGGATTCTTTCTTGTTAGCATTAGGTGGGATTGCCTAATGTCCATGAGTACTTTATAGTAATGGGTCAAGGATCCTATGAGAAGGAACATAAAGTTGAAATAATGATATCCACAAAAAAATTTTAACTATGTAATATAATCCCTTTGTCTAAATATCACATCAAGCTAGTTTCATGATAGTGTGATCATCCTTTGTGCATGATACATCGTTCTTTGATTACCTAAAATAAACTCATCGTTACAACATGTCGATAGAATTTTGTGCAATGGTTCACTTTCAATCCAAGGGATGAGATATCAACTTCCATAAATGGAAGGGAAAAATCCTTCTTCGACTTATCTATTAATAACAAGCCAATCGTGACACAAAAAACATACCTTACATCCCACCAACATATGGTGTGATGGTATTCATTAAAAAATCAATTTGCACCATCATGAAATGTATTTATTATAATATAAAATTATATTTATAATTATGCATGCTCGTAGATAATAATATTCGATGACACCAAAACATACAGAATTCATAATGGTAGGTCTGTTCTCATAATATCTCGTCTTGGGGATTACAAAGTGAGAAAATCATTAGAAGAAGTCTCATCTACTTTCAAGTAATCACACCTGATGTTCTATATACTATTATTCCCATTATAGTATGTCATCCATCCAGAATACTATATTTTAGAATATTTTCATAGAACATCAAGGTTCTCATTATAGCTAGTAACTATAATGACCATGTTAGTGCAGTAAATACTCAAGGAAATATTTATACTATAGTCTTACAGAATAATGACAAATATGTAATAAGATTTTTAATATTTAAATCTATTAAATATTCATGTAATCAATGTACAAACAGTTGGTTCTATAACACCAACTCTTAAAAAATCCCACTTAGACAAGAGCCAACTGCATATGACATTCAATCCCCTAGACCTCATAATATGATCATGTTTCTGCTCAGTCAAGAAATTAGTCAAGGGGACCTCAATATTTTATTTTGTAGAAATACTGATCACTGCAACATCAACACTCTGAAGAAAATACCTCCACAGATGATACTTCCAAAGTATGTGCATTGTCAGCTAATATGAAGTTGTCTCTTTTACCATATCCACTATTACAATATTATCACAATACAGTGTGATGGGATCTTTACTTATAGTTATCATATCAAGGTCCTTGACAATTCTTTTCATCCAAACTACTTCATTAGCTACCTCAGATGATGGGATCTATTCACACTCTACTGTAGAATATATGAACACAACGTTCTTTGATCTCTTCCAACTCACTGCACATCCATTCAATGTGATGATATATACCATTTTCGACATCATGTCATCTTGATCAGTTTGGAAACTAGCATTTTCATATCCAATAATTACTAGTTCTTCGTCTTCTCCATAAACTAGGAACATGTCCTTAGAACACCTTAGATACTTTAGGATAGTCATCACTTCCATGTAATGGTGGTCAACTGGGACAACTTGATATCTACCTACCTCACTCAATGAGTAGGAAACATCTAGCCTATTATAAATCATTTCATACATGACTGAAACATATTTCTGGTACATATAAAGCCCTTTCCATTATCTTTCGTTCCTCATTTGTCTAAGGACACATTTTCTTGGAATGATGAATGCCAAGTGGTGCTGGAAATAATCCCCCATTGAATTATTCCAGACTAAATATCATCAGTATCTTATCAATGTATGTACTTTGACGTATAGCACAAAATCTCATTGATCTATAAAAATGGATACTGATCCCAATAATATATGTTACCTCGTCCAATTCCTTCATAGAGAATCATTGATTCAGCCACAACCTAATAGACTAAAATATTGGTATCTCATTTCTAATAAGTAATATGTCATCAAAAAAAATTACTAGGAAAATTACTACACTCTCACTAAAACTTTTGTAGAAAAATGGTTCACATTAGTTCTTGATAAAACCAAATTCTGTTTAAGATTCATCAAAATGAATGTTCCATGACCTGGATTCTTGTTTTAATCCACAAATGGATTTTTGAAACTTGCATACTTAATTATAATTCTTTTTAGTCATAACCCCTTAAGGTTGTGTCATATAGACATATTCCTAATGTTTCTTGTTATGGAAAGTTGTTTTTACATCAATTTTCCAAATCTCATAGTCATGGTAATTGATAATGGCCAATAGAATTCTGATGGATTTCATCATTGGAACTTGAGGGTTTCATTGTAGTCAATGCATTGATGTTGCATGAACCCTTTTGCAACCAGTCGTGCGTTATAGGTAGCGATTTGTCCTTCAATGTATAGTTTCTTCTTGAATACCCATTTCCAACCAATAGGCTTTACATCAATAGGATGATCTATAAAAATCTATATTTGGTTTTGGTACATGGAATTCATTTTAGAATTCATGGCTTCTTTCCACTAGGCAACATCTATTCCACTTACTACATCATTGTAGGATAGTGTATCATTATTATCAATAAAAAATGATTCACCATCCTCAATAAATAAAAAATGGTACTTTTGGTTTCTCTAACCTATCTTGTACTCCTACATAGTTCTTGTGTCTTTGGAATAGTTATTTCTTCCACAGGTCTTTGTGGAATCTGATCATGTACTAACTTTTGTGTACCTTGTTCCTCGACATCATCTATGTCTCTCTCGCTCCCACTGTCTCTTTTAGAGAAGTGATACCTCTCAATTAATATGGTGTGTCTTGTTACTATAAAACTTTTGTATGAGGGGTTTCTATATGTAATATCCCCATATTTCTATAAGGTATCCTATAAAGGAAAACTTTGTGCCCTAGGATGCAAGTTTGTAACTTGAAGAGGCCTTAACAAATTCATCACTTCGACAAACCTGTATATTTGATAACATGTATTTTTTTACACTCCATAAACCATATAGAATAACATTTATCGATTTAGTTGGTACTTGTTTTAGTATGTGCACCTTTGTTTGTAACTCATATCCCCAACATGATAATTGAAGACCTGCATGACTCATTATTGATCTCACCATGTCCAACAAGATTTTATTCTTCCTTTCACTAATGACACTCTACTGGGGTGTGTATTGAGGAGTGAGTTTAAATAAGATCCCAAACTCCCAAAATTAATCAATGATGTATTGATTATGATATTTTCCACCTTGGTCTGAGTAGAGTATCTTAATCATGTTACCATGATAGTTCGCGTATTCATTATTATATTCATTGAACTTATCCATCGATTCAAACTTATACATCATTAATTATATACCTTTGTATATACTAAAATCATTAGTAAAAGTTATTCTGTATGAGTACCCTCCCCTTTCTTCAAATGGAAATGGTCCACACTCATTGGTATGAACCAATTCAAGAATCTCGTTAGCCCTTTCACCTTTACAACTAAATCCGGATTTGGTCATTTTTTTGTATAGACATACATGGCATATTCCAAGTGGTTTTATTTTAAATAATCTAAATATACATCTTGATATAACTTTGCCAAGCATTTCTCATTTACATGACCAAGATGGTGATGCCAATGTTTGGTGTGGAATGAGTCATGTGATGTATCATTATTATCAATTTACATTACTTGGTTTGTGTAATACAACACGTAAAGACCGTTGTAAAATTATGCCCCACCGAAACAAATTCAATCATTGAAAAAGAAGAAAAATTCATTTTAATACTTGAAAAAAAGTATTTTAATCTAATATAGATATCAAAATAATGTTTTTAGTAATAGATGGAACATAATAAAAACTTAATAACACCAAGACCATCCTAGTTGGAAACGTGAGGTGGAAGTCCCTAACAGCTACAGTAGAAAGTCTTTCTCTATTGGCTACTCATAGATCTCCCTCCCCTCGGTCAATATTCCTAAATATACATGGATGGTGTATTTGGATATATATTTTAGCACCACAATATGTATATAATACCAAATTTGTAGAAACAAATTTATTTCATTTGATAAAAATGCACTTGATGATTCCCCTTGCTTCTTAGTCTGGGGGAATTTATTATTCTAGTGGCCCTTCTTTCCACATGAAAAACAAACAACCCCATATTCCCTTTCCTCCCCTTTGATATTCCTTTTATTGGAAGGTTGTGAAGAAGCATTGGGCTTAATGTTATTCGCCTTCCCTTTCCTCTTATTCAACATAATGATAGAAGGCATTTATTGCTTCATATATTTTTCCACTTGGTGATTAATGATAGGAAAATATAATAGAGACATCTTGATGTAGTTCATATAGAAATTGAAAAAAATTGAGAACCTCTGAGGGAGTGATGCGCGAATGAAATCGGTGCCTAGTTATTTGAGGAGTTTAAACCCTAGGACCTCCAAGTGCATAATGTATCCAATGATCCTAACTACATGATGCCTAGCAGGGAAACCCTCTCCAAGATTACTCAGAAATAGTTCCTTGGAGGTCCCAAAGTAATCATGTCTTGAAATCTCTTGGTAAAGACCAAGAAGGTGCTCGACAATGATATAAGCATCCTTGTTTTCATGGGACATCATGAGCTCACTAGATATTGATTGTGGCATCAAACTTTGAACATAGAGTGTGTCATTCATATGTTTCTCATAGACTATGAAATCCTCATCACTAGCCTCTTTTTTATACAGATCCGGTAATGCTGACTACAACAAGTAAGACTTTCATTCATGGGGTAGGATAACCCAAAGGTTTCTAAACCATTCATTGAAGTTAATACCAGTGCAGTTTTTGTCTTTATCCAGAATTTTTTGTAGGGATAATGTTGTTGATGGGATTATCATTTTTATTCTACAATAAAAGATAATATCATTATTACTTTCTTTATTACATTTTCTGAGAAATAATAAATTAATTTTATTAAGCCTCCCACTATTTTTATCAAGTTCCAATGGCCCTCACAATTGAACTCAGAATGTCCACTTAAAATGACATTCTAGTGGAAAGGATCCGTATTTCCCTTTTCATGTCCCTAAAAAGGTTTGGTTAAGCTCTTTGAAGGTATTTAGGAAGGTAGATATTTTCCAACTGCTGTCTTAAAGCTTCTTGATCTGTAGAGTGGACTCCCCAGTCCTGAAATACTAACATTGGATTTTCTCAACTCCTTCCACCAATATTACACCATGTCCAGCAAGGGATACTCCTCCTACTATAATATGGTTCGGTCAACCCAAAATCTTTCATAAGGTCCTCCTGTATAAATGTAAGTACCCCAACAAGGGTTAATAAAACACATAGTTTTATTGTGTTTTTCCCTTAATCAAGTAATGGATTGCATGGACTGACATAATATTTTATTTGAGGGATTTTTATCTCTTATGAGTGAATTAATTATTATCATTATCACATTCTTGTTAAAATAAAGTGGTACTTACTTATGTTATTTTCCATGTCTTGATAATATTTATTCATAATGCTGCTTTATTTTATTTCCATCTTGCTAGATTTTTAGTTCATTAATTGTGTGATCAGGACAACACATCCATAATTCTAAACCTTGATATGGATAAAAATATAATAATGTAACGTCCTTGATCATGATATTTTTAATTGTTATTTTATGAAGTGGTTGATAAACTAACCCTAGCCTAGGGGAGAAAATTCCTGAAACTTTTGGGTTCAAGTTTGCAGCTTTCCACCTATCCACCTATGTATCTCTTGCGCTCGGTTTCATCATGGATCCATCTCTAACCGACTCCACTATCTTGGGAGTTCCATCCATTAAATATACTATTTTAACTCACATACAGGTGAGGGGGAAAATGGGGGTTTACATAATAGAAACCATGGGCACGTAGACCATACTTATTAGTGAGGATAGATTGATCAGAAGCCAACAAGGAATCAAATAAATAAATCTAAATGAAACCAATCACGTTCAAAGGTCTTTAACTAGCTCATGATCACCTTTATATATGTAATGCGTTACAAATTTAAAAAAACTATAATCCAATTATTTAATTGTTCGTTGTTAAGATAAAGTGCACATGAATCGATTAATTATTACCTTTAACTAACAAATAGTTTTATCTTAACCATTTTTGGAATTTCTTAGAGATTCTAATATTTGTACATAAATGCACCTTGGAGGTATCCTAGTGAATACCCATTCAAATCTACCCACCATTTTTTATATTATTATACAATCTTACTCTTATGATTTATGGCATACAAAATGTTTCAATGCATAGAGTAAAAACATGTAGGATGATTCATACATGATGTGAAGTTTTTAACATTACACAAACATTAATGTTTAAATTTTGTGTAATATAGTAATGTACATAATGCATAGTTACGTCTACATATCATGTACTACCATTACCATCTGTCTTTTAGTACATTCCTGGAGACTCTGCGTGTGATGTGTAATTCAGAAATTTCGAAGTACACGGTATGTACAGTGGGATACACATCATGTTCTCTTTGCATTACACATTTACCTGTTGGATTGGCGGTGTATGGGATACCCATTTTGGCCCCTGACATGAATGGACTATATGACATGTGAAGTGGTCCACCCATCATGTAATACAATAGGCATGTGTCTATATGTATGAGTCAATACATGGTGAAGAATTAACTAAATTGCGTGCAATAAATGCACACGGCTTAAGTAATTGCCTAATTAATCCTGATGCATTGAACATGATACACGTAATATAGTCTTGATTACAAAAAATGTATGGAAAAGAACATGGTGTGTAAGTCCAAACACACAATGTGTACTTCTGAGTCACCTAGGAATAATCGTTTGTGCCTCCTGACGAGTTATTTATTTTAATTTTAATTAAAAAATCATTAGTTTATGTGAAATATACAAGAAGCGAAATCAGGGTGAACAGATATTGAAATATAGATTTCATGAATGATTAACCTTGAATGGAAAAACTAAATTATTAAAACTTAAATCATCCTCGAATTATTTAAACAATAATAAACTATGATGTTACCCCTCTGATAAAACTGGAAGGTTCCGAGTGCAGTGGAAGCATGTTTGGGTCGATTCCCACCTTTAAATTTTACCATGATCAGTGATTATTCCTGGATCAATACGACCATGATCGCCAGTCTCCACAGAATAGGATCGACAATATAGATAAACAAGGAAGATTCTGGAAACCATTAGAGATGATATTGAACTTAATTTTTATAGTTAATTAAATTAATTTCATAAATAAAAGAATACATGGATCATTGGTACATTTTTTTCTAATGATTTTTATTATCTAAAATGGCTCTTCCATATTGTCACATTGTGATTGTGAGAATCCAATCCAGAATCCCTCTAGTAGTGATCAATACATGCTCTGATGGCCTCCGATCGACAGCACTCATTGTGTGAGTGCTATAATAGATAATCAAGTGTCTTTTGTGGGTTATTCTTGATTTATATTTATTTGGTCCTGAAGAACTTATCTTATTAATGAGAGGGGCGGTAAGAGGATTCAAGGGAGATATTGTTTAGCTCAACAATTCTTAATTCATTGGGTGTGATGTTCGGTACAAGGAAAAATAGACGTCCGTGTCTATTTTTTAACATGGGGATTTGATTATAATATTTAATTTGATAACATTAATTAAAAATTTCATAACCATAGAGAAAACCCATGCTCATAATAGTAATACCGTGGAATTATTTATGGTTCCCCAACATGAGAAAAACAAAATTATAAATAAAAATCTTCATCATAAAATAATAGTTGAATTATTATTATTTTAACTTATTCAAACTAGTTAAATAATTATTTATTGTCTAGAAAATAATTATTTTACTAATGGATCAGCCTTGGTCTGCTCGAACTCTACTTCCATTTAATGAAGACTAGAATAAATAAGTAAAAAATGCGTTCTTTAAAATAAATATTATATTTACAAACATGTAAATAAATATATTTATGATATTCAATAAAATAAATATATATATTTTACTCACAATCCGGTGAAGAAATATTTATTTAATTTATGCAATCATTATAACATGAATAAAATTATTCCATTGTCTTGTCATTAATATTTATTTAATCAATTAAATTCAAATATTGTTTAACCGGGACCACAAAAAATCTAGTGTGTGAACCTCTTGGATTTTTTATCATTGGCAATAGGCATGCCTTCCTAAATTCAAAGAGTAATGTTTAGGAATGGGTCAAGGAACCCAAGAGAAAGAACGTAAAGTGACAACAAGGTCATCCACATATGAACGTTAACTACATAATATAATCCCTTTTGTCTCAATATCTCATCATGTAGGTTTCATGATATAGTCATTACCTTTTTGCTAGATACGTCATTCTTTGATTACCTGAAATAAACTCATCGTTATACCATTTTCATGGAATTTCATGAGATGGTTATTTTTCAATCAAAGGGAAAAGATACCAAATTCCATAAAAGGATGTGATTAATCCTTCCCCAACATATCCATTAATAACATGCCACTCATGACACAGCTAATGTACCCCACATCCCACCAGCATATAGAGTAACGATTTTAGTCAGCAAATCATATTTTTTTAGTCATGACATTTATTAATGATAATATTATAGTCTAAGGATCATTACACATGCTCGCAGATAGAAATATCTAATGACACCAAAAACATGTGGAATTCCCACAAGGGATTATATTCTCATAATCTCCCATCATAAAGATTAACAAGTGAGAAAATCATGGGAATAAGACTCTTCTACTTAAAATTACTTACACTTGATGGGATGTATAATATGTTTTCCATTATAGTATGTCATCCAAACACAAATCTATATTTAACAATATTTCATAGCACTCTATGGTTCTCATCATAGAAGAGAACTGTTATGACCTTGTAAATGAGAAAAATACTCCAGGACATTATTACAATATAGTCATGAAGAACAATGAAAGATATTTAATAATTTGTTTAATATTAAAATATATTAAATATTTATTTAATCAATGTTTAACTAGTATGTCCTAGGACACCAACTATTACAGAATGGGCCCTAACTACGCACCAAGCCAGACACTCCTGATAAATATGCTTGGGTTAATTCACATTCAATGTAAATCCCATTATGCATGATTTGAACATATATCATTGTGGGATTTAACTATATTATGGAAACTAATAATAAGATAATCATGGATAACCTATATTGAAGCTAAATACACATAAGATTGGGTATAAAAATCAATTGTAAATTATTTATTAGAAGATTATTGTTTGATTTTTTTTTATTTTGTATTTTAATTATTCTATTATGTATAAATAATTATAGAGTAATGAATAAAGAAATCAGTAACTAAGATAACTATGGATTCAATGGAAAATGTGGTGATTTTATTGACTTGTAATCTATTATGATAAGAACTAGGGTTATAAATATTATTACTATTCCAAATCAACTATCACAAGATTTTTCTATGAATTAAAACATTATAGAAGTCCAAAATAAATAAAAGAAACAATGTATGGTGTCACATGAAAGGTTATATGATGATGAAGAAGAAGAAAAAATTGATCAATTTCCTATTTGTAATAAATGTGTGATGAAAAAGGTAAAAGAATATCAAAAATGAACTATAAAATGATTTATGTGTGGAAAATGTTGACATCAAGTATCTATCTATTGAGTTAAAATAATGCTTTTAGTAAACACATCTGATGGAGAATATTTATCTTCATGTTTTACTTAATATATTAATGTAGGAATTTCTTTTGAAATTTTATATTGTTTCATGACTTTATTTTTGGAATCCATATTAAAATTTTTCTGTAAAAAATTACGAGGATAGAATTTATATAGGGGGGATGTGATATCCTGATATTTTATCATATATATATATATTCGTTCAAATAATACTATGTTGACATCTTTATTTTCACACAATAAAATGTCGATCTGATGCATGTGACCTGGATGAGTCTCAACAGGGCACTGCACAAGTGCACTGCCTTCAATCATGAAACAACCCATTCCGAAATCTACAATTCTTTCAATAATTCCAACAAGACACATTCATAATTCTTCAACAACTCCATCAATGACCTTTGGGTGCTATGAAGAATCAAGGTTCCCGGGAACATCCCTCCTCCTTGCTACATGATGGAAGTCTGTTGGTGTCCCCCACATGCTGGTCGAGCTAAATGCAACACTGATGGAGCATCCAAGGGAACCTCAGAACCGCTGGTTATGGATTTGTCTTCAGTGATGTTGCAGGGGTTGTCAAATTATATCACTATGGCCCATGTCGAATGTAAATGGCCAATGAATCATAGATGTTGGAGCTTATTAACACTGCATTTTCTGATATTCAAAGGTGAATTAATAACATTTGGTTTGAATGAGACTCTTCAACCATGGTTCAGTGGTCTGGAATGGACAAATCCATTTTTCCTGGATGCTGACCATGAAATGGGAGCGTAGCCTCATGTAACTATCCCCCATGAGCTACAACATTACAGACACTTTTTGGAAAGTGAATGCACTTGTAGACGCTCTTTATAATGACCCATACTTTACATACATTGTTAATACTTCAAAATGGAAGCATACTTATTACAACATGTAACAAAACCACGAATGGACCGTATAGGTATAATGTCTTTAGAAACTAGGAAACATAAACAACTGGTCCACAAAGCGTCTAAATTGTCTCCCATTTATTTCATCATATCTATAGTCCCTTTTGGCATATCTTACTTAATAACCTTCTTCCTGGACTGGGGAAAGAAAACATACAAAAGGGTGAGCTCAAATGCTCAGTAATGGTAATCAAAAGAAATATCAATCAAATCATATACATAAGCACATAACTTTTGGAAATATTATCCTGCAAAAGAGATCATAATTTCATAACATGGGATAAATCATGGCAGTGAAATGTAATCACAATAATCAAAACATAAAACATGAAACTTTGTGGCATACACACAGAATCATATAGAATCATTTCTTGTTATTCAAGACTCATTTCCAAGACTATCTTAGTGGACAAAGTCCCTTTCTGAACCGAGTCACCCTCATTTCAGTCCTGTTTCACTGAACCGGTATAACCTACCATTTCAGCCATGTCTATCTCATGAGATATAAAATATTTACCCAATTCATTGGAGGGAGATATAGGTCCCACCCATCTCATAATGATACCATTCTTATGTGTGACACAAAATCATAAATCATACATCATTGCATAACCCATGTAATACAAATTGGAATCTTAAACATCATGACATCATAAAATAATTCTTATAAGATAAAAGAATTCATAAAAGTAATTCCATCACAACATAATCAAATCGATGTAATAATAGTGATAAAAACAGAAACCTTTATTATCTTAGATGGAAAATAATTTTGATAAAACACTTGAACTCCATTCTTGAGGAAAATATAATTTCTTCTTCAAAAACATTTTTCCTTTCTTAACATGTCATACAACTTTAAACTAAAATAAGTTTATTAAAAATAAGCTTGAAAACTTTTAAAGGATTCTTCTTGGAAATAATGTTTTAAAAATCCATTCATGTCGTATATGTTAAAAAAATTCTTCTCGTACTTTTGTCGGAAAAGTCAAATAGTAACTCGTACGAAAAACGACAAAAGATTCCTTTCATATCATTTACTAAAAACTCACTGAAGGGTAAATTTGGATTTTAACAATTTTAGGTGGATGTAAATAATATTACATATTGAGGAAAAATGGATGTGGATGATAAAATACACCCCAGTAAATGCCAAGGTATAAACAATCTCGGATAAAAATGAGATTGTGATATTTCCCTTACCTTAGGTCTGACTTGCTTTGTAAGTGTCCAAACCTCCTGTATAATGATTTAAATAATGTTATTGACTTATTCCATAATCATACTTATTTTTATGATGTCATATATGGTCATATTCTTAGCTTCTTAGTAGTAATATTTCATTATTACTTGTTTTTCGGGTGTTTATAACTTTTTGTTCTTATGTGTGTTTTCTCGAATAAATTATTATTCTTCTCTTTAGGTTTTAGATACCTCATTTCCAGAATGGTATTAGTGTAATATATATCATATTCATTCATTAAATTCATTTATATAATCATTATGAAATGAAGATCAGGTAGAACGAGTCGCATCACATCGTGGAGACGGTATTCCGTACGTACGCACGAGTGATGATATCGTTCCTATGATCGTGGAATTGTATTGGAGTATATGTATACTATTTCAGAATCAGTATCACTTTATAATTGTCGTATATAGTCATTATTTACACCATTATACCCATCCAAGTAAGGTGGTTGTGAAAATATATTACACCACGGCGTGGAGACGGTATTCCGTACGTACGCACGTGCGATGATTTCTTTTTCCGTAGGATGGATAGAGCATGAAATAGGGTTGTTTCATAATTACAATAACATATCATTATATTAGTGATACTGATGTTATTACTTCATAATGAAACAACTAAAGAAGAATATGTGGAAGAAGAAATAATGAAGAAATAATCGGTAATGGACATTACCTCTTCTTTGAAGTTCTTCTTTGAGACCTTCTTTTAGGGCACTAAAATTGATCTTTAAAGAAGACCAAGACATCTAGGATGTTTCTAGGGAAGTGTAGAGGAGGAATTGGCAGGGTTTGGACGAGCTTGAAGGCTCAATGTGGTGTGAGGAAGAGGGGGAGGAGGTGACCTTTTATAAGGGAGGAGAGGGGAACCTTTGGAATAATTAAGAATATTATTTTATTATAAAGTCAAGTTCGGTTTTAAATAGCTCAAAATTGATATATTTCGAATCTAAGGTGGGGATGGGTCGAACTCCTCTCATACAATAGAATTTATACAGGTTTAGGTTCTTATTTTAACCTTATCATTTAGATTTAACATTAAGTTAAATAAGTTTACTTTTACCGTGTCTTCTTGTGTTCTTATACTATAAGGATAATAAACTTACTTTAAGCAGCCAAACGAACCCCAAGTTTTTTATTATTAATATATATAACCTTATCTATGTCATTTGGCCGATCCTTAGATTTTTAAGAGTAAAATAACAATTACTAATATAATATTTGTTTTAAAAACTATTTTATGTCAATTTTGACACTATTTAGTAATTGATTTTTGTGAAAATCACAACCAAACTATTAGTTCGAAAAAAGTTAATTAAATAAATACTAACATGTCATATTAACCTAGAAAATTAGTGTAATTCATAAAAAGTCTCAAATTATATTTATTTTGGTGTTTATAACATTAATTATGTCAATATTTCATTAATAAGATAATTACTGCATCATCTTTGTGTCATTAATAAATTAAATTATTTAATGTCTAGAAATTACAAATAAAATACCATTATGTAGGAAATCGTTTTATCTTTATAATAAATATTTATAGTCTAATTTAGATTATGTATAACCCTATATTAAATATTATTTACTTATTAAACTTTGATTTTAACTATTTTAACCCTTCTTTTAATAATAAATGTCCTAATCTAATCCAAGTGGGCCTAAATGGTCATATTTTATTCCTATGTTTGTTTTTGGTCGAATTACACTTATCCAATAGAATTATGACATGTTTTAGGGTAATAATAATATCATCTTTACCCTTAATTACCCAATTTACTTTTAACTGTGGTAAAATAAAGTAAAAAGTTACTATTCACCAAAACATTATTTTCATCTCATTGAACCACATTTTACTTACCGACATCAACCGTGTCTCTCGGATTTTTTAAATTCTATTCACAGAAGTGGTAAAATTATGTTTTATGAAAAATTCAGTTTTTTAACTACCACTTAGTGGTTTCACTATTCATCAAAAATTGAAAGTTTTCAGAAAAATACCAAAATTTCACCCTAGGCTAATTTCGATATTCTGAATCCAAAAATGAAGTCCATATTAAAAAATAAAATTTATAAAATTTCAAAAAGTGGTTATTACTATTCATAACGGCTAGTTTTAATAATATTTTAATAGCATATCGTTGTTTAGTAAAACTTGGTATTGCGTACGACACAAGCTATCGAGGAAGGTCGCGATTTCGTGTAAATCAATCCAAGCAAGTGTTGTGTAGAAAAAGATTCCTTTGATGATTTATATAACATAAATGTCTTGGGTGTTACATTCTACCCGCCTTAAAATGAATTTCACCCTCGAAATTCATCACCTTGTAACAAACAGATGAGGATACCTCTCCCTCATCACATCTTCAAGCTCCCATGTAGCTTCTTCTAATTGGTGGTTCCTCCATAAAACTTTCACCAATCAAGTGGTCTTGTTTCATAGGACTTTTTTGCTATGATCCAGAATCTCTATCGGTTGTTCTTCATAAGAAAGATCTTGCTCCAGCGGTACAACTTCTGAGCTGAGTACATGTGAAGGATCAGGTATGTACTTTCTCAGGAGAGATACATGGAACACATCGTGAACTTGAGAGAGATTCGGTGGAAGCGCCAATCGGTAAGCTACCTTCCCAACACGATCCAGTATTTCGAAAGGAACGATATATCTAGGGCTCAACTTCCCCTTCTTTCCAAATCTCACGACTCTCTTCTAGGGAGATATTCGTAAGAACACTTTATCACCCACTTCCAACTCTAGGTCTTTTCTTCGGTTGTCGGCATAAATTTTCTGTCGACTCCGAGCTGCTCTTATGTGTTGTTGAATAGTTCTGACCTTTTCTGCCATTTCATCAACGAGATCAGGTCCTAATAGCTTTCTTTCCCCAACTTCATCCCAGCAAGATGGATTCCTGCATTTCTTTACATAGAGAGCTTCATAAGGAGCCATCTGAATACTGGAGTGAAAGCTATTATTATAAGAAAATTCCACCAAAGGTAGGTGTTGATCCCAACCACCTTTGAAATCCATAGACCAGGATCTCAACATATCTTCTAATGTTTGAATTGTTCTCTCAGTATGACCGTCTGTCTAAGGATGATAAGCAGTGCTGAAACTCAACTCTGTATCCAGTGTTTGCTGAAGACTTCGCCAGAACTTCGAGGTAACTCTCAGATCCTGATCAGATATAATAGAAAGTGGTACTCCATGCAATCTTACCACTTCCTTTACATATATAATGGCAAGCTGATCCAGAAAGAAATCCTCTCTAATAGCAATGAAGTGTGCAGACTTTGTAAGACGATCAACTATGACCCAGATATCATTATTGCCTTTGGAAGTTTTTGGAAGTCCTGTGACAAAGTCCATAGTGATGTTTTCCCATTTCCATTCGGGTATGGGTAATGGTTGTAACATCACCTTAGACTTCCGTCTCTCATCTTTAACTTGTTGACAAACCATGCATCGAGAGACATATTCAGCAACATCCCTTTTCATTCCATCCCACCAGAAGTACTCTTTCAGGTCCCTATACATCTACGTGCTTCCAGGATGAATAGAGAATGAAGAACTACGAGCCTCATCTAGCAGATCCTTCTTTATTTCCGGGATGGGTGGAACACAAACCCGATTCCTGAACTTTATTATCCCATCACAATCAAGGTTGAAATCAGGAACATTTCTCACCTTCTTTTGTAACTCGACATCTTATTTCAGTGCCTCTATAATATTCACATGTATAGATGGTTGAACATTCATTTGAGAAAGATAAGATTTTTCCGCTTCCATTATAATTCCAAGATCCATCCTTTGTAAATCAATAAATATTAGATCTTTTGTGATCCCCATCATGGATAAACTATCATGGTCTTGTTGAATTAATGCATCTGCCACCTTGTTTGCTTTCCCAGGGTGGTAATGGATTGAGTGGTCATAATCTTTAATCAGCTCCAACCATCTTCTCTGACACATCTTCAACTCCTTTTGTGTGAAAATATACTATAAACATTTATGATCAGTATAAATATCACACCATTCGCCATAAAGGTAATGCCTCCAAATCTTTAATGCAAAGATTACCACAGCTAACTCCAAATCATGTGTTGGGTAATTTTTCTCATGGATTTTCAACTGTCGTGAGGCATAAGCTATCACCATATCATTTTGCATAAGAACACACCCTAATCCCTTCTTGGATGCATCACTGTAGATCACAAACCTTTCTCCACTACAAGGCAGTGTGAGCACAGGTGCACTGGATAACCTTCTTTTCAACTCCTTGAAATTCTCTTCGCATTCCTCCGTCCAAACAAACTTAACTCCTTTCCGAGTCAACTTGGTGAGTGGATTAGATAATCATGAAAAATCATTCACAAAACGTCGATAATATCCAGACAAACCACGAAAACTTCGGATCTCGGTTAGTGTTGTTGGTCTCGACCATCCTCTGTTTTTGCTGGATCCACAAATATCCCCTCTTTTGAGATTATGTGACCCAAAAATAGAACTTTTTGAAGCCAAAATTCACACTTGGTAAATTTGGCTAAAAGATTATCCTTTCTCAGGGTCTTCAATATAATTATCAAGTGATCTTCATGTTCTTCATTTCTCTTTGAATAGACAAGAATATCATCTATAAAGACTACCACAAACTGATCAAGATAGTCTCTAAAGACTCTATTCATTAGATCCATGATGATAGCATGGGCATTAGTAAGACCAAATGGCATCACTATAAATTCATAGTGTCCATACCTTGTACGGAAAGCCGTCTTTGGTATATCCTCCCTTTTGACCCTTAATTGATGATACCTTGAACGAAGATCAGTCTAGAAAAATTATTGAGCTCCTCGTAGTTGGTCAAATAAGTCATCAATGCATGGGAGAGGATATTTGTTTTTGATAGTGATCTTGTTAAGTTCTCGATAATCAATGCAGAGTCTCATTGATTCATCTTTCTTCATAACAAATAGAACAGGTCCTCCCCAAGGTGACACACTAGGGCGTATGAATCCCTTATCAAGATTCTCTTGGAGTTGCTTCTTCAATTCATGCAACTCAATTGGGTCCATTCTATAAGGTGTCTTTGAAATAGGCAAAGCACCCAGTACGAGTTCTATTGAGAACTCAAATTCACGATTTGGCGGAAGTCCCGGTAATTCCTCCAGAATGACATCATCAAAATCCCGTACAATGGGCATATTCTTAATCGTGTGTTTATCACCAACCATTTGAGATAAATAACCTTCATTTAGTGGAATGAATACCCATAAAATGGAAGAAGTTTCCACTGGAAGGTTATGTTCATCCTTGCATTGATAGACGATAATAGATTGATCTGGAATATGAAATGTGACTTCCCTTCTTTGGAAATTGATATGATATCCAAATAAAGAAAGCCAATCTATGCCAAGAATCACATCAAATTCCACTATAGGAAGGATCACAAGATTTGCAGGAAGCACTTTCCACAAACTTCGATCGGAGAAGAATTATAAACTTTTGATGCGACTGTTTTGCCATTAGGTGTTGTCACAGCTAACTCAACATCTAATTGTTGAGGTAATACAGTGATACCCTAAGAAACTTTTCAGAAATAAAAGAGTGGGTGGATCCAGAATAAAATAAAACATTTGCTACTTTAGAGTGGTTGGTAAGTGTACCTTTCACCACATCGTTATCGTACTCCACATCGCTGATAGAAATTTCATGTGACTTTCCTTTGTCCTTAGCCTTAAGAGTTTGTTGAGGTTGACCATCATCATCAACCCTTGTATTAGGGCATTTATTATCATAATTCCCCATCACCTTTCACTTGAAACATTGAAGTGTAGTAGGTTCATTCTATGTATCCCTTCCTTTGTTTGCATCATTAGACATCTTCTTCCCATCATCGCGGCATTCAAATGCCCGATGACCTTCCTTTCCACATTTGAAACATTTACTTGTCCCTTTAAGACAACTCCCTCCATGTTTCATTCCACACTTTGAGCATAAGGGAAATCTCATCTTCTTTTTAGTGTGCTCTTTAGATATTATTTTGAATTCCATTTTCCTCTTTTTATCAAACCCATATGACTGATGGGTTAATCCAATCTACATCTCGACTTTGAGAGCACATCGAACGATTTCCTCGTAGCTATTGAAGTCCTTTATGGCTAACGCCCTTCGATGACTTGGTTTTATGCCACTAAAGAATTGATCGATCTTACTCTAAGGTTGGATAATAATACCAGATGCGTACCTTGAATGTCTTGTAAAAATAATTTCATAGGTACCAACAGATTCATCATCCTTTTACTTCAGTTCAAGAAACTCTTTCTCCATCTTTGTTCGGAGAATACGAGGGAAGTACTTATTGAAAAATAAGTTCTTGATCTCGTCCCATTCCATGGACTCAATTTCATCCTTTTGCCTCATATTCTTAATAAGATTCCACCATTGATCAGCATCTCCTTCCAAACGATACACTGCTAGGATGAATTTATCATCTTCAGAACATTGATGAACTGAAAATAACTTTTCAGTAGTACTAATCCATTGTTCAGCAATTAATGGATCAGTAGACCCGCTGAAAGAAGGTGGACGCTGCCTCATGAAGGATTCAACAGAATGTTGCTCCTTCCTTTCCTCGTTTGGAAGTCCTGCATGATTCATATCTTGAGAAAGTTGTGTGATCATGGCTACAAGATTTTTCATTCCATCTCCCATAACGTTTGGTTGCTCAGGGGGACAATCGTCGCATTCCGCATTAACATGGTTCCTTTGGGTTCCAGCCATTGACTAAAACCAAGAAGAATAGTGTGAGAAACACTAATTATAATAGGAAAACCACATAATCAAGAATAAAATTTCACACATAAGGTCTCATCCTAGGTTATTCATGGCCATTTCTAAAACACTAAGATTATGTTCTATGCTTAGACTTATCCTTAGGATTCTTACTAAGTCTTTCACATCCTAGTTTCCAAAGGTTGACTATACCTTTCCTCTAATACCAACTATAACGGCCCATACTTTACATACATTGTTAATACTTCAAAATTAAAGCATACTTATTACAACATATAACGAACCCACGAAACGACCGTATAGGTATAGTGTCTTTAGAAACTGGGAAACATAAACAACTGGTTCACAAAGCGTCTACATTGTCTCCCATTTATTTCATCATATCTATAGTCCCTTTTGGCATAACTTACTTAATAACATTCTTCCTGGCCTGGGGAAAGAAAACATAAAAAAGGGTGAGCTCAAATTCCTAGTAAGGGTGAACAAAAGAAATATCAATCACCTCATATACATAAGCAAATAACTTTTGGAAATCTTATCCTGCAAAAGAAATCATAATTTCATAACATGCGATAAATCATGGTAGTGAAATGTAATCACAATAATCAAAACATAAAACATGAAACTTTGTGGCATACACACATAATAATAGAGAATCATTTCTTGTTAGTCAAGACTCATTTCCAAGACTATCTTAGTGGACAAAGTCCATTTCTGAACCGAGTCACCCTCGTTTCAGTCCTGTTTCACTGAACCGGTATAACCTACCGTTCCAACCATGACTATCTCATTAGATATAAAATCTTTACCCAATACATTGGTGGGAGATATAGGTCCCACCCATCTCATAATGATACCATTCTTATGTGTGCCATAAAATCATAAATCATACATCATTGCATAACCCATGTAATACAAATGGGAATCCTAAACATCATGACATCATTAAAAAATTTATATAAGATAAAGGAATTCATAAAAATAATTCCATCACAACATAATCAAATCAATGTAATAATAGGGATAAAAGCAGAACCCTTTATTATATTAGATGGAAAATAATTTTGATAAAACACTTGAACTCCATTCTTGAGGAAAATATCCTTTCTTCTTCAAATTTTTTTTTCCTTTCTTAACATGTCATACAACTTTAAACTAAAAGAAGTTGATTAAAAATGAACTTGAATACTTGTAAAGGATGCTTCTTGGAAATAACGTTTTAAAATTCCATTCATGTCGTATAAGTTAAAAAACATTCTTCTCGTACTTTTGTCGGAAAAGTCAAAATGTACCTCATCCGAAAAACGACAAAAGATTCCTTTCATATCATTTACTAAAAACTCACAGAAGGGTAAATTTGGATTTAAAAAAATTTAGGTGGATGTAAATAATATTAAATATTGAGGAAAAATGGATGTGGATGATAAAATACACCCCAGTAAATGCCAAAGTATAAACAATCTCAGATAAAAATGAGATTGTGATATTTCCCTTACCTTAGGTCTGACTTGCTTTGTAAGTGTCCGAACCTCCTTTATAATGATTTAACTAATGTTATTGACTTATTACAGAATCATAATTATTTTTATGATATCATATATGGTCATATTCTTAGCTTCTTTGTAGTAAAATTTCATTGCTACTTGTTATTCGGGTGTTTATAACTTTTTGTTCTTATGCGTGTTTTGTCGAATAAATTATTATTGTTCTCTTTAGGTTATAGATACCTCATTTCCAGAATTGTGTTAGTGTAATATATATCATATTAATTCATTTAATTCATTTATATAATCATTATGAAATGAGGATCAGGTAGAACGAGTCGCATCACATCGTGGAGACGGTATTCCGTACGTACGCACGAGTGATGATATCATTTCTAAGATCGTGGAATTGTATTGGGGTGTATGTATACTATTTTTGAATTAGTATCACATTATAATAGTCATATATAGTCATTATTTACACCATTATACCCATCCAAGTAAGGTGGTGGTGGAAAATAGATTACACCACGGCGTGGAGACGGTATTCCGTACGTACGCACGCGCGATTGTTTCTTTTTCCGTAGGATGGATAGATGGTGAAATAGGGTTGTTTAATACTTATAATAACATATTAGTATATGAGTGATACTGATGTTATTACTTCATAATTAAACAAATAAATAAGAATAAGTGGAAGAAAAAATAATGATGAAATAATCGGTAACAGACATTACCTTTTCTTTGAAGTGCTTCTTTGAGACCTTCTTTTAGGGCACTAAAATTGGTCTTTAAAGAAGACCAGGACCTCTAGGATGTCTCTATGGAAGTGGAGAGGAGGAAGTGGCAGGTTTTGGCCTAGCTTGAAGGCTCAATGTGGTGTGAGGAAGAGGGGGAGGTGGTGCCCTTTTATAAGGGAGGAGAGGGTCACCTTTGGAATAACTAAAAATATTATTTTATTATAAAGTCAACTTAGGTTTTAAATAGCTCCAAATTGATATATTTCGAATCTAAGGTGGGTATGGGTAGAAATAATCTCATCCAATATAATTTATATAGGTTTAGGTTCCTATTTTAACCTAATCATTTAAATTTAACATTAAGTTAAATAAGTTTACTTTTACCGTGTCTTCTTGTGGTCTTATACTATAAGGTTAATAAACTTACTATAATCATCCAAACGAACCCCAAGTTGTTTATTATTAATATATATAACCTTATCTAAGACATTTGGCCGATACATAGATTTTTAGAAATAAAATAACAATTACTAATATAATATTTGTTTTAAAAACTATTTTCTGTCAATTTTGACACTATTTAGTAATTGATTTTTGTGAAAATCATAACAGAATTATTAGTTCAAAAAAAGTTAATTAAATCAATAATAACATGTCTCATTAACCTAGAAAATTAGTGTAATTCATAAAAAGTCTCATATTACATTTATTTTGGTGTTTATAACATTAATTATGTCAATATTTCATTAATAAGATAATTACTTCATCATCTTTGTGTCAAAAATAAATTAAATTATTTAATGTATAAAAAATAAAAATAAAATACCATTATTTAGTTAATCTTTTTATCTTTCTAATGAATATTTATAGTCGAATTTATCTTTTTTATAACCCCATATTAAAAATTATTTACTTATTAAACTTTAATTTTAACTATTTTAACCCTTCTTTTAATAATAAATGTCCTAATCTAATCCAAGTGGGCCTAAATGGTCATATGTTTTTTCTAAGTTTGTTTTTGGTCGAATTAAACTTATCCAATAGAATTAGGACATGTGTTAGGGTAATAATAATATCATCTCTACCCTTAATTACCCTATTTACTTTTAACCGTTGTAAAAAAAGTAAGAAGTTACTATTCACCAAAAAATTATTTTCATCTCATTGAACCACATTTTACATATTGACATCAACCGTGTCTCTCAGATTTTTGAAATTCCATTCACAGAAGCGGTAAAATTAAGTTTTATGAAAAATTCTGTTTTTTAACTACCACTTAGTTGTTTCACTATTCATCAAAAATTGAATGTTTTCAGAAAAATACCAAAATTTTACCCTAGGCTAATTTTGATATTCTAAATCCAAAAATGAAGTCCATTTTGAAAAATAAAATTTATAAAATTTCAAAAAGTGGTTATTACTATTCATAACGGATAGTTTTAATAATATTTTAATAGCATATCGTTGTTTAGTGCAACTCGGTATTGCGTACGACGCAAGCTATTGACGAAGGTCGCTATTTCGTGTAAAGAAAGCCAAGCAAGTGTTGTTTAGAAAAATATTCCTTTGATGATTTATATAACATAAAAGTCTCGGGTGTTACACTCTTGCTATCAAATGAATGTATGAGGTGGTTAGTCATTCCAACACTATCATCGCGAGTAATCTTTTAAATATTTTCCAAATAGACAAATTTAAAGACCCCACCATCAGACTCTGGTAGTTTTCTTTTTTAATTCATTATCCTTTGAGCTCATCTTTATTAAAGAAGTAAAAGTTACCTTGGAAAAAATTACACATATGGAAGGTGAAAACTGAACGTAAAAACCCTTAAGTCACTCAAATATGTACCAAAATGATATTTTTATGGATATCTGTCTATATAATGACACATAATCCATAATTTAAATTTATGGTATTATTTTACATTGAATTATCTAAATATATAATTTAATAATTTAAAGTAATTCAAAAATTATTATTCCCATAACTTATAAATTGGATCACTCCCACCATTAAATGGTACACACTTTCTCATGCTTTTGTAGCCAAAACACTACACATTTACTCCTAATAGAACAATATCCAACTAACCCCACCCCTTTTCCTTATTTATTTTGGTTAACCTATTCATTTCCATTGATAATTCAAAATAAAATCATTGTTCCTTACCTGAGTATTACTCTCTTCTTAGTCTTTATTTTTTAATTTTCTTATTATGAGTAATCATTATAATTATTAATACAACGAATTAAGTATCATATATGTAATTCAATTATATTTTATTAATGTACCATCAATTAATCATTCATTATATATCACCCACTAATGAAAATAAACTCATCGATCATGTTTATGTGCATACTAATACATTAATGAAATAATGTTGTTCATTTTTCATCACTTCCTCATAAGGACGATATAATGGACGGATTTGATTAACAATAATTTCCTTATTTCACTTCTAATATTCTAAAATGATAAAATTATATATTTTCCTTCATTAAATCCCTTCATTAATGAATGAGATCGTTATTATTGTGTATAGGAAGACTACCGCTGTTGGGAAAAAATCCCTCAAGGTATCATGGAAGCATTTTTGAGGTGATTGTGTTTGTTGACAAAGTGGACATCTGAGTTGTGATTGTTGACAAAGAGAATTCATGGTGGAATGTCGAGTTCAAGAGCCGAGGTCAACGATCCATGTTTGATTCAAGAACGTCGATAAAAGGAACGGATGATCTGGAGGCGGTAAAAAAGAACAGATACAAGGTGGCGCCGTTTTCCAGTGTTTGCCAAATTTTTGGGCCTGAAAATCGGCAAATGAAGAAAAATGTTTTTGGCAAAGGGACTTGCGCGCCGTGGACTTGGAGTATAGGAAACTTGCGCGCCATATGTTTTTCAAGATCAGAAGATCAAAATATGGCTAAGGAAATAGGTTCGCGCAAGTTTGGGAGTTGGTCGCGCAAGTGTCTAAAAGGAGAGAAGACTTGCGCGCCGAGATTGGGTCGCGCAGGTGACTTGCGCGCCGTCGCGCAGGGTGGTCAGATTGCCTATAAATACTAGACCACCCCTCCTCATTTCTCACCGGAGTTCAAGACGAGAGCGCTCGTCGCGCAGGTGTGGTGGTCGCGCAAGTGGTGTGTGTGGTCGCACAGGTGGGACTTGCGCGCCAGACGTTGAAGTTGTGCGCCGGCATTAGAAGTTGCGCACCAGTTGGCAGTTGGGCGCCTATATTTGTTTGGGCGTAAAAGGAAGAGAGTCGCGCAAGTTTGGAGTTGAGGAAGGTTTAGTCGCGCAAGTGTTTGAGGAAGACTTGCGCGCCCATAGTGACTTGCGCGCCGATACTTGCGCGCCGATGTTGACTTGAGCGCCAAGTAAGGTTTGTTCCAACAGTGTTTTTCGGGCTGTGTGGAAGTTGGAAGTTTGCCCGATACCTTCGGTGCAAAGAGATATTCATCAACGGGTGAAAGTTAAACTTCAACAGAGCATCTACATACAAGAGAAGATGCATTCTTTCATGAAAATGAAGAGACCTACAGGTCTATAAACTGTGAGTGGATTCCATCCAAGAGCAGTGAGCTTAGGAAGAGGAAGAAGGTGATCCTCTCCACCGACAGTGAGCCAGAGAGAGAGAAACAGGGAGTGACCCTTGGGAAAGCAGTGAGCTGACCCTAAACATTGTAAAGGCAGTGATCCTGGGCATAGAAGTGATCTAGCCCAAACCTTGTAATCCACAGCTTGTGAAGATTAGTGGAATTTGGTACGACCGGCAACCTGTCGGCGTATGCTCCTTGGACGTAGCCCTTAGCGGTGAACCAAGTAAAATTGCTGTGTCCTGTGCTTGCTTTACAGTCTGTTTATATCGTGCAGCAGGAAAAAGAGAGAAGAGTGTTTTGCTTAACAGTGAAACATGATCAGAACGGGCATTAATTTTGAATTAGTCATACCATGATTCACCCCCCCTCTCAGGGTATCCAGCCTAGTGGACCTAACAACCACCTTCGTGAATGGAATGTCTTGTTCACTTAAAACCCTATCATATATGGATATAAAAGATTAATTAACAAGTTAGGGAGCCTTGAATTATTCTTAGAAAGTCATGAGGGAATCTAGCCTATTTATCATTATATTTGAAACATGGAAGGGAGCTTCGAATTATGCTTAGATATGCTTGATTATGTTATCACCACATTCCTATGATGACATGATCCTATGTTATGATCATTATTTAATATATGTGTTTTTTATATAATCTTGTTATTCAATGATCTAATAGTCAATATATTTCTCATTATGATATCATGTTGTTCCTCACATCTCTCATATTATGATTTATTATTATGTTTACCCTTAGTGACTGTTTGATCCCAGCTCTTATTATGTTTCTCGTTCCCCATGCAATGAAAAAATGTTTAAAGTACACTTATCCAAGAATAATATCTTGTGTTTATAATTTATGGAGATAGTTTAATATGAATTATTGATTTATTATCTTCTTAAATACAAGAAAAAAGTGTTCATTGGATGAGAATGGAAAGTGTATTAATAGATATAGATTTTTATTAGTTATCTAAAACAATAAAATAGAAGTTACTTTTATTATAAAAGTATGAATGATAATGTAATCAAATATATGTATCAGAGACAATATTTTATGTTATAAGAATTAATCATTGGCTCCAGTACCACCAGTAATGGAGGTGTTACATCTATAATACCCTTTTGGGGAACCTCTTATTTACTACCAACATTTCATATCTTTTGACACATTTAATACCCATTCATAAAACACTCAGCATCATTGAATAGAGTTGACAAGTAGAATCCATCTTGTAAGACCTTTTAGGTGATCATTTCACCCACATGGTGACCAACCAAATGGGAATAATGATAGAAATATACAATGGGAATCATCTCCTAATCATCCAAAAATCTTATTTTAATACCATCAGTACATATATAAAATAGTATGTGTGTCACCCTGGATCTTCCTCCCAGATTTGGTTCCATAAACAAATTTTTTACAAACTCCCTTTAATACAAATTGTAAAATCCAAGATATAACTATCCTTATTATAGAAATTTATAATAATTATTTTATCTCTTACATCCCTATTTTCTTTTTAGGTTTTAAAAATTTGAGAAATAATAAAAAACTATAATGAATAAATCCCATGTATTTCACAACGAATAAATATTTCTCACAATATATAAAAACTACTTAATTCATTACAATAATTAAACATCTCCAAAAAAATATTCAACATGTGAACCATTATAAACATATCATATGCATATTTTTTCTTCATTACTTGGTGAATGGTAAAATAATAAATGGGTTAGTTCAAAGTCATAGTAAGGGAAATATATAATTGATTTTGTAAAAACAATGTCAAGGAATACATAATATTACTGGGGGAAATATTTTCAATTGTTACAAAAATAAATGATACTAAGAGCATGTCATATTCATGAAAAGTAATTCAAACATTGATAATAATAATTACTAATCACATACTGATGGAATTTATAATGTCGGGCATTAGAAACATTTTATCATGGCCTTGTGAAAAGACACTATAATGATATGGTGAGAGGTATACACCAAAACCAAGCTGTTTTTTTCTCATGGGACATTTTGATTCATCAAGGGGATATGAAATGTTGGCCCCCACCATTCACTTGATTTTTCTAATTCATTCCACATAATAATCAACAAGAAATTTCATATCATTCACTAAGGAACCTATACCTGAATAAAAACATAGTTATCTTTATAATGAAAAATATTGAACGTCAATAAATAATCATTCAAAATTTGTATCCAATAATCATTATGATGGTCAAAAATTTTACACATGTCAATAAAAGGGATAAAATTATCATAACACATCTCAAGGAAGAAGTTTGATGGTTAAACAATACATAATCCTCTTATCCATAATCACTAGTATTAGAATTACAACATAAAAATTGAAAATAATTTTACCCATATTAATAAATGGGATAAATAATCATGAACCATCCATAGAAATAATTAATGCGGATGAAAATTTATAAAACCACAATGAAATAATGGAAACATTGAATGATTTTCATATAAATAAAAATCTCAATCGAAAAAATATTCTTCAAATGAAATCACAAAAGACAGGATAAATAATTGAATTTCTTCATACCATGTGTTAAAACCAAAAAATTATATATATATATATATATATATATATATATTAGAGGATAATTCATGGAAAAGAAACCACGTCATGGTAATTACTTTTGAAAATTACAAGTAAAATGGAAACAAAAACATAAAAAATATTGTATAATTTTTATTGAACATTTAAAAAAAATACATATTAACATGACTCATTGAAAGGTAAAATATAAAAACCAGAAATTAATGTTTTTTAAAACCATTAATATAAAAGGAATCTCTAATAATTAATTATTGAAAATAAATATTTTTTAATTTTGATTAATTTTCATAGGAATACAAAATATATAATAGGTAAAGGAAAACCACTTTTTGTTATTTTAATAATACCTTTGTTCAATAATCACATTATAAGAAGAGTAATAAAACATTAATTTTCATTAAAACATCATTTAAAAAAATATGATTTCAATACACCATATAATGAAATATTCGGGTGGGTGAAACCAATCATGGAAAAGAAATGTTCAAGATGAAATGTTATAACTCAATGAAATGGGATTTGATTACTCAAAATCCCTTTTAGGAATCATACTTCATAAAGCATGAAACATTTAATAAGATATTTATGTGTTAAAAAATTAAAAAATAATAGGATAACTAATAATAAAATTAAATGGTATAATTTAGGAAATTTATATTCAATAATTACAATTGAATGATATTAAGTGAATTAAGAAAAATTGAGTTAACAAAAACACTCAAGACTGGGGTAACAATAAAGTCCATAGAAATTTAAAAAATATAATTTGACTTATATTTATTTATACCATGAATTATATGTAAATAATATATAAAAAAGTCACGGAATATTACATTTATAGAAAACCTCCCAAATAAAACATGGTTCATAACATGTAGCATGTCTCAAAGAATTAGAATTAAGACTCAGAAAACCCATGAAAGATGAGTAACACATCAATAAAAACACCTTTAAAGAGTGTGATTGCAATTTAACATAAAATAAAATTATTAAAATATCATTTATGATATTATATCTAAAATTATAAGTATATACAACCCATAAATGAAATTTGTTTCATAATACAATACATATCTCAAATAGATGACTTTGAGATGAAAACCCTTAACTCGGTCCTAATTCATTATTCACATTCACCAAAAACCATGAATAATTAAACTAAGTTAATTAAATACATACCTATTGACCGTATTACTAATTTTATCAATTTTTACTCTTCATTTATAATAATTCTTCCCGTATGAATATTAGTAATGTTTATACCTATTTTCAACACCGTGTGTAAGAAATCTTTATCGCTTTGAACTAGTTAACTAAAAATAGTGATGTTATTAGTTCTTGATACAATGTTCCACTTCCAAAGATAATTAAAATAAATGAAATATATGTTTCATTCTAATTATAAACGTTATAATGTATTCCATGGTAATTTTGGCTATATAATATGAATATGAAATTAGTGATGATCATGTCACGATGATTCTTAATGAATGAAATGTGTTTTCTTTATTGATGAGTTAAATGTTGATATAACCTTAAAAGAACCCAGAATATAATCAAATATTTATATCATATTATACTATTAAATTTTTTTTTTCATATTCTTCCATTATATAAATGTATATTATTGTTCAACTTGGTTGTTAAACTGGCCCAAACATGAACAAACCATGATTAGTTAATGATTATGATGTGGTTTAGTTTTAATATTATTATAAAAAAAGATTAATTATCTTATTTAGTATTTAATAGACTGATATTTTATAATTTTATATAACTATAATGTTTATATAGTTTATATAATGTCATTATTTATAAATAATCGATCATCATGCTCTTAGTTTGCTCGTTTTAAATCTTTGAATTACTGATAATTGTTGTTGATTATATCATTAATATATTATCAAATTTTCTATACCATTACTATAATTAAATGATGAAAATAATATTTATTCTTTAATACCACCATCATTACCACCCATATATGGTAATAATGAAAATAATTAGAGAAATTGATCCTTCCATGAAGGTTGTAGTCCACATGTACCAATTGATGATGATTACATTTTTAGAAAATGAGAGGATGGAGTAAAATGGTATACTGATTCAGAACCATAAAACTGATATTAATATAATAATTAATTAATATATTCCCCATTTATACCATCCTTTTATGGTGCCCAAAGAAAATGAATCATGTTGTATCATAGAGGAGGTAGTACACACAACTCATGAATGAAGATATCATTTTTCATAAAAGAAAAGTGAAAATATGATTAATGATTATTACCCTGGAATAATAAAATTATTTACTTAACAAATACTGATTTCATTACATTGGTACATAAAAATAATAATTATAAAATAATTATAGAAAATACAATTTACGTAAAAATGATTACTCGCACTGAACACTTTGAGATATCTTTAGAAGATCCCTAGGAAATGGATGGAATATCATAATATATTATTACAAGAATCTCAATAAATAGAAATTTTATTATATGAGAAGATAAAAATCAGGAGTTTTTTTAGGGACCAATATTTTTAGTTGGTCCTAAAAGGGCTAGTAAGAGACCCCTTTTATATGTGGTGAGAATGGCATTTTTTTGTAAATATTTCAACTTAATAAAAGGAGAGAACATGCTAAACATGTCACGTTGCTCCAAAATTTTGAAATAATGGATTGAAGAAGATATAAGGTAAATTAAAACCTCCTGAAATAAATTATATACTTATTTGTATCATGTTTCAATCCAATTACCCATGAATGACTAATTTTACCATTTTGTGTTTTACAATGATAACTAGTTTTTACCTAGGGTTACTTAATATTTATGATTAAAAATAAAGTTTCTCATTATAGATAATTTAGACACAAAAATAAAGAAATTTAATTTAATTTTTTTATTAAATTTTAAAAAGTGATAAAAAAGATTAAAACAAAAATATATATTGTGTTAATTTTTTTTGAGAAAATATTACCTATGCTTTATAATATAATATAAGAGTTTTAAAATTAAAACCACCATTTATAAAATTATAATATAACAAATAAAAAACATATTTGGTCTTACAAAAATGTTTCATTAACTAAAATTCGTAATTATATAGTAATAATTTGATAAATTTTATGTTATTGGTAGAAATAATATTTTCTACTATTCACCTACATATTAATTTTTTTAGAAAAATAACGTAAATTAATATTATGAAAATATTAATATGATGAATCCAAAAATTATGATAAATTTTGAAAATTAAAATTCTAAATTTTATATTAATAACATAAACATTAAATATTGACATATAATGAAAAAAAACATTATAGAAAAATAACCTTTTAAGAATATTAATCATTTTCATTAATATTTGCTATTATATACTAATAAAAATTCTATTAAACAAATTTTCATCTAAAATATATTTGATCATCATTAATTACATGTTTCATGAAATAGAAATTCCCATCGCATAGACATGAAAATTATAGGAAAACAAATTTTATGAAAAAGTGATTTTATTAGTCATTTTAGCTATAGTAGTTGAATTTTAATCATATTAAATGTACAATTTATGTTATTTATAAAAATATTTAATTAATATGACATTAATGATTATTCCCCCTACTTTTATGGCTATATTTTAGTGGGAATACATAAAATTTATCTTTTTATCTAAATATATTTCTTTTTGATTTTAGCTATTTTGTGTGTGTGGGGAATGCTATAAAACAAATTTGGGATTATTTAAAGGAAATATTATATTAAAATTTTAGGGTGTTACATCCTGCATATAATAAATTGTATACATTCAATATTAATAATATGTTTAGGGTAATTTATATTGGGAGTTAATAATTAAATACAATATTTTAGATGATCATGTGTTTATTTATAATGTGGAATGAGATTTAATAATATGAAAAATTAATATAAGTTCTTTATATATAGAGATAAATCATTCCTAATATACCATATAATTATACTAAGGGAAGAATATCTATATTCATATAGAATAAATTCCCAAAACTATGAAAATTATATATATGATATTCATACCACTATGGGGTTTTATTTATACCTCAATATCCAATAGTTGGTGAAAACATACCAGAAATAGGAAAATATAGAATCAAGATTGAAAAATAACTATGTAATGCATTTTTTTTCATGAACCCCTCCCCAAAATGTGTACCACTCCTAGGTGGTCAATCTGAGAAAAGAGATAGTTACCCCCAAGTCCCACCTCCAGTAGGCCCTGGGTTGGCGACTAGCACCGAGGGTATGGTAAAAACACAGATATGAGGAATTAACCTCTAAGAGAACACATACGAAAGAGTAAAATAAGATAGACACCAACCAACTACAACTCTGAATGAAATATAAAATAAAACCTACATACACATATGAAATGTCAGCAAAAAATTCTACAACTAAAAGGGGAAAACTGGAATTACCAAAGGCAAGTAAAAACAGTAGCAACCACACTCCCGAACAGCTCCTACAACCCCAAGATAGTAGAAACCAACTTGATCTCCAACCTGATCCAAGTGAACTGAAAAATAATTTATATATACATAGGGTGAGTATATTAGTATACTCAATAGGATCCTCTGCGAAGCCTCTCATGAAAAAGTAAAGAAATCATGCTAAAGAATAGTGAACAACAAGTGAATCTAACTCTTCACTTAAACAGGTATACTATGTTCCCAGCCTCACCATGGCTACTCTCACTATGTACTGTATACAAGAGTGTATAATATAATAATGAATATCAAGGGCACCCCATTACTACTTCCCCACTAGTTTTCCACTTTTCCCCAATGTCGTACGTCCTAAGCATCTCTCTACAAAAAGGCTTGGTTGGAGACACATGGGCAAAGCACCCCAACATGAACCTCATGAAACAAAACCACCATGTCCATGTAAGAAAAGTAACTAGGTACTTTCTGGAAGCCACCACTATTCACCTAATTTGTATCATATGTGAGGTAGTAATCTTCAAGCAATTATAGCCCATACATAGAGTAAGGATCCTCAAGCCACAAAGCCTATATAGGTTATACCTATAGTAGTCCATAAGAAACTATATCAAGAATATATGTGTGTGAATAACCTCAAGCCATTACATCCCACTACACACATATATGGAGAAAACTAACAATTGTACCTACCAGAACAAGAAACTACCAAGAGAAGAGGGTGTGGCCAAGGGGGGTAGTCAGCCATCCATCCTCCTACTATAATGTTTGGGAAAACACCCCCAGGTCGCATAATATATGGGTTTTCAATTTCCCTAACATACATGGTGGTGTAGAGTATAGAAACAAATAATGTACATAATATACTATATCTCACAACCAAACTGTAGTCATAACCTAGTATTAGACTCAACTACAGCTAACGTCTCTCGGACTCCTGATTGCCACTTCTATGACTAGGTATCCTATAAGCACAAAAACATTTAAAGTGATTTAATATATTACTTCATTCCATTTTTATCTATTTCAATTTATTTTACATAATTTGTTAAACATTAATTAACTATTAACAATTCCACATTATATTTTATTAGCCTCACACCCAATATCCACTATCCCGTTAAAATGATAACATCAGCATTGCATCCCAAAAGCTCTAACCACATGGGTTGAAATCATTTATTCAATTATTTATTTACAACATTACATTCCAATATTCCAAGGCATTCTATACAACATTATATGCTACTAAATACAAGGGGGATCAACATGGTTAGTAGATGAACTACTTGTTGAATCTTTGTCGCCTATATTAAGAGTGTAGACCCCTCCTCCCTTGAGAAGATAAACTCAGAAAGTACGTGGCATACCTAACACATATTATATCCTTTCAGAAGAAGGGTATGCAAGATCATCTACCTTGAATAGTGGGGAATGTAAAGTAGATAAACAACCAAAAATAATCCGCAAGAATCCAAACATTCACATCAAACCCATTTCATCATCCCCGGTGTCCTCCCCACTACCAGCATTCATAAACTGATGCATCTCGCCAATCTTGGAATCAACTGCTGCCACAACCAGTAGGACTCCCTACACCAACATATCACAACATACACCTAGGCTTACATCACAACTAAGTATAAGGAAAAGAAACATCATATCAATTGGCTCTTGGCCCCTAAACAAGAAAGAGGGTAACTCATAACCCTACAAAAACTAACTTTTACCAAACAACTAGTTCTTTAATCCATCTTATATTAACCAATTTATTATTTCTATGTTCCAAATCAAGGAAACCTAACCATTAATCTATCACAAATAATTAAACATGCTTACTAAACCAATTTGATTAACATCAAATTACAACAAGATGAACCAGATTCCTTTACATGACTCTTCATCTTTAGACAAACAATTATCAATTAATTCCATCATTACGTTCATTACCAATTTCCATCAAGAATGAATTTCTAAATAATGAAAGCATAGATATCACATTATCTATCAAATATAGAGGTATTAACATAGAATCAATATCAATTTATTTATCTGGTTAAAATATTTATTATGAAAATTCCATTTTTATCTAGTGGGATAATACATGATAACTCTACATTTGCACTTAAAATAAGAGAGAATAAAAAAATACCCTAAATAAAATGGTTATTAACGTTCATTATATGATAACTATCCACACAAAGGATCACAATCGCCTCATCCTGTGATAATTAAATTATCCAGAGGATGTCACGGTATGAGCGCACCTATCAAAACCCAAGAAAACACCATTAGAAGTATGGAGATCACATACCATAATGGAGAAAAGAGAAATATAACGAGATTAACCAACAATGAATGATGATAAAACATAACTTATATCAAATATTGATCAATACTTGTTGCTCACACCAAAATAGGGGGTCCGTACGCTATAGTAAGAAACCTCAAGGGGGAACGAACCGAGGATTAAGGTTCGATCACACAACTCCTATGGGAAGAAGGAATGGTTCTAGCCTCTCGTACAAGAGAACAAGAAGACAGTGCAAGGGAGGAAGATATCTCATCCCTTTAAATGAATTAATGGAGAACCAATTTAAGATATACTTGATTTCCATTAAAAGAATATTACATAAAACCACATTGTTTGACCTTGTAAAGGCATATGGGGACTTATGAAAATTTATATATGAGTTATGAGGTTTTTTTTCCTTAAATCCTCTTAAAACAAGTCCTTGAAATCGTTTTACCTCATAAAAATGTCAAAGGGGTTAAAATGTATGAAGCTGGAAACACTGTTCACGATCCTGGAAACATTGTACACCTATCGATCTAGGAAACACTATACACGATTCTGGAAACACTATACAATCACTGATCCTAGACTCACCGTTCACAAAAGGACTCACCGATCATGGACTAACCGATACTGGAAGCATTGTTCATGGAATGACTCACTGATCATTGACTCACTGATCCTGGAAACACTGTTCACAAAATTACTCACCGATCCAGGACTCACCAATCCTGGAAAAACAATTCATGGAATGAATCAACAATCCTGGAAACACATTTCACTGAATGACTCACCGATCCTTGACTCACCAATCAGATTGTACTCTTCACAAAACAACAGACCAATTTGGTGGTACTGTTCACAAAACGACTCATCGATCTGATGGTATTGTTCATAAAACGATTGACTGATATGATGGTACTATTCACAGAATGACAGACCGTCCTGATGGTACTATTCACATAAAGACAGACTGATCTGATGGAACTATTCACAGAACTAAGGATTGATTTGATGGGACTATTTACATCAGTCTCAACAGTGGAACTGTTCATATCTATCTCACCATTGGAAGATTTCACATTGGTCTCACCTATGGAACTCCTCACACATATCTCACCGATATAACTATTCACATCGGTCTCACCGATGGAACTGTTCACATCGGTCTCACCGATGGAACTATTCACATTGGTCTCACTAATGGAACTTATGACCTTAGTCTCATTGATGGAACTGTTCACATCGGTCTCACCGATGGAACTATTTGCAGAATTGGAAAATTGGAATAGTGTTGAGGATAGGTCAAATTGACCTCCAGAACACCTCAAAAACCATAGATTCACAAAGGAATAGACCATAGAGTTCCGAGCCATTACATCAGAGGCCTATCAAAACATTCTCATCCTCAAGATTTCAAAACCATCAAAAAGGGAATAGAAAAAAGTCTGAACAACCACCCATAAAGATACCTCTCAAAATATAGAAAGCTATTTGAAAAAACCAAAGAAAACCATATCATAAACACGAAAGGTCTATAACCTAAAAGGGGAAATCGTTACATGAAAAGAGTTAAACATCAAATAACTCTATGTACTGAGCATGTATATATGAATCACATTCCCTTGTACTATCCCCCATGCCACCATGTCTCCACAAGACACAAACCAAGGGAATAGAATGCACATACAACACCTTCTATTTACGGTCTTGGATCTCCACTGGTCACTCCTCAAAGGTCACATCGTCATCAACATCGATATCTCCCAAATCGATGGCGTGAGAGTCATCATGACGATAACAAAGGAGCTGTGATACATGGAAAACATCATGTATCCAACTCATCATCGGGAGAAGTGATACTTGATATATGACTTCTCCAATATAAGTTAACATCACAAAAGGTCCAACAAACTAAGGAGAATGCTTACTCCCAAGACCAAACCTTCACCTCCCACGATGGGGAGTCACCTTCAAAAACATGTGATTCCCAACATCAAACTCTAAGGGACTCCCCCTTTGATCAGCATATGATTTCCGACGATCCTTCACTGTATTCATCCTCTCATGAATGTATTCTGCACTAGTTCATGTCTGAGGATTGCTGACTCTCTGACAACTGTCCACCACAATGGAGAACGGAAAGGCCGACCTTACAAGGATTGAAATTACGTCATACTAATGGTGGAGTTAAAACTGTTGTTGTAAGAGAACTCCACCAAGGGTATGTTTCTCATATATGAACCTAAAAAATCTAGGACACAAGAGTGTAACATATCTTCAAATGTCCAGATATTCTTCTCTATCTGTCCGTCCATCTGATGATGAAAAGTTGCGATATGGAATAGTTGAGAACTAAAAGCATGATGGAGACCTCTCCACACCCTAGAGGTGAAACATGGATCTCAATATAAAGTTATGATACTTGGGAATCCATGAAGTCTGACCACGTCGCCTAGAAAATCCATTGAGAAAACATCTACTAAGATTTACTCTTTGATCTCTATGAAGTTGGATGATTTTGTTAAACGATACACTACCACCCAAATTGCATCATGATCTCTCTAAGGTCGCGGTAAACTAGTGACAAAGACCATTGAGATGTCCACCCACTTCCACTGAGGAACATCTAATAGCTAGAGAAGACCACTAGGAACATGGTGTTTGGCCATCATCATCTTACAGAACAAACATCAAGACATAACCTCCAAAACCTCACGCTTTAGCCCAGACCACCGAAACTGACTCCTCAGGGCTCGGTACATCTTGGTCATGCGATGATGCACCATTAAGAGAGGACTATGGAACTCATTGAGAACTGTCTCACTCATAATAAAAGGAATAAATATCCATCCATGATACAACACTCATTGTTATTCATATTCAGACCAACCATCAAGGGCCTCACCACAAACAACCCAGCCTCTCCAGACCTCCACCTCTAGATCTTCCAACTGGGACTCTTCCACCTATTTCACAAGAGATGACTACACTGTCATCTAAAAAAGTCAACCTATGCCCCCAACATCTTCCATATCAAGAAGAAATGCTGCTAGTTCTTCCATTACTCTATCTGATTCACCAGATTCGCACACTACATCACTACAGGACTTCCAACTCTGTGAATTAGCTACAACATTACCCATTCTATGTGTATACAATATTTTTAATTCGTATTCATGTAAGAACTCCATCAACTGATGTAGACATAAATTTAAGTCTTGCAGGGAGAAAACATACCTTAGGCTCTTATTATCAGTGAAAACCCCAAAGCACTGACCAATGAAGTTATGTCTCCACAAATTCAGAGAAAACAACACGGCTACCAAGTAAAGATTGCGGGTGCAATAGTCATGTTTAGAGAGATGTTACTTCCCAGATCCATAAGAAACAACCAATCTTTGCTACATCAGATCACATCCTATGCCATGATGCGAAGCATGAATGAAAACATCAAACTGAACTCTCACAGCTGGAATACAATGAACTGGAGAACATACTAAATTCTCATTTGGATACTCTAATTCTTTCTGACACTAATTAGTCTATCTGAATGCCTGATCATTCCTAGTAAAAGCTGTTAGAGGAGTCGCAACTTGAGAGAAATCACATAGGAACCTCTTGTAGTAGCCTATGAGACCATGGAAACTCCGCACCTCTAACACAGTCTTGGTGGCTGCCCAAGACAAATCTGCTTCTATATTTGATGGATCCATAGCTACTCCATGCTGGGTCACAACATACCCCATGAAAAGGACTTCGTGATCCCCAAACTCACACATCGACAACTTCTTAAACAACTGATTTTGATGAAGAGCACCCAAAATGGCGTGTAGAAGCTCTGCATGATTCTCCTATGGCGTGGATTAAACAATGATTTCATCGATGAAAACCAACAGAAACTTGTCCCAGAAAACTAGGAACACAGTGTTCATTAATCCCATTAACACAGCAGGAGTATTCGTCACACTGAATGGCATTACGATGAACTCATTATGCCCATGATATCAACAAAATGCAGTCTTCGGGATATCCACATCCTTTACACGCATTTGATTATATCAGGACCACAAATAGATCATTGATAACCATCATTCACCCTTTAGTTGATCAAATAAATCATCAATCCATACAATAGCATAGTGATTCATTATTGTAACATTGTTTAAGATACGATATTATACACACAACCGCAGATAGTCGCCGCCTTCTCCACAAATAAAACTAGTGCACCCCACAGTGACACACTCATCCAAACAAAACTGCACTATAACAAACCATCGATCTATATACGTATCTCTCATAACTTAGAAGGGGACATCCTATATGGATACATAGAGATAGGAGACAGTCCTGGTCGTAGCGTGATCCAAACTCGATCTCTCGTCGATGGGGTAATGCTATAACCTCTTCTAGAAAGACATCAAGGTACTCTTATACAACCCTAGGAAATGTCAACTATTCAAACTCTTAAGAAATTTGCATCAGCTCAGCCATTATGGATGATAAGGACATAACACGCCCTTGACGCATCTGAGGGTCTTTCTCACCAACCAACACCACTGGCTCTCCATCCGCATTGAGGTACACAACCTGCCTCCTGAAGTAATCCACGATAGCCTACACTGGATACAAAAAATCCATGCCAAGGATGAAATCATATTGTTGAATTCCTAAACATAGGAAATCTCCCCAAAAGCAGGGCTTCACCAACACTAGCGTAAAGTCTCTACATAATTCAAACAAGTCAGCTCACCCTACAAATAGTGTAGTCAATGCCAAGGACACTGGAATCCCCTCTACCTCATGTCCCAATGCATGGACAAGGGTAGGTGATATGAAGGAGTGTGTCGCTTCTGAATTAAACAAGGAATACACTATGTTGGAAAACAAGAAAAGGGTACCTCGAACGACGTCTGGCTCACCTGGAACTGGCAACCCTAAAGCATCAAGCTGATAATGACCACCTCCACGGCCTCTATGACATTGATGATGACCACCACCATGGACATGCTCTGATCTCTAAGGACTTGGAGTGTTTCGGGGTTGTGCTCTACCTACCCCATCTACCCTATACTGATCTAAAGCTGGTGCCGCCTACTGCTGCCGCCATGGCTTGAACTTCCTCAATAAAGGAACCTGGAGCAGAACACCTGGTACACGATGACTTATCTGAAAGGTTGGTCACTCTCACTACTGATAACCTCTACAAACACATGAAAAAAATCACATGGTTACTTGGCATAGGCCTGAGAGTTTCATCCCACAGAAAAATGTATTGCGGAGGGAGAGGACCTACACCTGGCTGAATGAAATCAATTATGCCCTTCAAATCTAGAACCTTGGACCACAGCTTTGCTTCATGAGGAATCATGATGAATCCCCTCTAATGATTAACTTGTTCTGGACAATGTCCTCTCAATGACCTCTTCCTCACCAGCACCTCCTGATATGTCTTCAGCATAATTGGGGTGACCTGGAACTGGATCATTGGATTCAAATACTCCTCGAAATGCCTTAATCTGGCCTCCTCATCTGGAAAAAGGTCTGGAGCATATTTTAAAAGGTTCATGAAATGGGTTCCAAGTTGTCGCACACAGGATCACCCCTATCGAAGGTTATGAAGCTCTTGGTGACTGGACACCTTCACGGTCAAAGAAAGATACTCGACTCTAAACTTTTCTCAGAAGTCCTCCCATGAGATTGATGAATCCTCGCGATGCCCGAGAAATAAGAACCACCACTACCATTCTTCTCCATGAAGCATCGTCACAACCCAGGACACCCTGTGCTCCATCTGAGCATGGATCAAACTGAACCCTATCTCGACCTCATCAAACCCGTCTTCCATGACAGCATTTGAAAAAGAGCCCTCATACTTCTGCATAGTATGGAACTCAAACTCTCAATGTTTCCTCCTCTAAGTTTCATCGTCGTCAACCTCTTCCCAGTGGCTATCTACTTGCATTACTTGGTGGACATCTTCTGTGCAAACCTGACAAGGACGTCGACCTGGAGCCATACCTATAAAATAACAAATAGTTAGAGATCAAAAACCTAGAATATAGAAGACTCAACATTAATTAATTAATTTTTTCTTTAATTCGTGTAGGATCTCCTATCCCAAGGTCCACACATTCAAACACAGGCACAAAGAAGAATGATGAATGATCCTTTCCTAGGTCTCTACCATGAAACTAGTATCACCTCATCTATTAGCCATTTTCAACTAAAGGACCATATATCAGATCATAGGGGGCCCTGAATTCCTATGTCTCGGCTAGTCTCTAGTGTTTAAACCACTTTCTAAACTTGGCTGACACTATTTCCCAACCAACCCATGCAACCTCACTTGAACATTACACCAAACTCCATCCTATCTCTCCAACAGACCTCTGATACCACTCTGTCACAACTCCCTCCCCACAAGGTGTACCATTCTTGGTCCAAAACTATGAGAAGATAGATAGTGACCCACGATTCCAACCTCCAGTAGGCCCAGAGTTGTCGACTAGTACCAAGGGTATAATAAACACACAAATGGGAGGTATTACCGTCTAAAAGAATAGATGAAAAAATCAAGATAACGTAAACACCAAAAACTCCAACTCAGAAAGAAATATAAAACAAATCCCATGTACACATATGTAATGTCATGTAAAAATACTACAACAAAAAGGGGAAAATAACAAATACCAACGAATTGTAAAAACATCAGCACTCACAAGCCCGAACAGCTCATGCTACCCTTATCTAGTAGAAACTATCTTGATATCCAAACTGCTCAATGTGACCTGAAAAATAGTTTATATATACATAGGTTGAGTATAAGTATATACCCAGTAGGATCCTCCCCAAATCCTCTCATAAAGAAGTAATGAAAGCATTCTAAAGGACAAGGAACAACAAGTGAAGTTAACTCGTCACCTAAATAGGTATAATATGTTCCTAGCCTCACCATGGATACTCTCACCAGGTATTTCATACAAGAGTATATAATATAATAAATAATATCAATGGTACCCCACTACTACTTCCCCACTATTTTTCCGTGTTTGCCCATTTTCGCACGTCCTAAGAATCTCTCTCCAAAAAGGCTTTCCCACAGAGACAAGGGTGAAGCACCGCAACATGCACCTCGTGCAACAAAAACACCATGTCCACGTAAGAAAATTATCCATGTAGTTTCTGGGAGCCACCACATATCACATAATGTGTATCATACACCGGGTATTAAACCTCATTCCATTATATCCCATACACCAAGTAGGATCCTCAAGCCCTAATAGCCTATAAACATTATACCTATAGTTGTCCATATGAAACTATATCAAGAATATATGTTTGTCAATAACCTCAATCTGTTACAGCCCTCTACACACATATATGTGGAAAACTATCAAATGTGCCTACCAACACAAGTAACTACCCATAGAAGATAGTGGGGAAAAATGGGGTAGTCATCCATCCATCCACCCTCCAAAATATTGGTGAAAACACCCCATAGGGCTCAGAATCCCTGGGGTGTCAGTTTCCCTAACTGATGGGGTGGAGTAGAATATAGAAGTACAAATAGTACAGAATATACTATAGCTCACAATCATACTATCGGCATATCATAGTATTAGACTCAACTTAAGCTAACGTCTCTCGGACTCCGAACTGCCACTTCTAATACTAGGTATCCTATAAGCACATTTCCATGTAAAGAGCTTTAATACATTTCATCATACCATTTTTATCAGTTTCCCATAACATTAATTAATTATTTAAACATTAATTAACCATTAACAATTCCACATTATATTTCATTAGCATCACACCGAAATTCTGTTGTCCCTTTAAAATTGCAACCTCATCATTGCGTTCTAGCAAGCCCCAACCCCATAGGTTAAAATTGTTTCTTAGATTATTTATTTATAGTAAAACTTTCCCATATTCCTTGGTATTATAGAAAACATTCTATGCTACTAAACACAATGGGGGCTCAACATGATGAGTAGAGGAATTACCCGTCGTGTCTTTTCCACCTATAGGATGAGAATAGAACCATCCTACCTTGAGAAGCTAAACAAGGAAATAATTCGGCATACCCCACACATCTTCTCCCATTCCAGAAGAAGGGTAAGCAAGACCATCTACCTTGAGAATTGGGGATAGTAATTCTGAATACACAACCAATAATAATCATCAATAATCCAAAAATTCACATCTAACCCATTTCATCATCACTAGTTTCCTCCCCATCACTCACATGCATAAACCGATGCATCTCTCCACTTTAGCTGTTAACTATTTCAAAAACTAGTAGGCCTCCCTACCCCCACGTATTAAAACAGCCATCCAGGCTCACATCACAACACAATCATTTGGAAAACAAACATCATATCAATTGGTTCTTGGCCTTTAAACAATCAATAGGGTAACTTAGAACCCTACAAGGAGTTATCTTTTATAAAAAACCCAATTCATTAAACCATCTTGGATTAACTAGTTTATTATCCATTGGTTCCAAATTCAGGAAACCTAACCACTAAGATATCAAAAATAATATTACATGATTACAACACCAATTTGATTAACATAAAATTACAATAATAAGAACCAGATTCATTTACATGACTCTGTATCTTTATCCAAATTAATATCAATTAATTCCACCTTTACATTCATTACCAATTTTCATCAAGAATGATAATCTAAAAAAATAAATAATAGATATAAAAATATCTAGAAAATCATGAGGCAATAACATAAGATCAATGTCAATTTATTTATCTAGATCAAATATTTATTATGTCAATTCTATTGTGATCTAGTGGGATAAAACCTGGTAACTCTACAGTTTCACAAGAAATAAAACAGAGGCAATGAATCCCCTACCTCAAACAGTTTTTGTCGTTATTTATATGAGAATGATCCACACAAAGGATCATGACTGCCTCCTCCAGTGACAACTGTATCCACCCATGGATTCCGTGATATGACCGCACCAACTAAAACCCAAGAAAACTCCATTAGAACTATGGAGATCACATTCCATAATAGGGAATAGAGAAACAAATGGCTCTGATCCCAAACAAATGACAATAATACATACCTAATATCGAAGATTGATCTATAATTTCTACTTACACCAAACATGGGGGTGCACATGTAGTAGTATGAATCTAAAATGGGAAACGTTACAAGGATTAAGGTATGATCACACCACTCCCATGAGAAGAAGGGATGGTTTGATCATCTCACACTAGGGAATAATAAAGATGAATAGGGGAGGATGATATCTCATCCCTTTAGAATATTTAATGCATAAAAAATTTAAGATAAGAAGGATTTACCATTAAAAAAATATCACATTAAATAACCCATTTTGGCCATGTAAAGGCATCCTGGGACTTAGGAAATTTATTATAGGAGTTATGAGGTTTTATTTGGCCTTAAATCCCATAAAAATGCCTTGAATGAGTTTTAAATTAAAGAAAATGTCATTGGGGAGAAACTGTATGATGCTGAAAAAACTTTTCGGATTCTAGAAATATTGTACACCTACCAATCTTGGAAACACTATACATGATTCTGGAATCATTTTACACTCGCCGATCCTAGACTCACTGATCTTGGAAACACTATTCACAAAATGACTCATCGATCTTGGACTCATCGATCCAGGGCTCACTGATCCTGGAAACATTGTTCATGGAATGAATCACTGATCCTGGACTCACAGATCATGGAATCACTGTTCACAAAATGACTCGTCGATCATAGACTCACCGATCCTGGGAAAACTATTCACAAAATGACTCACTGATCCAAGACTCACCGATCCTGGGAACACTATTCACAAAATGACTCACCGAACCTAGACTCACCAATCTGATTGTACTATTCACAGAACGATATATCGATCTAATGGTACTGTTCACAAAATGAAATACCTATCCAAATGTATTGTTCATATAATGACATACCAATCCAATAGTACTTTTCACAAAATGACTCATTGATCTGATGGTACTGTTCATATAATGACAGACCGATCTGATGGTATTGATTACATAATGACAGACCGATCTGATGGTAATGTTCACAGAAGGATAGTGTGATCTAATGGTACTATTCATAAAACAACAGACCGATCTGATGGTACTATTCACATTGGTCTCACTGATGGAACTATTCACATCGCGCTCACAGATGGAACTGTTCCCATTGGTCTCACCGATGGAACTCTTCACATCGGTCTCACTGAATGAACTATTCACATTGGTCTCACAGATGGAACTCTTCACATTGGTCTCACTGATTGAACTATTCACATTGGTCTCACCGATAGAACTGTTCACATCGTTCTCACCGATGGAACTATTTGAAGAATTGAAAAAATGGAAAATTGTTGGGGATAGGTCACCATGACCTCTGGAACACCTCACACATCAGATTTTTACAAAGGAATGTACTAGAGATGTCTGAGCCATTACATTTTTTTAGTTGTATCAAATTTTCCTTCTTCACATGGTTGTTGGTGGTTGTTTCCCTTATTGGCCCTTGGATTGGGGAATTGAGTCACATAATGTCTAACTACATTACAATGGAGGAAATATATTTTTATTTATTCTCTATTTACAATAAAATTTTTTGTATGAAGACGTTTATCACCACACTAATAGAATTTACCCATCCCTTTATGAAAATATCCCCTTGCTTCATTCAATAATTTTGATATTGTAGGAAATCAAATATTCTTTCCTTCATCATCTTTATATCTTGATCCTTCAAAAGACTATCTTTCTCTAATTTATTAGGATTTTGAATTATATTATGTTCATATTGTTAATCATATTTTGTGATACTTGTTTTGTAATAAGGACTATTTTTTCACTCTATATCCCATGATAATGAGTTGTTTATTTAACTAATCCCTACATTGTCCTTCCCAACCATTGTGGAATTTGTTCCTTTGGGATTCATATACTATTAAAACAAAAATAGTTAATAATTATTATGATCATTATAAACTAATTATCATAAATAACCAAATGAATATTTATACTATAGAAGTCTCACTTTATAAAACTATCATGTTAGCATATAGTTCATGAAACACAACTCGTTTCAGGTTTTGTTTAACCTATATCACTCCCAGTTTAAAATATACATTTCTCAATTCAACATAGGATACATTGATTTGGATTCTCTCATAATTATTAACCTAATACTCTAAATTGAGATCCCAAATTACCATGATAATTTTAAAAATATTCTAATCCCAATAATAATTAAAATCATTGCGGTCAAAATCATCCTTATTAATTACACAAGAACCCACATGTCGATTAATATATACCTTAAATTATGAATCTCTATCTTTAAATTTATATTATCCATGTTCACATTCCTATTAGGTAATATAATGTAAAAATATTCAAATACCTTATAATTGTTCATAATGAAAATTTGTGTCATCCAAATCATATCCCCCATGTGTGTCAAAATAAGTGTACTATTAGGCATTTTTTGTGCACTAGGTGATAATAGATTTAATTCCCAATCATTAATTTTTGGGATATTAACCCTGGGATTTTTTTACAATTACATTATCAAATTTTATTATCTTTATAGGGATGTAAATTCGTGTATCATCCCACAATATCTACTTTACGAAAACATCATGATGTTTTCATGACATTAAATCACAAATTATCCCAAACGTTTATCTATGCTTTCAAAATTATGATTAACCTTAACTTATTAAATAATAAAATTTCCAAAATAAATCCAAATATGTAAATTTATTCAAACCCTACTCTGATACCAACTATGATTCGAGAGACCCACACTCTCAGATCTGGTTCCATAAATAAATACATTACATACTAACTCTGATGAAAACTATAAAAGCTGGGATATAAGTATATTTAATAAAAAAAATCATTAATTATTATTACATATTTTACATCAAAAATATATTATTAGTTTTATATATTTAGATAATTATTAAAATAATAGTAACTAATAAAGCTCATGTCTTTCTCAACTAATGGAACTAAAAGATCATTAGAGTGAAATATAATTTGAGGATATGGAATAAGGGTAGGGTTCTATAATGAAACCTAATTGTTATTAGTACCTTAATTTTTTGGAAAGAGGACCTTTTTACAAGTGGTGAGAGTGAAATTTATTTAAATGTTTTTAACATAATATAATGGGGGAACACGTTAAACATTTAATGCGTATATAAAATTGAGAAATAATGGAGTGGTGAATATATAATGTTGATAAAAATTCATTCAATCAATTTTATACAATTTTTATCATGTTTAAATCTCTTTACCCCTTGAGTCAATACTTTTACAATTTTATCTTTTACCATGAAAACTAGTTTTTACCTATAGTAAAATTATTTGTAGGTCTAAAAATAAATATGACCCTATTAGATAATTTGGAAAAAATAATTCTATATTTAAAATACATTTTATTTTATTTATTTTAAATAATTTATAAAAAAATTAAAATATTATTTTAGAAGGTGTTAAAAACAATTTATGATAAAATATTACATAGGTTTTTAAATATAAAATACGGGGTAGTAGATTAAAAACACAAATCTTAAAATTATAATGTCACATATAAAATACATATTACTTATTTTATTTTTTTATTAATTTAAAATTCATTCATAGATACTCAAATGTTTATAAAATTCTTGTTATTTTTACAAATAATATTTTATATTATTCACCATAAAATTAATATTTATAAGAAATACATAAAATTAAACATTACAAAATATAACTACGATCAGTCCAAAAATAATTTTCGTTTTTTCAACATAAAATTATTATTTTTATACATTTTTATTTAAAATAAATAAATGTTACACCTCGAACACAAATTTTCCTTGATTTTATTATTTCCATAGTGTTGGATCTTTTGGATGAGGTTTTAGGTTAATCTCTTGATATAAATTATTGGTTTTGGGGGATTTTAGTGGTTCTGGTCATATTCAAGATTTGTGTGCCTAGTTTGTGGCTTGACTGTGTGTCTTATTAAGGCTGATGATGTTTCTACTTTAGTTTCTTCTATTATAGTATGCCTAAAATGGTTTGACAAAGGTTTGGACCTAAACACGTGAGGGCCAAGAGAAACTATGTGGTGTGTGTTTAGTGTTTATGACAAGGCACACGATTTGATAATTGATATATGAAACCATATGGAAAGCATGTGAAATGGATCAATCAAATAACAGATCAGAGTTACACAGTTGGAACATAGTTTCGCAAACCTTACAACCATCCTATGTGGGTTCCCCCTTTCTCATGTATAGTGCACAAGGTTGTCAGATGGTTTGGAAAAAAATGATGGAAAACCATTCAGAATATTTTGGTTATTAGGATGTTGTAATTACTGATCTATCACACTAATGTTTTAACCCAAAATCCCCTCCTCTCTTATCCCTCTCATTCATGTAGCCCCTTGGGAGCCTTGATAAGATTCTTCCTCTCTAAATAATTGGATTAAAGGTGATTTTACTTTAAATATTGGGTGGATTCCTCTTTAGGTAAGAATTCTTGTTCTTTTTCAGTCTTTCACCCTAGTTTCCTTTGATTTCTTTGGTGGGTTCTCTCTTGGCTTAACCCTATAGTCTAGGGTTGATGTATGGATTGTGTTCTTTTTATATTGAAGTGTTAGGATTATCTCTCAGGACTTGTTCTTCCCTCTCTTGGATTTTTTTTGAATTCGCATGTTTTTTTGTAGGTGTTTTCATTATCTTACTTTTTAGAACATACCTTTGATGCTTGTGATTTATTAATTTCTTTCTAATTGTGAAATCATATTTTCTGATGTTCTTCTTATTTTTATTGCAGTGTTTATATGGTGTAAATTTGTTGAAAATGGTTTCCATGAATTATTCCTAGTTGTACCTATATCTATATGCTTACAAAGTGGTTTATAAATTTATAATTTTTATTTAGAAAATCAAATAGATGGTTATGATAGTGTTTGACCATGTTTGTGTTTTGGTAGTTGTAAGTTTTGGTTAAATGATAATTTTTTGACCCTTGCATCTTGTAGTAGTTCTATTTATTATTCATTACAACTGAAATTGGATGCTTCTGATAGAGTTTGACCTAATTTTTGTTTTGGTAGTTTTAATTTGTGGTTGCATGCTCATTCGTGGACCCTTATATCTTTCTATAGTGCACTTTATGATTCATAAAATTTAGAATCATGGTATTTTATGGCATTTATAAAGTGTACCATTGGATGAGGGATATCCATATATTTATGGGGTACACATATTTACAAAAACAAAATTGATAATGGCTATATAGAAATTAAAAACATAGATTTCAATGTATATTTTTCTCCTCTTCTCATTATTCTATTATATTTACAAATAGATCCTCTAAACCCAATAGATTTTATTGGGATCATTTGATCCAAATGAATCAAAATTAGATTCAAATGTGTTTTATAAATCTTCTGACATTTGGAATATTGATGTTTGGATTTTATCCAAAATTACATTGATGACCTTTTGGAATATTTTGGAACATAAATGGTGTTTCCCCTATTTTGGGAAATGGATTGTAAATGGAATTTTATTTTATAATATTTAGAAAAAATTTATACTTTGTTGTATTTTAGAAAGGGGTTCTAAAACATATAATATTTGTAAAATCAGTTGGATCCTAGGATGGTGTGTTATGTGATGGAAACCTCTATGGTTGTCCCTCTAAGGAGATGTTTGTCACATAGGTGGTGTCAGTGTTTGTTTTAATAAAGCAGAGTGTCTTCAGTGGGAAATTATTTAAAGTCATGTATGTGAGGACCTCCCCATTCACCATGTACTATTATAATGGGATTCCTAAGTGAAATCTAAAGTTTTGAGTGATGGTTTCTTATCATCTTTGATTATATGGGTTGGTACCCCCTTGAAATTTTGAGATTCTAGGTGGGTTGTGCCATTGGTGAGGCCAGTATAGAGCATCTAGTTTGTTATTTACATTGAACCTACACTATATTCCAACAGGTGAGTCGAAAATGATTTGTCTATAGATTGATTAAATGTATATTTAGGTAATAAACATTATTATCTACCTGTAAATTATGGTTTATTTCTATTTCACTTTTTACATTTATCTCTACTGGTTCTGTCTTCTTAAACTATTTCTTTTATTTTCAACACAATCCCTTTTATAACATGGTATGAATTTTGTTTTTGGAATTTTGTTTTTTAATAATAATTTTGTATAGGAAAATTATTTTAAGAATAAATCTAGTTTATGTTTTTTCTAAAAGTTTTTTAAAAAAATCTATGTTTGGTACATTAAAATGATACAACACAATTTTCTAACAATATTTAAAACTAGTCATTTTGAACTGTTTCAAGAATGGAAATGTATGGATTCAATATTTCTTACACACTGAGCTTTTTATTCTCATTCCCGACATGATCCACGTAGTGATGGTATACCCGAGTTGTTTTACAGGTTCGGGTTTTCAGTTTAGCTTTCATGTGTTATGGGTTGGTTTTATGGTTATCAATGACAAAGAGTTCATGTGGAATCCATGATGGGTTATGGATTGGTTTTAGTTTTAGTTTTAGTTCAATTTTTTTGTGGTTGTATCTAAATCAGGTTGAGGTATTTATTGATTTTTATATATTATTAGATTTTGTTGAGTACAATGTTTTGTTTTATTTATCCTTTTAGAATGGCAAAAAAATTTCCTAATTGGATTATATTTGATAATTGTTTCTAATATATATTATGGGAGGACATAGAACACCTCTAAGACCATGCCATAGACTATTTCAATTTTCATGTTAGACGGAAGCCTGACATGTTCATTAAAAAATGGCATCAAAAGATCCATTTGTTAGTTGGGGGTATCAGGTTGTTTGAGATAGTAATTTAAGGACTCATGAAGTATGTAAAGAAATTTCTACATGAACTCTTACTCCTTTGGATCCTTGTGTTTCCAAGGGTAGTATGGGATTTGAATAATATGTTTTGGTTTATGTGGATTGGGTAAACCAATGGATGTGAACTAATGTTACATGATGAGAATTCATGCAGTTGCGACCCATGTGAACACTGAGTTCATGGTTCAAGATGCTTTTAGTGTTTGGTGATATCTCGGGTCGTGGTCTACTAAAAATTTTGGCCTAGGATTGTGTGAACACTATTTCCATTTTACATGAGTTTGGTGTGATTTGTTTTTAGGTTTTAATTGGAGTGAGTGTATTTTTAAAATGGAAATTATTCTTTGAGAAAAGTTTTTAAAAAAATAGTGATTTTGGGATTGGTTTTGTTTAAAATAGTTGATTCTTTGTTTAAATCTAGATTTGGAAATGGATTTTGGTAATTGGAATGTAGCCTTGGAAAAATATGGTTTTGAAATTGGAATGGGTAGTGTGGTTTTAAAAGAGGATTATGCTGTTTTTTCAATGTTTGGTTTGTGAGCATGGTGTTTTGGCTTGGGATTCTCTTTTCAGTTGAATTTTGGTTGGGTTCTAATTTTTTCTTTTTTATTTATAACATGATACTTATAAAGGTTCCAAATGTTTTTGTTGAGTCTAATAGAATTTTTGGACCTACACAGTCTCCCAGTGGAGTAGTGGAGTCGGGTTATTCTATTCTATAACCAACCATTCATAGTTGTTAGGGTCTATTAGAGGCCATGGAGTGTTTTGAGAAATTCAAATGTGTCTTCATTTCCTTGTGAACTCCTGAATCCATGAGAGTGAAAGTTTTTTCGAGTTCATTTAGTGGTCTGAGTTTGGATCAGTAGAAGGTTATTGTTCTACCCTCGTTGTATGTTGTTGTGTCTTGGGTTGTATTTGAGACCACTTTTATCAAATGGTTCATACCACATGAGGTGGGGGAAAAGAAAATGTAAGTTTTATTGGTAATTCATCACTATCATTGGATAATGAATGCCTATATTGAATGTTTCTAAGAGATGGTTTCTTCTCTTAAAAAATTTCATTTGTGGATCAGTTGAAATCCCCACACTTCATTAGTGGTCTTATACCAATGTCAATAATTCATTTCTATCATATAGAGATGTTTATTACTAGATGTATATGTATTATGTGTTTCTAGTTGATATGGTTCTCATGGTGCAGTTGATGGAAGTTGACACTCATGAAGTTTCCCTATATGGTGAGAGGTGTGAGCTCAAGGAACTCATTTATGAGACGTCAACTTCGTCAGTTATGGATTTTTGTTCTTCAAAATTATTTGTTGATTGCTTCGAGTGTAGTTGGTTCAGGCATTCAAATACAATTTTACATAATCCTCCAAATGTTTTTGGTCAATGTTGTCATTTTGGACATGTAGAGATGTTCTAGAAGAAGATTTTTCTGAAAATGATGTCTCGGTCAGAGGATTTCATCTCCTTACTATGGTAAAATAGAAATTTCCAAACACCATGGAACCATCCATAGGCCCCAGAGTGATTCTCTTCATATAGCTAAAAAATTTAAGGTGTGGGGTGGTTAGGCCATCTTTAGTCTCTATTTATGAAGAATAGAACATTTTACGTTTCACTATTGTGGTTTAATTATCTTCCAATATTCACTGATTTTTTTAATACTCATGGTAGTCACATTCTCTTGTAATTCTATTGGTTGTTCCATTTTGAATGTAAGACTCAGATTAATGGTTATTTATTTTGTTCTTGGCTATTTTGTGGATTGTTATTTGGTTTTGGCTGCACTTATTTAGGATATTCAAGTGTATTGTGTAACTGAGGAATTTGGGTTTGATTTTATGCATTGTTTGGAGGTTCATTCCTTATAACCCCTTGTGGTGGGGGTTGTTATGTGTAGGGAGTTTTTTTTGTCTATGTTTGGGGTTTCAATGATAGTATGTTCCGGTTGGTCCATTCCAGTAGGTTAGCTATGGTTGGAAGAACCTTTTACAACACTTTGTTGATCACTTTTTCATGGTTTTCTCAAGATATGGTTTGGTGTGACTTTTGGATTGAAAGCTCACATTGATTCTCAATGATTTATATCATCATTCAGTTTTATTCTTAGGGTTTGATTCTCATTATGCTAGATGAAATTATGGAGGTAGAATATTTCTCTACTGGATTAAATCATCAAACCCTGAACACAATTTTTTCCTTTATTTTATTCTTTTCGTGTGGTTTTTTCATCTGGTTGAGTTTTATGTTGAGTTCCTAGCTTGAATTTTTTGGTTTTAGAGTTTTATGGTGTTTTTCAGCCTTGTATAAAGGTCATGTTCATAGTTTAGCAGTTTACCATGTGGCCTATTAAGCATGAGGTTTTTTCTAGTATAGATCCTTCTTTCACACTTTTCCTGACACAATTTAATCATGGTTTTTATGAAACCATATTATTCCCAGGAGAAACTATGTGGTGTGTGTTTTGGGTCTATGAAAATGTTCCCAGCATGCACATGATTAGAGTAAACCATGTGGTAGAAATGTTAAATTAATATGTCAAATGATATAGATGAGTTGAACAAATGGTTCCAGGTTTCTCAAAATGTGTGGCTAGAATGTGTGGGTGTCCCAATAAACAAATAGAATGTGAATGGTTGGTTTATGGTTTAGAAAACCGTGAAACCTGTCCATGTCTATAAAAAGTTGAAATTTCTATTCTTCCTAACTGATCTTTTAAGCCTAAATCCCCTCCCTTTCTCCTACTTTGGTTCATTCACCCCTTGGGAGCCATGGGATGCTTCCTCCTCAATTCTCCCTTGGATTCAATGTGCTTTTCCTTCAAATATAGGTTGTATTTACCTTGGGTAATTCTTCTTCTTCTTCTTCTTCTTCTTCTTTTATCATTCTCTTATGGTTCCATGTTTTTCCTTTGGCGGGTTATCTCTTACCTGAAATCCTATAGTATAGGGTTTAGTTTTTTCTTATGTTCCATTGATGTTAGGTTGTGCAGATCATCTATTGGGATTATTTCTTCCCTATATTTGAGTTTTCCCAATCACACATCATTAAAGTTAGTGTTTCCATTATTTTCCTTTAAAGAACATTCCATTGATGCTTCATCTTTATTAATTTAATTCTATGTTCTAAACCCTTTCTTATTATGTCCTTGTTTATTTTATTGTTTTTTTATGGTGTTAATGTTATGAAAATTGTTTTCAAGGGTTTTTACTAGTTATACATATACCTATATCATTAGAAAGTTATTGATAAAATCCCAATTTTTATTGGGACAAGAAATTGTTTCCTTTACATGGTGTTGGTACTTTGTTTTGTTTTGGGAGTTCGAATTTGTGGTTGGATGTTCACGGTTGGAACCTTGAATCTGGTTCTAGTGATCTTTATGATTCAAAAAATTAAAACCTATGGTATTTTATAGATTTCATAATGTATACCATTAGATGTGGGAATATCTACTTGTTAATGGGGTGCACATATGGATTGGAACACAAATGATAATGGATATATAGGAATTAAAAACATATATTCAATGTTCATTATCCCCCTCTTCAATTTCTTCTATTATTTTACAAAATAGTTCCTCTAAACCAAATGGATTATAAATTATTCCATGAATCCAGATGAATAACAAGTGTTTTCAAATGAGTTCCCTAATGCTTTTCCCGTTTGGAATCTTGAGGTGTCGTTTGGTTCGTAAATGACATAGAGGCCTATTTTGAATCTTCAGGACTTAAATGGTGTCATCCGTTGGTTTTTGAAATAGAATTAGATTATATATATTATAAGGGTCATTTGTTACATTGTTTTATTTTGGAATGTGGATCTGAAACATATATGACGTGTAGGCCTAGTTTGCACCTTGGATGATGTGATGTGTGTGGGAACATCTATGGTAGTCCCTCCAAGGAGAGGGTCATCACATAGGTGGGTCATTGATTGGTCCAGGAAATCACAATTGAATTTTTCAGTTTTTGGTTTATTCCATGCATGTAAGGACATACTCACTCACCATGTAATATTATCTAGTATTCCAAGGCATCATCTATAGTGTCAAGTAATATTCGTTTTATCGAACTTGGTTAGACAGGTGGGTACCCCCTGGATTTGATGATAGGATATGTGGGTTGTGCCACTAGTGAGGATAGTTTAGAACATCTTATTAGTTATTTACTATAGAGATGAACCATATTCCTACAGGTGAGTCTATACAGAGTATTCTCAGGGATTGTTTCTATAGATGTTTAGGAAATTTCAATGATTATCAACCTGTATGTTCTATTTCTTCGGCTGCACTTACCTTTTGTCACTATTAATTCTATCTCCTTGTTTTGTTTCATTTAATTTTATGCATATCCTCTTTTATCACATTGTATGTATTAGCTTTTATAAATAAATTTTTTTAAAATGTATTTTTGAATGGAAACCCTTTCTAAGGGGAAAATAAGTGGCTTTTCTCTAAAGTGGTTTTTCCCAAAAAGCTATATTTGACACATTAAAATGATAAAACTATATCATATAAGTGTATTTATACAACTCTTTATAAACTATTTAGTGAAAACAATTATGGAATATATGGTGATTACCTACAAAGTTAATTTTTCTCATATCCTACTTATGCCACTCGATATTAGTAAACACAAACTATTTTGTATATTCAGGTTTTCAGTTGAGTTTTTTTTATGGAGTGGGCTAGTAATGTTGTTGGTGGTGATAAAGAGGACATGTGGATATGGTGTTGGGTTTTGGTTTGTTTTTTTCATTTTGTAGATCTATTTTATCATTTGTAGTTGTATCTAGATCTGGTTTATGTAATTATTGATGTTCTGTTATTATTGGATTTTTTTGTACTCTATTTTGGTTTATGTATCTGTTTAGTATTGTGAAAAATCATTCCCACATGTATTATATTTGATTCCCAGTGCTAGTCAACAATCCATGAGGATCAAGAATGCCTCTTTGGCCTTGTCATGGACTAGGCCAGGTGTTAGGTTGGATAGAAGTCTGGCCTAGTTTATGAAAAATTGTTATATGTAATGAAAAATTGTTTTTATAGGAATATACCTATTTTTAGAATATTACCCAATCTCATTCTTATTTACTATTATTAGTAATTAAATTTTGTATTAACCAACTATTTATATAAAATATATCTTTTCATCACTAATTTTATGTTTCTTAAAATATCAAATCATATCTAATAGGAAAGAAATATTTAGAACAATACACTACTAAGTATAAAATGACTGTATTAGTCATTTTAGCCTTACCAATTTAATTTCATTCATACAAAAATCAGCCTAAATTTTCATTATACAAATATTTCATGAATATGTTAATTATTAATCATTATATATAATTCAGTGGATTGATTTAAATAGTCATAAATATATATTCATATATTTATCCAAATATATCACAGTTTCAATTTAGTTCAATGATTCTTGATAAGAAATCAATAAAAACATTTTTTATTATTTAATAGTAATCATAAATTAAAATTACTAGGTGTTACAGTAAGGGATCATCTTGAAATATATAATTTAACATCAAAATGAATTTCTTCCTCTATTTTTCTGAATGTCTTTGGGAATGAATCTGACAATAATAAAGACGTAATAGTCTATAAACCATGTATCATAATTCAATGAGGTAGAAAATAATTATTCATTTGGTAATAAAGTAATAATTTCTTTTGGTTCCTCTACTACGGTGTTTCGTAACCCAAGAAAAATTTTCTATAACCATATTTCAGCTCCTTTCTTATCCTATACTTTTAGATCAAATGAATATAATTAAGTGAGTATCTAATAAGCGTTAGTATGAATTATTTCTTCTCCATAATACATTTTAGAGAAGAATGATCTATGAAAATGATGTCCTTATACCCAATTATATATTTCCTAAAATTATCTAGGGAAAACATAACCATAGTCAACTCTTTTTCAGTGGTATAGTTATTATTCTAGGAAGTATCTAAGAGTATGAATGATTAATAAATCACATGACATTTTATCTCTTTCCAAAAAGAAAAAATAACCAAAATAACCACTTAATTGGCCTCATACATAACATAGAAAGGTAGTTTACCATTAGGTGTAGTAATAATTGGTGAGGTAGTGAGTTTCTCATTAAGAAGTTTAAATGAATTAATATCTCACTAAGTAAACAACAATTTCGTGTCCTTAAAGATCAATAAGAACAAATTTCTTGTGAGTTGTGTATAATTTCAGGACGAAACTCTTACAAAACCAACATGGACTATAATTATACAAATTCCCTTCACATTATAAGATAGAACTAGCTTTTGATTAACTTCAATTTTATCATTTTCATCATTAGTACCTCTCTAATAAATATTTGGACATGAAATTTTTTCCATTATGACTATGAATTATTATTTTCTTAGTTCAAAACTAGATTATTATATTGACATCTCACCAAAAAACATTCTTCATTTTTAGATTACATTTACAATTTGTTTCTGACTTTTGAAAACGGATTTATTCAATCCTCAGTTGTCCATTCAATCATTTCTTAAAAAATTGTCATTATATAACATTAAATTTTTCTAAATAACAACATAAGAGAAATTTCATTCAATTGTAGTAATATATCCCTAATTGAAAAGTTAATGTTGTCTTCTTCCAGTCCTTAGTAGCTATATAACATTGCGTGTAACCTGAATATACTTCAATAAAATAGAATTACTCATTTCTAGATAACCTCTATAGTGTTTTATTTAAAATTATAATAGGGAAATGTTGTTTCCTAGTGGAATAATTCAATTTTCTTTAGTCTATATAGACTCTCTTCTTTTTAACTATTTTGTTTTATATTTACTCATTCTTCTCATTTGTAATAATAATCACTCCACTCTTCTTAAGGAATACCAGAATAGGACACACCCATGTGATATCTGAAATTTGAAATATTATACAATTTTCATGAAATATGATAACATCCAACTTAACTAACTCATTCATGTTGGGATTTAACCTTATTTTTACCTCAAATATAGGTTTATGATTAGGTTCTACCTGTATCTTATGCATGTAGTATAAAAGACATATTCCCTTAACATTAAAAATTGACTTGCCTATACTGGATTTAAAATTTCTCAAAACATCTAGAAATTTTTATTTTTTAAATAACTTTAAATTATATGATATTATGAAATGTAAATTAGATAATTCAACTATAAAGTACTATTTAAAATGAGAAAGAAGGGTTTTGAGCTCCAAATCTGGTGTTTTTTTACTTGAAGGAAGCCCCTAGGGTCTAGGGGGTACAAGATCATCAAGATTACTTATAAATAAGGTACTGTAGAATGGCCCTTTATTATCACCAAAAATTTTCATCAAATACTTAAAACAAAAAACTGATCATGGAAGCATCATCTATGTGTTATGTAAATTATCTCAAATAATCATCCAATAAATATTTTTTATATTAAATTTAAATATGGATAAATAATCTCTATAAAATACATTTATTATCATATCTACATCATTAAAATTAAATGAAAAATCAAAACATGAAGAAAATAATTGTTGTATTTCTCTATAAAAGTGTCTGAAACCTCATTTTTATAATTCTCAATATACTGGATAGACTCATTTGAAAATTCCATATACAGATTTTTTTAATCAAACATTTTTTATCCAATTATTCATTAAAATGTTAAATTGATTCCTCTATATATTTCATTTCTTCTTGACAACATTTTCCTACATTTTTATGTTCCTTTTCATTTTTAAAGACATTAAATGCCTCTAGTTTCCCCCCAATGTTACAAATAAACTTCCATTTAGACCCATCAATGACATCACCGCTGGTTTCTAATAAGGGAATACCCAGAATTATTTAAACATTCATATCAACATCCATATCCAGAATAACATAGTCAATGGGTAGAAAGATATTCCCAAATCCTACTAGTGAGTCATTCACCCATTTGATGTGACTTGGAGAATAATCATTTATCAGAAGGATAATTGTGGTGGGTCTTAGTTTTCCTAACTTAAATTATCAAAATATTAAATAAGTAAGTAGATTAATGAAATCAAAAAAGTCCCAAAAAGAATTATACATGACTCTATCTCATATGTAAGGTAGTTTTAAAAAGATTTTGGGATCTCATATCTTAGGAGGTATCATGTTTTTAAAGATAGCACTACACTCTTCTATGAGTGTGTATGATGAAAATTCTTTCATGGTTTTCTTACTTCAACATATTTTAATAATCCATTTTAAAAAATATGTGAATCCAACTAAAAACTCAAATAAATGAATGGTAAAATTTATTTTCATAAAATATTATGAAAATTAAGAATTTTTGTTTCATGATTCTTATTCCTTATTCTTTTTGGGAAGTGTATGGTAGGGAAAAAACTCTTCACAATTGATAGAACACATTCCATTTATTCTTTAATATTCTCATTCCTTTTATTATTATTAGTTTTCAATAAATTTTCTTGTGGTTTTTTATCTTCAATAAAGGGTTATAATGTTATTTCATTGGCGTTGTAAACATTTCCAGATTCAGGTATTTCTGGATGTTGGTGTCAAATGTTATCTACATTTTTATCTTGTATAGTTTGAGTTTTATTTTTTTCCTTCATGGGGGGTTTTAGGGCCTCTTATAATTTTAACCACCATTAAATTACCAATAGGATTAACATTATTGGTACTTCTATAATTTATTTTTTCCCTTGATTACATTCCCCTTACTATCTGTCAGATTTTTCAGTCAAGGCTTCAAATCCTAGAATCTATTTGAGCTCTGTCTATATGATATTGGTGTTTTTATTTATCTAATTGAATCTTATGTATTTAACAATGAATTTCTATTGTAATTAAAATAAAATCCAAATTTAAATACACTTGTCAATATAAATTCTTTTAGGAATTGGATGATTCATATATAGGCTGGGTTAAGAACTATTAACAAGGTTGAAGTGAATATCCATTGTCATCAGTATGTTGTAGCACTCTCTATTGTATCTAAGATATATCATGATGAATCTAATGTCCTTGAATATATGTTACTGAGAATGTCTCATAATTAGGCTATATCCCATGACTATACCAAAAAAATAAGTATTTTTAGGATCAAGGGATGGTATATCAATGTTTGAACAATAAGAACATGAATGACTAAACATGTCACATTGGTAAAATTTATTTCAAAGTGTATTATATGTATTTTTATTATTATTATAAAACCAATATATTAGACATTATCTTAGTGAATAGGTTTTTTTCCTTCCAAATAATGTTCCTTTTTTTCTAGATCACTTATATTGTGAATTTTGAACTAGTGTGTATAAAATTCATTTTTTACCTCAGTTTTTCAATCACCAATGTCTCCATAATATATTAGTCAGTATTTTTTTTTTGATATGAGGTGAGACTTTCATATAATTTTCCTATGAGAAATTGTGGAGGGAACTGTGTAATTTTTTAAACTTTTCCAATGATTTATGGAAAAAACTCCAATAATCTGGAATAAACTCAGTGATTTTGTGCCTAATTTTGATGGTAATCCTCCAACGGTATATCTTCTTGGTAAAAGAATTATAAACCTATTAACAAGAGTCAAACATCTCTCCCTTTAATCATAGAGGCATAGTTATAGAAATTCCCATGAGATAAACTTGAAACACATTTTGTTTATTTTATTATTTCACTATGTCCTTCATGTGGAAGTTGTTGAATCAATCAAAAGATTTCCATAATGATGTCAACTGAGTCTTCAATGGTAATTATATTGAATGATGGTAGAATGGAAAAAATTTACTATTCAATTTCATATTTTCTAGACTGAGGTGTTGTACTAATACAGGATGGGTTGGTTGGAACCATAGAAAACTATAATTACCTAATCATAACTCTCTCCACCATCACTTTTAATGTTGTATGTGGGTTGAAATTTTTATCTTAGGTTTTTAGATTATTACAGTCCATGTTTTCTTCAATTTTAGATTTATTTTTTTCTTTCTTAGATGTCATAAGTGTATATTGGATTTAGGTATAAAGGGAACCAAATTCTCACTAGATGACATAGATTTTAATCACATCAGGTTCATCATATTTTTATAGTTTTTTATGAAAAAATATTAGATTAGTTATATTTTTTTATAAAATTTTCATTATAATTTATGTTTCGTCCAGGTCATGCATTCCCTCCATATCAGTGATTCCCAAATATAGATAGTGTAAAACTCTAAAATTGTTTAGTATTTGGTAAAATTATTTATTTATAAAAATTATATAAAATATATTATAATAATTAAGTAGGATTTCAATATATATGGAAAGAATTAGGTGTGTATTTTAACCAATAAGATAGAAATAACTCTCAGGAAAACAAGCTACAGAAAACGATTTTATCAATGGAGGATTGATGATGGGGAAATAGTTCAATATAAAATATTTTAAATCATGGTATGAAACAATATATCAGAGGAAATCCAGGAAAATAAATGATGACTGGGAGAACTCAATTGGATGGTTTCAAATATATTTTCCTTTATCCATGAAATGATATTACGAATAGAAGAACTGATTAAAAACTGGTGTGAAACATTTTGGTTGTCTATCACGTGATCATTTTTTTCAGTAGTTCTTCAATAATAGAACATAATTGAACACTAAATGATGAAATATTTCTCACTATATCATATTTTTTATTAAAAACTGTAGTATACTATTAATATTGAACATCTTGTTCTAATTTAACCCTATAATAACATCCCTTATTTCTTTGATTACCTATCTCTCCTCTCTAATTATCCTCTAATTTTGTTCCTTGGGTTCTCCTTTATCTTATTAAAATATCAAGTTCCTTGCATTTAATAGATATTTACACACAAATCCAATTTATAAGATCACATTCACAGATCCAAAAATATCTACTTTCCTCTATGTGTAATTTTAAATATAGACCGTCTTCTTTAATTGTGATCATATATAACCATTGAGAAGGATTACTCTACTCCAAACAATGGAAAATCTATAAATTATTTTAGTGAACCTATTAGTTTCAAATTCCCCTTTTTTATTTTTTATATTTTTTTATTTATTTCTATAATTGTGGGATGAAACACATTTCATAGGAATTGGTGTAGATTATTTCTCTTTTGACACTATCACGTGTAGCTCAATTATATTCCCATAATATTTGATCACAATAAAATTTTCTATGTTGAAATTATCCTATCTAAAATCAAATTCAGTTTCTACAATCCTCAATTATGAACTTGAGTTAATGGTGTTTGGTCTTCTAGATTTGGGCCTACATCATCATATTCTACTTATTCCTCGCATTAGTAGTATCACAAAACATCAAATACCCAAAAATATTGAAATACTCAATTGGTTAGAATCAAAATTTAGCGAATTTAGGTCGATTCGGTGTTCACTTCCCTAGTCAAGGATTTAATAAGAATGTATGGATTCCTTAGCGTAAAACATCACTTGAAAAAATCAATAAACATATCACAATCACACATTTTTATAATAGTGGATACTGTGTAAGTGAACTCATAGGATACTTTATCATCATATTAAACATCCACCATAAAACACCAAATCATCTAGCAACAAACTGATTTTTCAACATGAACATAGGTTGGTTATTCATCTAATATGTTGTATTTTTTGAATCCTCATTATTTCAATCATCGAATTATGTGTGAGAAAAATTAATTTTTGAATTATTGATGTGGGCTATTTTTGCAGATCTTCCCCATTGTCTCATCACATTTCCATATTTGGTTGTTGGTTCATTTGACCTTAAAACCTCGGTGGTTTGATTCTCAGAGTTTCAAAACACATTTATTTCTCATCAATATCCCAGTTTGTTCTATATTCAGATGGAGACAATATAATATTTCATAGACATGCAATGGTTCATCATGGTCAAGCTCTATATTTCATATTTGGTTGAATATGATATTCCCTTAGTAAACTATTTTGAACCCCCAAATCTAGAGCTTCACGGTTTCAATTGTCCACTCTGATTCATAGAGAGTTTCATCTATTTTATCTATCATTAAAAAATATATTCCATAATATAGATATCCATGAATCTAAGTTTATTATCTTCTTATTTCTTGGTCAATCTTAGTTTCAATTTTATTCATGATCAGTATAATATATTATCGAGGTGTCTTCCTTATCCTAGACTCAGTAAGCGATGATATATAAATAACCGTGTTATGTTATTATTTATACAAGAATTTGGTCAATTGAAAAAAAATGATGGCCAGTTAACCAAACATGGAATCCCCAATGTAGGTGGATCTCTTGGGCATGGCCACTTGTCTTGAAATTTCACATTCAGTTGGAAAATCACATAGAGTATGTTGAATTTCATTCATATTTGACCACATTTCAGATATTCATAGTCATTTGAAGATATATCATATAGTTAGTTGGTAGTAATCTCATGGTAGGTTTTTTGTTTTCTTATAGTAAGGTGAAAATTGATCTTGTGGTCAGTTGTGGACTATAAATTTTTTCTAAAACCATGGTTATAGCCTTCTACTTTCGTTCACCTTACATTGTCTTGGATTGGTAAGTTCCTCAATTGTTAAATTTTTTTGGCCCGATCACTTTTATTATGGTTAGTTGACTGACCACACATCCTTCATAAAACAGTCTAGCACTACTACAAAAACGGGATTTATCAGCACTCTAAATGGGATATATCAGTGCTAAAAAAGCACTGTAAAGATCAATACTGATAAGGGGGGGGGGGGTCCCCTATATCAATGCTAAAAAATCACTAATAAAATTTACATTTATCAGCGCTAAAAAAATGGTGATAAAGGATCAGTTTCTCCGAGCTAAAAGAGTGCTGAAAAAGGAAGCCTTTATCAGTTTTCTTTTAGCACTGACTAACTAATCCTTTATCAGCACTTTTATAGTGCTGATAAAGGCCTCTTTTATCTATGCTAACAAAGCACTGATAAATTCCCTATCTGCTACAAAAAAAACATTTTCTAGCAGCACACCCAAACATCACCTACAAATAATTCAGCATCTCAATAAGTATACCCATACAAAATTAACACATAAATAAAAATCTAATTACACCATGTATACCCATAAACCATTAACACATAATTAATAAGTTAATTAAATAAATAAAGAATTGTATTCAGAATTAAAGGCGTTTGGGGGTTGTTCAGGGGTTCCGGGTGGCTTCCATGGGGGATAGGGGTGTCTGGGTGGCTATCCAAGGGGGGTAGGGGGTGTCCAGGGGGATGAGGGTCTCCAGGTGGGGTGGGGGGGCAGTCCAGGAGGCTGGGGGATATCCAAAGAGAGTGGTGGTGTCCTGGGGGTGGGCGTGTCGAGGTGGTGGGGTGGTTTCTAGGAGGGGGGTGTCCAGGTGGGGGGGGGGGGTGTCCAGGGGGTGGGCTCGTGTCCAGGGTGTCGGGGGGGGGGGGGGGGGCTTCTAGGGGTGGGTGGGGTGTCCGTGGGGTGGAGGTGGTCTGGGGGTTGTTGGGGCTGTCCAAAGGGGGGTGGGGTGGTGTTGAGGAGGGTGGGATGGGGGATTTTGGGGGGATAGGGGTGTCCAGGGGTGGGGGTGTCCAAGTGGGTGGGGTCGGTCGAGGGTGTTTGTAGGGCTGACCAAGGGGGGTGGGGTGGTGTCCAAGGAGGGGGTGTCTAAGGAGGGGGTGACCGGGTGGGGGGGATGTCTATGGGGTGTCTATAGGGGCGGGCTGGTGTCCAGGGTGTTGGGGGGTTTTCTAGGGGGTGGGGGTGTTTAGGGGGGGTCCAGGGGTTGGTGGGGCTATCCAAGGGTGTGATATGGTGTCTGGGTGGGTGGGGGTGGTCATCCATGGGTGGGGGTGTCCAAAGGGTTGGGGGTATGCTGGTAGTGGGGTGGTGTCAAGGAGGGGTGGGGTGTCATCCAGTGGGGTGGTTGTTGACTAGGGGTGGGGGTGTTCGAGGGGGCTATCCATGGGCATCTCCAGGGGGTGGGGCAATCTAGGGGGTCGAGGGGGCTTTCTAGGTGTGGGGGTGTCCAGGGGGTGGGTTGGAGTCTAGGGGGTGGGGTAGTGCAAGGGTTTGGTGGGGTTGACTCTTACATGTCACAAAGGTTCCTTGGATCGTTCTCATAAAAGATCAAGACAATCCGAATGCGTTTGGTCAGATTTCCGTAGGTCAGTTGTTGTTTTCACATAAAATTGTGTCCATTTTAAACAAAATAGACACCCTTTGAGCTATACCGGCCACACCATTCCTCAGAATGAGGTGGGGATGACTCATACACTTCACAAAGGAACCTCAAATCTTTCTCCTAAAGGATCAATACAATCCAAATGTGTTTGGTTGGATTACCATAGGTTCGTTGTTTTTTTCACAAAAAAAAAATGTGTCTATTTTTATCAAAAGAGAGACCCTTTGAGTGATATCGGCCACACTGTACCACGAATTGTGGCATGGATAACACTTACATGTCGCAAAGGACCTTTGGATCATTCCTTTAATGGATCAATACATTCCGAATGTGTTTGGTAAGATTTTCATAGGTTAGTTGTTGATTTCACATAAAATTTTGTCCACTTTAAACAAAATAGACACCCTTTAAGTGATATCGGCCACACCATGCCTCGGATTGTGGTGGGGGTGACTCTTACACGTCAAAAGGACCCATGGATCGTTCTCCTAAAGGATCGTTATAATCCAAATGTGTTTGGTCTGATTTCAGTAGGTTAGTTGTTGTTTTCACTTAAAATTGTGTCCATTCTAAACAAAACAGAGACCCTTTGAGTGATACCAGACACACTGGGCCTCTAATTGAGTTTAGGATGACTCGTACATGTCAAAAAGGACACGTGTTTTGTTATCCTAAAGTATCAACACAATATGAATGCAGTTGGTCAGATTTTTGTAGGTCAGTTGTTGTTTAAACTTATAATTATGTCCATTTTATACAAAAGAGAATCCCTTTGAGTGATACCGGCCAGACGATGCCTCAAATAGAAGTGGGGATGACTCATAAACATCCCAAAAGACCCATGGATCATTCTCCTAATGGATCAATACCATACGAATGTGTTTGTTTGGACTTTCATTGGTTAGTTTATTTTTTCACTTAAAATTGTGTCCATTTTAAACCAAAGAAAGAACCATTGACTGATACCGGCCACACCGTGCCTCAGATTGAGGTGGGGATGACTTGTACACATCAAAAAGGACCCATGGATAATTATACTAATTTATCAATACAATCCAAATGCGTTTGGTCCGATTTCCGGAAGACAGTTGTTGTTTTCACTTAAAATTGTGTCCATTTTAAATAAAAGAGAGACCATTTGAGTAGTGTCGACCACAACATCTTTTTGGATTGAGTCGGGGATTACTCATAAACATCCCCAATGCACCTCGGGATTGTTACCATAGAGGATAAATGCAATCTGAATGCGTTTGGTCAGATTTCTGTAGGTCAGTTTTTTATTTCACTTAAAAATTTGTCCATTTTAAACAAAAGAGAGACCCTTTGGGTGGTACCGGACACACCGTGCCTTGTATTGTGTAGGTATGACTCTTACATGTCACAAAGGACCCATGGAACGTTCTAATAAAGGATCAATAAAATATGAATGCCTTTGGTGAGATTTCTGTAGGTCAGTTGTTGTATTCACTTAAAATTGTTTCAATTTTAATCAAAACAGAAACCCTTTGAGTGATACGAGCCACATCGTGCCTCATATTGAAGCAGGGATGACTCGTACACATCAAAAAGGACTCTTGGATCTTTCTACTAATGTATCATTGCAATACGAATGGGTTTGATCAGATTTGTGTAGGTCAGTTGTTGTTTTCAATTAAAACTGTGTCCATTTTAAACAAAAGGGAGACCCTTTGAGTGATATCAGCCACACCATTCCTCGTATTGAGGCTGGGATGACTCATACACATCAAAAAGGACCCTTGGATATTACTCCTAAAGGATCAATACAATCCGAAGGCTTTTGTTTAGATATATGTTGGTCAGTTGTTGTTTACACTTAAAATTGTGTCCTTTTTAAACAATAGGGATACCCTTTGAGTGGTATCGGCCACACCGTGTCTTAGATTGAGTCACAGTTGAATAATAACCTTCCCCAAAGTACCCTTTGTTCTTTCTCTTAAAGGATCAACACAATCCTAATGCGTTTGGTCAGATTTCCATAGGTCAGTTTTTGTTTTCACATAAACAATTTGTCCATTTTAAACAAAAGAGAGACCCTTTGAGTGCTACCATCCACGCCGTGCCTCGTATTGAGGTGGGGATGACACTTACACATCACAAAGGACTCTTATATTTTTCTCCTAAAGTATCAGGTCAATCCGAATACTTTTGGTTGGATTTCCTTAGGTTAGTTGTTGTTTTCACTTAAAATTGTGTTCATTTTAATCAAAAGAGAGACCCTTTGAGGGGTACTAGCCACACCATGTCTTGGATTGAGGCATTGAAGGCTTGTAAAAATCCCCAACACAACCATGGAACATTATCATAAAGAATCAACACAATTAGAATGTGTTTTGTCAGCTTTCGGTAAATGAGTTGTTGTTTTCACTTAAAAATATGTCCATTTTAAACAAAAGAGAGACCCTTTGAGTGATACCAGCCACAACGTACCTCAGATTAAGGAAATTATGACTCTTACATGTCAAAAAGGATCCTTGGATTGTTTTCCTAGAAGATCATGACAATCCGAATGCATTTGGTCAGATTTCTGTAGGTCAGTTTTTGTTTTCACTTAAAATTATGTAATTTTTTTTTAAAAAAGAGACCCTTTAAGTGGTACCGGCCACACTGTGGATTGGATTGAGGAAAGGTTGACTCATACACATCCCCAACATAGCCATGGATCTTACTCTTAATGGAATGAAACAATCCTAATGCGTTTGGTCAGATTTCCGTAGGTCAGTTGTTGGTTTCACTTAAAAATTTGTCTATTTTAAACAAAAGAGAGACCCTTTGAGTGGTACTGGCCACACCGTGCCTCGGGCTGAGGCAGGGATGACTCATACACATCGAAAAAGACCCTCGGATCATTATCCGGAAGGATCAATACAATCATAATGCATTTGGTCAGATTTTCATAGGTCAGTTGTTGTTTTTATTTAAAATTGTGTCCATTTTAAACAAAAGAGAGACCCTTTGAGTGGTATCGGCCACACTGTGTCTCATATTGAGGTAATGTTGACTCATACACATCCTCAACACACATTCGAATTGTTATCTTAAAGGATCAAAACAATCCAAATGCGTTCATTTGGATTTCCAAAGGTCAGTTATTGTTTTCACTTAAAAAATTGTCCATTTTAAACAAAAGAGAGACCCTTTGAGTGGTACCGGCCTCACCGTTCCTCAGATTGTGGTGGGGATGACTCGTGCATGTTAAAAATGACTTTTGGATCGTTCTTCTAAATTATCAAGACAATATGCATGCTTTTGGTTGGTTTTCTGTAGGTCAGCTGTTGTTTTCACTTAAAATTGTGTCCATTTTAAACAAAAGAGAGACCCTTTGAGTGGTACTGGCCACACTGTGGCTCAAGATGAGGCGTGGTTGACTCTTACAAGTCCTAAATGCATCCATGGATCATTCTCTTAAAGTATAAACACAGTTGGAATGTGTTTGGTTGGATTTGCATAGGTCATTTGTTGTTTTTACTTAAAAATTTGTCCATTTTAAACAAAAGAGATACCCTTTGAGTGGTACCTGTCACACCGTGCCTCGGATTGTGGAAGGGATGACTTGTACACATCACAAAAGACCCTTGGATCCTTATCCAAAAGTATTAATACAATCTGAATGTGTTTGGTCAGATTATTTTAGGACAGTTGTAGTTTTCATTTAAAATTGTGTCCATTTAAAACAAAATAGAGGCCCTTTGAGTGGTACCGGCCACACCGTGGCTCCGATTGAGGCAGGGTTGACTCGTACACATCCCCAACACACCCTTGGATCTTTATCTTAAAGTATCAACACAATATTAATGCATTTTTTCGGATTTCCTTATGTCAGTTGTTGTTTTTACTTAAAATTGTGTCCATTTAAAACAAAAGAGAAATCCTTTGAGTGGTTCATCATTCATGCATGTTGTTGGTGAATTTTAGCTGTTAAAATGGGAAATTTACTCATTGGAGAAAGGGTGTTTTATTTAATAACAATTACAATATTCCTACAAACATTTACATATAATGATGTTTCATCTTTTTATCCCCTTAACCCCTCTCAAAATTTATAGCCAATTTTACACGTCCTCAAGTCATATCTTCATGTTATTTGTGTACAACCTGCCATCAGGTATGCAGCCCACTCGTTTTTTAACATCTTTATATCTTCTTGTGATTATGAGGATTTTTGGAAGTCATAGTAGTACTGCAAAATATAAAAATACAGAATTTATAAATAAATTAAATGAACTTGTAGATGTTTTTGAAAATCCCTCTTTAGGGATGCTTTTTTTGTGATGAAAAACGATATATTTCATAAATTTACAAACATAAGAACTGTAATCATTATCGTTTTTTTGTTTTGGACACTTCAAAAAAATTAATAATTAGGAGAATAAGTAACTGGTGTTGATATGTGTTTGGATAGTGAAATTTTATTATATATACCTTGATTTTTGTCCAGACGTAGTACTTGCTCACCTCCTTATTCTTAGCCCCTGTCCTCATTCCTTTTTTAGAATATAATGATATGATGCCCTATCATAACAGAATCCTTAGTAAAGGATAATGTAAATTATATTACTTGATTTTTAGACCTAACATGTAGGATCTAGTGTCTTACAGATTCACAAACTCCATAATGTGTGGTCGGTTTGATGGATATCATTGCATTGAATCTAGAAAATAAATCATTGGAGTATCCAAGTTCACCACAACTAGAATCCAATGTTTCCTAAAACACAAAATGGAATAACTAATAATAGAGGACAAAATACAATTGAAATGGTTTAATCATATATTTTTACCCCTACATGGTTTGTATTAATAAGAGTCTATCGTCTATAATATTGCTTTCAAATGGTTTCAGCAAGTTATTCACTATTTAATTCTATTTTGATGGCTCTATTTTGATTAGATGTGATGTTGTGGTATGAGGACTAATGAGTCCAAATTTTGGCTCATGGGAATATTCCTTCATTCGGTCAACGATATAAAATGCATTTAGTCATAATTTTAACATTAGATCAGCATTTATAAAATAAATTCACAGATACGTACCTCATATATATATTTATGACTGTGATGCCTAGCCAACTATTTTCAAGGATCTCATCTACAATTTATGCATCAACTAAATATTGACTTTCCTCTCTGTATATATTCTCTTTGAAAACCACTATATGACTACTACCACCTCTTAGCTTCATATTCACATGAGTCTTCAATACTGGTAAATGTGGATAGAGAAGAGGTGGTGTAATTGTTCATTCAGTAGCTCCTTGTGATCAGTTCTTCGATCCTTTAAATGGTTTTGATTCGAAATTTGTCTCCCCTTTCCCTTTCTCCATCTATAATATGATTCATTGGTTTAGACACTTTTTTCATTAATTGTTAAAGGTTTATCTTGAAAAAAAGGAAATAATTACCTCTTTGGCCGCATGTACTCTTACCAGTTGTGACGGCCATGAAATGAATGTCCAAATAGCCTTATCGGCCGTATGAATATCATTTTCATCAATTGGAATAGGTAGCTCTGGAATTTGGCTCATGAGCTACAGTAATCGTCACTTTCAGATGATCTTTCGGAAGTGGTCAATTATACAGCGTGTCACCTGGGATGTTGAAAACTATAGCCCTTGCTACAAGGTGATAGGTGGTTGTTGACAGATATAAATCACAACCATTATCACCCTGTAGAAGATCAGTACAGGAAAAGTATCAGTGTTTGTCTGATTCACATTTCATAGGAACAATGATTAGAATATTTATTACCACGTCTAAGACAACTCTTTGAGGGGAATGTCTCGCCTCAAATCTGTTGGGGGGTAGGGCGAGATCTTCACATGCTGGTTGTTCCTGAGTTGCGTCTTCTCCTTTCCTCCCACCCATAAAAATTTCTATCAACTCTCTCTTCCAATGTAATTGTTCTTCAAGGGTCTCTAGTTTTTCTCTCAATTTTTTCAATGTTTCATATCTATCATCCATTTTTTCTTCCCAAAATATACTCAGGGTGTCACCCCAAACCCCGCACCTCTGACACGACCGTATTTTTCTAGCTGCGTCAAAGCCATCGGTAATAGGCATGTATCCGCTACAAGAGTAGCTGATTCCTACGACTGTCGGATATAAGAAAATAATTATTTATTTTTATGTAATATCAATTTTAAAAAAATCTTTTTATCATCGTGTCATACTTACACAAATTTCCCACACTTTTTGGGTGTTCTCATCTTCTAACTTCCCTTCCTTATTCACACGTGCCTCCTTCTGAAGCACATGACATGGGATGGATGTGTCTTTGGTTTTAGACTCATCAATCAACATATAAACATAGAATGATAATTAGGATGTTGTTCATTGGAACCTAACAATATTACTGTAAATTTAAAATACGTATCATTTTATTTTATACTGAAGCATACCCCATCCTTGCTTTATGATAGGGGTATGTTGGTTTTGATTCGTGTTCCTTATTTTAATTAAAGAGTTATTGTTTCATAAATGAAATATTGACAATCAAAGTGATGAATAAACATATCCTCAAACAATGTATTATCACCCACAATGTACCTGAAACTTCTCATCCCCACGACGGCCAATAATTGCATCCCACGCTTCTTGGGATATCCGTTGAGAATAGACAATGGGTGGGTGCGAGTTTATATTACCTCTGGAATCTTTCTAGTGACATCTTATTAAAATAGTGTGAAAAACATGATGAATCCTTCATGTACGCCTTATTACATAATCCTTGTGTGAATCGTCTACTATAAACTTACTCATCAAGAGTTTGATAAGAGTTAGACATTGTTTCATTATTTTAATTTCTAGTAAATTAAATAAATAAATTCATAATGATGATGTAATTTCATCCCAAATCAAATCCTTCAGCCCGGACACAACATGGTACCATGAATCTATGTATATCGGCAGGTGTTGCCGACTAAAAACTCCAATGTAACTACTAAACATAGAACTGTTGGGATTCACATGTTTTCCACGTGCATTCTATCAGACATCAAATTTGATGCCTTTTCTTTTCTCCTTAAGAAATTTGGCTAACACCGTCAAACTATGACGCACCTGTGTAATCTGCATCGTTGTTCCTTCATTCCCGACCATTTCATCGATATCAACATCATCTATATGTTCATATGAAATGGTAGAAGCGACATGTGATGATGGTATTTGGACCTCAACACTAGGAGTTGTAGAAGCCGCAGCTGCAGGAGCAGCAGCAGCAGCCGGAGTAGCAGCTGCAGCATGAGCAGCAGCAGGAGCAGCAGCAGCCGCAGTAGGAGCAGAAACAGGAGCAGCAGGAGCATTAGCAGCCACAGCAGAAGCAGCTTGAGAGACTAGTTCATCCATAAGTTTAGGAGCACCAGAATGTGCAGAAGTCAATATCTGTAAAAGTGGTTGAACAGTTAATTTAGATTACATAAACTCAGTAATGATAAGATAACAACATGAGATAACAAGATCTATATTTCAAACAAAATATAATCTGTTTATTGAACTCTCTTTCATTTATTCAAAGGTTGAAGGGATTTGACACCTCTATCGATTATCCAAATCACTTCATTGTGGTCTCCTCTAACATAAAAAACATCATCTACATCAGGACCTCTCCGAAATGAATACGACATAACACTTAAAGGATCATTATCAACTGAATTTTCGTCAGAGCCTTCATTAGTTTTGGATGATAATAGAACAATCAACCACATTCAGTTTACGGGATATGGAATAAAAATAACATGTATATCTTGTGATTCCATTATAAACTATTTTCCTTTGTACCCTTCTTTACTAAAATAATCTTTCAAAAATACCCATTAATCTATTTTAACTCCACTGTTGTTATCAACCCATTTTCACTGAAAAATCGGCAATTGGAATGTTGTATAATCCAACTCACATATTAGTTTGATAATGCCAAAGTATGATATATTTTCATAAATGTGATTTACCTCCTTAATAACAGAAAAATGAATCGATTCAGCCACTAGTGTAACTCCACAATTTTTCATGGTACTATCCTCATCATGTTCATTTTTTTATAATGTATAACCATTAATTACACAACCACTATAAGATAATACATACACACTTGGTCCAGCAGCTAGATATCAAAGTTGTTCTAAAATTTATTTCATATTTTCATTCAACTGCTTAAAAATTTGGGTCTGAAACCATCCTAAAAACTAGTGATTATGTGTATTTGATAACTATTTTCAGCCCTCGGTGGATTCAACAGCCAAAAAATTTCATTGTGAGTTTCAATATATGGAGAAACTTCCCAACTGTTATGCAAAACATAAAGGTGGGCCTGCTCCCGATCTGTAATATTGATTGTCACAAAATCTCTTCCAGAAATTCCCACACCCTCAATGCGTCTAGTGTGACGAGATTTTGGGAGAACAATGATTTCCAAATCAGATAGGTATTCGGTACAAAATACAATGGCTTCCTCAATAATATATCTCTCAACTATACATCCTTCTGGCCGACATCATTTTTTGGCATACCCTTTCAAAATCTTCATATATCGTTCAATGGTATACATCCATCTATAGTGTATAGGACCACAAAGTCTAATCTCTATCACCAAGTGTATCATCAAATGAACCATCATATCAAATAATGTTGGCGGGAAGATAATTTCTCATTCACTTAATATGATGGCAATTTTTTTTTCCATAGCTGGCAATTTCTTCAGTTCTAAAACTTTTTTACATATAACTTAGAAAAAGAAACAATTTATTGTTAACGTATGTCAAACATTCTTGGGAAAAATGAAACGTAAAGCTATAAGAATTAGATCTTGAATCAAAACATGGGAGTCATGTGATTTCAAACCTTTTATCTTCGAATCATTCATTGACACAATGTTCTTGATATTTTTTGAATAACCCTATGGAACCATTACATCATTGACAAAGTTGCAAAACTAGTATCTCTCCTCCCTACAAAGAGTATAAGTAGCTGGAGGAAGAAACATTCGATTTTCACCCTTCACTAGAGCCAACTCTTCTCATATTCCCATGTCAACCATGTCCATCCTTGCATTAGTTCCATCCATTATTTTTTCAGGGGAATTTAGCAATGTTCTGATAACACTGTCACATTAATTTTTTCCAAATCCATCACATCATGAAAATTTCTGACGTACAAACAATTCTAGTATGGTAATTCAAAAAAATCGATCACTTTTTCCAACTGATTTTAACAAGGTTTTTCAAAAATGGTTTACCAAAAATAGTGTTCACATCTTTTACATTCTCAAAGAGGTAATCACCTGTTAGTGGAGATGGTGTTGTGCGTTGTTATGAACTTCCACTAAGTGATTGCGTCCAAGATCGATACTTATGCCGACGAGGTAGAAATCTACGATGTCCTAGAAACATAGATTTCGATGAAGGTCTCAAAATAATTGATTCTGTATCTTCTTCACACATAGGACACTTTTGAGTTCCTTTAATTCTATAGCCTGGAAAATTTATATAAGCAGGTAAATAATTTATTGTCCCATACAACATCACTCTCAAGGTAATGTATTCACTTATATAATAATCATACAACACAACACCTAAATCTCGCAATAACTTAAAATCCACAATCAAAGGAACCAGATAAACATCAATATCGTTACCTGGTTGATTTGGTCCTAATATAAGCATAGATAACATGATGAATTTTCACTTCATGCATGACTAGGGTGGAAAGTTATAATTTATCAACATCATAGGCCATGAACTATGAGTGCTGGTTTGAAAAAAAAGGATTTACCCCATATGTAGATAATGCAAGACAAAGGATTCTCGGATCTTTTCCAAATTCAGGATACTCATGATCAATTTTCTTCCATTTAGGAGAGTCGGCTAGATGGCATAATTTCCCATCTTTATTTCTTTTATCTACATGCCACTACAATTGTCTTACAGTTTCTTCACTTCCATATAGATTCCTAAACCTTGGGATTATTGGAAAGTACCATACCTCTTTCGTATAATTGGATTCATATTTCTTGTATTGGGAAGCACCACACTTTGGGTATTCTGTAAGTGATTTTTCATCCTTGAGAAACAATATACAGTATTTCGGGCAGGCATTTATTCTTGTGGAAATCATACCCATCGAGCGTAAAATTCATTTAGCTTCAGATGTCCGTCTTCAGAGCTCATTATCTTCAGGGAGCATGTCATTCAAGAGATAAAGTAGTTCCGTAAAACTGACATCACTCCATTGTTTCCTGCTTTCAATTCATACAACTTCAGTACATCTGACAATGTTGTAAACATGGTGCAACCATTATACAATGGCATCTTTGCACACCTCTTTAACTTCTCAAACAATTTGGGGCAATCAAAGAGTTCATCTTTAATTGTCTTTGTCATTTCCTCAATACAATATTCATTATCATTGACATCTGTAATCACATCCTCTATACGGTCTTCTTCGTTATCCATATTTATATTCATATTTGATGATCCATAAAACGTAGTTTTATCCCAGGCAGTAGCAACATTCTCTTTTTCTCCATGATAATTCCAACATTTATAACTCTGATCTATTCCGTGATATATCAAATGTTCTTTCAACTCTGCCTGAGTTAGTAGTCAATAATAACAACAACGTAAGAATGAACATAGGAGTTGAGAATGATCATTTGTGTGATCCTTTTCAAACTTTATGAACTCTTTCACTCCATTCTCATACTGTATTGTCAAAAAATTAGCATCCATCCAATATTTATTAATTGTCATCCTATTTTAATCTCAAAATATTAGTATATATGGGTTAAGTACACAAAACAAGACTTCCAAATATAGTAGAAGAGAACCAATTCCTTATAAAAAATAGAGATTAATAGATTGTATCCATTTCCAATAAATATTTGGAAATCAACATTTCTGGTATAGACCCCCCATCAAAATCAACATAGTTTCCAAGAAAAGAGGTTCACAGGGATAGTCACTTGTGTTATAGAAGGTAAAACTAACATTCCATCATCCTCTATGGCTCATCCTCCAATTTTGTGTCAACCTATATATGGTCAACTAGTCCTTCCTTTAATACCTCACCAACCTAAAATATATACAGATGAAATCCCTTATCGAACTCTATAAATAAAAAAGGATTATCATAATCTCTACAATATGGAATTCATTAATTATAATTACGTTAGATTTATTATAGATTCCTCAAAAAACCCCAGTCCGAACACAAGAATAATCACGAATGGTACACCTACCACACATAGGTCTCTATCCTACATTCAATATCATCATGCCTAAATACCGATATATCTACACATACACATGTCACAAACACATAAAAACCATATCAACATCAAAACCAATGTACCCATATAGATTTCAATCAGGTTACTCAACTGAAGTGGTGGTGTGTAAGAAATAATAATAAAATATAATAAGTATATAGTCACATATAAATTTCAAACTGGTGTTAATAATCCAATAAACCCAAGGTAACATTCTATAAATTAGAATACTCAGAAAGAGACCATATGCGACAGTAGTCCCAGGTGGTGAAGGTTCCTAACGAGGAAGCAGAGAACACGAACCTATCGGGGATCGTGGTCAGGTCACTAAGGTTGAAGGTGGCATGATACTTATACAAGGGTTCATTCTATATTTCACAAACCATGTCCCAATACCCTAGGATGTTAACCCACTGCTGGTGGAAGTTAAACTGTTCCTGATGATCATGAAATGAAGAAATGGAAACCAAGAGGGGGGAGTGGTTTGAAATACCTCAAGCAAGATGAAGATACATGGTATTTGAGAATATGTTAGTGTCTTTTATGTTGGGTAGACACATATCCCATAGACTCCACAAGCGGCGATGGCCCTTGCAGTTGTTTCACCAGGTGAAACTGTCACCTAAGAAGCTGAGATCAATGAGGCCCTTCCCACCCATGAATTGAACAAACACCATGGTGGAATTACTCTGGAATGGGCTTCTACCTTTCCTTTCCTTTAGGTTCGAAATTTCCTTAAAGATACCCCCAAAAAACAATGGATGGTGGAAGAGAATGAAGGTATTTTGTTCACTCTATAGATATTCCCTTGGATGAGGGTCATAGCCTCCAAAAACAAATGTCATAAGGAAGGAGGTATCACCGTTGGACACCTTGGTAGTGATGAATTGATTTCAATCTCAAACAGCCTCAAAAACATATTTATTGTGCCAAAATACCCATTTGTGTCTATTGGAGTGGTCAGAGTGTAGAAATCCGTGCAATTTAATCTTCCAGGAGAGTTATATTATTATTGAAAGGTTTTTTGTGTTATTTGACAACAACAACAATGAAATTATGAATTTTTTTTCCTATAGTGAGGAAGACTGATTTATCATTGGCACTGAGATTATGAGCATTACATATAAAGATAATAATGAGGGGTAGGACAATGCTCTGGAATTGGATCTAGAGCTAGTATCCTTATTGAAGTGGGAGTATTTATATAATTTGAGGTCCCATTAATTTGAACATGTTAATAATACCTTCTGGTTGGTAAGATTCATATGGGTTGGAGATGAGGATCCAAAGGGGCAGGAGAAGGATGGGTAATGAAACATGGGGGCTGGTGAGGGAGTTCTATCGGGATCTATAAGTATTTGGAGCTCGATGACAGGTTCAGAGCCAAGGGAGACAGAACAAACACTGCTAGGAAGGGCCCTGGCCACATCAAACAAGCAGCCAGTATCCTCGGAGAGGGAGAAGGAAAGTGATGGAGGTAGGGGTGGTAAGTCTAGAATGCTTGGTGGTCTGGGCATCATGCCATACAAGTGAACTTCCAGGCAATGTTACTTAGATAACTTGAAGTAAATAGGGGGGATTATGCAAAACTAGAAGGAAAATAATTTGGAATGGAGAGGACAAGGGCTTGGTAGATTTACACGGAATCAACAATAGAGGAGGGGGAAGACATCTCAATGTATTGGGTGGAGTCTGAGGGGGAAACCATCACTGGAACACCTACTGATGTCGGGGAATCCATCTGAGAGACATTCGAGAGGGGGATACAACATATCCCTATTGATTAATATCATAGGGGTGTGGCATCGGTCCCCTTGGTTTCACCTTCTACAAACCTGAAGATAATTCCCTGAGAGAAGATAATAGGAGAAAAACCTAGGGAAAATATGTTAGTTGATCTCCTATGTCCAGAAGAAGGCATCCTATACCTGGAGCATGATCTTGCAAGGAAGGGTAAGAGAGGTGTCTAGCTCCAAAAAGATTCAATAATATAACACTAATAATAAGAAAATCATTAAGAAAAGATGATTAACAATCAAAATTTCCTCTTAGTAATAGATATTTTATTTTGAATATAGTAATGTGAAATTACACATATTCCCATTTCTAATAGTTCAAACAATCGTGAGGGACCCCAACCATAATTTGTAAGTCAACGATGTGGAAATATCAATTCTAATATATAATGACCTCAAAAATAAATGAACACCTTGAAAAAAATGTCTAAAACAAAATAAAATGTAGGTAGATTCTAAAAAACTATCACTACATTTTGACCTTCTGTGTTTGTGAGGGGAAAATCATAAAATAGGTTCCTAACTAAAAGATACTCCTCCAAATAAAAATGATGAAACACACAAAATAATAAATTACTAACACAAAAAAATAAAAAATAGTGGTTACCCAATATATTATGATTCCACTAAAAAAGTAATAGTCTAATGAAACATCTTAATCCAATATGTGAGCATGATTAACATCATCAAAATGAAGAGTAAAACTCAAAAAAAAAATATGAAAAAATGTCGTTTATAGGGAATGAATATTATGAAATCACATTTCTGAAAATCCATATGTAACATAATAAGTCACTATCACTAAGACCAGAGATAAACCACTGTATCAAAAAATAAAATCCATAATGATCCAAAGAGGAAGAAACCAAAATTATAGTTTTATCATATGATACTTTCATTAACAATTATAACAGATGATATCATTTTAGTAGAGGTAGAATATGAGGTACCATGGGGTTCCAATACAAAAACACTAAATTCATAGTTAACCCATCCAAATATAAGAAGTTATAGCATGGGCATAACCTATGAAACTAAGAAAGCTTATCAATATCATCTAATAATGTAAAAGCATTGAATCACTTAGCACACAGATGGAGACTTCAAGAGGTGAAGGTTCATGGGAGGAGGTGCACGAGAGTAGCCGCCAACTGAAGAGAAATGGAGGAGTAGGGTTCGCGGGGAGTAGGGTCGAGGGAAGAGGAAGAGAAGTAGGGTTTGTGGGGAGGAGGATCCTCTGAAGGGGATCGAGAGGGAGGATTAGGAGAAGGGTTAGTGGCGGAGGTCCGGCAACGCGAAGATCAGGGGAGGCGGAGGTCCGATAACACGAATCTCAGGGGGTAGAAGAGGGGAGTCGCATGGTTTTAGTACCATGAGATCATTAGGTTGTGATAAAATGAGGACATTGTGCGACCAATTTTATAAACTATTGGACTATGATTTTATCAACACTAAAAAAGCGCTGATAAAGCCTAACTTTATCTAATATTTTTTAGTGCTGATAATGGTCCTATTTATCAGTGCTAAAAAAGCGCTGATAAATCCTTCCTGTATGAGCACTAAAATTTGTGCACTGATACATGCCTTCTTTATCAGCGCTTTTCTAGCATTGATAAATGGTCTCTTTATCAGTGTTTTTGTAGCACTGATAATGGTATTCATTATCAGAGCTAGAAAATCACTGCTAAAGAATTCTTGTATCAGCACTAATATTTTAGCACTGAGACAAGGTATCTTTATCAGAACTTTTCTAGTGCTAATAAATAATCCCATTATCAGCGCTACAATTTTAGCACTGATACAAGGTTTTTTTATCAGTTCTTTTTTCTTAGTACTAATATAAGGTGGTGCTTACCTTTCCCGTTTTTGTAGTAGTGTAGTAATGATTAGTACAGTGACTATTCCACTTGTATTTGGACACTTAACCACTTTTCTATGTTCTATTGCAAAATTAATGATATAATCAGTGAAATAATAAAATAAAAAATAAAATTTAATAAATATAAAAAAAATTCCATTAAAAATGAATTACATATTTTATTTTTAATATAAAACGTATAGTTAGGAATGAATTATTTCTAAAATCAATACCTCATCAAAATCAGCCAAAAAAATTATTTGGTAAAATAAATGGAGAATTATCATGAAGACAAATTGTGCTAATAAATCATAAAAAACATCAAATTAAATTATTATATTCATATAATTTTTTATTACAACTTCAAATTAATCAATATTGGATAGTTATCCATCATAAAAAACATTGACATCTAGAACCTCATTATTTTACAAAAATAGTTGTGGAAAATAGTTTAAAACATAGGCCAAAATATTTTTATATGATTTTTTCATTCTTCCATATGGTTTGAATGAATCATAAATAACCAAATAGTATTTACCCATTGGTTAATTATTGAAATGATGGAAACATGATGGATGGGTTATATTTTTTTATATTACATATGTTTTCTATGTTACCATCTATGTCATTTTATGGATGACTGGGTCGGTATTATAAAATCGATCCATTTCAATGTAATATAGGATGTGATCATTCAGGTCACCTCATTTCTTATCATTCTCCCAAATGGGATTCATATTTTTTATTTCAGTGCTTTATTATAAGGAGTATTAAATAGTGGGGAGTAGATATATTTTTTATTTTAAAAGGCAACACTTAAAATGTATTTAAATGATGAATTTGATCAATATATTCTATCATGATAAATATCATTGGACACTAATCAAGGAAAATATTTATAACGGTGGGGAGGTTGTAATGAAACTCAAGGTTTATCATTGTTTTACTTTTATTATAATACTAGTGTTTTTTCAAGGTTGTTTCAATTGTGTGAAATAAGATGGGTTAGCATATTTCTTGACTCGTATCTTCTTGATATAATTTACTCAGAAATTTAGAACATTAACCGCATTTTTATGTGCTTTTATGTAAATAATATAATGATGGATTTTGAGGTGAAATGTTTAAGGGATGTATAGGGGGATATACAATTTCTCGATCTGGTACCCGATAGGCATGGGCCAAGCACCCAGTGGTAGTCTGATGGGTGTGGGTGGGTTTGTTAAGATCCATGAGGTACACTATGTCCATGTACTGGGAACCCATTACAGTCTTGGGAAATATCTCATTAAATAAGTTCATATTAATTTTTTAAATTCCAAAATTTTAAACCCAAACACCCTAGTACATGGGAATGTTTTCATTTCTATCTTTTGGTTCATCCTTTTGGAGCTCTCCCACTACCCTATTCACTCCCTTGTGACACTCCTACCTCATTTATTCAAAATACATCTACATGATATTCAAATATTATATTTTAATTGTTTTAAATTTTTTATCAATCCTAATATTATATTATTCTACATTTCCCTATAGTAGAGATGATATTATTTTATTATTATGGTCTTGGGAGTTTGGAACCTTTGATTAATTTGGTTTCATTTATTCTTAGCTACCATTGAATTATTTCCTAGGAAAATCTATTGTATTATCATTGTTTCCCTTTAAATATTTTTTTCCATATGTTGGATGAAATTTAAACCCATCATTTCAGTCCCAATAAGGTCACTCTATGTGTTTTGGTCATGGAATATTAAATTTTGGGAATAGGTCTTCGATTATTCACAAGCATGGATATGTGACCTCATTTATTTATCACATATAATTATTGAGTTGTTAATGTAGTAAAAATAGGTAGAGTGTTAGATAAACAGATAAATTTTATTCACTAAAAACACTTTAATTTTTTTACCTAAACCCTTATTTATCCTTTATTACTTTAGTTATACCCATAACTTGGTTTTACTTCATAGGTTATATCCATGTACATCAGTGATGAAAAATCAATTTTATGAGTTGTCTTTCCTGTTTAAACTAATTTATACCATGATACTTGGATTCTATATTATAACACCATTCTTAGGATAAAATTAGGTTGCACATGGGCTTGATTACGAAAAATCATATTCCCTTTCTTTCTAGCATTCATTTTGAGGATAATAAAAACATGATTGAGTTGATATACAAGATTATACTGATAATGTAATTATTAGGGTTTTAAAAATAAATATTTATTTATATATACTATCATATATGTTTCAATGTGAAATTTATTAGGGTTGTATTAATCTAATGTATGCCTTAGTAGTTCATAATGATACTAAACATTGTGTGTGATGAGTTTATACTAGAATTTGATACTTATATTTCAGTATATTGTAAATTTCATTTGATAAAATAATTATTATGCTTCAATTTTATTACACTAACATGATCATGATGTTCGTAGTTTTATTTTATCACTTACATATGTATATAATTGTACTATAATGGGTTGTTTATCCATATATTTCAGGCATGTTTTGGGGGATGCACATTAGAGATGTGTGTATAGGATAGACATTGGTAATTATATACGTATATGATATCTTCCTCCCTATGAAGTGAGAGAGACCTCATATATAAGAGGGTTATATACAAATATGTGATTATGATACATACATACATACATACATACATACATACATACATACATACATACATACATATATACATACATGCATGCATGCATGCACGCATACATACATACATACATTCATTCATTCATACATACATACATACATACATACATACATACATACATACATACATACATACATACATACATACATACATACATACATACATACATACATACATGAATTCATAAATGGATTCATGTATACATGGATACATATATTCATTCCTTTATATGGAGATTTTACTTTCCTCTTAGGTGAGGATAATGTCTGTGTGTTTGTCTTTGTGTTTATTCCATCCAATAGGAAGATGAGAGTCATCCTGAAAATTAAGGATTCTAATGCACATGTATAGTTCCTCTCTATTAGGGTAGAGTTCCCCCATAGAGTATGATTTAATATAATACAAACTTATATACATATATGAAAATATAGACACATACATGCACACACAGATAGACACAAATATATATATATATATATCTGTGTGTGTGTGTGTGTCTAGGTGTGTGTGTGTGTGTGCATGTCTCTCTCTCTCTTTTCAATACTGTAACACCCATAACCAAATCACTGGGTCTATGATATAGAGCCATATAACCTTAGGGAAACCTTGAATTATGATAGAATTTTTTGAATAAAAATGATGGTTAATGGTGAAATCTTGGGGAGACTATACCCTCAATTATAGAACATAGTAATAGATAAATAATCAAACATCAAAAAATATAAAAGTAAATTATTTGGAAACCAATGAACATACCATATTTAATGAATTAATGATAAAATAACAAACCTGGATGGTCATACCTAAAAATGGAACACTTATATACCACTAATTTGATCTTATACACCAGATAGAAATAGAAAAAGTATAAAGAGTCTCTCCAACCAACTCCAAGCCCTATTTACTCCAGGTATATTTTCTCAAATGGATACATCCCCCTACATAATCAAACACAGTGTAACACCCCGATATTTTATGAAAAATATTCTTTTAAATGTGTTGTGTTGTATTCTACACCAAGATTACCTTGCGCTATACGCAACACCGTATTTGTTTGTAGTATACGCAACACTGTTCTTGGATCGTGTTACACACAATTATGATAATAGTTATTCTACGCAACATTGAATATATATATATATATATATATATATATTCAATGTATAAATGAAATATGGTTGTATTATGTTATAAGAAACAACGAAGGATTCTTTCACAACACGCAACCCTGACTTGTCTTGCGTTACACGTAATCGCGACCTTCCTCGACAGCGTGTGTTGTACGCAATACCGGGTTTTAATAAACAATGATATATTATTATAATATTGTCATGAACTAGACGTTATGAATATGATTAACTAAATTTTGAATTTTATAACATTATTATTCATCTTACATATTTTCTAGAACATGGTATAAGAACAAAATAAAATTTTCGGGTAAATTATGTATTTTTCAAAAAATGCAGTTTTGCCGCCTTTTGATGGAGCACCCACTTTAAATCTAGTTTTTGACATGTTTATATGTTCAATTTGAAAAAATAAAATTCTTTTTTTGAATCAGGATATATAAGTTTACATTAGATAATGTTTTGATATTTTTCCGATAACTTTCAAATTTTAATGAATTGTAAAAACACGCTATATTTTAATTAAAAACAACATTTTTCATCGTAATATCTTATGTGCTTAAATTATAATATTTAATGGTTTTAAAGTATAAATAGAATATATTTTTACCATTTAATATAATTTATGTCATAAGCATTGATTTTACCTTGAATTCGTAGGTTAAAACAATTCAATCTTTTGCAATGTTTTAAAAAAAAACTCATTTTCTTTCGACAAAAGGATTAATTTTAATTTAATTTATGCTTCTTTTGTGTATTGAATTTGGAAAAATGGATACTATATTTGGAATCAGTGGGTCCAAATTATATTAATAATCTACTTTTTATTTTTGGGCATTGTGAATAGTATCTACGGTAAATTTTATTTACTATAGTTAAAGGTAAATCGGGTAATTGAGGGTAAATATAAGATTATAAAATTACCCTAACACTTGGAAAAATCCTATTTTATGGCTAAAGGTAGACCCATATAACCTAAGGGTCGGATTAGATTCATTTTATGGACTTTTTTCCATGAAAATAACTTAATTATTATTAAAACCAAAGAATGTGAAAACTTGTCACTTTCTTAAATCATATAAGTATAATAATTTTAATTTAGTGATAAACATCATGAAACTTCGAACATGAATAGTATAAAGAAATCTAATACAATTATCTACATCATAGGAATTTATTTATAATTTTTAGGGATTAAATAATTATCATTTATTATGACACAAAGATGATGCATTAATTGTCTTATTAATGAAATATTGACATAATTGATGTTATAAATGCCCAAATAAATGTAATTTGAGACTTTTTATGACTTACATTAATTTTCTAGGTTAATATGACATGTTATTGTTGATATAAGTAACTCGGTTCGAACTTATAATTCTGTTATGAATTTCATAAAAATCATGTACCAAATAGTGTCAAAATTGACATAAATTAGTTTTTAAAACAAATATTATTTTATTAATTGTTATTTAATTCCTAAAAATCTAAGGTTCTACCAAATGACTTAGATAAAGATATATATATTAATAATAAACAACTTGGGGTTATTTTTTCTTGATATAGTAAGTTTATTAACCTTATAGTGTAAGAAAACAAGAAGACACGGTATAAGTTAAATTATCTAACTTAAAGTTAAATCTAAATGTTAAGCTTAAAATTGATACATAAACTTGTCTAAATTCTATTTTATGAGAGGATTTAGACCAATCCCCACCTTATCTTCGAAATATATCAATTTGGAGCTATTTAAAACCGAACTTGAATTTATAATACAATAATATTTTTAGTTTTCCCAATGGTGCCCCTCTCCTCCCTTAAAAAAGGGCACCTCCTCCCTCTCCTCCTCACACCAAAGTGAGAATTCAAGCTCGGCCAAACCCTGACGAAATCTCTTCTCTACTTCCCTAATATCATCCTAGAGGTCCTGGTCTTCTTCAAAGACCATACTTAGTTCTTTATGTGGAGGTTAAGAAAAGCCGCGTCAAAAAGAGGTAATATCCATTACCGATCTTTTTCAATTTCTTTCTTCTTCAACTTGTTCTTCTTTAGTTGTTTCATGATAAAGTAATAACATCAGTATATAATATATACTGATATGTTATTATAAAGATGAAACAACTCTAATTAACCTTCTATCCATCCTACGGAAAAAGGAAATCACCGCACGTGCGTAGGTATGGAATACCGTCTCCACGACACGATGAGATTCCTTCTCCATGTTAACCATTTAAGAATGATTATAAAGTATATAAAAGAAATAATAATGAAATATATGACATTATAAAGCTAATGGATTTATGTATATATGTATTTCATCTACTTACTTCCATTCAAGACAATAAGGAAAGGAAAACAGCATTCATGCGTACGTACGGACTACCGTCTCCATGAACGGTGTGTTTCATTTCATTTATCTATCTATTATATATATATATACTGAATATATATGATATATAAATCATGTTTTATATTCTTGGAGTAATTAAATCATTATATAAGTAATAATAATGTCAAGAACAACATGTCCAAACACCTACGATAAATGAAACGATTTTACCCAAAACGCTTCTTTAACATGGAATTTTCAAAAGAACGGTTAATATAAAGTCATAAGTGATCCATATATGATATCATAACAATGAATATGATTATTTAATAAGTTAATGAAATTATTTAAATCATTATACATGATGTTTGGATACGTACAAAGCATATCGGACATAAGGTAAGGAAAATATCACAATCTCATTTTTATCCGAGATTGTTTATACTTTGATATTTACTGGGGTGTATTTTATCATCCACATCCATGTTTCTCCAATATGTAATTTTATTTCCATCCAAATATAAATTTTTAAATCCAATTTTACCCTCTGGTGAGTTTTTAGTAAAAGATATGAAAGGAATCTTTTGTCGTTTTTCGTACGAGGTACTTTTTTGACTTTTCCGACAAAAGTACGAGAATAATGTTTTTTAACATATACGGAACGAATAGATTTTTAAAAAATTATTTCCAAGAAGCTTCCTTTACAAGTTTTCATGTTTATTTTTAATCAACTTCTTTTAGTTTATAATTGTACGACATGTTAAGAAAGGAAAAATGTTTTTGAAGTAGAAAGGATATTTTCCTCAAGAATGGAGTTCAAGTGTTTTATCAAAATTATTTTCCATCAAAGATAATAAAGGGTTCTGTTTCTATCCCTATTATTACATGGATTTGATTATGTTGAGATGGAAATATTTTTATGAATTCTTTTATCTTATAAGAATTGTTTTATGATGTCACGATGTTTAAGATTTCCATTTTTATTACATGGGTTATGCAATGATGTATGATTTATGATTTTGTGGCACACATAAGAATGGTATCATTATGAGATGGGTGGGACCTATATCTCCCTACAATTCATTGGGTAATGATTTTATATCTCATGAGATAGACATGGCTGGAACGGTAGGTTATACCGGTTCAGTGAAACAGGACTGAAACGAGGGTGACTCGGTTCAGAAATGGACTTTTTCCACTAAGATAGTCTTGGCAATGAGTCTTTACTAATAAGATATGATTCTATATGATTATGTGTGTATGACACAAAGTTTCATGTTTTATGTTATGATTATTGTGATTACATTTCACTGCCATGATTTATCCCATGTTATGAAATTATGATCTCTTTTGCAGGTTAAGATTTCCAAAAGTTATGTTCTTATGTATATGATGTGATTGATATTTCTTTTGTTTACCCTTACTGAGCATTTGAGCTCACCATTTTATGTTTTCTTTTCCCCAGGATATAATGAAATGTTTTAGGTAAAAAAAAGAAGATCTTTATGGGAGATTTTGAAGATCTTTCACCACGATTAGAATATTATATTCCAAGTTTCCAAAGACACAAAACTATTACGGTCCTTGTGTGTGTGTTTTTGTTATGTGCTATGTATTCTTCAAAAGTAATGTAATGTATATGTACGTTAAGCTTCTGGTCTCTACAGTTGGTATCAGAGGAAAGGTTTAGTCAACCTTTGGAATCTAGGATGCAAAACCGTTACTGAGATCCCTAGAGATATTTCTAAGGTATGTCTAGAGATGTCCCTAAGGATAAGTATACGTATAGTATATAGTCCTAGAACTATGGTAACAATATTAGATTAATCCAAAGATGTTAGATATTGATGTTACTCCCCCTTTATTATGATTTTTGCCTCTCAAACTATTCTTTTTGGGTTTTAGAAAATGGCTGGAAAAAGATGATTCATGATAATGGAGGATATGATGGATAATGGAATGATATTATTCATGAGAAACCAAATGAAATGGGATTTGGAGGTCCAAGCATCATTATTATGCCGAATCAGCAATCTCATAATATGATCAATAAAGTAGAATTTGGTAAGTTTCCGGACTCGGCTAATAAGAGAAAGATGGAGTTTCATGGTGATCATAGAGGAAAGAAAGTACAATTTCCCCTATGTAAATCATGTGGGAAGAGGCATCAACGAGAATGTTTCAAAGGAACTGGAAGATTTATTGGGTGTGGAAAAGAGGGACACAAATCCAGTAAGTGCAAAGGAAAAGGTTCAGTTAACACCAGGGATGAGGATAATGGTATTGCTACGACATCAACAATGGTTAAATGTTTTAAATGTGGAATGTACGGGAATTATGCAAACCAATGACCTAAGGGAAAGTCTCATGAAGAGAATCAGAACGGTCGTATGGGTAGTATTTATGTTGATGATGATGAAGAGACTACAAATGATATATGAGATGAAAGAATAGTTGAAGCTCGATCAATGGTTTAAGAATGTAGTGGAATGATTACATGTTTATCATGTGTAATGTTGTATAAGTAATCTCATGGTACAATGGAATAAAGAGACATCTAAGGATTGTTACACTGTTGTCTTTCCTTGAGTTTTGAAAGTGTATGAATAATGGTACTAGTATCCATGAATGGTTATTCAGATATTTTTGGAATGTAGATGATATGCGCATAATGAAGGGATAAGGAGAAAATTAAATGTTTGATAGTATTCATGAGCTCATGAGTGATATAAGGAGAAGGTTAAATAATGGTTTGAGTATATAGAATTTTTGGAATTTGGTATGAGTTTTCTTTTTACAGCATTCATGTTTTCACTAAGGTTTAATGGGTATTCATTTTTCAAGAGAATACAAGATTAAGGTATTCACATGATTGGAATGTGACCAACAAGATATATGGGGGATAAATGATGGTATTCACATGCTTGGTTAACAATATTTCAAGTAATCGTTTTCTTTATACTATGAGCTTGGACCGAAGTATTTTAGATAATCCTAAAGATAGGAATGGATTATGTTAACAATAAGTTAGTATTGTTTAAGGATTGAACTTTTTTATGAAATGTAGTTTTAGAAAAAGGACAACCTGTAGGAAGGGAGACAGCCCATCGCGTCGGACAAGGCTGTGGGAATCGAACCCACAACCGAAGTGTGACTGGACTTTATCGCCTACCACTGGCCTACAGGAAGTCTCTATTTAGTAGAAACTAGTTTTATTTTATTAAGCGGTATGATATATGAAGTATAAGGTCATTTTTGGAATCGTATATGATTAACCTCACCAAAGACGGACTAAAGTATATTTGATAACTATTGATAAACTTTTGTTTGAAACAGATGGAATGACCCATCATTCTATCACATGATCTGTTAACACTTCACGAATAACAAATTCAACTTCATTTCTTTATGAGATGAAGTGGAAATTGTTCAAAGCACGAACACCAGTGATATTGTACCAAAATCAAGTAAGTATTTCTTCTAATTCAAAATTTTCAACTTTAGGGAAATGATAGTGAAAACTAAAAATGTTGTCCTAGAGAACTTATATCTGATGAATCAGATGTTACCCTAGATCATCTAAAATTTATGGCTTTGTGATTGTTGGATTTTTCATAGCCATATTCTCTACCACTCTCCATCAGAACTTGATGGTTATATTTTTCTTCCATATCCATATTTTCACCTATGTTCTCCTACGTGGAAACCGAGTGATGAGTTAATTTGGGTAACCATTACATTTCATACTTTAGTTTTTAAATCCATATTTTGGTATTCCTTTTTACGATGTGGGTTTCTATTAAACAAACATTCGAGTAATAAACTATTTATAACCCCGACGAATATCGAGGGTGAAATTCATTTTAAGGGGGGTAGAATGTAACACTTCGAGATTTTATGAAAAATATTCTTTTAAATTTCTTGTGGTTTATTCTACACCAAAATTACCTTGCGCTATACGCAAAACTGTATTAGCTTGTAGTATACGCAACACTATTCTTGGATCGTGTTACACACAATTTTGATAATAGTTAATCTACGCAACATTGAGTACATATATATATATATATATATATTCAATGTATAAATGAAATATTGTTGGATTCTGTTATACGAAAAAAAGACAGATTTTTTCACAACACGCAACCCTGACTTGGCTTGCATTACACGTAATCGCGACCTTCCTCGATAGCGTGTGTTGTACGCAATAACGGGTTTTAATAAACAATGATATATTATTATAATATTTTCATGAACTAGCCGTTATGAATAGTATCAACAAAATTTTTAATTTTATAACATTATTATTCATCTTACACATTTTCTAGAACATAGTATAAGAACAAAATAAAATTTTCGGGTAAAATAAGTATTTTTCAAAAAATGAAGTTTTGCCGCCTTTTGATGGGGCACCATCTTTAAATATAGTTTTTGACATGTTTATATGTTCAATTTGACAAAATAAAATTCTTCTTTTAAACCAGGATATAAAATATTACATTAGATAAAGTTTTGATATTTTTCCGATAACTTTCATATTTTAATGAATAGTAAAACACGCTATATTTTAATTAAAAACAAATTGTTTCATCGTAATATCTAATGTGGTTAAATTATAATATATAATGTTTTTAAAGTATAAATATAATATATTTTTACATTTAATATAATATATGTCATTAGCATGGATTTTACCTTGAATTCGTAGGTTAAAACAATTCAATCTTTTGCAATGTTTTAAAGAAAAACCCGTTTTCTTTCGACAAGAGGATTAATTTTAATTTAATTTATGCGTCTTTTTTATATTGAATTTGGAAAAATGGATTCCATATTTGGAATCAGTGGGTCCAAATTATGTTAATAAGCTACTTTTTATTTTTGGGCATTGTGAATAGTAACTACGGTAAATTTTATTTACTATAGTTAAAGGTAAATCGGGTAATTAAGGGTAAATATATGATTATAAAATTACCCTAACACTTGGAAAAATCCTATTGGATGCCTAAAAGTAGACCCATATAACCTAAGGGTCGGATTAGATTCATTTTATGGACTTTTTTCCATGAAAATAATTTAATTATTATTAAAACCAAAGAATGTGACTACATGTCACTTTCTTAAATCTTATAAGTATAATAATATTAATTTAGTGATAAACTTCATGTAACTTCGAACAGGAATAGTATCCTGAAATATAACACAATTATCTAAATCATAGGAATTTATTTATAATTTTTAGGGATTAAATAATTATCATTTATTATGACACAAAGATAATGCATTATTTGTCTTATTAATGAAATATTGACATAATTGATGTTATAAATGTGCAAATAAATTTAATTTGAGACTTTTTATGACTTTAATTAATTTTATAGGTTAATATGACATGTTATTGTTGATATAAGTAACTTGGTTCGAACTTATCATTCTGTTATGAATTTCATAAAAATCATGTACCAAATAGTGTCAAAATTGACAGAAATTAGTTTTTTAAACAAATATTATATTATTAATTGTTATTTAATTCCTAAAAATATAAGGTTTGACCAAATGACTTAGATAAGGATATATATATTAATAATAAACAATTTGGGGTTCTTTTGGCTTGATATAGTAAGTTTATTAACCTTATAGTGTAAGAAAACAAGAAGACACGGTAAAAGTTAAATTATCTAACTTAAAGTTAAATCTAAATGATAAGGTTAAACATGATACCTAAACTTGTCTAAATTCTATTGGATGAGAGGATTTCGACCCATACCCACCTTAGCTTCTAAATATATCAATTCGGAGCTATTTAATACCGAACATGACTTTATAATAAAATAATATTTTTAGTTTTCCCAAAGGTGCCCCTCTCCTCCCTTATAAAAGGGCACCTCCTCCCTCACCTCCTCACACCAATTTGAGCATTCAAGCTCGGCCAAACCCTGCCAAAATTCCTTCTCCACTTCCCTAGTATCATCCTAGAGGTCCTGGCCTTCATCAAAGACCATCCTTAGTTCTTTAAGTGGAGGTTAAAAAAAGGCGCGTCAAAAAGAGGTAATATCCATTACTGATCTTTTTCAATTTCTTTCTTCTTCAACATCTTCTTATTTAGATGTTTCATGATAAAGTAATAACATCAGTATTTATTATATACTTATATGTTATTATAAATATGAAACAGCTATAATTAACCTTCTATCCATCCTACGGAAAAAGGAAATCACTGCGCGTGCGTACGTATAGAATACCGTCTCCACGACGCGATGAGATTCATTCACCATGTTAACCATTTAAGAATGAATATAAAGTATATATAAGAAATAATGATGAAATATATGAAATTATAAAGCTACTGTATTTATGTATATATGTATTTCATCTACTTACTTCCATTCAAGATAATAAGGAAAGGAAAACAGCGTTCATGCGTACGTACGGACTACCGTCTCCATGAACGGTGTGTTTCATTTCATTTATCTATCTATTATATATATATATACTGAATATATATGATATATAAATCATGTTTTATATTCTTGAAGTAAGTAAATCATGATATAACTAATAATAATGTTAAGAAAAACAAGTCCAAACACCTACGATAAATGAAACGATTTAACCAAAAACGCTTCATTAACATGGAATTTACAAAAGAACGGGTAATATAATGTCATAAGTGAACCATATATGATCTCAAAACAATGAATATGATTCTGTAATAAGTTAATGACATTATTTAAATCATTATACAGGAGGTTCGGATACGTACAAAGAATATCGGACATTAGTTAAGAGAAATATCACAATCTCATTTTTATCCGAGATTGTTTATACTTTGATATTTACTGGGGTGTATTTTATCATCCACATCCATGTTTCTTCAATATTTAATTTTATTTCCATCCAATTACAATTTTTTAAATCTAATTTTACCCTTCAGTGAGTTTTTAGTAAAAGATATGAAAGGAATCTTTTGTCGTTTTTCGTATGAGTTACTTTTTTGACTATTCCGACAAAAGTACGAGAAGAATGTTTTTTTAACTTATATGACATGAATGGATTTTTAAAAAATTATATCCAAGAAGATTCATTTACAAGTTTTCACGTTGATTTTTAATCAAATTCTTTTATTTTATAATTGTACGACATGTTAAGAAAGGAAATGTGTTTTTGAAGCAGAAAGTATATTTTCCTCAAGAATGGAGTTCAAGTGTTTTATCAAAATTATTTTCCATCAAAGATAATAAAGGGTTCTGTTTCTATCCCTATTATTACATGGATTTGATCATGTTTAGATGGAAATTTTTTTATGAATTCTTTTATCTTATATGAATTGTTTTATGATGTCACGATGTTTAAGATTCCCATTTTTATTACATGGGTTATGCAATGATGTATGATTTATGATTTTGTGGCACACATAAGAATGGTATCATTATGAGATGGGTGGGACCTATATCTCCCTCCAATGCATTGGGTAAAGATTTATATCTCATGAGATAGACATGGCTGGAATGGTAGGTTATACCGATTCAGTGAAACAGGACTGAAACGAGGGTGACTCGGTTCAGAAATGGACTTTGTCCACTAAGATAGTCTTGGCAATGAGTCTTGACTAATAAGATATGATTCTCTATGATTATGTGTGTATGACACAAAGTTTCTTGTTTTAAGTTATGATTATTGTGATTACATTTCAGTGCCATAATTTATCCCATGTTATGAAATTATGATCTCTTTTGTAGGTTAAGATTTCCAAAAGTTAAGTGCTTATGTCTATGATGTGATTGATATTTCTTTTGTTTACCCTTACTGAGCATTTGAGCTCACCCTTTTATGTTTTCTTTTTCCCAGGATATAAAGAAAGGTTTTAGGTAAAAAAAAGTAGATCTTTATGGGATATTTTGAATATCATTCACCACAATTAGAAGATTATATTCCGAGTTTTCAAAGACACTAAACTATTACGGTCCTTGTGTGTGTTTTTGTTATGTACTAAGTATTCCGCAAAAGTAATGTAATGTATATGTACGTTAAGCTTCGGGTCTCTACACACAGTCCACATCCCACCATATTCCTACAATATGTGAAGGCTACTACTGTACCTAGGATCCATGGCCACCCATATTGGGTGTGAGTATAACTCAATAGGGAACCACCAACATAGTCTAATACATTATTTGTAAATATAGTGTACCTGAATTTTATAAGAAAATTTAATATCTATATAAACATAATATATATTCACTAAATAATAAGTAAGCAATGAAACTCATAATCCATGCAGTCATGTTTTTACCAAGAGACCACATACCTCGACCCTACCTACTTATAATACACATTGGATGGATAATTAAAAAGGGTGTTGGGAGTGAATAAGATATTGAAATAATATCGGTAGACATGTCTCTCAGAATTCATGATATGTCAAGTTTGATTGGGTCATAAGGCCTGTGAACTTTTCCCTTATTAGTCCCTGAAATCTGGGTAGATATGTCCACAAGGTCATCACATTTGAACTTCGTCATGGGTCATCACTCAGGACTATAAAACTGAAATACTGTCATAGTTCGTACCTCAATGATGTCGTAACATATCTATACCTTGGTTCTGGCTATAAGGTTATTTTATCGCTGCTCTCACAACCATATATCTGTTTCCAAGGGTTTCATGCCCCTACCCTATAATCTGGTCTATCACCATCATCATTACATGTCAGTCATTGTAACATCTCATCCCGAATCACATTAAGTATTAAGAAAACTAGTTTTCCACATTACCTCAAGCATGCCTTTCTATACTATAGAGTGTACTGACTAGAAACGAGGGTCTAATGTGGAATTTGAAGGGTTTATACCATCTTAACCATAGAATTATAACAGTGAGAATAATGTAATATAATGTGAAATAATATCCAATAGCAACCATACAACACATGAAAAACCCCCAAAAATGGGTATGCACCCACAAACCAATATGGGAAACAAGAAATGTCATGAATGTAACATGTGTCAAAGGAAACCCAGAACAAATAGCCAACTAATAATACCCAAAAGAGTTCATTACATCAAGATCAGTCCCCTAATCAAAGCTCCATCCTAGGTCCCAAATTAGCTATCTATCACATGGCCTTTCACTTATCCAAAACTACAACGATGATATCTTCTCGGGTACCAATGATTACCCTTGAAGGGTGTGAGTGCAACTCAGTAGGCCACCACCAATAGTGACTAAATCATAATAATGTCTATGAAAATTTGTGTACAAATTTACAAGTGATGAATGGAAAATTAAATAATGAAAAAAGGTTTCATTAATAAATAATATTAAATTAACCTTATTGGCCCTCAAGTTCCATGTAACACTTGAACCAATAAAACATACATAATCCCATCCAATTTGTTTGATCCATATACCATATGGGTTATTTAATGAACTAATCATTTAAGAATGTATTCCATTTATTTTAATGACTAATAGATATAAAAAATACATGAAATCGTTTTTTTATATTGGTTTTAAATGACCGTTATGTATCATTATCGTTGATAATATAGCTGTTGAACAATGATCACACAACTAATATAAATAAGGGGTTTTAAAAAATCCTTTTGATTTAATAAAAAGGAGAGGACAACCTCATCTAGTAGGCCATGTTCATTTGAAGATCATTTTTTGGAGCCCATAATAGAGGTAGCATCACTAGCCTTCTAATTTTGACCAATCCCAACTTGACCTTCAACATATTAAGCTAGAATGGAATCACCTACAAGACAGGTTCAAGTTAATCGGGATTACCTACAAGGTGATGTTATCTGAGCCACCCCATGAGTTTTTCACAAACACAAACCTTACACTTTTTCTTTTTGTGTGTGGTATAAGCGGTTATGTATCAGGGTATTAGTTACTTATTGTTTAATATATTTTTTAAATAAAAGTCATATTCTATCAATTAATTTATGGTAATTGTATTTCATAAAAAATTATGAATTTGATACATTTATTTTTCAGGTAAAAATGATTATTTTGATAAATATTTACATTATTATATTAAAATATTGTTTTTATTAAGAGTATTATAAAAAAATTCTTATAAATGATGATTATATTAGTTCATTATCTGTAATTGATTGGGTAATTAGTTTGATAAGATGTAGGTTTATAAACGATAAAATAGAAACTGTATTTTTAATGAATTTATTTTAAGGAATTAATTAATTTTTAAAGTAATTAATATTTTAATAAAATATTATTATAAAAAAATTTATTAATAATAAATTATTATATAATTTTTATGATGTCAAATGTAATTTTTATTATGGTTTAAAAACTATTTTTGTCAAAACCCATCACTTTTCAATGAATTTTGGTTCTCATTTTAAAAGTGAAAATTTACATATTTAGAAAATTAATTTGTTTGGAATCAAGATGTTGAAATTATCCATCAGTGAATTTTTCATAATTTTCTACGACAGTTGAATTTTTGGGTAGAAATTAAATAATATAGAAATATATAGTTTGTTTTCGAACATCACAATGACCGAATAGTGATAAAATAAATACCATAACAGAGATAATAGACAAAATATATTTTTTAACATTAAAATAATTTAATATTAAATATATTTTAGTTATTTGATAATTCCTAGTGAATCCTCCAATATGTACAATATATTTTATGATTTTACGTTCAATTCATTAAGAGTGTGACTCACCTCCAAATAAGAATGGGAAATATATTAATATTGTTGGCCCTTTACTAATAAAATATTATCTTCCACTTTGCATGGATAGAAACCATGGGAATAAATCATCAGATGGTTTGTGGTTTTGAATATTTTTGTGTGTAGGGTCCAAAACCAAAATAATAATGATTTCCAAGCTTTCCTATATAAACCCACCCATTAATCCATTCCTCTTTACTCAGACTACATTAATCTCATCCTCACTATTCTATCCAATCCCTATAGTCCGCCCATGGTTCCCAAAGCTACCATGTAGCCTATCCCAAGCCTTTTGGATCCCATATCCTAGTAATAGTTCCTTCTTTTCTCTTGTTTTCCATGTTTTCTTATATTGATATACCAATTTTGCAATTAAAAATTATGGGGTATGTTTCTAATCCCCCCCCATAAAACCCTTATCATGTTTTTTTTATTAGAGACCTCTTTCTCTCTTATTAATCCCACCCATGTAAACTTTTTACCATCTAAAAATTTCATAAGTTTTGTTCCATTTCTCCTCTTTCATCACATTTCTTTATTATTTTATACCTTATATTCCCAAATTTCTTATTTTGGGACATGTATTTACAAGACCCCCAAACATTACACCCATTAATATATGATGAGAGACCCCTTTCTCTCTCATCAACCATTTTATGAATTTATATGTCATGCCATTGGGCTTCTGAACTTGCTCCGTGATTTTGCATACCAAAATCATCATGTAGTGAATACCAATCCCATTTCTCTGTCAAGGGCATTCACATTTATGCACATATAATTATTTATTATATACATTCATGTATGTATTCCAAATTCCATTATCATGTAAAAAATTATGATGTTGAATGAGTCTATGTTATAGGATCTATGAAACACACTTAAGCCTGAGATTAAAATGCCCATGAAACGTGTGACATAATACGGCTCCAATGCATTCAGTAATGTTTAGTATCAAAATACGTCATGTTGGGAAAGAGGTTTACTTGGTTCCATTTTGGACATTTGTACACTATGTTTGGAAAGGGGTTTCTTGATTCTTTCATGTTTACGATGTAGTGTTTTAATCTTTTTTCACATTTCCATGTTATGATGATCATGTTATATCATGATATTATGATCATGTTTCTCTTCTTCTCCATTAATATGTATATTTCCTAACATGTATTTTATTCTTCATTTTATATCATTTTTACCCTATTCTTGGTCTTTATAGCTTACCAATGTTTTATGTATGACTTCAGGTTATCCCATGCAATGATAAGTATGAAAAAGTGTTGTGGTCAGGTAAACAAAATTCAATAAAGATGTTTTATTTTATGTCTTATATTGTCTTGTGATTTTCCTATTCCCCAAAGACAGTAGACCTCTCGATATTATGCGTAGTATTAAATACATTTTTTAGTAATAAATCATGTAAAAATATGAAATAAAGAGTATGGTTGTTATAATTGACATATTTTAAACTAGGAATGTCAGTACATATATTCAATCACAGGATATGGAGGGACAGTTTTGAAATCCCAATCAATTATGTAGATCATTATTCCCAATATCCTAATCCAATGGGTATTAAGAATTATGTCCATTAATCCCAATCAAAGATGTGGGATGCTAGTCCCAACATAATAAATCATGGGTGTGGAGAAAAATGTCCAACATGTTTAACATTTCTATAAATAACAATTTTCAATGTTCCATAACACTTCACCTTTTTAACCTCGACCTTTTTGATACATTAAAAAAAGGAATTTTTTTTTTCAACATTCATTTTATCTCATGGTCTGTTACGTTCAACACATTTTTAATCTGTTTTCCCAACTAAAACATTTCACTATTCATTCATACAAAATGACCGTTAAAATCTCTTTAAAACCATTTAAAAAATTAAATAAGATCCATTTTTAACCATTTACCATTTATTAACATTATCATATCAAAAACCATTTATTTCCTAAATTATGAAAATCAACCCATTATTCCATGATAAGATTCCAAGAGACAAATATAATCGGGTTAAACTAATAATGCATTATTTCAATATTTACTACACATTAGGCCATTACCAAGAATTTGGGAGTTCAGAAGGGTGGCCAAGGTTTTGTATCATTTTCATCAATAAAATCAATGGGATTCACGAATTGTCTAAAACATCAAATTATATTTCCAATCTATTTTTATAAATAATCAATTAATTGTGTGTAAAATTAGTACCATCTCACAAATGGTGTACACCTAATGAATAATAAGACTATGGGAAATAACACATATTCCCACCACCTTAGGTTTATAAACAACCATTCATCTAGCCCTAGACATTGATTCAAGCTTAAATAACTACAACCACATACGAAAATATGTCCATGGGAATTGGGTTCAAGATACACAGATTAAAATGAATAACTAGGATTTGAATCACCAAGAAAATAGAATGAAGCATGGTTTTAAACATACACAAGGCCTTTAAGAATATAAAATAGTACATGAAGCATCCTATAATCGAAGGAACAACACTCTTGATAGAGGATGGATATTTTAGTTCCCACCCTAGGCTACTAGGAGTAAAATTATAAGATATATTAGATGATATAGATATTATTTCATCAAGGAAAATCCAAAAATTTCCACTTTTAAGGAGGCATATGTTTTGGATACATAGATTTAGAAATCGTGGACTAACCATGATACCTCCAATTTCCTCGGAAGGCACATGATTCTATGTGTATTATACCACATACATGGTTTGAAAAACCATTCATAATTAATGAATGAAACTATGGACTAGTAGTGTATTGTTTCTAGGCCTCTAATCATAGTTACAAAAACATTGATACCCCTTTAACCATGTTGTATAACCTTAGTGTATGTTTAATAATAATTACTCTCTAACAGTGCACCATACACTATAAGATCAATTTTTTTATCTTTTCTAAGTCTTAAACCCCCCATGATGCTCCAAAGATATTTCTACTCCCTGAAGTCATTCCACAATACCATTAATAAGATTTTAACCAAAACGAATGAAACAAAGTTACCATGTTAAATAGTCGGGATCTTATAATATCCACACTATAAAAAATCATCCATGAGATGCACTCCTGAGTCACACTAAACCCCTAGATATAAAGTTCAAGTCACTGATACGGCATATCATTATCCCTCCCCCATGTTTCCTCCTAAACATTGACAAGATTCCACAATATTCCGACCAAAGAAACAATAATTACCTAAATAATGTTATCAATAATATCTACTATATGAATCAAATTCTCTTAAAAATACACAGTAGCATCATTCTCAACATCATCTACATAGATCACTTGAGAATGGTTAGGGTGATACAGTCGATGTTGTGACACATAAACAACATCTTGTATATCACTGAACCTCTACGGTAGAGACAATCGACATGCTACCTAACTTACCCTCCATGCAATCCTGAATGGCCCAACATACCTACACACTAACATACACTGCTTATGGATCATAGGGTGACCCAATTTTATCAATGCTCAAAATAACACATGATTACCCACTATAAACTCAATAGGATTAAAGAATCAATTAGTATATGAATTCTATCTACTCTGGGAAATATCCATACACCTTCAAATAAATTTTACCTTATTTGACGTCTCCAATATTAGTCTCATCCCCAACTACTCTAACTCTCCTAATTCTATTAAACATAAAGGTAATATACACATCCTTCCATAGATTGTCTCACATGGTCCTATATGATTAGTAACTTGATAACTTTTGTTATATGAGAACTCAATAAGCACTGAGTGATTTTCCCATGTTCCCCCAAAATATAGGATACATGCTCTCAACATATCCTCTAACACCTAAATAGTACGTTTTGATTTCCCATCTATCTGTAGATGGTACGACATACTCAAAAACACATGAGTACCAAGAACCTTATGCAACCCTTTCTAGAAGAGTAAAGTAAAACATGGTTAAAATATGAAATAATACTTTGAGGCACCACATACAAGAATAATATTTCCCAATCATATAATCCACCTAACTAATAGATGGTAACTTTCTTCCGAATGAATAGGAAATGGGCTACCTTTTCCAAAAAAATCCTAAACCACCCATATTGTTTCACAGTTTTGAGTAGTCCTTGGTATTTCCACCATGAAATATATGGAAAAATTATCCCACTTCAATTCCATAGTATGAATGTTTTTAATTATTTTTAGGTTGTTGAGTCTCATCCAACACCAATTGATAGTTGTAGCATCCTATCACAAAAATTACAATCTTATTCTTCATTCCTAGCACAAATATTATCTATAATGATCGTGGTCAATTTTGGTCAAACTAAGGTGCACCACCAACTTTGAATCGTGAAACCCAAGCATTGAATCCTTCTAAATACATGTAGGCATGTTGACAAGACCATGAACATCAATAATCTCATCACCATCAATGGCCCAGTCATGAGGTATCTCCCCACCCTCAATGATATCCCTCAATTCCAAGCACCTTACATCCTCATGTTTCTTAATCTCAATCTGAATTGAAGGAGAGAGAATAATAGATAAATACATGAGTGTCATCAGTTATTTCTCCTCCTAAATAATTATATTAATCTCAGGGAACAAGTGAATCGTCTTCATCTCAAAACATGATTCTTGAACTGCCTGAGTCTTTGTCTTCTGACTCAAATAATCAACAACATTTATTCCTTTCCATATCATAAAAAATATCACAAATTCAATAGATTGTATATATTAAACCCTTCTCCTCTATTAGATATTTAGATCACAATGATAAAATATATACATAATGATATTATAATCTTTATAAATAGTAAACATGACAACTAGTAAATAATTTCCCCAAAATTTTAAGGCATGAACTATAATGTATAACTCAAGATCAGACATTGGATAATTCTGTTCATGAAACCATGAAATTAATGACCCATACAACACAACGTGATCTCTCTACATTAACACAACCCTAATTCCAATCCTGGATGAATCCTAATATAGTGTATACTCCATAACCGATTCAGATAAGATATAATTTAGTTTTTTTGTCAAAAACCTCTTCCATTCCTCAAAATAATATTCACATGCTTTATACCACTCAACATTTATTCCTTTACTATCCATGTGTGATAGCAGTGATTCTCTAGGAGAAAAAATCATTAATAAACATTCAGTTGTAACCCACTAAACCCAAAAATTGTTATATATCAAAAACATTATTAGGTTAATCCCAAGAAAAAAACCACTAGGACCATATTGAGGTCCACTTACACACCTTATTATGAGATTTTGTGACCTAAAAAAGAACATTATTGAATCATAATTGACACTTAAATATCATGGAATTTAGCATATTCTCTCTTACTATACTCAGTATGACGTCAATAAGTTTGGAATGATTTTATCATTTCATAGAGTAAACTAATATTTCATCAAAAAAATAAAACCCAAAAAAAAGTACAATTACAATTGAATGTTTTTTTCATAATGATTATAAACACAATATAATCATTCATCTACCTAAGCAACATCATAATGACCTCATATAAAGGACATTTCTTATCCTAAAATCATTTTGTGGTATATCAGATGGTCTCACCCAAAATTTATGATACCATAATATTAAATTAATATTTTAGAATTCAGATGAACCCCGTAAATTTATAGAAAGGTCAGAAATACATGGATGTGGGTACTAATTCGTAATGATTGCCCAGTTCAGCTTCTAGTAATCAATACTAAAATTCAACATTCTATTAGCCATGTGGGAAAATATAACCAATAATCCCCAAGGTGATTTACTGGACCAAATAAAACCTTTACCCTCCAATTCATCTAACATATTATTATTATCTTTATGATCCAATGGTTCCATTTGATAAGGTTTAATGTAAAATTTTTTAACTCTAGGAATCATCTCAAGAGTAAACAAAATTTTTTCCCAGGTGATAACACTAAAAAAACTTTAGGAAACACATCATGAAACTAATCCACTATAGGGGGAAGACATATTGCTCCACTCCTCATTCATCTAGAATAATACTTTAATCCTGGGTTATGAGGTCAAATAGTTTCTAATAAACTATCCCAATATGATGTTCATGAATTTTACATTCCATGTGATGAACATAGATTCCATGCTCAGTAGATGGGAAAGTTACTCGCCAATGTTAAAAAAACAATGTGAGCAAGATAAGAATCCAACCAGTGCATCCATAGTATCAATTCAAACCCCAATATCTCATTTATTAATATGTCCCTATTAAAATGGTACTCACCAACATCTATGGAATTCCCCTGATAATGACAGATTCCCTTCGATCGCACCCCCAATAGTCTATCAATCAAAATAACCCCATATAAGAATTCCACTATGAAACCTAAATAACCTAAAAACATGGAAGATATAAATTAATTTTAATATCTTGTATTAATTAAATCACGGGAAAGAATATAAGTTATAATAATAATGCCTTAAACATTTGAGGGACCAGCCATGCAACCAATGGGTGTACGCTAAATTGCATGCATGCTGCTGACATGTCCATATACCTTGAGATCCTATTTGAGTCTTGAGTGATAAAATACTATACTCATAAAATCTCTCAAATATAAGAGTACCTCCTCCCCCAAATCGATAGGTATGGATAGTATGACTCTATCTTCCCGACTTATATGTTATAGAAGATCCCTACTGATGCACTGTACTAGCATAGGTCCTCCATAACTAGCCATCTGATGAGGATTTATATAGTGCGTCTATATGAATCTCATCATTCCACATGATTAAAACTCCAATGGTGGACAAGTACACTGACCCTGTATGTGACCATACCTACCACACTAATAGTGAACCACTTGATCACATCCCTAAGAGGTCGATACTATCCCCTATCTACTCTACCTACCAAAACCTAGGAAAATGTTCTCATAATGATGCTTTTTATTTACTTAGTAAACATAGATATATTTCTCATATGATACTACATTGCCACTACTAAAATGTCTTTTTGGTTCCCATCAGAAATGATAGACCAATTTAACACCTCAATGATATTTTTAAAATGGAATATATTCACCTATGACTTGACCTCACATATATGTCTATCCTAAAAATGTTTTTCTCTAGATACATCATTTACTATCAACATCAAGGAAAAAAATTTCTTGACAGGGAAGTGGACAACATAATTTAGTGCTAATATATTTCCTCATATTAATCGTATAAACTTTATTGAGGTATCCTATACTTGAGTTTAATGGTTGAAATTCTCCAAGAACCCTTCCATTCATTCCCTATAGCTGTTAATCGAAGACTAGAATATCCCACTAGTACTTCATTGGTCCTTACAACATATATGATGCCATCTTAACCCCGTTCTTCAGTGCACTCTATATGTTATCTATAAATGTTTGGATAGAATCAACACATAACTTATTTTAATTAGGTCCACCCTATTGGGATAACATCCACTAAAAAAAGAAACATAAAGTAATGGTGGGTTTTTTGATTTTCCTATTGGTTAAAAATGCTGAAAAATGGTTTTGTAATGGTTTCCAGAAACTACTAATAGATTTGTTTTTGACATCCAAATTTCATTAGTTAAATCCATTTATAATTTTTTTCTAGAAACCATTATGAAATTTTTTTTAGGAATAGTAATTTTATTTTTAGTAGTTGTTTACCATATCAAAAAATTTGAGGTGATAACGACAATATAATCCTCCAGAAAACATACCAGTATATATTGTTGATTATTTCATTTTTAATAGAAGGTTCCCCACTCAAAAATTTTCCATGATTTTAGTTGCAGTTTGAACCACCACTAAATTTATTAATATATAATGGCAGTTTAATCATCCCAAAAATATTTTTTGTTATTACATAGAAGATGTTTAAACGACCTCTATATTGCGTTGTTGATAAAAAATTACATTTTTAGAAACCAAAACCCTAGAATAAAATACAGATATTACAATTTAAAATTAAAAAAACTACTCTAGTCTAATAAAAACAAAATCAGAACATGCCATGTTCAATTTATAAAAAACATCAATATAGTAGATCTTTAATATGACATGAATAATAACCAATAATAAGTATCATTAATAATGTTATTTAATTTTTCTATTAAATACAATTTGATTTCTAGAACACAGATTACCATTCATTTGATACTCATTCTACACAAATGTAATAAAGGAACACAAGTGTGGTGTTTACAAGAATTTCATGGACTAGTGAACTATGTTGTAAAACTTTTATCCCTCCATTAAATATTATAGAATGTTAGTGTAGAGAAAAAGTGGTGGTATCCTTATAAATTAGTGGGAATTTGAATGTTATCTGGTGTTTGAATGTAGCTATAATAACTTTGGTATAATTTGGAGATGGGTTTTTTATAACTTAAGATAACCGTTATCCTTTTATGTTTTTTATTAGTATTGATCATATTATCATTTATAATTGTGAGTTATTAACTATTCCTTAACATTATATATAAATGGATTCTATAAGATTTCAATATTACATGAGTTGGGTATTCATACCGACCATAGGAATGTGATTTAATAGAATGGTTATGTGAATTGTGTTCGCTAATGATGACTATGATGTTGGGAGCTATGATGAAAATGTGTTTTTGGTGTTCACATCAGCCATGGACATGTGGTATGTTATGAAACAGTTTATGTGTTTGGGTTCAAGAATTCCTTCCAACCATGGATATGAACATTATGATGGATAGATTTATATGAAAAGATCAAAGTTATCATGGAAACCATGGATGTGAGTTATATATCATCTCATATTACCAAGAAAATTTATAGTGGATTTAAATTCATATAATGTGATTTTATTATAATATCATTTTTATATAAGTAAAATGATGTTATTTAGATATTATAGAATATAAAAATCAGATAATAGATGAAATTAGATAATAGATAAAATATAAATAAGTAAAATTAATTATTACTTATAAATAAGAACATTGATCTCCCACATCCAAACCTTCTTTATTTCGAATAATTATAGTTTCTTCTGAAAATAAGGAGATTCCAAACATTAGATTTCATTTTTTTGGGATGGATATAGATGATTTAATTCATTGAAACTGAGTGTTAGGTGTGTCTTTAAAATGGTATAATAACGAACATTGTATAGATTATAATGATTATAATTTCTAAAAATAACCATTTTTTAATCAATAAGTATTGTAATCTTATTTGGAAAGTGGCAGAAAAAGATGCCAAGGATAATGAAAGTACATGAATTCCTTCACCCAAACAATTATTTGATAAGGATTAAATACATTTTAAATATCATCTATAAAATTAAAATTTACATATTGATAACATCTAATATTATACTTGAAACCACCCAAAAATCATTAAATAAGCTCTAAGGGTGTGATGAAAAAAAGTCATAGTTGAGGGTGGTGATTTGTATATTATAAATGTTGAACCCACTATGTTTTTATCTTATTTTTAATCAATAAAGATGAAGTTAAGATGTTTGAACTCAATATATATTATTTCATACTTCAGTGAATTAGATTTGAGTTATCAGTCATGTTGATGGGAATATATTGTATGTTCTCTCATGGTTTATCCATACTAAAAACAAGTAAATATGATGAGAGAAGTTTTTTTCATTAATAATACCACATAAATAATAATAATTTGTAAAATAATGTTTTATATGATGTAGATATTTCATTTTTTAGTATGAGGATATTCAAGATACCCATTATAGAGAATTATTTTTGTATATTATTCAATTAACTGAGTTTTAAGGGGAGTTTACAAATGGAGAAATTATTTTTGGAGTGTATAGAGTGATGGAAATTTTATCTCTATAAATAAAATGTTTTAATGCATATATTTTGATATTATACATAAATAATATTTTTAATACGATTTGAGAAGTTTGTGGAACAAATGAATAGTTGATGGTGGCCCCCTGGATGACGAGTTCAATGTTTGATTAATGTTTACCAAATATAATGATCTTGTGAAAACCCTGTGAGGAGAATGAATATTACAATTTATATGTTCCATAGAGATAAAAAAATAATAATGGGACGTCCAAATGCAAATTTACCAATATGTTTAGTTATCCTATTAGTACTTGGAGAATAACCAAGTGGAATTCAAAACTAAATAAAGTTCATAAATGGTTGAAAGAGAATATAGATTTTGAAAAGAACAATAAGAGGTGGAAGTTCAAGCATTACTAAAACAAAAAAACCTAATGAGCTTAATAATGAAGGGAATAATTTAAAATTTTAATTAAAACATCTATAATGAACATATAATATATATTTTCATCAATATAATGGAAAACCAAATATCCCCTACCAAAATCCCAACATTGTTTTAATTACCATTTTAGTTTATGTATCTCGTGATTTTAGTTACCCATCACCATCACTAAGTCAAAATTATACCCAAACATCTACCAGATGAACTAATATTGATTGCATCTTTGTTTCTATCGCCACATCCTTCTACCAGAACCGAAATGATATGTTTTGTGAAAATTTAAAGTGTTATTTATTTAAATTTAAACTTAAAACCAATGTATGTTTCAATAATAAATGATTTTGAATTTCTATAATTTACAATCTGACTAAAATTATCAGTCAATTTATTATCACTGGGGACACATCCAGTCATCTGAGGATATAATTCAATCAATGCTTTCTATAGAGAAATTATATTTTAATCTTGCATCTTTATATGATCCCCTTTTTCCTAGATTGTGCTGCCCTTTTGACGAATTGTGATTTTCATTGAAACAAACTCCCTTTTATCATCTCAAGGATGGGAGTAACTATATGAAAGAGTATGTTTTTTTATCTATTACTCAATTTCATGGCAAATAACTCAAATGGTAATAGTCACAAACCCATCCCACACACACAACTCGGATTCTCCTTCCCATGTACAAGGTCGGCTAGATAATCTTGGGAGACCGAGAAGGATGATGTGAGATTATATTCCAATGATTATTTTAATTTTAAATATAAATAAAATATTTGTCATATTTAAATCAATACATATTAACAAAATGAAAATTTAAAATATGTTATTTTAATAAAAAAGGAATTCATACCCCAACGTCATTAGTAGGACCATTCACATAACTCCCATTGTATTGTTGAATGAATATCCTACCAAATTTTTGTTCAATATTCTTAGTGCCCTAAATTATTTTACTAAATTAAACAAATATAAATAAAAAAATTAATATATATAATAGATAATATCATCCTATAAATATTTAAACTAATGAAAATTTTAAGATAGTCGATCTACTTCTGGAAAAACTCTTTGAACTTGTAGTGTGTAACACCCCATCCTTCTACGGTACGCTTCTCTTTGAATAATGTGATAGCGTGTGTTGTACGCAACACCGAGTCTTAACACACCATAACCAATCAAACTAGACGTTATGAATAGTAATACCTACTTTTTGAAATTATATATATATTTTATATTTCAAAAGGGACTTCATTTTTGGATTCTGAATATTTAATTTAGCCTAAGGTGAGATTTTGGTACTTTTCGGATAACTTTAATATTTTGATGAATAGTGAAAATTATTAAATTTTAATTAAAAACAACTTTTTTAATCAAAATAATTAATAGTGATAAATTATTAATTTGAGTGGATTTAAAGTATATTTAGAATATATTTTTACCATTTAATAAAATTTTGGTCATTGGACATAATTTTACAATTAAACCAGACATAAACAAGTGTCAATCTTTTGATAGTTATTATCTCAAAAAACACGATTTTTATTTTAACAACGGGAAATAAATTTAAATTAATTTCTGCCACTTATGTGTTTTCAATTTGGAAAAATGGATTCCATATTTGGAATCAGGATTTTCAAATTGTGTAAATAGGTAACTTTTATTTTTAGACATTTTGAATAATTACTTCGGTAAATATTTTATTTACCATGGTTAAGGGTAAATCCGGTAAATAAGGGTTAGAAAATAATATTATAATAATACCAAATTACCCTAAAACATGTCCTATCCTTATTGTTTGATACATGTTCGACCATAGGCATCTTTGGGTCGATTTTGGGACCCCATGGAGCCACTTGTAGGTGATAGGGACACTTAATTTTAATTAAGTTAAAATAAGTACAAAAATGACCTAAGCATATATCTTTTAAAAAAACAATTTTTAAATAGGGTTAAATATATTGGATTTTCGACTATAAATATTCATTAGAAATCTAAACAGCTTTCCTACATAATGATATTTTATTTATAATTTTTAGAGATTACATAAGTTAATTTATTTATGACACAATGATGATTCAGTAATTACCATATTAGTGAAAATTTAAAATAATCGATATTATAAATACCAAAATAAATATAATATGAGACTTTTAGTGAATTAAAATAATTTTATAGGATAATATGACATATAATGATTTATTTATTTATCTTTTTTCGAAATAATAATTCTGTTATGAGTTTCACAAAAATCAACTGTTGAATAGTGTCAAAATTGACATAAAAGAGTTTTTAAAACAAATATTATATTATTAATTAATATTAAATTCCAAAAAATCTAACGTTCGGCCAAGAGACTTATATCATAATAGGTGTATCATTAATGGACCACTTGGGGGACGATTGGATGTATATAGTAAGTTTATTAACCATATATTATAAAAATACAAAGAGACATTGTAAAAGTGAAACTAATTAACTTAGAGTTAATACTTAACGATAAGGTTAATATAAGTACCCAAACCTGTCTAAATTCTATTTGTTGAGTGGTGTTCGACCCATACACACCTTACCATTTACATAATCCACTTTTTAGCCATTATAAACTGAATATGAATTTATTATAAATTAATATTTCTACCTTTTTCAAAGGTGCCCCTCACCCCTCTTATAAAAGGGCACTCCTCCTCATTTCTTCACACCTTCAAAGCCTTTTGGATCGGCCAAACTCTGACCGAAAACTCTCCCAACATCCCTCAATACAACCTAGAGGCCTTAGTTTGATCAGAAATCCAACCTAAGGAGCCCTTTAGATCAAATCAAAAAAAAAGAACCCGAAGAAGAGGTAATGATTTCACCAACCTTTTCGAAGTTCCGTTCTTCTTCCACTTCTTCTTCCTTTGTTATTACCATTATAAAATAATAACTCCAGTATCATATATATACTATGATGTTATTATAAATACGGTACAACCATATTCAATATTCTATCCATCCTTTGAATAACATGTCACCATACGTGCGTACGTACGGTTTACCGTCTCCACGTCGTTGTGTAATTGTTATTCAATAAATTATTATTTCGATGGGTAAAATAATGATGTGTAACTCATGTAAATAATAAATATAACATGATAATTATTCTGTATATATGATATAACATCAATTTATATATTATTTTAATATCAAAAAAATGATATTGTCGCTCGTGCGTACGTACGGACTACCGTCTCCACAAATGCGATGAGATTCATTCCCCATCGTATCCATTCAAGTATAATTATCATTTGATGATTTAAAAATGATTTATAAGGACTTTATATCATTCTGGATATGAATAATATACAACCTATCCATTACAAACATGGCTTATGTAACAAAACATATAAAAGAAAATGAGTAAGTTAACACCCGAAACAATGATAATACTAAGATATTATTAAAAAATCAATGTTAAAAGATCATATATGATATCATATTAATATATATGATTCTTGTATAATTTAATAACAATTATTTCACCATTATATAGAAGTTTTTCCTACCCTAAACCAAATAAAAGTGCAAGGTAAGGGTTTATATCACAATCTCTTCATTATCTGAGGTTGTTTATACGTAATAATCTACTGGGATCTCTTTATCATCCACATCCATGTTTCTTAAAAATGAATTTCAAAACATTTTTTCTATTTACTAGAATATGGGTTAAAGTCATTTATACCCTTGTTTGACTTTTTATAAGAGGTTTATAAAGGAATCTTTCTGTCGTTTTCCAAACAAGGTTCTGTTTAACCTTTTCGACAAAATTATGGTAAAAATGTTTTTTTAACTTATTCGGCGGGTGTGGTTATTTTCCACCATTATAAAATCATCGAATCTTCCCTTACAAGATTATAAGATTATTTTCAAAGAAAATGTTTTATTTATAAATATATGACTCTTAAATAATTTAAAAAATAGAAAGATATATTTCTCTAAAAAGAGTTTTGATTTCATCTATGTCAACATCCTTTAATATAATTTACACTTATTCGAAGTTGATTTATTATGATACAAAACATCTATATTGTATTGATGTTTTTGTGATATTTTTTACTATGGATATGATATTTTTATACCATTCATAGTTTATGGTGAAAGTATTGACATTTTGTATGCTAGTTTTAATACGAATGCTTATGTTATGTTTAAACCTTTTCATATGGGAATGAATTGGACTTAATATATGACGGGTGGAGCCCACTATAGCTCCTCAATGCATCAGTAGGTCTCATGAGACAAACTAGTGTCATGGCATAAGGCCTTGGAAAAATCTTATTTCTAGTCTTGGAAAGTGGCCTTGGCTATGTGGTTATGATAGTCTGGCACTATGCATTCCATCATTATGAAAGTGGTTATTGATATTGCATATGATTATTAGATTAATAGAATATCCATGTGAATAAGTAAATGTAATTATTTCATTTTATTTTTTCCATACTATGTTGAAGTTCATGTTTAAAAGTCTTTTTTTAGTTATACATTGCCTTAAATGTTTATTCTTATTTATGAAAGTTTCTGCTATATTGTTATCCTTACTGGGCATTTGAGCACACCTCTTTTCTATGTTTTATTTTTCCCAGGAAGTGAAGAAGTAAATTATGAATGACCTGCAGGGATATTATGAGGGGATAATAGTGTGGATTATGGAGACAATATGTTGTTGTTGTAGTTTTTCTCTTCATGATGTAATGTAAAACTTTATGAATATATCTAGTTTTTCCAAGGCTTCTAAAACAATCGGTCTTTCTAGATTTCATCTTTCTTGTGATCATAAAAATGTTATGTAATAAGGCACCGACTCTGAGAAACTGGGGTCAGGGCGTTACAGTTGGTATCATAGGATGTTTAGTACAAACCTTGGAAGCTAGATTTAGACAAACTCTGATTAGAGCACGTAGAACTAAAATGAACTTTGAGGATTAGTATTGAAGAACTTCCTAGAATTTTGGTATTGTAGAGATTTTGTGAGTTTTCCGAGCAATACATCCCTGTCTGGATACGAGCATGTAGAGGTGTATCTGGCACAGATGTACCTAGGGGTAAAACCCAAAAACACCACTTTGAGCTAGACTCGAATGGGAACTGGTGCACAACAACGGGCCTTGCTGCACTCTTGGTTACGACACTCCCAGGGGATATGCTTAGGATAACTCTCATTTTCATTACAAATCATTATGAAGGGATTATGATTATATAATTCCTCAAAGAAAACATTCTTATGATTATGGATTATATCCATAAATAGTTCAATTTATGTTAAGTGTTTTATAAGTATGAGATTATGTATTTTGATTCACAAACTGATCTAGTTTGTGCCATTATTTAGAAATGGCGCCTAGTGGAAGAAATGGAAACTGTATCAATGCACGCACTCCATGTAGGGATTTCCCTCATGCTCAAGATAATTATAATGGAGCTGGTGATGCAACTGGTGCCGATCAGCTAATCACCATACTGGGACAACTCACTCAGGATATGAATAATAACCTTACCCATATGGAGCACCCTGATCCACAGCGTGGAGGATCAATCTTAGATTGATTCATGAGGCAACAACCACCAACGTTCAATGGGAGTACAAATCCCTTAGTAGCTGAGCAATGGATATTTTCCCTAGAAAAAATATTTCAGGCTTTGGGGAGTAGTGAAAGGGAAAAATTTATCATGGCAGTTTACCGCCTCACTGGAGATGCTGATAAATGGTGGTCATTGATTAATAATATGAAGGAAGATAATGAAGTATCAAATATGGAATGGAGGGAGTTCAAAGATCTGTTTTTAGAAAAATACTTTCCTCGCGACGATCTAGCAGATATGGAAAGGCAGTTTCTGAGTCTGAGACAAAAGGAGGATGAGAATGTCACAAAGTATGAGGCTAACTTTACAAGGTTATCAAGGTATGCTGAAGATTATATACATAACCCAAGAAGTAATATTGATCATTTTTTTGATGGGTTAAAATCATTTCTCCATCGAGCATTAGTCTCACAATCCTTTTCATCGTATGAAGTCATTTTCTCATGTGCTATCAAGACCGAAAAGGAATTCTCTAAGTCTTATGAATTTAATGAAAAGTGAGAGAAGAAGAGACATGATGATCAATCTGGGAATGGAAATAAGGGGAATAATGGAAAGGTTGAATATCCATCCTGTGGTAAATGTGGTAAGAAACACCCCGGTAATTTCTTAAAGGGAACAAGAGTCTGTTACTGGTGTGGTGAAAAAGGCCACCAAGCTCGTGATTGCAAGGGGAAGAAGGAAGCTACCAATTTTCAGTGCTATAATTGCAGGGAGATGAGGCATTATTGAAATTAATGTCCTAATCATCAGGATAACTTACCTCGGAAAAGGCCAAGGGATCAAGGCCAAGCTTATGCTATCACTACTGCTGAGGTAGAAGCTCCGAAATACATGGTGGCATGTAATTTAATAGTTCCCTCAAGTTTAGAAAATGCATTATTTTATTCTGGATCATCGCATTGTTTCATATCATCCCAGTTTTCTAAGAAAATTAGATATTTCCAATTTGATTTAACAAGGGAGTTGTCAGTTAAAACCCCTAAGGGATGTATCATTGCAACAATGTTTTTTGAATCAGTCCCCATTAGAGCACATAAATTGTCCTTATCTGCTAATCTTATCGTCATACCTATGACTGAGTTTGATATAATGCTCAGTATGGATTGGCTTTCAAACTATGATGCAAAGATTTATTGTAAGAAGAAAGAGGGTACGATTCTTGATGATGATGATAAGGTACACCTTATCTTTAGAGCAGAATCATCACCACCTAATTCTTATTTAGATCCACCCCCAGTAGCTCAACTAAATTCAATTATTGGGGAGGAAGAGAATGAAATAACTGTGGGTGAGGAATGGAATGTTCAAATAGAGGATGTACCTGTTGTGAAAGAATTTGTAGATGTATTTCCGGAAGATTTACCTGGACATCCTCCAGAACGAGAAGTTGAGTTTTCATTGATTTAATTCCTGGATCAAGGCCTATATCTAAGACCCCTTATAGAATGGCCACTGTAGAATTAGTTGAACTAAAGAAACAGCTGGAGGAATTGAGTAATAAGGGATTTATTCTCCCTAGTGTTTCTCCATGGGGATCCCCTGTTCTTTTTGATAAAAAGAAAGACAGATCTTTGAGGTTATGTATCGACTACAGGGAGATCAATGCTATAATAGTAAAGAACAAGTATCCCCTACCACGCATTGATGATTTATTTGACCAACTGCATGGAGCTAAATACTTTTCAAAGATTGACCTTAGATCTAGATACCATCAGTTTTGTGTGAAGAAGGAAGACATTCCAAAGACAACATTTCGAACCAGGTATGGGCATTACGAGTATACTGTAATGCCTTTTGGATTGACTAATGGAACCTCTGTATTCATGGATTTAATGAATAGAGTTTTCAAGGAGTATCTCGAAGAATTTGTGGCGGTATTTATTGATGATATCTTAGTATACTCCAAAAGCTACGAAGATCATGAAAATCACTTGCGCATTATCTTGAAGACTCTGAGAAGGCATGAATTATATGGGGAGTTTAGCAAGTGTGAATTTTGGATTCAGAATATTTCTTTTCTTGGCCATATTGTCTCTAAAGATGGAATCTCTGTTGATCCTTCTAAGACCAAGGCAATCCTAGAATGGCCAGCACCTATGAGTATAACTGAGGTACGTAGTTTTATTGGTTTGGCAGGTTATTATCGACGTTTCGTCCAGAATTTTGCCCGATTGGCTAACCCATTAACAAAGCTCACACGTAAAGGGGTTAAATTTGTTTGAAAAAAATAGTGTTAATAATGTTTTGAAGAACTGAACAGAAGATTAGTCAATACTCCTATATTGACTCTCCCATCGGGGAATAATGGGTTCGTTATTTATAGTGATGCATCCAAGAAAGGACTTGGTTGTGTCCTTATACAGAATGATAGAGTTATTGCATATGCATCACGATAGTTGAAAATTCATGAACAAAACAATCCTACTTATGATCTTGAGTTAGCAGCTGTGATCTTTTCTTTGAAGATATGGAGGCACTACCTCTATGGTAAAAAATGTGAGATTTATACTAATCACAAGAGTTTGAAGTATATTTTCTCACAAAAAGAACTCAACATGAGGCAGTGTAGATGGCTTGAATTACTCAAGGATTATGATTGCATGATACACTGCCACCCCGGGAAGGCAAACAAGGTGGCAGATGCTTTGAACAGAAAAGATCATGGAGTTTTGAACAATATGAGAATTGAAAAGGATCCAATTTTCATGGATCTTGTGAAGATGGACATGGGAATAACCAGGGAAGGAGAAACATCAATGCTTTTTCAAATGGTTTACACACCATCTTTACTAGAAAGGATTAAGAGTTCTCAGACCGATGATGAAGAATTTCAAATGAAGATTAAAGCTGTGAATGATGGGAGACTGAGAGACGTTGTGTATGAAGATGGAATTTTGAAATTCTGGAAGAGACATTGTGTTCCCGATATACCTGATCTAAAAAGGGAATTGATGGATGATGCTCATAGTTCCAATTTCTCTATACACGCTGGGAGCACCAAAATGTATAGAGATTTGAAGGAACATTTTTGGTCGGACAATATGAAGAGGGAGATTGATGATTTTGTGTCAAGATGTATGGTTTTTCAACAAGTGAAAGCTGGAAGGCAACACCCTGGAGGAGTCATGCAACCTCTTCCCATACCGGAGTGGAAATGGGACAATATTACGATGGACTTTGTCATGGGGCTACCAAAGACTCCTAGAAGGAATGATGTAATATGGGTTATTGTTTATCGTCTTACCATGTTAGCACATTTTCATACTATAAGAGAAGATATACCACTAGAACGTCTAGCAAGACTATATATTAATGATGTTTTGAGACTTCATGGAGTACCCCTATCGATTGTTTCTGATCGTGATCCCCATTTTACTTCATGATTCTGGAAGAGTCTTCAGAAATCCCTGGATACTGAACTTCATTTGAGCAATGCCTACCACCCTCAGACAGACGGACAATCAGAACGGACAATAAAAACCTTAGAATACATGTTGATATCCTTCTCACATGACATTCAGGGTATGTGGGATCAGTATTTACCTCTGGTAGAATTTTACTATAAAAATAGCTTCCATTCGAATATTCAGATGGCACCATATGAAGCGTTATACGGAAAGAGAAGTCGCACACAAACCTGTTGGGCTGACGTTGGTGAAAGAAAACTTGTAGGTCTAGAACTGGTGGAGGAAATGATTGAAAAGGTGAAGGTAATCCAAAATCACATCAAAGTAGCTCAAAGTAGGCAGAATAGCTATGCCGATAATTGAAGGAAGGATTTGGAATTTCAAGTCGGTGATCATGTTTTCCTAAAGGTATCTCCATGGAAGGGAGTTAAACATTTTGGTAAGAAAGGTAAATTGAGTCCTAGGTACATCGGACCTTTCGAAATTTTTGAACGAATTGGGGTTGTATCTTACTGATTGGCAATGCCACCAAGTCTCTCCAAAGTTCACGATTTGTTCCATGTATCTCTGTTGAGGAAATACATGCCTGACCCAATGCATGTACTCACCTATGAAGAGTTATAACTGGAACCCGATCTGTATTATTGAAAAGATCCCGTCAGGATTCTTGATATGAGAGAACAAGTACTGAGAAACTGGACGACGTGTCTGGTAAAATTTTTGTGGAGAAACCATAAGATGGAAGAGGCAACGTGGGAACCCGAGGAACTTATGATGAAGAACCACCCAAGTCTTTTCATGTGATAAGTATTCTAGAAATTTCGAGGACGAAATTATTTGAAAAAGAGGAGAATGTAACACCCCAATCTTCTACGGTATGCTTCTCATTGAATAATGTGATAGCGTGTGTTGTACGCAATACTGAGTCCTAACACACCATAACCAATCAAACTAGTCGTTATGAATAGTAATACCTACTTTTTGAATTTATATATATTTTTAATATTTCAAAATGAACTTCATTTTTGGATTCAGAATATCTAATTTAGCCTAAGGTGAGATTTTGGTACTTTTCTGATAACTTTAATATTTTGATGAATAGTGAAAATTACTAAATTTTAATAAAAAACAACTTTTTTAATAAAAATACTTAATAGTGATAAATTATGAATTTGAGTGGTTTTAAAGTATATTTAGAATATATTTTTACCATTTAATACAATGTTTGTCATTGGACATAATTTTACAATTAAACCAGACATAAACAAGTGTCAATCTTTTGATAGTTATTATCTCTTAAAAACACGCTTTTTGTTTTAACAACGGGAATTGATTTTAAATTAATTTCTGCCACTTCTGTGTTTTGAATTTGGAAAAATGGATTCCATATTTGGAATTAGGATGCTCAAATTGTGTAAATAGGTAACTTTTATTTTTAGACATTTTGAATAATTACTTTGGTAAATATTTTATTTACCATGGTTAAGGGTAAATCTGGTAAATAAAGGGTTAAAAAAATAATATTATAATAATACTAAATTACCTTAAAATGTGTCCTAGACTTATTGGTTGATACATGTTCGACCATAGGCATCTTTGGGTCGATTTTGGGACCCCATGGAGCCACTTGTAGGTGATAGGGACACTTAAATTTAATTATGATAAAATAAGTACAAAAATTACAGAAGCATATATCTTTTAGAACAACAATTTTTACATAGGGTTATATATATTGGATTTTTGACTATAAATATTCATTAGAAATCTAAAATGATTTCCAACAAAATTATATTTTATTTATAATTTTTATAGATTACATAATTTAATTTATTTATGACACAATGATGATGCAGTAATTACCATATTAGTGAAAATTTAAAATAATTGATATTATAAATACACAAATAAATATAATTTGAGACTTTTAATGATTTAAAATAATTTTATAGGATAATATGACAGTTTAGGATTGATTTAATTAACTTTTTTAGAAGTAATAATTCTGTTATGAGTTTCACAAAAATCAACTGTTGAATAGTGTCAAAATTGACATAAGAGCTTTTAAAACAAATATTATATTATTAATGGATATTAAATTAATAAAAATCTAAGGTTCGGCCAAGAGACTTATATCATAATATTTGTATCATTAATGGACCACATGGGGGTCTCTTGGATGTATATAGTATGTTTATTAAAAATAAAATATAAAAATAAAAAGAGACATTGTAAAAGTGAAACTAATTAACTTAGAGGTAATACTTAAAGATATGGTTAATTTAAGTACCCAAACCTATATAAATTCTATTGTTTGAGTGGTGTTCGACCCATCCCGACCTTATCATTTAAATAATCCACTTTTGAGCCATTAGAAACAGAATATTAATTTATTATAAATTATTATTTCTAGCTTTTCCAAAGGTGCCCCTCACCCCTCTTATAAAAGGGCAGTCCTCCTTCTCATTTGTTCAAACCAGAAAACCCTTTTTGTTCAGCCAAACTCTGCCCAAATACACTCCCAACATCCCTAACTACAATCTAGAAGCCTTATTTTGATCATAAAGCCAACCTAAGGAGCCCTTTTGATCAAATCGAAAGGAAGAACCCGAAGAAGAGGTAATGATTTCCCCACCCTTTTCCAAGTTCCTTTTTTCTTCCACTTATTCTTCCTTTGTTATTACCATTCTAAAATAATAACTCCAGTATCATATATATACTGTGATGTTATTATAAATATGGTACAACCATATTCAATATTCTATCCATCCTTTGAATAACAAGTCACCATACGTGCATACGTACGGCTTACCGTCTCCACGTCGTGGTGTAATTGTTATTCAATACATTATTATTTCGATGGGTATAATAATGATGTGTAACTCATGTAAAAAATAAATATAACATTATAATGATTCTGTATATATATGATATACCATCCATTTATATATTATTTATTATCAAAAGAATGAAATTGTCGCTCGTGCGTACATACGGACTACCGTCTCCACGAACGCGATGAGATTAATTCTCCATCATATCCATTCAAGTATAGTTATCATTTGATGATTTAAAAATGATGTTTAAGGACTTGATATCAATCTGGATTTGAATAATATACAAAATATCCATTACAAACATGGCTTATGTAAAAAAACATATTAAATAAAATGAGTAAGTTAACACCCAAAACAACGATAATACTAAGATATTATTAAAAAATCAATCTTAAAAGATCATATATGATATCATATTAATATATATGATTCTTGTATAATTTAATAACAATTATTTCACCATTATACAGGATGTTAACCTACCCTCAACCAAGTAAAAGTGCAAGGTAAGGGTTTATTTCACAATCTCTTCATTATCTGAGGTTTTTTATACGTAATAATCTACTGGGATCTCTTTATCATCCACATCCGTGTTTCTTAAAAATGAATTTCAAAACATTTTTACTATTTACTAGAATATTGGTTAAAGTTATTTATACCATTTTTTGAATTTTTATAAGAGGTTTATAAAGGAATCTTTCCGTCATTTTCCAAAAAAAGGTGCTTTTTAACCTTTTCGACAAAATTAAGGTAAAATGTTTTTTTAACTTATACGGCGGGTGCAGTTATTTTCCTCCATTATAAAATCATTGAATATTACCTTACAAGCTTATAAGATTACTTTCAAAGAAAATGTTTTATTTATAAATATATGACTCTTAAATTATTTAAAAAATATAAAGAGATATTTCTCTAAAAAAATTATCATTTCATCTATGTCAACATCCTTTAATGGAATTTACGCTTATTTGAAGTTGATTTATTATGATACAAAAATTATATTTTGTAGTAAAGGTTTTGTGATATGTTTGACTGTGGATGTTCTATTTTTATACCATTCATAGTTTATGGTGAAAGTATTGACATTTCGTATGCTAGTTTTAATATGAATGTTTATGTTATGTTTAAACCTTTTCATATGGGAATGAATTGGACTTAATATGTGACGGGTGGAGCCCACTATAGCTCCTCGATGCATCGGTAGGTCTCATGAGAAAACTAGTGTCATGGCACAAGGCCTTGGAAAAAACTTATTTGTAGTCTTGGCACGAGGCCTTGGCTATGTGGTTATGATAGTCTGGCATTATGCATTCCATCATTATGAAAGTTGTTATTGATATTTCATGTGATTATTCTATTAGTAGAATATCCATGTGAATAATTAAATGGCATTATTTCATTTTCTTTGTTCCATACTATGTTGAAGTTCATGTTTAAAAGGCTTTGGTTTTAGTTATACATTGCCTTAAATGTTTATTCTTATTTATGAATGTTTCCGCTATATTGTTATCCTTACTGGGAATTTTAGATCACCCCTTTTCTATGTTTTATTTTTCCCAATAAGTGAAGAAGTAAATTATGAATGACCTGCATGGATATTATGAGGGGATAATAGTGTGGATTATTGAGACAATATGTTTTTGTAGTAGTTTTTCACTTCATGATGTATTGTAAAACTTTATGAATATATCTAGTGTTTCCAAGGCTACTAAACCAATCGGTCTTTCGAGATTTGATCTTTCTTGTGATCATGCCAATGTTATGTAATAATTAACCGACTCTAGGTAAATGGGGTCAGGGCGTTACATAATGTGGGGTATGACTTGTCTAGTAAGACTTGAAGAAGTTTTTACTAAAATATCTTGAAATAATTAATAAATAATTAAATATTAATGTTTCTAATATAATATCAATTTCGTATTCATGTATATATGAAATATGATATTAATATAATAATATATATTTCAATACCATGTTATTCCCATGGAAATGTATATCAAAAAATACCTTCCACTTCTCTCTTGGTACCCATTTCGGTACCTTATCATACTGATGATTAGTTGTTAATGATGTATCATTGAATTAATTTCATAATCTCTATTTAAAATAATTCTATTTCATACCCAAAATTTTCAACATCCATTTTCATGCGACAAGATCAACAACGATAATGTGGAATAACATCTGTACAAAGAGATTTATTTTTAAAATATTATTATTTAATTACAAAATGACATTAAATTACATCATAATTTTTTACTATTACCTACATCTAGTAATAAAATACTTCATTTTCCATGATTGAGTAATATTTATCCAATTAGGATAGGTAATCCGAATGGGAATAGGATCCATGCCCGGCTATCCTAGAATTTGGACAAATAATCCAATGACATCATATGTGGGGACCCCATAAGAGTCTAATGGGACAAATATCATTAATCCATTCAAATTATAGACATATGAACTATTAATATTTTTATCATTAACAAAAAATTCATAGTTTATGAAAAAACTTTTTATTTGTATAAAAATGTTCAATAACATTATTCTCATTAAAATTTGTACCCATAACTATAATCCTCTCATATCATTATGAGGAAATATGAGTGAAGACTTATTCCCTCACTGTTGAAACTACTAAATGGGGATACAATGTCAAAATGGATAATGGTATAATGAAGGAGGGTGTGCTAGACACTAACATAATGGAGAATGTGAGAGAGATGTGGATGGGTTCGAGATGAAGGGAGTCTCAGATGCTATAGGGAGTGTGACCGATGGATCATTAACTATATATGTGGTTGAGAGAACATCCAATTATATTTAATTGTGATCATTTAAATTCTTATTCATTTTAATTACTATCATTGAATCTTGTAAAATTATCATTAGAGCATATATTTCTAATAAAATCATGCAGATATTTAATGAAATGAAAAGATATGCCTATTATTCAAAATATATACATAGTTATGATAACGAATGAATGTAAATATAACATTATTGGTTTATAAATTAAGGTATTAATACACATGTAATCATTTTTCTTTCAATCACATCATTTTCCTTATCCAGCATTACTTCTTTTTCATTTGTTCACCCCTGTAAGAGTAATTTTTTTAATATAATAATGAAAACATTACCTTTTTTTCTTACTATTTATTGGATTCAATTTCAGTGGTAAAATCATCCACTTCATTACCCATAACATACAAGTCACTTTTTTTATATGAAAAACAAATTTCCACACTTTATCCATGAAATCATCTATATAATATACCATTTTTTTACTTGTGATGAGAAGATATACAGATCATTTAATTCACAATCATTGACATCCATAAATCCCAAAACTACACAAAATTATTATGCAATAAATATATTTTAATATCCCTCGTAATATTTACCAACATGTATTTAAATAAAACGACTAAAAAAATCCAATGGTAGATTAATTAAATATCATCAGTTAACATTAAATAGTATGAAAATTTAGATACTGTAAATATAACAACATTATATGTTTTTAAACCCTCTTCCCAATTAACAATACAAAATTAGAATCCATTCAAATTGTAAGAATCAAAATATCATTCCCAAAACATAAAATCTTCTAAAAAATCAACCTGAGTATTAGTATTCAGGATCTATAAAATGTAATATACATTATTATATTTTTAAAATATATGCATAGACCTAACAACTACATTGATTGAAATATTTATGAATATACATGATGTGAAAAATATTCTACAAGATCATTATTAAAAAAATTTGTTATATATTTTTTATTTCATGATTGGTTTATCATTAATATCTTTGTTTGTATCCTAGGAAATTAAATTAATGAATCTAAAATTTCACTATTCAACAGAAAATATCAATGATACATTAATAATTCTATTTCTGTTAGTGAAGAATTTATGTTCCTCCCAACCGATCGACCAATCACGCGAAATGTTATTGGTTTCCCACGTTGTTGATATTGATTCGTTGTTTCATAAACACATAAAAATCAATTGAATATTTTCTCAATATTATCCATGTATCTAGAACAAAAGGTAAGATACTCCTCTTCTAAATATCATTTATAAATAGAGCCTTAAGGTTGAGATTTATTTTTCATGTATGATTCTAAATGACCAAGATATCTGAAAATTAAAATAAATAAAACATAATTGTATATTTAATTATGTTTCAATAATTGTTTACATAATATTAATAACATTTAAATAAAGTACCTATCAATTATATATAACCATCGATAATGTATGTGTCCTCCTAATTTAGTTTCCATGACCAAAATAATAATTATATGCTTAATGAAAACAAAAAAAAACTGATGAAATGTCATCTCTATTTCACAAAATGAAAATAAGTTTTTTCCAAAGGTTGCCAGGAACTACTAGATGAAGAGTTCTCTTACATAGGTGTATCAATAATTTGAAAAATTGGAATACAACTAAAGTAATAATTTTAGGTAATAATGTCTGTAATTCCCGTGGTAGCATCTCCTATAAAATAATATGTGAGTCATGAATTTTCAATCCATGTAGCCTATGATGTTTTATGTATACACACCTTGAGATGTAAATTTAATATTCATCTAATACATTGAAATGTTTAAAAATTCAAATGAAGTTATTTTAATAAATTTTTATCATTGAAAAAATTTTTGGAGCATAATTTTCATTTCCATCTAGCTAGAGATCCCGGTTTATGTTCTTTTTTTTGTATTCCTTTTGATCATTGATATGTTCTTTCAATTTTTCAGGATCATTAGGAAATTTGAATATCAAATTGTAACTTTAATTATTCTCAATATACATGGAATCATGATTTTACCATAAAAGTTAACTTCCCAAAACAAAAGTTTGATGAATTTAATTTTTTTCGTCCCTTGTTTCATTATGATTTCTCTTTACGATGCACTTCAAAATTGATTCCCACTATCATTAAAATTACTCACCTTCCCAAATTATATTTCAACCCTTCCAAAGTGTGCCAATATTTCATGAATATTAAACAACTTTTGAGGTGTCCTAAGATCAATTGAACCATTAAATTTTTTACTCATTTAATAAAAACAATGAGTAGCATCGAGAAATCATATAAGGTATAAGGAGAAATTTTTTTTACTATAAGTTTTTCATTCCTGAACAAAAAAAAAGTTACAAAAATGATAATACAAACCCATGTATGTGTTCTCACTAGATAAGTTCCCATGTATAGGGTAGTTAAAAACTGTCCACATTAGAGCATCATGCATTTTGAACATTGTTCTATAAGAATCATCATATCACACTCCAAATCATATTTTTATTTTACTAAAAATCCACGTTAAGGATAAGTTGAAACCATGTGAAATTATTCACTACAACATCATACATGGGACCTAAAAAACAATTTTCACCTTATACATTTAAAAATTCAAAAAAATCAAGTAACACTAACCTAACTGCCCATCGAAATATCCCACGGACCCTATTCAAAATTTAAACAACAGATCTTCATAAAGGCCTCAAGACATGAACCTTGTAGTGAGATGAGACTGATTCATCAACCAATCTATAATCACCGTCATAACACACATCTTTCACCAACAATGTGTTGTCGTTTACTCCAAACAACAAAATAATTACCATCACCAGACGTCAATCCAAACATCATTGAACCCCAAACCCTTTGAAACAAAAAAAATTGTCACCAGAGAATCATTTGATCCAACAGAGTACCAAAACACTCCATGAACATCATAACAGACCATCATAATCATAAAATCTTCTAGAATAAATTCCAACCAAAACCAAAGTGAAAAAAAAACAGAAACCCATACGAATCAATCATTGAAAACATATGGATCAAATGAAGAAGAAGCCACCACAATCCATCGAACACCTGAATTCAGATCCCAAATCACCTAGAATACCACTTTGCAAAATCACCTGGTAAATGCAAGTTAAGTTGTATAACTAGATTATAGAAGTGATCAGGATGAATGGGTAGAATCTCATTCTCGAGACTCTGTAATAAGTGACTGGACGTTGAAAAAAAACCCACATCCCAAACACCCCAAACAATAATAATCCAAAACCAAGAATGAGAAGGGGATTAGGGGACTTGAACCACAAAAAAGAAGAAGATGATGTTGATAGGAACCCAAATCCCCAAGCCTCAATGGAGATACCCAAATCTTGGCATATATGGAAATTACACTACTTTTGAGGAATACTTAATAAATAACAAAAACAGACACCAAAGGACCATAATAGTTTCATGTCTTTGGAAACTCTGAATATAATCTTATAATCTTGGTGAAAGATCTTCAACATCTCCCATAAAGATCTTCCTTTTTTTTACCTAAAACATTTCTTTATATCTTTGGGAAAAAGAAAACATATAAAGGGTGAGCTCAAATGCTCAGTAAGGGTATGAAAGGAGAAAATAAAACAAACCATATACATATGAACTTCAAAACATGAGCATAATATATAAACATAAAAATATTTAGTAACGACGGAAAACATGGAAGTACATAAGGCATAGATCCTAATGGTTCATCAATAATTATAAAATTGCATGGGAATAAAACATGTAATTGTGGAAAACCATTATGAACATTATATGATTTACATAGTGGACAAGGAATTTCTACCAAGACCATCTTTGGGGAAAATGTCCCTTTCTGAATTGAGTTCACACATCTTTCCCGTCCCGTATCACTGAACCGGATTAACTTACAATTCCAGACATGTATATATCATGAGATATAAATCTTTACACAATGAATTGGAGGGAGATATAGGTCCCACCCATCTCATAATGAAATCATTATTTTGTGTGCCACAAAATCATAAATCATACATTATAGCATAACCCATGTTATAGAATGGGATTCTTAAACATCATGACATCACAACATAATCCATATAAAAATGGATATCATTTCATCATAGGAAAATTGAAACCATGTAAATCATAGAGACATTATACTTGAAACATGAAATAATTTCATCTTAGATGTAAAATAGTTTTTAAAAAACAATTGAAATGAATTATTGAGGAAAATATCATTTCTTATTCAAAATCATTTCTTTTCACAAAATGACATGTAATTTGAAAAGAAAATTATTTTTGTTGAAAATAGTAATGAAATATTGTAGAGTATGCTTAATGAAAATGAGGTGTTATAAAACCATAAAAATCGGTTCATTACATATAAGTTAAAAAGTCATTCTCCTCGTACTTTGGTCGGAAAAGTCAAAGAGTACCTTGTACGGTGAAAAAAAGAAAGAATCCTTCCATATGATGTGGTAAAAGTAAAAAATGGTTAAAAATGAAATTAAAATACATGGAAGAAAATTAAAAATTTTATGAAAACATTTTGAGAATATATGGACCTGGATAATAAACATAACCCCAGTAAATACTTACGAATAAACAATCTCAGATAAGAATGAGATTGGAATAATTATCCCCTACCATACGTCTGATATGCTTCGTATGTATCCGAACCTCATTTATAATGATTTCAATAATGTCATTGACTTATTAAAGAATCATATTAATTGTTATGATATCATATATGGATCACTTATGACTTTATATTACCCGTTATTTTGTAAATTCCATGTTAAAGCAGCGTTTTGGGTAAAATCGTTTCATTTATCGTACGTGTTTTGACTTGTTGTTCTTGATATTATTACTTATATCCTGATTTAAATTATTATAAAATGTAAAAAAATGATTTATATATATAATATATATTCAGAATATACATATATATATATGATAAATCGATAAATGGAAGGAAATACACCGTTCATGGAGACGGAAGGCCGTACGTACGCATGGATACTGTTTTCGTTTCCTGATTGAATTGAATGGAATTAAGTAGATTACATACATACATGTATATAAATAAATATAGTAACATTATTATGTCATATATTTCATTATTATTCACTATATATACTTTATAATCATTCATGAATGGTTAACATGGAAAATGAATCTCATCGCGTTGTGGAGACGATAGTCCGTACGTACGCACGAGCGATGATATAACTCCCATGATCATGGAATTGTATTGAATTATATGTATAATATTTCAGAATCAATATCACTTTACAATAATCACATATAGTTGTTTATTTACACCATTGTACCCATCCAAGTAAGGTGGTGGTGGAAAACAGATTACACCACGGCGTGGAGACGGTATTTCGTACGTACGTACGCGCGGTGATTTATTTTTCCGTAGGATGGATAGAAGGTGAAATGGGGTTGTTTTATATTTATCATAACATATCAGTATGTGAGTGATACTGATTTTATTACTTCATAATGAAACAACTAAATAAGAAGAAGTAGAAGAAGAAACAAACATGAAAGAGTCGGTAGAAGAGATTACCTCTTCCTCGACGCACCTCCATTAAACTTCTTCTTAGGAAAGTAGTCATGGTCTTTTGAGAAGACCAGAACCTCCATAATGTTGCGAAGGATGTGGAAAAATCAAATGGTCATGGGTTGGCAGAGCTTTAAGGCTCAAAAGGGTGTGAAGTTAAGAGGGAAGGGGTTCCCATTTTATAAGGGAGGAGAGGGGAAGCTTTGGAAAAACTTAAAAAAGTATTTTATAATAAAGTCATATTCGGTTTTTAATAGATCCAAATTGATTTATTTAAAAGATAAGGTGTATATGGGTCTACATCCTCTCAACCAACAATTTTTAGACAAGTTTAGTTTACTATTTTAACCTTATCTTTTAGATTTAACTCTAAGTTAAATAATATAACTTTTACAGTGTCTTTTTGTTTTCTTACACTATATGATTAATAGACTTACTATAAAAATCCTAAAGAACCCCAAGTGGTTAATTATTAATATATATATATTTATCTAATTCATTTGGAAAAACCATATATTTTTAGGAATAAAAGAACAATTAATAATATAATATTTGTTTTTAAAACTATTTTATGTCAATTTTGACACTATTTTGTACTTGATTTTTGTGAAACTCATAACTGCCTGGTTGGTTCGAAAAAAGTTAATTACATTAATACTAAAATATCATATAAATCTATTAAATTAGTTGAATTCATAAAAAGTCTAAAATTACATTTATTTTGGTATTTATAACATCATTTATATTAATATTTCATTAATAAGGTAATTACTACATCATCGTTGTGTCATAAATAAAATAACTTATTTGATGTCTAAAAATTATAAATAAAATAACATTATTTAAGAAATATTTTAAGATTTTTAATGAATATTTATTGTCTAATTTATCTTATTTATAACCCTACATTAAAAATGTTTTAGTTATTAAACATTTATTTTAACTATTTTAACTATTCTTGAAATAAAATAAAAATAAATTTCCTAATATAATCCAATTGGAACTAAAGGGTAATATTTTGTTCCTAAGGTTGTTTTTGGTCGAATTACACTTATCCAATAGAATTATGACATGCATTAGGGTAATAATAATATCATTTTCACCCTTAATTACACTATTTAACTTTAATCATGGTAAATAAAAGTAAAAAGTTACTATTCACCAAAAATTATTTTTATCTTATTGAACCAAATTTTACTCCTTGATATTAACCGTGTCTCTCAGGTTTTCGAAATTCCACCCACAGAAGTGGTAAAATTAAGTTTTATGTAAATTTTCAAATTATCCTAGTAGGTGGGTAAAAGACGGTGAAAAGTTCTATAAAATTTTTATATATCGAAAATTATTATAAAATGACTCAAATGAACTACATTGAACTTATATAGGTATTATTTATCAATTTTGACCTAAAATAAATTAAATTAAAATAACTAATAATTTAAATAAAAATTCAGTTTTTAAATAGTAACGAAGTGTTTTCACTATACATCCAAAATTGAAAGTTTTCAGAGAATTACCAAAAATTCACCCTAGGATAATTTTGATATTTCGAATCCAAAAATGAAGTCCATTTTGAAATATAAAATTTTTAAAATTTCAAGAAGTTGGTATTACTAGTAATAACATCTAGTTCATAATAATATTATAATAATATCTTGTTTAGTGAAACTCAGTATTGCGTACTACACACGCTATCGAGGAAGGTCTTGATTGCGTGTAATGCAAGCCAAGTCAGGGCTGCGTTTAGTGAAAGCTTTGTTTGGTGTTCTGTATAACATAATCAAAACTTATTTCATTTAAACATTAAACAAAATCTATACTTAAATTTTCATAGAATAATTTCCACAAAATGAACTTGAATTTGGGTGTAACACAAGCCAATAATTGTGTTGCGTATACTGCAAGCTAATACGGTGTTGTGTATAGTACAAGATAATCTTGGTGTAGTGTATAATAGAAGACATGAAAGAAAATATTATATCTCATAAAATCTCAAGGTGTTACATTCAACCCCACTTAAAATGAGTTTCTCCCTGGAAATTCGTCTGGCTTATAAATGGCTTACTACTTGAAAGTTTCTTTCATTGGAACCCACATCGTAAAAGGATACAAAAAATAATCTTTAAAAAAACAGAATTATGAAATGAAACAGTTACCCAAATTAACTAATCAATGGGTTTCCACATTGGATAACATAGGTTAAAATAAGGAAGAAAACTCTAACCATCAAGTTCCGATGTAGAGTGGTAGAGGACATGGCTTTGAAAAATCCAACAATCACAAAGCCATACATTTGTGATGATCTAAGGTACCATCTGATTAATTGGATATAAGGGATGTAGGACAACATTTTTGGTTTTCAAGATCATTTCCCTAAAGTTGAAGAATTTTAATTAGAAGAAATACTTACTTTATTTTGGTATAATATCATGGTTTTTCGTGTCATGAAAAATTTCCATTTCATCTATTAATGAAATGAAGTTGAATTTTTCATTCGAGAAGTGTTAGCAGATCATTTGATAGAATGATGGGCCATTCCATATTCCTCAAACAAAAGGTTAGAAAAAATTATCAAATATAAATAAGTCCATCTATTATGAGGTTAATCGTATATGATTCAAAAAATGGACTTATACTTCATCTATCATACCACTTAATAAAACAAGTTTCTACTAACGAGGGACTTCCTGTTGGCCAGTGGTAGGTGATAAAGGCCTGTCGCACTTCGGTTGTGGGTTCGATTCCCACAACCTTGTCCGACGCAACGGGTTTTCGCCCATTCATCGGGTAGTTCTTTTTCTAAAACTATACTATCATAACATTTCAGAAAAAAAATTATATCCTTAACCAATACTATATTATGTTCATTCAAACCTTTAGGCTTATCAAAAATACTTCTGTCTGATTACTAGAAATTTCATCTACTGATCATGTTAATTCCTTCATTTGTCGCCCATATATCATAAGATATATCTTGTTGGTCACATTCCAAACATATGAATACCGTAATAATGTATTCTTTTGAAACATAAATTACCATAGACCCTTAGAGAAAACATGAATTATGTCAAAATTTAACTCTTTAAACTTAACAAAATCACAAATAATCTGTATACTCAAATCATGAATCTCTTTGTCCTTTTATCAACCATGAGCTCTTGAATAATATCAAACAAATTATTTTCTCTTTATCCCTTCATTATGCGCATATCATCTTATTTCCAAAAAAATATCTGAATAACCTTTCATTGTTACTGGCACCATTCAAAATATACTTTCAAATACTTTAGGAAAATAAATAGTGAAAAAATCCTTAGATGTTTCTTTATTCCATAGTAACATTAAATTACCTATAAAACCCAACCCTTTATAAACATACAAATATTCCACTACCTTATTAAACCATTGACCATGATTCAACACTTCTTTCATCTCATATATCATTTGTATAATCCTCATCATCATCCACAGAAATACTACCCATATGACCATGCTGATTCTCTTCATGAGATTTTCCCTTAGGGCATTGGTTTGTATAATTCCCATACATTCCACATTTAAAACATCTAATCATTGTTTATGTCATAGAAATACCATTATCCTTCTCCATGGTGTTAACTGATCATTTTCCATTGCACTTACTGGATTTGTGACCTTCTTTTCCACACCCAAATCATATTCCTGTTCCTTTGAAACATTCTCCTTGATGCCTCTTCCCACATGATTTATATGAGTGAAATTGGACTTTCTTTCCTCTATAATCATCATGAAACTCCATCTTTCTCTTATTATATGAGTTAGGAAAATTACAAAAGGTGAGATTATTGATTATATTATGAGATTGATGATTTGGCATAATAACTATCTTTGGACATCCAAATCTCGTTCCATTTGGTTTCTCATAAATAATATCATTTGATTTCCCATCATATTCTCTATTAACATGAATCCTCCTATTTCCTACCATATCTTAAAACCCAAAAAGGATAGTATGAGGGGAAAAAATCATACTAGAAAAACAACATAATCCAGGGGGAGTAATTTCAATATCTAACATCTTATGTTTAATTCTATGATCATTATCATAATTCTAAGACTATAACCTATACATATACTTAACCTTAGAGACATCCCAAGACATACCTTAGAAATATCTCTAGAGATTTCAGTAAACTTTTTTCATCCTAGTTTCCAAAGGATGACTAAACCATTCCTATGATACTAACTGTAAAGACCCAAAGCTTGGAGTACATGGAGATTACATTACTTTTGTGGAATACATAATACATAACTAAAGCAGACACCAAAGAACAGTAATAGTTTAGTGTCTTTGGAAACATGGAATATAATCTTCCAATTTTAGTGAATGAACTTCAACATATCCCATAAATATCTTCCTTTTTTTAACCTAAAACCATTCTTTATATCCTGGGGAAAATAAAACATATAAAGGTTGAGCTCAAATGCATAGTAAGGGTAAGCATGGAGAAAATAAAACAAACCATATACATTTGAACTTCAAAACACGATCATAATATTTAAACATCAAAATCTTGAGATACGACATAAAACATGGAAGTTCGTAAGGCATAGATCATAATGGATCATCAATCATGAAAAATAGCATTGGAATAATGTATGTAATTGTGGAAAACCATTAAGCATGTGATATGATTTAAATAGTAAAAAATGCATTGTTGCCAAGACCATCTAAGTGGACAATGTCCATTTCTGAATCGAGTTCACTCCTCATTCCAGTCCTGTATCACTGAACTAGATTAACTTACTATTCCATCCATGTCTATATCATGAGATATAAATCTTTAACAAATGCATTGGAGGGAGATATAGGACCCACACATATCATAATGAAATTATTCTTTGTGTTCCACAAAATCATAAATCATACATCATAGCATAACCCATGTAATAGAATGGGATTATTAAAAATCATGGAATCATAACATAATCCATATAAAAAATGGATATCATTTCATCATAAAAAAAGTGAAACCATGTAAATCATAGAGACATTATACTTGAAACATGAAATAATTTCATCTTAGATGTAAAATAGTTCGGACAAAACACTTGAAATGAATTCTTGTGGAAAATATCCTTTCTTCATCAAAATCATTTTCCTTTCACAAAATGAAATGTAATTTTAAAAGACAAGGATTTTGTAGAGAGTATTCATGAAATCTTCTAGAGTAATGTTAAGGAAAATTAGGAATCATAAATCAGTAAAAACATGTTCATTCCATATAAGTTAAAAAACATTCTCCTCGTACTTTTTTCGGAAAAGTCAAAAAGTACCTAGTAAGATAAACAAAAGAAAGATTCCTTCCATATGATGTGGTAAAATTAAAAAAGAGTTAAAATGACATTAAACATACATGGAAGAAAATTAAACATTTCATGAAAACATTTTGAGAACATATGGATATGGATAATAATCATAACCCCAGTAAATACATACGAATAAACAATCTCAGATAAGAATGAGATTGGAATAATTATCCCTTAACTTACATCTGATATGCTTCGTATGTATCTGAAACTCCTTTATAATGATTTAAATAATGTTATTGACTTCTAACAGAATCATATTCATTATTATGATATCTTATATGGTTCACTTGTGACATTATATTACCCATTTTTTTTAAATTCGATGTTAAAGAAGCATTTTGGGTAAAATAGATTCATTTATCGTACGTGTTTCGACATGTTGTTCTTGATATTATTACTTATATCCTGATTTACATAATCAAAAAATCTAATAAAATTATTCATATATATAATATATATTCAGAATATAAATATACATATGATAGATCTATAAATGGAATGAAATACACCGTTCATGGAGACGGTAGGTCGTATGTACGCATTAACGATGTTTTCGTTTCCTTATTGAATTGAATGGAATTAAGTAGATGAAATACATATATATATATATATATATATGAATAAATCCAGTATCATTATTATGTCATATATTTCATTATTATTCATTATATATACTTTATAATCATTCATTAATGGTTAACATGGATAATTAATCTCATAGCATTGTGGAGACGGTAGTCTGTACGTACGCACGAGCGATGATATCATTCCAATGATCGTGGAATTGTATTGAAGTGTATAAAAGTTATTTTAGAATCAATATCACTTTACAATTATCATATATAGTAGTTTATTTACACCACTATACCCATCCATGTATGATTGTGGTGGAAAATAGATTACACCACGGCATGGAGACGGTATTCCGTACGTATGCACGCGTGATGATTTTGTTTTCCATAGGATGGATAGAAGGTGAAATGGGGTTGTTTTATATTTATAATAACATATCAATATTTTAGTGATACTAATGTTTTTACTTCATAATGAAAAAACTAAATAAGAGGAAGTAGAAGAAGAACGAACCTGGAAAGAGTCGGTAGAAGAGATTACCTTTTCCTCGACGCACCTCCTTTAAAATTTTTCTTAGTAAAGTAGATTAGGTATTTTGAGAAGACCAGAACCTCCAGAATTTTTTTTAGGTAAGTGGAGAAGAAAAATGGTCAGGGTTTGGCCGAGCTTCAAAGCTCAAAATGGTGTGAAGAGAAGAGGGAAGGGGTGCCCTTTTTATAAGGGAGGAGAGGGGCACCTTTGAAAAAACAAAAAATACTATTTTATAATAAAGTCATATTTGGTTTTTAATAGATACAAATTGATTTATTTAGAAGATACGGTAGGGATGGGTAGAAATCCACTCAACCAATAGGTTTTAGACAAGTTTAGGTAACTAATTCAAACTTATCTTTTAGTTTTAACTCTAAGTTTAATAATTTAACTTTTACCATGTCTTTTTGTTTTCTTACACTATAGGATTAATAAACATACTATAACCAGCCAAAACAACCCCAAGTATTTCATTATTAATATATATTTCCTTATATAAGTCATTTGGTCGAATCTTATATTTTTTATAATAAAATAACAATTAATAAAATAATATTTTTTATAAAACTATTTTATGTCAATTTTGACACTATTTGGTATTTGATTTTTGTCAAAATCATAACAGCGTGTTTAGTTGGAAAAAAGGTATTTAAATCAATACTAACATGTCATATTCAGCAATTAAATTAAATTAATTTATAAAAAGTCTAAAATTGCATTTATTTGGGTATTTATAACATCAATTATGCTAATATTTCATTAGTAAGGTAATTACTACTTCATCATTGTGGCATAAATAAATTAACTTATTTAATGTCTAAAAATTATAAATAAAATACAATTATGTAAGAAATTATTTTATCTTTCTATGGAATATTTATAGTCTAATTTATCTTATGTATTACCCTATATTAAAAATGTTTTATTTATTAAACATTGATTTTAACTATTTTAACTATTCTTTAAATAAAATAATAATAAATGTCCTAATACAATCCATGTGTACCTAAAGGGTAATATTTTATTCCTAAGGTTGTTTTTGGTCGAATTACACTTATCCAAAAGAATTATGACATGTGTTAGGGTAATAATAATATCATTTTTACCCTTAATTACTCTATTTACTTTTAACCGTAGTAAATAAAAGTAAAAAGTTACTATTCTCAAAAAATTATTTCTATCTTATTGAACCACATTTTAGTCCTTGATATTAAACATGCCTCTTGGATTTTCGAAATTCCACTCACAGAAGTGGTAAAACTATGTTTTATGTAAATTTTCAAATTCTCCTAAGAGGTGGGTAAAAGACGGTGAAAAGTTCAAATAAATTTATATATATATAAAATTAATATAAATGGACTCAAATTAATTACATTGAACTTATATATGTATTATGTATCAATTTTGACCTAAATTAAATTTAAATAAAATAAATTATTATTTAAATAAAAAGTCGGTTTTTAAATAGTAACCTAGTGTTTTCACTATTCATCAAAAATTGAATGTTTTCAGAAAAATACCAAAAATTCACCCTAGGCTAATTTTGATATTTCAAATCCAAAAATGAAGTCCATTTTGAGTGATAAAATTTATAAAATATCATAAATTGGTTATTACTATTCATAATGACTAGTTCATCATAATATTATAATAATATATTGTTTAGTGAAACTCAGTATTGCGTACTACACACGCTATCAAGGAAGGTCTTGATTGAGTGAAATGCAATCCAAGTCAGGGATGCGTGTAGTGAATGCTCTATTTGGTGTTGCGTATAACATAATCCAAACTTATTTCGTTTATACATTAAACAAAATCTATACTTAATGTTGCGCAGAATAATTTCCACAAAACGAACTTGAATTTGTGTGTAACACAAGCTAAGAATAGTGTTGCGTATACTGCAAGCTAAAACGGTGTTGGGTATAGTAAAATCTAATCTTGGTGTAGTTTATAGTAGAAGACATCAAAGAAAATAATATATCTCCTAAAATCTCAAGTTGTTACACTAAAGACCAAACCTTAGAGATTCATCACTCCAAAACCAACATGGAGTGGAATGATGGAACACATCGTCAGAGTGCAGCCACAGTGACCTCGAGAAAACCCGAAAACCTTCACTTAGGTGAAAGCAAGAAGCAGGGTTGACAGGAAATGCTGGAGTGGACAAGCTATGAAGTAGATCTAGAATAATATCATATGGATAATCCATGAAAGGAGCATTATATGGGAGGACATAGGGGGAGAAGAATCTGAGAGTGAAGAATGTTTCAGGAGGAAACCCTAAGACCATGAGTGATGTGAGTGAGAGCGAGATGGAGAGGAAATCTAGTGCCATTCAAATCCATGTGATCCCACCAATCGAAGATTCATCATATGTCTCAACATAATTTCTCCATAACTCTGGTAATTCTTCAATTAGTGGATTAAAGTAAACATAAATATAATTTCTAGTTAGTTTCCTCCATGAATAAAAATTTAAATGATAAATTACCTTTTTTGTATAAAAATCCTCAGAGGTATATTTTATGTGATCAGACAATTGGCCAAATGATATAATTGGTGCTCAAAGACCCCCAATTGGTTAAATACTTCGAAAACTGATCCCAATCACCAATTCCTAGAATCAGTTGAAAAAAAAAGATGTAATGAATCATATTCATCTAGTGCTTCTAAATGTTTAAAATTTCACATTAATCCATCATTGTTATTATCCATAGAATTCAACTTCATTTTTAAGTGGTTTTCAATGAAATGGATAATGTTTTTTACTGGTTTTTAAAGGGTGGTAATTCCAAAAAGATATAGGTATATTATTTTTATTCTTCATTATAGTATTATGTTGATTCAGACATCCAAAATCACCCATTTAATTCCATCTATAAGAAGAATTTTTTTAATCATGTTTACTTGAATCATCTCCCTAGTAAAGCATACAATCATTGAGACATGAAAGTATATTTGTATATTTCAAACCAAGCTTGTTAACAACATTATTAATATCATAAAAGGACACATGTATCTTATATTTAGGAAATGCATTATGGAAAAAATCTACTATCAAGGACATCTCCTTATTTGTAATTATGTATAGGAATTTCATATAGTTGAGCTTCAGTAGAAAATAATGTATTGAATATTTCATACATCCACCATACAACTCTTAATTTATATCATCAACTAAATCATGAAACATGGTTTTCCGATTATTGAATATATCAATTTCATTATTTTCTATATAATCAAGAGGAGGATCCAATGATATGTTACAATCATGATCTTGTTGTCATATAATTTCAAAAAACATAACTTGTCATGTTTCTATTTATAGCACCCTCAACTAGATGTTCTAATAAATTTTTATATTTATAATGTTGTCTTTTAATTCCAAAATCAAAATTTATAAGGTTTTAAATTATTTTTTCATTATTGACGATGTTGGGAGCTCATTCTATTGATTGGCAATACTTCTCAATCTTATTGTAACATTCGATTCAGAAGGTCAAATCCAAAAAAATTGAGCAAGGAATGACTTAAATATCATGTTTTCATAAACATCATGTCTTTCAAACATCTTCTAAATTTACATTTCTTACATGGAATCTTATTTTACATCAATGAATTTAAAGGAAATTGAAAAATCTAAAAAATCATTTGAACTCGTATCATACTGAGTTGTGTTCGTAGGTAATGTGATTAAGATTTTTTCTTTATATATCATAATGAACCTAAGAATTGTAAAAAAAATGAAAACACATAGATCTTAATAATTATGTAAAGGTAAATTGATGTCTAAAAAAACACAACCGGAGTAGTTATAAGAATATTTATATTTGTACTAAAATGCTCAGAGTAAAAAATGGAAATCAATTGTGGATTGAATTTTGTAAAATTAAAGTAAGGAAAATACTATAAAATAATTAAGAAACACATAAATATATTTCTATAAAATTCATCCTCTCATGGGATCATAACCATCCTTGTTTATAACTAGTCCCATAAAGCTCAAGAGGGTCTCACATTTATAAAGACACTTTTATTAAAGTGTCAATCATGATTTCCAAAAGATATTGTGGAAAAAATCACTTCTTATAAAATATCAAAACGAAATTTTAAATGATCATTTATCAAACTAAGCATTTAAAACGAATTTTAAAATCTAACTATTTCCCTAAAATCACTTTTGAAGGGAAGACACCCCTCTTTAAAGGATGTCAATTACTGTCAAGCAACCATTTTTGAAGATAGATATTTCACCATTTTAATGCATTTCAAGCCACCACGAGACTATGGTCTCAAGAAGATTTTAGAACATATTAATTTTCAATTAAATTCAATTCCAAAAACATGCCTCAAAAACAACACAAACACATTTTAAAGAAGAAATGGTGTCGAACTCCCCTTTTAATAGATAATTACCACTAGAAAAGCCAATTGTATTTTTAATAACAAATTGGAATGTGACCAAGTTCATTTACATGTCTCTAAAACATTTGATACCATTTAAAGAAAAAATGGGTTTATAGTACCAAAATATTCCATGAGGAACCACTTTCAATATGTCCACTTGACTATTTTCACAAGATCTAATATCGCAGCATGATTATTCGAAGAACAAAATCAATTTTTAAATCATTTGTATCAAAAAAAATTATTTTAAAATAAAAAAATCATTTAAAATCATCCAAAAAATATAATGAATTAATTATAATGTATTTCTATTGATATTCCTCCCCTATGTTACAAGGAATCCTCTCAAATCTATCATCATTTATGGTGAATACAAAATCGAGATAGAAAAAACCACCTCTACTAATACAACCAAAATACAAATAATTATAAATTCCAAAAACCTTAATCCAAACCTAGTAAATTTTTGGGGGTTTTATGAGTAAGATAAATTTATTTATAAAGAATAGTAAGAAGGGAGGAGAAGAAAATAGGAAGAAATGAGGGATTACAAGTATTTGATATCCAAGGGAGAATGGGAGTCGTGGGAGAAGTGGTTGTAGGGGGTATGGTGGGTATGGATCATGGGAGAAGGGGAAGTAGGTAGTGAGGGTGAGGTATTAGTCTTAGGGGTGTAGGGGAAACTGAAGCACTAGCTCGGGTTCAGGCTTGGGATTAGGTGGCATAGGGGGAACTAATGCATCAGTGAACGATTATGGGGATTGAGGGGAACTGGAGCGCCAATGATAGGGGAAAGGAAGACGTGGAAGGGGCCCTGGTGGGGGGGGGGGGAGGTTCTTGGGGTAGAGTGTGTTTAGGTAGAAGAGTGTTTTTATAATAAATGGATATTATTTGGGGATGATATTTGTAAAATTTCAACTATTTATTTCAATTTTTTGTGGTGGTTTATTGGAACATCGATAATATACCTCCACTGAACTTCAAATTTGTAATTTGTGTTGGAGGATTCTAATATTTGAACTCCCTTGTTAGGTTAAACATACACAGAATAGACCACATAGGATTTCTCTTAATAAACATCATGATGCAGCTAAAATTCTCACAAAATGGGTCATTATCCTTAACAATCAAAACGAATGGAGTTTCTGGTTCTTCTACCTTTGGTAGATTATAATAAATTTCATCATGTCACCCTTGAATAAAAATATAGTCTTGTCTGTATCCCTCTATAATTCAAAACAAAATTCTCATGGAACACCTCATATAGTTTCCAGAGCTACTTAACGAGGGTTTACAACTATCCATGTCAAGAAAATCCCCATACACATTCCCAATTCACATAACAACACCACATTATCTACCCCATCCATCCCAAACTAGGTCCAATGGATAACTCAAGATAAAATAGTATTACAAGTTACAATATTTTTCATTTACCACCATTTTAATAAATAAAATTAACATAATTCAATTTATAATAGCACCATACTATCTGTTACAACGTTTTTAAGAACCATAAAAGATTAAAAAAATTATTTTGTTACTCATATCCCAATTTCTCATTTTCCATGAAACAAAAACAATTGATTTTCTATGTGTTCCTAATATGATTCATGTCACATAAATCACTATGTTCCAAAAATGATTCATGTATACACAATCTTTTGATATATGGTACCATGAGTAAAATCTCATAAATAAGTATCAACACCTGATAACTGATTCAAAAAAGGTGAAATAACATCATAATGAAATAAGAAAACATAAAAATAATAATCACACCCCAAATAACATGAGTTTACCCTCGCATATGGTTTAGATACTCCCATACATGAGCTCATTACCAAGACCTCAAAAACAATAGTCTCCTACCATTATTTTCCAAATAGACTAAAAATAGAAAATAATTTCTCTGAAACAAATTTGTAATGTCCTAGTCTGAATCATACTAACTAGTAGCCAGACCAGTTGTCCACATATCGTTGGGATCACCTCCTCATATGAGAGAGTCTTTCAATTAGTAGTGAGGGTTTGATGTGGAATTTCGGGATACTATACCATATTTACTAGAGTAATTAAATAGTAGAAATAATATAAAATAATAATAAACAGTATCCCACAAAAACCATCCACTATATGAAAGTATCCAAAAAAACTAGGTAAGTGACCACAAACAAATATAGTAAACATTCCTTGTCACTATAGTGTTATGTGTAAATGGAAACCCAAAATAAATAACCTACAAAAAATCCTAAAAAAAATTCCCAACATCATGCACATACCCCTCATTCATTCTCTTTCCCAAGTCCCAACTCAACTATCAATCACAATGCTTTTTTGCTTATCTAAGCCTGTAACCATGTCATCAGATTGGGTACCAGTGGTGACTAAATGAATATTCAGTCTAAAATAGTGTATATATTTGTAAAAGGAATAATATATTGGGAAATAATGAAAATATGTTTCAAAAATAAGTATTATTCAATTATCCTCATTATCTCTCGAGTTAAAATTAACACATGAGAAAATCAAACATACGTTGACCCATGAAAGTCATCTAAACCATATATTATAGGGGTCACATATTTAAAACCAAGGACATTGGTACAATTAACCTAAATATATATAAAAAGATCTATGTATGAAAATTGAAATCAACAATGTGGAGATCCACACCGATAATCAGAAACCAAGGGCCATAGAGCATCATGTCCAACAATCCTAATTAATTATGTGGAGCACTATGTCTAAAATCCTAAACCATGGGTGTGGGAACTCATTCCCATCACATTCAACCATTCCATCCACAAATAATCTTCAAGGTCTAATACATGTGACTTTTTCATACATTAAAAAAAGTGTGTACCTTTTTCCATGTTTAATATTTCTCATTTTTCATTACATTTAACACATTTTTAATTCAATTTTTAAATTAATCAATTTCACCATTCATTCATATAGCCTCACCATAAAATGACCTTTAAAAAAATTCAATAACTTAACCAAGACCCTGTTTAACCATTTCTATTTATTACCTTTATCATTCCATAAACCATTTAATTTCTAAATAAATCCAGATAACTCTTTATGCCATGCTAATAATACAAACAACAATTCAAACTAGGTTAATCTCAAAATGACCTATTGCACTACTTATAACCCCATTAAAACATTAAAAATGAATTTTACCACCACATAGGTGGCCATATGTCTATTCTCATAGTCATCAATGGACCCGAAAGGATCTATGAAGGGTCTAAAACCCCAATTATAGTTGCAATATATTTTTCATAAACATGGAATTAAATGCATGGTTAATCAGTACCATTAATCATACGATGTAAATAAGAAAAATGATGATATTATAGGAAATATAAATTAAACCTACCACATTTGGTTTATAGAAAACCACACATCCAACACCATCCATCGATTCATGCCTAAACTAATGTGACCATAATTGAAAAGAACTTCCCTGAAATAGGACTCATGAGACATAGAAGAAGATGAATAACCAAGTTGTGACTCACCCATAAAATAAACTAAAACAGACTTATATACTAACAAAATAATTTAAATCCCAATAAAATAAACTCCATCCACCCATTAATCAAAGGCGAAACACCCTTGGAAGAGGAGGAAAAGTTTGGATTTCACCCGAGGTGGTTGGGAAGGAAATGATAGATAGCTTTTAGGGATATATATATAATCTGAGGATAGAAAATCCTAAAATTTACTCTTTTAATGAGATGTATAATTCATCCACATGGCTATCCAAAGCATGTTATAAATATGAGACATCCTCTATATAAGGAATACATAGGTTTTACTATCTCATGGTCCACCTGAATGACTTGAATACCTGTTTGTAATCCATGGAAACAACTCTAGACCAATTTTGAATGGTTTCTAGGACCCCTTGTATGGTTTGTAAAACTATTCGCCCCCTTTAACCATGTCACATTTTTATGGTGCACGTTCGACACTAACGATGAATCGACCATGTTCCTTGCACTATATCCACCATTTTTCAGGTTTTTTCAGTCTCAGTCCCCTTAGATGCTCCTAATACCTTTCCTACTTCTGAAATTCATTCCACAAGTCCTTTTAAATGATTATAACCAAAATTTATAAAATAAATATACCTCATCAGAGTGTTAGGATCTTACATGCACACTCAAACTCTATGGAAAAACCATATCACAATTTTCCACTTATTACAAGTTCCTAGGAAAGTACCTACAAAGGAATGGTAATAAAACATTATAGGGTAGAGATAAAAAAAGGTAAACATATCATGTTATCATGAAAACTTAATAGAAACAAACAAATACATGTGACCACAATCCGATATGAATTAACAAGATACATAAGCATACTCATGGAATCAGTACATAAACATGGAACCATGAGGTACACACATATACACATGTGATCTATACATCAAACATGGTCTTCTTAGATAAACATCCACACATATGTGATATATATATATATATATATCAAACATGATTTGATGGGATACACATGCACACACATGAGATAATACATCATAAATGGTTTCATGTGATACACACTAACACACATGTGATCAATACATCAAACATGGTCTCACGGGCCACACACACTTGTGATAAATACAAAAAAATGTTATAATGGGCTACACACACTCACACCCACATGTGAGAAATAAATCAAAAATGCTCTCATGGGACACACACACACATTTGATCAATACATCAAACATGGTATTACATGCTCTAGGTATCATGTAGAAAAAATGTCACACTAGGGGTCCATATAATCTAAGGAACTCATTTATAATCAAGACTAGGACATCTATGGTTGACATCGTTGTAGTTTTTTAGAGTATTTCATGGACCTTTGCACTTTTTTCTATTTCATTAGCCACTTTTCCATTAATTTTTTAAGACTTCAGGATAATTAACTTTTTAAGAATTACATGTACATTACTAAACAATTATGAAATAGTGGTCATTAACTTAATGTCGAAAACCTCATATCACATACCAATAAACTATTATATACCAATAAAACATGAATAATACCATATGGCAGAGTATACAGGACCTCCTACAATAATAAAGTCCCAACTCCCATAAAAAAACTCTTCTACTTTTCCTAAGTCCATCAGAGTCCATTTATCCTCTATCAATCAACACAAGGTTCTAAATCATCATAATCATTCCAAAATAATTATTTATAACTAAATTATAATTAACTAAATGATTAGGGTAATATTCTAAAAAATGAACAAATAAATACCTTCTAAATGAGTCACTGGATATCACTGCCTAGTCTGAACCATGATCAACAACCCATGGATAGTGTGTAACAGAACTCTAACAATATTCCATGTGAAATCCTTGAATCTCTTTAATAAAATAAAATAAAATATTTTATTATTAAATTTTAACCACTATAATAACTCAACCATATGATATACCATATTTTCAGTATCTTTCAACAAACTATAGGTCATTCCTGATGCAGTCCTAAATCTAAGGTATGCCAAATCCACAAATCAATTCCATGACACGATAGTAGATTTACCTCTATATGACTGAAAATAATATGAGATTGTACCAAGGGTAATAACATCAATGAAATTAAAATAAATGATATTAATTAATAACCACCTATTATCCTTTATCCATTTAAATCAAAATCCTATAATTCTCATAACATTCTATCATGATCCAGTAGAATTATTATCCTTATCAATAATTGAGATCTAGAAATTGATCATTCAATGATCAAGATAACAAAAGATAATATGATTCAAATATAATTGATATTCTAAAGGATAACATGGTCTAAAAAGTACCAAGAATAATAACCCATGATGAATGACATAGTGATCCACATACACATGAGGCAGAAGGAGGACAAGATGGATGTAGAATGAATGATCAAGTCTGGATTAACCAATGGATCTAAAATAGATCTATCCATCTTCAAAGGGATCTCATAGAGGGAGGACATAAGGAATTATTGAATGAATACACTATAAATATTTTATCAAATATAATTAATTGTGAAGGGGGACAGTTACCCAATAGATCTAGAAGGCCCTTAGCAAAGTACTACCCAGTGCACCCCAAAAACCAAATAGTATAGGATCCTTGATTGGCCATTGAATCTTCATACGTATTAGCGCTCTTGAAAACCCCACCAGCTAGATGGTGGGGGCTATCGGCTAACATGTAGTGGCAGTACCATCATAATCTACTTTGGTATTCCATCAATGGAAACGTGAGCTTCGAGTCACCCAACAATCCTTATGGTAATTGTAAAAACACCTCTTTAAAATGTTCATATAGACATTATTGTAGTTCAAAACCATGTTCCCTGAATAGTTCACCCACTTTACCAAATGTTATAATTCCCTCCAATTTCATACCACATAATGGTGCATGCCATTATATTATTCCCACTATATCTCTTAAAATCCTCATGATGCAATAGTAGGACATGAATACTATATTTATATATGACCTAATTTTTTTTCATAAGTAGTTCTATGTATTTAATCCCTGAAAACAAACACACTACCTTAGGGGTACAATCATATTTGATTTCCCTTCACACTCTTAAAATGTGATTCTAGGAAGAAAACACTAAAACACATTCACTAATATCTTTGTTATCTAATATTGATACTAAAATCAATACCTCAGTCTAACTCTATAAGATATGGTGTCTTTAACCAATTCCTCCCAATGAGTCACTATTCCCCCCACTATAGGAATCACCATATAAAACAAGATTCCAGTAGTAAAATGACATTTCTAGTGTGGTTTGGTTCCATCGTTCCAAATCAAATGAAAAATATGTGTTAATATTAAATAATAAAACCTCCTTACTAGTTTCTAGACATGACAACTAGTCTCTACTAACCAATGCAACCCATTATTTATGACCATTTATGAAAGGCCCTTATTAATCCTTATCACCTCACTTGAACCTAATTCAATGAGATTGATACAGTTCTAACACATTGAATTTAGGTTCAGGAGGAACAATAGTCAGCTCCATCAAATAAAATATCAATTAAAATTACCCATCCTTAATGACCCAATCTCCACGAAGACACCGATTATAATTCCTTAAACCTTCTAAGAATTATTATTTTGATAGAACATTCTTACCAAAATCTAAACCAAATTTGAAGGAAATTATTCCCTGGTTGGTTCACCATCCACTCATTCCAGTTATAAGCCTCTCATCCATATAAAAAGTGTCAATTATCTGACTATCTCCTCATTCATATTGACTTCTTCTAGGTATAAACCCAATATTTTGTCTCCATCTACTAATACATATGAATCATACATTCATATTTGATAATGTTACTAGAAACTCTTGAGTCCACCATAAATTTGTCTGCTAGGCTCATAAAACCATTCAATGGTCAGACATACATAGAACCACAACCCATCCCATGATAGGGTTATTCAACATAAATTAGATTGATTTCCCCACCATATTAGTATCATTTTTGATTCCTTGCAATTAATACATCAATATGCATGGATATTAAATAGTCCATCACCATATTAAAGGACTAAATGAGACCCTATATTCACACCTAATTTTCATGAAGCAAAAAATTCTTGGTTCACACAAATAATTCACTGAATGTAGTCCACTACATCCATAGATCCATTCTTGATATGCATAGCTTCCTTTAGTAGTCCATGTGTTGTTTATGAATTCCACCACAGATGGGTCTCATCTCCTCACACAAGACACCACACCAAACCAGAGCACCTCCATTGACAATAAATCTAATTTTATCCACACAATAGTACCCCAATCCATTGCAAATTTCATATCCATTAACAGAGGATTATCTAGACACATCATCCTGAAGTCTTCCAAGACCTAAAAGATTTATGAAAAATGCATTTCTTAATAATTGAAAATTTGAATCTAAACCCAATTCATCAGTGGCATACCACTACCAACTATCCTAGGTTAATCATCATATCTCAAAAAATTCACAATCGTACAGTCACCACCCAACTACCATTAGTTCAACCAAGCTCACACAACCACTACCTTAATTACCATACATCAATGATTTTCTAGTGAGGCTTGGAAAAATAATTATTTAACACCAAAAAATTGATTTTTAAAAGATTCATGGACGTTCGATCTTTTACCCTTATGACTCTCCAACTCTCTACACACAACAAGGTTCCAAATGACCAAAACATAAGCACCTTTAGTAATCCTAATTAATTATTTCATCACATTTACACTGAGATTTATCACACACCCCAAATGACATGGGTTTTATTTCTAGTCATTGATAAACCACCCATGCACCAACCATCCAAGGTATAACCACCTTGGATCTTCATTTTTCTTCCACTGACAGTCATACAAGAAATTAATAGGCTATGAACCCCCTGGTCCCATTCTTGATTTCGCATGAAACAAAGTGATCCAAAACCCAACTTTGTATCATGAGTAATACAACTCAAGTTTCTCCACACACTAAGGTTGCATGAAAATTTCAAATCCCCCCCCTCAAATACTTCTAAGGTTCATTTACATTAACAAGGAATTTTAGTCAATGAAGACTACCCAAAGGCATTATCCTTGATTCTCCCATGACAATTAATATCCCCACTCATATTACCTTTACATAGCATGATACACCGGCTCACTAGAAACTAGAGGTTCATTTATAAGGCCACAAGGTCCTACACATAACCTAAAACAGGGTCTCACTATGTCTCATAACTCATGGAATGTCATATATTAACATCTCTACAGACATTACATGACATATTTACCATTAGAAAATCCATGTAGAGGGCCTATATATGTCATGTTTGGTTAATTATAATTTCACATGGTTTTATATGGATAACTCCACATATGCTATAGTTGGATCCTATATTAAACATACCTATAATTTCTACTCATTTAAGAGTAATAATGAATAAATTAATTCATAAAAACAACATAATAATTTTCAATTCACTATCTGAACATAGTGGGAATACGTCATCATCTTCACCATCATCACCAACATCATTGTCGCCTGGGCACACAACATCGTATTTTTTCCTGGACTTTTATCGAATGTATTCAAGCATAAAGATTCAACTATGTATAATTTCACAAAAAAAAAATCATACATGTAAAGATATTAAAATTTGTTAACACTAATGTAGATGATTCCTCCATAGTTAGTACAATCACACCAGAGCAGCATATATGTCATTTACATGCAATATATAATTCATGTGGTTCCTCTTTCTGATATGGCCAAGTTCAAAATCATTATGAAATCATAATCCTCAAAATTCATCTGCATCATAAAATGTGAAATCATATGATAATATCAGAAAAAACCAATAAAATCAATCTCATTCCCTAAAAACCTAGATTTTCCTTGAGAAAGGTGTTTGTGATGTGCCAGATCTAGTTTTATCACAAGCTATGACACATTCCAATATCACATGTATACCAACACCCCAAATCATGAAAAAAGACACCATTGATACCATTTTGGAATATCATAACCTGATTCACCAGGTTTGAAATGGAGTGATACATGAACTCAGACACACAACCACATATGCCAGAGGCTTCCGAATAACAACGAGTTTAAAAGGTGAAATTATATGGAGACTATACCCTCAATCATAGAAGAAAGTAATAGAAAAATACCCTAACATGAAATATTATCAAATAATTTTTTTAGAATCCAATGAACATTAAATATTTATATAATGATTGCAGAAAAACCACACCCAAAAGGTTATACTAGTACAAGACACTAATCTACTACCATATAATCTAATACACAATATAAAAAAATGATAATAGTATATAGTGGATCTATATCCAACTACAAGCCTCACCTAGTCTATAGAATTGTAGGGATCTATCGTAATTAATTATCAAACTCGATCCCCAACCAAATCCATACCTGCAATAACTGAGGGCTTCATACGTACCCATGTTCCATGGCTTCATTATTAGGGATTGATTACATCTCAATAGGGAACCAACAATGAATTCGAGTACTTAATATAAAGATATAGTGTATGTTAAAATGATGATATCAAAATAATTAAAGAAATTTATACAATAATTGGAAAAACATATCATATAATAACCAAATCAAAAGTAAGAAATGATAGCCATATATTGAGTAGTTATGGTCCTAACAATCCACCATGAACATCGATTGCGAAGGAACCCAGGGAGTAGCGGAAACATGAATGAGACACAATTTAACATTTTGGGTTTGGATACATGTTAAAAAATTTTGAATATACAAAAAACATTTCTCATATTTCTAAAAGGATCGCATGTAATTTAATATAGTCATGAAAAATAAAAACCAAATGAAATATTAAAAAGGTACCTCATTCATTTATAGTTTCTGGTTTTATTCACTCAGAGTTTATGTGTCTATGATGTAAGACACCTAACCAGACACCCTCTAGTATTCTAAACAGAGGCCAAAATCTAGGATCATCATTCTACATTTCATGGGTACTAATGCGGAAAATCCAAGAACTTTATGGTGTCCATTTGATCTCTTGAAAAGTGGAAACTAGTTCGAGAGAATGAGATAGATAAGAAATTGATCATCCTTCAGCATCTCTCTATAAGAACCTAAGAGGATAGTAGAAGTGATATTATCTATCTAAATTCGTTCAAATGGTTGAGATTCAAATTCAATATGATAAAATGAGGTTAAATACTTAGGTTTTACTTTCCAAAATTTCACTTTAGTCCCTAGAAAGTAATAATATTCATTTTAGTAATTTTATCATATATATTACTTAATAAACTTTTCATAAATGTCAAATATATTTTATCACCAACTATTAACACAGTAAAATGTTTAGTGATAAAATATAAAACATTAAATCAACCATAATCTCTCAAAATAATTTAATAAACCACGAACATCCAATGATCGTTCGAAAAATAATATTTTTCTTGTATTCAAATTTTTTATCAAACAACATGTGAATACAATGAGAAAGAAATTATGTCCTAATTATTGTAAACATGAATAATATAATTGAATTATTTTTAATTGCATCTAGTTAATCTCAGACATTGAGTGACCCTGGTATGTCAGGCCTTGTCTTTCCTAAATTACTATTCATTATATTATGTGGATGTTTTGGATACACTTAGTGAGTGAAACTATAGGTACTTATCTCAATATCAATATGTCCAACCCATATAAAAAGGGTTTAATATAGAAATGCATCATATCCCCTAATGAGATATGGAATTTCATAGCACTAACTTCCTCTTGCAAACACTTACTTTGTAATATAATCTATTTGTTTGAAGATATCTCATTATGTAAGATTCAAACATATGTCATTATCCATTTGTTTCTTTATATATTTCATGACCTTACAATTCTGGATTACCTTCTTGTATCATGGATAGGTATTTATGAAGGTACTACCATCCTTGTTAACCTCAGCCAATGAGTTATCTCTTCCACAAACTAGAAGTGAAAAAATCTATGTTGATCATTCAACCAATGCCATACCACCAATACCACACTAAAGAAAAACTACCTCGCCATGATTTTCATTATCATTTTATTTTCCATGCATCAATGTATGTGATCAAATGGCATAGACTAATAATAATATCAACTCCAAATACCAATACAAATGTTCTTAGATTGGAACAACCAATGTAACACCCCGAGATTTTATGAAAAATATTCTTTTAAATGTCTTGTGTTGTATTCTACACCAAGATTACCTTGCGCTATACGCAACACCGTATTAGCTTGTAGTATACACAACACTATTCTTGGATCGTGTTACACACAATTTTGATAATAGTTATTCTACGCAACATTGAGTATAATTATATATATATATTCAATGTATAAATGAAATATGGTTGGATTCTATTATACAAAACAACGAAGTATTCTTTCACAACACGCAACCCTGACTTGGCTTTCATTACACGTAATCGCGACCTTCCTCGATAGCGTGTGTTGTACGCAATACCAGGTATTAATAAACAACGATATATTATTATAATATTGTCATGAACTAACCGTTATGAATAGTATTAACTAAATTTTGAATTTTATAACATTATTATTCATCATACACATTTTCTAGAACATGGTATAAGAACAAAATAAAATTTTCAGGTAAAATAAGTATTTTTCAAAAAATGCAGTTTTGCCACCTTTTGATGGCGCACCCACTTTAAATCTAGTTTTTGACATGTTTATATATTCAATTTGACAAAATAAAATTATTCTTTTGAATCATTATATAAAAATTTACATGAGATAATGTTTTGATATTTTTCGGATAACTTTCATATTTTAATGAATAGTAAAAACACGCTATATTTTAATTAAAAACAACTTTTTTCATCGTAATATCTTTTGTGGTTAAATTATAATATTGAATGGTTTTAAAGTATAAATATAATATATTTTTACCATTTAATATAATGTATGTCATTAGTATTGATTTTACCTTGAATTCGTAGGTTAAAACAATTCAATCTTTTGCAATGTTTTAATGAAAAACCCATTTTCTTTCTACAACAGGATTAATTTTAATTTAATTTCTTCATCTTTCTTGTATTGAATTTGGAAAAATGGATTCAATATTTGGAATCAGTGGGTCCAAATTATGTTAATAAGCTACTTTTTATTTTTGGGCATTGTGAATAGTAACTACGGTAAATTTTATTTACTATAGTTAAAGGTAAATCTGGTAATTAAGGGTAAATATAAGATTATAAAATTACCCTAACACTTGGAAAAATCCAATTGGATGTCTAAAAGTAGACCCATATAACCTAAGGGTCGGATTAGATTCATTTTATGGACTTTTTTCTATGAAAATAATTGAATTATTATTAAAACCAAAGAATGTGACAACATGTCACTTTCTTAAATCTTATAAGTATAATAATTTTAATTTAGTGATACGCTTCATGAAACTTCGATCACGAATAGTATCCAGAACGATAATAAAATTATCTACATCATAGGAATTTATTTATAATTTTTAGGGATTAAATAATTATCATTTATTATGACACAATGATGATGCATTAATTGTCTTATTAATGAAATATTGACATAATTGATTGTATAAATGACCAAATAAATGTAATTTGAGACTTTTTATGACATACACTAATTTTCAAGGTTAATATGACATGTTATTGTTGATTTATGTAACTTGGTTTGAACTTATCATTCTGTTATGAATTTCATAAAAATCATGTACCAAATAGTGTCAAAATTGACATAAATTAGTTTTTAAAACAAATATTATATTATTAATTGTTATTTTATTCCTAAAAATATAAGGTTCGGCAAAAGGACTTAGATAAGATTATATATATTAATAATAAACAAATTGGGGTTCGTTTGTCTTGATATAGTATGTTTATTATCCATATAGTGTAAGAAAACAAAAAGACACGGTAAAAGTTAAATTATTTAACTTAGAGTTAAATCTAATTGATAAGGTTAAAATAATAACATAAACTTGTCTAAATCCTATTAGATGAAATTATTGTGACCCATATCCACTTTATCTTCGAAATAAGACCCTTTGGAACCATTATAAACGAATTTGACCTTAAATATAATATAATATTTTGAGATTTTCCCAAAGTGCCCCTCTCCTCCCTTATAAAAGGGCACCTCCTCCCTCTCCTCCTCACACCAATTTGAGCATTAAAGCTCGGCCAACCCCTGAAAAAATCTCTTCTCCACTTCCCTAATATCATCCTAGAGGTCCTGTGTTTCTTCAAAGACCATCCTTAGTTCATTAAGTGGTGGTTAAGAAAAGGCGCATCAAAAAGAGGTAATATCCATTACCGATCTTTTTCAATTTCTTTCTTCTTCAACTTCTTCTTATTTAGTTGTTTCATGATAAAGTAATAACATCAGAATTTATTATATACTGATATGTTATTATAAATATGAAACAACTGTAATTAACCTTCTATCCATCCTACGGAAAAAGGAAATCACCGCGTGTGCATACGTACGGAATACCGTCTCCACGCCGTGGTGTAATCTATTTTCCGCCACCACCTTAATTGGATGGTTATAATGGTGTAATGAGTAACTATATATGATTATTATAAAGTTATATTAATACTGAAATATTATACATACACTTCAACACAATTCCACGACCATGGGAACGATATCATCGCTCGTGCGTACGTACGGACTACCATCTCCACGACGCGATGAGATTCATTATCCATGTTAACCATTCCAGAATGATTATAAAGTATATATAATGAAAAATAATGAAATATATGACATGTTAAATCTACTGGATTTATGTGTATATATATATATATATATATATATATCTGTCATCTACTTACTTCCATTCAAGACAATAAGGAAAGGAAAACAGCGTTCATGCGTACGTACGGACTACCGTCTCCATGAACGGTGTGTTTCATTTCATTTATCTATCTATTATATATATATATACTGAATATATATGATATATAAATCATTTAATATATTCTGGAAGTAATTAAATCATGATATAAGTAATAATAATGTCAGGAACAACAAGTCCAAACACCTACGATAAATGAAACGATTTTACCCAAAACGCTTCATTAACATGGAATTTAAAAAAGAACGGGTAATATAAAGTCATAAGTGAACCATATATGATATCATAACAATGGTTATGATTTTGGAATAAGTCAATGACCTTATTTAAATCATTATACAGGAGGTTCAGACACATACGAAGCATATCGGACCTAAGGTAAGGGAAATATCACAATCTCATTTTTATCCGAGATCGTTTATACTTTGATATTTACTAGGGTGTATTTTATCATCCACATCCATGTTTCTTCAATATGTAATTTTATTTCCATCCAACTAAAATTTTTTAAATCCAATTTTACCCTTCGGTGTGTTTTTAGTAAAAGATATGAAAGGAATCTTTTGTCATTTTTCGTACGAGGTACTTTTTTGACTTTTCCGACAAAAGTACGAGAAGAATGTTTTTTTTAACTTATACGGCATGAATGCATTTTTAAAACATTATTTCCAAGAATCTTACTTTACAAGTTTTCAAGTTTATTTTTAATCAACTTCTTTTAGTTTAGAATTGTATGACATGTTATGAAAGGAAAAGTGTTTTTGATGAAGCAAGGATATTTTCCTCAAGAATGGAGTTCAAGTGTTTTATCAAAATTATTTTCTATATAAGATAATAAATGGTTATGTTTCTATCCATATTATTATATTGATTTGACTATGTTGTGATGGAATTATTTTTATGAATTCCTTTATCTTATATTAATTGTTTTATGATGTCATGATGTTTAAGATTCCCATTTTTATTACATGGGCTATGCTATGATGTATGGTTTATGATTTTGTGGCACACATAAGAATGGTATCATTATGAGATGGGTGGGACCTATATCTCCCTCCAATTCATTGGGTCATGATTTTATATTTCATGAGATAGACATGGCTGGAATGGTAGTTTATACCGGTTCTGTGAAATAGGATTGAAACGAGGGTGACTCGGTTCAGAAAAGGACCTTGTCCACTAAGATAGTCTTGGCAATGAGTCCTGGCTAATAAGATATGATTCTATATGATTATTTGTGTATTCCAAAATGTTTCATGTTTTAAGTTATTGTTATTGCGATTTCATTTCACTACTATGATTTATCCCATGTTATGAAATTATGCTCTCTTTTGCAGGATAAGATTTCCAAAATGTTATGTTCTTATGAATATGATGTGATTGATATTTTTTTGTTTAACCTTACTGAGCATTTGAGCTCACCCTTCTATGTTTTCTTTTCCCCAGGATATAAAGAAAGGTTTTAGGTAAAAAAAGGAAGATCTTTTTGGGAGATGTTGAAGATCTTTCACCATAATTAGAAGATTATATTCCATGTTTCCAAAGACACTAAACTATTACGATCCTTGTGTGTGTGTTTTTGTTATGTACTAAGTATTCTACAAAATTAATGTAATGTCCATGTACGTCAAGCTTCAGGCCTCTACAGTTAGTATCAGAGGAAAGGTTTAGTCAACCTTTGGAAACTAGGATGTGAGAACGTTAGTGATATCCCTAGAGATATTTCTAAGTTATGTCTAGGGATGTCCCTAAGGATAAGTATACATATAGGATATAGTCCTAGAACTACGATAAAGATCATAGAATTTAACCTAAGATGTTAGATATTGAGGGTACTCCCCCTTTACTATGTTGTTTTCTCTAGCATGATTTTTTCCTCTCACAAGATTCTTTTTGTGTTTTAGTTAATGGAGAGAACCAGAAGGAATTCGGTTAACATTGAATCCAATGGAAATAATGGTGACTATGAGCAACAAAATTGTGTAATTCCTAGAGAGAAAGATATTGTGATTATGCCGAATCAGTCATCGCGATATATGATTAACATGGTGAAATTTAATGGTATGCCTAATTCATCAAAGAAGCGGAAGATAAACTATTATTCATGTTCGCATGTTGAGGAGCATAAAGAAAGAAAGATTGAGATTTCTAAAGAAGGGAAGAAGAACCTTGAGGAATACCTCAAATGGAGGGACCGATGTTATCTGTGTGGAGAAAAGGGTCATAGAGTGACAGACTGTTATGGAGTTAAATGTCTTATTTGCGGAGAACATGGGAATTACCCAACTCAATGCCCTGACCTAAAAAGTTACTTCTAAATAAAGGAAGGACTTATTCCAGGACAATCATTGAAGTGGATGGACTGAAGTTTTTATGTATTGGTATTCAAGAATAATGTTGTTGAGGTACTTTCATGGTGTATTGAAATATTTATGTATTGGTCTATTGTGGTTTTCAATAATTTTAAGGTACCGGTATCCATTAAAAGTGATTCAAATATTTTTGAAAGTAGATGATATGTGCATAATGAAGGGATAAGGAGAAAATGAAATGTTTGACAGTATTCATGAGCTCATGATTGATATAAGGACTAAGTGATATCATGGTTTGAGTATATAGAATTTTGAGGATTTTGTTATGTTGAAAGATTTTACTTTTAACAGCACTCATGTTTTCAATAAGGTTCAATGGGTATTCAAGAGAGTACATGATTAAGGCATTTGAATGATTGGAATGTGACCAACAAGATATATCTTATCATATATGGGGTTCAATGATGGTATTAAATCTCTGAGAGTAGACTGCAGTATTATGGATAAGCCTAAATATTGGAATGGATTATGTTGGACATAAGTTAGTATTGTTTTTTTCGATATTATTGATGGGATGTTATAGTAATATAGTTTTAGAAAAAGGAAAACCTGCAGGACGGGCGATAGCCCATCGCGTCGGACAATGCTTTGGGAATCTAACCCACAACCGATGTGCGAATGGCCTTTATCGCCTACCACTAGCCTGCAGGATGTCCCTAGTTAGTATAAAAAAGTTTTATTTTATTAAGCGGTATGATATATGAAGTATAAGTTCATTTCTGGAACCATATACGATTAATCTAACCATAAGATGGACTAATAACGTTTGATAACCTTTTGTTTGAAAGAGATGGAATGACCCATCATTCTATCACATGATCTACTAACACATCATGAATAACAAATTCAACTTCATTTATTTAAGGGATGAAGTGGAAATTGTTCAATTCACGAACAACAGTGAGATTGTACCAAAATCATGCAAGTATTTCTTTTAATTCATCAACTTTAGGGAAATGATCTTGAAAACCAAAAATGTTTTCTTAGTTCCCTTATATCCGATTAATCAAATGGTACCTTAAATCATCACAAGTCAATAGCTTTGTGATTATTGGCTTTTTCATAGCCATGTTCTCTACCACTCTCCATCAGAACTTGATGGTTAGATTTTTCTTCCATATCCATATTTTCACCTATGTTCTCTTACGTGGAAACCCCGTGATGAGTTAATTTTGGTAACCGTTACATTTCATACTCTAGTTTTTAAAAGCCATATTTTGGTATTCCTTTTTATGATGTGGGTTTCTATTAAACAAACTTTCGATTAGTAAACCATTTATAACCCCGACGAATTTCGAGGCCGAAATTCATTTTAAGGGGGGTAGAATGTAACACCCCGAGATTTTAAGAAAAATATGCTTTTAAATGTCTTGTGTTGTATTCTACACCATGATTACATTGCGCTATATGCATCACCGTATTAGCTTGTAGTATACGCAACACTATTCTTGGATCGTGTTACACACAATTTTGATAATAGTTATTCTACGCAACATTGAGTATATATATATATATTCAATGTATAAATGAAATATGGTTGGATTCTGTTATACGAAACAACGAAGGATTCTTTCACAACACACAACCCTGACATGGCTTGCATGACAGGTATTCGCGACCTTCATCGATAGCGTGTGTTGTACGCAATACCGGGTTTTAATAAACAATGATATATTATTATAATATTGTCATAAACTAGCCGTTATGAATAGTATTAACTAAATTTTGAATTTTATAACATTATTATTCATCTTACACATTTTCTAGAACATGGTATAAGAAAAAAATAAAATTTTCGGGTAAAATAAGTATTTTTAAAAAAATGCAGTTTTGCCGCCTTTTGATGGTGCACCCACATTAAATCTAGTTTTTGACATGTTTATATGTTAAATTTGACAAAATAAAATTCTTCTTTTGAATCAGGATATAAAAGTTTACATTATATAATGTTTTGATATTTTTCCGATAACTTTCATATTTTAATGAATAGTAAAAACACACTATATTTTAATTAAAAACAACTTTTTTCATCGTAATATCTTATGTGGTTAAATTATAATATTTAATGTTTTTAAAGTATAAATAGAATATATTTTTACCATTTAATATAATGTATGTCATTAGAATTGATTTTACCTTGAATTAAAAGGTTAAAACAATTCAATCTTTTGCAATGTTTTAAAGAAAAACCCGTTTTCTTTCGACAACAGGATTGAATTTAATTTAATTTCTGCATATTTTGTGTATTGAATTTGGAAAAATGGATTCCATATTTGGAATCAGTGGGTCCAAATTATGTTAATAAGATACTTTTTATTTTTTTGGCATTTGAATAGTAACTACGGTAAATTTTATTTACTATAGTTAAAGGTAAATCGGGTAATTAAGGGTAAATATAAGATTATAAAATTACCCTAACACTTTAAAAATCATATTTGATGGCTAAAAGTAGACCCATATAACCTAAGGGTAGGATTAGATTCATTTTATGGACTTTTGTCCATGAACATAATTTAATTATTATTAAAACCAAAGAATGTGACAACATGTCACTTTCTTAAATCTTATAAGTATAATAATTTTAATTTAGTGATAAACTTCATGAATCTTCCAACATGAATAGTATCCAGAAATATAATACAATGATCTACATCATAGGAATTTATTTTGAATTTTTAGGGATTAAATAATTATCATTTATTATGACACAAAGATGATGCATTAATTGTCTTATTAATGAAATATTGACATAATTGATGTTATAAATGCCCAAATAAATGTAATTTGAAACTTTTTATGACTTACACTAATTTTATAGGTTAATATGACATGTTATTTTTTATTTAAGTAACTTGGTTCGAACTTATCATTCTGTTATGAATTTCATAAAAATCATGTACCAAATAGTGTCAAAATTGACATAAATTAGTTTTTTAAACAAATATCATATTATTAATTGTTATTTTATTCCAAAAAATATAAGGTTTGGCCAAATGACTTAGATAAGATTATATATGTTAATAATAAACAACTTGGGGTTCTTTTGTCTTGATATAGTAAGTTTATTAACCATATAGTGTAAGAAAACAAAAAGACACGGTAAAAAATAAATTATTTAACTTAGAGTTAAATCTAATTGATAAGGTTAAAATAATAGCCTAAACTTGTCTAAATCCTATTGTATGAGAGGATTTCGACCCATCCCAACTTTATCTTAGAAATAAGACCCCTTGGAACCATTATAAGCCGAATTTGACCTTAAATATAAAATAATATTTTGAGATTTTCCTAAAGTTCCCCTCTCCTCCCTTATAAAAGGGCACCTACTCCCTCTCCTCCTCACACCAATTTGAGCATTCAAGCTCGGAAAACCAGGGAAAAAATCTCTTATCCACTTCCTTAATATCATCCTAGAGGTCCTGGTCTTCTTCAATGACCATCCTTAGTTCTTTAAGTGGAGGTTAAGAAAAGGCGCGTCAAAAGGGGGTAATATCCATTACCGATCTTTTTCAATTTCTTTCTTCTTCAACTTCTTCTTATTTAGTTGTTTCATGATAAAGTAATAACATAAGTATTTATTATATACTTATATGTTATTATAAATATGAAACAACTCAAATTATCCTTCTATCGATACTTCGGAAAAAGGAAATCACCGCGTGTGCGTACGTACGGAATACCGTCTCCACGCCGTGGTGTAATCTATTTTCCGCCACCACCTTAATTGGATGGGTATAATGTTGTAATGAGTAACTATATATGATTATTATAAAGTGATATTAATACTGAAATAGTATACATACACTTCAACTCAATTCCACGACCATGGGAATGATATCATCGCTCGTGCGTACGTACGGACTACCGTCTCCACGACGCGATGAGATTCATTATCCATGTTAACCATTCCAGAATGATTATAAAGTATATATAATGAATAATAAAGAAATATATGACATGTTTAATCTACTGGATTTATGTATATATATATATATATGTATGTCATCTACTTACTTCCATTCAAGACAATAAGGAAAGGAAAACAACGTTCATGCGTACGTACGAAGTACCGTCTCCATGAACGGTGTGTTTCATTTCATTTATCTATCTATTATATATATATATATATACTGATTATATATGATATATAAATCATTTTTTATATTCTGGAAGTAAGTAAATCATGATATAAGTAATAATAATGTCAAGAACAACAAGTCCAAACACCTACGATAAATGAAACGATTTTACCCAAAAAGCTTCTTTAACATGGAATTTACAAAAGAACGGGTAATATAAAGTCATAAGTGATACATATATGATATCATAACAATGGGTATGATTTTGGAATAAGTCAATGACATTATTTAAATCATTATACAGGAGGTTCGGACACTTACGAAGCATATCGGACCTAAGGTAAGGGAAATATCACAATCTCATTTTTATCCGAGATTGTTTATACATTGATATTTACTGGGGTGTATTTTATCATCCACATCCATGCTTCATCAATATGTAATTTTATTTCCATCCAACTACAATTTTTTAAATCCAATTTTACCCTTTGAGAGTTTTTAGTAAAATATATGAATGGAATCTTTTGTCGTTTTTCATACGATGTACTTTATTGACTTTTCTGACAAAAGTACGAGAAGAATGTTTTTTTAACTTATACGGCATGAATGCATTTTTAAAACATTATTTCCAAGAATATTCCTTTACATGTTTTCAATTTTATTTTTAATCAACTTCTTTTAGTTTAGAATTGTATGACATGTTATGAAAGGAAAAGTGTTTTTGAAGAAGAAAGGATATTTTCCTCAAGAATGGAGTTCAAGTGTTTTATCAAAATTATTTTCCATCTAAGATAATAAAGGGTTCTGTTTCTATCCCTATTATTACATTGATTTGACTATGTTGTGATGGAATTATTTTTATGAATTCTTTTATCTTATATGAATTTTTTTATGATGTCATGATGTTTAAGATTCCCATTTTTATTACATGGGTTATGCTATGATGTATGGTTTATGATTTTGTGGCACACATAAGAATGGTATCATTATGAGATGGGTGGGACCTATATCTCCCTCCAATGCATTGGGTAATGATTTTATATCTCATGAGATAGACATGGCTGGAATGGTAGGTTATACCGGTTCAGTGAAACAGGACTGAAACAAGGGTGACTCGGTTCAGAAAGTGACTTTGTCCACTAAAATAGTCTTAGAAATGTGTCTTGACTAATAAGATATGATTCTCTATGATTATGTGTGTATGCCACAAAGTTTCATGTTTTAAGTTATGATTATTGGGATTTCATTTCACTACTATGATTTATCCCATGTTATGAAATTATGCTCTCTTTTGCAGGTTAAGATTTCCAAAATTTTATGTTCTTATGAATATGATGTGATTGATATTTTTTTTGTTTAACCTTACTGAGGATTTGAGCTCACCCTTTTATGTTTTCTTTTCCCTAGGATATAAAGAAAGGTTTTAGGTAAAAAAAGGAAGATCTTTATGGGAGATGTTGAAGATCTTTCACCACGATTAGAAGATTATATTCCAATTTTCCAAAGACAATAAACTATTACGATCCTTGTGTGTGTGTTTTTGTTATGTACTAAGTATTCCGCAAAAGTAATGTAATGTCCATGTATGTCAAGCTTCGGGTCTCTACAACCAATAACACCCAAAACCTGTGGTTTTCCTGTAGGCAGGTCCAACCTCATGATCTCACTTCTAGAGATCACAAAGTGTGAAATTCCAGAGAAGAGTTCTTCAGTATTATGATCCCCTCCACCTAATAGTACAATATTAAGTGTTTTCTACCTGTATGATGTGTCTAGACCATATGAAATATATATTTAAACTTTCTGTCATAATATCTTGAGGTTCTTATTATAGCTATCAATTGCTATACCCATTTGATAAAATACATAATCTAAGGAAATTGCCATGTAAATAGTGGATGTAGAAATATAAACACTATTATGGTAAAAATTAAGAATACACATGTGTATATAAATCTATATACATGTAAGGGTAATCAATAGTAATGTTCATGTTGGATCGAGGGCACCCACTATTACAACAGATCATACCTACTATGGATCCATGCTATAAGGATGATCAAAATGGACGTTCGGAGTGACCAAGATCTTATAATAGTTTTGAAAAACATATCTCTCATAATTCCTTAGGAGTCAATCCTAATCAAGGAACAAGGATAATAAACATGTCTCTCAGCAATCACAAGGCATCGAGTCTGATCAGCCCATAAGGTTTTATCATTCTAGCTCTATCATGGGTCATGACCAATGAACATTAAAACCCACTCTATTCATTAGTTGGGGATAAAGGCTAACATATCCTCTTAGTGACTTGGTTCAGTCCATAAGGCCATCATATCCCTATTTACACTACCACATATATGGCCTCAACACTATTATGCACCTACCCAATGATTGGGTTCATAATCAGCATCATGGTATATCATGTGCACTCCCCCACTAAGTGAAAATCATATCACAATTGTCTAAAAATTTCATTTACTAAGGAAGTACATATAAATGAATTTTAATAAAAAATAATAGGGTAGATACTACAATGGTATAACCTAGTTTTAATCATGAATATTTATTAGCATCAAAAAAATATTAGTGATCATCATCCAAAACGGTACAAAAATATAAATAATTGTACTCATGGAATCAATACATCAACATGGTCTCATGGGATTAACACACACACACACACACATTTTATCAATACAACTATCATGGTATCATAGGAAACACACACAAATGTAATCATTATATCAATCTTTTTCGAATGGGATACGCATGCCCACACAGAAGACAAGTACATCAAACATAGTCCCATGAGCCACAAATACAAATATGTGATCTATGCATCAATAAATGTATCATAGACCACACACAAACACATTAGATCAATATATCAATACATCAAACAATATATAATGGGACACACATGCACATTTGATCAATATGTCAAACATGGTATCACAGGCTACACATGCACACACATGTGATCAATATATAAAACATGGTATCATGGGATCTAGGTGTCATGTATTATAATCCCACACCCGAGGTGGGGGTCCATGTAATCTAAGGCAGACATTTTTTTTATCAAGAATTGACCGTCGTCTGTCGACATCAAGCTATTTCATAATGGACATGTGTGGTCATTGGCATTTTTTAGATACATTAGGAATGGTTTCCTTAATTAGTCATGATTTTAGGATCATTAAATTATTATGTATTTCATGACGAAAATAACAAAAATAATGAAATAAGTGTTGTTCAACCAATTTATAAAAAATCATATTACTTACAACTAATCCAGGATTAAACCATAGGATAGAGTACACATGTCTTCCAACAATATCCAAAAACCAAGTCCCAACCAAAAAATCCTAAAAATGTCTTCTATAACCTTATAATTCTAGTCTTCCACCATCAATCACCATGAGGTTCTAACTCAAGACAATGAATTCCAAAATAATTAATCATAAAAAAATTATATGTAATTAAATTATTTTGGGAAAAAAATAACCAAGGAGAAATAGAAAAGTTCTAAAATAATCACTAGATATTACAACCTAGCCATAACTATAACCAATGATCCATGGATGGTTCAGAACATAACTCCAAAATTATTTTGGGAAATTTCTGTATCATGTGACAAAAATGGTCAATTTAATTTAATTAAATCAAAACCACTACATGATCTAAAATAAGAGATATACCATAGTCAAAATTTCATCCAATTGTGCTTGGGCTATTCCCAATGAAATATAGAATCTATGGTATGCCAAATCCCCAAAATCAATTCTATGATAAAATGGTCAATTTAACCCAATTTGACCGAAACCCATTGAATAATTCACCATGGGAAATACCTTAAACAATACTACCATTAATGGAATGTGTTCATCATCATGGTACATTATATATACTTGATGATCCAAATCCCAATGTTCTTAGAAGACTCCATCAATGACGTCCTTTTTCAATGATGTCCTTTTTTATATGGAACTCCCATGGACTAGGTTGGTGGGTTAAGAATGACTACATTTCAACAAAGATTAAGAGTTCCAAGGCTTCTATTTTAGTGATCCTTGAACATAAGAAAAACCACTCAATGATTGGGGAGTTTACTCGTAGGATTAGGATGCATGTATTTATGCATGTGGATCCTGTTAATATTCACATATGAATATATAGGCATAATGTTATTTATGATGATTTGATATTTTAAAATGACCTATTCATTACAACTGGAGTGCATATTGGAAATCCATCCCTACATTACTCATTTATTTATAGGAGTTTCAATGCTTGTAGAAGAGAATCCCTATTCTAGGGGCCCAACTCTTTTGAACTAGGAAATTATGCTTGGTTTGATGGAGGTGAAATAAATATCATTTCTGACCTAGATGAGAAAAGAGGAAGAGGTACCTTCCCTAGGAAGTTGAGCTTGGATTTTTTTCATTTCATGGTAGGAAAGGTTCTATCATATATGGGTTACATCGAGGATTAATTTACGTGGTGTAATAATCAAATAGGTTGTCAAAGCTCTTGGAGTTAGCTGGATATGTTTATAACCAACATCCAGACCATCTATGCCTACCCCAATGCCACAGTAACTCATCTCGCCTAGGGTGTTTGTAATCAATCTCCACTATTGGTTTCTCTATCTTCAAGGTTGGAGAACAAACATTTCTTCAGATTATATCACATTTGGACCTGAATGTAAGGCTATAATAAGATAGTTAAATTCTCATGGGGGATCCCTGTATAGGTCACACTTGGATCTGCCTTCATAACTAACTGGAATGCCTCATCTATGATTTTTTGGTATGGTTCAAATAGAAACTCTCTATCGATAAGGTCATTTATCATATTTTTAAATAGGTTGAACAGTTGAAAGAACGATTTGGTGATGTTTGGAATGACTAGGTGATTATGGTCTATCTATGAAGAAATATAGTTGGAAAATATGTTACATGAACTGGAATGTATGGATAATGAACAATCTAGGATCAAATGGTTGCTCAATGGGGATAAAAATACTATCTACTTCAATGCATGCTTCAAGGAGAAGTGACTTCATATGAAACCAAATATGAGGTTGGATGATGGATCCTACTTGTAAGATAGGGATGTTGATTGTGGGTTGGATTTTTCATACTTCAAGGAGTTACATGTAGTCCCCAACCCCCGTATGCCTGGGGGATATCCAAGTGGAAGGGCTACCTTCCTTGATGAGATCTCTTCTCTTGTCAACATCCTGGATAATGTAACCTTAGAAGAGATACCAGAAGAGAAGAAGAATCATGAGGCCATTATGTTCCTTAATCCCAAGATTTCCCTCATCTTGGATGGATTTTTGTGTTCGTTTTATAGAGACTCTTGGCATGTGGTTCAGAGTGAAATTGTATTGGCCATTCAATATTTCTTCTGAGGTGGTAACATCACTCATGTAGCCAGTGCAACAACTCTTGTTCTCATTCCCAAGATCAAAGACCCATCCCCTCTCCATAATTATAGTCATGTGATCATGTGTATCATCCCATATAAAATAATCTCTAGTATCATAAATAATAGATTGACTTCTTTTCTCCCCCCACTAGACTTTCTCAGAGCCGCATGGCTTCGTGAAGGGAAGATCCATCCATGGCTAAAGAATAATGTCTAATGAGCTGATTTCAAATATTAATATCATGGGTCATGGATTGAAATTGGATATCAAATTAGACACTAATATGGCCTATATCAGTATTTAATGGATCTTTATCAAAAAACAATTCATGGGTATGGTCCATTCCTCTAAGGCCACTAACATCATTTTTATATGTTTCATACCTTCTTGGATTGTTGTATCTTTTATGGGTAAGACCCTGGACTTTTTCAAGGCCCCCAAGGGTCCCAATAAGGGTGGTTCATTTTCCCCTTCCATCTTTATTATGACCTAGATGTGCTAAGTCATTTCTTTAATAGGAGTATGGACCAAGGGTAGATTCTACCATATCAATGTCAGATGATTTCCTCTTCCATGCACAACCTCATGTTAGTCAACAACAACATGATCTTTATGATTGGTAGAAAAAAGTTATTTCATAGTTTTAATAGGCTGATGGATGAGTATTGTCACAAGGGTGGTCAGGTGATCAACCACTCAAAAATAAATCTCTATATCTCCAATAGAAGTGTGGCATGTCGCACTGCCTCCTTATGAAACTATATGTATATGAATGAGGTAGTTTTCCTCTGGATTATATATTTGTGTCTCATTCTCCTCATAGACATTTCATAGATGACATAAATTACATTTTCACCCAATCATGGCTAGAATCCTCATCTAGAAGAACCTTTTTATATCATTCAGATGTAGGATAATTCTAATCAACACTATTCTGTCGTGTATCCCGGTTCATGCGAGGGAATCCATTAGAGTTCCAAACGGAGTTATTACCACTATTGATAGGATCCTATATGTTTTTCTCCAGGATTAGTTATCATAAGTGAAAACCCTTTGGGTTTCATTATGGATAATTTCTAAGATGATTTTGGATGTAGGTATTGAAGTTTGAAATATTTTTGACACAGTTTAGTTCATGCATTCGATGTTATTATGGGAGGCTTTAGAGGGTCTTTATTTGTGGGGCAAGGTGATTTCCACATTTTGTAGTGTGGTCCCAATGGTTGGTTTCATTTATAGTGAAACCCTTTAGTCCATGATAGCCGCACACCTCTCTATTATTCTACGTTTATTTCAATAGGTTGTTGGAAAAGGTGATATCCATCTCTAGCATCACATTTGGGCAGGGCAAGGAATCGATATCACAGATGCCTGACTACTCTGATCATCTTTAGGGATGCTAGAGGGTACCCTTATTTTATTAGGGATGTATTGGATAAGGATCAACATGATATATTTGACAACATTGAGGTGAACATGTATCCAAACAAGTGTGTGATTACACCTTTGACTTCTGGGGCCTTTTCCATTAGAGAATTTCGTAGATTCATGTCCTCAAATGATAGTTGGAATGTGGTCCTGTAGTGCAGTAAGAACCCCATAAAATATAGTTTACTCTCTTGGTGAATCAAGATTAATGTGGTGCCAAATGAAGATAATATTAAAATAATTGGCATCTATCTTGTGTCCAGGTGTACGTGTTGTCATGTCCATATGGAGGATAGTTTGTTTCATTTGTTTTTTGAGGGGGACTGGGAACAAGGAGTGTGGAGCTTCATTGGTGATTTGACTACTTATATAAATCCGACGACTTTTGAAGTTCCCGTCATGGAAGTACGGGACCACAGTTTTCCAGATTCGGGTCCATAGAGAAAGGATCGAGCTATGGTCTTGATCGCCGGTTGTTGGTGCATTTGGAATGTGATAAATAGAGACCGAAATGAGGAAGTATAGTCTTGTGGGAGACCCTTCATCATCAAAACTAGGATTTTTCTCATCAACCATCTCATGATTCATAAAAACTTGTGTGAGACTCTTACACTCAGATCAATTCAATCGAGTATGCATTGGATTGTCTTCCCTTTCAATACAATCGAGGACATCAGGCTCACTAGAGATCTCCTTCCATGGGTATCAAACATAACATGGATGGATCCTATAGTGAACATATTATGTGGGGTGGAGGGGTTCTCCTTGATTACATAGGATATGTCATCATACTATTTACAGTGCACTATGGTTGTGCTTATTATCTATTGGTTAAGGAAATGGCTATGATCACTGGTCCCAGTCTATGTTTCCAACGTCATATTGATTTTAGTTATGTGGAACTAACTATATGAATCTCTATCATGCTCTTCAAGGTGTCAGTAATACTCATAGGTAATTATTCTATATTATCAGAAAATTAAAAGGCCTTCTAAGCAGTTGCACAAATGATGTTCACCCCTTGTGTGAGGGAAACAAAGTAGCAGATCATCAAGCTTCCATTACTTCTCAAAATTCTGTTTCATTGGTCGTATATGGAAGGAGTATCCTCGAGGATGAGGGGGAGGTCCTTGTTATAGTGGATACCACGGTTTACATTACTTCAGTCCCCCTATACCATGTCTCTTATGTTTTATGGTTTTGGCTTGTTCTGTGTTTCGTTCCCACAAATAAATAAATAATGATGATGATGATAATGAAGATCAAGATAACCAAAGAGAAGTTTACTTAATGAAAACTAAAATTATAATGGAAAAAAGGTATATATATTACCAATAAGAATAATCTAAAATGACTGAAACATTGATCTTCCACTACAAGATGAATAAAGAGGCTGAGATCGATGGTGATTAAGTATACTTCTTGGATTCACCAGAGAATATCACATAGTTCAGTCCCATATATATGGAATCTCATGGAGGGAGGATAGGAGAAGGAATCATCCAAATGGACCACAAAGTTTCAAAACCAATACATATAATTATGAAAGGGGATTAGTTCCCTAAATGGTTTAAAGGACCTTAGTAAAATGTTTACCAAATATCCCTACTGACTAGCTAGTGGGCTACTGGACACCTGGTACTGGCTCACTAGCTGTTCGGTGAGTCCTACTGTGTGTCATGGCTATTAACCACCACACTAGCTAGTCTATGGCTACAAAATTGAAAATAATACTCTTAGCCTCCTCCTCTGAAAACCTGAACCTATATTATCCCATATAATTTATTTCTATATCTATAAATACCTCTTTACCTTGTTTACATAGAACACATCTTATTTCAACACTCGGTTATCCAAAATTTCAATCCACTATATGAAAAATTATAATTTCCTCAAAATTTATAACACATCTCAATGAGAGTCTCTATAACTAACTCATACAGTGTAACGGTCCTTCTAGATAACAGCAGCGGATAGGTCCCTAATGGTTTATAGGTACACTACTTAGATTCAAAGCATGGAATAATGTAGATTTGTTTGAATCCCTTATTAATTATTAATTCATTATTAAACAATGATTAATAATTTCCATGACACTATAATTGCATGTTAATTTAATTCATCCTTTACATCAGTATATTGATTATAATTATTTTGATTGTTTCCTATTTTGTATTTTTGTATTTAAAACATGGTTTTATGGAAAATTGGATAAGGTTGAGTTTTTAATATTATTTGGTATATTGTACTCACACTATAAAAGTCATATTGTATAAATCATGTCAACCATGATTTTTTTGAGATAAAAATAGCCTTATTTGGTGGCCTAACCCAAAAAAACCACAAACCATTCCAATACAACCAATATCAAAAAAAAATCACAACGATTGTAGAATAGCCACTTTTTTCCACTCCTTCTTTATATAACTATCTCAACCACAAAATCAGATAAGAATTTACTAATTAATCCCTAATCCTCATGTCTCTGAAAAAACAATCATTCAACATGGCCGAATATAGCTTCGCCCAAAATATGCAAACAACCATTGTTGGTGTCTACATATGAAAGGCCATATTGAATACTACAAGACCATTACATGGGAGGAATTGCTGATAAGTGAATGTAATAGAGACCACCAACTAAACATATCACAAAAAATAACTAAAACTAAAATACTCATACACTCATCATTGATCAAAAATCACCACCCTTCAACCTAGAAACTGAATATATATAACTCATATCATTATTTCTATGGAATTATTCAATGTATCTACAAAACACTACATCACCAGACACACAACACATTGTATAAATTTAATAACAATTTTATTAGGAATAGATCAGAGAGAAAAACCCAAGGAACTGTAAGGGAAGAATAGAGAACTAGGATCCTGGAATTCCACACCTTAGGATAAAAATGAGTCTTTCATAGAGAATCTGATCTAACAAAATCACCTCCAAGAGAAAGAACTAGAAAAATATAATAAAGATAATATATTGAATGAAAACACTTTTTCTAACCCCACATACACAAGAAGATACTTCTAAAATACTCCATTAAAATCCATGATTCCTAGAAAGAGTAACCCCATCTATAAACCACATTCCATGAGGCCTTAAAGGACTAGTCAATGCCACTTTGGGGGGGAAACCAACCAAAGAGATTATGTGGTATCACTATTTAAGGAACTTGAGTCAATCAAGCAATGAAAAATCCACTCATGGTTAGGATCTGTGGATACTAGAACATCATGGGATAATAAAAATGATTGTTTTAAAAAAAGGAAAAAAACCAAATGTGAGTATGTTTTGGGAGAATGAAGTGTATTTAAATCCATGGAGGGGGGACCATATTCTGGTATACTCAAGATAGCATACAAAAAACAATACAAATAAAATTATTTCAATAATGAGATTCCAGGAAATGAAAATACAAATCCTTTAAAGTGAAATAAACTAAAACCTCTCAATTTGAAATGGAATAAGCCACTCGTATTATGGAAGGATCACTATGAAGGGGTATCAATAAGTCTTAGAGGGGGATTTTACACTAAATGGGGAAGGAGATGAGATCCCCAATCCATGACACCAAAGGATTATGTAGTGCATGTTTTTTGTTATCTAATAAGAGTTAAATTATCATCACATAAGGGATAAGAAAACTAGATAATAAGTATTAAAGATACATGGTATTTACAGATAACACAGTCCTTTTCAAGTAATTTGGTGGAACTTTTGATATGGAACCTTTCACAACAATGATTTCATTTTAAATTATTTTTTTATTTATTTTTGAACATGCATTTTTATTTTGGGTTTCCTTTGAATTTTTTGAGAAAAATGGATGTTTTGGACTCAACAACATAAGGCACATAGTTGAAATATAGTTTTCTAAACTGTTCATCCCAGCTCTGATAAATATGTGGACTATGGTGTTTCATGGAAAGTAGAAATTTCATGGTTGTCACAATGTTTATCAAACCATGTGGCATGTCCAGTTCATTAAAAGTTGACCTTTTACATTTTTTACCCTAATTGGATTTAACCCCAAAACACCCGATTTCTTCACCATTTATGATTTTAATCCCATTAAGTGGCACCTCGCTCCCTTTTCGTCCTTGGATCCTCATTTTTATGGTTTATTTGGTGAAATTCCATTACTATTTCTCATGTAAGTCTCCTTATCTCTTAGTTTCTACCCCTTTTCAAGGGGTTTCTTCTTCTTTATTTGGTGTATCACATCTCTAATTAGTTAGATTCCTAATTTGGGTTTAGATCCTAATTCTTCATATTTAGTATTGTTGTTATTTTTCTATATTGCCTTTATAGGGTTCAATTGGGGTGTGGTTGAAGTTTTTCACAGGATTCATGCTGTTTATTCACCCAATGTAGGTTATTCCTTGATTAAATATTATTTTATGATTTTAATATGCATTATTGTGCATCTAAATATGTTCAATGCATTGTGTGTGAGATAAAAATGTGTTTTTAAAATGATTGAAGGTGTATTATTGTTGGAAAACTATTTTTTCAAAGGAAATGGGATATGCTTCATGTGTTTTCATATCTGATTCCTTGTTTTGTGTCTTAGAGGTGTTTGTTAAAATTTTTAGATGGTTAGAAATATATTTTTTAGTGGATTTGGTGTGTGGGGGGTATTAAAATGGGGTTTAGATATGGAAATGGTGGTTAATAATGTGTTTCATGATGTTTGGATACTGTATATGTATAAGTGATGTTATAAGAGATATCGTGAATGGAAATTGAGAAAAAATAGAATTGTAGGTATCTATGTGGGTAGATTAGAACAAGTATTCAAGTGATTCAGTAGTTTCTTTGTCACATATTCTCTTAGTGGGATTTATGATTACAACACTAACTAAATATTAATGATATTTGGAGACCACTACAATTTTGAATGTTTCTCCTCACTAGTAGATAATGAAAAAGTACTAGATATTTGGGGTTATTATACCACATTTAATTGATATATTATGTTATCATTTATCCACTCATAGCTAATGCCTATAGGGATATCTTGTGACTTAGTGAACTCATTAGATATCATACTTACCATTAGGAAATGATACACCTTGTTTGTAATTTGAAAATAAATCATGTATCCATTTAAAAACTTTTCCATAAAAAAGTATCCAAATTTTATTTTATAAAACATTCTTGTTTATTTATCTTATAATGTTTATTACATGGACTCTCTTTTTGGGTGGCATTCTCCTGGGATTTGTCTCACAACATACTTATATTGTTGTGTGTAAGTATAGTTGGTTATGGTTGACATAGGTAAAGGACATATGTTTGTGGATGGTGTTTTGGGATGCTAGTGGTCTCCCCATGTAGGTGTTGTGGTGGTTTCCAGACGATGGTGTTCCTCTTCATGCATGGTGGTTTGGGATTGTTTGGTTTCTACCTTTTTATTGTATCCCACATTGTATTTTGTTTAAATGTTAGAAACTTGAATCTAAAAAATTTATATTCCATGTTTGGTTGTGATTATTCAGTATTGGTTTGTTTATTATATTTGTTTGTAATGATAATTTTCATGGTGAAATAAATCCCTAGTTGTATTTTGGATACCTAGGAACCTGTATTCAGTCCATGGATATCGGGAATTCCCTTAGATCCCTGGCACACACTAGGTCGAGGGTAGGGTTACTTGGAAACCCATAATTGTTCGTGAAAAAATGGATTCATATGAGGTATGAACTTTTTGGGTTATGTTTATTTGTAATGGTATTAGATAGATTGGATCCCGGATTATCGGGGCTTGGGGTTCTAGTTCTGAGTACGGTGCTTGGCCAGTACACCTCCTGACATGAATTAAGTCTCCATGGGTTTTGGGGATTTTGAATTGACGTCTCCACTAGGATAGACATATAGGATGCATACTTTATATAGAAACTGGGTGCGGGCGAGTGGTTTGGTGATTGGGATTGTAACTATGATGGATTTGGTTATGTTTTTATTTTTGGAAGTCTTTGAGATCTTTCATTATTGAAGAAATTTGTTTATAATGGTCTTATTGATAGTTTTCTTATGACTACTACTTCCTAATGAAAAATACCACCCTAGAGAATTTCTGTACAATTTTGGGAAGGGTATAGAGAGAGTTCTCCCACACCGATAGAGGAGTTTCTCTACAAAATAGATATGATTTTTTAGTTCCATGACACTCTTTAGGAATTTAGGGTGAAGATTACTTCATTCTTGCTAGAAGTTCTCATTCATTAGAAGTGGGACTCGGTGGTTCAAACTGGGAAGACTGAGCAGATGAATGGGAAAGAATTTAAGTCATTTTTTAATGAAATGTATTTTCCCGAGGTCTTGCATTATTCTTGATCCCGGTAGCTTCTAGATTTGTTTTTGGGGGTCTGGTTCATGATTGGAAGTGCCAACTGCTATACTGAGATAGTTCGATATACACCTAAAGTCAATTCCAATGAGAAAATGAAAGCTCAGAGACACGAATGTGGGATGTGGTCAATGATCGATTCATAGGTATTTTGGTTCATGATGAAGACCAATTCCAAAGTTTTTAATCATGATTTAATGGAGAATATTGATTCCAAGAAAATGCTTGGTTCCTATGGGGATATTTCAGAAATTGGTAGTGGTAGTTAATGTGAGAAAAAGCAGAAGCAATAGTATTAGTGGGAGAATGGATTAGGTAGATTAGGCCATATTTCCCAATAGTATTCATTTGTGGCTTCTGATGCTAGCTTGGATGTGTACCATCAGTGTGGGAAGGTAAGACACATACGACCTGTGTGGATATATCCTCCCAAACCTTGCCATCAGTATGAATCTATAAGAAGCACACAACATTTTTTCAAGTGATGCACCCATATCAGAGTGGGGTAGGATATGTAGCATATATATGGATGTCATTTTGTTGGTCGTGGTGGTAGGACCAGATCATCTTCTAGTAAAATTCAATTCATGAAAGATGGTAGGCCAGTGGTGATGCTCACACTCAGTCATAGAAAAATAATCTTTATGTTGTACGCCATAAACCTACGGAACTAGATTCCAGGCCTTCAAAAGAATGAGATAACATTTTGATTTCATCATATATATCTCCTATTTTTTATACTGGTGCATATGTTTCATTTATTTCTCCCTCCTTGGTTGATGTGTTGTAACATCCAACTGATATTTTTCAGTATGTGATGGAGTTGGTAATGCCATTTGTTATTAAATGAGAGTGGGGTTCCAAGTGTTCGGCTGGTGTGCTCACTACTCCAGGGGTAAACCTTGAATGGGATTTTATTATTTTTGAAATATAGCACATCTATGTAGTCCTTAGTATATATTTGATGGTGTGCTTCTAAAAATACAATGATTTTTATATGTGGTGAGTGATATTTGTGGCACCTGATGGCAGAAACTAGGTCTGTCATGGTGATAGGGATCTTCAGTCACATTGTGATGGACATACACTAATATAATTGGGCAATCACATTATTCTGTTTTCATCTCTTACACTTGATGAGGATGGTTTTGCTCTTGAGGTCAGATTTCCTCTTATGGGGGATGAGTTCCCATATGTATTTGTAGATAAATTTTTAGTCCTTACTCTAGAGCTGTATTTGATGTTATCAATTTTGGAATTGGGAAATTAGATGATATATCTTCCATCATAACATATGGCCCCCACTGAGTTTAAGGAATTAAATTTATAGCTGGATGATTTGAAATCAAAATGATTCATTCTCTAAAGCATCCCTCTTTAGTCTTCCTTAATCTTATTTGTGAAAAGTATGACAGATATCTCGGGTTATTCATTGATTATCGGAAGTTGAACAAGGTAACCATAAAGAAAAAATATCATTTTACGTGAATTGATGACTTGTTTAATTAGATAAAATGGGAAATGTTGTTTTTTAAGATAAACATGTGTTCTGGTAATCATCATGTTAGGGTGGGAGAGGAAGATGTTCCAAGGACTGTTTTGGGGAGAATGTATGACCATTTTGATTACTTAGTCTTGACTTTTAGATTAAAAAATGATCTAAATGTTTTTATAGTGCTTATTAATAGGTTGTTTAACCATTATATCGAATTTTTTTCATGGTATTTGTAGATGAAATCCTTCTTTTTTCCAAATCGGAGTAGGAGAATCAATGACATTTGAAGATTGTGTTGGTCACTCTTTGAGATCAAAGACTTTATGAAAAAATTATAGTGTGTACCTTATAGATTATAGAGGTAATGTTTATCATCAATGTGATCTCAAAATAAGGTTTTTAGGTGGACCCCTATAAGATCAATGTAGTCTTGTAATGGGCGAAACCGAATATATTGTTTTAAATAAAAATATTTTTGGTCATGGCCGGTTATTACAATAAATTCATTTGGGATTTCCCTTGGCTGTCTTCACCCATGACCGCTCTCACCAAAATAAACAGCGATGTTTGAATGGTGCCCAGAGTGTCTGGTATCCTTTGAGGATCTAAAGAGAATGTTGACTACTGGCCCCGTTTTAATATTTCCAGAATATAGAAAAGGCTATATAGTTTATTTTAATGCATCAGGTATGGGCTTGGATATGTGCTTATATACATTGACCATGTGGTGGTGTATGTTTCACTCTAACTCCAGCCACATTAATAGATTTCTCCATCTCATTAAATGGATTTAGAAGTGGTGATGAATTCCCTGAATATGTGGAATCATTATCTCTTTGGGATAAATTTATAGTTTATTTGGATCAAAATTATTTGTCCAATAGTTTCTCCAACAATGATCAGAATCTATGGAACCATTTTTTGGTTGAGTACCTTCAGGGGGTTTCTTTGGATATGGTCTACAACTTGGGTAAAGGTAATAATTTGGTTGATGATCTAAGTAGAAAATTGTTGGTGTAGGAATTTAAGGAGTCTAATGATGAGTGGAATTTGATTGGTATTTTTTCTCAGATACACCTAGAGACCAAATAGAATAGTGGATGTATATTCTTTGCTAGTGTTTTGTTGGGTCCTTACCTTCAAGATCTAATTTAGTGGTAGCAACCTGGTGGTGGGTTTTTTCAGTAGTCTATGATGTTTCCTCATGCCGTAGAGACATCATGTGATTGGTCACTGTCTCATAAGGGAATCTTGTTCTTTAAGCGTTTATTTTTGGTTCTGTTATCTATGTGGAAGTTGGTGATTCAGGATAACCACCGGTCTTAGTGATCCATTAATCGTGATGCTGCTAATATGTATTTTGATGTGAATCAGTAGTTCTCATTCATTGGTAAGAGGCTAGATATAGCTATCTTCGTATATAGGGGCCATACATTTCATCATGTAAAAGTAGGGTATTAAAGACCCTATGGTTTTCTTCAGATGGTACCAATTCCAACTTGGAAGTGGGATGAGATCAACATGGATTTCATTATTGTCTTGCCACATACACCTCAGGTAATAATTCTATATGGTTTGTGATCGTTCTTCAGACCAAATCATCCCATTTCATTCTAATTATAGATTTAGATAATGTGGATGAATTGGAGCACTTGTAAATTTTGGAAATAGTGAGTCTTCTTGGTCTGTCATTAGAAATCATTTCTGATTGGGACGCCCAATTTACCTCTCATTTCTAGGATGGATTTCAATTTTTATTGGGGTCATTGTTTAAATTGGGCATGAAATACCACCCTCAAATAGATGGTCTAATGTAGTAGGTGAATCAAAATTTGGAAGAAATTATCTGAGCATATGTTTTGGATCTTTGGGGTTTTTAGGATATAGATTTGGGATTGGTTGAATTTTCATATAAAAATAGTTATCAATATTCAACATGAATGAATTCCATTGAGACTCTCTATTTTTGTCCGTTTCTGTCACTGTTGTGTTGGGATGTGGTGGGTAAGACCTCACTTTTAGGACTAATATTTGTGCAAGAGACATCTGGGAAGATCAATATAATCAAAATGTAGTTTTGAACATCTTAGAGACATCCTAAAACTTATGCCGATGAAATATGATGAGATCTTGAGATTTATTTTGGTGATAAGGTGTTACTAAATGTGGAACCCAATTTGGGTATTTAATTTTTGGGAAAGCAAGGGAAGCTAACAACATGGTATGCTGGACCTTTCAAGATTACTAAGCAGGTTATTAAGGTGGTATATAGTTTTGCTTTACACACTCAGTTGACATTAATTCATGATGTGTTTCATGTCTCCTAGATTAAAAATTATTATCTGGATCTATCTCATGTGTTGAATTAGGAAGAGTTAGAAATAGATCCTGATTTATTTGTGCATGAACAAGAGGTAAAAATTATTTATTCCCAAGAGATGGTCCTTTGATGGATGTTTATTATATCGTTCCACATTATTTTGTAGCACGGTAGTAAAAAACACAAGCATTGGGAGTATAAGTTGTGTGATAAGGAAGAGTATTCATTCTTATTCTCTAATCAAGTTTCCGGTTTAATTTCCTGGGGAAGAATGTTTTTATGGTAGGGATAAATGTCACATCTGTGGTTTATCATTTATTGTTTTTCTATTTATTTTTTTCCTAAAATATATTCCTTTGTGATTCCTTTGAGTTTTTGTTATGAAATATTTTTTGGACTAATCATCATGAGGTACATGGATGGTACACAATTTCCTAAATTTTGTTGCCCAACCCAAGTAACCATGTGTCCTGTGGTGTTTCTTTTACATTAGTAAAACCCATGTCTGCTGCATGGTTTGTCAAACCATTTAGGCTAACCATGTTTCATGTCATTCTTGGATAGTAGGGGGAACATAGTTTCCACTCTATTTACAAACCGTGCGGGAAAACCGTGTGGCATGCCTGAGGCAATAAAATCTAGCTTTTTACCTTTTTCCACTTCATATTTAACCTCTAAACACGAAAACATCTTCCAAATTATAGATTTTCAGACCTAGGCACCTCACCTCTCCCCCTTGGCCACCATTAATACCTTATTTTTGAGGTGGATTTGGTTCAATTCCCTGAATATGTCTCAAGTAAGTCTCCTCCACTCTTAGTTTCTCCCATTTTCTAGGGTTTTTTCTTAGTTCCCTGGGGTTTTAATTCACATAGAGGTCTGGTGTCTCATTTAGGGATAGAGTTTAATTATTAGGGTATAATATATATTTTTACAATTTAATCATTCCTATATATGTTTCAACTAAGTTTCAGTTGATGTTTTTCATCGGATTCTAGAAGTTTCCTCACTCGTGGTATGTGATTTTGTGCTTAGGAATTATTTTATGATTTTAATATACTTTATTGTTTGTTTAAATATATTTCATGTATGGTGTTTGAGTTTCTAAAAAAATTAGAATGATTCAAGGTGTTTTGGTGTTGAAAATGGTTTTTTTATGAGAAATGGGTTATGTTTCATGTGTGTTATATATGTGCTTTCTTGATTTATAGCTTTGAGGTGTTTGATAAAATGTGGCGATGGTTTGAAATATATTTTGAAGTGTATTTTTTGTGGGATGGGTTTCGAAATGGGTTTTGGATTTAGATAATGTGGTTTATTAGTATTTTCATGATGTTTGTCTTGTGTATATGTGGATGTGATGTTGTATGTGATATATTGAATGGAAATTGAGCACAAAGGGGAATCCTAGGTATCTTGGTGGGAAGAGTAAGAATCATAATCAAGTGATTCATAAGTTTATTTGAACCGGATTAACATAGAAAGATTGACATTTACAACAGTAACTAAACATGGAGGATGTTTGGAGACCATTGGAATTTTGGAGGTTTCTCATCTCTAGTGTCTCGTGTATAAGGAAAAATATAGTGGTTGTTAGTTTAACACATTTTATAGAGTAGAAATAAAACAATTATCCCTATCATAGATAGTGCATATAGGGATCTACTATGAATTAGTTCTCTCTTGGGATATCATACGAACCATTTTCATATAGTACATTTTATTGGTTATTTGAAAAGTAAGAATGTTTTCCTTTAAAATATTTTCCATGAAAATGTTTCCAGTTTTATTTTTTAAAACATGCATTTTTATTTATATTATAGTTTTTAAATCATGGAATATCTAGTTGGACGGAATTCTAATGGGCTTTGGCTCACACACTACTTTCACATTTTGGTGTAAGTAGACTTGGTTATGTTTGACACGGGTAAAGAAAATATGTTTGGATATAGTGGTTTGAGATGCTAGATGTCTCCCCTTGTAGGTGTTTTGGTGGTGGCTTGAGAATGGTGTTCCTATTTTCTATGGTGGTTTGGGATAGTTTTGTTTCTACCTTTTTATTATAACATGTTTTACTTATAGTTTTAATTTTGTAAACATGAATCTGAAAAATTATTAAACAATTTTTTGTTGGGATTATTCAGTATAGGTTTTTTTTAATGTTGGTTTTTATGTTTATTTTCATGGGTGAAATCATTCTCAAGATGTATTTTTGATACTAAAGAACAGGTTTCTAGCTTGTGGGGATCATGAATGCCCTTTAGGAGATACCATAGACTGGGTCAACTGTCGGGTTTCATGGAAACATTGCTTTGTTCATGACAGTACCAAGAGATTACCCTATATATGATTTGGTATATACCATATCAACCAATAATTTTCAAATATTTAAATCACATAATTTTATATGAATATTCAATCAATAAAATTATGATCCATTCTAGAACTATAACGGTTTAGATTCCTTGGATACTAGATAAACAATCTTCTTATTTCATGAAATATCCTCAATGTCTCCCACAAAGATCTTCCCACGTTTTTCTCATTCTAGAGAAAACCAACATAAAACATATCATGAACCTACCTAGGTCAACCATAAACCCATCAACTGAGCTGATTCACGACATGGATTGAAAGTCATTCCTAATCCCCATGGGCTGACAACTTGTGTCAGGCATCAATAATGCATATAAGGGAATGATTTAACCCAATAAACAATAATTAAACTAAATAAGTGAAAGATGAATCAAAATATACAATATGAATAAAATTTAACTGATGATATTTTATACAAAATCAAAAAATTCAACCAAACTACTAAACAATACTAACTAGACTAGATGACCAGATGATCTCCATGTGACCCCATGACTCACTCTCCAACACAAAGATCAAATGTCACCCATGGAAATCAAACTCAAATTGAAAAGTTCACAAAAGGATAAAAACATAAAAGGAACTATAGATGTAATTATATAAACTCAGAAGTCATACCAGATATTCTATTCCCAATGAACTTCGTTTAAAATAATAAAACATCAACTTCATGTTTGAGATATATTATATAAAAATAATAATTTATAGAAAAATTACATAAAAACAAACTACGGCCCACTACCCTTCTTCATTTCAAAACCAACTTCGTTACCAATAGTGGAACATTAAAATTTTCAAGGGGAAGTTATTATTTCTGTCTCAACTTGAAAAAAAAATGAGAAAAGGATTTTATTTAAAAACACTTTTCATAAACACTTTTTAAACCGAAAGATCACTTCCCATGAAAAAATTCCCACTTTAAGGTACCATAAAGATAATATAAAAAGGGTAATGGAAATAATTATACCAGTATAGCAATCATCACTACATGTAGCTAAGTACAAATAGAAATGGGGGATCCAAGAATATTGTTGAAAATCCAGAACATAAAAATACATGAGACCCATCCTTCGTAGCATGCCACACATAATGAAGTAGAAAAACACCCTAACACTACCAGCAATCCTAACATAGGATAGATCGATGGGAAAATCCCAAAGAAATTAACCCAAATATATCCACCTACTATAGCACACCACTGCGTTCATAAACTATCTAGTGTAGTAATTATTATCAGAAGATTATATCACTATTCCAGGTTCCTATATCACATGAATAAAATAGGTGAGACCACTAATGGCAGTCGATCATCATATCATTAGCATATAAAAATAATTCAACAAGAGGCCTCACACCGAGTCACTCCAAAGTCCAATAACATTTCATAAAAAAAATTTAACATATGGATTATTTACTGAGAATCTACATAAATGGATCCCATGGATTCTACAAGAAGGACATCACATCCATTAAATGTTGACAAAGGCATGGAAATCATTCAATGGTTGTTTCCATAATAAACACCTCCACCATTTTCCCAAATTGGCCCAACAGGCATTTAAGCATTTTTAGAAAAACTAATATTCATTATGGATTCAAATAAACTTTTCATAACGAGTTTAAACACACCATTTTGCATTTATAAATCAATTAGAAACCTTTTTTAAACAATTATATCACCCTTTCCAACAAAGAATATTTTTTTAAAAATGCCAATCAAGCCACTAACCAGAAATATATGCCAAATGACCATAAAATCAAATACACATTGAATTATAAAAACAAAAAACACTTAGTAAACCTATAAAAGGTACCTAATATATTATTTCAAATGACACTAACATCTTTACAAATCCAAAACATGATTTTTATATCAAAATCATTCATAAAATCGAACCAGATATTTAATCAAACACTTAGTGTGTTAAATATAACAAAAAAATTCTATTTATCCTAAAGAAATGCATAAACCAAAAATTTTCACACTAAAAAATTAATCTAAGGGATATAAATCAACTTTTATTAAACAAAAGAGTTTCCAAAAGCATGGAATGAATGAATATTAAATTAAAGATGCTATTAAAAAGTGAAACCTACCTCAATTCAATGAAGAATCAACAATGCACTCCCAAAATAACTACACAAGGATTCCAAGACCCTAGATCTACCAAGAGGAACCATAAAATGCACAAAAGCCTAAAAAGTAAACATGTGGAAAAACAAACCATATTTCGACATGAAAAATAGTGAAGGAAAACTAAAGAAGAAATTGAAAGAGAATGAATATGAAGAGGAAAAGATGAGAAATACCTTGATGATACATCAAAAACCTTAATAGAAAACATTTGTAATCACCCTAGAAGGATGTAGGAGGATTGAGGAAGGGAGGTGATCCTACTTAGGGTTGAACGAGCCACATGGGGGAGGAATAGGGTGATTTGAGTTAACATTTTGAAAGGGGGTAGTTTAAGGTTTTCTATAATTTTAACTTTTGTGAAATGCATATGGTCAGTCCATATGTTATATCATCCCATATGGTAACAGTGTAGTATTTATTACCCGTAAAGATATTGACAACATGGACAACTCAAATAGTTTCACATACTATGCACAAACCATGTGATAGGTTTTGGTCAAACCCACCACCTGCGGCGTGGTTTACTGAACCATGATCCAACCATGCACTGGTCACTACCAAGATTAATCTTTAATATTTTCTCCATAAACTCCCAATATAACTAAGGTGATTCCACATGAAAAAAATGATATGAAGAAACACTTCAAAATTGTACCCCCATCACCACTAAGACTCGAGAGATGGAATGATATTCCATACAAACCAGAACATAATAAAAGTCTTCAAAACCTAGGGTGAAAATTCTCCCCACCATTAATTCTATCCACCCCCAGAAATCCAAAACATTATCCAATTGATCTATCAATGCCTAAGGATTTATCAACTACTCGATCCAATATCTTAAGCTAAGAAAATTTCACCCACTTCTAACAGTACTTAAGCCATTTTCCCGAAACAAAGTAACAAACCCAAAACAACCCAAATCACGAGAAAATAAATGGAAAAGATAAATCCACCATATCCAAAATCATTTTGAGAAAAATACCATTGGTCCTCCTCCCATGAATCCGGACACTCACTAACCTAAATTCTTTTTAGGAGAAATATCAATGAGACCAGCGGTAGGTCTCCCCACCATTAAGAACTAACTAGTACCGAACAAATAGAAACTCAACATGACCTAACTCTAAGAAATTATAACAATGTCCAACCAAACACTTCCACATATTCCTACCAACAAAAACATAAAATGACGTAAAAAGATAATTTTAACCACCCTCTCCCAAACAGAAGGGACACAAACTGAGCTAACACTCCCCGCAACCCCCAAGGTTTATAAAAACATATCAGATTCACTATGAGACCTATTAATAGATATCTAATGGTTAAATAATCTCCATCATCATAGTTAATAATTGATAACCCCTAAAAGGTACACACATCATCCGATTAGATAAAAAAAGATTACTAAAATTTCTTAAATGAAATGAACACTTCAATTGAAAACAACAGATTAGAAAAAGACTCGCAACATGTCATATATATCAAACACCATAACACAACTAGAATAATATCCATAAAAAAACTAACACATAAAACTTTGACTAAAAATGTAATAATTATCTTTAAATGAGCCCCGAATAGCACATCACTTCTGAGAGATGGCTCCCTGACGCGTTATAGGAATTCCCTGAAAAAACCAATGAAAGTGGCCCATGCATCCACAAGCATGGAAGGGTTTTTGGGTACTAGGAAATGATGTATTCTACCCTCATGGATTGACACACTAATTACACACTACTATCTCATGCCCATAGGATGTTAATGAAGGAACCTGAGGCTTTTTAATTCCATTACCTGCTCCATCAAATTTCATCAACATCATTATCTCATTATTAGAATTTTCCCCATATCTTCAAGGGATTAATGAAGGGAGGACTAAAATAGGCATGTCTTCCATCAGGTCTTTAAAAAGAAAATATTTCCTCAAAACATTATAAATAGAAGTTAGATTAAACTCAAACACCTTTGACTGCAGCTTTGAATGAAGCACAAACTTGAAACACTGAGACTTTATGGAATAATTTGAAACATAAATTGAAAGGTAAGGAACTATGTTCATAAAATGATGGAAACTATCCAACAGCGAACCATTACAATGTGGAAAACAACACATCTCCAACCCCTTTATCACCCATTTATTATTATAAAAATAAAAATGGATGAATGAAGACTTGAAGAACTCCCATGTATGATCTTGACAATTTCTGTTCCAATACATCGACATACACCAATTCTATGGTTATCCTTCAAGAATGAAATTTGAAAACCTAACCTTCATAGCCTTGAGAAAATCAATCAGGCTAAAGTTCATTTTGATCATTGGCTATATACTTTTCATTTTTGAGATGATCATTTTAGTAATAAAAGGGTTGTGGGTTTTTCTTCTGAATCTCAAGAACGATGTCCTAAGGTTGATCAACTAGAAATCCCGATAATGGGGAATCACCCATATCCGCACTATGATCACACATGGAATCTCCATGGAAAAAATCTATCGGAAATGGATATCCAAGACATACATCAAGGAAAACTCAAAAATCAAGATACTCATGAACAAACAACGCATCAGTTGCAAACATTGAACATAGGAAAACAAGCCACTATTAATCATCAAAAAATTCCTTTTGAAAATGTTTTCAATTTTTAAAACAAACTCAGACGTTGAATATTCTCCATTGATATTCCTTAAATTCACAATCACATGCATGTTTTCATGCCACCCTAGACACCCATCAACCATGCATGTGAGAACCCATTAGAATGCCAAATCTAAAAAAACATTATTTTTTCAAACAAATAATTCAACCCAATTTCAAAATCATTAACATTCCAACGTCACACTAGCCCATAAGAAAAAAACCATTATCAAATTTCACCCATCAAACCACTTTCCCATGATTAAAAATGAAATCTACATATAGTTTCATTAAAAATCCTTATTATTTCATTCAAAAACATTTTTCCATTGATTGAAAAAATTTCATTCCATCAATAACAATTTGGTTAAAAAATCAATATTTTTCATTTGAAACAAATTTCTAAAACAAACATACATTTTCCAAAACCTCCAAGATTTTAGTATAAGATTCCCATTTTATTAAATCATTTCCATTATAATCCCAAGAGGACATTTTTTAAAATCCAAATTTTCTAAAGCCATTCAAAAAACTAATTCTCAAAACATCATTTTCCATCATTTCAAAATACAACCATTACCATTAAAATACTACATCGAAAATTATAAACCAAGGGTTTTCAAAACAAATTTTAGAATTTGAAGATGATTCAAAGAGACCCAAATGAGGGAACTAGTGTTAGTGGCTAACCTGGCGATATGGTTGGTATCAATATGTCAAACACACCAATAAAATTTAAAGCCTTCTAGGACCATGAACCTCCCTCTACATGGATTTAAAGGCCCTACAATCTCATAGAGACCATTGGACCAACTCCCCTTTTCATATCCCAATCACCAAAAAAACCCTAAAGACCAATGAAACTAACAAAACTGAACGTCCCATGGAAACCTGAGGATTGAAATGAGAAAGATTTCATGATGCTCTTCCCAGTCCTACCTCTTGAGTCCCAAAAATCCTACTCCATTAACCTTGACATCCCCAGGTAATAATGGGTTCACTAGAAATCAAGTATCTCTAAGATACAACATTTCTATTGATACCAATTTGTCACAAACCAACTATAGTCAACCCCAACCCGATCACCATAAGAAATTCATAGAATGGCATGAAGGGTGTTTCTAATCCCCAAGGGATGAAAACTAGTAATGGGTATCAATATAGCACACAATGGAATTATTTCCCACAATAAATAATAAAGAAACTAAATAGTGTAAGGTTGGAAAAAAATAAATCAATATAAATAAAACTAACCTAATGATATTTTATAAAAAAATGAAAATACAACTAAACTACTCAAGAAAACTAATTAAACCAGACAACCACATGATATCAGTGTTACCCCATGGGTAACACTCCCACACAAAGATCAACTATCTCATGTGGTGATTGAACTCAAGATGAAACCTTCACCAAAGGCTAAAAACATAAAATAAACAATAGGAGTGACTATTAAAACAAAGTAGGCTAGCCCAATATTCTATTTCCAATGAAATTTCATAAAACTAAAAGAAAAATCAACATCAGGTGGGAGATAAAATATATAAAAGTAATCTTTTCGATAAATTTAACATAAAAACAAAATATGGCGCAGTACCGTTTTTATTTAAAAACAAGGTTTATTAAAAATATTGGAACATTATCATTTTCAAGTGCAATTGATTCTTATATTTTCAACATTCACAAAAGTTGAAAAACACATTTCGTTAATAATAATTTTCATAAAGACTTTTTAAACCAAAACATCAAGTTCATTGAAAAATACTACACAAGAAGGCACCATAAAACCATATAACTAGGGAAGTGTAAATAAAAATACATTTATCTCAATCATAACTAAAACTAGCTAAGTGATAATAGAAATGGGTGAACTTTGGAGATCTTGAATAATCCATAACATTCCAATACATGAGACCCGTCCCCTGTATCATTACACAAATGATTAAATCAAAAACTCCCTAACATTATCATCCACCGTAACTCAGGATAGACCGAGGGGTAAATACCACTGCAATTAACCAAAACATGACAACCTGTTATGAGCCACTAGCTAGTTCATAAACTAGCCAGTGAAACAATCATTCTTAGAAAATTATCTCAAAATTCTAGGTTTCCATGTCTCATGTATAAAGGGGATTTGCCAAACATTTCTATCCAAGAGTCCAATCACAAGTACATAATACTAATAATAATAATAATAATAATAATAAAAACAACAACAAAAATAATAATAATAATAATTAGACAACATTCCTCACCTCGATTCTGTTCAAAGACGGATCTCATGCCATAGAAAAAAATGAATAGAAAGAGTCCAAAATATGTATCTTGAAAAATGAATCCCAAAGATTCCAAATAAAGAAAATTCCATCAATTAAATTTATACATGACATGATAATCTTTCAATGGTGGTTTTCATAAAAAACATACACCATTTTCACAAATTTTTCAAATGAGAATTTATTCATTTTTCAAAAAACCAACATTCATAAAGGATAGATATCCCCCTTTAGTAAATATTTTAAACACATCATTTTCAATTTAATAAACATTTACAAATTCTTTTAAAATTATTACATTGCCCTTTCTAGAAAAGACTTTTTTTTAAAATGCCAATCAGACCACTAACTATAAATACCTACCATATAACCATAAAATCTAATACACGTTCCTTTATAAAAACCAAATCCACTTAGAAAACCTATATAAAGACCCCAATACATCATTTTACAGGAACCCAACATCTTTACATATCCAAAACATTGTTTTTACTTAAAAATCACAAATAAAATCCAACTAGGAATATAATCAATCAATTGGAGTGTGAAATATAACAAAACAACAATATTTATCATAATGTACGGTATATTACACAACTACTCAAACCAAAAGATTAATATAAGGGTCATAAATCAAGTTTTATTAGTCAATGGAGGTTCAAAAAAATGATGTGAATGAATCCTAAGTTAAAGAGGAAAAAGTAAATGGGTACCTTCCTCGAATCCATTGAGCATCAACAATGCATTACCAAAATCACTACATGAGGGTTCCACGACCATAGATCATGAAAAATGAACGCAAAAATAACAAAACCCTCAATATAAAATAAGGGGAAACCTAAAACCTATATCAACATGACCAAATGAGAAGTGAAACTCATGAATAAGTGGAAGAATAAGGATTATGAAGAGGAGAGGATGAAAATTCCATGATAATAGTGCCAAACCCTTGATTAAAACCACTTACAAGCACCCTATAATGAAGTATGAGGTGTGAGTAAGAGGTTAGATCCCACATTTGGCCAAACATGCCGAGTGAGGGAGGAAGAGTGTGATTTGAGTTAAAATATCAAAAGGGGTAGTTAGGGTTGTCAGAAATATTATCTTTTTGGAAACATGATGTGTTTATATGAAAAAATTTAGTAAACCATGTGACAACCAATTCCCATGAAGAAATCGACTGCACAACAAACCTATATGGTTTCATATTCCACTCACATACCATGTGGTGGGTTTTCCATGAACCCACCACCAACCACACAGTTACCGGGGTTTGGCCTCATAGTTTACAAAATTGTGCGCCGACCATGTATAGGTAAATGCTAAGACAAAATTTCCAAATTTTCTCCAATAAATCCCAAAAAACTAAACGAACTCCACGTGGAAAAAATTAGACAAGGAAACACGTCAAAATTAAACCCCTATCAGACCCAAGACTCGAGAGAATGACTGAGATTCCCAATGAATTGGAACATAAGACAATACATGAAAAAACGAGTTTGATATAACATTGCATTATAACATGGTGAAAGGAAACATAAGAAATGGTAAAATCATGTTATCAGTTAGGTTAAACAAGTGAGATATCAATGCTCACTTTATCACAAAATTTGAATAAGGGTATGAGTCAATGATCTTAACATTTGAAAACCATATATTTTATGTCATAGATATAATTTTTGTGTTAGGGAATAATGAAAATTATTTCATAATACCCGAGTCATAAGGGACCAACTAACATGATCTATGAGATCATAAAAATAAAACAAGACATAAGTTTGTGGAAAAAAATAATCATATAATATCATTTCTTCAGTCAAGGATTACTTAAAATGATATGTTATTTGATTTGTCTAACTACCCATTCAATCATTTTCCATGTCAAGCCCCACTCCCAAGACTATCCTAGTAGACATAATCCCTTACTAAATTAGATTCACTCCCCATTATATTCCTTATTATATAATGAGATATATGTATTTACATATTAATATTTATGGATATATAACCTTGTTCCGACCCATAAAATAATTAAAATCATACATTTTTCTACCACAAGATCATAAGATATTCATTGAAGTATACTTCTGGAAAGGAAACAATTTTATGAAAAATAGTTTCATTTAATCATAAAATAACCGACGTAATGGAAACATGTTTTATAAAAAATTTTCTATTTCATCATCTCATCATTACATAACCCATAAAAAATTAAGGTTATCATTAAGGTTTTTCATAACATAATTAACCCAAGGGAATTAAACGGGTTCAATATAGTTTTCGTCCCATCACCATCATCCCAAGACACTCAAAGAAATAAAGTGGATGTTATCATTGGATAAAATTCTTAGTAAATAACATGTTACATGAAGGATGTTATAATATATTATAAATTCATTTAATAAATAACTCTAAAATTTCTTTAGGTAAATTCCATTTTCAATTTTAAATCACATTTTTAAAATAAAAAATTTTACTAATTTTTTTGGAAAATAATTCATTGAAAAGAAATTTTGAAACATTTAAATGAAGATTAAAATCATTGATTGGTCACGATGTCTATAAATTCATTTTATATCATATATATTAAAACAAAGATTCCTTTCATAGTTTTGTTAAAAGTCAAAAGTACCTCATTTAGAAATTAATGAGAAGATTCCCATTATTAATTTTTTTTAATATATTATTGGTAAAAATAGATTTAAAAAATAATTTGATAGTATTAAAAATATTCTTGATAAATTATTTACAAAACATCGATATGAAAGAAAAAGGATTTTTGACCGAAGTGAGAAATAAAGTTGGTTTCCTTAATAAAACATTTTTCTTACTATTGAGTACACAAAGAGTGGAAAATTATATGGAAACTTGTAATATATAAAAATAACCTAATGGGAACAAAATATTTGGGATTATTTAGTGTTATATAATGAAATTTTATTATCAGATACTTAATCATATACAATCTCCTTGAGTAATGAGATTGTTACATAATACCCTTACCTCAAGTTAAAATCATTTAAAAATAACTCTAACCTCATTTATAATACTTTTCAAAAATTTATACTTCAATAATATTACGATTTATCCACTTATAATATAATATATGATACAGTTATAATTTTTCAACACCAATTTATTAATTAATAATTATTAAAATCATTTTTTCATGGTATTAACTATTTCTATTTTCATTAAAGTATCAGTTTAATAGTTTTAGTACCTATATTATATCATGATTCCATCATATGAATAATCTTTTTTATGAAATAAATATCAAATTTATATATATTTATATTCATCCATATAGAATAGATATAGAAAAATTAATTATATTTTTTATGTATTTGGTTGGATATACGTATGCATGAATTCCATTTTCACACTAACATAGATGTAACAAGATGAAGGTAAATAATAATTCACGTTCATGGAATAATTATTATAACATGTATATATTCAATAAATTTATCGTTATTACCATATATGTAAATATTAAAATAAAAATGAATCATATCGCTTCATGGTGGTTGTAGTCCACACGTATGCATGAGCGACATTATCATTTTAAAATGGATGGGAAGGTCATATGGTAAATGGGATATTATAGTTATAGAAGAATTATTATGTAATAAATATCATATCTAAGCTTTAAATTAATCATAATAACCATCCATTAAAATGATGATAGAAAATTAATTGTATCGCTATGTGGAGACGGAAGTCCATATATATGTATATGAAATAATTTCACATCCAATTTGATGGAAAAGTGAGTGGATAATGGTGGTTTCATAATCATAATGACATTTAAGAATATCATAGATAATGAATATATTTTTATGATATATACCACATAATTACAGGAGATATAATAAGAAATAATTTGAAACTTGTAGGGATGGAATATTACCTCTTCATTGGTAGGTATTCTTGAGATCCCTTCTTGAGGACCCTGGGAATGGTATTTTAATAATAAAACCACCAATAATTCATGAATAAGTACATTTATAAGATAATTGGTCATGTTTTTTTTGATCTATATGGTTCAATTTGGTGTAAATAAAAGATAGGATGAGTTTCCTTTTATAAGAGAGGTAAATGACACACATTGAATTACATAAATGATTTATATATAATTAAAATCTTTATAATGTATAATGATTCAAAAATACTTATTTGAATAAATATTTTCTATGGTTAAAATATCGCCATCCAATGAAATTTATACACTTTTTTGGTGTCACTATAAATAATATCTTTTCATTTAACCCATTTGTTAACCGATTTTAACCTTAAACATAGTAACATGTTTCTAATGTCAATGGTAAATAATTTTAATTTTAATGTACAATTGGAACATAAATTGAAAATGAATTAAATATCTGATCATATATCAGCTAAATATTTTTATTTCATTATTTTTATGATTTTTAAATAATTTTACTCAATTTTATTTAAAATTAAATAACATTAATGTTATTTATATACTATCCATTTAATTTGACTTTAATGCCATCTCGATTATAATATAAACATTTCATTCATAAAAATGATATTATATTTTATATATAGTACTAATGGTACACTATAAATCACCCAAAATAATTACATTTTGAGATGTTAAAATAATTTACTCAATTTTTTTACTACCTACAAATGAATTGTGTTTGCGTTGTGTATGTATTTAATGTAATTATTTCATCACTAAATAATAATAATAAATTCGGATAAAAAAATAACTGATTAGTAATTAATTTAACCATTTAAAGGTAAACATTTGTTTTATTATCACTATCACAAAACATTATAGATATTAAAACTAAGAAAGTTATTTATTTGACTTTATCATTTCCATAAATATTATAAAGGTAAAAATAAAATTTAAATAAATAAAGACATATTTTCAACGTTTCGATGATTATAGAAAAAATAGACTCATTAAATTAAATAAATTAATATTTTTAATGAATTTTAAGACTCATTACATTTATTTTAATGTTAATTAACCTATTTTTTGTTACAATGTAAATAAAAATTTATTATGGTTACATTTAACATTATCAAAAATTAAAAGATACCTATTTAAAAAATTTGGACCTCCTTATTAGAAATGTTGAAATAAATTTTCAAGAGTAAATTTATAGTGTTAAAAATTATCTTAATATAAAAATACCAAAAGAAAAAAAAATTATATAAAAAATGCCTTTTCTGTATAAAAATGTTTCTATACGAAATTCAACAATAAAATGGATTCCATTGAACACAATTGTATAATTAATCTTATAATAGAAATAATATTACATTGAACCAGTTATAAAAAAACAAAACTTTTTTATCCTTAAATCCAAAATATATTTTTCAAAAAAAAAATTGTATTTTCACCATGAATAGAAAAATCATAATTTAAAAAAAACACAAAATATGATCATAAGATATTTTTGATATGATGATTTGAAAAATGATAATATTTTTGTCAAATAATAATTCTAATATTTTTTGAAATTAAATCTTAAAAAAATCAAGAAAATGTATCTTGAATAATATAATGAATTTACTAAAAATTTAGAATTGATTTCCCAAGACAGTGTTAATAAAATTTTATTGATTTTGACCTTCATATATATTTAATAATTTTGTTACAAATATTTATACCTACAAATTCATCTTCTATATTACAATTTAAAAAAATTCCATTTCTCATTTAACCTTGGTGTTTCATGTTGAAAAAGCGTTGGAACATAGTGTTCTTTTAAAATATTAGGGTTTTAATCCCCCCAATTAATAAATTGCATCCTCAAAATTTGAAATTGTTCTTTGTAATCATTGGTTTTATAATTTAAAACACATTTTTTTAAACCCACATCATAAAAATGGTTAAAAATATCCTATTTGAGAAGATGGAAAGTTTAATATGAGGGTCCTATGGAATAACTCAATACTATGTTTCTAAATAGTATAATATTAGTGGAGAGTGAAAACATGGACATGGAGGAAAAAAATATTGTTTAGATAATGGTAGAGAGTGATAAAGAACATTGATCAGAATAAATTTAACAACCTTGAGAAATTTAATGATAATAAAACTATAAATAAATGAGGTGTGAGAAATATATATTGTTCATCTAAAGTGAATATAATTGGATAAATTATTTGTTTCAAGATCATTTTCCTATAGTTGAGGAATTACATTACCACATAGATTAAGAAAATAATGAAATCCTCATACATGAAAATTTGAATTTCATCCTTAAATTAATTTTCACCCAAATATCAACATTTTTCGAAAAAATGATTATTCAAGATAAATTTTTAATGCGTGATGCACAAAAATAAACTACACAATCCACAAAATGATATCAAGATGTTATTTATATCATTATATAGTAAACAATTCTGAATGGTTAACATAAGGTAATATAATAACCAAAACGTATAAACATTCATATGATGAAATAATACATTTAACTAGAAAATTTACAATATAATAATAGAGGACCCATTGAGATAATTTCACAAACAGTACTACATCCCAAATAACCTCAATAAAATCAAAATTAATGACTGTTTTTACCTCAATGGTGACATCATACCTTTCATATTACATCCCAAAAAAATTAATTTCATTTTTCACAAATAATATTTTATTTTAAATCATATGTTATATCTAAAGGATACATATAACTCAACCTAATGAAACATCTTCAAAAATGTAATTAATCACAAAGAAAAATATCTGTATAATCATATAATGTAGTAAAATTCTTCAAAATATCATCAGTCAAATTATATGCTCAACTAAAATGTAATCCTTATCTTGAACATACATTTGTCAAAAGATATAACATTATGAATGAATCACTTTTCATCTATCAAGATGATTTATATCTAACTATCCAATAGCCCGTAATTAACATTACATTAAATCATATATTAACCTAATGGGTTATTTAATCCTCGATATAGTTTTCTTCCTAAAAACTAGTATATGATTCTTGTCATCAAAAATTCACATCGAATTTCATGATTCTATTTAGCTCCAAATTTGCGGAGGAGAGAATGGTAGAGATTCTTAGGTATTTGGTCATGGGTGAGAGTTCGAATCAATGAAAAAACATAAAATTCGAATGACTTATTAAAAAATTAAAAAATATATTTAATTCAGGAAATGAGCATTCGGGCAGTCCCAATCCCTTTACTAAAAACCCATATCCACCATGATTATGGATTCCTAAATAGTCCAAATTAATTTTGTGGTATCAATAAGTCAGGGTATGTCTGAATGAATTAGAATGGATGGAAAATGTTGAAAAATGAAGGATTTATAAAGGAATCAAAATTTATTTTTAAATTTGGAATTGGGCTAACGGTTTGGCCCAATTCATGAAAACTCACCCATTCCTCCATAAAAGTTTGGGTGACACTGAAAACAAAGCATGAATGGAAATTAATTGAAATATAACATTAAAATAAGTCATTTGTGTGACAAAATCTATTTTTTTAATCAATATAGATATTTGATGAGGAAAACGTTACCAAATTAAATAGATTATTCAATGTATGTGTAATGATTTAGATAAGTATGACAGCGGATGGTCTATATTATAGATAAACCCTCGACCCATCAGTAGTCTCATGAAGAGAATAATTTTTCCAATTAGATGGTTTCTTACTTGATATGTTATAAACTTTCTTGTGAAAGGTCGTGATAGTAATGGTACCATGTACCTTGGAAACCCTGAGTTGAATAATTAAGAATTTCATTCATTCAAATTCAATTATTATATATCAATGATATTTTTTCATTGACATTATATATGATTGTAGTTAATTATTATTTTATTGATTAAATAGAATATGTTTCAATTACATACCTTGACATTTTAATATTTACAAATCCAGTTATATAAATGGAATGTGTGCCCAGTTATTTTCCTTTCCATGTTGATTATACACATTGATTCCTTACCAAATCTTCTTTACATACCCTTACTGAGAATTTTACCTCACCCTTATTTTGTTTTCTTATTCCAGGTTATGAATAAGAAATCATTGAATGAGTATTCAAGGATGATGTTCATTTCATTTAAATATGTATAATGTTCTATGTAATATTTCTCAATTTAATATTGGTATCATGTATGTGATGTGGTTTTCTAAAACTAATAAATGGATATGTCCTTTGGGATTTGATTCCTTGTAATCATAATAATGTAATAAATCAAGGCACTCGATATGGGATTCTAGGTTCAAGGTGTTATATATGACTCCATATTTTTCCATATCATTGGATTAATCTCTTTATTTGATTAACTTTTTAAGTATATTTCATAATTTTTCATCATATCAGTGATGTTTTTTGGTGAAAGAGTGTAATGCATATTCTCATGGCATTCATTTATTATTAAATGTTTTTATAATATGGACCAAATCAGAAACTGATATTGGATGAGTGTTCATATATGGGATTATGTTAGGTGTTCTATACATTTTTTATCATGTTTGGTTGTTTTATTGATTGTCTCTAATTTTAAAAACATTGTAATTTCTAGGAGATGCATTCTAAATAAATAAACACTTGTGTTAAATGTTAAATTCATGTTTAATATGTGACCTAACACCTTTATACATGGTTAAAGGTTTTAGAGATCTCCCTGAACCGCCGAAGGGGAGTGTTCTTCCATTGGAAAATTTTTATTCCTCCCATGGGGTGTGTTGAGCTCTCTATATATTATTGGAAATTGATTATAGTAATTTGGAAAGTCGTTGAAGGATTAAATCACCTAGTCATTTGAATTTTAATGTTATGAAATGGATATTCCCATGGATTTTTTATGATTATGAATGGATTGGTGAAATTTTTAAATAAATGGTTTATGTTTTGGTGTATTAATTTATTATGATAATAATGTGATTCTATTTATGGCACTGACAACTCACTTGGATTCCTTAGAAATTCATTCTCCTTGGATTTGATGGCATATTATGATGCCTTTGAAATTCCTACTACATTGATCTAAAATCTTATTAGGATTCCTTGAACATTTTTTCTCCTCAGATTCAAATACTCACATTGATTCTAGGGAAATTTATACTCCTTATATCCAGTTTACATTACCCACTAAAATTTATTAGACTTTACAACTCCTTTGGTCCAGTTCACTTATCATATTTGGATGCCTTGGATATTCCTACTCTGTGGATCCTAGACATGTTAGTCTAATACTTAATTACATGTAATTTTATATAGGTGATTATTACCATAATTTAAATTATCCCTTTTTTATATCATTTCATTATACCTATATATTTTATAGATAGGAAAATATCACTTTTAATTTTATAATTATTCTCATATTATATCTACACACTACATCAAGTTATATTCATAGACTAAACATGTTATATACACCATTGGTGGTTCTCTAATGAGTTTTATATCACACCTTTTTTGGGTCACTATTGGGTTTTTATATAGACTTTATTTATGTAGGTTGGAATAGAGAAAAGATTTTTCTTCGTGATACATGATTAATTATTACCTATGAGCAGGGGAGCATTGGAATGGGATATATATTTTGATGTAATCTAGGATATTTTATCATCATTATTTTGGGCATTTTGATACATTCATATCATTGGATTCCTATTTTCATTCATTTCTTGTCTTTTTTAAAGGTCCATAACATACACATCATTTTGTATTTGACGTTACGCTTGGAATTGATTATTATTACTATTGTATATATGATTTATGTTATATTTGTTGTTTTTTATTATTATTTCACATTGTATTAATCTAAAATGCCACTATGATACTCTGATCATGATGGTATACTCTCCCCATCCTACCATTAAGGACCCTCAATGTTGGTCCGCTACCTCTAGCATATAAGGAGGGACACTTGAGGCCTATGACCCACTAAAATGGGGTATAGTTTAGTGGCTCCTAGGATGGGATGTTACATGGGTTCACTCTGCATTCAATCATTTTTTTAGTCAGGTTAACTCCCAATAATATCATAGTGGTAAAATTCTCATGTGGAACTTGGTTCACTCCCCATTCAAGTCCTCATTATCTAATGAGACTTATATCTTTAACCCATTAAATGTAAGTCTATATAATTATTGGGCCACCCACCACATAATGGAAATCATAAATATATGTGAAATAAGATCATAAAACATTAACTATTGAATAACATTTGAATAGAAAATGGCTACCATAATCTTTTCATCATTATATCATTGTATAACCCATGGAAAAGAAACAGTTTTCATAAAGGCTGCATCATAACTTAATTTTCCATTGAGAAATAAAAGTGTTTCAGGAAATTATCATCAAATTAACATCATAAAAATTGATATAAAGAAATAAAGTGGAAGTTATCATCACATCAAATCACCAATAAATCAGAAGTAACATCAAGGACGTTTTCATAGATGGGAAATGTTTTTAAAAGATCACTGGAAATTTCTTGAGGAAAATACCCTTTTCACTTTAAATTAACTTGTTTAAAATCTAAAATTATCTCAAAATTTAATGTAAATATTTTATCTAGAATTAATCTAGTAAATTGTTTGTGGAATCTCAAATAATGTAATGGTCATGATAATAGGAGATTCTATTTATGCTATATATATATTAAAATAATTATTCCTTCCACATTTTTTATAAAAGTAAAAAGTACCAAATTCAAAAATAATGAAAAGTTTAATATTTAAAGAATTTGTAAAAGGTTAAATCATGTGTAAAATTTAATTTAAAAAATATTGGATATTATTAAAAAAATTATGAAAAACATGGATATAGAAGAGAAATAATATTTGGTCAAAGAGTAAAAAATTCTATTCTCTTTAAAAAAATAATTTTTTTGCATCTTGAGTATCTAAAGAGAAATAAATTAGAATAAAAAAATGAAATATATATATATATATAAAGGATACTAAAATTATTTGGAATATTTATGGTTATATAATGAAATTTTATTATCATAAACATTTCCATAAAAAATCTCAGTAAACAATGAGATTGTAACATAAATCTCTTACATCAAGTTCAAATTGCTTTCAAAGAACTCTAACCTCTAATATAAAAATTTATATTTATTATAGTTTTATAAAATAATCGTTTAAATACTTATAATTTCATATGTGATTCAATTATAACATTCTAAATCCAATTTAGTAATAATGTTTTTATTGAAATCCTTGTTTCCTAGTGTAAAATATTTTATTTTTCAGGAAATATATGGTTTGGTAGATCCGGTAAAAATATTTTATCAGGGTTAAAACATATTATTAATTTTAATAATAACATTAATAACCTAAAAATTCATTATATAAAAATTTAGAGTAATCTATAATGTATTTTTATAGAAAAATGAATTACATTGTTAACAGAGACAATAGGTCGTACATACGCATGAACATTGAACTCAATTTCCAATATATGGAACAAAAGAGTGGTAAATAATAATTTATCTATAAATAATAATTATAATATGATATATATTCAAAAAAATATATATTTATTATCATCCATTTAATTTATAAAAAAAATAAATCACATTGCTTAATGGAGGTGGTAGTCCACACGTGTGCAGGAGCGTGATTTTCATTTTCCAACAGAAGGGAAGGTGAAAAGGTATACTTTATATTATCATTTTAGTGGAATAATGAATTAATATAATATAATATAAAGAAAATAAATCTATAATAATAACCACCCATAGAAAATGGTGATGTAATATTAATTGTATTGTTGTGTTGGGTGGTAGACCACATATACTCATGACTGATACATTTAATTGCAATTTTATGGAAAATATAGTAGATGATGGTGTTTACATAATCATAATAAAATTTTAGTAAATTCTGGATAATTAATTTTTTATTTTATTATTAATACCACATATTTAGATGCGTTATAAGAATAAATAAATTGAAAGTTTTCGGTTAGGAAGTCAACATCTTCTTCTGTATCCCTCTTTTAGATCCCCTCTTTTGGACCCTTAGAATGGTACTTGAAGAATAAAAACACTAATTCTTGTTTAATTATGTTTTTAAGATAATTTAGTATGAATTTGTTAAGTTATAATCCACAAATTTGTGTAAATAAAATGGATAAGGGGTTTCCTTTTATAAGGGATAGAGAATACATACTTAGTTATACATAAAATATTAAAATATAATTAAAACATTTATCATCTATAATGATTCATAATAGCCATTAATGTGAATAAAAATATTTTATGATCAATATATAATCCCTAAAAAAATTTATATAAGTTTTTTCGTCATTTTAAACATTATATTTTTTTATCCCTTTGTTACCTAATTTTAACCATAACTATGGTAACAACATTTTCATTTAAAAAGAGTTATAAAAATACATATAAAGAAAAAATTGTGTCATAAATGGAAAAGGGATGAACTTTTAGACCATCTCTCTTCATCATTGTACCCTATAAATAGTTTTAAATAATTTAATAAAATAATATTAAACATAAAATATCATTTATGTCATTTTTAACACTGTTGAATTAATTTGAATTTATCACCATCTAGATAATTGGGGAATTATAATATAAACCTCTCACACAAATATAGTATTTCATATTTATATATAAAACTTGTTATAAAATGTGACCCTCCTATTAAATATTACTTTTACTATTTTAAAAAAAATACATGATTTTTTATACCTTGCATAAGTACTATGTCAGAATTGCGTAATCATTTGTCCTAATTTTTTTCATCACAAAAAATTAAAAAAAAACCATGAAAAAACAATAATATTTCAATAACCATTTAGAACTGAACATAAGGTGCATTTATCCCTATTAAAAATGATTATAGTTATTAAAAGCAATAAATAGGAATTTTTACTTTATATTTTACTTAAATATTATAATAGATGAAATGAAGGGTAAGTGATAAAATATTATATTTTATATTTTTAGATGATTATAGATGAAGTAGAATAAGACAATGAAACATTTTAAAGAGTTTGAATGTATTTTATGCCTTTTCACATAATTTTAACCATAATTATCCCATTTTATATTTTTCATGGTAATAAAAATTTAATATGGTCACTATTCATAATGTCTATAAATAAAAGAGGCCTATTTACAATATTTGGGAATACTTATTTAAAATTTATAATTATTTTTTCTAATTCGCATTCTAGAAGTGGAAAAAATTAATTTAAGATAAAAAGAATAATTTTTTAGAAAAAGTATTTTAAATCATAAAAATGATTTCATATTAAATTAAATAAAAAATTGATTACAATAAACATAATTATATTATTTATAATATATACGAAATAACTTTTCATTTAAACCTCTTTAAAAAAATTTAAAATTTAAAATTGTTGAAAAAATACACTTTTGGAAAAAAATGTAGTATTATTAACTATTCATTAAAAAATAAATCTTTTTGCAAAAAAAACTAAAAATTCACCCTAATATATTTTAGATATTATGATTTCAAAAATTATATTATTTCTATCAAATATAATTTTTTAATGGTCTATAAATTAGTTATCTCCTAAAAATCAATGAAACATATTTTGAAAAATAAAATCACATTACTAGAAATTTCTTGTTATTTCCTAAGAAATTATCTATAAATTTTTATTTATTATTTCCTTTATATATATATTTTAATTTGGTTACGAATATTCATACCTACAAATTCAATGTCTATGATATAATGTTCATAAAATAATAATATTTTTTAGTTCGTTAAAACTCATTTTTATGTCTTGTTTATGCTATCATACAATATATTGATTTTAAACCTCAGGTTGTTATAATGACCACACCCATAGAACATACATTTTCACATTTTGTGGCTCATTTAATTTCTATACATGTGAAGAGTGGTGTATATCATGTTTACCACCATTTTTATTCTTTATGTATATCATAGATCATGATATGATGTGCATGAATGTTCATGTGGTTATAATATAATATTCCCCATATAACATGAAAAGTATGTATTTCATAGCTGGATCCTTTTGTTTTGGATAGCTAGATCCAATGCCCATAGTGGATATGTTGTAGTTTTAGTTTGAATCTTTTTATTATTTTTAATTCTTCGGGATTCTTTTTCTAATGAGTGTAAATCAACTCCAAAACATATGTTATTTATTTATTGTAATTTGTATAAGCCTTTATTGATCAAGAGGTGCACATGATCTCTTTTCGTCAACTAGATTAAGTCATTTAGGTATCCCAGTTTGGTTGTTCCTTTCTTCCTAAACGGATGAATGCTCTTCAAACTAGTAAAATATCATTGAATAGTAATTACATTAAGGTACACCATTGAATTTCATATAATAGGTCAATGGTATAGACCGGCTCAAGATTCCTCATCTTGTATTATGGTACTCAATAATAGTCAAATAAATATGCCATTTAGACAATATATTGTCTAATTCACTGTCAAATTTCATTTAACCTAATATATTCTTATAAGATATAAATGAACAACCGTCACCTATAATATTCTACACTCTGCATACACTACCTTGTAATAATATGGTTATATGTAAAATAACATGAATGACTCTTATGTCATCACATTATGAGGCAATTAATATCATAGAGTATCATAGAAATTTGTTATTGTATAACTTATAATGAATCATTTAAATTTCATTTTAAATTGGATCTATAATCAATAGGCATGAGAAAACTCATACATAAATTACATAGAACTATTATAAGATCCTAATATGTCATGTTTAGAAAAATCATGAAAAAAATTCACCCACAAACACTAACATTAAAAAATTTATAAATATTTTTCCTTTTGGACTCCAAATAACCAAATTATGTTCACCATTGTGTTCTACTCATGAAAATGTACAAACTGATGCCCCTAGAATTTTCCTAATTCAAGGAACCAATGAAAACTATCCAATGAATTTACGATAATAAAATATATAATCAAACAATCATAAATGGATTCATAGAACACGCTATTGGGATATATATGTGAAAAAGTGCAATTGGATATTTATTTTTCTAAATAGAAATTTAGGCTAAAAAATGATAAAAATAAATCTGCATATCTTTGGGCCACATGAACACCAACAAGGTGGGCCTTATGGTTACAAAATGGAACAATAATTATCCTCATTTACATTCCCTTTTAACATGATGATGAAAATATTTAATGTAAGATACCTCAAATAGTAAAGGGGAGAAGGGGAATTTATAAACTTTCGCATTACATCCTACATGAACCACACCTTCATGCCAAGAGGATAATGCAAGCCCTGCATACATGGCCTAATAAGATAATCCATACTATTTTGAGGACCTCTGTGTAATGAAACTATGTGGTGTACCTACACGAGTGATATCCTTCACCTGGGGTGTATGTTTACCTATAAATGGGACCCCTAGGTATCCTCATTTTATATGACATAAATGAATGAAGACCAAAATAATCCCCTAAGATCTACTCACCATAGTCCTTTACCTATTCCTCTAATAACTTCCAGGTAGCTCTATAAAAGATAATATAAGATTTAATTAATGAGATGAGTAATATTAGATATCCTCTAGTGTTTCAAACACAAAATAACCACCTGAGTAACTACTTCCCCTAGTTGAAAAGTACAACTGTGAAGATCTCTTCTTAGACTTGGTACCTGTATGAGACCCTACATGAGACACCAGAGGAAATCCTTAGAGCCTAGAGAAAGGTTTCTCCAAATTTTTTCCCATATATCTCATCAGAAAAAATTCACCTCTAGCTCAATCAGGTCTACCATTCACAAAGATCACCTGGTCACCTAGATCTACCATGTGTGGTCCACCTTTAGCCACTCTTTCATCACCCATGTGAGCCCTCCTTTAATGCCTTTTCCATGCCACCAATAGTAGGTCACATCTTCCAATAGATCACCCATATGGGGGGTCTAATACCTCAACGAAATACTCTAGATGTGTGTAATCAGAGTATATGGAACACCAATATGTCCCCTTGATTATGCATTCTCAATGTAATGAAGGTCTTTCAGTTATCCTACCTAATAGGTGGGATCATTAGAGTGTCCTTGATTATATAATCCCATGGTAACAAGGACCCCAACATTGGTGGTACTTAAAGATACCACTAAAATATAGACAGTGAGGGGATCCATTTCCATTACCATTGATGAAGGACGGTGAATTGTCCTTCTCTCCTTTTCTCTAAAATTTGGATAAGGGAATCCATTTTGGAGTAAGCCACTTGACTTTATTGTAGTTCATATCCATATGTGTTCTTGATTCTCGATTTTGGTTATTGAAACATGTTAGGATACTAGCATATAAAAACACTTTCTCTCTTGTATCCATGATCTCATCACCAATTAATGAATGTGAATGCGTGGTTTTCTAGATCTTCTACTTCTTCTTTCATCTCGCACTAAGCATTACTCACATAGGCTTAATGGTTAGGGATGATCACAAAATTTACATGATCAAATACATATCTTGGTAGAGAGTAATGATGATAAATATTATTCTCACCGTATTTAAGGCCTCATATTTTGTAAAAGACCATAAATCAATGTACTCATCAGAAAGGGTCCATATCTCCTATGAATCTAACCATTAAATGGATCCATTCTTGATAAAGAAAAAAAATTATGCATCTTGGTAGAGATTCCTTACGATGGATCCTCTTCTTAGATCGATATGAGAATCCTACATAGGTGTAAGTCCCAACTATCCCGAATTATGTGGGTTGTGATTCTTGTCCAAAAGGGATACATAGAAAGCCTCCCCGAGGTCTAAACCCAGCACTCTAAACCAAAAAAAATCTTCTCTGGGCCATATTAACAGCGTGGACATATCCAATCCAAGATTCTATACCTCTTCCTGGTAATATGGGAAGCTTAAGGGTTAGTCCCGCAATATTTCTTGAATATGAACCTTTCAAATAGATTCCCTTACCAAATTATGTAAAAAATTCATGTTTTGGTCCTCATCACATGACTATAAAATATATGATGTGTCACATTATGTTGAACCGAACTATGTGGGTTCAGATTCCTAAAAAAGTATTTCTAGGAATCACTTCTCATCGGTATGATCCCAACATCATAACAACTCTCATATTCCTAGATGATGATAAATTATATACAAATCCGTATGAGTCTTAAAAATATCATCATAGTAATAATTAACATAATAATCTAAAATCCATTTATCGATGGGTGCCATCATTGGAAAACCATAGATCAACACAAATATCTCTATCAAAAAATATCCTTATATATATATATATGATACTAAATAAAATAATTTATAACAATTGATTGTTAATAAAAGTGTGACCTATTTCACATTTGTGAGTTATTAAAGGATTCATGAAATGTAGTAAATCTATAATAGAGTCCCACAGTAGGAAATAATTCCCTTAAAAATGTGTGATGATCTCAAACTCCCATACCATCAACCAATGTGAATCTCTTAGAGTTGTTAGAGACATTTCCTAATAACCCTCTACATTTGGAATGTTGGTTTGTAATACACCTCATTTTAGGGAACCATTGGGTGTTTTTGAATCCACAAAAAATACTTGTTTAAACTACCCAAAAATAAGACATGATTTCCTAAAAAAATAAGATATATTTTCCATGGTAAAATAAAAAATGGTGAATCTAATGTGAATACATAACAAAATATACCATTTCACACACATTTTAATCACCTTTTTCAGTCACACAAAATGATGTTAGGCCAAACAATTGATTATGCATGAGATCATTTATTAAGATTCTTCATTGATGGAGATTTATTATTTGGGGTTTCCATATAATCTTGGTATTTTTTAAAGAACTTTTTTTGATCCTAATAAAATATTCCAAGTTAAATGTGATATGATTTAGATAATTAAAAATATAGATCATCAGATAACTTGAGGAAGTCATCACCAGACAAGAGATTCAATTCTAGTTCTCAAACATGGTTATTCGGAGGAACCACCACAACGACACTTTACCAACTTTTGAGAAACAAAAAAAAATCATTCTAGCCTGTGACACCCCATTGAACATAAACATAGCAATGTTTCGTGGACCATATGATAATGACACCAGTTTGTGTTTCAAATAATTTTGGAATCTCATCCCTGGAATGAAATAAATTTTTCCTCACATATCATAAGGATTCAGATCAAGAGGCCACTAATAGACTGATCCTAACCACACAAGGGTCCCCCATGGGGATCCATCTAGTATTAGGGATTGCTAATTTCTCACGACACGGAGTCCTTAATATAAGAGGACACTAGCCCATGGGCTCCAACATACGACTATCAAACCCAAGAACCCAAAAAACTCATCGACTGTGGAACGAAATTATCCAAGGAAAATAACATATCATTGTAACCACCAAAGTGTTATTCCAACAAACTATAGAAAAAATTGTGGGATGATGCATATTCCAACCCATGGAACTTAAATCTACCAACATAGTTTCAAAGAATTAAAAAAACCCCGCCAGTAAAACTTCGCTACAATTAATGAGAATATGAAAATATGTACTTATATATAACAATAGAAACAATAAAATATAATTGAAAAATATGAGTTTTGTCACAAATCCGACCACATCAATCTGGCCTTCTAGCACAATTTGGCATCATCAAAATGATCACACCAGCCAAAAATTTGGGAAACTAAGAGTAGGTGCACACACCTACCTGAATCTATCAATACTGTCAACCTAGTCTAGAAGCATCCAGAGAGAATTGTTGGTAGATCATAGAAAAAGATAGGGGTAATACCAATACCTCATAACATTCCCATGAATATTTTTGGTATATACCATTAGAAAATATAGGGTATGAGAATGCACAAACTCATCACCAACCAAAGAATGGGAAAATATCCCTGTTCTATTCATTGAAGTCACCCAGCACATCTTGAAAATGGAGAAAGGATAGATGAATATTCCTACCCACATCCTAAAAACACTCTAGAATATATTAATTAAGGATTTAGTGGTTAACGGGTGGCCAAAAAACTACATCCCCATAATTGGTGTGACTCAACACAATACAAGGGTCAATCCAGAGAAAACAAATATCCCTACTCTTGTTCTAGAGGGTCATGGGTAAAATTTGATGAAAATGGACAACCAGACAATGCTTGTATCCCTATTCCAACTAAATTTCATTAGTTTACCTGAGTGAACTCTTTGGAGAAAGCATATATCTCTGAAAACTCTACCTAGATTTGTTGGAAAATTCTTGTAGCCACAGGGGGGAAAATCAAACAAGTTTCTATATATGAAATCCATTATTCATACCAAGTAAACCTATTCATCTGAAATATAGCATAAAAAATAAGTATCACTAACAGAAATTGGAAAAAGAAGGGATGGTTTATGATCCCACTCTACATAATGCTAGAGTTATAGAAGGCATTAAAAGTTTATACATGGTGGCTCAGGATCATACTCCTCCATTACAAAATTATAGAGATATTGTCTACAATTTCATAGTTCCTCCCCACAACTTTTCTACCAGTTATTCTGAAATCCCTATGAAGAAATTGTATCATGAAGGCATAATTCATTTATAGAATCAGATCAATCAAAATATCCCATCTCCTTGTGACCACTTTGGATTCCCTCTCTATGGCCATAAAATCATATAGTAATAAGGTCCTCCCTTATTTATCATATACCCTAAAATTCCGCCCTTGGGTATACACTATAGAAATTTCACTTATAGTAGGATATCAATACAAGATGGTAGTCCTCCCTAGGATGATATTTTCTATGAATTTACCCCTTTCAGTGTCACCTCACTTTATCAATGATGATATCCCATAAGCATATTAATTATGAGAAATTCCGACTATAATGATAAACTAGATAAAATGATGTCAGTCGTGCATGATTCCTCATATTGAAAAGTGACATCCTTTCTCAATGAGAAGATATCCAATGTCCACATTCATTCAATAAACCACTATTTGACCATTTATCATTGAATGTTTAAGAGGAAATATAGAAAAATCCTATAGTATAACATAACCCCATGGGGAAATGTCCACTTTGTTCATATCAGGTTGAGGAACCTCTTTCCAATGATGAAGAAGACAATTACAAATTAAGATATAGTTGGATTATGATAATGTACCAATCATGTTTTATCCTTTATCTACTCCCCAATACAACATTATATAGGAATTTTTGATATATTTTATGCGAAAAATTCCATGAATATATGGAAATCTCTTTGTTATTTAAAAACAAAAGTATTTTCCTATGATGAATATATAATCCTTGTTAGGGTAATAGAAGTTATACACCATCAAAAAGATTTGGTGTCTCTCTTAGATGCATCACACTCAAAATTGGGAAAACAAAAATTGTCCCTTTAATTTGAATGTCCCAATTCACAGAATGATTTATTTCAACTGATTGATTATGCACCATTTAGTGTTCATATCAAATGATGGGGACAATGCAGAGTTTTTCATTTCACCTCACTCCATGATCATAAAATTCTATGAAAGGTAAAATCATGTAATGTTAAATCATCATGATGACTCTAAAAAATATTATTTATTCACAATAGGTGGTGTAATAAAAAATGGCATTAAATAAGTCTCATAGTCATCGTGCTAGAAAATAGCATGCCATATCAAGACTCTGGCATCAACCATACAAAAATATTGAGTGAACATCCCGCTTAAGGGAATACAATCATCATGAATCTCCAATATCATTGGAAATAGGTTGGTCAAGTGAATTTAATATAATGAACATAGACTACAATAAAAAATATGCCCTTAATATCAAAATATTTTCCATGAAAGTAGTTGCCCCAAAAATCCAAGAGCATACCCAACTAGCATGGATTAGGGATGTTTTAACACAACCTTTAAAGTTGACAAACCAATCAAAAATGATTATTAAAATGGAAAGGGAATAGACCCATCCCACAAGGCTAGGGTATTTTTTACACCAACCTCCTCCACTACAGAATTCAGTCTTTTCCATTATAGGGGGAATGTTGTAAAAAATATTCTCCAAATTTATCATATCCAGTTATTTGGTTTCTTCACTTGGATCATGCATGATATAATTTTTTGGTTATTACCATATGATTACCATTAATAAAAAAGTACCATGGGGACTATAGAAACCGTAGATGAGGCCTCACAATAGGAACACCTGAGATAAATCTCTCAAGGAGGTTGATGAAATGCCTAAAATGCATTATTCATAGATGAACATCATTATCCCCACCAATGAAGATGCTACAGAACCCGAGGATGATATAGAGGAATAAAAGGAGTAATTTTATATTCACAATACAATTCAAACTAAAATTATTAATGTGGTTTTTCATACCTTATACCATAGTCTTTTTATAAAAATGGAGATTCCCTCAACTTCCACACTATTAATTCCTCAATGAGCATCAACCAAAAAGTGTAAAGGTGCATTCATACCTCACCAACTTATGGAAGAGGGTAAACCCCTTTCACTTGTGGAAATATGTTCTCTATTGTAGGAATAAATGAATGAGTTGTAAAAACACAATATAGAACTAGTTTGAGAAAACATCCCTAAAAGACGTGTTCTATAAGTGGAGCCTTATCTCTAAATCCCAACCGATGTAGCTCATCCAAGAGGGTTCTCCAAAAAAAAATTGCATCTAGAACATCTGTTATACATGTGGGACTAAATAAAAAAAATTATAGACCCCATAATATCAGGATATTATGAATTCCCTCCCCTGGGTACATAGCTAGATCTTTGTTAAACACATCCTCATAGATCAGCCCATGTGGGTTGCCCGCCGACCATATAAACAAACCCACCATATATGGACCTAAATATTACTAACCCTATTCAATATCCAACACATCAATATATATGTAAATACCTCTTAAACAATATTGGGTCCTTGGAAGCTTTATTGAATGCTATTGAGGAATGACATGCACTAGTATAACTAGAAAGTAAGTCTTATCCCAGCTGGGTGGATCTGACCCTTCCTCAACAAACATTGGGACCCTTGTATTCCCAATTTTCAATGAATCGAGGGAACCAAAGTATAATTTGAGCTATTTTCTACTATATTGTGACTGCATTATGTAAAAAAATTCATAATAAGGATTAAATTCAGGTGCACTGTAGTAACATTTTAAGTGCCAAACTTTGTATTGTACAGTAGTTTTATTTCACTGTCAATAATGTGATACAATGATATCCATAAATAGTATCTATTTAATGTCATCTCAAAAATTTATAATAAAAATAATAATTGACCTCCCAAACAATAAAAAATGTGATAATGAGAGGGTCTTATATTTCGTTGCTAGGTTAAAGGTATTAACCAGAGCCCTAAACCTATAGCATACCTAATAATATTTGTTGTCTATCTATACTGAGAATCTTTGAGAGGATTTCTGAACACTTCCCATCCATGTAAAATACACATAAGTGTTTTAGGAGCTTGTCATTGTTTCTCAAAGTATTGAAGACTCCATTTTGTGAATCAATGTCATGTCTCAAGTAATTCCATCAGCTAAGGGGAAAATAGTGTGGAAATAAGATGTATATTTTGTCATACTTAAGATGGCCCCTAGACTAGATCTAGATCAAATTTCCACATCATATCATGTAGAAACCCCTCTGGAGAATCAGCTATAATTTTTTCCTCAAATTGAATAGTGAAAAGAGAAAAGTTAAAACTAGTATTAGAAACTAAAGAAAATATTTTATTTTTTTGATATTATAATGTCCATAAATAATTCATCACGGATTTGGAAAACAACTTGATCATGTTGCTGAAACCCAAGAGGCCTAAAACAGGATGGTCTTGATGACCTCCAGATCTATTTCACAGTTCACTTGAAATTGGAGAACACTATTGAGTAATTCATTATTTTTTAAAACATTTTGAAAACAATGGTGGACTCTGGTATGGTGAAACTGGGAAAACCAACTACAAAAGGAGCATCTATTTCTACTACCAATATATAGAAAGAGGGTTAATATAAGGAATCTACTTGTATCAATGAAAATAAGTTAGGTGATTGGATGACTTGGAAAATGATCAACTCAACTCATATAACCTTTAATAATAGTTGAAACAACCAACTTCCCTCCCAGTATCTTTGGCTATGACATAGTCAACTCCATCAACACCATCATCCACCAAAATGACAGTCTTCTAAAAAAGGAAATGGCATTATGGGTAGGAAGAAAAAAAATATGATGAACCTATACCAAGGGAAAATTTCCCTTTGAACCTATCAGACATCATACCTTCATTCTTGAATATAAGAGAACTGCCCAACCATATGGCACCACAACAATTGAATCGATGTAGGGGATCCTCATCAGATGAGGAGCAAATCTTTTGCTCCATTAATTCCATTAAATTAATGGATCCATTACCTGATGGTGTATATGGTTATGAACTAGATCTCTCATCTCCTAGTTAGGTATGTAGAGGAATATTATATACAAAACAAGGATATATCTGAAGACATAGTCATGGAAGAACTCAATACTCTAGCTACATCCCTTCTTAGTCTGTCAAAACAACTGAAACTCGTGGTAGGTCCCTCTAGAGGGCACAATAGAATTAGGGAAATTACCACACTTCATCCAAGGATTACCCTGACCTGATTATCATAGAATAATGATTAGAGGGGGTGAAATTATCTTATCAACCTTGGTGAGTAGGAAGATGTGTTCAGAATAGACCACCAAGGATGAGAGAACCATCAACTTCTATTACAATGGCCAATCTACACACATCAATTAAATTATCTACTAAAGATCCTATAAAATAGAATCATCATGCCAGTAAGTATAGAATTATAGAACAAAATCATGATATTATAAATCAATTGGACCTGTTATCTACCAAGATTTAAATCCAGGATTCTCTATGTCCATCCAAAGAACTCTAAGAGGTGCTCATTGAGGCTTTTTTGAGCCCTGAATAGATTAAAGCTGAGGTTGAGGTTTCTAAATTATATCGTGTATATATCGATCCTATATAAGTCCACCTGATCATATCATTCATAGATAATGGTAGAGATTCAATCATACAGTGTAACATCCTACGCTAGTATAATTCTGGTAGGATAAACATTAATGAAATTCAAAGGGAATTTATTTACAATGGCTCAGGAGTCAACCTTATTCTATCCTGGACACTTCTTCAACTAGGTTATTGAGAGACCCATATATCCCCTTTCTCTTTAATTGTACAGGGTAATGAAAAAATTGAACCAAATAAACATTATATAATCAAGCTCATGGTTCAATATTGGGACCTGATGTCTGACATAGAAATTTCTTTTTGTTCTGCAAGGCATGATCTTCATCATTCTAATAGTAAGGTCGTGGTTGCATCAATATACAGTAGTCCCCTAATAATAACATAAATTTTTAAAATATTTTATTAAAGGTATAAATGGTAATTTTTATGCTTATAAATACATATATAAATCTTTATAATTATAAAAAATTTATGTTGGATTATACCATGGGGAAGGAAAACTACCCGTGATTGATGATGTCGCATGGGTCCCTACCTTGAATGGTTTAGAAATGACCCCAACCATCCCTTGAAATACATCAGTGAAGAATATGTGTTTAACATCATTTAGATCAGATAGATGAGTCTCATTTTAGATTCACATTAAAAATCCATTAGTATTTCAATAGTAAATGGTAATCCCAAAATCACTAAAAACGTTATTGACCCTATGAAATGCAATATAAGCTCATGAAAAAATTATCACATTCAATCCCATGAACATAAAAATAGAAATTTCTCATCATATAAGTTAGAAAATTCTTTTATATAACTAGGGGAGAGTGAATATACTCTGTTATCCCACATCTCCCCTCTAGAGCTTCATAGAAACCCAACATCATGAGCTGGGTTGGAGAAAGCTGCTTCATATTCTAAATGTAAAAATGTTAAATCCTCTCCCAACTCTAAATCAATTTCTTCATTACCTACTTCCCCAAAGAGTGAAGAGGAAGATGAAGAGAAATAAGAAGATAAATAGAAAAAGGAAGCAGACCTCATAGATACCCCTCCATAATTTTCGGAATCTTTCCCTAATACAATTTAAGAACTCAAAGAAATAAATCTAGGTATAGAGAAAGACACCTAAACCAATTTGATCAGAGTGAACATCTCTTATGAATAACATGATATATATTCCTTATTCCTAAAAAACCTCCGGGAGTTTTTTTCTACGAAATACACAACAATTTTGGGCCTCATTCGTGAAGTGACCACTCACCCCCTAGGCATTCTTGAAAACCACTGGGGTTAAAAATAGATAGATAGAGTGATGAACCCAACTCACACAACCAAATATGTGGCTAACAATGATAATATTATCAGGGGAAATTTCATTCCACAATTATAGTATCCAAAAATGAAAAGAAAATATATTCTAGGTAAAGAATATGAAAGGGAAAATCAGTATGTTCATCGACTTCACAGATCTCAATTAGAATTTTCCAAAAGTTGATTTCCTATTTCTTATCCAAGAACTACTAATTGATATTATGTCTGGATATCAGGCCATATCATTCATGGATGTCTATTTAGGGTATAACAAAATTCGAATCACCCCTAAATATGAGGAATCCAAAATGTTTAGAGACCCTATGTTGTATTTTCTACTGGTTAATTACATTTGGTCTAAAGAATTATAGAACTAGATACCAATGTGACATGTATCGCATCTTCAAACACTTTTTGGGATGATTTTTTGACTACTATGTCAATGATTTGGTGGTTAAATAATGTAAATGTTCAGACCACTGTAATGATCTTGAAACAATATTTAGTAAACTAAGGAACCATAGTCTGAAGCTAAATCCTATAAAATTATCTTTAGTAATTTCCATAGGAAGGTTTATCGACTTTGTGGTATCCCATCCTGACATTTAATATGATCCCAAGAAGAGAAATGTCATCCGTAACATTTCACTAATTCAAAATCTCATAGAGTTGAGTTGATTACAAAGAAACTTACTTATATAGGAAACCACATAGAAAAGTGTTTTCACTTCACCATGTTAATGAAAAAGGGGGTCACATATTCTTGGAATGTGGACATTCAATATGCATTGGACAGTTTTATGAAATACCTTTTGATTCCATCAGTGATGATGTCACCTATTGAGGGGAATCTTCTCTTTTTGTATCTGATATCCCTAGAATGGTCATAGGGTGATCTCATTTCATTGAATAATAATGTGAGAAATTAAAACAACTATTATCTCATTCAAACCTTTCTCAATACAAAGACAAGCAGTTTAGATATCAGGAAGAGCTATTTGTAACTAATCTTTGCAAATCAAGACACCAAGACACTATCTCAAGCATCATGAGTTCCATTTGGTATCTCATAGAATCCCAACCAAATACAACCTTAACCATCCTATATTGAATATACGTTTATCTTGGTGGTTGTTGATCCAATAGTTGTTTGGAAGTTTGTTTTCTCTTTAGAAAGTGGTAAGAGGACATTCCTTAGAAGACATCCTAATATATCATCCATCTAATGAAATAATGTCATTGCATTCTGAATTTCCCAATGAATATATTTTCACTATTAAAGAGGTCCCCCATATATGGGATATGTTTATTGACTATACATCTAGAATCCCAATAGGGAAGAAAATGAATGTCCTTATTCTCAACAGAGTTGATTTGAATGTTTTGATCATCTCTCGAGTAAAGGAATTCTTACCATACTTCTTCCTATTGTTAAAAAGATGTAAAAATAAGGATATAGAATATAAGGAAAACATTGTAGGGCTGGAAATGATACTTCAGATTCCAATGGAAAACATAAAGGTAAAAGGTGACTTAGTGTTGGTAATCAAGAAGATCAATATTGATTATTTTATAAAAAAGAAAGGTATTATATCCCTTCTTTCTAATGTGTAGGGACTAATTGTAAAATTATCCTTGGCGATGACATTGAATAATGAACCATGATCAATGAATTCCCAAGAATATTTGTTGGTAAATGCAGTTGAAACTATGGAATATCCATAATGGGATGAAACAATCATCAGAATTACGTACCACAGAATGGTATCACCATTTTTCCTTATTGATATGAAAGAAATATATTAGGTTAATTCAATCCATATTCTACATATTCCTATAACCAATAGGATTATTACCAGTTTTATTACCTTCATAACAGAATTCTACATTTAAAAAATGACATAAACAGGGAAACCCAATGATGAGGAACCAACTTTACTCATCATGATGACCCAATCACCAGAATGTCCTCTATAAATTAGGGTTGACTGGAGTCCTTATCAGGTGAATTTATTGAGAATAGGATATTTCTATCATGAAAGAAGTAAATAATGGGGATTCTGGTTCCTACGTAATAGGGTTCAAGATTTGTAATTAAATCTAGTGGCTGGATACTTTTGGCTTTTGATGATGCAGGATTACAAAAAATTCAGCAAGAAATTCCATTCCTAGAATGTGTATACCAACTTCAAACATAAACCTCTTGAGTTTCTATAAAAATAAAAATACTTCTATCTATTCTTCATATGGGGGATGGATATTGTAGGACTGTATCATCCAGCTACAACTAGAAACTTGAAATACATCATCACTACTACTGAATTCTTCTCTAAATGAGTCAAATCAATACCCATCAAAGAATCATGACCAAAAGATTCATAATCTGTTTCATTTAAAACAACCTTTCTAGATATGGCTTTTCCCATGTGATAATGATATAAAATGACATAAATGTTTTCTCTACTGAGTTAAAAAAGTTGTATCAGGAGTATAATATCAAATCCTACCACTGGTATCACTATCATGCAACAACTAATGGAAAAATTGTTTCCATCCAGATGAACTTATCAAATATAATCCACAATATGGTGGATGAAGATAAAAATTATCCAATAGATACAAAAATTCAAAACATGTGGTCTTACTAGACTATAACCCATACAACCACATAGTTGACCCCATAGTCACCTTTTTATGGGAAAAAAGTAGAGCTACCCCTGGAGGTCCAATTCCGCATGCATCATGTATCCATGTGCGATCATCTATCCAGAAATGAGAAATCTCAAAAGCTGTTTATTTAATTGGAGACAATTGATGAGAAGACAAAATATACTTCACATCACATGGAGTTAAACCAAATTCATATATAATATCATTTTAAAAAGAAATGTCACCTCAACTCATTCCTCTGGGGAGAGATGGTAATGGTCCTTCGGACATCGATGATACTAGGGAGGAAACCAATAATGCTCAAAAACCATTAGAGGGACCTTATACCATACACAATTTATAATATAATGGATCTTATTCTTTTATTGTTCTAAATGGAGATCTTGTTATGACCCATAACAATGAAATGTTTCTCAAGAAATACATCTTGTGATAATGCCACACTGACATCTTTTATATATGATGTTTAACTTTGTAGAATCATGGTCCTATATACATAACCCTAAAAGGAACATATCATCCTCATACCATCTTTATATACTAAAATAAATTTTTTTTCTTAGATTCAATAGATTAAATGGAACACCACATTTTCCAAGATAAAATACTATAAAAGGTAGAACATGTGGCCAGAGTAATACAACCTAAACTAAAAACACAACACAATCCAATATATAATAATCTAAAATACACTACACAATTTCCATGTAAAAATACATTAAATTTAAATACATCATTCTTAGCACCTGATATAAAACTATATTTTTTATGTTTTTGTTTCATTATATAAAACTACATAACCTTTTAGTTTGTGCTTGAGTGCATCATTACCACTGGTGCTACTCCAACTCAATACATCTATTATAAAATTATGTATGGAATAATTATCATCTCAATGAGATACATATTTATGTATAGAAATATTTTTATATGGAAATACATGATGTAAAGAAAATCCCTCCTTTCCTGAAAATAAAATAAAATTTTTCAGGGGACTCCACGCTGTGTGGAAAATTCCCTTCCAAATTATTCCTTTGCCTTAAAACATATCCCTTAAACACATAATAGAACTAATCTAGGTAAATCTAGGATCTGCATTGGATTTCTAAATCTATTAGTGATCAAATTTTTGATTCCCAAGTATACCTTTTGTTTACTACTCATTGATATTCAAAAATTTGGATTTTCATAAGTCACCACCAAATGATTTTCAACTAAAGGATTCCACTGTTTGAATATGCATTGATACTCCCCAAATTGGATTTGATTATGTTTCCTACAAAAGGGTTGGTCAACTCTAGATATATTCTTCCTCCAGAAAAAAATCATCTATCTCCATAATCCCTAACAACATTGTGTTGGAACCTAATTTTTGAAATTATTATGTGGGCATTGCTTATGTTATTATATCATACCACTTATCTTAATAAAAAAACCCATATACCATGTTTTATAATCTCTATCATGTATGAATTAGGTAAAAATATCCTTGGTCCATTATAGAATATATCACTCGTTATTTCCATGATGTATGGTCTTGGACAAATGAAATAAAACTGAAATACAACTTTATACTTTATTGATGAAGTTTAACTACATGGTTTCCATAAAATAAATATGGATTGTATCTCACCCCTATGATATACATATAAATTCCAAGATTCCACATCCTGGTTCATCCACCGCTGGACCACAATTCCTTTATCCTTCCTTGTAATCTACTCTTTGTGGTGAGAGAAACCATTTCCACTTATTTTCTCTCACCCTAGCATAGATCTTGTAGAATTAGGAGTTTTGGTAGAGGATTCCTTACATTGTCAAGGATTTTTGGTTCATGTAAGGGTTATCATGGTCCAGGATGAAAGGACATAAAACAAAAAACAAATATCCTTTTGGAATGTTGTATGACATGAATCCAAGAACTGGGTGTGATTTGATTCTGAATCTAATGGGATTCATAGTAATTCCTAGATCCAACATCATATTCTAGCTGCAATATAAAAATACCCCACTCTCATATGTACAACATAGATTTTCATAGGAGAGTTTAGTGTAGGATCATACCCCTCTCAGGATCCCATATTAAAAAAAATTCCACATTTAAACAAAAGATTTCGATCCGTGTGGGATTACTATTATAGAACTAAATGTGTTCTAGTTCTCTATTTTACAAGATACATAATGTAACACCCCTACCCTAGTTACCCAGAGTCAGTGCATTATTTTAATAAATTGGAATGGATACAAGGAATGAAGTCCCGAAGGACCGATCGGTTTTATAGTCTTGCAAAATAGATTACATACATGAATGTTACATTACACTTTATAACATACAAAACAACCTAAATAGTCCTTCGCGAACGCCATTATTCCCTTGGCTTAACCCCTCATATCAATCACTATACACTTCTCGTAATCTTAGGAAAAATAAAACATAGAAAGGGGTGAGCTCAGATGCTCAGTAAGGATAACAATACGGCTGAAGCATTCATAAATAAGCATAAATAATTATGGAAATGTGTAAATAAAACAAAAGCCTTTTAAACTTGAACTTCAGCATAATATGGAAAAAATAATATGAAGTAATTCCATTTACTTAATCACATGGATATTCTACTAGTATAATAATCACAAGCAATATCACAAACCACTTTCATAATGATGGAATACATAATGCCAAACATTAATTTCTCTATCAAGGCCTTATGCCAAGACCTAAGGAATAACCGAAACCCAACCTGGAGAGCCTCTGTAACCGGACTCAGACCCGGAGTGCCTCTAATAACTGGACACCAACCCGGAGTTCCTCTAATAACCGGACACCAACCCGAATTGCCTCTAATAACAGGACACCAACCCGGAGAGACTCGAATAACCAGACACAAACCTTGAGAGTCTGTTGTAACTGGACCCCAACCCTAAGGGCTTACCATTACCAGTCCCCAACCCGGAACATACTAGTCCAACACATTCATCTTAAGAAGAGGTTGAAATATAAATAAACATTCGTATTAAAACTAGCATAAGAAATGTTAATATTTTCACCATAAACCATGAATGGTATAAAAATAACACATCCACAGTCAAACATATCACAATATCTTCCATACAATATAGAAGTTTTATATCATAATAAATCAACTTCAAATAAGCTTAAAATCCATCAAAGGATGTTGACATAGATGAAATCAAAACTATTTGAGAGAAATATCTATTTTTTGAAAGCATTTAAAAGTCACATAATTATAAATTAAAACATTTACTTTGAAAATATCATTATAAGATTGTAAGGGAAGCTTCTAAGATTTTATAATGGAAGAAAATAGCCACACCCGTCGTATAAGTTAAATAGACATTCTTACCTTAATTCTGTCAAAAAGGTAAAAAGGACCTTGTTTCCAAAACGATGAAAAGATTCCTTTATAAGCTTTTTATAAAAAGTCAAACAAGGGTATAAATGAATTTAACCCATATTATGTAAAATAGTAAGAATGTTTTGAAATACATTTTTAAGAAACATGGATTTGGATGATAAAGAGGTCCTAGTAGATACTTACGTAAAAACACCATCAGATAATAATGTGATTGTGAAATTAACCCTTACCAATTTGGTAACTTACAAAACCTACACCCCTTGAAAGAGGTATCATAAAATTATTATGTAAATATACATAAATTATAGTTTATTAAAAAAATAATACAATTATGGATAGTACATACATCACACAAAAGGTAATAGTGGCAATATGGCACGATTCTCACAGGAATAAGGAGTGAGATGAAAACCCCTTACCTTGCACTTTCCTTTAGTCGAGAGTACGTTTTTCCTCGTGTATGAAGACTATATTATGTTATTAAATTATACAATAACCATACTAATATTTATGATATCATACATTATTCATTTATGACTTTATAATACCCTTTTAATGATAATTTCCATGTTATATTAATATTTCGGGTAATAATCGTTTTCTTTATCATACGTGTTTTAACTTGTTACTCTTGATTGTATCACATAGATCATGATTTAAATATTTCCATAATATAAAAAATTATTTATTTATAATATATATTTATAATATAAAATTTTATAATAGGCGTATATATGAAATGGAAAACACCGCTTATGGAGACGGTGGTCTGTACGTACGCATAAACGTTATTTCCGTTTTTACATAGTGTTGAATAATATATATGTAAGTACATAAATACTTATATATAAAAATATATATATCCAGTAGCATGATTATTTCATATATTAACTACTTATTAGTAATATATATTTCTATTATCGCTGATTAATGGTGAACTTGGAAATGAATCTCATCTGGTCGTGGAGAGGTAATCTGTACGTACGCACGAGCGAAAATATCATTATTTTGATGTTAATAGAATATATAATTGGATGATATATAATATATAATGAATCATTATCATGTTATATTTATTATTTAAATGAATTAAACATCATTATTATACCAATCCAAATAATAATATATTGAATAAAAATTACACCACGACGTGGAGACGGTAAGTCGTACGTACACACATATGGTGACATGTCATACAAAGGATGGATAGAATACTGAATATGGTTGTACCATATTTTTAATAATATCACATTATATAGGAGATACTGGATTTCTTATTTTATAATGTTAATAACAAAGAAAAAAGATTTTGAGGAAGAAATGAACATGAAAAAGGGTGGTGAAAACATTACCTCTTCTTCAGGTTCTCCCTTTTGATTTGATAAAAAGGGATCCTTAGGTTGGATTTATGATCAAAATAAGGCCTCTAAGTTGTATTTAGTGAATTTTAGAGAGTATTTGGGCAGTTTTTGTCCTATCCAAAGGCTTTGATGGTGTGAATTAATGATAAGGGGGAGTGCCCTTTTATAAGAGGGGTGAGGGGAACCTTTGGAAAAGCTAGAAATATTATTTTATAATAAATTAATATTCAGTTTCTAATGAATCCAAAGTGGATTATTTAAAATTAAAGGTGGTAATAGGTTGAAAACCACTCATCCAATATGATTTAGACAGGTTTGAGTTATTATATTAACCTTATCTTTAAGTATTATCTCTTAGTTATTTAGTTTCACTTTTACAATGTCTATTTGTATTTTTATATTATATGGTTTATAAACTTACTATATACATCCAAACGACCCCCAAGTGGTCCATAAATGATACAAATACCATCATATAACTCTCTTGTCTAAACCATAGGTTTTTAAGAATTTAATATCAATTAATAATATAATATTTTTTTTTAAACTCTTTTATGTCAATTTTGACACTATTCAATAATTGATTTTTGTAAATATCATAACAGAATGATTACATCGAAAAAAGTTAATTAAATAAATACTAACATGTCCTATTATCCTAGAAAATTATTTTTCTTTATAAAAAGTCTCATATTACATTTATTTGGGTATTTATAATATCAATTATTGTGATTTTTCATTAATTAGGTAATTACTGCATCACCATTGTGTCATAAATAAATTAAATTATATAATGTCTAAAAATAATAAATAAAATACCATTATGTATGAAATCCTTTTATATTACTAATGAATATTTATAGTCGAAAATCCATCATATATAACCCCATGTATAAATTGTTTTTCTAAAAGACAAATGCTTTTGTCATTTTTGTATTTATTTTAACATAATTAAAATAAAGTGTCCCTGTCACCTAAACGTTTCTCCATGGGGTCCCAAAATCGACCCAAAGATACCCATGGTCGGACATGTATCCACCAATAAGATTAGGACACGTTTTAGGGTAATTTAGTATTATTATAATATTATTTGTTAACCCTTATTTACCAGATTTACCCTTTAACCATGGTAAATAAACTATTTACCGACGTAATTATTCAAAATGTCTAAAAATAAAAGTTACATATTTGAACAATTTGGAAATCCTGATTGCAAATATGGAATCCATTTTTCCAAATTCAAAACACAGAAGTGTAAAAAATTAATTTAAAATTAATTTCCACTGTCAAAATAAAATGCGTGTTTTTAAAATATAATAACTATCAAAAGAATGATACTTGTTTATGTCCGGTTTAATTGTGAAATTATTTTGAATGAACAAAATAGTATTAAATGGTAAAAATATATTCCAAATATACTTTAAAACCACTCAAATTAATAATTTATCACTATTAATTATTTTGATTAAAAAAGATGTTTTTAATTAAAATTTAGTAATTTTCACTATTCATCAAAATATTAAAGATATCTGAAATGTAACAAAATTTCACCTTAGGATAAATTCGATACTCCAAATCCAAAAATGAAGTCAATTTTGAGAGATAAAATTTATAAAATTTTATAAAGTATGTATTACTATTCATAACAGCTACTTTGATTGGTCGTGGTGTGTGTTAGAACTCGAAGTTGCGTAAACACACGCTACTGTATTATTCAAAGAGAAGCCTACCATAAAAGCATGGGGTGTTACATTCTACCCTCCTTCAATAAATTTTGTCCTCACAATTTAGACTTGGTATTGGAAACAGGGGGTTGCCATTTCAAAATATCTTAGTTGAAATCCCACATCGAAAAATGGATTAATGAGGCCTCTATTGAAAATAAAGAGTGGTAAGTATGAAGGATACCGAAAATAACACATACTGGGGTTCCATGTTGGAAAATATGGATTTTGAAGAGAAATATAACCATTAATATCTTATGGAGAGTGGTAGAGAACATGGATATGAAAAGGCCAACAATCTCAAAGCCATATATTTGTGATGATCTAAGGTATCATCTAGGACAACATTTTTGTTCTAAGTTCCTTTTATTAATGCTAAGGAATTTATTTATCAGATTGGCTAAGATCATAAATATATTTACTTACTTTATAATTAGATTTTTATTCATTAATAAATTTCTACCACAAACTCATATTTCAGCCCAAAACATAATACAACTCAAAAAAACACTATTTATCCTAATCGTATAGGGTTCCAAATATAAGGAATTTATAATTCACATATCACACCCTTAAAAAACTACATTATACAATCCAGGAACTTCACGTAGTCCAGTGGTAGGCAATAAATCCATATTTCACTATGTTTGTGGGTTCGATTCCTGCAGCATTGTCCAACGCAAGGGGTCTTCACAGAGTATGTGTGGTGTCCTTTTGTAAAAATCCTAAAATAACCTTTCAAAATTAATCCCTTACAACCTTTAGACTTATACAAAATACTTATGTAAACTCTCAGTCAAAAATTTATATGATAGGTAAACATAATGTAGATCCTTTTTGCCCTGTAATGGCATGTGAATACCTTCATCATGTATTATTTTAAAACACTAAAACATATTGAATTACCATAAAATCTTATCGATTAAATTCATTCTTCCTTATTCCTTATAGAATACTGGATATATTTCATCCACCCAAAAAAGTTGTAATCCCAAACAATAATGGAATATAAAAATCTTTAAACAGATTTAAGGCAGTCAAGAATATCCAATATAATTTACCCAAATCAACTGTATCTTATTCCAAAATGAGTACCTCAATATTAGAACCATATTAAGGTTTATCTTCCCTTCAACCATGTAATTACCGAAAATTTTAAATCACTATAGAGTCACATTTATTAGTACCTTAATATCTTAAATCCTCAATGAAATATTACTACAGTACAATCATTATTTATCTCCATAATTCGTAGAACCAGTACATTGTTGATACAACACTAAAATGAAATAATTCTTTAATAACAACATAAGAACACTATTCATTCCTCTTCATCTATGGTAGTATCATAACATTATTATTATCCAATTAGCATCATTTTGTGCATACTCTACTGATTTGGACATTGGTTTGTGTAGTGTCACAAATCTTTTCAGATGAATCATTGTACATTTGGAAAAAAATTATTACCCATGCAATTACATATGTGGTATCCTCTTTCTCCACACTTATAAAAACTCCCATTCCATTCAATCATTTACAAAGGTGATTCATTCCACATTTATCACATAGTGTAAAATCCTTCTTTCCCTTATTCCCTTTATCCATATTTATTTCTACCATCCTTTTCTTCTCTCGCATCCCTTCAACGCCATAAAATTCAGAGAGTTCATTACTGATCTGTTAATACTCCTTATTCATATGATGATAATACATGGGATACTATTTCCTTTATAAAATTTGTCTTAATACCATTAATGATATGACACTTCATACTAATTGGATCATACATATTGCTGGAGTTCTCATTCCTTCTACTAGGAACTGTTTCTAAACAATGGCATACACTATGTCAGTTTATGAATCACAATACATAATTCCAAACATGTAAAATACCTAGCATAAATTGAATAGTTTATTGATATAATCCATAATCACAAAAATGTTTTCTTTGAGGAGGTATATACTCACAAAACCTTCATAGAAGTTTGTAATGAAATTCAGAATTATCCGAAGCATATCCCCCAGGAGTGTCGTAACCAAGAGTGCAGCAAGGCCCGTCGTCGTGCACCAGTTCCCGTTCGAGTCTAGCTCAATGTGATGTTTTCGGGTTTTAAACCTAGGTACATTTGTACCAGAGCCGCCTCTACCTTCTTGTATCCAGACAGGGATGTATTTTCGTGGAAAACTCATAAAATATTTACATTACCAAAATTATTGGAAGTTCTTCAATACTAATCCTCAAAGTATATCTTAAGGTAATGTCCTCTAATCAGAGTTTATCTAAATATAGTTTCCAAGGTTATTGCTAAACCTCCCTCTGATACCATCTGTAATGCCCCCACCCTAGTTACCCAGAGTCGGTGCATTATTTTAATACATTGGCATTATTACAAGGAATCAAGTCCTGAAGGACCGATCAGTTTAGCAGTCTTGTAAAATAGATTACATACATGACTATTACATTACACTTCATAACATACAAAACAACATAAATAATCTTTCACGATCACCATTATTCCCTTGGCTTAACACTGCATATCAATCACTATAAACTTCTTGGAATCCTGGGAAAAATAAAACATAGAAAGGGGCGAGCTCAGATGCTCAGTAAGGATAACAATACAGCAGAATCTTTCCTAAATAAGCATAAACATTTAAGGAAATGTATAACTAAAACAAAGCCTTTTAAACATGAACTTTAGCATAATATGGAAACAATACGATGAAGTAATTCCATTTACTTATTCACATAGATATTCTACTAGTCTAATATACACATGCACTATCACTAACCACTTTTATAATGATGTAATGCATAATGCCAAACTTTAATTTCTATGTCAAGCCCTCGTGCCAAGACCTAAGGGATAAGTGTAACCGGAACCCAACCCGAAGAGCCTCTGTAAACGAACACCAACCCGGAGTGCCTCTGATAACCGGACACCAACCCGGAGTGCCTCTCATAACCAGACACCAACCCGGAGTGCCTCTAATAACCGGACACCAACCCAGAGTGCCTCTAATAACCAGACACCAACCTGGAGGATCCGCTATAACTAGACCCCAACCTGGAGGGATTACTTTTACAGGTCTCCAACCCAGATCATACTAGTCCAACACATTAATATTAAGAAGAGTTTGAAATATAACATAAACATTCTCATTAAAACTAGCATACCAAATGTCAATACTTTCATCATAAACCATGAATGGTATAAAAATAACACATCCACAGTCAAACATATCACAAAATCTTCAATACAATATAGAAGTTTTGTATCATAATAAATCAACTTCAAATAAGCTTAAAATCCATCAAAGTATGTTTACATAGATGAAATCAAAACTATTTGAGAGAAATATCTATTTTTTTAAATCATTTAAAAGTAATATAATTATAAAATAGAAAATTTACATTGAAGATATCATTATAATCTTGTAAGGGAAGATTATAAGATTTTATAACAGCGGAAAATAGCCACACCTGACGTATAAGTTAAAAATACATTCTTACCTTAACTTTGTCAAAAAGGTTAAAAAGGACCTTTTTTGGAAAACGATGAAAATATTCCTTTATAAACTTATTATAAAAATTAAAACAAGGATATAAATGACTTTAACCCTTATTCCGTAAAATATTCTGAATTTTTTGAAATACATTTTAAAGAATCATGGATGTGGATGGTAAAGAGGTCCCAGTAGATACTTACGTAAAAACAACCTCGGATAATAAAGAGATTGTGAAATTAACCCTTACCAATTTGGTATCTTACAAAACATACACCCCTTGAAAGAGGTATCAAACAATGAATATTTAAATACACATTAATTAAGGTGTATTACAAAAAATAATACAATTATGGACAGTACATACATCATACAAAAGGTAATAGTGGCAGTATGACATGAATCTCACGGGAATAAGGAGTGAGATGAAAACCCCTTACCCTGCACTATCCTTTTGTCGAGGGTACGTTTAGCCTCTTTTATGAAAACTATATTATGTTATTAAATTATACCCGACCCTTATTAATATTTATGATATCATACATTTTTCATTTATGACTTTTTACTTCCCATTTAATGATAATTTCCATGTTATATTAATATTTCGGGTAATAATCGCTTTCTTTATCGTACGTGTTTTAACTTTTTACTTTTGATTGTATCACATATATCATGATTTAAACAATTCCAGAATATAAAACATGATTTATTTATCATATATATTTATAATATAAAAATTTATAATAGACGTATATATGAAATGGAAAACACCGCTTATGGAGACAGTAGTCTGTACGTACGCATAAACGTTGTTTCCGTTTTTACATAGTATTGAATAAGATATATGTAAGTACATTAATACTTATATATATAAATATATATATTTCCAGTATAATTATTCTATCATATATTACATACATATTAGTAATATATATTTTTATTATCGTCAATGAATGGTGAACTTGGAAACGAATCTCATCGCGTCGTGGAGACGGTAATCCGTACGTACGCACGAGTGAAAATATCATTCTTTTGATATTAATATAATATATAATTGGATGATATATCATATATTAATAATAATTATCATGTTATATTTATTATTTACATTAATTACACATCATTATTATAACAATCCAAATAATAATATATTGAATAACAATTACACCACGATGCGGAGATGGTAAGCTGTACGTACGCACGTGTGGTGACATGTCATTAAAAGGATGGATAGAAATCTGAATATGGTTGTACCATATTTATAATAATATCACATTATATAGGAGATACTGTATTTATTATTTATAATGGTAATAACAAAGAATGAATAAGTTCAAGAAGAAATGAACTTGATAAAGGGTGGTTAAAACATTACCTCTTCTTTAGGTTCTTCCTTTTGATTTGATCAAAAGGGCTCCATAGATTGAATTTCGGATCAAAATAAGACCTCTAGGTTGTAGTGAGGGAAGGTTAGAGAGTATTTGGGCATGGTTTGGCCGAACCAAAAGGCTTTGAAGGTGTGAATTAATGATATGGGGGAGTTCCCTTTTATAAGAGGGGTGAGGGGCACCATTGGAAAAGCTAGAAATATTATTTTATAATAAATTCATATTCGGATTATAATGGCTTCAAAGGGTACTATTTAAAGTTTAGGGTGGGGATAGGTATAAAACCACTCATCCAATAGGATTTATATAGGTTTTGGTTACTATATTAACCCTATCTTTATGTATTAACTCTTAGTTAATTAGTCTCACTTTTACAATGTCTTTTAGTATTTTTATATTATATGGTTAATAAACATACTATATACATCCATGAGACCCCCAATTGGTCCATTAATGATACACCAAACATTATATAAGTCACTTGGCTAAACCATTTATTTTTAAAATTTTAATATCAATTAATAATATAATATTTGTTTTAAAAACTCTTTAATGTCAATTTTGACACTATTCAATAATTGATTTTTGTACCACTCGTAACAGAATGATTACTTCGAAAAAAGTTAATTAAATCTATCCTATCCTATCATATTATCCTATAAAATTATTGGTATTTATAAAAAGTCTCAAATTACATTTATTTGGGTATTAATAATATCGATTATTCTAATTTTTCATTAATTAGGTAATTACTGCATCACCATTGTGTCATAAATAAATTTAATTATATAATGTCTAAAAAATATAAATAAAATACCATTATGTAAGAATTTTTTTTTATTTCTAATGAATATTTATAGTCTAAAATCCAACATATATAACCTAATGTAAAAATTGTTTTTCTAAAAGATATATGCTTATGTAATTTTTGTATTTATTTTTACATAATTAAAATAAAGTGTCCCTATCACCTACAAGTGGCTACATGGGGTCCCAAAATCGACTCAAAGATTACCATGGTCAGAAGTTTATCCACCAATAAGGTTAGGACACGTTTAAGGGTAATTTAGTATTATTATAATAATATTTTTTTAACCCTTATTTACCAGATTTACCCTTTAACCATGGTAAATAAAATATTTACCGAAGTAATTATTCAAAATGTCTAAAAATAAAATTTACATATTTACAAAATTTAGAAATCCTGATTCAAAATATGGAATCCATTTTTCTAAATTCAAAACACAGAAGTAGAAGAAATTAAATTAAAATTAATTCTCCTTGTCAATACAAAAGCGTGTTTTTAAGATATAATAACTATCAAAAGATAGATACTAGTTTATGTCTGGTTTAATTGTGAAATTATGTCCAATGACCAAAATTGTATTAAATAGTAAAAATATATTCTAAATATACATTAAAATCACTCAAATTCATAATTTATCACTATTAATTATTCTGAATAAAAATGTTGTTTTTAATTAAAATTTAGTAATTTTCACTTTTCATCAAAATATTAATGTTATCTGAAAAGTACCAAAATTTCACCTTAGGATAAATTTGATACTTTGAATCCAAAAATGAAGTCCATTTTTTGAGATAAAATTTATAAAATTTTATAAAGTATGTATTACTATTCATAACGTCTACTTTGATTGGTCGTGGTGTGTGTTAGAACTCGAAGTTGCGTACAACACACGCTACTATATTATTCAAAGAGAATATTACCATTGAATCTTGGGGTGTTACACATAATGGCACCTGAACCCTATTTCATGGCCCTAGCCATAGTATTAAAAAAAATTCCCCCTCTCTCCCTTCCCAATGTGTGGGTAAGACCTCTGTAGGAAACATTTCTCTCTATTCTATGGTGATTTTGGCATGATATGCTTCCTATATAATTAGGAACCATCTATATAAAAACCAATATCTATATATGAAGAAATAAAAATCTCCATAAGTTTTCCCTGACCATTGGTAATAGAATGTATCATACCTATGGAGACAATTTTTTTACGCATTGATACACGCTAGTTTTTATTTTCATAAGTCTCCCAAAAAAGGATTTTCAACTAGTGTATTTTATTATTTGATTAAGTTTTAGTAAACCTCAGTTTTTCATTGCATAAGTTTCCCACTAGAGGTATCGTTGACCATAGGCACATTCATCCTCATGGGTAACCACTTCCACTTCTGTAATACCCTAATAACATTGTGTAGCAAACCTATTTTAAAAAGTGGTATGTTGTCATTCCTCACCTATTATTTCTGTATCAATTTTTAGATCTGAAAGCCTCCATATTTTAGCTTACAAACATTCCCCCAGACTCCAAAAAAATATGGGACCTTTTTGGTCATAACACATTGAAATGTAAAAATAAATAATGTTTTTTTTCAAAGATGAATACATTAATTTGTAGCCCTCAACAAACCTTATGTTAGATGTTAAACTTCATGGCCCACATCATAGTCACACGATATTAAACTATATGATGCATCATCCCTTATCGGGGAGGATCATTTTCTCCAGATGTTGTTCGTCCCCCACATCACCTTAAATATCTGTGTATGAATTTATGATCAATCCAATAGGACACATAGTTGCTCCAGGATTCTTCATTCAAGGATCATCTTCTATAACAATAAGAACATTTGTGTTCTTAATTTCATGGAAACAACCTCGATCTGATGAAAATTTGAGGATTTATCCTAGTAACCCTTGTTTTTGAGCTTGCAGTCAAAATTGAATGCCCCTCCATTACATAAAAACTGATCTTTTATAGGAGTAGTTTTTCATTCATGGCCAGTTCCAACACTGAAAATCCATTCTTTTCATAGACATATTCTCATCACAAACCACCCATCATGGTGTAGGGAAATTTCAATCCTCACAAACTCCCCTTGTAAATCAGAGGTAGAATGTATGAATCCTAATGATACCTTTGTTTTTAATATGTATTGATACAACCCAGTTTGGATTTTCATAAGTTGCCACCAAAATTCCAGTCAGTCAAGAAACATATTAATCGTTAGGAGAAACCTATTCTATCTCTGTAATCCCTGAAAATGTCATGCTGGGAAGTACATTTCGAACATGGTCCACAACTATTACCAATAATATTGACCTATATCATGTTTTATATATGAGAATTTAAAATTCACGACTTACAATTCCTATATGCGTACCTCAAGAATGATAGAACATTCTTGGCCAGCAAGACCAATTTGGGTCATTACCTCATAACTCATGATCTAATATGTTCAAACTAAAACACCAATTGTATTATTCCATCATGAAAGAATCTAGACTCCCCAAAAAAGGGACATGGTAATCACTAGGATAAAAACCCATAAAGGTATCCTTTGATTAATTTTTAGTTTTAGCTCACAAGATATGCTCTCTGTTTGGTTTAGTGAAAATTAATAAATGAAAAGAAATAAGCACAAAACAATAAGGGTGGAAGAAAAAAAATGGTGGCCTAATTAAAATCCTTGTCTTTTCCACTAAGTCTTCATCATATCTAACTTATTAAAAAATTTCGGCGGTGATGTATAGAGACTGAAAAATTCATAGGATCCATTATTAAATTATAGTAACAATCTAATTATGATATCAAGGTTCAATAACATTGTAAAAAATTATATCACCCTATCATTTCGATCATTATATTTAAAACACAATTAAATTATTACATTCAATAAAATGAGTCATTTTTTTAGTTATTTTTTGGTTTCAATGAGGATAGAAACATTGAAACAGATGGTATTGAAAGAAAAAAATATATTCATTAATGTTTAAAAATGTGAAGGAACTCTCTCATGATATTGTCTATTATCCATGTTGTATAGGTTCATAAATATTGTATTTGAATTTATGAATTATAGATTAATAATTATCTACTGTCGGTCGAAACCAATCCATTTTTGTGGTGATGACCTCTTTAGAATGAAATGGTTTCACCTTCATCACATCAACAATATATATTTCATATATCAATTCCATATTTATGGATTGGTGTATTTTGACCATGTTGTTTTCAGAGTTTCAAATTATTATTGTGGTATAATATTTTGAGATATGTTTCATAAATAAAATGGTGATTCACCTGTTCCTACTTGCCATGGATGAGCTCCACCTAAGATATAATAGCTTTAGGAATTTTAAACTACCCACTAGCTGTGTCTCCACATTCTGCAATATTTTCACTTATTCCCATGGCCGAATGATTGAATTCACATCTTATTGGATAATGTGATAATCAAATTCAATATACCAAAATATGTATAACATCATTAGAATTTGGAGAATTCATGATGGATGATATTCATTAGGATTATCTAATTATATCGTTCATATGTATCACTGGAAAATATGGAGAGAGGCATGAAAGGAATCTTATGCCTCCAAGTCTAATTCATATTTACTTTCAGATTGATATATATACTATGGAATTAATTTACTCAATGAGGAACCATATTCAACTTCCTCTAAAATAATATCAAATTTTATTATTTCTTTGGGATAATTTTGAAGAGAGGATTCTCCCTCAGGGTTAGATGATAAAGTCTACAGAAGTGGATAATAGGTGAGACTATTCATTAACATTGGGGGATAACAAGTGGAAAATATAGGGAGAAAATCACATAATTTAATAATACACACCCATTGGTTGGTCAACCACACAATTTAAAGCAACTTTTGTATCTGTAACACCATCAACCAGAGTAAGAACCTCCAGTTGGTGGTACTCATTTAAAGTTTTCTGAGGCAGGGATTCATGTCTCTCAAAAATATTCTTCTTTTGGGTCCAAAACATTTATTCCATCAGTAGTGTGGGTATGATGCACCTGGGTGACCTGATTGTAAATTTCCATGAAAATTTTCTTCATGATAAAAGATTCCCAATTCATGTATCCATGATTAGAAAATTGTGTTTGATGTTTGGTTATGTAAAAATAAAGTATCACATCCATCCCATTCATTATATAATTCAAAAAACTCTTCTAATGATCTAGGAATATTAATGTGTCCAAAAATGACTTTAATTTCCATGTCACAATTTATCATTTCATGAAGTAATGCCCCAAGCCCCATAGAAGCCTCAAACTTGGGCACATATGGAGCACCATGACCAGGAACCATCCTAACACCCTCCTCTAATGACCTCAGACCCTTATTAGCATCTTATGAGATAGAAAAAGGGTCAAAAGTGGTCATGTAGGGCCCTCTAGTGTATGCAGAATACATGAAATATCACAAGGAATAATATCCAATGATAATTAAGGGACACATTATTACATTAATATAAAATTACCATTATAACATGCCCTTTCTAGAGAAATGAGTGGTGAATAAACGTTATCTCTTAGAAATTATCCCATCAAAGGGGATTACTTATCAGTGTAAGTTTGTGCCTCATATAGAAAGTTCCCCTAAGTCGCTGATGAATTAGTACATAACCCATTCAGAGATGATAGGGAATCTAATCTTCTAAATTCAAGTCATTTTCAATATTTTTATTTGGAGAGTCATAGGATATAATGGCAGGGGAATGACTTACTGTGACATAGATGCTAGACCAACTTCTAGCCCCTTTTCTATATCATCACTTGAGACGGTGAAGGGACCTTTCTAGTATCATCGATTGTGGGAACCATGGGTAGAAAGGGTCCCACTCTGTCTCTTCATATATTTTTCTTTCTACCAAGTATAACTAATAGGGATCATGAGAAGGCTTCTCATTCATGATTACGGTACCCGTTGATGTATTTCTTAAGGAGGCAAGTTCTGATGATACCCCCTTCAATATATCAAAGTGGCTCTTTATTAGATATTCATAAACATAAAGAGTAAATTATGGATCAATGTGAAGGGAAAAGTGGTTACATCATTAACATAGATGAATTAATCCCACTAGTTTGTAGATGGGCTAGACATTTTTTCAATAGACTCTTAGGCCAACATTTTAGTTACCCACATTGTGGTTGGGATCTGATCCTTGATTCCATATATCTACATCTCTAGAACCTAAATTTATTTCCCCATATTTAAAAATGGAATTAGGGTGAATATCATAAGGAAATTTAATATCCCCATGTTGTGGAATACATAAGATATCATGGATAATTACCCATAAATTTATAAAGTCAGATGTTTTTCCATCATAATATTGGATTTCCATAGTTCACAAATAATTTGATGTTAATACTACTGACTGTTAGGATGGCCAAACATATTTAGACATTGAGGACCTTTTAAGAATCTATACTCAGGAAGAAGGCTAAGAGATTAGAGCCTATGTATCCTCCTACTGATGATTACTATACCTCATTGGATTGGAAGATATGGTATTTTCATTCTTGTCTTGGTGTGTGGCCCTTTCTCGATATCGTTTAGAAGACATTGGAGCATCATCATTATCATAAGTAGGTTGAACCTTCATACCATTCTTTAGATATTTGATATTCATCATGGAATCAACTTTGGGGACACTTATTTTTAATTCCACTTGAGGGTATTAAGAAATCTAAAAAATAGAATTTCCAAACATTAACCCATCAGATTAACCTAATAGACATAGCTTGATCAATGCTCGAGACACCTATTGGGCCAGGAGGATCCAAAATTTTCAAGAAACCATCAGGTTTCTCTCAAAATGAACATGTGTGGGTGGAGAGACATTCGACTATTATAGAAATATAAACGGGTGGGAAAATCAATATGGAATATAAGATTCAAAGATGAATTATCTATCAATATGATCAACTATTACACTATCTGTGAACACGATCAGGTATGACCTCACTTCATCACCACCACGGCCATTGTCGACAAATTTTTCTGTAATAGTATCTCTTTATGGGAGGAAGTTGATCCCTCCCAGTATGTTTATATTCCTCAAGGTTGCACTATATTTTTGATATGAATGATGAATACTAGAACCAACCAGAATGAATGGATGAAACAAGACATTTGAATCCAAAAATCCACTTATCATGGAAGATGAGGTGAAATGTTCCATGATCCATCCCCACATCAATTGAAATGGACTTGAGTATGAGTCCTTAATTATGTTCATGTAGAGACTCAGGTATTTGGCCCTGTCAGACTTGGAATATTTCTTTGAATAATTTCAGAGCTAGGCACAAAGATGACGTGCGATTCCGAGGCCCGGTGTGCCCGTAATTAATTTTATATAAATATTAATTAATTTTATACTATTCACATGGATGGGGTGTGATATCTTCTAAATGGTAGCTCATAACGGGAATATGAGGGAACATTTGCATCCGGAACGTGCCGTTTACCCTAGGCGAAGTGTAAACATCGCAGGCGCTGGACTGTTGTGGAAAATGCCACCAGGGGAATTTTTGTAAATAAGTTGAAATGTTGGTTTATGAGCGTCGGCTCGAATAACTTCTGAAAGGAGTCGCGGATTGCAAATATGCGTCCTTATTTGGGTTTAAAATGGCGTGCTTACCCTTTGGGTGACCTTACCTTTGTCTGCATCAGGTGCCGGGACGGGGGCGAGTTTGTGGAGAGTGAAATGAGATTTTTTCTAAATCGAAAGAAAACAAAACAAAAACATTTAATTCCCCCCTTACCTCCTACATGCAGCAAGTGGCCACCACCTCATCTCCTCTTCCTCCTTTGACCAACAAGCCGCTGAGGAGCCGTCGCCAGCCATTTTCGACGCAGATCGTCGGCAAATCCAGCTCCAGGGCGTCGCCAACGTCGAACTGCACCTGAAGCTTCGATGTTTCTCCCTCAAGGTAGGAAATTTGCGTTTTAATCCCCCGATCCCATTTTTGCTATGAATTGCTTCGTTTTGAGGTCGTTGCAGGGAAGATCGCGTCCCGGGGGTCGGGTCCGCAGAAGGTCCATCGGCGCTGGCAGAGCGAGTCGGCCTGCGGCGGAGCCGTGGCGAACTGCATAGGCCCACCACCTAGTGCGGCGGCACTGTACGCCATGCCGTGGAGGGCCGCCGACCAGGTCCCGCCAACGGCGGCGGCCGGTCTAGGCCGGTCCGGCCCCTTTTTGTCATACAGGGGTCTTTAAACCCCCGTTTCCTACAATCCGGGAGACGGATTCGTGTTCCTTCTATGGAGACGCGGCCCTGTGGATAAGGCAAACCCTCTGCTTTGGGTTTGATAGTTTAAGGGTTTGGGATCATGGCCCGGGAGTTGGAAACTCTGTATAAACTAATAATATTTTATTATTTTACGACTTCGGGCCGTTGTAACTTCTACCCGGAGCATCCAAGTGACGTGTCATCAGTGGCGTTGAGACACTGATGGTACAGAATACTTTTTGAGATGGTTTTTGGGTGTTGGGAGTGAGAACGTGGTGCAGGACCCATGAGGCCAGGTTTTGTCGTTTGCGGAGAAACGCAGCTTTCGCACCAAGAGTCCAATTTTGGCGGATGAATAGTCGATCCTGTGTGTTTTTTTGAGAGGATCGCAATGGTGTGATCTGTTCGATGAGTTTCAAGATCGAGGCGTGGGCCCCACCCGGGCTGGCTCTAGTGAATAGTCCCTTTTCCACCTGGTGTCTGTTTCGGACGTACGAGTAGTCGATTCCATGTGTTTTTCTGAGGGGATCACCGTGGTGTGATCTGTTCGATGAGTTTCGGGATTGTTGTGTGGGCCCCACATGGGTTAGCAACTATGAATAGTGATTTTTCACCGGTAGTCCATTTCAGGCAAGTAAGTAGCATATCCTGCGTGTTTTTTCGCGTGGATCATGATGGTGGCCTTGGTATTATCCATGGAGGTGCGCAGTGTGGCGTTGTTGTGGGTCGCTCGGGTTAGCGATGTTTGAACCAGTAGTGGTTGACTGTACTCTTTTGGTTCATTCCTACGAGTGTTCATGTGACATCACAACCTTCGTATAGGATTGTGATCCTCTCGATGGGATGTTTAATCTTTTACAGTTGCGGCATCCCTCCGGTGGGTCCTGAGAGGGATCCTCTAGCATCGTTACTCTAGATCGGGTTCTTGGTATCGCTGTGACCTCTTATCCATGGGAGGCGATCCCCAATCTAGCAGGATAACCACGTAGGTTTTGTGGCATCATCGGGAATATGAGCCCCTACGCGGTGTGCTATGATCAGTAGGTTTGTTGCATCATCGGGTATACAATACCCTTCTCAGCATCAGGTTTATAGTATGGTTGCAGTATCGTTGGTTATGTGATCCCCTTCTCAGCGTGTGGTGTCTGTAGGGTCTTGTCATCGTCTGTTCGATCCCCTACATCGTGAGTTAAACAAGATAGTGTTCTGGTATCATTGTAACCTCCATTATATGGGCGATGATCCTCTATCTAAGTGGCGTTCTTCTGTCGAGTGCCAGATCGGGTTATGGTATCCCCCAGCGGATCCTGGATGTGATCCTCTATCTGTGAGAACTACATGTGCCATATCGGGTCGTGGTATCCACCAGCGGACCATAGGAGTGATCCCCTTTCTGTGAGCTTGGAATATTGGAGTGGGTTCTGGTATCCCTTAGAGGACCATATGAGCGATCCCCTATCTGAGGAGTTTTGTGGTTATGTTGTTTCAGTAGGGTGTCCTTAGTGACGCTATCTGATGAGTGTGATCTCTCGGATAAGCGTCTGAGATGGTTGTGAGAAACCTGTTGGAGTGTATCTCTCGGATGAGTGTCAACTGGGATGACAATGATCATGTGGTGTATTCTCCTGGTTGTGGACAGTTGCTGGTGATTAGGTCGGTACCTCTTGTGGCTTGTTGTGTGAGCAGAGTATATCTAGATTTCTCAAGGCGTATGTATGGGAAAACACCTAAGATGAGCTGACTAGTTGTGTTTAGCTAAGGATGGTCACGAGATGGAGTTTCTCTCTCATCTGGGTTCCCTTTGGCTGGGATGAGCAGACTCTTTCCTTTCAGTTTCTCTCTTTGGTTTTGGGTTTTTGGGGTGCCTACTAAGTATGTTTATACCCACCCCTGCACGGGCTTTGCCCGCACATGTTTCTGTCTTGTGCAGAACACATGCCTTTTTACAGAGTCCCAGGAGGATCTGGAGCAAGCGGAGCTGAGTGATCGAGACTAACCAGGGTGTTTACCAGTGCAGTGCCGAGGGAGCTTTTTGGCGGGAGTTTGTGGCAGCGTTCCCCTTCTTCAAAGCAGTTTGGATGCGCTTTGTGGTTTTCATTTGGTGGGCCTTGTTTTTCCCTTTTTGCACTTTTGTTGTACTTTTGTTGTGGGATAGTTGTATACATCCATTTTACTTTTCAGTTTTCTATATCTCCGCACTTTTTCATGGAGGTGTTTGTGGGTGAGTGTGTACATGTGTCTTAGGATAATGCCTCCCATGTGTTTGATAGCCTACTCAGCGCTGGATACCAGCCCCTGGACTATTGGAGGCGGGCTTGGGGAGTCGTAGCTCGAGCCTCGTTGGGTCGGGTCATGACAGTGCATGTCTAGTACAAATTGGATTATTTTCTCCAAAATTGGGGAATGAAGCCCGATGTGGTTCCATTCCACTAATTTGGCCTCAATGAAAAATTTTCATGGCCTCACACTACCGTTGGATTCTTGGATCGGTATCACATAAGTGATCAACCAAATATCTAGAATGCGGGAAAACTGGTTACATGAAAATATGTTAGAAATGACATCATAACCAAACCCTATATACATTCTTTTCAACAATCTGGAGCATAAGTTTCCAGGAATTCTTCTATTCCCCAATGGAAGACATCCTATTGGGCACTATCAGATAGGAACTTCCCCTTTTTTCTTGAGGAAGGCCTTCATCTATGCTTCAGGATGAACATATCCCCCTGGGTGAGGGTCTTCTTTTCTGATCTTCTAGGACATCTTCAAAAACTCTCAAGATGAGGTTGGAATTCTTTCAACATTATCCCTTGTGACTTTCGGTTGGATGAATTTACTCTACATGTCTCTGAGGATGGGCACTCTTGATATCATTAGACATCCCAAAACTGAGGCCTGCTACACCGTGTTTCAAATGGAATGTGTTCATTTGATGGATCCATCATATTTGAAACATAGTTATTATGTCTAGATGTTACTATACATATATCATAACCACCAATAATGTTTCGTAGATTTTGATTTCATGGAACTCAGTCTTGAACATTGCAATGGTTTGACACACCCAGTATGCCCACATCCATTCAATCATGACTCCACCTATGGAATGGAATCCACAAAACTCCCTCTAGAATTGTGTTTGATCTATCATTGATGTATGTACTATTCACTAGTATCATTATTATTTGGAGTCTAGGTTGTGGGGTTTAAAATTTGTGGCACACAGATTTGGGGACATGATGCATGTTGTGGGTACTATTCCCTTATTGAAAAATGTTACATTATAAGAAATATTAACTAGAGGAATGTGTTTGTATTCCATAAACTAGGATATCAAAAAAACTAACTATAAATATTTAGGATAAATTCATCACGTAGGATCCCATGATCATACAACTGTTGATAGTCAGTTTATGGGAACTCTCACTGTTACTTCTTCAGGTTTTTTTCTATGTCAATGAGGGTGGAGTCTCACATGTCATATTAATCTGGTCCAACAACTTTTATGATTTCTGAGACAAGGGTAAGAGCATGTAAATTAAAATACCTATGAGTTTCCATAGTAAATATACAGATAAATCTTGAATATCTTAATTAACATAAAGGATTTAGATTTTTATTTTTCCTTAAAAAGTGGAAATTTGACAAATAAATGGCCTTGTGCAGGTCACTCAGTCAAGTGGCCATGCACATGACACTTTCTCAAATGGCATTATATAGACCACTCACTCAAAGTGTCTAGTATAAATAATATTTAATACATGAGAAAATAAGTATGAAGGAGAGATGCATGAATGGAATCATGAAAAACTTATGCAATGGTTGAAATGTGAGCAGTGAGGGGAAATTCTTCAGGTAGGTGAAACTATTTATAGGTACTTAGGCACCTATGAGGATTACCTAGGAATAGAATATATGAATATAACCTATTAAGATGACCTATATGAACTGCACATGTAATTTGTGTTTATGATCTATCCACATGCCCCCATTTTATTAGAAGATAAATTGGTGGTGTTCACTAAACTCAAATATGGAAATACTGAAATTCACAAGGACCAGTTGGTGAAGATTATGCCAACAACCTTTCCACTCTTTACCACATGATTAAACACTCTTCATACAATAATATCCAATCATTATGGGGGGTTAATTTATATGTTTTACATGGTGATGAAAATATTTAATGGATTACACCTCAAAAAGTAAATGGGAGAAGGGGTGTTCAGTAACTTACGCAAGCTAGACTATGTATTGCGACCCAAACATTTCATACATTACTATTACATCCTTCTAAATATAAAAAACATCATAGTATTACACATAGAGGATCCAATTTATTAGTGTCTTGGGAAAACTAAGACCATACATAACTACTACAACATCAAGAAGAAACATTTATTTAATTTCTTCTTCCCTAGCTTCTTATTGGAACTTTTCCTCTTCTTGGTACCTTTATCCACCTGAGTATATACATCCAAAGCGGTGAGATAATGTCCTAGTAAGAAGATAGATAAGTATAATATATCATGGGGTGATCATAACCATGACATAGGCAAATGATCATGAACATTAGAGGGTAATAAATAAATGACTTGAAATGTGGCAATGCATAAAAAATGAAACATCATATCATAGTGGATAAATACCACACAAACTTGTGAACCAAGCTAGAATATTTTTCACACATCATTTCACATTTATTCATGAGATTCATCACATTACTCAATGCATTGGAGCACTGTATAATTTCTGGCTCACCCATCACTTTGAAACATTCATATTGCACTATATAATTTCTGGCACACCCGTCACATCATAACATTATCATTATCATGCATGACACATGGAACATATATAAAAAGTGAACATAACTAACTCATGGAAAGTAATGGGTTACTTATCATAAGAACACATTCATAAACATTGGGTTCCCAAAATAAAGGTGGAATAACATACATGTTACAAGAACCATCCACTTTGAGTGATAAGTAAAAGGGATGTTCTTAAAAGAAGAGTTCTGTTGGAAAACATTTGGTATGACATAAATACTAGTGACAAAAATTTATAGCCCATAAAAGAAAATAAAATGTTGAACAAATGATCTTTAAGTAGTAACCATATCAAAAATGGAGTAAAGAGGGAGAACCCGAATGATGAAAGTTGGGTTCAAGATTTTCCCCTTACCTTCTATCTGAATTCTTCCTTCTCTTTAATGTCTTGTATAATGACATTATATTAATTAATTAGTATCGCAAAACCCTTTTTAAATTAATATGGTTCATTATGGTTTCATTATGTTATTTTATGATCCGTTGGATGAGTTCTAGTGTTTAAAAACATTATTCGGGAAAGTTTGGTATTATGGTTTTCTTGAGTGGTTCACTTGTATTCTTAAATTGAAGTTGGGCAGAACATGGGTCAACATAAAGAACTGATATTACATGTTATTACTGATATTACTTTATATTAAATGATCTTATAATGAATCATATTATATCCATGTGGATGAGTCATTTGAAAAGAATTAAATGATGATTATTTGGGATAATTTGGGCGGTTTTTCGATCACAAAAAACTTGTATTAATTTATCACTAAGTAATATGGATATAAGTTATTTACAGAAATTTAAATAGGAAATAAAACATGTAAAAAATTCATGTTCAACCATAAAAAAGGTTTCATGACCAGATCTGATGGTATAAATTGAAGAAGAAAGCATGTCATTTTTGAAGGTGATAAATTAACACCTCACGAACAACATTCTCTTTAATAAAATAAAAGGAAGAGGTAAAGGGGGTTGGATGATATAATATCCCATTAGCATCAAAACATTCCATTAGATGTATAATAATTGAGTTAAAATACCATTTGGATGATGATGTGTGGGGAGAGAATAAGAAATGAACTTGAACTTGAAAGGAAATTAAAGGAGAAGATTGAGAGAAATTACATCTTAAATCCGCCTCTTGAGATTCTCCTTAAAGAAACTAGGCTTGTTCTTTTGATGAGACCAGAAGCTATTGAACATGGGAGAGGGTCCAGGTAATATGTTTTGTCAGAATCTAGAGAAGTCTTTGAGATTTAGAGGTGTGAGGAAATGAGGGTGTGAAGGGTTGTTTTTTATAGTGTAGGGGAGAGGGGTGTTCTTAATATACAATTCATTAGTTTATTATTTCTTCATAATACAAGTAATAGTGAGTATTTAATGACCAAGAATAGTAATTGTATAATGTGATCCCAAACCAAGTGGTCTTACATCACCAGAACATCACAAATGACTCTATAATTAGCTTATTTAGCTTATTTTTGTGAATTATGGTATTTCACTATTCATAAAAAAATCATGTATTTCAGAAAAATACAAAAAATTTACACCAACAATTTATCAATATTTAGAATCCAGAAATGATGTCCATTTTTCAAAAATAATTTTATAAATATTATTAATTTCATATTTAATTAAAATCGCGGTTTATTAATTAAAAAATAGTTTTAAAACATAAATTTACTTATTCTAAAATTGGGGTACATCATACTTTCAATTGATTATTATTTTTATACTATCATAGGAAAGGATAATATTCATTATGTTATATCACTAATCATAAAGGTATGTTACTATTCATAATGATAGGTTACTATTCACCAAAAATTATTTGTGTTTTTTTAGACTCCAAAAAATCATCTTGAACACAACTGTGTAGATCGGATTTTGAAAATTCCTAATATAGAAGTGAGAAACGTATGGTAAAAGGTCACTTAGCCCATATTAGTTCATTATGTTGTGTTTTCATGTGATTTTATGACATAATTATAAGAAGGTAATTTCCATTTATAAACTTTGGGTCGTTACATTTTTCCCCCCTTATGAAATTTCTCCCTCAAAATTTCAATTTAGATAAACAGGTGAGGGTACTTCTCCATCATTACCTCTTCCAATTCCCATGTTGCTTCCTCAATCTTATGGTTCCTCCACAACAATTTAACAAGTTGAGTTGTCTTGTTGCATTGAACTATATCGCTCTGATCCATAATCTCTACTGGCTGCTCCTCATAAGAGAGATCATCTTCCAGCTGTACCACCATTGAGTTTAGAACATGTGAGGGGTCTGGTATTTACTTCCTCAGAAGTGATATGTGAAACACATCATGAACATGAGCCATATTCAGTAGAAGTGGAAGCCATTAGACCACGTCTCCTATGAGTTCAATGATCTCAAAGGGGCCAATGTACCTTGGGCATAACTTCCTGTTATTTCCAATCCATGTGACTCTCTTTCATGGTGATATTTGAAGGAACACTTTATCTCCATCTCCAAACTCCGAGCCCCTTAGATGGTTGTTAGCATATATATTTTGCTGACTCTGAGCATCTTTGATGTGTTTTTATATGACTTGAACTTTCTCTGTCATCTCTTGAACATGATCGGGTCCAAGTAGCTTTCATTCTCCAACTTCATTCCAATAGGTTGGAGTTCTACATCGCAATCCATATAGAGCTTCATATGGAGACCTCTGAATAATCGAGTGGAAGATATTGTTGTATGATAACTCATCCAATGGGAGATGTAGATCCCATCCATCTTTGAATTTTAGAGAGTAGGCTCTTAGAATATCTTCAAGATTATAAATAGTTCTTTCAGGCTGTCAATCAGTTTGGGGGTGATAGGTCGTGATGAATTTTAATTCAGTACTCAATGCATATTTAAGGCTCCTCTAGAATTTAGATGTGAACCTTGGATCACGGTCAGATTCAATTGAGAGTGGAACACCATGCAGTCTCACCACTTATTTCATATATATCCTTGTATGTTGTTCAAGCGAGAGATCTTCTCGAATAGCGATAAATTGGGCAGTCTTGGTGAGTCGATCAACCAAAACCTATATTGAATTATTTCCCTCTAACGTCTTTGGGAGACCAGTGACGAAGTCCATAATAAAATTTTTCTCATTTCCACATGGGTACAGGAAATGGTTGCATCATACCTTTGGAGTTTTGTCGCTCATCTTTAACTTTCTGACATACCAAGAACCTTGATATATATTATGCAATCTCTTTCATCATGTTATCCCACTAGAAGTGTTCTTAGATATCACAATACATCTTGGTACTCCTATGATGGTTATAGAATGTTGATCTATGTGCATTTCCTATAGCTTTTTCTTTATCCTGCGCGATGAAGGCACACAAAGTCATGTTCCAAACCAAATCACACCATAATCATCGATATGGAACTCATGTATCATCCCTTCATTTACAGCATTCACCCACTTTTGTATCTCCACATCATCCCTTTGTTCTTCCTTAATCATCTATTGGATGGATGGTTACTCAATAATTTTGTAAAATTAGGATGTATCCACTTACCTTATGATTTCAAAATCTATTCTTTGCATATCCAAGAAGATAGGGTCTTTCTCAATCCGCAACATGGATAGAGTAGCAGGTTCCTTTCTACATAGTGCATCAACTACTGTGTTCACATTTCCAGGATGATAGTTAATAGAGAAATCATAATTCTTGATTAGCTCTAACCATCTCCTTTATTTCCCGTTGAGATGCTTTTTTTGTGAATATATAATTTAGGCTCTTGGGGTTGGTGTATATGTCCCACTTCTCACCATAAAGGGAGTGCTGCCAGATTTTCAAGACAAAAATCAAAGCTGCCATCTCTAGATCATGTGTCGGTTAGTTTTTCTCATGGATCTTCAACTGTCATGAGGCATAGGCTATCACATTGTCATTTTGCATCAGTACGCAACACAAGCCTTTCTTTGAAGAATCACTATATATCACAAATCTTTCTCGACTTTTCACTAGTGTGAGTACAGGTTTAGTGATCAGCATTCTCATTAGCTCCTTGATGCTTCCCTCACATTTTTCTTTCAATACATACTTTACCCCTTTCCTTTTTAACTTAGTTTCCGGTTGTGAAAATTGGGAGAAGTTTCCCACAAAACGTCGGTAGTACCCAACTAATCTATGAAAACTATAGATTTTCGTGCCACTATATGGCCTGGGCCATTCCATAATTGCATTTTTTTAAGGATCCACAAGAATTCCATCACTTGTGATCACATGTCCCAAGAACGCGACTTGCTTCATCCAAAAGTCACACTTTATTAACTAGGCATACAACTTCTCTTTCCTCAATGTTTCCAACACAAGTCGTAGATGTTCTTCATGATCCTCCATTATCTTGGAGTAGATGAGAATATCCTCAATAAACAATACCACAAATTTTTCAAGGTAATGTCTATAAACTCTATTCATCAAATCCATAAATATTGCAGGGGCATTAGTAAGTCTGAAAGGAATCACAAAAAACTCATAGTGCCCATACCTTGTATGGAAGGCAGTCTTCTGAATATGTTCCTTCGTCACCATTGCTTGATGATATCTAGAAAGAAGATCCACCTTTGAGAATTATTGAGGGCCCATTAACCGATTGAACAAGTCATAAATCCTAGGGAGGGGATACTTTTTCTTTAATGTGATCTTGTTGAGTTCCTAATAATTGATACACAGCTGCATTGTTCCAACCTTCTTCTTCAAAAAGAGCACTGTCACACCACAATGCGATGCACTAGGGTGAATAATCCCTTTGTCCAGATGCTCTTACAGCTGCTTCATTAACACCTCTAGTTCGATAGGAGCCATCCTATAGGGACACATTGAGATATGAGTAGCTTCGGGTATGAGTTAAATTGAGAGCTCTACCTCACGATCCGAGGGGATTCTGGGTAACTCTTCCTAAAATACATCATTGTATTCCCTCACGATGTGAATTTCTTCAAGGTTGGCTCTTTCCTTCGACTCAACCATTTGGGAAAAGTATGATTCTTCATATGGAATCAACACCCAAACCGTTGATGGATTTTTAAATGGAGACTCATGATCTTCCTTAAATTTTTAGTGGGGCATTGGATGGTTCAGAATATGAAAAGATATTTCCTTTTCCAAATAGTTGATATGTTCTTTAAATAACTAGAGCCAATATGTTCCCATTATAGCGCTGAATTCTACCAAGGGAAGTATTACGATATTTTCTGAAAGAATATTCCCACATACTCCAATAGGAGAAGAGTCAAACACTTGGGTTGAAATTATTGCACCACTAGGTGTTTTTATAGATATCTCTACTTCAAGGTTTCGGGGCTTCGATTCTATAGTTCTAGCAAAATTGCAATATATAAAGGAATGTGTAAAACCAGAATCAAATAAGACCTTTTCCATTCTTGAGTGAATATGAAGTGTACCTTGTATAAATTCATTATCATGCTCCACCTTTGTAGTAGTAATGGAATAAGCCTTAAATTGTTCCTTTGTCTTTGGTGGTTGCTGACGTTGATTACCCTCAAGAACTCTATGTTTAGTTCCCTAACTTGTATAGTGCGCTCACTCCCTACAGTAGTAGCATGAACCATGAGTGGTTATCCATTTTCTTCTACCACATTCTCCTTCCTTTTCATGTCTTTTCTACTCTTTGGATCACAGTGTCCTTCTTTCCAAAACTAAAGCATTTCCTCGTCCCTTTGAGGCATTTCCCATGGTGCAACTTCCCACATTTTTAGCATGTGGGTCATTGACTTTTCTTCCCACCTTTTTCATGAGATCCAATGGCTTGAAACTCCATCTATTGTTTCTTATCACCATAGACATGGGACCATTCTTTAAACTCCATCTACACTTTGAGATCACATCGAAAAACATCTTCATAACTCACAAAGTCTCAAATTGAAATATCCTTTCGAATGTGTGGTTTTAATCCACTAACGAATCTATCAATTTTTCTATCATTGTTGATAAAAAACCCCAAAGAATACCTTGTAAGACTTGTAAAATTCACTTCAATGGTTGTGATAGATTCTCCTTACTTTTTCTTGAGCTATATTAATTCTCTCTCCATCTTCGTGTGAAGAGTTCTTAGTAAATACTTGTTAATAAATATTATCTTAACGTCTTCCCATTTGATCTCTTCAATTTCCTCCCTTGGCTTGGTCATCTTAATAAAATAACACCATTGATAGGATTATCTATCTAGATGATAAATGTATAGGGTCACCTTCTCTGTCTCAGAACTGTGAAGAACCTAAAATATCTTCTCCATGTAGTTGACCCATAGTTCTGCAACTAGTGGATCAAAGGATCCACTAAACGTCGATGGTTGTTGCCGCATAAAACATTCGATAGCCAATTTATCCTTTTTTGGTGAAGGAAGAAATTCCCCAATATTATGGTTATTGTTCATAACATTAGATAATTGGGTAAGCATCTCCATGAAGTTTTGAACTCCACCTCCCAAATCATTTGTGATGTCGTTTGGGAAATCATTGCATTGACCCTCACACGAGTTGTTGGTCTGATTTCTTCTGGTTCCCACAATTTTCTAAAATAAAAAAGGGTTAGAACATAACACATGTAAACAAGTCATGAATAACTTCTACATTTAAACAATTTATACCAAAAACATAACATATGGGATCCCTATGTAAATATTCTAGTGTGCATATTTCTACTTCGTCTCATACTATCGGTTTTCTCTAGGGTTCACTAATCCTAATTCCCAAATTAACAATTCCTTTCCTCTGATACCAACTATAGTGACCCAAACATTTCTTACATTAATATTAAATAATTTTAAAGATAAAAAACATAATATTATTACACATAGTGGATCCAATGGTTTAGTTTCTTGGGAAAACTAGGATCATACATAACAATTATAACATCAAGCATACACATTTATTTAATTTCTTCTTCACTAGCTTCCTATTGGAACTTTTACTCTCCTTGGTACATGTAGCCAGCTGAGGATATATATCAATAGGGGTGAGCTAATCACCAATTAATAGGATAGATAAAAATAATATAGCATGGGGTGATCATAACCATGACATAGGAAAAAGATCATGAACATGAGAGGAGCATAAATAAAAGAATTGAAATGTGGGAAGGCATAAAAAATGAAACATCATGTCTTAGTGGTTAACTACCACACATAATTTTAAACCAATATAAAATCATTTTCACAAATCACTTCACATTTACAAGTGAGATTCATCACTTTACCAAATGTATTGGTGTGCTGTATAATTCTGGGCGCACTAAACACTTTGAAACATTCATATTGTGCTATATAATTACGGGCGCAGCGGTCACATCATAACATTATCGTTATCATGCTTTCCACATAGAAAATAAATCAAAAGTAAACATAAATAACTCATGGAAAGTAATGGGTTACATCTCCTAATAACACATTCATAAACATTGGGTTCCCAAAAGAAAGATGGAATAACATACAAGTTACAAGAACCGTCCACTTTGAGTGAGAAGTAAAAGGTGTGTTCTTAAAAGAAGAGTTCTTTTGGAAAACATTTTGTAGACATAAAAACCAGTGAAAAAATGTATATCCCAAAAAAATACAATTATGAAAAAATGATCTTTAAGGAGTAACCATATCAAAAAACAGAGTTAATGAGGGAGAACCCGAAGGATGAAAGTTGGGTTCGAGAATTTCCCCTAACCTTGTATCTGAATGATTCATTCTCTTTAATGTCTTATATAATGACATTATATTCATTAATTAGAAATACAGAACCTTTTGTACATTAATATGGTTCATTATGGTGTCATTAAGTGATTTTATGTGCCTTGGATGAGTTACAGAGTTTAAAAACATTATTCGGGAATGTTTGTTTTTATGGTTTTCTTTAGTGGTTCACTAGTATTCTTAAATTGAAGTTTGGGTAGAACATGGGTAAACATCTAGAACAGATATTACATGTTATTAATTATATTATAAGATATTGAATGATATTATAATTAATCATATTATATCCATGTGGATGAATCATTATATAATAATTAAATGATGATTATTTGACTTAATTTGGGCGGTTTTTCGATCACAGCGAACTTGTTTTAATTTATCACTTAGTAATATGAACATAAGTTATTTCATGAACAATAAATAGGAAATAATAAATATAAATTTTTTTTTCAACTCTAAAAATGGTTTCAAGACTTTATCTGATGGTATAAATGGATGAAGAAAGCATGTTGTTCTTGATGGTGATAAATTAACACCTCACGAACAATGTTCTCCTTAATAAAATAGAAGGAAGAGGGAAAGGGAGTTGGATAAATTATATCCCATTAGCATCATAAAACTATATTAGATTTATAATAATAGAGTTACAATATAATTTGGATGATGTTAGGTGGGGAGAGATCAATAAATGAACTTGAATTTGAAATGAAATTAAAGGAGAAGAGGAAAAGAAATTACCTCTTAAATCCTCCTCTTGAGATTCTCCATAAAGAAGCTAGGCTTGGTCTTCTGATGAGACTATTAGCTCTTGAACATGGGAGAGGAGATAGGAAAGATGTTTGGGAAGAGTTTAGAGAAGGCATTCAGCATGAGTGGTGTTAGGAAATGAGGGTGTGAAGGGTGGTTTTTTATAGTGGAGGGGAGAGGGGTTTTCTTATTATAAAATTCATTAGTTTATTATTTCTTCACAAGACAAGGAATAGTGAATATTACATGACCAAGAATAGTAATTTTATCATGTGATCCCGAAACAAGTGGGCATACATCAGAAAAACATCACACATGACTCTATAATTAGTTTATTTAGCTTATTTTGTAATTTATTGTATTTCACTATTCATCAAAAATTCATGTATTTTATAAAAATTCCAAAAATTAACCCCAACCATTTTTAATGTGTAGAATCCAAAAATGAAGTCCATTTTTCGAAAATAATTTTATAAATATGATAAATTTAATATTTAATTAAAATCAAGGTCTATTACTAAAAAACAGTTTTAAAACATTCATGTAATTATTCTTAAATAGAGCTCCATCATACGTTCATTTGAATATTATTTTTATACTATCATATGTAAGGTTAATATTCATTAGTGTATATAACTATTCATAAGGGTATGTTACTATTCATAAGGGTAGTTTCCTATTCACCAATTTTTTTGTTAGACTCCAAAAAATCATGTTGAACACAACCGTGTATGTCAGATTTTAAAAATCCCTAATACAGAAGTGACAAATTTATGTTTAAAGGTCACTTAGCAGTTAATAGTTCATTATGTTGTGTTTTCAATTGATTTTATGACATAATTATAAGAATTTAATTTCCATTGAAAAACTTTGGGTCGTTACATTATGTGCACCACACCTGCATGCTAAGAGGTTTTTGTAGGCCCATCCCATGTGGATCTATTGGAATAGTTATACTTTCATGAGGTCCCCTATGTGAGACACCAGTTCGGTGGACTTGTGTGACTGAACTCCTTTTCCTAAGAACCCGAGTCATCCTATAAATAGGAATATATGGCTTCTCATTTTACATGACATAATTAAATGAAAGGCCATAAGAATCCCTTAATCTCTAATAATGTTTGTTCATCCCCCAAGCCCTCAGAATCATCTAGGTTGATTTCCAATACCTGATAAAAGAGGGATTCACGGGGAATAATGGGATTAGAGTTCCTCCAGTTTGTTAAACACAAATTTCCAATGTGAGGGACTATATCTCCTTAGTTGGCAATTTCAGGCATGATGGTCTCTTCCTAAACATAGGACCTTCAGGAGACTCATCTAGCGACACATGAGTAAATCCTTGATTCCTATAGAAAGGCCTTTCCAATGTGTTGTTTCCTAGGATAACCATTATAAAAAATTTCATCTCTAGTTCATATAGGTCCACCCTATCTGACACATGCCTATTACACCCAGTTATACCCTACACAATACACCTTCACATTCCCAACCCTCTCCCATGCAGGTTATCCTTTGAGCCCTTTTTCATCCCACAAATAGTAGGAAATCTATTAACTTGGTTCCACCATCTGTGGGGGACCAATCCAATACCTCTTCCAAAGCCTCATGATAGGTGTAATTGGATCATAGGGAACACCTAAATGTCTTCCCAATTATAAATTCCCATTATAAATGGGGTCCAACATTTATCTAATATAATCGTTGGAATCCTTAGTGTTTCATCAATTATACACTCATGTGGTAATGAGGACCCCATCCTTTGGGGTATTTCCAAGGACCTCCCCATTTAATATGGTAAGGGGAAACACATTACCTTCTCTTTTATGATGGATAGTGAATCTTTCTTCTATTTTCATCTCTGAAAGTAGTATAAGGTTATCCCTGCTAGACAAATCCAATATTCTTTCTTGCGGTCTTTATCCATACGAGAATCTAAGTCTCGATCCTTGTTAGAAAAATAATAGATTATATGGGGACATCAATTCCCTTTCTCTCTATAATATCCGTGAACTCATCAACTGGTTTATAAATTAGATTGTGTGGTTTTATAGATCTTACACTTCCTCTTGTTTCTCAAACCCAACATGAACCACATGGGCTTACAGTTTAGCGATTTTCACAATATCTATATAGATAAATAACATTTTTGGAAGAGAGTCCTTATGAGGGATCTTCCTCTAACCTTGAAATGGGACTCCTATTCATTATAAGTCCTCAAATCCATGTATCCAACTTAAGGGGTCCATATCACCTATGAGAAAAACCATCAAAGGGACATGTTCTAGATGACTAAAACATTTTTTGTGTCTAGGTAGAGAGTCCATATGATATATCTTCCCCTCTTCTTGACATGAGCCTCCTCTATAGGTGTAATCCCAAACTACCCCAAACTACATGGGATTTGACTCCCATATATATGTGATATTTAGAAAACCTCTCTAAGGTCCAATACTAGCAATCTAAACTCACCATAATATTCTCTATGACATATTCCCATTGGGGTTATATGTATAATGGGAGGCCATACCCCTTTTAGTACTTTAACGCCATTTTAGCATAAGTTCAACACCATCCCTTATCCCAGAACCTCTCTCATAGATTTCCTTGCTGAATGATATTAAAATTTATTGTTTGGTCCTCATCACATGACTTTAGAAGGTATGTTGTGTCCCATTAAGTGGCACCAAACAATTTGGGATCTCATTTCTTTCACAATGATATATAGGAATCATTTCTTGTGGGCCCGATCCCAATATAAAAATAACTATCATCCTCCGGGACGATTATAAATTCAAACATACACATTTTGTCTCTTAAAACCAATACCATATTAATAAATTATATAAGAATCTACAATCCATTTACAAAAAGGATCCATTGATAGAGAACCTTAAAAACCTATAAATATCTCAATTGAGGAAGAAACATTGATAAATATAGATGATTCTAAATCCAATAAATTCTAATAATTTATTATTAATATAAGGGTGAAAATTTTCATATTTGGGATTTAATAAAGGATTCATGAATATATATTAAATCTATAATATATTAACATAGTAGATAGTAATTCTCCTATAAAAGGTGTGTTGAGCCTAAACTCCCATTCTCTTGAATAATGTGAGTACCTAAGAGTTGTTGGTTACATTCCCCAATGGCCACCTTCATTTTTAAGGATGGATGGTATGACACCTCAAATATGGGAACAGTTGGGTGTTTTTGGATCCACGAACAAAAGCTATAAGAAATTGTCAAAAAAGAATACTTCATATCATAATATAATAAGTGATATTTTCCATACTGAAACAACTCCAAACCACCGGTATATCTACATACATTTTTATAAATATACTTAATCAAATAGGGTCTAAACTAAAATGATTCTCATTGAAAAAACCCATCCAATAACATAACGTTGGGTCTTCTCCAATTAATAGATATTAAATTAATATCTCTCCAACCTCCCCTAATCCCAGTGCCTTTTATGTTAACCTACCCAAAAATAATCTTCTCCCCATTCTCATAAAAACAACTTGTTATTTGTGTAACGATCCATGTCTTCATTATAGTGGTTTTTGGTCTTCAGGGTGACCTTTTAATGGTTAAAACATGGGTGATTTTGTATGTTTTGGATTTGGAATATCTTATATATACATGAATATTAATATTTAGTTTTGGTAATTTTGTAATGAAATAATTGGAATTTGTGGATGAGGTTTGAGGTTTAGAGGGTAGCTTGAAGGTTTGGGGTAACTATAATGGGGTGCCACCTGAAAGTGACATAGGGTACCCAATAGAGTGACCGTAGATAATCGTTGTCCTAGGAAGTAGCATGAGTTGATTAGTGGTGTCATAAAATAACTGGTGGTACCGGATTGTGATCCTTGTAGGCTACCCAATAGTTTTTCAAAGAGGGGTGTTTTTGTTTTTCACCAGCACACTTTTATCTACTCCACATTTTCTTTCTTTACTGTATTCTAATATAGTTTCGTGAGAGTTTTTCATATGGTTTTTCTTTGTCCACTCTTCCTTATATCTATTATCCAAGTAATCAAGGTGGTTTTATGAGTGATTTTCATGACAAATTAAAGGAAAACTCTCTTATAACTCCTATAATCCCATATTTTCTACAATATTATAATTCCTTTTCCTCTAAGGATTGAATTTAAATTGTTTTCACTAAGATTTAGTATAATTAATTTTAAACAATTAGGGTTGAACTTATATCACTTTTAGGAGACTCAAATAAGTTGATTTATCCCCACTCATATTTGTTTTGATTTGATGATAATTGTAACGCCGTGAGATTTTATGAAAAATATTCATTTAATTTCATTAATGTCTTGTGTTGTATGCTACACCGAGATTACCTTGCGCTATACGCAACACAGTATTAGCTTGCAGTATACGCAACACTATTCTTGGATCGTGTTACACACAATTTTGATAATAGTTATTCTACGCAACATTGAGTATATATATATATATTCAATGTATAAATGAAATATGGTTGGATTCTATTATACGAAACAACGAATGATTCTTTCACAACACGGAACCCTGACTTGGCTTGCATTACACGCAATTGCGACCTTCCTCGATAGCGTGTGTTGAACCCAATATCGGGTTTTACTAAACAACGATATATTATTATAATATTATTATGAACTAGCCGTTATGAATAGTATTGACTAAATTTTGAATTTTATAACATTATTATTCATCTTACACAACTTTGTATAAGAACAAAATAAATTTTTCGAGTAAAATAAGTATTTTTCAAAAATGCAGTTTTGCCGCCCTTTGATGGCACACCCACATTAAATCTCGTTTTTGACGTGTTTATAAGTTCAATTTGACAAAATAAAATTCTTCTTTGGAATAATGTAATAAAAATTTACTTTGGTTAAAATTTTCATATTATTCTGGTAACTTTCATATTTTGATGAATAGTAAAAACACGCAATATTTTAATTAAAAACAACTTTTTTCATCGCAATAATTTATATGGTTAAATTATAATATTCAATGGTTTTAAAGTATAAATATAATATATTTTTACCATTTAATATAATGTATGTCATTATTATTGATTCAACATTAAATTCGTATGTTAAATCAATTCAATCTTTTGCAATGTTTTAAAGAAAAACCTATTTTCTTTCGACAACGGGATTAATTTTAATTTATTTTCTGCAACTTTTCTGTATTGAATTTGGAAAAATGGATTCCATATTTGGAATCAGTGGGTCCAAATTATGTTAATAAGCTACATTTTTTTGGGAATTATGAATAGTAACTACGGAAAATTTTATTTACCATAGTTAAAGGTAAATCGGGTAATTAAGGGTAAATATAATATTATAAAATTACCGTAACACATGAAAAAATTCTATTGGATGGATAAAAGTAGACCCATATAAACTAAGGGTATGATTAGATTAATTTTATGGACTTTTGACCATGAAAATAATTTTATTATTATTAAAACCAAAGAAAGTGACAATATGTCACTCTCTTAAATCTTATAAGTATAATAATTTTAATTTAGTGATAAACATCATATATCTTAGAACATGAATAGTCTCCAGAAATCAAATAAAATTATATACATCATGATAATTTATTTAGAATTTTTAGGGATTAAATAATTGTCATTAATGGTGATACATTAATGATGCCGAAATTATTTTTTAAGTGAAAAATGAGTAATATAGTTTTTATTGAAATAATAATACCCATTAAAAGGCCCACAAACCTGACCAAAACTTATTGGTAGTGTATCTATACACCTTAATCATCCAATGAAATAATAAATAACCGTTTGGAGTCTTATAAAAGTGATTATGACACTTATATTATTTTATTTTAAATTATGCCAAAGTTGTCACCTTCATAATTTAATAAATATAACAATTTAACTATTGTGATTTTAAGATGATAAATTCGAGTAATAGGTTTATTTTGAAAGGTAATAGATTTATATTAATTATACGATTTTTTTTTAATTTTTATGCAACAAATAAATAGATTAAATAATTATACAAAAATGTTGTAGTAATTATTTTATTAAGAGATAAACCAAATAAATGGTTTTAAAAATAATAAAATAAATATTATATGAACCTTTTAATGTTCTACACTAATTTTATAGATACATATGTCCTTTTATGAATCTATTAAAGCTTTTATTTTTAACATATCTTCTTTATATAATTTATTTAAATTCAAATAAATGAACAGTGTCAAAATTGACACTATTGTTATTTTATAAAAATAACATATTATAAAACTGTTTAAAAATCACAAAAATATTTAAAAATTATAAATATATATTTATATGGTATAAAATGTTATAAACTATCCAATTATGGACAATTCAAAACAAATAAGTAATTATTTGTTTTAATTTAGAATTTAGAATGTTATTACCACAAATAAAATAAAATCGATTGAATAAGGATAAATCAAGTTGATAAAGTTAAAAATAAATTCCTAACATGTCTACATTTTATTGTTTGTTGACATTACAACCCTATATCATCTAATATTCGAATATGAGTCATTTTTGGAGGTTTTTAAGTGCTGTTAGATTTATTATGAATTAATATTTTTAATATTTCCAAAGGTGCCCCTCTCCTCCCTTATAAAAGGGCACCTCCTCCCTCCCTTCCTCAAACCAATTTGAGCCTTCAAGCTCAGCCAACCCCTGCCAAACTCTCTTATCCACTTCCCTAGAAACACCCTAGATGTCTTGATCTTCTTCAAAGACCAATTTTAGTGCCCTAAGTGGAGGACTCAAAGAGGCGCTTCAAAGAAGAGGTAATGTCCATTACCGATTCTTTCAACTTTATTTCTTATTCTACTTCTTCTTCTTTAGTTGTTTCATTATTAAATAATAACATCAGTATCACTCATATACTGATATGTTTTTATAAGTATTAAACAACCATATTTTACCATCTATCCATCCTACATAAAATGAAATCACCGCGCGTGCGTACGTACGGAATATCGTCTCCACGCCGTGGTGTAATTTGTTTTTCCAACATCACCTTACTTGGATGGGTATAATGGTGTAAAGAATAACTATACACAATTATTATAAATTCCTAAAGATTATGATATATTGTATCATCCTATAAAATTTAATTCAATAATTATGGGAACGAAATCATCGCTCATGCGTACGTACGAACTACCGCCTCCACGACGCGATGAGATTCATTCTCCATGTTAACCATTTAAGAATGATTATAAAGTATATAAAAGCAATAATAATGAAATATATGGCATTATAAAGCTACTGTATTTATGTATATATATATTTTTATGTCATCTACTTAATTCCATTCAACTCAATAAGGAAACGAAAATAGCGTTCATGCGTTCGTACGGCCTACCGTCTCCATGAACTGTGTATTTCATTCCATTTATCGATCTATTATATATATGTATATTATGAATATATATTATATTTAAATCATTTTTAACATTCTGGAAGTAATTAATCATGATCTAAGTAATAATATGAATAATTACAAGACAAAACACGGACGACAAATGAAACGATTTTACCCAAAACGCTCTTTAACATAGAATTTACAAAAGAACAGGTAATATAAAGTCATAAGTAAACCATATGAGATATCATAACAATGAATATGATTCTTTAATAAGTCAATAACATAATTTAAATCATTATACAGGAGTTTTGGATACGTACGAAGCATATCGGACCTAAGGTAAGGGATAATTTTTCAAATCTCATTTTTATCCCAGATTGCTTATTCTTAAGTATTAACTAGGGTTATTTATATCATCCATTTCCATGTTTTATAAAAGTGTTTTCATGTATTATTAAAGTCCTTTTTACCCATTTTTTACTTTTACTACATGGTATGTAAGGAATCTTTCTTTTGTTTATGTTACGAGGTACTTTTTGACTTTTACGACAAAAGTACGAGGAGAATGTTATTTTTAACTTATACGGCGTGAACGGATTTTTACGGTTTCATAATTCCACATTTTCATGAATCTTACTCTACACGATTTTAGGACTATTTTCAACAAAATACTTTTATTTTAAAAGTTCATGGAATTTTTTGAAAAGAAAATGATTTTGATGAAGAATGGATATTTTCCTCAAGAATTCATTTCAAATGTTTTATCAAAACCATTTTCCATCTATGCTGACATTATTTTATATGTGTATGTTTCAAGTTTAATGTATCTATGATTTAAATGGTGAACTTTTTATGATGAAATTTACATTTGTTTTATATGGATTATGAAATGATGGGATGATGTTTATGATACACAATTTATTCTTTGGGTAATGATGAATGTTTTAAGTTTATTTTGTGGCACAAGTAAAAATGATTTCACTATGAGATGGGTGGGACCTATATCTCCCTCCAATGCATTGGGTAAAGATTTTATATCTCATGAGATAGACATGGATGGAATAGCATGTTAAACTAGTTCATTAATACAAGACTGGAACGAGGAGTGAACTCGATTCATAAAGGGACTTTGTCCACTAAGATGGTCTTGGCAGCAATGCCTTGTCTAATATGGAAATCATATCATGTGCTTAACGGTTTCCATAATTACATGTTTCATTCCCATGCTATTTTATCATTATTAATGTTTCTTTAAGATCTATTCCTTACGTACTTCCATGATTTATGTCATTGCTCAATATTTTGATGTTTAAACATTATGTTCATGTTTTTACGTTCAAATGTATATGGTATGTTTTATTTTATCCATGATTACCCTTACTGAGCATTTGAGCTCACCCATTTTTTGTTTTCTTTTCCCCAGGATATAAAAAAAGGATTTAGGTAAGAAAAAAGGGGAAGATCTTTATGGGAGATGTTGAAGTTCTTTCCCCACGATTAGAAGATTACGTTCCATGTTTACAAAGACACTAAACTATTACGGTCCTTGTGTGTCTGTTTTTGATATGTATTATGTATTCCGCAAAAGTAATTTAATGTCCATGTACGTTAAGCTTCGGTTCTATACAGTTGGTATCAGAGGAAAGGTTTAGTCAACCTTTGGAAACTCGGATGCGAGATCTTTAGTGAGATCCCTAGAGATATTTCTAAGGTATGTCTAGGGATGTCCCTAAGGTTAAGTATAAGTATAGGTTATAGTACTAGAATTACGGTAACCCAAGATGTTATATATTGAAGTTACTCCCCCTTTATTATATTGTTTTCCCTAGCTTGATTTTTACCTCTCAAACTATTCTTTTTTGGGTTTTAGACGATGGCTGGAACCCGAAGGAACCGTGTTGATCAATGTAATGGACAATGCAATGATTCTCCACCTGAACAAACAAATGTTATGGAAGATGGAGTGTAAAATCTTATTGCTACACTTACACAAGCTTTGAATCATTCTGGACTTCCAAATGAGCAGAGAAGGGAACAATATTCTATTGAGTCCTTCATGAAGCAACGTCCACCTTCTTTCAATGGGTCTTCTGATCCACTTGTTGCTGAACAATGGATCAGTACTACTGAAAATATATTTTCAGTTCTTAAATGCTCTAAACATGATAAAGTCATCTTAGTAGTGTATCATTTGGAAGGTGATGCTGATCAATGGTGGAATCTTATCAAGAATACGAGGCCAAGAGATGAAATTGAGTCCATGGAATGGGATGAGTTCAAGAACTTATTTTTCAATAAGTAATTCCCTCGTGTTCTTCGAACAAAGATGGAGAAGGATTTTCTTGAACTAATGCAAAAGGACGATGAATCTGTTGGTATATACGAAGCCATTTTTACAAGGCTTGAAAGGTATGCATCTGGATTTATCATCCAACCTGAAAGTAAAGTTGATCGATTCTTCAGTGGCTTAAAACCAAATCTTCGAAGGGCATTAGCTATAAGAGATTTCAGTAGCTATGAATAAATTGTGCGTTGCGCTATCAAGGTAGAAATGGAAGTTGGTGTTACCTATCTATCTCATAGTTTTGACAAGAAATGAAAGATGGAGTTCAAGGAGAAATCTCAGAATAATGGTGAAAAGAAGATGAATGTTTCCTTATGCTCAATGTGTGGAAAGAAGCATGGTGGAGATTGTCTTAAAGGGACTGGAAAATGTTTTAAGTGTGGAAAAGAAGGTCATCGAGCAGCTGAGTGTCGATGTAATGGAAAAAGGGTTTCTAATGATGCAAATAAAGAAAAGGCTACAGAGAACGCACCACCAACACTTCAATGATTCAAGTGCAAGGAAATGGGGAATTATTCTAATAAATGCCCTAATCCAAGGGTTAGTGATGATCGACATGAGAAACCACATAAGGCAAAGGAAAAAAGCGAAGTCACATGCGATTACTATTGGCGATGTTGAATATGACAACAATGTGGTGGATTGAATAAGTGTTTATGTAATGGGATTCCAAAATAATGTTGTATATAGTATCGTGGAATATTGGAATATTTATGTATTAGTATATTGTGGTTTTCAATGGTACCGGTAACCATGGAATGTGATTGAGATATTTTTTGGAAAAAAAGATGATATGTGCATAATGAAAGGAAAACGAGAAAATTAAATGTTTGACCATATTCATGAGCTCATGACTGATATAACTAGAAGGTTATATCATGGTTTGAGTATATAGAATATTTGGATTTTGGTATGTGGAAAGAGTTAACTTTTGACTGCATTCATGTTTTCACTAAGGTTCAATGGGTATTCATTCTTCAAGAGAATACATGATTAAGGTATTCACATGTTTGTAATTTGATCAACAAGACATATCTTATGATATATGGGGATCAACGATGCTATTAAATATCTGGTAATCATTTTCACTATATTATGAGAGTGGACTATAGTATTATGGATAAGCCTAAAGATTGGAATGGATTATGTTGGACATAAGTTAGTATTGTTTAAGGATATAAGTTTATTTGATATTTTTGATGGGATGTTATAGTAATATATTATTAGAAAAAGGACAACCTGCAGGACGAGCGACAGCCCATCGCGTTGGACAAGGATGTGGGAATCGAACCCACAACCGAAATGCGACTATCCTTTATCGCCTACCACCGGCCTACATGAAGTCCCTGGTTAGTAGAAACTAGTTTTATTTTATTAAGCGGTTTGATATATGAAGTATAAGTTCATTTCTGGAACCATATACGATTAATCTAACCATAAGATGGACTAATAACGTTTGATAACCTTTTGTTTGAAAGAGATGGAATGACCCATCATTCTATCACATGATCTGCTAACACATCATGAATAACAAATTCAACTTCATTTATTTAAGGGATGAAGTGGAAATTGTTCAATTCACGAACAACACTGAGATTGTACCAAAATCATGTAAGTATTTCTTTTAATTCATCAACTTTAGGGAAATGATCTTGAAAATAAAAAATGTTTTCCTAGTTCCCTTATATCCGATGAATCAGATGGTACCTTAGATCATCACAAATCTATATCTTTGTGATTATTGGCTTTTTTAAAGCCATGTTCTCTACCACTCTCCATCAGAACCTGATGGTTAGATTTTTCTTCCATATCCATATTTTCACCTATGTTCTCCTACGTGGAAACCCAGTGATGAGTTAATTTTGGTAACCGTTACATTTCATACTTTAGTTTTTAAAGCCACGTTTTAGTATTCCTTTTTACGATGTGGGTTTCTTTTAATCAAACTTTCGAGTAGTAAACCATTTATAACCCCGACGAATTTTGAGGGAGAAATTCATTTTAAGGGGGTAGAATGTAACACCATGAGATTTTATGAAAAATATTCATTTAATTTCATTAATGTCTTGTCTTGTATGCTACACCAAGATTTCCTTGCACTATACGCAACACCGTATTTTCTTACAGTATACGCAACACTATTCTTGGATCATGCTACACACAATTTTGATAATAGTTATGCTATGAAACATTGAGTATATATATATATATTCAATGTATAAATGAAATATGGTTGGATTCTGTTATAAGAAACAACAAAGTATTATTTCACAACACACAACCCTGACTTGGCTTGCATTACACGCAATCACGACCTTCCTCAATAGCATGTGTTGTACGAAATACCGGGTTTTACTAAACCACGATATATTATTAGAATATTATTATGAACTACCCATTATGAATAGTATTAACTAAATTTTGAATTTTATAACATTATTATTCTTCTTACACAACATGGTATAAGAACAAAATAAATTTTTCGGGTAAGATTAGTATTTTTAAAAAAATGCAGTTTTTCCGCCTTTTGATGGCGCACCCACTTTAAATCTAGTTTTTGACATGTTTATAAGTTTAATTTGAGAAAATATAATTCTTCTTTGGAATAATGAAATAAAAATTTACATTGTATAAATTTTTCATATTATTCTGGTAACTTTCATATTTTGATGAATAGTAAAACACGCTATATTTTAATTAAAAACAACTTTTTTCATCACAATAATTTATATGGTTAAATTATAATATTGAATGGTTTTAAAGTATAAATAGAATATATTTTTACCATTTAATATAATGTATGTCATTAGCATTGATTTTACATTAAATTCGTATGTTAAATTAATTCAATCTTTTTCAATATTTTAAAGGAAAACCCATTTTCTTTCGACAATGGGATTAATTTTAATTTAATTTCTGAAAATTTTATGTATTGAATTTGGAAAAATGGATTCCATATTTGGAATCAGTGGGTCCAAATTATGTTAATAAGCTACTTTTTATTTTTGGGAATTATGAATAATAACTACGATAAATTTTATTTACCATAGTTAAAGGTAAATCGGGTAATTAAGGGTAAATATAATATTATAAAATTACACTAACACATTCAAAACATTAATTGGATGGATAAAAGTAGACCCATAAAACCTAAGGGTCAGATTAGATTCATTTTATGGACTTTTTACCATGAAAATAATTTAATTATTAATAAACCAAAGAAAGTGACAACATGTCACTCTCTTAAATCTTATAAGTATAATAAATTTAATTTAGTGATAAACACCATATATCTTCGAACTTGAAGAGTATACCGAAACCTAATAAAATTATCTACATAATTATAATTTATTTAGAATTTTTAGGGATTAAATAATTGTCATTAATGGTGATACATTAATGATGCATAAATTATTTATTAAGTGAAAATCAGTAATATAGTTTTTATTGAAATAATAATACCCATTAAAAGGCCCAAAAACCGGAACTAAACTTATTGGTAGTGTTTATATACACATTAATAATCAAATTAACTAATATATAACCGTTTGGAGTCTTATAAATGTGATTATTACACTTATATTATTTTATTTTAAATGATGCCAAAGTTGTCACCTTCATAATTTAATAAATATAACAATTTAACTATTGTGATTTTAAGATGATAAATTCGAGTAAATGTTTTATTGAGAAAGGTAATATATTTATCTTCATTATAGGATTTTATTTTTAATTTTTATGCAACAAATAAGTATATAAAATAATTATACAAAAATGTTGTAGTAATTATTTTATTAAGAGATAAACCAAATAAATGGTTTTAACAATAATAAAATAAATATTATATGAACTATTTAATGTTCTCCATTAATTTTATAGATAAATATGACATTTCATGAATCTATTAAATCTTTTATTTAGAACATATCTTCTGTATATATTTTATTTAAATTCAAATATATGAATAGTGTCAAAATTGACACTATTGTTATTTAAATAAAATTAACATATTATAAAATTGTTTAAAAATCACAAAAATATTTAAAAATTATAAAATTATATTTATATGGTATAAAATGTTATAAATTATCCAATTATGGACAATTCAAAATAAATAAGTAATTGTTTTTTATAATTTAGAATTTAGAATGTTATTACCACAAATAAAATTAAATTGATTAAATAGGGATAAATCAAGTTGATAGTGTTATAAATAAATTCCTAACATGTATAAATTTTATTGGTTGATTAGATTACAACCCTATATCATCTAATATTCGAATATGAGTCATTTTTGAGGTTTTTATGTGGGGTTAGATTTATTATAAATTAATATTTTTAAGATTTCTAAAGGTGCCCCTCTCCTCACTTATAAAAGGGCACCTCCTCCCTCCTTTCCTCACACCAATATGAGCCTTCACGCTCGGCAAACCCCTGCCAAATTATCTTATCCACTTCCCTATAAACATCCTAGAGGTCTTGGTCTTCTTCAAAGAGCAATTTTAGTTCCCTAAATGGAGGTCTCAAAGAGGCGCTTCAAAGAAGAGGTAATGTCCGTTACCGATTCTTTCAACTTTATTTCTTCTTCTACTTCTTCTTCATTAGTTGTTTCATTATGAAATAATAACATTAGTATCACTCATATACCTATATGTTATTATAAGTATGAAACAACCCAATTTTACCATCTATCCATCCTACGGAAAACGAAATCACCACGCGTGCGTACGTACGGTATACCGTCTCCACGTCGTGGTGTAATTTGTTTTTCCAACACCACCTTACGTGGATGGGTATAATGGTGTAAATAATAACTATACATAGTTATTATAACATCATACTGATTATGATATATTTTGTATCATCCTATCCAATTCAATTCAATAATTATTGGAACGATATCATCGCTCGTGCGTACGTACGGACTACCGTCTCCACGACACGATGAGATTCATTCTCCATGTTAACTATTTAAGAAAGATTATAAAGTATATATAAGAAATAATAAAGAAATATCTGAAATTTTAAAGCCACTGGATTTATGTATATGTATATATATATGTATGTCATCTACTTAATTCCATTCAACTCAATAAGGAAACAAAAACAGCGTTCATGCGTATGTACGGCCTACCGTCTCCATGAACGGTGTATTTCATTCCATTTATCGATATATTATATATGTGTATATTCTGAATATATATTATATATAAATAATGTTTTACATTATGGATGTAATTAATCATGATCTATGTAATCGTATAAATAATTACAAGTCAAAACATGGATGACAAATGAAACGATTTTACCCAAAATGCTCTTTAGCATGGAATTTGCACAAGAACGGGTAATATAAAGTCATAAGTAAACCATATGTGATATCATAACAATGAATATGATTCTGTAATAAGTCAATAAAATTATTTAAATCATTATACAGGAGGTTCGGATACGTATGAAGCATATCAGACCTAAGGTAAGGGATAATTTTTCAAATCTCATTTTTATCCGAGATTGCTTATTCGTAAGTATTTACTGGGGTTATTTATATCATCCATGTCCATGTTTTATAAAAGTATTTTCATGTACGATTAAAGTCCTTTTTACCCAATTTTTAATTTTACTACATGGTATGTAAGGAATCATTCTTTTGTTTACGTTACGAGGTACTTTTTGACTTTTCCGACAAAAGTACGAGGAGAATGTTATTTTTAACTTATACGGCGTGAACGGATTTTTACGGTTTCATAATGCTTCATTTTCATGAATCTTACTATACATGATTTTATGACTATTTTCAACAAAATACTTTTATTTTAAATGTTCATGGCATTTTTTAAAAAGAAAATGATTTTTATGATGAAAGGATATTTTCCTCAAGAATTCATTTCAAATGTTTTATCAAAACCATTTTCCATCTAAGATGAAATTATTTGATATGTGTATGTTTCATTTTTAATGTCTCTATGATTTACATGTTTCACTTTTTATGATGAAATTTCCATTTGTTTTATTTGGATTATGAAATGATGGAATGATGTTTATAAAACCCATTTTATTCTTTGGGTTATGATGAATTTTTTAAGTTTATTTTGTGGCACAAGTAATAATGATTTCACTATGAGATGGGTGGGGCCAATACCTCCCTCCAATGCATTGGGAAAATATTTTATATCTCATGAGATAGACATGGATGGAACGGATAGTTAAACTGGTTCAGTAATACAGGACTGGAATGAGGAGTGAACTCAATTCCAAAAGGGACTTTGTCCTCTAAGATGGTCATGGCTGCAATGCCTTGGCTAATATTGAAATCATATCATGTGCTTAATGGTTACCACAATTACATGTTTCATTCCCATGCTATTTTATCATTCATAATGTTTCTTTATGAGCTATGCCTTACGTACTTCCATGTTTTATGTCACTTCTCAAGCTTTTGATGTTTAAATATTATGTTCATGTTTTTAAGTTCAAATGTATGTGGTATGTTTTATTCTATCCATGCTTACCCTTACTCATCATTTGAGCTCACCCTTTTTTTGTTTTATTTTCCCCAGGATATAAAGAAAGGTTTTAGGTAAGAAAAAAAGGGGAAGATCTTTATGGGAGATGTTGAAAATCTTTCACCACGATTAGAAGATTACGTTACATGTTTCCAAAGACACTAAACTATTACGGTCCTTGTGTGTCTGTTTTTGTTATGTATTAAGTATTCCGAAAAAGTAATGTAATGTCCATGTACGTTATGCTTTGGGTCTCTACAATAATAGAAGTACATATTTAACTATGGTTCTTTAGTTTCTAGAGTGAAACTTAATGTTAATTTCTAATAGATTATTTTGGGTTTTGGGATAATATATTTTTAAGTAAACGTATAGAGTAAATTGATTTATCATTAAATTTATTCATATTGGTCATTTATTATGGTGGTTATATATTCTATTTCTTTGGTTATAGAGTTGTGGTTTAATGGAATCATGGATAATTGGTGATCATTTGAAATTTTAATGGTGATAGTGATTTTATTTATTTTATTTGTCATGAATATCTGAATGATTAAATATCCACTTATTTATAAATATGATATTAATTATATCATTTTTTGGTTTCTTGGTGAATTTTGAGATAAATTATTAAAATTCCATAATTTTAGAATTCTAGCACTTTTTGATAACTTTATTATTTACGAAATAAATTGTTCACTATTTATCTAAATTGAGAAATTATTTTTTCATGATTCCCCTATTTTTTGGATTCATTACCTTTTACTAGACCATGTGATGATTCAAAAACTATGGGTCTAAATAATGAAATCAATGTGTAACTTTTTTTTGGATTGCAGAATTGACTAGTCTTCAATAAATAAATAATATATTAGGATATAAGGAACAATATGAGGTAATTCATATTTGTTATGAAAGATAACTGAATGGATATTTAATAAGATACATTTCATGGATTAATTATCTAATTATGCTAGTAGATTCACATGTCATGGTAGAGGATGTTGAATATTCTTATCAGATAGAAAATGAGATCTTCTGTAATTCGATCATAAATATTTACACACAAGTCGAAATGGATTTAAATTTAGATATAAGAAATAAATATTGATGGGAAAAATTAATAATGTCACATAATGTGTTTTTCCCAAATGGTGGGATAAAATAGAGATAAATTATTACATATGGATTCTAGAGAAGATATTTTATGCTCTTCATTTTCTATTTTGATATTTTTTTAACACCTTATTATGTCCCATATTTATTGATTACCCTTAAAATGTAAGGGATTTATGAGTGAAGTACATGGTAATTATTAGTATGTGTGGGATGGGTTATGGAAACTCCATATTTTTTTGGAAACACAACACCCAATAAATTATTACCTTAGTCAATTGGGAGTGTTCAAAATAAGTATCTCACACATTGTAAGAATGGTATAAGAAGATATAGTTTTATTAAGGGTTATTCTCACCAAAACCATTTTACCAAGTGTGTAACAGATATCTATATCGGAATATATATTTCACAAAATTATCAGAAGAGGATTGGATAACATAGAACTATGATAGATTTTCATTTAGAAGACCAACCCAGATCTGATCACCCTTCTCACGTCACTATTTTTAATCTATTTATTCACTACTAACATTTTTTAACGATTCATTTGAAAAAATAACTACATTTTCCTCTAATTTAATATAATAAAATTGAGATTTTTTCACTTAACTCAAAAGAAAACACGGGTTAACCACTATACAACATTTTATCTTAAGAAAGAATTGTTTCTAACATAAGATGATATTTTTTATATTTTTCATTTGAATATAATTATTTTAATCACAAATAATTAATTAATTTGTGATGATTTGCATCATTTTTTTGACAATTTGGAGCTAAATTTTGAAAATTCATCAATTATTGATTTTTTATTGTTTTCATCTCTTTGGTATTTTATGCTTAACTTATTAAATTTTGATCAAAATTGATGATTTTATTTATTTAATCTATAAAAATTGGGCTTCATTTCCTTCAACTAGACATAGAGCATATTCGAACACTAATGGGCCCAAATAAATCAATTAATGTGGATGATCTTTTTGGATGATAGAATTGACCACCCCTAAATATGAAGAAATATATTGAGGCACATGGAACACAGTGAGATTATTAGATTTTTATATGAAATTGGAATTGAATTTTCATTTACAAGTAATATTTTATAATGAAGTTTTCTCATTCATATAGATAATTCTTGCATCAAATTAGAGGAAGATGAATAATCTGTTAGTCCAGAAAAAAAATCTTATTAATTTGATAAAATTTTTTATAATCATGTAAAAATACCTTCATATTTTTTAGATGACGAAATATTGAAGGTGAAATTCATTTAAAAAGTCACCTTGACAGGTATCTTCTATCTGCTGTGATAAAAAAGTGCATACTTTTGATGATTGGATTATGGAGAAAAATATTTATACTCTTCAGTTTATATTTTATTAATTTTATAATCTCTTATTCATCACAATTATTATTTATTATTATTTATTTGGAAGGGTAATCTTATGGGTTATTTGATAATGAGTGGTTTTATTTCTTTAATGAATGAGTTATTACACTTCATGGAATAAACCCACTTTTCTTCTTCTGGTAAATTGTTTTCAATGATAAAATAAATGTTTTTATTATCAGGTATGATTTTATTTATTTTTAGATACTGTTATTATAATTACCATGGTCAATGATCAATATATCCCTCTTCTAGGTTCTTGATTATAAATAATTGAATTTAAAATGTTTTAGTGATTATGTAATCTATGATTGTCAATAAGTATGGGAGGGGTAGTGGAGACTCATGATATTTTAGGGAAAAACAAGACCCAATTAGGTATTTACTATCTTAATTGGGGGTATTCAGTGCATATATCTCATACATTGAATGTAGATTATAACAATCTAATATTTTAATAAGATTATTTCTCACCATCACCATTTCACTAAGGGAGTGAGATGGGGTAATTATGGAATAAACCTTTCAGCAACTTAATATAAGAGGATTAGATATCCTAGAACTATGATAATAGTTTCATTGGATGTATAACCCCAATTTGATAACCATACAAATATCACTATTTTTATTCTCTTTCTTCTCAACATACTTTTGTTTTAAAATAATCACTATAAGAAACAACCCATTTTCCCCTCTAATTTAAAGTGAAAAACATGACTATTTTCAAATCATATTTGGAGTCACATATGTTAACCACATTTCTATATTTTAACATAGGAAATGGGTTTTTTACAGTCCATGATAATAATGTGCATAAACCAGATTTTGTAACTAGGGAGGTGGTTCTAATCTAAATTTCAAATTTCATGAATAGAACCACTAACTTTAATCCTAACCCCCTAGATCCAATAATCGAAAGACCCTTACTTAATAGACCTTGAATAATTAATTCAAAATCAAAATATGATGAAACTTCTCTTATACACTCAATTGAAACATCTAGTGTGAACTCAAAGACTTTTTCCATTATTGTAAATCACAACCAGACCCATAGAGACCACTGTGAACCAAAATTCCATAATTAAAATAATCAACTGATCATGATAAAATAATAAAATTAATTTTAGATAAACCCTATATTAGTGAAATTTCTTCCTAAATTCCATAAATTGGTAGTAAATAAACCAAAAAAATATATTAAAGAGTTTAGAAATATCCTATCCACATTAATAAACTGAAGACTATCTTTGGAGAAGGTAAAGTGGAGGGAATTCCCATTTTCACTGGATGAAGCTATTAAAGAATGATTGTACAACCTACAATGAGGAGATTTTCAACACTAGGATGAATTACAGATATTATTTACGAAAATATTCTTCCCAATAACCATATCGATAACTATAAATATTTATATTTATTCCATCAGAAAGGAAGCGAGAGAGACCCACTATAAGTAATGGGAGTGGTTTAAGAATATATGTGTTATTTGAACAAATAAGAAAATTGAGGATAATAAAATCCTTATTTTATTTTAATATTTGTTATTATATAATTATATAATCTTAATGGACACATTATCTAGTGGATCTTTAATTGAAAGGTCTCTAGTAGAAGCTAATAGCTTGATTAAAAATAATGATAAGAACTCTCAACAGTATAACATATATTGTTCTAGAAAATGAGGAATTAATGAGGAAAGATCTTATCATCAATCACCATTATTAAAAAATAATTTTAAAGTGAAGACAAGTTTGTTGAGATTGTTGGACTTAAAATAGTGAGTGAATAATAAGATCTGGATATGGTATGTCGTTTATTCTTACCACATAAACATTTCACTTACCTGTGTATTGAAGTGAAGGGAATGGAAATTTTTGAGTCATTTTTTAGTTAAGTAAATTCAAAAATAATATAATTTATAGAGCCAAACAATGTTAAATAGGAAATTTTAAATTATAAAAATTAGACTAGAACTTCCTACCCAAAGTAGCTCCAAAAACAACCCCATTCCACATCAATTCTGAAACCCATTACCATTTTGAAAATTTAAATCTTATAATAATACTATATAGAAACAACCATACACTTTCCAAATACTTATTGAACAACTATCGACAAGTACATAACAAATTTGGTAACACAATAAGGAAATATGGTTGAGTATATAAAGAATAGAGTTGATAAGTTGGTAAACACAGTGGAAGGTCTTGTGTAAATTATGACAAAATACTAATAAAAATACCATCCCAAATATTTTCAACCCAAAATTAAAATTTCACATAGATAATAATTAAAAACATCCAAATATATTCTACCACCATCAACCCATTAAAATAAATAAAGTAAACCTGAGTTAAAGGAGAATGATGTTTGGAATCCAGAAAATTCAATACAAATTCCCCAAGAAGAAGAAAAGAAAGATGAATATGAGAAGGATAGTACAAGGATGAAGGGACAATACAAAAAATAAAAAAAATCTATAAATGGATAAGAAATAATTACCCCTAATATATCTATAAAATTTTATACAATCAAATAAAATTTATGAGTAAGCACTTCAAAAAAATTATGGACACTTTCATGAATGTGGAAATTATTATACCCCTGCTAGAGGCACTCAAATAAATCCAATGGAATGAAAAATTATTTAATTAGATTTGAACCAAGAATAGGATACATCTATGGAATGATATGATAACCTGAGAAGAAGTTTCTTTTCCATTATCACACCACATTTCCCGACCAAATTCCAATATCTAGAGACATTTTATATTCCATTCCCCATTAGATCATTTTATTTTAACTAAATTATTATCTAATATATATTATTCATTTAGTTTATTACTTTTCTTAGAATAAAATTATTTACATATGAGATATTTTAATCCCACAATATTGCTTTTTTAGCATACAAAAAAATCAACCATTTTCCCAATTGTTGTTCTGAATGATGTCCTTGTAAAAATAAAAGATCAATTATTCCCAGCCGACTTCTATATACTAAAAAAGGAAAAATATTGGATCCTATCCAACTCACAAATCAAATTGGGGATAAATTTATTAAATATGGAAAATATTATCATCAATGATTATGATGGAACACTCACCATGGTGTTTGGATAAAACACTATCCACATCAAAAAATTTGACACTATGAGGAACCCATTAGAGGATATCTCACTCTTTCCACATTATCTCCTTGAAAAGGTAAAACAATAGAAATAATAATGTTTTTATAATGAATTTTTATAATTTTGGAAGAATTTAATGATATAAAACTTCATGGATGATGAGGTTGTCTGAAATTCCATAAATTTATGAAATTATTATTTCAATTTGAAAATTGTGTTAACTTCAATTTTTTTGAGGAATATAATGATTTATCTCCTAATTAAAAATATTATATGGTCCAGTTTTTATAATAATTTCAAGAATTGGGAGAAGGTAACATCAAATTAATTTCATCCATTGAACATCACTTAAATCACAAAATAAGACCACTTCTTACAGATATGAAATATGTGTACCACATGGAAGCTGGATATTTACTAGTGATATATTATAATAATCTATTAGAAACCAAATAAATATCTTTGATTGATATTTTGATAGAGAGGATCCATGAAATAGGGTTGATATAAGGTGATATCTGGTGAATTAACCCAAACATATTATCACATAAAATACTTCTTGAGGGTGTTTCCAAACTAGTTAGGTAGTCCCAAAGTTAGCTATATCCCACCTTGATGGAAGTATTTAAGAACAAGAAATAGAATCTATTTGAATCAAGGATCATATATCCCATTTTATATTTCTAATGGGTTATCCCCAAAAATTTATTTCCTATGAAAAATAACATAACGACTATGAGGAATGAAAAATAATGAATTAATCCAAGTGAGAATTTAGAATAACATGAGAGTGTGTGTAAACTTTAGGAATGTGAATAATCTCACACATAAATATCATTTCACCATCCACATAATTGATATAATATTGGAGATATTTTAGAGAAAACTCATTATTTTCTTTTGGATGGATTTGGTTTTATTTTTAGGTACCCATTTTCCCAAGGATTCAGATACGACTAAATTTACTTATCAATTTGTTACTTTTCTTAAAATTGTAATTTAGTTGGTTCTGTAATTCCCCTAGTTCATTTTAATGGTGAATGTGAAGAATATTTTATAATATAATTTAACATTTCTTATAGTTATACTTAGATTATTTCAATGTTTTTGTATATTATTTGGAAACTTTTTTGTAAAATACAGAAAGTGAATTGAAAACTGAAAATGAAAAGAATAATGTTTTAAATTTTAAAAAGTGTAATTTCATAGTTAATAATGGAATATTTCTTTTTAATTTAATATCATATAAATTCATTAAACTGGATAAATAAATTATTAAAGATGTATATTCATTTCCTAACCAAAATTATGTGAAACATATATGATGAATTCTAGGACATATAGGATTCTAAAGGAGATTTATAAAGATTATAGTAATATTTCTCTCTCTCTAGATAAAATTTGATGTTGATTTAAATATTAAGTGCATGGAAAGATTAATGCATTAATGAGTAGATTGATAACTCCACCAGTAATCCAGACACCAAATTTGGATGAATCATTTAAAATACATTGAGATACTCCCAACCAAGTAGTTAGAAAAGTTCCACTGCAAATAATGGAGGGAAATATTCTTGTCATTTCATATAAATTAATAACTTTGGATGCATAACAATTTAATTAAAAAACTATAAGAAAAGATTTTTATCTAGTTTCCTTTTATTTAGAAAGATTTAGAACATATTTATATAGAACAAAAGATGTTGTTTTCTCTAATAATGTAACATTTATATTCTTTATGAATAATGATGAATATTAACTAAGGCTAGTGAGATAGATACAATGGTTGGAGTTAAACATCAAAATCAAATACTAGAAGGGAGTTGATAAAAAAGTGTTCAATCACATGAGTATATTTCTCAACACTATTGAAATTGAAATTTATGAACGCAAACCAATGAATGATGACATTCTAGGTGGGATGTTGTACTTAATTGAAGGAAAAGTGCCTTAGTATAAAAACATAGTAATTTATCTCGAATCATATTAGGTCCTATCTCACTTAAATTCACACTAAATTCTAAAATTAAATTTTAAATCCAGATATAACATTTCGGGGGATATATTTCTTTAATAATATGAAATTAACAAGTGATAATAAGATACTTTCCATGAAGTGAAATTGAATAAATTTTTGTGTTAAGTCACACGTCAGCTTGTGGATGTTACATTAGACCAATATGGATAAAAAGTAATATTTTAGAATATGGAATTTATTTACCTACCATTTTTAATGTGACACTTGAATTTTTAAAAAGTTGTGAAAGCTTTTTTTTTGAAATATTTCAAAGAGTCAAGAAATTCCCAAAAGGCCCTTATTTTTTATTATATTTATGATTTTTGTGGAATATATTCTTTTGTAACATTCTTAATTTCATTTGTTAAAATATATATATTTCATATATTAGATTATATTTCAATGTTTGTGGAATCCAAAGCCACAAAAACCGATGATGGTCATGTTGTTTTTGAAATTGTCAGAGATAACATGTTGTTTAGGATTAGAGCTCCTAGATCCCTCATCAGTTATCAAGGAATTCACTTTGGAACTTGGAGAATTAAGTTATTACTACAAAAGTATGAGGTGAAACAAAAGACATCAACACCCTAGGATCTACACAATAATGGCCAATATAATGATTCCAATGGAGAAATGAAAGGAATTATGGAAAATACAACGACAAAAATTGTAAGGTTAGGATCCAATGGATAGAATACATCATATGGGATTGTAGGAAATCCAAAATAACCTGATAATAGTGATACCATATAGAATAATTTATGAAAAAATATATTGCATGACTGTGTAATTAGAGAACACAACATACTAAGCTATGAGGGAGAATAATATGGAACTTGAATGTTCTAGAAAATAGATAAGATTCTACCTGAAACATTTGGATGAAATTATAAGAGAATATTTTAAAAACTCAAAGATTTAAAAAATGAGAACAAGGGTGGATCATGAAAAGATGATCCAATAAAATTTCTTCCATCCTAGAGACACAATGATGTTATTCAACTCAATACTCATGCTAATTCTTGGTACACTTGATTCCCAATAGAATGTTCCATTTATTGTTAATCGTTTATATCCTTTTATTTTTCTGAAGATTATGAATAGAGGGAATGAATTATTTACTATTAATGGACATAGGATGAAGAATTTCCATGGGATCATTCCATTAGATCTAGTGGACAAGATCACACTCCCCCAACCAATTTGTTTGTTGAATCCATCAGGTTGTACCTCTTCTCACCCATTATGTTCTTATTATGGTTCAATTACAACTCTTTTAAAATGTTAAATATACATGAATTCAATTAGGACACTACATAATTTAAGTATTTAGAAGGGTACATTTATGGTTAAATATCCTCAAATTTCTATATTTCAAAGATTGTTTTCATTTTCCAAATTTTTGTTTGTATCATTTTTCAATTTTAGTGTTTTTTTAAATTTAGAATATCAAACGATTGTCATTACCATTTTTTGAATCCAAATTCAATTAGTGAACCAATTTATCCCATGAAATTGTACAAAAAATGAATAATAAGAAAACATTATTTCAAGTTGAATTTTTTTAATTTAATTAAAATATCTCTTATTTGTTAATATCATTTTAGATATCACTATCTTTACCTTTTAAATCACCTTCATGTCAGGCTTATGAACTCTTTTTAAAATTTTACTTAATGTCTCATCATTTATTGATAGAATCAATCCATGTTTTCTTTAACTAGAATTTGATTTATTTCTAACTAAACATAAGAGTTTTATATACATGTGATTTTAAAGACTGAGGCATTTATTTGGATTTAAAATACACATTTTCAGTAGAACCATTTTATATTCTGTAATTCCTTGTACATTTAATCCTTTTATAACATAGTATCATTGAAAAGTTTATTAATTAATCACAACAAAATCCATTTTCTCTATACAACCGAAATTTGATGTAAATTTTCATGATCTATTTGAAATCATGCAATGGGGGCATCTTTTAGAGTGTGAACTCATTTTTTTGGTTGCTTTGGGAGGAATATAATAAGGTAAAAAGTTGTTACAACTATTTATGGTTTTAATATTTTGGATATTATTGTGAATAATTGATAAAATATCTAGTCTATAACTACTGAAAATATAATAAAAATATATTTCTTTAAATAAAATAATTTATCATTAATAATGATAAGGGATTGGAAGTAACACTGATTTATAGAAATTATAATCACCCTCACTACCTTCAAACAACATATTTTTTTTTGAATCTGACAATAATAATAATAAAAATCTATTTCATTCAATGTAGTTGAGTAGATATCATTTTTTATGATGAAATGTTGATTCTGTGGGATTTATACTAAATTTTATAACATGTTTTGAGATAATTTGTATGATAGAGGGTGAGGTGGAGGTGATACATGGGCATAATTTAGATTCATGCATTTTTTCTCCAAAACTATCCAAAAACTCCTTATTAAACATTGAATTTTTAAAATCTAAATCCTACCAACTGAAAGCCACTGAACAACCCCAAAAATCCCTTATGATTAAAACAATTAATTTTCATATATTAGGTGGAGATGTATGAATCTATCAATCATATGGTGACTCTTTCCTAGTTCTGGAAGAGAAATAAATTTTTTAAAATCAATATTTCTGTGATGAGTGAAAATTCATGTGTGGTATGTTTTTTATGGGTATGGGAGGATAAATGAAGTTGAAATTTATTCAATGACCTAAATAAAGAACTTGAAATATTTATTTTTGTGGAGGCATGATATCTTTTGTTTGACGATGACAAAATTGGTGGATATCATTGGAATGTTACATTGAGAGAAGGCTTCAACATGATTTGGGGGCCCAACACCCACCCCAAAATTTATTAAGAAAAGAATGTTACAAAGGGAATGTATGGTGTGAAATTCTCTTGCAGTAACTAGGGAATTTAGAATTAAACATATGAGGTCAAAAAAATATCAAACAAGATAGTTAGTGTGGTAATAAAAAATTATTATCATGTCTTTATCCAGAATCATACTGAATCCCCAAATTATAAATGATATCCAAGAATCAACATTGATATTTCCATAAAAAAAGAGGTGAAAAAAATGGTTCTAAAGATACGTTGACATATGTTCCATTAAAATTATTAATGGTTAATTGAACCTTATGCATCATTTAAGGACCTTTACATAGCCAAATATCCCTCTCACAAATTTTATAATACCTATATGTTGTTTTATATTTGAAAGATCTACCATTACACACTCAAATACAGAAAAAACTCATGCTAATTCATCACCACCAGCTTGTGATTTCTTCCCTTATCCACACATGGTTCTTTTCTTCTACAACAACTTGGTATTAAAGATACCTTTACGCATGTTCCATCATTTGTGTGCATGGATCAATTACCCTTATGAATATGTATAATGACATTGTAATATCCATATTTCCCTCTAACCAATTTTATACTTCCTTTATATATAATTTAAATTTGATCAATATTCCATTATTCACTAAACAACTAAACAAAACCCTACCAAAAAGTATCAACCAAAATCATCCAACTACCCTTATGTGCACATGGTACTTTACCTATACAAAACAATTATTTTCGTGTTACCTTTACGTATGTTTCATCATCATTTTTATGGTTCAATTTCTCTTACGGGAAGGTCCAATGAACTATATGTAGGCTCTAAATATGGTAAATCTATGTATATAGACATAATAATTGCATAATTTCCTACCCATGTGAGGAATAATTATTTCACCTTCTACCCTTAAACATACAGGTTTCGACCCTTCTCCATCATTGGAACTATAATGTTACCATTACACATGGTTCCATTTTCCTTTTTTATTGGTCCAATGATGCTTATTAATCTAGGATTCCTTCCAAATATATCCAAGATATGCTTATGTACATAAGGTATTCAATAACCAAAAATAATCCATATTAATTCTAGTGATGAAATACTCAATGTAAATCAACTGAAGTAAAAAATAATGAAAATAAATTGAATCATAAAGAGAGAATTCCCTAATAATGTAACATAAAAGAATTCATTGCATTTGAATGTACCTCAAATTTAAATTATGATTGTGTTCAATATCATCTTATATCCAAGAGAAAATTTGTTCTTTGATTTTAATATATTCCCTTATAGTGATAGCTCTGTTATTATATTTACTGTATATAATTATATCTTTTTCAATAACCTTAGAATAAAAAATTCCCCCAAGTCATCCTTGATCTAAATTTCATTCATTATATAGGGTTCAACTTCTTCATATTTATCACATCTAGAATTAGTAAAATATTTTTTCTTGTCCATAAAAATTGTGGTGATAAAATTACAATCCTTCATGTGTCTAACCTTATTGGTTTTGTCTTTTATTTTATATTTGGGTTTATAAGAGATACTGTTATTCTACATGAAAATACTCAAGAATATAGTGAAAATAGTTCATTAAAATTTCGAGTAATCAATATTATTCTGATACATTCTTGATTGTGGAGGGATTAATCCATCCAAGTCAATAATTGGATTCTTCCCTATTTTATAACTCAAATGCAAAAAAAAATCCTAAAAAAAATTTAAATATGGTTATTTTATTCTTATTTAGCTTCAATTTATGGAATAGATTCTACCAAGTTATTAGAAACTTCATTATCATTACCTAGTAAATAGGGTTGTATCCCAAATGAGAGATAACCAGTCCAAGGGTTTATTCATTGGCCAATTGAAGCCACATTAACCTACTGATCTATTGAAGTGGAAAAAATTTCCACAAAGGCATCATAATCATATTTTATAATATCTTGGGATAATATTTTCATGGAAATTTAATTAGAGATTAAGAATTTAGGATCTTCGACTATTGATGGACTAACATGATCTTTTGGAGTCATTGTTTCCACCAATGTAGCCCTTTTTATGGGGGAGGACACTTTGGGATATCTTGATGTGTTATTTTACCATAATTTATAGTTTTATGACTAATGTTAATACAATAAATACAATAATCTGGGATCATTTTTGTAAAAATATCTACCAAAAGTAATCATATCCATTTTGAACCCAAATCTTAGATAAAATTTTCATCAATAGTTCCACCTCATTAAATATCATAGTAGTAGATGGTTGGGGAGTCTTTGTAGTGGATGAATCAATATAATTTGGTATTCCCACCATAATAGAAATGGGAAAATGGAATATCTCTCACAAATGTGAATTATAAATCTAAAAGAACCTAACTAAATTAGGGAAATGGGGCTCGATCGAAATGTAAAAATTAGGAGACCAGTTCAAGATCATAATGGATTATTCCAAAAAAAATTAGAAACCTTAGGACCTACAAAGATAGTACTCATATTTATATAATAAATGAAAAAGAAGATGCTTGTAATCAAGAAGAACAACATCAAAACCAAGAAAACAATAAATTAAAATTTTTGTATGAAAAATATAATACAGGGATTATGGGAATGTACATACCAATAGGGATAAACTAGATATATGTGCTAATAGTATCTATATTATTCCAAGAAAATCATACCATATTACTCCATTTATGTTACAATGAGACTAGAGAATTCAGAGAAGGGGTAGTGGCATCAACATGGATTAAAGAAGAATAAGAAACCATATAAACAACAGATTGACAAGGATTCACAAACGAGTCACTACTAATATCTTATTTTTGTAGATCTCTAGTGGGTGAGGCTATCAATCTCATGGGTAAGTGTTTTAAATATTCATTGATTAAATTTTAATTCATATGCTTCTAGTATTTTAAGTACTATGTGTGTGAGAATTGATGGATTTCATATATACATTATTATTTTTGTGTATGTTAATGATTTAATCGAGACCAATTTATTATTTTGACCTAAATTATATCTTATTTTTTTTGTTAATTTGGAGATAAACTGTGAAAATACCTTAATTCTACAAATTTAGCAATTTTTTATCACATTACTATTTCAAACCTAAATTTTCCATTATTGACCTGAATAATGAAATTATTTTGTTGTAAACTTTTATTATTTGGTGGATTCTTTTCCGTAAACTAGAAAAGTAATAAATTATAATACTATGTAGTCCAGATAAATGAATCAATGTGGAAAATATTTTTTGCCAATAGGATTGACCACTCCATAATAAATGTGGTATATATTTATTTAAAAGGATAAAAATTCTGTGATTTATAGATGATATTAAAAGGTATGTGAAGGTGCATGTCTAAACTAATTTTTTTTATGAAATCAACTCATTAATCTAGATGGTGAATGATTCAATGTGGAGGAAGATGAATATTCTATTCGAATAGAAAATGAGAGATTCATTAATTAAGGAATAATTTTTCATATACATGTCCAGATGGATTACAATTAATAGAGGAGAAAGAAATAATGATGGAGAAAATCTTTTAATATGACACCATATTGAGTTTATGTCATGTAGTCAAAGAAAACTAGTAAAAAATTTGACAAATGTATTTTGGAGAAGAAACATTCAACTATTAATTTTCTATTTTCTTAGTTAGGAAATTCCTTCTTCTTCCCCATTATTCTGAGTTGGCCTTCACATAAAGCTGTAAAATTTTGAGTGATTCGGTATAGGGACCCATAATTTTCATACATAAATATTATTTCATAATATATGACTATCAATTATATAACATAACAATTTATGCCAAAATCATAGAGGACTAGTGAGCATGGAAACTTGGACCACTAAAAACATGAACCATAAGTGAGATATGTCATCACCCACTATGATCTTTTTATGTTGAGCCCTATTTATACACATTATACCCAATACCTTTATTCATAACATGTGGAAGGGAAACATAATAATGGGTGATATAACATGCTTAGTAAGGGTAAACAAGAGATTTATCAACATAATGTGGCCAAAAAATTAGTACATTATATTAATATTGGAAATCTATACACTACATATCAAAGATCCAAAATGTGATTCATGGAATAAATCTTGGTAGTTCATAAGACATGAATCGTAATGGAATAAAGAAAACATGAGACATGAGAGCATAACATTGGTAGAAAAAATAGATTTGTGTCACCCACATAAGCATAGAAAATAATATCTTAGTCTACCCACCATGAAATTTATAATAGGTTACTGTTGTGCTAACCACCCATGTACCCTTTTTCAGGATTGAGATAACCTATGATGTACATTCTTTTTGTCATGGGATAACTACCAGTGTACCCTTTGACCACATATTACGTTAATCATACCCATTGAATTGGTTGGAGACATGGGTCCCACCCATCACATAATCATTACATATGTATTCCATTATGTAATAAAACATCCATCATATCATAACAAATGTAAAGGAAATGTGTTTTATAATATTCTAATTAATGCATTTTAGCATAACTTGTGGAAAATTACTTATTTCATAAATATCATTTCATCATGATCATAATCTAACTAGATAAAGAATATGGATGATATAATTGGATAATATATGTATTAAAACATAAGAAACATCAATTTTTTTTCTATTTATGAATTGAAGTTCCATAAAAATTCAATAAAACACTCTCGAGGAAAATATAATTTCCATTTTGAAAACACTTCTTTAAAATATAAAATTTTATCAAATATTAAAGATAAAAATTTATTTAAAAAAACCATGGAAACTTATAATTAAACCATTAAGTCATTGTACAGTCAAGATGAAAGAAAATACTATTCATGTTGTACGAGATAAATTGACTAATTCTTTTACATTTATTGTAAAAAGTCACAAGAGCCTTATTCTAGAAATGAAAAATGGATTCCTTTTAAAATATTTTGCAAAAAATAAAACATCTTTAAAATTATCATTAATAAATAATTAGATAAAAATTAAATATTTCTTTAATGTTTTTTATAGAACATCGTAATGTAAGAAAAAGATTTTTTGACATAACAGGGGAATAAGTACAATTTTTCATGAAAAAACATTATTTTGTAATTTTGATTACATAAAAAGATGAATATGAAAGGAAAACAATTAATTTCATCATATAAAAAATGTAGACTAAAATTTATGACTTTATTGAGAGGTATCACATAAGATATAATCATTAGATTCATAATCATAACACCCTCGACAAACAATTAGATTTTAATATAAAAAACATTCTATTTTGGAAACTTTTGAATCATAATTAAAATGAATGAAATAACCATATATGGACTTGTAAATACCCACATATTTCATAATAAAAATTATAAAATAAATTTATGGTAATTATATACCCCAAACAATGGAAATGGGTGGTGAGTATGGCATGCATCTCATAGAAAAAAACCGAGATGAAAATCCATTACCTTAAATATCAACTTAATTAATACACATTCCAAAATAATATATAATAAATATATATTTATTATAAATATATTAAATAACCATACATATATATATAATTTAATATTTTATTTACGTAATATCATTAATTACAATTTTATTAATAATTTCTCATTAAATTAATGTTTCAGTCAGTAACTACTTTGTTTATCATGTATGATTTGATTTGGTAGATTTTGTCCTTGTAATTTGATCATGGTTAAAGTATCTATATAATTTTGACCATGACATAAATATATGTTATATTTATTATACATATCATCAATAAAAGGTAGAAATATAAAAATGTAAAAAATCATTCATAGAGACAGTAGACATTACAGACACCTGATTGTTGTTTTAAATTCTACGATGGATGGCACAAATAGAAGGTAAATAATATATAAAATTTATATATTAATTAAAATTTGTATATATTTTACATATATTTAATAAAATATTTTCTCATTACATTCTATGTAAATAGTATGTGAAAAAACAAATCAAATATCTTTGTGAGGGGTTGTCCTCGGTACAGAGAAGCGACATTATCATATTCTCATGGATTAGAAAGTAAGAATTTATATTTAAATTTACAATTAAATAGGTATGTTCATGATTTTAGTATAATATTTATTATTAAAATGTATAATGATATTCAATCTTGATATGTTGTCATGGGAAAAAAATTACATCGGTTTGAGAGGCGGTAGTCTGTCATACACATTATCAATGATTTCATTACCCATTTAATGGAAGTGGATATGGATATAGGTTATTCCATAAAAATAAAATAACAACTCAATGTATGATAAGTAATGGTTTCATTATATTTCAATTATTATGAGATCAATGAAGGTATTAATAGAGTATGTATAAAGAAATAACTTAGTGAATCTAATTACCTTCAATTAGAAAAACATCCTTCAGATATCTTATAAAGAATTCTTGGATTAGACGTTTGGAAAAAACATAATATCGAAAACAAGGGTAAGGAGGTTGTTAAGAGATTTTTGTGGGGTTTTGTTGACCCAAATGGCTTAATATGTGTCAATAAGGGAGGGTATAAAGTTTCGTTATATAATATAGGAGTAATATGATTTTTTTAAGAATACAAAAAAGGCAATTGTTAAAATGGGTATTTTTTTATTAAAGGATGTCATAACCCCCACAAAATACATTGATTCCAATTACCCATAACTTCTACTAATGATCCCAGCATTTGTTGTCTGTAGAAGTTTTCTTAAACCATAGGTAATGTAATTCTCAATTAGTGGTGGATGAATTAATTTGGTATTATACCCCAATAATATCACCAAAACATCTATAGGAATAGATAGTTAATAATTTTTTTAACCGCTCTAATTTATCTTCCAATTTAAGGATGGTTGGAAACTGAACTTAATTAAGTTATAAGTAATATTTGGAATAAAATTTGAGAGGGTTTTATAACCCTCCAATTGGTTCACATAATAGAGGGGTCTTTGAATGAAATATCTAATATTTTTTAAACATAAACCCACACTCCTTGTTCTACTATATCCCCTATAATTCTCTATTAGAGCCCAACCCATTAGCTCTCAAGCCCTTCCCATTCCTCGTGTGACACCCTCCCATTATCCAAACATGTATGTGCTGGTCTTAGAACCTCCCATTCCAAACCTGTCTATGAGGGCCTCTCCAAAAATTACTATCCTTGTCCACGTGCATACTATATTTCCCTCACCCCTCGAAAAATATTCTGATGGAGGGTTTTGAACTAGGATCACCCCACGAACCCACCCACACCTCTTCCACTGTAAAAACTTGAATTAAATATAATAAATACACATGATTATATTTATATATATTAGGATGATTATTCAAATTAAATATTATTTCAACAAATTTATATATATATATATAACCTATATATATTTACATAAATTAATATATACTTATTTATATTATGTATTTATGTATTTATATGATAATACATTGAAAATGTATTCAATTTATACATTTATATAAACTATATATTTTTTATGTTTATTTACATTCATTGAATTAAATATATTTTTTACATATATTTATAATTCTTTTTATGATAGGTATATACTAATATATCTATATATTTAAAAATATATATATGTAAATTATTGAAATACATAAATCCATATTTATATATATTACATACATGTATATTTACATATAATAAATATATTTATATTAAATATATTTATATAATTTCTTTAAAAATATATTTATATAAGGTATTTCATTCAAATATTTATTATTATTTACATTAATAAATATTTATTTTTACAAATTATCTAATATAATTTATAATTAATTGTAAAAAAATATTATATAAAAAAGACATATGAAATTAAATTTATACAAATATATATATCAAATATAATTAATATGTATAGTATATATAATAAATATGATATTTAATACAATTTATACGAATATTTATATAATGTATTGAAGAAATATTTTTATTATTGTGTAAATTAATATATATGTACTTCAACAAATATAATTGTAAAATATTGTGTATATTTTTATATATTTATTTTTATAAATTCCATTTCATATAATAATAATTATATATATTATGAAAGAAAAAATAAATTATTTAAAAATAAATTTATTATTATAATAATATAAGATATAAACACAACAATATTTTATTCGGTATATTATATATTTTTAAAATAAAAAATTTTTATGTATGTATTTATATAATATGTATATGGTTTTATATAAAATATAACTAGTATTATATGAAATACAATTTATAAATATATATATTTTTATATATTACTATACGTAATATTACATAATTATATTTATTTATACATATAAATAAATTAAATGAAATCTTAGAAATATATTATATAATATATTCATATAAGATATTTTGAAACATTTATATATTTTGTTTTATCCATATATATATTTTATGAATTTTTTCAAAAATAGTGGGTGTTCCCAACCACCTCTAATTTATGATATTAGAGGAGGTTTGAACCCCCTATAATTTAATAAATTGGAGGGGGTTTTTAACCCCATCAAATTTAAGACATTAGGGGTGTTGAAGCCCCTCTAATTTAGTATATTAGAAGGGATTTTAAACCCCACATTTTTTTTGATATTATTGGGTATTGTGAACGACTCCTAATTTCAATGATTAGAGCCTATTCGGAAACACCTTTTAAAGAAAACCATATTTTATGAAAATAATTTTAAAAAAATTAGAGGGTGTTCAAAACCCCCTCTAATTTTAAAAATAATAAGTGTTTCATAACCCCTTATAAATTCGATGATTCGCAAGGGTTGAACAAAACCACTATAATTTATAAAAAAAATTCAGATGGGGTTCATAACCCCTATTAATTCTATGATTATATGGGGTTTTTTTATAACCCCCTATAATTATATAGAAAATAAATTTAGATGGGTTTTATCATAACCACCTCTTATATGCTATATTCTTATAGTGTAAATAACTAGAACTATTCAATAATGGGAAGTCACTCTCAAGTCATGTGCCTCCAGAAATTAATAAATAATGTAGTGTATGAATGATATGGTCGATATAGACCTCTAAAATAAAAATATGAAAGTTCTAATCATGGCATTACATAGCCTTTAAGGTTACTTCATTTTACCATTTCAGTTTTCTCCACGGTAACTAGGTTTTCTTTATTTATTTACCTAGGTGATTAATCCCCTAATAATAATAAAAAATTATTCTTATTATATAATATGAACCCATTTATTTTAAATATATTGTACAATTTAACAAATAAAAATCATATTTGGTGGGAAAATTAATTTTTTCACATGCACAAGTAACCAGGAAAACTTCATTTTAATTTTAGTCATAATAATTAATTTTTATTATCATATTTATTAATTAAGAAAAAATTAAAATTACAATAAAATATAATATAAATAATAATTATTACAAATATATAATCCATTTTATGAAATTCTTTTCAGACAAGTGGCAGCATTTAATTAAAAATTATTCCCCTAGACACGTCGAAATAGCGAATTTCCAAAAAAAAGTTTTCATAAGTAGATATTGTTTAAATTTAAAAATAAAAATTTTATTTGATTGTAATGGAAAATATTATATTTATAACTTCATAAATAATATAACTTTTCTTTTAATAAAATTTTAATACAAAAGGGATCATGTAAATTCTATAAATAAAATGAAAATTTTTAATTAAAATCAGTATTTTTTATGATTTAAAAAATAAATAATCTTTGAAAATTTCTCAAAACTTCTCTCTAACATAATTTTGACAAGTAAATTTTAAAAATAAAAATTAATTTTTCAAATAAATTTTCTAAAATTTTCTAAAATTAATTTTATTTTTTTTTTAAATAGAAATGTAATTATTTTTTAAGAAAAATATATGTTTTAATGCAAAAAAATTATTTACCAAAAATTTAAAAATTATGTATGAATATGTTTTATTGTTATAAAAATTAATATATATTATCTAGAATTTGAATATTCTTATTCATACTTCCAAATTTAAATATAATGTTATACTTGTCATTTTTAAATATTAATATTTTTAATAGTAGATCCCAGTTGGTTAAAACTCAATGATGTGTGTAAGAAAGGATAATTGAAGACATTAAATTTATTTGAAAAATTCAATAAATATAATGGTGTTACATCCGAGAAGAGTATTTTTTTAAATGTTTTAGTTCATTCAATTCAGGTTATAAAATCTCATTCCTTATTTTGTTTAGTCAGTTTCAATATTCTAATAGCAGTATTTATTTTCATGTATGATTATATTTGATTTCATATTTTGTTATTATTATTTCCTTTCTCAATTTTAATTATCTCCCTTTAATAGGTTCTATTTTTAAATGAATGAATAGACCAGGTATTAGTGATAAACAACTATATTAATGTCCTTAGGTGTGGGAGGGGTAGTGGACACTATTGATTATTTAGGAAAAACAAGATACAATCAGGTATTTCATAATCAATAGGTGGAATTATTATAAATATCTCACTAAATTAAAGGGGGTAGACGAAGTTAATATTTCGTTAAGGGTTATTCTCACCTTCACTATTTGGCCAAGGGAGCGAGAGGGAGTTAATGTGGAATATCATTTTCATCAACATATCATAATAGGATTGAATAACATGAAACTATGATAACATTTCATTTAGAAGATTGATGCTGGTATGATCACCCATATCATATCACTAAATTTAATATCTTTGTTTTTTGCTTACTATGGTTTTCAAATAATTACAACAAAAAACAACCATGTTTCCCTCTAATTTATATTGAAAATGTGTCTCACTTGAACTCCTCTCCATAGAAAACCATGTATATTAACTATTATAAATTTTAACTAAGTGAATATTTTTTTTTCTACACCTCGCAATATAAAATTTTAATACATATTATAAAATTATATAGTTTGTGGTCTCAAATCAGTTAATAATTCTCATAATATGATAGAAACATGGATTCCTTTTCTCTAAAAAAAATAATCAATCATATTTTTCAGAAAAATATATGATAAATGGTATTTATATATTTTTAGAAATTGTTTCAATGATTAAAATTGGATTATTTAGAGGTGTTGAATGAAAAAATATCCCTTTTTATTATATTGAAAACACTACAAAACTTATTATACTATACATCCCCTTGAAAATATTAAATTTAGTTATTTTTTTGACCTTGATTTGTTCTTTGAGTAACATGTGAAAGATCCTTGTTTCTTAAAACTATTGTTAATTATTTTTGGTAACTTCCCTCAACAATAAGTATGGGTATAACCAGAAACTTTAATGTTCTTATATTCTTAAACCAACATATGGAAAACTTGTTTATTAATTGTTTTCCCTATTAATAAACCCTATTGTATTCTTAAATATATTACTATTGTGAACCACAATTACTCCCAAAATTAATTATATATTTGAATAAATATCTATTACCTGAACATGAATGAGTTACAATCCAATGAAAAAAACTAAAACTATAGTTAAAATAGTGGTTTGGTGTTGAGGTAGCATCTGGGATTGCTAAATGTGAGGAAGGAATTTAACATGTAAGGGATTATGGTATTAGAAAAAATCTATCCTCAACACTTGAAAACCCATATGGGTTTTAAAGGGTTTAATGATGTTACTTAGGTTGAAAATCCCTAACTTAGAAATCAGTTTCTGTTATATTATTTTTTCTAAATATAGTTTTCTCCCAATTACTTTCCAACTACTATTAATTAGTTTAATAAAACATATTTTACATAACCTATATCTTTCTTCATTTTAAAAATTTTTACATAAATAAAACAATGTTGTCTCAAGTTGTAGGATTAAATTATAATGTGTGAGTTGGCTTTTAAGCTAGAAACACAAACCCACTCAATTATATTAGATTATATTTCATAAAAAATATACCCCCATTTATATGGAATACATTTTTTATGTTATCCATAGTATATATATACGTATACCTTAGTATATATCTATGTTTAGTTTGTAAAAAATGGGATAGGAATAATATGAATAAAAAATTTCATCATTAATTAGTACCTTTATAGAACACCTTTAAGGTCATATATATTATACCCCTGTGGTTCCACTATAATTGATTCTATAATGTTTTGAATAATTAAAAATTATTACTGATTTTGGAATAAAATTTTTTATTCCCATGATTGGAATCTATATTTGTTTCTTCCACATGTTTGAAAATTTATAGTTTAGTGAATTGACCTAGGAAAGTATTTTATGTTATACAAGCATGATGAATAAAGATAATGATAGTTCTTATTGAGCATGATTGTAGTTCTATTATACTCAGTATATTATTTTTGTATAAGGAAATAATATTGTTCTTGTAAATATTTTTTATATATTTACAATTGATACAACTTTAGGGATAAATATATGTTATATAAGTGGTATATTTCTATTATTATAATCTATTTAAGTAGCCATGCTAACCTCTTATGTGTCGAATTAATTAGGGCATGCTCTAACAATATGTCTATTATACCTCATTACCTAATTCCCAATGTGATGGGTGATAATATTTATCTACAAAAGGTATAAAAGTTTCATTATTCTATATGGGATAGGTATTTCAAGAAGATTATTTTTTTCTTATTTTGTGGGAATTGATGAAATATTTCATTTTCCAACTTTTCTCGAATCCCACGATGAGGATTATAGAAGGTATAACAGGAATGGCATAAAAATATCCTGCATTTTAATCATCCACACAAGAATTAAGGAATATTTTTTGTGGCTTCAATCAATTATATCATGATCATTCCATCAAGGCCTTACGTAAAGTCATGTAAATATCCTCAAGGAGTCATGCCCAGTACCTTCTTTATATTGGTCAATATACACCAAGTGATACAAATAATTGTTTGACTCATTAGACCTAACGATGCATTGAGGGGATATATAATTTATTTCCTTCCCATAACATATAAATTTCAAATGTTTTCATCGTATATTTATTTTAAATATATTATATAATTAATATTGATTAATAATCTATAAATATATATATAGAATTAGGTATACAAAATGATAATATTACCATGTTAATAAAGTTACCATATTTTTAATATTCCTTCAATTATTTTAAAATATGTCAATGATATAGAGTTAAGATAATATTTTAATGTTAAACATATCAATGATACAAAAGAGTATGAATATAATGTCAAATTAATAATTGAGAGTGATCGAGGACATTAATTCAAGGTAGAAAATAAACTATGAATAATCATTGTTTGTGATGTAAGATAAAAAAAATAAATTTGTAATGGATAAAATAAGACTATATTTTTTTAAAATTGTGGTTTTTTATTCAAGTCATGTCTTTTAGAAATTATAGAGGAGGTTTGATACAAAACATTGAAAAAAACATTCTTAAAACATTTTTAACTTTTTCTTAAAAAATATGATATAAATCATTTAAAAAATTATTTACCTCAGGTGTTAAGGATAATTTTTATAAATTAATTTTAAAATAATTAAAATAAATTAATCTTGAAAATAAACTATTAAAATGTAGTTAAAATTAGAGTATATAAAAAATATAAGTTTAATGAAATACCTTTGAAACCGTTTAATAAAATAATACCTTCTTATTTTGAAAAAATTCATTGAATAATGGAAATATATATTAATTTTCAAAACCATAAAAACATTTAAAAGAATATAAATAATATGTTATGTTCATAATAGAGGTAAAATGAATTCATATATAAAATGATAAAAATAAATTTTTTTAAACTATTATAAAGAACGTCAAAAATGAATTTTATGAAAAATATTAAATTGATTCCCTTAAATTATTTTAATATAAAATAAAATTTAATATAATTTTACATTAAAATATCATTTATTTATATTAAATAAAATTCATGAATCAAAATTAATATTTTTGATATAGGGGAAAAATATTTTTGGCCAAAAATAATGAGTATGGTCTGCATTTCATATAAACATTATATTGGTAGTTTCAATTAAAAAAGAGCGAGAGAATGAATATATTAGTTGAAAACCACTTAAATAACCTTAGGATAAGAAAATATATTGGGTATAGGGGATAACAATAATATAATTACCCTAATTAATATTTAAATATAAACAATCTCCAATAAATATAAGAAAAAAAATAAACCATTACCTTGGATTCCTATATGATCAAACAATAAAAACCTCTGGTATAACAAATTTATATTTATTATTAATATAAATGATATAAATATTTATATCTATACATATAGTTATCATTTATTTATCACTTATTTATACCCATTATATCCTAATTAATAGTTAAAAACATTTATTTAGGTGTGAAATATTCTGTTTCTCATTCATGTTTGGATCGGGAGGGTCGAACCCTTGCCCCATGATCATGGTTTACACACATAAAAATGTTGATTATTTCAAAAATATCATATTTATAAATTTCATACACTTTTATAATCATCCATTTAATCCATTGATGAAAAATTAAATGCATCATTCATAGAGGTGGTAGTTTTCATGTACACAGGGGCGACATTTTCAATTTTCAAAAGAAGGAAAAGAAGGAATATATATAATTATTTATATTTATAGAAGCTTATTTTTCATAAATATAATTATTATTCATTAAATACATACATATATATATATATAACTATCCTTGAGAGTTAATGATGAAAAATTAAATATGTCACTTTATAGTAGCGGTTGTCCACTCAAACACATGAGAAATGTTATTGTATTCCACTAGATGGAAAGGAGATAGAAAATGGTTTTAATTTAAATAATAATTGATGTCTAGTAAATATAATTATTTCATTATTTTGAAATTATTATATAATATTTGATGGTATTTTAGCAATAATGAAACTTGTAGGAGATTGTTAAGAATACATACCTCTTCCACGGCTAATTTCCTTTTAAAAACAACTAAAGGATTATTTGAAGGGTATTTTAGGAAAAAAGCATATATATTATATATAATGGATTTTAGAGGGTAATTGAAATGGAATTGGTTTATAAAAGCATGATTTTGTGTGTGTTTATTTGAGGAAAGGAGTTTCTCATTAATATACAAGGGGAGTGACACCCTTGTAGATAATCCAGACTTTAAAATAATATAAAATAATTTTTATGGGAGACTGGAAAGAAATGGAAAAATTATTTAAGATATAATTATTTTTTGTCTAAATACGCTCATCCAATAAAATATATTCAATTTTATTGTAAATTTGAGGCTTTTTATTTTAGTTTAACCCTCTCGTTGACCCTTTTAACTCTTTTAGTGATGACAAACATTTACTATAGTATCTATTAATTATGTCTAAAAATAAATGGGGCTTATTAAATAATGTGAATATTATGATTCCAAATGTGTAATCCATTTTAAATAATTCAATTACTATATGTGGTAAAAATTAATTATAATATAAGTTTGAAAAATTAAAAAAAATAGATAAATGTCTTTTTAATCATAGAAATGGATTTATGTCAAAATAATTTATTTAATTTATTATCATAATATATAGTAATTTATAAGTATTTATAAGATATTAATTTGACTTTTAAACCATTACAAAACTCAATGTAACTTTTTTATTACATAATTAAATAAAATAATAAAATATAGTTTTTTTATTTTAATAAAACATCACATATGTATTAAAATGTCAAACATAGGTTTTGAAATTCAAAATATAATTTTTAAATGATTTATTATAATTATTAGATATATATTTGATCTATTTATAAGTTCTTCAATACTTTATATTCATTATTATAATAGAATGGTGTCATAAAATCTGCAATATTTGTAAAAACATTGCTTTTCACTATTCGCCTAAAAATAATTTTTTTAAAATAAAAACTGAATCACCATAAAATATTTTTATTCTATGAATCTGAAAATTATGTTTATTTAATAAAATTAAAATTCTAAAATTTATAAATAATGTTTTAAATGAAAATACAAACTAAAAAAAACAATGTCTTCATAGAAAAATGACACTTTTAAAATTCAGTTTTTCTTAAACATATTTAATATCACTTTTAGTGTTAATATATTTTTTAATACATTTAAATATTATCTACTATCATCTTATAAAAGTGAGCTATTAAATTTATTAAAATACATAACACATTAAAACTGTTTTAAAAAATATCCCTTTTTACATTGATTGATTTCAATTATATAATTTTAAAAAATTATAGTATATAAGCATATTAATTGATTAATATATTTTTATTTATTAATATATTATTAATATATGTCATGGTTTATTTTATTAAGGATTAATATTTGTTACAATCTAATAAATGTGGTATTTTATAAAGGAAATGACTTGTATTTAGAATATTAAAAATAATTATTTAGAAATTTTGAATTTAAATTAATTAATAAAAAATATTACCTTAATAAATAATTAAATTATATGAGATAAAATTATTGATGAAAAATAATGAATATAAATATAGATGAAAGTTATTCCATGTCAAAAAATGAGAAATAAGATCGACTATTCTTATAACCATTATTTCAGATGTTTTGAGTACCAAGTACAGTTAAAATGGTTATAATACTAAAAAAATTATAAATAGATGGATTATAAAAGACATATGGGCTTTAGGATATAAAAATAATACAATTCCTCTAATATAAATTTATAAATAAAAAATTCCATATGAAAATGAGGCTGTTAAATAATACATTACATTGGATTCCATGTTGGTGAGACGCATCCCCAAATCCTATATATCAAATATATCTTTATTATTAATCTATATAAGATTAATTTTTTTATATAACAATAGGAATATAATTTATTCATATGTAATTTCTAACATTATACAAATAATCATTTGTAAAAATAATTTATTTAGGTTTTAAATTGTTTTGGTAGTCTGCACATACACAGGATGGACATTTTCATTTTCCCAAAGATAGAAAAGAAATATGTTAGATAGTTATTTCTCTTAAAATGAAATTAATTATATCATAAATATCATATTTATTAAGTAAATACATATATATATTCAAATATTTGAGATTTTGGTGAAAAGATGAAATATACATCTTTTTGGAGATGAAAGTCGGCATATATGCATGAGAGGCATTATAATTTTAAAGTAGATGTAATGGATAGATTAAATGGTTATAACATTGATCTAAAAAAATTTAATTAATTAAAATATTCAGATTAATTTTTTTAATATAGTTTTATATGATTTCTTTGATTTATAATAAGAACGAAACATGAAAGATCTTAGTAAGAACATATACCCTGTTGATAGATATTACCATTAAAAAGATATTAAGAAATTATATATGGGTATTTTTGGGAGGTAAAACACATTATCTTGTTTATAAGAATTTTTAGAGTACTTGGGAAGATATTTTTCGATCTACATGTCATTTTAGAGTTTGTTAATAAGTGAGGAAAAGTGGATTCCTTTTATAAATGAGAGGAGAAGAACCCCTGTAAATACACTAAATATTAAAATAATATAAAGTCCTTTCCTTGGTAAATTGGGAAAAAGGAAAATGTTTCAAAGATAAGATAATTTAGGTTTGTAAAAATCTCATAAAATCAAATTTGGATCAATTTTAGTGTCATTTTATGCCTTATCTCTTAGTTTAATATCATTATTTACCAATTGAGCCCTTACTATGGTGACAAACTTTTACCATGGTAAGTATTTATTATGATTAAAAAATAAATGTGACTTATTAAATAATTATAATTTGATGATTAAAAATATTGAATTCATTTTTTAATATTCAGTAACTATAGGTTTTAAAATTTTATTTTAATATATGTTTGAAAGTGGAATGAAATATAGTTCTTTTTAGAAAAAAAGACTTTATGAGCATAAAAATGAATTTATACCAAAATATTTTCTAGAATTAATTACCATTATGTTTATTGATTTTTATATAATTTAAAGATAGTTTTTTTAATTAATAAAATTCAAAACCAAATATAACATTTTAATTTTTGAATTAAATAAAAGGATCGAAAATAGTTCATTTATTGTTACAAAACTTCACTATGGTTATAAAATGTCAAACATAGTATTCCAAATTTAGAATAATATTTTTATATGATTTATTATACATATTAAATATATATATGGTATATTAAAAAAATTATATATTTTCAAGTAATTATTATACGTTAATGGTGTCATAAAATTGATAATATGTGGAAAAACTATATTTTTACTATTAACCTAAACTCAACCTTTTCAAAACAATCTCAAAAAGTCGCCTTAAGATATTATTTATTTATTATATATAAAATGGAATTTTAGTTAATAATATTAAAATTTTAAAATTTATAATTATAATATTAAAATGAAAATGAAAAATAAAATGAAAACCTTCTTATATATAAAAAGGACCCTTTTAACCCTAAGTGTTCTTAATATTTTTTCATATCAAATTGACTGTTAATATATTATTTTATAAACTGAAATAATACATATTATTGTCCAATAAATGTGATCAATTGATATAATTTAAATACACAACATATTTAAAATAGTTATTAAAAATATCTATTTTGAGACCTAAATGATTTAATTGTATCATATTAACAAAATAATACTATATAAAACTAATAATTGTTCACTATCTATTTATTTATTGAAGGATTATTATTTTATGTCATGGTTATTTTTATTTTGATGTTTTGTGTGTTGTAATCTATTCCAAATAGTATATATTTAAATATAAAAATGTATTTACATCCTAGGTTGTTATAGAAGGCATGATTAGGTGTATACTCATCATTCCAATATTTTACTGAGTCATCATTTGTAATTTCCTACTAATTATTTTATTCTCTCACACTTTACTGAAACCTATCTAAACAACCATCCTATATTCTATTATATCTCTAGTCCTTATAGGCATCTATTTGATCACATTACCAATTTTTCTCTTTTTACAGAAGAGGGCTAGTTCCCACATTAGATTGCATGATGTGTGAGGTGGTTAGATACCACATCTAGAACATCACATATTTTTTTTCTATTATCTCCAATATCATAGGATCTATTTGTCTTGGATATTACTTCGGATTGTATTTTTCTGTGTGTTGGATAAAATTTTGTTCATATCAATCGAGACCATTAGCCTATTTCCATTAGTAATAACTTTCTTGATGGTCAGTTTTGTTTTCCATTTGTTTCTTGGATGTTTAACTTACACACGATTCATGCATGATTTCCAGTAGAACTTGTTGATGATTGGTATATATAATATAGTGAGAAAATAATTTCCAGAACATTCATACTATGATTTGGGGCTAGTCCTAATCCCACAGGGATCAATGAATTCTCTTAGGGTAATATTTCATGTGGTTAAGGAGTCGTATGGGTGTTTGGGTCATGAATATTATAATATGGGTGGTAGATATGATCTCTTTATTGATGAAGAAATTTATTAGGTTATTCATTTCTATCTTATACCCCCCTGTCCCATTAAATAACTTGTGTCACACCTCCTCAATACACTCTTTCACATTAATTGATGCTTCCACTAGTTATATAAAATTTAGATGGCCACATCATCTCCTATTATCAATGAGTGGGTTTCCAATCTCATCATCTATAAAATAATTTCATGGTGGTTGTGGATATTTAAGTCCAAGATGGTTTGGTAGACCCTCATTTTTCATCCTATTCTATCTTATAGTATCTAATAATTGGCAGATTTTCTGACATTTTTTTTCCAACAAAGAGGTCTGTTACTATAATGAATCAACAAGGGTCAACCCAACCCATGAAGCATGTTCCCAATCTCTACAAGGTAACAATATAGCACTAACCACAATGAACAACCTATTGGATATGGTTTCACACGTGTTATACTTGAATGACCCATCCATAAAATGGGATGGCCACACCAATATTATTAGAGTCAATAGAATAAGATAAACCATCCAAATTTACATAATGAGACTAAACATATACAATAATAAACAATATAAAACATATAAAAATTAATCAATACCAATGGATATATATGGCACCTCTAGTCAAAAGATCAAAATTAAAAATAAAGAGGGGGGTCAAAACATGGTATAAACATACATCCCAATGTTTCAACTCCAAAATGACTCTATGTGATCCAAACCAATGAGAATACATCTCATCTATCAAAACAACAGAAGAAAATTATCATGAATATCCAACAATGTTAATAGTTCCCTTTTGTTATCATGTGTCCTGTAAAAAAATGTTTATATGTTCTTGAAGGCATATGTAGGGTGAGAGTAATAAATGCCAGTATTATACCACCATGAATCTATTTAAGCTTTTTAATACATAAAATCTAAAAAACTATTATGAAAACTCATTTCAAATACAATTCCACCTTGAAACCATTTTTCATCAAACTGGCCCTTGAAATCCCTTTGGTCCCTTTTTAAAAAAGAACAAGTTTTATTAATCTATTTAATGATTGTCTCAAACTAATAAATAATCCCAAAAATACTACATGATCAACATATCCATCAAGGTATAACAAGGGTGAGTATAATCATAATCATAATATAACCATATAAATGGAAATGGTCATATAATCTGATATCACATAAACAAGCCAATAAATAGTGTATAAAATAATAAAACCTAATATAGAATGATTAACTTGAACCAATGTCTCTAAACATAAGGGTCTTTTGTGAGTGAGAGAAAATAATATTTGTTAGGCAACTAAAAAAAATCCCTCACTCTCTTCCCTAGGTCCAACTCCAAGAGCTCTCTTGGTCTCTCATACAAAAATTTGTTTCTCTCATGGTCATTTACCAAAGGCTCTCATGTCCCTCATACAACCAATAGATTATTTCTCATACTTCTTACAAATGGTTCTCACATTCCCTGTATAACCCCCAATGATACCCTAAATATTAATATCTTGTACTCAATTAAAAACATAATCACATCATAATTACCATACCTGAAAATCCATTTCACAAATTATTTTCATAAATAAACATCCTTATTTAGTAAAAAAACATCATCAGGGTAAAGTAATTTCTAAAAACAACCTGATAAATCCATTAGAAAACATAAAACCCCATTGATCCAATTTATCAAACACAAGAAGTGCAAAAAAGACATTGTCATTTTGAAAACCTACATTAAACAACTCAATTTCCAAACCGATCCACAAAACACAGAAATTATGAAATAAAAATCAACTGTAAATCAATAAAATTGATAATTTCTGTGTATATACCAAAGTTGATCATAAGCATATTGTCAATGCATGGAAATCACACTTATATAGAGACACCTACCATATATTTAGGTCAAACATTGTAGCCTTTAATGAAATCCTCCTGTAATAGGTATCAAAGGACCTCACACATGGAATAAAGAATAAATTAAACCATAACACCAATCAAAATCCCAGTTTTGGATAAAAAATTGCCTTGGGTTTCCACCATAGGTGGAAATGGATGACAATGCATGAAAAGGTGGAAATGATGAGGAAAAATATAATATGAGGACTGAACTCAAACCCGGACACCAAGAATCAAAGTATATTTCACCATGAGGGGAGGAATGAAGATTTCAATCCCAGGAGTAGGGGATAATCATGAATTGATGAATAAAGGAGGTCCAAATATGGTTAAAATTCAATTAGAGAATTTTAGTAAAAAGGGAAATGTTGGATGTGCGTGATAAACAGAATAGTTTATCCTCATGGTTTTGAAAATTGATAACCAATCATGTGGGAGATACTACCTCTCCAATAATAGGCAGTATAATATTTCATGGTATTTTCACGATTTGATTAACTATTCAAAATGGTTTAATAAAACATTTCCCTGAACCCAACATCCCTCAGATGGTTAGCTACATGGTTGTAAAAATCATACACTAAATATTTTCTGTTGTATTACCTCTCCAAAATATGGGTTTCTAACCCCCAATACATACACACTCTATGTAACCCAAAATAAAAATCACATACCCCAAATAGCTTCTCCAGTGAACCTGATAGTGTCACAAACTCACCAACATGCCACTTTCATCCTCCCAAATGACCTTAGGCATCCTTCGATGAAAACATGTGAGGCTTCGACCCCCTAACCAATTATTTCTGCTCCCATTTCTCTTGTATAGAACCACCACACATATAGAAGGCATGATCCAATATTTGAGACTTACCATGGAGCAACATATTCTTATTATCTAATATTTTAATATTCTACTCCACAATGGAGGCCTTAGGCTCAACCTCTATGTTTTCCCACTCTAACCCATAAGATGGTTATGTTTGGTTTCTCATCAATTGGGAATCATGAAATATGTCATGGATTGACATTACATTCAGTGGAAACACCAATGTGTTGGATACCTTCCCAAGATGCTTCAAAAAAAATTAACCAAAAAGTCCAGAAATTGGAATTTGTCGACTTTTCCAATAGGTAATGTTCTAGAAAAAAAGATACCCAAAGAAACACTTGATCACAAACATGAAACACCAATGAGGGATGATGTTGATTACTATATGACTTATGGAGAATCTAATATATTATTAATCTTTTCCAAATAATCTGTACTAACACTGTCACCTCTTAGGTGAGACTTAGTCTCAATAAGGAACAGTCACCCACCTTAACCCAACATAGAAGGGATTGGCACAAATTCCTATATAACACCTCAAACAAGACCATCCTAAAAAATTCTTGAGAACTAAAATTATATGAAAACTATCCCAATGATAGATTATTTTCCCATATACCCATACAATCAAGAAAATTTTCTTATGACATATCCTCGAGAGTCTAGATGGTCCACTCATACTGACCATCCATCTATGGGTGATAATTGGTTCTCAATCTCACTATGGTTCCCAAGGCCACCAGGATTCCGTTATATAAATGAAAATTTAATCATTAATCTTAGTATGAATCTATCATTGAAATAACTCCATGGAGCCTATAAACACTCTCACATACAAGAATATATGTTCCTTTAACTTCATTAACTCTCTAATTGGATTAAAGTGGGTTTATATTAAAAAACAATCAACAATCACCCATATTAATTATTCTCCACTCATAGTGTGAGGTAGACCAAACAAAATATCTCTTTAGATCTTATCCCATTTTCACAACAGGATAGAAAGAGGCTAAAATAACCTAGCTAGTATTTAATGGTCAACCATAATCTTTTATTAAGTCAAACATTAAGAAAATAAATCATACACTACATGTTTCATCCAAATCCACAAGTACTAAAACCTCAAGGAAAAAAACATCTTCATATCCCTAGGGTGAAAACACAAATAAAAAGATAAAACTTTTACATTATCTCCTTCCTAAAAATCAATGTAATTACCAAAAATTTCATAAAAGGAGAGAACATTTAGGAGACCGAAACCAATCACCCATGGTCTCCCCAACCATTAAAAGCACTACTAGTCTACTGCTATTCAGGGTTTGATAACATCCCAATATGTACCCAATCAATGAGAGAAGGTGTAACCAACACACTATCTAAGGATACCCACTATGCATTCCTTATATATTGTGAACCTAGCCACATACAAATTTTATTACTTTATTTTAATCCTAATTAACGATGACAATCAAACAATGATAGTAAATACTAGTGTATTTGGAAGATTAGATACATAATTATAAGTAATTAAACCTATCTAAAAACATATTTTATTTAATATAAATAATGAGATCCTAACATCCTTTGAGATCTTAAAACATAATAGGATAACCTGGGGAATACATGAACAAAAATATGAGCTAAAAAGCGTAGTAAGAGAATAAAATTAAGAATAAGGAATAACACATGGGTTAGTAGTTATAACATGACATAAAAATGAATAGAACATGAATAAACATATAGAATAATAACATGTATAAAATGGGATAATTTAATTATGAAAGAATAGGAATTCAGGAGAGACATATAACATGACATAAACAAGACTCAAGGCTAACTCGCAGGACTATATCACATGGTGGACAAAGTCCCATAAATGAATTAGGTTTACTAATTATCCCAAAATGACATATAATGAGACTAAACATTACCAAATTAATTGAAATTATATCTGGTCCCACCCAACATAACATATTCATGCACTAGTGTGCCACAAGAATAATCAAACACAAGGGTAACCCATGTAAATAATTGAGTATCATAATCATGTAATAAAACACAAACAAGGGGTGTATCATAATGGTGTAAAAAAAGAATGGATTTAAATCATATTTGGAAATTAATAAGAGAAAAAATAATATATAATTTTAAACACTATAAAACTTGAGTGAAAATATGTAAAATTAGTGATTAAGAAACTATATAAATGATCCACTACAGTGCGGTTTAAGGAAAAATATAGTTTCCTTCAAAGTGGAAGAGAAGAATAATTGTTTACATAAAACCAGAAATGATCTAAGATAGTATTTCATGATAAAAAGTTTGATTTTGGATAAATATTTATGTATTGAAATAGATTATGGAATGTACTTGAAAATGGGTAAGATATTGGGTTGTTCCCTCTAATTAGGCTTGCTTATGCAGTGGAATTGAGAAGGGGTCCTTATAAAAAATGTATTTTCCCATCAATGAAGGATTAATTTATACAAATACATATTTTTATAAAATAACAAACATCATTTAGAATAACTTCCTAATAAAAAGGTTTAAATATATTGGAGTGAAGAGTGATAAATCCTAACATAAAGGAAATTTGGTGGTACGAAGAGAATCCCTTACCTTATGGCTGAAAGTGTTTTCAACTTGTACTTATTGTTATGGATAATCAAATTATATTAATTAATAATTTATAAAATAACTTATTAAACATATTTTCTATTAACTATAATTTTATTATGTTCAGTGATGGTAATTTTGATGAGTTAAAGAGTTTAATTTTACTGTTTGGGGACAATTTATTTCTTGGTTTCACTACTAGTCTACTTGTTTATAATTATGGAAGTTAATTTCAAATTAGAATAATTAAATAGAAGTTTAAATAATTGATATTAATTCAATTCCATTAATTTAATTTGTCACATATATAAATTTTATTTTGGGTACGTGGACGATTCATTTGGCAAAACAATAATGAAAAATCATTGTTAGTTTATTTTGGGGGTTTCTCTATCATCACGAACTAGTTTTGTTTAATAATTTAATATTTTGTATATATATTTGTTCTAGAACATGAAAAATATATTATATACATGTTTAAATCTATTTAAACCTTAATAATGGTTTTCATTCTATCCTTGACTGTGGTAATGGAAAACAAAAACACACCGTCTACGAAGGTAGTTAATTGACACCTCACTGATAATGTTTTAATTTTTAAAATAAAATGATAAGAGAAGTGATTTTATGGATTATATGTAACACCCTGAGATTTTATGAAAAATATTCTTTTTAATTTCATTAATGTCTTGTGATGTACGCTACACCAAAAGGATCTTGCACAACACGCATCCTTGACTTGCCTTTCATTACACGCAATCACGACCTTCCTCTATAGCGTGTGTAGTACGCAATACCGAGTTTCACTAAACAATGATATACTATTAAAATATTATTAAAACTAGCCGTTATGAATAGTAATAACCACCTTTTCAAATTTTAGAAATTTTATCTCTTAAAATGGACTTCATTTTTGGATTCGTAGTATCGAATTTAGCCTAAGGTGAAATTTTGGTACTTTTCGGATATCTTTTATATTCTGATGAATACTGAAAATTACTAAATTTTAATTAAAGACAACTTTTTTAATCGAAATAATTAATAGTGATAAATTATTAATTTGAGTGGTTTTAAAGCATATTTATAATATATTTTTACAATTTAATACAATGTTGGTCATTGGATGTAATTCTACATTTAAACAGACATAAACAACTGTCAATCTTTTGATAGTTATTATCTCTTAAGAACACGCTATTTGTTTTGACGACGGGAATTAATTTTTAAATTAATTAATGCAACTGATATGTTTTGAATTTGGTAAAATAGAAATAATTTTTGAATTCATAATATCAAATATATCTTAGGCCTAATTTTTGGTATTTTTCTGGAAACTTTCATTTTTTGATGAATAGTGAAACCACTAAGTGGTAGTTAAAAAAATGAATTTTTCATAAAACATAATTTTCCCGCTTCTGTGATTGGAATTTCAAAAATGCGAGAGACACGGTTGATGTCAATAAGTAAAATGAGGTTCAATGAGATGAAAATAATTTTTGGTGAATAGTAACTTTTTACTTTTTTTACCACGGTTAAAATTAAATAGGGTAATTAAGGGTAAAAAAGTTATTGTTATTACCCCAAAACATGTACTAATTCTATTGGATAAGTGTAATTCGACCAAAAACAACCTTAGGAATAAAATATGATCTTTTAGGCCTACTTGGATTAGATTAGGACATTTATTATTAATTTATTTAAAGAAGGGTTAAAATAGTTTAAAGCAAAGTTTAATAAGTAAATAATTTTTAATATGGGGTTATACATAAGATAAATTCTACTATAAATATTCATTAGAAATATATAAACATTTCCTACATAATGGTATTTTATTTCTAATTTTTAGACATTAAATAGTTTAATTTATTTATGACACAACGATGATGCAATAATTATCTTATTAATGAAATATTTACATAATTGATGTTATAAATGCCCAAATAAATATAATTTGAGCCTTTTTATGAATTACACTAATTTTATAGGTTAATATGACATGTTATTATTGATTTAATTATATTTTTTAGAACTAATCATTCTGTTATTATTTTCAAAAAAATCAATTACTAAATAGTGTCAAAATTGACATAAAATAGTTTTTAAAACATTATAATATTATTAAGTGTCATATAATTACTAAAAATATAAGGTTCGGCCAAATGACTTATATAAGGTTATATATATTAATAATAAACAACTTGTGGTTCTTTTGGCTTGTTATAGTATTTTTATTAACCTTATTGTGTAAGAATACAAGAAGACATGGTAAAAGTAAAATTATTTACCTTAATGTTAAATCTAAATGATAAGGTTAAAATAGGAACCTAAACTTGTCTAAATTATATTGGATGAGAGGATTGCGACCCATCCCCACCTTAGCTTAGAAATAAATCAATTTGGAGCTATTTATAACTGAATATGACTTTATAATAAAATAATATATTTAGTTTTCCAAAGGAGCCCCTCTCCTCCCTTATAGAAGGGAACCTCCTCCCCCTCTTCCTCACAGCACTTTGAGCTTTCAAGCTCGGCCAAAACCTGCCAATTTCTCCTCTCCAATTCTCTAGAAACATACTAGAGGTACTGGTCTTTTTCAAAGATTTATTTTAGTGCCCTAAAAGGAGGTCTCAAAGAAGAACTTCAAAGAAGAAGTAATGTCTGTTTCTGATTCTTTCAACTTTATTTCTTCTTCCACATATTCTTCCTAGGTTGTTTCATTATGAAGTAATAACATCAGTATCACTCATATACTGATATGTTATTATAAGTATGAAACAACCCTATTTCACCATCTATCCATCCTACGGAAAACGAAATCACCGCGCGTGCGTACGTACGGAATACCGTCTCCATGCCGTGGTGTAATATATTTTCCACCACCACATTACTTGGATGGTTATAATGGTGTAAATAATGACTATATATGACTATTATAAAGTGATATTAATTCTTTAATAGTATACATACACTCCAATAAAATTCCATGATCATGAGAATGATATCATCGCTCGTGCGTACGTACGGACTACCGTCTCCACGACGCGATGAGATTCATTCTCCACATTTACCATTCATGAATGATTATAAAGTATATATAATGAATAATAAGGAAATATATGACATGTTAAATCTACTGGATTTTTTTATATATATATATATATGTATGTCATCTACTTACTTCCATTCAAGACAATAAGGAAAGGAAAACAGCATTCATGCGTACGAACGGACTACCGTCTCCATGAACAGTGTTTTTCATTTTATTTATATATCTATTATATATATATATATATATAATGAATATATATTATATATAAATCATGCTTTATATTCTTGAAGTGAGTAAATCATGATATAAGTAATAATAATTTCAAGAACAACAAGTCCAAACACCTACGATAAATGAAACAATTTTACCCAAAACGCGACTTTAACATGGAATTTACAAAAGAACGGGTAATATAAAGTCATAAGTGAACCATATATGATATAATAACAATGAATATGATTCTGTAATAAGTTAATGACATTATTTAAATCATTATACAGGAGGTTCGGATACGTACAAAGCATATCAGACATAAGGTAAGGGAAATATCACAATCTCATTTTTATCCGAGATTGTTTATACTTTAGCATTAACTGGGGTGTATTTTATCATCCACATCCATGTTTTTCAATATGTAATATTATTTCCATCAACCTAAAATTTTTTAAATCCAATTTTACTCTTCGGTGAGTTTTTAGTAAAGGATATGAAAGGAATCATTTGTCGTTTTTCGTACGAGGTACTTTTTGACTTTTCTGACAAAAGTGCGAAGAATGTTTTTTATAACTTATACGGCATGAATGGATTTTTAAAACATTATTTTCAAGAAGATTCCTTAACATGATTTCAAGTTTATTTTTAATCCACTTCTTTTAGTTTAGAATTGTATGAAATGTTAAGAAAGGAAAAGTGTTTTTTAAGTAGAAAGGATATTTTCCTCAAGAATGGAGTTCATGTGTTTTATCAAAATAATTTTCTATCTAAGATAATAAAGGGTTCTGTTTATATACCTATTATTACATGGATTTTATTATGTTGTGATGGAAATATTTTTATGAATTCCTTTACCCAATATGAATTGTTTAATGATGTCATGATGTTTGAGATTCCCATTTTTATTACATGGCTTATGCAATGATGTATGATTTATGATTTTGCGGCACACATAAGAATGGTATCATTATGAGATGGGTGGGACCTATTTCTCCCTCCAATGCATTGGGTAAATATTTTATATCTCATGAGATAGACATGGCTGGAATGGTAGGTTATACCGGTTCAGTGAAACAGGACTGAAACGAGGGTGACTCGGTTCAGAAATGGACTTTGTCCACTAAGATAGTCTTGGAAATGAGTCTTGACTAATAAGAAATGATTCTCTATGATTATGTGTGAATTCCACAAAGTTTCATTATTTATGTTATGATTATTGGGATTCTATTTCACTACTATGATTTATCCCTTGTTATGAAATTATGCTCTCTTTTTCAGCTTAAGATTTCCAAAATGTTATGTTCTTATGAATATGATGTGATTGATATTTATTTTGTTTACCCTTAATGATCATTTTAGCTGACCCTTTTATGTTTTCTTTTCCCTAGTATATAAAGAAAGGTTTTAGGTAAAAAAAGGGAAGATCTTTATGGGAGATGTTGAAGATCATTCACCACAATTAGAAGATTATATTCTGAGTTTCCAAAGACACTAAACTATTACGATCCTTGTGTGTGTTTTTTTGTTATGTACTAAGAATTCCGAAAAAGTAATGTAATGTTTATGTACGTCAAGCTTCGGGTCTCTACAGTTGGTATCAGAGGAAAGGTTTAGTTACCCTTTGGAAACTAGGATGCGAGAACGTTAGTGATATCCCTAGAGATATTTCTAAGGTATGTCTACTGATGTCCCTAAGGATAAGTATACGTATAGGATATTGTCCTAGAACTATGGTAACGATATTAGATTAAACCAAAGATGTTAGATATTGGAGTTACTCCCCCTTTATTATGATTTTTCCTCTCACACTATTCTTTTTGGGTTTTAGAAAATGGGTAGAAACAAGATGATTCACGATAATGGAGGATATGATGGACAATGGAATGATATTTTTCATGAGCAATTAAATGAAATGGGATTTGGATTTCCAAACATCATTATTATGACGAATCAGCAATCTCATAATACGATCAATAAAGTAAAATTTGGTAAGTTTCCTGACTCGGCTAATAAGAAAAAGATGGAGTTTCATGATGATCATATAGGAAAGAAAGTTCAATTTCCCCTATGAAAATCATGTGGGAAGAGGCATCAGGGAGAATGTTTCAAAGGAGCTGGAAGATGCTTTGGGTGTGGAAAAGAAGGACACAAAGCTAGTAAGTGCAAATGAAAAGGTTCAGTTACCACCAGGGATGAGGATAATGGTATTGCTAGGACATCATGAATGGTTAAATGTTTTAAATGTGGAATGTACGGGAATTATTCAAACCAATTCCCTAAGGGAAAGTCTCATGAAGGGAATCAGTATGGTCGTATGGGTAGTATTTATGTTGATGATGATGAAGAGACTACAAATGATATGTGAGATGAAATAATTGTTGAAGCTCGGTCAATGGTTTAATAATGTAATGGAATGATTACATGTTTATCATGTGTAATTTTGTATATGTAATCTCATGGTACTATGGAATAAGGAGACAACTAAGGATTGTTACATTGTTTTCTTTCCTTGAGTTTTGAAAGTGTATGATTAATGGTACCACTATCCATGAACGGTTATTCAGATATTTTTGGAATGTAGATGATATGCGCATAATGAAGGGATAAGGAGAATATTAAATGATTGATAGTATTCATGAGCTCATGACTGATATAAGGACTAAGTGATATCATGGTTTTAGTATATAGAATTTTGAGGATTTCGGTATGTGGAAGGTTTTAACTTTTAACTGCATTCATGTTTTCACTATGGTTCATTGGGTATTCAAGAGAATATGTGATTAAGGCCTTTGAATGTTTGGAATGTGACCAACAAGACATATCTTATGATATATGGGGATCAACGATGGTATTAAATCTCCGGTAATTGTTTTCACTATATTATGAGAGTGGACTGCGGTATTATGGATAAGCCAAAAGATTAGAATGAATTATGTTGGACATAAGTTAGTATTGTTTAAGGATAGACGTTTTTTCGATAAATATTTCTGGGATGTTATAGTAATACAATTTTAGAAAAAGGACAACCTTCAGGATGGGCGACAGCCCATCGCGTCGGACAAGGCCGTGGGAATCAAACCAACAACCGAAGTGCGACTGGCCTTTATCGCCTACCACTGGCCTACAGGAAGTCCCTGTTTAGTAGAAACTAGTTTTATTATATTAATCAGTATGATATATGAAGTATAAGTCCATTTTAGGAACCATATATGATTAATCTCACTATAGATGGACTTATGTATTTTTGATGATTTTTATAACCTTTTTTTAGATAGATGGAATGACCCATCATTCTATCACATGATCTGCTAACACTTCACGAATGACAAATTCAACTTCATTTCGTTAAAAGATGAAATAGAAATTTCCCAAAGAACGACCAACGGTGAGACTGTACCAAAATCACGAAAGTATTTCTTCTAATTCTAATTTCATCAACTTTAGGGAAATGATCATTAAAACCAAAAATGTTGTCTTAGTGCCCTTATATCCGATAAATCAGATGGTACCTTAGATCATCACAAATTTATGGCTTTATGATCGATGGATTTTTCATAGACATGTTCTCTACCACTCTCCATCGTAACTTGATGGTTAGATTTTTCGTCCATATCCATATTTTCACCTATATTTTCCTACGTGGAAACCCAGTGATGGGTTAAATTGGGTAATCATTATGTTTCATACCTTAGTTTTTAAAATTATGTTTCAGTATTCCTTTTTACGATGTGGGTTTCTATTAATAGTAAACGATTTATAACACCGACAAATTTCGAGGGAGAAATTCATTTTAAGGGGGGTAGAATGTAACACCCCGAGATTTTATGAAAAATATTCTTTTTAATTTCATTAATGTCTTGTGTTGTACGCTACACCAAAAGGAGCTTGCACAACACACATCCTTGACTTGACTTTCATTACATGCAATCACGACCTTCCCCGATAGCGTGTGTAGTACGCAATACTGAGTTTCACTAAACAACGATATGCTATTAAAATATTATTAAAACTAGCCGTTATGAATAGTAATGACCACCTTTTAAAATTTTAGAAATTTTATCTCTCAAAATGGACTTCATTTTTGGATTCTTAGTATCGAATTTAGCCTATGTTGAAATTTTGGTACTTTTCGGATAACTTTCATATCCTGATGAATAGTGAAAATTACTAAAGTTTAATTAAAAACAACTTTTTTAATCGAAATAATTAATAGTGATAATTTATTAATTTTAGTGGATTTAAAGCATATTTATAATATATTTTTAAAATTTAATACAATTTTGGTCATTGGATATAATTCTACATTTAAACCAGACATAAACAATTGTCAATCTTTTGATAGTTATTATCTCTTAAGAACTCGCTATTTGTTTTGACGACAGAAATTAATTTTTAAATTAATTAATGCAACTGATATGTTTTGAATTTGGTAAAATAGATATCATTTTTGAGTTCATAATATCAAATATATCTTAGGCCTAATTTTTGGTATTTTTCCGGAAACTTTCATTTTTATGATGAATAGTGAAACCACTAAGTGGTAGTTAAAAAAATGAATTTTTCATAAAACGTAATTTTACTGCGTCTGTGAGTGGAATTTCAAAAATCTGAGAGACACGGTTGATGTCAATAAGTTAAATGTGGTTCAATGAGATGAAAATAATTTTTGGTGAATAGTAACTTTTTACTTTTATTTACCACGATTAAAAGTAAATAGGGTAATTAAGGGTAAAAATGTTATTATTATTACCCCAACACATGTCCTAATTCTATTGGGAAAATGTAATACGACAAAAAACAAACTTAGGAATAAAATATGATCTTTTAGGCCCACTTGTACTAGATTAGGACATTTATTATTAATTTATTTAAAGAAGGGTTAAAATAGTTAAAATCAAAGTTTAATAAGTAAATAATTTTTAATATGGGGTTATACATAAGATAAATTCGACTATAAATATTAATTTGAAAGCTAAAAAGATTTCCTACATAATGGTATTTTATTTGTAATTTTTAGACATTAAATAATTTAATTTATTTATGACACAACGATGATGTAGTAATTATCTTATTAATGAAATATTGACATAATTGATGTTATAAATGCCCAAATAAATATAATTTGAGACTTTTTATGAATTACACTAATTTTATTGGTTAATATGACAGGTTATTATGGATCTAATGAACTGTTTTCGAACTAATAATTCTGTTATGAGTTTCAAAATAATCAATAACTAAATAGTGTCAAAATTGACATAAAATAGTTTTTTAAATAAATATTATATTATTAATTGTTATTTTATTACTAAAAATCTAAGGTTCGGCCAAATGACTTAGATAAGGTTATATATATTATTAATAAATAACTTCGGGTTCGTTTGTCTTGTTATAGTAAGTTTATTAACCTTATAGTATAAGAACACACGAAGACATGGTAAAAGTAAAATTATTTACCTTAATGTTAAATCTAAATGATAAGGTTACAATAGGAACCTAAACTTGTCTAAATTCTATTGGATGAGAGTATTTATACCCATCCCTACCTTATCTTAGAAATAAATCAATTTGGGGATATTTAAAACCGAATATGACTTTATAATAAAATAATATTTTTAGTTTTCCAAAGGTGCCCCTCTCCTCCCTTATAAAAGGGAACCTCCTTCCCCTCTTCCTCACACCACATTGAGCCTTCAATATCGCCCAACCCATGCCAATTTCTCCTATCCAATTCCCTAGAAACATCCTAGAGGTTCTGGTCTTCTTTAATTACCTATTTTAGTACCCTAAAAGGAGGTCTCAAAGAAGCACTTCAAAGAAGAGGTAATGTCTGTTACCGATTCTTTCAACTTTATTTCTTCTTCCACTTCTTCTTCTTAGGTTGTTTCACTATTAAGTAATAACATCAGTATCAAACATATACTTATATGTTATTAAATGTATGAAACAACCCTATTTCCCCATCTATCCATCCTACGGAAAACGAAATCACCGCACATGCGTACGTATGAAATACCGTCTCCACGCCGTGGTGTAATCTATTTTCCACCACCACCTTACTTGGATGGGTATAATGGTGTTAAAAATGACTATATATGACTATTATAAAGTGATATTAATTCTTTAATAGTATACATACACTCCAATACAATTCCACGATCATGAGAACGATATCATCGATTGTGCGTACGTATGGACTATCGTCTCCACGACGCGATGAGATTCATTCTCCACATTAACCATTAATGAATGATTATAAAGTATATATAATGAAAAATAAGGAAATATATGACATGTTAAATCTACTGGATTTATGTATATATATATATGTATGTCATCTACTTACTTCCATTCAAGACAATAAGGAAAGGAAAACAGCGTTCGTGCGTACGTACGGACTACCGTCTCCATGAACGGTGTGTTTCATTTCATTTATCTATCTATTATATATATATACTGAATATATATGATATATAAATCATGTTTTATATTCTAGAAGTAATTAAATCATGATATAAGTAATAATAATTTCAATAACAACAAGTCCAAACACCTACGATAAATGAAACGATTTTACCCAAAACGCGACTTTAACATGGAATTTACAAAAGAACGGGTAATATAAAGTCATAAGTGAACCATATATGATATCATAACAATTAATATGATTCTGTAATAAATTAATGACATTATTTAAATCATTATACATGAGGTTCGGATACGTACAAAGCATATCGGACATAAGGTAAGGAAAATATCACAATCTTATTTTTATCCGAGATTGTTTATACTTTAGCATTTACTGGGGTGTATTTTATCATCCACATCCATGTTTCCTAAATATGTAATATTATTTCCATCCACCTACAATTTTTTAAATTCAATTTTACCCTTCGGTGAGTTTTTAGTAAAGGATATGAAAGGAATCTTTTGTCGTTTTTCATACGAGGTACTTTTTGACTTTTCCGACAAAAGTACAAAGAATGTTTTTTTAACTTATACGGCATGAATGGGTTTTTAAAACATTATTTCCGAGAACCTTCCTTTACAAGTTTTAAAGTTTATTTTTAATCAAATTCTTTTAGTTTAGAATTGTATGACATGTTAAGAAAGGAAAAGTTTTTTTTAAGTAGAAAGGATATTTTCCTCAAGAAATGAGTTCAAGTGTTTTATCAAAATTATTTTCCATCTAAGATAATAAAGGGTTCTGTTTCTATCCCTATTATTACATGGATTTGATTATGTTGTGATGGAAATATTTTTATGAATTCCATTATCCTATATGAATTGTTTTATGATGTCATGATGTTTGAGATTCCCATTTTTATTACATGGCTTATGCAATGATGTATGATTTATGATTTTGTGGCACACATAAGAATGGTATCATTATGAGATAGCTGGGACATATATCTCCCTCCAATGCATTGGGTAATGATTTTATATCTCATGAGATAGACATGTGTGGAATGGTAGGTTATACCGGTTCAGTGAAATAGGACTGAAACGAGGGTGACTCAGTTCAGAAATGGATTATGTCCACTAAGATTGTCTTGTCAATGAGTCTTGACTAATAAGAAATGATTCTCTATGATTATGTGTGAATGCCACAAAGTTTCATGTTTTAAGTTATGATTATTGGGATTACATTTCACTACTATGATTTATCCCATGTTATGAAATTATGCTCTCTTTTGGAGGTTAAGATTTCCAAAATGTTATGTTCTTATGAATATGATGTGATTGATATTTATTTTGTTTACCCTTACTGAGTATTTGAGCTCACCCTTTTATGTTTTGTTTTCCCCAGGATATAAAGAAAGGTTTTTAGTAAAAAAAAGGGAAGAACATTATGGGAGATGTTGAAGATCATTCACCACGATTAAAATATTATATTGCATGTTTCCAAAGACACTAAACTATTACGATCCTTGTGTGTGTGTTTTTGTTATGTACTAAGTATTCCGCAAAAGTAATGTAATTTCCATGTACATCAAGCTTCGGGTCTCTACATTATATTCCATTAATAAAAATTCTAATATATATATATATATGATTTTAGATTTACCATTTATCTTTGTATTGTTGAGGAAATCATGATGTTAATGAATGAAATAATTTGATAGAGAAAGGTGGAGGTTTTTACCATTTGAATACTTTTTCCTTGAGAACCACTTTATGCCACTATGAAATGATATTTTCTTATACCACAAATACTTGTACATGGGTAAACGGTTATGGAGAGTAATTTTTAATAATATTAGAAAGATTTATGGCTCTTGGGGTGGAAGGACATGTCGTGGGGAGGGGTGGTATTTATAGTGGGAGGATAGGGGTATTTTTTATTATTATATTCATTATTTAATTATTTTGGATGAAAAATTTAAATAGTGCAGAAACATATCACTAAAAATAATAAATAATTAAGGAAATTTCGATATTATGGTTCTCACATTATCGACACATCAACGACGACTAAAAAATACTTGTATTTGATAAATATTATAAATTATTGTATTCCACTAATCAACGAAAATCCATCTATTTTAGAAAAACCCCAAAAATTCATCCCAACCATTTGTTGACCTGTAGATTTCAGAAATAGAATCCATTTTATTAAAAAAATTAAATATGGTAAATTTCAGTTTTAATTAGATTCATCGTTTATCAAAAGAAATATTTTATTATTATAACATATTTTATGACAATTTGAAAAATTAATTAAGGTCTCCTGAAATTATATAATAACAATGATACAATAAAATATTAATTTATGAAAATATTTTATGAAAATATATTTTCTCTTAAATCATTATTATATTTATTAAATTTGAAATCATTATTTATGCTTCACAAAAATAACAACACTTAATTTATCATTTTTTAAAACTTTTCTTTACTTATAATCTGACATATTTATATCATATTTTCATTTATAAGTTTCATTAATTCTGTTTATACTTTAATAGTCTAGTTATCTCTTCCATTTTCCAAATTACTAATCTTAAAAGTCATATTACTACTCAAATGGTCATGTTACTTTTCCATCAATATAGGTTCCTCAGTTTCTATGAATAATGATTATTTAATTTTTAATTTATGAAAATAATTATTTTATTAGGCTATAATTATGATGAATGTGTTTTATAATATATAAAATAACTTTAAGAAGGTTGATTTTCATTCATAAAAATTTTGGGTCTCTACATTCATCCCCCTTATGAAATTTTGTACTTGGGATTTTTTTTACATTGAATACTTGTGAGGGTACTTCTCCTTCATGATTCTCCAGTTCCCATATTGCCTCTTCATTTTTATGTTTCCTACACACTAGATTGAAAATATGAGTTGTCCAATTGCATAGTACTTTTCTTCTATAGTTCAATATCATTACTATCTTCTCTTCTTATGAGAGTTCGTTCTGTAGTTGTACCACCTTTGGATTCAGAACATGTGAGGGATCAGGTATGTACTTTATCAACTGAAATACATGGATAAAATAATGAATATTACTACCCATACTTTAAAAACATCAATATGACTTCAATGTTGATGAATATTCATTAAAAAAATTTAGAAAACCACCCGAGGACAATTTAGGTTTAGTTTCTTTAGAAATTTAGAAACATAAACTACTGGTTTATAAGACATCTACATTATCTACGCCTTTTTTCTTCATAACTAGAACCCTTTTTGACCTATCATAATTAATACCCTTATTAATGACATTAGGAAATGAATCATATGAATCGTTGAGGAAATAAGCTCATTAGTGGTAGAAAAGGGAGATAACAATCATATAATAATCATAAGACCTAGAAACATGACATTTGAAAATCAAATCCGGCATATGAAATATCATGATATCATATAATGGTATAAATCATAAAATATTATACTAATCAATGAACATAATACTAATAGTCATAAGATAAGAAATTTAATTTTTTTTCATTCACATAATCAATGAAAATCATTTCATATTAGTCCAGGATCATTATCAAGACCACCGTAGGAAATAAAGACCATCACTGAATTGAGTTCACTACTCATTCCACCCCTCTATTACTGAATTGAGATCATTTTATATTCCATTTCTATATATCTCATGAGATATACATATCTACCTAATTAATTTGTGGAATATATATTTCCCATCCATCTCATAATGAAATCATTCTTACGTGTTCGAGAAAAAAATTTCACTGTCGAAAAACCTAAGGAAAAAAATGGTTTTCTTAAACATTATTCCATCATAACATAATTCATAAAAATAAAATGATTTTTATAAATAGCATTGCATATTAAACACAATAAAACCATAGGAATAATAGGGATATAAAAATGACACTATTATATAATTTCATCTTATATGCAAAATAGTTTGGATAAATCACTTGTAATTAATTCATGAGAAAAGTATCTCGTCTTCTTTAAAAACATTTTATTTTCTCAAAATTCCCCAAAATTTTAATATAAAATAATTTTTTGGAATTAAAAATTATATATTTTAAAGTAATATTCATGGAAATATGTCATTATCAAAGCACTAAATTCCTTTCATTCCATATTAGTTAAAATAAAATTTTTTTCTCATACTTTTGTCAGAATGTCAAAAAGTGCATCGTATTAAAAATGTCAAAAGAATCATTTCATTCCATTTTAAAAAATTTCTAAAATGGGTAAATTTTAATTTAAAATTAGTATAATAGTATGAATACTATTTTTTAATACATGTGTATAAAACCTGGACATGGATGATTAATATACCCTAGTAAATACTTACGTATAAACAATCTCAGATAAAAATGATATTTCAAAATTATCCCTTACCTTAGGACTAATATCCTTTGTATGAATCCAAAAAATCTATATAATTATTTAAATAATTTCACTTACTTATTACATAGACAAAGTAATTTTTAATATTTAATATTGATTTATATTATCATCCATTTATTAATAACATTTCTTTATTAATTGTTATTCGTGTACAAACACCTTCATTTTTATGAATGTTTTGTTATATAAGATAAGATTATTCATCATAGAATGTGACTAGGGAATTTTATAAGATAAATGAGTAGGGTATGTATGAACTTTTAGGATTAATGAGTTATGAATAAATTATGGAGGATGTCCCATTCTGTAATTGCGGTTGGGGAACCTTTGGAATATTCCGAAAATATTAATTTTTAATAAATTCAAACAACATATAAAAGTATCTAAAACATAATATTTTCAAATATTATATGACATATGGCTTTATTATAATGAACCAATATATTTTAGATATGTAAACCATATCATTTTAATTAACACTTATTTATTCTATTTTTTTATCCAAGGTATTAAATATTTCAATATTAAAAGGGTATAATATTTACTTATGGGATTTAAATTAGAACATAAGTGAATAATTTATAATATTTTAAACTATATAATAATTATTCTATACTTTTTAAAACAAATATGATATTTATTAATTTAATAATACATTATTTTGATAAATAATCAATAGTGACAATTTTGAAACTATAAAACTAATTGACTTTTAAAAAAGTAAATATAACAAGTTAACATCATTAATATTTTTTTAGTATATTCATAAATGGAAAAGGTCATATATAAATTCATCGGATATATTAATTTCCAAAATTATATTTATATTAATATTTTTAATATCATTTATTTATTATCTCTATTAATAAAATGATTAAAACATATATATTATGTAATTGTTTAACATACTTTTTATTGAATAAAAACTAAAAATAAAATAAAATTATGTAGATAAATCCCATATATTTCATAAAAATATTTATATTTGTATATGTATTTTGAAACATCCTACATTAAAAATGTTATATTTATTATAACATGAATGTGAAAACTTTAACATCACTTTAAATAAATTATTATAAGAATAATAATCATTTTCCATATGGATAGAAATGGTCAATTACTAAAACATCGTATGAATATTGTCATGATATACATTAAATGTAATCTTTCTTCAAGTTCTCTTGTATTTTAATTGTTTATTATCATTTTGATAAAAATTATTTTGTTGATTTCTCACCAATTAAATAATTACTACATCATTAATGTATAAGATATTAAAGTTATTATTTATTATCTAAAATTTACAAATAAATTTCCACGATAAAGAAAAACATATTCGGTAAAAAATTAGTTTTAATTGTATAACTTATTTTCTATATAAAATTATATTAAAAATTATATAGTTATTAAAGTGTGAGTAAAACAAATTTAACTTTTTCTTTAAGTAAAATAATTTAAATGTCCAAATATCATCTAATTTTGATTCCAAAGGATATAATTTTGACCCGTGGATAATTTGAGTTGACAAAAAATCTCCCAATGATATTAGGACAAGTTTTTGGGGAATTTTATAATATTATTGTTACCTTTAATTTCCCAACTTACCCTTTTATCAGCATAACCTTATTTTCAAATCTCATTAATCCTTTCCAGGGAGATATTCATAAAATCATCCACCTCAAACTATATGTCTTTTCTTTGGTTGCCAACAAAACTTTTTTGTTGTCTCTATGATTCTATTATGTGTTGTTGAATAGATTTGAACTTCACTACCATTTCATCGACATGATCAGGTCCTAATATATTTCTTTCACCAACTTCATCCCATAAATATTGAGTACTTCACTTATTTCCAAAAAGGGCATCATAAGGATCCATATTAATACTTGAGTGAATGTTACTTTTTTTATGAAAATTATAAAACAGGTAGGTGTTGATCCCAACATCCTCTGAAATACATAGAGAAAGATCTCAACATGTGTTTTAGAGCCTGAATTTTCCTCTTAAACTGACTGTCTATTTGAGGATGATACGTATTGATGAAACATAACTCTTTATCCAGATCCAAATGAATAATTTTTTAAAACATCTAGGTAAACCACAGATCCCAATCAAATATAATTGAAATTAATAATCAATGCAATCCTAACACATCCTTTAAATATATCATAGAAAGTTGATCATGAGATAAATCCACTTTTATAGAAATTAAGTGTGTTGAATTCATAAGGCGATTATCTATAACCCATATGACATTATATCCTTTAATTTTTTTGCAAAGTCCAATGACATAGTCCATAGTGATGTTTTCCCATCTTCATTGTAGTATGGGAGGAATAAAAACATGGTTTTGAACATTATTATTACATCACAATCATGGTTTAATTTAGGAATATTTTTCACCTTATTTTGAAGCTCTACATATTCATTTTCACCTCCTTAATCATCACTTGTATTGATGGTTGAACATTCAATTTTAAAAAGTATTATTTCTCACATTGAATTAAAATTTCAAGATTTTTCCTTCATAAATCCTTGAATATTGGATCCTTTGTGATCCTTATCATTGATAGGATAACATGTTCCTTTTAACTAAAAGCATCTTCAACTTTGTTCACTTTCATAGGGTGCTAATTTATCAAGCAATCATAATCATTAATCAACTCTAACCATATTCTTGGTGCATAATTGGATCCTTCTATGTGAAAATATACATTAAATGACTATAATCCTCATTAATATCACACATTACACCATAAAGATAATGCCTCCAAATATTTAATTCATAGATTACCAAAAGTAACTCAAAATATCATGATGGGTAATTTTTTCACATGTGTTTACAATTTTCACAGGGAATAAGCTATCACCATATCATTTTTCATCCGAACACATCCCAACCCTGTCTTTGATGCATCAGTCTATATCAAAATTCTATTTCTAATGCAAGGTAGTGTGAGCTCAAGTGCACTAGAAAACCTTCTTTTTATCTCTTTGAAATTCTCTTTGCATTCCTATATCTACACGAACATAACTCTTTTTTGATTCACCATGGCGAGTCGATTATATAGGTGGGAAAAATATTTTAGAAGATGTAGATAATATCCATCCAAAAACAGAAAACTATGGATCTCAGTTACCTTTGTTGTTCTTTTCCAATGTTCAATAACTTCTTTTTTTATGGATCCCTATATATCCTATCTCTTGAGATTATGTTTCCCAAAAATGAATGATTTTTTAACCAAAATACACACTTTGTAAATTTTTCAATCAAATATATATTTTCTTGTGGTCTTACAATTATCTAGTTATCTTCATTCTCTTCCTTACACATCGAATATACTAGAATATCATCTACAAGGACTACCAAAAATTTATTGAGATAGTCACTAAAGAATCAATTCATTTGATCAACAATTATAGTGGTGGTTTTGGTAAGACTAAAGGAATCCATAAAAACTCATAGTGTCCATACCTTGAATAGAGTGTCGTCTTTAGTATATCCCCATAATATACCCTTAATTGATGATATCCTGAATGATGATCAATCTTGGAAAACTATTGTGTTCCATATATTTTGTTGAATAAGTCATCAATGTGAGGAAGATGGTATTTGGTATTCATGGTGATCTTGTTATTTTTTCAACAATCAATTTAGAGTCTCATTGATCCTTATTTTTTATAAAAAAATAGAATATGAGAACCCCCAGGTGATGCCCTAGGGAATATAAATACCTTTTCAAGATTATCATGGAGTTTCTTCTTCAATTTTGGAAACTCAAGTGGGGCCATTATATAAGGTGTCTTTGAAATAGTAATATCACCCACGATGTGTTATATTGAATACTCATCATCATTATTTGGTGGAAAACATCACAATTCTTCAAGAAAGGCAATAAAAAAACTCAATTACAATAAGTTTATTCTTACTGGTGATTTTATCCCCAACCATTTGTGATAAATAACATTCCATTATAGAAACCAAGACCCACAAGATGGAATTAATGTCCATTGGAATTTCATATTCATCATTGCATCAATAGTTGATCATAGATTGATCTGGAATATGCAATGTGACTTCACATACTTAGAAATTGATATGATATCCATGTAGAGAAATCCAATCCATGCCTAGAATCACACCATGTTCTACTAAATAAAGTATCAAAAGATTTGTTGTATTCACTTTCCCACCAACATAAACAGGAGAAGTATTATAAACATTTCATGTTACCATTGTGCCATTATGAGTTTTCATAGATAACTCATTATCTAATTATTGATGTAACACAAAGATACCCATAAAAAACATTAGAAATAAAAGAGTGGTTGGATACAAAATAAAAAAAACATTTTCTACTTTAGAGAAGATGGTAAATGTACCTTGAAAGAATAAATTATCATACTCTAATTCTCCAATAGTGATCCCATGTGACTTTCCTCTATCGTTGGCCTTAATAGTTTTCAAAAGTCGATCATCATCAATAACCCTTGGATTATGTCATTAGTTAACATAATGTCTTAATTCCTTTCACTTGTAGAATTGAAGTTAAGAGGTGTATTTTATGTATCCTTTTCTATATTTGCATCATTAGAAATCGTTTTCCTAGTACTTTAGCATTAAAATAAATGATGACCATCTCCTACACAATTAAAACATTTTCTAGTACCTTTAACACAATTCCCTCAGTGTTTCATTCCACACTTTGATCATAAGGGAAAACTAATATTATTTTCAGCGCGTTCTTTATATTTTCACTTGAATTCCATTTTCCTCTTATTATCAAAACAGTAGAACTAATTGGTTACTCCAATACCTATATCAACATTGAGGGAACATCGAACAAAATATCACGTCTACTAATTTCCTCGTAGCTATTTTTGTCCCTTATGCCTAATTCCCTTTAGAGACTCGGTTTTAAGCAACTAAAGAGTCGGAAAATTTTACTCCCATGTTGGAAAATAATTCCATAAATGTACCTTCCTAGTTGAGTTAAATTTACTTCATAAGAAACCATGAATCATCATCATCTATTTTATGTTCAAGGATATCCTTATTCATATTTTTTCGAAGAATACATGGAATTTACTTATTGGAAAATATGTTCATGACCATGTCCCATTCCATGGATTCTAATTTATATCTTTTCCTCATATTGTAGATAATATTTAACCATTGATCTGATTCAGCTTTCAAATGATATACCTCCAAGATGTGTTCATCATGATCTGAATATTAGAGAACTGAAAAAAATATTTTCAGTTGTACTAATCCATTGTTCAACCATTAGTGGTTCAAAAGAAACACTAAAAGAAGGTGGATGATGCCTCCTAAAGGACTCAACATAATTTTGTTCCCTTTTTGTTTGTTTGTAAATACTACATGATTCATCTCTTGAAATTATTTTCTGATCATAGATATTAGTTTTGTATTCTAGCCCCAATAACATTTAGTTTCTCAGGAGGACCATTACTGAATTTCCCATCATATTCTGTATTAACGCAGTTCTTATAGGTTCTAGCCATTTACTAAAACCAAGAAGCATAGTACAAGTAAAAATAATCATAATGATAAAACCACATAATAAAGAATTAAATTTCAATTCACGACACATTTGGTTTTATCCTAGTTTATTCTATGTCCTTTCAAGAACACTATGATTTTAACCTATAATTAGACGTATCCTTTGTGTTTTACTATGATTTTCTCTTCCTAGTTTCTAAAGGATTACTATAACTTTTCTTTAATACCAACTATAAAGGAACATACATTACGTACATAGATATCGATTCAAAATTTAATAATATTCTGTAAAAAACTAACAAATCCATGCCATGACCATATAAGTTTAGGGTCATTAGAAATTGGGAAACATAAACCAATGGTTCATAAGACATCTACATTGTCTTCTACTTATTTCTTCATAACTATACCCCTTTTTGAAATATCATACTTTATACCATTCTTCATGACCTAGGGAAAAGATACAAAATAAATGGTGATCTCATATGCTTAGTATGGGTAATCAACATAGATTCCAATCATATCAAAATAATAGGACATAAAGGCATGACATTTGAAATTCTTATCCTGCATATAAAAGATCTTGATATCATTTCATGGGAGAAATAATAGAAGTTCACAAGAATCAATGGACACAATACAAAAAGGTATAAAAAAAGACATGGAATCTTTTTTTCATTCACATAAGTATAGTAAATAGTATCCTATTAGAGAACGCTCATTATCAAGTCCACCATATCAGACAATGTCTATTACTGAATTCAATTCACTCCTTATTCCATCCCTATATTATTGAACCAATAACAATTCTGGTCACAGACCTATATATCTCATGAGATATTAATCTTTCCCCAATGCATTGGTGGGACATTTAGGTCCCACCCATCTTATAATCAAATAATTCTTATGTGTGCCACCAAAACATTAATCTTTCATCATTGAAAACCCAAGGAGTAAAATGGGTTTATTAAGCATCATTATATCACAAAATAATCTATATAAAAAATATATTTAATAAATATAATTCCATAAATAAATAATACAAAAATGAATAATATATATATAAACATAACCCTATTAAATAATTTCAAATTAGATGGAAAATAATTTTGATAAAACAATTGAATTTAATTCTTGGGGAAATTATCCCTTCCTAAAACATGCATTCTGTTCTGAAAGTGGGACATAATTTTAAATTAAAATAATTTATTTTAAAATATACATTAAATATATTAAAATAATTATTAAGTAAATAAGGCATTATGAAGGCATCAAAATTCGTTAATGCCATATAAATTTAGATAAAACATTCTTCTCATACATTCCTCATATCGAAAACAACAAAAGAATTCTTTCATACAATTTCATAAAAATTATCCAATAGTTAAAATTGAATTTAAAAAATATTATAATAATATTAAATATAGTTTACAATACATTTGTATAAAACATGTTCATGAATGACAAATATACCCTAGTAAATACTTATGTATAAACATCTCATATAAAAATGAGATTTCAAAATTATCATGTACCATAGGTTTGATATCATTTCAATGTATTTGAGCCTTCTATATATTGATTTTAATAATTTCATTTAATTATTCCAGAATCATAATCATTTTTATGATATCATATTGGATCAAATTATCATACATTTGTTAATAACATTTCATTTTTTCTTTTACTTGGGTATATCCATCTTCACTTTTTATGCAGGTTTTGTCGAATATGTACTGACTATTCTTCAAAGGTTATAGTTATATAATTTATAGAATAATATTAATTTAAAATATATCATATTTATTCTTTCTATACATTTATATAATCATTATTTACGGTATATTTTGTATAATGAATCACATCACATCATGGAGACGGTATCTTATATGTACGCATGAGTGATGATATCATTCCCTTAATTATGAAATGTTATGAAAGTGGATGATATATAAATTGTTAATGAATATATATCTTGGTATAATAATCTTATATAGTCATTATTTCAATTATTATACCAATCCATGTAATTTGGTGGCGAAACACAGATTACAGCACTGCGTGGAGGCGGTAAGTAGAACGTACACACATGTGGTGATTTCATTTTGCGTAAGATGGATTAAAGGTGGAACAAGGTTGTTCCATAACCATAATAACATATTAGTATATATTTAATAATTGATTTATTACTTGATAATGGAAACAAAAATTTAAGAGGATGTACAAGAAGAAACGATCTTGAGAGAGTAGATAAAAGGGATTGCATCTTCCTCAACATTCTCCCTCTAGATCTACTCATAAAGTCACAATAGTTGTTTTTTGAATAGACTAAAACCACTGGAATGTAACTAGTAGGGATTATAAGGGCAATCATCAGATGATGGATGAACATAAAAATTCAATTATTTTTTATGAAATGAGGGAGGAGGTGCCCTTTTATTTTTGAGGTAGGGGGCACCATTCAAATTTCCAAAATTATTAATTTATAATAAATTAAAACCACATAAATAATATAACAAATATATTGGTTTTGAGTATGAGATAATTTAAGGTTGTAATATTACGAACCAATAAATTTAGACATGTTTTTTCTATCAATTTATTCCTTATGATTTTAATTAACACATATTTATTCTATTTAGTTTTTAACTATGTTAACAATTATTTCAAAATAAAAAGTGTTAAATATTTAATTATTTTTTGAAAATTAAAACAGAAATGAATAATTTATAACATCTAATACCTTATAATAATTATTCATTATTTTTTCAAAATATTTTTATGATTTTTAAATAATTTTATAGTACATTATTTTGATAAACAATCAATAGTGTCAATGTTGATACTATACAATTAATTGATTATTATAAATATAAATATAACTAGTTAACTTTGAACCAAATATTTTACTATATTCATAAGAGGCCATGTTAATCTATAATATTCATTGGATAAGTATATTATGCTAAATTATATTTATTTTAATATTTTTAATAACATTTATTTATTATCTCCATTAATAAAATAATGATAACGTCAATTTTGTGTAATTATTTAACAAAATTATTTGTTGAATAAAAATTAAAAAAAAAATTCTTATGAATAAAAATTATATATATTTTATAGGATTACTTATAGTTAAATATATCTTCTGAAAATCCAACCCTAAAAATGTAATCTTTATTAAAACATTAATGTGACAACTTTAACATTACTTTAAGTTAAATATTATAATTTTCATAAACCATTAATTATGGATTCAAATGGTCTATAACTATAACCTTGGATGAATATGTTCGATAAATAATCTACCAATATTATTTGGTCATGTTTTATTTAATTTAATGGTTATTATTATTTTCAAAAACTGTTTTTACAGATTTATCATCAATTAAATATTGTTTACATCATTAGTGTATAGGCTATTGTGGTAATTATTTATTTCCTAAAAAATAAAAATAAATTTCCATTATAAATACAAACATATTAGACTTAAAATTAGTATTTATAGTTTAATTTAAATTCTATATTATGTTATATTAAAAATTATATAGTTATTAAAATTTGATTAAGTTATATTTAACTTTTCATCAAATTAAATAAATTAAATGTTCTATTCTCATACAAGTGGCATAAAAAGGATACCATTTCGACCCAAGGATGTCTTCTGTCTAAAGAAACTATTAAAATGATATTATTACGTTTTTTATGGTAATTTTATAATATTATTTTAAACCGTAATTACATAATTAACCTTTTTACCATTAAAATTACAAAAGTTACAATTAAAATGGCCAAAAATTAAATAAATATATTTTCATAATTTGGACATACTTATTCATATATGGAATCCATTTTTAGAAATTAAAAACCTAGAAGCTGTATTAATTAATTTAAAATTAATATCAATGTCAAAATGCGAAAACATGTTTTTAAGATTTAATACATTGCAAAATATTGAAATATTTGTACATCTGAATTCAGTGTAAAATTATTTCCAATGAGTTACATTATATTAACTGATAAAAAATAATCTATTTGTACAATAAAACCTATAAACAATGAATTATTACCATTTAAATTGTTTTGATGAAAAATTTTGTTTTCAATTATAATTTAGTATAATTTTCCAATTCCCCAAAACTAGAACGTTAAAAGAAAAATATCAAAAATTCATCCAATGTAAATTTTTATATCATGATTCAGAAGATGAATTTGTTTTCATATAATAATTATTAATGTTTCAAAATTTTTATCTCAAAAGGGTTCTCTATTAAAAGGCTGTAAAATTACCCTTTTGAGAAATATATGGTTTTTATGCACAAAATACAGTTTATTTATATCCAATGACCAAAATATCTATTGGATTAGTATACAAAATTATCAAATATAAAAAATAAATATTTAATTAGTTTAATTAAATAATTTTAATTTACATAATTTATTAATACAAATATACAGATATTTATTTTACATTTAATTGGTTAATATTTTTTATAAGTAATTGGTTGCCAATTAATTCACCATACTATTTCATAAGTAATTTATATTTATTCTCGTTATCTTAACATCTAGGTAATATTTGTCATTTTTTTCAAATGGCATCTCACAATTCTTTTAAACTCATGATTTCTTGAAAAGAAATCTATTGAATAATTAAAATTATTTAATGAAATTATTTCATAAAAACATAATTGTTTTATAATGAACATGATCCATATTTGGTGGAAGTTCAAGATAATATGCCAATTCTCTTATACAATAAAAGATATCAATGGTTCCAATGTACTTGGTCTAAGATTCCATTTCTTTTCAAACCACATAATTCTCTTCTAATGTGATATTTAAAGGAATAATTTTTCTCCAACATCAAACTCCAAATCCCTTTGGCGGCTGTCTTTATAGCTCTTTTGCTGACTTCGATCAGATTTGATATTTTGTTGGATATCTTGAACCATCTATGGATTCTCTAGCACATGATTCTGTAAAGTAACTTTCAATCACCAACTTCATCAAAACAATTTGGAGTTCTAAATCGCATCCCATATAGAGATTTATATGTATCCATATGAAAACTTGAGTGGAAACTATCTTTCTTTTAACACAACCAAAGGAATATGATGATCCCATCTTCCATTAAATTTGATTGAGTAGGATCTCAACATCCTCAAGCTTCTAAAAAGCCCTTCCAGACTAGCCATTAAATTGGGGTTGATAGGATGTGATGAAATTCAATTCATGATGAAGACTTATCCCAAATTAAATGAAAACACTGTATCATGATTATATATGATTTAAAGTGTTACCCAATGAATCCTAACCACTTCATACACATATAACTTGGAAATTTTTTAAGGTGATAAAATTTACAAAAAATCATTGATGTGGAAAATCGTGATGAGTCATTCCACCACATCCTATATTGCATTATTTCCTTTGGATGTTTTCAAGTGACAAATGACAAAGTCTATAGGGAATTTATCCCTTTTCTATGTGGGTATAGGTAATGGTTGCATCATCCCCTTGGACTTCTAATTCTCAGATTTAACATAACGATATACAAAACACCTTGAGATATAATATAAAATATGCTTTTTCATATTTTTCCCACTATAATTGTTCTATAATATCATGATATATATTAGTACTTCTATGAGGGAAGGAGAAAGATATGCTACGTGCATTATCTTGAAGAACCTTCTTTATCCTTGGTAATGAAGGCATGAAAATCGTAGTTCCAAACTGAATTACATCATCATGGTCGACGTGGAACTCATGTATCTTCTATTCCTTTATGTATTTTACCTTATATCATAGCTCTAGATCACCGCTTTGTGCCTCTATGATCTTATCATGGATAAATGGATATTAAATCATATGGGAAATGTATAAGGTATTCACTACTGTTATGATTTATAAATCCATCCTTTTAATTTCATTAAATATACATTCTTTCTCAATCTATATCATCGATAGAGTACCGGGTTATTTTCTACTAAGATCATCACCTAATTTATTTTCCTTCTCATGATGATAGTGAATAGAGAAATAATAGTACTTTTTTAGCTCGAACCATCTCCTTTGATGCATTCTAAGTACCATTTGTGTGAATATATACTCAAGCCTCATGTGATCAGTATATTTGTCACACTTCTCACCATATAGGTTGTGATGGTTGAATTTTAAAGGCAAATATCATAGTTTCTAGATATAGATCATGTTCTAATTTGTTTTTCTCATGGGTATTTAACTTCCATAAGTCTAAGGCTATCAATATATCATTATGTGTTAGTAAACAACAATATAATTTCTTTAAAAAATATTTGTATATCAAAAAACCATCTCCAATTGTTGGTAGTGTGTGTATTGATTCAATGATAAACCTTGTTTTCAACTCTTTAAACCATTATTCACTTTCACTTGTCTAGAAAAAACATTACTCCCTTCCGAGACATCATGGTTATTGGCTCTGATAGTCTTCATATGTTCATCAAAAAGAATTAGAAATACCTAGATAGACCAAGGAAACTATGAATCTCTATTATACATGATGGTCTGGGCCACTCTTCAATTTCCTTTACTTTATAAGGGTCCATAGATATCCCTTTGTTGATGATAAAATTATCCAACAATGATACTTCCTCGTTCAAGAAATCACATTTACTAAACTTTTCATATTGTTTCTCCCTTTGCAATCTCATTAGAATAGTATTAAAATTCTCTATGTTTTTCTCCTTACTCTTATAGTGTTTCAGAATATCATCAATAAATACTAAAAAAACATTCTCTGGTAATATATAAAGACAATTTTCATTAAGTACATGAAATTTTTTGGAGCATTAGTGAGCCGAATGGAAATCAGTTAGAACTTATAGTGTTCGTACCCCATTCGAAAGGAATTCTAGGCAATATCTTTCTTTTTCAACTTTAATTAGTGATATCCTAACCAACGTTACACCTTAGTGAAGTACTAGGACCCACACAACTGATTGGAAAACTATTCTACCCATGGAAGTGGATACATATTCATTATCATGATTTTGTTGAGCTCATGATAATCAATGAAGAAGTGCATTGATCCATTCTTATTCATGATGTAGAGGTTTGTTTTCCCACATAGTGAAGCACTCGGGTGTATAAAACCCCTGTAAATATTCCCTTGTAACCACTTCATTAGTTATTGAAACTCAATATTGACTATTCGGTAAGGATTCTTTGATATAGGTAGAGACCCAAGAATAGGTTCAATTGAGAACTCAATCTCTCAGTCAGGAGGAAGACTAGTAAATTATTCAAGGAACAAATCAGTGTAGTCCTTCACAATGTGCCTGTCTTAGAGCATGATTCTATCTTTTGTCTTAATAATTTTTGCTATATATGTGCTTTTTCATAAGGAAAAGATATCCATATTTGAAAAAATGATTCTGAAAGAGATTCATCCTCCTCCTAATACTTTTATAGAATTGGAGGATTCCTCTCGATGCAAATATTAATCTCCCTTTCTCAATAATTGATGTTGTATTTATATAATGTCATATAATCCATTCCCAAAATAGCATCAAACCCTATTAAAGGATGTATGAAATAATTTTATGGGAAAATAATTTCTCAAACATTAATGAATGAGGATTTATATAAATTGGATGTAATAATCACCCAATTTTCTATTCTCATAGATAACTATACCTCCATATTTTGAGGGTGTGTTTCAATAGTTCTACTAAAATTGAAAGATATTTATTAATGCGTAGAACTAGAATCAAATATTACATTCACTATTATTGAATGAATAACTAGCATGCATATCACTACATCAATATCAGGATACACCATAGAAGTAGTGATATAATATGTCCTTCCATTCATCTTGGATGTTGTTTTTTATTGCCTATGACAACCCTCAGCTTAGGGAACTGGGTCCCATAATTCCCAAGTTCTTTTAAGTTCAATCACAAAACTATAGTATGATTTTTTTTCTAAACCTTCCTTTCTTCTTTAACATTAGTTATATTATTTAAATCATTTGATAAAAAATTATCTTTATAAATCTCTCTTCCACATTTAAGGAATCTCCTAGTTCCCCTTAGATATTTTCTTGGATGATTCTTCCCACACTTTTGACATGTTATATCATGGGTTCTATTTTAATCATGGGATTTATCATTTAATAATATCATATTAAACTCTATTTTACATTTTTTATCTTTTGGAAAATAGGACCACTGAGAGTCTCCAATAACCATATCAGCATTAAGTGCACATTAAATAATCTCCTCATGACTGTAAAAGCCTCAAAATTGTCAATGATTTGCGAAGACATATATTTAGTCCACTAAATAAGAAATCATATATTCATGAAGTGTTTCTAATAAACCATAAAAGTATTCTTCATTCCATGTATGTTTTTCCACATATTTCCTGATAGACACATCTTCCATTTCCTTTGGTCCAAGGAAATCCCTTTTAATATTATGATGGAGTGTTTAAGGAAAGTATCTATAATTAAATATTTTCCTGAATTCTTCTCATTACATGGAAACACTTTACTCCATATACTCTATGTTTTTTATCAGTTTCCACCACTGATCAAATTCCTCATCAAAAAAATAGTCTACTATCACAACATTCACTTTTTCTGAGAATTGTAGGACTTAGAATATTTTATCAATGGTGTTAATCCATTATTAATTGATGAGGGGATCATAAGATCCACTAACTATTAGAGGACTTTTTCATATAATGGATTCGAATACAACATACTATTTCTTTAGAGAAGGACGTTGTTCATTAAGATTCATGTTATTATTCATAACATGAGATGGTTGAGCAAGTACTATCCTGAATTTTTGAACTCTTGTTCCCATTAGATTTGGAATTTCAGAAGGGAAATAATCACATTTCCTATCAAATTTATTTCTAGCATGAGGTCTCCTATTTCTGACCATTAACAATGAAGTATGAAAAATTACAATTAGGGGGATCTAATAAACAGCTAATAAGATTAATAAAAGGAAACTTTTAACATATAAGGATGATCATGAAAATAATAATCATATCCTACCTTGTGATTCCCTAAGTTTCAATGTAGGTTATCCATTACCATAGTATTATCCCTAAGGTTGTTAATAATGATTTATAATCATAATCTCCACAAACAACTAGACCGTTCTCTGATACAATTATAGTGACCCTAACATCTACAAAATTTTATTACATGATTTTAATAACAACTAACCATAAAATAAAAACTAATGATCCTAAAAACTAGTGTATTTGAATGATTCGGTACATAATTAAAAAGTACGAAACCAAAATAAAAACCTATTTTATTTAATTTCCTGATTGAGAAATTAATAGCCTTGTACCTGTTACATCTTTATAGGATAACCAGGGGAATCTATGAATAAATAGATGTGCTAAAACCCCTAATAAGGGAATAATCATTGGAAAAAGGAATAAAAAATGGGTTAATTGGTATAATATGATGACATAAAAAGGCATGTAAGATGAATGAACATATGAAATATAACAGGTAGAACATGATATCATGTAATTATGGAATCATAGGAATGTTGAAAAATTATATAATTATATATATACATGAGTCAAGTCAAACTTCATAGAAAATATCACTTGGTCAATAAAGTCCCATAAAGGAATTAGGTTTAATCCTATTCCAACATGATTTCTCCTGAGACTAAACATTACCCAATTCATTATAGAGTTGTCTGGTACATCCATCATAATATGTTAATGAATATTTGATCCACATGAAGAATCAAAAATACGGGATAAACATAAGGGTTACCCATGGAATGGAATGAGTATAATAATCTTGTCATAAAGCATAACCAAGGGGTGTATCATAATAGTGTATAAGAAAGAATGTATTTAATCTTACATAGACATTTATAAGGGAATATAAGAATATATTATGTTAAAATATTTCTAAATGAGGTGAAAACATATAAAAATAGTGTCTGAGAAACATTAGAATTGATCCACTTCAGTACAGTTTAAGGGAAAATATAAAAGAGTATTTAAAGTGGACAAAAGAATAATTGTTTTTAGACAAATTAAAATTAAATAAGATTTAATTTCATGATTAAATGTGGTTTTTTTGAGATATTTTTTTCTCATAAACCATATTATGTAAGGTACTTGAAAATGGATAATAAATTGGGAAGTTCCCTTTAATCAGGTTTACTTATTGAGAGGAAGTGAGAAGGGATCCTTATCAAAAAAGTATTTTGGCATAAAATAATGATGAATTGATCTAGATACAAAATTTAGGAATATTTAAATTGAATTCTGAATAATTAAATAATAATAATAAAAACATATTTTGGGGTACAAAGATAGAAATCATAACCTAATTGAAATTTGGAGGATTAGAGATAATACCTTACCTTATGTATAATAATGTTATTCACTTGTACATAATGTCATGGACAATAAAATTATACTCATTAATAATTTAATTAATAACCTATTAAACCATTACTATATTTATTATAATTTTATTAATTTTATTTATTGAAATTTTGATGAGTTATATAGTTTAATTTTTTGGTTTTTGGGGGAATTCGTTTCATGGTTTCATTATCGGTCCGCTTGTGTATAATTATTGAAGTTATTTGTAAATTAGAAAAATTATATAGAAGTGGAATTATATTAAATTAATGAAATTAAAAATCAATAATTATTGTCTTATATAATTTGTACATCTAGTATAAGGATTATTTATTAGGTAAATTCTTTATGAAAAATTGATTAGTTTATTTTTTGGGTTTTTTTATCATCATGAACTATTTTTGTTTTATTATTTAATATATATATATATATATATATTAGTTTTATAACATGAAGATGGATATAATATGAATTTTTTGATCATTTTTAACCATAATAATTGTTTAATGATCCCCCTGGAAGGTGGAAATGGAAAACAGAAACTCATCACCCACAGAGGTGGTGAATCGACAGCTCACGAATGATGTTTTCAATTTTAGAATAAATGGAGAAGATAATGGATTTGATGATTGATATTGTATTGAAAAAAATAAAATTCATGAATATATATGATACTGGAGTTATCATGTAACCATGTAATGTGGGGAAAATCGTGATATAGAGTAAAGAATGAATTGAAAAGAGAAAGGTGGAGGGATTTTCCTTGAGGACCTCCATAAGGAACTTGTAAATTGCCTTCTAGCGAGACTAGAATGGTAAAAAAATGGAGAGGAATATTTGGGAGACGAATTGGGAATAATTTTAGAAAGCTACCAGGCTTTGGAGGTGTGAGGATAAAGGGGTGGTTGTAATTATCATTATCATTGCGACTTGGCTCTAATAATAAATGTTGGATCAAAATGTATATACATATTGAGAAATAAAAGAGGTGTGAATTGTATGTTTTAAAACATTCATTTTAAAACAAAAATGTTGACCTCACCTATTTTGAAAATCCCAATTATGTACTAATGATCTACATTTTAATTCTTTCAAATCAGTGATCAAGTTAATAATAATGTTTAAATAATCTCTGATTTATGTTAATCTCGATTATCCCTGTTTATACAAGCTTTGAAACAATTCTATGTCAATTAGATCTGGTTTGCATAAGATCCAGAGCTATCGATAGCCAGAGCTACCGATAGCCAGAGCTACCGATAGCCAGAGCTACCGATAGCCAGAGCTACCGATAGCCAGATCTATCAATAGAAAGAGCTACCGATAGCCAGAGCTACCGATAGCCAGAGCTACCGATAGCTAGAGCTACCGATAGCCAGAGCTACTGATAGCCAGAGCTACCGATAGACAGAGCTACGGATAGCCAGAGCTACCGCTAGACAGAGCTACTGATAGCCAGAGCTACCGATAGCCAGAGCTACCGATAGCCAGAGATACCGATAGCCAGAGCTACCGATAGACAGAGCTACCGATAGGAAGAGCTACCGATGCACACACAGAGCTACCGATGCACACAGAGAGCTACCGATGCACAGAGAGCTACCGATAAGAGCTATCGATAAGAGCCACCGATAAGAGTTTGAAGAGCTACCGATGGAAGATCCCTACACCAAGTCAACCGTACACGTCTACAAACAAACGGCTACCTATAATGAACTGCGGAGTCAAATCCTATATCCTCGACACTATTTGTTTATTATACTAATGGTTACATTTGTTACTTTTGAGGCATTTAATGTTATTAAATGATTTATGTTTCCATTTCAGGAAACCATACCAAGTACGATCATAATGTATAATCATTCCTTCTTCTCAGAGAAACAAAAAGTATATAAAGAGAACATCGTGTATGTATCAAAAAAATGTGAGAGAAAACTCGAAGAGACCAAGCACACAGAACACACTTGCGATCATGATCTAAGCGTGCCAAGATCAACTGGAGAACTTTCACTCATGAGACTACTACTACCAGCCTCCAGAACATAGAGCATACATCGAGCAATCTATTCTAAAGAAGAACCACACAAAACTCATCATTCTTTGAGCTGATAAGAAAGCTGAACCTGGAAGTCAAGGAAGCAGATGGTACTTTGTTTTCCAGTCAAAAACCAGAAGAAGACTCAGAACGAATTCTAATCAACAAAAGGAGTCAAGAGCTGCACGAAGAACACTAGATCCATTTCTAATCTCTAAATCTTTATCTCTTTGATTTACTTTTTACATTACGAGTAGTGTGTGTTATCTGTTGTATTTTACACACACATTGTCTCTTGAACCTTAACTGGAGGATCTGTAAATCCTCACTCACTATCTTTTCATTCTTTTTCCAACTGTGGATAGTGGTAGAGGTTGTGTGTGACCTGGACAGCTGGTTTCTGTTGTTTGGTTTCCCACGGATAACAGTGGTAGAGGTCTTGGACCTGGACAGATGTAAACTGTTGAACCCCGATCCAGGGTGTGGATCATCCTTATATAAACTTTTGAGAGGACTAAGTCTTGACTTGAGACTGAACCTCTTGGTTAACTCCTCTGTGTTTTTAGTTAAAGTTTATATACATACAATACATATCTATTTCATATTCTGCTGCTATTACTTTGAAATATAATTTATTTTCAAGGCTACTTTGACAGTTAAACTTGCAAGTGTTTATATTTATTGTAAACCAGTAAGTTAGTTTCAAAAGTTTAATTAATCATAAGATTAAGTTAACTGAGAACCAATCAATCTTTGAGAAACTAATTGAACCTTTATAATCTGTATAAATTCACTACAGTTTAATCTGTTTTTGAAATTGGGGGACTTTAATAGAAATTGTTTTTAGCAGAAATTTTAATTGGAACTCAATTCACCCCCCTCTTGAGTGTCCTCTCCGACCAACATTTGGTATCAGTGGTTGGAAAATATTTTCTAACGTACTTTGTTTTTCAACTTTTAATTTAGTTGTATTTTAAAGTTCTTAAAATTTCTGTTATTTCTAAATTTTGATCTCTTTAAAATTATTGTTGTGATATCATGGATAATAGACTAGAGGGTGATGCTACTAACCGGCCACCTTTCTTTAATGGAAATAACTATGCTCAGTGGAAACTTAAAATGAAAATTCATCTAGAAAGCATGAGTTTTGATATTTGGACTGCTATTGAATCTGAATACAAAATTCCCACTACTGATAGATCTACTTGGGATGAACCTACAAAGACTGCTTACAATAATAATTTTAAAGCTATGAATGCTCTGTACTGTGCTCTAGGAGATGAAGAATTCAACAGAATTTCTGAATGCAAAACTGCTTTTGAAATTTTGGATACCATGGATATTTCTCACGAAGGAACAACCAATGTCAAAGAAATGAGATTAAACACTTATACTATTAAATAAGATAATTTCAAAATGAAGCCTGATGAACCTATTTCTGACATGTATCTCAGGTTCAATGAGATAGTGAACACAATGAGCTCACTCAAAAATATTATTCCTGCAAAAGAACAAATTATGAGAATACTGAGATGTTTTCCAGATAGATGGAGAGGTACATCCGTTTCAATTAGAGAATCCTGTGACATTGGAACACTACCTGTCAAGGAGTTAATTGGTAAGCTGATGATGTTTGAAGAAGAGCTTAAAGTAAATAAAGAAGAAGATGAGGAACCCAAAAGAAAATCTGTAGCGTTTAAAACTACTGCCTTTAAGAGTAAAGACAAGGATAAACTACAAATGGAGACTGAGAGTTCAATGAGTGAAAATTCAGAATCTGACAGTGATGCCGAGATGGATCAAATAGCCATGAGATTCAAAAAGTTTTATAGGAAAAAGAAATTCATTAGGAAACCAAATTACAAAGGAAAGTATGATCAACAAGGCAAATGGAAAAAGTATTGGAAGAAGGCTGACAGAACTGATGAAGTTGTCTGCTATGAATGCAAGCAAAAAGGACATATCAAAGAAGACTATCCAAAGTTAAAATTCATAAAGAAATATGATTACAAAGATAATAAGTACAAGAAAGCCATGAAGGCTACCTGGAGTGCTTCAGAAGACAGCACTAGTGAAGCCGAATCTTCGGACTCTGAAAGGAATCAAGCCAACATGTGTTTCATGACAAATAATTCTGTGGTAACATCTGACACTCCGGTTTTAAATTCATATTATTCTGGAGATGATTCTGATTCAGAAAACATGTCAAAATATGAACTATTTGAGTACTGTGATATGTTGGAAGAAACTTGTGATGAGCTTAAATACAAATACAAAGGTTTAAAGAAACAGTATGCTTTAAGTGTTAAGCATAAATCTGATCTAGATATAGAAAAAGAAAAGAATGCTCAACTACTAAAGGAAAATATAGAACTAAAACTGTCAAATGATCAACTTATAAAGGATTTAGAAAAATTCACAAATGGAAAGGATTCTTTAACTCAAATGCTAGGAAAGAATGTTGCACCCAGATATTCTACTGGTTTAGGATACCAACCAGGACAGAGACAGTTCACCAGAACCCGATTTATTCCTAAGTCTAAAAAAAATATTGCTAGTTTTGGAAATTCATATGCTTCAATAGGATATTCATATGGTTATAGACCAAATAAAGTCTATCTTTCAAAATCTGCTACTTCTGTTAATTTTATAAAACCAATAAAACAAATCTAGGTACCTAAGGCCCTGATTGCTAACCTATCTAGACCCAAGAAAATCTGGGTACCAAAGTCATTTCCTGTTTAAATCTGTCTTATAGGAGACCTTCTTGAAGAGCTGTCACAAAAAGATATGGTATTTAGACAGTGGGTGCTCAAGACACATGACTGGAGATTATTCTTGCTTCAAGATCTTAATAAATGTTGATGGAGGTCAAGTCACCTTTGGTGACAACTCTAAAGGAAAAATCATCGGCCTAGGCCAGATTGGTAACACTGACTCAGTATTAATTTCTAAAGTTTTATTCGTTGGTGGACTTAAATATAACCTGCTTAGTATATTTCAATTATGTGATGATGGTTTCAATGTCAAGTTTGAAAATGATTTGTGTGATGTTTTTAACTCCAAAATTCTTTAGTATTTTCTGCTCTAAGGAATTAAAATGTTTATGCTGTTGATTTAAATTCATTAGCCAAACAAAATATTTCTTGTTTGAATGATTTTCATAAAGAATCATGGCTATGGAACAGAAGATTAGGACACTGCAACATTCACTCACTCAGAAAACTGGCTAGGAAAAACATAGTTAGAGACTTACCTAAGTTAGAATTCACAAATGACAAAGTGTGTAATCCCTGTCAAAATGGAAACCAACACAAAGTTTCTTTTAAATCAAAGAAAGAAGTGTCAACTTCTTAACCACTTGAGTTGGTTCACATGGATTTGGTTGGACCATCAAGAGTTTCCAGTTTAAATGGGAAGCATTATGTCTATGTCCTTGTAGATGACTTTTTTAGATATACTTGGGTATACTTTCTAGCTCACAAAAGTGAAGCTTTCCCTTACTTTGTTAAATATTCCAAGTCTGTAGAGAACCTTAGTGGACTTAAGATTAAAACCCTAAGAAGTGATCATGGTCGTGAGTTCGAAAATCAGGAGTTTGAATCTTACTGCTCACACAATGGCTATAGTCACAATTTCTCTGCCCCTAGGACACCCCAACAAAATGGATGTAGTAGAAAGGAGAAATTGAACCCTTCAAGAAATAGCTAGAACCATGCTCAATGAATATGAAATGCCTATTTACTTTTGGGTTGAAGCTGTTAATACAGCTTGTTATGTTATCAATAAAGACTTGATCAGACCTGTTCTTAAGAGGACTCCCTATGAGTTGTGGAACCATAGGAAACCTAAGGTTAACTACTTCAGAGTTTTTGGCTACAAAGTCTTTATTCTCAATATCAAAGACAATCTTGACAAATTTGCATCCAAGAGTGATGATGGAATTTTTCTGGGCTACTCTGTTTCAAGTAAAGCTTATAGAGTTTTCAATAAGAGAACCAAATGTGTGGAAGAATCTGTTCACATCAAATTCAATGAAACTGATCCACATGAGCCTAAAACCTCTCTTGAGAATCTTGAAGAATATTTGTCTATTCTGGACCTTAATGATAAATCTAAAGAACCTATTATAAAAAAATCCAGTTCGGGACAATCTCCAGAATCTGCTTCTACTGAACCCGAACCTATAGATGAACCTGAAGTCTCTAGTCCAACCATTACTAAATCGACTAAGATTCTAATGAATCATCCTTTAGACGCTATTGTTGGTAATCTTGATAGAGGAACACAAACTAGAGCTTCTCTAAGGAACCAGGTTGAAGATCAAGCTTTTCTGTCACAACTAGAACCCAAAAATATCAATGATGCTATCAATGATGAATTCTGGGTAATAGCCATGCAAGAAGAGTTAAATCAATTTGAAAGAAACAAAGTCTGGGAATTAGTTGACAGACCCAATGACACCTTGACAATAGGCACAAAATGGGTTTTTAGAAATAAAGTCGAAGAATCAAGAAACATAGTTAGAAACAAAGATAGATTAGTTGCACAGGGATATAGTCAAGAAGAGGGTATAGACTATGGAGAAACCTTTGCACCTGTAGCTCGACTGGATGCTATTAGGATCCTACTTGCATATGCATCACATCTGAATTTCAAGTTATATCAAATGGATGTCAAAAGTGCATTTCTAAATGGTTTTATAATTGAAGATGTTTTTGTTGAACAACCACCTGGATTTACAAACCCTCATTTTCCAAATCAAGTTTTTAAACTTTCTAAAGCTTTATATGGCTTAAAACAAGCTCCAAGAGCTTGGTATGATAGACTCAGAAATTTTCTTATTTCAAGGGGTTTTACTAAAGGGATTGCTGATCTAACACTTTTTATTAAAATAATTTCTAATGATGTTTGAGTTGTACAAATCTATGTTGATGATATTATATTTGGATCTTCTAAACACTCTTTATGTACTGATTTTTCGAAAAGCATGCAAAATGAATTTGAAATGAGCTTAATGGGAGAGCTTAAGTATTTTCTTGGTTTTCAAATTTCTCAAACTAGAGATGGAATTATTCTAAATCAAAGTAAATATACAAAAGATCTTTTAAAACGTTTTGGATTGGATAACATTAAGGAAAATGATACACCTATGAGTACTACCTGTAAGATGGATACAGATGAAGCTGGGAAACTAGTGGATCAAAACAATTACAGAGGTATGATTGGGAGCTTACTTTATCTTACTGCTAGTCGACCAGACATTATGTTCAGTGTATGTATGTGCGCTAGATTTCAAGCTAATCCTAAAGAATCACATTTACTGGCTGTTAAAAAGATTTTTAAATATCTTAAGCATACTGTAAATTTAGGTTTGTTTTATCCAAAAGGACAATCATTTGACCTAACTAGCTATTCAGATGCTGACTTTGCTGGATGTAAGTTAGAAAGGAAGAGCACATCTGGAACATGTCATTTACTTGGGAAATCCCTAGTGTCATGCTGTAGTAAGAAACAGAACTCAGTTGCATTGTCTACTGCCGAAGCAGAGTATATAGCTGCTGGTAGTTGCTGTGCACAAATTCTGTGGATGAAACACACTTTATTGGACTATGGATTTGAGTTTAAACATGTTTCAATTAACTGTGTCAACACTAGTGCAATAAACATATCTAAGAACCCTGTATCTCACTCTAGAACCAAACACATAGGTGTAAGACATCATTTTCTGAGAGATCATTATCAAAAAGGTGATATTACTCTTGAATTTATTGGCACTGAACATCAATTGGCCGATATTTTCAATAAACCTTTAAGTTCTGATAGGTTAAGTTACATTAGGCACGAGCTGGGGATGTTAAATTCTCACCGATGTTTAATTCTCACCGATGCTGAAATTCTCACCGATGTTGAAATTCTCGCAGATGTTGAAATTCTCACCGATGATGAATTCTCACCGATGTCGAAATTCTCACCGATGTTGAATTCTCACCGATGCTGAAATTCTCACCAATGTTAAATTCTCACCGATGTTGAATTCTCACCAATGCTGAAATTCTCACCGATGATAAAATCTCACCGATGTTAAATTCTCACCGATGCTGAAATTCTCACCGATGTTAAATTCTCACCGATGTTAAATTCTCACCGATGTTGAAATTCTCACCGATGTTGAATTCTCACCGATGCTGAAATTCTCACCGATGTTAAATTCTCACCGATGGTGAAATTCTCACCGATTCTGAAATTCTCACCGATGATCAATTCTCACCGACGCAATGTTTTAAAACTTCTGTCTGTCTCCAAGAATATGAATCGTTTTATTTTTATGTTATTTTACTTTATTCATTTATTTATGATTCCTACGTGATAAAACTAAGCCTAAGCTGCTTCTCACTCCACCGGACCCAAAACATTTCACCTTTGAATCTTAGATCCCTAATCGACTGAGAACCCTAAATCCGCGATGGCAAAAACCAAGATTGCTACCAGCCGAGATGACAGTGTAGAGCCTAACACAAAGAAGCAGAAAGTTCAGCAATAATCTAGTGGAAGTAATGTCAGAACTAGGTCGGGAAAGTGACCAGTAAACCCTCATTTGTAGAATAGAGATATTGTGATTGAAAAGGAGCTATGCGTAGATTGGCTGCTACCAAGCAAGTCGTTGGTGCTTGAAATTCTGGAAGATCAGATATGGGTAGATTGTTTTTCAAATAACAATGGTCCCTACTACCCGAAGTTAGTGAAACAGTTCTACGAATTCGTAAGCTTCGAGAAGTCTGAGAATGAGAATCATGTAAGTTCTTTTTTAAATGGTAATGAAATGTCGTTTTATTCAGTAGAGTGGGTAGAATGTTTAAAAGTCCCACATGAAGGTGTATCCGGGTATGTCTCAAGAGAAATTCCACCTACCAGTAACATCATTGACTATGAGACCGCTTTAAAAGAAATAATGGGTAATTGATGTCAAAGGAAAGTGGTTGCTACTGAATTGGATGGAGAGAACAGACTGCTTTTCAAATTTATTCAACATGTTTTGATACCGAGGAGAGGAGATTTTTCTAATCTGAGATATCAAGATATTTATCTTCTACATCTGTTAATACATGGTGTGAAAGTTATTCTGTGCAGACTACTGTTGAGTCAAATGGAAGACATGATTAGGCCAAAATCAATGACTAATGCTTTATTCATTTCCAAAATGATCTCTGTGATGATAAAAGTGAAAGGGATAGCTGAGTCTCAGGATGAGACAGTTGTAGTTAAGAATAACTTATGTATCACTACTACAGTTTGTAAGTACATGAAAATCAACTAGAACCCATGGAAAAGAGAATGGGTCAGTGATGACTAGAAGGTGTATGATAAATTTAATCCTGTGGATTATCCTTCAAGGCCAAAGGATAAAAGAGATCCAGGTTTAGGACCTGATGAAGAGGAACCCGAGTACAGTGATGAGTCAGAAGAAGAAGAAGAGGAAGAAACTCCTATGGATATTGGAGGAGATCCAGACCTGCCCCCAAGTCCTGTTACTGAGTTTGTATACTATAGAAAAGGAAAAGTAGAGGAATTGTTGTCTATTCATGAGGAAGACCAGCCATTTCCTCAGCAAGAAGGATAAAAGGAGAACGTATCTGAATCATCTGATTCTACTAGGTTGAGTCTGAGTCCATTGATTGGAAACTCAGTTGTGCCTACTGCAGAAGTAGAAAAAGAAAAAGAAGAAGCGGTACCTTTTCCAGAAAATCTCCTTACTACTGCTGAGATGGAAGTTGTTATGGAAGATTCTGATGAAGAAAGACCAGCAGATAATGTTGTTGTTGTACATAAGAATGCAACCATTGAGGTGGAGCATCATTCCAATCTTGGAAATGTTACAGTGGCTGTTGAGATTGAAGACTGGGTAGAAGACCCAGGTATTATAATCTGTGGTTTGGATTATCCTGATTCAGATAATGAAGTATCCTTGAATAAACCAAAGATCAGCTATGACATCAATTCTGAGTTATTACCTGATGATGTGGTCCGAGTACATGATTTAGATGTGCTGAAAGAAAATCTCGAAGTCGGTTTTGTAGAAGAAGTAAAGACAATGGAATCTTTTTTAGTTTCCTCAATTCAATCCGTCATGAATGATTCAGTAGTCAGTTTAGCTTCTACAAGAATATCTACTACAGTTGCTCCTACTGATTTTGTTACAAAGTCTGATCTCGAATCCCTGAAGCATGAGCTAAAAGAATCCTTCAGTGCCTCAGTTGCTGAGATGAAGCACTGTTTCCGTGAAGAAATGAAGTTGTTAGAACAATCTCTTGAGCTTTCTCTTGGTTTCAATATGTCAACTTTTATGGTGAGCTAATGGAAGCAGTCAAAGAGTGCCAGACCCAATCTTCTAGAATAGAAGCAGATCTTGAAGCCTTAAATAAGTCTGTTACTACTTTAGATTCTTACATGAGCTCAAAGCCTCAAGCTGATAAGGATTTAGCCTATGTGAAAAGTGTTGTAAGCCAAATGGTCTCAGTATTTGAAGATTTCAAATCTTCTATAAAGGATCATGTTAAAAATTAGGACTCTCAACTGCAAACTCTAATTAGGGGCTTGACCAAAAGTTTCAAAGAAACTGTATCTTTCTCAGTTGGTCCTCTAGCCTCAAAACCTGCATTTGATTTGAATCAATTACGAGCTATGATGAAGGAGGAGCTTGGTTCTATTTTAACTAGTGGCTCTGTGGACTCATCATATCTATGCTGATTAGTGCTCTCAACAAGATATTCAGTCAGGGAAATAGTTACAATCATCCACAACCATGTGAAAGAGGCCTCTGCCTCTCAGGAGGAAATCAAGAACAAGGTGGATTATTATTTCCAAAGGATTTTTACCAAGAAACAACTCAACCATCATTTCAAGCTGATGTTGGAAAACATGAAGTTACCCCTATAACTCAAGCCTTTCGAGAACAAGTGAGCAAGCTTAGGCAGCTGACACCTGCCTTAGAAAAATTCATGGAGAACAAAGATGATTTTCTATATGCTATGGAAAGAGGAGGAGGAATAATTATGGATTTCAGAAATCTGTTGCTGCCCTTTTTACATGTTGATGCCAGACCAGTTATTGTCCCTCCTACCTTGCCTGCCTCTGCCTCTACTGTGTCTCCCGTCCAGATGACTCCTGCTCAGGCCATTAGAAGCCTCACACCCATGATCACTCAACAAACTTCCCCATACAGGCCATGCACTGTATCAGTGGCTCAGCCTCCTGTGATCATTTCTGGAATTCCGAAGCCCTCACTCACATCCTCCCCACCTGCCTCCTCTTCTAATCCAAAAGGCAAATCTCATGTTTAAGATCCGGATTGCTAAAGTGGCCAGGCTGTTTGATAGGAATTTTTTTTTTCTTTTCTATTCTGTTTATGTAAGTTTTGTCTGGTCTAATACACATGCTTCTCTTTACACTCTCTCTATTTATCAGTTTTCTATGTATTTTTTCCCACTTTTTGATTATCACAAAGGGTGAGAAAAATATAAAGAAAGAGAAATAAAGGGGGAGACATATGCTATAAAGAGGAGGAGAAATATCAAAGGGGAGAAATTTGAGCCTTTGATACTATTCTTACATTTCCTTCTTTGGTACCAATTCTTTCAAAACATATCTCTGATCCTATTGTATTTAATACTAACTATGATAATTTTTGCTCTATCTCATTCTATTACTATTTCCTCTATTTCCTCTGATACTGCTTTCTTTGAGAAATTCCAATATAAATGTTTTATTCTCTTATACTATATTCTCACTATTCATGGTCATATCATAAGTTGTGATTATCTAAAAGGGGGAGATTGTTGACCTCACCTGTTTTGATAATCCCAATTATATACTAATGATCTACATGTTAATTCATTCAAATTAGTGATCAAGTAAATAATAATGTTTAAATAATCTCTGATTTATGTTAATCTCGATTATCCCTGTTTATACGAGCTTTGAAACAATTCTAAGTCAATTAGATGTGGTTTGCATAAGAGCCAGACCTACCGATAGCCAGAGCTACCAAGAGCGAGAGCTACCGATAGCCAGAGCTACCGATAGCCAGAGCTACCGCTAGCCAGAGCTACCGATAGAGAGAGCTACTGAGAGCCAGAGCTACCGATAGCCATAGCTACCGATATCCAGAGCTACCGATAGCCAGAGCTACCGACAGCCAGAGCTACCGATAGCCAGAGCTACCGATAGACAGAGCTACTGATAGCCAGAGCTACCGATAGTCAGAGCTACCGATAGCCAGAGCTACCGATAGCCAGAGCTACCGATAGACAGATCTACCGATAGCCAAAGCTACCGATGCACACACAGAGCTATCGATGCACACAGAGAGCTACCGATGCACAGATAGCTACCGATAACAGCTACTGATAAGAGCCACCGATAAGAGATTGAAGAGCTACCAATGGAAGATCCCTACACTGAGTCAACCGTACTTGTCTACAAACAAACTTCTACCTATAATGAATTGCGGAGTCAAATCCTATATCCTCGACACTATTTGTTTATTATACTAATGGTTACATTTGTTACTTTTGATGCATTTAATGTTATTAAATGATTTATGTTACCATTTCAGGAAACTGTACCAAGTACTATCATAAAGTATAATCATTCATTCTTCTCAGAAAAAAAGGATATAAAGAGGACATCGTGTATGTATCAAAAAAATGTGAGAGAAAACTCGAAGAGACCAAGCACAAAGAACACACTTGCGATCAAGCTCTAAGCGTGCCAAGATCAACTGGAGAACTTGAACTCACGAGAATACTACTACCAGCCTCCAGAATATAGAGCATACATCGAGAAATATATGCTAAAGAAAAACCACACAAAACTCATCATTCTTTGAGCCAATAAGCAAGCTGAACCTGGAAGTCAAGGAAGCAGATGGTACTCTGTTTTCCAGACAAAAACCAGAAGAAGACTCAGAACGAATTCTAATCAACAAAAGGAGTCAAGAGATGCACGAAGATCACTAGAGCCATTTCTAATTTCTAAGTCTTTATCTCTGTGATTTACTTTTAACATTATGAGCAGTGTGTGTTATCTTTTGTATTTTACACACACATTGTCTCCTGAACCTTAACTGGAGGATTTGTAAATCCTCACTCACTATCTTTTCATTCTTTTTCCCACTGTGGATAGTGGTAGAGGTTGTGTGTGACCTGGACAGCTGGTTGATACTGTTTTGTTTCCCATGGATAACAGTGTTAGAGGTCTTGGACCTGGACAGTTGTAAACTGTTGAACCCCGATCCAGGGTGTGGATCAACCTTATATAAACTTTTGAGAGGGCTAAGTCTTGACTTGAGACTGAACCTCTTGGTTAACTCCTCTGTGTTTTTAGTTAAAGTTTATATCCATACAATACATATCTATTTCATATTCCGCTACTATTACTTTGAAATATAATTTATTTTCAAGGCTACTTTGATAGTTAAACTCGCAAGTGTTTATATTTATTGTAAACCAGTAAGTTAGTTTCAAAAGATAAATTAATCATAAGATTAAGTTAAATGAGAACCAATCAATCTTTGAGAAACTAATTGAACCTTTATAATCTGTATAAATTCACTACAGTTTAATCTGTTTTTTGAAATTGGAGGATTTTAATAGAAATTGTATTTAGCAGAATTTTTAATTGGAACTCAATTCACCCCCCTCTTGAGTGTCCACTCCGACCAACAAAAAATAATTTCGTTTAATATTATTCGAACTAAGGGAATTCAAAAAACCTCTTATTTATAAAAAAGAATGGTCCCTTGGGTATGATTAAAAATTTATCATTATCAGGGTTACTATGATATGTATTCTATAGGTTGTATCTAATCATATTAATAGTATGTAAGGTACATATCACAATCATTTAGGTTTTGATAATTAGAGTAAACTAAAATAATTATTGTGTGATAATGTGTATAGAGACTTCGTAAGTAATTGAAATGATCGTAATAACCAAAATCATAATTAAAAAGTAATACAAAATATCATAATCAGATTAATTATGATAAAAAGAATATAGAATAGGAAAATAAAAATATAAAATAATTCAATTTCTATTACAATAGAAACTAATAATAAATAAAAGATAATGACTATAGAACTTTTAACCCAATGATAAGGGTATCGAATAACCTCGGATAACAGGCCCTTGATTTATACTTTCAATATTGAATGCCTTGCATGCACATGGGTAAGCCCTTGATATGATTATCAGCTTTGATGTATCTACCTATCCCTAGAATCCGACAATGAAGAAGGTGGTCGACACCTTTTTCATCTTAGCCTTATAATCACTTGATCTACAAAATATTGGCACAACTTTCTTCATATCTAGTGAATTTGTCCATCATATTCACAATGATCAGCATCGCACAAAGAAAAGAAAAACTCTTTAGAGTTACAAGTATCTGGAATATGTAGTTCATGAATTGTTGACATCAAAATTTTCACATGAAATATATTTTTCAGATCTCTCATTCAGTGTCATGAAAATCCAGTAGCATCGAACATGTTCAAATGACTTGGAATTTATAGGCATTCACCCTAATAGTCATCTTGATCTCCAACGGTCATATTTTCTCCTGAAATCATAGAGTGAATTGGAAACCTATCACTCTATAGGTCATATTAAAACTTAAATCACATCATCTTATTGATTAGAATATAAAAGACTAAATTATTTTGATTTGATCGGAAATAATTCCTTATGATATAATTTTTTGGGTATGATTAAAAAGAGTTGGAATGAGTCTGATGATTTCAGATATGAGAGTTAGTACGATTTATATTTTTTTTCCACCAAATCATTTTATATTGTTTTTATAAACCAATTTCACTACTATAGTGGGAACCACACATAGTTAAAAAATAAAACAGTTCAGATTAAAAAACATCTCATAATCAGTGGAATTCAAATTTCGAAATTCAAAATCATCAAAACCATCAAAATCCCATAAAACCCCAAAGCCACCCAAACCACTACACCATGTATGGTCAACATTCCATTCATCATCAGAATCCCATTGCCACCATCCATTTCAACCCACAAACACAACATCACCATGAATGAACTTCAACACAGATGTCGTCGCCTAAGAATATCAAGGAAACCACGAGACAAGGAAAGTGAACACAAGAATAAAATCTTAAATAACCATTAAAATCAGCCTCCTAAAACAACCACACATATGAGACCATTGTCACCAGACCCAAGCCAGAAAACTACCAGAAAACACCCATTGGGGTTCACCCATACCCTCCAACAATCTGAGACGAATTCCCGAAATTCCTCAGGGAAGAACACATTCTACAAAACGGGGCCTTTGAAGAAGTTAAATAAAGGAACAACAAAGTACTTATTATCACTGCTTCACCTTCTCCACTTACATACTCAGCACAATACAGAATCACCCTAAATAAGTAATGTTGCAATCCATAATCTCATATCTTGTAACCGCCTTCAGGACTACACAAGATGATTGAATCCTCACAAAACACCAATAGAAAATGCATAAATGAGAAAACAACCTTCACCACATCAGTAGGAATTCCAACATTGGACAATCAATGTGCTACGATGGGATTCCTTAACCAATTTGAATGATATAGAATTAAATAAGGCCATAAAATGATTATATTATTCGATATGGTTGATCCTATTGAGTTTCGTGACACTGCCATAAGAAGAGAAACAACATGTCATAGGTTCACCATGTAGAAGCAATGGGGAGATAAACCATATCTGATCTAAAATAGAGTAGAGAAAGGTGGTGGTGGAAGGAAACCCTAACACAGATCCCCTTTTGTGCTCATTCAATGGTGGCTCTCTTAATATAAAACGTTATATATAATAAGTATGATTTATATCATCATGAAATTATTGTTAGTATGAAAGACTATATAGTGTGTACAATGTAAATTATTTCTAGTCTGTATTATATAAATCATATATGGGCTTGTTATGACAATCATGGAATGAGGATTAATGTAATTCCTATTATTATGATTTTCATCATAAACACTTAGGAAAATCATAATGATAACATATGAATTTATTTTTGGATAAAATGTATGATAAAATTATTTTGAGATAAAAGAGTTTCTAATTGAGTGTTTTAATAAAAAGTTTGTGATTTCCACCAAAATGTAATAGAAAAATAAAAAAGAGACTTTTGACGTAACAATCTCCTAGTTTTTGGAAAGCACAAACCAAAATACTTAAATATAAAATTACTTAGTAAAATTTAAGTCCAAAAATAGTTTAATGGAATTTTTGTATTAAGAAGTAATATATTATAATTATCTCCACCTATGTTTTAAAACACCTCTAAATATGATATTAAATACTACTAACTATCCCTTATGATAATATAATCCTCAAGGATATTATTCTCATTATTTTAAAAAATTTACTCCCCCTTAATAATGAATTATCCCACTGTATATATCATTCTCCTCTTTTTTGAAAATTTCTCTCCATGTCTAAAGAATTATCCCCCTTGGTGATTTAAAAAAATAAATTGGGAATGTCTTTTAATACCTTAAAAAAGAATTAGGAAAAACTATATGAATTAATGAATAATTTTACCATCATAGTTAAATGAATGAATATCCATCAAAAAGACTTGGAAGAAATGAAATCAAAATATATGTAGATGAAAACAAACATAAGTTGAAGTTTTCTAAATAAATACAACAAGAGTTAAAATTTTCATTTCTTTTCCTTATCCTTCTCCTTTTTAAGAGATATAATCCATCTTTCTTCATCTTCTTGAATTACTTTCTCTCATCCACATGGTTTTAAAAATATTTCTACTGAGTTTTGAACACCTCTTCCTATTCTAAAACTAATTGTTCCTAGTTACCATTCAATTCATCTTGATATAGTAGTTTATCTTTATGAATAAAATTCATGTCTTATTGATCCTATATCTTTTTCTCCTCGTCTTTAATTGAATTTTATTTCACTTAGACTTTTCCTTCATAAGAAAAATTATTTTTCAAATCAATTATCTCATCCTTATAAAACTTCATCTTTGAAACTTTTGATTAAATGAAATTACAATTATTATTTATTTTCATTAATTATTCAGACTGGGTTACATATGTGATTTTGAATCCTTTCACTTTTTGAGAAGTATCAAATGCCAAATGGTTGACAGAAAAAAGGACCTCATTCAAAACCCTTCTAAAATCGTCAATTGAATCTTCATAGACCTTAATACTTTCATCAGAATTATGAGACCATTTATCCACATTTTTGCAAGAATTTATTTTTTATTTAAAACATTATTTAAATACATTAAAATAAACTTCTATAATTATTAGTCATTGTCTAAGACTTTTGATTTAATTGGATATTTTGTTTTCGTTTTCTGAAAAAAAAATCAATCTTCAATTTAAGCAATAAGAAATCTGTGATTTTCCTCTGAATTCTATTTATATGTTGAATAGTATTCTAACTTATCTTTAATGATATTTTATTATCAAAGTTAATATCTTCATCATAATTAGGAATCTCACCAGAATAAATTTTCACAAAATCATCTTCCAAATCTTATTTACGATCTGATTGGTCCTTGTCTCTTCCTCTTTTTCTGAAATGTGAATGGAATTATTGGCTTGGATTCCCTATGTATCATTAGTTGTGGAATATAATCATAAGGATGGTAATTTTCATGATTTATTCTATGAATATATTTTATATAATATTTAAGAATTATATTTTTCATCCTAGCTAGAATCTTTTTCATTACCATCTTCTTTATTTTCTCCTTATTCTTTTTCCTCTATTTCTTTTTCCTCTCTATCTTCCTCTTCATTTATATATTCTTATTCACTGAGATAATGAACAATCTCTCTAATTTCACTAAATTCTCTTGAGTCAATAAGGTTTTCCTTATGACTTTTCCATTCCTTCTTGTTTTGAAAATCACAAACACCTTATCTTACGGAAAATTGCTTTCTTAAGGAAAATCGCTTTTATAAGGAAAATTGCTTTTATAAGGAAAAATGCTTTTATAAGAAAAATTATCCTTATCATATTTTCATTCATATTTTTTCTTAAGAATGAGTTTCAGAATCATTTTTTCGGAATGATTAAAGCTTTGATATAAAGCATTCTGTTTTAGGATTCAGATTCTGGACAAGAACTATAAGGAAGTTTCATTCCGAATTCCGGATATGAACTCTAACTAAGTTCCATTCCAGATTCAGGATATGAATTCTGGAGAAGAATTCTCATTACGAATTCTAATGAAGAAATCCCATTCCGAATTCTCATTACGAATTCTGAAGAAGAATTCTCATTACGAATTCTAATGAAGAAATCCCATTCCGAATTCTCATTACAAATTCTGTAGAAGAATTCTCATTACGAATTCTAATAAAGAATTCTCATTACGAATTCTAATGATGAAATCTCATTATGAATTCTAATGATGAAATCTCATTACGAATCTTGATGACGAATTCTCATTACGAATTCAGATGACGAATTCCCATTCCTAATTCTCATTCCGAATTCTCATTCCGAATTCACCTATTAAAACAGAATCTGATTATCATTGTTTTATACACTCTAAATTTGTTCACTCCGAATCTTCACTCCGAAGTTTCTATTCCGAACTTTTATGTTAGAGTTTAAAACGATGTCGTACATTCTGTTACACTTGTTTTATTATAAAACGATGTCGTCAATTTTGTTATAAACTAACCGTTGTCTAAGTGACACGTGTACAAGTCCCTCCAAACTTTAAGGAAAATATGACCGTTGGAGAAGGAGCCGACCATACCTATAAATAGGAGCTCATTTGAAAAAGCTCACAACGGATGGATGAACATTTTGGACTTTGTGCATACATGCTGTTGAAGTGATTTATAGAGAGAGAGTCTCTTATTAACTCTCAAAGCTTCGTGCGACTCCGAATATTCGTGATTACATTCGAGGGCTTCCGGGGATAGGAAGACAGAGGTGCCGACTACCTTAAAGATCGAGGGCTTTCTTGCTGAGAAAGACAGAGGTGCCGACTACCTTAAAGATCGAGGGCTTTCTTGCTGAGAAAGACAGAGGTGCCGACTACCTTAAAGATCGAGGGCTTTTTTGCTGAGAAAGACAGAGGTGCCGACTACCTTGAAGATCAAGGGCTTTCTTGCTGAGAAAGACAGAGGTTGCCAACTACCTTGAAGTTGAGGGCTTGCAGGGATAGCAAGACAGAGACACCGATCTTCGTATCGAGGGCTTACCCTGGTGTGGGTAAGACAGACTTGCTTGAAAGTATAAATCAAGGGACCTTTATCCAAGGTTGTTGGATACCCTTCTCTTTGGGTTAAAAGACTTATTCTTGTTACTTGTAGTTTTACTACTTGTTTCTATTCCGCAGAAATTTGTATCTTAAGGAATGTATAACTTCTTATACTTCCTTACTTACTCTGATTCATTTAGATTCTATACGCTTTAAGGTAGAATCTCATATTGTAACTTTTGTTATGTTTCAATTTCCGGAACCATATTTCCGGAACCTACTTTTGGAATCTCTTTCCATGTTTAGTTCGGTGTCAGAGGTGTTGTGAATTTACTTAGTTTAACTTTGTTAAACACAGCTTTTTTCCTTTGCTTAAGGAAAACATAGTTAATTTTTAACTAAATTTAAAGGTTCCAAAGGAATTTTTAAAGTATACAATTCACCCCCCCCCCTCTTGTATATTGAGCATCTCATATTATATTTCGATCCTACAATTGGTATCAGAGGTTGGAAACCTCTTACTCTATACCATTCTTACATTTGGTATCAGAGCCAAGGTTACTGAATTACTTGTACTCACATACAAGTTTTTCTTGCTCACTTTTCCATTCCGAACTTTGTCATTCCGATTTATCCATTCCGAAATTTTTCATTCCGAACTTTGTTATTACAAATCTTTTCTACTAACAAGTTTGTGTGCAAAGTTATTTTTAGTGTGGCAGGAATTAATGTTGGATCAATTGACAATCTGAATCCTACAAGGCCACCTATCTTCGATGGTAATGATTATGAATACTGGAGAGATTGTATGAAGACTTTTGTTATCAATACTAGAGTAGACAACTTTGTCATGCTTACTGGTGATTATAAAATTCCTGACAAGGAAGTCAGAACCTTTACTAACCAGGAGAAGCAAGAATATCAACTCAACTATAAGGTACACAATACTTTACTATGTTCAATGACCAGGAATATATATAGCCAAATTTCTTCTTGTGAAGCAGCTAACTGTATATGGAAGAAGTTAGAGGTTACACACTTTGGGACTTCTAAGGTGATTAAGACTAGAAGAGCTATGCTTAGAGCTGAATATCATGGCTTCAATTTTCCTTTTGGAGAACCTATCTGTAAAGTTCAACAAAGATTTATGACTATTGTCAACAGTCTACAATCTATGGGAGAGAAAGGTTTAGATGATGAAGCTCTTGTGGACAAGATAATTGACATTATGCCCAATGAGTGGGAATCCAAGAGAACATCAATAGATGAGAACATGAAGGTAACTCAAATTACTCTTGATGAATTATTTGGAACTCTTATACAACATGAGACCAGAATGAAGAGAGATGCTGACAACATCATGAAGAAGAATGGAAATGGTACTGTTGCTTTTACTATAACTTCGAATCAGATGAAAGCTAAGACTCCTGAGAGAGTAACCAGATCCAAGTCTAAGAAAGTCTTTTTCCAATCCGAATCTAGTGAGAGTGATGTCTCAGAAAATGAATTAGCCAATCTTGCTCGAAGGATGAACAAGATAGCTGGACAGAGAAACTTTCAATCCAAGTATAAGAAGAAGGACAGGAAAGACAAGAAAGATGGAGAAGTTACTTGTTATGAATGTAAAAGAGCTGGACATATTAGACCAGATTGCCCTATGCTCAAAAAGAAAGAAAGGAAGGAAAGACATTCAGACAAGAACAAGAAGAAGTATTATAAAGCCAAAGCTAATAAAGTTCTGAAAGCTAATGACACCTGGAGTGCCAGTGGTGGTGACTCTTCAGATGAATCTTCTGAATATGAATCTTCAGGACAGAAGAATCTTGGTCTTATAGCCAGATTACCTTTTGATAATCATTGTCTCATGGCTATGGTACGAAATGCTGAATCATTGACCAATGTTTCTTTAAATGCTAATGAGTGTAAGTATTATAACTCTTCTGATGAAGAATCATCTTCTGATGAGGAAAATATTTTACATACTTTTGAAGAAGTCTATAGGTTTGCTGAACTTCTTGAGATTGAGAATTCCAAACTCAACAAGAAACTTGATAAGGCAAACTCTAGGAATTCTATTCTTACTAAAGAGATATAAAATCTTTCTATAGATCTTGATAAGAAAAATGCTGATTTTGAAAATATTTCAAAAAATCTTGAGGAAGTATGTTCTGAAATGAACAAACTTGCTAAAGAATTAGAAAAAGTAATTTCTAAGAAAAATGTTTTCGAGCCTAACTCTAGTTCAAAAACTAACGATTTTGAGGATAAAAACTTGGTTGTAAAACTCAAGTCCGAAATTTTTTTCTTAAAGAAGTGTTTATCAAACTTTACCCATGGTAAAGAAAATATTGATAAGATGTATTCTCAAATACGACCTTTAAGAAATAAATCCGGATTTGGTTATACCCATGCAAAACCTGTTTTCAGCAACAATTATTTTGTTCCTCAAAGTGCCCCATTTTGTACTAAGTTTCAATGTGGTGGTCACTGGGCAAGAAATTGTTCCTTAAACAAAACCCAATCCTTAGGTTTTCATAAAGCTTACTTTTCTAAGAAAATGTGGGTTCCAAAAATTTTATTGTCTGGAAATCTCGGATCCAAACAAGTTTGGATTCCGAAAGTCTAATTTTCTTCTTGATTTCAGGAAAATAAAGAAAATACCAGCAACAATATTTGGTACATGGATAGTGGATGTTCCCGGCACATGACTGGTAACAAAATCTTTTTTGAAAAGATTATCAAAACGAAAGGAGGAAAGGTAACTTTCGGAGACAATGCTAAGGGAGAGATTGTTGGTATTGGTAATATTGTTCTTTTAGGTAAAACCCTGATTTCAAATGTTCTTTTTGTTAAAGGTCTTAAGCACAACCTCATTAGCATAAGTCAGTTATGTGATGAAGGTTACCTTGTGAATTTTAGGAATGATAAATGCTTAGTTCACAATTCCAAGGAATAATTTATTCTCTCAGCCAACAGGAAAGAGAATGTCTACACTTTGAACCTAGAAGACCTAAGAAGCCAGGATTTACCTTGCCTAAGTGCAATGGAAGATCATTCTTGGTTATGGAATAGAAGACTAGGACACTGTAATATAAGAAACCTATGTAAACTCTCTAAGAAGAAACTTGTTAAGGATCTACCGAAGCTTAGATTTGATTCTTCTAAAGTTTGTGATCCTTGTCAATATGGCAAGCAACATAAATCTAGTTTTAAGACAATCGGTGAAGTCTCAACAACCGATGCATTACAGTTAGTGCATATGGATCTTTTCGGTCCAACACAAACTGGAAGCATTGGAGGCAAATACTATGTGTTTGTTCTAGTTGATGATTACACTAGATTTACTTGGGTCTATTTTCTAGCAAGAAAATCTGAAGCTTTTTCATATTTCAAAAGTTTTAGAGCTCAAGTTAAAAATGAGAAAAACCTTCCATTGAAAACTATTCATAGTGATCATGGAGGAGAATTTCAAAATTCAGATTTTGAAACTTTTTGTAGTAAGAAAGGTATTACTCACAACTTTTCGGCACCTAGAACTCCTCAACAGAATGGTGTAGTTGAAAGAAGAAATAGAATTCTTCAAGAGATAACTAGAACCATGTTGAGTGAATATTCTATTGTTAGACATTTCTGGGCTGAAGCTGTAAGTACTGCCTGTTATACTATAAATCGAGTTTTGATTAGACCTTTTCTTAATAAAACTCCTTATGAGTTATGGAATGGTAGAAAACCTAGACTTTCCTACTTCAAGGTTTTTGGTTGCAAAGTATTCATTTTGAATACTAAAGATAACTTACATAAATTCACACCAAAATCAGATGAAGGGATTTTCTTAGGTTATTCCACAACCTCTAAGGCTTATAGAGTTTTTAATAAAAACACTTGTACTGTTGAGGAAACAGTACATGTAAAATTTGATGAGTCAGATCCTTTTGTTTTTAAACCATCTCAACTTACATCATCGGATGTGTTTTCAAAAACTGATTATCAACCTTTGATAGAAGAACTTTCTGATAAGGAAATTGTTCTAGAAGATACTTCTGAAACATTTACCCCAGAAGACCTTCTACCCTATGTTGATGAACAGGTTTTACAAAACCCGAATCAGGTGTTTCTTAAGAATCATCCCAGTGATAGTATCATTGGTGATGTAAATCAACCTGTAAAGACTAGAAGTTCCTTACGAAATGAAGTAGAACATCTAGCATTTCTTTCCCAATTAGAACCTAAAAGCACTGATGAAGCTTTAGGTGATGATGATTGGATTAAAGCTATGCAAGATGAACTAAATGAATTCGAAAGGAACAAAGTCTGGACCTTGGTTGAAAGGCCTAAAGAAACTTCTGTTATTGGAGTAAAATGGGATTTCAGAAATAAATGTGATGAAAATGGAGTCAAAGTTAGAAATAAATCTAGACTTGTTGCTAAAGGCTATAATCAGCAAGAGGGAATAGACTATGAAGAAACCTATGCTCCAGTAGCTAGACTTGAATCTATCCGTATTCTACTTGCCTTTGCAGCATTCTTTAATTTCAAACTATTTCAAATGGATGTGAAATGTGCTTTTCTTAACGGTTATGTTCAAGAGGAAGTTTTTTTTTGAACAACCTCCTGGCTTTGAAGATACAAAACATCCAAATCATGTTTTTAGACTTACCAAAGCCTTGTATGGCCTTAAACAAGCCCCACAAGCATGGTATGATAGACTCACTGGATTTTTGCTTCAAAATAACTATGTTAAGGGAAATGCAGATCCAACCCTTTTTATAAAGAAAGATATGAAAAATGTTTTGATTGTTCAAATTTATGTTGATGACATTATATTTGGTTCAACTCAGTAATCTTTGATAGACTCTTTTGCTAGTCTAATGAAATCTGAGTTTGAAATGAGTATGATGGGTGAGTTAACATTTTTCCTTGGTTTTCAAATTTCTCAAAAACCAGAAGGAACCTATATATCCCAACATAAGTATATTAAAGATCTTCTGAAAAAATATGGTTATGACAACACTAAAAGTAAAAGTACTCCTATTGGTACCTCAAACTCTTTAGATCTTGATGAAGCTGGGAAACCAGTAGATCAAACATCTTTTAGAGGTATGATTGGAAGTCTACTTTACTTAACAGCTAGTCGACCAGACTTAATGTTTTCAGTATGCTTATGTGCAAGATATCAATCCAATCCTAAGGAATCTCACTTAAAGGCAGTCAAAAGAATTTTTCGCTACCTTAAGGGAACCATGGATCTAGGATTATTTTATAATTCTGGAAATGATTTTGTTCTTAAATGATTTTCTGATGCTGACTTTGGTGGATGTAGAATGGATAGAAAAAGTACATCCGGAACTTGTCATTTCTTAGGAGATTCATTAGTTTCTTGGTCTTGCAAGAAGCAACATTCAGTTGCACTCTCCACTGCTGAAGCTGAATATGTAGCAGCTGGAAGTTGTTGTGCACAAGTGTTGTGGATGCAACACACACTCACAGACTATGGCTTGAGTTTTACTAAAACTTAAATTTTGTGTGATAACACAAGTGCCATTGCCCTAAGTAAAAACCCTGCACATCACTCTCGTGCAAAACACATAGATATTAGGAATCACTTTCTTAGGGATCACACACATAAAGGAGATATTATTCTTCAATTTATCGGAACGCAAGATCAACTTGCTGATATTTTCACAAAATCTTTTCCTTCTGATAGATTTGAATATATTAAAAAGAAGTTAGGAATGATAACTGTAAGGTAATCTTTCTTAATTAACTCTCTGCTCAAAAAAATCTACTTACAGTAATAAACTCTTTTTTATAGGGGGGGTACATTTGATTGTTTATTTAACAAAGTTTTTCAAAATTTTGTTTCCAACTTTTTCGGAACGAAGATTTCCGGAATGGAGCTTCCGGAACTACGATTTTCCAGAATGGATATTTTCGAACAAAACACTTCTGGGATGGGAGTACTCATGTTGAACATTTCAGGAATGATAGTTTCGTACTGGAAGTTTCATAAAGGAATTTTCATACTATATTCTTCGTACTGATTTTCTTCTTAAAACTATTTTTCGTATTGGTTTTTTCGTTTTTACGTTTTCGTATTAAGTTTTTCATATTTTTTCCCGTACTGTGTTTTCCATACTGAGTTTTCGTATTTAGTTTTTCGTATCTACTTTTTCGTATTTAATTTCTTGTATTGAGTTTTTCGTATTAAATTTTTCATATTAAGTTTTTCGTATTCAGTTTTTCGTATTGAGTTTTTCGTAGTCATTTTTTTTCCAATACGAATAATCCTCCTAAGTCAATCCGAAAGGTATGATTTCTTTACTGAAGTTTTCGTAATCATATTTTATTTGCTGGCATTTTCTTGTAGTTTGATTTCGGATTATAGTTTTCTTAAATCTTTGCTTTAATAAAACCTCAAAAAGATCGGATTCAAGCTTTCAACCGTCAGATCTCATCGCAGTTCATTCCAACCGTTAGATCAACTATGGAATGTGAACCGTCATCTCGTTGACTATATAAAGGGGTCCTATTTTTCTAATCCCACATCGGTTTCAATCCTCTCGCGTGCTGAAGCTCTGCCCCTCTGTTTTAAGGCCGTTCCGAACCACAGTTTTTCTCAATTCCGAACTTTAGTCCTCTTGATTCCGAACTTCTCAGAGATTTCAGATCCGAATGTCTGTAGAGTTAGCTTCTCAAGAAATGTCTTCAACCAAGCCCATTTCTCAGTGGTTAACCTTCAGAGAGAGGTTAGTTCATCTGAATTTCTTCAGAAACTAAGATTCTATTATTTCAAAGAATATCAAGTTGAATGGCTGGGAAGATGTTGCAGTATCAAAAACCGGCAACCAAGATGAAATCTACTCTGATTTGATTGTCGAGTTTTATGAGTCAGTTGCTTTCTTCAACGAAGATAATAGAGAGAAGTTTTCTTTCAAATCGTATGGCAAGACATATAAGCTTTCTCACACCAAGGCTGTAAGCTTGGTAGGGCTATCCTATGAAGGAGAAGCCGAGTTTATTTCACATGTATTGCCAGATTCTTTGGGTAGTTTCAACAAGGAAAAGGCCTTAGAAATTCTCGGATTAGATTATGACAAGGCTCCGAAAATAGCAAGCCTTTCTACAAACTTCCGGATGCTGGAGTTATGGGTACAAGGGCTTATTGTACCGAGAAAAGGTGATAAGGATAGTCTGAAGAAGAGTGAGATATATATCTTAGATTTCCTAATAAATCTAAGAAAGTTCAACTTGATGAAGCATATTCTTCTTAATATTGAAAATTTGAAGAAGGGGAATCTGAGAGCTCAGATTGTGATGTACCCAGCAATATTATCGAAGCTAATAGTTCGGTGCCTGGAATCTTTCAAGGTAGCCTGTAGTTCCAAACCAAGGGTGTGCAAGATCATGCTAGTCAGCGATGCCACTCTTAAGAGAATGAATGTAGCTTTCGACAAGAAGTCTGGGAAGTTTATTGATCTACCTCCTCAAGTAGAAGTGACTCCAAAATCTGCTGATTCGGAATCATCCAAGCCGGTAAGGAAGAGAAAACTGAAAGAAGTGGTAGTCGAAGCCGAGGAACCCAAGTCTAAGGAAGTCCACTCCGCACCTCCTAAGCCTAAGAAGAAGAAGACCTATACTGATGAGGTTGCAGCAAAGTGGAGAGCTGACAATGAGAAGAGAAAAGAAGGGGATCTGCAGTTCGGATTGGATCCTGCGGAGGCTAAGGCTCTGAAAGAGAAGGCTGTTGATGAGCTCGAGAAGCAAGCAATGGAGAAGAAACTGATGAAGAAAATGTCAGAAGCCGAGGCTGTGCAAGCATTGTTAAAGTTCAACGAAATGGTTTCAGCAACCATTCCCGTTCCGAGATCTTTCTCTCTGGAATCTCTACCTGAGACTCCAGGAAGAAATCTTGCTGCTCCGGAAGAGAATGTTGCTAAGAATACAGAGGAAGAAGAGCAAGTGGAACAAGTCGAAGAAACAGCTGAAGGAAGTGGTGAGACAGGAGATGTGCTTAAACAAGTAGATGAATACAAAGGAACTCCTTCGGAACACTTGTCGCTCCGAACATCTGAAGCTCAATCCTCGAAGCTTGTTACTCCGACTATAGAAGAAGAGGAAGGTGAAGAAGAAGTTTCTTGTCTGAGAGAAGAAGAACATATTTCACTTGATGCTGCTCAGAAGGAAAATGTAGAAGTTGCTGATGAGGAAGATTATATTGTTCAAGTCTCTGATAGCGAGAAGAAATCTCCGGAACAGGTTTCTATTCCGGAAAAAGATAAGGGGAAACAAATTCTTGCTGATACCCCGAGTTCAGAAAAGAAGATGAGGAAGGAAGCTGGTAGTTCTTTTAAGAGGAAGTTGGAGCTTATTGAGGATGAAAATTCTCCTAGAAATATTTCAGATTCGGAGTCATCCTCGTTGGGGCACGACTTTGTTGTTCAGTCCTTAAAGAAGTTGGTGGGAACCATTCCAACCTTCTCCAGTATAGATTCCCGATGCCAGATGCTCCAACATGCGCTGAATCAGAAAACAGACTCCGTATCCATGGTTATGGATAAGTGTGTTTAGATTGAAGCTCAGTTCAAAACATTCTTTGTTGGATACGAATCCCACAAAAGATCTTGCAAGAGGATGACAAGATGGTCTAAGAAGACTGTGGAAGAGATGAGACTTTTCGATGAGTTTCAGGATAACGTTAAGGATGCTTTTGAAACCGAAGACAAGAAGATCAATGAGCTGACTGCATCCTTTGAAGAAAAGCTGACTGAAGAAAAGAACTTCCGGATCCAAGAAGTCAGGGATCTGAATGGGAAGCTCAATTCCGTGAATCAAAGTTGGAAATATGAAAGGGATTATCGGATCGAGTTTGAAGAAAGGATGAAGGCTCAGGAAGAGAAGATGAAATCTCAGGAAGAAAAGTTGAAAGCTCAGGAAGAAATAATTGAAGCTCATTCAGCAAGAATAGTCGTCTTAGAGAAGCAAGCAGAGGAAGATCACAAAGGCTTAAAGAAGATCAAGACTATTCTTTAAGGGGCTCATGTCAAAGGAGAAAGATCCGAAATAACCAATCCGATCTTTTTGTTGTATTTCTTTTGTTGCTGATATTGAAAATCTAATGAGAATTGTGCTTGTCATTTCATTTTTTTTATTACTAATGTCTCAGGTACTTTGTTAAGTTTTTTTTCCATTCCTCCAATTCTTTTTGAAAATCACAAAGGGGGAGAAGGAAATGATCCTTAAGAAAAAGCGGAACTCTAATAAGAGTTTATCAAAGGGGGAGAAAGAAAAATACCCCAAGAAAAATAACTCTAATAAGAGTTTGTTTAAGGGGGAGTTTTTCTTAAATAAGACCTTCTTATGAAACATCACTCCGGAAATATGAATACGATCCTTAGAGTTTCAAAGCCTAAGGGGGAGTTAGTCGTATTCATCTATATCCTTAAACCAAGGGAGATAAGCTTTAATGTGTTTCTTTCTTCTTAGAATAGCTTTTTCGTAAGGATGTTTGTGCTTTCCAAAAAGGGGGAGATTGTTGAGTCAATAAGGTTTTCCTTATGACTTTTCCATTCCTTCTTGTTTTGAAAATCACAAACACCTTATCTTAAGGAAAATTGCTTTCTTAAGGAAAATCGCTTTTATAAGGAAAATTTCTTTTATAAGGAAAAACGCTTTTATAAGAAAAATTATCCTTATCAAATTTTCATTCATATTTTTTCTTAAGAATGAGTTTCGGAATCATTTTTTCGGAATCATTAAAGCTTTCATATAAAGCATTCTGTTTTAGGATTCAGATTCTGGACAAGAACTATAAGGAAGTTTCATTCCGAATTCCGGATATGAACTCTGACTAAGTTCTATTCCAGATTCAGGATATGAAATCTGGAGAAGAATTCTCATTACGAATTCTAATAAAGAAATCCCATTCCAAATTCTCATTACGAATTCTGAAGAAGAATTCTCATTACGAATTCTAATGAAGAAATCCCATTCCGAATTCTCATTACGAATTCTGAAGAAGAATTCTCATTACGAATTCTAATAAAGAATTCTCATTACGAATTCTAATGATGAAATCTCATTACGAATTCTAATGATGAAATCTCATTACGAATCTTGATGACGAATTCTCATTACGAATTCAGATGACGAATTCCCATTCTGAATTCTCATTCCGAATTCTCATTCCGAATTCACCTATTAAAACAGAATCTGATTATCATTGTTTTATACACTCTAAATTTGTTCACTCCGAATCTTCACTCCGAAGTTTCTATTCTGAACTTTTATGTTAGAGTTTAAAACGATGTCGTACATTCTGTTACACTTGTTTTATTATAAAACGATGTCGTCCATTTTGTTATAAAATAACCATTGTCTAAGTGACACGTGTACAGGTCCCTCCGAACTTTAAGGAAAATATGACCGTTGGAGAAGGAGCCGACCTTACCTATAAATAGGAGCTCATTTGAAAAATCTCACAACGGATGGATGAACATTTTGGACTTTGTGCATACATGCTGTTGAAGTGATTTCTAGAGAGAGAGTCTCTTATTAACTCTCAAAGCATCGTGCGACTCCGAATGTTGGTGATTACATTCGAGGGCTTCCGGGGATAGGAAGACAGAGGTGCGGACTACCTTAAAGATCGAGGGCTTTCTTGCTGAGAAAGACAGAGGTGCCGACTACCTTAAATATCGAGGGCTTTCTTGCTGAAAAAGAAAGAGGTGCCGACTACCTTAAAGATCGAGGGCTTTCTTGCTGAGAAAGACAGAGGTGCCGACTACCTTAAAGATCGAGGGCTTTCTTGCTGAGAAAGACAGAGGTTGCCAACTACCTTGAAGTTGAGGGCTTGCAGGGATAGCAAGACAGAGACACCGATCTTCGTATCGAGGGCTTACCCTGGTGTGGGTAAGACAGACTTGCTTGAAAGTATAAATCAAGGGACCTTTATCCAAGGGTGTTGGATACCCTTCTCTTTGGGTTAAAAGACTTATTCTTGTTACTTGTAGTTTTACTACTTGTTTCTATTCCGCTGCAATTTGTATCTTAAGGAAAGTATAACTTCTTATACTTCCTTACTTACTCTGATTCATTTAGCTTCTATACGCTTTAAGGTAGAATCTCATATTGTAACTTTTGTTAAGTTTCAATTTCCGGAACCCTATTTCCGGAACCTACTTTTGGAATCTCTTTCCAAGTTTAGTTCGGTGTTAGAGGTGTTGTGAATTTACTTAGTTTAACTTTGTTAAACTTAGCTTTTTCCTTTGCTTATGGAAAACATAGTTAATTTTTAACTAACTTTAAAGGTTCCAAAGGAATTTTTGAAGTATAAAATTCACCCCCCTCTTGTATATTGAGCATCTCATATTATATTTCGATCCTACAATTGGTATCAGAGGTTGGAAACCTCTTACTCTATACCATTCTTACAAATTCATGTTCTTATGAACATTATTCTTGAGGGACTTTTTTTGGAGATGAATCTTCACCAACTTTATTTTTACTGTTTCCCTTCTCTTTGAAAGATATAGTAATTGTTTCTTCTTGATTTTCTTCCATGATAACAATTCCAGTACTCGAATTTTTAAAAAAAATCAGTAAGATATCAATATTAATAACATCATATTTTTTCTTTTTCAACCTCCTTTTCTTATCATCATCTTTAAGAGCATCTTGAGTACAATTTTTTTGATTAAGTGTTTTAGTAGGCTCAAGATCAAACTAAGGGTCCCCTTATTTTCTTTTACATTTTCTTTTTCCTTACATAGAAACCAATTTACCTCTATAGAATTTTTTCTTAAAATATTTAATGTAGAATCAAACATTTATTTCATTCACTTTTATGATGCAATTGGTACTGATTATTTTGGAACAACCTGACCTCCTCCAAAAACATCATTTGAATATTTGGATCTAGAATGTTTCAAAAATTTATTTGATTTTGAATCAAAATTAAAATTCAATATTTTTATTGTGTCCTCACTGATCAGTGTGACTTTTATATTTCTTGGTACTAATTGGATTACTATATTACAACACATTAAATGTTTAGAGATAAACTTGCTTAGAATCGTTGGAAACATAATAAAATAGGATATAATAGCAAATGACTTTAAATTATTCATGATTATGAAGATATAGCCCATAAAATTTAGCTACCTCATAATAACATGATATTCAATAATAAAAACATCTATTATTTTCAGTGTTCCCCTATCACCCATTAGATGAATTAAAAATCTGTACTTTAAAAGAGTTGTAAGATGATTTTCAGCTGGAGATAAGTAGTTTTATTTTTTTCCTCATAAATCCAAAAAATAGATTCCTTAGCACTTTTCATATTGAAGGTAATTTTTTTTTGTAATATTTTGAGAAGTGAAAATGGCATCTCAGTCTGATGGTTCACCAAAGAAATTTGTAGCTTGTTTTTAGACACGATAATCTCTTTATGGTCCATGTGAAATGATCCTTTTAAATCATTTTAAATCTTTATATGTCTATAAAACTGTCTGACATAATCAATGATAATAGGATCTTTATTAGTGTTGTGTTTTTACAAGAAAATAGATTCCCATCCTCGTTTGATGATTTCTTTCACTGAAGAGTTTTAATAGTCATAAAATGCTCTACTAAATTACCTTTATCTAAATAATGTCATGGATGAGAAATATTTTGGAGAAAATAGAGCCTTCATATTCTAAGACATTGTTTGAATTGTTTTAGGTTTTTCTAACATGAGTATGATGAAATAATCTGGGCACCTAAATCTCAGAACTCAGATACTCATAGAATAGAAGTTGTTTGGTGCACATGAAGAGACAACTATTGTGGCATAGGGTATGGTGTCTCATTATATAGGTGAATAAATATTTCCATTGAAATTCTACAGCTTAGATTTCATCAAAAAGATTTGACAGTTGAGAAAATTGAACACATCAGGTTTTTTATTATTTAAAAAAAAATGTATCATATTCATCATGAATCAGATAATATTTTAAAATAAAATAAAATAACAACACATAGAATTTAATAAAAAAAATTAATTTAACATTTTAGAGTCTTATAATAGATCTATTGGTTTCTATTTTTTTCATTGAAAAATAAATTTTAGCCCCAAAAAAAATTGAGTATGAACAGGTTTAGTAGGAATAATTTATTAGTATAGAAAATATGACTATGAAAAATGTGAGTACAAAAAATTTCAAAGTAGAAAAATATTTGTAGTGTGAAAAATTTTTATGTATGAAAATTTTGAGTATAAAAAATTTCTATTTATGAAAAAGATGACTATTAAATATTCATATGAATGATAAAATTGAGTACAAAATATTTCATAGAACAAAAAATTTTAGTATGAAATATTTCAGAGTTTGGAAAATTTCAGAGTACAAATATTTTTATAATGAAATATTTCTGAGTATGAAAACGTTTTGAGTTTGAAAAGTTTAGAAATGATTAAAAAATTAAACTAACATATATATGTAATCCCTGTTTGAAATAGAGAAAATTAATTTAAGGATATGGTTTAACCAAGAAGTTGTTATGAATGATTACTTTACATTTATCATTCCTAGATTATGTTTTATATATTAAAATCAATCATAAGGTAATGGTTTCATAAAAATATTCGTATATTTTTCTTGTGTTCCAATAATCTTTAAAATGATATATTCTATAAGTGTGTGATATCTAAAAAATTGGTGCCTAATATATATGTGTTTTACATTTGAGTGATGGTAATGGTTTTTACTTAATCCTATGGAACTTGTTTTATCACATAGTATTTGAGTTTTAGTAAACCTCATGCCGTAATAACTTAGTTTGTGATTCATCCACAACACTCGATAACAACAACCTCCAGCTACCACATATTTTTTTCAGTAGTGGAAATAGACACTATGTGTTATTTCATATAATTATAAAAAATAAATTAATCTCCTATGAAATGCGAAATTCCAGATGTAGTTTTTCTATCCATCCTACTACCACCAAAGTTAGTACAAAAAAATATTTAATTAAAAATCATTTATAAAATTATAGAATACTTTTAAATCCATTGTTCATTTTAAATAATGAAATTTTTTATATATTTTTTAAATTGGATTATTTTTATTTCCTTGATACCTTTCACATAAGCATACTAAAAACATTAATTCTGGATGTCTAGCTTCTAAATATAGTAGACTCCATTTCAATCCTATTAATGTTTTTTGATTAACTTATTTCCCATATTCATCAAGATCAATTGTATTTGATGTACCGATTAGTGTAAAAATACTTTTAGTATCATCATATCCCCAATTTAAGAAGATCTGTAACATACTTATGTTTATATATTTAATTCATATCTGGTATTGGGAAATTTGAAAATCAATAATGATTGTTAACTTCCCATCATAATCATTTCAAACATACATTTCACAATATTTTCTAGAGAATATATTAAAGATTTATGAGTTGATTCGAATATAATTACATCAATATAATCTATAACAATCAAAAATAATTTTTTTTCATTCTTTGTAAAATGGTTTCGATCAACATATCCATTAAAAAATTTGTTTTTTAACAATAAATACAATTATTTTATCATACTAGACTTTGGGGTATTTTTTAGATCCATATAAATCTATTGTATGTTTAATAAAAATTCAAGTTGTTTTTTATTTTCGAAACCTATAGGTTATTAAACAAAGACATCCTCATGAACATGAAAATTATGGACAGTACACTTCACATCCATTTGAACATGTTTGAAATTTTTAAAGGCTGAAAAATCTAATAGAATATGAATAGATTCAAGTCCACCTATAAGAGTATTGGTTTCTTCAAAAACTGTTACACATTTTTTATTGTAACATTTAGAAAAGAGTAAATATTTATTTCTATAAATGACTCCATTTTGTTCAAATTTGTTTCTAAAAACCTATTTTACTCCAGTTACATATGATTGTTTGGAATTTCATGAAGGTAATATTTTTTTTTCAAGTTAACTTAGTTCATCAAGATTTTCTTTTATCCAACCGTTATCACCAAAAGACTCATCAGGAGTTTTAGGTTCGAATTGAGAAATTAATTCAATATATTCTACATCATTTTCAGTGAACTTCTAGTCCTTATAGGTTGATTTACCTCACTATGGATATTATAACTTGGATTATTCTTAAGGAACATCTAAATTGGGTTTTAAAAAAGATGTCCATCAGCATAAGATAGAATGTATTATTTAGTGAATACTAAATAAATAATTTATTGATTATTCAAATTAATAAATGAATCTTCTATCATAGATTGATAATCAAGTTTTGAAAACACATCAGATGATTTATGTTGGGATATTTTAAAATCAAAATGATCGGTTTAATCAAAATATAAATGTACTATTTCCTCAAATATGTGTTTTTTTAAAACTCCATATACATTACAGGTAGTGGAATTGCTCAAAAATATACCTTCATCATATTTGTGTATGAATTATTGTAAATTATAATTTGTATCTAAAATTATTACTTTGTATCCAAATACATTAATTTATGAAAAATTTGGTTCTAATCTAGTCCATAACTCAAAATGTCATTAATTAAAAAATAGATTAATTGAAACTCAATTTAGAGCATATAAAGTAGTATTAATAGCTTCAACCCAAAAAAAATTATCATTTGAGTATTCACTCAACATGGTTTTTTTTATTTCATGAATAATTTGATTTATTATTTCAACAACAACATTTTATGAGTAGTTCTTGGAATTTAAAATTTATGAGTGATGTTATTAATATTACAAAAACATTCAAAATCAGAATTCACAATTTCACTATCACGATAACTATGAATTGTGATCAATGGATGGTTTTCTCAATTTTAACTTTAAATACAAAGGATTTAAAAATTATTAGGTTGTATATTTCATTGTAAGCAACATAAACCATATATATCTTATATAATGAACTAAAATAAATACGATGTACTTTTTACCAATACAACTATTTTATATATGAAAAAATGACAAATGTGAACTAACTATATAGTTTATGTAGTTGAGACTTAACTAATTAAATTAAATCATGAATTATTGTTCACACCATATTGAAATTGGTTACAAACTTTTGATGAATCAAATATATGTTTTGGAAGATCCTTAACAAGACTTTTCTTAGAAAATTTTCATAAGTTCTTATGGTTATAGTGACATATCCTTCTATGAAATAACCAATATTGAACTTCTATTTCACTAATATAATTTAATTCTTGGCATCTATGGTCTTCAATGTTATGTTTATAAAAATTCTCATGCCAATGGGTAGAAATAATGAATACATCCATTGAATTTTATATTATATATTTATCATTACTAATTTTCAAAAGGTAATATTAATCACATAATTGACTTGTTCATAAAAGGTAGTGTTTAGTACCTTTATCAAATAAAACATTTGAAATTAATGCTTTCACAAGAAGAATAATATTACCTATACAAACAATCAGTCTTTTATCATTATCCTTAAAGGTAACTCATCCACCTTTCATTTTCATAATATTTTCCAATAAGTCACTATTACCATTCATATGCCTAGAAAATACACTATCCATTTTTCATATATTCTTATTGATGGTACCTTGTTTTACCAAAAACAAAACAATTAGACTTTTGGAGAACAAAATTTATTGGGATGGAAATGTTATTGAACTTATTATTTGGAATCCACATTTTTTTGAAAAATGGGATTTTTGGAAAACAAATAAATGAATTTTATTTAATGAAATATTCTTATTAAAATGTACTCTATTTTTAAATTTTCTATAAATGGGGGAATTTTTTGAAAAAAAATAATTGTTATTAAAATTTGGTTTAAATAAGTATATCCCAGTCCTGAACTATGACCTTGTGGATGGAGTTGATTGTACCTTTTATAAAATCCTTCATTATAATGGTAATGTTTTTCAAAATATTTTCTTAAGAAAAAAATTCGGACTTCAGTTTTTTAACTAAATTATTGTCTACATTAGTATTAGTTTCATAAGTGAGTTTTGTTTCTAAATTTTATTTCTTAGAAATGACTTTTTCAAAATATTTAGAAAGAGTAAAATTTTTAGAATTATAGTTTTCAATGTTTCTAGAAATAGAATCACTTTCAATTCATTTCATATCAAGATATTTTGAAATATCTAATACATAATTTGTATAAATATTTATTATAGAATTTTCACTGTCATATTTCTTACAGACATTACAATTTTAATTTTCAAGCAATTTAGAAAATATATTGATTTATTCATATGAATGGAAGTTATTTTTTTCACAGTCTTAAGTGTATTATTCATCCAAATATATATAATTATTTTCATTATGAAAAATATTTTTTATAGACAGATTATTTAAAGAATCATAAGTGTGTAATTTAGATAAAAGAAATTGACATTCATATGGTATTCTGGAATATAGAAATATTTTCTTGTGCCTATAATTTTAATTATCTGAGGATTAATAAAAAAATATCTACAACTATAACTCCATGAGTCATTGTAATTCAAGACATTATTCCATTGTTTATTATAATACCCTTCATGATTTCTTTGAGAATTCCTTTCTTTTATATCTTTTCTTTTCATCATTGGAATATCTGGTATGATGCATCCTAGTTTCTTTATTTCATAAAAAGTAACTTCAGAATCATTCTTATCCTTATTTTCATTATAAAATTTCTTATATCGGTATTAGAAATCATTTTCCCCCAAAATATTGTTCATTATATGATCTATATAGGCTAATTCATTGTTAAAATGTTCAGATTCACTTTGGCCTTATTTAGTAACAACTTTCATTATATTTGTTTATTTGAAAACCTTTTTAGTAGTGTGGGATTTCATTTAATTTGAAGTATAAGTAATAGAAACTCCACCATTTTTCTTTCTAACATTCTCAGTAACTCTTTATAATTTATTCTCATATTGAATCATATTTCTAAAATTATCGTCTCTAATTTCATTAGTAATATTTCTTGATACGTCTATTATTATTATTTTTTATTGCCAATAATTTGGAATTATTTATATAATCTTTTCTAGAGGGATATCATTGTCTAGTACTTTCTCTCCCATATCTATTAAACTATTTATAATTTTTATAAACAATTATTTCACCTAATCAATATGTTCTCTATAAAGAAATTCAAAATCTTGGTAATCTTCTATTAGCATTGATCTTTTATTCTCAACAGCTTTGGAAGTCCCAAAATGAATGATATATATCTTCTTTCTCTTCAGTTATCCACAAGATGAAATTTGGATTTATATATTTATCTTCATGGAATATAGTAAAGTTTTTAGTAACTTTTATTTAATTGAAATTAATGTTTCTCTTTATTAGTAAATAATCTAACTTCTATATCACGAATTTTATAGTCCCCAGTCAGCATAAAAAAGTCAGCAAGGCCCACATTGATTATAAAGGTTTTCATTCTATGTCTCCAATATTCATAATCATTGCCATAATTTTTTTCCTAGTGGAATTTATTATTCCTATTGAACTAACATTGAGTCCTTCCTTCTTCAAAAAAATACAAAAATTCTTTTTCAACAATACATGTTAGTGGAATAATAATTTATAAATAAAAACATTATAAATAAAAAATAAATAACATGAAAAAGAGAATAAAAGTGTCGGTAGGTAAATAAAGTGGAATACTCATTTGATTCCAAATGTGGGTATCAGTATTACATTTAATTGTTTCTAATACCAATTATTGGCAAAAATGTACATACATATGTAAAAATACAATAGGGGTTGAATTGTATGTTTAAAAATATTTATTTTTAACGATAAAATAATTTTGATTAAAAAGATTAAAACTAAACGAATTCAAAAAACGTATTATAAAAAACGGAAAGGCCATTGGGTCCAATTTGAAAGATATAATAATCAAGTTAATTCTGAAATGTATTCCCCAGGTCTATCTAATCGTATTCACAGTAACTCCGTTAAGTATCTTAATTGAAGTGGTTATGATAATCAGTGTAAAAAAATGATTCTATCGTAAAGAGAATATAATTCTACTATGTAATTGAAGTGACCATAATAACATTAATCATAATTACAAAGTAAAAAAATTTTATCACAATCAAATCAATTCTGATAAATAGAATGCAGAATATATAACTGAATATATAATACAATTCAAATTCTATAATAATAGAAGTGGAAATGAAATACAAGAAAATGAATAAAACTCTTTTAACCCAAAGTTAAGGGTATCCAATAACCTAGGATAATGGTCCCTTGATTTATACATTCAAAAAGGTCTTTTTTACCCACATTTGGGTAAGCCCTTGATAAAATTATCAGATTTGGTCTTTATGCCTATCTCCGAAAACCCTTGATCAGGAAGTTACTTAACAGTGATGTCTCTCTAGACTTGTAATCTGTCGATCTGAAAAATATTGACAAAACTATCTTCCTATCCATGGAATCCCTGAATCATAATCCTAATGATCAGCATCTCATAATGGAATGAAAAACTCTTGATAGTAACATGTATATTGAACAAGAAGTTCATGATTTATAGACATAATAATTTTCACATGATGTAGATATTACAGAGCTCTCACATAGTTCCATGAAAATCAATCAGCATTGAGCTTGTTCAAATGACCATGTATATATATGAATTCAACCCAACGATCATCTTGATCTCCAACGGTCATATTTTCTCCTAAAATCACACATGGACTTGAACACATGTCACTATAATGGTCATATTGATGCTGAAAGAACAAAATAATTTTGATTAGCATTTAATACATTATATAGTTTTTATTTAAAAGAAAATTTTAAATTACGATAATGTTTTCGAGGTACAATAAAAAAGAGTTGAAATCAGTGAAGAATTTTATTACGAGAGTCAGTATGATTTATGTCATTATTAAAATATTTTTAATATGAATGACTGGACATTGTGTATGATTTAAATTTTTTTGATATGTATTCTATAAATAATATTCAGGCTCATTATGATAATCTTGGAATTGATTATTACCGTAATACATATGAGCATGATTTTTATCTTAAGCACTTATGAAAATCATAATGATAAAATATGAAATGATTTTCATAAAAAAATTATGATAAAAATTATTTTTACATAAAATATTTTGTAATTGTTTTTTTTGAGAAATAATTTGTGATTTCCAAAAAAATGGAGTAGAAAATTAAAAAAGAGACATTAGACTTCACAAAAGTATTTATAGAGGGAGGAGAGGGGTATATTTTACAATTATTATATTATTTTGGTTCCAAAATATCAAAAATATTGAAACTCATCACCAAAATTATTAAACAACGAAACATAATTCTATATTATGGAGCTTACATAATCCATAACTCAAAAATTGATGTATTAGTTAAATAACAGAAATTACTGTTTTTTACTATTCACCAAAAATTCAACAATTTTAGAAAAATCCCAAAAAAATCATCCTAACCATTTTTCAATTTTTGAGTTTTTAAAATGGACTCCATTTTATGAAAATAATTTTTAAATATTATAAATTTGAAATTTAATGAAATTAATCATTTGTTTGAAAAATATCAATTTTAATGCTCTAATCGATTTGATTAAACTTTAAAAAAATTAATTATGGTCTCATAAAGTAATTTTATAAATATAATAAAAAATATTAATATGTAAATCGGTTTCATGATAATAATTTTTGTTTTAAATAAGAATATTAATTATGAAATTTCTAAAAAATTATTTAATTTTCACAAAAAATCCATCACTTAATTTAATTTTTTTTAAATTATATATATAAACTATGATATAATTATATGAAATTTTCCATTCAAAGTCTTCAAAATTTTATTTACACTTTTATATGTGATGTTACAATTCTATTTTCTAGATTTCTATTCTTAATATTCTAATAACTATTCCAATATTTAGGTTTCTATTTCCCTGGTATAGTTTTCTTATTTTCTATGATTACAATTTATTTTATTTGTAGTTTCAGAAAATAATTTTTTATTAGGTTCTATATGTGATTTATGTGTTTTATAAAATATAACAGAATTATAAGATGTAAATTTTTGTTAATAATAATTTTATGTTGCTGCATTACACCTCTATCCACAAATTAGAAAACTAACCCATCGGACTTGGCTCATATGTTGAATCCCAAATGGCCCAAACTAGAAGTTCCTATTTAAGGAGATAAAGAACAATTTTTCCTTCCCAGATGTATAATAAATATAAAATTCATGAGATTTATTGTATTTATGGTATTTTAAATAACTTCTCAATTAATCGTTTTCCTCCCTCTCTTTAAAAATATACTTTCATATTTTTTGTGCTATATAACCCATGAAACTCTCCCTGAAGAGGCAGTGTCACATAGTTTTCAATGCATGCATCATGACTGGTGATTCTAGGTCATGGGTGGGGAAATACAATTCATGTGGGTACAGATTATATGATCCACATTCCACCACATAGTCATCTTACATAATCACACACCTCAAACTCACACCAGACGAATCATTTTACATTGAAAAGCTCTCCCTAGATTGGGAAAAATTAAAACTAGCATGAATGTCAGTCATGATAGTAACTGCTCAAACAAACATTTCCACTTATCATACAATTCATTATTTCCCCATTATTTCAAGTTCATTAAGGGAAAAGATATCCTAGTGATTTCCTTAATAATGAATCTATAATCCCTACATAAAAAATCTATATATGTTGAACAGATTCTTAGGCTTCTCCCAATGTATGAATTCATTAACTTTATTGGGATCCAATGAAAATCATCCCTAAAAATTCTTGTGCCCTAATAAATTAACTTTCTTAATATCGAAATTGTATTCAGATAGATTGGAATATAGACGGTTGTCTATTAATGTACCCAGAAAAACCTACAGGTGGTTAGCATGATCTTATATCATCATGGAACACTCAAAGACATCGTAAAAAACATGACGAAAAAGTAGTGGAAAAAGTTGTGAATGATCCGGTTCTACAAGGCTATAAAAACTATGGTAGATATTTTTGGCCAGATGGAATAATAATATACTAAAAATCCCCAAAGCATCTTTATAAGGAATCCTTCCATACATCCTCTTCTTGGACCCTCAATGGGTGGTACTCATACCTCTAGTAAGTCATTAAAACTAGAAATCCACCTTAAGTTGATTGTATAGATAGTTAGTTTCCTTAAATGGGTATTTATTCTTTATAATCACCTAATTAAGCTTAAGATAATCTGTATAACGTTAGAGTAGTACATCCGTCTTCATTAAAAAAATAACTACAAAAGCCTTTAATGGAAAACAATGGTATATAAATCATTTTCCCTAGACATACTCTAAATGGACATTCATCTGTTTTAGCCTGGATGGATCCATCATATATGATGGTAATAAAATGGGGCTCCTCTCAGGGGTCATATAAAAAGTAAACCCAACTTCCCACTAGGGTGTGAATCATAATAAATCATTTAGAAAAACATCTGGTTAATATTCCATAATCTTTGGATGTTCCCCATAGAACCCTACTCTAAATAATCAAAGAAATCTACAGACAAAAGGTATGATATCATCCTCAGTTTTGAAGAAAGTATTCCTGCTCTCCCTGATCTTGGGTCCCAACCACCTTTAATGACATGGGTTCTGCCATTAGGATTGAGAAACTAGACCATGCAGTGAAGACCATCAAGTAAATCCATGAATAGAATTAACCAATCTAGGTTTTTGATCAGGTAAAAAAAATTCCACATCCAACATGAGGAAATCCCAAACATCTTCCTTGTCAGATATTAAAAAATGGAACTCCAAGCAATTGAACCCCCCCCCCGCCACTCATTTCTATACAAAAAGGTAATAAAATTTACAAAAAAATGCAATCAACTCTTCCGAAATACACAAGTAATCAAGAAATCAAATTGATATGAATGACCTGGATGCACCTATGTCAAATAAAACTGATTCCCTGGAAGAATAAATAAATAGTGTACCTATCATGGAGGTCATCCTAGAATCTAATACCTCTATCATATCCTATACTTCATGATTATTTGAGACTATGGACCTCTATAAGACTTATTCACCTACTAAGAATCCCCATTACCCCAAAGGGGAGATCCCAAACCAATGGTAGTATCAGAATGCACCTAAGAACCATTTGAAAAAATGGATCCTATACTACCCCCCCTAGAAAAAAGATGACAAATTCGATAAATATTGCATGGACATCAACACTGGGGGAACCACCTTAGAGTCTCTATAATATATTCCTTGTGTTGCAACCCTTCCCAAACTAATAACATAAAACTGGCTTATTTACATTAGAATCCATAAGATCCATATGAATTACTACTGAACACTCTTTCCTCTACACAAATTAATCTCCTCTCAGTTTAATTTTTTACTTAATAATGATATCTGGATACCACCCACTAAAGGAAACCCACTAAGACCTGTGTTTCAAATTAGATTGACCACATCCATAGTTTATTTATCAACCAATCTAAATATGAATGTAAAAATAGAAGAATTAACATTGGCTTAATCTTTTTCTTCAAGAAAATGTCATAAAACTAGCCCTCGAGGTAGTTTTTAGTGAGGAGATTGAAAGAAATATGAACTAACATAGTAAATCATGGAGGAAAATACATCAATGAATTGTATCCATGATCCAACATGAAGAATGTGCTGACATTATCTGTTTATAAGACCTCCTTGTATAGTTGTTGATTAATGGTTTCTTTTAAGGTAATATATGTGAGGTCCTCATGACGTCTTCAAAACACCATTGATTCCCATCACTTTTTTACATAGCCCATTTAGTACATAAATAGAGAATCCAACCTTGGAGGTCTCTTGGGCCTTAAAAAATTCAAAGATCAAATCAATATGAATTACCCAATCCTTAGTCTCATTGGGTATCCTATTTTTACATAACACCGATGGATTCTTAGTCATAAACTCCTTATCATGATCCACAATCTGTGATATATCCCAACCAGTCACCCAACCCAAATATTAAATCTTATGAGTCATCGACTATATAAGATATGTTCCGAAAACATGGTTTTTTACCTTGGATATTCATTTCATTACACCATCAAAGCCTCTATAAGGTTATTTAAGGTGGAATTTTCTATCAAACACCAAACCCATGTATAATAAAAATAATAATCTAAAACCCTATAAAACAAACCAAGGATACTAATAACCACATGACATAACTATTTTCATCATTCGTACCTCTATGTTTTCACACCAAAACACAAAATAAACCCCATGCTCACTGCGAGACCCAACACTAATTGGGATAAACCAAAAAATATCATCAAACAACAAAAGACTAGGCTCAAAATATAAACAGAATCTAGAACCACCCCTAGAAACTTGAGAATATTTAATATGAAATTCAAACCAATAACTCCCTTGATACTACATCCTAATGCACAATGGTCCTAGATTTGGACTTCTACTAAAACCCAAACAACAATCCTCCTTTTATACCATTTTATAAATAACCAACCTGGGTCGACCAGACCCATCACCCAAGATATAATGACACAAGGAAAAAGGCATGTTCTAGATCACTATAGGATAATGAAAAACACTAGGTATAATAAAAACATCTCCGTTATGGGTTCACCCATGGTAAACATGAATGAACCATAAATTAAAAGGTATGACCACAATAATATCATCATATTAAATAGAATAAACCCAAAAATCCCTAGTAAACCATAAATACTAATGAGATTATTATGGAAACAACATACATCATATTTAAAAAATTCTATAACAATAAATATACATGGTACCACTAATAAAAAGATCATAGTCTAAAAAAAGAAGATACAAATATCTTTAACATAAACCCCCTAAAAATATACTCTAAAAAACTCCACATGACTCATCTAGTGAGGATGCACCTCCTTTATCAAAATAAAGGGAATCTGTGAACAAGAAAATCCATATAAGTACATATTTCCCTTATCTTTAATTGAATCCTACAAAACAATGACTACCATATCATAAATGAATATATAGGTTGTGAGCCACAAATCCCATCCGGATACTACCGTGAATAAATTTGAGGATTTTAATCTACAAAAACTAATAAACTAGGTTGAAAACACCCTTAAAAAACTTTTCATCCTTGGTACATTTTTTCTTAAAATAGGCCCTTGAAACCCCTTTAGTTCCATTTTTAAAAATAACACAACTTTTAAAAATAAATTAGCAAAATGGATCAAATAAATAATTAAGGATAAATAGATTAACATACTCAACATAAACAATAGGGAATATAAAGGGTTAGTATAAACATCATCATAATATAACCATATAAATGGAAATGTGAATAACACATGATATCACTAAATAATAAAATATGAAAATTCAGAAAAACATATAATCTAATGTGGAATGGATAAATGAAAACAAGGGATCTATCCATAAGGGTCTAATTTTAGTGAGACACAATAAAATTTTCTCAACAGCTAAATAAAAAGGAATCACTTATAGTCTTCCATATACCTAACTCCATGACCTCTCTTGGTCTCTCATAAAAGAAAGTGGAAGATAACATGGTATTACGATGAATGGATCTCATGGTCCCTGAGATAATTAATGTAATATATCTCAATATTCCTAATAAATTCCCTCATAGTTCCATGGACAACCCTTCTCACACCAATGGTATTCCTATTTTCTACTGAATGCTAAATAAAATCACATAACTTGTCCCATTCATAAAGATCCATTTTCATAAATAAATATTCCCATGTTAATAAAACACCTCTATTCCATTAAAAAAAATTCTAAAAGAACCCTATAAATATATTTGAATCCATTATACCTCCTTTAACCTTTTAATAAAACATTTGGATTGCACAGAAGCCACTTCCATTGGTAAAACCCACATTAAACATCTAAATTTCAAAAAACAATCTACAAAAAAATCAATCATGAAATAAACATCATCCAGAAAATGGAATTTTGAAAACTTTTAACTAAATATAGTCATAAATGTAATTTTAATATGTGTATAAAACCATTAAATTGAGAAAAATTCCTCAAATTTTATTCTAACCTAATCTCAATAATGAAAACCACCTGAAATTTGCAATAGAATAAACCACACACCTATTCCATAATAAATAAAACCAAAACTCCGATCAAAACCCAATGATAGAAAAAAATCCCATCTAGGGTTTTCACCATACATGGAAATCAAATAAAAAGAATGAGAAAAGGGGAAATGATGAAGACAACTCAAAAAAGGATTACCTCAAGACAATAAAACAAGGAACAAATGATATTCCTCTAGTAGGAGAGGGTAGACACTTCCAAGACAAGGAGTGTGAGATAAACATTAATGGTATAATAAATGGTTCCCAAATGGGGTTATGGTTTGACATGATCACTATGTTAAAATCATATACTATAATAATCTTCACAAGCTTCAGAGTTTGATAAATTATGGTTTAACCATGTGGGAGCTACTACCTACATAAAAAATGATACATGGACTCTCTTGGGATTTTCATGGTTTTAAAAACCATTCTAAAATATTGAAAATCACAATGTCCAAAACCTAATACCCCTTTTATTGTTAGCATAATGATTAGACAAACCATGTACCAATTACGAGCCTTGGTCAACCTTCTCAAAAAATATTCTTTTGGACACTTCCAACTAAAAACTCAAAGTTAACCATAATATAAATTAATTCCCAAAAATATATTTATGATTTAACCACTAGTTGACACCGTTGTGGATTTTTGTCAACATATTTGATTGGAAATGTTTGTTTTATTTTCATATGTGAATAAGGGTTATTAATGGAAACTGATTGGCCACAATTCAACAATACTCCAAAAAATTAATTTATTTATTTTAAAGATGATAAAATAAATTAAATATTTATATTATAATTATATTAAGAAAAGAAAACTAAAAATTTAAGAAAAATACTGTGGATTGTGATTTATTATCTAGAATGGGACCATATTTTCTACTAGTATCTAATTTTTTTATTTCTCCTCGAAGAACATGTTAATGGGGATAACATGTGTTACATAAATATTTATAAGTAAAAAAGAGACCAAGTTAGTCCTGAATCTAATACACCTTCCATGCCACCACTAACTAAAACACCACCATTCAAGTAATATTATAACCATAAAATTTTAATTTGAGTACTAATTTATGAGGTATTTGAATTTTTCCTTCAATTTTTATAGTTAAATAAAAATTAACATGCTTATAATTTCATTCAAAAAATTTATGACCATTAATAAAACAAAATTAAATCACAATGAAGTAAACATGGAAGTTAAGATACATAATTGAAGTTTAATGGGATCCAAAATAAAATCATGGTAAAAGATATTCCAAATGTATAAAAAAATTTGACATTACATTACCCTAAACATTATGGGTATTAAACTATATAATTAAAAGTTACTAAAAAATTATTTTATTAGGATCACATATGAGTCCCAAACTCTAAATTAATCTTTTTAATTCTCTATTATTTATAATATAAATACATCAAAGGTAATTACTATTCTCAAAAAATTACATGAGAATGATCCTCGATGATCAAAAGGTACTCCAAAAGAGTTTCATTATCGTCAGTAACTATTTATCCTCACTAGATGGATTGGGATGATTCATGTATGTACCTTCCTAGTTGATATGTGTAGAAAAATGTTGCACATTATCAAACGGAAATAGTAATATTAAATGTTACGATACCATTCCCACTACGAAGATATGTACACTCTGAGAAAACATCCTCAAGAAACATCAATTATTAAAAATTGACAACAAATTCAGTCCATACTTGTACTCTAATATCCTTTTATGTTAGTTTTAATAGGTATTATTGATTACTCTATATTTTAAGCAAACCCTCTTGACAAAATTCTAGTCACAAGGTACATGCTAATTGAAAATTAATATATATTGGAATTCATCTATATAGATTACTAAGTTCATCTCATGAAGAGATTTACAAATTAATCACTCATTTAATTCACTTATGAATACATTCTATGTAATTTTAAATCATTTAAAATAGTGTAAGTATTTTGGTAATTTTTGTTTATGCAAAATTCATAGAATGAAAATATATATAAAAACACAAGTTTTAGTCAGAAAATTTAATAGAGTCCAAGGTTAGTTACACTTCATTTATTTCATCATTTTATTCATAAATATTCAATCATATCCTACTTTGTGTAAATAATCATAACAAATCATCCTTCACACCACATCTACTAATTATACTAATCTTGGGCTCTCCTATAATCTACATGACATTAATATTGAAATCCATGCTTCTACTTTTCCTATATTCCACATACATTCTTCGCATCAAACCTTTACTCTCACTCCCTCCATATTCCGCATGTCATATCCCTCGGTTTCTCCTCCCGCTCTCACTACAAATCATGTCGAATTAGTGGTCTCTCATACCCCATTCATTGAATTCCTTCATCTTAGATCATTTTTTCCCTCCAACCATTTTCCGCACATGGTTTCACTATGTTACCCTTCTACCTCGTGCTTTATATCTTGTAGATATATGGTACCTACAGACCTGAGTCATCATCTTCCTCTAAATTTCGGTTCTTGTTCAATCTATTTATCTTACCGATCACAATTTATCTTGTTTAATATTAGGTTTTATATGGAATATCCTCATCTCCATCCCCCCAAATACCTTCTCCCACCCTGCCTCTACCTCGATTCCATCTCCCTGGATCTCCAACTCCTATCTCAACACTGTATCCCTCCCCAAATCCACTAACCGACCATGAATCTGTCTACACATTTCATACACCTCCACCTCTAGCCTCTTGCATGAGTACCTACTCGTCCTACAAATCCATTGAATCAGCCTTCTCTGCCTCTATCTTCTCCACCTATGGATACTCCACATCCTCCTCCTCCTGCTCCACATCTGACTATTCCACCATGGGATACTCCACCTCAGGCTTACCTGCCACTGGCTACTCCAGTCCCTCCTGGTCCACATCCACCTCCTCCACCCATGCCTCCTGCGGTTCTAGGTATATTTTATCTCCTCTGATCTCTAACACCTAGAATGGATCCAATTGTTTCTTCATATATCTTTATATTCCTTACACATATCTCCTCAATAGGTTATCATTTTCCCTAAGCTGAGATTCAGTAGGTTTCTGGTCCAACCTGCATATATTTTTTTCTTCTTTCTAACCTCTCTTTATAATTTTTATCCCCTTTTAGGTTTTTAATTTCACTCAATTCATTTGAAATTTACATATGGTAATGAAATACGAGGCTTCTCAATAGGTTTTTTCTCATAATTTCCTTGATATATTTTTAGTTCTCTCTAATAAATTGTATTTATAGTTTCATTTGTTTTTTACTAACATTATTATACTACATATCCCTAATTACTTCATATACTTCTATTATGTATCCAATACTTCTTGAAGAATTCATTTAAACAAACAGTCAAAAAATTAATTTTATCAAATTATATTTTATGTGGTTTATTATGTTTGGTTTATTTAGAAAACTTGCTTCCATTAGTTAGTCTTCTGAGAATAAAAATATCTCCAAAATCATTTTTCTATAAGATTTTGTTCCACATTAATATTTCAATGCATTTGGATTTGAATCCTTTTAATTTTTTTAAATGCAGACAGCTCACCTTTACAAATTATTAAATGTGAATGTAAACATAGAGAGTCTCAATGTGTTCATGGTACCTAGGATAAGCAATAATGTATGATTTTTAATTATACCAAACACAAATATCGTTAAACCTATTATCAATTTGTGTTTTTCTGATCTACTGATCGGTCTTTTCACCTTTGGTGGAATAAATATATTAAATGGATATTAATAAACATCATATGTGTCATAGAATGTCAATAAAGGATTATACAATGTTCATTTCATTTTCTTTTTTCCTTTTTTTCATGACTATGTAACTCTATGTTCACGTAAATGATTTAAGCTCATGTATGAATGGATATTTCAATGTGTTTGGTGTCATGGACGAATGGCATTATTTGCAGCTGGGTTGTAAGTATGGTATTCTAGGGTTCCCTGCTTTCTTGATGGTAATATTATTTCATATCTCATATAATAAAAATTTATTTTCATATTGTTATACATAAGGAGATATTTAAAGGAGATATTGATGTTTTGGGGTACAAATTAAGCTTTTATGTAAGTCCATTTAATAGTTTCTATTCTCCTTCTGGACTATGTGTTGAAATAGTTCTATCATTTGCTGAATGTCCCCATTTCATGATCCAGCTACATCTCTTGCTGTAGTTTGTGATGTGTTAACATGGTAGAGAAATGTTTAGCGGAATTTTCGAAGGTAATATTCTAGTAGTTTAGTATTGATTGATTTTTGTAATTCATCAGGTTTTCTCAGTTACTTATCTTTACTTTATTTAAAATTGAATCCATGGAGTGAGAAGTCCTAGATGTTGATCCAGGATTGTCTGTATCCAGAAAAAATACACATATCTACATGTATTAGTTTAAATTTTCCATTTTCCACATAGTTTGTGTCACTACATGTTGTGTGTTTAATGTTATATTGCAGCGTGAACCAAAACCAAACCATAGAATGTAATCAGGTTGTGAAAAACAATTCTTGTCATCTCGATCAAATTTATTTCTATTCTGATGCAGTTGGTCATCATTTTAATAGGTTCTATTAGGGTATGTTATCAAACATTATTTAATTTTTCATCACTGATATCATGGATACATTGGCACTTCATGTTGATTTAATGTTTCCCTTCATTATTACATATCAAAAACTCATAGGTACCTTGACTGTATATTTTCATTTTGTTGTAATGATTCCTTGAACTGTAATTATCTATTCTACAAAAACTAAATCTATTTTAACAATATGATGGGTTTTTTGAAATCTTTATGTATATTTTTTACTAGTAATTATGACTTATTTTCATTAAAACAAGTGGTATGGATTAGTTTTCATTATTCACAATGCCTAAAAATCACTTTTGGAATATATAATATCTTTTGAATGTTTATAAAACTATTTTTCTTTATGTTCATTAATATTTTTTGTGCATTGTGTACTTATTCTGCATGGATGAAGATTGTATTGGAGGATAAAATGGATCATTGAACCGTTGTATAGATATGGGTAATGATAGCTACAGTCATCAAATCTATATATTTGCAGAGAACGAAATTCTATAATGAGATCATATCTTCATTAGACTAGTATTAACAATGTTGATGGGTTTATCAGTGTACATCAATCATTATTTTATGGATTACACCATCTCCTACAGTTAAATGGTTTTGATTCGACATTCAATTGGTATATAATTATACTAAGTGTGTCTTAGAGTTGTAGTCTTATCAGGTAACTCCTTGAGCTAGGTCGGTATACATGATATCCTATACTTTTCTAGGACAACCGGTTTTCAAGGATATTGCATCGCACTTTTCCTTCCAAAAGATTGAAACTGGTAACTCCTCCTACATTGATGTAGTCTGAATATAAATTGATATTTCACATATTATTAATAGTTTACTCTTATTTTAATTACTCACTATTTCATTTGACTTCCCATAAATATACTATTATACTTCCACTATATTTACTATGCCAAAAACAATGAACCACATCTTGCTACATTGTTTGTGCTAAAGGACTATAGCTAGTAACTCTTCATTCATTAATATATTATGCATATAAATAGATAATTCTTTGATTATTAACAATTCATTCTTTTTTATGATTCACTTTATCATTTTAATTCCCATATATCTTCTACTACATTTCATGTATAGTTAATTCGTAATCAATTGTGAACTAGTATAGGACATTTTATATAATTGCTTTCAATACCATATTTTCAAGTCTCTTTTACACCACAAAATATAATCTAACACCGGTAAACCTACCTTATATTATTCAATAACTGGAATTCAGTGTTTCTATGTTCCATAATTAATTTCATTATCATTTCTGATAGTATAAAACTAAGCAATTACAACATAAGTTAATTTTTAATTTTCAATTACAATATATTTTACATTCACATTGCTATTAACTATTCATTAAATGGTTTCCTTGAACACCTTGAAAACATTATATAAAGAAAAAAATAAAATCTTTCATACTCCATAAAACTCTATAGATGCAAGGATCCAGAGGACCCTACAATTGAAGGAATGATTTAATGTTTTTGATTACTCTATTCTGTTCACTTTAACTATATTTATTGTTTTCATTCTTTCTGTAGTTTTACACGTTACAATTTCAATAATAATAATTTTTCCATTATTTGAAAATACATTAATTCCATCTATGGAGCAGTATATTACTCCAATAAATGAACCTCAATCAATAAATGACATCACACATAGAGTCAGATGCAGGAAACTATCACCTCTATCAATAAATGGTAGTATCTATTTATATTAACCAGATGAATCCATTACTGATCAAATTATCATAAATTAGTCATTGTTAACGTTTTCTTTGTAGAAAGTGCCTCAAAGAAACTTCTATCGAGTCAACAATGTTTGGTGCAACAAACAAACAAACCTATGAAAAGAAATGAGGACCCTAACTCATGTATCATTCTATAAGTGTGATATCTATATACATTGATGAACATAAAATAGGTCACTAAATATTGTATTATCTATCTAAAAATTTTATAAATAGTTGTGGTAGGCCTTTCGACTGACAAGAATATTAACAAAGAATTACCACCAGCCTCTTCGACATAGTAAGCATGAATGAAGCATTTGCAGATTTCACTCCCAGTTAATAGAATTTTATTTCTTGTGAATCCATCTACCAGAAGATTCTTTTTTATTAATATTATTCAAGTGAAATACTATATTTTATCATGGGAAGATATGAAAAAAAATTATCAAAAAGGAATTACTTTACACATATTAATATATCAAATTGGGTGAATTCTAGAATAGGCTGATTGGATAGGCTGATTCGATTTTCCCAGTAAGAATATTTTCCAATGTCTTAATTGTATAGGCTGATTGGATTCACAATGGCCAGAGAACTAGAAAAAGGGTTTAGTTGAGATGGAGAGCATAATAAATGGCATATAGGGTTTATCATGAACCCACTACATGCCTTCACGAAGCAGTTACATCCCTATAGGAACTGTTTAGCATCATTGGTATTGTTAAAATCTTACAACACCTTGAATATTTTGTATACAATTATCATGGACTAAAAAGGAGAGAGAATGGGGGCAACTAACTTGTATCACCATCTATTTGGGCAGACTGAGCATTCTAGAAATTGGAAATTCACCTAATATAGTTAACAACTTTACTAATGTGATTATTTTTTCTACTATTATCTAAATTTTGAATAATGTTTTCGAATTTTAGGCTCAAAAATTCTAGATAAATTTCAATATTCAATTTTTAGTTGGAGAATAATTTTAGTTGAGTTTATCTTATATGAACCATAACACTATAGTGAATCATTTTGAGCAGATGTGTTAAATAATCATAGGTCATATAAATGCATTTAAATGATGGTAATGCTACCATCTTTTGCCCCTGATTATGTTTAGTCTCTTTAAATGGAGTTGAAGGGGATTATATAAAATGTTAACCTTTGAACAGATACTTAAGGGATGCATTTATCATTTTGATCAATCTATTCGATTAACATAATGTTACATATTTTATTATTTTGATTTTTTTCTTAGAACTCTTTTGTAACATATTCAACAAATATCACATAAAATGTGTAATAATAAACCCATGGAATGCACACATTGGTTGGGTTATTTTGGGACCACTAGCCAAATGTGAGATAAACAGAGAGTGGGGGTGAATCATTATGTGAATTTTTGTGTTTTCACTAATATTGATATGTCAAGAACATGCTACTATAGCAGATCTTTATAGGTCATAGATAGTCACTCCCCCTACGTTGATTCTCCAAATAAATTCCTTTATAAATTAAACTCCATTTGAAATAATGGGGCCTAGCTCCCCCTTGTTCTCTTTAACTATATGTTTCATTGTACCCAATAATTTTTTTGTACCCAATCATGTTTTTGTTAATGTAGTTGAAATTCTATTGAAATATCAATCCTCAAAAATTATAAATTCATTTACATTAAATTTATCCTATATTTTTTGGTCAATTTTAATAGTGTCTATATATTTTATTCACTTATATTCCAGTATTATGCACCACTACGTTGTGAATAAGTTATATTCATCACTACTAATTGTTCTAAACTATTAAAAATAATATTCTCATATTAAAAAATAACAATTAATCAATATCACTATTAATACTCACAGGAATGTACTAGTTGTTATTTATTTTTATGACCTAAAAAATTACCCAACATAGCTTACGGTTAATTCCATACCTCATTTTTTATATATTTTTGAGTGTATAATTCAATTGAGTAGAGTCTATTTAACTTAAAAAAATCCAAAACCTATAATTCATACCAAGAAAGTATGAATTAGGAAGAGTGATAGAATCATGGGTTTCCCAACCGTCACCTAAGTAAAATTATAGCATTGGGTCAATAATCCCCACCCAACTCATTTTTTTCTAGTTAGGTTCATTAGAGGGTTTAGAAACATTTTAAAAGAGGAAATAAAATAATTAGTGACAATAAAGTTTATCCATTTTATCATATAATTCATGCTTCCAATTTCACCACTTCTCAGGTTAAGCATAAAATCAAAAAGAATTTCAGAAGCAAGAGCCTCAAAAATGGTTCAACAGCTCTTCTACTTGAGTATACCAAAATGATGGTGTTTCCTCTCATTACCATGAGAGTGAGAGGCATAAGGGATTAAATATAGAGATAAAATAAAATAATTGAAGAACAAACTACTAAATTACAATATAGAAAAAATATACTAGAACAAAAACATATTATGTTGTACACATGATCTAGAGGCCAAGGGGTTGAATATTTTACATTGTAAATGATAAGATGTTTTAATATGATATTAAATTATTGGGATTCTAACCACATTTAAAGGAATAAATATATAATTATCACTTATTTAAATCCTTCAAAGTATTCTTTATCTAGAATATTCTTAGCCATGATCTATAGACTCCCCATTGGTTGGATAAAAACAATCTAGAAACATAGAATGGTCATTAAAATATTTGGTGAAACAATGTTATATTAATAACATTTTCAATTTTTTTCTTTATTTCTAGGTTTGGTATTTTTGAATGGTATAGTTGGTGTATTGGAGATATATCTTGATTAAGATTTGAGAATGAATTTATTGATGTCATGTAGTGGCCCTCAGTTAGATGATAGGATCAACAAACTAGTTAGTGAAACATTGCGGTGGTTATGTATTTCTATAGATCCCACTTGATAGTTGGGGGTTGAGATTATGATACTAAATTTATGAATATCCCAATTGTTTCTTGGGGGATCATGTAGTGGTGTCTCGCCTCCCCCAGGAACACTAACATTCTAGTTGTCAAATAATAGGTACCTCATTATGTGTTCTCGTATCTTTTTTTCTATAATATTTACTTCATTATAACACTCCACCAATGTTGACCCTATTATGACAATAATTAACATAATATATATTTCTTGGAATTTTGGGTTCCCTCCTCCTCTTCTCTTTTCTAATTTGATATCTAGATCAATCTATTAGGTTCTATGCTGAAAGGATCATCTATCTTATATGAATCTTATCATTCTTATAAATTTGGCCATGTATTTACACTGTATAAGATATATCTATATATTCTATCATGATCTAGAAAATAATTCTTTTCCTACTGATAGATCGACATCTGATCTGGTGTGTAGTCAACTTTTCTGTTGATTGGATCTAGAACTCCCATTGATGATTGTTTTTTTTCATTATTTGAATTTTTTTGGAAGACTATTTCACCACCCCTTTTATGATGATTTTTTATTATCCATATTTTAATAAATTGGGATTGTTTATTGGGATCCTTGGTGTGTTGTATTTTTATAGTTGTTGGGTCGATGTGGTTTCGGTGAAGACACTTATTTTGTATCAACATGATTGAGGTTGGAAGTTACTTACCATAATAATCCACTATGAAATGTTGTTTCTTTGATTTTTATCACATGTATGTGTCTGTAGAATTTGAGACTCATTGATGATATGTTTTTTTGTTACTTATATGAGTTATGAACTGGCTTTTGAATGTATGGCTCATAGAGGTTCTCCTTATAGTAACAAGTGGTATGTGAAATGTAATGGATTATAAGGTGAACATGAGGCATGTGATGATAAATATAATATATTGAGAAAAAAGATATTGGAATTTTGACCTTTAGGTTTGACCGATGGTAGTTTTAGTGTTTTATGTACTTATGGCCTTACTAGAGGTAGATATGGGGTATGATGGCCTTTTGGCTCAACTCTTGAAAGAGATAGGATATGATGGCATTTTGGCCTATCCCGTGAGAGGGATAGGTTTTAAAAACTCTATGGCCTTACTCTAGGCTATTATCCATGTGGCTAAATAAAGGTATATGGTGGTCATATGGCCAACCCGTTATGCGGACATTCAGTTTGACTTCCTTTCCATCAAGTATCTATATTAGGTATAGTCGAGCTTTATAGTATCATGGTTATTGTATAATGACTCAATGCAAGAACAGTTATCTACTACATTCATATTTACAAATTATCATAATATACACCTCTTATTCATGTGCACTTTTGTTAATAAATCATTGGTGTTATCCTACTAAGTTATTACTCACGCCCCACATAGACATCTTGATGGATGAGACAAATTCATCATATGAGTTCTAGGGAAGGGTTTGGGTCATGTAGTATTTTGATGAGGAGATGGAGTGTGGTATCCAAAGTGATTTTGGGGAAAAAATAGAAAATTTATAGAGTTTTTATTATTTTATTATCATTTTTACATTGGTTTGAGCTTTCACATTGTGGCGAGGGCTTAGTTTATTACGTTGTATGACTTGTGATGCCTTCCCATCCATATATTATCGAAATTTATACTATTTTCATAAGTTGTTCCTTTTTAGGTTACTATTATTTAATTTTTATGGTTATATAATATGGTTCTTGATATAAAGGGTAAAATCTTCCCACTACACCATTTCAGACCCTTACTTCTAGTCGGAAGACTCTTTCATATCGAGAGGTGCACATGAGGTCATGTAGCTCATCGGGCCAGACTGATGATTTGGGATGGGGAGTTACAAAATCCAATCAGTGGATGTTTTAATCTATTTTTATAATAATACTTGTTTGGTATCATGGTATTAAGTATTTAGGCTATATAGAACTCATGTAACGGAGATTCATGTGTATATGTCCAGCTCATGTGTAATGAAATCCCAAGTTACTGGTGATGGGATTTTGGTTAAAATTGTGTATTTATAATTTTAGATTGATCCAAATTATTATCTCCTCTAAAATTTATGGTTTTCGGTTGTGTTCATTATCATTATTAGGGACATATGATCACATGTCATGTATACATGCTTCTTTATATGCATAGTAATTAATTTAATAAAATTTGTGCCTTATGTTTATGTGATATACAGTGATGAAATATGAATTATTTTAACAAGATCATGTTATATATATATACATATATGTGTGTGTGTGTGTGCGAGAATCTAACTGATGTTCAGGTAAAATAGATGAGGCTTAAACCATGGGTAATACTTGGAGGGTTTTGTCTTATCACTATATGTAGCCTCCTAGGATAAGACTTCCTATAAAAATACATTGTGTGTCCCAATAAAATTCATGAATTTACATCTTCAGTATGTTAGTATATGCATTATAAGAATTCAACTATCATTAATGATAATTATTTCTTTAAGATTTATGAGGGGATCGTCTATGGAATCATTTCATGATTCTCCCACTTGGGAGGATACTCAAGTTCCACCATCAGATATATATTAGGATTCCACTAAGAATTCTCATGTTATTTCTCAAGTGGTTTAATAGGTGAAACCATTATAGAAAATAGTTTTTTTTATATTTCATATTCAAGGCATGGGATTTTCAAGGATAATGGTTGATTACACCTAATACCTCCATCATCAGAATCCCCAAGCCTTTTAGGCCACTAGAGTACAAAAAGATGTTTACGGCTAGATAAACATCATTATGGGGATCATTGATCTATTTTACAACCCATAATATTTTTGGGTAATGATGTAAAAATTCTTGATTTTGGGACCCACTAGAAGATGGTGGGGGATCATGAACCAAGAAAGTATACATGAGGGTCTTACATGGGAAACTATAAAGAACCTTTTCTTTGAGAATTTTTTCTTATAAATGATAAATATGGATCATACGTATGATTTATGGAGCATTATAGGGGGATTATGTTAGTGTTTTACAACTCTAATAATTTCACAGAGAATATTTGAATCATTCCCCTCTTGGCCAGGAATGATTCATAGAAGGCCGAGATGTTTTATATCGAACTGCATCCAGAACTGAGGCATCTAATAAGAATTTTTGACCTGAAAAAAATCCATAGGTGCTTCACAAGGATATGATGCTCATGAAGGGTCTAGTGTAGGGAAATGATGCATGTATTCTTCATTCTCTTGGTGGATTTACTAGTGGAATTTCCATTCGTATAATCGGTTCCTCTTCGCTTAAAAAAAATAGGAAATCCATAGAGTTTCAAAAATATGGTGGTAATAAATCAATGATGAGTATGGTTTAATTAAACCCCTCTATTGGAGGAGGAGGTTCCAAATTTTTCATCTATGGATAGAGTGGGTTGAATCATATATTTTTTCTATGACCTCATAATAAGTTTCATTGGTTTAACAAGATGGGACATCTTCTATTTTCTTATCTGAGGAAATTCTTGTTAGCCATTTACATTTGTGTGGGGTAGACATGGACTATGAACCAGGGATATGTTTTAGGTCCTAACATTCTGATTTGGATCAAATAATAATTAGTGACATATAAAAGATGTGAAATTTAGGTTAAGGGTCATGGATATTAGGTAGATAGAGTTTATGTAGCGAATCAGGTCCCATGTGATGGAGGAGATGGACCATTAACCATTCAATGTGTGGTCCTGATCTGATCTATGATATATTCTACCTCGTTTGATATAGTAATTTCAAATTTTTTATATTTTCTCAAGTTGTTTCTTTACTTTATTTGTACGTTATGTCATACTTTGAGTTGTTATCTATTGAAACACCACTGTAGAAGAGTTTGAACAGTCTCTAGAAGTGTTTATGTTATCTTGTAGTATTTTCTAGCTACGAAAATATATGGGAATTCATGATCTTATATAATGATAATTTTTTTGTGATTTATGGATTTGATTGGATTGGATAACTAGTTATTGGATACACGTCAATTATTATAGGAGACAAGTATTTTTTCCTTACCTAGGGTAGAGAATTTCATTCTAACTAGAGATAGAGATGTTGGATTATAGAAACTGGGTCTAGATTGAAATTAGATTAGGGATAGCAGGGCATAGGTAGCAGGCATATTTCAAGTGGTGTATGAGGTGACATCCCCACATATTTTCCTCTTTTAGTGGGCCTATATTAGGATGTATTATCTAATGAATTCATTGATCATCCTATTATTCCAAGAATATATTTTTAGACTGAAATCATGTAAGTAATTAAATCTATATTGATTCCTTAATATCATATGGAATTTGATTAGATGAAGGAAAATTGGGTGATTCTTTATGATTTAGGGGATAAGGGTTTTATCATACTAATAACTTCTCCTTAGGGTGATCCTATATTGTTTTCTAAGTACATTGGTGGTAGTAATCAATTTAGAGTTGACTATTTAATGTTGAACCATGTTTTAATGAATAATTAATAACTATTTTTGTGTATTGATGACTTATATGATCATTTTATGAGATCCAAATGTTTATCCAAGATTGGACTACAATCAATCCACCTTCAACATGAGATTCGATTGGAGGATATTTCATTGCCAATTATCTTGAGTAGATACAAATAGTATGAGTATTATGTCGTGCCATTTAGGCTAAAAATTCACAAATACTGTTCATATATATCTTGAATATGATCTTTTATCAATATTTTAACTCATTCATTGTAGTTTTCATTAATGAAATACTCATATAATAATCGACCTTAGAGATGTATTCTAGTCACTTGAAGATTGTGTTGAGTTAACATTGAGGACATAAGATCTATACAAAGCTTTCAAAGTGATTTTTTTTTTCAAGGAGGCATGTTTTATTTTGATTATTATTTTTGAGGTAGAAATTTTTATAGACATAGAGAAGTGAGAGGCTATGATGTTTTAGGAACACCATATAAATGTGTTCAATATTAAGAGTTTCCTTGGTTTAGAAGGATATTACTAATGGTACATTAAAGACTTATCCGACATTAACATGCATATGAATTGACTTACCACGAATGGAGTGAATATTTAATTGACTGATTCGTATGAAGATGCCTTCCCTTAGTTTAAGAGCAGATTAAAATTAACAATAATCTTGATATTTCTAGATCCTAGGATTAGATAATCATTTTAATGTGATGCCTTAGGTTTAGGTCATGGATTTTTTATAATGAAAATGGATTATGTAGTAGCTTATTCATATTTCAAGATATGACCCCATGGGTGGAACTAAATTATAGATGACTTTATGTTTCCATTCTAAGTCCATGCTCTAAAGTGTTATCACCATTATCTCATTGAAGATAGATTTTTTGTATTCAAAATACACTACATCTAGTGTTACGTAATCAACTAGTGGGGATCTAATATGTTGTAATTACATTGGGTGGATTATCTATAGGAATTTCATTTTTGGATAGTCTATGTACCAGGAAAAGTAAATGTTGTTACCAATGTTTTCTGTAGAAAAAAATAGGATAATAGAAAAAGACCATCAGAGGTGGAATGGTTGCTGATGAACTTATTGGTTGAGTGGTTAGTGGTTGAATTAAAGGGAAGAGTGGTATTCACTTATGATCCTTTTGTTGTAACAACTATGATGTTATACTGGATATTGTTTTTCTATGAGTTGAATATGGAATTTTTAGAGATGTGAGAATAATTGGAATGAGGTGACCCATTTAGAGGATATAAGATGGATAATGATGACATTATATTTTTTCTTTGGAGGTTAGTGGTTCCTGCTTATATAAGGGAATAAATGATAATTGACTCTGATACCACTTAGTGGAAACTGCATCCTTGTTCAATGAAGATGTATTGGGATATTAGGTGATGTTTTTGGTGTCCGTGATTGAAGAGAGACCACCCAAGATTTTTCTCCTATTGGATGACCTATCAGAGGATCATGGTACAGTAATAACATCGAGGGGGATTACTTCAGCCACTGCCAAATCTAATGTGGAAGTAGCATGAGGTGGAGATTAATTTTTTTTGAATTTTCCGAGGACCACAAGAAATCTAGATGCAGTTACGGTGATATATTATTGGATGATGTAGGTGTCACCTTTCTTACTATTCCGAGAGGCTCACTATATTAATTAGTTGGGAAAGAATTATATACTAAAAATTATAAACCATCATGTAATTCATTACATTATTATATTAGGAATAGATTCTTTTATTAAATCATAGTTTTGGAAAGGCTTACAATGTTATTTGGGGATCTATTAAAGCTGAGTATGGTGTTTCATCCACAGAATGATGGATACATGGAGAGTGAAATTTAGGTATTATAGAATATTATTTTGGGATGATTTTAGTATTTTTTTGTAGTATGGAATGATCATTTATAATTGTACATGTTATCATAAAATAATAGTTTCTAGGATTCAATTTAAAATTCAACTATTGAGGCTCTTTATGTTTAGTCACGCCACTTAACACTTTGTTGTCCTTTGTTGGGTGAGGCAATTTTCATTGGGCCAACTTTTCTGCAGGAGACCACCCAAAGGGTGAATTTAATTGTGAAGCATTTCATTACCACTCATAAAAGATACTGATTATATGATATTTGATGGGAAATAACATTTGAGTTCACTATGGGAGACTGATTTTTCATGTGGGTATCAACTCAGTTCGGGAATCATCATTTATATAGTAAAAAGATGTTGGAGTTATGGGTTATGGTATCGTTTGAGATCATCAAGAGTATCGTTATTGTGGTATGCCGATTTGATATTGCGCCATAATAATGAGATACACATAATGTGTTCCATGTCTCTCATATTTTGAGGTTTGATCTCGATGATGTGTATGTGATCAACTGTTTGAACATTAATTTGGAACTAGATGCGTCATTTGATGGGTGTCCAAAGCAGATTAAGGACTAGAGTTAAAAGGTGTTGTGGGAGAATATTTTACCACTTTTTCAAGTATTATGGAATCCAAAATGGACCATATATGAAACATGGGAGTCATAGTCTAATTTTTAGGATCAATGGGCTATACATTTTGTGAAAGGTCACTAAAAGAGACATTTTGATGATGAGAATCCATTATATGGGGATATTTGTGACACCCACAGTTTAAAAGGTGTGTTTCCATTTTTATTATTCTAGATTCAGTCTTATTTTGATGACTTGGAGCATTTCCTAGAGAGACTACTTGATAATGTCCTGAGCAAGCACTTAGAGAACTATCAAAGAAGACACTGAATAGCCAATAGGTGACACTGAATAGTTAGTTCTGCTTGAAATTGATCTGAATTTCTGTAAATCCCACAATAAATATTACTGCTAAGGTAGTGTATTTTATGTTCTACAGAACCAACTAGATATATTATTGGAAAACACTATCTAGTCGATGGCTTTGGTTGAGGTGATACCCTACTGCCAAGCACACCGACCACATAGAGATTGAACAGTGGTCAATCGATGATTCCCATTTGGTTACCTCATTATGCGAACTCCATTATTTTTACTCTAACACACCTTTGGTATATTCCTCTACAAAATATGACCATATTATGACAAAAAATAAGCGAATTTACCTCTCCTAGAATATTTGGTTCCCGTGTTCTCTTCTCTTATATGTTCAAAATCAAGATCAGTTTTCTATCATCCATGAGAAATACTTTATCCATTCTAGTTAAATATTATTATTCTTATAAACATAGATATTTATTCATTCTACATTGAATAGATATATAATTTTTCATTATCAAATGAAGAATTATTGGTTTCATTATAGGTTTACTTCATATCTAGATATTTCAACACCTTTACATGGATGAGACCTAGATCTACCATTGTTATGGGTTTTTGTTGCTTATGTTGAATTGATTCTATTACTATATCACCACCTAATTCTAGAAACCATTTCTATGATATCTATTGTGATGAATTAAGATTGATTCTACGGATCTTCGGTGTTTGGTATTGATATGATGGGCGTGCAGGTATGGTTCGCGTGAGGTATCATTTTTTGTATCAACATTCTTGAGGTAGGATGTTATTTACTATTTGGTTCCCTTATGAAAATATGTTTCTTTGATTTTGATCATATTTGTGTGTATATTCAATGACTGTCATTCTTGATCTATTCTGTTTGTACCTATTAGTGTTATTCCCTATTATGTGAATGCATGGCCAGTGTAGGTTCTTCTTCTAGTAATACATGACCGGTGTCCAAAAGTGGCTTATTTTTACCTTATAGGGGAATCATGTTTGACATGTGATGAAAATGTTGATGAACCTTGAAATAGAGCATGGTCATGATGAACATGAGTTCTAACACATGGATGTGGTAGGATATAAAAACTTTTTGGCATGACCCAATGCAAAGTTTAGGTATGATGGTCATATGGCTTGACACATTATAGAATCGGGGAACAACACCCTTGTGACCCAACCCTAGTCTCTTGAATAGGTGGGAACTTAGAGGTATACAGTGGCCCTGTGGTAGACCCATGATCATGACTTCCTTATTGAATTACTTCTAGCATGGAGTTGAAGTAGGTTTGATCATGGTTAATGGAGGGATGGATAATGTAAGATTTCTCAATACATGATTGGTAATCAGTTTCTATTTTATTTACTTATTATCACAACATATACCTCTTATGAATTTTAACATATTTTATGTTCACATTGGTTGTGTTGTAGTGGGTTATTACTCACTCCAAACAATGGTATCTTGGTGCATGTGTAAACATCATGACCATGGATATAAAGATGGTCAAGGGGGCCATGGAAGGAAGATTATAGGGTGGAGAGTGGTGACTAAGGCAATTTAATGATAGATTCTAGAAAATTTATGTAGTTTTTATTCCTTGGTTCTTATCGTATTACATTGTCTTAACCTGACACATTGCGGGATACATGGTTTATTACATTGTATGATTTTCCATAAATTTTTTTTTCTAATATATTATTTTTTATTATTTAGTTCTTCTATGACTTGGATGGTTAATTTATTTTCTTTTCATGATCCTAGTGTATGGCTATAAGTTCTAAGGGTATAGTCTTCCTGCTATATCGTTCGAGCCCTCACTACTTGTAACACACTCTATATAAGGAACATCTCATTTTCAGATTTTATATATCTTTTAAATATTTTATAAAGTGTTCTAAGGCTGGTTATAGGTGTTTGGGAGGCATGAATCGAATGGTCCAAGCTAGTTGGCTATGTTGTAGATTAAAAGGCTACAGCTACTGCGCCAAACAACTGGTCGGGTTCCACCAATTTATTGGTGAATTTTATAGAATTTAAAGTAGAAAATCTAATCCAAATGACCAATTTGTGGGGATCTTAGGTATAATTTGTTGTTCCCAAAATTCATTATTCAATTGGTGGAGGCCACAAACTTATTGGGGGTGTCTCTTAGGGCCTAATATACCCAGTCTAATATTATTGAGTTTTTTTAAAACCCAAACCATATTTTCTTATCACCCTCTCCTGATGCATTGAACCTGTAGTACCATAGAATCTCTCATCCATTGATTTTTGTGTCCCTCTTTTCCTTCAATCTCCCCCATCGATGCATGAACATTAGTTTGATCCCACCTTTCCAAATATGGTGATTTCTATCTTGATTTAGATAAATTATGTTCTTTTTTCTAAGTAAAAAATTATATTTTTGATGTATTGATCAAATATATGGTTTTGGTAATGATATAATAAAGGAGTTGTGGATATTTTATATAATCATAACCTAGATTCAATGAATTTTCATATGTGCATCATTTGGTCCTAGACCGTTGGTGGATGTGGATATTCTTGGGTATATAAGATCTTTTACAACCTTTTGGTTATGGATTATTGTAATATCCCCGGTAAATAGAGAATATAAAATTTTCATATTTATTAATATTTGTGAGTTAAATTTTAGTTTTACATTAAAGGGTATGTTATGTATGATAGTGTACTAAACACGCAATATTAGGTTTCTTTGAAATCTAACATTTCACACAACATTGAGATATACTAAATAATAATACAATAATATTGTTATTATTTTAATTTGTAGTTAACACCTATCCATTGGAATGGAGGGAATGAATAGTATCAACTAAATTTTAAAATATGGTTCACTTATGTTTAAATGATGATTCCTTTATTACCATATTTATTATAAATGGAATTAAAAAACCAAATAAATATAATGGATGTGTTTTTATGAAAACCGATTGAAAAGAGAATGATTGTTTTTTCATATCACCATTTGTGATTTTTTTTATTTAATGAAAAATATATGAAATGTATTAAATGTAATGTTTTAAATTCATCTTATACTTCTTCTATATGTTATATAATAATATGTTCATATTTTTGTATAAAAGATGTATTTTTCTATAAATGATGTTTTCCACATTTTGATGGAAAACCCTTTTCAAATATAGTTTTTGATACCTATATATGTTTTATTTGAAAAACAATAAACTTATTATTCAAAATAGGAACATAAAAATTTACTTTGGATGAAATTTTGTTATTTTTTTAGTAAAGTTCATTTGTTAATGAATAGTGTAAAATATTGCATTTTAATTCAAAACTACTTCTTAATCTAATTAATGTATATATGTATATTGTACTTTTAATTGGTTTTAAAGTGTAATAAGATTATATTTTTACCTTTTAATTCAATGTTTTACATTTAATGTAATTTCACTTTGAAATTGGAAAAAATGGTATGTTAATATTTTGATAATTTTTACTTCTTAAAAACACACTTTCTGGTTTTAACAACATTAAATAATTTTAAATTAATTTATGCAACATGTTTTATTAGAATTTGGTAAAATGGTTTCCCTATTTGTGATTCGGATTTAAAAATTGGGTAAATAGGTAACATTTATTTGTAGACATTATGAAACATAACTACAGTAAATATTATATTTACCATGGTTAAAGGGTAAATATGATAAATAAGGGTAAAAAATAATATTATAATAATATTAAATTACCCTAAAACATGTCTTAATCCTATTATATGAGATATTTACGACCTTTTGCATCCATGATTCCATTTTAGGACCCCATAGAACCACTTTTTTGGGAAAATGACATTTATTTAATATTAATTTAAAATTAAGGAAAACATAACCTAAACATGTATCTTCTAGTTAAACAATTTTTATATTGGGTTATATGAGTTATATTTTTTACTATAAATAGTCATTAGAACTAAAAAGTTATTTCCTACATCATGGTATTTTATTTATAATTTTTAGAGATTATATAAATAAATTTATTTATGGCACAATAGGGATGTAGGGATTACCTTACTAATGAATGATTTAAATAAATGAGATTATAAATATTAAATTAAATTTAATTTTAAACTTTTTATGTCATCCTCTAATTTTATCGATGATTATTACTTATTATATTTAGATTTATGTTTTTTTAAATAATCAAGCAGTTAGAAATTTTTTGAAAATCATGATAGAAATAGTATATAAATTAACATAAATGAGTTTTTAAAGAAAATACTAATTTATTAAATGATATAATAATCCAAAAAATATAATATTTGACCAAATGAAATAGCTAATATTTTAAATTTCATTAATGAAATACTAAAGTTTCTACTGGAAATTTATAGTAACTATATTAACCATAAAGTATGAATAAACATGAGGACATGGTAAAAGTTAAATTAGTTAACTCAAAGTTAAAGCTAAAAGATATGGTTACTTTTTTTACCTAAACATGTGGAAAACATGTTGGATGATAGTATTTCTACCCATAATAATCTTATATTTTAAATATATCACATTTTTGTCATTATAATTCAAAAATCAATTAATAATAATTTAATACTTTTAAACCATCCTAATGTTCCCCTCCCCCCTCTTAAAGAAGGACACCACTTATAACCCTTACTCACAACTATGATACCCCATTATATTTGTCCAAAATCTTCCAAATAATCTCCCAACATCCATATCTTCTTACTTGAAGACATCCCCTAGAAATAAAGAAATTCAATAAATCCATTTAGCTAAAATCAAAAGAAGTTACCCTATTTGAGGTAACGTCTTCTCTCATGTTCTTTTATTTTATTTTCCTTCTCCGCTCCATATGCTATTATTTATATTTGTTTAAAAAAACTAGTATGATAAATATACTAGTTTTTTATGAAAATTATTTGAAATACACTTACACACACATCTGTCAAATGGGTATAGAACATATTGTTTCGGTGGACGGTGAACTACTGCCTCACGAAACGACGCTTGTTCAATATTATCCAACCACCTCTTATGGTGAAAATTTTGATGGAACTGAAATTATATATGATATATATTATATTTATTTTATCTCTATGATTCTTTCATTCCCATTTATAATATATCATTAATAATTTCATGATGTATAAATACAATAATTTCATTTGAGAAAATGCGGACTACTGCCCCCTCAAAGTGATATGACTTGTTCATGCTATACGTGGAATGTATAAAGGATGGAATTAATAAAATTATCTTAAATATATAACATAGATATTATACTGAAATTATTATATACCTATGTATCATTTTTTTGTCATTCCTTCAAATCTGAAATATAAATGAAAGTAGCGCTCTTGTGTACGTATGGCTTACCATCCCCATGAACGATGCATTTCATTTCTTATATACAAATGATATGGAATATTATAAATACATATATTGTAGATATATATGATATATATGATATATAGATCATTAATATAATTATTTATATAATAGACATTTTACCTCATGGACAATTTGTAATTATAACAAGTTCATTTTTGACTCATGTACCGAACATCGACAAAATGACCGATATGAACATGAATAATTATATGGTTGTTAGAGAAACATAATAAGTTGTATAATAGGATTAATTAGAATAAAAATGGTTCTTAAGAAATTATAAATTAACTTAAGATAATTATTCAGGATGAACAAGGAATATACATGATGATTCAAAATCAAGGTAAGTGACATTGTCTCAATCTCCTTTCATTGATGCATTTTTTGATAATATAAACCTCCTTATTTTACATGGTTTATAATCAACCCCATTAAAATTTAATTTCATTCAAACAAAATAATTTTTCTCCATATCATTTTACTAAATGAAAGAAGTGTTGTTTTTAATGTATGCGACGACAACAACCTTTTCATCCTCGTGAGCATTATTTGATATTTGGATTCCTTAATAGGCTGTAATTGTAACATCCCAAGTAAGTAATGAATAATAGATATTTTTATCTATGTCTATTAATGAATTAGATAGTGTTTTAGAGGCTTAAAATGAAAATAAATCCAATCTTATGCATGGAATACACTAATATTCTTAAAAGATTGTTTTACTGCCTTTTGATGGAAAACTCTTTTTAAATCAAACATTTGACAATTTTATAATCTGTATTTGTCAAAATAAACATATTAATTATGATTGGGATATTGAAATTTACTTTTGATAAATTGTTTGTATTTTTCTGACAATGTTCATTTTTTAATGAATAGTGAAAAATACTGCATTTTACATTAAAACTGCTTTTCAATTTAATTTAATTATATGGTTAGATTATCCTTTTAAGTGGTCTTAAAGTGTAATATGAATATATTTTTACCATTTAATCCAATGGTGGTCATTAGGATTAATTTCACTTTGGAATTGGTCATAAACTAATGCCAAACTTTTCATAGATATTGTTTCCAAAAAACCCACTATTTATTTTGACAACATGAATTATTTTTAAATCAATTATTGCAATTTTTGTGTTTGGAATTTGGTAAAATGGATTACATATTTGGAATCAGAAGGTCCAAATTATGTAATCAAGACTCTTTTGTTTTTGGGCATTATGAATAGTAACGACGGTAATTATCTTTAATTATCTTGATTAATGAGTAATCGGGTAGTTAAGGATAATAAAATAATATCATAATATTAAAAAATGACATCAACATGTGTCCTAATTCTACTGGTTGTCTCATGTCCGACCATGGAATGCCTTGTGCCAAACTTGGGAACCCCATGGAATCACGTTTGTGAGAAAGTGACTTTTTATCTTTTTATTTTTAAAGAATGTTAAATGTGACAAAGAATGTATCACCTAAGTAAAATATTTTTAATTTTATCTACATAAATGATCGTTTGGAATATAAAAATTAATTAGAAATCTAAAATGATTTACTACATCATGAATTTTTTTTATAATTTTTAGACATTAAATTTATTAAATTATTTATGACATCATGATGATGCAATGATTACCTCATTAATAAAGGATTTAAATAAAATGGAAAGATAATGTAAAATCTAAGACCTACACATGTCCAAAACCTATTGGATGGGTGGATTTAGAACCCTTATCACCTTACCCTTTAATTATATCAATGTGGGAACTTTTGAATCCAAAACTCATTTTAAAATAAAGTAACATTTCTTTACTTTCCAAGAGTGCCCCTCCTCTCCTCTTATAAAAGGCCCCCACCTCTACCTCATTACCCACACATCCAAAGCCTTTGGCTCAGCCAACCTCGGCCCATTTTGTCTCTAAACATACCTCTATTACTCATTGAAGCCTCCTTTTAGGCATAAGTCTTCCCAAGGAAGCCTTTGAACTCAAACCCAAGGGAGTTACCTGATTTTAAGGTAATGTATTCACTTGAGTTCTTTTGTATTATTTTTCTTCTCCAACCCCCTAAAATCTTTTTATTCATTTCTTTTGTAACAAATCCAGTATCTTAAATATAGTAGGATGTTGTTATAAGAAGGATTTGAGCAACACTTACACAAACCTACATCTAATGGTTAAAGGACATACTGTTTCCGTGGAAGGTGAATTTATGCCTCCCGAAACGATGATTGTTCAACATTCTTTTAACACCTTCAATGGTTGAAATCAGGATTACACTATATTTGTATATGATGAATAATATGTTTATGTTTTCCTTAAGCTTATTTATTTTTCATTTTGGGCATACCTTTATGGTTTCCATTATGGGTAAACGTGATATCTTCATTTAAGTGCAGACTACAACCCCCTCAAAGTGATTTGATTCGTTAAATACCATATGTGGGATTTATAAAGGATGGAACTATGATATTATACATGATATTATACTGGAATTATAATATATCTTTATATCATTATGATTCCATTCTATATAATACTAAATAGAAATGAAAGTAGCGTTCATGCGTACATACGGCTTACCGTCTCCATGAACGGTGCATTTCATTTTTTACCTCTAAATGATTATGTAATATTATAAATGCATGTATATAATGGATATATATGATATATATTATATATACATCATGATTATAATTCTAGATATATTGGATACATGAACAACTTGTAATTATAAAGGTTTTATTTTTTACTCAAGTACCAATGATCGTTAAAATGACCGTTATTAACTTAAATAATTACATAGTGTTCATGAAATGGAAATAATTGATATAAAAAGAATAATTAACTTGAAAAAGGTTCTTAAACAAGTGAAAATTAAATAAAGTTTATTATTCAGGAGATTAAAGAACGACTGAGTCAAGTCGGACCCGAGGTATGAGACTTTGTCTCAATCTCCTTTCATTGAGGCATATTTTGTTTTATACCCAACCTTCTTTTATACGGTGTATAAACCCCTTTGACTTTAAAGTTTATTCAAAAGGAATCTTTTTTATACGAAGCATTTACTAAACGACAAAAGGGAATGTTTTTTTGTCGTACGTATGCGGCAACAACGACTTCTCCGCCGCCGTGACCATTATTTGAGTTTAGGCTTCCTCTACAAGACATATGTTTTGTTTTAAAAAATAAAAATAATTACCATGATTTACTTTTCATTTATTTTGGTATTGAAAATGGTTTTCATATTGTTTTTATATCAATGTGTTGTATTGATATCTTGTGATTGAAATGTGTAAATGTTATGTTTTCTTTATGCATGTTTTATTTGACACGATTATGTTGAGGTTATTGGGAATTATTATGAAGACGGGTGGTTCCGTGATAAACTAAGGGCGGGTGAGCCCAATATAGCTCTCCAATGCTTTGGGTAATGCAAAGGAGTGAAGCGTTAAGGTTTCTCTGAAGAGATTTAGGTAATATACTGTGATGGGTATTCCAAACGTAACCAAGAGGGTTACTCCCTACGTAAGAATGTTGTGAATGCCTCAAGTTACCTTTATCTCTTATGATTTCTATTATTTATTCATGATTTGATGTGGTATGTTAAAGTGCCTATGTTTTATGGGTAAAGTGTGATTTCATTCTTATGTATATATGAACTTATGTTTCCTTTCCATATTTTTATAACCCATACTGTGCTTTTTAAGCTCATCCCAAGTTTTTTTGAAATGTTTTTCACAGGTCATGGAAAAGGTACATGATATGATGATAGTGTCCAGGAAGTGTCAATAATGAATGCATGTTTTATTTTAAATATGTTTATGTTGATGGTAAAAATGAATACTATCTTTATATAACCACTTTGTTTATATGTGGAATGTAATGCATGTTTTATGATCTAATTCTCTAAATCTCTAAACCCGAAAAGATCCTCAATGTATAATCTTGTAATAACTCAAGATTAAGTAATGTTTAAGGCCGGGGCCTTATAGTTGGTATCAGAGGTCAGTTTAGATAACTTTAGGAGTTATAATTCTATTAAATGATTATCCAAAAATATTTTTTTTGAAATGATATATCATTTGAAGATTACCATGTTGCTTCATCTGAGACATGTTTGTTCAGAATGGTTTTCCGTAGAGGAAACATGGAAACAGTGCTAGGAAGGCATAGAGAAGGAAATAACCTTCCGAATCAGCATCCTGAGATGGTCGGAATTGGATCTGAACGGTTTGTTGAGAGTAATGGCGCAGTTGACTCAAGCGATAAATGGTGGTGGTATCCAAGCACGAGATCAGCCAGATCAACCGCAGAGGAACATGTCAGTGGTGGAACATTTCATGAGGCAACATCCCCCATCATTCAGAGGATCATCTGACCCTGTGCTAGCTGAAGGGTGGATTAAAGCACTGGAGAAGATTTTCGATGTCATGGGGTGTTCAGATAATCAAAAGGTTAGTCTTTCTATTTACCGTTTGGAGGGTGAGGCAGATCAGTGGTGGTCGATGGTTAAAAATATAAGGGACGCTGATGAGATTGATACTCTCGACTGGGATGAATTGAAAGGTATGTTTCTTGAGAAATATTTTCCTAAGGTTGTTCGACTTAGGATGGAAAATAAATTCATGGAATTGAGGAAAGAGGAAGACTCAGTTTCTACCTATGAAGAACGGTTCACTCGATTGGCAAGGTATGCTCCAAATTTTATCTGAGACCTTGATAGTAAAATCAATCGTTTTTACTCAGGATTAAAGCCAAAATATCGAAGGGAATTAGCTTCTCGTGAGTTTAAAAGTTATGAAAAGCTTGTTCGATTTGCTGAGAATGTGGAAATAGAGTTTGTCGATGATCAAGTGTTCTATAACAACCAACAGAAGAAGAGACCGAGGTGGCAGGAGAAAGGGAAGAATTCTTCCAAAAAGTCTGATGGTACGAAATCTAAGTTTCCAGTTTGTGATAAATGTGGTAAAAGGCATGCTGGGGAATGTCTTCTGAATTCTGGAAAGTGCTACCGATGTGGTTAGATGGGACATAAGGCTCGTGATTACACTGAAAAAGATCAAGTTGAAGGTAAGACCAAATTTTATTTATAGTTAGTTAAATGTTTTAAGTGCAATGAGATGGGTCACTATGCAAACGTGTGTCCGAAAAAGAGCTAGAGTGATTGGAAGCAGTTAGACTACAAGCTGAAAGGGGTGGTGAAATCCTTTGCAACTACTTCAGTAGATGTCGGGCCATCAAATGAAGTTGTATCAGGTACTTTGTTTGTTTTCTCAGATTATGCCAGTGTGTTGTTTGATTCGGGGTCTACACATTCTTTCATCTCTGTAAACGTTTCTAGTAAAATGGGAATACCATCTCAAGAAATGACTCCTGAACTTTTGGTAAAAACCCCTGGGGGAAATGTTGAGGTAAAAAGAATTTATAAGAATCTTCCTATCCTAATCTGTGGAAAGAACCTACTTGCGAACCTTATTGTTTTACCTCTAGTCGAGTTTGATGTTATCCTGGGTATGGATTGGCTCTCTATTTACCATGCTAAGATTGACTGTAGAGCTAATGAATTTTCGTTTCAGAAAGACTTTCAGTTTGTGTACAAGAATGAACCCTTACTATTGATAACTTATCAAGAGGCCAATAAACTTGCAAAATATGGAAATGAATGTTACCTTGCACACATCGTTGAAAACAAAGGAACTGTTCAGATTAATGATGTGCTAGTGGTAAATGAGTATCCTGATGTTTTTCCTGATGAGTTGCCGGAATAATACCAGATCGGGAAGTTGAGTTTACTGTTAACTTAGTTCCTGATGCTAAGCTAATTTCAAAACCCCCTTATCGAATGGCTCAAAATGAACTTTTAGAGTTGAAGGAGCAATTGCAAGATTTATTAGAGAAAGGTTTCATTCGACCTAGCACATCACCAGGGGGTGCTCCTGTTTTATTTGTTAAAAAGAAAGATTGTTCTATGAGACTTTGCATTGATTATAAGGCCTTGAATAACATCACTGTTAAGAACAAATATCCTTTGCCTCATATCGATGATTCATTTGATTAGCTCCAGGGAGCTTAGTATTTTTCAAAGATTGAATTGAGATCGGGGTACCATCAGCTGAAGATAAAAGAAGAAGATGTTCCAAAGACTGTGTTTCGTACATGATATGGGCATTATGAATTTGTAGTAATGCCTTTTGGGCTAATCAATGCACCTTCTGTATTCATGGACAAAATGAATAGAATTTTCCATGAGTTCTTGGATATGTTTGTGGTGGTTTTCATTGATGATATTTTGGTTTTTTCTAAAAGTAAAGAGGAGCATGAAAGACATTTAAGAGTTATCTTTCAAACCTTAAAAGATAAGAAACTGTATGGAAAATTCAGCATGTGTGAGTTTTGGTTGCAACAAATTACATTCCTTGGTCACATTGTTTCTAAAGATGGGATAACTGTTCATCCTCCAAAAACAAAAGTTGTGGAAGATTGGCCAAGACCAACAAATGTAACTGAGATTCCTAGATTACTTGGTTTGGCAGGCTATTACCGAAGGTTTGTTAGAAATTTTTCACGGTTATCTAGTCCAATGACTAAGCTAACTCGGAACGGTGTTAAGTTTATATGGACAAAAGAATGTGATGATTGTTTTCAGGAATTGAAAAGAAGATTGGTGAATGCTCCAGTTTTGGCACTTCCTTCCAGGAATGATGAGTCTGTTATATACAGTGATGCTTCATTGAAAGGACTTGGTTGCGTCCAAATGCAGAATGATCAGGTAATTGCTTATGCTTCACGATAGTTTAAAACTAATGAGGTAAATTACCCTACACATAATTTGTAATTAGCTGCTGTTGTTTTCAATTTAAAAATTTGGAGGCATCATTTGTATGGTGTAAAGTGTGAAATATATACTAATCAATAAAGTTTAAAGTATATATTCACTCAGAATGAATTGAACATGAAACAGAGGAGATTGCTAGAATTAATCAAGGATTATGATTGTACAATTCATTACCACTTGGGAAAAGCAAATAGAGTGGCTCTACCTCCGAGTTTATCTAAGGTACACAATGTTTTTCATGTTTCGATGCTGAGAAAGTACATGTCAGATCCATCTCATGTTTTGAGCCTAGAGGTAGTTTAGCTGGAAGACAACCTATCTTATGAGGAATAGCCAGTCCAGATTCTTGACCATAGGGAGAAAGTGTTACAGAATAAGGTGGTTAATCAGGTAATGGTTTTGTGGAAAAACCACATGATGGAAGAGGAAACATGGGAATTTGAAAATGCAATGAGGGACAAGTACCCCCATTTATTCGATAAGTAAATAAATTGCGGGGAGGAAATTTTCTAAAGGGGGGAAGGATGTAACATCCCAAGTAAGTAATGAATAATACATATTTTTATCTATGTCTATTAATGAATTATATAGTGTTTTAGAGGCTTAAAATGAAAATAAATCCAATCTTATGTATGGAATACACTAATATTCTTAAAAGATTGTTTTACCGCCTTTTGATGGCAAACCCTTTTAAAATAAATCTTTTGACAATATTATAATCTATATTTGTAAAAATAAACATATTCATTATGATTGGGACATTGAAATTTACTTTGGATAAATTTTTGGTATTTTTCTAACAATGTTAATTTTTTAATGAATTGTGAAAAATACTGCATTTTATATCAAAAATTCTTTTTCATTTAATTTAATTATATGGTTATATTTTCTTTTTAAGTGTTCTTAAAGTGTAATATGAATATATTTTTACCATTTAATCCAATGGTGGTCATTAGGATTAATTTCACTTTGGAATTGGTCATAAACTAATGCCAAACTTTTCAAAGATATTGTATCAAAAAAACCCCGCTATTTGTCTTGACAACGGGAATTATTTTTAAATCAATTATTGCAATTTCTGTGATGGGAATTTGGTTAAACGGATTACATATTTTGAATCAGAAGGTCCAAATTATGTAATCAATACTCTTTTGTTTTTGGACATTATAAATAGTAACGGCGGTAATTATCTTTAATTATCTTGATTAATGAGTAATCGGGTAGTTAAGGATAATAAAATAATATCATAATAATACAAAATGACACAAAAATGTGTCCTAATTATAATGGTTGTCTCATTTCCGACCATGGGATTCTTTCTTCCAAACTTGGGGACCCCATGGAATCACTTTTGTGAGAAAGTGACTTTTTATCTTTTTATTTTTAAAGAATGTTAAATGTGACAAAGAATGTATCACCTATGTAAAGTATTTTAAGTTTTTCCTACATAAATGATATTTTGGACTATAAATATTAATTAGTAATCTAAAAATATTTCTTACATCATGTTATTTTTTTATAATTTTTAGACATTAAATTTATTAAATTATTTATGACATCATGATGATGCAGCGATTACCTCATTAATAAAGGATTTAAATAAAATGGAAAGATAATGTAAAATATAAGACCTACACATGTCCAAAACCTATTGTATTGGTGGATTTAGAACCCTTATCACCTTAACCTTGAATTATATCAATGTGGGTCCTTTTGAATCCGAAACTCATTTTAAAATAAAGTATCATTTCTTTACTTTCCAAGACTGCCCCTCCTCTCCTCTTATAAAAGGCCCCCACCTCTACCTCATTTCCCACACTTCCAAAGCCTTTGGCTCGGCCAAACCCTACCCATTTTGTCTCTCCACATCCCTATATTACTCATTGAAGCCTCACTTTGGGCAAAAGGCTTCCCAAGGAAGCCTTTGATCTCAAACCAAAGGGAGTTACCCGATTTTAAGGTAATGTCTTTACTTGAGTTCTTTTGTTTTATTTTGCTTCTCCAACCCCCTAAACTCATTTTATTCATTTATTTTGTAACAACTACAGTATCTTCAATATACTAGTATGATTTTATAAGAAGTATTCGAGCAACACTCACACACACCTACATCTAATGGTTAAAGGACATACTGTTTCCGTGGATGGTGAATTTATGCCTCCCGAAACGATGATTGTTCAACATTATTTTAACACCTTCAAAGGTGGCCATTAAGATGTCACTATATTTATATATGATATATAATATGTTTATGTTTTCTATAAGCTTCTGTATTTTTCATTTTGGGCATACCTTTATGGTTTCAATTATGGGTAAACGCGGTATCCTCATTTAAGGAAGTGCGGACTACCGCCCCCTCTACGTGATTTGATTCATTAAATACCATATGTGGGACGTATAAAGGATGGAACAATGATATTTTATATGATATTATACTGGAATTATAATATACCTTTATATCATTATGATTCCATTCTATAAAATACGAAATAGAAATGAAAGTAGCCTTCATGCGTACGTACGACTTACCGTCTCCATGAACGGTGCATTTCATTTCTTACCTTTAAATGATTATGTAATATTATAAATGCATGTATATACTGGATATATATGTATATATGATATATACATCATGATTATAATTCTGGATATAGTGGATACATGAAAAACTTGTAATTATAAAGGGTTTATTTTTGACTCAATTAACAATGATCGTTAAAACAACTGTTATTAACTTAAATAATTACATAGTGTTAATGACATGGAAATAAGTGATAAAAAAGGAATAAATAACTTGAAAAATGTTCTTAAACAAGTAGAAATTTAATCAAGTTTATAATTCAGGAGATTAAATAACGACCGAGTCAAGTCGGACCTGAGGTATGGGGCTTCGTCTCAATCTCCTTTCATTGAGGAATATTTTGTTTTATACACAACCTTATTTTACACGGTGTATAAACCCCTTTGAATTTTATGTTTATTCGAATGGAATCTTTTTTATACGAAGCATTTACTAAACGACAAAAGGGAATGTTTTTTGTCATACGTATGCGGCGACAACGACTTCTCTGCCACCGTAACCATTATTTGAGTTTCGGCTTCCTCTACAAGCCATACCTTTTAAAAAAAGAAAAATAAATACCATGTTTTACTTTTCTTTTATTTTTGTATTGAAAATGGTTTTCATAATGTTTTTATATCAATGTGTTGTATTGATATCTTGTGATTTAAAGGTGGAAATGTTATTTTTCCTTTATGCGTGTTTTATGTGATATGATTATGTTGAGGTTCCTGGGAATTATTATGAAGACGGGTGGTTCCGTGATAAACTAAGGGTAGGGCAGCTCGATATAGCTCTCCAATGCATTGGGTAATGCGAAGGAGTGAAACGTTATGGTTTCGCCGAAGAGATTTAAGGAATATACTGTGATGGGTATTCCAAACGTAACCAAGAGGGTTACTCCCTACGTAAGAATGTTATGAATGCCTCAAGTTACCATTATGTCTTATGATTTCTATGATTTATTCATGATTTGATGTAGTATGTTAAAGTGCCTATGTTTTATGGGTGATGTATGATTTCATTCTTATGTATATATGAACTTCTGTTTCCTTTCCATATTTTTATAACCCATAATGAGCTTTTTATGCTCATCCCAAGTTTTTTTGAAATTTTTTTCACAGGTCAAGGGAAAGGTACATGATATGATGATAGTGTCCAGGAAGTGTCAAGAATTAATCCATGTTTTATTTTAAATATGTTTCCGTTGATGAGAAAAATGAATACTATCTTTATGTAACCACTTTGTTTATATGTGGAATGTAATGCATGTTTTATGATCTAATTCTCTAAAACTCTAAACCCGAAAATATTCTCAATGTGTAATCTTATAATAACTCAAGATTAAGTAAGGTTTAAGGCTGGGGCCATATAGTAATTTATTTACAATGTTTTTGTATTGATTTTTTTTAAATAGATTTATTATTTCAATATGTAGATATTATTACTTGTTAGAAAAATGAAATGTTGTTAGTGAAATGTAGATATTTTCAATATTTTATCTGTTTTCAGTATATAACGATACTTGGAAAAATTATTGGTGGTTCCCTGATAATCCAAGGAAAGATGGTTACGTTATATCCTCAAATGCATTGGGTATGGGAGTCAGTCATATGGCTATTCCATTTAGTGATATTTGTGGAGGTCGATTGTATGGTTATTCCATTTTAGTATGTTTATGTGCCACGTTCCCTTTATATGATATATGTTTCTTTCTATGGGTATTATTTTAATATTTTGGTTACAAAAGAAGGGTAATAACTAATATTATATTCATTGAAATTGTTTTTCTACTTATTTAATGTGAAAAGTATTACTTTATGATAATGTATTCATTGTTTACATGTTTTTTTGAAAACTAACATTTTTTCTTCTTTATGTATCCCTTACTATGATTTTATGCACATCCGTAGTTTTTGAAATGTATTTTTCTGGACATAAAGTTTAATAGGGTCAAGGATGGGTTCAAAGTAAAGTCATAATGTATAAAACATAAAACTAAACAAGTTTATTTTTTTAATAGTTTTATTTTATGAAAAAATGGATAATGGGTAGAAGTATCTTCATATAATATTCAAGTTTTTATGTATAAGTTATAGCCTAATTCTCTAAATCTCAACACCTGAATATATACGCATTCTGAATTATTTACTAAATTTAGGATAATGTAATGTTTAAGGTCGGGTCCTTATAATTGGTGTCAAATGTTAGTTTATATGCCTTTAGAGGTTATGGTGTTATTTAATGATAACTGACATAACCATAATGGTTATCATATTAGATAGATTCGTAGTTATTTTAGATAAATAAAATGAGTTTAAGATAACATGAATAAGTATATCTTAGTCATTACCCTCTTAATAAGATAGTATATGATTATTTTACTGATATACTCACACTAACCTTTTGGATTTTAGTAAATAGCTCGATCTATTAGGCACCAATGTAACAGTGGATATAAAGGATACTATGATGGTTTTCTGAATGAGCAATCGAATGAAATGGGATATTCAACGAGAACTCTTATTGTTATTTTTAATCAACTATCTGGTGTCAAGAATGACCACTTGAACCATGGTGATTTTTTAAGGCATCATATATGTGATAAATTATTCCCTATGAAATTTCAGTTAAAAATAATAAAGGTAAGTATATTAAAAAACCTATGTGTCAAGGATGTGGAGAGAAACACCTAGATAAATTATTCAAAGGGAAATGAAGATGTTTCAAATGTTGTAATGTAGGTAATAAAGCATTATCATACAATGGAAAAAAAAGGAAGCTTCTATTTGGCTCTAGGAAAGGGAAAAAAGTTATTTCGAAATGATTAATTGAATTTTTAAAATGTGGTGTGTGTTATCATTATAAAAATAGATTTCCAATGAAGAAGGTTTGCTGATGGGGTCAGAAAGACCATAAAAATATATGTTTACCAATACCTAATGCCATTCTAATTGAGGATGAGGAAACTGACAATAACCAATGAAAGGTATGGATTATTTCTTTGCTGATGTTTTGACATTATTGAATCTTAGTATATGATTCATGATATTGTTTGTATTATATAATTATTATAGAATAAGCTCTAAAATAATGGTTAATGGATCATGAAGAACATTTAATGAGTAATAAGTCCACATATAAGGGATTTAAGAGATATAATAGAATTTAGGATGATGAAATTCTTAAAAGTATTAAGGCTCTTTTGATGATGGGATTACTATGGAAGAATTTTTATTTAATGTGTAACCCTAATGATTGATATGTGAAAATTTTATTCAAGAAATAATTATTTTTTATTTTGTGGACATAATGGAAAACCTTAGGGGTTCATATGATCTCTTGTTTTTTAGGTGATAAATGGTTATTACATTTTTGGTTGCAAAATGAAAGGTATGAGACAGCCTTTGAGTATAAAGAATATTATGGTAATTTTTTTAAGAAATTATCTTATTTTTAAAATGTTATAATAATGATATGGTTTTGGAAAAAGTACAACCCGCATGAAGGGTGACTACCCGTCATGTCTGGCAAGGCTGCAGGAATCAAACCCACAATTTAAAGATGACAAGGGTGCGTCGCCTACCACTAGCCTACGCAGAGCCCCTGGTTAGTATGACTTAGTCATTTTAGTTATTCATTTTATTGATCCAAAATAATATTATTTTGGGAACTTATCATTTATAAAATGGATATACTTAGTATAGGAATTGATTTGGTGACTAAGTGATAAGGGTTATTTTGGAAAACATTTTCACTTTTGGGATCAATATATGCCTTAGGAAAATAAAATACTATTGGATCTCACTTGTGGGGTAATGGTGGAAATTTTATTTTGTAAAATATGGGTTTTTATTTTTGACGTAAGGTGATTTTTGTTATTTATTTAAATGATTAACCTATCATAGAGAATATGTGATTAAGTTAATTACCGTTCAGTGTGAGACTTTTAGAGTAGTCGATGTTATTTTGAAATAAATGTTAAGATTTATTATGGGAGACAATGTGATTAAATACTTTTCGATTTTTGGTTTCTATATTAGTTTGTATTAAATTCAATAATTTTAAGGATAGTGGTTTATTTAATAGTCCTTGTTAAACTTTGGGTATTGTTTGTTGAATTATGGAGATTAATAGTAGCATTTCATTCTATAAAGGATTTTTCTTTTTAGGGGTTATCTGATCTTGTACTAAGAATTTTTCTTTTGGTTAATATATAAAGTCAAGGGAAATATATAGTTAATATTTTTTATATTATGTGATTCTATGGAACTTGATTATAGTGCATCAGATGCGACCAGGTCATTTGGAATACTCATCATTTGGAGAACGAATGTGTTTGTGGAAGAAATTTATTAAAGGATGAAACTCTATTTGTCAAGTATGTTTGTTTCCATGTGTTCTTAGTAAAGATCATAAATAAATCACTTAATATTATAAGAAATAACATAATATGAATAAGGTGTTCGTTTACTTTTCCTACTGGGAGATCAAAGACCATTTAACCCATCACAGGTTTATGGGTTTTAGATTGTTTACATTTTCATAATCATGTTTTTTATCACTCTCCATCTGAAAATGATGTTAGTTTATCTTACATATCCATGTTTCCTACATGGAATCCTAGTATTTGTTTATCTCACGTGGCATTTTTAATTCTCTTTATTTCTTTTAAAGTGATTGTTTTATTGATTCCTTTTGCGATGTAGGAATTTTAATGATGTTTTTATCCCAATTTTAAAATTTTGAGGACATATTTCCCAAAAGAAGAAAGGATGTAACTTCCCATGTAAATAAAGAATATTAAATTTTCATATTTATTAATATTTTTGAGTTAAATATTAATTTTACATTAATGGGGATGATTTTTCTGATATCATATGCGACACACAACAACGTGTTATTTTGAAATCTTATGTTGCACACTACATTATGTTATACTGAAAAATAATACAACAGTATTGTTATTATTTTAAATGGTAGTTAATGCATAGTTATTGGAATTTAGGGAATCAATAGTATCAACTTAATTTTGAAATATGGTTTCACATGTTTAAATGATGATTCATTGATTAACAAATTTATTAGAAATGGAAATAAAAACCAATTGTATATAATGGATGTGTTTTTTTGAAAACATATTTAAAAGAGAATAATTGGGTTTTCATACCTATCTTGATGTATTTTTATTTAATTAAAAATTGATGATATATATGAATTTTACTGTTTTAATTTCATCTTACAAGTTTTTTATAAAGGATACAAGAATAAATTCATTTTTTTGGATAAAAGATGTATATTTCAAAAATTGCATTTTAACCTCATTTTGATGGAGAACCAATTATAAATCAAGTTTTTCACACCTTTATATGTTTTATTTGACAAAATAAACTGCTTATTTAAAATCATAACATCCATATTTACTTTTGATTAAATTTTGTTATTTTTCTACTAAAGTTCATTTTTTTAATGAATAGTGAAAAAACACAGCATTTTAATTCCAATCTACCTTTTAATATAATTTATGTATATAGCTATATAGTTATTTTAATTAGTTTTAAAGTGTGATGGGATTATATTTTTACCTTTTCATCCAATTTTGGTCGTTTTAATTAATTTTAATTTTATGTTGGACATAAACACATGTCAATCTTTTGGTAGTTTTTACTTCTTAAAAATACATTTTTGGTTTTAACAAATGGAATTAATTTTAAATTAATTTCTGAAAATTATGTCTTTTTAATTAGGAAAAATGGATTCTATAATTGGAATCCTATGGTCCAATGTGGTTAAATAGTTTACCTTTATTTTTTCACATTTTGAATTGTCACATCAGAAAATATTTTATTTACGAGGGTTAAAGGGTAAATCTGGTAAATAAGGGTAAAAAATAATATTATAATAATATTAAAATTCCCTACCACGTGTCCCAATCCTATTGAATGATATATTTCCAACTATGGTCATTCATGAGTGAATTTTAGGACCCCGTGGAGCCATTAGTGCGTGAAAATGACATTTATTTACTTTTAATTTAATGTTACAGAAAATATAACATAAACATGTATCTTTCTGTAAAAAAACATATAAGGGTTTATATAAGTTATATTTAAGACTATAAATATTTTTTAGAAATTTAAATATATTTTTTATATCATGGTATTTTATTTAAACAGATGATATTATAAATATGAAAATCAATTTATTTTGAAACTTTTTAAGTCACACATTAATTTTTGGATGATTATTACTTGTTATATTTTAATTAATGAAGATTATGTGAAAGAATCATGTTTTTATGGATTTTTTTAAAATTCATGCTTTGAGTAGTATATAAATTGGCCAAAATTAGTTTTTAAAACAAATACTATTTTATTAATGGATATAATAAGGATAAAAATCTAATATTCTTCCAAATGAGTTAGATAAGGTCGTAAATTTTATTAATGAACCACATGAGGTTATATTTGAGTTTTATAGTATATTTATTAACCATATAGTATGAATATAAAAGAGGAGATGCTAAATGTTTTATTAGTTAACTAAGAATTAAAGATATAAGATAAGGTTAAATAATGAAATAAACATGAATAAAACCCATTGGATGAATGGATGAAGAAAAATCATCATTTTATCTCTGAAATATATCACTTTGGTGTTATTAGAATTTGAAAATCAATTAATAATAATATAATACATTCAAACTTTCCAAATGTACCCCTCCTCTCTCTTATAAAAAGGACACCAACTCTAACACTTACTCACACCTCTCTAGCCACCTTGGCTCTTACAAAATTTTCCCAAACAAGCTCCAAACATCCATATCTTCCTCCAAGAGTCCTTCCTCTATGTATAAGAAAATTCAAGAAATCCCTTTGGTTCAAATCAATATAATTTACCTAATTTGAGATAATGTATTCTCTCATGTTCTTTTATTTTATTTTCCTTATCCACTATCTATGCTCTTATTATTTGTTGTTTATATAAAAAAACATATATCCTCCATATACTAAGTTGTTTTTTTGATAAGGAATCAAAAGACACTTACAAACACCTCAATCTAATGGGTATAGAACATACCTTTCCTGTGGATAGTGTACTACTGCCTCATGAAATGATGTTTGTTCAAATTTGTCCTACCTCTCATTATGGTTTCCATTATGATGGAACTGAAATAATATATGATATATATTATTTTTATTTTATCTCTATTCTTTTGTAATTTACATTTATAGAAAAAAATTTATAATTTTCATTTTTTATAAATACGATAATTTCATTTGAGGAAGTGCAGACTACCGCCCCCTTAATGTAATATGACGCATTCATGCTATACATTGAACATATAAAGTATGGAATTAATAAACTTATATAACATATATAACTTATATATTATAATTAAATTATAATATACCTATGTATCATTTATTTTTTCATTCCTTTAAATATTAAAAGAGAAATGAACGTAGGATCCATGAGTACGTACGGCTTACCGTCTCCATGAACGGTGTGTCTCATTACTTATATCCAGATGATATGGACAATTATAAATACATATACACTAGATATATATGATATATATGTAATTTAAATCGTGATTATCATTCTAGAGATAATGGAATTTTGACCTCATGAACAATTTGTAATTATAACTAGTTCATTTTTTACTCAAGTACCAAACATCATCAAAATGACCGATATGAACTAGAATATTTATATGATTATTATAGAAATGTTATAAGTGATATTAAATAAATAATAAACATGAAAAGGTTATAATGAATGTATAGATTAACATTAGATTATTTTTCAGGAACAAAAGGAACATACATGATAATTTAGACTTAATGTAAGGGAAATTGACTCAATCTCATTTCATTGAGACGTGTTTTGCTAATATACTAATCCTTATTTTACACGGTTTATAAAAAACCCATTTTAATTTTATTTTAAATCAAAGGGAATCATTTTTCTATGTATCATTTTTCTAATGGAAAAAAGCAATGTTTTTAACGTATGCAGGGACAATAACCTTTCCACCGCCACAAGAATTATTTGATATTTGGATTCCATAACCGGTCATGATGTTTTAAAATAAAAATTAAATACCATATACCCTTTAACATGTTTTCTTATTGAAATTGTTTTTTGAAATGGATGGATTATTTCAATATCTTGAAATGATTCCTTGTGATTTGAAATGAAATCTTATTAGTGAAATGTTGAAATTTTCAATATTTTATATATTGTGATTATATAATGTTGCTTGGATAAATGACAAGTGTTAATATGATAAACAATGTCTAGGTGGTAATGTTATAACCTCTAATTCATTGGATATGGAAGTCAGTTGTATGGCTACTCAATTTAGTGATATGTGTGGAAGTTGATCGTATGGTTATTCCATTTCATTATGTCTACGTCCCAAGTTACCTTTATATTCTATATGTTGATTTTTATTTTTTTATGGTAATATTTTGTTTACAAAAGAATGTTTTGAAATAAAATTATATTCAGTGAAGGGTTCTAGTTACATCTTTAAGGTGAAACATATTAATTTACGATAATATATTCATGTTTAACATGTTGTTTTAAAAACTAACAATTTTTTCCTTATGTATCCCTTATTGAGATTTTTATTCTCATCCAATGTTTTTGAAATTTTTCTCAAAAGACATAGTGGAATCTATCAAGGATGGGATCATGGAAAATTCCTACTATTTAAAACATGGAAATAAACCTGTTTATTTTTTTACGTGTTTTTATTTTATGAAACAATTGATACTGAGTAGAAGTGTCTATAGTCAGGTCCTTTCAATTTTATTCAATGTAAAATATTAAAATAATTTAAGATTATGTAATGTTTATGGTCAGGTCCTTACAATTTTATTCAACCTTGATGATCTAATTAATATTGTGGATTATTGGGGACAGTTTTAGGATTCAAAGTGATGAAATTTGACTCTTAAAGGGACCTTTGTCTCTATAATATGGTTCCACCTAAGGTAGGTGGTCATTATCATTAGTGGATGTTTATATGAGTTTTTGGAATGCTTTTTGGGAATTCATGTGTATCCATATGGTATAGAGACCAAGGAATCTCTTTCATATATATTAAATATTTTTAGATTAATATTCAATACATTACATAAAAACACTCTTAAGGACCATAATAGTTTAATGTATTTTGAGGCTTTGTATAAAATTTTCTAGTTTAGTGAAAGATCTTCAAAATATCCCATAAACATATTCCCCATTATCACTCTTCATAAACATACCCTAATTAAAACCTTTCTTCATAACTTGGGGAAAGGTAACATAAGAAAGGGTGAGATTAGTTGTTCAGTAAGAGTAATATAGGGAGATATTTAAGCATAACATGTATATTAGGGTATGAGAACATAAGCATACCATTTAAAAACAACACCCTATATATCAATGATCATAAAATTGATCCATAGAATAAATATTTGAATTCTATAAGACATGAATCATATGAGAATCAAATAATATCATCCATGAGAGAATAAAATTGGCATATAACATCGATTTGTGGCTTAAACATCATCTTATAACATTGTGAACATTTATAAATAGAAACTGGTTCACTCACTATGTTATGGAAATGAAATAAAGTACATAGATAAACTTATAGACATGAAACTAGGTCCACACAAAACATTATGGTCTTGAAATTTGGGTCAATGTATAACACTATGAACATGTAATCACTTTCACTCATAACATTGTGAACATATAATTAGTTTGACTCATAACATTATGAATATTTGATTAGGTTCATGAATAAAATTATGAACATTCATTTAGGTTAGTGCATGACATATTTACTCATGAGTTATCCATATTTATCCAATGCATTTGAGGGAGATATAGGTCCCACTAGTAATATTATGGAAATAATATATATGTTATCATTAGATCATAAATAATTTATCATATCATAACCCATGAAATAAAATGGGCTTCATAAACCTTTTATCATTCCAAAACCTATTGAAAAGTGAGAGGTTTCATAATAATTTCATCATTTTATCATAGCATAATACATGTAAAAAAGAATTGGGTTTTACAATAATTTTACAATGCTATAACTTGTGTAATAGAAATTGGTTTCATAAAAATCCTTTCATTATAAAGTATTTTGAGAAAGAATAAGAATGGTATCCTTGTATAATATCCCCAGAAAAGCATATAGTATAACAAAGTATTTCATATAAGTGGTAGAATTATTTTGAAAGATCACTTAGAACATTTATTGAGTAAAATAAATATTATTTTAAAATTAATTTTCAAAAATGAAAACATTTTTAAAATTATTTTCTTCAAATTCAACCTTGATGGAATATAAAGGAATATTTAAAAATCATTTAAAACATTTTTTGAGGAAAATAAACTTTTTAAATTGAAAAACACATTATAAAAAATAATTTTTTTAAAAACGTTTTTCTATCAGAAATAAACCTGATACACTATAAATTAATCTTTAAATCCAATATATTTCATGATGGTGGTAAATTTTGTTATTGATATACGTGATAAAATGAAAATTGATTTCACATTTTTGGTAAAAGACAAATAGATGTTGTTTCGAAAATGTCATGAAAATTACATTCAAAGAAATTATAAAAAGTAATACATTATAAAAATATCATTAATAAGTATTTTAAATAATTTTAAAAACATTTTTGTAATTTTTTTACGAAACATGGTTTTTGAAGAAAAATGGTTTTTGATCGAATATAGAAATAATGACTATTTTTATATAAAAAAATTAAAACTCTTCAGTATATAAATAGATAAAAATGGATGGAAAATATATATATTATTATTCCATATCCTAAGGAGAAGAATATTTATAAGTCTATCTATATATGGATCATAAAATTTTATCATCAGAAACTTAATCACAAACAATCCCAATAAATGATGAGATTATAACATAAAATAATTTCAAATTTGGTAATAGAGAATTATAAGTCCCATGAAGGGAAAACATTAAATGAAACATAAAATATCATGAGAATAAATATATTTATGATATTATATGTCAAAGTTTATATACATAAATCTCATAATATAATATAGGTGATTAAAAAAAACTTGTGTCACAGAAAGAAAATTGAGACAAAATTCCCTTATCTCTTTGGTAACATATGGAACATAAACCTCATGAAAGAGAGATACTAAAATGGATATTTAAATAAAAATAATTTTTAGGTTAATAATCATAATATAATTTCATGGGTATTATATAAACCTCATAATGAAATAGGTGGGGAATATTGAATGTCTAACATATATAAAAAGTGAGATTGAAACCCCTTACCTATTTAGTAATCTTATGAATACAAAGACACAATAAATTATAACATCAAATAAAGCATAAAATATAATAACAATAAAGATATAATTGATATAACATGACTAATGGTATGTGTATACATCGCATAAAAGAAATGAGTTGTGAATTTTTATATATCTCCCAAAAATAAAAGAGAGACTACAAACCCCTTGCGATAAGTCTCGACTTCCTCCATATGCATTTGAACCTCATATATATCAAATATAGGTTTCTTATAAATATATTATAGAAACATATAAATATATGTTATTCTATTTATGATTTACTTATAACTATTTATTTTTTTTACTGCCAATTCCTTGTTAGAGTCACATTTCGGGTAACAGTCGCTTTATATTTCACATATGATTTCATTTTTTATTTCCGATCCTCTTACAATAATAATGGTTCCATCATCTACAAAATAATAATCATAAAACAATTAAAATATTTATATATCATTTATACTTTTAATACTAATCTTGGAATATGTTTTTCATAAATTAAGTATGTTATGATCATGTAGATCATACATAGGTCGTATGTACGCAAGAGTAATGTTTCAATTTTTTAAATATCATTATGGAAAAAAAGGTAAGTATTATTTTATATTTCCATAATAGTAATAATATCATAAATGAAATATTATTTATTTTAATATTGTAATACATATCATCCATGGGTTGTGATGATGAAAGGAGATAGTCACATTACTTCATGAAGGCGGTAGTCCACACGTATATGAACGACGTTATCATATTATAGTGAGACAAAATGTAATAAATAAATTGATATATTATCTTTTCATAATGACAAATATTTCATTAATATCATAATAAGGTTATTGAAAAAAAATCACATTTCATTTTGAGATAGTAGTTTCCCTAACACACGAACGACGTTATCATATCCCCTATGAAATAAAAATTAAAAATTCATATATGATATAATGACTAAATATAGATAATTATGTTATAATATCTTATATTTACTTTTTATCCATCATCATACCCAACTATGAGAGGTGATAATGAAAAATTATTGACATCAGTTTCTGATCCGGTAGTCTACCATATACACGAATGATGATTTCATAACCCATTTTATTGAAGTGGGTATGGTTGTAGGTCATATGATTAACATAAAAACATATAATTATATCTAATATAATTATTTTGTTATATAATTAAAGTTTAATAAAAATTAAATGAGTATTGGGATCAAATTAAATAATAATTATCATTTATGAATGTTACCTATTCTTCATGTAACCTCATTAGGGTTGCAAGAAAAACCATCCGAGGATTGATTTATGACCAGAATAAGGATTACATGATTTGAGGATAGTGTTTTAGAAATTATTTGGGTATGTATTTTCCAAAACATGAGGGTTTTTAGGTGTCCAGTAGAGAGTATAAAGGTGGAATTTTATAAGTGAGGTGAGTGGCACACATATTATTTTAGTTCATTTTTACCCATATCATTTTAGTTCAAACCTAGATAAACCCATTTTTACAATAATGTGATAATTATATGTTAGAGTTTTTATTATTCATATTGGTAGAATTTTTAGTAAAATTATTATATAATATAAATTATTCTTATTCCCAATATGGATTCCATTTTTCCAAATTCAATTCATAGAAGTAGAAAATTTTAATTTAAAATTAATCTCACAAACATAATTAGAATGAAGGTTTTCAAAGAAAAAAGATCAAAAGTTTACAAGGATTTTATATCAAATTCGATTCAAAAATAATCCCAATTAAATAAATTGTATTAATATATATAATATAACAAATTTAAATTTAAAAAAATATTTTAATATAGTTTAAATTTAGATATTATTTAAGTGAAAAGGTAGTTTTCTATTTAAAATTATAATTTTCTACTTTTCATAAAAAATTATTCATTTCAGAAAACTATAAAAATTTCAAACGAAGAAAATGTTTTCCTGATGATTTTAAATATAAAATTTATTTTTAAAAAAAATATATATATATTGAATTAATTATTTTTAATATAAGTGTTAAAAAATGGAGACAAAAGTATTTTTTTTAAATACTGTTTTTAAGTGTAAAAATGGATTTATTCTTTTCTCATGTCTAGAAAACAAATAAAATAAATGATAAAGATTTAATTGTATATATACTATATAGTTTTAGTTAAAATAAATGTCCAAATTTTTTTTGGTTAATTTATTTATATGAATTGTGTTTTTTTCATAATAATGTTTTCCTGAAGAAAATTTCCTTTATTTTCAATTTTTTGTTTTTAATTAATTTCGTTCTAGGGGTTTTATTATATATATGTGTGAGTTAACCATATATTTTAATACTATATTTAATCATATTCATACCTTCCATTCCAATATCTAAGTGATAAAGATAATTTTAAATAATAATATTTTAATTGTATGTCATGTTTCGTTTAAATTTAGTGTTGTGTGTAATGAAAAATATGTAACAAATTTAATTTATTTTAAGAAAAAAAATGTGAATTTAAAAAAAATCTTATTGTGTTATATGGGGAACCAATTATTTATGTATGGTCATATGTAGCATTCATTTTTATCCCCCTAAGGCCTATTCTTGATGTTTGACCGCATGTGTATTTTTTTTATGATACTTTCTTATCATGAAACTATATATTTTTTTCATACAGTATTTATATATTACATTTGATATTCCAATGTATTTTTTAGCTGTGTATGTTGGTAGACCTCTATATGTTGTCCTTATGTGGGTGATGTGTTAGAAATTTGGTTAAAATATACATAGGACATATCTTCAAGGGAAATGATTCAGACATGTTTATGGACTATCCCATTAAGAAAGATGTGATAGGTCACTAGTTAAAATTACTTCTTATATGGAGTTGAAAAAAGTAGAGTTGGTCTTTATGGACATGGTGTATATGTGATTCTTGGGTGATATAAGTTTTTCTTATGAGCATTCTCTTTATTTTCATAACTTTCACCAATATATCTTATGAACTTGTGTTGAAGTTCTATTGGTAGTTCCCTTCTGCGTTTTCTACTCACACCACGTGTGGTCATCAGGGTGTGTGTAGATTTTATAACCATGGATTTGGTGTAGGGAGAGGAAACTATAGTGGGTAAGAAAATAATAAATAGAAACATTATTTGGGGAATTTTAGGTTGGACATTAGGCTTTCATGTCTAATGTTGTTATTTCTAGTAACATTTATTTCATAATTTTACCACAACATGCGTGCATCCATTTATTTGCCTTGGGTTGTTTGACTAACATATCCTATTATTTTTATTTCATTGATGGGAAATTTAGGTGAACGATGATACTCTAATGGTTTGTTATTTATTTTTTAACTGTTGATTTGTATTTTTATTATTGGAGATGGTGCCCTAGAACCAAAAATTGTGTACATATGATAATATTTATTCCTTTTTTTGAATACTAATAATGATCTGATTACATCATGATTTTTCTTCTACATAATATTTTATCCGATAATGTCCTAATATTAGTTATCATACTGAATGGATATATCATTTCCCCGTTATTATTGGAACCCAGAAGTTCCATGAATGTATTCTTGAATATATTTTCTATATCCAGATGATATCATATGAGGGAGACAAATGATACATGATATCTGGGTGGAGACTCATAGGACATTGTGGCACCTTCTCATCAAGTATAACCTTGGTAATATCCAGTTTTGGATATTATGATAATGATATTTGGTCGGAATATACAAATATACAAAAAAGGAGGTGAATTCTGTCTTTTCAAAATCAATCAAAATTTTTTGTTTTCATTTCAACTATATATTATTGGGATAAGAAGTGTTTATCTTCTATATAAAAATACGAGTAGTAGATAAAATAGAAATACAAAACATGACTCCTTATAGTGGTTCGGGGAATAATGATCCCCTAGTCCACTCCACCATTTACTCTCTCTACGAGTTTGGTGAATTTCACTTGTCACGTTCTCATATCCCAAGACTAATTGACAACTCAATGCTTTCATTTGACACCTTTACAAATAAAGCTTAAAAACCTATCCTTCTAGTTCTTTAACTATGAACTGAAAAACCACACCTTAGATCAAGAAGATGATACTCCCCCACAAATGAGAACGAGTAGTGAAAACACTAAATAAAAAGATATTGATTAGACAGGTTCTAGTTGGACTTCATTGTTGAAACAAAAACTGATAGTAGATGGATATTATTCTTCACAAAAGAGTTTATTTATGTAAGAGATGTTCTAAAGAGATCTAGTTATAATAGATCACTGTAATTAAAATAGAAATGATTAGAGGCAGCACTCTGATATCATGTACATAATTCAAAACAAGTAAATCTCCATTATAGACTACTCTATAGAAAAAAGAGTTTGGTCGATTGGGGTAGTAGATCCGAAAAATATCTTCAGAAGAATTTTTTTCATTCATAAAATATTTTTCAAAATATTTTTCTCAAATATATCTCAATATTTCTCAATATATATTCTTATTTGATCATACACATGTATTTGTAGAAAATACACCAATTGAATAAATAATGCAGAGATCCTACTTTTCAATTCCAGATCCAGGAATGTTTGTTGATAAATCATAAGAATTAAAATTAATGAGACAACATAGAGTAGTCGTAACATACTTTAATAATAGTAGATAATTTCTCTACTTATTATAATTATTTGAATAAATCATAGTGAGATTTTAATAATTCCAAAACCCACATTAAATATGCCTGATATTCCTCAATTATCATTGCATGGAACTCTGATAAAATCATAAATTCAAATATCTGGTGATGATAATTCAAACGTAAGGTTCCTTCAAAAAATGAAAAAAATACAAAATATAGGGTTTAACTATGTAGAATTCATTCTCCATACATAAGGTAAAAACATAAGGGTTCTTCATAGAAGTAAGGTTTATGATCTATAAGTTTCTTTCTCAAACATAAGGCCCCATTCTTATGTAGGGTTATTTATCCATAAATTTTATATTTTTTAAATTTAAGGTTTCATCCAAATGTAAGGTTCATTATCCATATTAACATATCTTTCAGAATATGTTTTAATAAAATTGTAGTGTTTTTTCAATACATTATATTCTTCAACGTACGGTATGGATTGTGTTCCCAAAAAACTCTTACGAGCATTTTGACCATTTTTATGAATATTCCACATGAATAATAAACATGAATATAATTCCAAAATGAGTAATATAAAGAATATTAATTTCTTGAAATACACATAATGTAATATCATTAGTAAAACAAAAAAGGTTATTTGGGATCATTAAAATCAATAATATTTATAGATTATTATTAAGACAATACCTTCCCAACAATCTCCCTGCTTTTTGATGATCACATAACCAATAAAATTGATAACAGAATTTATAATTTTTCTAACAATTAAATTGAAATAATTTGAAATTCAATTTGATAAAATTATTTTCATAAATATAAATATAGTGTTTATCAAAATTCCTCCCTCATTTTGTGAGTTTATAAAAAATTATAAGGAAAAGAATAATACAAGATAAAACAGATTTAATTTTTCACAGATCAGTAAGTGAATGATATAATAATATCTTTAAATAAATAAGATTGAATCTTAGGTTGGATACATAAAAAGAGACTATGAAATAAATCACACAAAAATTAACATAAGGATATTTTATTGATCATAAATTGAATAAATACAATATCTTTTGTGACTATGGAACAAGTTCAATCAACTGAAATGGTTAGGGTATAAAAAGATTGGGTTGGATTTGGGTCAGTTATGGTTCTAAGGATTTTGAGCATCTTCAAACCTATCATTCAACTCTTCCATATGTAACAGAAACATTCAAATAAGACTATCCCAAAACATTATAATCAAAACTTTGGAATCTGTATTGGTATGAAAATTCAAAACCAGATTGAGTTTCAAAAAACCATGCAAACATTCATATAGCTGCATAAACTGATCCAACTAATCTGTAAACTTTTTCAATATAAATCAAATACCCAGTTCATTTGCAGTCAGTTAGTCAATATGAATTTTATGATTATCCAATATAACTAACATAAGAGAACTATTTAACTGATTATTTTGAATATGACCATTCATATCTTACATGATAGTGGTGATTGCCTAAAATATTTGAATTATATATGGGATGGTAGTAGGATCCAAGGTAGTTATACTGGTCTCACCAACACAACTATTTATTAGTTCAAATTGACTCCACAAATACAAATTTAGATCTACAACGTCTACTTTAAAAATAACTTCAGACTTAATCTTTTCTACTTCATTCAGCTTCTCTCTCTTGAAAGCAAAAAATTCTTTTTTGGAATTTTTTTAATATCCTATAACATTTACCTAGAAACGTCTTATATCTTGATGAAGATTAATATTTTATTCCTAAGACCTATTAAACATAATTTCATGTTGTTTTACTAAATTTGTTAGGTAATTGAATGTCCCTTTATCTGGATGTTGTGACTGGATAAGAAATAGAATTTCAGAACATCTTGATGGAGTTTTTTCCATAGATATCTCTACTAGTTTTTCAATTGAATTTTCCCTTGTAAAAGAGATACTACCAAGAACTAATATTTTCTATTCAGTTAAACATTTATGTATTTCATCCACATGATAAAAAATAGAGAAAAGTATATTATTAACAATTTCATTACCTACATTTTCAGATCTGATGAACTGTAACTCTTCATTAATTTTTAGCTCTTCCTTTGAAAAAACTGGTAAAACAACATTCTACAGATCTCTTATATGGATTTCAACATGCTGATCTTCCTCAAGAAATGTTTCTTCCAAATGTTCTGACCTGGTGGTCTCACCTGAACCCAATACTGGTTCTTCTGTAGGTGGATCTACTCTTTTCTGTGGTTTTAAAACCAATTCATCATGCACAACCTCTTCTTCTTATTCTACCCCTACAGAACATAATCATCATTGGGATGGTTTATAATTTATTTCATCTCAGGTTTCACCAATACCTTCTTTCCCAATTGTACTTTTCTCCCCTTGAGCAAATGATCCTGTAATTATAGGTCATCTACACCAACTATAAAATGTTTTCCTTTTATTGAACTTCAGTAAAAACCTATCTTCCAAAAACATTCTTTCATTGAGAATATTTTTGTGAGGACATTTTATTCAAGAATATATTAAATTAATCATTCTATTCTTAAATAAAATCTAATAGACTATCCTTCCATAAGGATAAAAAGTTGTCCTAACATCTTTCTGACTGCAGTGGTGAAAATATCTGAAGATATACCTTGGAATATTCAGCGTTTTTTCACTCAAAAATAGAATCATGATATACATGTTTGGATATAGATTCTTATATATCCCATCCATCCCTGGAGCAATTCCTGTTTGAATAAACATAAACAAAATTTTCTAGTCAACCTCAAGATCCTTGAAAAACATTTTCCTAATATTGGTTGAGCCAAATAGAAAAGATATAATGACTTCAGACGTAATATCTTTATCTTCGATAGATAACAGATCGAAATCAAAATCTCTCTCATAATGAATGTTTAAAATTTGAGAAATATTAGTCAAAGAAACTGAAAGGTCCATATCATCTATACTTGTGAAAACTGTATGCTCATAATCACCAAACCAAAACTGAACAATGTTATAGAAAAATTTTAGTTCTACCATTTAAAGGAACTCTGAGTTCGCCTTATTGAATACATATTTCAATCCTTAAAAACTAGAAATTTCTTTTGGATTTGATATGTCTAATAGATCTATTCTAAATCAAATAATTTTCCAAGCATAATAATTTTTTGGAAACTTTCATATGCATCTGGTCACTGGCTTCACCTTCTTTGGTTCTCATTGTTTTCATCATTTTTGAGAAATGAAAGCTTTGAGGTTTTCATGTTCTAGGGTTTAGAATGAAAATAAGGTTAAATGCAGGTAAAAGAAGTTAAATGAAAATGTTTAGTGAAAAAAAAGTTTTAGAGATTCAAAACATTTCTGATAATGCCTTTTTCACCGTGTCATTACGTAAGATAATTATGAAAATTCTGAAAACTGGATGTGAGAATAATTAGATTAAAAGTAATCAATAATTAATTTTTACATAATTATATTTTAATAGATGAATAAATAAAATAAAACATTAAAATTAAAAAGATTAAAATTATTAACATTTTTAAAAAAATTAAATAAACATAACTACCACTTAATAAATTCCAAACATACAGTGGAAAGTGGTTTAGTAAAAATATTAGCTAGTTTATATTTAGTATTTACAAATTCTAAATATATAATATTTTTAAGAACATGATATCTTAGAAAATGATGCCTAATAACAATATGCTTAGTTCATGAATGAATTATTGGATATTTTGTAATATTTATATAACATTTATTATCATATAAAATAGGAGTCCTATTGAAATTTAATCCAAAGTCCATTAGTGTGTTTTTCATCCACAATACCTGTGCATAGAAACCGTAAGAAGATACATATACTGCCTCAACTGTTGATAGGGAAACTATGTATTGTTTCTTACATGACCATGATTCTAAATATTTTCTTAATACGTGACAGGTTCTTCAAGTACTTTTTATATCAAATCTGCGACCTCCAAAATCAGCATCTGAATATGATATTAAATTAAAAATATATTCTTTGGATAAAGTGAAAATTGAAAAACAGTTCCCTTAAAATATCTAAAAATTCATTTGACAGCCACAAGATGAGATTATTTATGATTTTTTTGAAAAATTTCCCATAAACATACTGAAAACATAATAGTAGGTGTTCTAGAAGTAAGATAAAATAAACTACCAATCATACCTATATATAACATTTTTTCAACGGTTTTCTAGCTTCATCCAAATAATGTTTTATATTAGTACACAAGGGTGTTGTATATGTCTTGTTGTTCTAAAAAAACTATTTTAATAAATAAATAATATATTTACATTAATTTAAAATATTTCCATAATCATTTTTGTATAATTTAAGTCCTAAAAAAGTTTTATTCTATCATCATAATCATTTCCAATTATTTTTTCGTAATATTTTAAAAATTAGTGCAAAGTTTTTCATTGGTTGAACCAAAAATGATATCATTAACATAAATTTGAACTAATAATGTATTAGAACAAATGATTTTGTTAAAAATAGTAGGATATGGAAATCTAAATATAAATATTTTTTTTAAAATAAATGAACGTAATATTTCATACCATGCTCTAGGTGCTTGATTAAGGCAATAGATATCATTAGTATGTTTAAAAATACAATCTGGTTTTTTAGAATTTTCAAAACCAGGAGTTTGTTTAACATGAACTTCCTCTGTTAAATAGAAAATTTAAAAGGAATATTTGACATCCATCTGATATAATTTATGTTCATATGAGATACATAAGCTAAAAGGGTTCTAATTTATTTTAACCTAGCTGTAGGGAAAAGGGTTTCATCATAATCTATACCTTCTTCTATGTTATATCCTATAGATACTAATCTATCTCAATTTATAGTTATAATCTCTTGATTATCATGTTTATTTATCAAGAACCACTTAGTTCCAATAACTAGATAATTTGATGGTCTTTCAACTAATTCCCAAACATAATTCCTTTTGAATTGGTGTAACTCATTTTTCCTTTGTAACATTTGACTCTCATCCTTTAAGCAGTAGTCAAATGATTTAGGTTCTAGTTGAGATAGAAATTCATAGAATTCAACTAGGTTTCTTACACTTCTTCTAGTTCTTATTCATATTTCAAGGTCTCCAATAACAGTTTCTAAAGGAAGATTCTTTAGAGTTCCAGATTGTCTATGAAATAAACATCTAGGTTCCTTAGTATCATTTTCTTATGAACTAGACATAATTTTATTTATATTATTTTCAACATCATTTTTCGGGTTTTCAAGTCTCATGTTGTTAGAATAGTCAGTAATTTCTTCAGTATGATGTTTTTCTTTAAAAAAAACAGTTAGTTTCATCAAAATTCCCATGAACAAATTCTTTTAAAATCCTTTAATTTTTATTAAACACTCTATAGGATGTAAGGGTAGAAGAATATCCTAAAAATATTCCTTCATCAACATTTGGATCAAACATACAATGATTAACCTTGTGATTCTAGATATACACCTTGTATCAAAAATCATTAAAAATACTTTACTTTAGGTTATCTGTTGTTCAAAAGTTCTTAAGTGGAATTTTTGATAATAGGACAAATTTAATCTCTTTTAATTTTATAGCAGGATATGCTTACTGCTTCTTCCCATAAGTGGGTAGGAAGACTGTATTCATTCAGCATAGTCCTAGACATTATTTGAATAGTTATATTTCTTTTTTTCAACAATTCCATTTTTTGATGTGTTCTTGGTGCCGAAAATGTGTATTCAAAACCGAGATTTGAACAAAAATAATTGAATTCTTGATTCTCAAATTTTTCTCCACGATCACTTCATAATAAAATTATCTTTAAACCGATATCATTTTGAACAATTTTTCAAAAAAGTTTCTAATAATATTAAAAGATTCAATTTTAAGTTTAGGAAAATTGAACCTGGTAAATCTAGAATAATCATAAACTAAAACTTATACATATAATTATCCGGCCGAACATTCTAATATTGAAGGTCCAAATAGATATACATGTATAAGATATAGAGATTTTGATGTAGAAATTTTGTTAATAGATTTGAAGTAAGATTTGGGTTGTTTTCCAATTTGGCTTTATCATAAAATCTGTCACTATCAAACATAGGACTAAGTAAATCAAAAACTAAATGTTTCTTATATAATTTATATAATGATTAAATATTAATTTTATCGTGCCTCTTATTCCATATACCAGATTCTCTTATCTTATCGGTTAAAAAATTCACCTTCTATTTACACATGGAATTTAATTCCAAAGTATAAAAATTATCAATTTTAGGAGGTCTAAACATAATAATTTTATCTTTAAATATAGAGCAAGAATTTATAGAAAAATCAATATAATATCCATCATCGCAAAGTATACAGATACTTATCAGGTCATGCTTCATCACCTTTATATATAATACTTTGTTGATTGAGGCTATTTGTGGATCTCCAAAAGTTCCAAGTCCAATTATATTTCATTTGTCATTATCACCAAGATTGTCTAGAAATCTCTCTATTTGAGTCAGTGTATTGAACTTTGATGAGTTTCCACTCATATTTCTAGAGCATCCACTATCCATATACCATATATCTGTTATTTTTATATGTCCATGTTCCTATAAATGAAATTTAGACAAAAGTTTGTTTGGGAACCTATATTCTCTTGGGTCTAGTAGTGTTAGCTAGTAAAGATCTAGGAATCTATATCTTCATTTTTTTTAAAAACACGTATCATTTTCAACAGGTAAACTAAATAAAAGTCTTTTTAATTCCACATATTTGAAGATTTCTCAAATAACTGTTTTTTGTTATATGCCTTTCTGTTCCACAAAAATAACAAATAATTGTTTTTGAGTTGTGAACAAAATAATTCTTATATAGTTTTGATTTTTTTACCCTTAAATCTTATACCAAATATTTTCTTTAAAATGAAATTTTTACCAAGAATTTCATTCAAAATATTTTACTATTTTTTAAATAAGAGTGAAAAACCTTTTTATGTTTCAACTTCATCTTGTAATGCTTTAATCTTAGTTTCCTGATCAGTACTATTTGTTGTGGAAGAGTTAATTTTTTCAATTAACTATTCATGTTATTTAAGTAAAGTATCAATTTCTCCTAAAATAGAATTTTTAATTTTCATTAATTATTTGTTCATATTCAATAGAGATTCAAATTTTTCTTCTAGTATTTTATAGTAGGGAATCAATTTATTATTTGAATAATTTAATCAGAATCAGAATTTGATAAATAATAGGTTTTTACCTTATCTTATTTTTTCATGAAGCACATTATTGCTTTCAGATTTTATTCTTCCTTTTTTGTATCATAGTTTTATGAGCTACTATAGTCTTCAGAAACACTCCATGTAGCCATCATTTCTCTTTTTCCTTTATGTTCATAATCACAATTTTTAATTATTGACTTTTCTTTCTTTCTTTTTTCACCTTTTAGCTAAAAACAATCTGGTCATACATGACCTAATATCTTGAATTAGTAGCATCTAACTTCTATCATGTCTTTATCATCCCACTTGAAGGGTTTTTTGAATCCTCTTTTATTCTTATAAAACATTCTAAACATTCTGGCTAAATGTGTCAGTTCCATTTTAGAATCAAATGTATCTAAATTCTTTTCATCTATGACTTATTTCATTCTTATTTTTCTTCGATTTTGCGAATTTACCTTTGGATAAATATTATAATATTTCACTAATACATTATGATCTTCAACTTAATCTTTCATTTAATCTTCATACATCTTTACTGTCCCAATTGATTCTCGTATTATTAGCATTTTGACAGGTGATGATTGTACAATTGTAGCTGATATACCATTTCAATCATTTGGTATAAATCTCAGTACATTCAAAGATTGATATAATTGTTTATTAGGATCACCTAAGTCTATAATATTGTTGATAAACTCTATTATTCTTCCATTAATTTGAGTGATACTTTCTCCATCAAACAGTCTAAATGTATAAAATTTGATTTTTGTTTTTATATACCACAATTGCCTTACATTGTCTTTTACTTCTTTGGAAACTCAAATTGTTTTCCATATTTCATAAGAAGTGGCACATTGTGAAACATGGTTGAATTAATTTGGTCCAATACCACAGATAAAATAATTCATAGCTTTTGAATTTGTTTCATACTCAACCTCTATAGTAGCGGTCCATGTTTTGAGATTTTCAGGAATTATATAAGGAGTAATGATATTTGAGTAGACATTAAATACCAGATTCAAAAAATAGATAATCATCCATGATTTTTCAGAATCCATAATAATCACCAATTAAATAATGAGAATGAACCATTGACATTCCTTCTCTTAGATCATTCATTTTAATCATTGTATAGACCATATACATTTAGCTCGTTATAGATTTTTCCAAAATATCTCCTCTAGTAAAAATTTTTAGTTCGAAATATACAAATATACACATGAGGGTGCTGAGTTGTGTCATTTTAAAATCATTAAATATTATTCCTTTTTATTTCAACTACAAATTAGGTGGATGAGCAGTGTTAATCATTTATATGAAAATATGAGGAATAGATAAAATAGAATTATAGAACATGACTGTTTATACTGATTTGGGGCATAAAGATCCACTAACACACTACTATTTACTCTCTCTATGTGTTTAGTTAATTTCACTTGTTAGGTCCTCTTATCATAAGACCAATTCAAAAATTAGTGAACCAAGTTGAAAACATTACAAATAAGTCTTAAAACAGAGAATTATATTTCTTTAACAGATAACTAAAAACCCACAGGTTACATTGAGAAGATAATACTCCACCACAATTGAGTATGAGTGGTTAAAACTCTCAATAAAAATATATTGATTAGAATGTTTCAGGTTGAACTTCACAGTTGAAATAGAAACTGATAGTAGATGGATCTTCTTCTTCAAAAAACAATTTATTCTTGAAAGAGTAGTTTAGAAGTGATCTGGTTTCAATAGATCATTGAAATAAAAATAGAAATAACTAGAAGAAACAGTTCCACAACAAATATGAAACTCAAAAAATGTATATATCACATGTATCCACATCTGTAGAAAACATATTTTGGTCAATTTTTGCGTAGATCTGAAAAAGGTCCTCATAGGAAAGTGGTTGAAATCTTAAAATATGTGTCACAATATTTTTATCAATATATATCCCAAGATTTATGAATATATATATATTCTTTTTTTGAATCATAGACACATATATATAGAAAATACTCAGATTGAATAAATAAAATAGAGAGCCAACTTCGCAGTTCCAGATCCAAGAAAATCACTTGATAAATCATAAGAATTCAAATTCTTGAGATTGTTTAGATTAGTCATAACTTTACCTAAGAATATGAGAGAATTTATTTACTTAATATTATTCTTGGAATTAATCATAATGATATTTGAATCATTCAAAAAAGAGCTTGAAATTGGAATGATATTCCATAAAGACTGTTTGCAAAAACTCTAATAAAATTGTAAATTCAAATATCCGATGAAGACAATTAAAATGTAAGGTTCCTTAAGAAAATGACAAAATACCAAAGTTAGGGTTAATATACCAAGATTTCATTCTCCAAAAATAAGGTTTACAACATAAAGTTTTATAAAAAATGTATATTTTATGATCCATACATTTATTTCTCAAACCTATGATTCCATACTTACGTAGGGTTATTTATCCATTTTTTTCATTTTGTCAAATGTAAGGTTTCATCCAAACATAAGGTTCCTTATCCATACGTGTTGATATTTTAACTTAATGTTTAATAAAATCATAGGGTTTGTTCCTTACATTACGTTATTCAATGTATCGTATGGAAAATGATTCCAGAATATGTTTAAGATAATTTCAAACACTTTGCCTAATATTCAACATGAATAATAAGATTGAATATAATTCCAAAATCAGGAATAAAAAGAATATTAATTTCTAGAAATACTATAAGGCCCCAACCATAAACCTTACTTAATATTGAATTAAATGAATATTTCACATTGAGGATCTTTTCAGGTTTAGAGTATTAGAGAATTAGATCATAAATCATGAATTACATTCCACATTTAAACAAAGTGGTTACATACAAGATAGAATTCGTTTTTCCCATCAACGGAAACATATTTAAAATAAAACATGGATTCTTTCTTGACACTTCCTTGAAACTATCATCATATCATGCACCATTCCCTTGACCTGTGAAAAAAATTTCAAAATCATGGGATGAGCATAAAAAGCACAGTAAGGGATATAAAAGTATGAAAAGAAAACATTAGTCCATGTATGAAATTACACTTTACTCGTAAAACATATGAATTTTAACATACCACATCAAATCTTGAATAAATCATAGAAATCATAAGGCATAATGGTAACTTGAGGCATTCATAACATTTTTATGTAGGGAGTAACCCTATTGGTTACGTTTGGAATACCCATCATAGTATATCCCCTAAATATCTTAGGAGAAACCTTAACATTTAACTCCTTCACGTTACCCAATGCATTGGAGAGCTATATCAGGCTCACCTACCCTATGTTTATCACGGAACCACCCGTATTCATAACAATGCTCAAGAACCACAACATAATCATATCTCATAAAACATGTATAAAGGAAACATAACATTACCACTTTTCAATCACAAGATATCAATAAAATAAATTGATATAAATACATTATGAAAACCATTTTCAATACCAAAATAAAAGAAAAGTAAAACATGGTATTTATTTTTCATTTAAAAAAATTTATGGCTTGTAATGGAAGCCGAAACTCAAATAATGGTCACGGCGGCGGAGAAGTTGTTGTCGCCGCATACGTACGAAAAAAACAAAACATTACCTTTTTTCGTTTAGTTAACGCTTAGTATAAAAATATTCCTTTTGAGTAAACGTAAAATTCAAAGGGGTTTATACACCGTATAAAATAATGTTGTGTATTAAAACATAATATTCCCCAATTGTAAGAGATTGAGACGAAGTCCCTTACAAAGACAGTATCCTAGGATTAATGATAAATCAATTATATAATTTTTTGTGACAAACCGATACACAAAATATATGTGGATATTATGTTTAAAACAATCATAGGACATTCACACATATTCATAGAACAACATATTGAAGGATTATAAGTTTATCCCAATGAATCAAAATTGGGTTAAGAAGTTCCCTTGCAAGAATTTGACAGTCTAACGACGTCACTTCAAAATTCAGAAAAGGAGTTGATGAGAGATAAAAAGGATATCTCATCACTTGGACATAAAATATACATCAATAAAGATATATAAGAACATATACCAATATAATAGTATGTAAATTAAAAGGCATAACAAAAGAAGTCTTTTAAAAATAGGAGGGTGAAAGGTTCCCTTACCGACTTGGGTTACTTTCGAAACGTACACCCCATTGAAGAATGGTCATACAATGAAAATGTAAATACCCATAAATGAAATTATATTACACAAAGATTATAATAATGGGAATTACATACTCCACTCAAAGTAAATGGTGGCAAATGTAGCATTAATCTCACGGGACTAAAATGAGATGAAAAATCCCTTACGAAAACTCGCCAGCCTAACGATGCCACTTAAAACTTACAAAAACTAATTGATGAGATCAAATAGGGTCTCTAATAATTTTAAAATAAAATTTACAGCAAGATTAATATTAAATATCATACCCCATCATAACAAATAGGAGCTTAAAATAAGTGACATAAAGGAGAGTACTTAAAAATAAAGAGAGAGGTTAGATCTCTTACGAAAATTTGACAGCCTAACGGCGCCACTCAAAACTTCTAAAATGGATTGATAAGAGAAAATAAAGTCTCTCATCATATGAACATATAAATTATAGTAGGAGTAATATAAAAGAACATCCCAATCATAAGAAAGATTAGCTTAAAAGGAATGGCATTAAAGAGTGTATTTAAAAAGAAAGAGATAGGTTGGATCCCTTACCTCATGTCCGACATGACTCGATCGTTCTTTAATATCCTGAATAATAAAATTTGTTCAATTTATAATTTCTTAAGGACCTACATTAAATATTATTATTCAGTTAATATCACATATTATAATGTTATAATAATTGGTTTATAAAGTGAGTTCATATCAGACGTTTTTGTCGATGTTCAGTACATGAGTAAAAATCGAACTTGTTGGAAAAGAATTTTCCATGTAGTTATAGGTACATCAAATCCAAAATATTATTGATGTTTTAAATATCATATATATTCATTTTATACTATTCCATTTCATTTGGAGATAAAAAAATTAAAATCACCGTTCATGGAGATGGTAGGTCGTACGTACGCATGAACGCTAATTTCATTTTTTGTCATATTAATGGAATTAAAACAAAAAGAGGGATATAGATATTATAATTCCAGAATGATACCCATAATTTATATGTAATATATTACATATATATACATTATATATATATATATACTTATAATAGAACATAACATTTAGAGAAAAGAAAAGAAATGTACCGTTCATGGAGACGGTAAGCCGTACATACGCATGAACGCTACTTTCATTTTTTTTTAATTCAATGGAATTAAATTATAATTATATAAAGGTATATTATAATTCCAGTAGGATATCATATGTAATACCATTAATTACATCCTTTATACGTCCCACATATGGCATTAACGAATCAAATCACTTTGAGGGGGCGGTAGTCCGCACTACCTAAATTGAAGATATCGCGTTTACCCATAATGGAAACCATAAAGGTATGTCATTAATAAAAAATACAGAAGATTAAGGAAAGAATAAATATATTATATACATATATAAATATATATATATCTTAATGGCCACCTTTTAAAGTGTTAAAATAATATTGAACAATCATCGTTTTGTGAGGTAGTAATTCGCCATCCACAGAAACAGTATGTTATTTAACCATTAGACGGAGGTGTATGAAAGTGTAGCTCGAATACTTCTTACAAAAACATCCTAGTATATTTAAGATAATTTTTTTGTTACAAAAAAAAGTAATAAAAAGAGTTTAGGGGTTTGGAGAAGAAAAATTAAACAAAAAAAAAACACAAGGGAAGACATTACCTTTAAATCGGGTAACTCTCTTTGATTTGAGCTCAAAGGATTTCTTGGAAATAATTCTGCAAAAATTGAGGGTTCAATGATGAAGAGAGAGATATTGAGAGTTGAAATGGGAAGGTTTTGGCCGAGCCAATGGCTTGAGAGGTGTGTGTAAGGTGGTAGAGGCGGGGGCCTTTTATAAGAGGAGAGGAGGGGCACTCTTGGAAAGTTATAAAATATTACTTTATTATAAAATTATTTTCGGATTTAAAAGGTCCCAAAATGAAATATTTCGAGGATAAGGTGATAAGGATTCGAAATCCACCGATCCAATATGTTTGTGACAACTGTAAGACTTAGATTTCACCTTATCTTCTCATTTTATTTTAATCATTCATTTATGAGGTAATCACTGCATCATCAAAATGTCATATATAAATTAATTTATTTGATGTCTAAAAATTATAAAAAAAACTATCATGATGTAGGAAATCTTTTTATCATTATAATTAATATTTATAGTCAAATATATGACTTATATAACCCCATGTAAAACTTGTTTTAGTAAAACAACACATGTTTGTAACACTTAAATTATAACTTTAAATAAAAAGGTATTTATCTCATTTTCCAACCAAAGTGGCTCCATGGGGTCCCCAAGTTGACCCATGGATTGTATTGGTCGGCCATGACTCTTCCAATGATGGTATTACATGTGTCTAGGTCATTTCATTTTATTAGAACATTATTTTTTCCTTAAACTACACTAATTACCTCTAATCGCGATAAAAACTTAAAAGTTACTCTTCACCAAAAAAATAATTTTAATCCCATTGAACCACATTTTACTTCTTCATGAAAACCATGTATCTTGGATTTTATAAATTCAAAACACAGAGGTGGTAAAATTTCATTTAAACGAAAAATCAGTTTTTTTAAGTACCACTTAGTGGTTTCACTATTCATCAAAAATTGATGTTTTCCAGAAAAATACCAAAAATTCACCCAAAGATATATTTGATATTACGAATTCAAAAATGATGTCTATTTTATAAAATTCAAAACATATAAGTTAAATTAATTAATTTAATAATTAATTCCCACTGTGAGAGAAAATAGCGTGTTTTGTGAGACAATAAGTATCAAAAGATTGATAGTAGTTTAAGTCCAATTTCATGATGAAATTAATTCCAACAACCATTATTGGATTAAATTGTAAAAATATATTCTAATTTCACCATAAAACCAATTCAGAAGATAATATAATCATATAAATAAATTAGATTAAAAAGAGATTTTGAATTTAAATACAACATTTTTCATTATTCATTAAAAAAACTTTATCGAAAAAATACCAAAAATTTTCACAAAGTAAATTCTGATGTCCCGATTATAAAGAAGAATTATATTTTGTCAAATATAACACATAAAATTATCAAAATCTGGATTTAAAAGAGGTTCTCCATCAAAAGGTAGTTAATAGAACTTTTAAAGAATATTAGAATGTTTTCGCTTAAAATTGGATTCATTCGCATTTTTAATCCTCTAACATTTATTGTAAAAATTAAAAATATTTGACAAACATATATAATCATTTTGTAGTTAGTTATGTTCATTCCCGCCCTTATAACAACTAGGTGTTAACTACCATTTAAAATAATATTATTTTATTATTAGAGTGCAACGTAAGATTCCCAAGAAACTCGTTGTTGCGTATTGGGTACGCCATCGAGCATAGCGTCCCCTTTAAAGAAACATTAATATTTTATTCAAAAATATGGATAAATATGAAAATGACATATTCTTTATTTACCTAGGGTGTTACATCCTTCCCCCCTTTTTGGGAATTGCGTCCTCGCAATTTTAAAATTGGGCTTGGAAACTTTATTGAAAATCTCATATCAGAACAAGAGTCAGTAAAACAATCACTTTAAAATAAAGAAAGAAAAGTACAAAGGTCACCCAAGTTAACCTATACTAGGATTCCATGTATGAAAACATGGAAATGGAGGAAAAAAACAAAGGTTTATGTTCTGATGGAGAGTGATAGTAAACATATCTAGGAGAAAGTTAACCATAAGAAAATCACAAACTTGTGATGGGTTAAACGGTATTCGATTCCTCAGTCGGAAAAGTTAACATAAAACATTTTTGTTTTAAGTTACTCTTCATTGAGGAATTTATTTTTGAGTTTAACTAAATCACAATGAAACATTCTTACTTGTCACGTAGACTTTCAACTTTTACTAGATTCCTTAATCAAACTCATATTTTCGCCAAAAGATGAGTATTTATGAAGACTTGTTCGCATTAAGAGTACTATAATAATCTTCTTGAGAATCACCTAATCCACAAAAGAGAACTATATATTTCCCATGTCTTTAGAAAAAATCCAAAACCAAAATTGTTCCTATGAGATCAGATAATCTACAAAAGTATAATACATTATAAAAAGAAAATCTATTCTTAATCTCCAAAATTTGTCCAAAAAAACCCAAAGTTCAACGAAGACCATTAGATAAACAATTTTCCATAAAATTCTCAATGTAAACAAAACTAAGATTGAAACCCAAATAATTGAATTATTTAATCACATAGTCCTCCAAGGTACTAATTAACTTTTATCTCCAAATAATATCAGTTGATCTTAAATTCTCATATTGAAAAGTAATTAACCTAATCATATATCCTCCATGATAGGTTAATCATTTACATAGATAACCCAAAATAAACTTACTCTTGATTACTAAAATAATCTAACTAAAAATAATTAGTCAAACTAACCAGGGACTTCACGTAGTCCAGTGGTAGGCGATAAATACTAGTCGCACTTTGGTTGTGGGTTCGATTCCCACAACTTTTTCCGATGTGACGGGTTGTCACACGGTCTGTGTGTTGTCCTTTTTCGAAAACTATATAATTCATAAAACAGTCCCCAAAATGAGAAAAAATATTAAAAAATAGTCATAACATATTTTAACCTCAATTTTATCTCATGCCTCTCATTTTCCATCATAATATATAATAACCCATAATTACCTCAAAAGTAAGGATCATATAAACCATAATGGTTACCTTTATAATTATTACCTGAACTTCCACATCGATTGGTCATCTCGTACATGATGAATTACAGAACATACCAAGGTACAATGGTTGATCATGACTCCTTGATAGTTGGTTTAGAACAACCACTGGTTTCCTCATTGAATCCCCCATTTCATCCAATCTCTTAATCAGAGAACCACCACAGTTTCCGTCAAACCTATTTTCACTTTGGTGCCTGCTAGATCCATCCATTCACTAAAATAAGAAATGTCAGTGTGATTATATCAACAAAACCATCATTTACTAATAAGGAAGATAAACACTAAGATATACTTACTCATTCACTTTATCTAAAACTAGGACTCTTTCTGAAATCCTAACCGTTATTGTAATTTCACTTATGCCTAGAGAATACCCTAACGTCTAATGTTATCTAAACCGAACTCTGATACCAACTATAATGCCCCGACCTTAAACCGTACTTAATATTGAATTAAATGAATAATTCACATTGAGGATCTTTTCAGGATTAGAGTTTTAGAGAATATGATCATAAATCATTAATTACATTCCACATTTAAACAAAGTGGTAACATAAAAGATTGAATTCGTTTTTCCCATCAACGAAAACATATTTAAAATAAAACATGGATTAATTATTGACACTTCCTTGACACTATCATCATATCATGAACCTTTCCCTTGACCTGTGAAAAACATTTCAAAAACTTTGGATGAGCATAAAAAGCTCAGTAAGGGATAGAAAAGTATGAAAAGAAAACATTATCCCATGTATAAAATCATATTTTACTCATAAAACATAAGAATTTTAACATACCACATCAAATCAGGAATAAATCATATAAATAATAAGGCATAAAGGTAACTTGAGGCACTCATTACATTTCTATGTAGGGATTAACCCTCTTGGTTACGTTTGGAATACCCATCACAGTTGTCCCCTAAATATCATCAGAGATACCTTAACATTTAACTACTTCGCGTTAACCAATGCATTGGAGAGCTATATCGGGCTCACCCGCCCTTATTTTTTCATGGAACCACCCGTCTTCATAACAACACCCAAGAACCATAACATAATCGTATCACATAAAACATGTATAAAGGAAACATAACATTTCCACTTTTCGATCACAAGATATCAATAAAACACATTGATATAAAAACATTATGAAAACCCATTTCAATACCAAAATAAAAGAAAAGTAAAACATGGTATTTATTTTTCATTTAAAAAAAGGTATGGCTTGTAGAGGAATCTAAAACACAAATAATGGTCACGGTGGCAGAGAAGTCATTGTCGCCGCATACGTACGAAAAAAACAAAACATTCCCTTTTGTCGTTTATTAAACGCTTCATATAAAAAGATTCCTTTTGAGTAAACGTAAAATTCAAAGGGGTTTATACACCATATAAAATAATGTTGTGTATAAAACATAATATGCCTCAATGAAAGGAGATTGAGATGAAGTCCCTTACAAAGACGATATCCTTGGATTAAGGATAATTCAATTACATAATTTTGTGTGACCAATAGATACACCAAATATAAGTGGATATTAAGTGTAAAACATTCAGTGGACATTTAAACATATTAATAGAACGATATATTCAAGGAGTACAATTTTATCCCAATGAATCAAAATTGGGTTAAGAAGTTCCCTTGCAAAAATTCGACAACCTAACGACGTCACTTCAAAATTCAGAAAAAGAGTTGAAGAGAGATAAAAAGGGTATCTCATCTCTTGCACATAAAATATACATCAATAAGGATATAGAAGAACATATACCAACATAATAGTATGTGAATTAAAAGACATAACAAAATAAGTCTTTTAAAAAGAGGAGGGTGAAAGGTTCCCTTACCGACTTTGGTTACTTTCGAAACGTACACCCCATTGAAGAAGGGTCATACAATGAATATGTAAATACCCATAAATGAAATTATATTAAACAAAGAGTATAATAATGTGAAGTACATACACCACTCAAAGTAAATGGTGGAAAATGTAGCATAAATCTCACGAGACTAAAAGTGAGATGAAAATTCCCTTACAAAAACATGGCAGCCTAACGATGCCACTTAAAACTTCCAAAAATGGATTGATGAGATCAAATAGGGTCTCTAATTATATTAAAATAAAATGTACCGAAATAGGAATATAAAATAACATCCCATTTCATAATAAAGAGGAGCTTAAAAGAAGTGACATAAAGGCGAGTACCTAAAAAGAAAGAGAGAGGTTAGATCTCGTACGAAAATTCGGCAGCCTAAAAGTGCCATTCAAAACATCCAAAATGGATTGATAAGAGAAAATAGGATCTATCATCATATGAACATAAAAATTATAGTTGGAGAAATATAAAATAACATCCCAGTCTTAAAAAAGATGAGCTTAAAAGGAATGACATAAAATAATGTACTTAAAAAGAAAGAGAGAGGTTGGATCCCTTACCTCTTGTCCGACATGACTCGATCGTTCTTTAATCTACTGAATAATAAAAAAAAATCAATTTATAATTTTATAAGGACCTACATTATCAATTATTATTCAGTTAATATCACATATTATAAGGTTATAATAATTGGTTAATAAAGTGACTTCATATCAGACGTTTTTGTCGATGATCGGTACATGAGTAAAAAATCAAACTTGTTGGAAAAGAATTTTCCATGTAGTTATAGGTACATCATATCCAGAATAGTATTGATGTTTTAAATATCATATATATTCATTTTATACTATTACATAGAATTTGGAGATAAAAAAAATTAAAAGTACCGTTCATGGAGACGGTAGGCCGTACGTATGCATGAACGCTAATTTCATTTTTTGTCATATTAATGGAAATAAAACAAAATGAGAGATATACATATTATAATTCCAGAATGATACCCATCATTTATATGTAATATATTACATATATATACATTATATATTTGTACTTATAATAGTACATAATATTTGGAGATAAGAAATGAAATGTACCGTTCATGGAGACGGTAAGCCGTACGTACGCATGAATGCTACATTCATTTCTTTTTTTTGTATTAAATGGAATTAAATAATAATCATATAAAGGTATATTATAATTCCAGTAGGATATCATATTTAATACCATTAATTCCATCCTTTATACGTCCCACATATGGCATTAACGAATCAAATCACTTTGAGGGGGCGGTAGTCCGCACTTTCTAAAATGAAGATATCGAGTTTACCCATAATGGAAACCAGAAAGGTATGCCATAAATGAAAAATACAGATGATTAATGAAAACATAAACATATTATATATCATATATAAATATAGTGACAACTTAATGGCCACCTTTTAAGGTGTTAAAATAATATTGAACAATCATCGTTTCGTGAGGCAGTAATTCGCCATCCACAGAAATAGTATGTTCTTTAACCATTAGACGGAGGTGTGTAAAAGTGTAGCTAAAATACATCATATAACAACATACTAGTATATTTAATATACTGGTTTTGTTACAAAAAAATGTAATAAAAAGAGTTTAGGGGTTTGGAGAAGAAAAATAAAACAAAAGAACACAAGGGAAGACATTACCTTTAAATCGGGTAACTCTCTTTGATTTGAGCTCAAAGGCTTCCTTGTAAAGGATTATGCTGAAATTGAGGCTTCAATGATGAAGAGAGGGATGTGGAGAGATGAAATGGGAATGGTTTGGCTGAGCCAAAGTCTTGAGAGGTGTGTTTAAGGCGGTAGTGGTGGGGGCCTTTTATAAGAGGAGAGGAGGGGCACTCTTGGAATGTTATAAAATATTACTTTATTATAAAATGAATTTCTGATATAAAAGGTCCCAAAAGGATATATTTCGAGGATAAGGAGATAAGGGTTCTAAATCCACCCATCCAATATGTTTTTTACAAGTGTAAGACTTACAGTTTACGCTATCTTCTCATTTTATTTAAATCGTTCATTTATGAGGTAATCACTGCATCATCACGGTGTCATATATAAATTAATTTATTTAATGTCTAAAAATTATAAAACAAATATCATGATGTAGGAAATATATTTATCTTTCTAATGAATATTTATAGTCAAATATATGACTAATATAACCCCATGTAAAACTTGTTTTAGTAAAACAACACATGTTTGTGACATTATAATTTTTACTTTAAATAAAAAAGTTTTTTATGTCATTTTCCAACCAAAGTGACTCCATGTGGTCCCCAAGTTGACCCATGGATTTTCTTGGTCGGCCATGACTCATCCAATGCGGGTATGACATGTGTCTAGGTCATTTCATATTATTGAAACATTATTTTTAACTTAAACTACACTAATTACCTCTAATCGTGATTAAAACTTAAAAGTTACTATTCCCAAAAAATTATTTTAATCCCATTGAACCACATTTTTCTTCTTAATTAAAACCATGTATGTTGGATTTTTTAAATTCAAATCTCAGAGATGGTAAAATTTCATTTAAACGAAAAATCAGTTTTTTTAAGTACCACTTAGTGGTTTCACTATTCATCAAAAATTGATGTTTTCTAGAAAAATACAAAAAATTCACCCTAAGATATATTTGATATTCAGATTTCAAAAATGATGTCTATTTTAAAAAATTCAAAACTTATAATTTACATTAATTAATTTAATAATTAATTCCCGCTGTCAGAGCAAATAGCGTGTTTTTATGAAATAATAAGTATCAAAAGATTGACACTAGTTTAAGTCAAATTTCAAGATGAAATTAATTCCAACGAAAACTATTGGATTAAATGGTAATAATATATTCTAATTTAACTTTAAAACCAATTTAAAATATAATCTAATCATATAAATAAATTAGATTAAAAAGAGTTTTTGAATTAAAATACAACATTTTTCACTATTCATAAAAAAACTTTATCAGAAAAATACCAAAAATTAACACAATGTAAATTTGGATGTCCCGATTCTAAAGAAGAATTTTATTTTGTCAAATATAACACATAAAATTGTCAAGAAGTTGATTTAGAGGAGGTTCTCCATCAAAAGGCAGTAAATCGACCTTTTAAAAAATATTAGAATGTTTTTGCTCAAAATTGGATTCATTCGCATTTTTAATCCTCTAACATTTATTGTAAAAAGTAAAAATATTTGTCAAACATATATAATAATTTTGTAGTTAGTTCTGTTCATTCCTGCCATTACAACAGTTTGGTGTTAACTACCATTTAATATAATATTATTTTATTGTTAGAGTACAACGTAAGATTCCCATGAAACTCGTTGTTGCGTATTGGGTACGCCATCGAGAATAGAGTCCCCTTTAAAGTAACATTAATATTTTATTCAAAAATAAGGATAAATGTGAAAAGGTCATATTCTTTTTTTACCTGGGGTGTTACAAATACACTTAAGGTAATATAATTAGTCAAACAAACAAGGGTATTTGTGATCATCAAAATCAATAATATTTATAGTGTATTGTTAAACAATACATTCCCAACAAATAATACTTTCTATAATAAAATGTAGATTTATATGTGTCATTGGATGATCCTATCTATGGATGTGTGTATTGACCCTTAGAATTAATTGTTATTATTATTCATTGTTATGAGTCACATAATTTTTTTTATCGATAGAAAATGTGATGTAATATGTTCTCAGTGATGAAGGATATAGTATGTGTATCACAAATAATATTTCATTCATAAATATGGAATGATGTTATTTTCCCATTATGTTCGTTAAATGAAGTTTATATCTTAGGTGATTTGATTGAAATGATATAAAATAAATAAATCTATGTCAATGGTGTTTAATAGGAAAGCTCTATTTTCAGAAATTCATAGAGCGAGACATCAGGCACAGAGATTGGTGACACCAGCACGAAAACTTCTTTATTAGAGATTTTGTGATAAATGGATTGTGTTATACAATAAGTATCCACATGAGGTATTATATTATTGTATCATTAAATTATTTCTCTATGGGGGTATTGGTGTACTTCTAGATATTAACCATAGACATTGGGCCACTACAACTAATGATTCTGAGAAAGAGGAATAGAGTTTCATGCATTAAGTGTATCTAGAATCTCAGTTAATTAATATATTATTATTTCATATTTATCAAATTGACTAAATATTATTCCGACACATGTTTAAATAATTATTCATATTTTCTTGGTCAAGTATATTATATCACCAGTTATATGAGAGAATATTAGTTGACCATATATATTAATAAATATTTATTTTTAATTTATTGAATAAAATATTTATTTATTTATTGGAAAATAATGCATTTGTGTAATTTCATGATCTTTTCTACAGTCATCTCAGGTGAATTTTTAAGTACATTTTGAGGTTTTGATGTACCATTGATTTGGAGTAGTGGATTGGGGTGAGATTGGGTGAATATTTATGAAAAAACTAATGGATAGTGGGTTGTTCACAGTTTATACATGGTTTGACAAACCGTGCGACTAAACTGTGCAAACCTGGACAAAGTGGACTTTACGGTTGGTGCATGGTTTTCCCTAACCGTGCACCTCTACCCAGGAAACCATTCACATAGGATTAATTATATGAAAATCTATTTTTAAAACAACCAAAACCCCCAAGACTCCCATATTTTAACCTTTTCCTAGGCTTGAAAATTTCTAGGTGATCCCAGAGCCTTTTGGGGAGATTCTGAGGTGATTCGAACATCGTTCTTCATGGTCGAAAGACCAGATTGATGATCTTCTCTCTTCCCGATAAGTGGATGTCATCGTGTTGCTTATCATTTTCATTTCTCTATCTTTCCTTGATCTTTTCATGGATAATATCCACCATTCCCTTGGATCTATGCATATGAGTTTAGATCTAAATCTATGATTATTGATCGAGATCTAGACTTGTATGATCTTGATTCCTTTGATCATAATTTTTGTTTATTGATTTAGATCCGGATCTTGATCGACGACATTGTTCCACTCAGATTTTGGGGATTTACATTGGTCTAAAATCCATCAATAAACTAAGGTAGGTGTACTAAAATTAAATCCCATTCTTATGGATTTGATATGTGAAAGTCAGATTATGGCATTTCCTGCTTCCCTGGATATTGATTTTCTAAATTGGAGTAATTTGGAATGTGGAATTTACTTTTGATTGCCTTCGTTATTAATTGATAATTGAATCACAAAAAAAACAAAGGGGGTTTTTCCAATAGATGTTTATTTTGGAGATTGATTATGGTTTGAGATATTGTAATTCAGATATTTAATTGATTGTGTTAAGATAATTAATTGGTAGAAATTAATAATGAAATGATGTTGGGGTATGTATGATAATTAATTTTGAGAATTAATTATCTTCCATGATGTTGATCCAAGATAATTAATTGTGAAAATTAATTATGAAATTTTGAGATTTGATATGGATAATTAATTGTAAATAATTAATTATGGAATGAGAATTGTGTTTATTTATTAATTAATTGATAAATTAATTGATGGGTTATGTTATTGGGTAATTATTGAGTTAACTACTGTACTTTGAAGTTATTAACAAATTGTTGGATTGGAAATGGAATGATGTGACTAATTTTTTTCATTTAATCAATGATTAAATGTTTTACATTTTGGTGGTGCTAGACATGGTGTTCTAGAGCAATTAGATGTTTGGACTTGGACTTGGTGTTCCTCCCCAATAGTTATCCAAGAATGATATTTTTAGGTTCTATGCATGATAACCTACATCGAATGAGAAATGGAGTATTTGGAATGAATAACTACACTGAATGAGATTTGGGGTGCTTGAGATGATATTCAACACTACATGATTGATAATAATTAATGATGATTCAAATGTAATAAATTAATTCAAACATGACCTAATGTGATTATTAGAGAATAAATGAACGTGTGACAACTATTTAATTATGAATTGTATTTATTGCGTCATAAATCTCAAACACATACTTTTGACTAGACTTGTTTTTGACACCATTGGTGGTGTCCAACAGAGTTTTGATCACCCTATTTTGGATGCTTGATTGGAACCCAAGTAGACTTTGTTGTTACAGGACAGGATAAGGTAAATGCACTAGGATAGGTTGTTGGTTCGGATTGATGCATGAGAGAGGAAGCTGTATCTGGTTTGAGACCCACTACGGAGTTAATGTGCCTTTACTTTTAGTTGTATTATAAAAACATGAAATTTTCATTTTTCATAGAATGTATTACCATTGAGTTGAGTATTGTATTTTTGTGTTTTTAATATCATATGACATAGTATTTTTCTAGTTATTTATATGCTTCTATACTGGGGTTTTTTAGCTTTCGTTAGTGTTTTTTCTGATTGAGAGGGTATAGTATCTCTAAGACTAACATTCCAAAACCTCACTACAAGTGCGAACCCACTGCCATACAGGGAGGTGAGCTTGAGGGATTGTGGCCAATCGGATCAGGGCATTGTTTAGTGGAACCTAGGTTGAGATGTCACAAAGTGGAATTAGATTAGTTTTCTTTTCATTATTCTTATTTTTTATTACTATTTTGGGAAGCGTATACATGTGAATAGGAATAGTCAAGGCGTGGTAACGAGGATGTGCATGGCAGTTTCAAATCCATGTATAGTGGAAAATCTGACTACTCATTGTGGGATTGCTGTCGTAGTTGAATGTTGTTACTATTGGATATTATTTCACCTTGTGTGATTCACTTGTGGTCAGATGTGATATTTATTTTAATAGTTGATGAATTTTGATTTGTGGCCTAAATAGGTACGATACAAGAGTCTACATGCATCATTATATGCAAACGGGTTTGTTGTAACATGCATCATCCTATCCACTGACATGAAAATTGGTAATGGGTTGATTGTTGAACTTGAACTGTTTTTCCATGTTGTGAGATATAAATAATGGTGAAAAAATGAGATTAAATTTATGCTTAATGAGATCCTAGATTGATGAAATGACTGTGATTAATTAAATAATTGTTTATTTATTTAATTTGATATACTGTGATTAATTAACACTTCAATTAATTAACGACAAGGTATATACCCTTGTTAACCATGACCTAGGAGTAGGATGGTTTAGGGTAGTGATAAGACCTCAGTGTGGACCGTGTGGTGAGAATAGGGGGAAATAACTTGTTGAAACATGTTGTGTTAGTTTGTCCTCTTATATAAATGGAATAATGTTGTGTTAGGAGACCTGATATGTGTGCTCGGCTTTGTAGAGATATGCCTCCATGACACTTGTTGATGGAATGACCGAGGGGTATGTCTTAAAAAACTTCCATAAATTGAACTTGAGGCACAATTGGTTCAAGATGAGGAGGAAGGGGAAAAGTTCTGAGAGACCTTTTCACGTTTCATGAAATTCGTGGAGATAGACCCATGGTGGGTTTTGAAAATCATGTCTTAGTGGACAAGCCAGATTCTACTGCAGCACCCTCCAAATTTTACTTGAGATAGTGGAACTAAGAGAGATGAATTCTAGATTGAATCCATAGAGACAATACTTGTCAATTTGGAGACATCAGATGGTAGGAGGTTAAGGTTGGCTGGTTATATGATATGATGGATAGTGAGGGGATTGTGGGACATTTAATTATGATTCGGAAAGACTACTGATATGATATGGAAGGACTTTTTGGAGAAGTTCTCGGAGCACTTATATCCACAACTACTATGTCCAGAGAAGGATTCAATGTTTATGCATCTGAACCAAGTAATATTTTCCCTAATGTATTACGATGAACATTTGACATATTTATAGTGTTTTTTCAAAGCTTTGGCGGCAGATGAGGCTTCTTCGTCAAAACAATTTTAGGATAGACTTTGGGGTGAAATTAAGTCCTAGGTGAAAATCATTATGCTAAAGAAATTATCAGACGTAGTTAATCAGGATCTCATTTCAGAGGTGGACCTAAAGGATACTTCTAGTAATTGATATGTTGCTTTCATTGGAGGATAAGTGAGTGTGCCTTCCAAGAGAAGAAATCATCATTTTTAGAACCTTATTTAGGTGAATGGAAATCAAGGTGGATAGTCAGCAGGAACAGTTTCACATGATCTTACTCATGTTATCTTCCACCAGTGTGGTAGGTAGTGAAACTATTGTACACATTTTCATCGACCTCTAATGGAGTGCTGTTTTCGTGGCAAGAAGGGGGACCTACCAAATTTCTGCATGAAGCTGCGGCAAGCTAGTGCTGAGAGAGTAGCTACTCAGTGTCAGTGTATGGGAAGGGGGTCTTCTGCACCATATAGGTCTATCAGCTTGAACTCTATGTGTAAAGGCTGTAGAGTTAGTGGACATTGTGCTTCAGGGTATGAGCACCCATATATTCATAGCGGTACAACTCAATGGAGTTAGACGACACCATAGTGAAGAAGGGTAGGATAGTTACATGTAGTGAAACGTACACTTGTGGATAGCAAGGCTCGTCCATCGATAGTGAGAGGTAATATTCTGGATGCTTCTAATTTCTCTACTTACTTGTTTGATATAGGTGGCTCTCATTTTTTTATATATGAAAATCTTGTTAATGGTTTGAGCCTGGAGGTGGAGTCTATAAGAGGGGTGATGAATATCGATATATCGTTGGGAACATGGCCTAGGGATATTTTTTTATAAAAGGAATTTTTGCAAGAGATCAGAGAGTATCATTTTATATAGGATATCTATGTCCTTGATATAATGGTCTTCGACCTTATTATGGATATGGTGTGTCTAGTCGCATACCAAGACCACATAGATTGTTACCGCAAGGGAGTGACCTTTGTATCTCCTCAGGGTGACTAGTATGTTTGTCGTGGAGAATGGGACATCCATGCCGGATGATCTGGGCCAATTAATTAGAAATTAGGAAGTCTCACAGACTAAGATGTTAGAATTTTTCTAGGTGATGTGAGTGGTAGGCAATACGTCCTTCCACCAATATTATAAATATATCAAGATGTCTTTCCTGAAGACTATTCTGGGTTGCCACCCAATAGAGGTGTGTAATTCACTATTGAGATAATGTTGGGGTCTGAGCTGGTATATATTCCACCTTATAGAATGGCGTTGACTAAGCTTCAAGAGCTCGAAAAATAGTTGGAGGAGTTGTAGGATAATGGTTTTATCAGTTGAAGTACATCGCCTTGGGTATTACCTGTTTTGTTTACCAAGAAGGTCAATGGGAGTCTATGCTTATGTGTCAATTACAAAAAGTGGAATAAAATGACTATGAAAAACTGATATCATCTTTTGTGTATAAATGTTCTATTTGAAAATATGATGGGGGATTGTGTGTTCTCAAAGATTGATCAGATATTAGGGCATCATTAGGTGAGATTTCAGACCTCTGATGTTCCACGAACTACATTCAAAAGCATGACTAGACATTATGAGTCTGTTTTACTGTCGTTTTTGGTTGAAAAATGCTCCAATAGTATTTATAGCCTCGAAGAATTGGATCTTTCATTAATACATAGATCAGTTTTTGATAGGTTTTGTGGACTATATCTTGGTGTACCCTAAGACTCATGACAATCATTCCCAAAATCTTGACTTCGTATTGGGTACAATGAGAGAGCACCAGCTATATGACGAGCTATCTAGATGTTAGTTTTGGATTGATAGGGTAATCTTTTTGGGGAATATCATCTCATAAGAGGGTGTGTATGTGGACATAGAAAAAAGTGGAGGTAGTTATTTATTGGGTAAATCCCAAGAATATTTTTGATATCCGAAGATTAATGGGATTAACTAGTTATTACAAGAGGTTTATACAAGAATTTTCCAAATTAGAAGCAACACATTCATGTTTGAAAAAGAAGGGGATAATTTTTTATTGGATAGAAGCATGCGAGAATGTTTTTCAGTAGTTTAGTAAGAACATGACATGAACACCAATTTTTACCTTCCCTGATTCGAGTGAGTAGTACATAATTTATCATGATGCTTCTGGGATCATAATATGAGCCATGTTGATGCAAGGGGATCATGTTTTTCTTACAGGTCTCAGTATTTGAGGCTGCATGAATGGAATTACCCTATGCATGAAATTGAGTTGGTAGAAGTGGTTTATGCTGTTAATTTTTGGTGACAAAATCCCTTGGGTGAAAAGTGTATACCTTTTACGTATCAAAAAATCTTGAAGTATATCTTTTCACAGTGAGGCATGAATCTTTAGTAGTGATGATTGGTAGAGTATATATAGTACATTTATTGTGAACCTTCATATACACTGAAAAAGAGGAATAGTGTGGATGATTCCTTGGGAAAGAAACTCTTACTCAGATGGTATATGAGTTGACTGTAGAATTGGAGATGATTACTTTGCTGAAGGAAATGAAAGTGGTAGTTTAGGAGAGTCAGGAGAGGATGATTCTAGATTCTTTAACAGTAGAGTATACATTCTTAAGATGGATCACATGATGTATCTGGATCCAGAGTGTTTAGACTTATGGTAAATCCTTGATGGTGGGGATACACCTTCAAAATGGATAATAGATGAGGATGATATCATCTATGTGAAAAATCAAGATGGTGTGCCGATGTGTATGTGAGATGAACTCGTGCAATAATTTCATGCGTTGAAGTGGGTGGTACATCCTTAGGTGAAATAAATATACTGTCAACTATGATGATAGTTTTGGTGTACATTCATGAAAAAATAGATTGAACAGTTCCTAACAAGATGTTTCACCTGTCAACAGGTGAAGGAAGATCATCAAAAACCTGGAGGCATATTGCAACTGTTTCCTTTTCAGGAATGTAAGTTGGATGACATGACTCTATATATCATGGTAAGACTTCAAAATACACTTAGGATGAATGATGCAATTTTGGTTGTTGTGTATCGACTAATGAAGGTAACACATTTCTTTCCTATTATGGAAATATTTACAGCATAATAGTTGGGAGAACAATATTTATGAGAGATAGTTTCTTAGAATTGGGTTTCATCGACTATAGTTTTAGATTTAGATTTGTGCTTTACATCATGCTTCTATAAGGGAATATAGAAGGAGCTTCATACACAGGTTTTGATAAGTACGTCTTACCACCCATATACAGATGGGCAGTCGGAGCGTACCATATAGGTGTTAAAGGATATGCTGCAAGCATGTGTGCTTGAATTTTTTTGTTATTGGGAGAAGCACTTGGAATTAGTGGAGTTCACCTATAACAATAGTTATTAGGAAACTATATAGATAGAAACATATGAGGCACATTATGGTACACATCGTATATCAATGATATGTTGGTTAGAGGCAGTTGAGTCAGAGCTGTTGAGACCAAGTCTCATTCAGAAGACATCAATGAATGTGTAGTTGATTCTGAAATAAAATGGCTACGGCACAGAGTCTACATAAGTCATATGTTGATGGAAGAAGATGACCCATATAGTTTACAGATTCTGATTGTGTATTCCTTTGGGTGTCTCATAGATTGTGTCACCATAGGACATAGAGGCAAGGCATGTTAGCGCCCAAGATTTTAGGACTGTTTGAAGTACTAGAGAGAATTGGGCTTGTGGCGTACTGAATAGCCCTTCCATAGAAATTTATCACTATTCATGATGTTGTTCATGTTTCAGAACTACGGAGGTATTTCCTTGAACCTTATCATGATATTTATGTGGATGAGGTTGACCTCCATATAGATTCTTCCTATGAGGTGCATCTAATATGTGTGTTGGGTTGCAATAATAACGTGTTACTAAGAAAGATCATGCCATTAGATCATGTGTTACAGAAACATGGAAGTGATCAAAAGGTATCTCAAGAATGGAAAGAAGATATGAGGGCCCAATGAACTAATCTTTTTGGATCAGAATCTTAGAGTAGTTTTGGAATGTAGCTCGAGGATGAGATTTTATAAAGTGGGGATATTGAATGATCCCAAACTTTTTCGAAGTTATCTCGGATGCTATTTTAGGTACTTTTTTACCTTTTTAAGTACCTTTGTTTTGGAGTAGTGTCTTGTAGTGTGATTGGGTTATTTTGTTTTAAAAAAAACTAATGAACAATGGGCTATCCATTGTTTGCTCATGATTTGACAATCCTTGAGACAAAACCAAGACAGCCGTGCAAACTTGGACAGAGAGGTCTGCACAGTTGTGACACGGTTTTCCCTAACCATGTGTCCCTGCCCAAGAATCCATGCATACGAGATTAATTTTCTAAAAATATATTTTTAAAACAACATGAACATTAAAGACTCCCATAATTCAACCATGGATGGGGAATGAAAAATTCAGTGTGATCCCAGAGCCTTCAAATAAAATTCAAGGTGATTCGAACATCGTTCTATGATATCAAAAGCAAAAAATGATGATCATCACTCTTCCCCATATGTGGATTTTATCTCACTTCTTCTCACATTAATTTCTCTTTCTCTCCTTGATCTTTTCATAGAAGATCTCCACCAGTTATATGGATTTATGCCTATTAATTGAGATCAATATCTAGGATTTTGGATCAAGATCTATATTTTAATGATCTTGGAGCCATTGATTTAAATTTTTTATTAAGGATTTATATCTGTTTCTTGATCAATGATATTGTTCTGCTCAAATTTTGGAGACTTCTATTGGGTAAACATCCATAAACAAGCCACGATAGGTGATCTAAGTTGAACTCTCAAAGTCGTGGATTTGATATGTGAATGTGATTTTATGGATTTTTTATTATCCTTTGTTATTTAATTTCCTAAATTGGAGTAATTATGAATTAGTTATTGACCTCTAATTACCTTGGTGATTAATTTATAACTGAATCACAGACCAAATGAAGGGGGTTTCTCAGATACATATTTGATTTAGAGATTGGTTATGGGTTGACATCTTGTAATTGAGATATTCAATTGATTGTTTTAATATAATTAATATGAGGAAATTAATTATTAAATGATGTTTGGATATATAGGATAATTAATTGTGATAATTAATTATGTGTCATTATTTTGATCAAAGATAATTAATTGTGATAATTAATTATGAAATGTTTTCATTTGATATTGATAATTTATTTTGAAGAATTAATTAAGTAATGAGAATTATTAGGATTGATTAATTAATTAATGTGTTAGGTGCTTAGTTAATTGTTGAGTTAACTAATGGAATTTGAAGTATTAAACTAATAGTAGGATTAGTAATGGAAGGATGTGGCTAATTCTTGTGAATTAATGAATTATTAAATGGGTGACATTTTTGTGGTACTAAACATGGCATTCTAGACTGATTAGAAGATGAGACTTGGACATGGAGTTCTTCCCCAATAATTATCCATGATTGAGATTTTAGGGTGCTAGGAATGAAGACCTATAGAGAATTAGATATGAAGTGATAGGCATGGTGACCTACACTGAATGCGAATTGGGGTGCTTGACATGATGTTAAATGCCAAATGAATGATAATAATGAACGGTGATTCAAATGGAAAACATGAATTGAAACTGGGAATAATGTGATGATTGAATATTAAATTTCAAATTGATAAATGATTAATTATTCATTGTATTTATTTCTTCATAAAAACTGAATATACTATCTTTCGAATGGACAGGTTTTGGAAACCGTTGGTAGTGGCCTACTAAGTTGTTCTCCCACCATATTTGGGCCACCTAATCAGCACCTGAGTAGACATTGTTGTTGTGGGAAAGGATAAGGAAATGTCTATGTGATAGGTTCTTGTTTTGGATTAGACCATGGTAAAGGGAAAAAGATGTGGTTTGGGACCCTCTTGAGAGTCATTGTGTCCTTAATTTTAGTTTCATTATAGAAAAATTACATTCTCATTATCATAGAATGTTTTACCATTCAGTTGATTATTGTATTTTCTTATTTTTAATATCATATGACATGGTATTGTTCTTGTTATTTATATACTTCCACACTTGGTTATAGTTTTTTCTTCCTTTGGTGTTTTATTCTGATAAAAGAGGGTATAGTCTGCCCAAGACATACTTACAAGACCCTCGCTGCTAGTCGTCACATTATGGCATACATGGAGGCGTGTTTGACGGCTTGTGGCTAACCAAATCAGGGACTATTTAGTGGAACCCAAGTTGGGACATCACAAGTGGTATTTATTTATTATCTAAATAGGAATTATTCAAGTCCCGATAATTATTTTGATGAAATGTAGGACTGAGTATAATGGCCTAGTGGGGAATAATATATTATCAATATTATTAGAATAAATAAAATTTAATTTAATTCATGATTTTTAGGCATTTCAAGAAACAATATAATTATTATTATAGTCATGGGGTTCTAGAGGGACCAAATAAGTAATAAAGGGCACTTTTTCAATTATTTATTTATAACTATAGTGGTATAAAAACCCAATAAAATTATTTTTTTAATAGATATAATTCATATTTTTGAGCACAATGAAATCTATAGAATATTATCAAATCCCTAGAGAGACACTTTCTCCAAGAATAATTTTAATAATAAAGAGATATCTTCCTCTACCTTCCACACATGATTCTAGAGAGATCAACGAGACTCCTATGGATGGAATTCTCAAGGAAATCAAAGACGAATGATGCAAGAAGCATGATCGTCGATGATGTAACCCAGATAATCCTATGGTGATGTTTGTATATTTTTAGAACATAGGTTAATAACCCTTATAAGGAATATATCCTTTATTCATAAAAAGAAATGATGTTATTATGTAGATCCATCCTCACATCCATCAAAGAAGAAAGAATATATCATAAGGTAATTGTTTAAATACCTAAATTAATTATAAATAATATTTGATGATCCTACACTTTGGATGTAGAATTTATCTATTTCAATATTATTTTATTCAATTCCATTGGTCACGATTTTTATAATTATGTAAATATCATATTAATCATCGATAAAGAAAAAAAGAAATTTTTTCCACAGACAATCATATACTTCCACTGCACCGGGAACCTTCAAGTGGTATCAGAGCAGTCACAAAATTAATTATCATTATTTATAAATCATAAATTTTATTATGAATTTTTCATTAGTTTCAATTTTTGTTGAACCATTATTTAATCCCATTTGAGAGGTATAGTTTTTTTCTCTTCATTTCTCATAAATATATTCAAATTGATTACTTTTATGAATGAAATAATTTCGGAGAACTCATCTAGAGGTGATGAGTATTTTGGTCAGACAACATAGTAGTACATGTTGTGTAACCAATGTTACATGATGTGGAGTAGTGTTTAACTCATTAATAATTAATAATTGAAACCAAGTACAGTTTTTTACATGTGGTGAATTTAATTATAAACCATGTGTTGAATGGTGTAGCTGGGTTCATGGTCATCCAGAGTTCATGATGTGTAAAATATATACGTGTCATATGGCCCATTAGTCATAGATGGGTTGAGCATCTTCTAACATAGAAAAAATTACTGGTGGTCATGTATCAAGGAGACCTCACACCATGCATCCCATGTACATCTTGTGTACTCCATAATTTTTTCATGGAACTACTCTATGATGAGTCCTTGGGTTCGTTTCGCTAAAATAGGGTGACAAGAATAAACACTGTGTAGCTCTAATCTAAATTCATAGAACTTTTACCTAGATACATAGAATTGAAAAATAAATCTAATATGGTATTATAACCTTATCAAAATGTGTTAATTGTTTTAAATTTGTTAATTGTACATGCCATTTGATAGGTAACATATAGAAGTGTTTAATAAATTTTTTCCTAATGTTAGGATCAATATATCATGTATAAGTTTTGTTAAAGATATTACTCTATGGAAATTTAAGCTTTAAATGCTATGTATAAAAAAATCATGTATATCATTTGGTCATTAAGTTGATTATACACCTAAAGATAATACATGATAATTCATGTATGACACATTTCACAAGACAAAACAATATATGAGAATTGAACATGATCGGTAGTGTCGATAGGTACTCACCAATTTTCATCCAAGTTAATATTCTGCAAATAGTTAATATTAAATAAATTTATTTAATTTGTTTTAAATTTTATATGATGGATGAAATCATCAAGTAAATTCATATAAAAAGTAGGAGTATATAATTAATTAATTAAAGAATATATTTAATTGGATTGATCACAATTTATCTTAAATAAGAACAATTTGAAAAGAATAGTAATTTTATTACACACAAAATTTATTGAACCCTTGTATATGACCTTGAGATTAGACAACGAAAATTGTATGTGATTGATTTCTTTTAATAAATTATTAAATTTAATTGGTGTCATGTGTGTCATCTCTCCCCTCATTATGTAAGGGCATGTATTTCAATGGTTTATTTTATGTAAACCCCTCGAACAATCCATTGGTTCTCCTCAACTACATGTGAGTAAAATAATATGTAATGGATGGATCTCCCAAGAAAGTAACGGTTGATCAATTTTGGAGCTAAGGAGAAACCAATCCAATTGAGATACGGAGGTGGATAGGTGGAAACATGCAACACATACCATAAATAGGTCAAGGTGTTTTCTCCTAGGCTGATGATTAGTCTATCATCCTCTAGATAAAATAAACAATAGTAAGTGATCATGATCACAACACTTTATTATTATTTTAATATCAAGATGCATGGTAATTTCATTATGGATGTTTTTTAATGATCACATGAATTATTGAATTAATAATCATGCTATAAAAAACTAAAATAAATTAGATTATGCATAAATATTATCAAATATATGGTTAATCACTTATGTGAATAATATTCATATTAACATGAATGTAATAAAGATAATAATTGGAAATTAAAGCATTAAAGTTAAAACACATCAATTAAATATATCATGTCGATATAACATTCTACTAATTTATTTAGAATCAAACCAAAATTCAAAGTGCTTGACCAGCCAAAGTTGGGTTGATTTCAATTACCAATGAATTCTAACATTATGTTATGGTTTAATTATCATATTTCAGATAAAGTTTTTATGTACATAGAATGACATAGTTTAATTGAGAGTAAAAGTTTGAGGAAATCTAATTTTAGGATTTCAGGATTGGGGAGTCCGCTCAACAGATTAGGGAACTCTATGTTAATGTAGGTGGAATTTGTAATCCACAAATAAAATGCTTTATTTTATTGACCAGCCAAATTTGGTGTGTTGAGAAGGGTGATATGGATCATTTTCACTAGAATTCCCAATAAATTTGATATTACTAAGCCAATGGTGAGGGCTATTGGGTTTCAATAAAATAATGTGAGATTAATAAATATTTTTTTTATTTATTTGTATAAATTTTATCGGATAAATTAGTAAATATATAATAATATTATTTATGAAAATAGTAAAAATATATCTTAAAACACATCATTGTGATCCCTACATGAGAAGGACAACAATCTCACTAATAAAAATTTAAAAGAGAGGCAAAGGTGCTTAAGAGTTATGCTATTCCCATAAAGAAAACATTATGTGCTGAAGGAACCTATTATGGATGTTCCTGGTAATGATACTGGTGAGGAAGAGTTATCTCTCTATGAGAAACATTTTAATGATGCTATAGATGTTCAAGGTTTCATTCTATCATCCATGGACAATGATATTTTTAAACATCAATAGGACAAGGATGTATATAGACTGATGTCTCACATTCTGGATCTCTATCTAGATAAGGTAATACAATAGAGATATGATACATCCAATTCTTTCTTTACAACTAAGGTTGAAGATTATGCGCTAGATAGGACTCATGTACTCATGATTATTGGATACATTGAACACTTATACATATTGGGGATTAAATTTCTGAATTAGTTGCACATAGAACTCATAATTTACTCACTACACAAAACATTATCTAGTTTAATTGTTAATCATAATAAGACAAAAATGAGAAGAGCTTGTTTGAAAATATTACTATGATTCACCATGTGGACAAGTACACGTTGCATGAAAACCCCAATGTTTTTATGGTGAATAAGAAAAGGAAGAACAAGGTGAAGGGGACCAAGAATCAAAATAAGTATAACACTCCCAGGAACTGCCTTTCCAAGATTATGAAGTTTTAGAGGCAAGTAAAGGAAAAGGAGGAAGTATTTTTTTCATATAGAATTCAATACCGCTAGAAAAGGAACTCCCCCCAAATTCAAGGGGAAGCTAATGGTTTGTTTTTTATTAAATCTAATATTTTCATATCTACACATTGGGAAACATATACTTCTCGATGTGCTCACATGTATGTGAAAATATATGAACTAAGTATATTATAATTTATTTCATGGGAAGATGTGGATTTGTGAGTTTCCAATGGTGCAAGGATGGCTACTCTAGCCATTGTTGTCTATAACCTTTAATTTGCAACATGAATATATTTTTTTAAGGTATTTTTATTATGATCCAACTATTACAAAAAAATAGGTATCATTCTTTATATATAGATGGTTTTATTTTAAAATTTAGAAATAAAATGTTATTTATTTTATAAGTACAACATATATTATGGTATGGAAAAATTAAATAATTGTCATTATGTACTAACCTACAAAAAATATGTTTCAATAATAGATAATGAATCATGTTCAAAGGAATCATATAAAACCTATATATGGGATCACTATTATGGTCATGTAAATGAGAATCATTTGAAAAATATTTGTTATGATCATTATTCATAATCTTTTGAGCTAAAACCATTGAATGATAACATGCTTGTTTATATGACTAAATGACCAAACCTCTATTTAGTGGGAATGGTGAAAGGGACAAATAAAATTTAGTATTGGTACACAGTGTTGTGTGTGGAACATTTCTAGTAGAATCTATTGGTGGGTATTCTTACATCATAACATTAACTAATGACAATAATAGATATGTTTTTCTTTACGTAATGAGGTATAAGTCTGAGTCCTCAGAGAAATTCCAAGAATTCAAGAATGATTTAGAGAATCAACATGGAATCAATATAATGAAGCGTAAATTATATTGAGGTGGAAAAATATCTTAACCAAATTTTTATAAATTTATAACGGATTTTGGGATTCTACATCAACTCACTCTACCTTACACATTATATTAGAATATTGTTAATGGAAAGAAGAAATGTACCATATTTTACATGGTAATGTTGATGATGAGCCATAAAGATATTCCATTATACCTTTCAGGATATAAATTAAAAAATGTGACACACACACTAGAATGAGTACCTATTAAAAAATGAAATTCACATTGATTTATAATGTTTAATGAAAGATTTTTTATAGCATACATGTGGTTGGGGTTGCAAGGAATTTGTTAAGGCCTTATTAGGAAACATATTAGATCCCAAGGAAAAGATGTGTATCTTTATATGGTATCCCATGGAAATAAAATAATACTACCTATACAATGCCTCATACAATAAAGGGATGGAAACCAAACAAGAAATATTTCTTCGGGGGGAGCACATCCTCAAAAATTATAGGTGAAGAAATATTGACTTTGTTGAAGTTGATTCTCAAGATACACAATAGTTGGTGTGAGAAATTATTTCAATGGTCCACATGGAACTTGTAGTTCATGGAACATACATACAATATAGGATATTTAGAGATGTAATATAACCAAGAAGATGTAGTTTTCTAGTCAATGAAGATAGCAAATCATTATTGGTTTAAAATGATGAACCTCTCTCCACTAAAGTGTAAGGGGGGCTTAAGAGATACATTTTGGCTAAAAATCATGAATTATGAAATAAATTCCATGAATTAGAACAAATTTTGTGTTTTGGTTGATACACGAGTTGATTTAAAACCCATAGGGTGAAAATTGGTATTCTATATAAGAAAGACATGGAAGATAAATTCAATACCTATAATGCAAGGGTAATGGCTATAGGTTTTAAAAAGGGTTAAAGAATTTACTAAGATAAAACCATTTCACGAGTTTCCATATTTAAATCTATCATAATTATACCTGTTATATAAGCATAACATGAATATGAAATTTTGATGATAAATATCAAAATATATTTCCATAATGGGAACCTTCGGGAAGAAGTATATATGACACAACACGAATGGTTTGTGACTCCAGGAAATTTAAAAAAGATATAAAGCTTATAGAGATCCATTTGTGGGTTAAATCAAGAATCTTGGTCATAGAAAATTCAATTAGATGAAGCTCTAAAAATTATTTGGTTTCATTATTAAATATTGAGATCCATGTGTTTAAAAGAGGGTAATTGATAATGATGTCATTATCCTATTATTATATATTGATGACATATTACATATTAGAAATGACTTATCAGCTTACAGTTTGTTTGGGACTAGTTGGACAATTGTTTCTCATGTAAGGAATTTGGTGAAGTCGCATATATTTTAGGTACCAAGATCATTTGTGATATATCCAATAGGCTTTTCAGACTATTTCAAGTTATATTCAATGACCAAATATTATAGAGATTTAGTATAGAACAATCCAATATGGGATTTTTTTATATTGTCACATGGTATACATATTTCAATGAAAATGTGTCTTCAGATGCAACAGGAGAAAGATATAACCAGTAAAACCCATATGCGACAACAATGGGATAAATATTGTTTTCCATGTTACATAATAATTTATGTTTCTTATGAAATGATCATGCTGGGAAGATAACAAGATAAACCAGGAGAACATCATTGGTCAAATATTAAGGATATCCTTAATTATCTAAGATGAAAAAAGGATTTCTGCCTTGTATATGGATTAGATGAGGATCTAGTCATTAGTGTTTATACTGATTATAGTATTGAAATATATACGAATGATCTGATATCAAAGTCAAGATATGATTTCTATGTCAACAGAGGATCCATGATCTTGATGTGTTCAAAGAATCTAGTTGTAACTAATTCTATAATAGTATCCAAGTATATATATGTTTCTGTTGTATCCATGAAATATATTTGGATATAAAACTTTTCCTAGGAGATTTATTTGGTACCTAGAATTAAAGACCCTAACAAATTATACTATGATAATAATTTAGTGGTGGATCTTGAAAAAGATCCAAGGTTACATCAACGTACAAATAACATAATCCAAAAGTATCACCTCATGATAGATTTTTCTCATGGAATTGAAGTTTCAGTAAGTAGATTTTGTAAAAAATATAATTTTTTAAATGACTTTATTAAATTCTTATCTCATTAAAATCATGAGTATTATGTTAGAGTTGTTGGAGATGGTTCCCTAGAACAAACTTCTATGTACTTTATGGTATATTTTTTCACTGTTTATAATATTAATAAAATCCTTATCACATCATGATTGTTCTTCTTCATAACATTGTTTATGATAATTCCCTAAGAGGAGTTATCACATTGAATGATCATTACAATTCCCTTCTAGGATGAGAACCCATAATTTCCATGATAATTTTGTTAAATATATGTTATATAGTAATATTAAATCATTTAAGGGACCATAATGATACAAGCTATCAAGATTGGAGACTCATAGGTCATCAAGGCACCTTTCGAGGGTGTACGTCCATGGTAATATCATGTCTAGAATATTGTGATAATGAGACCCACCAGTTGGAAATAAATGATTATACGTGTCTTTATATATTATTATTTTTGGATGTGTGTGTTGATCCATATACATTAATATTATTTTTAATGACTGTTATGATTCACATACTTTTATGTATTATTGAAAACTATGAAAAAATATATTCATGATGAGGTGGGATACGTTGGGTGTTCCATGAGTAATTATTTATTAATGAATACCCTTAGAAAGTATTTGTCCCTTATATTCTTTAGCTATGGTTGATATCTTAGTCCGATTAATGGAAATAATATATCCTAAATAAATCCATGTCCATGGTGTTCAATTGGAATGTTATATTTCATGAATGTCAAAAAAAAGTGACATTGAGAACATAGGTTGATGACACCAGCATGCAACCTAATTTTATAGAGATATCTGGATAAAAGGATCATTTTACAGAGTATGAATCTATATGAGGTTTTATGTTGCTGTGGAATCAAATTCATTTTCTATAGGTTCCTTGGTGTATTTCTTGATGCTAACCATTGAATTTAGGTTTCTTTACCTAATTCTACTAAAATATGGGCCTAGAGGTCCACATCCCACGTGTATCTAGAATCATAGTTATATAATATATTATTATTTATTATTTAACCAATTGAATAAATTTAATTCATACATATGATTTAATAATTATTCTTGTATTCTTGATTGTATATACTCGGTCACCAGTTATTCAAGAGAATATTATGTGAGAAGCATATTTAATAAATATTTATTTTCTATTTAGTGAATATAATAATTATTTATTTATTAGTGAGTAGTGCAGTGATATTTATTTATTAAATAAATATCCATTATTCAATGCCTAATAAATATTTTGGAAGAATTGGGGACAATGTTTTATAGTCTAATGAGAAATAATATATATTAAATATTATTTAAATAAATATTATTTAATTTTTTTCATGTGAGTGTAGTGCATGTCAATAAACAATAATAATATACACATATACATATATATATATATATGTGGTTCCACAAGGAATAAATAAATCATAAAGAGAAGTTGTGAAATTATTTACATCTAACGCTAGTGGTATATAAAAATGAATATTTTGTTTTGTTTATAGAAAAAATAATTTTTGTATCCATAATGAAATCCATAGAATCCTTTTGAAGCTCAGAGATCTCCCTTCTCAAGGAATACTCACAATATTGTAGAGAAATATTCCTCCACCTTCCACTCTCTAGTCCAGAGAGATCAAATACATTACTATGGAAGCAATTCTCTGGGTAATAAAAGGAGAAATACACAGGTGATGGTGTATAGTGTGCTAGCACCTAAGGATTTCTATGATGATGTTTAAAGATTTTTGGAACATGTGTTGATCCATGATTGAGGGAATATATCCTCAATTCATACAACATAATTATTATACAATGAAGATGGTTTTTCAGTTCCATCAATGAAGAAATAATTCCTCACAATGAAATTATGTAGCTACATTGACTAATTATAAATAATATGTGAAGATCTTTTGCATCAGTTCAGGAATTTATCAATTTACTAAATTCAATGATTCAATTCTATTTATCATAATTTCTATTGTTTTGTAAATCTCATATTAATCATAGATCATAAAAATATAAATGATGGGCACAGCAGATCACACACTTCTATTGTGCCTAGAACCTTTAGTTATCAAATAGATAATATTCTATGAATATTTGATACCAAGGTAATAATCTCCCCATGATTTCCCTCTTGCCCCGCACCTCCAATTGAAAACCTCTTTCATGTGGGAGAAACATATGAGGCCATTGGGAATTTTATCTTGGACCTTGTGATTTGGGCGAGGCTGTTACAAAATTGTATCAAAGGGAGGTTCAATAACATTTTTCATTTCGATTAATTGATTTGTTATAGGGTAGACATGAGGTAGTATGGTTGGGAATCTGTTATGGTAAATGTGTTAATGCATGTCCAAAACCATATAATAGAGCTCATAGTTTCCATGAATGAGGGAATTTTTTCTCTCGTTGTTTGAAATTTACATTGATTTAATTTACCTTTGGTGATTCACATAATGTTTATATCTTTATTTGTGGGATTTGAAATATTTTCTTGCATCATGACTTGGCATGTATGATCACATATCATTGGAATGTTTCTTACATTAGATAGTTTCTGAATAACTAAAATTCCAATTGAAATTTATGATATATTCTTTTATTTCACTATTAATTTTATTGTTTTATTTGTGTATGACTATCTTATTCTTTAGTTTATGTATATGTAAATGATGAAAATGCATTTACCATAAAATTGGGTTAGAAAATCTGTAGTGCTTAGGGGGTTGTGCCTTATTTTTTTGGGTATCCTCTTTGGATATTTTTGTTTCAATTCCATGTGCATGCCTCTGATATATTGTTCATTTTTTGTATAGATATTGTATTTATATATGGTTTGGTCAAGAATTTTATGAAATTACACCTCATAGACTTCATGGACTCCAGGTATGGAAACCAACAAAAATTATTCCAAATGGGAGGAAGTCACATTTGAACCACTGTTTATGTTGAAGGATGTACCTGAGCATGATATTATGTCAGGTCTAATAGATCAATCTATAAAACTGATCTTTTATTAGAAATTCCTACTAGTACATCTGTATGTTGGTGGTTACCACAATGGTCAACCATAATGGTATTTAATTCTCAGGACTTCTAACTCCATCATCCCACTGAACACTTAGGTATTGGAGTCCTATAAAATATAGAGGAGAAGACATAAATAATTGAGAGGATCATAGAACAATTGGTGACCACAATGGATAAAAAGGTATATCTTGTATCCTATATACTTAATTTCACTTTTGAATTATGGTGGAACATTATACATTAGGCTGGTTGAAATGAATTGATGGTGTGAGAGAACTACAAGGACCACTTATTTGAGGAGTTCTTCCATGATGTGAAGAAGATAAAACAAGCTTAGGAATTCATGGATTTTTAGTAGGGGATGATATTATTATCTACATATTGAATGTGATTCAATTATTTTATTCACTTTTCCCCTTTTTTGGATAGAAATTAGGCACAAAAATCTAGGAAAATCGACATCAACCTTAATCCAGATCTAAAATTACATCTCAGAATCATTAACCTTATGACATATGATGTAGTACTTTGTACGGAAGTAATGATAAAAATGGGAATCAAAGAAGGAAAATCTGAAATTATTCTTCTAGAATATATTGGATCAATATGTTTCTTGTTAATCGTAAACCTAATGTCTTATTCTGGGAATGAGTAGTGGATGTCAAATTCTGGACACCAACGAAGTGGTCTGGAGTCAGATTAGATCATATATATCCAACCATACTTTTCATACATAAATATTGCATCTAATTATATGAATATTAATTACATAACATAATTATCCATACCATAATTATATAGTTATATTATCTTTGTAAACTTGGATACATAAATAATTGGTTCATAAGTAAACTACATTATCTCTCACTATGTTCATCGTAACTATCACCCTTATTAGGCATGTCATACATCATACCTTTATTTATTATATATGGAAATGGAAAATAATAAAGTGTGATCTCAGATGCTCAGTAAGGGTAAATCAGAGAGATATCAATCATCACTTAAATTAAAAATGATAATAAGGGTATATGAACATGATGATAACATTTCAAAACCATACACTACATATCATAAATCATAATCAGAATTCATGGAATAAAGCTTGGTCATTAATAAGATATGAATCATAAAATAATCAATGAGCATTACCCATGAGATCATAATAATATATGAAGAAAAATATTAATGGAATACAAATAACAAAAGAAAAGTATTTCATTGGTAGTAAAGGCTTACTTCCAAGACTATCATTGTTGATTGATTTCACTCCCTAAACCATCATATTAGTTAAGGATTACTCCTAATACAATCATTGTGGATAGATTCCCTTACGGAACTAGGTTCACTCTACATCCCAATCCTATTTATCTCATGAGATGTCCATATTTATTCAATGCATTGGATAAGTATATAATTCAGAACCCACACATCACATAATGAAACTAATAAATATGTGTTCCATGAAATCATTATAAATTCATAATATCATAACCCTTTTAAATAAACATGTTTCATAAACATTTCATCAAAACATAACCAGTGGAAAAGAAATGGGTTTTATAAACATTTTATAAATTCATCATAGCTTAAAACATGGAAAATAAACAGGTTTCATAAATATGTTGTCTTTATAATCATTAACCATCCGTAAAAATTATAATGATGGTATTATTAGTTCAAAAATATGTTAAATCAAAAGTAACATCAATATATTCCATCTTAAATGAAATTTCATTTAAAATATTAATTCAAATACTTCATGGGAAAATAACCTTTTCACTTCGAAATCAGTACTTAAAAAATCAAAAAATTTCCAAAATATTAGGGAACATATTTTTCTTGAAAATAACCTTGGAAAACCATAATTTAATCATAAAATAATTGATTAGTCATGATGGGGTGAAATTTTATTCATGATTTTTATGTTAAATCAATGATTCATTTCTCGTTTTCGTTAAAATGTAAGATGTTACTAATTCATAAAATGGAATGAATATATATTTTTAACTATTTTTTAAATTATAAATCTTGGGAAATGAATTTTAAAAATCATTGTAGAATAATAGAAATATTCTAGAATTATTATTTAGAAAAAATGGATTACGAAGAGAAATTACTTTTTACCGAAGAGATAAATAATATCGATTCTATTAAAACAAAATTGGCGTCTTGAGTATATAATGAGATGAGAATAAAAGGGAAACATGTAATATAAAGAAAAAAATTTACTAGATTAAAATTAATGTGTTTATTAAGGGATATATCATAACATTTCATCATTGTAATGTTAATCATAAATAATCCCCGTAAATAATGAAATTAAAAGATAAAACCCTTAACTCGAGTTCCAATTTAATTGAATGTTCTATATCCTAATTCATAATAAATTTAAATTTATTATAATTATATAATAGAGTCAATAAATTAGTTATAAAATTATAGACAACCTACTTTTAACATTTCAATAACCACTTATTAATTATTCCATATTAAAAGCATCATTTTCGTGTGTTAACTATTTAAATTTTCATGAGAATTTCAATTCAAAAGTCATAGTCATTGTTACTTTTCATGGTTATATTGTCAAAAAAAATTAATCCTGATATAAATAACATATTGTTTTATTATACATATTTATATTCATCCATAAAATTTATACATTGAATGATGAATCACATCATTCCTTGAGACACTAGGTCGTACGTACGAGTTAATGTTTTTTAACATTTCATTGGGTAGAATGAATGAATGGTAAATAATAATTCACTACTACAGAATCATTATTATATAATATATATAATTTATATTCATTAAATTTATCCTTATTACACTCCAATTATCTCTAAAATAAAAAACAGATCACATTATTTCATTGAGGTGTTAATCTACATGTATGCATGAGGGAGTTTATCATTTTACAAAAAAATGGAAGGTAAGAAGGCTTGAATGACATTATAATTATAATAGAATAATTATGTCATATACATCATATATAATTATTATATCCATCCTAATACCCATCTATATGATATAGGGATGGAAAATTAATTTTATTCTTATCTGGAGATGGAAAGTAGTTCGTAGACAAGAACTATATTTCACTTCCCATTTAATGGGAAAGAGGGTGGATAATTGTGTATTCAAAATAATAATAATAAAATTTTATATTATTCTAAATTTTTTATTTATTATAACCACCAATTATTCAGAACAGTTATAAGAATATGTAAAAAATAATTGATTGGTTAGAGGGGTTACCTCTTCTTTTAAATAACACCATTGGATATCATCTTAAGGATACTAGGGTTGGACTTTTCGGAAGACCAGAACCTCAAGAATATTTCTAAAAAAATTACAAGATAATTTTATAGGTTTTTTCAAGATATAAAGCATAATGTGGTCTGAAAAAGAGAATGTAGGGGTGTCTTTTAATAATGGAGTGAGAGGCAAGACATAGAATTTCATAACAGATAAAAATATAACAAAGTCATTATCTATAAAAATGATTCCAAATGGATTTAATTTGGAATAAAATAAGTATAGGTTTAAATAAAAACATCCAATGATATTTATATAGGTTTCTATCATTTTAAACCATGTATACTTTATTGACCCCTTCATTAATCATTTTTTACTTTAACATTACTAATAATTATATCAATTTTAAAGGGTTAATAATGTTACCATAATTGAAAAAATAGCACATAAATGGACCATGGTTGATATATCTAGAAACTATTACATTAAATTGTATGAATAAATTATTTTTATTAATTTTAAATTTTTTTATTAAATATTATTTATTATAAAATATTAATAATGAAAATTTTGTTACAATTCATTTAATTTGAAATTATAGACACCATGGAAAATATTTATTTATAATATAACATTTTCAAACATCCCTAATATACCATTTTTATCTAAAAAATTCATGTGACACAAAAATTTAATTAATATATATTACTTTTGATATTTTTAAAATCATAAATTTTATTTTATTTATTAATTAACAAAATACACATTTGGTGTTCTGAAATAATTTAATGTAATTATATTATTTATAAAAATTATAAATGAATTAAAATAATCAAAATAATTTAATTATTATAAAAATAAAAATTAATATTCCTTCAAAAAAAATTCTATGTGAACACATAAGTGATATTTAAAAGTAAGAGAGTGACATTTTGTATTTGTATTTTCTTTGAGTACTATATAAGTCATTTTCAAGGAAAATTGTACCTTTACAAATTAAATTTTTAGAATGAGGTGACAATTGATGAATTAACTTCATCTAATAATAATTATTATGAAAAATTTGTGGTCTTAAGATTTAGTTTCATCCTATTTTAACACGATTTACCTTTTACCAAGTTGATAAATTTTACAAATATTTCTATTTGTAATACCTAAAAATAAAAGTGGCCAATTTATCAAATTTGGACATCATAATTCCAAATATGGCATATATTTTTCAAAGTTCAATTTTTTATGTGGATGAAAAATACACTTAAACAAATTCAAAATACGACAACATCCATTTTTGGAAAAAATGTATTTTAATTATAAAATAGGATTTATTCATATCTCATTCCTAGAAAGATATTACATGAATGTTAAAATATTTAGTTGAAAATACTATATATAAATTTAATTAAAATCATTCACCCATAGTTATTAAATTAATTTATCAAGATAAAACATCATTACGTTCAAAAAAAGTATTTAAGAATAACATCTCCTTTAATTACAAATGTTATTTATTTTCATTTTTAATTAATCAATAATTAATGAATTCATTTAACAATTTTTAAAAAAATATTTTTCTCATAATATAGTTAATCTTATTCATACCCACTAATCCAATGGTTATGTGATAATATTATACTATACTAAAATTCATTTAAACTCAAGGGATCATGTATCAGAAAATATCAAAGAAATTAAATTTATTTGAACAAATATATCATAAAATATCCGGGTGTTATGTTTTACCACCATTTATACGAATTTCGCCCTTAAAATTTTATTAAATCAAGATAATATAATTAAGATATCTTTGTTTCATTATATACTTTATTTCCTATATAGATTTTTTTGAATTTATGATTCCACCATATAACAATAACTATGTGAGTAGTCTTATCTCGTAGCACTTTATCTCTACAATCCAAGATTTATACTATATTTTCTTCATAGGAAATTCATGCTCCATTGGTATGACCTCTGTGTTCAGAAAATGGGAAGGATTAGGAATGATTTTCCTCAAGAGATATGAATAGAACACATTATGGACATGATAGAGGTTCGGTGGAAGTTCCAAGTGATAATATACTATCCCTACTCGATCAAGAATAAAAAATGGTGAAATATAACTAGGGATCATTATTCCCATATTCCAAAATCTCATGACCATATTCCATTTATAACTATTTAAATAACAAATTCTCCCTATCTTTGAAATCTAGATCTCACTGATGATTATCAGCATAATGTTTTTGTGTGATCTAAGATGAATTGACGTTATTTGATTAGATATAACATTATCATCCATTTACTAAGATATATCATGTACCAATAGTTTTATTTCTCTATCGTCACACCATCACTTTGTATTTCTACATATTATTCCATATAGGGATTCAAAAGGATTAATCTAATTTCTTGAGTTAAATCAATTATTGTTATAAAACATGACTAGAGGAATGTGTTTATCCCAACCACCTTTTAAATATATAGAATAATATATTTTTATATTCTATAGGGTTTCAATAGTTATCTCATACTAAACATCTATTTTAGGATGATACATAACACTAAAAATCAACTCTTTATCTATATCAAGCTAAAGACATCACCAGAACTTCTAGGTAAAACACAGATCCTGATTAGATACAATAAAAAGTGATTCTCCATACAACCTTACAACTTCATTAATGAAATTTTTTGAAAGATTATTAAGATAGAAATATTCTTTGATATTAATGATGGGTGATGAATTTGTAAGGTAATCAACTATAACTTAAATAACAATTTGGCCTTTTGATGTTTTGGGGAATCCAAATACGAAATCCATGTTGATGTTTTCCCATTTCCATTATGGTATAGGCAATGGTTGTAATAACCCCTTATATCTCTATCCCCCATACTTATCTTGATGACATACCAAGTACCAAAATACATACTATGAAAGGTCTCCCTTCATGCGATCCCACCTGAAATAATCTTTATAATAACTATACATCTTTGTGATTACTAGATTAAAAGATAATGATGAATTATGAGCCTCATACAATAGATCCTTTAAATTTTCTATTGATGAAACACATAAAGAGTTCTTGAACCTTATCACTCTATTATAATCAAGGTTAAACTTATGAAAATTTCTAACATTCTTTTGTTGTTCTGTATCATCCTTTTGTGTTTCCTTAATACTCAAATGGATAGATAGTTGAACACTCATTTTAGAAATGTAATATTTCCCCATTCCTTTAATATTTCTATATCCATCCTTTGACTATACATAAATATTAGATCTTTTATGATCCTCATCATATATAAGTGAGTATGATCCTTTAACTCATAGAATCTTCCACATTGTTCACATTTCTAGGGTGGTAATGCATTAAGAAAATATAATATTTAATCAAATATAATAATATTCTTTGCTGAATATTAAACAATTTTTAGGGAATATAATTTTTAAAATTTTATGATCAGTATATATATCATACCATTATCCATAAATATAATTCCTCCTTATCATTAATGAAAAATTACCCAGGCCAACTCTGAGTTATGTGTTTGGCAATTTCTCTCATGGAACATTAATTTTCATAAGGCATAAGATATCACCATATAATTATTAATGATAATTTATCTGATTCTATTCTTCGATTCATCACAATAGATCATAATATCTTCTCCACTATAGTGATATGTAATAATAGGTTTTCTAATTAACATTCTCTTCAATTCCTTGAAATGATCATCACATTCACATCTTCTTAATGAACATGCACCCCATATGAGTTAAAATAGTGAATTTATTAGAAAATAATTACAAATTATCCAGAAAGAATCAATAATGTATAGTGAAACTTTGAAAACGTTGTATCTCTGTCACAATGGATTGTGTGGGAAAATTTTAAATAACTTTCATTTTTTATGGTTCTATAGATATACCCTCGCTTGAGATTATAAGTCAAAAAATGATCCTTTATGAAACATAAATGTACACATGGTATGTTTTTTTACAGTTTATCCTTCCATAGGGTAGTCAATAAAATCCTCAAGGGATATTAATGCACTTTATTTCTCTTTGAAAAGTTAATAATATCGTCTATAAAGACTATTACAAACTGATATATGAAATATATGAATATAGCATGAGAGTTAGAAAAACCAAGCAACCTGTCAATATATTTATAATTTTCATTCCATGTATTGAATTATATCTTTGTAATATCACCCCTCTTGACCCTCAGTTGGTTATATATATAATGAAGAAAAATGTTGGAAAATTATTGTGCTTCATGCACTAGATCAAAAAATTATTCAATACATGGAAGATGATACTTATTCATTATTATGATCTTTTTTAAGATCCATATAATTAATAAATACTCAGATTGATACAAATTTTTTCTTAAAAAATAATCGGTGTACCCAAAGGTGATGCACTTGCACAAATAAATCCCTTGTATTGATTCTCCAAGAGATTCTTGTTCTTCTCCTATAACCATATCAGGGGAATTATATATGGAGTCTTTGATAAATGAGTAGTACTTTGTATGAGATGTATTGATAATTAAAGATTATTATTTGGGGAATACTTGGGAAATCTTCTATAAAGACATAAAGAACTACCATAAAATCGGTATATCATCAATTAGGAATTTCTCTCCAACCATCTGATATAAACAACAATTTTTAATAGGAATCATGACCCATAAAATGGGTGAAATTTCTATTGGGAGTTTATATTTATCATTTCACCGATAGATTATCATAATATAAGTTTTAATATCAATAGTGTCCCACCTTCCTCAGAAATTTGTTTGGAATTTATGATGATAAGGCTAATCGATGCCTAAGATAACATCAAATTCAACAAGAATAAGAATTACAATATTTTCTAGAATAAAATTCCCAGAAACATCAATAGGAGAAAAACCATATAATTTATATGTGATAAATAATATATTAGGGGATTTCAATACTAAATCAATATCTAAATATTGGAGTGTCATTTGGATACCCTTTAAATTTATTTAGATATTGAAGACTGGGTAGATTCAAAGTCAAATAAAAAATTATCAGAGTTAGAGTGGATATTAGGGGTATCATTAACCATATTTTTATTATTACCCTCATTAGAAATAGTTATCTCATGATATGTAACATTTTATACAGTCTATAAAGGTTTTTAACAAAATTCATAGTCATTAACCTTCATATTTAATCACTGGTTAACATAATTCCCATGGGGACTTTATTTCAAACACTGGAGTGTGGGTGGTGAATTCTACGGAGCATTATTTTGATTTCCATCACTAGATAACTTTTTCCCATCACTTTGACATTTTATTTCTTTATGACCTTCATTTTCACACTTAAATCATTCACCAATCCACATAAGACAATTTGGCCCTTGTTTCCTTCCACACTATGTGCAGAAAGTAAATATCATCTTATTCTCTCAATGGATATTATTATTTAATTTTAATTACTTATTCATTTTCATATAAAAACCATCAGATTGATAGGATAATCCAATAAAAATTTTCATCTTTATAGAACATAAAATTATTTCTTCCTAGATACTAAAGTACCTTATGGATAACACCCTTCAGAGACATGGTCTTAAGCCGCATACGAATTGATCAACCATACCTTCGGGTTGGATGATGATACCATAATCATACCATTAAATTATTGTAAAATTGTACATATAGTACTAATAGAGTCATCATATTTATAATTTATATCAAGGAATTATTTATACAATTTCATAAGAAAAATATAAGGAATATACTTATTGATCAATAATATACTAAACTCATCCCACACCATGGAGTTAATTCATTCTAATTTCATAATATTTTTGATAAGATACATTCATTGAACTACTTTATCATAAAAATGATAGAATAAGTAATTATTTTTCATTCTCTGAACACTGGAGAACCATAAATATCTTTTCAATGGAACTAATTCATTTATGAACAACTAGTTGACTAACAGAGCCACTAAATGAATGTGGAAATTTCATCATAAAGGACTCAATAGAACATTGTTCCCTCCTTTTATCTTTTATAAGTTTAGCATGGTTCATAGATTTAAAATGTTCTAAAAGAGTAGAAAAATATTTTTCATTCAATCACCATTAACATTTCTTCATTGGTGGAAAATCATTATATTTTCCATCACATGCAGCATTAACAAGGTTCCTCCAAGTTCTATCCATGTCCTAAAACCAAAATCAATAGTTTATGTGACAATAATAATTGTGGAAAACCATATAATCATGAAAAATCATTTATAGTATGTATAAAAAATGACACCTACATTTCAATATATTACATCATATGTTTTTACGCGGTTATTCATGATCATTATCTATTAAAATATTTCCTGATGGTTCATAAATAAAATGCGAATTAACTTGACAATATCCCTCAATAGTTTCAAATAATGTGTTCAGTAAGAGAACACTTTCCATGATCCAGAATGATAGATGATATATACTCGACCAACTCTTATCAGGGTTATCAACCAAGAGGTATCTATACCAAATCCACATCCAATTTTATTATCCAGTCATGGATGTCTTTCTATTACAACCAAACCCATTTATTTACCATAACATAGGATGTTCTTCAATAATTAGGATTATCTTCTGGGTTCTTGCTAATGTTTTCTCATCATAACTTCCAAATTATAACTAAAACCTTATTTGATACCAATTATAGTGACCCAAACTTTTCATACATAGTTATAATAAAACTAATAAAACCAACTTGATTCACTAAACTAAGAATCAAAAGATATGGACTTAAACTAATCCAAATAGAAGTGACCTGATCCAAATCAAATTCAATATATAACTAATACTAATAGAAATGAGAAAACCAACCGAGTTGAAATAAAACCTAATAAAATTTACAAGGCTCTAACTAAATCAATGTAATACAAACAAATTAAAACCCTAAAATAAGAACCTAATGGTATATACATAAACTAAACCCAATAGATTTGGACTGATCCTAATTAAATTTAATTAAACTAACAATACAAGAATCGAGACAATGCTACTTAAATTGAACCAATGAAAATAAAAATTAAATGATGTTTACTAAACTAAATCATTAAGAAAGCCAACAAATTATCAAAACCAAGCATTTTCCCTCTAGATTACACAATACTTAGAAACCCAAACCATAAAAGTAAAATTTATTTCATAATAAAAAATCATATTTTTTAAATAAATATAATAAAAAATTCATAAAATGTATTACTTAGATTATATATATATAATTTATAATAATATTATTTCACCCTCACTTTCCCCTACACCCCATACCACCCACTACACCCCCTTCCCCCACTAGATCCCCCACCCCCACTTTTCACTGCACCCAAACCCCCACTGCTACCCCCTTCCCCCACACCCTCACTAAAAACACCCACCCCCACTTCCCCATGCACCATCCATCCCCCACCCTTCATTAGTTTTTGTAATTTTTTTATTATTTATAATTTTTCCATCACCTGATCAAATGAAAATAAAGTCACCTCTTTGGCATTGATACACAGTTTGAGAGAACTCTCGAAGCATGAGTTATAAAGTTAAGAATCATTTATAATTTAGATATAGTTTGTAACTATTTCATTAAAAATTCTTATTCCTCATATACTTCTAAATTTTTACTAAATAATGACAATATAGAAGAAAACCAGACTAAATTAAATTGACCCATTAGAGATTTTTTTGCACAAAATTTTAACTATTAGAATACTTGATTGGTGTTTTTAAATAATCATGAAGAATTTTATTTAAATCGTGGTCTAGTCCAAATGTTTCCTATTTTCATTGTTTAGTAGATAAAGAACCCAACTTGACCTTGATGAAATTTTGCATCATGTTCATTTCCATCAAAATGAGAGAAATTTCATAAGAGCAAATAAAATAGTAGGAATTACCATTCTATAGAGAGGTATGACCAAAGTAATGGATGAAAAAAATATAGATTAAGGAGGTCACAAGCTAGTATGAGCCCAAGAGAGTCATTTAGTAAAATTTATTCTTTTATTCAAGAATAACATAGTAAAAAATGAGATTTAAGCTCTATTTAATGCTATTGGAGAATCTATTTATTTGTATTTGGTATATGTTCTAGAAGATTACTTCTAGTCATCCACATAAAAACAACATATATGATCATAATTCCTTAAACATATTATTTCAAGGCCTTCTAAACAGTGATAGAAACCTATTGAAATCTTCATAAGGTGGAGATCTCATAGGTTAATATTTAATTTGGTCCAAGGATTTGATAGAAAAGGTCACTTATAAATCTCAAAATTTTCATAAATGGACCACTATTAAAAGTATGAATAAGGTAAAATGTTTTAACTCACATTTACTTGAGCCTATAATTAAAAAAATGTCCTCTCATATAAGATAATTAGTGTTGGGAAAAGTGATTAAAGAACAATATAAACCCCAATTGGTCTCCCAATTGTGTATTTTCTTAAGAGTTTTTTATAGACTTTTTCCCTTAAATGGCTAACACCAAAAGATGTGACACTATGAATTGAAGATAATTTTAACAACCAATGAACAACCAAAGTTTCATGGATTAATAAATAGTTTTATATTCATATGGAAAGAAATATCAATCCAAGTCACCATTATAATAAATTTTATAATAGACCATTAATCCATCTTAAAATAATATCATCATAACTTCTAATTCATATAATTTTCATATTTAAACTCTATAAGACAATGAAACCCACTGAAAATAAGAAAACAAATCATACCTGAAGCAATAAGTGAAAACAAATAAACTCTATCATAAAATAACGTGACAATTAAGAAGACAAAAAATCAAAAAATTAATCATCCCCATTCAAAATTGAAGAGGATATGGATTTAAAATAAAAGAAACACTTATCTGCGGAAAAATAACAATGAATGTGAGGAATTATATCCATCCTGGTTTATATGTATGCTATTGTGTATTGGAGAAAATCAGAGATAATTTAAACCACAAACACATTAATAGAATAAAAGTTTGAGGAAATAGAAAACGAACCCTAACACACAATACCGCAGGCCACTCACAAGTTGTGAGTCATGGAGATTCCAGTAGTGATAATTAGAGGGGTTCCTGGAATGTGTGAATACTAATAAAACATTACACATTGGTGAGTTGAGGAGGAGGGTGTCCTAAAGGCTGAGGTGGATCCAGAGTCGCGTTATAAGAAGAGGAACACAGGGTGGGGGGGTTGGGTGGTCGCCTTGTAGGAGGAGGATTGTCCCGAGGATGGGAGGTTGGGTCGTCGTTGTAGGATTGTCTCAAGGGTTGGCGGATGTGTCATCATAGGAGAATCATCGTGAGGTTGGTTGGAATCATCAGGCAACGATGAAGGTTGGACAATGGTTAGACAACAATCAGACGAAAGCTGCGATGAAGAGATCACAAGGAAGTGTCAACAATGAAATGTATGTGGGGAGGAGGAGAAGGATTCGAGGGTGAGTTAGTGTGTGAGAGAGTAAATTCATGAGAGGTGTCGAATCTCTATGGATAAAGCCACTATTTTTCAAAAATGTGGTGACATAATAGGAATTATCCATGGTTTTTTAAACCGTGGCTATATAAGGGTGGATAAATAAAAAATTTCTAGTAGTGATACCTAGAATATTATGGCGAAAACTTTCCTAGTCACCTAATCGTTTTGTTTCCCAACCTATGTGTAACACGTAAGAAAACTTGATCTCTGACCTCGAACTCTAGAGGTAATCTCTGTCAATATTCATATGGATTCTATTATATCTATATAGTATCCATCCTCCTCTGCATCAACTCTACCTGTTAGGTGGTCTCTTGAACAAGATGAGGTCCTAGGATATCCACCCCTCCTACCTCCAGCCAACATAAGGGTGATCTACATGTCCTACCATACAACGCCTCATAAAGTGTCATCTGAATAGTTTCATTAAACTATTATTGTGGGATAACTCCACAAGAGGCATGTGTTTCTCCTATGAACCTCCAAAATCATGGATGCATGCTCGAAGCATGTCCTCCAACACATTAATTGTACACTCGGACTCGCCATCTGTCTGGGGATGGTACGTTTTAATCATAAGTACCTGGGTACCCATTGATCTCTATAGTCATTTCTAGACATGTGGTGTAAAATGGGTGTCCTTGTGGAGAACAATGGATTGTGTAAACCCATGTAAATGTACAATCTTTCGGACATACAACCTTCCCAACACATCAACACTGAAAGACTCCTTGATCAGAAAGAAGTGTGAATCCATTGTGAGTCTGGGAATGATAACAAAAACTACATCATTCCCTTGAGGTTCCCTCGGTAATCCTTTCACTAAGTCCATCACAACATCATTCCACTTCCACTTGTGAATGTGTAATTGCTGCAAAAGAACTCTTGGTCACTCATGCTCCACCTTCACCTACTTATAGGTGGTACACCTCATCACAAAACCAGAATCATATTTCTTCATTTCTATCCATCAATACTGATGTTGTATATCTTGATACATCTTGGTGATGCTATGATGAACTTCCCAAACAAAGAAATGAAAATCTTGCATCAGCTCCTCACATTTGTCTGTTGACACCCATATGCATCCATCAAAGTTAAATATATCATCCTTGCCTATGGTCTATCTAGGAATAGGGTCCTCCCCTGACACACTCTCTCATAGGACTAGGCCTTCAGAATCTGATAGCTGGCTCATTCACACTCGATCAAGTAGTGTAGAGGTACGAGCCAAAGAAGAATGAAATGTATTCCCGTTTCCATCTCCCTCCTCCAAATGTATCTCAGAGTACATAGCCATAAAAGTCCACACACTGCTGGCATTTTGAATTTCGTGTTTTTCAGTCCTCCTCCATAGTTCATCAGCAACATCGTTTTCATTTCCGTGGTGTGTTGTCAATCTCTAAATCAAATTACTGATGGTATTGAACCCACCTTCACTGTCTCATATTCAGATTTCACTGAGTAAAGATATACATGAGACTTTTGTGGTTGGTGAAAACCAAAAAATGATCTCACAAGAGATAATTCCTCCAATAAAATAAAGCATGAATGACTACAGATGACTCAATATCGTGCATTAGGTAATTCATCTCACGTGGCCTCAAATGCAGAGACTCATATGCAATAAAACATCACCACTGTATATGCTTAGATCCCATCCCAATACCTAATGAATCTCAATATATATTAAAGGTCATTCCTAGATCTGAAAAAATAAATATTGGTCTTGAAGTCAACCTATATTTCAACTCTTCAAAGGCTGACTCACAACAATCTGTCCATTGGTACTTCACACCCTTCTTAGTCAGGCCTATCAGTGGCGCTGCTAAGAGTGAAAAGTCCTATATAAAACGTCTATAGTAACCAGAATTACCTAGAAATCTATGTACCTCAAATATGTTTTTTCGTCTGATCCTAGGAATCTACTTCTCTCACACACTCTGGGTCTACTGATACTCTTGTCTCATAGATAATATGACCCATGAAGTGAATCTGGTCCATCCAATAGACACATTTTAAGTTCATTTCATATAACTGAGGCTCTCTCAATGTACTAGAAATGATCTCTAGATTTGTTTTCATGGTCGTGTCAAGTGTGATAGTACACCAAGATAACATAAAAAAAGACTACCATGAATGAGTCCATATATGTATGGAACACTCGGTTCATCACTGCCATAAAAATAGCAAGTGCGTTCATGAGACAGAATGGAAACATCAGATACTCTTTTAGAGCATACCTGCTCTAAAAGGATGTAAGTGGTATATCATATGGTATAACATGAAACTGAGGATAACCGGATATCATTTCAATCGTTTAGAATACCTGGGATCCATGTATATGATCAAAGATATTATCAATCCTCAGAAAAGGATATTAGTTCTTTACAGTCAACTCTTTCAGCTTCTGATAACAAACATAATGTCCGAGGGTACCACCCACCTTCTTCTCAAACAGGATATGAGAACCCCAAGGAGATGTTCTGGGTCAAATGAAACCCATTTCATACAACTCCTCAAACTGTTTCTTGATATTTCGTAACTCTGGTGTAGCAATCCTATAAGGAGTAATGGACACTGATGCTGCTGCTGGAACAAGATTAATTGAAAATTCCACCTCTTGCTCTAGAGGCAACCCTCAAAAGTCATCTGGAAGGATATCCCTGTAATGATTGACTGCGAGAGAAAACACAATTGAGGAAGTTCCCTAGTCATCTAGATATAGGATAGTAATCTATGTTTTAACTCCTCCCAACCCATGATGCTCAGTTCCTGCACTACTCGCCTGGACATTCCATTCGCCCTTATGAAGAAATGAGCCACCCTATGGTGAAGTGAAACTCAACCTATGATGATAGAAGTCTATATTATCTTGAGAGGGAACCAATTAATCTATTTTTAAAATGACATCATATCCTATCATATCTAATATATTGAGGTCCCATATGAAGTGACATTTTCCGACCTCAAGATGGAACTCCTTGCCCGGATGTACACTAGCCATTCAAGTCCCTAACTGATTGTCTAGCATCAAGACATCTGTATAAGTGAAGATATAGAGCCAAAGTATCTCCACAACAACAAAAAATATAAAACTATTAGAATCCCCTGTATCAACAAGTGACGATGCTAAAACTGATGCATCTAGTATCGTACGTCTAACTGTAGATGCTCCGAGATCCTGCTCATGTTGGGTCTACTCCTCTACAAAAATCTGACAACTTTGAGTTGATCCACCCTATTGTCGCTAAAATCCTAGAGACAAGCTACCTGGACTAGGACCTCCACCTCATCCTAAGCATCCGAAAGAACTATAGTTCCCAGACTGATGAGAAACTAGTTGTCCCACTCCTAAATGAGGAATCATATAAGAATATTATTAACAAACTACTGGTGAGAAGATATGATAGAAACATTGAATATGGCCCATCTTGCTGCAATATCATCACTCCATTAGGTCCCTCAAGAAAATGTTGCCTTGTATTCCCACTCTTCACACGCTGGTAGCACACCACCTGGCCACCAAAATATGTATTCAGCCTACTCATATTTCTACACATAGACCCCCTACGACCATACTACTATTAGTCGGAGGTTTACCAAATCTAGATTTCGAGCCACCCTAGCTCACAATTGTTGAATCGCCCCAGTTTTTTCTCTCTGATCAACAACTGGTTGACTATAGATGTGATGGAAGTCAACTTGAAGATGTTCACCTGAGATTGGATATCATTATTGAGACCATCCTAAAACTTCTTCTCCATGAATAACATAACACCCCCTGAAATGGGTTTGATACACTACAGATATGTGACGCGAGAAGAATAATACATGATTGAGAGTGTTCCCTGCTCCAAACTCATGAACTCTTGGGCTCTATCGACCATTAATGTCTCTAGGTAGAAGTTGACGTAGAATGCAAGTTAAAACTCATCCCAATCCAGAACCTACTGGAGTCCCTCCCATTAGATCACATCCCACCATCTCGTGGTGGATTCCCGAAGAATTTGCATAGAGAGATTCACCCTTTTCTCTGGAGGTGTCTCCAGATGCTTGATGATCGACAACATGGCTTCTAACCATGACTCTACAGCCTGAGGTCCTCCATCCCCTAAGAAGGTGGGATGATGCTGCTTCTAAAAGACCCACGTCAACTCTTTCATTGACAGGGTAGGATGTGGTACTCCTCTAATGGTCTATATAATCCACAAGAAGCCCTCTCGTAATTGTGCATCGACACTTGTATTCACAATAACGGATGGGGCCAAGAGATGCACCATTGTAGGATCTTCTGGTAGTCCATGATCAGCCATGTCCAGTGTCTGGTCATTGCTCTAAATCTGGCATACAACTGAATGACGTCACAGTGGAATGATTCTGAAAGGTCAAGTACACACCTTAGTTAATTATTATCGAGGACTAAAACCTAGAACCATGATAAAAAAATAGAATAAGGATGAATTAATGTTTTTCAAAATAGTTAAGCATGGTGTGTATGACACCTACACGACATGTTCCTTTAAGCCTATACATAGGCTATACTCCTGCAAAAACTGGTCGTGTAACACACCAACACACAACATGTTCATTCTAAGTACACAACAAGTACTTGAATCATTTACCTCTACCTGTTTTCCATTACACGACTAACAAACACGGTTCTCCTAGAATGAGACTATATGGCGTGTTCATGCTAGACACGACGTGTACTGGAAGGATTTCACCAACCTATTTTGATAGTCACATGGTCGGATACACAATCGACTCTACATAGCATATTCAAGATAGACACCATGTGTACTACATGAGTTTCATCCATCCGTGTCATTAGTCACATGGGTGGAAACATGGTCTATACTACATGGCATGTACGTCCAGTACTCGAGATGTGCCACCAGATATTTCCCAACCCTATGACTCTTCCCACAAAGGTAGTAAAACAGTTATATACTACCCAACCTATATCTAAAGTAAACAATGTGTACTTAAGAAAAATAGTTCCTTCCCAAAAATAAGGATACATTGCATGTATTCTTCAATTCACACCATGAATTATGGGTTTTTCAGGTTAGTAAGCCTCATAAAGTACTCTAGAACCCATAAAACCTTGAAATGAACATTAATTTACCTAATTCTAATCTGTGGGGGACCATACACCCCGCGAATAAAATCATGGAATCTTATACATGTCCTTTACAATTATTAACAATTAAATGATCCGCCAAATTTCAATCCATGAGTGCCCATATCTCCTAAGTGACCAATGATTTCATTCATTCCAAATAACTCTAAACAATATAAATACCATATCAAACAACAGTTATTCTCTCATATAATCTATCACAATAGCATCCATATCTTGAACAACATCTATCACAACAAAAAGGAATCAGTAATTAACACTAAATGGAATTACAAAAATGCATGACATGTGATCTATAGAAAGTTCCTATATGATGGATGATATGAAATACCCACATCTCATGATGTTGTAATATAAATAGAACCTCAATAATGTCAACAATAAAAGAGGAAAATATGTGAATCACCCAATGTTGAAATCAAATCAAGTCTAATAGTTGAAAAACCAGAAACATTAAAATATATGAGGTAAATTAACTTTTCCTTATACATGGGATAGCTACTCTCTTGTAGATCTTATTACCAAGTACCTATTCTTTCCTATCCCTGGCTATAGGCACTAGCTCAAGAAGAGAATAATCCGATTGATACGATATTGTAACATCCCGATTTGGGGTGCTGCCTAGAGGTGCCCTATTCCTGGTTGGTCACAAGGCATCAAGAGAATTTCCCAAAACGGAAGAGGCCGCTGACTAACAGAGAGGGCCTTGAGAGTGATAGTGGAGAAACAATTCCCTCATTAATATAGTAACATGGTGTAAATAAACAGATAATTGCAGTGGAAAGAGTAATAATAACCTGATATAGTAAAAAGTGGAAGATTGTATGTCGATAAAATACCAGAGCACATATTTAAAGGATACATGTCACATATGTCTAGAAAAGTATCCCAATAGGTCACAATGCTAGAATATAGTACTAAAATTACAAGGGAAAACAAGTAAATAACTCCAGTAGCATCACAAGCCTCATCTTGGTCTCATTCTCTACAGCTCCATAGTAATCATGTACCTAAAGTAGAAGGGTATGTGACCTTATCTATAACTACAATAATATAATCTATCTGGGCCCAAATGAATGACCTGTGAAATGTGTGAGGTGACTCTCAGAAGGCATCCACCCAGAGAGATGTGCTTAACATTTAGGGAATATATATGACAAGCAATAAGGAAAATGACGTAGTAAACAAGGAAGTACTCAATAAAAAACATACCTACAATTTCAATTGAATTCATTTTCACATATCAAGTAAGAAGATAATCAAATAAAAGTAACCCTATGAGACTTATTCAGAGCCTAACCCTCGGATTCAACCATTCAAACACAACCAACCCATTTAGAGTACTCACAATCCAACGCTTCTACTTCATCATTAGAAAAGACTCTATGAGGAAGCACTCACCTTCAATTCTCCATGTCATATCATATCGGTAATTATAGAAACTCTAAGGCATCACTCAACATCTAATTCCCCTTGTGGTCTCACAACATGGAACTATAGACACTCTAAGGGAGAACAATGTACATCCCCCATATATTGTATCAATGTAATAGTAAATATACACTATATAGAAGCTCTCAATGTCAATTCCCCGATGGTCTACTAGATCATGTTCACACAGCCTTGTGTATGTAAAATGTGCACAACGATGTTCAAACGAAAAATTAAATGATAAGAACTACTGGGATAACAGCTTTTAAGAACTACTTGGCTAACCTATAAATGCATAAAACGTCATTAGATAGTATCACTCCATCCTAACAACATTAGGCATGGAAAAAACCCCTAGTCTACAATGCTATACCAAATGTTCAATTTCAAAAAAAACATGGGAAAAACATTTGTATCCTAGAAAATAACACTATTCACAATAAAAAGAACCTCTAGTCAGGACCACAAGGAATATCAGGCATTAACAGGGCTAAAATCCCTAAAAACACAATACCCTAATCTAGGGAATTGGGAAAAGTTTTACATAATATTCATAGACTAACTATGGAAAGGTAGAAACCACCAACATTGGCATTGTATGATTGATATATTCTGGTTTCCTCCCATAAATCATCCTAGAAAGACATAGATCTACAAAAATGACTACAACTTTCAACCATGTATATCTCAAGAGAGATGAGAAATCAATATGTGATTCTCTAGAAGAAGGAAGAAATCATCGTTATAATTCCAACACAATCGACGGTGGTTGATTTAGAGCACGGATGGTCGATTAGGGGCTTGATGAATATTCATCCCTCATGGTCACTCCTGAATGAGATGGAGCCAGAATAAGAGTATTATTCCAATTAGATGCAACCCTGAATCATTTAATCAAATAAAAATGAAAGTACATGGCGTGTTAATTTATTGTACTTTCCATTTACATTCTATAACTATGCCCTTATTTTGGTGGCCTCTAAGTCACCCCATACGACCTTTTACTCGGCCATGACATGGCTAGTACACGGTCACCTGGGACAATTGGGTACACGCCATGTACTCCCAAGTACATGGCATGCACTCTTTAAATTTATATATTATCCTCTCTTTTTCTCAAAACAACAGAAAAATAGGATCCATTCCAAAATATAAGATCTGGGTTCTTACAAAATTGATATAAATCCCACTTGAAATAAATTAATGAATTATTTTTAATAAAATATTCATATAAAATATCACTTGACCAAACATCATGTGGAGAAGAAATATCTTAGGAGGTAATATGTCCAATAATAGAACTAGTGGTTTATATATTCACAAATACATTACAGATGGAATCATTTTAACAACAAAGGATGAACATTGGGGTCCAAACTCTTTCTCTCTAATGTTGAGGTACATTTTTATGTCCCCTCTCTCATATATTATTTTGATTGTGTTTTCATGGGGGTAAATTATTCAATATAAATATGTCCACTATTATGTTCTAAACCTTTTATAGGAACTTGTATTTATCGGTTGTTATTAAAAGAAGTAATCGATGATATCATCATGTTAATGTATTAAAAATTTTAATACTTTTTCAATTTTCAAATAATAATATTGTTCTCACGAAAAGATGGAATTTTTTTTTAATATATGGAAAGGTAGATGTTTATAAAGAAATTTTTTAAGTCACTACTTATATCCATTGTGTATTTCCTATCAATGAGATTATTTACTATAATGAGTTCACATAGGTAGGTTTAGAATTTTATTTTAGTGATTCATAGCTTAAGATACAATGTTTTAGTTATTTATGATGTTTGGTTGGAAAAAAAATCTAGAGGGGGGATTGATGGGACCATGTTTCCTAGAGATGGTTTCTAATGGTTTCAATAAGTGCATTGGTGATTTTTTTCTTTTCTTATCATTATGATAAATCTCATTATTTTTTATGTTTTGGTTATCAGATGAGGGAGTTTCATATTATTATTAACAGATGCATATTTCATAACAAATTCCATCAATTTATTTTTTATGGTATTTTATATTAGAATTTTTTTAAACATTACTTTTTGGATTGAATCTTATAAAAATGGAACATGAATTTATATCAGATGCAAAATGTCATTACGGATGTTTAACAAAAAATCATATGATTCTCTATTTTGATAAAACTTCACAACATCATATGTTTTCTATAAACATGTGATCCGTGATTTATGAATGAAATGGGAGAAAAATAAGTTTGGGAAAAGAATAAAAGAAATCAAAATATTAGGATTTTTTACGAAGTTGATGATTTGTGGCTATAAATAATCAGATCTTGTTGCACTGCATGTAGAAGTTGTTTGGAGACTAAGAGTTTGAATATTCTAAATTCAAATGGTTTTTAAAATTAATGATCATCTGATAAATAAGATGAACCTAACCATCAAAGGAACTATCAGTTGCTGAGTTATTGAAATAATTTTTCATTGGAACTAATCCATCAGATAGGTGAAGAAAAAAAACTATCATATGGGTGTAGACATTGATACTTCAAACCTAAAACTGATAACTCATCAAATGTAGAGTTTCATCGGATGAACTCTTGAACCAGATAATTCATCGAATGTAAAGATTTATCAGATGCACATTTTCATCTTTATTAAATGATTTTTAAAAAATAAATAAATTGTATGGGATGGTAATTTATTTATTTAGATGCTTCAATGATGTTAATGAAAAAATAGTTGAAGAAATTTATTGGTCCAATAAATAAAATTTGACTGAATCTATAGTAGAATGATCTATCCAAACTACTAAATAAAGATAGAACATAATCAAATGATGGGAATAGAAAATTGATTGTAAATTTTTGGAGGTGAGAAACTATGGTTAATTCAATTAGATTTAAGAATAATACATAAGAGTTGAGAATAATTGATAAATTGTCAAATTGAGGTTGATTTTCTAAAATAATCTAAATTTGTGAATTTTTTTGAGAGGGATAATAATTTGGTTTTATATAATTTGAATTTTTACCAATCCTATATTATGGGGTGCAATTGAAAATGACACTGACACTATTCATATGAGGGGGATAGAGAGTGAGAGAGTAGGATTTTTTTTTTGTGATTGAATTGGTAGAATATAATTTCTAGACAAAATAAGTGTTTAAAAAAGTAGTTTACGGGGTTCATCAGATAATAGTAACAACCATACTGGTACATCCAGAAGAATAATGAATTTTGAATGAATTTGGTTCTATAAAATTGAATTATATTTTTTTTGGACTAAATAATTGAATAGCTTAATTATAGTGAGTGATTGGTTTTATTTTTTTGCATAGTCCATAGAGGTCTTTTTTACCTACTATTGGATAAGAAAGTGGGGATTTTTTATTAAATAATTATAAAATTAGAAGTAGTTAATGAATCATAGATACAGGTTTGAAACCAAATGGTGATGGTTTTTCTACTTTTACAACATCCTATTCAAATCCTTTATGGTAGAAGAAGCACATTCAGTTTTGTATTGATCGTAGTGCTACACAATTGTAAGTATATTTCCAACTTGTTTTATCCACACAAAAGAATGGTTTTTTAGTGGATATTTTTATATTGGATTATATCCGAACCACTCCAAGGAATAGATACTCATATTGAGTAATGAACCATATAAATACTTAAGTTCCTTTGGATGTGTGAATGTTTGGTTGCCAGAAAAGTGATAAATATTTAAGAGAAAGAGAAGGTTGTTAATCCTGAAAGAAGACATAAAAAGAATAGTTATCACTCATTAAATTCATACATATCTCAGTAATTACAATGATCTTGGTGGGTCCTTTTCAAAATTCCCATAATAGGATCTAAATATTCACTAATTAATATTGTTAGATCTAATTAAGGACTACAACTACTCAATCCACAACCATCCGTGAATGGTTAAAAATGTTGAAGAATCTATAACTAGAAAACTCATTGTTTGTTTAACGATCTTGAGGATGAATAAAGATCTAAATCTTTGTATATGTATAATGGATGGTTGTGGTAATTATAAATGATGGAATATCATCTGACCTTTATCAAATGATTTCTTATGTATATGTTCTTGAGAAAATTATGAATTCCTAATGATATTATGTTGGGATGAAAAAAACACGGGATAAAATAAGAAAGATAGTGGTATTAGAGATAAAATTTGATGAAGAATGAGTTTTGATATTTTTAATACGACTAAATGTATCATATAATCATGTGATAAAGAAGGATATGTTCAATTTCACCCGTATCTCAACATTATACATCCACCCAGGGAGTATAAATATTTTATATATCTCTGAGGGAAATATTTGTGGGAAAAAATAATGAAAAATGTTGTTGAATTTATATAAATAATTTTTTATTTTCAAAATATTAATTAATAATAGAAAATTTTTAAAAGGAGGTTGCAAACATTACCCATACCTATGTGAAAATTTGAGATCCTTAATCAAGATTTTATTATTTCTCTTATAAGGACACTCAATGGAAACAATTCCATATGGGTGGTGGTGGATCATTTTTTATTTTCTTTACACATAAGAGACATTCAACAGGTCTTCTAAATCAATAATCTAGAATATATAATCATTTGAGAAGTGTTGAAATTTTGTGGAACACCATTATAAATTTTATATAATTGAGATCTGATTTTTACATCAATATTCTGGAATAGTCTCTAACATGATATGAAAAAATATATTAACCTCGTTGTGGACCATCACCCTCAAATTGATGGATAATGTGAAAGAACCATATAGGCAATTTAGAATATTTTGATAACTTATTCTATAAATTTCAATATGGATTGGGACCAACATCTTGTTCTATTCATGTTTTCATATGAAAGTTTCTTACACTTGAGAATATATATCAAACCAAATTGATACCTATATTGGAAGGGATATTGGATACCCATGTACTGAGTGCCTGTTGGTGAATTCAAGATAATTAGTGTTGAACCTGTTAAATAAATTATATATAATATTAGGGCCATTACGAAGCATATAAAAGTATCATGGAATCAGCAGAAGATCTATTTTTAAAATCATTTATGAGATATATATTTTTTGGTTTAATAAAACGTTTTTCATCCAATACCTCCATGAATAATTGATATGACGTTTGTGAACACTAGAAATCTTAGTCAAAGATAACTTGGGCCCTTTGATATTCTTTATCTCCATGGAGTGATGGCCCATCATCTAGAACTTCCACCATACCTATTTCAAGAGCATGATGTGATCCACATATCCCTCTTAGAGAAGTATATATAGTATCCCATTGAAATAAAAATATAAAATGTGATATATCTAGAGAAATTTATCTCTTATGAATAGTATCTGGTGAAGATCTTGGATCGTAGAGAACATTCTTTAAGAAACTTGACAACTAACCATGAAAAATATTTTAGTAAAATAATAATTACAAAAAAGAAACACGAGGACCAAATGAATAAATGAAACAAAATTACCATCATAAATAAATATGTGTGTATCATATCTAAAAATATAGCATAGTATAGAACACATGACCCAAAACCACAAAACCGTAATTGAATTTAGATAATAAATATATTCATACTATAAATTTTTTGAATTAAAACCATTGATCATTATGGCCACTGCTAATGTGACTATTATAAATTGGGTGTTATAATTAGTGTCTATTTTGTGTAATAATAATAGCTAATTGATATAGAAGGGATAAATAATAACCTCAATAGGTAGGATCATCCCAAATTAAGCTCATTTATCCAAATATCTTAGATATATATAATCTTCATGGATCACTTGGCCACGATCATGTATATAATCAATAATCATGGATCAAGAGGAATATTCATTGGGGTAAGGTCTAGTTAGTTGATATCACCACTAAATCAATGTTTCCCAAACCTCCATAAGACATTACCATAATTGCAAACATTACCCTGATGGTGTATTCCAATGTAATGTAGAGTTATGTATATTAGGGATATGTATAATTGTTTCTACAATTATTTCAGAAAATTAATTTTTTTTTCTCTCATACCATATTGTATATATTTTTTTCGGGAAAATTAGCTATGTGAGAATTTTAGAATTTTTTGGTATTTAATTATATAATAAATATCAAGAATTTATATCATAATAAAAATAAATAAAATTTTTATATATCCTAAAATATATTTTTCACACAATTAAATAATAAATATATTTTTGAAAAATATATATTTGTTTTTCATTAAAAAAATATTTTGACAAATTTTTTATTTCTAAATAAATATCATTCAGAAAATGGTTTAATAAAAAAAATTATTTTTATAACTAAAATAATATAATTTTATTTAACATTATATAATTTTTCTAACTTCTATAAACTATATCATCTCATAATAATAGTTTTAAAATAAATTAGGATTTTATTTAAAAATTAACATTAATATATTTATTAATTTATATTGATAAAAAAATTTATTTATATAATCATCCCATCAGAAAATAGTTAGAGTTAATATTATTATTTTTCATAAAATAAAATATAGAGGTAAAATAGATTAATACCATATAAGAAATTTTATTTTTAAAAGAATATATGAATGAATTTTTTATGTTAATAAAATTTTAAACAATATTTAATTAGAACCATTACAATATTATCACAATCCTCATACTATTTTGTCACAAAATTTTAAATTTTGTTAAAAATCATATTTTATTCAATGTCATTATTTTAAAACAACTTCTCATCCCCTTATAAATATCCCCCCCCCCCATTCTACCCTCATTTTAATCCCTTTATGTTGCCTAAACTATACCCAAATATACCCCCGACCCTCTTACCATTCAATTGAATCATTTTCATGAAAAATACATTTCAAAATTTTCTTAAGGGGTGCTACCAGATAAGACACCAAAAGAAAGATGTAATGCTCTTAGCCAACCTCTTTTAATATTTTAGCCTTCTACCTCATCCACGTGTATTTTATCCAACATGATATAATGAAATGAGTATAATAAATATACCAAAATTTTATATTGTTAATGTAATATGAATTATCTAACCTCTTCTACATTTATTCAAAAATAAAAATCCTATCCATATTATACTCGATTCACATCCTACTAGAACAACATATATCATTTTTCTGAAACTTTTTTCATTAATAATTTTAATACAAATATTTCTGTTAAAATTTTATAAATAACAATTCAATGTTTTTTTCATATTTTTGATTGTATAAATATTTATAAGTTGAAATAAAACCCAATAATTTCATCATACCCCAGAAAATTTGACTAAATGATCTAACCATAATGATGATATTTATACTAAATTAATTATAATACCATAATAAATTGATTATAAAAAACATAAAATAAATATAAAAAAAAATATGTTAAAAGAAATTCTTTATTTGTTATTTAATATATTTACTTTTATTATTCAACCAGGTATATGAATGAACTAAATGAATCAGGCACCCTATATTAGGGATATTTTGAACTACTATCGTTAATTTTGGGTTATATGTACCCTCTATTTCTCTCCATTTACCTATATAATATTCTCATGTAATTCTTACAAAATGAATTTATTTTTTCATTATATATAATCATCATTAACATTAATTTTTTATAGATAATATATGTTCTTTAATTTCTCTCCTCAGTTCAGTCTTTTAAGAAAACAAGATTGATGGGATTTTGTTTATTTATTATCTATTTTATGAATAATTATTTTAATCATATATCATTGAAAAAAATAGTATTTTAATGGAAAAAATTGGGTCCAGTTATTTTAAGTAATTTTTTTATTCTCAAACCCTATGAAAATACACTTTGATCTTTTTATTAAATCTCTACTTATGAGATTCCTTTCCAAACATACTCCTCTTGTATATTTTATATATTCACATCACATTTATTTCATTTCCATTCCTTATTCTTATTTATTAATTTATATGTGTCTTATAGTAATTTAATACCTTTTAATATTAATATTCATTATATTACATTCAGTTAGGCACTTAGACAAATTTATATAACTCATTTCTTTTTCAGGTGATTTTTTTATTGTAAAATATATATGATTTCCTTATGTTTCACACATATGTATGTGAATTTAATGAATGTAATTGGTGGGCATAAAATTATATTTATGTCAATTGTATTTGGGAATAATTTCGTCTCACAAGATACCTCATATAGTTGATTGGAAGTTATCACATCATGCTATGTTATGTTTTCTTATTAGTGAGAATTGACTTAGGTTTATGATGGAATTTTTTATGTTGTTTTCACATTTTAATGATTACATGATATTAATTTTTCATTATTATTATATTTTTCTAATATTTTTTGATATATGATTCTTTTCATTATGATATATTACTATTCATATTATATTACAAATTATTTATTTTATCATGTTTGCTCCATTATGGGGTTTTATAGAACAACCACTTTCTTTATGTGTTCAATAAGATATAAAATGTGGTAAAAAAGTGTAATGGTATTTAATGTAATTTTATAGTGATAAAAATAAGGTTTATGTAGCTTTTATTTTTTATTTTACTGGTTTGAATCAAATAACCAAATACAGTGGACCTCTAGATTTTTTGGATTTATTTTTTGAAAATTTATATTATAATTCATGAAATACCTTTTATAATAGAATCCATTTTCTATATAATTAATGATTTCATATATATTTTTATGTATTTATGTTTTCATTCATCCATATGTATAGATGTATTCTTGAATGCATTCATTGATTGATGTATGCATGCAAAGAGGAATGTATGTATATGGATGTGTATGTGTAGGCATATATAGATGTATGCATGTAGGTATTTGTGGATGAATGGATGGATGAATAGAAGTATGTTTATTTGTATTGTTGTCCCTTTGTACACTGGAATTTATGTGATCAATGATGTACATATACTCCCATGAATATATTTATAAATGTTTTTATGTATGTATGTATTTGTGTGTGTTTGTACTTAAAAAAATTAAAATATTTAAAAAATTTAGAATACTAAAATTGAATACCCCTTTATCAATTATCATAAATGGATTTATCAATTCTATAAATGATTTAAGAAATATTTTATTGAAAACGGTGGTCATCTCTTCATGATTCTTTTGTACTGAGAAAGGAGTCCATTTTTAAAACTATTTTTCAATATGAAAGGTCCCAACTAACTTCTACAATAATTATTTAGTGATACAATAAATGAATACATTAAATGTAATATAAAAATATATATTATATTATTTAATATATTCCACATGATTCATATCAAAATCGATAGAATAAAAATAATAAATAAATTTTTTTATTTCACAGTATAGTTTATTATTTAGATATTCTTATCACATTTATAAATAACACATTTAAAAAGAAATTATAAATTTATAAGGGTGAATTAACGAATAAAAAATCCTCTGACTTTTAACAAAATATAGTAATGTTCCTATAATTGAAATGACTTCTATATAATAAATAGTAAATAATATATTCTTAATTTATAACATTTAATAAATAATTTAAAATTAACTATAGATATAAAAAATCACATCAGGTTATAAAAACCAAATCACACATCATAATAATTTTCAGTTAATTCCTACATATAAAAATGAATAAAAATTGTTTATTTCGATTCAAAACAATAAAAAAAAGTTTACTCCATTTTAATTATATTAAAAGTGTTTTGTACTATGAAAATGATTGAAAATAAAAATGATCTTTTTAACTATAAAAAATATTATAATGAAATTCATCTTATTCTTAAATGTTAAAAATAATTCAATGATCACTTTCTAAGAGTAAAATGAATATTTGAGATTCTTTTTTTGGTTTTTCAGCATTCGAAACATGTTTGGATCTAAAATATTTGATTTATATTGAAATAATGCACCTTATACATTCTGAACACCCTTCATATTAAAATTATGCATTGTTATAAGTTATATATTAATCATCAGTCATTGTACTATAGTATCCCAAAAATCCGATCAAGTTTCCACTGCTTTAAGAATTTGAGGTGCATTTTGAATTAAAACCTAAATTTAAAATTTAATACATGGAAATTTAGTCATACTTCCTACACCATGTCATGGATTTAAATGTAGTTTATTCTTACAATTCAGAAAAAAATCATCAATAATTTTTTATTATGCATGATAATCTAATATTTTTTATCAATTTTTAGTATGTGAATAAACTTCAATAATAATAAATATAGAAAACTAAAAACTATTCCATTATGAACCCAAAAAAAGTTTACATGGTGTGTTGTTTATTCATGCATATCACAAATTAATCCCTGATAATTTTCCAATATTTTTAGAAAAATATAATATTGTTTCTTCATTTTCAATCATGTGATGGAAAATTTTGGGTATAATATAGATTTTAAATTTAAATCATGCTCCTATAGTCATATCATTTGAAGAATGTATTATAATTATTTCCAATTTATTATTTTATTTCATGAATGAATCAATGATATTTTTCCTATATATTTTGGTAATTTTGATTTTTTTCATGATTGATTTTGATTATGTGACATGGCTTTTGAACTAAAATGAGAATTTTAAATTGAGAACCTAATATTTTACACAGACTAAAAAAATATCACATCGGAATGAAATTTATTTAATTCCTACATATTAAAATTGAATTATAAATCATTTTCAAATTGTTCCATAACAATTTAAAATACTTTTGTTACTCATGAAAATATTACACTTTTTTTGAAAAAAAATATTACTTTTAAAATGAAAATATGATCATTCATCATGTAGATCTATAAAAAATTTCACTATGTAGGAGAGTAGAATAATAATAAATAAACTATAAATTGATAGGACGATGAGATAAACCTCCATATAAGGAATGTAGTAAGTGGTTACCAAATCATCATGTCTGAATTAATTTTTATGTCACTAGTTAGTTCATAAGATCTAGAATGAAACAAAATGATAACGTGAGAATAATTGAGAATGACTAGAGAACACAAGTTTTTACAAGGTTCAAAAACACTTTTTATATAGTATATAATCCATTTTATAAAATGTTTTTGACAAAATTTCCCATTTTGATATCTTATTGTCAATATTAATAGTGAATAAAACATTAAGATAACTCTAAACTCATAACAACAAAAATATCACGAAAAGCGTCAATATATTGAACAACATTCAGTTTTAATCCCCAAATACCTCCATGTTTGGATCATGCGTACACCAAAAATATCTTCCTAAAATCTATCATATGCCTATCTTGAACACTTTCTAGAATTCTTAGTCAAATATATCATTGAATTACCATCCCTTATCTATATTGATGAACATATTTTTAAATACTTTGCATATATCATGGAATGATAATTATGTTGTATCATGATATATATATATATATATATATATAATATTTTAATTATATCTATTTCAATGTAATAAAAATAACTATCATTATTTTTTTCTTTTATGGAATGAAAAAAAAATTAGAACATAACAAGAATATCTCCACATGTATATAGTATATATGTTGTTTCAAGGACACCCAGACCTATAAAACAATTGATATATCATTCAAAAATATTGAAAAAAATTTCAAAAAACAAATCCTTATAGAATGAAATATATATTTATTGAATGGTTTCCAATTTTTTTTAATTTTATCCAACTATCCTGAATATAGAAATATTTAATCCTTCAGGACAATATCATCCTGGGACAATTATCTTAAATAAAGACAATGTGATTCCCTATAAAACTAATCATAAAGAAACATTTTTAGATTGGGCTGTGGTTTCTATGTAATAGTGAAATAATCATTATAATTCAAAAAACCCATGAAATACTGAAAGTCCTTCAAATTTTGGATTTCAATAGATTATTATAATTCATTTCATTACATCCCATATTAGTCCCAACTTACTTATAACACATCCAATAGGCTGTTTTCATCCAATAAAACAATAAATCCTTTTCAAAAATCAAGAATAAAATTTATCAAGAAAATATTTATAGAATTACTTGAAAGTGGAATTTATTTATACACCAAATAATAGAATAATTTTTTTTAGATGTTTATGACTCATGATGTAAATAAAAATCCATATTGTACATATATCGATTGAGATCAACATACAACTCCCCCCCCCTTTCAAGAAAATTTTTAATATCCTAATCTCTAAAACTAATAACCCTAATCAACAAAGGCTATTAAATATCCACACTTTTTTTCCAATATAAAATATATTATATCTTCTCTATAACATCAGGTATCAACTCCACCTATCTTCCAAAATAAGAAAAAGAATTCTTTTTTCTTCCCATTGATCATTACCAATAAAAAAGAAACAGAGTCACTACTCCTTTATGTGAGGATAAATATTAATAATCTCTCCCAATTTAGATAAATTAATATGAATCCAACTTTGGAAATAAAATATTGACAATAGATGGATTTATGGAGATAATTATCTCCCAAAAAATCCCTTAGTTGTTGTAAGGTGTCATCTTTTAGTGGAATTCACCAAATATACAGAAGAGTATATTTTATTTAAGTATGATAAATTAAAAAATAAAAAAATTACATGTTTTCAATTAACATGTGTTACTTCATGTCGCCATACATTAACCTTGAATGTTAAACTATATTATTTGATATGTTGATTTAATTTTGATTCCAATGCACAATCTCCAAAGGATATAAAACATCAAGCCTCGTTTATTAAATCAAGGACATAATCGACATCAAATATTTTTTCTTTTACTATTCTTCAATTTACACATCTTTAATTATGATAATTTTGATTGAATATTTCTTCTTACTTTGAAAAAATAATGAATCTTCCTTTACAAAATAATACACCTACAGAAGTAAACATTTTATAACAAACATAATATTCCAAATAAATGTAAAAAATATACATTAATATGTTGACATGGTTAATTTTCTTAGTTTAATCCATAATCAAGTGTTCCTTTAATGTAGTGTAACATTAATTTCACTTTAATAAAGTATGGATCTTTGGTATTGTGTCAAAATCATGGACAATTTGTATCTAAAATCACAATATTTGATATAGGTTTTTAAGAAAATTAGGATATCAAAGTTACATTAGAGATAATATTTATTAACACCAATTTTTTATTCGTCTATGGAATACATGGTCCCATGTGTTATAGGACTAGTTACCTCTCTTGATTATTCCATTATAAACATTTTTCATAGATCTTGAGTATAATTTTATTATGATTGAATGATAATACATATTTTGATTATGATTTTAGAGGTTAACAAGAAATTTATATATCTAATCAGTGAAATATAAAAATTGTTCATCAGTTGGGATGAAAATTTCTCATCAGATTTCTATTTTTTCTTGTAAAAATAATTTCATCAACATACAAGATCTAATTCAGTGAGTTTGTTTCATCTCTTTTGGATTGTAAATTATAATCCACCATTTATTTCATAAAATTAAATCAATTTAAGATATATTCAATATTTTAAAACCATGTTTCATGGGCCTGTTTGAGATTATAAGTAACATTATTTAACTTTTTAACAGAATAACTACTACTACCAAGGTAAAACCTTTTAGTTATTTAATGTAAACCTCCTCCTTACGTTCAACAATAAAAAATAAAAACTTCAAACCATTTTGGAAGAATTTATAATTCCATTATGCAGATATCCTGATAAACATTTATATTATTCCAATACATTCAACTATATAAAATATTTAAAATATTTATATACCCTCAATATGATAGATTTTTTCATACACAATGTAATCATTATTATTTGTTATTTGTCCATTCTCATTGATATTGTGTAAAAATATCACTTTTTCCTAAAAACATTCTTTTCATAGGGACATGAAACTAACTCCAATTTAACATTATTCTCAATAAAATTAATCTATTTTTATATCACATTAATCAAATCCTTATATTTTTATAAATATTCATCACTTTTTAGTTCAACATGTCAAATAACCCTACTATATTGGTACTTCTTAGACAAATATTGGTTAGAACAACAATTTTATTATCTAAAATATATTATTTAGGATAAATTTGATTTATAATTATTTGTAACATAGATCCTGCATTATTTGTGGCTTCCCCGTTATTAAAATTTTCAAAAACATCATTTTAATTTAAAAAAGATTTATGAAATAAAAAATTATCAAATGTTTTCCAATAAATTCTCCTTTCTATTGAAAAATATCATCACCAATATGAAATAATTATTATAAAATATATTTCATATTCCAAAATAATAACACCATTGATATCAATGATTTTCTTAATATGCTTATTGTAATTACATTGACACCTTTCATCAGATGTTTATCCATGATATATTATTGCATCTTCCTTGTCTTCAAAATTTCACAAATATCTTATTTTTTTATTTTGTAACATGTAATACAAAAAACCATTAACCTTGTAAATTTTTTATTTCCCTAAACCCCATATCATCATTTATATTGATAAAATTATGATTTAAATAAATATTGATTGGGAAAATATATATTCTTTATTGTATCATGTATTTAAACACTTTAAGTGAAAATCTCTAACAACGTGGTCCATCTATTTACAACAAATGTGTGTTCTTAATCATAGATACTCTAATTTAATATGGTATTTTATGGAATTAATATCAATTCCTAATTTCATTATTCTCAATATATGCGTAAAAATATAAAATATTACACCAGAATCCATTTTATGAATTTGAACCTTTGATAACCCTATCCATTTTATTTTTATAACACATATAAAAACTATAAACCCTATCAAGAGCTAGTTATTTAATCATTATAAAGTAAACATAACTCATACAAGTAAAATTATTAAAAAAAAATTAATTAAATACTTATCTTAGTTAGTTTGTTTCATGTGCATCAAACAATATGTGTCTGAGTGTATCATCTCAAGAGGGTTATTGATCTTGATCTCAAGCTTCTTATAACTATTTATCTACATTATTCCTTTTTAAAATGTGTCAAAAGTGCTTATTCATTCACAATATAGATTTAGTACATTCCTTATATATTCATATTTAATAATATTTTTCCTATTATATTATCTCAAATCATGATGTCTTGTATGAAAAATCTAATTATCCTCCATCATGTTTTTTAAAAAACTACATTGATCGTTGGAAATTTGAAAAACAAATCACCAGTACATTGTCCCGCCATGTTTATTGTTACATTCTTCAAACATTATTATGAAATATATTTTTTTTTGAAATATAAGCACATTCTCACTATCTAAAATATGATAAAATAATAATATATCGTACCTAAAACAATATAAAAAGAGGAACACAGAAGGTTCAGAAATATTTTAAATTATATTGGTGCTTCCAAATCCTTTCACATCGACATATCCATCTTTTTAAGAATTGGAATGTCCCCCCATACATACATATATCATTCAACCATTGTCTGTTTCCAATAATGTGTGATGAGGGACCATTATTCATTATAAATTTAATTCACCGCGTACTATTTTGTAATCCACCAATGTCACCATTTATTTTATTAATAACTCATTTGTTAATATATTTGGTTTTATTATTCCTATTCAATATCTCATGATCGATAGGGAAAATATTGTTAACAGTATGTAAAAATTGATCAATCCATTGAAAATATCCCTCAATAGAATCAAAACAATTGTGTAACTCTATAATCTCATTCAGATTACATATCATATGGCCTCTACAAACATCATCCCCCACCCCATTGATTCACAACATGTATTATATTTATAGACTAATAAATTAGGCCAACACATGTAGGATTTGTGTCCAGAAAAACAACATTACCTAAATAAACACTAAAAGTGAAATCTCATAGGTTATAAATGTTATTTTGGAAAGAATATTATTTTGAATCCTTCAAATTTAAACCCTTGATACCTTTGTTCAACTTTTTAAGGCTTTGGAATGTTATTCACCACCACATATTTACGCTTAGGCTTGGCATTGGATTCATTTTTCTTTCAAAAATAATTTCTTTTTTTATTTTCAACCCCATCTCATATAGTTTCAATGGATGAATCTCATTTATCTGGAGATGAAATCCCCTTATCCAGATTTGGAAAAATAATTCAAAAATTTCAGTTAAATTTTTGGATTTAATATATAATTATTCAAGGAATAATATCACCATTATCATTTTAATTTGTATAATCTAAAAGTTTTTCAGGTGATTTGGAACACTCATTAACATTTTTAATTAAATTTTTGACCAACAATTTATATAATTATTTTAAATAATTTTTATAATTAACCAACATCAATTCATGATCCTTAATTTACTCATTTTTTTAAATTATGTTTTCTATAGTAATCTTAAACAAATTGGATATTGATTTAATTATTTAATTGAGATCACCCAACTTATATTTCTACTCCACTTATATCTCATTAGATCTTCATGAAGCTCTGTAGTAGGTACATTAGTAGTAAGGCCTTCAGTCCACCTCAAGGCCTTCAGGCCACCTTAAGTGTACATGCAAACAAGACAACCTACAAAGAACAATCTTCAGAAAGAGGAGGATCAAATATCTTTCACCATAACAGAATCTAAAAAGAATGCAAGAATAAGAGTGTATGGAACCTACCATCTGGATATGCTTGTGCATGCATGGGAAATCCTAATCAAACGGCCATGCAAAGGTGGAGAGCTGATTTCAATATTAAGATTCTGGGGAGGATCAGTTCCAGTAGTTAGTCTGGGTATTATGTAATGTTTGAAGCCTACAGGTATTGAATTCCTCTAAGGCCTATAGGCCATGTAATACTTATTCCTATGAGCCTTGTATGTGTTCCACCTCACCGTTTGAATGGTGAATTATCAAAATAAATAAAAAAATAAGGCCTTCGGGCCATTGGAGTGGATATCTACTTGAATAATTATATATAATGGTATTTATTAAATTATTCATATCCCTTTATCAATGTTGTTTTCTCTTTTTCAACCTTATTGATTTGTTTCTAACTCAACAAAATATTCATCCTTAATATTAATTATTTTGGTTTCCCTTCCTATTCTCATTCATCATCACTACCCCATTCTTCACTACACCCTTCTTCATCAATTGGTGGTTCCTTGCACTATATTTATTTAACTATAAATACATTGACTCCTTTATCAATGGGATATTATTCCTCCATTTTAATTTCTTTTACAGAATATTTTTTAATTTGTTATGATAAAAAATTAATATTCATTTAAAAATTATTTTTTAACATTCCTTTTGATTTTTTCTAAATTTGAAAACATTCCACATTAATTTTCAATATTGATCATTGATATGGATCATCACTTTTAACTCCATTATCTCTTGTATGGAAATTATCTAAAAAGTGATAATTATTTCAACATTTGGGGGAAATGAAAATAATTATACTGTTATATTTTACTTTTCCTTAATTAATTACTTTTTAAAAGAAGGAATCCAAATTGTCAAAATAAATTGAATCAACCTTGGAAATGGTATTCTACTATTGTGACTAATTGGATTCATCATGTTTTTATCTAATAAATTTTCATAATTGTTTCCTTTGTTTTCATTATTTTTTTTCTACTAGACCTATCCTTTTCTCAAAGTATATTAATACATTATTATAAAAAATTGGTCCACTTTTCCATGTATTTATGCTGAATAGAATATATCATTACATCAATTATATTTCGGAGAATTATTGTTAATTTATTAACTAAATTAGAATCTTTAATAACATATCCATGACATCTAATTAGAATAAAATTATGTTCCTCATAATGAAGACACAATTCACTAACTCATCATTCCTCGTTAAAATATCATCGACATAAAAAATTCTCACTAATTATTATTTGTCATTATCTTATATCCCCCTCATAGATATCTTGATGAATTCATAGATATTTTTTAAATTTTTAGTTGTCATGGAATGTGATAACTTTTTCTAAAAAAGTGACAGGAGTGGCACATTATAAAATCTCCCATAAACATTAATATTCTCCTAATGGAAAATTAATATGTTTCGTCAACATCAGAAATATGTGAAAAATTATTAATGATATTAATAATTTCTAAGAGAAAGGATAAGATATATAAAAAAATCTTCACATTATATATATGAAATAACATTCCATTAAACATAAAATATTCATTATTGTTGATAGTATTTTTATCACCTTTTAGGGAGTGGAATGAGTTTTCCTCGTTGGGATACCATTCTCACTTTTCTGAGAAACTCTAAATGGTTCTCCTGCATATAGTTGGGTATATACCTTCATTCCAAAGGATGAAGGCCATCTAGGATTTCCGGCCAAGTGACGCTTTTGTTCTTTATTTGGTCGCAAGGATGGGACGTCGGGCTCATCTCACCCTTTTGGGGTGGAATTTTTCATAATCCTAGACATTATTATTGATTTAGGATATGATCATGAATATCTTCCTAACCCCAAAACGGGACCGGTTACCCTGAAAATGATTCCTTTTTTATTTATCTCATTAAATAAAGAATGTGATTCCCATTGATTAACCGAGTGAAGTGTAGTCTCATTAGTGAATCCATCTATATGTATCGATGTATATTTATCTATTTTTATAATATTGAATGGATTCTTTCTGTGGTGATGTTGAATAACCCATTCCTTCATAATGAACTACCACAAAAATTGGTGATCAATAATCAAGGGAAAGGATTTGTCCATTATGATGTGTCTCAAGTATCTTTATTATTGTAAGAATCAAAAAACAACATAGTATGTTAATGCCATGATGTTTAGCATAATGAGGAGATGATATATGAGTGGGTACTGAGATGTCAAATGTTTGTACTAAGGTCATAGGGACACATCATATGTAAACCAAGTTATGGAAGGAATAAGATTCGTCATTGTTCAATTGTACCCTCGGTATTGTCCCCATGATATATGCCCTGATATGAGTGGTGTTCGCACCAGAACACTCATCAGGGCATACATACTAGGATCGCACTGGTTAGTGTAAATTATTGATCCCTAATGAGGTATCCATTGAAGCTCCAAAATCCCCTATGTGTATTTCCATATGTTAGAAACAAGGGGGAATATATTATGACTATCATAGAGTGTAGATGTGGAACTTATGTACTGGGACACTCCTTAATGTGTTTGATATAGATCTCAAGCATTGGGAAGATGTCCTACATATCCTAATTATGGCATGAATCAAAGTCATTAATATTTAGTTATTCTTTAACTTGCTGATAGGATATGGTGAATGTTCACACTTGGTGACATCCTAACCATCATCGAGGTTTTAGGAATGCTACGAGCCCACATAGAGATGGATTCTCTATAGATCTTGGACATGATATATAATGTCGGTAGTTATTTATTACACACTATGGATGCCCTTGTAACATAGGGGTGTATATTTTAGATTAAGTGGTTGGAAAAACTCCCTAATACCTCATGTGAAATGATCATTATGAGAAACAAGGATTAACATATAAATAGTTCCATTATTTGGGTAAATGGATTGGATAATAGGATATCCCTTGGATGGTCAATATGGAACTCAAACCATGAGAAGGTTGTAGGTGTATCTTGAATTTAGAGGGAATCAGAGTCATCATAGTTCCCTTAATTGAGGCATATGCTCTGATTTTTTACTTTTATTTCAGGATTACACACCGGGGATGGAAGATTAATCAAATCCATGGATGACCCTGTGACTAGGTATGCTTGTTTAGAGGGTGTCGAATGTCCCAGTTTACATGTCCAGAGGACATCGCATGACATGGTTGGCTTGTCCTAGAATCCATCCCATGTCCTGTATAGACACATATGGGTGGATTGCTAGATTTTTTGAAGCATGGTTTAAATGATATCACATCTTGTGGCTAACATCCATGGAATCCATCGCAAGATAAGACCATCATGTTTGCAGGATGTCTCGGGGGCATGGATGATATGCCTGGAGGATGTCATGAGGCAATTGATATGCCCAAATTCCCCTTTAAGACTAGGTTTACATATACAGAGGATTTCACATTTATTTAATGACACCCATGGAGGTACATCACATGTCTTGGATAATATGTATAGAGGATGTAGCGAGATACCATTGTTATTCCAAGGCACCTCCGTGAGACTTGGTCAACATGTGCTAGCACCATTATATAAATTTAGTGATGCATATGAAGGAGGAGGTTAGGATTGGGATACATGTTCATGGGGAATTCATTGGAAAAGGTTTATATATCCAAGGGGATCATGTGAAAATTCATTGACAAGTCTAGAGGGATTCATATAACCTAGGTAGCATGTTGAAGGAGCATCATGAGATCTAGACAACGTGTCTTGCTGCTATCGTGACTTGTTTGGAGTCTCTAATGAAGTTCATGTGGGTAAGAAATATTTTTGGATTTAAAACTTCAACATTATGTCTTTATTCTTTCCTTCTCCTTTAGGATACATTTGTTTCACTCAATGTTAGTATATCTCAAGTCTCGTGTGATCTAGTGGGAATGTGATATGTTCTTCACATAACCCACCAGAGACCCTTCACATAATCTTTGAATAACATCATAAAGCATATCATTCTCAGTTCCTGACAACATGGGATGCTCACCGGTATGTTACCTAATGGAATTCTGTTTGGTCATGTGATCGGTTTCTATACAAAATCATCTTTAGTTCCAGCGTGAGACCCCAAGAGTTTTTCTATTCCATGTCAGGGTTATCTCCATGATAAAAAATAAAATCCCTCCGATTTTGGGTGGGGAATTTATAGTACTATTCACCTTGATTGTTTTCCAATTAAATTGAAATATATGGAATGAATCTGGGATAGAGTTGGTGAAGGGATTGGTGCTATATGGATTCACAAGTAATTTTCATGGGTCATTCCAAGTGCATAACATGATTTTCAGCTATCACGAGTCCCCTCCATAAAAAAATTACATTATCAGATTATTCAAAATTAATGAGGTATAGTTTTATCATGCATCAATGTAAAAATTAATTCCATCTTATCCTATGTAGATTTCTATGTTTCATTATGAGAGCTCAATGCATTTCCTGTAATACATCATTGAGTAAGGTTGGCTTGTCCGGACATCTTTGAGAGATCTGGTTGACTCGTTAGTATCTCTCCTGGGTACACTATATGGAAATACTAGTGATTAAAATGTATTCTAGAGACTGTGAGAGAACTCACCTCATACATGTATATCCCATTTGTATTATTTTTCACTTTTCAGGAACTATTCTAGTTTGAACAATTAATTTCACGAATATTTACTCGATTTGTTGACGATGAATCATGTTACCAATATGTGTCATATGGATGTGTCTGAGGATATCATGGAAAAATATGTTTGTTTGTCATTAGACAATTGAATAGAAAGTTCTGACCTTCATTGAAATACTTAAGGACATTGGTATGGTGAGACTAACAATAAAAAATGTATTTCATGACATGAGGTGGACATGTCTCCAATGGGTCATGGTGTCTTGTGAAACATCAAGGTCGCGTTGCATGTCTTTCAGTGATCATGATTACATCTATCACCCTCTTTTTTATCCCCTTTATTTTATTTTAATAAGGCAAGGGATCATAACAGTTTTCATGAGGATTTTCAAGGACATTTACTCTATTTTTTAATTATGTATCACATGACTAATATGGGTCATGTGTTGGTGCATGAGCATGTCAAGGAGAATTTTTTTGTTTGTCCCTATAGAACTGAAGGGGAAGCACAGTGTCTCCTAGATATACTAGAAGACTTTAATATAGTGAGGATGAAAAGAGAAATGGACTTCATAGGACAAGGCATACATATCATTGAGGTCTTTCAGTTTATTACAGTTTTCTAGGGGTGCATCACATGTCTTTCAACGAATGTGATTACCTATTTCCTCCCCCCTTTATCTCCTTTATTTTATATTATAAATTTCTTAGTGTCTTTATAGTTTTCTTTAATATCAGTAAAGAATTTTATTCTTCCCAATGATTATATGGTGAATGAGTCTTAAAACAATGGGAATTATTTCAAATCGGATATTATTCCACCTTATTTTCAGAGGAATTTCTGACGATTTGACAATAAGTTGATAATAAAAACCATGTTTCATGGGGATGTTCATTAATTTATCTATAGATCCTTTTCATGTAACATAAGGTTCATTGATGTGGGGTTCCATTTAATTCACTATAGGTTATGTGTATCATGTGGAGTCCTAGTGTGACCACGAAATGGTCACACTATCACGATTCTATTTGTGGAACATGCGATCTGTAAGTCTCAACTAAGGTGATTTTTTGGAAAGGTAACACAATTATTCATGTATTACCTCCATTCTGATTTTTACTGATTATTATTTTGAAGGATTCAACAAATTCCCACCCCCATCAGAAGTGGAATCAATATTGAAAAGGGCTCTGTTCTAAGATAAAATAACACTCACCTAATTCTTTGGCAGTGTCGTTAACTAGTTATCTTAGGTAATTTTTGGTCTACCAGGATACATTTTGTATTATAAAAAACTACCTATATATATGGGTTATGGAAAATTCATTCCTTAGTCACCCCTTCTATGTAGAACTCTCGTTTTTTCCACCGTCATGTATCACCATCATAAGGTCGTACTATGAACCCTCATTTTGATCCTCGTTCATGAGTCTCCATCACAAGTTCATCCTGCCAGAGCTTTTACACAAGAATATTTATCACTCATATTCTCATACAAACCAAATTTTAATCATACTTCATTAACATCTTGAACTTCATCGATGTGGGATATGGTTGTCTTGACGACATTGTGAGTGTCGTTTTATAGATCATTCGATCATTTTCGACTCGTGTGACCATGTTCAGACCCACATTCACATTTCTCTAGGGGCATCATGGGGTTCACATGTTACCCTACAAGTTTTATGAGACTCATGAGTCCTCTTGAGGGTAGGAAATCCATGACCATATTATTTTCTTTTTGAACCCCTTGAGGATTCATGTGATTCACGTAGCACTGCTGGTCCTCAACAAGCATTGAAAATAATTATTATTTTTATCTAACATGTGCCACTTTTTTTCAAATTGATTTAATTTCTCATCATGGTCCCTCGATTAATGACAATCAGATGGACCTTATAAAAATAAATTTTAATGTGGACCCACACTACCGTGTCTATACTACTAAGGATATTCAAATGGGATTACTCTCACCCAAGATTCAAGACTACCCTTTGCCTCATCAACTACCTCTATACGAATGTTTCTTGTAAGTTGAAGATTCTATACCACTCCCATAATTTAATTTTCCATCATTTTTTGTGTATGGTTCTCCCGAATACGTTTGAATGATAATTACTGAGGATAGTAAGCTAGTTATATATCAATCATAGGGTCCTTATTATATGTTTTCAAACTCACCTTTGAGTCTGGATACTCATGAATTACCCCGATAACCTATTTCTAAAATCTATTCAAGTATACATGCCTCTTCTCCGGACACTTCTAGTATCATATGGTATTTTAAATCATATCTTTATCTTGGTAGAAGCTTTTTAAACTAATGGGCATAAACATTTTGAGTGAGGTAGGGTTTTTGGGAGAATGTTGATGATCTAAATAGGGTTCATCTTTATTAATCCATGTGGATCTCTTCATTCATCATTTACTACAAACAGCAACTCTTCCAATAAATTTTTTGTCATTATTTTCCTAGGACCAACATGTTCTATCTTCCTCACAGTGAGGTGTGTATCATCTTATGGGATATTCATCAATTGGGTTTTATTTTTCCTCCCTGAGAGATATATGATGAATTTCGTCCTATTGTGGATGTCTGGGATAATCCATTAAAAACTAGGTTATGTCGAGGGAGATGATTATTATCATGAAGGAGAAAATGAAGAGAGAGATTATGTTGCACTCGGTTATTTCCTCCGCATACTGGATCAATATTTATAAGTATAGTAGTTGTTCTAGAAAAGATTTTATTCTTTCTCATGGGTTCCCTTATCAACAAGTTCATGATGGTGTTGTCTTGTGTTGGATCATTCTGGAAGCAGGGACTATACCTCATGAGGATATTTCATGAACACAAAGGTCTCTCTAGAACGTATGATTTCATGATTTCTAGCTATGTTGCTAAATGGGTGGCCTCTCGTAGATGGGGATTCATGCTCAAAAATACAAGGTAGCACATTGGTGATTGTGGTGTAACACATGTAATTTTGGAACCTTAACATTATAGTACCAATCCTTGCATACCTCTACCAAATTATAGATCATATCCAATAAGAAAGAACTCCCTATAGAATCAGTGGCCTTCTCATGTCCCTATTTGGCTTGATAGGGGAGCACATCCACTATTATGAGTATTAGAGTGCTTCTAGGATCCCAAAATCCCAATCCCATCCTATATTGCTAAACATTTTTGGGGTTGTAAATATGTCTATAAGCCTCTATGAGGACAATGGTTCATTGAATCAATATGAGGGCTATGAATTAAATTATTTCTATTTGATGGGTTGTCTAATTATTGATGATGGTAGCAGTTCTATTGATGAAAGATATTATATGATCTCCCTTCGAGATGGGGTTCTCAGAACCAGGGTGGATGACCTGGTCTTCTGTGATATGTACACACTATATAGACTTTCTCAACAGTTTGGTTGTGTTTATAAAGTTTCTCTAATCCCATTGGTTAATGTCTGAGGATAATGACATATATGAGTCATTTGTCAACTTTGTAAGGTACTGTTACATGAAGATACTGGAGACAAGATCATACTAATTCCAACTCATGCTTCCTCTTTCATCCACTAGGATTATGCCTAGGCATGTGTAACAACTTATCCCAACAGTGTGTTAGGCCAGTATTCCCATCATGTGGGCATGCCTTTTTCATCACTTACTCCTTTCTTTGTGGAATTGTTGTAATTGAATGAGGACCCAAGTGAGACTTAAATGAGGTGACCCCACACTAATGATGGTTATATGGATATTATATCATATTCTATTTAGAAGACTTGTCCTCCGGTACAAGATACTTATAATAATCCTACTGATAGAATATATTATAGGGATTCCTCTTTTACTTTTCATTGGATCAGATTATTATCCCTAGAAATATGTGGCCCATGTAGAGACCCAAAGCTTGGAGTACATGGTCCTTACATACATTTTTCAGAATACTTAATACATAACAAAAACAGACACCAAAGTATAGTAATAGTTTAGTGTCTTTGGAAACTCAGAATATAATCTTCTAATCTTGGTGAAAGATCTTCAACATCCCTCATAAAGATCTTACTTTTTTTACCTAAAACCTTTATTTATATCATGGGGAAAAGAAAACATATAAAGGGTGAGATAAAATGATTAGTAGGGGTAAGCGTGGAGAAAATAAATCAAACCCTATACATTTGAACTTCAAAACATGAGCATAATATTTAAACATCAAAATCTTGAGCAATGACAAAAAACATGGAAGTACATAAGGAATAGATCATAATGGATCATCAATCATGATAAAATAGCATGGGAATAAAACATGTAATTGAGGAAAACCATTAATCACATGATATGATATACATAGTATCCAAGGCATTGCTTCCAAGACTATCTTAGTGGACAAAGTCCCTTTCTGAATTGAGTTCACTCATCGTTCCAGTCCTATATCATTGAACCATATTAACTTACCATTCCAGCCATGTCTATCTCATGAGATATAAATCATTACCCAATTCATTGTGGGGAGATATAGGTCTCACCCATCTCATAATGAAATCATTCTTTTGTGTGCCACAAAATCATAAATCATACATCATAGCATATCCCATGTAATAGAATGGGATTCTTAAAAATCATGCCATCAAAAACTTAATCCATATAAAAAAATGGATATCTTTTCTTCATATGAAAAGTGAAACCATGTAAATCATAGAGAAAATATACTTGAAACATGGAATAATTTCATCTTATATGTAAAGTAGTTTTGACAAAACACTTGAAATGAATTCTTGAGAAAATATTCTTTCTTCTTCAAAATCATTTTCTTTTCACAAAATTACATGTAATTTTAAAAGAAACAGATTTTGTTTTATATATTCATGAAATCTTGTAGATTAATCTTAATGAAAATGAGGCATTATAAAACCGTAAAAATCCATTCATGAAATATAAGTTAAAAAACATTCTCCTCGTACTTTTGTCGGAAAAGTCAAAAAGTCCTCGTAGGGTAAACAAAAGAAAGATTGCTTCCATATGATGTGGTAAAAGTAAAAAAGGGTAAAAATGACTTTAATCATACATGGAATAAAAGTAAACATTTTATGAAAACATTTTGGGAACATATGGACATGGATAATAAACATAACCCCAGTAAATACTTACGAATAATCAATCTCGGATAAGAATGAGATTGGAATAATTATCCCTTACCTTACGTCTGATATGCATCGTATGTATCTGAACCTCCTGTATATTGATTTAAATAATTTCATTGAATTATTACTGAATCAAATTCGTTGTTATGATATCAAATATGGTTCACTTATGACTTTATATTAACCGTTCTTTTGTAAATACCATGTTAAAGCAGCGTTTTGGGTAAAATTGTTTCATTTACCATACATGTTTCGACTTGTTGTTCTTGATATTATTACTTATATCCTGATTTACATAATAAAAAAATGTAAAATATTATTTATATATATAATATATATTCATCATATACATATATATATTATATATCGATAAATGGAATGATATACACCATTCATGGAGACGGTAGGTCGTACGTACGCATGAACGTTATTTTCGTTTCCTTATTGAATTGAATGGAATTAAGTAGATGACATACATATATATATATACATAAATCCAGTATCATTATTATGTCATATATTTAATTATTATTCATTATATATACTTTATAATCATTCATGAATGGTTAACATGGAGAATGAATCTCATCGCGTTGTGGAGACGATAGTCCATACGTACGCACGAGCGAAGATATCATTCCCATGATCATGGAATTGTATTAAAGTGTATGTATAATATTTTATAATCAATATCACTTTAAAATAATCATATATAGTTGTTTATTTACACCATTATACCCATACAAGTAAGGTGGTGGTGGAAAATAGATTACACCAAGGCGTGGATACGGTATTCCGTACAAACGCACGCACGGTGATTTCGTTTTCCGTAGGATAGATAGAAGGTGAAATATGTTTGTTTTATATTTATAATAACATATATGTATGTTAATGACACTGATGTTATTACTTCATAATTAAACAACTAATTAAAAGGAATTAGAAGAAGAAATAAACTTGAAAGAGTCGGTAGAAGATATTTCCTCTTCCTCGATGCGCGTCCTTTAAACTTCTTCTTAGGAAAGTAGAGTAGGTTTTTTGAGAAGAACAAAACCTCCAGAATGCTTCTAGGGAAGTGTAGAAGATAAATGGGTAGGGTTCAGCTGAGCTTCAATGCTCAAAAGGGTGTGAAGAGTAGAGGGAAGGGGTTCCATTTTATAAGGGATGAGAGGGTCACCTTTGGAAAAACATAAAATTCTATTTGATAATAAAGCCATATTCTGTTTTTAATAGATAAAAATTGATTTATTTAAATGATAAGTTCGGGATGGGTCTAACTCCTCTAAACCAATAGTTTTTAGACATGTTTAGGTAACTATTTTAACCTTATCATTTAGATTTAACTCTAAGTTAAATAATTTATCTTTTACCGTGTCTTTTTGTTTTCATACACTATATGTTTAATAAACTTACTATAAAAAGACAAAAGAACCCCAAGTGGTTAATTATTAATATATATATCCTTATCTAAGTCATTTGGCCGAACCTTATATTTTCAGAAATAAAATAACAATTAATAATATAATATTTGTTTTAAAAACTATTTTATGTCAATTTTGACAATATTTGGTATTTGATTTTTTTGAAAATCATAACAACATGGTTAGTTCGAACAATGTTAATTAAATAAATACTAAAATTTCATATTATGCTATTAAATTTGTTGAATTCATAAAATGTCTAAAATTACATTTATTTGGGTATTTATAACATCAATTAGTTAATATTTCATTAATAAGGTAATTAATGCATCATCATTGTGTCATAAATAAATTAACATATTTAATGTCTAAAAATTATAAATAAACTACCATTATGTAAGAAATATCTTTAATATTCTAATGAATATTTATAGTCTAATTTATCTTATGTATAACACTATATTAAAAATGTTTTATTTATTAAACATTGATTTTAACTATTTTAACTATTCTTTAAATAAAATAATAATAAATGTCCTAATCTAATCTAAGTGGACCTAAAGGGTAATATTTTATTCATAAGGTTTTTTTGGTCGAATTACACTTATCTAATAGAATTAGGACATGTGTTAGGATAATAATAATATCATTTTTACCCTTAATTAATGTATTTACTTTTAACCGTGGTAAATAAAAGTAAAAAGTTACTATTCACAAAAAAATTATTTTTATCTTATTGAACCACATTTTACTCCTTGATATTAACCGTGTCTCTCGGATTATTGAAATTCCACTCACATAAGTGGTAAAATTAAGTTTTATGTAAACTTTCAAATTCTCTGAGGAGGTGGGTAAAAGACGGTGAAAAGTTCAATAAAATTTTTATATATCTAAAATTATGATAAGATGACTCAAATGAATTAAATTGAAATTATATAGGTATTATGTATCAATTTTTACCTAAAAATTTTAAATAAAATAAATAATTATTCAAATAAAAATTCGGTTTTTAAATAGTAACCCAGTGTTTTCACTATTCATCAAAAATTGAAAGTTTTCTGAAAAATACCAAAAATTCACCCTAGGATAATTTCCATATTTTTAATCCAAAAATGAAGTCCATTTTGAATGATACATTTTATAAAATTTAAAAAAGAGGTTATTACTATTCTTAACGACTAGTTCATAATAATATTATAATAATATCTTGTTTAGTGAAACTCAGTATTGCGTACTACACATGCTATCAAGGAAGGTCTGGATTGTGTGTAATGTAAGCCATGTCAGGGATGCGTGTAGTGAATGCTCTGTTTGGTGATGCATATAACATAATCAAAACTTATTTCATTTATTCATTAAACAAAATCTATACTTAATGTTGCATACTATAATTTCCACAAAACAAACTTGAATTTGTGTGTAACACAAGCCAAGAATAGTGTTTCATGTACTAAAAGCTAATACGGTGTTGCGTATAGTAAAAGCTAATCTTGGTGTAGTGTATAATATAAGATATCAAAGAAAATAATATATCTCATGAAATATCAAGGTGTTACATTCTACCCCCATTAAAATGAATTTCGCCCTCGAAATTTTTCGGGATTATAAATGGTTTACTACTTGAAAGTTTATTTCATAGAAACCCACATCGTAAAAAGGAATACGAATACTTATCCTTAAAAAAACTAATGCATGAAACATAAGAGTTACCCAAAATAACTAATCACTGGGTTTCCACGTAGGATAAAATAGGTTAAAATATGGAAGAAAAATCTAACCATCAAATTCTGATAGAGAGTGGTAGAGGACACGGCTTTGAAAAAACCAACAATCACAAAGCCATAAATTTGTGATGATCTAAGGTACCATCTGATTCATCAGATATAAGGGAAGTTGGACAACATTTTTGGTTTTCAAGATCATTTTCCTAAATTTAAATAATTTGAATTAGAAGAAATACTTACATTATTTCAGTGTAATATCACCATTGTTCGTGCCTTGAACAATATCCACATCATCTCTTAATGAAATCAAGTTGAATTTTCATTTTTGAAGTTTTAGAAGATCATGTGATAAAATTCTGGGTCATTCCATATGTCTCAAACAAAAGGTTAGGAAAAATTATCAAATATACATATGTCCATATATAGTGAGGTTAATCGAATATGATTCCAAAAATGGACTTCTACTTCATCTATCATACAGCTTAATAAAACTAGTTTCTACTAACTAGGGACTTCCTGTAGGCCAGTGGTAGGCGATAAAGGCATGTCACACTTTGGTTGTGAGTTCGATTCCCACAACCTTGTCCAATGCAACGGGCTGTCTCCAGTTCTCCAGGTTGTTCTTTTTCTAAAACTATATTATCATAACATTTCAGAAATAAAAATTTATATCATTAACCAATACTATATGATGTTCATTCCAAACTTTAGGCTTATCAAAAATACTTCTGTCCGATTACTGGAAATTTCATCTACCGAGCATGTGAATTCCTTCATTTGTCCCCCCATATATCATTAGATATATCTTGTTGGTCAAATTACAAACATGTGAATACCTTAATCTTGTACTCTTTCAAAATATTAATTACCATAAAACCTTATCAAAAACATGAATTCTATCAAAAGTTAACTCCTTCCACAAACCAAAATCCCAAAAAAATCTATATACTCAAATCATGATATCACTTTGCCCTTTTATCATCCATGAGATCTTGAATACTATCAAACATATTATTTTCTACTTATCCCTTCATTATGTGCATATCGTCTTCTTTCCAAAAAAATCTGAATATCCTTTCATGGTTGCCGGTACCATTCAAAATATACTTTCAAATACATTATGATAAAAAATAGTGTAACAATCCTTAGATGTTTATTTATTCCATTGTATCATTAAATTACCTATACAACATAACCCTTGATAAACATACAATCATTCCACTACCTTCTTAAATCATTGAACAAGATTCAACAGTTCTTTCATCTCATCTATCATTTGTAGTCTGCTCATAATCATCCACATAAATATTACCTATATGATTATGATGATTCCCTATATGAGAATTTCCCTTAGGGAATTGGTTTTCATAATGCCCATACATTCCACATTTAAAACATATAATCATTTTTGATGTCATAGTAATACCATTATCCTTCTCCATGGTGTTAACTCATCCTTTTCCTTTTCACTTACTGGATTTGTGTCCTTCTTTTCTACAACCAAATCATCTTCCATTTCCTTTGAAACATTCTCCTTGATTCATCTTCCCACAAGATTTACATGAGTGAAATTGAACTTTATTTCCTCTATGATCATCATGAAACTCCATATTTCTCTTATTAGATGAGTCAGGAAACATACAAAATTTGAGATTATTGATCATATTATGAGATTTCTGATTTGGAATAATAACGATGTTTGGACATCCAAATCCCATTTCATTTGGTTGCTCATAAATAATATCATTCCATTTCCCATCATATTATCCATTAACATGAATCCTCCTATTTGCTGCCATTTCATAAAACCCAAAAAGAATAGTATGAGAGGAAAAACTAGTACTAGAAAAACAACATAATCAAGGGGTAGTACATTCAATATCTAACATCTTAAGTTTAATTATATGATCGTTACCATAATTCTAGGACTATAACCTATACGTATACTTAACCTTTGAGACATCCCTAGATATACCTTAGAATTATCTCTAGGGATTTCAACAATGTTTTCGCATCCTAGTTTCCAAAAGATGACTAAAACTTTCCTCTGATACCAACTGTTGAGACCCATAGCTTGGGGTAAATGGACATTTCATTAATTTTGTGGAATACATAATACATAACAAAAACAGACACAAAAGGACTGTAATAGTTTAGTGTCATTGGAAACTCGAAATATAATCTTCTCATCTTGGGGAATGATCTTTAAAATCTCCCATAAAGATCTTCCTTTCTTTACCTAAAACCATTCTTTATATCCTGGGGAAAAGAAAACATATAAAGGCTGAGCTCAAATTCTCGGTAAGGGTAAGCATGAAGAAAATAAAACAAACCATATACATTTGAACATGAAAACATGAGCATAATATTTAAACATCAAAATCTTGAGCAACGACATAAAACATGGAAGTACGTAAGGCATAGATCATAATGGATAATCAATCAACATAAAATAAAATGGGAATAAAACATGTAATTGTGGAAAACCATTAAGCACATGATATGATTTACATAGAAGACAGGGCATTGCTGCCAAGACCATCTTAGTGGACAAAGTCCCTTTATGAATCGAGTTCACTCCTCGTTCCAGTCCGGTATCACTCAACCGGATTAACTTACCATTGCAGCCATGTATATCTCATGATATATAAATCATTACCCAATGCATTGGAGGGAGATATAGGTCCCACCAAACTCATAATGAAACCATTATTTTGTGGGCCACAAAATCATAAATCATACATCATAGCATAACCCATGTAATAGAATGGGATTCTTAAACATCATACCATCATAACAAAATCCATATAAAAAAATAGATATAATTTAATCATAATAAAAGTGAAACCATGTAAATCATAGAGACATTATGCTTGAAACATGAAATAATTTCATCTGAGATTTAAAATAGTTTTGACAAAACACTTGAAATTAATTCTTGAGGAAAATATCCATTCTTCTTCAAAATCATATTATTTTCACAAAATGACATGTAATTTTAAAAGAAAAGGATTTTTTTGAAAATAGTCATGAAATATTATAGAGTAAGATTAATGAAAATGAGGCATTATAAAACTGTAAAAATCTGTTCATTCCATATAAGTTAAAAAACATTCACCTCGTACTTTTGTCAGAAAAGTCAAAAAGTACCTCTTATGCTAAACAAAAGAAATATTCCTTCAATATGATGTGGTGAAAGTAAAAAAGGGTAACAATGACTTTAAACATACTTATAAGAAAATTAATCATTTTATGAAAACATTTTTAGAACATATGGACATTGATAATAAACATAACCCCAGTAAATACTTACGAATAAATAATCTCAGATAAGAATGAGATTGGAATAATTATCCCTTACCTAACATCTAATATGATTCATATATATCCGGACCTCCTATATAATGATTTAAATAATTTCATTGAATTATTAAAGAATCATATTCATTGTTATGATATCATGTATGGTACACTTATGAATTTATATTACTCGTTCTTTTGTAAATTCAACATTAGAGCAGCATTTTGGGTAAAATCGTTTCGTTTATCGTATGTGTTTCGACTTGTTGTTCTTGATATTATTACTTATATCCTGATTTACATAATTATAAATTTTAAAAAATGATTTATATATATAATATATATTCAGAATATATATATATATATAGTAGATCGATAAATGGAATGAAATACACCATTCATGGAGACGGTAGGCCGTATGTACGCATGGACACTGTTTTCGTTTCCTTATTGAATTCAATGTAATTTTGTAGATGAAATATATATATATGTATATATATATATATAATATCATTATTATTTCATATATTTCATTATTATTCATTATACATACATTATAATCATTCATGAATGGTTAACATGGAGAATGAATCTCATCACTTTGTGGAGACGGTAGTCTGTACGTACGCACGAGCGATGATATCATTCCCATGGTCATGGAATTGAATTGATGTGTATGTATAATATTTTATAATCAATATCACTTTACAATAATCATATATAGTATTTTATTTACACCATTATACCCATCCAAGTCAGGTGGTGGTGGAAAATAGATTACACCACGGTGTGGAGACGGTATTCCATACGTACGCACCCACGGTGATTTCGTTTTCCGTAGGATGGATAGAAGGTGAAATAGGGTTGTTTTATATTTATAAAAACATATCAGTATGTGAGTGAAACTTATTTTATCACTTCATAATGAAACAACTAAATAAGAGGAAGTATAAGAAAAAAGAAACTTGAAAGAGTCGGTAGAAGAGATTACCTCTTCCTCGATGCACCTCCTTTAAACTTCTTCTCAGGAAAGTAGATTTTATCTTTTTAGAATACCATAACCTCCAAAATGTGTTCTAGGGAAGTGGATAAGATAAATTGGATGGTTTTGGATGAGATTCATGGCTCAAAAGGGTGTGAAGAGAAGAGGGAAGGGGTGCCCTTTTATAATGGAGGAGAGGGGCACCTTTGGAATAACATAAAATACTATTTTATAATAAAGTCATATTCGTTTTTTAATAGATAAAATTTGATTTATTTCAAATATAATGTGGGTATGGGTATAAATACTCTCAAAAATAGTTTTTAGACAAGTTTAGGATACTATTTTAACCATATCTTTTAGATTTAACTCTTAGTTAAATAATTTAACTTTTACCGTGTCTTTTTGTTTTCTTACAATATATAATTAATAAACTTACTATAAAAAGCCAAAATAACCCCATGTGGTTCATTATTAACATATATATCCTTATCTAAGTCATCTGGCCAAACCTTAGATTTATAGGAATAAAATAACAATTTATAATATAATATTTGTTTTAAAAACTATTTTATGTCAATTTTGACACTATTTGGTATTTGATTTTTTTGAAAATCATAACAGCATGGTTAGTTAGAAAAAATTTACTTAAATCAATACTAACATGTCATATTAATCTATTAAATAAGTTTAATTCATAAAAATTCTAAAATTACATTTATTTGGGTACTTATAACATCAATTATGTTAATATTTCATTAATAAGGTAATTACTGCATCATCATTGTGTCATAAATAAATTAACGTATATAATGTCTAAAAATTATAAATAAAATACCATTATGTAAGAAATCTGTTTAGATTTCTAATAAATATTTATAGTCGAATTTATCTTATGTATAACCCTATATTAAAAATTCATTAGTTACTGAACATTAATTTTAACTATTTCAACATTTCATTAAATAAAATAATAATAAATGTCCTAATCTACAACAAGTGGACTAAAGGGTAATATTTTATTCCTAAGGTTGTCTTTGGTCGAATTACATTTATCCAATATAATTAGGACATGTGATAGGGTAATAATAATATCATTTTTACCCTTAATTACCCTATTTACATTTAACCGTGGTAATAAAAGTAAAAAGTTACTATTCAACAAAAATTCTTTTTTTCTTATTGAACCACATTTTACTCCTCCATATTAACCGTGTCTCTCAGATTTTCTAAATTCCACTCACAGAAGTGGTATAATCAAGTTTTATGTAAATTTTCAAATTCTCCTCGGAGGTGGGTAAAAGACGGTGAAAAGTTCAATAAAATTTTTTTATATCTAAAATTATTATAAAATGACTCAAATAAATTACATTGAACTTATATAGGTATTATGTATCAATTTTGATCGAAAGTAACATTAAATAAAATAAAAAATTATTTAAATAAAAAGTTTGTTTTTAAATAGTAACCCATTGTTTTTACTGTTCATCAAAAATTGAAAGTTTTCAGAAAAATACCAAATATTCACCCTAGGCTAATTTAGATATTTCGAATCCAAAAATAAAGTCCATTTTGAAAGATAAAATTTATAAAATTTCAAAAAGAGGGTATTACTATTCATAACGACTAGTTCATAATTATATTATAATAATATCTTGTTTAGTGAAACTCAATATTGGGTACTACACACGCTATCGAGGAAGGTCTTGATTGCATGTAAGGCAAGCCAAGTTAGGGATGCTTGTAGTGAAAGCTCCATTTGTTGTTGAGAATAACATAATCAAAACTTATTTCATATATACATTAAACAAAATCTATACTTAATGTTGCGTAGAATAACTTCCACAAAATGAACTTGAATTTGTGTGTAACACAAGCCAAGAATTGTGTTGCATATACTGCAAGATAATACGGTGTTGCGTATAGTACAAGATAATCTTATTGTACTGTATAATATAAGACATCAAAGAAAATAATATATCTCATAAAATGTCAAGGTGTTACAGCCCACACCTTTTATTTTTTGGAGATTAGGAAAGACATAGGCTGGTCTTGAAATGGATTCAGGGGTTATCACAAAAACCCCCTTTGAGGTATTTCATGATGTAGGGGAATTCCTACACCAATTATTTCTTAACATGATTTTAGATGGTTTTGACTGCCAGCCTCTGTATGATATTATGAAGCAATGTTTCTTATTTGGTAAGATCAAATCATGAGGGAACATGATCTGCATGAATTTATGGATGAGGATCCTTTGTCCAATTAGATAATGGAGAAAAGATGGGCAATGGAGTATGTTTAGTGACTAATATCAAAATTTAAAACATTGATGGATGTGTGGATCACACAAACATGGTGGTATGATGAAATCATTTCTCATTTTGAATTTGATCATTCGATATATTTATTGTCATTGGTTGCTGCTCAAAAGAGTGTTGAAGAGTTTATAGCTTTGGTCAAGACACTTCATCCATGAGAAGAAGAAGAATAAGTGGGGAGACAGTCACTCCATCGTTTTATCGATTCTTCTTTTCAGAGTCCTACCATCCTTTCTAGTTCTAATGATCTATTTATTTCATAGTTTTACACTTGTAATGAATCATTTTTTGGTTTTGAATTTGGATAGACTCCAAAATGTGGAGATCCCCCCAATATTTACACAATACAAATGGACCATAAAAATTTTCATTATTATTTCCATATCTTCTATGTCAATGTCATGCCTATCTTTCTATTATTCTAATATTATGTGAATAACCTTTGATTCCCAATCGCTGCTAAAAATCAATTGAATCTGAATGTCTAGATTTTGAGATTTGATTTAGGAAACGTTCACAAATGCCCATAAATATGGTGTTCCTTACTAATCAATCTATTCTAGTTATATTCTATAGTATATCTCCAAGAGGGATACTGATCTATTATTTTCATAAGCCAATATTATTGGTGAGAATATATGAATTTTCAAGGACATATGGTGGGCCTTTCAATCATTTGCAGAATGGGTTTCCATTTTTCTTTAGTTTAAGGTCTTTCGGCTCATATATAAGGTTTTTTTTGTTTAAGGTATTTTAGCTTAGACCTAATGTTTATTTTTGGTGTATCCAAGTATCCTTACTCCTAATGTATTCATTCCATGTCATGACTATATATGTTTGAGTCCTAATAAATATTTTTGATGTTGAATGTGGTGATGTTTATAGAGGCACATCAGAAAATGGTGGTTGTTCCATTACACTCGATATAATAGGATAATTATGCACTCTCTTCCCTAGGGCCATTATTAGAACCCATGGATTTGTTGGTCCATTTTTGCTTGTAACCTTAGCTGGCCCTATTTTATTTTTCCATACATTCATCGATTTTGGGCCTATGAACAATGACTCTGAGGGACTTTCTGATTGTGTTTATCGAACATGATCCAACCAGCATGGGTTTGTCTGGTGGTAGGAGAAGTTGGTGGAATGTCGACCATTGATTGATTCCTCTCAACCTAGAGAAGATTTATTCCCTTTTTCATTGTAGTGGTAATGAAAATGCACACATCCTTATGGTGTGGGGTCCATTTGAGCCACAATTAGGATGGATTGATCCTTTTGTTGTGAACCTAATGTCTCTAGTTGGGGAGTTGAGGATTTCTAAGATAGACATGAAGATATAAATTCCCTAAGCTCAGTGGGGTGGGTGATCAAGATTCACTATTGATGTCTCTAGGGTCATCACAAGGGATGATGAACCTATAAATAGATATTGTGTTATAAATTCCTAGAGCCCAGTGGAATGGGGTTCACCTGTGGCTCCTATGTTTATATTTTGAATCCTATCAGGAATTGATGATCTATGGGGAGGGGGTAGTGCTATATATACTCCGGTGATAGGGGGTTGAGTCCTTGTCTATAAAACTTACATGGAAGCTACTATTTATGTCTTTATGAGGTGATGTAGCAGTTCTTGTGTAGATGCTCGGTGCGATGGCAGCCCATTGTGAAAACTATTTTTTACGGGGTGTTTTTTGGGTGATCACAACTTTAGTCTCTATGTGTGTAATTACCTTATATTGTATTGAGGGTTCTAGTTTGATATCAATATTTCTATCCTCTATCCCCATCCATGGTTTCTAGGTATCGTTGGTGAGGAGGAATACTATTTTCCAGATCAACTGGCATGACCATTACACAGTCCCTTGATCTCACCGAAGGCTATAACAATGCAGGATGTTGTGTCCGAGGAACATTGTTGTTCTATGGGAGCAAAAAAGTATAACATTATATTCTTTCCACATCCTCAAATATGGATGCATGATGTTGCTTTTGGATTAGTTTCCATGCAATCCCTATCCACACTACCATAAAGAGAACTATCATGTTAGTGAATGTATTCTACATAGGATTTAATTGAAGTTCCAACAAACCCTTGTAGTTTTTATAATTTATCTCAAACCTCTTTAAGGGTACTTCAATTGTGGATATTAGGATTTTGGTTCATTTTCATCATCATGGTCAGAATAATTCTACCTACCATTTAACATTGTGGGTGGATATGATTCTACAATGTCGTGGTTTCCAGAACCTGTATATAAATACGTAGTGATTTGGGAGTTTGAGCATGCTGCTAAGAAGGTGTTCAAATATTCCACTGATCTATCTCATTATTTAAATTAATGTGAACCTATCCCAAGGCATGGTCCATTCCCACATTGTGAGCCTCTGTTATGACAGAAAAATGAACATGATCATGCACCTTTGGAATATGACACTAGTCATTCTTGGTAAGAATATGAGCCTAGCCCAAGGCATGTTTCACACTTACATAGTGGGCCTCGGTTGGATTAGGAACATTATCATGGACCTAATATGTATGACCTGTTGAAATATGACAATAAATATTGGAAATTGTATGAGGAATATGAGAAGAACCTTGTTTTTCCAAGTAATTATGTTGGCACAATCATTTATTGATGGAAGTGGGAGTATTCAACATTCTTCCATGATCATATAGAATATTCTAATTAGATTAACTGATAGAAAATGTGAGTCTATCCTAAGGTTCATTCCATTATCACATTTTTATACATGGATAGAATGAGGATTTATGCCTGATCATGGTATTTTGGTGAATGTCATTGGACTTCTATGACATGAACTTGAGTCTTTCTCAGGGGATTTGCTCCTCCCATGTGGTGAACCTCAACCAGAATGGGGATATGAGTCCAATACAAGGCCTTAATAAAATTCCATTATAATTCATCGAAAGTCATCTTCCCATATTCAGAGGCATGTGTCTCTCTCACATAGTGAGACCTCGTTAGAATTGGATTATGATCTTGGTTCGATGCCTCACCCTTCATCTTGATATGTCTATAATCCTCCCTAAAGGGAGAAAGAGTGTGTTCTATATCTGATACAGTCACATATTCATTATTATTACGGTGATGAGCTATCGTGGCTATAGGGATAGAAGTATGAACCTATCCCTTCATCCACAATAGTGCTATAATATTCAAGGGAATTTCTTCATCTATCACTAAAATATATTTTCATTTTAGGAAATTGTGTCTAAGGATATGATCATACACATTTTTTGTCTCCATGATAAATTTGAATATGTCTTAAACTAAATATGAGATATATTTCCACTTCTATACATTTTTTTCCACTGGAATATATTGATGGGATGCATGCATGGGGGAAGTAGTATGAGACTCCCCATGCCTGATCCAGGGATATTCCAACAAATGTTTCCCAAAATATTAGGTTTATGATCCTTCTTTCTTATTCCTTCTTAATTATGTCATCATGAAACATCGGTAGTAGTGGGAATATGATCTCTCTCATAGACATCCAATTCCTTCTTCCTCTGATTATTTTTCCTTATTTCCCTTGCATGGGTATCATAGATGGCTGGTGTCATATGGTACCCTCAGTTGGTGACTATTGGGTACCAGTGGGATGTTGTTGGTGACATTGGATGATTGGTTCCCTCATCGTTTGATCCTGAACCCAAAGGAAAATGTATTTTCCATCCAGGTCCAACTTCATTAGATATGAAAGGGGGGAATTTTCACGCTACATGGAGTGGCTCTTGAAGCTGTTGGTCATAGAAACATGGGATAAAATATTATAATTATTCTTTCCTAAGCAATGCAGACTCACAGGTCATCATTCTTAGAGAAATTCATGATCATATTCCATGGTCGAGATTGTACCATGTTGGTGTTAATCCTAAAACTTCATATTTTCTACATATCATCAATTTTTTCGAGCATGTGAAATTATCTTGGATCAAACAGAAGTTGCTGTCATGGATGATTTTCCAAAGTGAATGTCGAATGATGAATACATTGTCTCAAAATAAGATGTTATTAATAAATGAAATCATGCAAAACAAAAAAATAAGATTACAAATTATTTCAATATCAAAGGCATTATGTGCTCAATCATATATGCAAGGTAAACATAATTTTCTTCATCATCCATAATTCATCCATTTTGATCATTTGGATATCTCAAACTGAGGATTGACCTATTTTATGAGATCCCTGGTTATAGAGGATAATCTATAAGATCATTTCAGTCTTACTTCTTTTTTATGGGGGTTTCAAAACAATTGGTATTATCACATTATATCCCAATATTTCAATTATTCCAATGATCTGCATCAGTTTTAATATTAATTTTTTTAGATAATAGAAAACAAAATTGATCGATGGGTAATAACTAATAATTTTTTCAATATATAGATTCACATCATGTTCACCATCATTATTTTTATACAAATGAAAAAAATGGCCTAATATATTATAACAAATCATTTTTCCATTGTAATGATACACATCGAGTTCACAATATTTATTTCATTGGGATTTAAAGTGTGGAACAGGTTTTTCTCATCAGGCTATCATTTTCACTTTTCCCAGAAACTCCCTAATTGTTCTCCAATCTATATCTTGGTACATACCAACTTTTCAATGGCTGGTGGCCATCTGGGTTTTCAGGCCCAAAAACTCTTGGGGACTCACATTGGTCAAAAGTATGTGTGGTTGGGCTCATATCACCCTGTTGGCGGGAATCATATCATACTATATGAATCTATTATTGATTTATGATTTGTTCATAAATCTCTTCTGAACCTCGATATGGGACTGGTTATCTTAAAAAAGGATTCACGAGTTAATTAAATCGTTAATGAAATAAATAGACTCTCATTGATAAACCGATGGATGTTTTTTCTCATTACTGAATCCATCTATATGTATCTGAAGTTCTTCATATATTTTAATAATGGTGAGTGAATTCTTTTTTTGTAGAAGTTGATTGATAAAACTCTTCTAAATGTTCTACCATGTTAGGTGGAGGTTGATATTCGACGGAGGGGATTGAGCCATTATGAACCATCCTATATATCCAAATTTTTTGAGGAATGAAAACACAAAGATTTATTTATTTCAATTAATTTTATCATCATGAAGAGAGGATATATGTGTGTGTACTAAGACACCAAATGTTTATGCTCAGGTCTCTAAGAGATATCCAACATATGCTGGTTATTACAGTAATCAGTGTCATATTAGTTCAATCATTCCCTTGATAATGGACCCTTGGTTATTTGCTTATACAATGGTTGTTCAAACCATGTTGTGCACATGGGATTACATACTATGGTATCCCTAATTACTATAAATTTAGGATGCCTAATGTGGTTTCCATTGTATCTCCCTAAAATAACTTTTGTTGTGATCGATGTGAGAAACAATGTGGAGAAGATGATAAGTATCTTGATCTATAGATATAGTACTTATGTAATGGGATATTTTTTGGGGTGTTTGGTATAGTGGATGGTCCTTGAGAATGAATCCAACATCTCTTTAGTATCAAGGGAATTAGATTTAGCACAGTTTTCTTATCTGTTAACCTGCTGATCGGATAAGGTGAATTATCACGCACTTGGAATTTATGAAAATATTTGAGGATCCATGAATTCTAGAAACTTACACTGAGATGGATTCCCTATTGATTGAGTACATTCTATATGATGCTGGTAGTTATGGCTTACACAATGATGTTTTACTTTTAACCATGGGGTGTGTAGTTTATATGAAAGGATTAGAGAAACTCCTTTATCTGATTTGGTCCATTCTTATTGCGAGAAACAAGGGTTTAAAAGTGATCAGTCCCATTGCTTTGTGTAAGGGACATTGATAATACGATCGACCTAGATGGTCAATATGGAAGTCAATCCTCAATAAGGTGGCCTACGTATCCTAAATATTGCAGGAATCAGAGTCATCATAGTTCACTTGATTAGGGATTACACATAGAGGATTATCTTATATTCGGGTATTACACACTAGGGATGGATGAATCTATAAAATCTTGGGATTCACTTGTGACTTGGTGGGCTTGTCTAGAGGTAATTGCATTACCCATTTGACCTATTCGGAGGACATCATATGACATGGTAGGAGTTCCCTATAATCCATCACAAGAACAATCTAGACACATATGGGGGGTGTCACAAGATTTAGTGTGAAATTGTCCAAATCATGTTCTGTATCTTGGATAACATCCCCATAATCCATCATGAGAGCTGGCCATAATGGATGGAGGACATTGCTAGAGCTTGGTCAATATTCCTAGAGAATGTCGTGAGAGCCCGTTGATAATCTCTAATGCTCCCACAAGAATTAATTGACATGTCGAGAGGCTGTCTCATGACATGGAAGACAATCTATGGGGGGAATCACATGTAAATTACCTGATAAATTTTTTTGGATCGGGAGATCAATTGCTCTGAGAAATCCTCCCTAGCATCAATTCAAGACATTGAGTGGTTATTCAGTGTGTAGTTATGGTGAGCTCTAAGATGAAATGTCTGAACCCACAATGTGGTTGGGATGGGAATTTTTTGGCCTCTCCACCCTGATCTTTCACTAATAATGTGTTGTATCTAGCCTGAAACCAGGTTGGAGTCACTGAAGGAGGATGTCACCACGCGACATCACAAGTCATGGTTGGGGGGTCATTCTGAGTGCATCCCATTATTTTCAGAGATTCCGAGTCTCTCCCTTCAACAATTCTTTTATCAGATTATTACCAATCAATAAAGACATTTCTAATCATGTATTCATGTCAATGGACATTCAATATTTTCATATGGACATGTTTGAGGGCTTTCATGAGAACTTGAATCATTTTTTGGAATACTTCACGGGCAGCGATTTCTTGTCAAGGCATCTTCATGAGATCTGGTTGACATGTCAGGAGGTATCTTGGGGACACACTATGAAATTTATGGTTCTTCATTGGTCTTTCGGTGATTGTGAGAGTTCTCACCTCCTGTGTTTTTTTCCAATTTATTTGATTTTTAAAAGGATATAGAATATGAATGTTTTCATGAGTAATATCAAGGTATTTACTCGATTTTTAATGATGCATCACGTGACCAATATAGTATTTATGGAGGGTATGTGAGCATAACATGGAATAATATGTTTGTTTATCCTTAAAGCACTTAAGGGGGGTGGTGATGTTTCTTGGATATACCAGAGGACATCTGTATGGAAATAGTGACTATCCCAAGGGATTTCGTGAGTCAATGGGGGCTTATCGCCAAGGTCTTGCAGTGTATTTTGGTTCTCTGGGGGAGTGTCTCATGTATTTTAGTGACTTCTAGTACCTATTTCATCCTCACTTTTTACCCAAATTGTAATATATTACCAATTTTATAGATTATTAATTTTTCTTAGGGAATGGTGAAGACATTTAAATAGTTTTTTATGATGCCTCATGTGACCAATATGGGTCATATAAGGATGTGTTAGAATATAGTATAAAAATCAGTTTGTTTATCCCTAGAGCATTGAAGGGAAAGCACATAGTCACCTGTACAAACCTGGGAATATCCGTGCAGTGAGGCTGACAAGCCAATGTTATTTCTCTAGACGAGGTGGACTTGTCATCAAAGTCTTGTGATGTCTTGCGGGTCTCTATGGGAAAGTTATATGTCTATTAGTTTCTGGTAGTTCCCCTTTACTTCTCCCATTTATCTCCATTGTATAATTTTACAAAGGTCTATGTGTCTTGTTAGTTTTCATGGATATCATCATGGAATATTATATGTATCAATGATTATATGGAGCATGGGTATTAGGGAAAAGAGGTTTCTCTCCCTTTGGATATTATTCCTCCATACTCTTGGAGGAATTTTGGATGGTTTTTCAAGAAAATTACAATGAAAAACCATGTGTCCTAGGGGAACTAGATCAGTTTTCTGGATATCCTTAACAAGAGCAGACAGGTTCTTTGAAGGTGTCCTCTTTGGGATTTTTCATAGGTTTTGTGTTGTGGTTGGATTCCTCAAATGATCTTGAAATGGTCATGATATCATGTGACTATTAGAGGCTCATGCAATCCACAAGTATCAACTCATTTGATTTTGTGGGGAAGTTAATATCCGTATTGAAGTATTAATTCAATTTTTATTTTTTATGCTTATTTGGAGGGTTTAAACAACCATATTCATGATTTAAATAGATCTATAGAATTAGAAATTTTATTATTAGAGAAAAAAATTAAATCTATCGGAATACATTGAACCACTAAAATATTCTATAATACCAAATTATAGGCCCATGAGAGAGAGAATAGCCACCAAGAGGTGGGTGAATCAGTTGTTACCAAAACACTAACTCTTAAGTAATTTTATTATCACCATCTATTGTGTATAATAAAAAATTAATAGAAATAATTATCTGCATGACTGATAGAGATAAAAAGAAGGAAATAAGATTTTTTATATGGTTCACAAACTTTTCTCATCATGTGGATAATCCTAAGTCTATGTAGATTTCAACCCCATTGTATAGGGTATGATTTTATTATAAAAATGTTGAATAGTGTATGAAAATTTCCAAAAAATATATGAATAAAAAATATCTAGACTAGAATTAACAATTTGATCATTCATTAACTCGCCCCATCAACTGCCAATATGTTCATATCATGTCCACACCATTTTATTCTTCTAAAATAAATCATAATACTCTCTCAAACAATTCATAAATGTAATTAAAAATACATTATTGTTTTTATCACATCCTCCAATAGAAGAACCTAATTTTAATGTATTCACATGAAATACCTTGTGACATCCTTCATTTTCATTTGATTTTAATATCATAAATATTTTAATTTTATATCATTCCATATCCTAAATATTAATATTATTCTTGACATCCTCTATTGAGTGAAAAAGAACATTTTATTGTGACATATATAGGTATTCATATATATAGTATACATGTAGTAAAATATGCCATAAGAACTACAGTATAAGGGATAAATCTTTTAACTAGTCACTTAAATACTTTTCATAGCCTGACACCTTATGATGTGAATATCTAATTATGATGTGATGTTTTACATTTGGCTTAAAATATTTTACATCTCCCAAAAAATCATGGATTTTAAAATCATAAAAATATAATCATATCTTTCTACCTTCAAATAAATATCCTAGGATTCCTCATAAAACTCTTTACTATGAAACATTTATGGGCTACAGTGCATCTTCAATGTAACACTAAAACACTCCTTATTCTTTAAAAAATCATAATATATTGACAGTTCCTTCACACATGGATTTTATTGACACAAAAAATTACATTTCCCAATATCCAATATGACTCTTATTGGATTTATTCTTATTTTTGAGTATGTTGTTAACAACGAAAACATGAAAACACCACCAAAATCATTACCGAATTGCCTCTAAGAAACTAGTAATGGTATTCATCCAATCAGAAAATATCTAAGCAGCACTACATAGAATAATATGATTATTTTTTAGAGTTACATATATCTAAATGTAATCAAATATAAAATATTGACAATGTGTCCATGGATATAAACTCACTAGCCACCTCCTTTTATCAATTCACTTCATGAAGGATTTAAAACTACAAAAATCATTAACCGACTCACCATGGGAACATCATAGATATATAACATTTGAATATTTTTTATAAAATTCTGAGATAAGATGACCTAGTCATTCATCCCTAAAGGAATTTATTTGATCAACACTGAATGAATTACAAAAACAATTTGAAAATTATTAAAAATATACAAATGGTGTAATGGTTAATAAATATTTTATTAGAAAGTTTTTATATTAAAAAATAGATACATATAATAGATAATTTTAAAGGGATTATAGACTCTAGAGTTCAATAATACATTATCTACACTACAAGATACAAAAATAAATTAGAAAATGTTAGCGTATAATTTATCCTTAATCATATAAATTGAATTTTTATTATATTTAGAAAGATATTATGGTCGAAAATCTATTCTCTATAATATTATATATTAAGTTAATAGTTTAAGTATTTCCCACTTTATCAATTTTACAAATTCCTTCTCTATTGGAACCTATGAAATACTAGACATCATCTTCATAAAGTCTAGTATGAAATGAATGTGAAATATTTAGGAAAGGATTATTGTCCATTAAATTGTTAGAAATTATATATTTACATTCATTTCCAAAAACATAATGGACCCATTTTCATTTATTGTATTATGTTCATAAAATGTATACACTAGTTTTGATACTATTATGAAGGGCTTGTCTTTATGTCCATTATTATTCAAATTCACTCTTATAAATCCCAATTAATTTTTCAAAAATCTAGTTATCAATCAACCTACATTTGAAATTTGGTGCATGAAAAACCCAATAACCTATCTACTGTATTTTTTTATGATCCCAATGTAAGACATATTTTCATTAATTTGAATTTTTTTATTGATACTTGATACATACATACTTTCAACCACAAAATTGACTCTAATATTTTTTTTGTAATATGTTTATCATCTTTATTTATATATAAAAAATGGATTTTAATAATGTAAAAATTTTAGGATAATAAATTTACACTTGATAATTTTTATAACCATTGAAAAATTTCCATAGATCGAAATTGGATTTTTTTTATAAATCATTATAAATAATGTTTTGAAACCAAGTACTAATTTATTATTTATGAGTATTTGATATCCAATCTAAATCCATTGTTGGATTTAAATTCCTCAGATGGTTTTTTTGAGGTACAATGTATTATAAAAATAATTATTATTATGTAAAACATATAGTTTATCTTGTTTATAATAAACGATGGATATTTCCATTAAATATATTCGAGAAATTCATTTTTATTTGATGTTCTTGTCATGGAGTGATTCTGGAGGAATATGTTATCGATATTTGAAAGGAGTTGATTATTGAAATTAATGTCTTCTCCCACAATATTTCACTATATAATATGACCTTATAGTCAAGTTAAATAATGAACATTCAATTTAAAGATTCTTATATACCAATAAATATGATACAACCATCTAAAATGTATATGTCCATAGAGTTAGATCTCACTTACCTTAAACCATTATGTCAACCATTACATCACTGAATTTTTATTGGAGGAAAATCAAAAGTTCACATAAAATGATAAAAACTAATGAATTTTTGTTGGATGATTCATTAAGTTGATAAATTTATTGGTTATAGATTTTTAAATAAAATATTTCATTGTTATTTTATATTGAAAAATTTTACGAAATATAAATCATATTATAATGGGAAAAAATATCGATTCAAAACAAGAATGAAATTTTATATTAATTATTTTAAATTAAATTCATTAATTATTAAAACATTCATAATATTTTTTGACTACCCCATGAGGGTTGTGGAACTATTTAAAATGTTAAATAATAATGATTTCCTGTATTTAGAAAGTGTTTTACCCACTAATGGATGAAATATTTTCCACCACTCATTCATTTGCACAAATTCCTTAATGATTGCAATTTTTAATCATGTAAAATCATGTCTATATTATTTAATTGATCTTAATTTTTGTATTTATTGTAATATAGCATAAAATATCCCATAAATGTTTCTTGATATGCATGAAATGGGGAAAATGTATAACATACGTTCTCTTTCTATAAAGAAGATTGAAAAAAATATAACATTTTATAATCCAATATTATATTGTTTTTAAATCATGTATAACCAAATAAATAAATGGAATAAATTCCCTTCTAAATTATTTCATCATCTATTAATAGAGATGGTGAAAAATCATCTTCAATGTACTCACCAAATGTTTTTATCCATGTTTTTTATTAATTTTGTTTGTCAAAACATCTAATAGATATGTTATTGTTATCGATAAATTGAAATTTGATATTGGATGGTGTTTTATTTATTTTTAATTTTAATTTTTTTAATTTTATATTATTATTTTTTCAATATTCATTTATTTTATTACTAACCCAGTTGTTAATGAAAATATGTTTTTAGTTTTGAAGATTGTTTTTGGAAGTATATGGAGTTTGTGTTATTCATAGATGGTTGAAATAATACATTATTATAGGTGAGTATAACACCAATGATATTTTAATTATGCTGTTAAATGAGTTCTTCCATAGATATAGTTCGAATAAAAGAAAACATTTGGGCCAACACTATCTATCCAACTAAATAAATTCCTTTTCTGTGTGGTGACAATCATGATAGTCGGGCCAATCATGGGGTATAAAAGTAGTATAAATTCCAACATAGTTCTATTATAGGATGGTTATCACATAAGTATTTTGGGGTTGTCACCTAGATGTAATAATGATAGTAGTACGAGGAGGACATGTCGTAGAATAATGATCCAAGGATGTCGTATTTTGGATTAATAATAGGTGTAAATTTGAAGAAGAAATCAATGTAGGGGTTTTCATTTCTGGAAACTATTAAGAATATATATTTCAGGAATAGAGTCAGTGATTCCTCGCCATAATAGAAGAATTTCAGCATAATGGGTGTGTTGATAGATTCATATTCAGTATCTATTTTAGGGAAGTCCATGACACATAATCCTTCAATGACATAAGTGAATTGATTAATGGATATTCCATTCAATAGTATAGATGTTATGCCACATAGGATGAGAAAAAGATTTCTTCTAGAACTATTAGTTTTGAGACCACCACACCGAAGCCATAGGACCATGCCACAATGAGTCTAAAATCCACAATGATTATAATATCACAAAAATATATTAATTTGAATTATATATATGATATAACTTGTTTTTTAGATTTATTTTTTGAAAAATCACCACACCTATAAAGATCCAAATATTTCAAGGAAAAGTTTTTCTTAATGTTCATTGGAAATTTAGATGAATGCAGTTTCAAACGGTGCATGATTCTGAGGCCCGGTGTGCCCAGAATCAGTTTCCAAAGTTAGGCTCGGGTACGTTCAGTGAACGAACGAGCAGTTTTTTATAACTTTTGAACCAGTGCATGGAATTGAAATTTGAGGGCACAGATGAACTTGCAGTGCCCGTTTTTTGCTTAGGAACAACTTTTCAAGAGGTGCGTTTGCTCGGGTGTGGTTTTTAAATTTTCAGGTTAAGTAAATGAATAAAATAAAATGGAGCGACCAATTTATTTTATTTAAGTCGCTTAACCTATTATAAGTTGATGATGTGGGACCCATAATATCCTACCCACGTGGTAGGATATTTTGTGAGGTGGGACCCACACGAGCCACCGTTTCATTTCTTCTTAAGTAACACACCAGCACCACCTATTAATGACGTCAAACAGTGCGTTTATTTTGGTTAATAAACGCCTCTTTAATGTGGCGGTTTATGCGTTGCGATTAAATTCACTTAACTGTTTCTTTCGTTTTTGAATTTTAAAATGCAAGGATTTTGGAATAAAAATAAGACAACTCTTATTTTTATTAGGGATGTTGTTGAGAGGCTAGGAGATTTCACTCAGGCCCTTGAAGATCTTCTCTTCCTCTCGAAGAACACGAAGAACGTGAAGAACGTGAAGAACACCGGATCCTCGGAAATCAGCGACGCTTCTTCCACGACGCTTCTTCTGTGACGTGCTTTTCCGTGACAAACCCTCACTCAACCATTCGACGAGGTAGGGTTTTTATTTAAGTATGATTTATTTTTTTCCCTTGATTCTTCCATTCTGAAGAAAACAAAGAACACGGATCAACTTATTATCTAGTTGATCTGCGAATGTTTTCCTTGTGGGTTCAGAATAATTTGTTGTGAGAAGTTGTAGGGGTTTATTTATTATTGATCGTGATCTTATCTGTCGCCTTTCTTGGATTCAATTGGGCCGCCTGTTATCATAATAACGGGAGGAGGTCGGACTGCACGAACACGACCGACCCTCCTCCCCCGTTGTTTGTTTTAATTTGTTGCGGCACGTGAAAGGCGGCACGGTGCGGTTGCACTATGCGGAAACTATGAGTAAGGGTGATGAAGCGCGGCGCCATCGCGCCCCGCCAAAAAACCACCAAGAGGCCGTAGTTTGATTATATATCATTGTGCGTGGATTGACGGGGGACGACAAATGAGGCTGCAAGGTAATTTTGAAGCTTCCGCTGTAAAGTTAGAGACCTGAGATGAACGACGGCATAAACGGTTTTGAAAACGGACCACCGGAGCAACTCTGATGGCCCGCGGAAACCCTGGAGGCGCGGGTTGTCGGCGAGGCGCCGCCGACGACCGGGGGCGGAGGCTGGAGCCGTCCGGCCGCCAGGAGGCGGTGGCACCCTAGCATGACGCCAGAGGAAACAACCGCCATGGCATTCCGCGGCAGTGCGATATGGGGGATCCCGCGGCCGCACGGGATCCTGGATGAACAGCGGAGGCGCAAACCACCGTCGGCTTCAATCAGGGGTGAGGGGGCCGCACAACCCCCCCCCCCCCCTGCACCGCGTCTTCCGCTCGGCCGCACCAGGCGAGCCGTGGCGGGCCATGCGTCCGGGCCACGCGGTGCCGCGCCGCGCCCGGATGGGCTGGACCCGGACTCGGGTCGGGTCGTCCCGGTTCGGGCTGACCCAGGGGGGGTGGGCCGGGTCGAGCCGGGCCCAAACCCCCCATTTCGGAATGTTTCCGTTCGAATGCCCATAACATGGGATACAGACCCTCAATCGACGCACCGTCAGTTGTGATGCGATCCTTGGATCGTGATGGTCGTTTTAGTATATTACACTCAAGGTTTTGGAGAACTTTGGGTTCAGCGGGGTTGGTTCGGATACGAAACCAACCGGGCCCTCGGAGCGGAAACACTTATATCATGAGCTCCGGACGTCCGAATGACGTGTCATCGACTTTTTTGGATTCCTCTTGATGAGACGGAACTTTTGGCATACATTCCCCGAGGTTTGGATATTGTTGGATAGTGTCTTGGTTGGATTGCACACGAATTCAACCGGGCCCCTGGAACGAAAAAGCTGATAACATTCAGACCGGACGTCCGTTTGGTGAACCGTCAGCAGCGTTGGTGATCACGTTGAGAAACGGTCCCTATGAGCATACCCTATAAGAGTTCGGGGTACAGTTGAGATACATCCGGGTTGGTTCGCACACGAAACCAACCGGTCCCCTGGGACGAAAATGCTAGTAACTCACAGACCGGGCGTCCCTTTGACGCGTCGTCTGTTGAATTGAGACCCCTATGATGAGGCGGTCCTTTGAGATACTTCTTCGTCGGACGTTGATATACTAGGAGTATCGACCTGTAGCTCATTGAGCGTACCCTCCCAGAGACGAGCATGCGGAGTATGGAGACCGTGTAGCCGACTGAGACCTGACGACTGCTTGACCGACTCGACTTGGAGTGAGTCGACTTGCCCAGTGGACAGAGCACTACTATGTTTGGGTGCAGACCCGTGGAAGATGGAGCAATACATGTGTGACAGTTCAAACCCACGGTACTCGTCCGGAGAGTACCTCTACAGGCTATTAGGGAGTGTGCACTACTTTGTTTGGGTGGCATACCCGGAGACAAACACTACTGTGTTTGGGTGGCTGACCCGCGGTACTCGACAGGAGAAGTACCTCAACAGTATTAAGTTAGTGATCCGTACCTCGGATTTGTGACAGGACCACTGTACACTTCAGAGATGCGGATATTCAGCAGTTATGGTTTCGATAATGAAAATCCTGGTTTGAGCTGAGTCTATGATCTTTGTGTTTACCTCATGTTAGAGATGGGTCACTTGATAACTTAGGTATATGTATAGGCATATACCTGGGTAGTGGTTATCCGTTGATTTCATAATCTTTGTGTTTCCTCATGGTTGAGATGGGTTACTTGATAACCTAGGTATATGTATGGGAATATACCTATGTAGAGGTTATCTGTTGAGATATTCTTGTGGTTATCCTTGTTGGTTTTAGTGAGACCTTGGGGGTCTTGAGGTCCCTACTGAGTATCGTTATACTCACCCCTGCATGGGCTATGCCCGCACCTCATTGTGTTGGTTAATGACGACGTGCAGTGCTGACTGAGGCCGAGTGTTCGAGGACTGGACGGTACCCGGAGGTGGACCACAGGACGAGTCAGTATTCGGAGGTGGAATTCACGACGACAAGACAGACAGAGGAGGTTGACGGGCGAGATCTTTGTGAAGGCTATCTGTACCTACCCTTCAGGTAGGATCCGTGGTGGGCGATTCAGGTGTTGTGCCATCTGTACCTACCCTTCAGGTAGGATCTGAGGAGGACGACCCATGAGCCGTTTCCGTTCTTCCAGCTATTGTATTTTTCTGTTGTTCTTTTGTTCAATTGTAGCTATATTTTCAGTTGGGTTTGTATTCAGGCCCATTTACTTTTGAGCACTTTCTTTTGTACTTAGCGTTTACTTCCTATTGTACTCTGTGGTATTTTTTTACTTTTATAAAGTAAATGTCTTCCCAGTTGTCGAGATTTACGACTATGGTGCTAGTCGCCAGCCCCAGGCCTATGGAAGGCGGGCATGGGGTAGTCATGGCATGGGCCCCGAGGATGGGTCGTGACAATTGGTATAAGAGGAGTTGGTTCTACCGCAGAACTTATAACTCTGATATTTTTCTTTCTGTGAAGCAATTGGGTTTTGGGTACCGAGTGTGGTTTTCAGTTCAGGGAGTCCAGTGTTGGTGCGAGTGACCGACGTATCCATACACCAGGACCCTGACAACTTCTTTCCGACTTTGTGCATGAAAACACTGATTGTGTGTGTGTTTCAAAGAGGTTTTTAAAATTCAGCTCAAACCAGGTCAGCTCACCAGATATAATCGTTTGACCATGTGACGTTGTTTCTTTCAGGATGCATTTTCACGAACGAACAGCTAGAGCCCAGAGGGATGTGCGTACTCACAGCCTACCGAGCGACGAGGCTTCGGTACATGGCCCTCTTGCAGTTGAGGCACCAGCGGTACTACCATACGTTGGGCCACCGATGCCACCAGCCCCAGCAGTAGGCGATGCACCCCACTTGAGCGCGCTACACGAGTTTCAGTGCCAGAGGCCACCCAGGTTCCAGGGAGAGACGGACCCGTAGGCAGTTGAGGATCGGCTGGAGGCTATGGTGAGAGTCTTCATGCTAGTGGGGATGTCAGCAAACTTCATGGTGATCTTTAATGCCATCATTTTTTAGGCAGCAGCAGGCAGGTGGTGGAGCCACTTGTTCCAGTTTTGAAATAGGATGACCTTTAATGGGGAGACTTCAAGACCCTCTTCAGGGTGGAGTTTGTGCCAGTATGTCTGCACCCCGAGCATGTTCAGGAGCTGATGCCTTTTTTTCATTTATTTTGATCAGTAACCCAGTCATCTGTAGGCAGTAGACAGATGATGCAGAGGTCCAGGAAGACCAGACTAGTAGTTTGGCGATCTCAGGTTTTAGGATCGGTGGTGTGGGGCACCCGGGGTGGGGTCCGAGCCAGGAGTGCCAGAAACGGATAGTGTTTCTCCTGCGGTAGGAAGGGTCACATGGCACGTGATTGTATGACTCCTCGCATAGTTGATCCGCAGGTGTTGGAGGAGCTACTGAGATAGAAGCAGCAGCGGGTGCTTGAGCAACATTCGAGCAGTGGACAAGGCAGTAGAGCTCCGGTAGTAGGTGGACAGGAGAAGAACTAGTTGATACGTCCCTTGTACTTCTAGTTCCATGTTGTTGTTATATTCGATTCTTTGTACTAAGAGCTGCAATAATAAAAAGACACTTATCTTTGTGATATTTTCTTTCCAGCCCTTTTGTTTGGTTGATAATGAGTGGTCCCAGTTAAAACTGTTGACTTGACCCTCACTTTTGAGATTTCTAGTAGAGGAGACCCAGTGACCTCACACTCATGCCGACAGTGTGACTCGAGCCTTGGAGGAGAGAGTGATAGTTGGATCTCTTGGTATTAACGTTGAGGCCTTACGACGTCATCCATGGCATGAATATGTCATTCATGTCAGGATTGACTGTATTAGGCAATGGGCATGGTTCATCCAGGGGATGATACTGAGTTTCTCTTTTTGGCAAAGGAGAAATTTTAGCAGCTCTTTCAAATCGTAGGGAAAGAGGGTGGATATCATCCAAGAGCGGATGAAGACTGCACAATGCAGTAGGAAACAAGAAACCGGTGCCAGTCTTGGATACTAGGGAGTGTTAAATGTTTCCAGGAGAAGAAGCTTAAAGGAGAGGTGAGTCTGCGAAGCAGAAGATGTGGAGGTAGAGCTAGGAGAGCAGCATGTGGTGGTGTACGTTTTAACATGCTACAACCACCCACCTTTGTTATCCCAGCTAGGCTTATGGAGCTGGAGAGAAGGGGAAGAGTTTAGCTGCATGCGTTCAGAGAGAGTGACCAAATGGCTCTAAGAATGATTCAAGGGATAGTCTGTGTCCACTACTAGCTGTCGCAGTAACAGACGTTGATACGAATCATTCCTTCCTTCCACGAATCCTGTCTCAGACCTAGAGTTTCTGGTAAGCCGTAGACTTGACCCTCACGTCTAGAGATACCTTGGGAGAATACTCGATAATCGCACTTACGTGGACGGTGTGGTCAGAACCTTGATGTGAGAGTTTCGGTTGGAATCTCTTGGTGGCAGCGTTGAGGCCTTACGACATTGGTTTGAGTATGGACTGGGAAATCACAGTTCATACACAAATTGGTGGTATTAGGAAAAAAGGTTGTGGTATAACTACCACATAGGGATGGGATTTCGTTGGTCGGAGAAAAGGAAACCCCAGGCAGCACATAATAATCTCATGCACAGGAGGGTGCAACCGATCACTCTTGAGTCGGTCAACCTTACCCTTGTGGCAGCAATCGTTTTGAGTTTCAGTTCTAACAGGAATTGGAGACCTCTAGAGTTTGAGGATGACGATCACGTCTTTATACAGGTCTCACCTAGACAAGGTTTACAGAGATGTGGCCAAGGCAGCAAGTTATCTTTGAGGTTCAGCGGACCTTTCTAGGTCCTCATTTGGGTAGGCGAGGTGGTTTACCACTACACCCATCCACCTCAGTTGCACCAGGTGCACGACGACTTCCACGTATCTCAATTGAGGAGATACGTGCGTGATCCTTCACACATCATCGACCTCAGGGATTTGGACGTCGATGACAGGGCAACATACGCAGAGATTCCAGTGGGGGTCGAGGATTGACAGGATCAGATCCTACGAGGATGGTCTATTCCTCGGGTGCACTTTCACTGGCAGTATGGGAACCTCTATGTGAGCATGTGGGAGCAGAAGGCTCAGATGTGTGCTCAATACCGCTTTTGTATCCCTAGATTGTGTTAAAGCATTACGAGGACGTAAATCCCTGAGGTGGGAGTAATGTAAAGACCTGGAAATTTCATGGAATATTTTCTCTTCATTTTGTTTGGAATTTTACAAGAACACAGTTTCTGACGATGCCTGATTCCGAGGCCTGGTGTGCCCGAAATCAATTTCCGAAGATAGGCTCGGGTACGTTCAGTGAACGAACGAGCAGGTTTTTATAACTTTTGAACAGGTGCTCCGAATTGATATATGAGGGCACCGATGAACTCGCAGCGCCGGTTTTTGCTTAGGAACACCTTTTCTAGAGTTGTGTTTTCTCGGGTGTGGTTTTTAAATTTTCATGTTATGTAAATGAATAAAATAAAATGGTGTGACCAATTTATTTTATTTAGGTCGCTTAACCTATTTTAAGTAGATGATGTGGGAACCACAATATCCTACCCACTTGGTTGGATATTTTGTGAGGTGGGACCCACACGAGCCCCCATTTCTTTTCTTCTTAAGTAACGCACCCACACCCCCTATTAATGAAGTCAACCAGTGAGTTTATTTTGGTTAAGAAATGCCTCATTAATGTGGCGGTTTTAGCGTTGCGATTAAATTCACTTAACTGTTTATTTCGTTTTTGAATTTTAAATTGCAATGCTTGTGGATTAAAAATAAGTCAACTCTTATTTTTATTAGGGATGGTGTTGAGAGGCTAGGAGATTTCACTCAGGCTCTTGAAGATCTTCTCTTCCTCGCGATGAACGCAAAGAACACGAAGAATGCGAAGATTGCTGGATAATCAGAAATCAGCGACGCTTCTTCCGCGACGTGCTTTTCTGCGACGAACCCTCGCTCAACCATTCGACGAGGTAGGGTTTTTATTTAAGTATGATTTATTTTTTTCCCTTGATTATTCAATTCGAAAGAAAACAAAGAACACAGATCAACTTATTATCTAGTTGATCCATGAATGTTTTCCTTACGGGTTGGGAATAATTTGCTGCGGGAAGTTGTAGGAGTTTAGTTATTGTTGATCGTGATCTCATCTATCGCTTTCATGGTTTCAATTGGGCCGCCTATTATCGAAATAATAGGAGGAGGTCAGACCGCATGAACACGGCCGAACCTCCTACCCCCTTGTTTGTTTGAATTTTTTATGGCATGTGAAAGGCAGCGCAGTGCGGTTTCACTGCACGAAAACTATGAGAAAGGGTGAAGAAGCGCGACACCGTCGCGCCACGCCAGAAAACCACGAAGAGGTCGGGGTTTGATTATTGATCATTGTGTGTGGATTGAAGGGCGATGAAAAACGGGGCCAAAATGTAATTTTGAAGCTTCCGTAGTAAAGTTCGAGATCCGAGATGAACGACGACACATACGGTTTTGAAAACGGACCACCGGAGCAACTCCGGTGGCCCGTGGAAACACTGGAGGCGCGGGTCGCCAGCGCGGTGCTACCGGCGACCGGGTGCGGCGGCCGGAGCCGTCCGACCACCAGGAGGTTGCGGCGCCCTAGCGCGCCGTTGGAGGAAACAACCGCAACGGCTTGTCGTGGCTGTGCGGCACGGTGGATCCCGCGGCAGCGCAGGATCCCGGATTAGCGGCGGCGGAGCAAACCGCCGCCGGCTTCAATCAGCGGCGAGGGGGCCGCGCAACCCCCCCCCCCCCCCCCCCCCACCCACCGCACTGCAGTTTCCTCTTGGTCGAGCCACCGCGGGCCATGCGGCTGGGTCGCGCCGGCCTGGTCGGGCCGCGCCCTGATGGGCCGGACCCGGACCCTGGTCGGGTCGACCTGGTTCGGGCCAACCCAAGGGGGTCGGGCCGGGCCCAGACCCCCAATTTCGGATTGTGTTCGTTCGAACACCCATAACATGTACTAAGGACCTCCGATCGATGCACCGTCAGTTTTGATGCGATCCTTGGATCGAGACGGTCATTTCGGTATATTAAACTAAAGGTTTCGGAGAACTTTGGGTTCGGCCGGGTTGGTTCGGATACGAAACCAACCGGGCCCTCGGAGCGGAAACGCTTATATCTTGAGCTCCGGATGTCCGAATGATGTGCCGTCAACTTTGTTGGATTTCTCTTGATGAGGCGGAACTTTTGGCATACTTCGCCTGAGGTTTGGATGTAGTTGGATAGTGGACGGGTTGGATTGCACGCGAATCCAACCGGGCCGTTGGAACGGAAAAGCTGATAACTTTCAGACCGGACATCCGTTTTGCGAACCGTTAGTGGCATTGGTGATCATGTTGAGAAACGGTACCTATGAGAATACCCTATGAGAGTTCGGGGTACAGTTGAGATATGGCTGGGATGCTTCACACACGAAACCAACCGGGCCCCTGGGACGTAAATGCTAGTAACTCACAGACTGGGCGTCCGTTTGACGCGCCGTTTGTTGCGTTGAGACCCCTATGACGAGGCGGCCCGTTGAGATACTTCTTTGTGGGACTTTGAGATACTTGGAGTATCGACTAGTAGCTCATGGATCGGACCCTCCCAGAGACGAGCGTGCGGAGTACTGAGACCGTGTAACCGATTGAGACCTGATGGCTGCTTGACCGACTCGACTTGGAGTGAGTCGACTAGCCCTGTGGACGGAGCACTACTTTGTTTGGGTGCAGACCCAAGGCGGACGGTGCACTACCTGTGTGACAGTGCAGACCCGCTGTACTCGTCTGGATAGTACCTCTACAGGCTATTAGGGGGTGTGCACTACTGTGTTTGGGTGGTATACCCCGGTGGGAAGCACTACTGTGTTTGGGTGGCTGACCCGCGGTACTCGACAGGAGGAGTACCTCAGTAGTCTTAGGTTTGTGAGCAATACCTCAGAGTCGTGATAGGACCACTGTACACTCCAGAGACAGGGCTCTTCAGCAGTTATGATTTTGATAATGAAAATCATGGTTTTAGATGAGTCTATGATCTTTTTGTTTACCTCATGTTTGAGATGGGTCACTTGATAACTTAGGTATATGTATGGGCATATACCTGGGTAGTGGTTATATGTTGATTTCATAGTCTTTGTGTTTCCTTATGATTTATATGGGTTAGTTGATAACTTAGGTATATGTATGGGCATATACCTAAGTAGAGGTTATCTGTTTAGATCTTCTTGTGGTTATCCTTGTTCGTTTTAGTGAGACCTTGAGGGTCTCGAGGTCCCTACTGAGTATCGTTATACTCACCCCTACACGGGCTATGCACATACCTCGTTGTGTTGGTTGCAGATGATGGGCAGTTCTGAATGAGGCCGAGTGTTTGAGGACTGGACGGTACCCGGAGGTGGACCACATGACGAGTCAGTATCCGGAGGTGGACTTCACAATGAGACAACACACGGAGGAGGTTGATGGGAAAGAGCATTGTGAAGGCTATTTGTACCTACCCTTCAGGTAGGATCCGTGGTGGACGATCCAGGAGCTGCGCTATCTGTACCTACCCTTCAGGTAGGATCAGAGGAGGATGACCCAGGAGTCATTTCTGTTCTTCCAGCTGTTGCCTTTTTCTATTGTACTTTTGTTCAATTGGGTGTGTATTCTGTCCCATTTACTTTTCATCACTTTCTTTTGAACTTTGTGTTTACTTCCTCTTGTACTCTGTGGTGTTTTGTTTACTTTTATAAAGGAAATGCCTTCCCTGTTGTCGGGATTTACGCCTTTGGTGCTAGTCGCCAGCCCTTGGCCTATGGAAGGTGGGCTTGGGGTAGTCACGACACAGGCCCCGAGGACGGGTCGTGACAACACCACATATATTTAATACTTGATATAAATGGGTAAAGATAAGTAAAATACACTGAAATATTAAATGGTACCATTAAACACGTGTCATTTTTCACTATGTGAATGTATAATCACATACATGAAATTTTTAATAACATTAAGGTCTTTATATAGTGTTAATTATTATGTTTTTTAATATTTCAAGTCAATATAATCTCAATATTTAATATCGTATATTTTCATAGGTAATGAAGTGTATTAAAAGGTAAATATTCACTCAATGTTAAAATGGATATTTGGAAGAGTTTATCCTTTTATAAATAGGAATATTGAAGGGTGTATTTTCCCATCAAACTCATAAATATTTGAGGACCGTTATAAAGATAAAAAATAGAGACTCTATTCAAAAATATTGAAGGAACATTAGAAATCTAATAATTATAGAGATAATGATCGCTATAAATATGGGTGACTCATATCTGAAGAAAAGTAAAAAAATTTGATAATAGATTATGTTGACACTTATAATAAAAATAATTTGAAGCATCTTGTTTGGATATCTTGGAGGCTTTTTATAAAGAATAATAATGTGGTCTTCCTTTTCATCTTAGGATAAATGATGTAATTTATTTTCAAGGATATGTTTATACACTACCTATGAAAGAGTATCCTAGAGTTCAATGATGCCTTTCAACACATTACAGAACAAAATTATAGTGAATCTATTGATCTCATATATTTTTTCCAAGTAGATGTTTTTATTATAAATGTTTCCAATTGGAGGGTAAGTGCAGGGTGATTGATCATATGGAGGTAGTGAGATAGACATAAATTTTGTAAGGGGAGTAACCTCATGAATGTGTGTCCTATCCTAAAGACTCCATTAATTAATTATGATAGTGGATATTGGTGCATTGAAAATATTTCAATTCTATATTACATGGATTCACCTAGTTAGTGTAAACCAATAAAAATTCTGGTACCTCACATGATTTCATTCTTTTGTATTATAAAATACATAACAAATGAAAATAGGTTTGAAAAAATAGGTCAGATCTATTTATAGAATATGGGTAATAGATTTTACAATTAGAAGAAAATATGAATAAGAGTCATTTCAGGAACATAATAACTATGAGTCCAATTTCTAAATAGGTATGTGGTGTTTTATGGATGATTTTGTAAAGAGAAACTTTCCCTCTAATTCTAAAACATTATTATATATTTTAAAGCATAATATTATCATCCAGTCCTATGAAATATATACATTATAATACATAAATTTACACCACAAAAGGTGTGACATAACTAGTTTCACATTACAATCTGGTTTGCATATCCATTATGATAGTAGGAATAATTGGCACAAAGAGATTGTCTTCTAGATTCTAGTCTTTGGGAATATATAGTGGTTGTTAAAATAATGAATTCATATGACTTCTTCTAGAATTAAATCATGGAATTTCATTGTTCTATTATGTGGGATGAGCCTAATATGATCCCATGTAAATACCTCCACTCCCTATATCCATTCAATAGATCTCTAGTAACTCAGATGTACCACTAAGAATACATATCATTCCCTATGAAGTAGTTCTAACCACCTACACCATGGAAGTATCACTTTTCACCATGGAGGCACACCTTAAACCATGTTTATTCCAAAAGAATTTTCTAAACCACCAGAGTCATATCACTAACATTAAACCCTGAAAAAAAATTTATGTCATAAAATTTGCGACCCAACTCCTATAACACAAGTATGTGGTTTAAATCAAAAGGGGAGCATTCTTCAAGTTTCTAGGGATTATTCTTTTCTAATCATGTAATTTTTTTTGATTCCATTTGTATCATTTCTCCACATATAGATCAATATTCTTTTTTATTATGATTTATACATTCTATGAGTCATTGGCATGTGATATTTCTACTGGTTGGTGTAAGAATGAGGGTTAGAATGGTGAAACCCGTGGAATAACTTAACGTCAACTTGGGATATCATGACGGAGGAATTTACATAACTTCTTTTTCTTGTGTTTACACTAATTCCCATTATATGATGACATATTGTTGTATTTTATATTGTGATTAATTATAATTTAATTTTTTTGTGTATCCCATGAGATCCTTTATGATATTTATTCTGTGAGTGATATTATCATTCTTGTTACCATGTTTGATAATGACAAAATGCTATTATGTATGCTTCTATATACTAATTATTGCGTTTTATGGTTACTAGTGTTCTCACCTTGTATGTGTGTTACAATTTCCTTATATTTTTTAAATGGTACATGAGATAGATAGAATGTCATGAAAATTTATCCCTTGGTGGGTAGTGTGCTTCACTATGATGATGGAGATGAGGGACCTGATTATAGGGTGTAGGTATGTGGTATCCATTGTTTTATGACATTGACGTGATCGAGGAACCCTTGATTTTCCATGGACTGGTCACTCTTTGATAGCTTTGTCAATGTGGGTAATATATATTGATGTATATTGAAAATTGGTGACATGGTCATCTTGATTGATAGATGACATGAGGTATCATCTCCATGACACTATGATAATGTCATAAAAGTACTATTTTGGTTACTACATATATCTTCTATTATGTTTTATCCATTGATCTGAAGCAGATACGATCATGGTTTTTTATATCTTGTCTTATTCAAGCCGAATTAGGTTTTTATTTTTCTTTTTTTTTCATATTAATAATTTATTAACATTTTTATAAGACACTTTTTATAGTTGGGAACATTATTTAAGGATGCATTGGTGATGACATATTGAGTATTGTATGTACATCCAACTATAGAATTTTGATGTCCATCTAGATTTCATTAGAGATTTTGTGAAGGGAAAGTTACCTATGGTGGATATCAAAGTAGATAAAATGGATCTGGTAGTTGGTGAGAGTGGATTGTAGGGGCCAATAGTTTAATTATTTGTTTATTTATCTTCTTTATTACTCTGGATGGGCCAACCACATTATGAGTTTTTTTATTTAAAAAATGTGTGTCCTTTATTTACTTCCTCATGATTAATATGATGTTTTATTATTTTAGTGTATTTGTTAATGATCTTATGACATTATAAAGAGGGTATAGTCTCCCCATTGGCAGACTTGGACACTCACTACAAGTCAGAATCCTCCTGTGTATGGGGTGGCATGCTTGAGGTCATGTGACTTTTCTGATCAGAACTAGTGGTTTGGGTTGGGATGATAGGGAGTGAAAATATGGTCTAATATTTAATAAATTATTTTTATTAATCAATTATTTGGGATAAGACAGATATTAGTTTGGATGGTTTTGACATAAGGAGGGGATCTATGATAGTTCCTAGCAAGAAATGTATAGTGGACTTATGTGTTTCTATAGAATGGGGAATTTTTTCTTGTTGTTAACATTGATTAAAATAACCTTGGATGATGCACATTATTTCTATATTAAATTTATTATATTTTGAGTGTGTTAATTCATCATAAATAGGCATGTAGCTTCACATGTCATATATATAATTTTTGATGTGTTTCATTGTAGTTTTTAATAAAAATGGATTAAGTTGTGCTATATTTTTTGCATAGATTATTTGATTTGGTTGTATTTCTATCCATTTATATGGTTTGTGATATATCATTAAAATTATTTATTTGTATAACTGATTAGGTTATTGTGTTTTTATATATGATGACTATAAATAATGTACAAGGATGGAGATAAGGGTTGTAGCTATAGGGGTTCATCCAATGGATGAGGGTAAACTCCTATGAAATCCTGTTTTGATCCCTTAGATTGGGTAAGACTCGATGTATTCCTAAAATTATTTTTTTAGTACATTCCACTATGTAAATGTTTGGGGGGACCATCAACTAGGCATGTTTCTCCAAATCCCTTTCCCACACCTACCATAGTGGTGTATGCAATGGTTCTATACCAACCACCACCAAAATCCATGGTGGACTAGTAAAATTAATTCTTTCTCTAGAATTCCCCATCCATTCAAGGAACTCATGGCCCATAGGGTGGTATGTATTGGGTGGAAAACATAAATAACATATTTGTACTAATTGGGACACCATCAAATAGAAAGGTTAGTTTTGTTGTTTTCATGTTGCAGTAACTTTCTAAATATCGGTGGGGAGTTATGGTTATGACACAATGATTTGAGGATATCACCTAGAAGGATATAAGGGACTCTCATTAGAGAAATAATCCCCACCATTTTTAATGTTTATCATTCAATTGAAATCATATAGTTGCAGCAGAGATACATAATAGTATAATAATCCTCAAAAATATTTTATGAGATCCTCCATTTTTCACAACATCTTGATAGAAATGAGGCTCAAAAGGCTAGTTAGTTGAAAATTGGACTTTTACCCAACCATAAATAGCCGGTCTAAATCTTTTATTTAGCATCATACTTATAGGATCTAAGAAAGGCCCAAACCATTGAGAGTATTCTTGTGTATTGAAGAGCAGTTTGTATTTTCCTCTAATTAACTACAAAGATGTTTGGACCTCTTATTATTGTTATGAGTTACTCTTTCAATGTTAGTAAGAGAAATTCATGTTATATATAGTGGAGTAGTGGCTCACATTTGATGGAGAGAATTGTCTCCTTGGTTAAATATGGAGGTAACCTTTAGTGTTTTAATTGTGGGATGTTTATGCACTGCAATTTGGTATTCCTAGCACCCAAGATCCAGTTCTTGTAGTGTAGTAGGATAGAAAATCTTCTAGAGTATCGCACCATATATTAAACTAATATATGAATATGGTATCAACCAGGGAACTAGAGGTCATGCAAGGGTTCCTCGTAGTAGACCCAGACTGGACACACATATCAAGGGAAGGGTCACAACGTTGGGGTTTTCTATTTCTTTGTTGTGGAACTTACTCTAGTAGATGTCTTATATGTGACATATATACTTAATGGTATTGTCTTGATCAAATATAGTCTTTATACTAAATTATTTTATACTGGTGCATCAAATTTAATTGTTGATGCATAAGTTATTGTTGGAATTGAACTAAATGTTAATTTATCCCCCAATGTATAATCTCTTTACACACCATTGAGTACAAAATTGCACCATATCCATTGATTCCCAGGGTAGATTATATATTTTGTTGTTTATTTGCATATTTGGGAGATTATGATATTGGATATGATGAATTTAGATGTTACTATTATCATGGAATGGTTGAATATATTATAAGATCGCATGGCCTGTTATCATAGGCATGTGTCATTCACATTGATAAAGAGAGATATATTCCTGATGATCAAAAAGTTGGAACTAAAACCAGGTAGAGTTGGAACATACCTGAGTCAGTTTAGTATTGTCACTACATATATGGAAGTCTTGGATCTCTCAACAGAATCAACTAAATCTCTCTAATATTATCAACTAGTCATATATCTCTATCTGTGTGTCATTTTAGATGATTTCATTAGACTTACTAAAGAATGAGGATTCTATTTTGAGATTGATCTCATAGTGGGAACATAATCCATTTCAATACACTCATATCATATGGAAATAACCAAGATGAAGGTTCCCAAGGTTCATTTGGAAGACTTGGATCATAAAGGCATTTTCATATTGAGAACTTCACTATATTTGTCACTTGTATAGTACTCTAAGAAGGAATATGGAATTATTTTACTCTGTTTTGATTAAAAAGAAATGAACTGGGTTATGGTGAAGAACTGATATCCCTTTCCAGATATTGATTTTCTTATCAACTTGATTTGGGAATATTGGTGGATTCATGAGATAGATCTTCAATTGGGATATCATTATTTTTGAGTTAGAGGGGAGGGAATTCAGAAGAACATTCTTTAGAGTACATATGGATCGTATGAGAACAAAGTGACTTCATTCATTATTGAGAATTTTATTAGGATTTTCATGGAAATCATCAAAAATATCAACCACTCATACATACATTCATTTTCCATTTTTTTCATTAATTACTACATTATCTACACACCGAATCTGGATGGAAAAACTACACACCTAGAGATATTCAAACTTATTCTTCAAGGACATTAGATTAATGAAAATATATCAATTTGTGATTTCAGGATTCAAGAGTTGAAGTTACTCTGACATGTTATTTATGATGTGGTTATATCAATAGACCCAGAAAATATTGGGTATTCATATCTTAGACATGTCCCTAAAATGTATTTGATACCAACAGATTTCTGGTTTATTTATGATATTAAGAATGTTTTATTCTATACTTATCCCCAATTTCACAACTGATTAATACACTAAAAATGGAGGGGGTGAAGTTATAATGGTAGGAATAGTGAAAATATGATTTCCATCATAGAAATAGAAGGTTTAAGAGATATCTAATATAGACACTCTCAGAGATAGTAATTACTTATATAGTTTACTATGATGCATCCAGAAAGATACTAGGAGTAGTGAAGATGGAAAGAGACAAGTTAATTTCCTATGGGTCTTATCAACTATGAACCCATTAGAAAAAATTTCCTACACATGACTTATAGCTGATAGATATGGTCCAAACTCTAAATTATTGGTGATGATATCTCTTCAAGGAGATATTTTTTATATAAACATATACAATAGAAATTAATATATATTCTAAAAGAATTACATGAACCTATAACAGATGTGATGGGTTGATTATATCTCAAATTTTGATTTTGAACTATATTATTCACCTAGTAAATGTGACTTCATTGTGAATTCTCTTATCTGTAATACATATTCTAACGAGGATCATGGTGATCATTCACTTGAGTAGTAATATTTCTTGATGATGTTATTGTCTAATTAGAGTAGGAATGCAATAGAGGCCCTGTGTTATATTATTTTTCTCCCCTATAAATCTCATCCATTATTTAGGACCATTTAAATGATGGATGTAATTCAAACTCAGATTATGGTGTGATGAGCGAAAAACTATCTAGAGGATAACATATACCATGGGTGTCCCTTTAATAGTGATGATATGCCTATTAGAGAGTTTCAGTACCTACATACATCAGATAGGATCTGATTATGGATTTCCATACCTCTAGTATTTTTGTGCATCATAGAGTCATGAATATGTACCATGACATCAGGCATCAGTTCTAGTATCCATGGATAAAGAGAGACATTATAGGATTCATATCTCGAAGCATTACATGTATGAGTTAACGTCCAAGCACAAACATCCTGATGGTTTTCTCCGGAAACATTAAGGGATAATTTGGAAGTATTCAGATTTCATGAAATAATTTTATGATGGGGATACCTAGGACCCCAAGGATTCATGACATAGATTTGGTGGTTGTTGTATGGTTGAAAATAGTTTCCCAATATTTAATATCCAAGAGACATAATCTGTGGAGGAGCATGAAAGCCTCTAAATTCATGAGATCCTATGTTTATAGAGAGTTATCATGAGAATTGGATCAGATAGGGAAATGAATTTTACATCCTGTTTTTGTAATGGATTGTCTAAGGCCCTAGTTACTCCATTGAGGTTGAGTATGGGGCACATTCCATAGACATATGGAAACTCTGAGTAGACTATAAGCATAATAGATGATGTGATTTGAGATTCCATGCTATACATTGGTGGATCATTGGATTATAAACAAGTAAATATTGATTTTATATAGATAAAAAATTATAAGAATTGAATTTAGATGACATCTTATAGGGATCATTATAAGAGGTTGTTCATTCAAATATATATTGGCATTACGTGGGAGAGGCATCAATTCTGGGCCCAAGCATGGTCAATGATACCACTAAGACAGTAATCAAAATCCAAAATAGGTTGATATAGTTTAATTGAAAACAGAGATCATATGGAAACTGTAGGAGGAGAACATTGGTGTTCATTATGGGAAGTCATATTTTCTTGAGAGTGACTACTCAGTAAAAAAATAGACGACTGATTAAGTAGGTAAATCTAGTACTACATTTCCTGGGACCCATTTAGATCATCGAATAGATATGGGTAGGGGAGTACCATGGGTATATTCCTTCTCACTAATGAGTTATGTATGACATGTTTTTTAGTTCATAGATACAGAGTTATAAACTTGATCGTACCTATGTTATAGATTATGATGATGTTGATCTAGAGCATGAAGAATTATATGGGGAGTATCTGGGTCAGATTATAGACACATTCGAGAATGTTCTTCAAGGGGCGATGGTGCCACTTGTCCATATTTAGTGGCAATATGGTTGAATCTAGGACAAGAATTGGGAGTGATTGGAAGAAGTTTGAACCCATTGTCTTGAATTGTATGAACAATATAACTTGAGATTATTCTCTGTGATGATAATTCATTATAGGTGGATAATTTAACTTCCATAATTTTCTTCTTGTTTTATGATGTAACTATATATTATATGGAATAAATGTATAAGAAAAAACCTAAAGTATTTATATCATGATAAATCCTCTTATGCCGTAAAAGGAATGAGTGAATTGGTATCACACTATAGGCCTTTTTCTACATCCATTATGATATATTGAATAGTCAGTATAAATATATTTTCATTAGAATGATGGCCTTTCATGTGTTACATAAACCATTATAATATTAATCATAGAAGACACATTATGGAATTAAGGAGATTAATTATGTGTTTCTCTTACAAGGTTTGATCCTAGGATGAAGCATTATAAATACCGAATCTCCCTCTCTTGGTTTGTATGTTTTTTAAAAACATAGAAGTTCCACCAGGAATAACTCATCCAATCTACATAGTAGTTCTGACCACATTCACTATATAACCCACATCTCTCATTATATAGGAACACCGTAAACCATTTTTACACAACAAGGATTAGTATTCTGCATCATTATTAAGGGTGGTATTATTCCTAAATAATACAATTTTAGATGTAAAATGTGCAACCTATATACTATGTCTTAATTCAGTGGTTTACTACATTAGTGGATCAGACCTCCACTACATTAGAGATTTTATTTGGTAATCAGCAACATTTATCCCATACCCTTTGTCTCTTCTCTCCTTATATAGGTCTAAATACCATTCCATGATTATTTATAGGTTATAAGAGTCATTGTAAGGTGACTTGTCTTTCAGTGGGTGAAAATATGTGGGTACATGTGATGAAAACCTTGAAAACCCTCTATATCGACTTTGAAAATCCTAAGGAAGAAAGTTCATTACCTTTATGGGACATTGTTTAAACTTTTTTTTATTATATGATTTTATTTTTTCTCATTTGATAATATATTTTTACTATGATCACAAGTTTTTGTAACCCATTAAGTCCTTTGTAATATTGATTTCATGAGGGATATTAGAGTAGTGTGTTTCTGGGTTTTATTATGATCACATGTTATTATAAATGATTTTATATACATAAGATGATATACTATTCGTAATTGTGTTCTCATCCAATATGCATGTTTCCATTACCATTGAGGTTTTAATTGTAACATGAGATAGGTAGACTATAATGAAATTGAATCCAATGGTGTGGGGGTGTACATGGATTTGATAAATTAATTTAATATATTATGTTTGTTAGGTCACCTTATTCTCCAATGAAAACTATAAATGTTTTTTCCTTAGGTTAGTATTGGTGCACAATTTTGTGATATGATATTGAATTTTATAGAGCATGTAAAAACTGTTAGTGTCATGTTAACTTTTCTATAAAGAATCAAATGATCGATAACCCATTTTGTATGATTTTGATTTTTGAGGTATGTATTTTATGGGTCCAATTCCCAATTATTTTACATATCATTATATCTTAATTTATATTTATTATATGATCAATTGGGAAGAATTTATTCCCGCTAAATCTGAGGATGAAAAAGTTATTACTAACTTTTTGAGAGGAATGATATTTTATAGATTTTGATTACAAAAGTTTATCATCACTAATGTTGGGACACATTTTTTGTAGTCAAATTAATAAATCAATATTGATGAAATATATATTTTATCATAGTGTTTCTACACCCTATAACAACAAAATGGAATGATGGACTTTTTAAATTAAAAATTCAAACATATTTTAGAATAATTTGTTCACCCAAATAAGAAATATTGGAAAATAAGATTAGATGATAATACATCATATTATTGAATTTATTTTAAAACCCCAAATATAATGTCACCTTTTAGACTAATTTATGTTAAATATTAACCTTTCTACATAGTTCGAAAAATAATATATTTAGGGTATTAAACCATGTAACATGATTTTATCTTTCATTGAAAGATAAAAAAATTATCCTTTAGAATAAATAAATATTAAATATCTATGTTATAATAGGAAAAAACCAAATAATTTCATTATAGAATATTCATTAACAATGGGGTCAAATAGGGAGATAAATTATTACTATATTAATCCAGACCTAAGCTATTTCAATATAAATTGCATTAAAATTTGGATATACCTTTTTGGATTACCCATGCTTTTTAATTTTTTGCTGAGAGGATTAATGATCCTTAGAATGAAACGCATTTCACAATAAACTAGAATATATTATATATTTTGGAGATATATATTTCGCTAACCTCTTGGAAGACCCTTCCATCATCAAGAAGTAATGTACAATTGACCACCAGCTTGTATCTTTCCTTTCTAATTACTGTTGTTCCGTATATAATTTATCATATCTCATGTAAGTTTTTTCATGATGCAGTCATTTAATAAAATATTTATGGGGGAGGAACATCATTTATTTGAATTTTTTTTTTATAATTAATTTTTAAATTTTATATTCATTATTTTTCTATTTTTTAATTGAAATATTGTTATTTTATTTTAATTTGGAATATATTTTTTTCATTTATAATAATATTTTAAAAAGGGATCTCAAATATAATGAATTGAAATTTTTTTAAATTCTTATCAATGAGTAAAATTATTTAACCCATTTAACAAAATATCAATGAGTACTAAAATGAACTTTTTTCATGATTCATTGTTTTCAAAAATTTAGGAAGTAAACACAATATTTTCAATCCCTTGTTCAAATCACTCTCCAAATTTGGATGTCACTTACTATTAAGGATTCTATGTCATTTTGACATTTTTAATGCATCCCAAATAAGTATCAACAAATTCAAAATGGAATCAATACCTAAATATGGTATTATTTCCTTCTAAAAAGAAATGGAAGAGTAAGATGGGCAAGACCCACAGATCACAAGAACCCTTAAGAGACTCACAATTTCATGAACATTATAAGGTCATGTGAAGTCTCTATCTGTAGCGCATTAACTGTAGAGGATCCAACATATCCACCTTTTTAATGTGTCTTTATTGTCTAGTGGGTTTTCTATGGACAACTAGTAACCATGCTGGTGGCATATAAATGGGTCCCCATAGGCCACATGGGTTGTTGGCGATAAGAACCAAGGAATCCAACTTGAAAATCCTTTCAAAATGGGAGGAAGGAAGCTAGAAAGGTGGATTACCCTAGCAGTCATAATGTTCACATGACATTTCATCATTGAGAAGGTTAATTATTCTTGACAACAACCATGAAAATTCACAAGAACTATGGGCCTTTTTTAATTAAATAAATTGAGATAAAAAGGGTGGAGGATAAACCATTTTTTTGTCTCTGAAATACATGCGGCACAACCTTGGTGATCCTCAAGATGTCACGAGACTCTGGTGATGTGTTGTCTTTATCTCACGGAGTCCCATTGGCATGTCTACCTCATTGCATGGAAATCCTTGGATACATTCTGGTAGCCATGGGATCTCTTTTTAAAATATAACGTAAAATATATAATTCAAAAAAATTGATCACACACCCCCATATGACCCATATTTTCCATTCGATGGGTCTCCAAAAAAGAGTAATTTTTCATGACATTACTACTGTAGATTCACATGACCCTCAAACATTGTAACATAAAGCAACGGGAACAAAACAAAGGGGAGGTGAAAGGAAATAAAATTCAAAAAATGTTCACTATATGTGAACTAACTCCATTGTGGAGTTGTAAAAGACCCCCGAGAAAAACATCCTTGTCTCACAGAATGCTCAAGACAACTCATAGAGAATCTCATGGATGCCTTTCAATAAGAAATGGGATCTCGTGATCGCCCTTGTACAAGTAAATATGACAATAATGAAGTAATTTGAAAGATCTTCATGATAAAATCCCCCTTTATTTGGAAATAACCCAATAAATATTCATTGATGGAGGGACTCAGGGTCATTGAAAATAGGGTAATTCCCTCAGAGTGGTCTATGGAAGAGACTCATGAAGCCATGAGGTGACAATGACCTTTTCTGACTCCATGCTTTATTTACTATAGATACTCTGCACTATCTAGTGAACAATCAAGGAGTAAGTGACTTTAAATTACCCACAAGAAATGAAAAAAGGGTTGACCCTAGATGAATCTACTCTTGGCCTCTGGACTCTTAGGTTCAAGGGATTTAGAGGATATCTCTGAGTGGGTGATCTTCTGACCGAAAAGGCTTTATTTAGGTAATATATTGGTGAGTATCTATATAAATATTTCACCATACATAAGGTATTCCGTGTAATAATTAATAGATCATGTGAAGGAATACTGTAAATTTCTGCAATGAACATACCGCATTTCCAAAGATCTTTTAAAACTCTAGATGAACTAATATTGAACAAAACTGAAGTCATTTTCAATATAATGGTTTCATTCCCTTATATCACCTTGTCAAGATTAATGAATGGTAATTGAGTGAACCTAATAAATGATAAAATAGAATGACTATTACATGAATGTGATTACATATGATATAAATGTAAGGATTATAAGGTTCTTCTTTATATGGATGTTTTTCACCATAATTATAGTGGTTAGATGTGAAATCCCCTGGCATACCTAAGGAAATGCCTTGAGAACTCAGATGATATCATTAAGATTTATTGAACCTATTACCATCTGAGATACCTATAACAGAATATGGTGATTTAATGGTTATATAAATTCATTATAATTTTACTGAAAATTCACTTCACATCTTTTTCTGATATAATAATCCATTGGACACACAATTTAGATTCATCTTGAAGTCTTCCGACACTCACCGACAAGGATTGAACCAATTGGAGCCAGTCATGTTTAGCCTAAGATTACTATAGATGATCTTCATTAAATCAATTAGAATCATTTATAGTTGAATTATTTTAGATATCCCCTTATATTATACTCAGACCCCTTTTATTCAGGCTACATTATTTACCACTATGAGTTGGCTCGGCACCTGAGGTTATGGATTCCTTGGTTACACCTTGGATCCCTTGTTATAATTATTTCATGTTATATTTTTACTAATATATTTTTTCTATGACCACCTTATTATAAATTGAATAATTATTAAATAAATGATTACATGTCTAGGTTATTGTGAGACTCAAGAATATATGATTTGTCAATTTGTATTTCTTTAATTCTATATATACCTTCACACCACTAAATTTATACTCATAGACTGTATTCAAATATACAACATTGGTTTTGGACTACTTAAATTTATCTCACACCAAATATGGGATATAGTTTGTACACAAGATGATTATATGATCATAGGTGTGAACAAGGAGAAGTCATGTTCTTTAAACACTGGAGATGCTTTCTATACTATTGGGATCCTAGTAGAAGTTGACTGATCCAAATCATATGATGTTTATATATGTTTTTATTCTTCTTTATTACTTTTTATAACATGTATTGTACTAAATGATTTTTACCATGTAGTCTTATCTTCCCTTTTTAGATATATTATATTACACCATCATTTGTATATGATACGATTTATAGCACTTGAGATGTTTATTTATCCCATAGACATTCATGCATAGTTCCAAATATAAATTTTTTATTATGATTTATTCTATTTATTATAATATTTAACTATTATCCTACACTCTAACATTATGGAATTTTCTCCCCATGAAAAACCCCTTGGCCCTCACCACTAGTCAGTATCCTCAAATATATGAGGTGGAATGCTTGAGGCCATGTGGTCAATCATGATTGGTTACTCTGGAGTGAACTAGGTCTTCGAAATAATACTTAACACCCCCACCAATTGAAGAGGGTTTTCGGCCACAAATGGACTGAGATAGGCTAGGTGTGTTGGAAAAAACGAATGCCAGAATTGCAAGGTTGGATGAACGAGAAAATACCATGGGGAATGTGGGGTTCTATAGGATGAATCCTCTATGGTTCCACCAAATTATATAAAAACAAAAATTTTATTTTTTATACAATAAAGTGATGATATATACATTTTATGATCAAACAACTCCCCCCCCCTATTTTTTGGGTATTATGGGAAATTTGGGTGACTCAGCCACCTGATTTCTTTCTCTTTCCCATATATGTGATATGACTAAACACTTTTTATTTCAATTGTTTTTACCAATCCATATCCATGTGGAATTGTTTATCCACCACCATCATTATTCACCTATGTGTACTATTCACCTTGGGGTTACTGATCATCTGTATATACTATTCTCATAGTGGATTATTTCGCCTCCAAAATTCTTAAATCAATTTTAAGCCTAAATATTAATTATTTAATATATGGATATCCATTACTCAATTATCTGACCATGTATTTAATCATTCTTTATATATTTCATACCATTAAAAATCCATCTTTTTGAATTCATACAAATTAAATTTATACTCATCTTAATTTATTTCTTGATCACTTTTATACAACATGTTTGTACTAACCATGTAAGGGAAGTTAAAATAAATGGTAATTTAAAAATATTACCCTATAATCCCCATTATATAATTGTCACCTATATAAAAAAACATGGTAATTAATATGAGGATCTCATTTTGATAAAATGGTCATAAAAATAAAAAACCAAATATAGTTTGATTTCGACCAAGAATATTTTTTTTCATTTCCAGAGAGAATCACTTATGGGAAACAATATAATAATACTATATATTATCCACATTCACTGGAAATAAAATTCTTAAATGACAATAATTACTTTTTGGGTGCTATCATAGATAATTGAGGAGACCATCAATGTAGGCACCGTTTTGGGAAACCAATATTTTCTATTTGAGGATTATTTATTGGATATAGAGGATCAGATGAATCTTTTTCACTCACAGAATAGATACATATATAAGATAATGTCATTCAATGTGTTATGATGAATATATTTAGTGAATATGAACCTTTTTCAGCTTATATAGGTAGGTTTAAATATCAAAATTTTTTCTTAGACCCCTGAGATATATTTAACATCCTAAATCAATACTAATTATTATTTATAACCTAGAGAATATCTCACTAAAATAAAAAATTATTTATAGAATGATAGAAATATATAAAATAATGTTACATGAAAAAATTTGAGTCATTAACTCAATTATATTCTCCAATAAACTTTTAGCCTACCTGGAATAAAAATATTTTTATGGAAAATATTTTATCTTGTATTAACTTATATCTTATGAAAACGTGATTAAATATATTCAGTATTTATTATTCTAGACTTTATTAAAATTTAATTTTATTAATTTTTGAAAAAAAGAAAACCAAAAAATTTCCTAACCCCACAATGGGACCCACTATGTCCTAAACTTCAATTCATTACAATATTCCAAACAAGTGAATATTCTTCATGTGTGAATATCAAGGCCCTTATCTTAAGAGGAGTGTGTGTCAGACTCACATATGAAAAGTGGAATTTCGAAACACATAATATATCTGGAGGTTAAATAGATTATTTATAAAAATAAAAAACTAATTTTAGCACATATCATTTAATATATTCAATTTATTTCATGATATCTAAAAAATAAGGATGTATCACTTATGCCACAATCCTTTCTTTCATTATTATTTATTTTTGATGACCATTATAGATAATCATACATTATTATACCATGGAAAATTATCTAGTAAATATAATACCATCTTTTTCAACTAGGACATATATAACTCTTCCTTTATGAAATGATAATGTTTTTCTTGACCATTAAATAAATGTCAGTCCTACCTCTTACAAGTTGTTTTGCCACAAAATAATTTCCTTGTTTTCTAAATCCATAAAAGTTCATGATAAAATGAAATGCATTGATAATGATGTCAAGTTGATAGGCCAATAAACAAGTTTTTATATAGGAATAACCAAATAAAAAAGATACATTTGGTTTTCCTATAAGTAGGTTAGTCCTTAGGGTCACCACTACTCTTGACCACCAAGTATGAAATTCATGGGAAAAATTTTAATGATTATAAACCTCGAAAACCCAATAGTCATAAATTACTTGTGTCCTATCAGTTTGATGTATTTGGAAAATTTCACATATTTTTAAGATTACAATCATTGTATCGTGACGTTATTATTATAGCTGTGAACAATTACAGTATTTTTATATAGTAAATAATCTACTGACATTAACACGTAAATAATATACACAGATGTATTAAAACTATTAAGGTAAGAATACACCATTAATAACTATATATATATATAAGATAAATTAATAAAAATTTATTTTATATTCTAGGTTTAGGAAACCACCTTTTATAATAGTTTGATTAATTTTCCATTCAAGTTAAGGATTAATTGTAAGGAATCATCTAAACAACCCTCATTACTTTTGGGTTACAAATTATCTTTCTCATTCCCATTTACCTCTATCCTCCCCTCAATTTATTCATACATGTTCTATATATACACTCCTTACAAAAACACACACAGACACACACACATATATATATATAGATTTAATTATCTTTATTTATCATGGATAGTACATCTTCATTGAGTTCTGTTCTCAATTTCTTATTTTAAGAAAAAAATATTAATGATATGTTTTTTATTTCTTACCTCATTAATGTTCCACTCTTTCTAATTATATAATCCAGTAGTTATTTATAAAAACTATAATTTTTTAAATAAAACTCTTTTGGATTGATTTTTAGTTTTATTGAAAATTTTGTGCTCTAACCCTCTTTAGGGGTTCTTTACACATTTCCATAGTACCTCATATAAGTGGTTCACTTATAATTATACTTCTATATGCCCTTAATGTATTCTCTTTAGTTTATTCACATTTTCTTGTATAATTCTTATATATTCATTTATGAACATAAAATAATTCTTTAATCCATCATTTCTTGTGAATATTTATGATATTTTTATAGTTATTATCTATAATAAGATTATGTATCTCATTTATTTTTCATTCGTATTACCTATTGTTATAAACTATGTAAGATTTAATTATTTTCAATATAAATTCTTGTAAATTTTGTAAATGTTACAAGCGGCACTAAAATATATACCCCTTTAATGTATTAAGTAATTTTTTAGCTCCTGATATACCATGTTTGATTCATAGGATGATAACATTTCATAATATGTAAAGAAATTCTGGTTGGGGTCCTTGAAATTTGGTTATGATGTTAGGATTTATATTTTTACTGTATTGTTTTTATTCATTTATGTTATTATAACATTATCCTTTTATTATGATTCAATTTTTTCATATATTATCCATTACGTTATGATATCATGTCATAGAACTTGTATCAGCTATTATATTTATTCATCATGTTTCCTCACATAATTAGGCTTTATAGATGACACCCTTCATTTTTTCCCCAAGATATCCTATACAATAAAAAAGGACAATTAGATTTAATATAATATTATAGAGATGAAAATAAATACAATTTTGATTAAAAAAGTTTTTTAAATATATATGAAATATCCCAAGTACACTGGTCCCTTAGATCTTCATGGTTGAATTTTATTGAACCTTAAATAAAAAACAACCAAATTAAATTTAAAAGAGACCTATATTTCTATAGTTGGAATCAGTGTGAGGTCAAGTTATTTATATTAATTAATAAAATAATTAATTACTAAAAAATATGAATGTGTTTAAGATAAACAACATAAAAGTTTGGTAAAATATATACTATCTGGTTTCATATAAAAGAAATAAATATTTTGATACAAACATGTTAGGATTTATTTAAGAAATATTTTGCTAGGCTTAATAACACTAAAAATTATTGGTTGCGTATTAACTCCACCTTCACTCAGTTCACAAAATATGGGCCTAACCACACTAATGTTTGGACACTCATGTGGGATACTCTTCAGTCAATTCCCCTTCACATTTTGAACCATTATAACAAATTGAATATATTATTATGGAATTTAATGATGTCATATATGTAAAGTTAGGTAGAAAGCCTCATTTTATAATTTTTATTGGAAAAAATAAATATAGAAATTACTTTATGATTTATACGATCAAATTTTGTAGTTTCCTTTTTATATACATACTAGTTTGAGTATTTTAATGACTTATTTTATATTATTTTCATTAATAACTCAAAATGGGATGAATCATGCCAAAAAACCTGATGTTAAATAAAATTCTTTCTAAAATGAATAGATTAATAATATGGGAGTGGGAATTGATAAATCCATTAAAGTGTTTACTCAACTAACCCACGCTATAAACAAACGCATAAATAATGTGGAAATAACATCTTTTCTAAGAATTATAAAGTTGGAGTTGATTCATTTATGAATCAAAATCCTGCAAATTTTAGCGGATATTCTGATCCCCCCATCAAAAAAAATATTAATTACCTTTTTAAGATATAATATTTCCTCTAATTTTCTGATCATGAATGTTTCACATTGGTTATTTATCTCCAATAAGGAGAAGTCAATCAGTGGTTGGCATGAATCAATAATGAAAATCATATAGGGGACATCAAATCAATGGAATAAGAAGTATTGAAGATAGAATTATTCAATAAATATTTTCATACATATCACTATATTAAAATGGAGAGTTAATTTATTGGAATCAAGTAAAAGGAGGATGGATCTATCAGGTATTATAATGTATAATACACAAGGATTTTTCAATATAGTTCTGAATTTTTCATTGAACCCAAAAGTATGATTAACTACGTCTATAGAATAATAAAATTGAGTATTTAAAAATAATTTCGTATTTGTGACTTTTATATCATTGAAAAAAATTGACATTATTACCTAAATTACAAGATGGAGTTTGGTGATACTCGATGGTATTATGATATAATATATTATAAGAGATTAATAGATTATAAGTAGTGGGTATTAGTAGATAAATACCATTGAAGAATGAAAATAAAACATTGCACGTGTCATATGTTTGGAATGAACAATCATGGAAACTACCATAGGGGAACATGGAGATGCTTCAAACGTATAATAGTAGTACATCAACCTATTTAATTTCAAAGGGAGTGTAATTATTCCACTAATGTGATAGAAGAAAATATTTTTTTGATAAATCGTCAACCTATGGTCAAATGTTTCATCTATAGTGAATATAATATCATTGAAATACCACACTATAAGACAAGAGTTTTTGATAATTACCATTGGAAATAATTTATTTTTATAATAGATTAAAGAAAGGTGGAATTTTTCACTACTGATATAGTGGATCCTAAAACAATTGGTGATATGTATGGTGTTTAATCAATCAATAATGGAGACCAAACTACTTTACATTTGTTTTACACATTTTTTATATTATAAAAATTCAAAATTTATATTCAACTATCACCTCAACACATTGAGGATGAGTTATTAGTGAAAAAATAAAATAGTTGAATTATTAAGTTTCAACCATAGGACTCCTCCCTAGTAAATATTTTTGGGTTGAATATCCCAAAAAACCATTTCATAGTCCCTTTAGTGGAACTAATGGTCATATTGATAATTGACCGGTTTTCCTAATATAGATCCAAAAATAACTTATCAGAGATAAAAATCACCTTCAATACACTAGATCATCATTAAAATAAATATAATTGTATAGAGGAGGATGAATGTCCTTTAAAAACATCTTCCCAATCAGGGATTTTATCGACTATGAGAAATAATATCTTGATAAGTTGACTAATAAAAATAATAGGATCTTCATATAATATGTTTCCTCAATTAGGGAATATGTCAATGTTTTACCTAAAGATATTACTAGTCTTCCTTCTAACTGAGAGGATCAGTTCTAAATTTTACATATACTTCAAGCTCTTCCATTATCCAAGAATCCCTACATAATAGACCCCATTGAATTTGATAACATAAAATGAAACTACAATAAAATCTATAAAATGGATTTATAAAGTTAAATTATTAACCATTGGATTCACCTATACCCATTGAAAAGATGAAGGATTGTTCAATGCGTCACGTAATTGACTATCATGAATGGAAAAAAAATCATTATTGACAAAATTTATTCAGTATGATAGATTGATGACTTATTAAATCAAATATCTGGGTCCTAAAATATATATAAAGTAAATCACTATGTAGGATACCATAAATTGTATGTAAAAAAGGATAATATTTTTAATACCACCTCTCAATCAAGATATAGACACTATGAGTTCCAAGTTATTCCATTAATAATTAACGATGTTCCCTCGATCATTATAGTCCTGATGAATACATTTTTTTTTATTACGTAAAATAATTAATAGTTTTTATAGATGATATTCTCATCTAATCTAAAAGAAGGTGGAATTTGGGATATTTGAATAATATGAAAAATAATTTGATAAAGGAAATATTATATGAAAATTATAGAAATTACTAGTTTTTGATAGAGAATGTAACATCATTGGATTTTATATCACCGAAAAAGGGATATATATATATATATATATATATCCTTTGAGGAAAATGGAGATTGAGTAATATTCTAGACCTAATTTGTAATAGATATATATGGTTTATATGGAATATTAGTGTACTGTAAACATTTTTTGAGAAAACGTTTATTATTTTCAAAACCATTAACCAAGATAAAATTTAAGGAAATTATGTTTTAATGGACTAGTGAATGTGAAGAGAGCTTCATATATTTAAATTTTCACTTAATCCATACAAATCTATTCACATTGTCCACTTGTCAGAAAGGTTCTTTTATCCATACTAACACATCCAAGAAGGTCATTGCTTTTATGATCATAAAAAATGATAATGTGATAGCATATGCCTTAATATAGATACAATTATATTAAAAAAATTATTCAAAACATGATTTGGTGTTCATTTTGTTAATCTTAACATTAGGGATTTGGTAGAATTATCTTAAAAGGGAGAATTGATACATATACAAAAATAAAATAATTCATCCTGTAGAAGGTTTTATATTCTGGAAGTAGTGGTAGAATGATTTTTTTCATTATGATCAACAACCTTACATTGTATGTCTAGGTCATCGGATGAAGGAGTTTACTATTTCAATGATCTGAAGCATATTTCTTATGAAATTCCATCATTTAATGTTTTCTATTCAGATGTTGTTTTTTGGGAAGACTTGTGTTCAGACATGAATTTCTTGAAGAAATATTTTGACAATGGACTAGAAAGATGTATTTGGAAAAGAATGTATTTTGATAAATTTTAAAAACAAATCTCATGAATCATTATTGTAAAAAATTCAAAACAACATACGTTAAATAAAAACATGTGATCCAAACATTGTAAAAGGAATGGGGGAAAATGTTTATGGAAAATAAGAAATGAAATATGAATATCCTGTGTTTTTAAGAAGATTATGTTCTCTAGGTTCAGATAAATACATCAATGTTTTTTGGTGTGATATTTTTTACAGTTTTTGTTTTTTAATTTGATTTGGTTAGAAAGTTTCAAACAGTTTTGATCATTTGATCAGTCAAGGAAACCAAACCATTAACTGAGCTATCTATTATTGAGTTTTAGAATGAATTTAATTTTAACAAACATCCATTATGTGGGTTTATAATTTTATCTATCATATAGGTTTATAGCATAACCCATTAGATTAGTGAACAGCACTAATATGGAATCGGATACTGGGTTCAATCAGTTGAAGAACATCATAATACCAAAAATAATATCAAATGGACCAATGGTTTTTTGTTTTATTGAGTAAAGAAGTTACTGAATAATATGAGTTTTATGATATTTAGAGATAGATCAACCAAAATAAATACAACAATGTAGTTAACTAATTTCAATTCAGTCATTTTCATCCGATAATAGTTAACACTAATTCATCTGAGGAACTCTTGATGCTGATAGCTCATCAAATGCTAAGTTTTAACAAAGTCGTAATTACATCAGTCAAATAATTTTTAAAAAATTAGTAAAACGAGGATTAAAAGGTTTTTTATGCCTTTATAATCTGTAGAGATTTTTATTATCAAAATTGAACAAATTGATTTTTCAAAGAAATAATATCGGACTGAATCTGAGGGAGAATGAACTATCACTGTCAATGAAAAAAGAAATATCTGAAATAAATGATCATAATGGATTATTTATTGTAAATTAGATAAAGATATAAATTAATGAAAATTCAAGAAGAATTGAGGGTAATTCATAAGAGTTTAGAAGCATTGAAAATCTAGTCAAATTAAAGTATAATTTGAGAAATAATTAAAATGTGTGAATTTTTTTGGGTGTAAAAATAATTTTGGGTTCTAACCTTTTCTATTACTTGTAAAACAATATAAATTTGTTCAATTATAAAGTAAACTGATAATGATCATTTCTTGGAGTGGGCGAGAGGGTAGGATTTTTTTTGAGACAGTGTTGGTAGAAGAAGATTAGAACCACTAATTTCATTTTATTAACCGTTTAATTTTGAATTTTATGTAAATAAATTATTGGGTTATTTTTGGAATGATTTTAGGAGTTTCATAGTCAGTATAAATTGGGAAAGGGGGGACATGGGTTACTAGGTAGGTGCATAGTTGGTGCACGGTTTGTTCAAACGAGGAGGTCACCAATGAAAATCCATTCAAAGTGGAACAAAGGGTATTTTTTATGATTTTCACAAGGTTTTTCTTATCATGAAAACCAACCATACAATGGAATGTTTGGAGGAATTGTCTAGATCTTGTTTTTTTAGGTTTCTCTTAACTGTGCACCTAAAATATATGGTGTTAAAAATTAGATCAATATTTTGTGGATCTAATCTGAATCACAAAATTAGGTACTAATTGTTTCATTAATCATACCCTATCTTGAATTCATATTCATCCCAAGGCTGGGGATAACTTTTTTATTGCTTTGGGTGTGATTAATTGGAAAATCATGGTGGGTTTCTTTTTAGATTCATTGGTTATTTCTCATTATTTATGGATTTTCTTAGATTTATTATTAATCCCTTCATTGATTAATTGATCAAATCAGTTTGGGATATATCATTGTTGTTTTATGGTAATCATGATGATATTTGGATGTGTTTATGATTGGGAACTTGATCTACGGTGGGATTTGGAATATCTATGAAATGTTTTTGCTGTTTTCTGTCATTATTTATTTTTCCTATGTTTTTGTGAGGAAGGTGGATTTACTCTCGACTGATTTTATTAAAACATGACATATTTTTATCAAATTGATTAAATTTCATGAAATAATTCGTTAAATTGATGTGAAAATCATGGTCGAAACCCACTTTAGTGATGGTTTGGGAAATTTTGGAAATTTTATGTTGTGAAAAGTGATTTGGTTCATGATTTTAGAATAGTTATTTAAAAATAATGATTTTATTATTCATTTAACTGGCTTGATATAAATTTTTTTTGATAATATAATTTTGTATTGATGTTTTATGGATTTTTATTCTAGAATTTGATTTCATATAAATGGGTGCCATGCGTTCATTTTCATTAATGTGATCCTATGGAATGATTATGTTTCATTGGGGAACATTACATATGCAAACCTTGTGAATTTTTTTTTGATTTATGAGAGACCACTCATGAGTATGAATTTTTCACATAGGAATGCATGTGTGGATGTGTGGAATGGAATGGGTTATGAAAAATGTAATTGTAAAATGGTTTGAAGGATTTTGTTGGTTTCTTTCCATAGAAAAATGGTTTCAATTTGGAAAAATATTTTTCATAAAAATGAATATGTTTTTTGAGAGTAAATTTTCTAATTTTTTAATAAATATTATTTCAAAAAAAACTATATAAATTTGACAATATGGTCTATATTCGTGGAAATAGTATGTAAGTCATTTGAGGAATACATATTGATCTTATACTCACACCCTTCTGGATAACGTTTGTGCATTTTAAGATGTTTTATATAATGAAATAGTAAAAATCATGGTATCCCATTTCATTAATAAAGCTTCATGATAACTTCGGCGTATCCTGTGCAGTTGGGTATTGAATCATATATGTATTACCTTCTAAACATCTTCGATGTAATGGAGTTTTGTTGGTTTTTGTTTTATCTTTTAAAATTGATTTGATTAATGGTTGTAGTTTGGTATTTTTATATTTTGGTATTTAATTGAGTTATATTAACTCATTCTCATGCATCAAATATTGTTTGATTGATTACAGTATTCTTTTTTTGGTTGTTTTAATTTCAAAGGAAATATCATCCACCAACTATTTATGAATCCCTTGGAATTTATTGTAACTCTTTGTTGTCTTCGGTATATCAGGTAAGCCCTGGTAATATCCAACTAGATTCATAAGAAAATGAGGATGGGTGGGATGTTACAAATGGCATAAGTCTTAGTTGGATCATATTTAATTCTATGAGAAACTGGTATTGGTTTATCAATCATGGAGGTGGAAAATAATTCAATTTTATTCTTCATGTTACATTAGTCTCAAGTAGTATTACCCTCTGAACATGAAATGTAGATCATAAAAAGGTGTAGAAACCCTATTTATATGACACCTCAATTTATCAAGGAGATAGGAACGTAAGTTTTTTGAGACACATCTTGTAGTTGTGACCTCATTTTCATGGGTTTATCCATTGAGAAGAGCATGAATTTCATTGATAGAAATGAATTTTCCAAGGTTTTCATAATTTATTTTGAGTAATGATTTAGGATTTGGGTGAAGTTTTTTTGATTTCTTATAATTGGTGAAAATATTTTTATTTTCAATGAGTATGTCAGAATTTTCAAAAATGGGTTGAAAATGGAAAATTTTGTATTTTGGAAATATTTATTATAATATGTGTTTTATTGTAAATTTAAAATTGCTAATCATTCAATAGAACGATATTGCGAATAAGTGAAGTTTTGTTTTTTACTATATAAAATGGAACTGATTGGGTGTAGAAGAAAAAAATAAAGAAGATGCCACTCAGAATGTGGTTGTACCTAAACATCCAGTGAACCAAAAACTAGTTTATAGTATTTTCCAACATTTTTGAGTGGAGGATAGATATAACATAAGATATTAACCAATAGGCGTGGATGATTCCATTTAGTTCCAAATGGAGACACCAACCAACATTTAAGTTTATTCAGAACCATAAAAAGTAGATGGGTCCCTAATATTATAAATCGACACATCAACTTCCTTGGAACACAAAATAAGTTGAAATTCAAATTGGAAACATACATGTTAGTTGATATTTCATTCCTACAATGGGATTTCAATATTCTAGATAAATTGGACCAAGGAATTACATGGTATGGTTTTGAACATTTGTTCAATAATTAATTATATCCCCACATGTTCTCTTTTTCTAGAATTACCAACTTCTTTATCTTGAATCATGAAAACCTAATAGTCATAGAGTATATAGATAAATTCACGAATTTATTCTTCTTTTCACATGAATTTATTTCATGTGAGTCTTTTACGGACTTCATTTTTTAATCACATATGAGGAATATGATACCCTCAATGATTTTTTTGATTTTTCGAACAAATTATATCTAAATGGTCAATAGAGTAACTGTGGATGAATGTGACACTTTTGCAACTACGGGTGGAGGCTCATGTTGGTACCTATGTAGAATGGTGGGAACTCTAATTCTGGGAATATGTGGAAAAAGGTCACCTATTTCCAAGGTAGTGAAATGACTCAAAATCAGACAACAAGATCAGTAAATCTTCGTCCATGACACAAAAGTAAGATGCAATGTTTTAAATTTTGTTTGTCTGGTCACATAGAGATTGGTTTCACAGTATGGATGAGAGCATGCCAAAATTGTAATTACATGGATAATTTTCTACGCTATGGTCGCGGTTCTCCATGTCCATGTGCTAGGTACACATCTCATGTTTCACTAATGTCATATGCTTCAACGAAATGAGGGGAGTACAATAATTTTCTTCAAGAGAACCAAGATATACATAGTTATTCTAGGAATACCATGAATCCTCAAGTAGTTCAATCTCAACATGGGAAAAAATAATTATTTTTATTGGGTAAACAAGTGTACATAGATGATAAAGTGATTGTGGATGAACAATTTGGACCACTGATGGTGATAGGTATGACTATTTTTAATTCTACCCTCACTAATCATTTACTTGATTTGTGAACATTCCATTAATGTATTGGTTCCTTTCTTATTTATAATCTAGATTTACATGTTATGTTTATTCCTTATGTTTTAAAACATCAATATCCTCCTGGTCAAAGAGAAGATCAAGCATTTTTGTGAAAATATTTTCTATAATAAAAAATTGGGATGAATTGATATCTTAATTTAATGTGCATAATATGGATTTCTATAATATAATACTAGTATGGAATGTTTGAAAATGTTCAATGCTCACTTCAACTACTATAACTAAAGGGTTAGCTTTACAAATGAGGAGTTCTTCAACTATCTCTTTAAAAGAGACTATAATTTAAATGGAAAATGGAGAATTATTTATGGCACAAGAAAATCTGATGATACTAAACTAGATAGAATCATTGAACTTTGAATTAGTGGATGAGTTTAGGGAGAGCTATTTTGTAGATATTTTTCATCTATTTCTAGATGCTTCTCCCAAGAATTTATATATATTATCACCTAAAAGAGAATAATATTTTAGGAATGATCTCCTCATATACTCTTGTATTATTTCCCTTATGTATTACTAGATGTAACCAATAGAATTAAGGTAATTAAAATTTATATTTTCAGAGTTCGAAAGAAAATGGTTCATTCGGCCTACTATGTCTATGTCGGATGTGACATGCTTTCTTTTGAAAAATGTAGATAGAACTCTTAGTACTTTTTTATATTATTGTAAACTTAACCAAGTTATGATAATGAATTTGTATCCACTACCATGTATTAAGAAATTTTTTGAACAATTGATGGGAGCCCAATGGTTGTCTAAAATTTAATTATGTTTATGATGGAAACTACATGTTCGTAACAAGGATATTCCAATGAGGACTTTCAGAAGTAGATATGTCCATTATGAGTATCTGTTTATGCCTTTTGGTATTGCAAATTCACCAGTAATATTTCAGAAATATTTGAATTGAATATTTAAATGTTAATTAAATTTTTTTGTGGTGGTTTTTTTGGATGATATATCGGTGTATTAAATGACAAAGGTTGACCATGAGAAACATTTTTATATAATGTTGGGTATCCTACGGGAATATCTTCTGTATTCCAAAATTATGGGGCATCATTTTTTGAGATTATTTGTACATTTTTTTGGCCTTGTATTATCTGAATGTATTGTTTCTTTGGATCCAAATATTACAGTGTTTGGGATATCTTGGATGCCATCAAGGATTTTTTTTATGAGCCGTAGTTTCCTTTATATAACTACTTATTATAGATTTCATATTCATGACATTCATAACAAGAATAATCAATTATATCATTTATAAGGAATAATTTTTCATTATGATATAATGATTAATGTCATAATTATTTCTAAGAGATTTTTGTTTGTCATACAATCGCACCAATACTGATATTTATGGAATCCATACAATAGTGTGTGGTATATAGTGATGCTTTGGGATCAGTGTTGGGATGTGCTCTCATCTAGGGAGATCATGTATTATCTTATGGATCACTAAATTAATGGATTCACAAGAATAACTACCTAAAATGATTTTTGTAACATCCTGGTTCTGAAAGCCGCCAAAAGGCACCCCATACCCGTTTAGTCACATGGCCTCAAGCGTATTTCCCCTAATGCCAGAGGTTGTCAACTAGAAGCAATGGCCTTGGGTGTGATAGTGGGGAAACTATACCCTCATTGGAAGAGTAACACAATGGAAGAGAAACAGATATACAATAGTGGAAGTAGTAATATGCTAAACAACAAGAAATAGTAGAAGGCTGATGAAGAAACAACTAGAGCACACATATATAAATGATGCACGATACATTTTTCTTGGAAAGAAGACAAACATGTCACAATTCTGGAATAATGTAATATACCCAAGTACAAATAAAGAAAAGAAAACAACTCCTCAGCATCGCAAGCCTCATCTTTGTCTTATGCTCCCCAACTCCCAAAGCAATCAAGAACCTGGAGTAGAAGGGAACTTTCCCTTAACTAGACATGAAACAATATAATCTGTTTGTTCCCAAGAGCATGAACCAAATAGGATGTGAGAAAAAATCCCATTAGGCAACCCCCAAGATATATGTGCCTAATAGTAAGTAAATATATATGGAAGGTAATAAGCAAAAGAATCAGATAACAAGGAAGTACTCAGCAGAAAACATTCCTATAGTTTTAAAGCATTCAAACAGCACATGGAAATGAAGAAGATAATAACAAACAGGTAACCCTCTGGTATGTTCTCACAAACTAATCCCTTATATTCCTACCTAGAAAATGCAAGATACCCTCTAGGAAGTACACAAATTCTAACCCCTCTGTTTCAGCTTTAGTATAGAACTTATGGGGAAGCACTCGCCGTCAATTTCCCCTATAGCTTCATTTCGGTAATTAAAAGGTGCTCTGGGGAATAACTTTTGTCACATTCCCCATGTGTTCCACGTTGAAGAACTACAGACACTCTAAGGAAGAACCTACATCAATTCCCCATGTGGTCTCGCATCGTAACAATAATAATGGAAACTCTGGAGAATCCCTTACGTCTATTCTCTCTATGGTCCACTACACCGGGTTCTCACAGCCCTGTGTAAGTCAAACAATCATAGCAATGAAAGGTTCTCAAAATAAAGCTCTATAACACCTTGGCTGACCAATCAAAAACAATACACCAAGATATATAAACATCACTCCATCCTACAGTACCAGGCATGAGAAACAAACAAGGCATCCTAATAGGCTAATCATGACCAAACGGTCACCAACAAAACATGCATGGGACAAGACATCCAAATAATAGAAATTAACCCTATTCACATTCAATTATCCTCTAATCAAGGAAACAAGAATTTAAGGAAAATAATAGGGATAAAACAGTAAACTCGCAATACCTCTTTCAAGGGTATTGATAAATTTTTCACAAATAACACAAAAACATTAAATGAAAATGACCAAACCACCAAACTCAGTGTTGTAGGATCGTTATAATTTATCCAAAATTCTTGAATCACCCATGATCACTGTAGATCTACAAAAATTCTAAAATCTCTCAACCAAATAAAACACATGAAAGAGGATAAATCCAGAAACGAAGCTCTATAAGAAGTAAGAGATTCGCGAGGCGATCCCAATGCAATCAATGGTCGTCAAATTAGAGAATGGATGCTCAGTTGGGGGATTGGAGATGGATAATGGTTGTATAGTGTCTCTCAGTCAAACCAGACCTAGAAAGTGACGGTTTCATCCATCAGACGTGACCCTAGGGAATTTAATGCAAAAAAGTACATGGTGTGTATATTATAAGTACATTGAGTGCACTTGCCTTTACTTGCCCCCTCATTAGGTGGTCTTCATGACACCACACATGGTTGTGGGCTCGGCAATTTCATGGTCAACACGTGCCTATAAGAGGGAATAGAGTATATGGTATGTTCATATAATGTACATGGTGAATAATTCAAAAATTTCCAGAAACTCCTCTCTTTCTCAAAAACCCCAGAAAAAAATAAAAACATACCTGAAAAGAAGATCTGGGTTCTTACAAACATCTCCCCCTTAAAGAGATTCATCCTCGAATTTCCCTTGTAAGGTGGAGAAGAAGGAGAATCCTCAAAAATATCGGGCCACAACAATTGTACATCAGTATTCCTCTCCCATGTCTCATAATATACTCACATGTGCTTCCATAGCACAAGTACCAGAGGAATAGACCGGCCACAGAGAACCATTGTACTATGATCAAGAATCCGGATAAGATGCTCCTCAAATGAAGGGTCATCCTCTAACTCAACATTCTCGGGTTGAAAAATATGAAATGGGTCTGAGATACAACCTAAGAGCTGAGAAATGTGGAAGACATCATGCATAACTCAGTACCTCTGAGATAACTGCAACCAATAGGAAACCAGCCCAACTCTCCCCAAAACCTCAAATAGCCCGATGTACTTGGTCGAAAGCTTACCTGGTCTCCTAATCCTCTAGTGTCCCAACCTCAGTGTGAAATGTTAGAAAACCTGACCCCCAACCTCGAACTCCAGAGGTCTTCTTCGCTGATCAACAAAAGACTTCTGTCGGGACTGTGTAGAAGCCATCCAATTCTAAATCAACTCTATCTTCTATGTCGTCTCCTGGAAAAGACAGGGTCCTAGAAATTCTTTCACCTCCTACCTCTAGCAATTATATGGGTGATCGGCATGGCCTACCATATAAAGAATCCTAAGGTGCCATCTAAATAGTTTCATGAAAACTATTCTTGTAGGAAAACTCCACAAGAGGTATGTCTTTCTCCAAAGAACCTCCAAAATGTGGGATGCATGAATGAAGCATTTCCTCATGCACCAGAATCGTATGCTCGGACTGGATATCTGTTTTGGGGAGGTAAGTTGTATTCAAAAGTATATGTGTACCCAAAGCCTTCTGATGACCCAGCTAGATGCGAGAAGTAAAACGTGCTTCCCTGCCTGAAACAATGGAGTGTGGAACACCATAAAAATGTACAACCTATCGGATTTAAAACCATCCTAGCTCATCGACACTGATACTCTCCTTGATCGGAACAAAGTGAGAAACATTTGTGAGTCTGTCAATGAAAACCCAAGAATCATCATTCCTACAAGGATACCTCGACAAACCATCTCGAAATCCATCGCGACATCATTCCACTTCCACTCGAAAATGGGTAACTGCTGGAAAAGCCATGTCAGTCGCTGATGCTCCACCTTCACCTACTAATAGGTGGAACACCTCATCACAATACCAGCATCATATCTCTTCATACATGGCCACCAATAATGACAGTATAGATCATGATACATCTTAGTGAGGCCAGGATGAACTGTAAAAATTGAGGAGTGAAAGTCCCACATCAACTCCTTGTGTATGTCTGCTGGCACCCATACACACCCATGAAAATGAAAGATCCTCACTATGGTCCATCCAGAAATAGGGTCCTCTCCTAAAATGCTTTCCCATGGTACTAGGACTTTATAATATGATAGTTTCATCATTCACACTAGATCAAGAATAGTAGAGGTAAGAGATAAAATAGAAATAATCGTGTGCCCCAGTTTGAAGTGCACCTAAAAATTCATCTTAGAGAATAGAGACATAAGCTTCCACTCATTACTAGCCTCCTAAATTGTATGTATCTGAGTCCTTCATCTCAATGCATCAACCACTACGTTGTCGTTTCTTGGTTTAGAGGCATGCTCAAAGTCAAAGGACTTAAGGTACTCAAACCACCTTCATTGTCTCGAAATTGGGTCACAATGAGTGAATATATACTTGCGAATTTTGTGGTCAGTGAAAACCACAAAACTCTCTCCCAACCAATTATGTCACCAACAGCGTAAGGCATGAACAAATACATCCATCTCAAGATCGTGCTTCAGGTAATTTCTCTAACGTGGCCTCAACTACCAAGACCCATACGCAACGAGTAATTCTTCCTGCATAAGCATTTATCCAAGAAAGATACCTGAAGCATCATCGTAAACAGTGTAGCTCTTACCTGGCTTTGGAAAAACTAATATCGGTGCAGAATTCAACCTCCCTTTCCTCTCTTGAAAGGCTGACTCACAAGAATCTGGCCACATGAAATTTGCACCATTCTTCGTCAGGCCCGTCAATGGCAATGATAAGCGTGAAAAGTCATGTATAAAACGTTTGTAGTATTCAGCTAGCCCTATAAAACTATATACATTAAAGACTTTCTTCATATTCTCTTAGGAAACTACATATCTCACTTTTTAACGGGTTACTGATGCTCCTGTCTCCCGGATAACATGACCCAAGAAGTGAATCTGATCAATCCAAAAGTGGCATTTTAAGAGTATAGCATATAACTAATTCTCTCTCAGTGTACTCAAAATGATATCAATATGGTTATCATGGTCGTGTCGAGTGTGAGAGTACACCAATATATCATCCATGAAAACCACCATGAAAGAAGACAAATATGGATGGAACACTAGATTTATCAATACTATGAAGACTGCAGGTGCTTTCATGAGACCAAATGGTATAACCACCTATTTCTATAGACCATGCCTGCTTCAGAAAGCTATAAGGGGTATATCAGATGGTCTAACATGCAGATGATAATAATCTGACCTTAATTCAATATATGAGAATACATAGGCTCTTATATGCTGATCAATGAGTTCATCCATCCTTGGAAAGGGATATCGGTTCATGACCATCAAATGGTTTTGCATCCAATAATCCACACAATGTGGGAGAGTACTGTCCACCTTATTTACAAACAGGATAGGCGATCCCCAATGAGAAGTGATGGGTCTGATAAAACTCATTTCCTGCAACTCCTCTAACTGCTTCTGGAGCTCCTATAACTCTAGAGTATCACTTCTGTATGTAAGAATAGACACTAGTTCTACTCCTGGAATGTGCTCAATACAAATGCATACCTCTCACTTCAGAGAAAAACCTAAAAAGTCCTCTATAAAGACATACCTGAAATAATCCACCACTAGAGGAAATTCCATCTATTAATTCCCCTGGTCATCCAAATATAGACTAGAAATCTGGGATATAACTCCTCCCAACCAATGATACTTGGGTCCTGCTCTTCTTTACTAGACTTCCCATTCACACTTATAAGGAAACAATATGCTCATTGGTGTTTTGAAACTTCCCCTACGATGATAGTAATCAACCACATCCTGTACGAGAAACTAATGATCCCATTCTGAGAAAGAAATCATATCATGTCATCTCTAGGGAATAATGGTCCCATAAGAAGTGACACCCACCAACCTCAAGAGGGAACTCCATGCACTGATGTACACTAGCCATTATAGTCGCCAACGGTGTGTCCAACATCAAAACATCATCAGAAGAAAAGACACATAGTTCAAGGCTCTCCACAACAGAAACTGATATAATGCTATAGGAATCCCATGTATCGAAAAGAGAAAAATCTAAAACCGAGCAAACAATAATTTTACCTTGAACTTTAGAGGGTCCGAGATCCTTCTCCTGCTAGGTCTGCTCCACTACAAAAGTCTGACCAGCACTATGGCCATATGTCCTTGATTAACAACCCTGAGTGGATCCACCATGTTTTCACTGAAATTATGGTGACTGGATACCACAGTCGCGAACTCCACCATTCCCCGAACGGCTGGAATAACTCCATTTCCCAAACTGATGAGAAATTGGTGGTGCTGATCTTAAATGAGGAGTCATAGATGCCCCAGTTTCACCAGCTTCTATGGAGAAGATCTGACATAAAGCCTATAGATGACCCATATTGGTGCAAGATCGGCACTCCACTCGGTCTATCAAGAAATGTGGCCTCGTATTCTCGCTCTTCCCGCACCGGAAACACACCACCATGCTACCAAAATATGTGTCTCACCTCCTTGGATCACAGCGTGAAGACCCCATGAGATGATTCCTGATGTCACTAGGATGGATACAAACTCTGGATGTTGAACTGTCCTGTCTCACAACTCCTGAATCCCTAAAATTGAGCTCCATAATCAGCACTAGGTTGACAATAAAAGCAATGGAAGTCAAACAGAAGATGTTCACCTTCAATCGGATGTCGTGCCTTTGAACATCCTCAAACTTAATTCCTAGAAATAACTCACCACCTCCGGGAATATGCCTAAATTATTACAGCTCTGTGAAATGGGAAGATTACTCCATGACTGAGTGAGTACCCTTCTCTAGACTCATAAACTCTCGGGCTCAATTGTCCCTCATGTTCTCTGGATAAAAGTAGTAGTAAAAAGCATGGTGGAAGTCATCCCAAGCCATCACATGCTGGAATCCCACCAGTGAGATCATATCCCACCATATTTTGGTGGAATACCAATACATGTACATAGGTTGATTAACCCTCCTCTCTAGAGTCATCTCTAGATGCTCGAATATGGAAAGCATGGCTTCTAACCCTGACTCTATAGCCTAAGGTCCTCCTTCCTGAGTGAAAGAGGGAGGATGTTGCTACTGGAAAACATGCATCAACTCTGACATATAAGGTGTACGATGCAGTACTCCTCATAAGGTCTGAATGAACCTCATAAATCCCTCTTATAACTATGCATCACAATACGTTTCTGGAAAGACGGATGGTGCCAAGACTGGCATAACTAGAGGATATGCTGGTAGTCCCGGAGTATCCGTGTCTGGTGTCTGATTGTCACCTTGCAATTGGCGTACAACTGGAGGATGTCTTGGTGGAATGACACTCCATGGTCAAGAGCACACCTTAGATCAATAATAACAAGTACTGAAACTAGATAAGAAGAAAACAAGAAATAAAGCATTTGTTTTTATCAAAAAATGGATACACGACGTGTATATTGTCTACATAGAGTGTTCCTTTAAGCCTTCACATGGTTTTGTACTTCTTCCACCCCAGGTTGTGTAGCACCCCACACACACAGCGTGTCTTCCTAAAACATGACATGTACTTTAATTCGCATTCCCTTCTTGAGTTCCATTACACAGTTATGCCACAGGGTTCTCTTAGAATAAGACTACACGGTGTGTTTGTTCAAAAAACAGTGCGTACTAGACGAGCTTCACCGACCTGTGTTGTTAGTGCCATAGCTGGATACATGGCTCACACTACATGTCGTGTTCCAGATAGACACTGCATGTACTAAGAAGATTTCTCAAACCCGTTTTGTTAGTGACATGGCCAGATTCATGGGTTACACTACATGATGTGTTCCAGATGGAGATGGTGTGTATTAGAAAAGACTCAACTGACTTGTGTTGTTAGTGACATGGTCAGTTACACTATTCTACAACACAGCACATAGATTGGGTACACGGCATGTCCTACTAAAGATTCCAAACCCCATATCCCCACCCACATAGTCAAGGACACAGTTAGAGACTACACGGCGTGTACATACAATACATGGTGTGTACTTAAGAAAAATAGTTTCTTCCCAAACAGAAGAATACATGGCACGCATTCAACATTAAATGCCACGTATTCTAGGTTTTTCTAGACATTAAGCCTTAGAATCAACTCCAAAGCCTATAAAAACATTGAAATGATCATTAAAGTCCCAAATTCTGATCCTAGAGGGACCATATTCTCCACGAATCAATGTTTTTCATCCTACACATGTCATAAACAATCATAAAAGATCAATGATCAACAAAATTCCGATCCATGAGGGCCCATAACTCCTCAAGAACCAATGTCTGGTGTTCATTCAAACAAACCCTTACACAAAAAATATACTATAAAACAACATTTATTTTTATCAAGGAATCTAAAACAAAAACATGAATATCTTGCACAGCATCTATCACAACCACATGAAATCGCAAATGTGCCCTAAATGACAAGGAAAAAATTCATGACATGTGATCGATAGAAATTACATACATGATGCATGAAAAACCAGAAAACATTCAATAAATGCGGTAGATTGGATATTCCCTATACATGGGTTAGCTACTCCCAGACACAGCTTATTACCATGTACCAATTCCTTCTTATCCATGTCTTTAGGCTCCAAATAGTAAGTCAAGAGAAAATAATTCCTTTTATACCACTTTGTAAGGTCCGGATTTCAGAAGCTGCCAAGAGGTGCCTCGTACCCGGTTGGTCACATGGCCTCGTGTGAATTTACCCTTATGTTAGAGGCTGCCGAATAGTAGTGAGGGACTTGGGTGTGATAGTGAGGAAGCTATTCCCTCATTGTCAGAGTAAGAATTTGGAATAGAAATAGATATACCATAGAGGGGGCATTAATAATTCCAAAAAACAAGAAACAAAAGATGATTGATGAAGAAACAACTGGAGCACACATATATAAATGATGCATGATACATATGTCTAGGAAAGAATACAAACATGTCACTATGTTAGAATATAGTACTAAAACAAAGTACAAAAGAAAACAAGAAAACAACTCCTTTGTATTGCAAGCCTCAGCTTGATCCCATTCTCTCCATCTCCTGATATAGTCAATATCCTGAAGTAGAATGACACTTTACCTTATCTATACATGCAACAATATAACCTATTTGGGCCTAAAAGCATGACCCAAACAAGGTGTGAGATTAAATTGTAGTAGGAAACCACTAAGAGATCTGTTCACAATAGTCACTAAATAAATATGGCAGGTAATAAGGAATATAAGTAGTAAACAAGGAAGTACCCAACAGTAAACATTTCTATAGTTTCAATGAATTCAAACCCCTCATGGCAAGTAAGAATATAATAAAAAATTGGTAACCCTATGGGATGTTCTCATAGACAAATCCCCTCTGGTCCTACCTAGCAAACACAAGCAATCCTCTGGGAAGTACAAACAGTCTAACCCCTCTGGTTTAGCTTTAGTATAGACTCTCCGTGGAAGCACTCGACATCAATTCCCTATATAGTCTAATATTTGTAACTAAAAGGAGATATGGGGAAGAAATTACATCACATTCCACATGTGGCCTATGTCGAGGAACTACAGACACTCTGAGGAAGAAATTATGTTAATTCCCCGTGTTTTCTCACATCATAGAAATAATAACGGACTCTCTGGAGAAGTCATTACGTTTATTCTTCCTATGGACCACTACACCAGGTTCCCACAACCCAGAGTAAGTATAACAAGAAAAGAAATGAAAAGAGGCCAAAGTAAACCTCATGAACTACTTGGATAACCAATCTAAAACATAACAATAATACAGATAAACATTACTCCATCCTACATTATATGGCATGGGAAACAAACAAGGAAGGCTAACTGGATAACCAAGACCAAACGGTGACAAACAAAACATGCATGGTAAAACAATACCCAATCATAGTAAATAACCTTTTTCACATACAATTAACCTCTACTCAAGCATAAAATCATTGCAAGAAATTAACAAGGCTATAAAAGTAAACACGCAATACCCCGTTCAAGGGTATAGGTACATTTTTCACATATAACCCAAATTCATTCAATAGAAAGGCACAAAACACCGACCTCTGTGTTGTAGGATCATTTTAAGTGAACCTAAATCCCTAAATCACCCAATAACACCATAGATCTAACAAAATTCTAAAAAATATCAATCGATGAAATCTTTTGAAAGAGGAACAATCAGGAAACGAAGCTCTACCAGAAGGAAGATCATACGAGGAGATCCCAATGCAATCGAAGATAGTTGAATCGGAAGAAGGATTCTCGGTTATTGGCTCGATGAAAATTCATGGTCGTACAGTCTCTCTCAGATGAACCAGACCTAGAAGGAGATAGTTTTATCCATCAAACGTGACCCTGGTGCATTTAATGAAAAAAAGTACATGACATTCACTTTATAAGTACAGAGCGTGTACATGCATTCAGCGGCCCCCGCATTAGGCAGTCTGTAGGTCACCACACATGACTATGTGCTCAGTAATTACATGGTCAGTACATGGCTATGAGTGGAAATAGAGTACAGTGCGTGTACTTATAAATTACATGGTATGTACTTCAAAAAATTCCAGAAACACCTCTTTTTTCTCAAAAACACCATAAAAAGGAAAACATACCTGAAAAGATGATCTCGGTTATTACAATTTGGAATTAGAATTTTTAGTCCATTCTTTAATTATTTGGTTTAATTACTTATTTTTTGAGAAATTCATGTTGTTTATGGATCATTATAGCTTGAAAAACATTTTATCACAAATATATTTGAATATGAGTCAAATATGATGGATGGATTACTACATATTTTTTAATTTGACTTGATGTATACATCGGGTAATGTCAATTCAGTATAGGATGCATTTAGGATAAATTCATGTTGTTTGTTATAAAAATAAGCTTTCAATCAGTCAAAATTGATGTCGATGATAGTCAACAAGCTGTTGGGTTGTGATGAAAAAGGTATAATTACTGTTTTTTTACTTTTTTTTGTTCCTCATTTGATTGTCCCAGATAATGTGGCATAGACATTCAATTAAAAATATGTTTATATGAAATTGAAAATCAAAGGTGTGGAGACTATTGAGGAATGGAAGCTTGATGGGAGTTCTATTCTACTATTTTGAGATCATATGGTCATACTTATGGAGGTTTAGGAACAAAATCATTGGGACTACCATCACATAGGAAGGTTTGTTCATCACAGAGTATATAATATGTATAAGGACCTAAAATCAAACTTTTTTTTAGAATGGAATGAACAAATAAGTGGTTTCATTTGTTTTGAGATGCCTCACCTCTAAGAAGTTAAAGGAATGGTTCTAGTGGCCAGTATGAATATTGTACTCTATATATATTCTTATTTTTAAATGGTCAAATATAGATATGGATTTTGTGAAGGGTCTACTAAATATGGTTAGGAAACATGATTATGTGTTTGGTATAGTGGATTATCTCACAATTTCATCCCATTTGTTCCTTATTCATGAATCTTATCAGATGGATGACTTGTCTAAAATCTATGTTTGATAAGTGGTAAAGAGGAATGGTGTACTAGTTTCAATAGTATCCAACCCAGAACTGAGGTATATATATCATTTATGAAAATAAATACAACAATACATTGGAATCAATTTACTATGAGCATGGTGTATCATTATCATTTGGATGGTCAATCATAAAGGACAATTTAAATGTTGGAAGACATGATTTGGGCTGTTGTAATGGATTTTGGTGCCACCATGGAAGAGAACATACCATTATTGAAATTATATTATAGCAATAGTTATCATGCCATAATAAAAATGTATCCTTTTGAATCATTTTATTGGTGTCCTTATCGTTTTTCACATTGTAGGTTGGAAATAAATGAGACATCACTAGTAGCACCATTCCATGTGGAAGAGACAATTAATAAATCTTTCGTGATCAGAAAGAGAATAAAGATATTTCAGGGTCCTAAAAAATTATGTGGATCAATGTTTATGATCATTATCATTCTAGGTGAGTGATCATGTTTTCATGATGATATATCGAAGACATGAGATTCATATTTTTGGGAAGCATGTAATTTTATACCCTCAATACATAGGCCATTTAACATACATGAGTGTGTTGGTTATGTGGCATATCAACTATGTTATCCACCAATTATTAGACCAATGCATAATGTTTTTCATGTATCTTAGTTGAATAAGTATCATGTTAATATGGACCATGTGATTTGATGGAATCATGTCGACCTAGATTTTGATTCTATGTTGGTTCATGTTCTCATGAAAATTGTAGATATGAAAGAGAAATTAGTGCATGGGAAAATCATCATTCTAGTGTGGGTTAATGGAATCAGGGTTATATTTAGGATTAATCATGGGTAATTGGGAATGAAATGGTTAGGAAATGGACTGAACTCTTTCTAGTCAATGGATGCTTTCAAATTTTCAAGGATGGAAAGAAAAATGGTGGGGAGAATGCAGAACACCTTGTTTTTTGTAATTAACCCTTGAATTTTTTATTTTAAATACATAATGTGTTTGGGTTATGTTTGGGAAGGTTTATATGAGTTTTAGAAAAAAAAATATACTTTTATAGAGGTGAATGGTTTGGGAACAGTTTGTAGAAATTGTGAAACACCTCTATGAAACAGTTTAAGAGAGAACAAGTGTTACTAAGAAGGATCACGATTACCATATATTTTTTGAAATCCATGTGCCTCGATATGAAACCCCATGAAAAGTGGAATATGGGGTTGTGGAAAAAAATTATCTCTATTTTTATAACCTTTTGAGACAACCATGTGAGGGTAATTTGGAGAAAGTATCTTGAAAATGGTTTGTGCATGGTTTTCTTAAAAGTGTGCCTCAAATTTGAAACATTAAAACATAGATCTTGATTTTTTGGATTTAATCTAACCCTTCCATTTATCCAATAATTTTACGTTAATCTAACCCTAACTTTAATTCCTCTCCCTCCCAAGGTTGTGGAGGCATCTCCCTTCAATCCTAGAGAGATCTATTCTAGAATCATGGTGTGCCAGATGCCGAATTCCTTGGTATGTTTTCATTCTTGGTGGTTTTACATTTATTTATGCTTATTAACTCTTCTGGATTCATGAATATAATTGTATGGGGATATATCCATGTTGTGGGATACCAATAATAATTATATATGGTACTGTTGATGATAGGGAACAAGATCTACGGATGGTTTTGGAAGATCTATGCCATGTTTTTGGATTTTTTGTTTCATTCACTGTTATCACCTACGTTATTAAGGTAGTTGTAAACAATTTCACATAATCTAATTAGAACAATATATATTTATTTAAAATTGATTGACTTGAATGAATTATATTGTGAAATTTATGTTCAAATATTGTTAGAAACCATCTTTAGGGATGGATTGTAAATTATGAAAATTGGTTTTTTTTAAATGTTCTTGGTTTCATAATTTTAAAATATGAATTTGTTTGGATTCATTGAAATAGTTTGACAGAAATGTTTTTGATAAAATAAATATTGTATTTAAAAGTCCTGAAATAGTTGTTTGGTATGGTATTTTGTTTAAACGTGTAGTGTGCATTAATTTCCATTTCTGTGACCCTATGGAGGGGGGTATTCCATTTGGTCACATGGTATATGTTTACCTCATGATGACTTGATTATTTGACAGGAGGCATTTCATGAGTATGGTACTATCACCTAGGATTTCTTGTGTGGATATATGGGATTTAATGGGATATGCCAAATGTATTTGTTAAATTTTTTGAAGGATTTCTTGGTTGATTTCCATGGAAAAATAGATTTGATTCATAAAAGTATTTTTTATTAGAAATGACTTAGGTTTTTAGATGAAATTTTCTAAAAACATTTATATAATTTTTTGTATATAATTGTGATAACATGTTCTATTCTAAATGTGTGAGTAGAGAAGTCATTCAGGGAAATCCAACTGAGTTTATACACTTCCCCTTCTTAGGAAATATTTTTCATTTTCAGATGTTGAATATCGAGATATAGATATTGGAAAGGTATATCATTTTTTTATTTATTCTTTATGATACCTTCATCTGTGATTGTCATGTTGGTGATTTGAGAATGTTGGGAGTTATAGAAGGATGTCTTGGATGTCTTGGAATTTTGGTGGTATTGGTTTTTTCTAGGACTCAAATTTATTTTACTGTTGTATTTTAGTATTGTTGTCTTTCGGTATTACATTGACTTTTATTAACATGTTCTCATACTTCACATAGTTCGTGTTTTCATATTGTATTCATGGTTTGGATATTTTAATATGAAAGTTCAAATCATACCCCAACTGTTTCTGAAGCCCTTGGAATTTATTTCTAACTTTTGGTGTCTTGGGGATGCCACTTATGTCAATGTAATTTTCTATCAACATCTTAGGAAAATTTGTATGGTTGTGATGCTAAAAGAATATTTTTTTAACTACAAAATATTTCAGAGATCTAGTTCTCAAGATTTGTTTGATCAGTTGGAAAAGTAAAACTTATATGTCCTGAAGATGAAATGGGGAAAGAACATATTCTAAAAAAAGTGAATTAGAGTCGTTTTTTACTAAATAATAGAATCAAGTCATTTTACTGAGTTTTTTTATGTATTAAAAAATTATTTTCTAAATACTAATGGGTACAAAACTAATGATTTTTTTGAAGAATAAAAAAATATTATGTTGTTGAAAGAGCACAATGTAATTTTCAAAAAAATAGAAAAGGTTTCTAAACATGTTACAACATCATTTTTGGATCATTAATGTGACAAGAATACCATGCACTATTTTATTGATCATAGTTCAACAAAAGTGAAAGGATATTTCATATTGTTGTATCAATGTAAAAGGGATAATTTACTTTTGTGTTGTGTGGTAATAAAATATTTTGAAAACCAGGCCAATAACATGCTACACTTATTTAGTAGTGATAAACGTAAATTCATGTGTTCTTGTGGATGTGTCAATGTTTCGTTTTCAATAAATTAATAAATATTAAATAGGAAGTAAAGTGTTTTTATATAAAAAAGACCATGAAAAACAAATTTTTCATTTATTCACCCATCCCCATATCAATGAAAACATTGATCATGGTTTGGCCTTTTTAATTTGTGTTAGAGTGAATTTTATTTTAATTTACTACATTATTAATATTTTTGAAGTGAAATTGTTATATAAAAATTGATTTTTTTGAACAGTAAGGGGATTCCACATTTCAATGGAATAAACTATCAAATCTGGAAAGACATTTTGAATCCATATCTTATATCGCGTGGTTTTTATTTTTTGGAAGATACTACATATGGATTTCCTCTTATAATTGAAAATTTTCCACTTACATCTATTGATATGAGAAATATACAGAATTTTGGAAGGGATAAGAATTATTTACATTCATCACCATTTGAATGTGAATTTCTTAGAGAGAGGAGGTTGGGAACTACTAAATATATCTGGGATAAGTTGAAAATTATCTATTTTGGTAAAACAAAGGAGAAGAAATAAATGTTAATAATCTAGAGTTTGAATTAAAATGATCTAAAAATGGGTGAGTATGTATATATCTTTGGGTTCTATACATGTTTTAATGATATTGTTAGAAAAATAATATATTCTGGTGGGAATTTGGATGATTAAACTATAGTTGAAAATATCTTACTAATTCTTCATGACAAGTTTGATGACAAAGTATCATCATTGGAATATAGATATCTTGAAAATCTATCTTGGGATGACCTTCATAACACTCTTATTACATATGAAATTATAAGAGATAATTTTTTTGGAAATAAATGAAAAATTAGATTGATAAATTTCCTTCAATGATGCAAATAATAGAAAATCTACATGGATTCTCAAATATGAATATGTTGGTGACTATCACACCAATAATGAAATTAGAAAATAATATTGATAATAATTATTATTTTTATATGAAAATGGGAAAATTTATATAGGAACCTAAAAAGGGAATCTACCTCTAAAAAGTTTTTAATGTGGACTTGTTGGTGATTTGTTTAAAAATTACCATTTATTAAACAAGGAAGAAGAAATTATTATTGATGATAGAAAGATAAGATGATCGTTGAAGAGACATGTTGATAAAGAAAAATATTAATCAACTATAAAAGGTAAAATGATCATAAAATCCAAAAGGATATATCTTTTGTCTCATTATGATATAGATGATGATAATGTTGTTCAATCTATAGAAATCACTAAAATTTTTATGGAAAACACATTTATTATAAAATTAAATGATGAACTATTTGTTGGTGATGAAGTAGTAGTTATAAATATGAATAATTTCAATTTAAATGTTCTCTAAAAAATTGAGTATAGTGATTGTCAAAGAAATATTATAAGTTCTTAATGAGAAATCAAGAAGGTAAAAAATGAATGTTGTATAGAAAAAAATCAATACTATTTTCATTAATATAAATATAATACTCTAGTATATATTCTTAATTTTATGAAATATATTGAAAAATAATAATCGGAATGAAAATATATATGTAATAATAAAAGTGGAAGAGGAAGAGTAGAAATTTTTTTAAAAAAAATTATCTATAGTTAAGTAAGGAGTTGCTAGTTTCAAGAACTCTATCTATGGATTTGGAAAAAGTTCAATAAAGTGTAAACCGGAGAAAGATCAAGAAAATTGACTATAAATTTTGAAAAAAATTGAATATATTCCTAAGACGATGTAATCTTAGAAAGCCATATTTGTTTCAAAAAAAATTCAAAATTTACATGTTTCCAAAATTTCTATGTCAAACACAAATGTTGATTCTACACTTGATTATATTAATGTTGGGAAGAAATGAGAGTTAAAAAATATTATTATATGTGATAACAAGATTTTTGGGGCTTAATAATTTTTTTATGTGTATGGTAATGAAGTTATAGAAAAAAAATTTATGACTCTAGTGAGTATGGAAGTTATAGCGAAAAATATTCATTCTATGGATATTGTTGTTATTGTGGTCTATTAAGTAAATAGAGTAAATATTTGTTGGTTCAATCAACAACACTAAAATTATCCCATGAGTAGGAGTATGAAGTGGTTGAGGGGATTCAATACTATCAATGAATAAACTCTGATAAATTTGTTTTTTAGTTGAAAATAGGTTATAATCATGGAAAATATTTCTAAAATATTTGATCATCATATACATATTTCTAATGGGTGTCTTTTTTTGCTACCAGTAGAATAACATGTTTATAAAAATTCTTATAATTTTGATGGGAAGGAAGATAAAGTGAATGTAAATGATATTTTTGTAGAAACTACTCACAAATCAGGAATAGGATAAAAAAAATAGGATTTTAGAATGTGGATTTTTTTTATATATGATAATATATTTGGAACTATTGAATAATATAAAGTATTTCAAAGAAAGAATTGTGAAATTTGATAATAATGAATCACTGAAATTCAAAGGTGTTGCATTTTCTATTATTGGGGATGAAAAACAGAAGTCCTAAAACAATTTTTTTTATTGAGAAAAAATAAAACATGTTAGGTATTTCAAAACTCTATGTTCAAAGAAATAATTTTTTCCATAAAATTAGATTTTTTATAATTATAGTAGATGAAATAAAATAAGATAGGCCAACTTAAAAATAGAAACATGTTTCAAATTGGTGATGTTCATACGTAATTTTCTCTAAGAAAGGAGTAAGAGAATAATTGTGGAATAAAATTTTGTGGTATATGTATCAGAATAATTGAACAAGCTAATAATTTTTAATAGTGTTAATGAAATTGTTGATCTGAGAATAATAATATACTGGTGTAATTCAATCTTTCAGAAAGGAGAGATTATAAAATATGTTCACAAGAAAGTAAAAATTCATTCAACTGGTCTCCTAGATCTAATCCATTCTTATATTTTTTGGGCAAGGATTAAATAATAATTTTTGTAGATAATTACTTCACTCATTCAATAATGATTTTACTCACAATACAGAAATTATGTATTCGAGAAAAACCAGAAGCTCTAAAATTTCTTTAGTTTTAGCAGAAGAGTAGAAATGTATTGTGGATATTTTATGAAATATTTGTTAATTGATAATTTTGGTGAGTATAAAAATGGTGAATCCAAAATTTTTCTTGAAAATAATTAAATTATTCTTCTGTTTAGTGCATTGTACACACCATAGAAGAATAGTGTTGTTGAATGAATGAATAAATGTTTTGTGGTGATGGGGAATACAATGCAGATTGAGCATAGTATTTCACACATTTTATAGAGGAATGAAATGATTATAATAGTTTACATTCAAAATTTGGGTTTCTTCAAACAATTTTCTGAAATGACTCCCTATTAAATTTTATACAATAAAACTCAATGTTTGAAAAACATATGGGTTTCTAGGAGTCACTGCATCTTAAAAATCAATAGTGAAAATCATGGAAAATTTGGTCAAAGATGTTATGATGGAATTTTTTTCATATGCACCTGATGTAAGAGGATATAGATTCATTAACAAATAAACATGGAATTTGGATTATTCTGTTGATGTAGAAGTTATTTCATACACTAAAGAATAAATTACACAAAAAGTCTCAAACTAGGAAGATGAAAAAGTTGAATTTTTTTTGATTAGAAACAAGAAAATAATTACATTATTGGTTATGGAACTGAAATAGAGGAATTAAATAATGTTTTTTATAGTGATAATGAAGAAATTTATAAATATCATCCTAGGGTAAGGAAAAAATTATAAGTACCAAACAACATTATTTATCAAAAAAAGGTTTTAGGAAAGAAGAACATCTATTTTTTTACACATGAAGATTTATATTCAATATTTTAGTCAAAACAAGTTAATTGTGTTTTTTGGACTCTAGAGTGGATTCATTCCATGAATGAAGAGTTTTACTATATAGAGATAAATGATACATGAGAATTTGTACCTATATAAATTGATAAAAATGTTATTGGTAAAAATTGGGTGGTCCCAAACATGTTGATTGATGATGGTGATGTGATAATCAACAAAGAATTTATGGTTTACAATGGTTACTCACATATTGATGGAAAAAAATTTGACGAGAAAATTTCACTAGTAGAATGGTTATAAATAATTAAAAGATTTCTTACAGTTTCTTCTCAATTAGGTTACGTATTTTTTAATATTATTTTAAAATCATCATTTCTCAATGGATAAATAGATAAATATGTTTATGTTGAACAATCATGTGGCATTGTAATTGGAATTTAAGAATTTTATATGTGAAAGATGAATGAATATTTTTTGGGTTAAAGAGATCTCTCAGAGCATGGTATTCTAAACATGATGCCTCCTTAAGTATTTTCAACATTAAAAAGGGAATACATTAATGTAATATATACATTAAATAAAATAAGTATATTTATCACATTTCAATTATGTATGCTAAATTTTTTATCCTTGTTGAGATTGATTAAAGAAATATGGAATGTTGGTGGAAGATATGAAGATGTTGTTCGGAATTTCCATGAGAAATGAAATATTTTATTACATTACAAATCTCACAAAATAAGAAGTGTATTTTTCTATCTCAGGAAAAGTATTCTGTGGAAATTCTTAAAAATTTCGGTGCAGGAAATTAAAAACATACTTACACACTAATTTTAATGGGAACCCAGTGGACTAAAGATGGATAAATAAAATTAGTGGATCTTAAATAATATAGAATGATGATTGGATGTTTATTATATCTGACTACTTCAATAAAATATATTGTTCATGTTGTCACGTTATGTAAAATATTTCAAAGTGTTACAAATTAGTCTCATCTATATGTATTAAAATGATTTATCAAATATATGAGAGGCACAAAATATTTTCATTTCAAATATAATAGATCATTATGAGTTGATTTTTTTGGTTATACAAATGCAGATTTTCTAGGAAGTGTGGAGGATAGAAGATCTACATGTGATGGAGTTTTCTTGTTATGGGAAAAATGTGCGATTTTAAATTCCAAAACGAAAAATTCAATAAGTCTTAGCATACGTAATGCTGAATATGATTCTACCAATAAAGTTGTAACACAAATTTTTTGGATATAGAATTAGTTAAATGATTTGTTAGTGGAATTCAAGTAAACAGTTCTCTTTGGTTATGGTAATCAATGTGATATTAATCTCACTAGAAATACAAAGAAATGTTATAGTTCAAAACATTTTCCAATGAAAAATCACTTCATCAAAGAGAACATGGAGAAGAATGATTGAAAGTTATAATATATTTCTACAATGGAAAAGGTGGAAGTTATATTCACAAAACATTTACTTATGGTAGCATTTTACAAACTATGTTCTAGCGTGGACATTCAATCTATTTCTATATAGGGTTGAGATATGATTTCACATCTCCTATCTCATCTAGTATTTGGATAGTGTTTTCTAGGGGGTGAGAAATTATTTTCATAAACAATTTCATTGGGATCTGTTAACCCTTTTAAGGAAGCATTTATTTAGGGGGATTTATTATATTGGTTAATATGTGTTATTGGTGTGTGAAAGTGTGAAATATTTTAATAGTTTTTTATGTTATTAATGGAAACATATTCATATTTGAAGGTGGAATATGTTATGAAGATATGGGAAGAAATATGTTCATAATGAAGTTTTGTAAGATACTATTTATGGACAGCATGGACTTATTATCAATTATTCTGGTTACCAATAATGACTTTGCTCATGTAGGCTTGGAATTTTGGATTAGTGATCTATTGATTATGTTACAAAGGATCAGTGATTTATGAATGGTATATGGCAAAAATATCCAAAAGATTGTTTTGATGAAGTTAGATAGAGGTGGATTTAGATGCTGGAATAAGTGGCTTGATGAATGTTTTTATCTCTTATTGTCATTACAAGAAATCACATTACATTGTATGTTTTATTTAGCAAATGAAGTGGTTTTGAATTATGCGTATCAATTGCATATTATCCTAATAATCTCATCAATTGATGTTTCTTTTTCTAAATTTTCTTTTGGGGAGAAATTGTTTTTGGACCTGAATTTATTTAATGAATCCTTTTGGAGTGGAATAGGATGGTGTATCGGATATAGAATGTATTTAGACACATTCGACGTAAAATATAACGATGATTTTCTGGGATAAAAATTATCAATATCATATGTTATCTATACCCTTTTAATCCATGGTTTTTTAAGGAGATGGATAGAAAAAAGGTGTTACATCAAATAATAAGTGGAATGAGAAAATTGGGTGTTTTTAAGATGTTGACAAAATCCAGTTGAACATTATAAGATTAAGGTGTACTGGATGGAGAATATATTTGTAGAATGATTTTAAACTTGCTGAAGTCAAATGGATTACAAAAGTAATGATCTCATATTCTATTTGATGAACCAAACCATAGAAGGAACTATTATATATTGACATTTATAAAGAAGTTTCTATTGACACTAATCCAATAGTTAGGTGTAGACACTAATCGATTAAATGGGTGCATACACCGATCCATTATAACTATAGTTGGTAAAAATAAGGAATCATATGATATGTTCTATTAGAGATTGAACATCAGACTACCCAAATCATATCAGATAGAACAAATTAGTTGAGTACAACATATAAGATAAGTTACTGAAACTAATGAATCTAATGATCTTCAGAGACCAATCAATCATAAGAAACAAAACAATGCACTCGATAATTTTCTTTTGGATCATGTTCATAAAAAAAGAGTTAAAATTGATCCTCTAGGTTAACTATTTACAACATTAATAAATTAGATTCTGAGTTTCATTGAAGTAATTGTTTAATCAGGTAGAAAATATTTCAAAAAAAATGAAGCATGTGAATGGGAAGGGTTTTTAGACTTTATGAATTAAAATGATATTTATGATAAAATAGTTTAAAAACTGGATCTATTTGAGAAATATAATCAAATTTAATCTAGGGCAGAATGAACTATCGAAGTCACTGAATAAATATTTATCATACTCAAATGATCAAACTGCGAATTCATTTATAAATTCAAAGAAGGTAGGAATTCTAGATAATTTAAGAACATTTAAGAATCATTGAGACATATTCCAATGAACTTTGAATATCCAAATTAATAAAAATGTGTGATTTTTATTAAGTGGGAAAAAAAACCTGAGATCCCACATTTTAACTTTCTGGCTCCCCTGTATAATGGGATGAAACTATAGAAACTGACACTATTAAAATATAGGAGAGTTCAATATCTCTAGAGTTTGGTTTTGATATGGAAATGGTAGAAAATATTTTAGGACTAAAGAAGATTTAAAAAAAGTAGTTTTCCAGATTCATCATATCCAAAAAAACAATCGAACAAGTAGATACTGATGAATAAAGGAGTAAATAACATTTTTCTAGAAAAGTGATTAATTATTATTTTTTGCTTAAATAATATGATAGTGGAATCAATGTGAGTGATCAGACAATTATTTTGTGTATAGTTTAGAGGAGTTTTTATTACCAACTTATGGGTATGAAATTGATTGTTTTTGTAAATAATTAAAAATATGGATGTCACTGAACCTTCTCAATGACATGTTCAAAACAAATTGGTGAAGGTTTCTAAACATGTTACATAATCATATTTACATATTTTAGGAAAGAAGAAGATCATGCAGTGTTGTATTTATCTGATTGATACACAAGTGTAAGGATATTTCTTACTGGTAATATCGACACAAAAGGATAGTTTTCTAGTGGATTTCATGGTACATGATTATATCCAAACAATTATATGTATTAGATACTCTAATTGATTAATGATCCTTGTAAATACTTGTGTTCATGTGGATATATGAATATTTGGTTCTCTGAAAAGTGACAATTCTTTAACAGTAAGAGGAAGATGTTATCCGAGAAAATGACATTAAAATTTTTTTTCATTGATTCACCCATTAATCTCTCATTGGTTTCATTAATCCCGGTTGGGCCTTTTCAATTTGTATCAAATCAATGGTTCTTTTCATTTACTAATTTTCTGAATATTTTCAAGATATGTTATCATAGTGAAATTTAATTATGTGAATAGTAAGATGATTCCAATTTTCAGGGAAATAAACTATAGTATGTGGAAAAATTGAATTATTTAATCTCTTATGTCTCTTACATATGATGTGTAGGATGATTATATATATGTATTTCCTCCTCTTTTTGAAAATGTTACTTTTAGATATTTTGATATGAAAAATTTAAGGAATTTTGGAAGGTAGGGGCCTAGATCCCCATGGATCGACCCTTTTTTCGTTTCTAAAGTCCATGGTAGTCAGAAGAGGTTGAGGGGAAGTTTGAAGAAGGATAGATACAATGTGATAGTAGAAAGAGACAATTTCATATCATGTAGAGTTACAAATTGTGAAAGTGGTTTTTAGTATTTGTAGTTGATCAAGGTTATAAAACTAAATAAAATCATTAGGTAATGTTCTTTTTGGTGATAACTAACCCCTTGGGATTACACGATGTGAAAGGGGATTACATGTTTTGTAATTCCTTACTATTGTGTTGTTTTAAAGAAAATTAGCCTCTAGGTATATTCATTACCCTATGGCTAAATTGGATCTCCCTCTCATTCTATGTGACATAGAAGCCCCCTCTTAGGTATTTTGAAGATCCGTTGGATGGTAATCGTTCATTAGTTTTCTATCTTCAATCATTGGTGACCTAGGATGATCCAAGGTTTGTTTTCCTTTATTTTCCAAAATTTTCTTTCAATTTGATGTCTTTTTTTATTTCGTTATTCATTCCATGCATTTTTGGATGATCTCCCATGATTCGAATGGGGTTTTCTGTCTTTGTTTTCGTTCGGTTTTTTTGTGGAATCCTTGAATAGATGCAGTTCATGTGGGAGTAGTGATTGGGATACACAATATTGGACCATTCTCGCATGAAGAATGTTCAAACCCTATTAGAGGTAAGGGATTCATTGATTCTCTATTTGTTTATGTTATATCCTAGATTTATCATGATTTAGCTTCTGGATCGCAATGAAATTAACATAATAATTTCACGAACCTAATTACAGAATTTGTATCAATTGTATGGTGATGTTTCTCTTTATACAATTCGAATGGGTTGCCACTTTATTTATTTTTTTGATATTTTTTTTCTATATTGTTCATTTTAATCGTGGTTTATTATGTGAAATTTCTATAGAATGTAATGTATTAATTAATTGATAATTAATTGGATAATTGTTTAAATTGAAATTTCTAATGAATCCAGTTATTTTTGTAATTTGATGATAAAAAAATTGATTCAGGTATGAATGTTTAATTTAATTGGTTAACGAACCAGAATAATGTTAATTATTATTGATAATAGAATTAAAGTTGCATTAAATTAATTGTTTGATTAATTTGTGATATCTTGTGATATATTTATAGATAGGATTCCTACAGTTGAATCATGTAAATAATGAATCAATAAAATAAAGATGGAATAATAATTGGTTGCATTATAAAAGATAATACATTGTAGTTTTTGAGTTTTCGACTTTCTTGTAAGGGTCGTGTTCGATGTGGTTTGGAACTCTGATAGATCGTTGTGTGTGAAGAATTAATTCCCTATTTAGGGACAATATCCTAGTTTCTGTGTTTATTTCCTACTTCTTCTGATGTGATCTGAGATATGGATGGATGATCTTGGTGGGATGTTATGGTTTGAGGGGCGGGGAGGCCTAGTTTTTATTTAAGTAGTTGACACCTTGAGTAAAGTGATGCATCATGATATTAATGTGGGTGTTAGGGAGGACATCGTAGATGATGAAATAGGTTTATTCTAGGCTTACCAATTAATATTAACGCTAGAATCTTTTCTAAATCATTTATTTGGTTGATGTTTAGGTTGTTTGTTTATCTACATTCCTTTCCCCACATCATGAGGTAGATTGATGTACTTAGTTGTATACCTTGTTAAGTAGATTATGTTTTTTTTTCATAGAGTTCCTAGTAAAATGGATATTAATGTTTTAAAAAAAGAATAAATGTTGAACCCATGGCATTGGATATTTTTTGAAGGAAATATTGTTGTTATAATAATAAGAATTCGTGGACTTTGAATGCTTAAGCTTGGAGGGCATAGAAAATAGCCAAAATGGTAATGTTATGTTATGTGGAGACGCTAACGATTAATTAATGGTTAAATAATTAATTAACATAATGTTAAATTGATGAAAATGAATAATGTAATCTAATGGAACTTCATTAATGGTTGTGTGCTTATATGTTATCTGGTCTTATTAGTGGTAGCGTTGAGTCTGAGAGACATTATCTATAGATGAGTCTGAAACTATGTTATTCCAATATTGTGGTTGTGAAATATATAAAATGATGCACTTTTTTTGTCTATATACCCCAGTCCACCCTATCAGTTAGTGAAATAAACACCAGGGTGATTATGATCCTTAGGTGGTGTTTTCCTCAATATCCTAGTTGGATGATGGATGGCTGACTACCCCCTTTGTCCCTACTCTCTTCTCTTGGTATTTACATTTTCTAGTTTTCATGGCATTTAGTTTCCCAAATATATGTGTGTAGAAAGGTTGTAATGGCCTGAATTAGTTACACACATCTATTCTATATATAGTTTTATAATGACTACTATATATATAACATGTATAGGATGTGATGGAATGAGGATCCTTACGCGGTGTCTGGTATGTGAGGGTATGAGCTATAACACCTGATGTATGATACATGTTATCTATGTTGCGGAGGATCACAGAACTACCCAGTTACATTTTTTAAGAATAAGTGGTGGTGTGATGCATGAGGTTTATGTTGTGGTGCTTTGCCCAAGTGTCTTTAGTCTATCCATTTTCGAGAGAGATGATTAGGACATGAATCATTGTGGGAGATCAGAAAACTATTGGAGAATAGTTAGTGGGGTTCCCATCATATTCTTAATTATATTATATTCTCTCGTCTGTGATACATGGTGATAGTATCTACGGTGAGGTTCGTAAAGTAGTATACCCTTTTAGGTGATGAGTTAGTTTCACTTGTTGATTCATTGTGATTTTCTAATTCGTTCATTATCATTTACATGAGAGGATATGGGGAGGATTATACTTATTATATTATTATACTCTCCCTAGGTATTTATAAATTGGTTATTGGTTATTTGGATAAGGTTGGAGATTAGGCTGGTTATTACTATCTTGGTGGTTTTTATGATCTTCTTGGGAATTGTGGTCACTTCCATATTTTCCTTTCTTTTGGTACATACAGTTTTTCCATTCCGTTGTAATATTTCATACATGTCATTACATATGTGCACTTGGGTTTTATTTTATGTTGTAGTCTGAGAAAGAGTTAGTTGGTGTCTGTCTTGTCTCTCTCTTTCGCATGGGTTCTCTTAAAGGGTAATTCCTTCCATCAACATGTTTACTATACCCTTAGTGCATGTCACCAACTTGGGGCTAACTAGAGGTGATAATTTGGTGTCACTATCTATATTATCCCATTTCCATCATAATAGGGGTACACCTTGGAGGGAGCGGGTCATGACATAGTGGGATCATAGGTATGGTAGAAGGATAAGATGCAATTTGGAGTTAGGCACATGTGACATTTCATCGCTTCATAGTGTAACTGCTTCAGAAATATTTAGAAGGTGTTGTAAACATGAGTGACTGGATGAGACACAGGTATTTAAGTACCCACGGAATCTGATGGAATGAACATTATTCTTACAGTGGCTACTCAATAAGGTGATACTAGTTTCTGGGTAGAGACCTCAAAAAGGATCATGCATCATTATTATTTTCTCTTGTGTGTTAATGGGTATAACTTATGATAGGTTAACATAAAATAAAGAAATGAAAACAATTAATTATTATTAACGATTCCCATATACGTGTTTTATAAGATATAACATTATTTTATTTTACATGCATTGTTCCATCTAAACATCCTCATTTGTTTCAGATATAAGATGTTAAGCAATATATTCTTCCAGTAGATCACTATAAAGCATAGGTTTATGATGAAAACACTTGGAGGAAGACAAACTATGAGTTTAAGCACAAGAGTATACCAATGTAAGAGGGATCAATTTCAAATACATTCAAAGAAGATAGGTTGGAAGAAGTTCATATATCATTATGTTTAGTGAATCATCAAAAAGATCACTGGGTATCATTGGTTGTGATGATGTCAGATGGGGCAGTGAGTTAGTGGTGTTTATTATTGCTCGGGTATCATGAGTAGTTGGCAGTCTCATGGGAGGCTTTTTTAAACCAATTTAGAGTCAGGTTTATTTATTTTACCAAGATCTAGTCTAGTATCCTGGGGTTGTTTACCCATATGTAGGGGTGCTCCAGCATGTGAGAGTTCTATATATGTTTTAGGAATATTTTGTGATATGATTCAGACATTATAAGGTATTTGGAGTCTTCGTTAAGGAATTTTGAGGAGGATTTGTATCCAGTGATCCAGCACAAGGTCACCCCATATCAATTGAAGAAGTATCTCGAGGAAGTGGAAAATCCATATGTCATCAAGATGATATTACCCATAACTAAATCATAATGAGAGAATAGTCATCATTATTTCTCAAAAATAAGATTTATGGTTGGGGTTCTCATTTTTCAAGGAAGAATAGTTCTTTACCAGTAGTGGGTAGGTGTCTGCCCTCAATGTCTCATTTCTCTCTGGTTAGTGGTACTCATGACTATTCCAAAAGATCATACACATGTTTTTACTAAGGGGAATGAGGTCCTCTGTGGTTTGAGGGCATAAAGTTTTTATGGAGACAATTTGTTCTAACTATTTCATTGTAGGTTCCTCTAATGAGGTAGTTTCAGTTGTGGTAGCAGCAATAGGTTTATCCAATTTGTGATTAACATAGAGTAGATGGGGCGTATAGATGATTACCTCTAGATCCTCCCAATCCTCAAAGTGTATAGTGTAGTCATGGAGTTTTTTTTCATTATCATTAGAGAGGTCATGGAGTAGTTTTTGGTCAGATTCATGATTTAGCATTTCTAGTGAAATGTGAGATGGATGACATTAAATGTACACTTTTCTTGTATTATACTTGGGTGCAAGAATTTTTTGATCTAGGAGTGACACACTCTTTCATATCACCTAACCTTGTCCACTCTTTTTGACATGAGGTAGAGAGACTTCTAGATCTCTTGGCATTGACTAACTGGTTGAAATTCATGATGACATGGTTGATATATGTGGAGAATGTGAGAGAGTTTGGGAAGCACCACTCTTTTAGAGATTTCTTATGTTTATGAATATAACAATATGACATAATCCTTGGAATGTATGGGTCGTATCTGATACAGGATATCATGGAATGCTTGAGGAGGCTCATTGGAGTCTTCTATGCGTATGGAGGTCCAACAATGTTCATTGGTGAGCAAGACCCTTGGATGGGTCAGTGGTTTGTTCTATCATTATCATCCATATTGGCTCGACAATTTCTTCTCTCCTCATAAGTTGAGTAGTCATCGTTTCCAAGGGCCATAAAATAGTTACATATTGAATTTCTACAATAATTTTTAGCATTACCTCTCAATGAGAGATCAAGTTCGGGATTGATCTATATCTAGTCGTGTCTTTTATGTTGATGTATCTGTATAAAATGGTTCCATCAAAGTTTCTGGAGCTACATATACTGCTCTATGGTATGTTGCAGTGTGGTTTCATTCATCCATGTGTGTCTCCATGGGGGGCACTAGTTTTGTTCATAATGAAGGATGATGGTAGTTGTAGTTGTGTATCAATAATCATCGCTTGAACTAGGTGACAGTGAAGAACCACTATCCTATTCTATGGATTGATGGTTCACATTCATAAAATAGTTTCATAATAAAATATTTCATTTGATTACTATGAAAATATAATTTTATTATATATAATGTAATTTTTCTAACCTTTATAAACTGTATCAAGTCAAAATATCCATTTTAAAATAAATGAAAATTTTATTTGAATATTAAATTTTCCACATATAGAAATTTATATTGACAAAATTAATATTATATATATAATAATCAAATCAAAAAACAGTAAGTATGAATTTAGTTATTTTTCAGGATAATAAAATATATAGGTAAAATAAAAGAATAAAATATAAGCATTGTATTTCTTAAAAGAATATATGAATGAATTTTTGATGTTTATTAAAGTTTTATGTATATTTTATTAGACCCATTAAACTATAATAACAATTCCCATAATATTATGTCATGAAATTTAAAATTTTTAAATAAATAATATTTTATTATATTTCATTATTTATTAAAAAACTTATTCATCCACTTATAAATATCACCCCCTGATTCTACACAAATTATAATCCCTTCATGTTTCCTGAACTATACCCAAATATCCACCCAACCATCTTAGAATTCTATTGAATCATTTTTCATAAAAAATAAATTTTTAATATGATTATGGGATAGTATAAGATATGACACACAAAAGAGGATTTAATGTTCTAAGCCAACATATTTTAATATTTTATTCTTATACCTCCTACAAATTTGTTTTTATCCAACTTGATTTAATGAAATAAGTATAATTAATATATTAAATTGATATAATATTAATCGAATATGCATTATCTGACCTCTTCCAATTCTATTATAAAATAAAAATCTTATTCATATTATTCTCAATTCACATCCTACTTGAACAACATATTTAATTTTTCTGAAACATCCTTCATAAATAATTTCAATAAATATTTTATAGCTAAAATTATCTAAATTAATATTCCATGTTATTAATAATATTTATAATAAGTTAAATAACCAAATAAGATTATTATAACTTGAAAAAACAATTAAATTAACTAACCACATAAAGATGACATTTATACTATATAAATCATTATATTATAATAAATTGATTATAAAAAAATAATTGAATAATATAAAAATAAATTTACCTAAAAAATTTATTAATTTTGTATTTAATAAATTTTATTCAATTACTCAAGATGGTAAATGAATGCACTAAATGATTCAAGCACCCTACATTTGGGATATTCTAAACCACTTTCATTAATTTTGGGTTACATGTTCTCTTTATTTTTCTCCCTATATCTCTATCATATTATCATTTTATTATTACATAATCATTTTATTTTTTCAATATATATAAACCTCATTTACCTTACCTTTGTTTAGGAAAGTATCTATTCTTTTATTTCTCTCCTTAATTCAATCTTTTAAGAAAACATGATTAATGGTAATTTGTTTATTTATTATCACTTTTCTAGATAATTATTTTAATCATCTATGGTTTATCAAACCAATCATTTTATGGGAAAAACTAGGTTGAATACTGGTTTTAATTAAATTATTAATCTCTTACACTATAAAAATACTCTTTTCCCTTTCTATTAAATCTCCACATAAGGGATTCATTTCTAAAAATAATTCACTCGTAATATTTATATATTTTCCTCAATTTCACTTCATTTTCATGAATATTTATTATTTATTCATTTATAAGTTTCTAATAGTTATTTAATACATTTTTCATCTTAATATTCATTATATTCCACTTGGTTATGCCCCAATATAATTATATACAACCCCATTCCATTTCATTTGCTTTTCTTATGATTATACCATATTTTTTATTTCATTATGTTACATAGTTATGAATTTCAATTTAATGAAAGTATTTGTTGGGCCTAAAAATAAATTGATTCCAAATAGAATGGGGAATAATTTCATCCCATGAGATTTCACATATAGTGGATAGGCAATTATCACATCACACTATGTTATGATTTTGTAACAGTGAGCATTGACTTCGTTTTATGATGTCACTTTTATGTTCTTTTCACATTATAATGATTACATGATGTTTTTATTTCATTATTATCATGGTATTCTGATATTTTGGGATATTTGATTCTTTCAGTTATGATATATTACAATTTACCTTATCTTAGTTGTTATTTTTTCTATCATGTTTACTTCATTACGAGGTTTTATAGAACCAGCACTTTCATTATGTGTTCCCTATGATATACAATGTAGTAAAATAAGTTTATTGGTATTTAATGTCATTTTATAGTGAAAAAAATAATGATGATGTAGCATATATTTTGGTTTTAGTGTTATTTATCAAATCACCAAAGACACTAGACCTCTATTCTGTAAATTATATTATAAAAATTTATATTATAAATCATGAAATAATAATTATAACAGAATCTATTTTCAATAAAATTAATGATTACATATAAGTGTTTATGTATGTATGTATGTTTTCAAGCATCCATATGTTTAAATGTATGTATGAATGTATGAATGGATTGATGTATTCATGCATGAAGGAATATATACGTATGGATGTTTCTGTGATTTCTTATATAGATGTATGTATGTAGGTATTTGTGGATGAATGAATTGATGGATATAAGTATGTTTTTAAGGATGGATGTCCAATTTTGCAATTGCATTTATCTAATCATGATGTATATGTACATTCATGCATATATGTATAAATTTTTGTATGTATGTGTGTATTTGTTTGTTTGTACTAATAACAATTAAAATATCTAAAATATTTATACTAATATAATAGAATACCCTTTATCAATTCTCATGAATGAATTTTTCAATTCAAAAAAACATTTAAGAAAGATGGCATTAGTTAGGTCGGTCCTCTCTTCATGCTTCTTTTTTTCGGAGAAAGGAGTCCGTTCATAACATTTTTTTTTCAGCAATAATGTTCTCAACTAAGTTCTACAATAATTATTTAGTGATATAATACATGAAAACTTAAAAATAAATATAAAAAATATATAGTATATTTTTAAATATATTCTACATGATTCATATCAAAATCAATAGAATACATATAATAAACAAATATCGTTATTTCACAATATAATTTTTTAATTTGATATTATTACCACATTAATAAATAAAAAAATTTCAAAGAAATTATAAAATTTGAATATTGAATTAATTAATAAAATATCCTCTGACTTTTAACAAATTATATAAATGTACCTATAATTGAAATGACAAGTATATAATAAATAATAAAAATATATATTCTTTATTTTTAACACATAAGAAATAATTTAAAATAAACTAGAAAAATAAAAATATTCATTGGGTTATTAAAACTATTTCACCCGAAAAATAATGATAGGTTAATTCTTATATATCAAAATTGAATAGAAATTGTTTATCGAGATACAAAACAATCACAAAAATTTCACTCAATTTTGATTATATGGCATGTGTTTTATATTACATAAATGTTTAAAATAAAAAATAAATGATAATTTTAACTATAAAACTCATTATAATAAAATAAATTTTATTCTTAGATATCAAATATATATCAATGATCATTTCCTTGGAGTATAATCATAATTTGATATAATTTTTTAGGTTTTGGGCATTTGAAACATGTTTGGAACTAAAATATTAGTTTTTTATTGAAACAATGAACCTTAGTCATTTTGAACACAATTCATATTAAAATGATGAATTATTATATGTTATATATTAATCATCAATCATTGTACAATAGAAGAACAAAATACAAATCAAGTTTCCATTTTTTTGAGAACTTGAGGATCATTTTGAATTAAAACACCAATTTAAATTTGAAAACATGAAATTTTAGTCACACCATGAACACCATGTCGTGGAATTAAATTTAGTTTATTATTAGGATTTGGAAACAAATCATCAATTATAATCAATTATTTATGATTATCTAATCATTTTTTTATCAATTTTGAGATTGTGACAAAAATTATTATCATTTATAATAGTTAAAATGGAAAACAAAAAATTATACCATTATTAACACACCAAAAGTTAAGATGATGTGTTTTTTTACCTAAATTTCAAAAATAAATCACCAATCATTTTCAAATATTTTTAGATAAATATAATATCGTTTCCCCATTTTCCATCATGTGATGAAACATTTTCCATAAAATATGGATTTTAAATTGAATGCATTCACCTCTTGTCATATCATACAAAAAATGTATTATAATGATGTATGATTTATTCCATTATTCCATTAATTAATCAATGATAATATTCAATGATATTCAAGAAAATTGATTTTTCATGAACTTTTTTGATTATGTGACATACATTTTTGAACTAAAATATGACTTTTAAATTGAAATCATGAAATTTTTGAACAACAGAAAAAATCGCACATCATAATGACGTGTTGTTAGTTCCTCCGTATAAAAAATGAATTATCAATCATTTTCAATGTTTTACTTTATAATTTAAATTTTTTTTGTACTAATAAAAATGTTACACATTTTTTGATGAAAAATATCACTTTTATAATTAAAATAGTCACTTTCATCAAATAGATCTATAATAAATTTTACTAAGCAAGAGATTAAAATAACTGTTAACAAACTAAAAATTGATATGCCCGAGGGATTCACCACCACATAATGAAGGTAGAAAGTCATTTTCAAATCATAAAGTCTGAATTAATTTTTATGTCACCAGTTAGTGCATAAGATCTCTAATGATACAAAAAAATGATGTGAGAAGCAGTGGGAATTACTAGGGATCTAAATTTTTTTCAAGGGACCAAAAAACATTGTATTTAGTATAAAATCATTGGTATAAAATGATTTTGATACAATGTTCCATTTTTATGTCTTATTTTCAATAATAATAAAGAATGGAACATTAAGATATCCCTAAAATCAATGTATAAAAATTATCTAGAAAATTTTCAATAAATAGATCATCATTCAGTTTTCATCCCAAAATACCTCTATGTGTGGATCATGTGTACAAAATCAATAATTTCCTAAAATCTGTCATATTCTTATATAGAACACTTTCTTGATTTTTTTTCAAATATCTCAATGATTCACCATCCATTCTATTTATTGAAGAACTAATTTTGAAATTATTTTCTTGCATCATGGAATGATGAATTTTGTTGTATCATGATTTTAATATCTAATATATTCCGATTATATCTATTTCAATGTTCTCAAAATCACTATCATTATTGATTTCCTTCATGGAATAACTATTCAAATTACTACATGACAATAATATATTCACATGTATGGAGTAGATATGTTGTTTCATCGACACCCATACCTATGGAATGAGATATATATCATTCAAAATAATAGAAAAAATTATAATTTAACAAAAATTTAACTTATAAAATGATCTCACTAATTATTTCATGTTGTCCAATTTATTTTTTAATTGTATCTAACTATCCAGAATATACACATATAAAAACAATCATGGACAAATAATCTTGGTTAAAAAATCATAAATAAAGACCTTTTCGATCCCAATAACACTCATCATAATTAATAATTAATAGATTTTGGTTTGGTTTTTATGTTTTTGTAAAATAATATATATAACTCAAAAAATCATGGAATAGTGACAGTATTTCTCATTTTGGTTTTCTATGACATAATAAATTTAATTCCATTGTATCCAATATGAGAACCAATTTTCATATATCATATCCAAGAGGATGTTGTCAACAAATAAAACACAAAAATCATTTTCTATACTCATGAATGAAATTTCTCATGAAAAGAGTAATAGAATTTATCTAATGTGAAATTTATTTGTATAGAAAACAATATGATAAAACAATTTTTTTAAGAGGTTTATGACTCTTGATGTAAATAAAAATATTATACTATATATATATCGACTGAGATCTACATAAAACTCCATCCTTTTTTAAACACTTAATAATATCTTAAACTCTTAAACTAATAATACAAATCAACAAGGACTAATCAATCTCCACATTTTTATTTGTATCCTACAAAAACAAATTATATCATCTCAATAACATAATTTATCAACACATCTTATCTCCTGTAAAAATAAAAAAAAATCTTTTCTTCATCTTGATAAATACCAATGAAGATAAAGAAAGTCACTCCCCCTATATATTAATATATATATTAGCATACTCCTCCAATTTAAATAAATTAATTTGAATCCAACCTAGGAAATAAAATAGTTACCATAGTGGGATTTACAAATATAATCAACTACCTGAAAACTCTTAGTTTTAGGATGGTGTCATTTTTAGTTGAATGTCAAAGATATACACCACATTATCCTTTATATAAGTACGTATAATTGAACTATCAAAAAATTACATTTTTTCTTTACAAAAGCGTAAGATAATGTCACAATACATGAACCTTGAATTTCAAAGTAGATTATTTGAAAAGTTGATTTCACTTTGATTTCCACACACAATATACAAGGGATATCAATCATCAAGACCCATTTATTTAATATATGACTTCATCAACATAAAATATATTTTCTATTACAACTCTTTAATATACTCTTCTTTCATTATGATCAATGTGGTTGAATATTTCTTCAAATATTTCAATCAAATGAGTCTCCCTTCAATAAATAATACACATATAAGAATAAACATCTTATCACCAATATCATCTTCCAAATCCATGAAAAAATATACATATATATGTTTAAAAGGTTATATTTTATTCCATAATTGATAATCATGGGTTCCTTTAATGTAGTGTGGCATAAATTTCTCTGTAATAAAAAAGGGCTCATTGGGGTTTTGTCAGAATCATGGAAAATTTGTAACAATAAACACAATATTTGATCTATTTTTTAGGTAAATTAGGATACCTATGATACTTTAGAGATAATATTTATTAACACCACTTTTTTATTCATCTAAAAAATACTTGCCCCAGATTGTTATAGGACTCGATGCCTTTCTTGATACTACAATTCAGATGTTTTTCATAGCACTTGAGTTTGATTTTCTTATGATAGAAAGATAATACATGTATTGATTATGATCATAAGGGCTAAAAATATATTTATATTTATAATCATTTAAATATCAACATTTTTTTAATTGGGAAGAAGCTTCTTTATAATATTTTTATTTTTTCTTCAAAAAATAATTTCATCGACATACAAGATCGCATTCAGTGAGTTTGTGTCATCTTCCTTGGCCATTAGATCATAATCCACCATTTATTTTTGAAAATTAATTAAATTTAATATATTTTTAATATTTTTAAACCATGTTAACTATGATATTTTCCACCTATATATAAATTTATTTAGCTTTTTCACTGAATAACAACTGCTACCATGGTAAAACCATGCAGTTAGTAAATTTAATCCTCTTCCTCAAGTTCAAAATTAAAAAATACAGACATCACACCATCATGGAAGAGTTTATAATTCCATTCTGCACATATCCTAAGAAACATTTAAATTATTTCAATTCATTCAACTAGAGAAAATATTTAATTTATGTACATAATCTCAATAAGATAGAATTCCTTACACATAGAGTGATATTTAATATGTGTTATTTTTCCATTTTCATTTAGATTGTTTCAAAAAAACTCACATTGTACTAACAACCTTATAATCATTTAGACATGAAACTAACTCTAAATTATCATTATTCTCAATATTATTAATCTATTTTTATATCACTGTTATCCAATACACATGTTATTATGAATCTTCAACACTCTTTAGTTCAACATGTCAGAGAAACCTATTGTGATTTGAATTTATTAGACTTTTCTATTTTAGAAAACACATTTTATCATCTAAAATAATTGTTTTGAGGATAAATATATTTATAATTATTTGGAAATTAAATCCTATATTATTTTTGTCTTCCCCATTATTAGAAATTTCAAATACATCATTTTAATTTTAAAAACAACTATTTAATAAAAATTTGACAATTTTTTTCTAATAATGTTTTCTTGATATTCAAAAACATCATCACCAATATGATATAATAATTATAATATATTTTTTATATTCTAAAACAATAACTACATAGATATAAATTATCTTATTAATATTCTTATTGTAATATCATTTAAACATTTCATCATATGTTTATCCATAACAAATTACTACATCTTTCGTGTCTTCAAAATTTCCCAAATTTCTTATTTTGATTTATATGTAACATGGGATAATAAATAACATTAATCACTCAATTTTTTGTTTCCGCTAAACCCCATCTCATCATTTATATTGATTAAAATATATTCGAATTAAATATTGATTGGTAAAATAGACAATCATTGTGCTATCATGTCTCTAAATGAATTTTAATGTTACAATATCTAATAACATGGTACTTCTCATTACAATAAATGTGTGTTCTTAATATTAGATACTCCAATTTTCTAGGGTGTGTATTGGAAAAAATGTTGTTTCCATATTTAAGGATTCATAATATCTGCCTCAAAATATTCAATATTACACCATAATCAATTTTTGGAATTTGGCCTTTTGATAACACAGTCCATTTAATTTTTAAAACACATTTAAAAAATAGTAAACATGTAAAGATCTAGTTATTTAATAATTATATTGTAAACATATTTCATACTTCGAAAATTATCATAAAATAATAATTAAATACTTATGTTAATTAGTTTATTTCATATATGTCAAACTACATATGTCTAAGAGTATCATCTCAAGAGGGTTCATTGTCATGATCTCTATATTATTATAACTCTTTATATAAATCTTCTCTTTGTCACGTTGGTCAAAATTGATGAGTCATTCAAAATTAGGATTTATTATCTGTCATATTTATTCATATTTGATAATCTTCTTCCTATTATATTATCTAAAATAGTGATGTATTGTATGGATAAACTAATTTCCCTCTTTCATGGTCATACAAAAACTATATTGATATTTGGAAATTTGAAAATAGTTTTAACTAGTACATTTTCTGTCATGTTTTGTGTTACATCCTTCAATCTTATTTTGGAAAAACCATTATTTTGAAATATAAATACATTCGCATTGTCTCAAATCTAATAAACACACAATATATTGTAACTCAATGTATATACAAGGAGAAGCACATATGTTTCAAACATATATTCAATTATTTTGGTGACTCGTGTAACCAGGTTCAGGCTATGCGGTTGTCAGTCTCGATGGGCGTCATGGGGTTCGTGTGATGCCCTATGTGGTTTATGAGACTCATAATTCCTCTAGAGTTTAGGTTATTCATGACCTTCATACATATTTTGTGAACCCTTGAGGAGTCATGTGATTCACCTGATAGCGCTAGTCTTTATTATGCTTTTAAAATATGTATTTTCTTCATCTAACATGTGTCACATACTTGTTTTCATATAGAATCCATTTCTCAACAAGGTCCCTTAATTAAGGCCATTCAAATGGCCCTTATTGTCAGAAAGTTTAATGAGGACCCCCCTAACATGTTTATACTGGTAATAATAGTCTAATGGTATTCCTCTCACCCCATCTTTGGGACTACCGCTTGTTTCAACGACTCCATATATGCAATATTTTCTTGAAAGATAAAGCATCTATACCACTCGTAGATTTTATTTTTCTATTTGGTAGGGTTTCTGGTTCCCCCAAATACAATTAAATGATAATCACTAAAAATGGTTGGGTTGTTTTTTCTCAATATGAGGGTTTAACTTTTCTATTTTCAAAATCCCCTATGAGTCCATATGGTCATGACTTCACCCAATAACCTATTTATAATATATATTCAAGTATATTGGCCTCTTCTCCGGAGACTCCTGGTAGTAGATGGTATTCATAATTTGATCTTCATCCTGGGGGAATCATTTCTGAAAAATGGGTATTGAAATTTAGAGTGATGAAAATTTGTTTGCAGTTTGTGGATGATCTGTACAGGGTTTATCATTACGAAGCCATGTAGATCTCTCGATTCATGATTTACTTCCAACCCTGCCTTCTCCATAAAATGATTAGAAATTGGTTCCCAACACAAAAACATTCCATCTTCCTCATGGAAAGGTGGGTATCATCTGGTTGTATATTCATAAATTGGGTCGTATTCCTCCTCTTGGAGAGAAAGATGATGAATTCCATTCTTTTTTGGACATTTAAGACAATCCTTTAAAAACCCCAGTTTCAGTGAGTGAGATGTTTATAATCATGAAGGATAAATTGAATATAGATATTCTATTTCACTTGAATGTTTCATTCACATACTAGATCAATATTATTTTTCATATTATCAGGTATAGAAAAACATTTATTTGTTCCCAAAGGTGGCCTTAACCACAAGTTCATGACAGTTCTGGCTTATATTAGGCCATTCTGGAAGCTGGGGACTATACCTCGTGCGGATATCTAGTGAAAAAAGACGTCTCTCTAGACCATAGTCTTACATGATTTCAAACTATGTTCCTAAATGGGTGGCTTTTCCTGGTTAGGAATGCATGCTCAAGAATACGAGTTAGTACATTGGTGATGGTGGTGTGACTGATGGAATAGTGGAACCTTAACATCACATTACGAGTCCTTTAATGCCTCTTCCAAATGATGGTACATATCTAATATGGATGATCTCCCTATAAGAGCAGTGTCCCTATCAAATCCCTATTTAGTTTTATAGGGGATAACGTCCTTTGTTATGAGTATTGTATTACTTCTAGGATACCAGAAGCCCCATCCCATCCTAGATTTCTAAACATTTTGGGGGTTGGGATAATGACTATAAGACCTTATAAGGATATTGGTGCACAGTATAAATCTGAGGGATCTGAATTCACTAATTTATATGCCTAGGGTGGTATGATTAATTATTATGGTAGTAGTTCTATGGTAGAAATATCTTATATGATCTCGCTTCAGGATGGGGTTCTCACAGCCATGGTGGATGACCTGATCATTTGTAATCTATAGAAACCATATCAATTTTCTCGACAATTTGGTTGTTGATTAGCCATTGAATGAGCTTATTATTTATTTTTAATATATATAATATTAATTTTCATTATTATTCATAAACACCATTTTAGTGCATATTAAAATTTTAACATCATTTCACATTATGATTGTAAGTCCATTTTAAAATGCACTATTACATGGTAAATTTTTGAATACCATATAAAATACCAAATGGTCATGATTTTATTATAATATTTATTTTTATGGTTTCTCATTACATTAGAATAAATTCATACTTTTCGAGTATGTGAAGATTCACATTGAAAGACCACCAAAATGGGCTTTCATGGCAACACATTCTAAAAAAAGTAAACTAGAAAATAGCCCAGTAAAGGGACTATAGAGGCCAGGATCCAAGCCCAATTATTCACTTAATTCACTTGAGGATAGATAAGATCATTGTTAACATTTAATAAAGTAGATATAAGATCTAATTCAGGTTTTTTAAGAGATTTACAGGTATCCCATGTCGGAGAAAAAATTCTAAGCCAGATACTATGGAACAAAAAACATCCATCCATTTTGATAATATCACATAAACTAAAATTATAGTTGGGATAAAAATTAACTGCATGTTATAATAAATCTGGGGTTCCATTTTCTTCTTATATGTCCCACTCTAATTATTCCATCTAGAATGTTATTTGGATGCCTCTATTCGGTGGATTCTAGCTGGATTCCACATTTTGTCTTAAGTGGAAAAGTCTATGTTTCAGAAGCATTCCACCACCCTAAGCCTGCCATACTCAAGTGGGAAGATTTTCAATATTGGAGGATCGACCCATGACTCCCAAACATTCTATTTAAGGATTTAGTTCTGGAGGTTTTATTGATCTTTGGTGCCTGGGTTCATTGTAGTGTCTTGTTGCCATTTTGGGTTTGTAATAACATTTCTTTCTCGGGTAAGTTGTTCAATTCATCTTACATTCTTAATAAAATATCTTCTATTCCTTTTATTTGTTTCTTATTCATATCATGTTGTTCCCTTTTTCTCAATGTGTTAATTTATTCACTACTATACTTGTGAAATTATCACAAAATGATGGAGTGATCTTCATTTCATTGTCTTTTTTTGACTTCTCTATTTCCTCCCTTGTGAGTCTACCTCATGCTTTCATTACAACCATAGAATCAATGGATGGCTAACCCACTAATGGTTTGATCCAAGGAAGGAAAAAGTGCTGGATTGGATGTAATTTCTCTCTCCATTAATGTCTAATCACATATTTTAATTGAGAATTTGATTTGACAATCTTTAAACTCCTTCGTCCTTATTGAATTTAAGGCCACACACATCACATTCTAATACGAACCGTTTCCTTGGAGTTCTCAAAACATTGATACTTAAAGTTTATAGGTGATTATTATTAGGGTGTGTAGACATTAGACTAGTAAGTGAGGATATTTTTTGATCTACTTAAATGAAACCATCTCAAATATAAAAAATTAAAATAATTGAAAAAGGACTTCATCTAATCAACCCTAAAAGAGAACCTATGATCAACTCATTATCATATTTTAAATTAACATAGATCTATTAGTAATTCCATAAAAATTTCTAAAACCAACATAAATTTGTTAACATCATAGCCAATAACAATCCATAGAATGTATGTGTCTGTAGGTTATTTATTAGGTATCTGAGGATTTGACAACCCAAGCTAAACTACAAGCGACCTCTTAACCCTAAAATATTTCGTAAATTTTAGTGAGACAGAATTTGGGTAGCATTGACAGGGACATAAAGAAGTTATCTTAGATAGTAGAATATTTTTTTCATCCCACTTCTCTATTCTCACCCCCTCACTCCTATTGAAGGCAATTTTGAAAAAATCAATACATGGGGAACCGATCCCTAATTGATCACCAAACACCATTTGTGATGTAAGATGACCATCATAGTTGCTATTGGTGGAATCATTTACATCCTACTGAACCACAAATATTTTACTCCTATGATTCACAGAACAATCCAACATATAAAGTGTTTCAATCAACACAAAGCCAATCTGAACACCCTCTTGTGCAATTTCAACAACATAATTATCCACCTAGAATAGAAAATTTAACTCAAACCATTATCCATCCTGATCCACATACATTAATTCAAAAACAATGTCAACAAATTGAGATAATTAATTTTGAGGTTTTTTATTGAGATTAGAAACAACAAAGAATTAAAAAATTTGAGGAAACCATCCCTACACTAAATTTTCCTTCCACAACCTTATATATATTGTCTAATTTCCCACAAAACACTCATGAATATTTTCATTAACAATACATTGGATTTTAAATAGTTGAAGATGATCAAGGGATTATAAAAGGGTCTTTAATTCCAGAGGAAATTGATTTCATGTATTCACAAGAGATAAAATTGACATCGTGGAATGAGTGCCCCTATTATAGCTCCCTTGATGAATTTTCAGAAACCTAAATTTCTAAAACACATAGAGTAATCATAATCAGTTAATCAATATACATTCCTGACACAGATCATTCCAATTTGTTGGTTTAATATTCTATTCAAAAGGAATCAATTTTGTTGAGATATTTGGAAAATGAAACTGAGTTGAATTCAAAATCTCCACCTGTGTCTGAATGTCCAATCCAACCCAAGATCAAAATTATTATCCTTTCTTCACCTCTCACGTATCCCTTTATAGGGTATATCCATGACCATTTTGTTTTAATTCATTCTTATATTGAAACTAAAAAATGTGAAATATCATTGAAGTCTTAGGCAAGAGTATTGAAGAAACTGTATAATAAATTTCTAATATTACATGGATTATCCAACACATTATAGAACATAGGTTTGTACATGAAAAATATTATAATCAAATAATCAGTATCAATCTAGAATAATTGGATAAATATGGGTTCTTTCTAATTTTCAGAGTTATTATTGGGTATGTTGTTGTGTTTAAGTTAAGGTGGTGAAGTTAAACAAAAGTGTTTCATGGGAGGAAACCCGTGATTTTCATGTTTCCAATAATTTTGAATCATCATTATTTTTCAAATAGGATTAATAAATCAATTGTATATTAAAATAATAAAATACACAACTCTAAATATCATGGTACCTTATACTGTTTACATGTTCTTCTATTATGAGTATGGATGGGTATGAAAGGGGATCATTGTATTCATCAGTGTCACGCGGTGGGATACTTGAGTAATACCTTTCCTGGAAATTTAAAAGGATGATAATGTATAATTATATTGTTTTAATTTATATATTTTACAGCTAAAATACAATTAATAAATAAAAATAATAATTAAAAATAAAATAAATTAATAAAAATAAAATGACATGTTGTAGGTCGTGGGGAAAACCCCATCACAACCGGCGAAGCTGCGGGGAATCGAACTCGAGACCGAAGGGATATGGGGGCACGCACATTCCAATAACCTACAGATTTTAGTGATTCTATATTCTATAATTTTTGTATATATACTTATATTTTAGTTATATAGATATTTTTTTCGTTTTTTTGTTTTTTTTTGTTTTGTTTTTTTTTCTTTCTCCACTAGGGAACTCTGCAAGTGACATACATATCAATGGACTAAATATGAGCAGCATGAACATCATCTTCAACCACTATGTGACTTCATTCCACGATCCTTATATTTTAAATCCCTTTTATAACTCATCCAATAGACCTCTACCACTTCTAAATTTATTTTTTTTAATCACTATGGACAATGTTATTCTATGTTAGGGGTGAATGAAAAGGAAAAATATTTTAATTAATTTTTTGTGCATAAAAAATGTGTCGAAGGAATAATTTCTCTAACCTTGAAAATAACAATACACACTACACACATTTAAATTGAATATCATATAATTTATCATGCTCTGATTATTATTTTAATCCATTTTAAATATCATGAGCATTGATTTTTTAAGGTTTTTCTATCTAATGTGATATTTCATCATTTATATTTTCATCCAAAAAAAATCAAAACATACATCCTCTAGATTTTGGGTTATTAGTTTGAGTTCATGGGGTCCCCCAAAATAAATATCATAGGTTTGGTGATCATTTTAGTTTTAATATTAGCATTCAATAAAGAATCAAAAAAAACAAAAGAATAAATTTGTGCATAGAGTAGTGAAATGACCTAAAGCATGGCTTTCAGGACATGGGGATCATGAATCCATAGTTTTTTGGCCCAAAGTTAGTAATTTTATCTCTAATTGTTGTAAGTTAACATTGTTTTGATCTGAGTTAACTTGAGATGATTCCTGAGTATATGAGATTCACATGGTTCCCTAAGGTTTTTAAGCTTGGGAGTCATTAGAAAAGTCTCGCTACATGGGTTGACTCTATTAATTTCAACTTTAATTAAAATGGAAAAATTGTAAAAAAGAATAACAAATATAAAAAAATTAATAATCATCTTAATATTGAAATGTTATTCCACCTAGACCTTCTATAATTTCCCCCATGAATAATGATGAACCTCAATTACTATTGTGATACACAACACATCATCATTCTTAATTGATATTGGATGAAATATGGGGATGAATTTGAAAAATGGAATGGTCTTGGGATTGGGATATGCATATGAAACTATATTTTATTAATATATATTGATTAGTTTCCTATTTTTTTGTGTAAGGGTTCTTGGTGATCAATGTGTATTAAAATGTTTTTGGAAAACAATATTTAAATTTTTTATGTTTGAGATATATTTTTCTCAAGACTAGAAAAACTCAAGTTGGGGGTATGATTATCCAATGAATGTGGATAATATTCATTGTTAATATATATAATATCAATGTTATTTATTATTCATAAACACCTTTTTAGGGCATTTTACACCTTCAGCATCATTTCACATTATGATTGTAGGTCCTTATTAAATTGCACTATTACATGGTATATTTCTAACACCATATAAAATACCTAATGGTCATTATTTTATGTTAATATTTTTTTGTAGTTTCTCATTACATTGGGATAAATTTATACTTTTGTAGTAATGAAGAGTCAAATTGGAAGATCACCAAATTTGACATTCATGGAAACACATTCTGGGAAATGTAAACGGGGAAACATCCCAATAATGAGACTATAGTGGCCAAGATCCAGGCCAAATTATTCTCAAAATTTATGTTCAGATAGTGAAAATAATTTCAGACATTTTCTAAAATAGTTACAAGATATAATTAGGATTTTAAAATGGAAATCAATGCAAGTCAAGGGTGAGATAAAATTTTGGTCCAGATTCTGCGGCCTAGATAAATAGCCCACCATTTCAATAATATCTCACAAACCAAAATATTTTATTTCGGTTGATGTTTTATATGTGGTTAGGATCCTTTTGAGGATCCATTTTCTTTTTATAATCATAACTCTGATTTGAACATATAGAAGGTCATTTTGATGACTCTGTTCGATTGATGCAAGATGGCTTCCACTTTGGGTCACGAGTGGAAAACTCTAAGTTCCACAAGAATTCCACCACCCTAATCCAACCGTACTAAACTGTATTGACTTTCACTATTGGAGGATCGACCTAAGGCTACCAATAATTCCTATTTAAAGAACATTTGTTGATGTATTTTTTGATATTTGGTTCTTGGTTTCATTGTAGTGTTATGATGACGCTTTGTGTTTCTAATCACATTTCTTTCTCGTGTATGTTTTTCAATTCATCTTAGTTTCTTAATTAAAGTTATTGTAATCCTTTTTTTCTTCTCTTCTTTATATCACATTGATACCATTGTCTCGTGGTGTGAATTTATTAAAACTAAACCGTGATAAATTATCACACAATGATGTAGTGATAATTATTTCATTGTCTTATTTTTTAATTCTATATTTCCTTCCTCATGAGTCTACTTCCCGCATCCATTGAAATCATAGAATCAATGGTTGGATAACCCAATTATGGGTTGACTTCAGGGAGCAGAAAGGGGATAGAATGGATGTTATTTCTCACTCCTTTAATGTCTAATCACTTCCTTTAATTGAGAATTTTTTGGGATGATATTTAAACCACATCATCCTTGTTGAATTTAAGGCCACACACTTCAAGTGCTAATACGAACCTTTACCTTGGAGTGAATAAAACATTGATCATTCAAGTGTATAGGTGATTAGTATTAAGTTGTGTAGGAATTAAACCAGAAAGTGATGATTTTCTTTGATCTCCTTAAATGAATCCATCTCAAATATAAGAAATTCAAAAAGGAATTCATCCAATCCACCCTGAGTGATAACCTATTATCAACCCATTATCTTAATTTTATTTTACTTAGATCTATTAGTAACCCTTTAAAACTTTTTAAAATAAAACTAAATTTGGTAACTTCATAGACAAATATAATACATAGAATGTATGTGTCTGTAGGTTATTTCTTACGTCTCTAATGATTCAACAACCCAAGATAAAATAGAAGATACCACTTAACCAAAAAATATTGTGTAAATTTGGGCTAGAACAGTTGTGTTTAGAGAGTTTCTATCATACCTTTGGTGCCTATCTGAGGATAACAACATCTCAGAGTCATTCGTCAATTCGGGATGATACTGTCACATGATGATATTGGAGCACAGGTCATACATCTTCCTACTAGGGCTTCATATTTCTTCACCAATGATAACACATCGGCATGGTTAATAGTTTATCCCAATAGTGTGTTAGGTTGTATGCCCCACCATGAGGACTTTCCGTTTTCATCATTGACTCCTTTAATTGTGGAATTTATGTAATTTATTGAGGACCCATGCGAGTCATCAAATATGTTACCCCACTCTAATGAAGGTTATATAGACAATAGATCATATTATATTTAGTATACTATTACTTTGATATAATATATGTACTATACGCCTACTGAGGGATGATCTTATAGGTCTTCCCCTCTTACTTTTTCAATGGATCGAATAATTGTCCCTCTATATATCTGGCCTACCCCTATTAGTTGTAGGAACTCAGAAATGATAGAGACTGATTTGGAAATGGATTCAATCCATATCACAAAACCCCCCATTTAGGTATTTCATGACCAAAGGGAATTCCTACACTAATTATTTATTGAAATGATGGAAGATGGTTTTGAATGCCATCCACTATATTAAATTATGAAGAATATTTTTTCATTATGTGAAATTTTACCATGAGGGAACAATATTTTCATGAATTTATGGATGAGGCTCCGCTTTCTAGGTAGATGAGGGGGACAACAGAGGCATTGGAGCAGGTTCGTCGGCTAATATCTAGATTGAAAACAAAAATTGACATGTGGTTCATACAAACATGGTGGATTGAGGAAATAATTGCTCATTTGATGTATCATATTTTGATATATTAATCAAAATTGGTTTCATCTCAAAAGTGGTTGAAGAGTCTACTACTTTGGTCAATACTCTTCATCCAGGAGGAGAAGCAGATGAATTGGGGAGAGCGGCAGGGCATCATACTATTGATGCTTCTTATCAGAGTCTTTCCAACCTTTCCATTATAGATGATTGAATTTTTTCATATTTTTATCCTTATAATGAATCATGATTTGTTTTTTGAATTGGAGAGACTCAAAAAAAATTTATCCCCTCTACCATATTTTCACAATACAAAGGGACCTTCTAAAATTTTCAATTTTCTATCCATCTCGTCTTTGAAAATGAATTTCCTAGAATTCTATTATTATTATTATTATGTTTTTAGAAACACGTGTGATACCCTATCATTGATTAAAATCAAGTGAACCTGAATGTATGAATTTTAAATATGATTTTGGAAATGTTCACGAATGTCTATTAATATGGTTTTCCTTACTGATGAAAATATTCTAGTTTTCTTGTATATTATATGTGTTGGATGGATAATGCTCTATTATTTTTCAAATCTGATAGGCTTGGTGAGAATAGCTTGATTTTCAGGGCTATATGGTTGTCCATTCAATCTTTTTTAGATTGGGAGTCCATTGTGTTTTTGTTTAAGGACTTTTGGATAGGACCTAATATTTATTTTAGTTTAGAGTCTGTTAGCTCAGACCTAATGTTGCTTTTGTTTATGCTCTTTTAGATAAGGCATAATGTATAATTTTGGTGTATCTATGTAACCCTCCTCCTAATGTATGTTTTCCATGTCACATGACTTTACATTTGAGTCCTAATAAACATCATCCATGTTTAAAGTGATGATGTTTATAGAGGAATATAGAGAAATGGTGGTTGTTGCATTACTCTCGACGGAACAGGATGATTTAGCAATATCTTCTCTAGGGTCAATATTAGAACCCTTGGACATGATGGTCTATTTTTTATCACAACCTCAGCTAGTTTTTTTTTCTTTTCAATACATTAAACCTATTTTTTCCTATTAATAATGACTATAAGTGAGTTTCTAACTGTGGTTACCGAACATGCTTCAACCATCATTGGTTTGTCTTCTGGTAGGAGGAGCTGGTAGAATGTCAGCCACTGATTGATTCCTCCAAACTTGGGAAAGACCTATTCTAGTTGTGGTGGTGTTGGTGAAGAAAATTCACCCATACCTATGGGGTGGGGTCATTTGGGTCCCCAATTGGCATGGATTGGTCCCCTAGTTGAGGGATTAATGACTCTTGTTAGGGACTTTAGGATTCCTAAGACAGACATGAAGATAAAAATTCCCCCATCACAGTGGGGTGCAGGTGATCTCGAATCTGAATTGATGTCTCTAGTGCCATATAAAGGGATGATAAACATAGAAATAGTGACTGGATTATTAATTTCCACATCCTAGTGGGATGGGGTTCACCTATGGCTGCTGAGGGAATATTATAAATCCTATCTGGAATTGACCATCTGGGGGGAGGGGTAGTGGTAGATATTCTTCTGACCCAGGGGCTTTACTCTTCACATGTACAGCTTCCATGGAAGCTAATATTTTGGTCTAAATTATGTGTCTTAGCTGACCATATGTATGAGACGGGTGTGATGGAAGCCTGTCGTGAAAACCATTCTTTACAGGGCATTTTTTGAGTTATCGAAAATCAAGTCTCTATGTGTCGAATGTCCTCCTATTATCTTGATGGGACTTGTTTGAAATCATTTTGGCTACCCTTTATCCCCATATGTGGTTTCTAGGTACTATTGGTGTGTAGGAATTCTATTTTACTGACCAACTAGCATGAGCGTTACCCGATCCCTTGATCTCACCAAAGGCTATAACAATGTAGGATGCTATGTATGAGGGACTTTATTTTTAAATGGGAACACAAAAGTATAACATTAAATTCAATCCACATCATATAATATAGATACATGATGTGTCTTTGGTAGTAGGTTCCCTACAATCCCTCTCCACACTACCATGTAGAGTACTATCATGGTAATGACGGTATTCTACTTGTGATTTAATAAAAGATTCAACATACTGTTGTGGTAGTGGTAAAATGTCCCGAACATCTTCTAGGCCATTGGAATTTTTTATATTAAGATTATGGTCCATTTTCTTCATCATGGTTATAATTTATTATCCTACCTTTTTTAATTCTTCTGGGATATGATTCTTTTCTGTGATGGTTTCTAGAACTTGTATTTAACTACCTGATGATGTGGGTGTATGAGATTGTTGGTGAGAATCTGTGGAAATATTAAAAGTTATTTTTCTCGTTAAAGACAGGAATGTGGGAATATCCCAAGGCATGTGGAATTATCACTTTGTGAGCCTTAGTCAGGACAGAGATATGAACCTAATATCAGGCGTTTGGAATATTGCACTACTCTTTCTTGGTAAGAATATGGTCCTGGCCCATGGCATGTTCCCCTATTACTTGGTGGGCCTCAGTTGGATCAGGAACACGATCATGGACCTAATATTTATTCCACATTCAAATAAGTCAATGGACATCTGTAATTGTAGAAGGAATATGAGCATCCCCTTGTGTTTCCTTGGAATGATTCTAGTGAAATCATTCACTCACGAACGTAGAAGTATGAACATTTCTTCAATGATCTCCTAGAATATTCTTGGTAGATTCACAGAAAACAAATGTGAGTCTACACTAAGGATTATTCCATTCTAAATTGTTTATACCTAGCTAGAATTAGGATATGTTCTTGATCCTGTTACTTTGGAGTATGTCATTAGACTTCTATGAAATGAATATGAGTCTTTATCAGGGGACATTCCCCTCTCATGTGGTGAAGCTCAGTCATAATGGGGATATGGGACCGATTTGGGGCCTTTGGAAAATGTAATCAGACTTATTTGATAGTCATGTTCCAATGTTGAGAGCCACGTGTCTCTCTCACCAAGTGATACCCAGTTGGAATGGGAATATGATCCTGGATCGATGCCTCTCCCTTTATCTTGATATATCAAAAATCCTTCCATGGTGGGAGAAAGAGTGTGATCTTGATCTGATATAGCCACTTTTTCAGGATGATTGGACTATTTAGCTATTGTGGATATAGGTTTAGAAGTATGCACCTATCCCTTTATCTACAGTATTTCTATAATATTCCAGCATAGTTCATCATCTATTGTTGAAATATATTTGCATTTTAGAGACGTTTGTGTAAGGATATGAGCCTGCAAATTTTCTGACTCTAATATACACTAGATTCTGTCTTTAATTGAATCAAATATATTTTCCCCCTTCTATCATTTTTATTTTACCAAAATATGGTGATGTGATTTCTGAAATGATAAAGAGTATGAGAATTCCCCATGCATGATGTAGGGATATACTGATAGAATTGTCCTGAATTAGTAGAGATATGAGATTTCCTTCTTGTTCTTTCAAGATTATGTGGGCATGCATCGTCGATAGGGGTGGTAATATGATCCCTCTCTTTGATATCCAATTCCTTACCCCTCTAATGTTTCTTCCTTATAGCCCATGAATAGGCATTAGAGGGGTATGTGTGTCAGATGGTACCCTCAGTAGGTGACTATTAGGTACAAGAAGAATTTTTTTAGTGATGTAGGTTGATAGGATCCCTCTTCACATGAACTCAAAAAAAAAAGTGATCTATATTTGGTCTCATTTTCCTCCATCATTAGATAAGTAAGGTGAAAATATTCACACTCCATGGAAGAGCTCTTGAAGATGTTGTTCATAGCAACAAGGGCTACTGGATTAGTAGTAGTCTTTCCTTGGTAATGAACACTCACCGTTCATTATTCCTAGAGAACATCATGAGAATATTCCATGGTTAGGATTGTACCATATTAGTGGCCTTCCTAGACCATCATATTTTCTACCTATCATCAAAATTTTCAAGCATGTGAAATTATCATGAAACCCACAGAAGTTGTAGTAAAGGATTATTTGTTGGAACAAATGCTGGATGATGAAGACATTGTCTCAAATCAAGATGTTGGTAATATATGGAGTCATGAAGACCACAAGGAATAAGGTTACCAGTTATTTCAATATCATAGGCATAATGTTCTCACCCTAAATTGAATGGTTAACACAATTTTCACGATCTTTTCGTATTCATCCATTTTCTTTGTTTGTAATTTTTAAAACAAGGATGGACTTATTTCATGAGAACCCTGGTTATAGAGGATCATATATAAGACCATGTTATTCTTATAGCTTTTTTGAATGGGGTTCTCAAAAAAAATTGTATTGTCTCATTATAACCTAATCTTTCTATTACTGTAGAGATCTGCGTCGGGTTTAACATTTACGTCTACATATAATGAAAAATGAAATGTGTCGATGGATAATAACCAATAACATTTTCCTTATAGATTTTCCAATCAAGTTCACCATTTTTTCATATTGGGAAAATGAAATGGACTTACAGATAATAACAAATCATTTTTCCAATTTAAAGATTCAAATTAGGTTCACGATATTTTATTTCTATAAGAACCCAGATCTTCTTCTTAGGTATATTTTCCCTTTTTCTGGAGTTTTTCATAAAAGGGGAGTTTCTGTAAATTTTTGAAGTACGCGTCATGTAATTTTATAGTACATTCCACGTACTTTGTTGCCGCATGAGGCCATGTGATGATTGTGTAAGGGCCACAGACACGGTCATGTGCAGTAACGTGGAGGCCTCCTAAAGAAGAGTATAGAAACAGTAATTACACGTAGTTTACGCCAAAATTACACACCGTGTATTATGTTTTTTTCATTAAACACACCAGGGTCCCATCTGACAAACAGAACCGTTTTCATCTAGGTTTTCATCATCCAAGAGAGTCTGTATAGTCGTAGATCGTTGACGAACCCCCAAGCCTCCGTCCATTCTCCGAATCGACCATTGTTGATTGCATTGGAACCGCAGCGGTAAGCTCTCCCTTCTCCTAGAGCATCATTTCCCAGTTACATTTCTTTTTCAAGTTATCATGGGTTGAACGTTTTTGTAATTTTCGTAGATCTACGATGTTCTAAAGAGATTCAAGCCATTTGGTTCAAGTATATCTATCTCCTAACATCTAGGTAAGTGGTTTGTGCCTTTCTGTAGAAAGTATTTGATTATTTTGTGAAAATTCTACCAATACCCTTTAATGGGTATTGCGTGTTTCTGATTTTTCCCTTGTTTATTGCCTACTTTTCAAATATTCCTACGTAAAGGATTTTTTTATTGGATACAGAAATATACTGTGCTATGGATTTTTTTCTCATTATTGTTCTGCCTATTTATAACTCTTTGGTCTAGTTTTTTCTTGTTTGGCTATTGCCTGTTCCATGCCTTGTTGTAGGAAGGAGTGTTCTTTTTCTGACAAGCTGAGATGCCTTAAAATTCTGGCCATTTAGTTCATTAGGTTACTTTGGTCGTTAGCCAATGCAATACTTGATGTATTTACACAGGGTTGTGAGAACCTAGTGTAGTAGACCATAGGGAGAATGGACGTAAGGGCTTCTCCAGAGTTTCTTATTAATATAATGCGAGACCATAGGGGGAATTGACATTGACTTCTTCTTCAGAGTGTCTATAGATCCTCGATGTGGGTCACAGGGGTAATGAGATGTTGAGTACTTCCATAGAGTTCCATTAGTACGATACCATAATATAGGGGGAGATGACGGTTAGTGCTTCCCGAGAGAGTCTATTCTTTAGCTGAACCAGAGGGGTGAGACTGTGTGTTCCTCCCATGGGCATGCTAGTATTTATAGGTTGAACCATAGGTGTTAGGCTATGAGAACTACCCATAGGTTATCAGTTTTTTAACTTTCTCGAGTGACTGCTTACTTGTTTGTAAATTATATGCTAGAAACTGTGGATTTTTTATCACGGAGTACTTTCTTGTTTTCTTCTTTCTGTACTTTTACCTGCCATATATTCACAGAAGGTTAGGAATAGATATTCAGGTGGTTGCCTATTGGGAGTTTTTCTCACACCCTGTTTGGGTCATGCTTTTGGGCCCAAACAGATTATATTGACTCACGTATAGATAAGGGAAAATACCCTTCTACTTCAGGTTCTTGATTGCACCGGAGCTAGAGAGCATGGGACCAAACTGAGGCTTGTGATGCTGAGGACTTCTTTATCTGTTTCCCTTGTGTACTTGGTTTTAGTACTGTATTATGCATTGTGACTTGTTTGTAAGCTTTCATAGATGCATTTTTATCATGAATCATTTATATATTTTTCCCAGTTGGTTATTTATCAGTCTTCCGTTGTTTCCAGTTGTTGGATATTTACATCTTCCGCTATTGTATGTATTTGTGTACTTCTAATGTGTACTCTGCCAATGAGGTCATAGTTTCCCCACTATCACACCAAAGGCCCTATCTTAAATTCAGTAGCCTCTGGCGTTCGAGGGAAATGTGCTTGGGGACATGTGACCTACGGGGAACGGGGTACCGCTGGGTGGCTTCTAGAACTAGGATGTTAAAAAGTCGTATTAAAGGACTTATATTCTCTTGAATTACTATTTGGAGCCTATATCCAGAGATATGATGGAATAGGTACATGGTAATAAGTTGTGTCCGAGAGTAGCTAACCCATGTACAAGGAAAATCCATACTACCTCGTTTATTGTAATTTTTATTGTTTGCAATTTTACAGTTGATTTGATTTCACCATTGGAAGATTCCCATGATTTGTACTATTACCGTTATTGTTATTCCGGTTCTATTTATGTCGCAACCCGGTGATATGAGTGTATTCCATCTCATACATCATGTAGGAACTTGTTAGAAATCATATGCCATGCATTCTTGCCATGCCATCTAGGATGCATTAGCGATTGTATGTTGTTGTGATTGTCGTTCTATAGATTATGCGTTCTATTATGATAGATACTTTGATATAATACCTACTGTTTTCATAGATAATTTGATTGTATAGTGCTTTTCTTAGATGGATGCAAAAAATTGGTTCTTGAGGTGTCATGGTCCATCATGGACAGGAATTTGTTGGATAATTGCTTGTTTCCTTATATAACTTGTGTAGGATTCCATGCTTTGATTCGCGGGTAGTATGGGCCATCAAGGATTGGAATTTGGCACCTTAACATTTGTTTTCTGTGTTTTCTATGCTCTGAAGTAGTTTCTGAGGCTATTGCCCAGAAAATCCCAGAATACACGGCGTGTTCTTTATGAATACACGTCGTATAGCTTTAACTGTGTCATTGACTATGTAGGAAATGAATTAGGGTTATGAAAAATCTTCCAAGAACACGCTATGTACGGTACTTACACACCGTGTTGTGGTGAACCTATGTCTACCCATGTGAAAAACGACACGGATGGTTGAATCTTCGACTGTGCCGGTCGTGTCCTGATTCCACAAGTCGTGCCATGTAACATAGGTACCCAGTCATGTCACTAACAACATGGGTCGGGGAAATCCATCAAGTACACGTTGTTTGCACATGGAGCACGCCGTTTAGAGTGAACTTTGTAGTTGGACATGTAACTAACAACATGGGTCAGTTAGGACTTTAGTGTACCCGCCATGTTCATATGAAACACATCATGTAGTGTGACCAGGGTACACAGGCCGTGTCACTAATCACACGGGCCTGGATAAGCTTTTTGAGTATATGTCATGTCTACCTTGAACACGCCTTGTATTTTTTCTTAGGAGAGTCGTGTGGATTAACCGTGTAGAAGGAATCCGGAATGGGAAAAGGATTCGGGTACACATCGTGTGAGAGGATAACACGCCGTATGTTTGGGGTGTTACAAGATCAGTTTTGGAAAAATTACATACCCATTTAAATGACTTAAGTGAACATGCCGTGTAGTCTTTATACACGTCGTGTTGTCATGTTTTGTAAATTTCTAATGCATTCATTCCCATATTCCTTATATACGCTCCTTGTTTTCAGTCCTTGACGAAGATGATCTAATGTGTGCATTTGACCTTGTAGAGTCATGGAACTGAGACGTCCTCCTGTTGTCCGCCAATTGCAGGGCAGTGATCAGACGCTAGATATGGCTGATCAAGGACGTACCACAGATCCCATTGTTGTTCCAGCCTTGGCACCAGCTATGATACCAGTTTCCGGAGCCGATGTGTAGTTTAAGGAAGGCTTTCTGAGGATAATGAAAAACGTCTAGGGAGCACCGCCTCCTGACTCGACTATGGAAGACTTGACGCTGGTTTTCCAGCAACCACATCCTCCCATCTTCTCAGGGGAAGGACGACCTCAGGCTATAGAGTCATGGAAAGAAACCATGATGATGATCTCTGAGCATCTAGAGGCGCCTTCAGGAAGGCAGGTCAAGCTTTCTACCTACATGTTATGAGACTCCTCCAATAGGTGGTGGGATGTGATCTCATAGGCAGTTCATCAGTAGGTTATGGCTAGGGAGGAGTTTCATCACGTCTTTTACGACTACTTCTATCCAGAGGCCCTGAGGGGCAACCGACCCAGAGAGTTCCTGAGCCTAGATGAGGGTACTATTTCTGTCATGGAGTATTTCTCTCGTTTCCTCGAGCATCAGCATTTCACACCCCTCCAGGGCGGAGATGGGTTGTTTTGGCAAGGAAGTTTCAGTATGGTCTCAGACAGGAGATCTGCTCATATGTGAATATCTACAGGTTAACTTCCATTGCATCCATCGTCAACCAGTCACTAATTATAGAGCACAACCTGAGAGATTATGGAGCTGAGATCTAGGGTAGTTCTGCTTCCAGAGTTAGTGCTTCACCAGATGATAGCAGGAAGCACCATAGGGAGTCTACACACGGTGATTCGAGGCAGCAATACATGTCTTCAGTTAGCCAGGTGGCATGCTACCAGTGTGTAAGGGTTGGGCATATAGGGCCATAGTACTAGAGAGACGCAGTAGAGTGCCAATATTGTGGCAAGATGGGTCAACTTCAGCACTTCTATCAGGTTTTCTCACCAGCAGCTGGTGACATGGGTTCATCCATTACTCCTCGTTCAGGAGCAACACCACCAGTTTTTCACCATTCTAGGAACTGGAGTTCTTCCGACTGTTCGGGCCAAGGTGGAGGTCGACGCCATGGTGGTCAATCACTGGTCTTTTATTGACAGTAGGGTGGATCATCTTAGAGCATTTAGGCAGGGCCAAAGGGACATTGTACTGGTTAGGATTTTGTAGTGGAGCAGACCCATCAAAAGGAGGATCACTGACCCTCTACAGTTCTAGGTATGATTTTTGTAGCCTCAGTTTTATCTTCTGCTCTTTTCGATACAGGGCCTTCCCATGGAATTATCTTTATTATTGTTGTTGAGATCCTTGTGCTCTGCATCTTTTCCTATACTGATACATTGACTCTAGACACACCATTGGGGACTAGGACAGCTAGTTTACGTCAGTGCAAGGAGTTACCTCTAGAAGTTGCTGGGAATCATTTTTTATGGGACCTCTATGTCTAGAGATGACAGGATATGATGTCATTCTTGGGATGGACTGGCTAGTTTCCTTCCAGGAAGATGTTGACTGTTATCTCTGTAGGATGAGTTTCATATCACAAGAGTGTGAATCTTTTCTTCACCAGGGCAAGTGGTATGTCTAGGTGAGTTGAGTAGGACCCGAGCATCATGGGTTAGGAGGAGTTACAACGAAGATTTCTAGTCTATCTGGATAACCCGGGGACTTCACTATTAGACTTTACTCCAGTGGTGAATCATTTCAGGGATGTCTTTCAAGATGAATTTTCATGTTTTACTCGAGAGCGTGAGGTAGACTTTTCTATTGAGCATATTCCAAGGGTGGCCCCGGTGTCCTTTTCGCCTTATAGGATGGCTACACCAAAGTTTCAGGAGCTCAAGAAGTAGTTGGAGGAGTTTCTTGCAAAGTGATTTATCCAACCTAGTACTTTTCCTTGGGGTTCGCCTATCCTATTTGAAAAGAAGGTAGATGGCACCATTAGGCTTTGTGTGGATTATCGGAAGCTGAACCATTTGACGGTCAAGAACCGATATCCCTTTCCGAGGATCGATGATCTCTTTGATCAGGTTCAAGGTGCCTGAGTGTTCTTTAAGATTCACTTGAGATCCAATTATCATAAGTTACACGTTGGACCTTATTATATACATCTTACAGCTTTCCGGAGCAGGTATGGGCTATATGAGTATATTGTTATGCCATTTGATCTCACGAACGCGCCTGCCGTTTTCATGGAACTGATGAACCAAGTGTTCCATCCGTACAAGGATTCCTTTGTAGTGGTTTTGATGGACAAAATCTTGGTGTACTATCACACTCGACACAACCATGCTACCAATGTTGAGATCATTCTGAGTACACTAAGAGAGCATTAGTTATATGATAAGCTCTTGAAATACCCCTTTTGGATGGATCAGATTCACTTTTTGGGTCACGTTACCTTAGATACAAGAGTGTTTGTAGACCCAGAGAAAGTGAGAGCAGTAGTTTCCTGGAAGGGTCCAAAGAACGTCTTTGAGGTACGGAGTTTCCTAGGGCTGGCTGGATACTACAGACACTTCATACATGACTTTTCACACTTGGAAGCACCGCTAACAGGTCTGACCATTAAGGGAGTGATGTTCTTATGGTCAGATTCTTGTGAGTCAGTAATTCAGGAGTTTAAAGGGAGGTTGACTTCAGCATCGATACGGGTCTTGTCAGATATGTGCAAGAGGTATAATGTTTATTGAGATGCTTTAGGCATTGGGCTGGGAGATGTGTTGATGTAGGGATATGGAGTTGTTGCCTACAGGTCTTGGCAGTTGAGGTCACATTAGAGGAACTACGCGACGCACGATCTAGAGTTGGCAACTGTAGTTCATGCCTCACGTGGTTGGAGACATTTTCTTCTGGGAGATCATTTTGTGGTTTTCACTAACCAGAAAAGTCTCAAGTACATCTTCAAAAATCATGATCTTAATCTGAGACAATGCAGGTTGGTTGAGTACCTTAGATCCTTTGACTTTGAGCTTGCCTATACGCCGGGAAATGGAAAGGCTGTGTTTGATGCGTTGTGCAGGAGGACATAGTTACAGGCAATTTTGGAGGACAGTATTGAGTGGAAGCTTATGGATCTATTATCTGAGATGCATTTTGAGGTGCACGATAGATAGGGACAGACATTCATATCTTCTACGGTCGTTACCTCTACGCTTCTTCATCGGGTACGAAGGAGGTAGCTATCACATTCTGAAGGCCTAGTCCTACGGGAATGCGTGTCAAGACAGGACCCTATTCTTGGGTGGACCATGGGAGAGGATGATATCATTCATTTCAAGGGACATGTATCAGTGCCAGTAGATATATGCAAGGAGCCGATGCTGGATTTTCATTCGTCAGTTTGGGTAGTTCATCCTGGTGTCACCAAGATGTATCGCGATCTGCACCGCCAGTTTCGGTGGCCAGGTATGAAGAGAGATGTTTCTGGTTTCATAATGAGATGTTTTACTTGTCATTAGGTGAAGGCAGAACATCAGCGGCCCACAGGTCTTTTATAGGAGTTACCCATTCTCGAGTGGAAGTGGTATGACTTCACGATGGACTTCGTGATCGGTTTGCTGAGGTTGCCTTGAGGGAATTATGTTGTTTGGGTTTTCATCGAAAGGATTACGAAGGATTCTCACTTCTTTCCGATCAAGGAGACCTTTAGTGTTTATGTGCTGGGATGGTTGTACATTGAGGAGATTGCACGTCTACAAGGAGTTCCACAATCCATTATTTTAAACAGAGATTCGCGTTTTACTTCTCGAGTCTGGAAGGGGTTTCAGAAGGCTTTGGGTACACAGGTACTTTTGAGTAAAGCATACCATCCCCAGATAGATGGCCAGTCCGAACATACGATTCAGGTGCTTGAGGATATGCTTCGAGCTTTCTTTCGATACTTTGGAGGTTTTGGGGAGATGAATACAACACTTGTGGAGTTTTCGTACAATAATAGTTTTCATCCAACTATTCAGATGACACCTTATGAGGCTTTGAACGGTAGGTCATGGCGATCAACCATGTGTTCGCTGGAGGTAGGAGAGGCAGCTTTGTTTGGACCTTGTCTTGTTCAGGAGACCACAGAGTATATAGTGTTGATTCGGAAGATGATTGATATTACACAGTCTCGACAGAAGTCGTATGATGATCAGTAGAGATGACCACTAGAGTTTGAGGTCAGGGATCAGGTTTTCCTGTGTGTCACACCAAGGTTGGGGACATGAGGATTTTGAGATAGGTTAATCTTTCACCAAGGTACATCAGACTATTTGAGGTGTTGGAGAGAGTTGGGCCTCATGCTTATCGATTGTAGTTACCTCAGTGGTATCGGGCTATGCACGACATTTTTCACGTTTCTCGGATCCGACATTACTTTTTAGACTCGTCTCATGTCCTTCAACCCAAGGAGGTTGATCTTGAAGTGGATGAATCTTCTGAGGATCATTCGATCTGGATTGTTGATCACATTACAATGGTTCTCTATGGCTAGTATGTTCCTCTTGTACGAGTGAAATGGAATCACAGGCAGGTACATGATGAGACTTGGGAGAGACAGGCCGATGTGCAAGAACAGTGGCTGGATTTGTTCATGATTTCTCCTTATATGCTACGCTAGGGAAATTCAGGGATGAATTTCTTTTATGGGGGGAAGTTTTGACGAACTCGGATCTTCTTCTCAGGTATGTTTCTCCTTTTTCTAGAGTTTTTTAGAAAATATATTTTTTTGAAAATTTATGAAGTACATGCCATGCACTTTATTAGAACACTCCTTGTACTTCATTATCGCAGAAGTCCATGTGCTGGCCGTGTAAGGGCCACACACATGGTCGTGTGGGGTGATGTGGAGGCCTCCAAATGCGGAGTATGGAAATAGTGAGTACACATCGTGTACTCTAAAAGTACATGCCATGTATTTTGTTTTTTTCTTTAAACGCACCGGGGACACATCCAATAGACAGAACCGTCTTCTTCTTGGTGTTATTTGTCCGAGAGAGTTAGTATGGCCACAGACCTTCGATGAATCCCTGAGCCTCCATCCGTTCTCCGAATCGACCATCGTCGATTGCGTTAGAACTGCAATAGTAAACTCTCCCTTCTCCAAGAGCATCGTTTCTATGTTCCTTCTCTTTTCCATGTTATCATGGGTTGAACCTTTTATGAGTTTTCATAGATCTACAACATTCTAAGGAGATTCAAGCCTCTCGCTTATATTATATCGATCTCCAATCATCTAGGTAGGTGGTTTATTCATTTCTGATGAAAGTCTTTGAGTATTTTCTGAAAATTCCACCAATACCCTTGAACGGGGTATTGTGTGTTTCCTATTTTTCCATTGTTGTTTTTATGCTTTTATTATATGCCTGTGAAGAGGATATTTCTTGTGAATAGGATAATTTAATATTCTTTGGATTTTATTCCCATGCATGTTCTACCTGTTTATAATAGTTTGGTCTAGTTATTCCTATTTGGCAATTTCCAGTTCCATGCCTAGTTGTAGTATGGAGTGTTCTTTTTCTAACATTATAAGATGATGTAGAATGCTATCAATGTAGTTATTTAGGGTACTTTGGAAATTACGTGATGTGATACTTGCTGACTTTACACAGGGCTATGAGAACCTAGTGTAGTAGTCCATAGGGAGAATGGGTTTCTCCAGAGTGTCTTATTAATATGATGCGAGACCACAGGGGGAATTGACAATGATTGCTTCCTCATAATTTCTTTACATCCTCTACATGGGCCACAAGGGTAATGAGAAGTTTTGTGCTTCAATAGAGTGCCTTGAGTATGATATGAGACTATAGGGGACTACTTACTTGCTAGTACTTCTAGGTAGAACCATATGTGTTAGGATGTGAGAACTACCCTGAGGTTACCTGTTTGTTCTACATCCATGAGTGACTGATTACTTGTTTTTAAATTATATGCTAGAAACTATGGATTGTTTACTGCTGAGTACTTTCTTGTTTATTTCTTTCTGTACTTTTACCTACCACATATTCACTGACTGATAGGCAAAGATCTTTGGGTGTTTTCCCACTGGGACATTGTCTCACACCCTGTTTGGGTCATTCTTTTGGTCCCAAACAGATAATATTGTTGTAGGTATAGATAAGGAAAAGAACCCCTCTACTTCAGGTTCTTGATTGTACTGGAGATGGAGAGCAAGGGACCAAGCTGAGGTTTTTGATTCTGATGAGTTTTTTCTCTGTTTTCCTTTTGTACTTGGGTTTAGTTTTGTATTCATCATTGTGACTTGTTTGGATTCTTTATTAGAAGCATTTTTATCAAGCATCATTTATATATTTTTCTCCTGTTGGTTATTTATCAGTCTTCCACTATTTCCTATTGTTGGATATTTACTAATTCCGCCATTGTATATATTTGTGTACTTCTGTTGTGTACTCTTCCAAATTAGGGCATAGTTTCCCCACTATCACACCCAAGGTCCTTGCTGCTAGTCAGCAGCCTCTAGCGTTCAGGGAAATTCTCTTGAGCCCATGTGACCTACCAGGTACGGGGCGCCTCTCGGTGGCTTTCGGAACTGGGATGTTACAATTTCATTGTGTTTTAAGGCGTGGAATCAGTTTTTCTCATCAATATATAAATTTTACTTTTCCCATAAACTCACAAATGGTTCCCACATTTATATCTCGGTATGTACCTTGTTTTCATAGGATGGTGTTCATCTGGTTTTTTCACCCCAATGACTACTGGGGACTCACATTGGTAAATCAGATAGGTTGTTGGGCTCATCTCACCCTTTTAGGGGGAATTTTTTCTTACTTGCTGAATCTAATATAGATTTATGATTTGATCCTGGATCTCTTATTAACCCCGATACGAGACTGGGTATCCTAAAACATTGATTCATTGGTTAACTCTCTCATTAAAAAAATAAAGGGAGTCTCATCGATGGATTGAGGGATGCTTGTTCTCGTTAGTTTATCCATCTATATGTATATGATGTTATACAGCCTTTTTTATAATTGTCAATGAATTATTTTTGTGTTGTATCTATTTAACCAAATGCTTCGGAATGCGCTGTCTTGTGAGGAGGCAATTAATATTTTGTGGAGGGGATTGAGCCATTATGATCCATCCTATATATCCTAATTATTGGAGGAATCAAAACCCACATATGTAAGTAATCCCATGAAGTTTAACACCATGCAGATAGGACATGTGTGTGAGTACTGAGACACCAAATGTTTAAGCTCAGGTCTCAGGGAGACATCCTACCTATCTTTCTTATTGCTAGAATATGAGTCATCAGAGTTCAATAATTCCCTTGAGAATGGACCCAAGATTATTTCCTTATATGAGGGTTTTTTGTACCATGCCATGCATCAGGGGTTACTCATTGGGATTTCCCTGATTAGTGTAAATTAATGGTTCCTAATGAGGATTCCATTGTATCTCCCTAAGATCATGTGATCTGTGCTCGATGTGGGAAATAAGGCGGAATGGATGAATAATCTCAAGGCATATAGAAATGGTACTTATGTACTGGTGTATTCCTTGGGGTGTTTTGTATGGGGCTCCGGCCTTGAGAAGGAATCCAACATCTTCTGAGTATTGTAGGAATTATAATTATCATAGTTTGGTTATCCCTTAACACTTATAGGATAAGATTAATGATCACACCCAGGGACATTATAACCATATTTGGGGATCTAGTAATTCTATGAACTTACAAAAAGATGGAATCCCTATTGATTGAGGACATTATATATGATGTTGGTAGTTAGGGATTATGTGTTGTCTTCGTCCGTGTAACCATGGAGTGTATATTATATATGACATGATCTGGGAATCTCTTTTAGCCCATTTTATCCATTCTTGTTTTGAGAAACAAGAGTTTGAATGTGATTACTGTCATTGCTTTCAGTAAGGGACTTAGATACTGAGATCACCATGGATGGTCAGTATGGAACTCAAACATCAAAGAGGTGGCCTGTGTATCCTGAATAGGGTATGAATCAAAGTCATCATGGATCAATTGATCTGGGATTACACTATGAGGATTCTATTATATTCAATTATTACCCACTGGTGATAGATAAAGCTATCAAATCTTGGGATTCCCATGTGACCTGGCGTGCTTGTCTAGAGGGAGTTTCATGAACCATTCGACCTATCCAGAGGATATATTATGATCCAATTGACTTGTCTTGGAAGATATCACATGAAATGTCATGAAACATATTAGATTTTCACAAGATTCCATGTGACATGGCCCAAATCATGTCATGTATATTGGATAACATCCATGGAATCCATTGCATGATCTGACCATCGTGTCTAGAGGATGTCTTAGGAGCTTGGCTGGTAAGCCCAATAGATGTCTTGAGAGCCCATTGATATGACCTAATGATCCCATGAGACTTGGATGACATGTACATAGGGTTTCTCTTGTCTTGGATGACATCCTTGGGGGACATCCCAATAAAATTACCTGAAAAAAGGTGTTCGGATAGAAGATTAATTTCTCTGAGAAATCCACTTTGGCGCATGTGCAAGACCTTGAGAGTTCTTCAGTGCATAGTTTTGGTGATATCCAAGATCAAAATTCCGACACAACATTGGGGTTGGGGTTGTATATTTATAGGCATTGCAACATTTATCTACCACAAATTAATGTTTCTTATCTGGTGTGAAACTAGGTTGGTGTCGGTGAAGGGGGATGGTGCCACGTGGCTTCGCAAGTCACTATCGGGGGTCTTTATATGTGCATCACCTGATTTTTAGATATTATAAGTATCTTACATCATCACTTCTTTTATCATATTATTACCAATTAATGAATACTTTTTTTATCATGTGTTCATGTCAACGGGCATTCCATCATGTCCTATGGACATGTCTAAGGTCCTTTATGAGAGCTCGATGCCTTGTCTTGAATACTTCAAGGTGCAAGGATGGCATGACCCAACATCTTCTCATGATCTAGTAGACTTTTCAGGTGGTCTTTTGCGGACACACTATGGATTTATGTGTGCATCATAGGCCTTCTAGTGATTTTCAGATCTCTCACCCCCTCTATTTTTATCCCAATTATTTTATTTTACAAATGTTGTGGACTATGTGAGTTTGCACGAGTAATATCAAGTATATTTACATAATTTTGTAATGATGCCTCACATAACCAATATGGGTTATATTTAGGTTTGTGAGCATATCCTGGAATAATATGTCCATTTATCCTTAAATAACTTAAGGTAATTTGTGAAGTTTACTATATATACCTGAGGACTTCCACGCGACAAGACTGACGATCCAAAGGGCATTTGTGAGACAAGGAGGGCAAGTCGCCAAGGTCTTACAGTGTCTTGTGGGTTTTCTTGGGGAGATTCTCATATATTTTAGGGACTTTGAGTACCTATTTCATCCTCCCATTTTACCCACTTTCATTTTTGTTTACCAATTTTAGTGATTATTAATGTTTTCTAGGGGAATGGTAAAGTCATTTTACATGTTTTTTATGATTCCTCACGGGCCCAATATGGTTCATATTGGGGTGTGTGAGAATGCTGTTGAAAAATCAATCTGTTTATCCCAAGAGCATCGAAGGGAAAGCACAGAGTCTCTTGGACATACCTGGGGACTTCTATAGAGTGAGACTGAAATGCACAAAGGGTTCCCCAAGATGAGATAGACATGACGACAAGGTCTTGCGATGTCTTACACATCTCTAAGGGTGAGTCACATGTCTTTTAGTGATTGAGAGTACCTATTTTCTCCTCCCATTTATCTCCATTGTTTCATTTTACAATGGTTTAGGGGTCTTTGGGGTTTTCTTGGTTATCATCAAGGAATATTATTCTTCTCAATGACTATATGGCACATGGGGCTTATGGACACTAGGGTTATCTCACATTGGATATTATTTATCCTTACTCTCAGTGGAATTTCGAATGGTTTTTTAGGAACATTCTAATGAAAATTCGTGTGGCCTAGGGGTACTCAATCAGTTGTATAGAAATCCTTAAAAAGAGTAGGAAGGTTCATTGAAGGGGACATATATGGTATTTTTCGTAGGATTTGTGTTTTCAGTGGATTACTCACGTGACTTAAAAATGGTCATGCAATCGTGTCTCCATTGGAGGCTCATGCGATCCACAAGTCTCATCTCATTTGTTTTTGTGGGAAAGGTAATATCCTTATTCATGTATTTCTTCCTTTTTTATTTTTGTTGATTATTATTTGGAGGGAGTATAAAACCTTATTCATGATATATATAGATCGACAGAATTAAAAAAAATTGTATAAAATAATAAACCTAGATCTAAGAGAATACATAGAACCACTAAAATATGCTTTAATACCAAATGACAGTCCCATGAGAGAGAAAATCACCGCTGAGATGTGGGTGAATCAGCAGTTACCTACACACTAACTCTTATGTAATTTTATAGTCATCATTTACTATGTATAATAAAAAATGAATATAATAATGATGTGCATGATAGAGAGAGATAGAGATAGAATAAGAAGGAAATATGATTTTTTTAGTAAGGTTATCATACTCTTTTCATCAAGTGTATAATCCATAGTGTAAGAAGATTTCAACACCATTGTACATGTTCTTATTTTATTATAAAAAAGGAATAATATAGTATGAAAATATCTCATAATTCTATGTAAAAAAAATATCTAGATGAGTGTTAACAATTTTATCATTCTTTAACGTTCCACATCATGTGAAAATATGTTCAAATCATGTGCACACCGTTTTAGTCTTCTCAAATTAAAACTAATCCTATATATAACTCTTCAGGAACATAATTATAAATACATTATTTTTTATCACATCCTCCTAGAAAAGAACCTATTTTTAATGTATTCACATACATTGAAATGTGAGTTCATTAATTTCAGTATGATTTTCATAAAAAAATATTTTAATTATATATCATTCCAAATCATAAAAATTAATATTAGTCATGACTTTTTTATTGATTGAAATTACTAATTTTATTATGACAAACATTTTCCTTCATATATATTATATACATGTTGTAAAATGGACTATAAGAAATATAGAATAACATATAAGACCTAAAATATTCACATAAATGCTTTTTATTGCCTTACACCTTTCAATGTGAATCTCTAATTATTATGGGATGTTCTACTTGTGGCCTAAAATTTTTTAGCTCTCCCAAAAAAATCATGCATTGAAAAATCATGGGAACATAATCATATCTTACTACCTTAAAATAAATTTCATATGGTTCCTCACAAAACAATTTATTATGAAATATATATGGGCTAAAATTTAGCTTCTATTTAAGAGTAAAACACTCCTTATAGTTTAAAAAACCACAATATAGTGATAGATCTTTCACACATGGATTTCAGTAACATGAAAAATTTCAGTCTTCTATATACAATATATCTCATATTTATTATTATTCTTATTCGTGAGTATGTTGTTAATAAATAAAACCAAAAAACACCACAAAAACCATGATTGAATTTTCTCAAGAAAGTAGTCCTCGTATTCTTCCAATGTAGAAATATATAAGCCCCACTCCACTGAATAATATTAATATTTTTTAGAGTTCTGTAACTCTAAATGAAATTAAAAATAATATATTGACAATGTATCAATTTATAGAAACTCATTGGACCCCTCCACATATCAATTCACTTCATGAGTGATATTAAACAATAAAAATAATCAACTGACTCACCATGGTATTTTGATAGATATATTCCTTTTTAATAATTTTTATGAAATTTTGAAAAAATATATCCTAGTCTTTCATACCTAAATGAATTTATTTTATTAACTCTATTTTAATTATAAGAACTATTTTAAAATTATTAAAAACATAAAAAAAATGTAGTGGTTAACAAATATTTTAATTGAATGTTTGTATATTAAACTATAGCCGCATATAATAGATAAATTTAACTGGTTGGTAGACTCTTGAGTTCCAAAATACATTGTCTTCATTACAAGTTACAAAAAAAATTGAATATGTAAGAATATAATTAATCCCAAATAATATAAATTGAATTTTTATTATATATAAAAAGATATTGTGATAGGAAACTTATGTTCTATAATATTATATTTTCAATTAATATTTGATGTATTTCACACTTTATCAATTATCCAAATTCAAACTCTATTGGAACCTCTGACATACTAGACATCAACTTCCTAATCTCTATAATGAAATGAATGTGAAATCGTGAGGAAATGATTATCCTATAATAAACTATTTTCAATTATATATTTAATTTTATTTGAAAAAACATAAAAGAACCATTTTCATTTATTGTATTATCTTTATAAAATATATAGACTAGTATTAATTATATTACGAATGGCTTGTATCTATATACCTTATTATTAAAATTTACTATTATAAATCCCAAGTAATTAATTTTACTAAAATATAGTAATCATTAAACCTGGATTGGAAATTTGGTGCATGAAATACCAAATAATTTAAATCATATATTTTTTATTATCCAATTGAAATACATCTTTTTATAAATTCGACTTTTTATGTTAACACATGGTACATACATCCCTTCTGCCACAAAATTGACTCCACTGTTTTTTTTTGTAATATGATTATTATTCTTATTTATATAGAATATAATGATTTTAATTATGTAAAAATTTTATTATAATAAATGAACACATTACCATTTTTCTACCCACTAATAATTCCTATAGATAGAAATTGGATTTTGTTTAATATCTTTTTCTAAATAAAGTTGTGAAACAAAGTAATAATTTAATCTCATGAATGGTCTGAAGGCCTTATTTTTTATTGAGTTTTCATCACCCCCCCCCCCCCTTAAAGGGATGATGTTGAACCATTACAAGGCTCATAGGCTTAGGGTTTACATGTCCTATAGGATTATGAGACATTACATGACACGAAGGACTTAGAGAATTCAAATAGACTATAACTACAAGGAACATCCCCTACCCATCATATACATCATTTTTGTAGCTATCCACCATCGCATGGATGTATGGATAAGCTTCTCATGCAAGAATTTGATGGTCCTGATGGCATTTTCATACCCCCTCATTCTCCCAAATACATTGGTTCGGCTCTAGTGAGTGTGCCTTTTCTGAATCCTCATCTGGGGAAACTCAATATTGTAGTTTCTTTCTAGGGAAACTGTATTGATCATGTGTCCCGAAAGCCATACTGGATGGAAGGCCTTGGGTCACCCAAAGCCATGAAGGGACCGAAGAGCAAACCGATGTCCCAAAGTACCAAATAGGTGAATAGTTCTAGATACTATAGCACCGAATAGTATCTACTACAGTAATGTTAGAGTATCGCAGAAATTATCCCATTGTGTGGTTTTGTTCAAGGTTATCTTGGACACAATTACCGATTCCTCACCAACTAGGCTGAGGATCTTGTGCAGGTAATAATTTTTTGGTTCTATGTATTGGTTATCCAATCTATAGCTCTCGTGGGATTTAAATTCATAATAATTTCTTTATGAGTTACAATGTTTGACACACTTCTATATTATTTTGTAAAACATATATGTGATATTTTTTACAATATATGATGTATATTTCCTTACATATATTCTAGAAACCTTTTTAGAATTGATGCTCCTCCAATAAGGAGATTCTAGAGGACTAATGTTATCCCCATATGATAGGTATTCATTATTGAAATTTAAATCTTATTCAGGAATATTTCTCTCTATAATACAAACATATGGATAGATTAAATATTGAAAAATCCTTGTCATTGTACTTAAATATTATTAAATATTATATATCCATCTAAAATGTACAAGTCCATAGTGTCCGATCTCACTTACTAAAAAAACCATTAAGTGACCCACTATATCAATGAATTTTGATGGGAGGAACATCTCAAGTTTCCATAAAATGATAAAAACAACATTAACATTATTGGAAGCTTCCTCAAGTCAATAAATTTATTGGATTTTAATTTTTGAATAAAATTTATTTTAGTTATTTTATATTGAACAGTTTAAGAAATATCAATCCAATTACAATAGGAAAAAATCTTGATTCATAACATGAAATTAATTTGATTTTAATTATTTGAAATTCAATTCATCATAAATATAATATTCATAATATTTTTTGACTAGAGACAAGGGTTTTTAAGCTTTTTAAAAACTTACAAAATAAAAATTTCTTTTTTTTAGAAATTGTTTGAGCCATTAATGGATGGATCATTTCCCACCACTCATTCATTAGCACAAATTGCTCCTTGATTGCCATTTCAATCACATAAAATCATTTCTGGATAATATATTTGATCTTAAATTGTGTATTTATTCTAATATCGATTTCAATATAACAAAAATATTTCTTGATATTCATGAATTCTTGAAAATTTCTAATATACATTCTCTTAATGTAAAGTTGTTTGAAAAAAATTGATCACATTTTCCAATACACTATTAGATTTGTTTTATTTCATGTTTAACCAAAAAAATAAATTTAATAAATTCCATTTTAAATTATTTCTTCATCTATTAATGGAGAAGCTGAAAACATGCCTTCAACGTACTCACCAACTATTTTTATCCATGTTTGATATTGATTTTTTAATGGTAAAAACATCTAATACCTAAGGAATTTCAATTGATAAATTGATATTTGATATTGGATGGTGTTAGATTTATTATTAATGGATTTTTTAATTTGATATTATTCTTTTTTATTATAATTTTATTTTTTTAATAACTGAGTTGTTAACACAAAGAATTTTTTGGTTTTGATGATTTATTTTGACAGATATGGATTTAGATTTCTTTTGTAGAAGGTTGTATTTATAAAATATTACAGGTTAATATAACACAAATGGTCAATTAATTAAGCTATTAAATAGGTTCTTTGATAGATATAGTTCGAATAAAAAGAAAACATTTGGGCCAACCAATAGCTATGCATCTAAATAATGTCCATCGCTATGTAGTAAAAATATAGATAGTCATGACATTAATGCGGTAAAAATAGAGTTGAAAATCTCACACAGTTTGGTGCTAGTATGGTTACCAAATAGGTAGTGTGGCGTGTCACTTTGAGGTAATAATGTTAGTTGGGTGGTTAGTCATTGAGGTAGAAAATTGAGCCAAAGATTTCATATTATATATTATTAAGAGGTGGAAATATGAAGAATAAATCAATTTTAGATTGTCCATTTATGAGAACTATTTAAAATTTATATTTTAGGAATAGATTCGGGGTTTCCTTGCCATAATAGAAATTTTTTCCCATAATATTAGCTGTGATAGATTCATACACCCCTTATATTTTAGGTAAGTCTATTCCAAATAATCCATCAATGACATAGATGAATTGATTAGTAGATATTTCATTTCATAGAATGGATTTCTTGCTACAATGGATGATCAAAATATTTCTTGTGGTACTATTAGTTTTGAGACCACCACACCAAAGTGAAAGGACAATGCCACAATGAGTCTAATATCAAAAATCATTATAATTTCGAAAAAATATTGTTTTTTTAATTAAATATAATATATCACATGGGTTTTTTATATCTATTTTTAAACCAATCACCACACTACAGATATGTAATACATGATAGAAAAGGTAAAATTTAAATTAAAGGACACTTAAATATAAAATGGGGCCATGAAATGATTGGATTTTTTTCACTATGGAAATGTATATTCACATACATTGAATTTTAAAGAAGATTAAGGTATCTATATAGTGGTAATTATTATGTTGTTTAATATGTCATGTCAATAGAATCTCAATATAAAATAAGTTATATTTTCATATAAATTGATGTGTATTAAAAAGTAAATATTCACTCAATGTTAAAGAGGATATTTTCAAGATTTTTACTAAGTTTACAAATGAATATTAAAGGTTATATTTTCCCATCAAACTCATAAATACATTAGGACCATTATAATGAGAAACATATATAGTCTCTCTTTGAAAGGATAGAAATAAATTTTGAAAGCTGAGAATCATACAGATACTAATCTTCATAAATATTGAAGACTCATCTTTGAAGAAAAATAAAAATATGTGGACAATATCTTTATTTTGACACTTATAATCAAAATAATAAGAATCATATAGATTCGATGTCATGGTAGATTTTTATAAAGAATAATAATGTTTTTTTCATGTCATCACATGAAAAAGAATAAATTTTTTCTTGGATTTGTTCATAGTCTTCCTATGAAAGATTATCCTAGAGGTTGATGATGCATTTCTACATATTACCAATCCAAATTAAAGAGAAACTATTCATATCATATTTTTCCACAAGTGGTAGTTTTTTCATATAGCTATGACCAATGTCAGAGTAAGTGTAGGGAGATTCATCCTACGGTAGAAGTTATATTGAGAGATATTTTGTAAGGGGAGTAAGCTCATGAATGTGTGAACTATCCCACACAATACATTAATTAGTTATGTTAGTGGATTTGGGGGCATTGAAAAAAAATCAATTTTATATTCCTTGGATTCGCCTAGTTAATGTGAACCAATAAAAATTCATGTTCCCCATAAGGATTAATCCTTTTTTATTTTACAAAAACCAACTAATGAAAATGGGTTTTTAAAAATAGATAAAATCTGTTTAAATAATATGGGAAATAGGTTTTACAAAAAGAAGAAAATATAAATAAGAGTAAATTCATGACCCTGATAACTATGAGGCCAATTAGAAAATAGTTATGTGATATTTTTATGATGACAGTGTAAAGATCAATATTCCCACCTATTCTAAAATATTATTATATCTTTTACAACATAAAATTATCAACTAGTCCTGTGAAATATTTACATCATAATACATTCGCTTACACTATAAAAGGTGTGACTTAACTAGTTTGACATTACAGTAATGTTTTCACATCCATTATGATAGTAAGAATAGTCGAACAAAGGGATGGTCTTAAGGAGACTGTTATTTGGGGATTTATAGTTGTTGTTACAATAGAAAATTTGGATGACCTATTCCAGAATTAAATAGTGTTATTTCATTGTTCTGTTATGTTGGTTAATCGTAAGATGATCCCCTGCAAAAACCTCTACTCCCTATATTCATTTAATTGATCTCTGGTAACACAGAAGTTCCAAAGAAAATACTTATTGTTCCTTATATAGTAGTTCTTACCACTTACACCATAGAAGTCTCACCCGGCACTATAGAGGAAAACCATAAACCATGTTTATACCATAAGGTATTTTTATGACACTAGAGTAATATAGATAATATTATTCCATTAAAACCCATTTATGTCGTAAAATTTTCAACCCATATCCTATATCACAAGTTAGTGGTTTATATTGTAAGTAGAGCATTACTCTAGTTTCTATGAATTATTCTCTTTTAATCAAGTAATTTTTGAGGTTCCCTTTGTATCATTTCTACTCATATAGCTCTATAAGACTTTTTATTATGATTTGGAGGTTCTAGGAGTCCTTGGTATTTGATATTTATATTGGTTGGTGCACGGATGAGGGTTCAGGTGAAGAAATCCTTTGAATAACTTAATTTCAACTAGGGATATCGTGGGGTAGGAATTTCCTTACATTCTTGGGCTCATGTTTACTCTAACTTCCATTATATGATTATATTTTTATTTTATTTCATATGGTGATTAATTATGATTACATTTTTATTTGTATCCCATGAGATCCTTTTTTATATTAATTCCATTAGTGATATTACAGATTCTCGTTACCATGTTTGATAATGATAAAATGTTATTTTGTATTCTTCTATATACTCAACATTTTATTTTATGCATTCTTGTGTTCTTACCTTGTATGTGTGTAACCATTTTAATAGAGTTTGTGATTGGTACTAGATATAGATCGAATGCCATGAAAAATTATCCCTTTGTGCGGTAGTGTGCTTGATTGTGATGATAGATATGAGGGACTTGAGCATAGGGTGTAGTTACATTGTATCAATGATTTCATGTCATTTGTGTGATCGAAATAGCTTTGATTTTCCTAGTTCCAATCACTATGTGATAGCTTTTTCAATGTGACTAACATATATTCTCATCTAGTGGACATGTGTGACATGGTCCTCTTGATTGATAGATGACATGAGGTATCATCTCCATGATACAGTGATCATGTCATACAAGTTATAGTTTGGTAACTACCGATATCTTCTATTATTTTTTATGGATGGATATGAAGAAAGTACAACTAGGATTTTTTTGGTATGATGGATTATTCAAGTATAATTAGGTTTTTATTGTTTATTTTTTCATATTAATCATTTATTATCATTATTAATATACACTTTTTATACCTGGGAACATTATTTAAGGACACATTGGTGGTGTCATACAGAGTATTGTACTTACATACAACTATGGAATTATATTGTTCTTGTAGATCTCTTTAGATATTTGTTTAAGGGAAAGGGACCTATATTGGATAGCTGAGTTGGTAATTATGGATCTGTTATTGGGTGAGAGTGGAATCCAGTGGCCCATATGTTATTTATTTGATTACTAATCAACATTGTTACTCTAGATGAGCCTACAACATTATGAGTTGTTCTATTTATATGACATGTATTCACTTTATTTACTTCCTCATGATTACTATGATGTTTTTATTATTTTATTATTTTTGGTATCGATCTTATGAAATGATAAAGAGGGTATAGTCTCCCCATTGGCAGACATAGACCCTCACTACGAGTAGGGATCCTGTTGTTCTTGAGGAAGCTTGCATCCGGTTCTGTGAACTTTCATATCAGACCCTATGGATTGAGTTTGGATGTTAGAGAGAGGAAACAGATTCTAATATTTACTAACTTTTTTTATTATTCATTTATTTTTGATATGATAGATTGTAGTTAGGATGGTTGTGACTTTTGAAGAGGATCTATGTTAGTACCTCGCTAGAAATGTATTGTGGACTTCAAAGTTTCCATAAAATGGGGAATATTGTATTTTTGTTACCATTGATTAAAATTACCTTGCCTGATACAGAATATTTTTATATTAAATTTATGATATTTTGGGTGTGTTAATTCATCGAGAAAAGGCATTTAGGTTCACATGTCATATATATACATTTTTTGTGTTTCAGTGTAGTTCTTTAATAAAAATGGCATGACTTGTGATACCTTTTAGGGATATATTTTTTGATTGGGTTATATATTTATCCATTTATATGGTGTGTGATATTTCATTATCAAAATTTATTAATTGAATTGATCAGGTAATTTTGTTAGTATATATGATCACTATAACTAATGTGAAAGGATGGAGACAAGTGTAATGTCTTGGATTTCGCCGTATTTTATTTTAATATTATATGGGAATTCAATTGAGACTGATCGTTGAGACGGCGAGCAGTTCTAAGGCCTGATGAGCCCGCAACAAATGTTTGAATTTAGTTAAATAATTAAATTACACGCACATGTGGTTTTCCTGAAAAAGTGGAATAACTCCTGAATGGGTACTCGGATCCAAAATATGAGGGCACCATTTTGTTCAGAGAAATGATTTTACCTTAGGCCGGGCCTAACATCAGTTGTCGTAGGTCCATGGTGAAATCCAACTTTTGGACATAATAGTAATATAATATTTGATAAAAATATTTTATTAAATCTGTGTTAAAGTAAAATATTTTAATCCCTTTTAAATAAAGGTTTTTTAGGGGTCCAGGGTTACAATATTCATAACCCTGAAACCTTTGGGGACTCTAAATGCTCTGGAGGAAACCCCCAACACGGCAACGACGTTCATGACAAATTTTTTCGGTGATGAAAACGCGTCGACCGGATCTTTGCCAACAGACGCCGTGAATCCAGGTAGGATGTTTGATTTTGGTTTCCCTCCCCGTTCTTGATTCCTACGACGAACGCAAACTAATCAATGAATAGATTAGCTCATGGATCGATTGTATTTTCGAGATGGTATTTTGCGATGATTTTGGGGATTTCATTCTTGAAGTAAATTTCGTTCCGTTCAACCTTCTAATGGTGACGACCCAAGATCGACAATAACATCAATCGAGGTACGTCCCTATCGATTGTTGTGATTTTCTTCTCCAGTTACTATGAATTCTTTTTGTGTGTTCTACACGTTCTTGTAGGAAATCGATCATTGCACATTAGTTTGTCGGTGCAATGATCCGAGATTGTAGATCCAACTTCAGGAGGATGGTCTAGAGCTGTGACGAAGATTTTGGCAGACGATTCGGAGCGGATCGAGAGATATGAGTTTTTGGGCGTTTTTCATCGGATGGATCATTCGAGTTTTATGACCTGATCGAAGGACGTAAAATGCCTGATTTAGTGTTTGTATGATGGGATGAACCAAGACCTGAAGTATCTGGATGAACGTATGAGATATCGTGGATCTGAAAATCGATCGAGGCGTGAGGAAGAAGACGATGCTTCTTGAAATGTTTCGACTACACGGTGTGTAGTATGGGCAACACGGCGTGTGTTCATCGGCGGGCCACTTTTTGTGTACTCCGGGAGTACATGGACATGGGTTGGGTACATGGCCAAGGACAGGATGTGTATATCCTTCCCCAGCCAGATCTGGCCAGATACACGAGATACCCTATGTATTGGTACACGGGCAAGAAACACGGATGGACACTGTGTAAGGGCATACTGTCAGGGTACACAGATGTTTCCCAGTTGACAGGACATGGCATGTGCTTAGACTTACACGTTGTTTATATGATTTCTTGCATGAATTTAATTGCAGACATGGACCATTTACATGAGCAGTACCTGGAGTCATGGAACATGGTGTGTGATCCTTCTACATGTTGTGTAGTTATGTTTTACATAGCTTGGATGGATGAAACGGGCCATACACACGGGCATTACCCAGAGTCAAGGAACACGGTGTGTAACCATACTACATGTTGTGTAACCTGTTTTACATGGCTTGTGCCAGTTTCCTTATGTGACATGGACCAGTTTCCTTAGGGTTCATCCCCTTGGTCTTCCTCCAGATGATTTCTGGTATCATTTCTTACATTCAGGAGTATGATCCCTTCAGCAGGACTTCCGGAATAGATTTATTGGAATCCCCTCTGTGAGACTTAGAGCCAAATCCTCTATTCCTTCGTGGTACCTAGGTAGAGTTTCTTGGTATCGATGTGACCTTCTTTACCCAGGCACTGATCCTCTACTTATCAGGTTAGTTTAGACTTAGTTGTTGAAATCACCCCTTGATTATTTGTTGTAATCCTCATCATAGAATCATATTTCTCAAGTACTTGTGGAGTGTGTTCTCCCAGAATGAGTACTTAGTATCTCTCTCTTCAGACCTAGGACTGTATTCTCCTTGTTAGGTGCTTAGTTGAATCTTCGAGATGGATCTTAATGGTGGTTTTGCGATGGTCGATCGTGTATGAGTATATCTGGATATTCTTGTTATATGTTCTGTAAACATATACAATTTTGTGGTGACTGTATCTTCCCTTTGTGGTATTTTCCCTTGATGTATTCCTTTGTGGTTTCTGGCTATCCTACTGTGTATTGTTATATTTACCCATGCACGATCTTGGCCCACACGTGTCATGTCTTGTGCATACAAGAGAGCCTTTGACAGGATTCTAGGCGGACCAAGACCGGACGGTGTTTAGTGAGATTAGACAGGCCAAGGTGTGTTCCTATGGCTATGGATTGTAGTCTCAATACCTTTCGTTACAGGTTGGAATCTGTTACAGACTCTCTTTTGGCGGGATTGTACATTTGGCCCATGGTTTTACATTACTATACTTACTTTCCTATCGTACTCTGTTGTTTGTGTTTTTAGTGTATGCATGCATTTCCATTTTTAGCAGTTTTTACTTTTCAGCTTTGTGGGCTTGGAGATGTGTGTCCATGTGTAAAGGTTTATAAGCAATGTCTCTCATGTTAGTAGCATGCCTACTCGGTGCTAGTCACTAGCCCCTGGCCTATTGGCGGCAGGTTTGGCGAGTTGCGGCTCAGACCCCACTAGGACGTGTCATGACAGAGTGGTATCAGAGGTGATCGGTTCTACCTTAGGACCGAGAGTATATGAGTTAGTTTGGGGAAACAGTGTTAAGTGTTTTGAGTTCAGCTTTCAGGACAGGTACCCCAGAGTGGGTGCGGGCGTCCGACGTATCCATACACGAGGACTCTGATAACTTGCTTTTCGACTCAGAACATGAGAACACTAGTTGTAGGGGAAATAATGGTACATTCATCATATAGGAATGGGGTGTGGTTTCCATGTTCTTCTTGAGTAAGCTCTCTAGATATACTCACTGACTGAGATACATCTTGTTTCGTTACATGATTCCTCCGTGATGCGCACCTGCTAGGATCCAGCAGCTTCATATGAGGATGACCCCCTCACGACGAGGTGACTCTTGAATGGTCAGAGTTTGAGCGTCTCTTCAGAGAGGAGTTTTCACCGGTTACCCTTAGAGCGGAATGTATACAAGACCTTCTTCAGCTCCAGTAGGGAACCATGACGGTGGATGACAATTCATCACGTTTTACCGACCTCTCATAGTACTCTATGGATATGGTAAAGGATCAGTACTTCAGATCTTGGAATTTTGAGCGAGGTTTGCGTAGAGACATCTGAGCTAGAATCTTCCCTATGAGCATTCCTACTTATGTTGGGGTGCTCGAACGGGATTTGGTTTTCGAGAGCTTCTTGGAAGACCAAAGACAGATGGAAGTTGTCAGTAGTGAGCAAGCTGGAGCAGAGACCTTGGCAGCAGGGAGCCGACATCAGGGACCCAAGCATGGGAAACATTTTTAGAGGAGATCCTAGGATAGAGGATCTACCATACATGGTTCGCAGGGCGCATCCAGCTAGCCTCGAGAGAGGCGATGCTACGCTTGCTATGGCAGGGGACATCTCTCTCGAGATTGTCTGACCTATCGTACTACTGACATGGGAGTAGTGGATGGATCACTGAGGCAGAGGCAACTTGTGGAGCAGACAGATCCACAGGGCGGAAGACGTGGTAGAGGAGCTGGTAGAGAAACTGGAGGTGGTCGGTGTTTTGACATTTTACCACCACCACCCCCAGGAGGTCCACCCTAGGTTCAGGGAGCTAGTGGACAGAGGTAGGGACTGCTGCAGGAAGCAGAGGCTTATGAACCAGGTACTCCCACAATGATTAGAGGTACAATCTGTGTATTTTCTACATAGGTTTCCATACTTATAGATACAGGTTCTGGTAATTCTTTTATGGATTCTTATCTTTCTCGAGACCTTGTGATTCGAGTTGAGCTATTGACTCGACCCTTATGCTTAGAAACACTGACTAGAGAAGATTCAGAAATCACACACCTTTGTAGACAGTGTGACCTAACCCTTGGAGCCGATAGTTTCGGTTGGAACCTCTTGGTGGTAGCGTCGAGGCCTTATGATTTCATTATTGGTATGGATTGGATATCCACATTTATTTCCCAGATTGACTATTTTAGGCGAAGGGTGTGGTTTGTCCACAGTGATGGAATGAGGTTCTCCTTCGTTGGTGAAGAGGATACCCAGGAAGTGCAGGATGGACTCGTGCGTAGGAAGGTACAACTGATTTCACATTAGTTGGCTTGCCTAGCCCTTGGCGCAACAGATGTTACGAGTTTCCAGTTTCTAGCAGTAGTGGCTGAGTACGAGGATGTCTTTTCGGAGGATGTCCCTAGATTACCTCCCCATTGGGAAATAGATTTCTGTATTGAGTTTCAAACTAGGACGACACTGATATTAGCATCAGTATATTGGATGGATCCTATAGAGATTCACGAGCTAAGAGTGCAGCTGGAAGACTTGCAGAGGAAGGACTTTGAGAGACCCAGTGTTTCACCCAGGGTGGCCCCAGTGTTGTTTTCCAAGAAGGCAGATTGGAGCATGAAGCTGTGTGTGGATTACTGGAGCTTGAATTAGGTGACTATGAAGAACTAGTATCCACTACTGAGGATAGATTACTTATTCAACCAGTTAAGAGGGGCACAATGGTTCCCGAAGGATGATCTATGATCATGCTATCACCAGTTGTTAGTACAGGATGAGGATATACCGAAGATGTCTTTCAGATGTTTCTATGGTCACTCTGTGTACTTGGGGATTCCCTACGATGTGACGAACGCCCCGGAATTGTTTATGGGACTCATGAACCAGATATTTCAGCTCTATCTAGATGGGTTCATAGTGGTCTTAATCTATGCTGTCCTTGTGTTCTCTGTGTCTAAGGAGGCACACTCGAGACACCTATGGATGAATCTAGATACACTCTGAGAGCACCAGTTGTACGAAAAACTCTCAAACTGTAAATTTTGGATAAATGAGGTCCACTTTCTAGGGCACGTTATCTTAGCAGATGGTGTATCAGTGGACCCAGCCAAGGTAGAGGCAGTGTTAGCATGGGAGCCACCCTAGAGCGTGACGGAGGTGCGAAGTTTCCTTGGGTTAGAAGGCTATTATCGGAGATTCATTCTTGATTTCTCTAGGATTTCATCACCCTTTATAGCTTTGACCTAAAAGGGGCATCCTTTCGTGTTGAACGAGATATGCCAGTAGGCTTCTCAGCAGTTGAGACAGAGTCTAATAAGGGCCCCGATATTGGGACTACCAAAATAGGGTGTTGAGTACGTAGTGTTCTAAGATGCATCAGGAACTCATCTTGGTTGTTTCCAGATGTAGAGGAAAGCAATGATTTATTATTTCTCACATCAGTTAAGGCCACACGAGCAGAACTAAGTGACCCAAGATCTTGAGTTGGCAGTAGTAGTCTTTTCATTGAAGATGTGGTGGCACTACCTAATGGGAGAATGGTTTACCATCTACTCTGATCACAAGAGTCTCATATATTTCTTTTATTAGAAGGATCTAAATTTGAGACAGAGGAGATGGATTGAGTTCCTCCAGGATTATGACTTTGATATCGTTTATACTCCTGGGAAGTGGAATGTTGTGGTAGATGCTCTCAGCAGGAAATCTAGCTCGCAGTTGCTCGATGAGGTGACATGGCAGTTGGCCTCTTTTCAGTTATCCTTTGTGGATAGAGATTAGGGATCTTACCTTCATTTTATGGTTGTAACCCCTCCACACTTACAGCGATTTAGGGAAGCACATCTCGAGGATGCAATCTATGAGATTTCACAAGCTCAGGTATCTGCAGGTGATACTACGGACGGATATTCCAGAAGTGGGGATCATGTTATTCTTTTCAGAGGGTTCATAGTAGTAACAGTGACGTCACGGGAGGAGGTTCTTGTTGTACCTCTCGAACCCCTCGTGGTTTAATTTTCATGATCACAATCACTCTCTTATTTTTCTAATATTGTTTTTAAGTGTTTTTGTTGATAGGCATGATTTCAGGTGGCCAAGGAATTGGGCCAAGAAAGCAAGAAGGCAAAGTGGACTGTTTTTCAATCCACCGGCCAATTGGTGGCCTCACCACCGGCCAGCCGATGGAGCCTGGACAGAAGGCATCCTTCTGTCCAGACCACCGGCCAACCGGTGTCCCACCACCGGCCAGCCGGTGGCACCCAGACAGAATAGTGTTTGCTACTGCCTCAGCACCGGCCAACCGGTGGCCTCCTCACCGGCCAGCTGGTGGAGCCTGAGCCCGAGCCCTCTCCCTTTTTCAAAGCACCGGCCAACCGGTGGCTCTGCACCGGTCAGCCGGTGGACCCCGTCAAACTAGCCGTTGGGCCTTTGACCAGGCTGGTCCACTTGCCTCCCAACAGCTCTGAATCCTTTTCCAACGGCTCCGAAGACCTCCAAAGGCCATATGAGGGTTCCCCCTCTATAAATAAAGGACTAGGAAGCCCCGGAACAATACCAGAATCATAACCAAGCCAAGGAAGCCCATGGGACACATTTTGATCATTTGGTGAACCTCCGGCGCATTCCTCCAAGGGAACCCCACTTGCTCCAACACACTTCCACATCCAAGGAGCACCACCAAAGAAGCTTGGGAGCGCCCTTCATCAGCTCCATCAATCCATTGGCATCCAAGACTTCCCCATTACGGTTTTTCATTGTTTTATTTATTTTGAGCATCATTTTGGGTTTGTGCCTACAAACCCCCAACTCTTTCTCTCATCCTTTCATTTGGGTTTTCACACCACCTTCAAGGTGTGAAGAGGTTGTTCAAGCCTTTCCTTTAAAAGACTTGAGACAAAGGTGAGCTAGCCTTCACCTGTAAGAAGGCTAGTGGGTTCTTGCTCAACCATTGAAAGCAAGTGGGTTCTTGCATAACCATTTAAAAGCAAGCTGTAATAGGTTCTAGACTAACCTTAAAGTCTAGTGGGTTTCTTGCTAAAACCATTAAAAAGCAAGTGGTAGTAAAAATCTCAACGGTTGAGTTGGGAGTGGAGACGTAGGCTTGGGTTTGAGCCGAACTCCGTTATCAAGTTGTGTGTTTTGCCTCTTTTATTTCCACTGCACTTTTAACTTTGAATTTAAATTATTAATTATTTTGTAGAAGGCAATTCACCCCCCCTCTTGCCATCACATCCTTTTCTTCTCCGCCCAACAATTGGTATCAGAGGAAAAATTTGAGTAATACCTTCACCGGTTTCAAATTCAAGATCCATTGTGATGGCTTCAACCACTTTCGCCCCCGAAGGATATTCTTTGGGTCGTGCTCCATTTTTTGATGGAACCGACTATACTTATAGGAAAACCCGCATGACTACTTTTCTTAGAAGCATTGGTTATCCCATTTATAAAATTGTCATGCATGGTTACACTCTCTCTTCTCCCGATGAATCCAAATGGACTCAAGCCGATATTAAAAATTTCGAGCTTGATGGCAAAGCAATGAACGCTCTTCATTGCGGCCTTGAACTAAATGAGTTCAATCGAGTTTCCACATGCACCTCATCACATGAAATCTGGAAACTATTGGAGGTTACCCATGAGGGGACCAACAAAGTCAAAGATACTCGATTGGATATGCATCGCCAAGATTTTGAACGTTTTACCATGCATCCATCCGAATCTATTTCTGAAATGTTTACTCATTTTACTGACGTTTGCAATGGTAGAAAATCTCTTGGAGATAATATTTCTGCAGAAACGATGGTCAATAAGATCCTTTGGATCCTACCAAGCCCATGGGCTCCAAAAGTCACGACAATCCAAGAAGCCAAAGACATCAAGAACATGTCGGTCGAAGAGCTCATTGGATCCCTCATGACCTACGAGATCACAATGAGGAGGCAAGCTGAAAAGGAAGGAAAACCGATCAAAACTCCAAAGAACATCACCTTCAAAGCTCAAAAAAGAAGAAAGCTCCTCCTCCTCATCATCTTCCTCTTCAAGCGGCGATTCAGAAATGGAGAATCTTGCCCGCAAAATGCACAAGTTCATGAAGAAGCACAAGAAGAAGAAATCCTACAAGGCTCGAAAGGAAAAACACGATGAAAAATCCGAGCCCGAGGTAACATGCTATGGGTGTGGCAAGAAAGGCCATTACAAGCCCAATTGTCCACTCAACAAGAAAAAGGCCAAGCAAAAGGAGAATAAGAAGGCTTTCAAGGCCACATGGAGTGATAGCTCCACATCCTCCTCCTCCTCCTCAAGCGACAACAGTAACAAATGCCTAATGGCATTTCATGAGGTAACTTCTTCCGACTCCTCTTCCTCTAGTTCTTCCAATTCTTTTTATCATTTATCCTATGATGATCTCCAATTTTCAAGAGATCAATTGGAGGAAGGTTTTCACGAACTTTCTTCCAAATTTGTTGCTTTAAAAAAGAATTTCAAAAAACTCTCTTCCGAAAAAGAATAACTTCTCAAAGAGAAGGAGGAGTTGTCCCTCAAGGTCCAAAACCTTCCCGATGTTGAATCTATGGAATCAACAATCAAAGATTTAAGGTAATCTCTTGCCAAGTTCACCCAAGGTGAAAAAAATTTGACCAAACTCCTCGGTTCCCAACGCGTATCTAGAACCACCCAAGGGCTTGGCTATTCCAAGAAAGCTTCCTCTTCCCATGCACCCACTATTTTCGTAAGGGGGAGCTCCCAATTTAAATTTTGTAATTATTGCAAAAAATCCGGGCACTTAATTTATGAGTGCGATTGAAAAAATGCCCGGTATGGAAGGCCCAAATCTATTTTCTTTAATGATGAATTTTTTAGGAGAAGACCCGCCACTGGACAAGTATGGATTGAAAAATCCCTTCTAGCGAGTCTCACCGGACCAAAATTTGTCTCGGTTTCAAAAACCTCTCCCCGGTGATTTGTTGTTTTTATTTAGGGGGAGTTAGGATTGTTTAAGCTTTTTGCGTTTTTCGATTCAAAACTTTCAATTCAAAACCTTCAATTCAAAATTTATTTTCAAAATTTTCAATTCAAACTGTTATTCAATTTATTTATTTTCAAAACTTTCAATTCAAACTGTTATTAAATTTTTCATTTCAAACATTCAATTCAAACTATTATTCAATTTTTCATTTCAAACTATCAATTCAAACTGTTATTCTATTTTTCATTTCAAAACATTCAATTCAAAACTTTCAAATTTCAAAAATTTCAATTGGTTTAAAATCTCTACCTTGTTTTTCAATCATTTTCCCTCAATCAAGTTTTATGCCCCGTGCTATTTTGATAATCACAAAGGGGGAGAAATTCTTGGTTGATTGGGGGAGAAATCTTTCTCTCATGCTTTGCTTTACTTTCCCATTTATCCTTTAAATCATGTCTCTCATTTCAGTCTTTTTACATTGTTTGTTTTGATGATTGTGATCATCAAAATAGGGGGAGATTTTTGTACCTCTCGAACCCCTCGTGGTTTAATTTTCATTATCACAATCACTCTCTTATTTATCTAATATTGTTTTTAAGTGTTTTTGTTGATAGGCATGATTTCAGGTGGCCAAGGAATTGGGCTAAGAAAGCAAGAAGGCAAAGTGGACTGTTTTTCAGTCCACCGGCCAACCGGTGGCCTCACCACCGGCCAGCCGATGGAGCATGGACAGAAGGCATCCTTCTGTCCAGACCACCGGCCAACCGGTGTCCCACCACCGACTAGCCGGTGGCACCCAGACAGAATAGTGTTTGCTACTGCCTCAGCACCGGCCAACCGGTGGCCTCCTCACCGGCCATCCGGTGGTGCCTGAGCCCAAGCCCTCTCCCTTTTTCAAAGCACCGGCCAACCGGTGGCTCTGCACAGGTCAGCCGGTGGACCCAGTCAAACTAGCCATTGGGCCTTTGACCAGGCTGGTCCACTTGCCTCCCAACGGCTCCGAAGCCTTTTCCAATGGCTCCGAAGACCTCCAAAGGCCATATAAGGGTTCCCCCTCTATAAATAAAGGACTAGGAAGGCCGGAACAATACCAGAATCATAACCAAGCCAAGGAAGCCCACGGGACACATTTTGATCATTTGGCGAACCTCCGGCGCATTCCTCCAAGGGAACCCCACTTGCTCCAACACACTTCCACATCCAAGGAGCACCACCAAAGAAGATTGGGAGAGCCCTTCATCAGCTCCATCAATCCATTGGCACCCAAGACTTCCCCATTACAGTTTTTCATTGCTTTATTTATTTTGAGCATCATTTTGGGTTTGTTCCTACAAACCTCCAAATCTTTCTCTCATCCTTTCATTTGGGTTTTCACACCACCTTCATGGTGTGAAGAGTTTGGTCAAGCCTTTCCTTTAAAAGACTTGAGACAAAGGTGAGCTAGCCTTCACCTGTATGAAGGATAGTGGGTTCTTGCTCAACCATTGAAAGCAAGTGGGTTCTTGCATAACCATTTAAAAGCAAGCTGTAATAGGTTCTAGACTAACCTTAAAGTCTAGTGGGTTTCTTGCTAAAACCATTAAAAAGCAATCGGTAGTAAAACTCTCAACGGTTGAGTTGGGAGTAGAGACGTAGGCTTGGGTTTAAGCCGAACTTCGTTATCAAGTTGTGTGTTTTGCCTCTTTTATTTCCACTACACGTTTAACTTTGATTTTAAATTATTAATTATTTTTTAAAAGGCAATTCACCCCCCTCTTGCCATCACTTCCTTTTCTTATCCGCCCAACAGTTCTGAGGGAGTTCCATAAATCTCTTTTGGAGGTGCTTCCTTGTGTGGAAAAGATGTACTAGGACCTCTGGTGTCAGTTCTGGTGGCCAGGAATGAAGAAGAGTGTGGCAAAGTTTGTCTCTCGGAGCCTTAATTGTCAGCAAGTAAAGGCTGGGAACAAGGTTCAAGTAGGTTTGACTCAGCCCCTTGAGGTGCCATAGTGGATGTGGGATGGGATATCCATTGACTTCGTGATGGGTTTACCATGTATGTCCAGGGGACACAATGCCATCTGGGTGATTGTTGACTGAATCACCATGTCGGCCCACTTCCTAGCCATACGGGAGCAGAGTTTAGTAGAGATCTTGGGACGTCGCTACCTGTAGGAGATTGTTTTGCTTCATTTAGTGCCATCCACGATTGTATCATAATGTGATGCTTGTTTCACATCCTGGTTGTGGAAGGGATTGCAGGAAGATTTGGGTATTCAATTCCACTTGAGCACAATGTTTCATCCCCAGACTGATGGTCAGACAGAGCGGACAATCCAATTTCTTGAGGATATGCTATGAGCCAGCATACTTGACTCCAGTCATAGTTTGGAGGATCACCTACCACTGGTAGAATTTTCATATAACAATAGTTATCATTCCACTATTGGTATGGAACCATTTGAGGCTTTGTACGGGCGACCTTGCAGGTCACCACTTTGTTGGACTGGCCCAGGAGAGTCAGCACTCATGGGCCCAGAGATGGTGTGAGCTACTACAGAGAAGGTGCATTTCATCTAGGAACGGATGAAGACCGCACAGAGTCAGAAAAATTCTTATGCTGATAGGATAAGGAGGCCCTTGGAGTTCAAGGAGAGAGACCATGTGTTCCTTCAGGTCTCACCTCGACGGGGACTGTAGAGATTTGGCTGAGGTGGCAAGATATCTCTGAGGTTCATCATCCCTTTTCAGATTATGAGAAGAGTTGGCAAGGTGGCATACAACTTGGATCTACCACCTCAGATGGACTAGGTCCACAATTCCTTCCATGTGTCCTAGCTACGGAGGTACGTTCATAATCCATTGCCCATTCTCGACTGGGGTGAGCTGCACATTGATGATGGAGTGACCTTTGCTGAGTAGCCAGTGGAGATCGAGGATCGAAAGGATAAGATCCTTCCTGGGTGATTTATTCCCTTGGTGAATGTCCAGTGGAAGCACGGGAATATCCAGGAGAGCATGTGGGGGCGGGAGGCTCTGATTCGTGTGTAGTACCCACATCTTTTTGAGTAGCCCTTATTTTGGATTTTCGGGGACGCAAAGCCCTAAGGTGGGTGTGATGTAATGTCTCAGATTTCTCCGTATTATATTTTAATATTATATGGGAATTCTTTCTAGACCGGGATTTCAAACGACGAGCCGTTTTTAGGCCCGGTGATCCCAGAACAAATGATTTAATTTAGTTAAATAATTAAATTACACCCAGGTGTGGTTTTATAGAAAAAGTGTAAAAACTCTGTAATGGGTTATTAGATCAGAAATCTGAGGGCACCATTGCATTCATAGTAGCCATTTTACCTTATTCTGGGCCTAAAATCAGCTGGCGCAGGTCGGTGGTGAAATCCAGTTTTTGGACGTTACCGTAATAAAATATTTGATAAAAATATTTTATTAAATCCTTACTACATCGAAATCTTTTAATCCCTTTTAAATAAAGTTTTGCGTAGTGGTCCATGGTTATAGACTTCATAACCCTAAAACCTTTGGAGGCTCTAGATGCTCTGGAGGAAACCCCCCAATGCATTGATGATGTTCTTGACAAATTTCACCGGCGACGATGACACGGTGACCGGATCTTCGCCAAAGAACACCGTGAATCCAGGTAGGATGCTTGATTTTGGTTTCCTTCCCCATTCTTGATTCCTATGACAAACATGGACTAATCCATGAACATATTAGCATGTGGATCGATCATATTTGTGGGATGGTATTTTGTAGGAATTTTTGGGATTTGATTCTTGAAGTTAATTTGGTTTCGTTCAACCTTCTAACAGTGAAGAACCCAGATCGACACGAACATCGATCAAGGTTCGACCCTCTCAATTGTTGTGATTCTCTTCCCAGGTTTCTATGCATTCTTCGTGTGCATTCTACGCGTTCTTGGAGGAAATCGATCATTGCACATTCGGTTTTTGGTGGAATGGTCCGAGACTATACATCCATCCTCGGGTGGATGGTCCAGAGCTTTGACGTCGATTTCGGCGGATGATTCGGAGCAGATCGAGATATATGTGTTTTTGGGCGTTTTTCATCGGATGGATCATTCGAGGTTTATGACCCAATCTAAGGACCTAAAACACCTGATTCATTGTTTGTATGATGGGATGAACCAATCCCTGAAGTATCATGATGAATAGATGAGAGATCACGGATCCAAAAATCAGCTGAGGCACGAGGAAGAAGATGACACTTTTAAAAATTTCTCGACTACACTACGTGTAGTATGGTTTACATGGCGTGTGTTCATCAGCGGGCCACCTGGCATGTACATTGAGAGTACATGGACACGGTTTGGGTACATGGACAAGGACATAGCGTGTATACCCTTCCCCGGCCAGACCCGGCCCGATACATGGGATACCCTGTGTATTAGTACACGGGCAGGCAACACGAACGGACACTGTGTACGGGCATACGGCCAGAGTACATGGGTGTTGCCTAGTTGACAGGACATGGCGTGTGCTTCGACTTACAAGCCGGGTATATGCTTTCCTGCATGACATCGATTTCAGAAATGGGCTGTTTACACAGGTAGTACATGGGGTTAGGGAACACAGCATGTGATCCTTCTACATGTCATGTAGTTGAGTTTTACATAGCTTGGACAGATGACACAGGCCGTTTACACGGGCAGTACGTGAAGTCAAGGAACACGGCGTGTAACCATACTACACACCATTTAACATGTTTTACATGGCTTGGGCCAGTTTCCTTATGTGACTTAGACCAGTTTCCTTAGGGTTCATCCCCTTGGTCTTTCTCCTAACGGTTTCCGGTATCATTTCCTACATACAGGAGTATGATCCCTTCAACAGGACTTCTAGAATAGATTTGTTGGAATCCCCTCTGTGAGTCTTAGAGCTGGATCCCCTACTCTTTTGTGGTACCCTATGTAGATTTTCTTGGTATCTACGTGACCTACTTTACCCAGGTGCCAATCCTCTACTTAGCAGGTTAGTTCAGACTGAGTTGTTGGAATCACCCCATGACTATTGGTTGTGATCCTCACCTGAGCATCATATTTCTCAAGTAATTGTGGAGTGTTTTCTCCCAGAATGAGTACTTATTATCTCTCTCCTTAGACCTATGAGTGTGTTCTAATTGTTACGTGATTAGTGGAGTCTTTGAGCTGGATCTTAGTGGTGGTTTCGCGATGGTCGATCGTGTATGAGTATATATGGATATTCTTGTTATATATTCTGTAAACATATACTGTGTTAACCTGACTGTATCTTTCCTTTGTGGTATTTCCCTTTTTTTATTCCATTGTGGTTTCGGGGTATCCTATTGGGTATTGCTATACACACCCCTGCACGGTATTTTCCCGCACGTGTCGTGTCTAGTGCAGATGAGCGAGCCTTAGATAGGATTCTAGGCGGACCAGGACTGGACGGTGTGCAATGAGATCAGATAGACCAGGGTGTGTTCCTACATCTACGGATTGTAGTCCCAGTACATTTCATTACAGGTTGGACTTTGTTACAGACTCTCTTTGGGTGGGCTTGTACTTTTGGACCAGGGTTTTATATTACTGTACTTATATTCCTATCATACTCTGTTGGTTGGTTTTTATGTGTATGCATGCATTTCCATTTTTATTAGTTTTTACTTTTCAGCTTTGTGTTGTTGGAGATGTGTGTGCATGTGTACAGGTTTATAGGCAATGCCTCCCATGATAGTAGCATGCCTACTCGGTGCTAGTCACCTGCCCCTGGCCTATTGGAGGCGGGCTTGGTGAGTTGCGGCTCGGGCCCCACTGGGACGGGTAGTGACAATAAGGGTGGGCATTGGGATGGTTAATTCTATGGTTGAGGGTAAACTCCTAGGAAATACTAGTTTGACCCCATATATTGGATTATAGTAGATGTATTCCTAATATTCATTCTTTTTCAAATATTCCACCATGTAATTGTTCGGGGGGGGGGGGGTGTCAACTTGCCATGGTTCTCCAGATCCCATTCCCTCACAGACTCGAGTTGTGTAGGCAATGGTTCCTTACCAACCACCACCAGATCTAGGGTGGACTAGTATAATGAATTCATTCTCTATAATTCACCTTCAATTCATTGAAATGGTCATCCATATGATCCTATGGATTGGTTGTATATCATATATTTCATCTTTGACCTAATTGAGACACCATCAAATATGAAGGTAAAGGTATTAGTGTCAATGCTGTAGTGACTTGCTTAGTATTAGTGAAAAGTAATTGTTTTGACATGATGATGGCAATATATCACCTGAAATGCCTTAAGGGACTCTTTTAAGAGATTTAATCCCAATCATTATTAATGATTAACATTCAAGTGAGTTCAAAGAGTTTTAGTAGGGCTCAACAATTGGATAATAATTTTCTTAATTCTTTACTACGTTCCTCCATTTTCGACAAATTCTAGATGGTGATAAGGGTCATAAGGCTAGTACATTCAGAATTGGACTTTTAACCGATCATAAATAGAAATTATAAATACATTATTTATCATCATATATATAGGATCTAAGAAAGTCCCTAACCATTGAGGGGATTTTGGGGTTTGGAAAAATAGTTGGTCTTTTCTTCCATTTAACTACATATATGTTTAGACCTCTTATTGTTCTTATGAGTGCCTATTTCAATGGTAGTAAAAGGAATTTTATTTTTATATTGAAGAGTAGTGGCTTTCATTTATCATAGAGAATAGTAAATTTGGTTCGTTTTTTGGTAGAGTGGATGGATTGAGAATCTTCTAGAGTATCACACCTTATATTAATCTAATAGATGGATATGGTATCAACCAAAAAAATAGAGATCAGTCTAAGGTTCTGGGTAGTAAAACTAGTCTAGACACACATATCAAGGGAATGGCCAAAAGGGTGAGGTATTCTGTGTCTATGTTTGTATCATACTCTATTAGATGGCATAGAGGGGCCATCTATAGATAGTGGTATGGTCTTGATCACATCCAATCATTCTTCTACATTATTATGTACTAGTGAATCAAATATAATTTTTGATGCTTAAGATATTGATGGACTTGACATACAATTTAATTTTCCTTACAAAGTATAATCTATTGACACACCATTGGGAACAATATTGGACCATATCTAATGATTCCTAGAGTTTCGTATAGATTTTGTTGTTTTAGACATCTATGGTAGATTATGATATTGGATATGATGACCATAGATGTCATTCCTATCCTAGAATGGTTGGTTATCTTATAATATCACATCAACTGCTATCAGTGGAAAGTGTTTTCACATTGATAAAGAGAGTGATGTTCATGATGATCGGAGAGTTGGAACATGAAGCCGGTAGAGTTGGACCACACCTAAGTAAGCTCAGGATGATCACCAAAAATTTATAAGGCTTGGATATCTCAGTAGAATCAACATCCTATCACTCATATTATCCTATTGTAATATATCTCAATAAGTGTGTATTTCTAGATGAATTCACATGGATTACTACAAATAGAGGATTCTATTTTGATACTGGGCTCATAGTGAGAACAAAACCCATTTCAATACCCTCATATCATATGTAAATGACCAAGATGAAGGTTCTCAAGGTGCATTTGGAAGACCACGAGCATAAAGGAATTATCAGACTGAGTACATCACTATGTTTTTCACTAGTATATCTCTCAAAGAAGGTAGATGGTAGTCTTTGTAACAGTTTTGATTATTGATAGATTTAAAAGGTGACAGAAAATAACTGAAATCATTTTCCCAATATTGATTATCTTTTCAACTATTTATGGGAATTTTGGTGGTTCCATGAGATATATCTTCAATTGGGATATCATTAGTTGTGAGTTAGTCGAGAGGGAATTTATAATAAGTTCTTTCAGTTTAGGTTTGGATTGTATGAGTACATATTGATTTATATTGTGATAGAGAATGTTCCTGATATTTTCATTGAAATCATGAACTATATCAACCACTCATACATGGAATCATTTTCCACAGTGATAATTAATGACATCATCATCTGTACACCGAATCTAGATCAACAAACTACACACCTAGATGTATTAATAAGTATGATTCAAGAACATTTGGTTAATGAAAAGATATCGATATGTGATTTCTAGAGTCAAGAGTTGAAGTTACTATTACATGTGATTTATGTTGTGGGTATATCTATAGACCCAGAGAAAGATGAGGTATTTATATCATTAACATGTCCCAATAATGTGTTTGAGATCTAGAGCATTTTGGTTATTGTAGGATATTAACAATGACTTATTCAGTACTTCTCATGACTTTCACTGAACATGAATACAATAAAAATTAAGGGAGTAAATTTATAATGGTAGGAATAGTTAGAATAGGATATCCATTAGGGAAATAGAGGGTTTAAGAGAGATCTAATATAAAGGCTCCCTGTGTCAAGGAATGATTATGAAGTGTACCATAATGCATCAGGTAGTAGATTAGGAGTAGTGATGATATAGAGAGATGAGGTATCAGACTATGGGTCTTATCATCAATTAACTCATGAGAAAAAGTATCATACGCATGACTTATATCTGTTAAATATGGTCCAAAATCTAAATTATTATCAACATTATCTCTTCGAGGAGAGATTTTTTCTCTAAAAGGATAAAACAGTCTTTATTATTTCTTCACAATGAATTACCGAAACCTATGATAGAGGTGATGGGTTGAGTATTTATCAAAATTTGACTTTATTCTTGATTATTCACCTCGTAATGGTAGTCTCATTGTTTATGATCTTATATGTAAGACATAGTCTAACCATGATCATGGTGATCAGTCATCAGAGTAGAAGTGGTGTGTGATGATTTTATTGTCTAATTAGAGTTGGGATGATATAGAGGACCAATGTTCTATGACATTTTCTCACCTAGTAGTCAAATCTTATATTTTGCACCATTTAAAGGATTGATAGGATTCATACTCGTAGTACATTGTGATGAGGGAACAACGAGTTGGAATAGATCCCATACTAGGGTGGTTCTTGAGTAGTGATGATATGATCATTAGAGAGCTGAGTACCAACATACATTAGAGATGATATGATTCTAAATTACCATACCTCTAGATTTTTAATGCATCCTTGAGTAATGAATATATACCATGACTCCAGTCATCAGTTTTAGTATCCATGGAGGGAGATAGATATTATAGGTTTCATCTCTCGATGCATTACAAGTATGTGGGTGAAGGTCGAGCACCGAAATTCCAGAGGGTTTCTCCAGAAACATTCAGTGGAAATTTTTATGTATTAGGATTTCATGATATAATCCTTTTATGGGGTTACCTATGTCCCCATGTATCCGTGACATAGTTTGGGTGGTCGTTGTATGGTTGAATTATTTCCTTAATTTTTAATATCTGAGAGACGTACTTAGTTGAGGAGCATGGAAACCAATAAATTCATGATCTATTATTCCTATAAAAAGTTATCATGAGAATTTTATTAAATAGAGAAACAAATTTTACATCTAGTGTTTGGAAGGGATTGTTTAAGGCCCTATTTACTCAGTTGAGGTTGAGTACGGTGCACCATCCATAGATAGACGGACACTCTGAGTGGACTAAATGCATGTTAGAGGATATGATTTGAGATTTAATTCTAGTATTTTTTGGATCTTGAGATGATGACCATGACGGGGAAGATTTTACATAGGAAAAAAATTATAAAATTGAATTTAGATGAAAACATATGAGGATCTTTTTAAGAAGTTTTTTACTTCACATCTCTGTTGGAATGACATGGGTGAGGCAGTAGTTCTTGGACTAAGGATGGTCACTGAGACCTCTAAGAGAGTAAAGATAATCAAAAATAAGTTGATATATTTTCGTTGAAAATAGTGATCATATGATAGACATAGGAGGAGACCTTTACTGTTCATTTTGGGAAATGAGGTTTTCTTGATAGTGACTTCTCATTTAAGAAATTGACATCTGAGTAAGTAGGTTAATCTAGTATTATGTTTTGTGGGACCCTTTGAGATCATCATATAGATGGAGGCAGTGGTGTACCATTTGGATGTTCATTCTCACTACTGAGGTATGTATGATGTGTTTCATGGTTAATAGATACCAATGTATAATCATTACCCTACCTATGTTGTCGATTATGAGGATATTGATCAACAGCATGACACATCATATGAGAAGTATCTCTTTCAGATTATTTATTCATACTAGAATTTTCTTCAAGGGAATATTGTACCACTTTTCTAGAATTAGTGGCAAAATGGTTTAATTCAGGATGAGACTTGGGAGTGATAGGCAGAAGTTCAAACTCAGTGTTTTTAATTGCATGAACAATATAACTAGAGTTTCTTCTCGATGATGAGATTTCTCTAGAGTTGGATAATTTTATTTCCATATTTTCCCTCTTATTTTATGATGTAACTATGTCTTATACGACATAAATGTATCAAAAACCTCTTAAAATATTTATGTCATAATAAATAATGTTTTTTAGTAAAAGGAATTACTCCATTGGTTTCCCACTATAGTTCTTTTTTTCTACATCCATTATGAAAGAAAAAATGGTCCGTATAAATATATTTTTATTAAAAGGACAGCCTTTGGGGAGTTACATCGATAATTATAATATTAAAACTATAATACATGTAATGTAATTAAATAGAGAACATACATGTTTCTCTCGCATGGTTTGATCCTAGTATGAACGATTGTAAATACCAACTCTGCCTCTCTTGGTTTGGAAGTGTTATGAAAAAATAGATGTTCAATTAATAATTCATTTCTCACTCTACATATTAGTTCTAACCACATTCATTGTAGAGCCACACACAGAATTATAGAGGAACAACCTAAACCTTTATTACACCACAAGGATTTTTATAATGCATCATGATTGAGGGTGTTATTATAAATTAAAAATAATATTTTTTATGTAAAATTTTCATCCTATATCTTACGTCGTAATTCAGTGGTTTACAACTATAGTGGACTGAACCTATAGTGCCTATGGGATTTTCTTTGGTAATAAGGAAAATATTCCCATAACCATTGTCTCATTTCCGCATTTCTAGATCTAAATTCCTTTACATGATTATTTATAGGTTATAAGAGTCATTGGAATGTGAACTCTCTTCCGGTTGTTGCAAAGATGTGGGTTCATGTGATGAAAACCTAAAAAAACTCTATGTTGACTTGTAAAATCCTGACATTGTATGTTCATTATCTTATTGGTCTATTTTTCAAACTAGTTTCCATTGTATGAATTTATTTTTTTTGTCATTTGATAATAGTTTTTACTATGATCACATGTGTTTGTAACCCCTAAGGTCCTTTGTAATATTTATTTCCTTAGGGATATTTGAGTAGTGTGTTTCTAGGTTTTATTATGATCACATGTTTTTATATATGATTTTATATACACAAGATGATATCTGGTTCTTAATTGTGTTCTAACCCTATATTTGTGTTACCATAACCTTGGAGGTTTTTATTGGTACTCGAGATTGGTATACTATTGTAAAATATTTTCTCATGGTGGGGGAGTGCACTTGATTATGATAAATTAATATCATATATTGTGTTTTTAGGACAATTTATACGCTAATGAAAACTGTGAAATCTATTTACTTAGGTTTTTATTAGACCACCATTTTGTGATATGCTTTTGAATTTGGTAGATCTTGTAGAAACTCTCAGTTTCAAGTTAACATTTTCATAAGGTATCAAATGATCAACAACCCATTTTTTATGATGTGTTTGATTTTTGATGTATGTATTTTATGGGACCATTTCCCTATTATTTTTTATATACATAAATCCAAATTTATATTTATTATATGATAAATTGTGTATAATGTATTCCTATTATATCTTATGATTAAAATGTTGTTACTAATGTTTTTGAGAGGAATGGTATTTCCTTAATTTAGTTTACCAATGTTTATCATCACTAATGAAGGAACACATATGGTAATATAATTTTTAAATATATATTGTGGAAATATAGATTTTATCTTAGGGTTTCTACACCCTATCAATCAATAAAATTGAATGGTTACATTTTTAAATTTATATTTCAATAGTATTTTAGAATAAATCCTTCACCCAAATAAGAAATATTTGATATTAGGATTGGATGATTCTATTTTTTATTATTGAACTTCTTTTAAATCCTCAAGTATAATTTGTAACACTCCAAGCATCCACGATATGTTTCCCTTTGAATATTGCAATAGCTTGCTTTGTACGCAACTTCGAGATTCTAACACACTGCGACCAAGCAAACTAGCCATTATGAATAGTAATACACACTGTTTGAATTTTGTAAACTTTATTATTCAAAATGGAATTCATTTTTTTATTCGGAATATAGAAATTAGTTTAGGGTAAACTTTTGTTATTTTTCTGGGAACATTTTATTTTTGATGAATAGTGAAAAAACAACGTTATTAGTTAAAATCGACTTTTTTATTTAAATAATTATTAATTTACATAATTTTATTTTAGTTCAAAATAGATACATAATACCAATATATGTTCAATGTAAATCATTAATGTCATTTTATAATAAGTTTTGATATATAAAAATGTTATTGAACTTTTTGCCTTCTTTTACCCACCTCTTAAGAGCATTTTCAAATTAGCATAAAACATAATTTTACCTCATCTGTGAGTTTAATTTCAAAAACCTGAGTGACACAGTTAATACCAGTATGTAAATTTTTTTTCAATAAGATGATATTAATATTCAGTGAATAGTAACTTGTGAACTTTATTTACCACTATTAAAATTAAATAGGGTAATTAAGGGTAAAAATTATATAATAACAACACTGACATTGTCATAATTCGACTGGATATATATAATTACACCAAACAAATCTTAATAATAAAATATGACCCCATTTTGTCCACTTGAATTAGATTAGGACATTTATTAATATTTAATTTAAAGAATATTTAAAAAAGTTAAATTCAATGTTTAATCACTAAACAATTATTAATGTAGTGTTACAAACAATATAAATTCAACTATACATATTAATTATAAATCTAAAAATATTTCCTACATAATGGTATTTTATTTATAATTTTTAGACATTAAATAATTTAATTTATTTTTGACACAATGACGATGTAGTAATTACATTATTAATGAAATATTAAAATAATTGATATTATAAATATCCAAATAAATGTAAATTGAGAGGTATGATAAATTAAAATATTTTTATAGGTTAATTTGACAATTTAGTGTTGGTTAAATAAATTTTATTCGATGTGATAACCTTTTAATGGCTTTCAAAAAAATCAAATACTAAATAGTGTCCAAATTGACATAATTGAGTTTTTAAAACAAAAACTATATTATTAATTGATATAACATTCATAAAAATCTAAGTTTAGGTAAAAGGACATAGATAAAGTTATATATATTAATAATGAACCACTTTGGGCTATCATGTCTTATTATAGTAAGTTTATTAACAAAATAATATAAAAATACAAAGAGACGTGGCAGATGTCAAACTATTTAACTAAGAGTTAAATGTAAAATATAAGGTTAATATGGTGACCTAAACCTGTCCAAAACCTATTGGCTAAGAGTTTGTTGACCCAAATCCAACTTATCCTATATATATATATCAGTTTTGGGATATTATTATCTGGAAATAATTTTATTATAAAATAATATTTCTATCTTTTCCTAAAGTGATCCTCAATTCTCTTATAAAAGGGTACTTCCCGTTCTCTAAGTTTCACACCTCCAAAACCATTTTTATCGGCCAACACCAGCCCAATTATTCTCCCATATTTCCTCCCTTTATCCTAGAGTCATTAATTTGGTCTAAAATCCAACATACGGTTCCCTTTTGATCAAATCAAAAATAAGAACCCGAAGAAGAGATAAATGTTTCATCACCTCTTTCAAGTTGTTTTCTTCTTCCACTCCCTCTTTCTTTTTTGTTTCCATTGAAAAATAATAAATCCAGTATCTTCTATATAATATGATGTTATTATCAAAATGGTACAACCATATTCATTATTCTGTCCAATATATTAATCACAGTCACCATACGTGCGTGGGTACAACTTACCGTCTCCACGTCGTGGTGTAGTTTGTTATTCAAAAACATAATTATTTGGATGGGTATAATAATGAGTATAACTAATTTAAATAATAAATATTACATTTTAATGATTCAGTATATATGATATAACAAAAAATTACATATGATTTCACCATCAATATAATGATATTTTCGCTCGTGTGTACGTACAGATTACCATTTCCATGAACGTGATGAGATTCATTCTCCATCGTAATCATTCAAGAATAATTTTCATTTTATGATTAGAAACATTTTTTATGAACATAATATCATTCTCTATATGAATCAAATACATCATATCCATAAAAAACATGACTTACTTAACCAATCATATAAAGGAAAACTAATCAGTAGAGAGCTGAAACGTTGATACTACTAAAATATTATTAACAAAGCAATATTATAAGATCTAACATGATATCATATTTATGTATATGATTATTTTATAATTTTATAAAAATGTTTTAACAATTTAATAGGAGGTTAACATACCATCGAATAAGGAAAATTACAAGGTAAGGGTTAATTTCAAAATCTATTTATTATACGAGATTTTTTTATGTATCTACTGTGACCTATTTATCATCCACATCCATGTTTCATAAAAATGAATTTCAAAACATTTTTACTATTTACATCACTATGGGTTAAGTTCATTTATATCATTATTTTACTTTTTATAAAATGGTTTCAATGGAATCTTCCTATCATTTTCCAAATAATTTACATTAGGACCGTTTTAACAAAATTAAGGTAAGACTGTCTTTTTTAACTTATACGGTGGGGGTGGTTATTTTCTGCTATTATGAAATCGTCGAAGATTCACATAAATAATAATTAGAATATTTTCCAACTCAATATTTTCTTTTATAATTATGTGACTCTTAAATTATTTCAAAATAGAGAGTTATATTTCTCTCAAAATGTTTTGATATCATCTATGTCAACATCCTTTGATAAAATTTACATTTGTTTGAAGTTGATTCATTATGATAAAAATATTCCATATTTTATTTACGTTTTTGTGATATGTTTGACTATGGATGTGTAATTTTAATAAAATTCATGGTTTATGGTTAAAGTATTGAAATTTTGTATGCTAGTTTTAATATGAATGTGTATGTTATGTTTCAACCTTGTCATATGAGGAATGTATTGGACTTAGTATGTAATGGGTGGAGCCCGCTATAACTCCTCAGTGCATCACCAGGTCTCATGAGACAATTCTACATGGAATTGGATGGGGCCTTTCCCAATTTGATATATGGTTTTTCCCGAGGCCTATATCATTTTATGAAGCCTTGGCCACGACTTTGACAAGATCTTTAAGAATGTTCGACATTATACATTCATTCATTATGATAATAATAATGATGTTTCATGTGTTTATTTGACTAGTATAATACCCAAGACTATGTTTTATTTTGGAATTATTTACTCAGCTAATATTCTTTCCATAAAGTGTTCAGGTTTATTATTTGTAAAGGCATGTGTTTTTTAATTAATCACCTTGCCTAATGTTTATGATATCTTCTTCTGTATTTCATACCATTACTGAGCATTAGATCTCACCCCTTTCGTTAGTATCATTTTCCCAGGATACAAAGATGTTATTTATGAGTGACTTGCTGGAAAAATCTAGGAGTATTGGATCTTTCTAATGGAATAAATTAGTGATGTATTTCTTTTTTAAGTTGTAATGTTGAACTTATGTATGTATCTTGTTTCCAATAATACTAAACAGATCGGTCTTTCAGGACATGATTCAATGTATAATTCCAATGATATGTAATAACTCACCGAATCTAGGTAACTCGGGTCAGGATGTAAAAGTTGGTATCAAAGGATGTTTAGTACAAACCTTATAAACTAGATTTTGATAAGCTCTGATTAGAGAACATTAAAATAAGATAGACATTAAAGATTGGTATAGAATTACGTCCAAGAATTTTGGAAGTGAAGTAATTTTTTGTATTTTCCTAGAATTAAATCTCTATCTGGATACAAGAAGGTAGAGGCAGCTCTGGAACAGATGTACCTAGGAGTGAAAAATCTGAGGAAGAGTTTCGGGTTTAACATGTGGTGTCTTGGTACATGACAACGGGTCGTTCTGCACTCTAGGTTACGACACTCCCACGGGATATGCGATGGATAAATTCACATTTTCCTTACAAAACATTATGAAAAATTTATAAGTATATACCTCCTTAAAGAAAACATTTTTTTATGATTATGGATTATATCCATGGATTGCCCAATTTATGTTAAGTATTTTACAAGCTTGGAATTATGTATTGGGATTCATAAACTAATCTAGTGTATGCCATTGTTTTGAAATGGTTCTTAGTGGAAGGAATGGAAACCTTATTAATGAAGGTAATCCATGTAGGGGTTTCCCTCCTACTCATGATAATTATAATAGATCTGGTGATGTAACTGGTGCTGATCAACTTAACACCATACTGGGAAAACTCACTCAGGTTATGAATAATATCATCACCCGTATGAGCACCTTGATACACAACATGAAGTATAAAAGTTTGACCACTTCATGAGGAAACAACCATCAACATTCAATGGGAGTGAAAATCCATTAATATCTGAGTAATGGATAAATTCCTTAGAGACAATATTTCATGCTTTCGAGAGTAGCGAAAGGGAAAAAGTTTTTATGGCAGTTTATCTCCTCACGGGAGATGTAGATCAATGGTGGTCATTATTCAAAAACACAAAGGAATATGAATATGTATTGAACAATGAGTGTGGTGAGTTTAAATATATTTTCCTAGAAAAATAATTTCCTCATGACCATCGAGCAGATATGGAATGGTAATTTCTATGTCAGAGACAAATGGAGGATGATAATTTTGCAAAGTATAAATCTATCTTTTCAAGGTTATAAATGCATGATTAAAATTATATATGTAACCCAATAAGTAATATTGATAGTTTCTTTGATTGGTTGAAACCATTTCTCCATCAAGAATTATCCATACAATCCTTCTCATTATATGATTATATTGTCTCATGTGCTATCAAGTCAAAAAATGGAATTCTCTAAGTCATAGAAATTTAAATAAAAGAATGAGAAGAAGTGATATGGTGAAAAATATCGAAAGGAAATAATGAAATAGGGAGGAAAGGAAGAGTTAAATTTCCACCCTATGATAATTTTGGATGGAACTACCATGGTGCCTGTCTAAGAGGAAATGGAGTATGCTACAAATGTTGACAGAAATGTCATCTTGCTAGTGATTATAAGGGGAAGAAAGAATCTACAAATGTTCAATTCTACAATTTCATTGATATGAGACATTATTGAAGTGAATTTCATAAGCGTCGGGGAAGCATGCCTCAAAATAGTTGAAGGGATCAAGGATGAGCATATGTGATCACTACAGCTGAGGTTGAAGCTAAAAAAGACGTGGTGGAAGGTATTTTAATGGTTTCCTCAAGTTTATCTAGTGCATTATTTGATTCTGGATCATCGCATTGTTTCATATCTTTCCAGTTTGCTACGAAAATTAGATATTTTCAATTTTACTTAACATGGGTGTTTTCAGTCAAAACAATTAAGGTAATTATGATTGTAATAATGTTTTGTGAATCAGTTCCCATTAAGGCATATAAATATTCTTTATATACTGATCTCATCATCATACACATGATTGAATTCGATGTAATCCTAATATTGTATAGGTTTTCAGACCATGATGTGAAAATTTATTATAAGAATTAGTATGTTACAATTTTCGATGATGATAAAAAGTACCTTATCTTTAGAGCAGAAACGTCACCACCTAACTCTTATGTAGATCCACCCTTAGAAGCTCTTATAAATTCAATTATTGGGGAGGAATAGAATGAAATCATTATGGCTGAGGAAAATAATGTTCTAATAGAGGACATACCTATTGTGAAAGAATATATTGATGTGTTTTCAGAGGATTTACCTGGACATCTTCCAAAATAGGAAATTGAGTTTTCCATTAATTTAATTTTAGGTTCAAGGCCTATATCAAAAGTCCCCTAATAGAATGTAAACTGTGGAATTAGTGGAACTAAAGAATCATTTGACTAATTTATTAATAAGAGATATATTTTCCCCAGTGTTTCTCCATGGAGAGCCCTTGATCTTTTTGTTAATAAGAAAGACGAATCTATGAGGTTGTGCATTGACTACAGGGAGATCAATGCTATGACAATATAGAACAATTATCCCCTATCTTGTGTTGATGAATTATTAGACCTACTTCAGGGAGCTTAATATTTTTCAAAGATTGACCACTGATATGGATATAATTATTTGTTTCTGAATAATGAAGACTGTAACACCCGAGACTTTTATATTATATAAATCATCAAAGGAATCTTTTTCTACACAACACTTGCTTGGCTTGCTTTACACGCAATCGCGACCTTCCTCGATAGCTTGCGTCGTACGCAATACCGAGTTTCACTAAACAACAATACGCTATTAAAACTAGCCGTTATGAATAGTAATAACCACTTTTTGAAATTTTATAAATTTTATTTTTTAACATGGACTTCATTTTTGGATTCAGAATACCGAAATTAGCCTAGTGTGAAATTTTTGTATTTTTCTGAAAACTTTCAATTTTTGATGAATAGTGAAACCACTAAGTTGTAGGTTAAAAACTGAATTTTGCATAAAACATAATTTTACCGCTTCTGTGAATGGAATTTCAAAAATCCGACAGACACGGTTGATATCAGTAAGTAAAATTTGGTTCAATGAGATAAACATAATTTTTTGGTGAATAGTAACATTTTACTATTTTTACCGCAGTTAATAGTAAATAGGGTAACTAAGGGTAAATATTATATTAATATTACCCTAACACATGTCCTAATTATATTGGACAAGTGTAATTCGACCAAAAACAAACTTAGGAATAAAATATGACCATTTAGGCCCACTTGGATTAGATTAGGACATTTATTATTAATTTATTTAAAGAAGGGTTAAAATAGTTAAAATTAATGTTTAATAAGTAAATCATTTTTAATATGGGGTTATACATAAGATAAATTCTATTTTAAATATTCATTAGAAAGCTAAAAAGATTTCCTACATGTTGGTATTTTATATGTAATTTTTAGACATCATATAATTTAATTTATTTATGACACAAAGATGATGCCGTAATTATCTTATTAATGAAATATTAACATAATTGATAATATAAATACCAAAATAAATGTAATTTAAGACTTTTTATGAATTCCACTAATTTTCTAGGTTACTATGATATATTAAGTGTTGATTTAATCAACTTGGTTCGAACATATAATTCTGTTATGACTTTCACAAAAATCATATATCAAATAGTGTCAAAATTGACACAAAATAGTTTTTAAATAAAATAAAATATTATTAATTGTTATTTTATTCCTAAAAATCTAAGGTTCGGCCACATGACTTAGATAAGGATATATATATTAATAATAAACAATTTGGGGTTCGTTTGGCATGTTATAGTAAGTGTATTAACCATATAGTGAAAGAAAACAAAAAGACATGGTAAAAGTTAAATTATTTAACTTAGAGTTAAATCTAATTGATAAGGTTACAATAATACCTTAAACTTGTCGAAATCCTATTGGTTGATAGGATTTCGACCCATACCCAATTTAGCTTCGAAATAAGACCCTTTGGAACCATTATAAACCGATTTTGACTTTAATATAAAATAATATTTTGAGATATTCCTAAGGTGCCCCTCTCCTCCCTTATAAAAGGGAACCTCCTCCCCCTCCTCCTCACACCAATTTGAGCACTCAAGCTCAGCCAACCCCTGCCATTTTCTCCTCTCAACTTCCCTAGAATAATCCTAGAGGTCCTGGTCTTCTTCAAAGACCAATCATAGTTCTCTAAGTGGAGGATTCAAAGAGGCGTCCAAAGAAGAGGTAATATCCATTACCGATCTTTTCAATTTCTTTCTTCTTCAACTTCTTCTTATTTAGTTGTTTCATGATAAAGTAATAACATCAGTATTACTTACATACTGATATGTTATTATAAATATGAAACAACCCTAATTCACCTTCTATCCATCCTACGGAAAAATGAAATCACCGCGCGTGCGTGCGTACGGAATACCGTCTCCACGCCGTGGTGTAATCTATTTTCCACCATCACTTTACAAGGATGGGTATAATGGTGTAATGAGTAACTATTTATGATTATTATAATGTAATATTGATACTGAAATAATATATATATACTCCAATAAAATTCCACGATCATAGGAACGATACCATCACTCGTGCGAACGTACGGAATACCGTCTCCACGATGTGATGCGACTCGTTCTACATAATCATCATTACATAGTAATTATATAAATGAATTGAATGAATAAATATTATATATGTTACACTAATACCATTCTGGATATAAGGTATCTATATCCTTAAAACGAGAATAAGAATTTATTCGGCAAAACACGCATAAGAACAAAAGGCAATAATGACCCGAGTAACAAATAACAATGAAATATTACTAACAAGAATCTAAGAATATGACCATATATGATATCATATCAATATGTATGATTCTGGAATAAGTCAATAACATTATTTAAACCATTATACAGGAGCTTCGGACACGTACAAAGCAAATCGGACCTAAGGTAAGGGAAATATCACAATCTCATTTTTATCCGAGATTGTTTATTCGTAAGTATTTACTGGGGTGTATTTTATCATCCACATCCATGTTTCATAAATATGTAATATTATTTCCATCCACCTAAAATTGTTTAAATCCATTTTTACCCTTCGGTGAGTTTTTAGTAAAAGAAATGAAAGGAATATTTTGTCGTTTTTCGTACGAGGTACTTTTTGACTTTTTCGACAAAAGTACAAAGAATGTTTTTTTTAACTTATACGGCATGAATGGATTTTTAAAACATTATTTCCAAGAAGCTTCCTTTAAAAGTTTTCATGTTTATTTTTAATCAACTTCTTTTATTTTAAAGTTGTATGACATGTTATGAAAGGAAAAATGTTTTGGAAGAAGAAAGGATATTTTCCTCAAGAATGGAGTTCAAGTGTTTTATCAAAATTATTTTCCATCTAAGATAATAAAGGGTTCTGTTTTTATCCCTATTATTACATTGATTTGATCATGTTGTGATGGAATTATTTTTATGAATTCCTTTATCTTATATGAATTGATTTATGATGTCATGATGTTTCAATAATTCCATTTTTGTTACATGTGTTATGCGATGATGTATGTTTTATGATTATGTGGCACACATAAGAAAGGATTCATTATAAGATGGGTGGGACCTATATCTCCCTCCAATGCATTGGGTAAAGATTTTATATCTCATGAGATAGACATGGCTGGAACGGAAGGTTATTTTGGTTCAGTGATACAGGACTGAAACGAGGAGTGAACTCGGTTCAGAAAGGGACTTTGTCCACTAAGATAGTCTTGGCAATGAGTCATGACTAACAAGAAATGATTTTCCATGATTATGTGTGCATGCCACAAAGTTTCAAGTTTCATGTTATGATTATGGGGATCTGATTTTCACTTCTATGATTTATTCCATGTTAAGATATTATGATCTCTTTTGCAGGTTATGATTTTCAAAAAGATATGATATGATTTTTATTTCCTTTATTTGCCCTTGCTGAGCATTTGAGCTCACCCTTTTATGTTTTCTTTTCCCCAGGTCAGGAAGATGGATATTAAGTAGAATATGCTAAAAGGGACCCGAGATATGATGAAATAAATGGGAGACACTGTAGAAGATTTATGAACCAGTTGTTTATGTTTCCCAGTTTCTAAAGACACTATACCTATACGGTCCTTTGTGGTTTTGTCATATGTTGTAATAAGTGTGCTTCAATTTTGAAGTATTAACAATGTATGTAAAGTATGGGTCGTTATAGTTGGTATCAGAGGAAAGGTATAGTCAACCTTTGGAAACTAGGATGTGAAAGCCTTAGTAAGAACCCTAAGGATAAGTCTAATCATATATCACAATCTTAGTGTTTTAGAAATGGCCCTGAATAACCTAGGATAAGACCTTAAGCATGAAAATTTTATTCTTGAATTATATGGTTTTCCTATTATAATTAGTGTTTCTCACACTATTCTTCTTGGTTTTAGTCAATGGCTGGAACCCGAAAAAACCGTGTTAATGCAGAATGCGATGGGCAATGCAATGATTGTCCCCCTGAGCAACCAAACGATATGGGAGCTGGAATGAAAAATCTTGTAGCCATGCTCACACAACTTTCTCAAGCTATGAATCATGCAGGACTTCCAAACGAGCAAAGGAAGGAGCAACATTCTGTTGAATCCTTCATGAGGCAGCGTCCACCTTCTTTCAGTGGGTCTACTGATCCATTAGTTGCTGAACAATGGATTAGTACTACTGAAAAGATATTTCCAGTTCTTCAATGTTCTGAACATGATAAAGTCATCCTAGCAGTGTATCGTTTGGAAGGAGATGCTGATCAATGGTGGAATCTTATTAAGAATACGAGGCAAAGGGATGAAATTGAGTCTATGGAATGGGACGAGTTCAAGAACTTATTTTTCAATAAGTACTTCCCTCGTATTCTCTGAACAAAGATGGAGAAAGAGTTTCTTGAACTGAAGCAAAGGGATGATGAATCTATTGGTACCTATGAAGCAAATTTTACAAGACTTGCAAGGTACGCTTCTGGTATTATTATCCAACCTGAGAGTAAGATCGATCGATTCTTTAGTGGCTTAAAACCAAGTCTTCGAAGGGCGTTAGCCATAAGGGACTTCAATAGCTACGAGGAAATCGTTCGATGTGCTCTCAAAGTCGAGATGGAGATTGGAATAACCCATCAGTCACATGGGTTTGATACGAAGAGGAAGATGGAATTCAAAGAAAAATCTAAAGAGCACACGGAAAAGAAGATGAGCTTTTCCTTATGCTCAAAGTGTGGAAAGAAACATGGAGGGAGTTGTCTTAAAGGGACAAGTAAATGTTTTAAATGTGGAAAGGAAGGTCATCGGGCATTTGAATGTCGTGATAATGGGAATAAGATGTCTAATGACGCAAACAAAGGAAGGGATACACAGAATGAACCTACTACACTTCAATGTTTCAAGTGCAAGGAGATGGGGCATTATGCCAATCAATGCCCAAATCCAAGGGTTGATGATGATGGTCGACGTCAACAAAATATTAAGGCTAAAGACAAAGGAAAGTCACATGCAATTTCTATCAGCGATGTGGAGTATGATAACAAAGTGGTGAAAGGTACACTTACCATCCACTCTAAAGTAGCAAATGTTTTATTTGATTCTGGATCCACCCACTCTTTTATTTCTGAAAAATTTTCTAAGGGTATCACCGTACTACCTCAACAATTAGATGTTGAGTTAGCTGTGACAACACCTAATGGCACAACAGTCGCATCAAAAGTTTATAATTCTTCTCCGATCGAAGTTTGTGGGAAAGTGCTTCCTGCAAATCTTGTGATCCTTACATTAGTGGAATTTGATGTGATTCTTGGCATGGATTGGATTTCTCTACATGGAGCTCATATCTATTGCCAAAGAAGGGAAGTCACATTTCATATTCCAGATCAATCTACGATCATATATCAATGCAAGGATGAACATAATCTTCCAGTGGAAATTTCTTCCATCTTATGGGTATTTATTCCACTAAATGAAGGTTATTTATCTCAAATGGTTGGTGAGAAACTCACGATTAAGAATATGCCCATTGTACGAGAGTTTGATGATGTCTTTCTGGAGGAATTACCGGTTCTTCCACCAAATCGTGAAGTTGAGTTTTCAATAGAACTCGTACCGGGTGCTTTGCCTATTTCAAAGACACCTTATAGAATGGCCCCAATTGAGTTGTAGGAATTGAAGAAGCAACTCCAAGAGAATCTTGATAAGGGATTCATACACCCTAGTGCGTCACCTTGGGGAGCACCTGTTCTATTTGTTAAGAAGAAAGATGGATCAATGAGACTCTACATTGATTATCGAGAACTTAACAAGATCACTATCAAGAACAAATATCCTCTCCCACGCATTGATGACTTATTTGACCAACTACGCGGAGCTCAATACTTTTCCAAGATTGATCTTCGTTCAGGGTATCATCAATTAAGGGTCAAAAAGGAGGATATACCAAAGACGGCTTTCCGTACAAGGTATGGACACTATGAATTTATTGTGATGCCATTTGGTCTTACTAATGCCCCTGCTATCTTCATGGATCTAATTAATAGAGTCTTTAGAGACTATCTTGATCAATTTGTGGTAGTCTTTATAGACGATATTCTTGTCTATTCAAAGAGCAAGGAAGAGCATGAAGATCACTTGAGAATTATATTGAAGACCCTGAGAAAGGAGAAGCTTTATGCCAAATTTACAAAGTGTGAATTTTGGCTTCAAAAAGTTGCATTTTTGGGTAACATAATCTCAAAAGAGGGGATATCTGTGGATCCAGCAAAAACAGAGGTTATCGAAAGATGGTCGAGACCAACAACAGTAACTGAGATCCGAAGTTTTCTTGGTTTGGCTGGATATTATCGACGTTTTGTAAAGGATTTTTCACGATTATCTAATCCACTCACCAAGTTGACTCGGAAAAGAGTTAAGTTTGTCTGGACAGAGGAATGTGAAGAGAATTTCAAGGAGTTGAAAAGAAGGTTATCCAGTGCACCTGTGCTCACACTGCCTTGTAGTGGAGAAAGGTTTGTGATCTACAGTGATGCATCCAAGAAGGGATTGGGGTGTGTTATTATGCAAAATGATATGGTGATAGCTTATGCCTCACGACAGTTGAAAATCCATGAGCAAAATTACCCAACACATGATTTGGAGTTGGCTGCGGTAATCTTCGCATTAAAGATTTGGAGGCATTACCTTTATGGTGAAAGGTGTGATATTTATACTGATCATAAAAGTTTAAAGTATATTTTCACACAAAAGGAGTTGAATATGCGTCAAAGAAGATGGTTGGAGCTGATTAAGGATTATGACTGCTCAATCCATTACCACCCTGGGAAAGCGAACAAGGTGGCAGATGCATTAAGTCGACAAGACCATGCTAGTTTATCCATGTTGAGGATCACAAAAGATCCAATATTTATGGATTTACAAAGGATGGATCTTGGAATTATAATGTAAGGGGAAAAATCTTATCTTTCTCAAATGAATGTTCAACCATCTATACATGTGAAGATTAAAGAGGCACAGAAAGAAGATGTCAAGTTACAAAAGAAGGTGAGAAATGTTCCTGAATTCAACCTTGATTGTGATGGGATAATAAAGTTCAGGAATTGGTTTTGTGTTCCTTCAATCCCCGAATTAAAGAAGGAGTTGCTGTATGAGGCTCATAGTTCTTCATTCTCTATTCATCCTGGAAGCACGAAGATGTATAGGGACCTGAAAGATTACTTCTGGTGGGATGGCATGAAAAGAGATGTTGTTGAATATGTCTCTCGATGCTTGGTTTGTCAACAAGTTAAAGCTGAGAGAAAAAAGTCTAAGGGGATGTTACAACCATTACCCATACCCGAATGGAAATGGGAAAACATCACTATGGACTTTGTCACAGGACTTCCTAAAACATCCAAAGGCAATAATGCTATCTGGGTCATAGTTGATCGTCTTACAAAATCCGCACACTTCATTGCTATTAGAGAGGATTTCTCTCTAGATCAGCTTGCCAGGATATATGTAAAGGAAGTGGTAAGATTGAATGGAGTACCACTTTCTATTATATCTGATCGGGATCCGAGATTTACCTCGATGTTCTGGCGAAGTCTTCAGAATACTCTGGATACAGAGTTGAGTTTCAGCACTGCTTATCATCCCCAGACAGACGGTCAGTCTGAGAGAACAATTCAAACCCTAGAAGATATGTTGAGAGCTTGCTCTATGGATTTCAAAGGAGGTTGGGATCAACACCTACCTTTGGTGGAATTTTCTTATAATAATAGCTTTCACTCCAGTATTCAGATGGATCCTTATAAATCTCTCTATGGAAAGAAATGCAGGACTCCAACTTGCTGGGATGAAGTTGGGGAAAGAAAGCTATTAGGACCTGATCTCGTTGATGAAATGGCTGAAAAGGTCAGATCTATTCAACAACACATAAGCGCAGCTCAGAGTCGACAGAAAAGTTATGCCGACAACCGAAGAAAAGACCTAGAGTTTGAAGTGGGTGATAAAGTGTTCTTACGAATATCTCCCTAGAAGAGGCTTATGAGATTTGGAAAGAAGGGGAAGTTGAGCCCTAGATATATCGGTCCTTTCGAAATACTGGATCGTGTTGGGAAGGTAGCTTACCGATTGGCGCTTCCACCGAATCTCTCTCAAGTTCACGATGTGTTCCATGTATCTCTCCTGAGAAAGTACATACCAGATCCTTCACATGTACTCAGCTCAGAAGTTGTACCGCTGGAGCAAGATCTTTCTTATGAAGAACAGCCGATAGAGATTCTGGATCATAGCAAAAAAGTCTTACGAAACAAGACCACTCGATTGGTGAAAGTTTTATGGAGGAACCACCAACTTGAAGAAGCTACATGGGAGATTGAGGAAATGATGAGGGAGAAGTATCCTCATCTTTTTGTTACAAAGTGATGAATTTCGAGGGCGAAATTCTTTTTAAGGGGGGTAGAATGTAACACCCGAGACTTTTATGTTATATAAATCATCAAAGGAATCTTTTTCTACACAACACTTTCTTGGCTTGCTTTACACGCAATCGTGACCTTCCTCGATAGCTTGCGTCGTACGCAATACCGAGTTTCACTAAACAACAATATGCTATTAAAACTAGCCGTTATGAATAGTAATAACCACTTTTTGAAATTTTATAAATTTAATTTTTTAAAATGGACTTCATTTTTGGATTCAGAATACCGAAATTAGCCTAGGGTAAAATTTTGGTATTTTTCTGAAAACATTCAATTTTTGATGAATAGTGAAACCACTAAGTGGTAGGTTAAAAACTGAATTTTGCATAAAACATAATTTTACCGCTTCTGTGAATGAAATTTCAAAAATTCGACAGACACTGTTGATATCAGTAAGTAAAATGTGGTTCAATGAGATAAAAATAATTTTTTGGTGAATAGTAACTTTTTACTATTTTTACCGCAGTTAATAGTAAATAGGGTAACTAAGGGTAAATATGATATTAATATTACCCTAACACATGTCCTAATTCTATTGGACAAGTGTAATTCGACCAAAAACAAACTTAGGAATAAAATATGACCCTTTAGGCCCACTTGGAATAGATTAGGACATTTATTATTAATTTATTTAAAGAAGGGTTAAAATAGGTAAAATTAAAGTTTAATAAGTAAATCATTTTTAATATGGGGTTATACATAAGATAAATTCGATTGTAAATATTCATTAGAAAGCTAAAAAGATTTCCTACAGGATGGTATTTTATTTGTAATTTTTAGATATCAAATAATTTAATTTATTTATGACACAAAGATGATGCAATAATTATCTTATTAACGAAATATTGACATAATTGATAATATAAATACCAAAATAAATGTAATTTAAGACTTTTTATGAATTCCACTAATTTTTTAGGTTACTATGATATATTAAGTGTTGATTTAATCAACTTGTTTCGAACATATAATTCTGTTATGACTTTCACAAAAATCATATATCAAATAGTGTCAAAATTGACACAAAATAGTTTTTAAATAACATATTATATTATTAATTGTTATTTTATTCCTAAAAATCTAAGGATCGGCCAAATGACTTAGATAAGGATATATATATTAATAAAAAACAATTTGGGGTTCGTTTGGCATGTTATAGTAAGTGTATTAACCATATAGTGAAAGAAAACAAAAAGACATGGTAAAAGTTAAATTATTTAACTTAGAGTTAAATCTAATTGATAAGTTTAAAATAATACCCTAAACTTGTCTAAATCCTATTGGTTGATAGGATTTAGACCCATCCACAATTTAGCTTCGAAATAAGACCCTTTGGAACCATTATAAACCGATTTTGACTTTAATATAAAATAATATTTTGAGATATTCCTAAGGTGCCCCTCTCCTCCCTTATAAAAGGGCACGTCCTCCCCCTCCTCCTCACACCAATTGGAGCACTCAAGCTCGGCCAACCCCTGCCATTTTCTTCTCTCCACTTCCCTAGAATAATCCTAGAGGTCCTGGTCTTCTTCAAAGACCAATCTTAGTTCCCTAAGTGGAGGATTCAAAGAGGCGTTCCAAAGAAGAGGTAATATCCATTACCGATCTTTTCAATTTCTTTCTTCTTCAACTTCTTCTTCTTTAGTTGTTTCATGATAAAGTAATAACATCAGTATTACTTACATACTGATATGTTATTATAAATATGAAACAACCCTAATTCACCTTCTATCCATCCTATGGAAAAATGAAATCACTGCGCGTGCGTACGTACGGAATATCGTCTCCACGCCGTGGTGTAATTTATTTTCCACCATCACTTTACAAGGATGGGTATAATGGTGTAATGAGTAACTATTTATGATTATTATAAAGTAATATTGATACTGAAATAATATATATATACTTCAATACAATTCCACGATCATAGGAACGATACCATCACTCGTGCGTACGTACGGAATACCGTCTCCACGATGTGATGCGACTCGTTCTACATGATCATCATTAAATAGTAATTATATAAATGAATTGAATGAATAAATATGATATATGTTACACTAATACCATTCTGGATATAAGGTATCTATAACCTTAAAAGAAGAATAAGAATTTATTCGGCAAAACACGCATAAGAACAAAAGGCAATAAAGACCCGAGTAACAAGTAACAATGAAATATTACTAACAAGAATCTAAGAATATGACCATATATGATATCATATCAATATGTATGATTCTGGAATAAGTCAATAACATTATTTAAACCATTATACAGGAGCTTCAGACACGTAAAAAGCAAATCGGACTTAAGGTAAGGTAAATATCACAATCTCATTTTTATCCGAGATTGTTTATTCGTAAGTATTTACTGGAGTGTGTTTTATCATCCACATCCATGATTCATAAATATGTAATATTATTTCCATCCACCTACAATTTTTTAAATCCATTTTTACCCTTCGGTGAGTTTTTAGTAAAAGAAATGAAAGGAATCTTTTGTCGTTTTTCGTACGAGGTACTTTTTTACTTTTTCGACAAAAGTACAAAGAATGTTTTTTTAACTTATACGGCATGAATGGATTTTTAAAACATTATTTCCAAGAAGCTTCCTTTAAAAGTTTTCAAGTTTATTTTTAATCAAATTCTTTTATTTTAAAGTTGTATGACATGTTATGAAAGGAAAAATGTTTTTGAAGAAGAAAGGATATTTTCCTCAAGAATGGAGTTCAAGTGTTTTATCAAAATTATTTTCCATCTAAGATAATAAAGGGTTCTGTTTTTATCCCTATTATTACATTGATTTGATCATGTTGTGATGGAATTATTTTTATGAATTCCTTTATCTTATATGAATTGATTTATGATGTCATGATGTTTCAAGAATCCCATTTTTGTTACATGTGTTATGCGATGATGTATGTTTTATGATTATGTGGCACACATAAGAAAGGATTAATTATAAGATGGGTGGGACCTATATCTCCCTCTAATGCATTGGGTAAAGATTTTATATCTCATGAGATAGACATGGCTGGAATGGAAGGTTATTTCGGTACAGTGATACAGGACTGAAACGAGGAGTGAACTCGGTTCAGAAAGGGACTTTGTCCACTAAGATAGTCATGGCAATGAGTCATGACTAACAAGAAATGATTTTCCATGATTATGTGTGCATGCCACAAAGTTTCAAGTTTCATGTTATGATTATGGGGATCTCATTTTCACTTCTATGATTTATTCCATGTTAAGATATTATGATCTCTTTTGCAGGTTATGGTTTTCAAAAAGATATGATATGATTTTTATTTCCTTTATTTGCCCTTGCTGAGCATTTGAGCTCACCCTTTTATGTTTTCTTTTCCCCAGGTCAGGAAGATGGATATTAAGTAGAATATTCTAAAAGGGACCCTAGATATGATGAAATAAATGGGAGACACTGTAGAAGATTTATGAACCAGTTGTTTATGTTTCCCAGTTTCTAAAGACACTATACCTATACGGTCCTTTGTGGTTTTGTCATATGTTGTAATAAGTGTGCTTCAATTTTGATGTATTAAAAATGTATGTAAAGTATGGGTCGTTATAAAGACATTCTAAATACTACATTTCGAACTGGGTACGGGCATTACAAGTATAAAGTAATGCATTTTGGATTATATAATTCACCCAATGTCTTCATGGATCTAATGAATATAGTATTCAAGGAATATCATGATGAATTTTTAGTGGTATTTATTGATTATATATCCGTATACTCCAAAAGCTACTAAGATCATGAAAATCACTTGAACATTATCCAAAATACTCTTAGAAGAAATGAATTATATGTGAAAATTTGTAAGTGTAAATTTTGGATTCATGAGATTTCTTTTCATAGCTATATTGTCTTTAGGGATGGAATATCTATTGATCCTTCATTGATCATGGCAATCCATGAATGGCTAGCATAGATGAGTATAACTGAGGTACGTAGTTTTATTGGATTAGCATGTTTTTATCGACATTTCATCCAAAATTTTCCCCGGTCCGCTAACCTATTAACCAAGACCACACGTAATGGTGTTACATTTTCTTGGAAAAAAGTGTGTGAAGAATGTTTTGATGAACTGAAGATAATATTAGTCAATGCTCCAATCTTGACTCTACCGTAAGGGAATTATGGGGTTGTTATTTATAGTGATTCTTCAAAGAAAAGGCTTGGTTGTGTCCTTATGCATAATGATATAGTTATTGCCTTTGCTTCACGACAACTAAAAATTTAGGAGAAAAACTATACCACTCATGATATTGAGTTAGTAGCTGTAATCCTTTCCCTGATGATACGGAGACACTATCTCTATGGTGAAAAATGTGATATTTATACAAATCACAAGAGTTTGAAGTATATTCTGTCACAGAAATAACTCAACATGTGGAAAAGGATATGTCTTGAACAACTCAAGGATTACAATTACACAATACACTATCTCTCGAGGAAAGAAAAAAGGTGGAAGATTCTTTGACTAGAAATGATCATGGTGCTTTGAACAATATTAGAGTTGAAAGGGATTCTATTTTCATAGAACTAGTAATTATGGATATGGGAATAACCATGGAAGGTGAAACATCAATAATTTTTTAAATTGTAGCCAAACCATCCATACAAGAAAGGATAAAGAGCTCTAAAACTGATGATGAGGAGTCTCAAAAGAAGATTAAAGCTGTAAATGATGGGAGATTGAGTGAATTCATATATGAAGATGGAATTTTGAAATTTGGGAAGAGACTTTGTGTTCTAGATATTCCTGATCTAAAAAGATAATTTTTAGATAATGCTTATAGCTCCAATTTTTCTATAAACCCTGGTAGCACCAAGATGTATAGATATTTGAAGGAAATTTTTTATTGGGAAAACATGAAAAAAGAGATTGCTGATTTTTTGTCAAGGTGTATGGTTTTCCAACAAGTGAAAGCAGGAATCCAACATCCTATTGTATTCCAACAACCTCTTCCCATACATGAGTGGAAATGGGATGATATTACGATGGGCTTTGTCATGGGGACACAATAGACTCTTAGATGGAATGATGCAACATGGGTCATTTTTGATCGTCTAACCAAGTCAGAACATTTTCTTGCAATAAGAGAAGATTTACCACTTGAACGTTTAGAAATAATGTATATTAACGATGTTGTAAGACTTCATGGAGTACCCATATCAATTATTTCGGATCATGATGCCCATTTAAAATCAAGATTCTAGAAAAGTCTTTAGAAACCCCTTGATACTGAACTTTGTTTGAGCATTTCCTACCACCCTCAAACCTATAGATAATCAGAAAGGACTATTCAATGCTTAGAAGACATATTGAGATCTTGGTGACATGAATTTCATGGTATGTGGGTTCAATATTTTCCTATGGTAGAATTTTCGTATAACAATTACTTCCATTAAAGTATTTAGATGGAACCATATAAAGCATTATATGGAAAGATATTTCGTACACCAAACTGTTGGAAAGATGTTGTTAAAAAAGAATTTGTGGGCCTAGAACTTGTTGAGGAAATAATGGAAAAGGTGAAGTTTATCCAAACCCACATCAAAGAATCTCAAAGTAGGCAGAAGAGCTATGCCGATAAATGAAAGAAGGATTTCGAATTTTCGGTTGGAGATCATGTTTTCGTGAAGGTATCTCCATGGAATGGAGTTGTACGATTTGGCATGAATGGTAAATTATTTCCTAGGTACATCAGACCTTTCGAAATTCTAGAATGAATTGGGGTTGTAGCTTACTGTTTTCTAATGTCACCATGTCTCTCCAAAGTTCATGACGTGTTCTATGTATCACTGTTGAGAAAATACATGCCTGACCCCAGGCATGTACTCACCTATAATGAAATTGAACTGGAGCTGGATCTGTCTTATTGTGAAGAGCCTACCAGAGAACATGTGTTGAGAAACCAGATGACTCATCTAGAAAATATTCTATGGAGAAACCATAAGATGGAAGTATCTATGTGAGAACCCAGGAAACTTATGATGAATAACCACCCGAATATTTTTGTGCGGTAGAATTGTAGAAATTTCTAGGATGAAATTATTTTAAGGATGGATGAATGTAACACCCCATGTTTCCACAGTATGTTTCCCATTAAATAATGAAATAGCTAGAATTGTACGCAACTTCGAGATTCTAACACACCACGACCAATCAAACTAGCCGTTATGAATATTAATACCCACTTTTTGAAATTTTATTAATTTTATTTTTAAAATGGAATTCATTTTTAACTTCATAAAATTGAAATTATCTTAGGGTGAATTTTTGGTATTTTTTGATCACTTTCAATTTTTGATGAATAGTGAAAAACACAACGTTATTGGTTAAAACTAACTTTTTATTTAAATAATTATTTATTTTATTTAGATTTATTTTAGGTCAAAATAGATAAATAATACCTATATAATTTCAATATAATTCTTTGGATTCATTTTATAATAAATTTAGATATATTAAAATTTTATTGAACTTTTTAACATCTTTTACCCGCCAAATAAGAGCATTTGCAAATTTTCATAAAACATAATTTTACCGATTATGTGAGTTGAATTTCAAAAATCTGAGAGACATGGTAAATATCATTAATTAATATGTGGTTCAATAAGATGAAATTATTATTTTTTAATAGTATCTTTTCACCTTTATTTACCACAGTTAAAAGTAAATAGGGTAATTTAAGGTAAAAATGATATCATAAATACCCTACCACTTGTCCTAATTATATCGGATAAGTATTATTAGACCAAAAAAACCTTATGAATAAAATATGATCCCCTATGGTAATCTTGGATTGGATTAGGACATATATTATTATTTTATTTAAAGAAGCGTTAAAATAATTAAATTTAAAGTTTATTAACTAAAATATTTTTTATATAGGGTTACACAATATAAATTAGACTATAAATATTAATTAGAAATATAAAAATATTTCTTACATAATTGTATTTTATTTATAATTTTTAGAAATTAAAAAATTTAATTTATTTATGATACAATGATGATGTAGTAATTACCTAATTAATGTAATATTTAAATAATTGATATTATAAATATTGAAACAAATGTAAATTGAGACTTCTGATAAATTACACTAATTTTATAGGTTAATATGACATTTTAGAGTTCATTAAATAAATTTTATCAGAATTGATAATATTTTTATGGCTTTCAAAAATATCAAATACTAAATTATGTCAAAATTTACATAATTGAGTTTTTAAAACAAATACTATATTATTAATTTATATAATATTCATAAAAATCTAATTCTCTGGATAAAAACATAGATATGGTTATAGATATTAATTATGAACCACTTGGGGTTCTCCTGGGTTGTTATAGTATGTTTATTAACCATATAATATAAAAATACAAAGAGACATGGTAAATGTAAAACTATTTAACAAAGAGTTAAATATAAAATATTATGTTAATATGGTGACATAAAACTATCCAAAACTATTGGATGATAGGATTTAGACCCATACACACCTTATCCTTGATATAAATCATTTTTAACCATTTGAAAATGAAAATGATTTTATTATAAAATAATATTTCATGATTTTCTTAATGTGACCCTCACCTCTCTTATAAAAGGGTACTTCCCCTTATCTTTAGTTCACACCGCCAAAGCCATTTTACTCGGACAAACCCTACCCAAATATCCTCTCAAGTTCCATACCTTTATTCTAGATGCCTTTCTTTGGTCAGAAAGCCAACCTACGGAGACATTTTGATCAAATCAAAAGGAAGAACCCAAAGAAGGGGAAAATATTTCATCACCTTTTTCAAGTTCTTTTCTTCTTCCACATCCTCTTTATTTTTTTGTTTCCATTATAAAATAATAAATCAATTATCTTAAATATATTTGGATGTTATTATAAACAAGGTACAATGATATTCATTATTATATCCATCATATGAATGAAAAAGTCTCCATACGTGCGTATGTGCGGCTTACCGTCTCTCTGTCGTGGCGTAGTTTGTCATTCAGACACGTCATTATTTGGATGGGTATAATAATGAGTACAACTAATATAAATAAAAAATATAACCATTTAATAATTATTTATTTATGATATATCATCTAATTAAATACGATTTCATCATCAATGTAATGATTTTGTTGCTCGTGTGTACGTACAGATTACCGTCTCCACGAACACGATGAGATTCATTCCTATCGTAATCCTTCAAGAATAATTTTCATTTTATGATTATAAATAATTTTTATGAACATAATATCATTATCTATATGATTCAAATACATCCTATCCATAAAAAATGACTTACATAACCAAGCATATAAAGGAAAATGAATCAGTTGACACTTGAAACGATGATACTACTAAAATACTATTTACAAAGAAATATTATAAGATCATATATGATACCATATTTATTTATATGATTCCTATATGATTTAATAACAATTTTTTAACTATTATTCAGGAGGTTAACATACCTATACTAATGAAATGTACCAGGTAAGGTTTAATTTCACAATCTCTATATTATCCGCGGTTTTTTTTACGTATGTATCTACTAGGACTTTTTTATCATCCACATCCACGTTTCATAAAAATGTATTTCAAAACATTTTTAATATTTACTAGAATATGGGTTAAATTAATTTATACACTTGTTTGAATTTTTAATAAATGGTTTGAATGCAATCTTTCCTTCATTTTCCAAACATGGTACGTTATGACCTTTTCGACAAAATTAAGGTAAGAATGTATTTTTTAACTTATAATGCGGGTGTGGTTATTTTCCGCTGTTATAACATCTTGAAAGATTCCCTTACAATATTATTATAATGTTTTCATAATAAATGTTTTCTTTTATAATAATGTGACGGATAAGTGATTTCAAAATAGAAAGAGATATTTCTCTCAAAAAGTATTGTTTTCATCTTTTCCAACATACTTTTGATAAAATTTATGCTTGTTTGAAGTCAATTAATTATGATACAAATATTAAATATTGTATTTAAGGTTTTTTGATATTTTCGACAATGTATGTGTTATTTTTATACCATTCATGTTTTATGGTTAAAGTATTGAAATTTCATATTCTTGTTTTAATACGAATGTTTATGTCATGTTTCAACCATTTCATATGAGGAATGTATTGGACATAGTATTTAATGGGTGGAGCCCACTATAGCTCATCGGTGCATCAGTAGGTCTCAAAAGACAGTTAGAATTGGAATCTGCTGAGGCCTTTACCAATTTCATATATGGTTTTGGTCGAGGCCTAAATCTTTATTAGATATCCAGGCTGAGGCCTCGACAAGATGTTTCAGAATGTATAGAATTATACATTCCCTCATTATGAAAATAATAATGAAGGTTTATTTGGTTATTCGACTAGTAGAATACCCATGACTATGTTTTATTATGGCATTATTTACTCATCTCTTATTCTTGACATAATGTGTTAATGTTTATTATTTGTAAAGAAATGTTTTTTTAACTATTCACCAACCCTATTGTTTATGTTATCATCCACTGTATTTTCAACCCATACTGAGCATTTGAGATCACCCCTTTCTTATGTTTCATTTTACCAGGATATGAAGAAGTTATTAATGAGTGACTTTAAGGAATAATCTTGGAGGCTTGGATCTTTCTAATGGATTAAATTTGTGTTTTATTTTTTTCAAGTTATAATTTTGAACTTATGTATGTATCTTTTTTTCAATAATACTAAATTGATCGGTCATTTGGGACATGATTATTTGTGTCAAGTCAATGTTATGTAATAAATCACCGACTCTAGGTAACTTTTTTCAGGGCGTTACATAATGTCACCTTTTAGACATAAGCAAGGTATATATTTTAACCTTCCTACTTAGTTAGAACAAAAATATAAATACGGTATTAAACCATGTAACATGATTTTGTTTTCTATTGGAAGACAAAGATAAATATCTTTGAAAGAATTGGAAGATATTAGAAAAATTTATATTAAATATCTATGTAATAATAGGATAGAACAAAATAATTTCATTATAGAATATTTCTCATGAAGGAGGTCAAATAAAGAGATAACTTTCTGCTATTTCAATCCGGTCCTAATCTATTTCCTAGTAAATTTCATTAGAATTGGGATATACCATTTATGTTTAAACATGTTTTTCAATTTTTTTCCTTCAATATTAAGGATCCATGGAATGAAACCCCTTTTATAATAAATGGGAATAGATTAGATCTTTTTTAGAAAAATGTTTTGAGAACCACTTGGGAGATAGGTCCATCATCAAGAAGGTATGTAAAACGGACCATATTCTTGTATCAGTAAATTATAATTATTGTTCTTCAGAATATAATTTCTCATATATCATGTAATTTTTTTCATGATGGGTTCATTTAATAATAAAATTATTGGGGAGTAACATCTTTTATTTGAATAGTTTTTTAATTTTTTTTTAAATTTTTTTTCTATATATTATATTCAATGAAATATAGATATTTTATTTTAATATTGAATGTATATTTTTCATTTATAGTAATATTTTTATATGTGATCTCAAATGGAATGCCTTTAAACTTTTTGAGAATATTTTTGATGAGTGAACTGATTTCAAACATTGAACTGAATGTAAATGACTACTAAAATTAAATTCATTAAAGATTCAATGTTTTATAAAGATCACGAAGTGAACATTTTATTATGAATTCCAAGTTCAAATCACTCTCCTCATATGGATGTCACATACTATTGATCATTCTATGTCATTTTAACATTTTTAATGCCTAAAAAATATGCATCGAAAAATTCACAAGGAAAGAATTTCCAAAATATGGGTATTATTACCTTTCAAAAAGAAATGGAAGCATAAGATAGTCAGGAACCATAGATCAAAAGAACCCATTATAGACTCACAATCTCATGAACATTATAAGTTCATGTGTAGTCTCAACACATAATGTATAATCAATGGAGGATCCTACCAATCCCCCTTTTTAATGACACCCACTTTTTTAGAGAGTATGCTCTAGCCAACCAATAAACACGCAGGTGGAATCGGGATGAGTTCTCATTGGACATGGTGGCTGTTATTCATAAACCCAAAGCAATCCATCATGAAAATCCTCTGAAAATGTGGGGAAGGAAGCCAAAAAGTTGGAAGCACCTAGCGGTCATAATGCTTACATGAATTTTAATTGATGCGAAGGTTAATTATGCTTGATAAAATCCAAGAAAATTTACATGACCTCTGATTCTTTGTGGAATAAATCAATGGACATAAAAAGGGGGAGTCTGGAGTAACTCTCAGTCTCTGAAATACATGTGGAATATCCTTGGTGACCCATGAGATGCTGTGAGTCTCTATAGTGGTTTCTACCTCATCTTAGTTAGTCCCTCTATATTTTCTACCTCATCGCATGGGAATACGTGGTTATGTTTGGGTAACCATGCTCTCCCCTTTGAAAATATAAGGGATGGAAAATAAAATTTTCAAAAAAATGATCACACACCCCCATATAACACATATTGGTCATGCGATGCATCACCAAAAAATAGTGTAATTTCATTTCACATTACTCTTGTAGATTCACATAACTCTCATACTTTGTTACATAAAAATGGAAGAAAATGGGGAGGAGTTGGAAGGAAATCGAATTCTTAAAATGCTCACAATATGTTAAGGAATTCCAATGTGTGGTCCCACGAGACCCCTAAGAAAACCATCCTTGTCTCATGAAAATCCTGAGACATGTCATCGAAAATATCTTTGAGTCAGTTTAACATGTAATGGAATCACTCAATGGCCCCTAAACAAGTCAATATTACAATAATGAAGTCATTTGATGCATCTTTATGATAAAAATTCCCATTTAATTGTAAGCAACCCAATAAAGGATTTTTTGATATAGGGACTCACGGTCTCTAAATATTAGGTAATACACATAGAGAGGTCTATGGAAGAGAGTCATGAAGTCGTGTGGCACAAGAGACCTTTGTCGACTCCATCCTAGATTTTCTCTAGATATTCCACAAAAACATGTGATCAATAAAGGTGTAAGTGACCATAATTCCACAAAACAAAATGAAAACATTTGGGACACTAGTTGATTTGACCCTTGGGCTTTGGGATCTTGAAAAAATGGATAGAGAGGATTTCTTATAGAATCTGATCGTTTGATCGAGAAATATTTCTTCAAGAAATATATTGGTGAGTTTATAGATAAATACTGATGTGTACATGATCTATTTCAAAATATCATTCATAGAACAAGTGAAGGACTATTGGAAAGGTGTGAGGAGAACATATCGCATATCCCACAGATCATGTAAGAAACTTGATAAACTGATTTTGAACAAAATTGAAGTCATTATCAATATAATGGGGTGAACAAAGATTAAAAGTGAATGACCTAAAGAAAATCATGCTTGTTGGCCCTCATGTGCATTGCATGAGTTGTCTACGGACACATGACAACGACAAAACATGTCACCTAGACCTCATTAAATTCTTTCTGCATGCTTTTTGAGACATTTGAAATCCATTGGGAATGTCCAAGAAAGTCATAGGGTCCCATTGAAAATACCATATTGGTCTTGAAAACCCCTATAGACCTATCTCCCGATCCTTATGACGTCCTTTAGATACATTTCCTGACTCATATAACGGCACTAGCTCAAATCATCCAAGTCTCACGATTTCATCTTGTCATGATAAACAAGATATCATGCTACACTCTGGACAAGCCATCTATGATTTATGGCAACCGCTGTACATGTCATCTAGGACTCATGGTGACCTCCATGGATGTTACTCTTTAAATGTGACATCCTTATAAATATTTCATAATTACTCTTCTAACACCCTCCATATGTGAAACCCATCTCTTGCGAAGGACACCAAGGAACATCAGTTGGATCATGCAACACCTTCAAATAAATCCAACCATATCATATGATGGATCTCAGAAAAAACCATATGGATCTTATGATTTCCTCTAGAAATGTCAAATGGGCCATGTGACACCCTCCAAACAAGCAGGCTAGGTGATACGAGCATCCTCAGTGTGTAGGACACAATATAAAGGGAACTATAGGGAGTCTAATTTCTTCCATATATAGGATATATCGGCTACCTCTCCCAAGGTTCAATCTCCATAAAGACCATACATAGAAATCCCATAATTTTATTCCCTTATTAAAAGAAATTATATTGATTAATTTATATCCCTTATTTTTCATAACGAGAACAGATCAGGTTAGATTAGGTAATTTCAATGATCATGACATCCACACTATAAACTACATGATGGCATGGGAAGCCTTAGTTGGTAATCCCCAGTATCAATTGAACTACAATGATATTGATTCATACCAGAACCATGATATATTGGATGTCTCCCTAGGACTTGATTTCTAGAAAATATCATCTCAGGGTAGTCTCAGCACATAATCCCCACATCACGAGCGATGCAAATATCATTTTCCATCCCTTGTTTCTCACACCAAGTGCGGATCACAAGAGTTTTGGTAGTTGACATAATCATGTCCTCTACACCATGTGTATCTACAATGACAGGGATAACATCAATCTATAAGCCCTTACCAAATGAACTATGAAAACATTGATTCACTCTATGCTCAGGATATGTAAGATGTCCTTTCAGGATTAAATATTAAATATCCCGCATCCTAGAAAACCCATATAAGTACTTTCCATACGATGTTGAATTGAATGGGTTGAATGAACTTTGTGGGTTCTGATCCATACAATAACCATGATATATATGATTCCTCATAGTGTCTTAATCCCTTACTTAAAATATTAATTTCCTCCTTTCATGGAAGCACCTTATGAATCACATGATTAAATGGATTCAACACATATGTAGGTAAAGAACATATTCAGAAGGACAAATCCTTGGGAAAAGAACATATTCATATTGAATAATTCCAATGGAATAATCCAAAGTCCAAGGATATGTAATATATAACCATTACAGATGAGGATAACCAAGTGATAATGGAACAATCCTCAAGAAAATCTCATATTCTTATATGTGAATCCTCTTGACAAACTATAACAGATCACAGAAGCAAGGCACATATTTCTAATTCTTCCAGTGAATGACTGTGTAATCATTATTGCAATGAAATACTTCAGGAGGATCATTTCTTTCCCCCATTACAGAGGTCCACTGAAATATTCTGATATGTAATGGATATTCAGACCAGGATCATATTTCTATTCCATCCGGGGATACTTAGGTGAGAGAGGAACACACCATGGGGTAGGATCATACTACTTCATAAAAGTCCAGAGAAATATCCCAAACACTCATTATTAGGCTCATACTCCCATATTTTCTAAGGCTCTCTATGTGAGAGTGGAACATGCCTCAGTATTGACTTATATCCCTATCAATAATGAGATATCTTATTGGTATATTCTAATAATTTCTCACCTATGGGATCATACTCCCACTGAACCAGAGAGATATATGCATGTTCGGGAATCTGTCACACAACAGGCTCATATCCCTATATAATCACAAAATGAAGGTCATTATATTATTACCATGATGTAGATCATAGACCATATTACTAATCATCTCAATTATAGTGTCCTTGATATCATTAGAGACACATTCTCAACACCTTGACAGTTCGTTGACTCTTTAATCAAAGTTGAAGCAGAATACATTCATTACCGCAACAGCCCTTTTCATGGTGGTGTGGAGATAGATCTCAAGGACTCTACTACTGAAATCCATCATGGTCAAACTCCCCATATAGATATCTCCCTTGTACAAGCAAATCCCCCCTTTTCCAAAAACCTCAATATGGAGAGGTGTGTGAAACTCGAATTCCATTATAAAGACAGGTTCCTGAAACATCATGGTGAACATTATATGATTCCACTTCATCTTCAAATAACACTCCACTCATGTCAGTTGGCGAACATCAGAACCATATTCATTGTTATGATAGGATGGAGGCATGAAATTATGCAAAGAAAGAGGCCAACAATGATATGTGGATAGATTTAGCCAGAAATGACCTCCTCGTCATGTTTTGGCTCCTCACAACTTCAAGCTATGAGGTCCCACTTGATATAGAATATGAGTAAATTCCTTTTTGGCATAAAAATATGTGGGATACACATCATTTACTGAAGGATCGATATATACCATATACAGGATATGAGTGTCACCTTCAGAATATTAAGGAACTATACTAATAGCTTGACATAGTCATTATATCCATTTCTCAGGATCAAAATACCATAAAAGCAAATTGAAAATCTGAATGTCCCTTTCCACTATTACATCATGAAACTTCGATAGAAAATATATAATGCCACATCATTCAAATATATTCAAGGATTGGGAATGTGTGGAGCATTAAAATTTTATGCAACCCTAGAATAATAGAACCCCTTAGATTCTGTGTCATCTAATGTTATAGACTCTAGATAAATCTGGGGATTGGGTAACGCTCTATCCATTGTTTCACTACAAAAGAGTGTCCTCACTTCAACAATTCCTATACATCATGAATGGTGGAATAGGATAGGCAAAGTGACATAAAAATGGTCCCCTCAAAGAAATGATAACACATTTAGAACATGGAGAATGATGTTGTGATCATCTAAATATATTCCCATGAACATTTATTCTCATCATGGGTTGTAATCACACCCAACTCCCATAAAATAATAGTTGTGCTTCAATTATAGCATCCATAGTATTTTTCCAGGATTAGACTCAGTCCCCTAGGACAACAGAAAATCAACCACCACCTCCACCGCTTGAATCATCAATTCCTAAGAGGATTCAGTATATACCCCCAACAGCTGTAGGCGATCCCCATTATACTAAGCAGGAAGAATTTAAATCTCAATCAGCATCTCTAGGATCATCATCCCTTAATAGGGTTATGAAAGAATCAATTTTGATTTCAGATCACCCCCACCCCACTAGGTTATAGGGATTTATATCTTCCTTCCTATCCAGAGAATCATCATGTCCCCCGCTTGAGTCATTAGGTCCTCAACAACCGGAATAATTAATGTCAATGAATAACCCAAATGAACATCAATCCATAGATATAGGTTGGTGGATTTCATCATCATTGTAACCAAATATAGAATTATTATTCACTTGGTTAGGAGGAAAAAATAAACTATCGACATCCAGCCTATTCTTACCACTATAAAAAATGCCTTTCATGGCCATTTTTGTATGGAAAACACAATCAAAAACTCCCTAAAATTCATTTCTCATATATCATGGTGAGAGGAGAATACATAAAATTAAATTATTTCCTTCGAACAATGCATGAAAAAATAGTCCAACATTGCCAAGGGTTCAAATAATGGCCCCGTAGAAGGCAATATAGAGGCATAATGTTGCATTTAATGTAATTGAACAACCACTATTTCCTTGTATGACTCTATGAGTGTCATCACAATCAAAATGGTATACACCAATCAAGACAAAAACACAAAGAGATGTAACACGTAAAATTTACCCCAGGAGGAGGGTTATTTCGATGCACCAAAAGAGGTTGTGCTCACCCGGAACCAAACAAGACATTAAAATTTGGCACCACTAGATAATGAATTTCCACCACCACCATGGTGTAATATCAAGGAAAAAGATAAAGTTATGGCTACATCCCAATCACTTCCTAGAAGAACTAAAGTTCCTTCCACAGAGGAATTGTTTTCAAAATATGAAATGTGAGATCTTTTGAAACAAAATGAGGATCTACATAGTGGAAATATTCTTTATGGGTATCTTCTCCAGCTAGAAGTGAATTTTCCTCCACCCATTTCCAATCATCCAATAAGAGTGGTATCTAATAATCATATTGTTTTCAAATCCAAGAATCTGGTCTTCATAAATGTGGATGTTTAAATTGATCCTGACTTTCATCAGTTGCAGCAACAACCACTTTCTCATTAGTGTAATCATTCATTAATCGGATGGAATGAGAATTAGTTGGAGATAAAATAGGGATCACCACATCAGCCCCTATCCACAACCTATAGATGAACGGAGACACCTAAAAAATTTCCCCAATAATTTCATAACATCATTGTGTCCCTATGTACTCAAATGGAAGCCATGGAAGGAATATGTGCACCTACTCATCTGGAAAGGAAGCCAAATCCCAAATGGGCGGATGATACTCCACCTACACCCAACGTCAGAAACCCCACCTTCTCTATATTTTTCTATGTAGGAGAACCTAAAAAACATATCACACACCTCGTATCCTGATGTGCTACGATGATGGATCCTCGATATCAATAGGAGGAAATATAGACGAATTGTTTCATATAGAATTTTTTGAGGCCATCCTTTTTACTATACTACTGTCTTATAGAAGGATCTATTACATGATGGGAATAACTTCAGCATCAATTCCATTATCTGTTCATTTCAGCACTGAGAAAAATAGAAATCATCGATATGAAGAACTAAAATCAATGTGTGACTGATGGGGTGTCTGATTTAATAACAAGGTGGAAAGGTTTAACCAAATCACATATAATCCCCCTATCACAAGAGAAAATACTAGAAATATGTATTGAAAATTGGAGGGATGAGTAGTCGTTTCTCTTAGTCTCCATGAAAAATCTAGGTGGGTTCCATGTGTTCACTGAAACAGAACAGCTTCTTCAAGATCTTGTTAAGTGAACCAGGTCTAACTCTCAACTCATGCTTGTAGCATAGGCAATAATATATGGAGATAAGAACCTAAAATTTTCACTCTAAATCCTATGGTGCTACCCATACAAGCACCCAGTCATGTCCAAAACCACTCAACACCTCCTTTTGAGTGGTGGAGTCAACATAATATCACTCATCCAAAAGTATATATAAATTTCGGCCACCTGGGATTTGTGGAACAGATGAAAAATATATAATACTTCTTCAATGAAGAAGTCCTTTGTTATTTCTTATAATCCCTATATAATAACCTTATCAAACTTCCAAAACCTTAAAAGCCTTCCAAATCTAACCTCCCTGACCATCGTTACTACTGATATACCATATAAGGTTGGGTCATGATATCTATGATTGATTTTTCATCAAAAAAGTGCTTCAAGGAAAGTTCAAATCTGGATAGGTGGTGCTAGATAATCACCCAATGAAGGTGGATTGAATAACCAATGACTATTTAGAAGAAAAGGTAAATTGGAATAATTTTCTATCAACGAATGTGAAAAATCTTGAAAACATTATGAATCGACAAATTGTGGATTAAGCTTGCATCGCTCTAATGGCATAACTACATATATGTATGATAGCTCCACCACCAAAGAAGGATAGATCAGATGTGCCTCCCAAAGGTGGTTGTGACTACTAGATGTAGTAGGAGAGGAGGATGAGGATTCATATTATTCCCCATATAAATCTATAACTCTTGCATATTTATTCCTTGTAATTACTGTAATGTGGGGACCACCCCACTAAACGGAATCCTCATAGGATGAATATCTATTCTTTTTCTCTATCAATGTGATACACGTGGAATACCCCTTTTCTAAGGATGAATATTATCCAGAATATGGTTTTGTATTAATGACCTGGAAATTTCAAGGAAATATTATTTTCTTAATTTTTTTTGGAATTTTACGAGTCCGCAGTTTCTGACTGCACCTGATTCCGAGGCCCGGTGTGCCCAGAATCAATTGCTGATGTTTACCTCGAGTACTATCAGTGAACGAATGAGCGGGTTTTTCAATCTTTTGAAACAGTTCTCGGAATTGAAATATGAGGGCACCGATGAACTCGCAGCGCCAGTAATTGCTCAAGGGGATCTTAAGCGCAGTTGTGTTTTGTCCCATGGGGTTGTTAATTTTTGGGAATTCAATAAGTCTTAAATAAATTGTAGTGTTACAATTTTTTTCTGTGGAAGTTAAATTCTACATAGAGATGTTGGAGGTGGGGCCACACCCCACCTAACTTCTAATGGGAGGGTTATTGCAGTGGGACCAAAACGAACCATTAACTCCTCACCTCCCCATAACACCCCTTAACCTCTTAAATCCCCCCTTGTTAATTTCTTGGAAACTTCCCATCTTAAAGATGAGCCTCTCCACCTCCCAAACATAATTAGAAAACTAAGGGGATTTAATAACCTTATTAAATAACCTTGTCACACCTTTTGACTTTTTGAATTACATGGTGATCTTTTAAGTAAAGGGGGCTTAATGAAATATTGACCTGGCAAATATTTTGGGAGGATTTGAGGAGAGCCTTTGTGTGAAGAAAGACAGAAGTTCCATCTTCATGAAGAACATCATCCTCCCGTGAAGAATGACTTCGTCCTTCGACGAAGAATGGTTCTCTATCCGTTTGATCTCCAACGAATGATGCTCGAGCCGGATCGAAGGCCTTTGAGGAAATGACGAATGCCAACGACCATCGTCATCTTCATCTCCTCCCTTGCAACGACGTCGACGAGCCGACGACCACCCTCTTGTGATATCGTCAACAAACAAAGAACTACACCAGGTATGGTTTTTAATTATGTATGAATTTTTTCCCATGTTTCTTCCATTCAAAAGAAAACAGAGAACGCGAATCAACTTATTATCAAGTTGATCCGCAAATGTTTTAATTGCGGGTTGGGAATTGTAGTGTGCTACAACTCATTTAAGAGGCTGTGGTAAAATTTTGATTCAATTTAATTTGATTAAAATTGATTGTTTTTTCATTAGAAAATCCTATTTAAATCTTTCCAATTGATAACACCTAATGCGGAGGGTGCTGTCCGAACCAACACGGCCCGAAAACCCTCCACAGATTTTTGTTGGTGCAAGGATTGACGGCGATGATGAGATAGGACAGCAATGACGTTTGAAAGCTGTTTAAGTGAAGAGAAGGACCCGGGAGGACAGTTGGCGAAGACTACAGGAGAAACGGACCACCGAAGCGAGTCCGGTGGTCCCCAGAGACCGGCGGCGGTAGTGCGCCGCTAGAGCAAACCGTCGCTGCTGAGCCGCGGGGGCAGGGGAAAAACCGGAACGGCAGAAGCTGTTCCGGATTGGGTGGTGTGGCATTATGTCGCGTTGGTTTCTTTCAACCGGGGGGTTGAACCCCCCCCCCCACCCCCTTCCGCGTGGGCTCCACGCACGGGCACCGCACAGCACGGACCGGCCACGTCGGACCGCGCCGCGCTAGGTGGGCCGGGCCACGCCAGCCAGGTAGGGCCACGCCCTAATGGTCCGGACCCGGACCCGGGTCGGGTTGACTCGGTTCGGGCCAACCTTGGGGGTCTTGGGCTGGGTCGGTCTGGGCCCAAACCCCCCTAAAAGCGGGAAGATTCTTTCAAACGCCCGTAACATTGCTTTGGACCTCCGATTGGTGCACCGTCAGTTGCGACGCGATTCCTGGATCGAGATGTTCGTTTCGGTATATTACACCCAAGGTTTCAGAAAACTTTGGGTATGGCCGGTTTGGTTTGAACCCAAAACCAACCGGGCCCTCGGAGCGGAAACGCTTATAACTTGAGTTTCGGACATCTGATAGACGTGCCGTTGACTTTGTTTAATTCCTCTTAGTGAGACGGACCTTTTGGCTTACTTTTCTCGAGGTTTGGACTTAGTTGGAGTATGGACGGGTTGAATTGTACCCGAAATCAAACCAGGCCCCTGGGACGGAAAAGCTTATAACATTCAGACCAGACGTCCGTTTGAAGAACCTTCAGTAGTGTTGGTGATCATGTTGAGAAATGGTCCCTAGTAGTATACCCTATGTGAGTTCATGGTACAGTTGAGATACGCTCTGGTTGGTTCGTACATGAAACCAACTGGGCCCCTTGGACGAAAAGGCTAATAACTCACAGACCGGGCATCCGATTGACGCGCCGTCTGTTGCATTGAGACCCCTATGATGAGGTGGTCCTTTGAAATACTTATTCATGGTACTTTGTGATACTTGGAGTATCGAACTGTAGCTCATGGAGTGGACCCTTCTGGAGATGATAGTACGGAGTACGGAGACCGTGTAGCTGGATGAGACCTGATGACTGCTTGTCCGATTTGATTTAGAGTGACTTGCATAGCCCAGTGGGGAGCACTAATTAGTGAGGTGGCAGACCCATGGCGGACGAGCACTACTTTGTGAGGTGGAAGACCCGCGGTACTCAATAGGAGGAGTACCTCTGTAGACTATGAGGGGGAGCACTACTGTGTGAGGTGGCCGACCCATGGCGGAGGAGCACTACTTTGTGATGTGGCTGACCCGCGGTACTCGATTGGAGGAGTACCTCAGTAGTATTAGGTTAGTGAGCAGTACCTCGGAGTCGTGACAAAATCACTGTACTCGTTAGAGACGGATCTCTTTAGTAATTACGGTTTCGATAATGAAAATCCTGGTTTGAGGTGAGTCATTGACCTTTCTGTTTTCATCATGATTGAGTTGGGTTACTATATAACATATGTATATGTATATGAATATACCTAAGTAGTGGTTATCCGTTGACTTCATATCTGTGTGATACCTCATGGATGATATGGGTTACTTGGTAACTTTGGTATAAGTATAGGCTTATACCTAAGTATGGGGTATCTGTTGAGAACTTTATTTGTGATTATCCTTGTTGGATTTAGTGAGACCTTGAGGGTATTGGGGTCCCTACTGAGTAGCTTATACTCACCCCTACATGGGATTTTCCCACAACTCATTGTGTTGGTTTCAGACGACAGACATCACTGCTCGTGGTTGAGGCTTGTAGAGTTGGACGGTACCCGGAGGTGGATCTCACGACGAGTCGGTACCCGGAGGTAGATCCCACGATGAGTTGGTACCCGGAGGAGACGGACGAATGTGGAGTACTGAAGAGGACATTTGTACCTACCCTTCAGGTAGGAAGCCAGAGGACGATCCAAGAGATTCTTGTCACCTTTCAGCTGTTGTCCTTTGAGTTGTACTTTATTTTCAGTTGTAGTTGTACCTTTCCTTTGGGTTTGTATTTCCGTCCCCTTGTACTTTCAGCACGTCTGTTTTACTGCTTACATAGTGTAGCTTCTCCTTGTACTCTGTTTGTGTGTGTTTTAATTTCATAGAGGCAATTCCTTCCCTTTTAGTTGGGATTTATGCCTTTGGTGCCAGTTTCCAGCGCCTGGCCTATGGAAGTAGGGCCTGGGGTAGTCATGGCACGAGCCCTGAGGACGGGTCGTGACAAATTGGTATCATAGGAGTCGGTTCTACCGCAGGACTTATAACTATGATATTTCTTTTCTTTGAAGCAATATTGTTAAGGGTAATGAGTGTGGTTTTCAGTTCATGGAGTCCAGTGCTGGTGCGGGCGGCTGACGTATCCATACACCAGGAACCTGACTTCTGATTTCTGACTCAGTGCCCGAAAACACTAATTGTGTGTGTGCCTCCAAATGTTTTCCCCTAGAAACAGCTCAAACCTGGTCAGCTCACCATGTATAATCTTTTGACTGTGTCACTTCTATTTCTTTCCAGATGTCGTTCCATGGACAACCAGCTAAAGCCCATAGGGATGTATGTACTGACAGCCTACCAAGCGACGATGGTTCGGAATAGGGCCCTCTTTCAGTTGAGGCACCAGCAGAGGCACCGGCGATAATTCCATACATTGGGCCACTGATGCCACCAGCCCCAGCAGTTGGCGATGCACGCCTCTTGAGCGTGATGCATAATTTCTATCTCCAGAGGCCACCCAGGTTCCAGGGAGAGACGGACCCACAGGCGGCTGACGATTGGCTGGAGGCTGTGGTGGGAGTTTTCAGGATATTAGGTACACTAGAGGACTACATGGTGATCTTCGTTGCAGCCTCCTTCAGGCAGTAGTAGGTAGGTGGTGGAGATGGATGCTCCAGTTTTGTGATGAGATGACCTTCACTTGGGGAGACTTTGAGACCTTCTTCAGGGTGGAGTTCATACCAGAGACTCTACACCTCGAGCTTGTTCAGGATTTGCTGCCTTTGCCGCGGGATTTTCGCTCAGTAGTCGAGTCATTTGTAGTTAGTAGACAGATGATGCAAGGGTCCAAGAGGACAAGACCAGCAGGTGGGTGACCCTAGGATACAGGTTTTTTTTTTGCAAGGCACACAAACCAGATCCAGCCATACGAGGAGCGGGAAGTGTTATGAATGTGCAAGGAAGGGTCACATGGAACGTGACTGTCTGACCCCCCCCCCCCGCACAGTTGATCCGCAGGCATTGGAGGAGCCACGATGACAGAAGAAGCAGCAGGATCTTGAGTAATAGGTGAGCAGTGGACAAGGTAATAGAGCACTAGAAGCTGGTGGATAGGAGCGGAACTAGTGGATTCTTTTTTCCCTTGTACTTCTAGTTCCATGTTGTTGTTGTATTTGTGTCTTTGTACTTAGAGATATAACAATAAAAGAAAATTATCTTTGTGATGTTTGCTTTCCTGTCCATTTGTTTGGTTGATACTGAGAGTTCCCAGTTAAAAAGGTTGACTTGACCCTGACTTTTGAGATTCCTACTGGAGGAGACCCAGTGACCACACACTGATGCCGACAGTGTGACTCAACCCAGGGAGGCGAGAGTGATGGTTGGATCTCTTGATAGTAGCGGCGAGGCCTTACGACATCATCCAAGACATGAAATGTATAGTTCATGTCAGGATTGACTGTATTAGGCGAACAACATGGTTCATCTAGGGGATGAGACTGAGTTTTTCCTCTCAGAAAAGGAAAAATCTTAGAAGATCTTACAGATCATAGGCAGAGAAGGTGCAGATCATCCAAGAGTTGATGAATACTGCACAGTGCAGTGAGAAATAGGAAACTGGCACTAGTCTCAGAGACTTGGGCATGTAAAATGTTTCAAGAAGAAGAAGTGCTAAGGACAGATGAGTTTGCGGAGAAGCATATGTGGAGGACAGGGAAAAGAGTAGCTGCATGTGGTCAAGGAGTGTGGACCAATGCCTCTAAGAATGATTCAAAGGACAGTCTGTGTCCACTACTAGCTGCCATAGTAACATACATTGATACAAATCATTCCTTCCTTACACCAATCATGTCCTAGAACTAGATTATCCGATAAGCCGTAGACTTGACCCTTAAGTCTGGAGATACCATTGGGAGAAGACTCAATAATCATACTTACGCTGATAGTGTGATCTAACCATCAAAGAGAGAGTTTCAGTTGGAATCTCTTGGTGGCAGCATCGAGGCCTTACGATGTTGGTCTGAGTAAGGATTAGATCCACAGTTCATACACAGATTGACTGTATTAGGAAAAAAGGTTGTGGTTTATCTACAACGTTTGGTGGGATTTCCTTGGTCGGCAAAAAGGAAACCCCAGGAAGAATAGGATAAACTCATGCACAGGAGGGTGCAGTCGATCACTCTTGATTCAGTCAACCTTTAACTCATGGCGACAGAAGTTTTTTGTTTCAGTTCTAATCATAAAATGGAGGCCTCCAGAGTTCGAGGATGGCGATCATGTCCACACCTCGACGAGGTTTACAGAGATGTGACTGAGGCGACAAGTTATCTCTGATGTTCAATGGACCTTTCTAGGTCCTCAGTAACGTAACGAGGTGTTTTACCACTTGACCTATCCACCTCAGTTGCACCGGGCGCATGAAATCATCCACGTACCTCGGCTGAGGAGATACGGGCATGATCCTTCACACATCACCGACCTCAGGGAGTTGGACATCGATGACAGAGAGACATGCACGGAGGTTCTAGTGGAGATCCAGGATAGATCGGAGTGGGTCCTATGTAAATGGTTGATTCCTCAGGTGCGCTTTCACTAGTATCTCAAGAACCTCTAGGAGAGCAAATGGGAGTGGAAGGCTCACATGCGTGCTCAGTACCACTTTCTATTCCTTAGTGTGTGTTGAAGCTTTAAGGGGATGTAAAGACCTGAGGTGGGAGTAATGTAAAGACCCGGAAATTTCAAGGATTTTTTTTTTCTTAATTTCATTGAATTTTACGGGTCTGCAGTTTCTGACGGCACCTGATTCTGAGGCCCGGTGTGCCCGGAATCAATTACTGAAGTTTAGCTCGAGTAAGTTCAGTGAACGAATGAGCAGGTTATTCTATCTTTTGAACCAATGCTCGAAATTGAAATACGAGGGCACCGATGAACTCGCAGCGCCGGTAATTTCTTAAGGGAATCTTAAGAGCAGTTTCATTTTTTCGCATGGGGTGGTTAATTTTTGGGGATTCGATAAGTATTAAATAAATTGTACTGTTACAATTTATTTTGTGTGGAAGTTAAATTTTCTATAGAGAGTTGGAGGTGGGGTAACACCCCACCTAACATAAAATGGGAGATTTAGTTCAGTGGGACCCACACGAACCCTTAACTGCTCACTTCTCCATAACTCTCCATAACCTCTTAAATCCCCCCTTGTAAATTTCATGGAAACATTCCTTATTAAAGAGGAGCCTCTACACCTCCTAAATATAATGAGCCAACTAAGGGGATTTAATAACCTTATTAAATAACCTTGTCACACCTTTTGACTTTTTGAATTACATAGTGATCTTTTAAGTAAAGGGGGATTAATGAAATATTGGCTTGGAAAATATTTTGGGAGGATTTGAGGAGAGCCTTTTTGTGACGAAAGACGGATGTTCCTTCTTCGTGAAGAACTTCATCCTCCCGCGAACAACGACTCCCTCCTTCGACGAAGAATGGTTCTCCATCCGTCGGATCTCCAACGAACGATGCTCGAGCCGGATCGAAGTCCTTTGAGGAAATGATGAACGCCAACAACCATCGTCATCTTCTTCTACTCCCTCGCGACGACGTCGACCAGATGACGACCACCCTCTCGCGATAGCGTCAACTAACGACAAATGACATGAGGTAGGGGTTTTAATTAATTATTAATTTTTTCCCGTGTTTCTTTCATTCTAAAGAAAACAAAGAATGCAGATCAACTTATTATCAAGTTGATTCGTGAATGTTTTAATTGCGGGTTGGGAATTTTGGTATGCTACAACTCATTTAAGAGGTTGTGGTATAATTTTGATTCAATTTTATTTAAGTAAAATTGAATGTTTGTTCATTATAAAATCCTATTTAAATGTTTCCAATTGATGACACCTAACGCCTAGGGCGTGAGCCGAACCAAAACGGCCCGACAACTATTCGCAGATTTTTGTTGGTGCGTGGATTGACGGTGATGATGATACGGGACCGTAATGACGTTTGAATTCCATTGCAGTTAAGAGAAGGTCCCAGGAGGACCGCTGGCAAAGATGGTAGCGAAACGGACCACCGGAGTGCATCCGGTGGTCCACAGAGACCGGAGGAGGCGGTGCGCCGCCGAAGCAAACCGCCGCGGCTGAGCCGGGGCGGCGGAGGAAAAACTGGAACGGCAGAAGCCTTTACAGATTGGGTGACGCGACATTAAGCCGCACCGGTTTCTTTCAACCGGGGGGTTGTGCCCCCCCCCCTTCCGTGTGCGCTCCACACACTGGCGCCAAACCGCACGGACCGCCCGCGCCGGGCCGGACAAGCCGCACCGGGCCGGGCCGCCCACGCCGGTGGGGTCGGGCCGCGCCAGCCGGGCCAGGCGACACCCTAGGGGGCCGGACTTGGACCCGGGTCTGGTTGACCCGGTTCAGGCCGCCCCAAGGGGTCTTCGGCTGGGTCGGCCCGGGCCCAAACCCCCTAAAAGTGGGAAGATTCGTTCAAACACCCGTAACATGGGTCGTGGACCTCCTATTGGCACACCATAAGTTGTGATGAGATACATGGATCGAGACGGTCGTTTTGGTATATTACACTTAAGGTTTCGAAGGACTATGGGTACGGCCGGGTTGGTTCTAACCTGAAACCAACTGGGCCCTCAGAGCGGAAACGCTTTTTAAATTGAGTTTTGGACATCCGATAGACGTTCCGTTGACATTGTTGGATTCCTCTTAGTGAGACGGACCTTTTGGCTTACTCCACTCGAGGTTTGGTGTAACACCCCGGGCTTCCACGATACGCCTCTCTTTCAATAATGCAATAGCTTGCATTGTACGCAAGTTCGAGTTCTAACATACCACAACTAATCAAAGTAGCCATTATGAATAGTAATAACCAACTTTTAAATTTATAGAAATTTTATATTTCAAAATGGACTTCATTTTTGTATTCCTAATATTGAAATTAGCCTATGTTGAATTTTTTGTAATTTTCCGAGAACTTCCAAATTTTTATGAATAATGAAAAATACTTAAAACAACTTTTTTAATCAAAATAATTTATAGTGATAATTTATACTATTTAGTGGTTTTAAAGTATAATTAGAATATATTTTTACCATTTTATCCAATGGTGGTCATTAGAATTAATTTAACATTGAAATTTGACATAAACAATTGCCAATCTTTTGATATAAATTGTTTTTTAAAAACACGCTATTTGTCGTAACAGCGGGAATTAATTATAAAATTAATTAATGAAACTTATATGTTTGGAATTTTTTAAAATAGTCATCATTTTTGAATTCGGAATATCAATTATAGCTTAGGGTGAAATTTTGGCCTTATTCTGAAAAACTTCAATTTTTGATGAATAGTGAAACCACTAAGTGGTAGTTAAATAACTGATTTTTCATTTAAATGAAATATTACCACTTCTGTGTTTTGATTTTAAAAAATCCGACATAAATGGTTTTCATTAAGAAGTAAAATGTTGTTCAATGAGATTAAAATAATTTTTTGGTGAATTGTAACTTTTAAGTTCTTAATCGCGATTAGAGGTAATTAGTGTAGTTTAAGGTAAAAACAATGTTTTAATAATATGATATGAGCTTGAAACTTGTCCTACTCTTATTGGATGAGTCATGGCCGACCAAGACAACCCATGGTTCAACTTGGGGACCCCATGGAGCCACTTTAGTTGGAAAATGACATTAATATATATTTATTTAATGTTAAAATTAAATTGACACAAACATGAGTTGTTTTACTAAAACAGTTTTTAAGTGGGGTTACACAAGTCCAAATTTTGACTATAAATATTCATTAGAAAGATACAAATATTTCATACATCATAGTATTTTGTTTATAATTTTTAGACATTAAATTAATTAAATTATTTATGACATCATTATGATGCAGCGATGACCTCATTATTTAACAATTTAAATAAAATGAGAAGATAATGAAAAATCCAAGGCTTACACTTGTCCAAAGCCTATTGGATGAGGCTATTTCGAAACCTTATCACCTTATCCTCGAATTATATAAGTGTGGGACCTTTAGAATCCGAAAATCATTGTGAAATAATGTAACATTGCAATCTTTCCAAAAGTGCCCCTCCTCTCCACTTATAAAAGGCCCCCACCTCTCCCACCTCATTCACACCATCAAGCCATTTGGCTTGGCCAAAATCTACCCAAATACTCTCCAAACGTCCCTCTCTTACTCCTAGAAGCCTCACTTTGGGCAAAACGCTTCTCAAGGAAGCCTTTGGATCAAATCAAAAAGAGTTACCCGATTTTGAGGTAATGTCTTCTCTAATGTTGTTTTGTTTTATTTTTCTTATCAAACCCCCTAAACTCTTTTTATTCATTTATTTTGTAACAACACCAGTATCCTAAATATATTAGGATGTTGTTATAAGAAGGATTCGAGCTACGCTTACACACACCTACATCTAATGGTTAAAGAACATACGGTTTCTGTAGATGGCGAATTTCTGCCTCACGAAACGATGATTGTTCAACACTCATATAACACCTTCAAAGGTGGACATTAAGATGTCACTATTTTTATATATGATATATAATATGTTTATGTTTTACTTATGCTTCGGTATTTCTCATGTATGGCATAATTTATGATTTCCATTATGGGTAAAACGCGATAATTTCATTTTAGGAAGTGCGGACTACCGCCCCCTCAAAGTGATTTGAATCGTTAATGCCATATGTGGGATGTATAAAGGATGAAGAAAATGGTATTATACACTATATTATACTGGAATTATATTATAAATTTATATCATTATGATTTAGTTCCATTAAATATGAAATTGAAATGAAAGTAGTGTTCATGCGTACGTACGGCTTACCGTCTCCATGAACGGTGCATTTCATTTCTTACCTCTAAATGTTACGTGACGTTATGAATGAATGTATATACTGTATATATATGATATATATGACATCTAAATCATGAATATAATTCTGGATATAATGTATATTCTACCACATGAACAACTTGTAATTATAAGAAGTTTATTGTTGACTCAAGTACCAAAGATCGACAAAACGACCGTTATTAACTTAAATAATTACATAACATTCATAACATTGTAATAAGTGATATAAAAAGGATAATGAAATTGAAAATTGTTCTTAATAAGTTATATTTTAACTCTAGTTTATTATTCAGGAGTTTAAAGAACGGTTGAGTCAAGTCGGACACAAGGTAAGGGAATTTCTTAACCCAACTTCCATTCTTTGGGTTAATCTCCTAATTTCAAATTATGTCATGATATTATTATGTCCTATCTTGTATTTGTACATTATTTATGTGTACTTATAGTGAAAACACATTATAGATGTACTTTATTTAAAAAATGATCTTTTTATGGACTTCGTCTCAATCCCCTTTCATTGAGGCATATTTGGTTTTATACAAAACTTTCTTTTATACGGTGTATAAACCCCTTTGACTTTTACGTTTATTCAAAAGGATTCTTTTTTATACGAAGCGTTTTACTAAATGAAAAAAAGGGAATGTTTTTATTTATGTACTTATGCGGCGACAACGACTTCTCCACCGCTGTGACCATTATTTGAGTTTCGGCTTCCTCTACAAGCCATCACTTTTTTAATGAAAAATAAATACAAAGTTTTAACTTTTTTTATTTTTGTTTTGAAAATGGTTTTTAAAGCGTTTTTATTATATCAATGTGTTGTATTTATATCTTGTGATTGAAATGTGGAAATGTTATGTTTACTTTATGCATGTTTTATGTGATACGATTATGTTATGGTTTATGATATGTTTAAACCTATTCATATGAGGAATGTATTGGACTTAATAAGTGACGGGTGGAGCCCGCTATAGCTCCTCGATGCATCGGAAGGTCTCATGAGACAATCTAGTGTCTTGGCACGAGGCCTTGACAAAATCTTATTTGTGGTCTTGGCACGAGGCCTTGACTACGTGGTTATGATAGTCTGGCATTATACATTCCCTCATTATGAAAGTGGTTATTGATATTGCATGTGATTATTCGACCAGTAGAATATCCATGTGAAGATGTAAATGGCATTATCTCATTTTGCTTTTTCCATATTATGTTGATGTTCAAGTTTAAAAGGCTTTTGTTTTAGTTATACATTGCCTTAAATGTTAATGTTTATTTATGAAAGTTTCCGCAATAATGTTATCCTTACTGAGCATCTGAGCTCACCCCTTTCAATGTTTTAATATTTTCTAGGATGTGAAGAGGTATTTTATGAATGACCTGCAGGGATAGTCAGAAGAGGATATGAGTGTGGACTATGAAGACTTTGCTATTAGTTTTTCACTTTATGATGTAATGTAACATTTATGAATGTATCTAGTGATTCCAAGGCTACTAAACTAATCGGTCTTTCGAGACTTGATCTTTTGTGATCATGCCAAGTAATGCACCGACTCTGGGTAGCTAGGGTCGGGGCGTTACAGTTGGTATCAGAGGCAGTTTAGTACTAACCTTGTAAGCTAGATTTAGATAAACTCTGATTAGAGCACATAGCCCAAAGATAGACTTTGAGGATTAGTATAGAAGAACTTCCTAGAATTTTGGTATTATAGAGATGTTATGAGTTTTCAGAGCAATACATCCCTATCTGGATACGAGCAGGTAGAGGCGGCTCTAGTACAGATGTACCTAGGGGTAAAACCCGAAAACACCGCTTTGAGCTAGACTCGAACGGGAACTGGTGCACAACAACGGGCCTTGCTGCACTCTTGGTTACGACAATCCCGGGGGATATGCTTAGGATAATTCTCGTTTTCTTTACAAACCACCATGAACGGTTATGAGTATATACTTTCTCAAAGAAAACCTTTGTATGATTATGGATTATATCCATAAATAGTTCAATTTATGTTAAGTAAGTATGGAATAATGTATTTTGATTCATAAACTAACCTAGTTTATGGCATTGTATAGAAATGGCGCCCAGTAGAAGGAATGTGAACTCCATCAATACGTATGATCCAAAGAGTAAGAAGGATCATATCATTCATGGTATTAAGCCAACATTTAGAAGGGAAATATTCTCCCATGTGTTATCAACATATGAAGAAATAGTATCATCTGTTAATAAGATAAGTAGAGAATTCTCTGAGTCTTATGGATTTGAAGGGATGAAAGAGAAGAAAAGGATGGAAGAGAGAATGATGGATAAAGGGATGAGGGAAAAGAAGAATTTTCCAATATGTGATAACTGTGGGAAGAAACACCATGGAATTTGCCTGAAGGGAATGGGAGTTTGTTATAAGTGTGGAGAAAAAGGACACCGAGTGCTTGACTGCAAGGGTAAGAAAAAGGTTTCAAATGTACAATGCTTCATCTGCAAGGAGTGGGGACACTACGCAAACCAATGTTCAAATCATCAGAGTATGCCTCAAATGATGTTATTGGATAATAATCAAGTTATGATACTACCAAAGATGAGGAGGAATGATTAGAGTTCTTATGTTGTTATTAAAGAATTTTTTAATTTGAGTGTTGTATCAATGATGTACTTGTTATAATAATTATGGAGTATATAAGGATTGTACTGCAGTACTATTTCATCTAGGACTTGAGATTGTGTGGAACCAAGAAAAGTGACTCCATAGTAGGTTAAATTTTTGGAAAATATATGGTAGAGAGAAAGATAAACCATATTATGGTTCTGATACGGAGAAAGTGATTTTGGAATTAAGAGACCTTTTAGATAAAGTCTGGACAGAGGTGTTTTGGATAACTATAAAGGTTGGAGTGGATTAAGTTGATCTTTGGATAGTATTGTTTAAGGTTAAAACATTTATGAAGATTATTTTTGGAATAGTATAGTACTATATTTTTAGGAAAAGGACAACCTACAGGGTGGGGCATAACCCGTCGCGTCGGACAAAGCTGCAGGAATCGAACCCACAACCATAGTGCGACAGGCCTTTATTTCCTACCACTAGCCTACAAGAAGTCCCTGGTTATTATAAAATAATTTTACTAATCTAAATTGTATGTGTTAACATTAGGAACCATATACAATTGGGATAAATAGAATATTTTTGAGTTCCATTGCCATTTGGAGTAAAAGATGGGTTTGTGGTAAAAATTTATTAACGAATGAAAGTATACATAACAAGTATGTATATTCCCTTACGTTCTTAGTAAATCTCCTAAATAAATTCCTCAACATTATAAAAGGTAACTTAAAACAAAAATGTTGTCGGTTAACTTTTCCAACTGGGGATTCAATGACCGTTTAACCAATCACAAGTTTGTGATTTTCTTGTGGTTAAACATTCTCCTAATCCTGTTTTCTATAACTCCCCATCAGACCTTGATGGTTTGTTTCTCCTCCATATCCATATTTTCATAGAATCCTATAATGGGCTATATCGGGTGACCTTTGTACTTATCTTGCTTTCTTTTAATGTTATATATTTATTAACCTTATTTCTGATGTGGGTTTTCCTCAAAGGTATTTTCTCTTTTCAACCTTTTATTTTCAAAGAAAAATTTCAAATTGCGAGGATGCAATTTATTGAAGGAGGGGAGAATGTAACACCCCAAGCTTCCACGATACGCCTCTCTTTCAATAATGCAATAGCTTGCATTGTACGCAAGTTCGAGTTCTAACACACCACAACTAATCAAAGTAGTCGTTTTGAATAGTAATAACCACCTTTTAAATTTATAGAAATTTTATATTTCAAAATGGAATTCATTTTTGTATTCCTAATATTGAAATTAGCCTATGTTGAATTTTTTGTAATTTTCCGAGAACTTCCAAATTTTTATGAATAATGAAAAATACTTAAAACAAATTTTTTAAGAAAATTAATTTATAGTGATAAGTTATACTATTTAGTGGTTTTAAATTATAATTAGAATATATTTTTACCATTTTATCCAATGGTGGTCATTAGAATTAATTTAACATTGAAATTGGACATAAACAATTGCCAATCTTTTGATATAAATTGTTTTTTAAAAACACGCTATTTGTTGTAACAGCGGAAATTAATTATAAAATTAATTAATTAAACTTATATGTTTTGAATTTTTTAAAATAGACATCATTTTTGAATTCGGAATATCAATTATAGCTTAGGGTGAAATTTTGGCCTTATTATGAAAAACTTCAATTTTTGATGAATAGTGAAACCACTAAGTGGTAGTTAAATAACTGATTTTTCATTTAAATGAAATATTACCGCTTCTGTGTTTTGATTTTCAAAAATCTGACATACATGGTTGTCATTAAGAAGTAAAATGTGGTTCAATGAGATTAAAATAATTTTTTGGTGAATAGTAACTTTTAAGTTCTTAATCGCGATTAGAGGTAATTAGTGTAGTTTAAGGTAAAAACAATGTTTTAATAATATGATATGAGTTTGACACTTTTCCTACTCCTATTGGATGAGTCATGGCCGACCAAGACAACCCATGGGTCAACTTGGGGACCCCATGGAGCCACTTTAGTTGGAAAATGACATTAATATATATTTATTTAATGTTAAAATTAAATTGACACAAACATGAGTTGTTTTACTAAAACAGTTTTTAAGTGGGGTTACAGAAGTCCAAATTTTGACTATAAATATTCATTAGAAAGCTACAAAGATTTCCTACATCATAGTATTTTGTTTATAATTTTTATACATTAAATAAATTAAATTATTTATGACATCATTATGATGCAGCGATGACCTCATTATTTAACGATTTAAATAAAATGAGAAGATAATGCAAAATCCAAGGCTTACACTTGTCCAAAGCCTATTGGATGAGGAGATTTCGAAACCGTATCACGTTAGCCTCGAATTATATAAGTGTGGGACCTTTAGAATCCGAAAATCATTGTGAAATAATGTAACATTTCAATCTTTCCAAAAGTGCCCCTCCTCTCCACTTATAAAAGGCCCCCACCTCTCCCACCTCATTCACACCTTCAAGCCATTTTTCTCGGCCAAACTCTGCCCACATACTCTCCAAACTTCCCTCTCTTACTCCTAGGAGCCTCACTTTGGGCATAACTCTTCTCAAGGAAGCCTTTGGCTCAAATCAAAAAGAGTTACCCGATTTTGAGGTAATGTCTTCTCTAATGTTGTTTTGTTTTATTTTTCTTCTCAAACCCCTATTCATTTATTTTGTAACAACACCAGTATCCTCAATATATTAGGATGTTTTTATAAGAAGTATTCGAGCTACACTTACACACACCTACATGAAATGGTTAAAGAACATACGGTTTCTGTAGATGGCGAATTTCTGCCTCACGAAACGATGATTGTTCAACACTCATATAACACCTTCAAAGGTGGCCATTAAGATGTCACTATTTTTATATATGATATATAATATGTTTATGTTTTACTTATGCTTCTGTATTTCTCATTTATGGCATACTTTATGATTTCCATTATGGGTAAAACGCGATAATTTCTTTTTAGGAAGTGCGGACTACCGCCCCCTCAAAGTGATTTGAATCGTTAATGCCATATGTGGGATGTATAAAGGATGAAGAAAATGGTATTATACACTATATTATACTGGAATTATATTATACATTTATATCATTATGATTTAGTTCCATTAAATATGAAATTGAAATGAAAGTAGCGTTCATGCGTACGTACGGCTTACCGTCTCCATGAACGGTGCATTTCATTTCTTACCTCTAAATGTTACGTGACGTTATGAATGAATGTATATACTGTATATATTTGATATATATGACATCTAAATCATGAATATAATTCTGGATATAATGGATATTCTACCACATGAAAAACTTGTAATTATAAGAAGTTTATTGTTGACTCAAGTACCAAAGATCGACAAAACTACCGTTATTAACTTAAATAATTACATAACGTTCATAACATTGTAATAAGTGATATAAAAAGGATAATGAAATTGAAAATGGTTCTTAATAAGGTAGATATTAACTCTAGTGTATTATTCAGGAGGTTAAAGAACGGTTGAGTCAAGTCGGACACAAGGTAAGGGAATTTCTTAACCCAACTTCCATTCTTTGGGTTAATCTTCTAATTTCAAATTATGTCATGATATTATTATGTCCTATCTTATATTTGTACATTATTTATGTGTACTTATAGTGAAAACACATTATAGATGTACTTTATTTAAAAAATTATCTTTTTAAGGACTTCGTCTCAATCCCCTTTCATTGAGGCATATTTGGTTTTATACAAAGCTTTCTTTTATACGGTGTATAAACCCCTTTGACTTTTACGTTTATTCAAAAGGAATATTTTTTTATATGAAGCGTTTTACTAAACGACAAAAAGGGAATGTTTTTATTTCCGTACTTATGTGGCGACAACGACTTCTCCGCCGCCGTGACCATTATTTGAGTTTCGGCTTCCTCTACAAGCCATCACTTTTTTAATGAAAAATAAATACAAAGTTTTAAGTTTTTTTTATTTTTGTTTTGAAAATGATTTTTAAAGAGTTTTTATTATATCAATGTGTTGTATTTATATCTTGTGATTGAAATGTGGAAATGTTATGTTTACTTTATGCATGTTTTATGTGATACGATTATGTTATGGTTTATGATATGTTTAAACCTATTCATATGAGGAATGTATTGGACTTAATAAGTGACGGGTGGAGCCCACTATAGCTCCTCGATGCATCGGCAGGTCTCATGAGACAATCTAGTGTCTTGGCACGAGGCCTTGAAAAAATCTTATTTGTGGTCTTGGCACGAGGCCTTGACTACGTGGTTATGATAGTCTGGCATTATACATTCCCTCATTATGAAAGTGGTTATTGATATTGCATGTGATTATTCGACCAGTAGAATATCCATGTGAAGATGTAAATGGCATTATCTCATTTTACTTTTGCCATATTATGTTGATGTTCAAGTTTAAAAGGCTTTTGTTTTAGTTATACATTGCCTTAAATGTTAATGTTTATTTATGAATGTTTCCGCAATAATGTTATCCTTACTGAGCATCTGAGCTCACCCCTTTCAATGTTTTAATATTTTCGAGGATGTGAAGAGGTATATTATGAATGACCTGCAGGGATAGTCAGAAGAGGATATGAGTGTGGACTATGAAGACTTTGCTATTAGTTTTTCACTTTATGATGTAATGTAACATTTATGAATGTATCTAGTGTTTCCAAGGCAACTAAACTAATCGGTCATTCGAGACTTGATCTTTTGTGGTCATGCCAAGTAATGCACCAACTCTGGGTAGCTAGGGTCGGGGCGTTACATTTGGAAGCAGTTGTAGTATGGCCGGGTGTTATTGTACCCGAAATCCAACTTGACACTTGGGACAGAAAAGCTGATAACTTTCAGACCGGATGTCCGTTTGAAGAACCATCAGCGGAGTTGGTTATCACGTTGAGAAACGGTCCCTATGAGTATACCCTATGTGAGTTCAGGGTACAGTTGAGATATGCTCAGGTTGGTTTGTACACGAAACTAACCGGGCCCCTAGGACGAAAAAGCTAATAACTCACAGACCGAGCATCCGATTGACGCGCCGTTTGTTGCATTAAGACCCCAATGACGAGGTGGTCCATTGTGATACTTCTTCGTGGGACTTTGTGATACTTGGAGTATCGACCTGTAGCTCATGGAGCGGACCCTCCTGGAGACGAGCGTACGGAATACGGAGACCGTGTTGCTGGGTGAGACCTGATGACTGCTTGTCCGATTTTATTCGGAGTGACTTGCATAGCCCAGTGGGGAGAACTACTTTGTCAGGTAGAAAACCCATGGCGGAGGAGCACTACTTTTTCAGGTGGTAGACCCGCGGTACTCGACAGGAAGAGTACCTCTGTAGGCTATGAGGGGGAGCACTACTGTGTGAGGTGGAAGACCCATGGCGGAGGAGCACTACATTGTGAGGTGGCTGACCCGTGGTACTCGATAGGAGGAGTACCTCAGAAGTCTTAGGATAGTGATTAGTACCTCAGAGTCATGACAGGATCACTGTACTCATCAGAGACGAAGCTCTTCCGCAGTTACGGTTTCAATAATGAAAATCCTGATTCGAGCTGAGTCATTGACCTTTGTGTTTTTCTCATGATTGAGATGGGTTACTAGATAACTTACGTATATGTATGGGAATATACCTAAGTAGTGGTTATCCATAGACTTCGTATCTATGTGATACCTCATGGCTGAGATTGGTTATATTGTAACTTAGGTATAAGTATAGGCTTATACCTAAGTAAGGGGTATCTGTTGAGAACTTTTTTTTGATTATCCTTGTAGGATTTAGGGAGACCTTGACAGTTTCAGGGTCCCTACTGAGTATCATATACTAACTCTTGCATGGGATTTTCCCGCACCTCATTGTGTTGGTTGCAAAATACGGACATCACTGATCATGGTTGAGGATTGTAGAGCTAGACAGTAAGCGGATGTGGATCTCACAACGAGTCGGTACCCAGAGGTGGATCTCCCGACAAGTCGGTACCCGGAGGAGACGGACGAACGTGGAGTACTGAGGAGGACATCTGTACCTACCCTTCAGGTAGGAAGCTGGAGGACGATCCAGGAGCTTCTTATCACCTTTCATCTGTTGTCCTTTGAGTTTTACTTTTTTTTCAGTTGTAGCTGTACCTTTCTTTTGGGCTTGTATTTCTAGCCCATTGTACTTTCAGCACGTTTGTTTTAACTGCTTACTTAGTGTAGCTTCTGGTTGTACTCTGTTTGTGTGTGTTTTCATTTCATAAAGGCAATCCCTTCCCTTTTAGTTGGGATTTACTCCTTTGGTGCTAGTCGCCTGCCCCTGGCCTATGGAAGGCAAGCTTGGGGTAGTCACGGCACGGGCCTCGAGGACGGGTCGTGACATTGTATCACATAATCTAGAAACAGGAGGCCACATGTGCCAAAATTGAGGATACATGGGATAACATATACGTGAAAAAACTCAATATTCTATACATATCTCAAAAGTGGACATAAATTTAGTAGTGAATCATGGTAGAGTTCTCAAGTTAGCTCAAAAGGGGAAACAATATGCCTTAGAGACCCCCTATAGTTTTCCTTATTCAATTTTCTTTCCTAATCGCTTAGTAGGAGTTCAATACAATCAACCCAGACAATAGGGAAGGACAAAACAACGTGTACCACTAGTAGAAGATACTCCCATGACTACATCCCAAATCACAGGTCCAACTACCTATGATACTTCATCTTCCGAACTGTGTTCCCTAGAGAAGCCCCATGTCAAGAAGTGCCAACCTCTGGCACAAATGTAAGATGTTATAAAATATCTAGTTGTAGTTCAATCCATGATTTCAATCCTAGAAGTGATCAAACATTCAAAAGATAACATAGAGGCACTTATTAAAGCCCTTCAGTGCCCAAGGGAATTTGAGAAAAGGTCTCTGCAGCTATGGTCAATCATGTGGAGATTATGTCCTTAGAATGTCATGTCACCATCTCGTTCAATGATCAACATAGGGAGGAGACCATCTAAGGGAATAGTATCCCCTTATACATTTAGGGTAGACTCAATAAGTTCATTCTACAAAGGGTGGTGATTGATAATGGATCTGGGATTAATAACATCTTAGTTCAAACTCTCAGATATTTGAGATATAGTGAAAGGGATTTCTCCCTATGAAATATAACCATTAATGGGTTTGATAATTACGAGAAAAAACTATCAGAAAGATCAAAATCGAATCTCAATTTGGGGAACTCACATTTGACCAATAGTTCATGGTTGTTCAGCTAGACACCACAAATAATTTCAAACTCGGAAGGCCCTATCCCCATAGTGACTTGGGGTTACCATCAACATTTCATCAATGTTTGAGGTACCCCATCAATGGAATGGTCAGAATATTACATGGTGAGATAACCTCCATAAAAACTATTGGATCTACAAATTCTAGAGCATATTTCTACAAAAAAGGATGTAAGAAACCTGTGTTGGATGGAGATATACATGTTGCATCACCCAATGGATTGGGTCCCACCCCTCTTTAACCATGTTGTTTGATTAGTGGTGATTATGTTCTCCCTACAAACATTGTTTAAGTATTAGATCAAATACCATTGATCCATGCTCCTCATATCCTTAGAAACAATGTAAAAAAATAAAATTTATCATCTTTTTGTAATGAATATGATATCAAGGGATGATGGCGTCTCGTTTAATAGCCTTTATCACCACAATGGTGATGAAGATGCCCCCATATCTCCATCTTCAATATAAAATGTCTCTGTAGACTCATAAATAAAATATGATGAGGATGAACTCAAGAAAACCCATCTAGCATTTGAGGAAGGAATCTCCACCACTATAGATGATCTTTGACAAATAAATCTAGGAATAGAAAAAAACCCGGGGGATACTTTGATTAGTATTTTCATTACACTCGATGATAAAGAGAGGTACATCACATTTCTAAAGAAGCACTGATATGTTTTCACTTGGACCAATAAATAAATGACCAAATTGAACTAACATGTGTCTAGGAACCATCTCATACATCCCGATGAGCATTAAGTCTTCTAACAGGAAGCTAAGATGATGAACACATCTCATGCTACCAATGTAGATGTGGAAGTTGACAAGTTGATCAAATCCAACATTCTTCAAGAAGTGAAATACATATAGTGTCTTTCCATAACCATCTCTATCAAGAAAAGGAATGGGAAGAATTAAGTATTCATTGATTTCATAGACTTTAAACATCATTTCATGAATAATGATTTCCCATTTCAGATCACAAAAATATGGACCGACACAACTACAATATTCTAATACCATTCCATCATGGATGGGTACTCTGTGTACAATCATATCAATATGTCCCTTGAAGATGAATAAGCTACCTCCTTTAGAGAACCTGAAGAGATCTTCAACTATCTTGTAATTCCATTTGGATTAATGAATGTTGGAAAAAATTATCACTACACCATGCATCATACCATAAATCTATTATTTGGAAGTATAGTTGAATGTTATGTCAATGACAAAGTAGTTAAATCCTAACAGGGATGTGATCTCTTGATGGATCCTGGAACAATCAACAACAAGCTGCGACATCAATGTCAAAAGATGAATTTAGTGAGATCTGATTTTGAAGGAAGATCCGGAATGTTTCATGGCTTTGTCATATTCCACCATGGTATTCAGGCCAACCCAAAAAATAAAAGTGATATCTTATTAATGTCACCCTCCACAAAGTCTCAAATAACTGAGGGGACTCCAAGGTAACCTCACTTACATTCTTCATTTCATATAAAATATGATCGGAACCCCCCTTACAAGGCCAATGAAGAATGGAATCCCCTGCCAATTGGATGATGAATGTCAAATAGACTTCTAAAGTATCAAGCATTACATGATTCACCCACCGGTTTTGATTCCCCCAATGAAAATAGAGGCCACTCATCTGATATGTGGCCATCAGGTAAATCTCACTCAGTGCCCTCCATGGATAGAAAAAGGCAGTGGGGTGGGAGATTATTCTCTATAACCTCAATAGGGTGATTTTAGGTAATAAGACCATATATTCTAATATTGCACAAAACTATCTTTCTCTCATATTTAGAGTGAAAATGTAGGGGAAAATACTTGAAAATCCATGAAGTCCATATGGTCTCTCATATTGATCCTCTCAAGTATATCCTTGTCCGCTCTATATTGACTTGGAACCTGGCACAATGGGTTGTCATTCTACTACAACATTACATCCAGATCATATAATAGAATCCCATGAAAGTACAATCCCTGGAAAATTTCCTCATAGAACATTCTTCCCTGAAAAATACACTAGAAGACACCAAGCTCCCAGAATAAGAGGCCTTTTATTCCCATTATACTCCCCAAACATGGGAGATGTACTCTAATGGCACCTATTAGTGTCCTTCAGGTATAACAATGGAAAACTCGAAGCTCAACCAGGTAAGTCTAGGGATTTTATATATCTCTCCTACCAAATTAGTTCTTCCCTGCACTTTCTCACTATTTAAAGGTTATACCAATAATGATGTAGAATATCAATCCATCAATGTTGGGTTTGAACTATCCAAACAGCTCCACATATCCATCCTTTATACCGAGGGGATTTGGAATTTGTAAAAAAATATCAATCGTGAATATCCCATTAAAAATGTTGCATTAGACCCCCTCACAGGCTATTTCAGGGGATTGATAGGGGAATTAACTTTTTATCCCACGTTGCATCATGTTCCCCGATCACATAGTACTCATGTCGACACACTAGCTAATGTAGAAGTCATCCGAGATAACCCTGAAAATGAGGAAGAAATATTTCATATCACACAGCAAAGAATGGTGTCATCAATCCTCATATGATATAAGGATGAAATCCATAAGACCAAAACCACCCTGAAGCATAAAGAATATATTACCACTCCTAAATGGATAGATCCCATACTTTGTTATCTCCAAAATGTTATTCTCCAAAAAAATTGTTCTAGAAGGGAACAAATTTCAAAACAATCAGCAGTCATCACTCTACATGAAGGTAAGATAGAGAAAAAATTCCTCTAAAAATGTTTATTTGATGGAATTATTCTGAGGTGAATAGAAGAAGGACAAATCTTCAAAATCAGGGAAGATGTCAATGTATGCTTCTACAGAGCCAATTAATCTTGAATCAGGCTCTCCTATTATACTAGGAGGTTGCGATAATACTAGAAAAAACATGATACAAGATTGTGTGGAATTCAAAAGTAAATTTCATGTGTTCTAGATTTATGAATTTTTTTTCGTTTAACCCCCGTAATTTCTATATGCAAAAAAATATACAGCGCCATTTTCCCATTTGGGGGATGGATGTGATGGGGCCATATACCCCAGCCACAACTAAGAAGTTCAAGTACATTATTTCTACTACTAACTTCATTTCCATATGGGATGAGGAAATACCCCTCAAAGAAGTTGGGATGAAGAATATGATAAACATCGTAATGTCAAATATAACCACCGTGTTTGAAGTCCATCATAAAATATTGATGGAAAAAGGAACCAATTTTTATTCCACTATGTTAAATAATATATAACAGAAGTATAATATTGAGTTAAATCACACATCCTACTATCATCTGGTGGAAAATAGATATATTGAGGCTTTCAATAAGACTTTATAGAACAAACTCTAGGAGATAGGTAACATTTATAAGATGTGTTAGATGGATAAACTCCTCTATGATTAATGGGCCTACTGTACCACCACACGTGCATCCATAGAGGAAATGTCAAACTCATTAGTATACGGGACAGATGAAGTATTACCCATAGATGTACAATTTACCCCACTTAAAATATCTATTTTATAGAATCTCTTAGATGATGAGCAGACACAAAAGAAGCTCGAAAAATTAAAATTGAGAGATGGGATTGTATTGTACAAATTGCACAACCTAGAGGTCCATCAGAATCCTATTTCATTGGCCATTAATAAAATAGTTCTCCATAGTACATTCCTATAGGGATAAGTGGTTTTTTCTCCTTGAAAACCAATGATACCGACATAGAATCCTATAAAATTGTATCCCAAGAGGGAAGGACCCTATGTAATACATAAGGGTTATCATAATGGATCCTATTCGCTGGCCACCTTGGATGGGGAGCATGTCACACCACCCACCAATGTGACATTTTTCAAGAAATTATTTTCATAAGCTATCATCAACAAGGTAATCCACATTAGTGTTATCCCTGTAACAGGTCCTAACCACATGAGATTAAACTATATAGAGATTATCCTAATCACCTGACATTAAACTATTTGGAGATCATCTTAGCTACTTGGTGATAAATAGTATGATTTCCTAAAATCTACATATGGAATGATTCATGATCTCATAGGATACATGGTGATTCTGGAATCTCTAATCATTGTCCTATCCAAACGAAAACTATCCTTTAACATCAGATGACCCAATTTCCTTACCACAGGATGTTAAACTACAAGTTATTATAGAACTATGTATTGATTGATTATCATTTTAAATGATATATGTAAGGATTATTTGATCTTATATCCTAGTATAGACACCACATTATAAAAGTTTTGCATGTACTTATCTTAAATTCCTCTAAATTGGACCCCTGTCATTCCTTGTTTCTAACCATAAACATAGCTCATTTGGGCATAAGAATTTCAGTAGGGGGTTCCCCATAAAAACAATGTGAATCAACTTTGATGGGCCTGTCATTGTCTTGAATATGTGACCTTAAAAGGAATTCCATTAGACCTCACCATAAGATGTTAAAATTCACAGCTCTTCAGAATAAGATATGCATTGATGATCATTCTCATGAGATGCGTAGTGATGCCCAAACATCCACACATGGTCCCAACTTTAATATTCCCTTCAATTCACGTCGGTTCTCATTCGTCCTCATTGCATGATGATAAAATGAATGTGATTTCAATAACTACATATAGTTTGATTATCATTATTCATGAGATATGCAGCACCACCCAAACATCCATCTTTGGGCCCAAATACAATATTACCACTATTCATGTCGGTCCATATTCATCATTACTGCATGACGTAAAAATGAATGTCCCCTTAAAGAAATATGTCTGGATTGATTAAAATCAATAAATGATATGTAGGGATTCCTAGACTTCTAATACTAGGCCCAACTACAACAATCAGTGGAGAAAATGACCACCTCTCTATATGGGTCAGACCGAAGAAGGAAAATTTCACATTTAAGAACTACATAGGTCATGATTCCCACCACCATGGGATTCATATTGACAACTATAATTCCATTTGTGGGACAAGATAATATTTCAACATTTTATGTCATGGAATCAATTTATCCATCATTTTATGTTAAACTACATGGCTATCAAGAACTATGTGTGGTTTGATTCTCATTTTCCTGAGATACGTAGTGAAAACTAGGATTTCACCGTTGGGCCCAAACTCAACATTTCAATCCATTCACATTGGTTCCTATGTCCTTGCAACATGATGATAAACTATATAGAAATATTTCCATACAAATGATGTTAAAATACAATGAAACTTTCCTTATTGTATGACGATAAACTACACAGAAGTACATCCTTACTGTATGAAATTAAACTATGCGAAAAATATCATACTCTCTCGACATTGAATCTACACAAAAAATATTCCCTTTCCACCGGATTATAAACTATACGGTAATACATCCTTACCACAAAATGTTAAACTATATGGAAAACATCTTGGTTGCATGACATTAAAACATCCCGTTAAATTTCCCTAACACATGATGATAATATATGCAGAGCATCTCCTATTTTTGAATCCATATGTATGGACCGCAAAAGACATACCTCAGTTAATTATAGTATGGGGTTCTTCCACCATCTACATAAATAATCTCAATTCATGTTCTACACTTCACATATTATATGCCTCTAATTGGTGAAAGACATTCAGTTATCTTGAAAAGAAAAAAAATAGATCTCTCAGTTGGCCATTCTATTGACGCATAAGGGATTCAGACCCATCAGTCATAGACATATTGGACCAATATAAAGGTCCTTATTATTCTCATGATCCCTGACATTATTAAAGTAGAACCAAAAATCTTACGGTGTTACCAAACATAACAAACATGATTTTCTCATATCATTTCTCACGATCTGTGTAACTCGACCTATGATTAAAAATATTTTCCACCTCAAACTCGGAAGGATGATGAATCCCTAGACCATGGGGATCCAAATTAGGCTCTTGTGTAACAACTCCCATATTAGTTCCATGTGATTAATCACCATAAATTTCTTGTGTTTTTTTCAAATTGTATGACCATAATCTAAAACATGTAATTGTCAAAATTGGAAGACCTTAAACTGATAATGAAGGAGTCACAAAACCTATCAGGTGGAAAACCCATAATGGGAATCTTGAGAAAAATTCATGTATACACTCTCCAAACACGTTATCATAGATTTTAGTAAGAAATTAGTTCCTAATCTAATGACACAAATCTCATGGTGTCTACACTCTATCCCTAATAAAATCCATGATATGATTTCTTGAACACCTGGTCCAAAAAATGTTAAAGAAATAAATTTTTTCAACTCCTCCCTATGAAAATATGTTTTCGAGGTCGTGAAAAAACTTTTAAGGAATTTGAAACCTTCTTGTATCTTACACATTACACAAATAACACTTCATGATTTGGGTGCCTCAAATAATCTTAAGCATGTCATGGAAAATGGAAAAGATATTTGTCTGCAATAGACCCTTTTCTTGACTATGATTTCATTTTCATGGCTCCTAAAAAAGCCCCTATGGCCATGAACCAAATGAATCAATATGTAAAAGGTAATTAAAATCCTTGTGATATATGAAATCATCATGGAACTCAACATGTCAGTGTGTCTGAAATACTCTCAAAATGAATGTCCCATATAATCCTACCAATCCGTGCACTATAGAACATGATTTAAAATAACCATACTAGACTATTCAAGCTGATCAAATATCCTGGTTGTTACCTTAACATGTTGTATACCCTTTCTTAAGGCCAGAATATGACCCCTAATTCCCAAAAAATTGATGGGACGCACATTGTGATTCAAATCCATAGGGTTTAGTGTATGGGCTTCATAAAAAGTATTTGGATTTCTCTATGGGTGCAGATCCCTCCATAGAAATCATTCCTTCCATACCCGACTTCATCATCTAGATGTTTGAGTCTTCGTTAATCTTTTATGAAACATTGGTGGAAGTTGAGATAATTTATGGATTTCCATGTTATCGATCTATAAGGGATTTAACTATAAAAATAAAAGCATATCATCCTTTTAAGAGGGAAGATTATAGTCCTTGTGAGCCTAAGAAATGCCGAGGTAGAACCAAACTTCTCAAAATGTTATGGGACATAGTCGGCATGTCTGACCCATCCCATCTTCACGGAATCATGATTTTGGGTTATACTTTATAACACCTAGACTCCAACTATCCAGGTAGGCCACGAATCCCTAATATTTCTCCATTATCCATATTTACTTATATAAATCTTCTATATCCCATGGAAAAGTGAGAAAATAATCTTTTTGTGGCAATGATATTGATGCATAAGGATTTTAACCAACCAACTGAAGGAATCTCCTCTTTATAAGAAAGGAACACCAATACTCATGAGTCCTATAAGTTCCACGGAAGAACTCATAATCCCTTTGTGTTTTGAGTTATCCCCGATCTTTCATACCCATATTCCATAAAGGACTGAGCTAGAAGACCATAAAATACTATATAACAATGGTCCGAGCTTAAAAACCTTAAACTAAATTGAGAGAAGGTCTGTGATAAATAACCATTAACTAAATTACTCAAGGATTGAGCTAAATGACCTTAAAATAAAGGGAAATAAGGTCCAAGCTAATTGAACTCAAACTAAATAGACAAAATGTCCAATCTAAATAACCTTAATATATTTCAATAGAAGGTTTGAGTGAAATGGCCTCAAACTAATGTGATATATGGTCTGAGCTAAATGACCTTAAACTAAAGAAAATAAAGGTATGAGATAAAAAACCATAAACTATAGAGACATAAGGTCTATGCTAAATGACCTTAAACTAAGGTGATGAAATTTATAAGATAAAATACCCTAAACTAAAGCTCATGGTATTTTTTTAGTATGTAAAGTCTTGTGAGGCCCCCTGTATGGTCTTAACATGATCATGATTCTCAATGCAAAATCAAATCACTTTCTATAGAAATATAATTCACTCATCCTTCGGGACATATCTCCTACAAATATAGGTTGAATGAATCACTCTCTAGACCCTCATACATATAGGGAATATTTAGGAATACCAAGAATCTCTCAGAAAACCAAATTTCACCCAAGGTACTAATTCTCAACCCCACCAACAACTCTGGTAGGTATTTACATTCCTCAGAACTGAGCCCTTGTCCTCACAGATGTTTCTCCGGAGGGGGGATTTGTTGATGCCCAAAAAATATGAATTTATAAATTCAAAAGGGAAGGAATACATAAATATGGCTTCATTTCCTCAAAAAAATGAATGGGAGAGGAAGGTTGTTGAGACCAAGAGATCACGAGATCCCTTAACACACTCATGATCGCATGATCATTATAAGGTCACGTGAAGTATCAACATGTAGAGGATAACCAATTGAGGATCTAGTGGATCACACATTTCAATGATTCCCTGTGATTTTTTAGGGAGGTCCATAAAACTAGTAATCATGCATGTGTCATTATAATGATTTCCCCAAGTCCATGAGGGATGCTAGAGACGAGAACCTTGTAATCCAACATTAAAGTCCTCTGAAATTGGGAGGAAAGATGACAAAATGGTGAAAAAACCTAGTATTAAAAATGTTCACATGACTTACCATCGATGTGAAGGGTAATTATGATTGAAAAAATCAAACCAAATTTGGAATACCTATGGGCCTTTTTGAAATAAGAAAAAGAGATAAAAAGAAGGATACAAGAGCTTCTCGTGGTCATTGAAATACATGTGGCATGCCCTTGGCAATCTAAATGACACAATGAGTGTGTGGATACATATCTGCATCATCTCAAAATGTCCCTTTGGATTTTAATCCATTTCACATATTTAATTTATTAAAATGATATTAATTTATTAATCCATATGTTCATTGCAATTAAAAACCACCAATTTACCAATGCAATAATCATTAATGTTTTATATAATGATTCATCTTCAGTCCAAATAAAAAAATAAATTTTATAAACATTTAGTCATCTGGATATTCACCAGTAACATAAAACATCAATTATGGAAAACCATTCTCATAATACATGTGTATCCTTGCATATATATATATAAGTCAACCAATCATGAAAAAACATTGAAACATACGATCCCAAAAAATGAAATTGAACATCTTAACCCATAAAAAAGGTCATAAACAAACACAATAAGGTTATACTAAATCAACTTCATGAATAACTATTTTTGGAATTATTAACTAATGAATTCAATTTTGTTATCCATGACATTAAGATCATGTCAAGTACACCATCGTACTTAAGGTAATGGATTCCACCCGAACCTCCATTATTCCTTCGGGTTTCTCTATATTTCTTTTTACCCAAATGAATATATCTATTATTTTTATGTATATATTATAAATTCTATATACTTGATCCAAAGTCATGTATAATGTTCCATTGATTATTCTCTTTTGGGTATATACATATTTTAATGTTGCTCCCTCCTCAACGCATCCCAATAAGAAAACCCATTTAAGAGAACTTTCTGAATTCTAACCCAATTTTAAGTGCACTATAACATATGTTTTAGGACACAATTACATTAATAAAACAAAACTTTTTATTCTGAGAAAATTCTTGTTTCACTTTTGGTTTTATATAAAATATTGTGTCCTTTTCTGTTTTGAGTGATCATTGATATTTTCCTTAAACCTCAATAAAATATTTTAATACTAATTTTTCTTCAATACTATATTCACTTATAAACATTTAAAATAGACATAAATTATCATTGTATATACCTATTAAAAAATATTAATGTCCATTATTGATCTAATTACATTCCCCAATGGACTCATTTATGATACTCCAATTTGTTAGGATTAATGACATGAATATGATACACAATTCATTCTATGGGTTACCATTATGTTTATGAATGATTGGGTATTTAAAATTTCATATATAAAAATCATATTCAGGAACATGTCATGATGGGTGCACCCAAATAGTGCTTCAAATGATTGGGTAATGTTGAGTCTTATGAGAAGTTTTGTACAATGGTCTTGGCGGTTATCCTTGACTTGTGCTACCATGTGCAAGGGTCTTGGTGATTAACCCTGACTTGCGATATTCTATGTGAAATGAGCATTGAATCATGATAAATTCATTTTTTATATTTATTCCACATTACTAGGAATCCATTTTAAAATGTTCCCCTCTTTATATGTAATGATTCCATATGTTCCAGGATTTGTTTTATATCACTATGTCATGCCTTATAACTAATGTGCTAATGTTATTTTCATATGTTTACTCCCTTAACAGGATTTTTAGCTCATCCATTTGTCCATGTTATCCCTAAGTTATCCTAGGAAGACTTCTTTAGGGAAATTAATGTGATGGACTCTTTATGAAGATTAAATAAAGAAATGTTTCATTTAGTCGCAACATTTTTGTTTTATTTACCTCATATTCCAAGACAATAGAAGTTGTGATCCTTAGATTGTAATATGATGTTTTATTATGCATAAAATCTTGTAATGATTTGTTTTAAAGGTTAGGGTTACTGTAACTATTTAGAATCCTAGATCAGAAAAATAATTCCTTTCTATATTACATGAAACTGCATGGGTCGAACAAACTATATGGGTTTTGATTCCAGAAATAACTAATATATGTAGAATACCTCATAATGGCTTAGTCACCTCCTTAGAATACTAAATTTTTTATTTCATGGAAGCACATTCTGAATCAGTTGGTTATATGGCTTCAATACATAAGCCTATTCCTATTACAAAAAAATTGTGGAGAACCTTTGACACACAAGGATGGATCCACTAAAAAAATCAAGTGCTTTTCTCATGAAAGAGAATTAACATATAGTCATTTTGTTTAGGTAACTGGCATGGTATCAAGCATAGGAAGATATTCACGATCATATCTTAAATCTATAAGAGAGTCCCATAGTAGGAAAACATTTCCCCTAAAATAGTGAGATGAGCCCGACCTACCATCATCTGAACAAATGTGCATCCCCAAGAGTCGATGGGACTAAAAATTCTAGATGATCATTGGCCTTTAAAAATAGGTCTGTACCTGGCTATATATGAGGGAACCATTGGATGTTTTTTAGAAAGTAAAAAAGAAATGGAAAATATAATGAAAGCAATTCAGTATTTCCTTTAAACCTCCCTCAACCAATCCATTAAGAGAAAACCATCCCACTCCCTCAAATCCCAATGAAACATACATATTCTTCATATTCACCTCAATTTTTATAGGACTAAATACTGGTTGCTTAACCATAACATGATCTATTTCTTCCAATACCTGATATCCTAGTTCACATTTGTAAATATGAATAATTAAAATTTTTGATATTAAACTTAAATTTTTTCAAATAACTATTTAATTTAGGCCTTCACATTTAATTTTATTATTTTAATCCCTTAGAAATAAATTAAAACATGATAGGAATCTATATTATAAGTCCAAAACACAATTCCAACCTACCCGATAGGTGAAATTCCCGATATATTGCAACTAAAGTGTGTATTATTGTGGTATTTTTTCTAGTGACATGAATTTAGGAAACCTTCGGAGTTGGATTTATGGATGAGAAATTGATTTTAGCTATAAAATATTTAAAACTATAATTTATTGATGATATTTTGTGAATAATTTTGGAAATAAAATGATGAAAAGTATACTGTGTTTGAAGATGAAATTAAAAAAATCAAAAAAAAAATATAAATAAAATAATTAATATTTTTCATTACAAAATTATGCATGGAAGTTCACATAACTATTTGTTACTCTTAGAAACCTTATTTCCATTAAAATAAAAATTCTAGAAATATTTTGAAAGAGTAAAAAATCAATTAAAGGTAGCTTAGTGAATTAAATATTATTTCTTAATTTCTAATGGTTTTTATTTTCCATAATTATTTTTAAAATTATTGGATATAATTAATTTATTAGGTGGTATGGAGAATACCATTATTTCTTGTAAACTAGAATTGGTCAGTTTTTACTTAAATAGAGGGAAAAAACCCTATTTTACTCATAATATTTAACAAATAAAACTTAACAAATGTAATATACTCAACAATGAAAAACATTATTCATTATTAACACAATTCCATGGCTCGTTTGGGTGGATATTTGTAGGCTTATCCTGGATAAGATGACCCTTTCATTTTTTCGGATGATAAAAACAACCTTTATCTAATTTTATATAAAAAAAATTGGGGAAATTTTTGTGAGGTATATGCTTTGTGTGCATGTTATTAAGAGTGAAGTGTGAATGGACTGAATTTATTGAATGGATATTTATATATTTTTGGGGATTAAAGATAATTTTAACTAATTTTTTTAATTAGTGTTTCCCAGAAACTTATTTTTAAAATTTACTTTTGAATTATTTTTTATTCTTACCTTTCCATAAATCCCAGTCTTAAGTGTGGGTGGAATTGATTGAGATAACTTTTTTATTATATGATTAATTTTGGATTTAATAATGAAAAATGATCAATCCATTATTTTTAGATGTTTTTATTCACTTATGTAAATAATTGAACAAGCCATTATTTTACACTTTTCGAGAAAAAAATAATTTTTGAAATTAAAATATATAGAATTTGTTTCATGTCCTTTCACATATTAATTTTCATTTGAATTTGTAAGAGTTTCACTAATTTCACAACACTTCATTGGATTCTATATGAATTTTGATGAATACCATAAAAATTATTCATTGTGTTTGACTTATTAAGATTTTACGTTGATTTTGGGGGTATTTTTTAAATTTTCTAGTTTGTAGACCTTTATATTCAATAAGACTGGTATTTTTTTAAAACTTTGTCCTTATTTTGAATAAATATTTTTCATACTATAAGACTTATAGTCACAGTACATTCAATATCAATTTTTTAATTCTAAATACTTATTTATTTTTTTTGAGTTTGTATAAATTTTCTCTCTCACTATAATGTCATTCAATAACTCTTCTGTATCTTATGAATTTAGTAGTTTCATAAAATAGAGTACCTATATAATAAAGTTATAATATTTTATAATATTCACACATATGTATTTTAACTCATTAAAATATCATGAATCAATAATTTTCATTAAAATCATTTCAACTGACTCTTTTAATTAACCTCATGGATTCAATAACCTGGAGTTGAAGAGGTTATTGATAATAAGATAATTTTTTAAGATTCTAGACACATTACAAGTAAAAAAATAATGGATTCATGCATTAGAAACCTAATTTCATTTCATTTTCCCTCAATAGAATGGTTGATAAGGTTGGTTTATGTGTATGAAATTCCAAGATGAGATTTGGAATCTTTCAAAACTTACTATATTTTTTATCAATTTTCATGAATGATATAAGAGTCCAAAAACCAAACTGAGGTGAGGAGAAATCCACACTCAACATAGATTGTACATTCTGAATGATTCACAGACACACATATTTTGTTGGGAAATAATGAATAGTGATAAAGGGAGAGAAATATAAAGATATTTTAGCTTATTTATCCATGTATGGTTACACTCATAATGTGTTGTGGTAGTTGAGCCTAGTGTGAAGTCCCTTCTATGTTTGTGTATTCAATTTTAATCTTTTTGAATTATTATATATATTCATTTTCTTGAATGAATAGGGAACTTTTCTTTATAGAATAAATTTTTTTCATATATGATTTATATTTTTACCAAATCATGAAACAAAAATATATTATTTCAATTTTTAAAATTGGTAGGTGAGGTATTTCGTTAGAGTATAGTGATTTCAATTTGGTTTAGCTTCTTTGATGACTTCAAGTAGTTTAATTGCATCATTGGGAGGAACTAAAATCATACCAAGGTATTGGTATGATATTCATTAACAATTATGTTCTTACATAGATGTATGTCGATGAAAATTGATAAATTAAAATATATAATACATTTAGACATAGATGAATGGAGTGTATGAAGGGTCAACACTAGTCTATAGTTGTTGTTTCTTGATATAATTTCATGCTTCATTTAATCCAATTATCCTTCTACCATAAAATAAATTTATTTCAATTGTTTTATATTTTGTTTATTTTTTCCATTAATCATTTCATTAAAACAACAATGTTCCAAATTGTTATTTAATTTTATAAAAATACACTACCACTGTGATATTTTAAATACTTCATCAACAACCTCCTTGATTAAAAACCCCCAAAATCCAATATTTCATTATTTAGGGGATAAAATTTTATAATGGATCTATAAAAATCCCCATCCATCATAGTATGGAATAATATAATCAATATATTAGAGAAATGTAGATATAAAAACAAAAACATGACCTATGGTACAAGAATTTGAAAATAATGATATAATAATCATGAATTACGAAAACATAAACATAAAATTTGATTTCTTTCACATATATAATTTATGATTTTAAATTTTCATTGGGACCCGGTCGATTGAATTTTTTCCCCTGAAGGTTGCATCATTGTTTGTGATCAGGGGTTCTATCTTGAAGAGACTCTATAAATTATTCACTCTTCACAATTTTGTTTTTCATTGACTATATTTTATCATCTTATATTAAATGATGAAATAATTAAAAATAAATCTAGTGAATGTAAAAAATATGATATTGTGAATTAAACTGGAAAAATTAAGAAGGAAATGAAATTAAAATGGAAAGAATACAAAATGGAAAAAAATTTGTAGTGGTTAATAATCAGCCAGAATGAGATGATAGAGAATATAATCATGGTTTAAAATATTAATTATATTTAAATTAAATATCTATATTTTATATAATTAATTGAGTTATATTTGATGTTTATTTTTTGGTTTGATTTCACCCTTGATATGCTCACAAAATGAATCAATAAATCACTTTTAACTATTTAATACGATAAAAAACAAAGAAACATGTGTTCATTCTAACACCCAAACATATATCTACATATAATGAGATATTATACACCCTGATCATGGGAATAGTGTGTATACCATTATTAACAGAATGATATGAGTAATGAATGGTTTTTATTGTGGAATAAGTAGGTTGTGTAAAATAAAAAAGTGGGTTAAAGGCTTTGAACACACTTATATATTTTGTGACTACACTAGAATTAAAATTGAAATAATAATGGTACTCTTAAGGACATCTGTCTTAGATTAACCTGGGTTATTTCTTTAAAAATGATTAACTTCAAGAGGATGTGGCAATGAAATAAAATTAATTGGAAAAGAAAAAAATAAAATTAATAACTAATGAAATAGTGATTTTATATTGTATAAAAAAATTATACCAGTGAAAATAAAAATATTTATGAGAAAATTAAAATCCAAACCATGTACTTCACTTCATCCAGATGAGAAATGCAATGTGGCATGCTATTTTGGAGATTCCCAACCCCTACCATTGAATATATACCCACATTTTACTGAAAAAAAGATATTAGGATCAATCTCCTAACACAATGATATGATCATTCCACATCACATGGTTATGGGGAGGACTCTTTTATGTGTATTATTCTAGGTTCTTCCTCCCCAACCCTTGAATCGCCATCACACTTTTTTCACACTACTCTTCTTAGATTAATGAAACATGGAATGGTTATTTATATCATTATTTATATAGTGAAATAGAAATATTTAGGATATTCATTTCTAATTAAATGATGATTCATCCTTTACACATTGACCATAATTGATCCCATGGTTTAAAACTAGGCTCTTAATTAATTGTTGATATAGTTTTTGTTTGAGTTTTTCTAGTAATATTTGTGTAAGGTTTCTTAAAAATATATGGATGAATATAGAAAAATAAAGAATCATAATAGCCCAAAGTTTGGGATTATATGTTTTCCCTTGGATAGAAATTTGTAATTGATAATAAGGTATCATGTCTAACCCGATCATATAAAATATTTTTCATATTGGAATAAATCATATTTTTATTTATTCTAGGAAATGTATTTGATATTAATTTAAAATTGAAGTGATTTTTTTGTTAAAGGATGTGGGTATCCAAGCCCCATTAATAATATTTTTATTATTATGTTTTTATGATTAAATTAAACCATAGCAACAAACATTTAAAGGAACACATAAAATATCTAGTTTTTTTGGATTAATGCATAAATTTGGTTTTTGGATCAATAAAATATAATCCTCTATCCTACCCATCCAATCATCATATCCACAAATACCATATTAAAACATCTAATTGTCACTGATCTATGTTGTGGATCATCCCATCTTCGCACCCTCTCTCAGCCACCCTTTCCCGCTATTAATTGTTCATACCCTCTATCCACCATAATCCATCTTCCACACTCACCCTCTATATACTACCATCACCCAAAGTACATTTTCCCTACCTTCTACTCATCATGATTTCATATATCCACCACACAATCCCTTAGGTCTTTGGGGCTATATTACACCCATCACCCCACACTATCATCACTCTTCCTTATGTATATCACCCCACTGTCTCCCTCAACCTCCACTCACATACCTCACACTATAGAAATGGATTCCTATCTGATGGATAGCCCCAATTTCATTAAATTTTAGACAATTTATAATTTCTACCATTGGACCTAATAATCAATCAACCATAGAATTTATCCTTTTTGAAATCTTTTCATCTAAATCCCAAATAATGGAATTTACATTTAAACTTTTGTGTAGTTGTTTCCAATTGAAATTTTATAGAAGGATTCAATTTTTTCATAATCAAAATTTATCTTGATGACTTCAGTTTTAGTAAATTATCCTTCCAAAATTTGGTTTCCCTTGAAGTCCATATTGATACACTTAATTTTCCCTATGTATATTGGTCACCACAGTATTCTCTATGTTTTCATTTTTCTAGATCATTCCAACTATATTTTTTCATTTATTTCATTAATTTTATTGGTGTTCTCTCAATGTGGTGAATCAAAAACTATTGGTTCCATTAATAATCCTAGAATCATCAAAAGAGTGGTTTTTTACAAGTTATTTTTTATCTATGTTTCAGTAATTATCATGTACATCATGTAGAAATTCATTTAGAACATGTTAATAATATTTATAATTCAATTTATTAATTTCTAAATATTTATTTTGGTTTTTGGGTTAAGTGTGCCTATTTTAATAGGCACCTGGCCTTTTTCTATCTCCATGAGATCATTAGGTGTCATCAAGTGTTGATCGAGCTTGGATGCAGAAATATAGAAAACTTAATGTAGCATTACATGGTTAAATGACTATGTATAGATGCGATAATTTTTTGTAGAATGCTTTTATCTTGTTTTTTGGTGTATTCAAGGGGAATACAATAATAATAGTTGGGTTTTAAGTTTTTTTGAGTGTTTACCCTTAGGATTGATAATTTTCATGGAGAATATTTCTTGGAGGTTATCTAATTCAATGAATGAGGTACCTTATTTGGTGGTGAGATAATGATAAAACTAAGATTGTTGGATGGGCCTTTATGAATTGAAACAGGGGTTGGATCATGTGTCGATGGAAGGAATATGTGTATATGAAGTTACTTGACTTGAACATTTCTAGTAGGTGGTAGTAAAAAAAATATTTACAATACAAATTCCCTATTTAAGGAATTCCATATGTCTTGAAAACATAATTTCTCATATTAGGTAAGAATGGGTTCAAGAAAGATGTATTTGATATATAATTTGGATAAGGGCTAAATCATACCATGTTTCACAAGGAATAATCATATAAGTTTGTATGTAAATTATATTTTAGTTCACAAAATAATTTATGTTGGATTTTGTGTGTAGAATCATGGTTTATTCTAATGATCAATATAGTGTTAGGGATGATATTCAGAATTAGAAGGGTTTTTCAGACATAAGTATTATATGATTAATTTGTATATGGCATTGGTCTATTTTTTAGAAATTTTAATGTGTACTTTAATTTTATATGTCAATTTCTTGTTCATAGGATTATGAATTTAGCTATTAAATTATATAGGGTACCATCAATCATCATGATAAATTAAACTTCATACGTCAATTCTATGTAGTGCTAAAACTAGATGGCTGGTTAGGCCCCACTATAAATATGGGGGGTCACCATTTTTACATATATATTAATATGATAGAGAAAAAAAATTATATTCTATTGATCATAATTTTTAATTTCGATTTTATTTTTTATATCATTAAATAGTAATAAAATATTTCAATAATATTTCCCCATAGATGTATGATATATTTCATTGAACAACATGATTCAAAATTCATTGATAATTAATTTTTTTTTATAATAGTCTTGAATATAAGTATTTAGTTTTTTAGAGTGTGGGTATGTTCTATGTCTTTTGATGTGATTAATATAAAATTTTTCATCAGAAATTATAATAAATAAAAAAAATGGATAATATATGATTTAAGTGATTATTTAAAGCTTCATTATCATTTGTTTATGGAATTCAGGTGATCTACACCTGGTGAATAGGTGGCATGTTTTACCATTAGAAGTGTTATTATATCTTTGTTCTCAGCCAGGTTGTTTACACTAGGAAATACTATGATAGTTTTCTCTTCCCATTTAAATTTTTTTGATTTAGTGGGTTTACTATTGGTAAATCATATGGTTATTCTGAGATTATGGAAAGGTCATGGTTGATATTTTTGATGAGAATGATGTTATATTTCTTAAAATGAAGATATTGGAATATCTCATTCTATAATACATGAAAATTTTATTGATTATTATAAATATCAAGAAGGTGTATATGCTATAAGGTTGGATAAAATGTCTCCTAAACTCATTAGGATACCATTTTCATCAAAATTATATTTTAATATCATAGGGTTAAAGTCATCAATAGAGTTAATGAAGACACAAAAGAATATTTATGAGAATTCTATATCAATGAACAAGGAATTCATGATGATGATACAATTCCATATGAGTTTGATAGAAGATAAGTATTTATACCTAGGCATATAAAGCATATTTATCACATTATTAATAATGAATGATTAGTATATTAAAAAATAGATTCCAAAGGACTATAATAGTTTAGTGTCATTGGAAACACAAAAACAATAACAACTAGTCTCTATTTAATCTACATCATCTCCAACTATGATCATCATGACTATCACCATTATTAGACAGATAATATGTAATTCAATTCCCCATATCCTCAGGAAATTAAATATAAGAAATGTTGATCTCAAATGCTCAGTAAGGGTAATCAAAGGAGACATGAAAGCATAACATGAACATAAGTGTATGATAACATGATAATAACATTTTAAGAGAATACCCTCTATATAAAAGACCATAATATTGAGTCACATATTAAATATTGGTAGTATATAATACATGAATATTAAGGAAATAAAATAACATGGAATATGAGAGCATATGACTTACATGAGAAATATATTTTTGGAATACACATAAGCATATAAAATAATGTTCATATTATTCAAGGCACATTATCAAGGATATTATAGTGGAATGGCTTTACTCCAAAAACTGTCATAGTGGTCAAGGTTCACTTCCAACACCTTAAGAGCTGACAAAGTCCCTTTCTAAATCAGGTTCACTCCCCACTTCAATCCAATCTATCTCATAAGATATAAATATTTCCCCAATGAATTGAATATATCTATAGGCCGCACCCATATCATAATGAAACCCATATTTTCTTTCCCAAAAATATCCTAAAACATTCATCATATCTTAAAAAATTGAAATTAAATGAGTTTTTAAATATTTCATTATGGCATACCCTATGGAAAAGAGAAACCATTCATATTCATTTTATCATCCCATCATTGCATAACCCATGGGAAAAATATGTGCGTTTCATAAAAATTTTTTATCATGGTATAACCAATGGAAAAGAAATAGGGTTCATAAGAATCGTTACATTAAAAGAATAAACCATTCATAGAATGAATAAAAATTGTATCCTTATATCATATCCCTAGTAATCCAAAAGTAACATTATCAAGTGTTATCTTAGATGGAAAATGATTTTGATCAATCATTTAAAAAAATTATTATAGAAAATATCATTTCTAATTTGAAAAAACTCTTTTAAAAATTTAAAAAAACTATTTTAGAATAACATTGAAAACTTATGAATGAAGATTCTATGAGATAAATTTCCATGATGGTGGGAAGTTTCCTTCATGTCGTACACATTAAAACTATGATTCCTTTAAAAAATCCTGTCAATACCAAACATGTCTTGCTTTTTAAAATGACATGAAGATTACATTCAATATATTTTTGTCAAAATTAATCAATTATTAAAAATTTATTCTACGTATTACATGACTATAATAATAATAAAACATTTTGAACGCACTTTTATAAAAAGGGTTTTTGATGGAAGTGGATTTTAGATTTAAGGGAGAAACAATGTTATATTTTCATAAAAAAAATTATCTCTTTTTTATGTACAAAAGAGTTGGAAAATTTAACAGTTACTTATTAATATCATTAATAAAAATCATAGAAAAATTTAATATTTTTATTTGGATATTGATCATTATATTTTGTCATTGGAGTCATAATCTTAAACAATCATGCTAAATAATGATATTATAACATAAAATAATTACCGCTTGGTATATTCAAATTCTAAGACTTGTGATGGGATAAAAATCTAGATCTTAAAACAGAATAAATAAAAACATCTATTATATTACATTTCATAGGGGATATATGTACGCTTTTTGAAAGAATATGGGTTCAAAACATAACATATATCTCAAAGAGGGAAAATTGAGACCAAAATCCCATACCACTCTAGTATTCTTTTGAATCATAATCTGAAATAAAAAATATAATTAAATGAAACATTGAATATAATTAAACAAATTTTATTCATTATATACCCTGTCAAAGGGGTTGTATATACACCATACAAAAAAGGTGCTAAATTTTCAAATATCTCTAAGAAATAAAAGGTAGACTAGAAATCCCATATGTTAATTCTTAAATTTGGTAATACATAATTAAAATTAATTAAAATAAAAATATATTAAATAACTATTAAATAATCATATCAATGTAAATGATACTCTGTATGATCTTATTATGAAATTTTATTACCTATTTATTATCAATAATATGTTAATGTTATGTTTCGGGTAAAACCCACTTTGTCTCTCATATTTGTTTCATTTTTTTTATTTTTGGTCCACTAAAATTAAACATGATTTCATCATAAAAATAATTTTAAAAATTATATAAATATAATATATATTATTATGTATTTCTTTATATTAATCAATAAAATTTAGTGATCAAAGTTGAAATAAACCATTCAAGTATATGGTAGGTCTCTTGTATGGATGAATGTTCTATAAATTTTCTTTTCAAATTGAATGAAAGCTAATTAAATGATATATTTTCATTAAAGAATAAATTTTAAATCATATATATCAAATATTTTCTTTAAACATATCCTTAATACATTACATAGAAATTGTGAATGAATCACATCGATTTATATAGAAGTAGTCCAGGATACACACGAGTGACGTTGTCGTATTCCCAAAAATAGAGATTCTGAAAGTAGGATTGATATAATAGTTTGAAAATTTTAATAATATCATAAATATAATATATAAATAATCAATCCATCATTATAATTAATATTTAAAGTTATTAATGGAAAAAAATTAATGATATCAGTTCGTGAGGTGGTAGTCTGTCATACACCAAAATGACGATTTTGTAAACCAATTGATGGAACTAGTGATGGATGTGGGTAATTACCTTTACATAAAAAAATATAATTATATTTAATATATTCTTTATATTATATCATCATGTTATAATAATAATTTAATCAGGTGTAGGAATAAATTAAACAAAAACCCATGTAGATGAATGTTGTTAATTCTTGTGGTATCCTCCATAGGATTGCAAAAAAAGCCTTCTTAGGATGGAATAATGTGAGAAATATAGATTATAGGTTAATTGTATGGATGATGGTAAATTATTTGGGTAGGTATTTTTATAACGAAAAATGGTTTTATGGTGTTAATAAGAGAAGATAACAGATGAAATTTTATAAGTGTGGTTAGTGGCGCAATTGTAATTTTTTGAAAGAACGAATTCCACCAAATATTTATCTCGTCAAAATGATCCAATATTTTAAAATTATAGATAATAGAAGATAAAAGGTATAATTAGGTCTATAAAATTGGTTTTGGACCTGTTTTGGATAATTTTTAACATTTATTGTTTTAGTTTAACCCCATATTAAACCGATTTTTACCTTAACTGCGGTAATTAAATTTTACTATCTTCACAATTCATGTTGATATAAATATATGTTGAAATTGTTATATTATATAAATAAGTATTATTAAGAAAAAAATTTATCCATTTTTCAAATTCCATTCACATAAGTGACATCTTTAAATTTCCAATTAATCCAATATACATGATATGAAAGTCATTTTTTATGGAGAAAATCATCAAAAGTTAACAAAGTTGTTATATCAAAATTCATTCTGAAATTAATTAAGATGACATATATTAGGATAATTTATATATTATTAAAAAAATTTACAAAACAATTTATATAAATTATAATTTAACTCCATAAATAAATTAAACAAAAATACATTTTTTAATTAAAATTCAATATTTTTCATTATTCATCTAAAATGATACTTTTCAAAAAAAGAATAAAAATAACCCTAAGATAGTACTGACAAAATAATTAAAAAATGAATTTATTTTTTAAAATTCATTTTATAAATTTTCCAAAATTTTCTATCATTATTGTACACACAAAAAATAAAATAACATTTATTAGAAAAAATGTATTTTCGAAACATTTAATAATTTTATTGAAAATTATGTGATTTTTTACCAATATGTTTTATTAATAAAAAATAATTATAAATAATAATTACAATTAGTTATTAATATTTATCTTTCTATGTTTAATGGGTATTTTATAACAAACTCTTTTTAATAATAATGTTATTTGTATTTCATGGTGTTGTTGTAACTCGATGTTGTGTGTAACACAACATTACCATGTGGTTCCTATAGAGAATTTTTAACATTGTGTTTAGTGTAATGAAATATTAACTTAGTGTTTTTTTGAAATTGAAGATATAAAATAAATCTAATTTATTCAAAAAATAATAAGTCATAAAACCTCGGGGTGTTACATTATAGCTAATAATATTAATTATTTTAACATAATTCAATGTAAGAAAAAGAATTAATGTGAAGTTCATTGAAGAAGTCTGGAACCATAGTTTTCATCAAAAAATTTGGAGAATTTGGATGTAATAATAAAATTCATGACCATTTCTTGTGGGTATATTAGTTAGTTGTTAGGACATTCATGGGTGTATACTGGATAATGATCTTTGATATAGAGTGGTTTAAGAACTATTTGGTAGTTATCTCATTGTATTTTAAAGTGTAAAATCACCACATTGGACGATAGGTTAGAGAAATATGGAAGATACATCATACTAATGAAGTTGAAGTAAATGAGTTATTCTGAGCCCAATATATTATAATTGAAGTAAGAGAGACCATATTATGATAAACTAGAGGGAAATAATGTCAATCTCTATACATGAAGCATCTGATAATACTATTTTAGTTAATTATTTGATTAATGAATATAGTAGTATATTACTACTGAGTGTTCAAGTTCTAGTGGAATCGTGAATATTTGATCCCGGGGTGTCATTACACTCCATATTATAGAAGGGATTCACAAGACATTATGTTTCTATAATGTCTACATTTGTGAACTAGGTGTATAATGAGGCTCTATAAATTTTGGGAATGGGTGATGTGAATGTTATAATTAATATCAAAAAAGTAAACATTATCTTAATAATAGATATCATGTACAATGATTTCATAAAAAATAATTTTCATGGGTAACATTTATAAGGAGGGATGGGGATGATTTTTCCCAATAGGGTGTGGAATATCACTCAGGGTTCAATGTTTTCTCTCTAGTGGTGTAATGGATAACCCAATTTATTTGACTGAATTATCAGATGGAGAAAATGTTATTTGAACTATAACATATAATAGTTCATAGATATACAAATATTGACTTGGTAATCATATTTTGGAAAACATAATGGTTCTTTTATCTAATGTTAGTTTATTTAGGATCAAAGAGACATCAAAATATGAGATATTTTATTACACAAGATTCAATAGAAGTTTTCCTATGACTTGATTAAATGGAAATCCAATTTCTAGGAGTTAGGGGCTGTTCACATGGATTTATGTGGGGCCATCCGATTTCTGATCTCATGAGGGGTCACATTACATTGTGACATTCATCAATGATTCTATGAGTAATTTGTAGGTTTACTTTATTAATAAAAATATAATGTATTTTATTTGTTTTTCAGTTAAAGGAAATGTAGGTTAATGGTTCTAGTTGTAAGATTAAATACTTTAGATTGGATAATGGTGGTGAGAATAGTGGTGGGATCTTTTATAACCTCCAAAATCCAGGAGAGATAACACATTATAATATTATTCTTGGGATTCCAGAGAAATATATTATATCTAAAAGGATAAACTAGACATTAATAGAGAGGGAATATATCTTGATGTTTCACCAAAGAATATCTATATATATTAGGTAGGAAGAGTTCAATTGTGTATCATGATTAGTTAATTTTACTCCATTATCACCAATAAGGAAGGAAAAACCAGCAACATTATGGTATGTTAAATCAATGATGCTAAATAGCTCAAAGTATTTAGGTGTCTTGTATATTTACTTGTGGATACTTAGGATTGAGATAAAATAAAAGAATACTCCAAGACATGTTTACTTATTGGATATGAATATGAAAAAAAATTGAATTTGGGATGTGTATAAGAGATAACTCATCATAATCAAGAATGTGCTCTTCAATGAGATGGTATTTTATAAAGATCATAACCTGAAATTTAAATTAGTTGAATGAAAATATTCAAATGATAAAATTAAATATTCTTTTAATAGTATAGGTATTTAAATGGATTCTAATGAGATAATACAGAATCACATAATGATTTTAAAATAGATGAATGGAAGACATAATAAAAATCTTAAAGGATTTGAGGCTAAAGTGGGAGTACTGAAAGATAGGGATTATTATATCAAAAAATCATATTAATAATTAATTAATAGAGTTTAGAAGAATGGTAATTTGAAGTAGTCATCCAGAGTCTATAATGAAACATAGAGGTATGTTTATAACTTTCAGTATCTACTTATAATAATCTATGTGGACTTAAGATCCTTGGTGAGATTTCAAAACTGTGTGATTTCAGATACATTGAGTTACTTGTGGAGGAAGATTTCTATTTTTAACTTGCAAATAAAACATATAAGATAATGGTTTTACCCAACATAAAGAATGTTCTTGAGAATAAATGGATTTTTCATTTAAAGGGATAATAGAGTGGAATTAAATGGTACAATGTTAGGCTAGTGTAGAATGTGTTTATTGTAAAAGGGGAATGGATTTATAAGATATAGTTTTATCAATGTTCAAACACACCCCCATCCAAATAGTTCATAGTATGGTTGTGTTTAGGAATTCTCATTTATAGAAAATGGATATAAATATTAATTTTTTCACAGATACTTGGAGGAATAAATTTAAAAGATGTAACCAGTATGTTTAGTTTACACCCCAAACCATATTTTCAAATCTAAATGAATATAATTACCTAGGGAATGAAATTATAATCAAGATAACAGAATAAGTTGTTTGATAAATTTATGTTAGAAAAAGGTTTCATGTGGATAAAGTAATACCTTTTTTATATTTTAATTCAACTGAATGTAGAATTTTCAACTTATTTATCCTACATTTTGTTGACATTTTATAATTTGGTCCTTACATATAGAGGATATAGGATTTTAAGCATGACTTTCCCAAAGTTTTTGAGATGAAAGAAATTAAATGGTAAATTTTTATGTAAGGTATGATAATCAAAATAGATAATAAATCTATATTCTTGTTTTTTATCTTATAGATAATGTTTTTAGATGATTATTGAGAGATTTTTTATCTCTGAATGGAATTCGGTTTCAATACATCTTATTAGAGACTAAAATATTTCAAAATAATTGATGCATATGATGGATAACAAGTTAGAACACAAGGAGAAGATATTAATTTCATTAGTGGCCAGAATTATTATGAATGTTGTATTTTTCTCTCTTCCACACATTACACAAGAAATGGGATTCATTAACCATTTCATGACCAATCTGGGGAAAACTTTAAAACCATGAAATGGATCATTCCATATCTCAAATAAATGGATGATATAACATTATTACTTGGTAAAAATGGTCATTTATAGTGGTATGCTAACATGGAATATAGGAGTGATTTAGATAATCATAAGAGTAAATATTTTTTTACATTCATATGAATGGTAACAAGAGACATATAAATATTGCAACTGCTGGTAGTAATGTCCAAAATTGAAGTGAAATATATGAAAATGGAAGAAGTGTAGAATGATATGATATGTTTGAGGATTCGTTTTTTGGAACATATATCAGAGAATAAAAGTGTTTTTCTATACTATGATAGTCATAATATAATTCACATTGGTTGGAATACCTTTTTCAATGCATGGATCAAGAAAAAAACATGAAATTTAATTTCATTTGGATGTTCCTAGAGTAAAATGAGTTTGAGAAATAAGAGATAACTATAAAACGAAATAAAATTGATATTTTCACAAAGGATTTAATCCAATAGATTTTAAAGAAACATTGTGCCTTATTGCAACCTGTGATAATAGACATATAGTGTAGGAAACACTATTGTATGTGTTCACTTGTTTTGTTTATGTATTGGGGAGTTGTCAGGGAATCCTTGAAGGTGTCTTCAATTGGGAGATCATTGGGATGAAAGGTCTATTTTATTTTATCAGACATAGTCTATAAGATAGTGTGACATGTACTATGGTTCGATATGATGATTAATGTGTATAGTGATATTGTCAGTTCATCTTTTAACGAAAAATGATGTTTTAGTCAAACTTTTATTTTTAATTTCACTAAGATAAATGGTCATGTTTTGGATTCTACATGGTATTGGATTTCATTGGAATAAATGATTGTACATTAGTTAATTTTTGATGGATATGCAATAGAATGAACATTTTTGTGACACTATAAATTTTGGTTGAAGCAACTTGTACATATATATTATTTTTAAGAGTAAATGAGTTTATTATTTATTAAAATACACTTCAATTTGATATTTTAATTATTGTATTTTCCAACAGTAATAAAATATGATAGTAGTGGTCTATTATGGATGTATTTTATAAAACTAAATTGTTCATTCTTTTCTTTCTTATTTTTTATAATTTTTAATTCTTATATTTTTTTAATAGAATTTTTATGTGTTGTGTGTGTTTTTATGTAGTGATTAGGTTTTTCAACTTCTTATATTTAGAGAAATCAATGACACGGGGTAACTTATAACTCATTGGAGTGATTTTGTAAAGAATTTTTACTAGACACAACTTCCAGAAGAGCTATTAATAGTTTATTTGTTTGGCGTTCAACCTATGCATCAAATGAATTAAAAAAAATTATTTGAGTATCATTGTGAAATTCAATCTTGCTGATTAGTGACATGGTTAAACTATTGTATTGGATTAGACATGTATTTGCACAAACTAGATAAAGACGATGCATTGATGGTGGGGTTGGTTCATTTAGGTGTGATGGAATTAGATAATAGTTGTTAGAAGATGATGTATTATGAAATATGTGAAAATGATGATATAGAGGCAGCGATATTTCAAGTCGATGTATGTGCATTGCACATTTAAAGAAGACTATTTACATTGGTGACTTTTTATGGAAGAACTAAAGTAATATAGAACACTTTTTGATGTTTAGAGATGATATAATGGGGATTGAGTGTTTTTTTGTAGTGCTGGGGACATACTCAAGAGCATCGTGTTGGAATTTTGGGATTTAATAGATAATAACATTATGGGTTCCTACTATTTAGTATTGGTTTCTAAAGTGTATTACAACATTGAGATACAATATATAGGAAATTATTTAAGAATGAAAGTGTAATGAAGGTGGATTAAGAAGTTAAGAATCATTAAAAAATATTTTTTGTGTTTCCTTTATAAAATCATCCCATTTTTTAACTTGAAATGTGATAGAGCATTTTTTATGAGCTCGGACAAAATCCAAAGTTATATACTATAACAATTGGATTCAGGATGTCACCATGGGATAGCTAATTTCTCTTAGCCTACTCCACCTGAATATTATAACTCATAAAAAATAAATTATAATCATTTCAAATTTAGATCTACATTTATCTTGTTATCATTAATACTTTAACTACCCATTTATTCAATGTTCCTCCTTTGGAAAATAAATTGCATCCCATAAAAATGATTAATTTTAAGATACATTCAAAATATAAAAACTAAATTAGTAGAAGAAATATTATTCTATTTAAAATAAATTCCATTTTATTTTAAATTTAAAAAAATGTGTTTTATGAATAGATTAATTTATAAAATAAGGGGGTTTAATAATTGAAATTCAAATAAAATTTATGAAAAAATGAGCTATCATTGATAATTATTGGATGTCATTAATGTATTTTAATGTTTATCACTATGAAAATCACAACATATTATACTAAACACACTTATAAGATTATATAATTATCCTCTCATCTATCTCATTATAAAATTAATATATATCTATTCGATATAAAAATGAACAATGATTATAAAACATATAATGATGATCTCTTAAAAAAAATTAAAAAAAATTCCATTAGATATATAAATTATTCATATAAATATAATGGATAAAAACCAATATTGTAAATCCTCAAAGGATTTGATAAAAGGCAACCTAATGTATATTCAAATGGTAAAATGTAAAACCACATTGATGTTTATGAAAAATACTTGAAATGTATAGAATCAATTATAGAAAATTTGAGAGGAAAATTCAATAGTTTTTTTTGTAATTTTGAAATATTCACCAATAAGGAAAAGATTGGATTAAATATAACTCTTAATAAATAACATAAGTATAACAATATCATAATCTAAAAATAATTTTAATTTGTGACCAATTAATTGAATGTATAATATCAATATATTTAATGATGATGAATATAGAAGATAAAGAAAAATAATTTCAGAAAATTTAAAAGAAATATCATTATCATTTTCAATGTATTTCAAATTTCAAAGATGTCACTATTTGATAAAACCCCCAGATGGTATCCACTAAAAATACTAGGGGGAATAAAATCAATACCATCCCACGCAATAGTACCAAAAACATAGAACAAAAACACTCCAAAGATCACCTCACCATAATGAACAACCTTTTGGATGCACATTGACAATACTATCAAAAGACAATGATAGGAAGAAAGAAATGAAAACAAAAAAAGTACATGTTTACTTGATTCATATTTACATATCGATACATGGGAGGAACACTTTAACTCAATTATTCAAGAAATGGAAGATCATTAAAATTTCATTGTACACTGATCACATGTGATCTTCCCAACTATTAATAAAAGGATCCATCTATTTTTTTCTTTTATTCATTGCAATATAATTTTTATTAGATGAAGGCACCCTTTAATAATCATCACATTAAATCAATATATTTAGTCAAACACTTCCACTCTCTCGAATACTCCACCTAGTGACTGGAGATATCTATATAAAAATATGAAATATGATTATAAAGTTCCATTATTTTACTGTTTTCGCACAATACATCTATGTTGATTGGTTAATGATAACTCTTGGTCACTCAATACGGTTATACCATCTGACTAGACCATCTAGTTCCATAGTTAGGTATACCGTGTATGCATAGCTTATGATTTCCCAATAAATGTTCATCCTTGATCCCAATTTATTTCACTCCACCATTACCATTTATCTATCATTCATTATCATTCAGAAGTTAATTTGTCTATTGGATTTGATGGATTATCTGGAAACTGGTTTTCACATGGCCAATCTAGACAATATCCCACTTAAGAATCTTTTTATATACTTTTCACCTTGTCTTATATTATATCTCAAATAATTTCTTATTTTCATAAATATTCCATTGGAGTTACCACGACCCCCCATACTTACATACGATTATCCTATCCTAACAAAGGTGAAAGACAACATCAACACATCCTAAATTATGACATTTTTCAATATGTCCACTAGATTTAGATTCCCTTATATATTATATATATCCAAAAATTAATTCTCTAATACATCAATATAATTTTATTATTATATAGAATATTAAAAATTATTGAATGAATGTTTTTATTATTTTATCAATGGATTTAATTTTTTGAATCATACAAGATCATCCCATTATCTTACCACCATTAGAGAACTGTCATCAGCCCTTTCATCCAAATAAACTCATTCCCAATTATTATCAATGTGATGTAATATGATTTCACTTTCAAGACTCTAACATCTAGATGCATTTTTTATAATAAACCAAAATTAATTCCCCTAAAATTGAACACATATCCAGTCATGCTTTTTCATGTGTCTCAGTATATAAAATCTCTAAGTCTATAAGACCTTTATGTGGATCATCAAATTTTTAAACAAATTTTCAGTGTTTAGAATCTCTTTATGTAATTAATAATTAAATTTATAGCCAAAAAATGTTACCATTTAGTGCTCATCTTGGATTTTTTAATAACACTCACTATTTGGTAAAATCCAGATAATTACAAAGCACATATTATATAAAAATCTGGAAAATTAATGCATATATATTCTTCGCCATGTACTATGCCTCAATTTATATTCCAGGTTTCATTTCATGACATTGATTGAAATTCATGTCTGGGAGTGTGGTCTTGAATTTTTCCTCACCCATTCCAAAGTGGTCCACCAACATTCATATGTAATCTCACTGGATCAGGTATAAATATCCTAATCATAAGTCTCTCAATATATGTATCCCTAAAATCTATTTTTTAGGAGATAGATACTTATTATAAAAGTATATATATATATATATATTAGACTTATTTTCATTGATTCATTCATTTAATGGACCTACAATAAACATGTCCTCAATAAAGAGATGTATGGTTTGGAGACTCCCATCATCTAACTCCTTCTATAAATAGAAATTGGTATTTATTACTATGGATAAAATATCACTACATTATGAAGTCATTGAACTTTTGATTCTAATTTATTGGTTCCCGCATGATACTATTGTGAATTTTGTTGATCATTCACACATGATCTCTAAAATTAGGATCTATGAAACCAACTAGTTATCCCATACGAATTTCCTTATAAAATTTCACATAAAAAATGCTATCTTAACATCCAAATACCCCATATTGAATCCTTATATAGAAACCATACTCAACACCATCCAAATATAATTTTTTTTTAACAATTCATGAAAATATATATAATATGTAAAAAACATCCATTTTATGAAACCCATTTATAAAGAGCCTAGAAATGTACATCAAAATGTTTTTGGATTCTTCCCTTAGTTAATGCAAAAATATTTTTAATTTATTTTATTCTCAATGAGTCTTTTTACAAGATACCTTATACCAGACGCATAGAGGGAATTAATTTCATCCCTCTAGGATAAATCAAACTATATTAGAGTATTTATCTTCAATATTCTTATACCCTCTCTGTCTCAGCATTATACATTAGAATAAATTGATTCAGATCAAAACTATAACCCTATACATGGTACATATCATTGGTTGATCTCTAAAACTATCCATGTGGTTTTTCTCCTTCTATTACAAAAACAAGTAAATGTTTATCTTTTGTAGATTTTTCTCGAGTCTCCGTTGTCGTTTATCTCTCTAGTACATCTTGAATTGAAAATAACATATAAAAAATGACTACCCTATTGAATATCATTAAAATTTTATGATTTTTTTCCTAATAATACATTAATAATACGTTTTGATACTTCCCTATAATCTCTTTATTGATGATAGTATTTTAACTTCTGGCCATATTTTGAATGTTTTTTTCTAGTGTTGAAAACCAAACCCTTAATTACCTACTCCACATAAGTAACATAATCTGGATATAGAATACAAATTTCCCTCCATTTTGAATCAATGTGTTTAAAGGTGATTGCACTAATGACTTTGATATGGGTTAATTCAGCCATTATTCTCCTATAAAAATATACATTTAGTAATAAGACGAATAAAAAAATAAGAAGTTTCATTTATTAAGAATATAAAGAAACTCATTGATTCGTCTCAAAACACCTTGGGGGCATTTTGTAGACTCGCATGCTCTATGATTATTCAACAAGTGTATAATAAATAATATTCTTAACCTTATTATGTTTGTGTGTTTATATAATAGTCTTCTAGAACCATATGACTTTCCAATAGTATAACTATCAAAATTATCAACAGTCATTCTCCACACCATTGTCTGACCATAAACATTATACTTAACATTTTGTCTACTTTAGAACTATAAAAATTTATCAAATGAATATTATGAGTACTTTAGAATTTTTCTTCATAATAAAAACCCACAATTTCCATATCTCTCTATAAATTGATGTTATGTAGTAGAGTGATCCTCTCTGAGAACAAACTAGACTTATTCTTCAAAAATCTATATGCACAATATCTAAATTCCAGTTTTTCATTGATTTTCATATTGTTTTAAAATGACACATTGCTCTACTTATACATAATGAATTTCTAACATATTTATTTATTTCAACAAGCCTTTATCATCAATTAATATTACCCCTTTCTCAATAATGTTTGTTATATGGTCTTTCCCTAACATCATAGAAGTTACTTTTATGGTCATAATCACACCTTCTGATACTATAATTGGGTTTAGACTATTATCCTTCTATATATTTTTTACAACCATGTAGTGTTGTTAAATGTTTTATTATACATGCATATACACTATAAAAAATATTCACTAAATGTATTATATAAATTATGATCTTCTTTAATCCTGGGATATTCCAAACTCCTCAAAGATTCCACTAGATTTATATTCTCATTTGGAAAGACATGTCTTCCATACCAATAAACTCAAGAGCTTGATTTTATTATATATTTATTCTTTAATAAAATTTATGAAAATATTTCATCATTCTTACTCTCTCAGATTTTGAGAAAAATAATTCACCAGAGTCTAATATCAAGTAATAAAGTTAACAGGTGTCACTTATGAGTATATCTATCCTTTATTTTCACACATGATTTATAAATCCACTTTTAAAATATTATCCTTAAAGTATCATCATTTTCCCATTACAATATTTCCTAAGGTACCCTTTCTTCCCATAATTATATCATATGGGGCTAACTTTTATAGAGATTCCCATGTTTCCACTTCACATTCCTTTATCTGTTTTACAGTGCTTCTATTATAGTGGCCATCCTCTTACATCCACAATATATGAATTATAAAAAGAACATGTGATATCTTTCTAATAAAGATACTCATTCAATATTAGGTCCCACACATCCAAAAACATTGGGTCATTATTTCTCTCACGTTACCCACAATGGTGACCATCACATCTTGAGAATCTAGGAGTGATAAGAGTTATAAAAACATCCTTTATAGAACCCCAAATATAACCATCATTGTTTCCAACTAACCTTATATCATATTTAATTTAATAATATAATTTAAATGAGGCCTTCAGTTTTAAATTTTCAATCTAAACATTCACCATAGCATGAAAACTTTGTTTATCATTGTGGGTTTCTCAAACATGTTAGTGTGGGTCTTCAAAATTTATAATATGGTCTTCAATTCCTAGATATTAAAATATATATTTCTTAAAAATTAAATATGTATCAATCCCCATGATTTTTTTCATTCAAATCCTAATATTTCTTTTTCATTGATTTTGTCTTTTTACCTATTAATAGGGGATTAAGTTCTGTCTACAGGAGACAATCCTCTATATACATCTTCAAGAACATAATTTATGATCTATTGAACTTCTCCACATAGATTTTACCATATTTCAAGGTCCCAAACATATATATCATAATCAAAATAGATATTATCAACTAGAATATACTTGAAAAAAATATTCAAGAAATGAGACCAATTTATGGTATTTAGAATATGGAATAAAATTCCCCAAAATCACCACACCACAACACACAACCCCCCAATCTCACACAAATATTACTACTAGAGGATAATGATATAAAAAAACAAGTAAAAAAGAAAAACACATGTTTACATGGTGTAAACAATGATCTTAATCCACATAGTGAATGCTAAAACTTTTTTATTCAAGTAAATGGAATTGAATTATAATTTCATTGGTGATACGACCTAGTATTTATAGTAGGATCTAGTCAGTGTGTCTGGAAGTAACTATTATACTATTTTCATGGGATGAAGTATAATTTTCCCTCCTCCACTAAATATCCCGATGTTTTATCTAATACTTCCACCACCCAGTGAACCATGTTATCATTCGTGTATATTTTTTCAATATCCCACACTTTAGATATACTGATTGATTAAGGATAAATCATGGTCCCAATTTAGGGATATTGTAGAGACCCAAATCTTGACTTACATGGACATTACATTACTTTTTCGTAATACTTAATACATTACAAAAAAATGCACAAAGACCGTATTAGTTTAGTGTCTTTGGAATCTTGGAGCATAATATTCTAATCATGGTGAAAGATCTTCAACATCTCCCATAAATATCTTCAACTTTTGTTTTCTTACCTAAAACCATTATTTATATCATGGGGAAAAGAAAACATAAAAAGGGTGAGCTCAAATTCTCAGTATGGGTAAACATAGAAAACATAAAACAATCCATAAACATTTGAATGAAATAAAATTAACAAAAAATATAAACATCAAAATCTTGAGCAATGTCGTAAATCATAGAAGTATGTAAGGCACATATCATAAAGGAACATTAATCATGATAAAATAACATGGGAATAAAACATGTAATTGTGGAAAACCATTATGCACCTGATATGATTTCCATAGTATCCAAGGCATTGCTGCCAAGACCATTATAGTGGAAAAAGTCCCTTACTGAATCGATTTCACTCCTCGTTCCAGTCCTGAATCACTGAACCAGACTAACTTGTTGTTCCACCCATGTCTATCTCATGAGATATAAATCTTTACCCAATGAATTTGAGGGAGATATAGGTCCCACACATTTCATAATGAAATAATTCTTACATGTGCCACAACATAAACATAAATCATTCATAATAACCCAAAGAATAAAATGGGTTTCATAAACATCATTCCATCATATCATAATCCATATAAAAAAATGGATATCATTTCATCATTAAAGTAGTGAAACCATGTAAATCATAGAGACATTATACTCGAAACATACACATATGAAATAATTTCTATTTATTTGAAAATTGGTTTTGATAACACACTTGAAATGAATTCTTGAGGAAAATATCATTTCTTCTTCAAAATCATTTTCTTTTCACAAAATTCCATGAAATTATAAAAGAAAAGGATTTATTTTTGAAAATAATAATGAAATTTTTTAGATTATGCTTCATGGAAATATGGATTTATAAACCGTAAAAATTTGTTCATTCCGTATAAGTTAAAAAAACATTCATCTCGTACTTTTGCCAGAAAATTCAAATAGTCCCGCGTATGGTAAATAAAAGAAAGATTCTTTCCATATCATGTGGTAAAATTAAACGAAGGGTAAAAATGACTTTAAACATACATGGAATAATGTTAAGGATTTTATGAAAACATTTTTAGAATATGTGGATGTAGATGATAAATATAACCCCAGTAAATACTTACGAATAAACAATATCGGATTAAAACGAGTTTGGAATAATTATCCTTTACATTATGTCCAATTACTTCCATATGTGTCTGAAACTCCTGTATAGTGTGATTAGACATATTATTAACTTGTAATAGAACCATAATAATATTTATGATATCATATATGATTCACTTACTACTTTATATTACCTATTCATTTGTCAATTCCAAGTTAATGCATCGTTTTGGATAAAATCATTTCATTTGTCATACGTGTTTTGACTTGTAATTATTCATATGATTACATATATCATGATTACTTACATACAAAATGTTAAAAATGATTTATATATAATATATATTCATAATATAAATATATATAATAGATCGTTAAATGGAATGAAATACACCATTCATGGAGACTGTAGACCATATGTACGCATGAATGCTGTTTTCGTTTCCTTATTAAATGGAATTGAAGTAAATGACATATATATATATATACATATATAAATAAATCCAGTAGAATTATTATGTCATATGTTTCATTATTAATTATTATATATACTTAATAATCATTCTGGGATTGTTAACATAGAGAATAAATCTCATCGCATTGTGGAGACGATAGTCTGTACGTACGCATGAGCGACAATATCATTATTTTGATATTAAAATCGTATATAATTGGATGTTATATCATATATAAATAATCATCATAATGTTATATTTATTATTTATATCATTTATAATCATTATTATACCCATCCAAATGATTAAATGTTTGAGTACCAAACTACACCATGACGTGGAGACGGTAAGCCGTACGTACGCATGTGTGGTGACTTTTTCATTCATAGGATGAATAAAATAACTAATATGATTGTAAAATTTTTATAATAACATAATAATATATAGAATATACTATAGTTATTATTTTATAATGGAAACAACAAATAAGGAGGAAGTGGAATAACAAAGGCACTTGAAATAGGTGGCGAGGTATTTACCTCTTCTTCGGGTTCTTCCTTCTGATTTGATCAAAAAGGAATCATATGATGGATTTATGACTAAATAAAGGACTCTAGGATTAAGGGAGGACATTTTAGAGGGTATTTGGGTAGGGTTTGGTCGAGCCAAATGGCTTGGGAGGAGTGAATGTGAGAGAATATGGAGATCCCTTTTATAAGAGGGGTGAGGGGAACCTTAGAAAAAATATAAAATTTTATTTTATAATAAATTTATATTACGTTTATAATGCCTACAAAGTGACTTATTGTGAGGATGGGGTGGGGATGGGTCTCAATACTCTCAACCATCATGTTTTATAAATGTTTTGGTTACTATTTTAACCTTACCATTTAGATGTAACTCTAAGTTAAATAATTTAACTTTTACCATGTCTTCTTGTATTCTGACACTATATGGTTAATAAAATACTATAAACTTCCAATAAAACCTCAATTGGATCATTAATGTCATATATATTATTATATAAGTCTTTTTCAGAACTTTTTATTCTTAGGACCATTACATTAATTAATAATATAATATATTTTTAAAAAACAATTTTATGTCGATTTTGACACTATTTGGTATTTGTTTTATGTAAATTTAGAACAGTATTATTACTTAGAACCAAATTCATATAAACAGCCCTAATATGATATATTAACATATAAAATTATTTTAATTCATAAAAAGTCTCAAATTAAATTTATTTGGGTATTTATAATATCAGTTATTTTAATATTTCATTAATTAGGTAATTAATGCATCATCATTGTGTCATAAATAAAATAATTTATTTAATGTCTAAAAATTATAAAAAAAATACCATTATGTATGAAATATTTTTATATTTATAATGAACATTTATATGCCAATTTTTCATATGTATAACCCTATATTAATAATTTTTTAATTATTAAACATTGATTTTTACTATTTTATCTCTTCTATAAATAAAATAATAATAAATGTCCTAATCTATTCCATGTGGACCTAAAGGGTCATATTTTATTCCTAAGTTTGTTTTTGGTCTAATTACACTTATCCAATACAATTAGGACATGTGTTAGGTAATAATAATATCATTTTTACCCTTAATTACCCTATTTACTTTTAACCGTGGTAAATAAAAGTAAAAAAGTTAATATTCACCAAAAATTATTTTTATCTTATTGAACCACATTTTACTCCTTGATATTAACCGTTTCTCTTGGATTTTCTAAATTACACTCCCAGAAGAAGTAAAGTTATGTTTTATGTAAATTTTCAAATGCTCCTAGGAGATGGGTAAAACATGGTAAAAAGTTCAATAAAATTATTATATGTCTAAAATTATTATAAAATGACTCGAATGAATTAAATTGAACTTATATAGGTATTATCTGTCTATTTTGACCTAAAATAAATTTAAATAAAATAAATTTAAATAAAATAAAGTATTATTTACATAAAAAGTCGTTTTTAAACTAAAACTCATTGTTTTTAACTATTCATAAAAAATTGAAAGTTTTTTGAGAAAAACCCAAATTTCACCCTAGGGTAATTTCGATATTCCGAATCCAAAAATGAAGTCCATTTTAAAAGATAAAATTTCAAAAATTTCAACAAGCTGGTATTAATATTCATAACAGCTAGTTTATATAATATTTTAATAACATATCATTGTTTAGTGAAACTCGGTATTGCGTACAACACAAGCTATCGAGAAAGGTTGCTCTTGCATGTAACACAAGACAAGAATAGTTTCGCGTATACTATAAGCTAATATGGTGTTGCGTATAGCGCAAGATAATATTGGTGTAGCGTACACCAAAAGACATCAAAGAAATTAAAATTAATATTTGTCATAAAATCTCAGGTTGTTACATTGTACCCCCCTTAAAATGAATTTCACCATTAAAATTCGTGGGAGTTATAAATGGTTTACTATTTGAAAGGGTCTTTCATCAAAACCCACATCGTAAAAAGGAATAATGAAACTTAATTTTAGAAACTGAAGTATGAAATGTAATGGTTACCCAAATTAACACATCATTGGGTTTCCACATAGGAGAACATAGGTGAAAATATGGATATGGAGGAGAAATCTAACCATCAAGATCTGTTGGAGAGTGGTAGAAGAAATGGATATGAAAAATCCAACAATCACAAAGCCATAAATTTGTGATGATCTAAGGAACCATCTAGGACAACATTTTTGGTTTTCAAGATCGTTTCACTAAAGTTGAAAATTTTGAATTAGAAGAAATACTTACCTGATTTTGGTATGATCTTGTTTTTGGTCATTCCATGAACAATTTCTACTTCATATCATAAGGAAATGAAGTTGAATTGGAAATTTTGAAGTTTTAGCAGATCGTGTAAGAGAATGATGGGTCATTCCATCTGTCTCAAACATAAGATTAGCAAAAGTTATATACAAAAGTCCATCTACAGTGAGATTAATCGTATATAGTTCATAAAATGAACTTATACGTCATATATCATACATCTTAACAAAATATAACTAGTTTCTACTAACCAGGGACTTCCTGTAGGCTAGTGGTAGGTGATAAAGGCTTGTCGCACTTCGGTTGTGGGTTCGATTCCCGCAAACTTGTCCGCCGGGACGGGTTGTCGCCCATTATGTTGGTTGTCACTTTTTCTAAAACAACATTATTATAACATTCCCTAAATAATATAGAAAAAAGTTCTAGCCATAAACAATACTATCTTGTGTCTAACTTAATTCATTCCAATCATTTGTCTTATCCAAAATACTTTGGTCCAAGCTCATAGTATAAAGAAAACAATTACTTGAAAGGTCACACAACAAGCACATGAATACCATCATTTATCCCCCATAAATCCTAAGATATATCTTTTAGGTCATATTCCAAACATGTGAATACGTTAATCATGTATTCTCTTGAAACATGAGTTACCATAGAACCTTAGTGAATACATGAATGTTGTCAAAAGATCACTCTTTCCACATACCAAAATCCCAAAATTTCTATATACTCAAACCATGATATCACTTTGTCCTTATATCAGTCATGAGCTCATTAATAATTTAAAACATTTCATTATATCTTTATCCTTTGATTATTCCCATATCATCTTCTTTGAAAAAATATATGAATAACCCTTCATGGTTACTGGTACCATTAAACATATACTTTCATATATTTTAATAAAAACAATAGTATAACAATCCTTAGATGTTTCTTTATTCAATAGTACCATTAAGTTACTAATACGACATTACTCTTGATATATATATAATCATTCCACTACCTTCTTAAACCATTGACTAGGCTTTAACAATTCTTTCATCTCACATATCATTTCTAGTCTCTTCATCATCATCAACATAAACACTACCCATACGACCATGCTAATTCTCTTCATGAGAATTTACATTAGGAAATTGGTTTGCATAATGCCCATACATTGAAAATTTAAAACATTTAACCATTTTTTATGTCTTAGAAATTCCATTATCCTAGCCCATGGTTTTAACAGAACCTTTTCCTTTGAAATTACTGGATTTTTGACCATATTTTCCACACCCAAAGCATCTTCTAGACCCTTTGAAACATTCTCCTTAATGCCTCTTCCCACATGATTTAGATGAGGGAATTTAACATTCCTTCCTCTATGATCATCATGAAACTCTATCTTATTAGCCGAGTCAGGAAACTTACCAAATTAGATATTATTTATCATATTATAAGATTGCTGATTAGGTATAATAACGAGGTTTGGACATCCAAGTCCCATTTTATTTGGTTTCTCATGAAGAATATCATTCCATTGTCGTTCATATTCTCCATTAACATGAATCCCATTGTTTCCTACGATTTCTTAAAACCCAAAAAGACAGTATGAGAGGAAAAATCGTACTAGAAAAACAACATAATCAAGGGGGATTACTTTCAATCAATAACATCTTAGGTTTAATTCTATGATAGTTACCGTAATTCTAGGACTATAACCTATACTTATACTTAACCATAGGGAAATACCTAGACATACCTTAGAAATATCTCTAGGGATCTCACTAATGTTTTTGCATCCATGTTTCCAAAGGTTGACTAAACCTTCACTCTGATACCAACTATAGAGACCCAAAGCTCGACGTACATGGAAATTACATTACTTTTACAGAATACTTAATTCATTACAAAACAAACGCCGAAATACCATTTTAGTTTAGTGTATCTGGAAACTCGGAACATAATCTTCTAATCATGGAGAAAGACCTTCAACATCTTCTATATAGATCTTCCCCCTTTTTTTCTTACCTAAAACCATTCATTATATCCTGGGGAAAAGAAAACATAAAAAGGGGGATCTCAAATACTCAGTAAGGGTAAATATAGTGAACATAAAACAATCCATAATCATTTGAATGAAAAAACATGAACATAAAATCTAAAAATCAAAATCATGAGCAATGACATAAATCTTGGAAGAACGTAAGACACATATCATAAAGGAGCATCAATCGTGATAAAATATCATGGGAATAAAACATATAATTGTGGAAAACCATTAAGCACATGATATGATTTCCATAGTAGCCAAGGCATTGTTTCCAAGACCATAATAGTAGATAATGTCCATTACTGAATCAAGTTCACTCCTCGTTCCAGTCATGTATCACTGAAATGGATTAACTTTCCTTTCTAGCAATGTCTATCTCATGAGATATAAATCTTTACCCAATGCATTGGTGGGAGAAATAGGTCCCACCCACACTACTACAAAATGGGGCAAGGGAACCACTACTCATTTATCAGCTCTTTTTAAAAGCACTGATAAAGGGTAAAATTAAAAAAAACATTTATTAATATATAATGCTATAAATCTATTTATATTGACATAAATATAATATTTATTTTTTAAATATGTTTTAGAAATGATGAATAGAAATCAAATATGTATGTATATGATATTTAGTAAAAGAGGATTATAAAATAATTTAAAAAATATGTTCAATTAATAATTATGTAATTTTTATCCACCAATAGTAATGTAGTAACACTTTGAGTATAAAATAAAATAAATAAATAAATAAAAGATAAAAAATATGTTGAAAATAAAACTCAATATTCAAATGACCATAAATTTTGATCCGTGACTCCGTTTGAGCTCTACAGCATATCAAATCGAAGCATGCGATGAGACATACAGCCCTATGGATAGTAGGAAGCCGTACAAGGTTTTTTCAAAGCCAAAAGTGGCCCAGATGGCCTCCAAAACTGTGTTTTTAGTTACGGTACACAAATATTTTACCATCCAAATAGCTATAACTTATGATACCGATGTCTGATAAATGTGTACGGTATATCATATCGAAGATCATTTCATTTTCATCGATTTGAATGATTTTATAGATAAAACAGACTCTTGGATTAGAAGTTATGGTCATTTTAACATTCAAACGCCTGAAATTTCTGATCCGGATGTCCGTTTTTCTTGTACCACATATCTTATCAAAGATCGTTTCATGTCTGTCGATTTTACTGGTTTTGGAGTTGAAAAAGACTTCTGGATTAGAATTTATAGTTGTTTTAACATTCTTGATGACTTTTCACATCCACATTTCGATGTATTCATTCATAACTATATACATATATACATATATATCTGTGTGTGTGTAGTATATATGTATGTATTTATTTGTTTATTTATAAATAGATTTAAAAACACATATTCTATAAATGTATTTGAAATTAATCTTATAAATATATATATTAATATACAAATAAACGTACTGATAAAAAATTAGAACTATATCAATATATATATATTAATATACGAATATATATATATATATTAATATACGAATATATATATATATTAATATAACTAAAAAAATTATATTACTATGGATCTGTATTAATATATGAATACATATAACTATATAATTATATATAAATTGATATATCATTGATGGGAGAAATAAACAAAATGACTAAGTGGTAAAGTTGTAGTGCACAAGGGGGGAGTGCCTGTGTTCGAATTCCTAGGGTCGCACGGGTGCAGCCAAGCGGGGTGCTACGTGTGGGTTAAGGGGGGCGCAGGCACTGCGAAGTGGGGTGTAGCGTGCGAACCACCCAAGAATTATTATTTTTTTAATTTTTTTTAAATTTTTTGACATTTATCAGTTCAATTTTTAGCCCTGATAAAAGGGCCCCCCTTTATTAGCGCCGCGATTTACAATGCTCATAAAACCACTACTTAAGGGTTTTTTATCGCTGATAAAAGAGACATTTTAAGTAGTGTCATCTCATAAAGAAATCATTTTCATGTGTTCCACAACACAAACATAAATCATTCATAATAACCCAAAGAATAAAACGGGTTTCATAAATAGCATTACATTATAACATAATCCATATAAAACAAATTGATATCATTTCATAATAAAAAGTGAAACCATGTAAATCATAGAGACATTGTACTTGAAACATACTCATATGAAATAATTTCATCATATATGGAAAATGGTTTTGATAACCGACTTGAAATGAATTCTTGAGGAAAATATCGATTCTTCTTCAAAATCATTTTCTTTTCACAAAATGCCATGAAATTTTAAAAGAAAAGGATTTTGTTGAAAATAATTATTAAATCATGTAGAGTATTCTTCATGGAAATAAGGTGTTATAAACTATAAAAATATGTTCATTCCATATATGTTAAAAAAACATTATTCTCGTACTTTTTCCAGAAAAGTCAAAAAGTTCCTTGTTTGGTAAATAAAAGAAAAATTCTTTCCATATCAGGTGGTAAAAGTCAAAAAATGGAAAAATGACATTAAACATACATGGAATAATGGTGAGAATTTTATGAAAACATTTTTTGAATACATGGATGTGGATGATAAATAAAACCCCAGTAAATACTTACGAATTAACAATCTCAGATAAAAACGAGATTGGAATAACTATCCATTACCATATGTCCAATTTCTTCTGTATGTGTATGAGACTCCTGTATTGTTGGTTTGTACATATTATTAACTTTTAATATAACCATATTAATATTTATGATATCATATATGATTCACTTACGACTTTATATTACCTGTTCATTTGTCAATCCCATGTTAATGCATTGTTTTGGGTAAAATAATTTCATTTGTCGTATGTGTTTTGACTTGTAATTATTCATATGATTACATAGATCATTATTAATTAATTTAATAACTTAAAACATGATTTATATATAATATATATTCATAATATATTAATATATAATAGATCGATAAATGGAACGAAATACACCGTTCATGGAGATGGTAGACCGTACGAACGTATGAACATTGTTTTTGTTTCCTTATTAAATTGAATGTAAGTAAATGACATATATATATATATAAATCAAGTAGAATTATTATGTCATATTATTCATGATTACTTATTATATATACTTTATAATCATTCTTGGATGGTTAACATGGAGAATGAATCTCATCGCATCGTGGAGACGTTAGTCCGTACAAACGCACGAGCGACAATGTCATTATTTTGATATTAAAATCATATATAATTGAATGGTATATCATATATACAGAATCATAATAATGTTTTATTTATTATTTATATCATTTATACTAATTATTATTACCATCCAACTGATGAAATGGTTGAATAATAAACTACCCCACGACGTGGAGACGGTAAGCCATATGTACGCACGTGTGGTGAATTTTTCATTCATAGGATGGATAAAATAACTAATATGATTTTACAATTTTTATAAAAACATCACATTATATAGAATATAATGGATTTATTATTTTATAATTGAAACAATAATGAAAGAGGAAATGGAAGAAGAAAGGAACATGAAATAGTTGGTGAGACATTTACCTCTTCTTCAGGTTGTTCCTTTTGATTTGATCAAAATGGCTCCTTAGGTTGGCTTTCTGACTAAAAGAAGACCTCTAGGATTAAGTGAGGACAGTTTATAGGTTATTTGGGAAGGGTTTGTTTGAGCCAAATTTCTTGGGAGGAGTGAATGTGAGAGAAGTGGGAGTGCCCTTTTATAAGAGAGGTGAGGGGCACCTTAGAAATAACATAAAAGATTATTTAATAATAAATTCATATTCAGTTTATAATGGATTTAAAGTGATTTATTTAGAAGATAGGTTGGGGATGGGTCGATATACTCTCAACCAGTAGGTTTTAGACAAGTTTAGGTTACCATTGTAACCTTATCATTTAGATTTAACACTAAGTTAAATAATTTAAATTTTACCATGTCTCCGTGTTTTCTTACACTATATGGTTAATAAACATACTATAAACTACCATTAAAACCCCAATTAGTTCATTAATGTCATCTATATTATTATATAAGTCTTTTTTCTAAAAAATATATTTTTAGGACCATTGTATCAATTAATAATATAATATTTGTTTTAAAAACACTTTTATGTCAATTTTGACACTATTTGGTATTTTGTTTTTTTCTAAATTTATAACAGAATTATTACATCGAAATAAATTCATCCAACCAACCCTAATATTTTATATTAACCTAGAAAATTATTTTAATTCATAAAAAGTCTCAAAAATACAATTATTTGGTTATTTATAATATCAATTATTTTAATATTTCATTAATTTGGTAATTAATACATCACCATTCTATCATAAATAAATTAAAGTAATTAATGTATAAAAATTAAAAATAAAATACCATTATATAGGAAATATTTCTATCTTTATAATTAATATTTATAGGCGATTTTATCTTATGTATAACCCAATATTAAAAATGTTTTAGTTATTAAACATGGATTTTTACTATTTTAACTGTTCTTTATATAAAATAATAATAAATGTCATAATCTAATCCAAGTGGATATAAAGGGTCATATATTATTCCTAAGTAGTTTTCTGTCGAATTACAGTTATCCAATAGAAATAAGACTTGTGTTAGGGTAATAATAATATCATTTTACCCTTAATTACCCTATTTTACTTTTAACTCTAGTAAATAATAGTAAAAAGTTACTCTTCACCAGAAATTATTTTTATCTTATTGAATCAAATTTCACTCCTTGATATTAACCATGTGTCTCAGATTTTCCAAATTCCACTAATAGAAGTGGTAAAATTAATATTTATGTAAATTTTCAAATGCACCTTGGAGATTGGTAAAAGTTGGTAAAAAGTTCAATAAAATTTTTATATATTTAAAATTATTATAAAATGAATCCAATGAATTACATTGAAAATATATAAGTATTATGTATCTATTTTGACCTAAAATAAATTTAAATAAAATAAATGATTACTTACATAAAATTTCTGTTTTAAACTATAACTCAGTGTTTTTCACTATTCATCAAAAATTGAATGTTTTTGAAAAAAATCAAGAATTTCACCGTAGGATAATTTTGATATTCTGAATCCATTAATGATGTCCATTTTGAAATATAATATTTATAAAATTTCAAAATGTTGGTATTACTTTTCATAATGGATAGTTTATATAATATTTTAATAACATATCATTGTTTAGTGAAACTTGGTATTTCGTATAACACAAGATGTCGAGGAAGGTTGCTCTTGCCTGTAACAGAAGCCAAGAATAGTGTCGTGTATACTACCAGCTAATATGGTGTTGTGTTTAGCACATGATAATATTGGTTTAGCGTACAACACAAGACATCAATGAAATTAAAATTAATATTTCTCATAAAATCTCTGGTTGTTACAGATATTTCATGTGATGTACCATCCAATCACATCTCCTTGTTATGTCATCCAGGCTACCCAATCAGAATAGATTACAGTTTTCTAAGGATCATGAATCTAGGATCCTAGTAACCGTCACCCCCCTCAATTCCCATCCTGTAATTAGTCATTATAACATTGGGGGTTTTCTTTATGTTTTCTTTAGTGAAATAGTTATAAAATTGTATTCATACTACCATCATTACCTTATGAATTATGTAAAATAAATAAATAAATAAAATTTAAATAAAATATAAATTAAATATAATAATGTTATAATAATGGAAATAAATGATTTCCAAAGGAACATATATAAATAGAACAGGATGAAAATTGATATGAAATTGTAAAATTCAATCAAAATAATGGTCAAGTAGAGTGATACCCTTAAATTAAATCCAAAGATTCATTTATATTCTCCAAACCATTATATAACAAACTTTGGTTTATTAATATTATATTCTAAAACAATTACTATATTCATTTATTATTAAAAAATTATATAATTTCATTTCTTATTTACTTGTTAATAATTAAAAATATATATAATCCTTGAATTTCTATCATCCAAAATATTATATTTATGCTTTTCTATGAAGTGTCGTTCATCATTCATTTTTAATGAGTTTCTTGTCTCCAAAAGGGAAACGTTAAATAAATCATGTTGGTATAAAGAATAAAAAAGTCACATGTTTTGTAACATGGTAAAGATGGTTATAGTTCATGAAAAAAACTAATCTATTCATGTTCTCACACGGATGTTTTTTATCATGAGATGTTATTTCTAATAATGTTTAATAATTCCTTTGTTACCATAAAAAAATACTTAAAATATATTAAATTTATTATTTATTTAATTTATTATTAGTATGTATGTACCATTAACCCCCCATTTCAAAAATTATGATTAAAAAGTATCATCATTCATGTAAGTGGTCAAACCTATCCAAATATAATCATGTTATAAAAAAGATGACACATATTATTTCATTATAATACTCTTTTTATAGAAGTATAATAAAATTATTCTATTATCGTTTTAATAAATTATTTGGTTTACTAATGTTGAGTAAGATATTATAAGGGAAACCTATAAAGAAGAATATACTACTTAATTTAATGAATCATAAATTCACTAAAAGATATTTTTTATTTTGAATTAATTTTGAAATATTATTGAAATAGAAACATTATTTAATTTATTGAAATTATGTCCCAAATTTTTTTTTTGATTGAGTATAAAAAAATAACATTTGATGTGTTTTTTAATGGATGGAGAAAGGCCCCTTTAATAATGTTATGTTGGTTAAAAAAATTTCATATTTTCATTCTTTAATGGTTAAGGACCTTGTTTTTCTTTGATAAAAATATTAAAAGGAAAACAAGATTGTGGGTCATATATTTTCAATCCCAAAATATCTCATTATATTCTGTGATAATTTTCTATAAACTTATAAGTAATTTTTAAAATATATATCATATGTACCAAAATTATTGATTTATTTTCCATATTCACCTCAGTAACTTATTTTTCATCAAAAAATGATTTATCCTTTTACCTACTTTTTATGACATGATTAAAATTTTGGAATCCATTCTACTAAATTAAAACTATTAATGGAATAAATTTAACTTTTAAAATTTGAGCACTTAATATAGAAAATCATAATTTTTTTTATTGAAAATATCTTCATAAAAAATAAATGACCATATTTTAATTTCTTATTATTTATTAATTATCAAATGATTCTTTGTTATTTCTTTATAAATGTAAAATATATTCTTATTAATGAATTATTCACTTAAACATATGGATTTTAGTGAATTTTTTAGAACATTAATATACAAAGTTGTTATATGTATTCCAAATGATTATATATTCTAAATGACTATAAATCAATCCCTCTACCATTTTACAACCATATATATTAACTTACATATTTATTTAAAAATAATTCATTCAATTACTTTATTTATTATTTAATATTTCTATCATATTATGGAAATTTCCTATTTTTTAAGCATCTATTCTTAGTGATATTATTTTCATGGGAGACTGTGAGGAGGAATTTTTTAAGATTGTAGTATTTTTATTTACTTTTATTTATTATTATTTTTAAAATTATATTACACATATATTTATCATAATTATATAATATTTTTTATATTATTTTATTTTTTGGTATTAAACCTTATTAAAATAATTTATTTCTCTTTTAGATCTGTATTGTGTGTGAAATAATTTACAAAATTAATACACACATGATTGTTATAAATTGATATATATAATAACAAATTGTTTATTAAAATATTTACCTAAAGTGATAATGTTAAAATGTGTCTATAAATGAATATTTAACTAACAAAGACATGAAATATTTTTATATACATGGATATAATCCAATGTTTACATCTCTAAAATTTAATTTCAGTTTATCCTCCATGATGAATATTACAAGTGATGTTGATAGGATAGAGATGGATTGAATTCATATTACTTTTATAGTGGGTGGTCATACATTCATTATGGTTTTTACTAGAATAGATAATATTTATGAAATGGTAATGGTCATTTAGTACATGGAGAATTTAGGATTTTATTATAGGAATGTATCTTCATCATCATTTTCGTTTATAAAAATAGAAAGGTAAAAAGAAACAAGCAAAAAAAAGGACCCATGCATGGAGAAAACCCATCCACCCTTGGGCGAGTTCAACGTGGCTTAATGTAATGTAACCCCATCACATCCCCTTTGATGTAATCTAGTCCTTTAGGCTGAATTCTATGTGATGTGTGAATGAGAACATCCTCCTCCCTGGGTGTTTCTAGGGAAGCTAGGTGGTTGGCCACTTTGTTCCCCTCCCTCCAGGTATGCAACACTCGAGTGTGTTTTCCAATCAGATTATTTCAACTCCTAATCTCATAGAAGATCGACCGTGGGGGAGTCTCATAACCAAGAAGGGAATTGTAAACAATTAGGGGGTTGGTTTACACCTCTGAGGTCATGATCCCTTTCTGGTGGAAAATGGTGAGGCCGGTCAGCAAGGCTTTGGACTCCACCTGAAGAGAGGTACCACTTCCTAATCCAGTGGAGAAGGCCAAAAAGGCAGAGCCCTTATAATCCCGCACCACTCATCCCCACTTCATATTCCCCTATAGACAAGATCCATCTGTATTCATTTTCAGGCCTATGAGGGGAGACCTCCACTTTACCCAGGAACCTCTCTTGTCCCCATGCAGATCATGATCCCTAGCTGTACCCTGGATTTTGGCACATGGAAGGAGCATCTTTCAGAGACATCACTACTTTTTTGAGATCCGTAAGAAAGTTCATAACCCAGGTGATAATAAGGTGGGTCAAAACCATTGCACCCACATGGATGGATGAGTTCCGAGCCCTCCAAATGCTCCAGCACCCTTCCTGGAAAAGAACCGAACGGGCTGTCCTCTCCGGTCCTCCTCCTTCTGTACCACGGTACCATTGATCCAGGAAGCCACAAATATCTTGGTAGGGAGGGTTGGTCACCGTGAATTCCCCCAGAGCCTCCCAAACCTTTTTTTCCCAATCCCTACCGAAGAAAAGGTGAACAGAGGATTCCTTCCAAAGTACCTTGCAGAAAACACATTTCGAAGCAAGCTGAATACCACATTTCCTCACGTTCTCGTCCGTCGGGAGGGCTCTGTTCCTGAGTCTACAAGCTAGGAATTAGAACATAGTGGGAACTTCTTTGATCTATATTATCTCCTACCATCCTCCCTAAAGGCTCTGTTCGTGGACTGCGCGGTGAAAATCCTTTGAGGAGAAGCACCTCGAAGGAGACACGGTGAAAACGCATCTGTCGTCCTATGAGTTGCTAATAATGTCATTAAAGAAAGCATACTTCTCCATTTCCAACACGTCCTCAATGAAGGGGGAAAAGATTTTGGCTTCATTGAAGGATATTAGCAGAGCCGGGCACCCAGGGAAGCCCAAATCCGAGCCACACTAGTTCTGATGCGAGAAGGAAATGTCCCCTCTCCCTATCAGCCTATGTGAAAGTGGGCGGAGGATATCCACGATGGGGGTGATTACAGGCCAGAGGTGACTCCAACTCTATGAGTCATTTATGCGGCTAACGTACGAGTGCATGGAAGCCCCCCAAAGCGTGTGACGTTCCAAAGCACTCCATGCAAGCCTATCATGAAAGTAGTAGATCGAATCTTTCAGGTTCCACACGCCAACTCCTCCTTCGTCCACCGGTTGTGACAGCTTTCTCCACACCACCCATTAGTTAAGAGGGTCATTATTTACATCAGGTTTTCATAAAATACTTTATTATGTTATAAATTATTATATTTTACTATTAGAGGTTATGCCTATTCGAAATTTACAAGTAATTTTGAAAAAATAAATGCAATACTTCCTATGTGTTATCTCATACAGAAGAATCTCTAATATGGATTTCAATCATTTACTATGTTTTGAACTTATCCACAACCATGGAAGAATACATAGTTGTTACACAAGAATTTAAGAAGGAAAATTGGACGAAAAGTTTATTATAGGATCATAAGAAAATAATAATTCATAGATTTCATTATATTATAATATATAGACTTCATTTTATATTGTAAGTAATCCATCATTAATTTTCAGGATGAAACACAGTAGAGTACAATACATCATTGGTTGAGAAGTTGTGACCTCAAAAAAAATAAACTGAATGTTTTTTGAAATAGAAAGTATGTGTGTTTATATGATTTTTTTTCAATTAAATATTTATTAGGGGGAAAATTTACCATTGATGAGGTGAATAATGAATATGATCATTGGGTATAATTGATTAGGAATTAATCATATTAAATCATGATATCATTCAAAAAAAGGTTTGGGACAAACCTGTTTATAAAGAAAGGAAAAAATACCTTTTTCCTTTTTTGAGAGGTAACCCATTATAAGGTGAGTATCTCAAACACTAAATGACCTGATGACTTGGAAAAATATTTCCTAAATAAATATTTATTCCCATAAGACCCCATACACCGACTTAAGTCTCAATTGGTAAAGGACATAATTTTTACATAACCAAATGTTTATTAAGATGTATATTATTATAAATCCATGTTTTAAAATCCCAACATATATACTGAAGTAAAATTAAGAACGTAATAATATTTGTATAATCTTATCCCAAACATTATCAACACCAACCAATGCAGTTTCTCTATTTCTCCCAGATAAAAACTCTTCTTACCATTTTCAATGATGAAACCACTACTTCCTATGAACACCCCGACCAATAAAACCAACATCATTTTAAAGAATCCAAATTGAACCTACCAATATTATTTTAGAAATGATGGATACTAAAGGAATTATAAAGGGGGGCCAAGGTGGAGCACCCCTAACCATTCATATGGGTGGTTGATGAGAATGATACAACACTGCAAATCTGGAACCATCATCACCATCTAGAATAGATCTAATAAGGTAAGGAGCTATGTCTATATTAGTAGTGGGAACCACTAATGGACGGAACGGAAGGCTATATGGTGTCTACTATGAAATATGAATAGAACTAAGGATCAAATCACTTATTCTACAAATCTAGGACACTTGTAGAATAGATCAACCCTGAAAAGACCCCTCGTGAGCTCCCATAGAGATTTGATAAAAAATAACTATCAAATCATGATATTTAAATATTCACAACGTTAAATAATAATCAAACTACGAAAAATTTGTGAGAAATAGTAATAATTATCATATACATAGATTTATTTGGAAATACTTTTGAAGACATCAATTATAGCATAAAACCAATTCCTAGTGTCTGTGTGTGTATGTTTGTGAGGTGTTATCCAACATTTAAGAGATATATTTTGAAACATTTTATCAATTTAAAATTTATAGAGAGTTTAGATCCATAATAACATATAGTGTTATCATTATAATATTTTTTATACTTTATTAATCAATAATCTTTTTCAAGGGGGTTTCCATGTAACTTCCTAGTTTACCTATATTTATACATTTTTTACCATTATTTTATTATCATCATAATATTATTATATTATAATGATAATAATTCAATCTCGACATATATAAATATTTTACAACTAATTATTTATATTATACATACATAGTAAACATCTAATTATATCATTGAAAACAAATCCATATGCATCATATAAAAATGTTAATTTAAACTCCTTTCATATAATGATTTTAAATAATAATTAAAAAAAATCCTTATAAAAATTATGAATGGTGTAATAGGTAGTTAATAAAAAATTTATAGATATATTATAATCACTCTTTTCATTTAGAAGTTTAACCCAATGTTATAATATCCAATGAATAAAAATAAATTGTAATTATCACGAACTGGATCTGGTCGCCATCAAACCGGCCCCAAACCCGGCCCGTTCCAATACCCGAAGGGCGTTCCTGATCCCCACGGGCTGGCACAAGTGCCCGGGAATCACATAATGATAATTGGGAACGATTTACTCGATATTATAAACATTATACAACAATCAATCTCAATAAAACAAATCTGGATTTTTCAACTAAAATCGTCTTTTAAAATATTTCAGAACTGAATTACATAAGTTAAAACTATGTTTAAAGACCATTAAAATGTACAAAACCAAATAAGGATAGCCCAAGAACCCTCATGTCAAGGGGCATCGCCCTTAAGACATCTTCACAAGACTTCACCACCAAGGACTTGCCTGAAACCCAAACCAATGGAACTAAAAACTACACCCAACCTACGACAACAAAAATAACCAAGTCTACTTACACCCAAGGGTGTAAGTAGGGTGTGATACAAATCCCAATAGGATACCACCACTAATAGATTCCATGTGATAAACATTTAATGACGACAATCATGCATGTTATCAAAAACATGAGATGCTAGTTAAAATTTCTACGATATGCAACATTAAATAAAAACAGTTTTTAAGGGGTTAATTTAAAGAATAAAAACATTTAAAATAAATATCATAGCTTCTGAATTTTCTAGCCTCTCATACCGTTTGCTGACGGTAAGCACAAAATATCCAGTGCGCACAAGCAATAGGAAAAAACCCCTAGGCACTAGCTAGCTGTGGGTCTTAGGAACCTCATATCTCGGTGAGAGTAACCATCACAAAAATTCATTCTTGTGCACGAGCCACTAGTAGGGAACATACCCATAACCTAGTGGTCCCAAATCATCATCATCATAGTTTTTTTTAGAGTTGTAAGCGTCAATCTTGATATGTGAAACTGAGGCGAAACCCCACGTATTCACTAGCATACCAGTACACGTCCACCCACCTAGATACCCGGGTTTTCCTTTTGTGATCAAACAAGTTCTACAAGTCAAGAAATATACTTTTCACATGAAAATATCATTTCCATATCAAAAATTCACCAAAAAACCCCACATTTATACCACACAAGTCAAAAAGTACACTTTTCATTCAAAGTGATTTTGAAATCCGACTCACACAAAAATAGCCCACAACGCTATTCACATTTCATTGACACTTCCACAAATCCTTTAAAAAAAATTATAAACCATTCCAAGACATTATAACTCACATAACAGCCCAATCAAATAACATATAATACCTCTTTAATCAACAAAATTCAATTTTCACAACATGCTCACACAAAACAGCCTACAACCAAGTTTTGCAGCTCTCTTTCCATTTTCTAAAACATTTCAGCACTTTATAAAACATTCTAAAAAAATATTTGAAATCTTAAATTACCACCATAACTTTCAAAAACCCATATTAGGTGAATACACACCCCAAATAGTACATATACATCCTTTTATCCACTTTTTTTAACCAAAGAAAACATTCACAATATTCATAAAACAACTCAAGGGGTGTAACTATGTCTTGCACACAAAACCCATTTCAAAACACCCATTTAAGACCAAAACCATACCAATTACTATCAAAAACATAATTTTCAGCCCTATATGCATTTATAAAAACACATTCATGTGTTATAAAATAACCTTTAATAATACCACTAAAGATACAATTGAAAACACACATTTTCATAAAATGACCTCAAGAAGTATAACAATGTTTTACACATCAGACCAATTCAAAAACCTTCTTTTTTGGACAAAATGACACTAATAAATTACAAAACCAGAATTGGTAGGCCAATCAAGATTTAATAAACCAATTTTATATGTTATGAACTACACCCAAATAAAACCCCCAGAGTTACACATGAAAACACCCAATTTCAATTTAAAAAGCGACTATAAAATTTAACTCATAACAAATCAATCATAAACAGTTTTTGTACCACAACAAACATATTATTAATATGAAAAATGTTTAAATATATCAAGATAACCCATCAATAATTGTTTACACATTGAACCACCAACCTTTTGTGTCAAAACCCTTGAATCTTGGTGTGAAACCTCAACCGCACCTCCGTCGCACCACAAGGATGTGAAAATGAACCCTAAACCATAATATTTCACCAAACATACCCCAAATAAAACTCTAGATATGAACCCTAACTTCTTGACACTCTATAAATTTATGAAAGTGGGAGGAAACCCTAAAGAGAAGGAAGGAATTTAAGAGAGAATCACATACCCAAAATAATCTTGACGAAAACGACCCAAAATCCACCAGAATCTGAAATTGAAAAAATCCAACCATTCATGGGAGGTTCTCAAAAATATTAAGAGATATTTTAGGAACTGTAATGGGGGAAAAAGAGTAAAAATAGAAGGAATTATGAAAGGATCAATTTACCTCTCCAAATCTGGACTATTTCTGAAATCCAGAGAAGTTTCGACCACTTTCGACATCCTATCGAGTTCCAAATTATTGGAGGAGGGAATGGGTGTGCACCTTGGGTAAGTGGGCTCGGGTGAGAGTTGGAATCAACGAAAAAACTCAAATAGTGAAGGATATATTAAAGAGTAAATATTTATTTTTAATGCGTAAAATGGCCTTTCGGGCAGGACCAATCCCTTAAATAAGAACCAATATCCACCATGATTATGGATTTATAAATGGTCCAAATTAATATGGTGGTGTTAATAGGTCAGGTTATGCCAATTAGGAATTGGAATTAAGGAAAAATGTTGAAAAATGATGGGGTTATAAAGGAATTAAAATTTATTTTTAAATCTGGAATTGGGCTCACGGTTTGGGCCAATTCATAAAAACTCACCCATTCCTCCATAAATGCTAGGGAAACCCTCAAAACAAAGAATGAATGGAAATTAAATGGAATTTAACTTTAAAATATGTCATGTATGTGACAATTATCCCCACCATGAAAACTTTCAGCCCCGAAAAGTCACATCAAGGCCAAAGAAACAACTAAACCCAACTGAGAAACCAAGAGGTACTCTCTTGCCAGGTTTCACCCCCAAAGGCCAAAACACCTCTAGTGATCAATTAAGGATTACTCTCGCAACCAAAACATACACCAATTTCCTGAAATTATCAATCACATTTATACTATATCCAAGAAGAAAACTCCTCAAACACTATCCGAACAAGTCTCAAGCAATTCACCCAAACGAACAACAACTTTGAACTAGGTTATTCTTTCCTTACTTTAACTAATCCATTGGGAGCTCTCAATTCCCAATGTTTACCCAAGGAATATTTTGGTAGTTTGATATCTTCGAACAAGACTATCTACACCAATTCCAAGACCATGGATAATTCTATGTTACTGGAACGGGGGGGACACAAATATGCTCCCCACCATAAGAGACAACCAATAATTTTTTTTCTGAGACAGAATCAGGACACTAATAGGGGGAGGCCTGAATGGACTCCATGATACATAGGGTAGAATTCCATTCATAATTTCTAAATGAACATACATGAGAATCATATTTTTTCTCCCCACCATAAGAACCAACCATATTAACCGAAAAGCACGGGCCGGCACCTAAAAACCCATAAATTTTAAGATTTGGGAAGGTCGCACGGTTTGTCCGCACAGTTTGTGAAACCGTGAACTAACTCTGCTGATCAATTTTCCTGCATGGCTTCCAGGCACACAATCTCACTTAATCGTTCAAAAACCATGTGCTCAGCCTGTCTAGCGAAATTTCCAACCATTCTCCAAAGACTCAATGGAAACCAAAGTGGGAGGGAATGTCATTGGGCGATGTCATGGGTACAAGGCCCTCCACCTATTTCAACCAAACATGAAAAACAGAAGAAATATAATGATACCATATTTTTAAACTATTCATATCTTTCATATTTAGGACAAGACTTTGTACAAGGGTTTAAATGACCCTGTGATTTCCCCTATGTAGGAGCCAGCTTCTCTCTAAGACCTATGGCTAGAGCTCAAATGATTGAAGCATCTTCGGCCTCGTAGTTAGTCTTTAAAAACCCAATGAAAGAGAATTCTTCTTTCGGTGCCACCAACAACTACACCACAATCCTAGAAAAGTTTTCCAGACATAAAAAATTCCAAACTCACTTTACCCTATCCCGATATTTCACTGAAACAAGGGCTAAGAAGATGCACACACGTCACACCTTGTTTCTTCAGGTGAGAAACAATAGAAGTAAAGTACGCCTACACTCACCTTCCAATAAAATGGAAGATTTTGATGTTTTTCCAAGGGAGACATTCTCCCAACATAACAGGGACTCTCTAAGGATTTCAAGACTTTCACCTATACAGTCAATCGAGCACATGACATCATAAGGCATCACTAAACATGACCATTGTGACTGATATAAACAATGCATGGAAAATGACCTTATACAACATCCCAAAAAAAAACAAAATTCTAGAAAGTGGATACAATATCCTATCATGACGATATTTCCCACAATGCTAGTTTAACATGAACTCATACTTCATAGAAACTTCGTAGAACCCAAAGGTCCTCTTAGACACCATCGAGACACTCATCTACACTAACAACCCTAGACTACATCCACCTTCAACGAATCAGAAAACTTAAGAAACTAAGGTCTCTTTCAACCTTCTATGATCACTCTCCCATTACAAGAGGATCTAAAAATCAAATAAAGTAATGGGTGTAGGCTCAATCTACAGATCTTGAGAAAAAAAATCCTCATATTGATCAACTGGAGGATTTTTTAATGGAAAAACAATCTGGGTTGCACTTCAGTTATGCATTAACCCTTAATGGGGGCATACCTTATCCAACAAGAGAACCTAAAGACCCAAACAAGCTGGTCCATTGGTCAAAAAGTGCCAGAAACCAGATCCAAACACATGAAGGGATCCACCATAATGGTTTCCAAAAAAATATCTCATAGGATACTACTAACCGGTCCTTCTACCTAGCTTACCGACCAAACACAAACTCAAAACACAGTCCGAACATGAGGGGTTTTTGGACTCAAAACATCCCACAAAATCTACATTTTTCATAAACAAATAATATAAAACCTCCCAAACAATTAATCAAGACATCAAGTTTCACTTTAAAAACATTTCTTTTGAAACAAATGGTTCATTGGTTAGGGCATCCACCAATGGCACCCCATGGGTCTTACACATGCATGTTTCTGTGCCACACCGGGCACCCTCCTCATATCCATCCTGACACTCATCTAGTCATGTCATAAACTATCCATCATCCCATATAACCCCATGCATGTGGTTTCTCATGAAAATACCAAAGGTTAAAACAAAAATTATTTCCACTTTTCATAACCAAAACGGTCAAACAACACATCCTTTTTCTCAAAACCCCTAAGCATTAGATCAAAATCCCAACTCACATCTTAAAAAACTTTTCAGAAAGACACAACCATTTAGAAAATAACTCACTTTAAAGATATTCAAATTAATTTCAAAACATCTCATCCCATTAAAACACACTTTGATTGTTTAGATAACTCTATTGGAAACACTTTTCAAAACCAACTTCAATATAGTTCCTGCTTTCAAAAGAGGTGTAAGCACACAATTTTCCATTTCAAAAAAATTATGAAAATTCATTTCCACCGTTTCATAAACCAAACCATTCCCACTTTATTTGAAAATCATTTCACAAAAACATTACAATTCTTTAAAACCAAGTCACTTTAAAACCAAAGTGCCAAGATTTCAAAACTAAAGCACAAAAAAATGTGAGAGGAAACTTGTTTCAGTGGGTGACATGGAAATATGGTTGGTGACTATATTCCAATCAATTAACTATCACAGAGAGTGTTCTAGGTAATTTCTTTGGCTTCACATGGCTTTCCAGGCCCTGCGAGCTCACTGAGACCATTAACCCAACTCTCTTTTCATTTCCCCAAATCATCATCAAACCAAGAAAACCAAAGGACTAAGATAAATCCCGACTTCCCCTGGTGACTCGAATCCCATCATGAGGTGTGGTGGTCAGTCACACTACCCATAACCGTACTACCAAGTCCCAACAATACTAACTCTATACTATCCTGAATGTTCCCGAAATAACGTGACCCAAAGAGTTAACCAGAACCTCCTCTGATACCATTTTTTCACGCACCGGATCTGGTCGTCATCAAACCGACACCAAACCCGGCCCGTTCCAATACCCAAAGGACGTTCCTGATCCCCACAGGCTGTAAAAAGTTCCCGGGTATCATATAATGATAATTGGGAACGATTTACCCGATTTTATTAACCTTATACAACAAACAAACTCAATAAAACAAATCTGGATTTTTCAACTAAATCCGTCTTTTACAAAATTTTAGAACAGAATTACAAAAGTTAAAACAATGTTTACAAACCATTAAAAAGGTAAAAAACTAAATATGGATAGCCCAAGAACCCTCATGGAATGGGGAACCTCCATTAAGCCATCTTCACAAGACTTCACCACTAAGGACCTGCCAGAAACCCGAACCACTGGAACTAAAAACTGTACCGAACCTGCGACAACAAAAATAACCAGGTCTACTTACACCCAAGGGTGTAAGTAGGGTGTTAGCCAAATCCCAATAGGATACCACCACTAATATATTCCATGTGATAGACATTTAATGACAAAAGGCATGCATGTTTTCAAAAACATGAGATGCTAGTTAAAAGTTCTAAAAGATGCAACATTAAATTAAAATGTTTTTCAGGTGGGATAATTTAATGAATAAAAACATTTAAAATAGATACCATAGCTATTGAATTTTCCAGCCTCTCATACCATATGCCGAAGGTAAGCACAAAATATCCAGTGAGCACATGAAATGGGAAATAACCCCTAGGCACTAGCTAGTTGTGGGTCCCAGGTACCTCGTATCTCGGTGAGAGTAACCATCAAAAATATATATTCTTATGCACGATCCACTAGTAGGGAACATACCCATAACATATTGGTCACCAATAATCATCATCATAGTTTAGTTAGAGTTTTAAGCATCAATCATGCTAAGTGAAACTGAGGCCAAACCCCACGTATTCACTAGCATACTAGTACACGTCTACCCACCTAGATACCAAGGTTTTCCCTTTGTGCTCAAACATGTTCTACAAGCCATAAATATACTTCTCACATGAAAATATCATTTCCATATCAAAAATTCACCAAAAATCCCACATGTATACCACATAATCCACAAAAGTACACTTTTCATTCAAATTGACTTTGAAATCCGACTCACACAAAAATAGCCCACAACACTCTTCACATTTCATTGACACTTCCACAAATACATTAAACAATTTTTATAAACCATTCCAAGACATTCTAACTCACATAACAGCCCACTCAAATAACATATAATACCTCTTTCATCAACAAAATTCAATTTTCACAGCAGGCTCACACCAAACAGCCTATAACCATGTTTTGCCGCTCTCTATCCATTTTCTAAAACATTTCAACACTTTATAAAAAAATTCTAAAAAAATATTGGAAATCTTGAATAACCACCATACCATTCAAAAAACCCATATGAGGTAAACACACACCCCAAATAGTACATATAGACCCTTTTATCCACTTTTTTAACCAAAAAAAACATTCACAATATTCATAAAACAACTCAAGGGGTGTAACTATGTCTTGCACACAAAAACCATTTCAAAACAACCATTTAAGACCAAAAACATACCAATTCCTATCCAAAACAGAATTGGCACCCCTTGATACATTTATAAAAACACATTCATGTGTTATAAAATAAACTTGAATAATACCACAAAAGATACAAATTAAAACACACATTTTCATAAAATGACATCAAGAAGAATAACAATGTTTTACACATCAAACCTATTCAAAAACCTTATTTTTAGGACAACATGACACTAATAAATTACAAAACCAGAATTGGCAGGTAAAAAAATATTTAATAAACAAATTTTATAAGTTATAAACTACACACAAATAAAACCCCAAGAGTTACACATGAAAACATCCAAGTTCAATTTAAAAAGCGACTATAAAATTTAACTCATAACCAAATCAATAATAAACAGTTTTTTCACCACACCAATCATATGAAGAATATGAAAAATGGTTAAATACATCAAGCTAACTCATCAATAGTTGTTTACACATGGAACCACCTATTATTTGAGTCAAAACCCTTGAATCTTGGTGCGAAACCTCAACCGCATCTCAGCCACACCACAAGGATGTGAAAATGAACCCTAAACCATAATATTTCACCAAAGATACCCCAAATCAAACTCTAGGTATGAACCCTAACTTTTGGACACTCTATAAATTTATGAATGTGGGAGGAAACCCTAAAGAGAAGGAAGGAATTGAAGAGAGAAACACATATCCAAAATAATCATGAAGAAAATGACCCAAAATCCACCATAATATGAATTTGAAAACATCAAACAATTCATGGTAGGTTCTAAAAAAGATTATAAGATATTGTAGGAACTATAATGGGGGAAAAGAGTAAAAATATGAGTTCTGATAGAATCAATATACCTCTCCAAATCTGGACGATTTCATAAATCCAGAGAAGTTTCGACCACTTTCGTGATCCTATCGAGCTCCAAATTGTGGGAAGAGGGGATGGGGGCGCGCCGTAGGTAAGTGGTCTCAGGTGACAGTTGGAATCATCGAAAAAACACAATTAGTGAAGAAGATATTAAAGAATTAAGATTTATTTTTAATACAGAAAATGGGCTTTTGGGCAGGCCCAATCCCTTAAATAAGAACCCATATCCACCATGATTATGGATTTATAAATGGTCCAAATTAATATGGTGGTGTTATAGGTCATGGGATGACAATTAGGAATGAGAATGAATGAAAATTGTTGAAAAATGAAGGAGTTATAATGGAATCAAAATTTATTTTTAAATCTGGAATTGGGCTCACGGTTTGGCCCAATTCATAATAACTCATCCATTCCTCCATAAATGCTTCGGAAACCCTCAGAACAAAGCATGAATGGAAATTAAATGGAATTTAACTTTAAAATAAGTCATGTATGTGATATTAATATAATTTTTTTAAAAAAATTAACATGAAATGACAATTTTAATAAATTTATAATTTATAATTATATTAAACAAAAAATATATAATTTAATATTATAGAATACCTAAATTCAAACATCTTAAATGTTTGGCATGAAATCTGTAGAATGATTTTTAAAAACTAAATAATGTATATAAATGTTAATAAAATAAAAATTTCTATATTTTTTAATATTTAAAATTAATAAATAATTAAAGGATTTAATAATTTATATATAAAATATGGGATCCAAAAAAATTATTCAAATATATCATCTTTAAAAAAAAAATTGGTACAGTTTATAGTTACAAGGATCTAGTCTTGAAATTTTGAAAAATTAATTTAAAAACAATTTTATCACAAATAGTTATATATATGATAAAGGATATACATATATCTCATACAATTGTCATTGAAATATAAAATTTCAAAGATGGTATATCATAGTTAACAATATAATAGATCACTACATGTAATATAAAAGTCCTTTATTATTTCATCAACAAAACTAAAAACCCCAATAGTAATATTGATCTGCTCTGTCAAAAAAGGGTAATCCATGTGTCCACAAACATCCTTCCCCATATGCCACTTGTATAAAAATAGTAGAGTGGTTTTACTATAATCATTGGGGAGGGTATTACTTCATTAATATACAATGATATAACCAAAAAAACATTCAAAAATAAAAAAACATCAGACTCAAAAAATACAATCATAATAGATTGATGACATCAACTAATAACATGTCACCCTGAAATATCATTTGTAACACATTAAATGTTATTAGGATATAAATATAATGGATAATACTCTATGGGTTGATTATATATATGAAAATATTAATAATATAGAAAAATAATGCAATGAGACCCAATCATCAAATAGGGACCATGGACCCACCTTGGTAATATTTATGCCTCCCTGTCAAGATTCTCTAAATCAACTGACACCCACTAAACTTTTCCACTTTCCTAAATCACGGATCATGGATTTCTCATGTAAAATATGTTGTGCATGAATATTTTGATTATGAAACTTAGTAAAAAACCCCCCAATGATCCCCAAATATGTTTTATATTATACATATATATATATATATACTTATCTATGTGTGTGTGAGAGAGATAGAGTACATATATAATCTTTTAAAAAAGGCAACACCGAAAAATATAAATAAAAAATCAATGTAATTATGTTCTTACAATTCTAATATCAATATCGAAACTATACACTTTAGCTATTTTTGGGGAACCATATCTATAACAACATAATTAATAATAATCCATGCCATAGTGGAACCATGTCAGAACAAGATAGACCATCAGGTCAATAACCTGACCTCTAAATCATGTGTTGATTCATAATATATCCAATCCCTTTGTAATTTTACTATGAATAATAATTAGAGGAATCACATATTCAATCCCTTGAGATATTTCCTATGAATCATGAGTTGAGGAATCATAATGGAAATACCTTGGGATGGGTCATCGAAATTGGGGAATGACTCATCATAGAGTTAATTACTCAACATGTATCCACTAAATTTAAAGTCAAGTTATAGCATGGATAATCACTTAGGATAATCATTATAATCAATGTTTCAGAACCAATCCCATGTAAGGGTAATAATTAACAACTACATGTCAACACGTATCCCAATATCCTAGAACAAAGTTATATCTCATTAAATCCAATGTAATGGTCATATGAACAATCCTTGCATGAATATTATCTATCACAAGAATAGCTCATTATTCTCCATAATAATATCTTTTAATAAAAAATATTCCCAAGGAAAAACTAACTATTACATGCACCAACTCTCAATGAAAACCGGCCATCAATACTTTCATTAATGTAACTTACCTTGATATGTCTTTTATCATAGTCACATGAGATCACACTAGGTCTTTCACAATTTATCTCACTAATTAACTTTTTTTATGTCCCTCTCACTGTAGATACCCAAAGCGTGGTATACATGGACATTACATTACTTTTGCGGAATACTTAATACATAACAAAAACAGACAGCAAAGGACCGCAATAGTTTCGTGTCATTGGAAACTCGGAATATAATATTCTAATCTCGGTGAAAGATCTTCAACATATCCCATAAAGATCTTCATTATTTTAGAAGAAACCTTTCTTTATATCTTGGGGAAAAGAAAACATATATAGGGTGAGCTCAAATTCTCAGTAAGGGTATGCATGGAGAAAATAAAACAAACCATATACATTTGAACTTCAAAACATGAGCATAATATTAAAACATAAAAATCATGAACAGCAGCATAAAACATGGAAGTACGTAAGGCATATATCATAATGGATCATCAATCATGATAAAATAGCATGTTAATAAAACATGTATTTATGGAAAACCATTACGAACATGATATGATTTACATAGTAGCCAAGGAATTGTTGCCAAGACCATCTTAGTGGACAAAGTCCCTTTCTGAATTGAGTTCACTCCTCGTTCCAGTCCTGTATCACTAAACTGGATTAACTCACCATTCCAGCCATATCTATCCCATGAGATATAAATATTTACCGAATGCATTGAAGGGAGATATAGGTCCCACCCATCTCATAATAAAATCATTCTTTTGTGGGCCACCAAATCATAAATCATACATCATAGCATAACCCATGTAATAGAATGGGATTCTTAAACATCATTCCATCATAACATAATCCATATAAAAAATGGATATCATTTCATCATAAAAAAATGAAACCATGTAAATAATAGAGACATTATACTTGAAACATGAAATAATTTCATCTTAGATGTAAAATAGTTTTGACAAAATACTTGAAATGAATTCTTGATGAAAATATCCTTTCTTCTTCAAAATCATTTTCTTTTCACAGAATGACATGTAATTATAAAAGAAAAGGATTTTGTTGAAAATATTAATGAAATATTTTAGATTAAGCTTAATGAAAATGATGCATTATAAATCAATAAAAATACTTTCATTCCATATAAGTTAAAAAAACATTCTCCTCATACTTTTGTCGGAAAAGTCAAAAATTACCTCATATGGAAAACAGAAGAAAGATTCCTTCCATATGATGTGGTAAAAGCAAAAAAGGGTAAAAATGACTTTAATAATACATGGAAGAAAATTAAACATTTTATGAAAACATTTTTAGAACATATGGACATGTATAATAAACATAACCCCAGTAAATACTTACGAATAAACAATCTCAGATAAGAATGAGATTGGAATAATTATCCCTTAACATAGGTCTGATATGCTTCGTATGTTTCTGAACCTCCTGTATAATGATTTAAATAATGTAATTGACTTAGTAAATAATCATATTCATTGTTATGATATCATATATCGTTCACTTATGACTTTATATTACTCGTTCTTTTGTAAATTCCATGTTAAAGCAGCGTTTTGGGTAAAATCATTTCATTTATTGTACGTGTTTCGACTTTTTGTTCTTGATATTATTACTTATATCCTGATTTACATAATTAAAAAATGTAAAAAAATGATATATATATATATAATATATATTCAGAATATACATATATATATGATAGATCAATAAATGGAATGAAATACACCGTTCATGGAGACGGTAGGCCGTACGTATGCATGAACGCTGTTTTTGATTCCTTATTGAATTGAAGGAAATTAATTAGATTACATACATATATATATATACATAAATCCAGTATCATTATTATGTCATATATTTAATTATTATTCATTATATATACTTTATAATCATTCATGAATGGTTAACATGGAGAATGAATCTAATCGTGTTGTGGAGACGGTAGTCTGTACATACGCACGAGCGATGATATCATTCCCATAATCATGGAATTGTATTTAAGTGTATGTATAATATTTTATAATTTATATCACTTTAAAATAATCATATATAGTTGTTTATTTACACCATTATAACCATCCAAGTAAGGTGGTGGTGGAAAACAGATTACACCACGGCGTGGAGACGATATTCCGTACGTATGCACGCACAATGATTTCATTTTCTATAGGATGGATAGAAGGTGAAATAGGGTTTCTTTATATTTATAATAACATATAATTATGTGAGTGATACTGATGTTATTATTTAATAATGAAACAACTATATAAGAGGAAGTAGAAGAAGAAAGAAACTTGAAAGAGTCGGTAGAAGAGATTACCTCTTCCTCGACGCACCTCCTTTAAACTTCTTCTTAGGAAAGTAGAGTTGGTCTTTTGAGAAGAACAGAACCTCCAGAATGTTTCTAGGGAAGTGGAGAAGTGAAATGGCCAGGGGTTGGCCAAGCTTCAAGGCACAAAAATGTGTGAAGAGAAGAGGGAAGGGTTGCCCTTTTTATAAGGGAGGAGAGGGGCACCTTTGGAAAAACATAAAATACTATTTTATAATAAAGTAATATTCGGTTTTTAATAGATCCAAATTGATTTATTTCGAATATAAGGTGGGGCGGGATCGATAAAATCTCCAAAATAGGTTTTATACATGTTTAGGTTACTATTTTAACCTTATCTTATAGATTTTACTCTAAGTTAAATAATTTAACTTTTACCAGATCTTTTTGTTTTCGTACACTATATTATTAATAATCCTACTATAACAAGACAAAAAACCCCAAGTGGTTAATTATTAATATATATATCATTATATAAGTAATTTTGATGAACATTATATTTTTAGGAATAAAATAACAATAAATAATATAATATTTGTTTTAAAAACTATTTTATGTCAATTTTGACACTATTTGGTATTTGATTTTTGTGAAAATCATAACAGCATGTTTAGTTCGAAAAAAATTAATTAAATCAATACTAACATTTAATACTAAGCTATTAAATTAGTTTAATTCATAAAAAGTCTAAAATTACATTTATTTGGGTATTTATAACATCAATTATGTTAATATTTCATTAACAAGGTAATTACTATATCATCACTGTGTCATAAATAAATTAACTTATTAATGTATAAAAATTATAAATAAAATAATATTATCTAAGGAATATGTTTATCTTTATAATGAATAATTATAGTCGAATTTATCATATGTATAACCCTACATTAAAAATTATTTAGTTATTAAACATTGATTTTAACTATTTTAACTATTTTTTAAATAAAATAATAATAAATGTCCTAATCTAATCTATGTGGACCTAAAGGGTAATATTTTATTCCTAAGGTTGTTTTGGGTCGAATTAAACTTATCAAATAGAATTAGGACATGTTTTAGGGTAATAATAATATCATTTTTACCCTTAATTACCCTATTTACTTTTAACCGTGGTAAATAAGGGTAAAAAGTAACTATTCACCAAAAATTATTTTTAACTTATTGAACCACATTTTACTCCTGGATATTAACCATGTCTCTCAAATTTTCAAAATTCCACTCACAGAAGCGGTAAAATTATGTTTTATGTAAATTTTCATATTCTCCTAGGATGTGGGTATAAGACGGTGAAAAGTTCAATAAAATTTTTATATATCTAAAATTATTATAAAATGACTCAAATGAGTTGAATTGAACTTATATAGGTATTATGTATCCATTTTGACCTAAAATAAATTTAAATAAAATAAATAATTATTTAAATAAAAGTCGGTTTTTAAAAAGTAACCTAGTGTTTTCACTATTCATCAAAAATTGAATGTTTTCATAAAAATACCAAAAAAATAACCCTAGGCTAATTTCAATATTTCGAATCCAAAAAAGAATTCCATTTTGAAATATAAAATTTATAAAATTTCAAAAAGTGGGTATTACTATTCATAACGACTAGTTCATAATAATATTATAAAAATATCTTGTTTAGTGAATCTCGTTATTGTGTACTACACACGCTATCGAGGACGGTCTTGATTGCATGTAATGCAAGCTAAGTCAGGGCTGCGAGTAGTGAAATCTCCGTTTGGTGTTTCTTATAACATAATCAAAACTTATTTCTTTTATACATTAAAAAATATATATACTTATTGTTGCCTAGAATAATTTCCACAAAACGAACTTGAATTTTTGTGTAACACAAGCCAAGAATACTGTTGCATATACTGTAAGCTAATACGGTGTTGTGTATAGTACAAGATAATGTTGGTGTAGTGTATAATAGAAGATATAAAAGAAAATAATATATCTCATAAAATCTCAAGGTGTTACACTCGCTATTTCTAGTTCACGAATCAGAAACCCACATATATAATAAGATCCCCTAAAAACAAATATCATGTGTGAATCATCCACCATATCCTAGATAACCTTCACCTATCTTCTTACTCAATTACATGGAATATAGGCTCATGTTTAGGTCTCGAACACTCACTATCCCATATCTGTATACTACACCAAACACAAACTACATTATAAACCATATAATATGTCAGAGATTATAATCCACTTTATACTACAAATAAATTGAGAAGACATGTTTTCTGATTTGACTCTAATACGTAGAATTATTTAAAACCCATGAAGAAATAGAAAACAAAGTTCCTAGAAGTATATATAATAAATTAGGGTGATAATTAGAAATTTATTGTTTTCTGGCAATGAAATTTATGATAAAAATTTCAATTCTACTAACCATTTTTTAAACTGACATTGTATAATAATCTAGGAGAACATCAAGTGATGCTAAGAAGAGTTAAAATTAAAACAATGGGCCACCTAATCAATTGATTTCAAAAGTAATACGAATTAAAGGATTAAAATTTCTTAAAAAAATATAAAAAATACCATAATTCCATTAAATTTATTTCTAATAAAAAAATATTGGGCACATAGTAGCCATCCACCAACTATCATGTAGTTGTTGGTATTTGATGTACGTGTAAAAGGATATCCAATAATTTCATGTACTAACAAGGTATCTAGTGAGATTTAATTAATAACATGATGGTTTCTATTATACCATACAAGAAACACAATCATTTTTCCTAATAACACAATTTTCCACTCCAAAATTTAAATAAAATTAACACAATAATTTTAAAAAAAATAAAAAAATACAATGATAACTATGAATATAAAGTCATTAAAAACTCCTCAAAATATCAATTTTCATTGATAATAAGTTTCACCATGAATTATTAATGAATAGATGAACCTAATGGGACCTCATAGATGCCTCTCACTCCCATGTAATCTCTTATACTCAATGATAATACTGAACCCCCTAAACTAGTAACACATAATTTCTTGGTAGAACCCTCTCACTCCATTTCATGATATTCATCAGTTAATCCTTATATAAGGAATTCATATTTGAGTCCAAATAATTAAAATTAATTACACGAAAAGAGACACATCTCTACTTAGTTTATATATGTGGAATAAATTGTGTATGACGCTATATCACTAAGTAGTATAAAATGAATACATACATTAAAAGAATCTATATAGATTCTAAAAATGGACCAAAAAAATGGACTTGGATATCCATAACTCTTCATGTGATTATATAATAATTAAGGTAACTCTCATTGGATAAACATATCACCCATGTCAAACTCTGATGATCGGTGCATCTGGACTTTGTAAGATCGTGTTTTTCTATGATTTTTATCCAATATATTTCCCTAAAAATATCACCCTACATGAAATCCATTATATAATATATGATACAATCATAACAGGCTATCCAACATCCACATAGAACAAAAACATGTAGACTATCATATAGGGTCCTAAATTATTCAATATGTTTGTATGTTTAAAATTTTTTATTTTATTATAATTTTTCCAATCATATGTAATTTTCTCATCTGCATTCAAAGATAAAGAGATAAACCTACAATATACCCTCTAATATCAATATGTTCTATTGAGACTACCCATCTATCTTCAAGTTATATTTTCACCCTACTTTATATAAGTGCTCAAATATAACTAATTCCTCAACTAGAATTAGAATGTAAACCCCACACCTCAACATGAAAAAAATGACATTTAGAACAACCTATTGTATGAATATAAATAAAAAGTTAATATTTACCATCATATAAGTTGAAAGATCTTTTATATTAGAAATATGTGTGCTAAATATGAATATAAAATTAAGATTATTCACACCATGTCCTTGACTCAAGGTGGTATAATAATACTTCACCCAAATCCTACAAAATGCATGAGAATACTATATAAAGACCTCCCCCATCCCATTTGAGTCTATCATCACTATATAAACATATAAGATTTATTTTTTACTCTAATTTGAGCGGGTGATGTTTTCTATACTATAGAATCTATCCTGCTTGTTATTCAATCAATGTTCAAATATTAAATTTCCTTCACCCTTTCCAATAGAAAGGATGTGATGCACATAATATACAAAACCACTATCTTATGGTCCTCTATCATATTCATATATAACAATGAGAGGAGTTATTTCATCTAACACACCTCTTTCAAATTGTAAAATAATTCTTTCTATACCTTCCTATTAAACACATTGATTACTGAATTACACTTCGTATGAATATATATTATCCTTAATTCAAATAACAAAAATTACTCAACCCATCTTCTCATTTGGAGATTCAATCCCTTCTAGTAAAATATTTAATTTTGGATTTGGTTTTATGTATGGACCAAAAACTTATTATAAACAAGATATTTAATCAAATTCAATATATCATGTACCATAAACACAAATTGTAAATCATGTGTTGGTTAAATCATGCCAGGTTTCCTTAGTTAAAATAACCATAAGTTATGACTATATTCCTAGGAACAAAAATTCTTCCCAGTCTAATACTTAAATCATCATAGTATACAATGTAATATTTACATGAATTGAGAGAGATAAATATTGGAGTAGATGTGAGACTCATCCTTATCAGCAAAAAATAACTATCACAATGATTATCACACTCACATTTCAACACATTCTCAGTTATTCCCATAATCATAAAATCTAATATAAATAAATAATAGATGAATCATTGACACTATTATTCCTATTTAAGTAATCTAAAAATCTTAAATTCATTATTAGTCATTCCACAACACATCACGGAATCAATATTCTCATTGTATGCTGAGATAAAAGACTCAAAAATGACATGACCAAAAAATTTCACATCCTTCATACATAAATGACTCTATGAGATTTAGTCATAAAACTAATTTTCTTGAAGCGTTCATATCATGATATCCAAATGATTCATATACTCCTCATATTTCTAAGAGTTAACCAATATTTTTTAATTAACCCTACCATGATTAAATCATGATATATGTGGTAAATATTGTTTATGTATTCTATTTTAACTTATAGTTCATTCAAAAACTCTAATTACATAACCAAAAAAATCATATAATTCTTATTGAATTCTTAAAGATACCCATAAATTATTCTAAATTATCACTATCACTTTGAATAAACATAAATATTACCATATTTAATCAAAAATATTATTTATTTATATAAAATGATATATATTGTTAATTATTTTTTTATTAAACATTCGATAAACAAAAAACTGCCAAAAAACCTCACCAAACTTTTGGAAAAACAATGTGAATAACCCTATGGGGAAATTCAAAAATTGATATACCCTTTCAACTAAATATACCTAAACTAGTCCTTGAACACAATTAAATTATTCATTTCTCTGAAATATAATATTAAATATATTGATCGTTCACATGACTCTGGATCAATAGTAAACTCATCCTCCTTCCTATGAGGGATTTCTTATAAATCCTTAGAAACTATATACTTAAATAAAACAATAATTGAGGGGATACAAGTTCCTTTATTCTCTCATTATCACCATGAATGGGTTTAGAAATTATATAACTGATCATGTGTTACCATTTTACATCATCTTCTATGTGACTCATCTATAGTTCTCATTCTCCAATGAACATAAAATTATCACCTACTTGAGAAATAAATAACACTTTCCTTTGGTAGAATCCTATACAATCCCATAAGTGATTTAAATATCCTTTTTCAAGGATTAAATCGAATCATGGAGTATCCAACCAGATAAAATCCTAGAAGTTCACACAACTACAAACCATTGTAGAATATCATGGACACTTCCCAATTCCCTTAGAACTCACCAATAACGTAATGTTGATGGTCAATATTCACATAAAACTCCAAAAAAACAACAAATCATCTACCATACATGATAAAATAATAGAATATATAAATATCATATAAAATAAAATTTCATCCAAGGAAAAAAATTATAAAAATAATTTTATGTACTATCAATGGCCCCATATTGTTTTCAATTGATATTTTATATACTATAAATAAGTGTCTTGAACTTATACCCTAATATTTCCCCCTAAAATTATGAATCCCTAAAAAATGCATCCAAATTATGTTTTAGTGTTCCCTATAAACCCAATATTCCACAATAACCAAATTAGTAAAATAACACCAAGATATCACTCTACAATGACCCTCTTAACCATGTGTGTGATACTAACTTCTTCTTTGAGAATCTCCCTTAACTTAACAAAGTCATAATCCTATAATAACATCATAGATGTCCAGAATCACCATAATAAAGTATCTCATTTGAAGTACTAGTATAAAAATATTTATGTTTTCCTTTATATCCATACAAATAGAAATATATAAAATATCCCCTTGTGATGGTAGATAAGAACCCTTCTCTTATTTCCCTACTACTTTATCTCTAGCATGCATCATTAAATTTTCTCTTCTATACACTATAGATACAAACCCTAGTGCATCAAATAAGGATTCATAATATTTTTTTATCTAATATCCACATGGACCATATCATAAAAAATTTCTTTAACACAACAGAGGATATTATAGTAGGCTAAATAATCTCACCATACCTAAAATAAGTAGTCTTCGGCCAATTTCAAAATTGAATACACATTATAGTTATGAAACTATATATAATTATTGTAAAATGAAGTAACTCTATGAAACACTTTTTATAATTCATTTAAAAATGAATCTATTGTAACAATCCATGCAGTTTCATATCAGTGGATTGGGAAATCAAAGATATTATAGATAAAAAATCATATTTAGTTTTAATGTTACATTTTTTGATTGAGAATTGGCATGTGAAGTAACTATTGAAATGTTAATAAATAGTTTCAAGAGGTGGTAACATGGGTGGTGGATGATCCAGTCATGTTTTCGAGGTTATGAACCATTTTTGGTGTAAGTCTATGGATATAGAAGTTAATGATGTACATATATAGGGTTCACTGGGTATGTGGAAGATCCTATGAATGGTTTCTAAAACCCAAGTCCAAGATGATCATTTAGATGTTCTAACATTAAACTTCCCTCCTGTGTTTATTCATTTCAATGGCATCTAAAAAGAGTGATTTTAGACACTTATCTTATTCATCTCCTCCATTAGAACCCCATGGTTCTAAAGTAATATAGTAATATTTCTCTATTGATTATGGTGAGTACCAATCACTTATCAACACTTTCATATTTCATTGTGTTTTAAATTAATCTCTACTTTCTAGATTTATATTTTTGGAAATTATTAAAATAATTTATAGTTGAATTATCTAATTATAGTGGGGGGTTTTCTTAAGATAGTTTGGGAAGGTTCTAAGGGGATGGACACACTATGTATCATGTGTTCTTCCACAAGGTATTTTTGTACCCTAAATTATTTAGGGATTTATATCAATTTAAATGAATTTTATGGATAAATTGAAATTACATTTTCATAATTTTGTTTTCAACAAATTTTGTAGGATGTAGAAGGTGGAGGGAAAGTAGTTTCTCACTGTTTAGGTCTTGTAAAATTACCTACATAGTTGTTCCTTGACCATTCTGAAAAAATTATTTAAATAATTAATTATGGTATTCAAATTGGTATGTTGTACAATTTTTAATAGTTGTTTATAATTAATTATGGTCATTATTAGATGAATGTTGGGTCTCACATAGATGAATAATGGTCAATTTATCATGGATTATTTATGGAGGAAATCACTTTTATTGAGTTGGGTGATCCCTAATTATTTTCCAAAGGATTATACAATTTTTCATGTTTTGTGTGAAATTTTATCGCACCAATCATGATCAATTGATCTTTATTAATTAAAATTTAGTTTCATTTCCTTTTAGGAGAACATATTTTTTTACATACATGTATAGTCTCTTGTATATTTTGTCTTTATACCGTAGCCAATATTTTTCATGAGGTTTTTTTAAAGGGTGGAAATTATGGTAGATAAAACCTAGGAGATCTAGTAGATTTTACTAATCCTTTTTGATGATAGGATATGTGCACAGTAATTTTTGTTAAGTTAAAGGATTTTCTACGTGGAATTTACATGATTCCTTGTATTGCCTGTAGAATATTTTATTGGTATATGAGGTGAGTGTACCTCGCTCCCTATTATATATGTATTTTTATTGGTATACCTTGGTTTGAATATATAAAAATGTTTTGTGTGAGAATATTGACCTTACGTAACCCTTAGAGTGATATAGTTGTTATGAAATCCCTTAAGTTATCTCATCGGATTTAATGGTTTATACCATCAATTAAATTATATTATGAATGTGTCTATGTTATGGGATGGTATACCCATTGAGCGGTGGGCTTTGAACCCAATGATTAGAAATAGACTACAGTATCTTGTGATGGGGGTATGAAAAATATTGTGAATTAGTGGACCATGAAGGTACCTTTTTCTTGTTATAGAAACCATGGTAACTATTAAATTAGGATAATATTGTAGTATCATTTAATGAAATATATGTTTGAATAGATTAAATACTTGAGAGGCCAACTAAAAGTGGATTATATTACAATGTTTGTTGATTTCCCAACCAATGTGACCCTTATGATAAAATTTTTCACTAATTTATTCCACTGTTATGTGCTAGATTTTAAAAACTATTTTTTTTGTGAATAATGATTTTTCGTGTGTAAAATGAATATAAATTTCATAAAGGTTAAGTGTTATACTAGCCAATTATGTCTTACCAATTAGATATGTTTTATGTTATAGGTTGTGTGATCATTCCAACCATAGTGTTTCTTGATTGTATATAGTGGATTATTTAATTACATGGGAAACATGTTTACCATGGGAATATTGTTACATGAGTTAGGTTTTCAATACAACCATGTACATGTGAGTTATTATGGAATGGATGATGTTATATGGATTATGAAATCATTCCAACCATTGATGTGTCTAAAGGAATACTTGGGTGCCCCCAAACTACCATACAATGGTAGTTTTGTGTTGGTGTTCATTCCAAATAAGGGAACTAAAATACTATGGACTGATGTGTTTTTTTTCATCATGAAAACTATAGTGGATTATGAGATGGGATAATTTTACAATATGTGGGTTAGACAGAATTCCTCTTGAGGATTTTTTTAATGGAGTAATATTTTTAATTTGGGTTTCACCTTATGACTCTAATGGTGCTCATGATGTGGTAGGTTATAAGTGATGCCTTGTGGGATTTTTTTAGTCTGGAGGGTTTGATGTGATGCCACCTTAGGTCCTTTTGATACAAGTTGGACATGATGACTCCCAAGGATGATGAATGGTTATTACAAAAAATGGCATTTTATGTTATATTATTTGTGGTGTCATACCTATTTATTATTATTGTGATGTTTTGAAAGATTCCTTGAAACTAGCTAAGGCATGTATCGTCACTCCATAAAGGCATGGGAAGCACCCATGACAGTGACGGTTATTATACTTTAAATGTATTATTTATTAAATATTATCACATCACATAGTTCCTGAACATTAAATAGTGTTTATGTTCTGGACATCATTGGTTATGTTATAACAAGTTTTACTCACACCGAATTCTGGAGGACCATACTTTGTGGTACCTAGTTGGATATTTTGATCATGGGAACAGGTAGGGTAAAGGCACAAATATTATATAGTTGAGGTACATAGTTCAGAATAATCATAGAGATGTGACCGGGAAGAGTCTTAGGACTAGGTGTGGTTATTTTACGATTCTCCATTTTTGGTTTTCATTATATATGATTTCCCTAGGAGATAACATATTGGTATCGGCCTCACTCATGAATCATCTTAATATATCATTCTTTTATAACATGTGGAATATTATTTATTGCTTTTCGGAATATAGTTTTGATTATTCATTTATATTTTTTATATATTTTAGTGATTATGTGTTAAATAAACTATAATTTATTGATCATTATACTGTATAATATAATATCACCGCGGTATCACTAAAAAACCTCACATATATTCAGTGGACTCTAGTATACAGGGAAGTTTTTTTAGGGTCATGATGAACTTTGGCCCAGTTACTGAATTAGTGATCTAGTTCATGATGTCAAAATGTGGTATCAGAGCCTTGTTTCATTTTTTTACTATTTTTTTAAATATTAAAAATAAGGTACGGTTGATCAAAAGATGGGATATATACTATTATTATTCATATACAACACGTTCATGATCCAAATTCAATGTCACAAGGGGGTTATAATTGATGTTATTTATTTTGGATGTTATATTTGGGTTGATTATTATCAATTATTATGATATGTATTATCTTATGTATGGTTTTTCTCTTTGACTGGTGTAGAGAGAGGTGTGTGTTCAAGCAACATATCAGGCATGTAGATTCACATTACATGTTTAAACTTTTATGTTATATGATATTGACTTTAATAATGAAAATATTTTCAAATTTTTAAAGTGACAATGACAACATATTTGGTGTTTTCCTAAATAACATATTGGTGGAATTCTAGTTAACTAAACTGGATGATTATGATTTACTCCATATGGATCATCATGTTGTGATTTCATTTATATATGAAAATGTATATGATTTCAGTCCTTGAGATGGTGGTCTTGGGTATTGATTTTTTGTGGGAATAATACCTTAGGGTTTTAGTTGGCTTGGTTATGAGATGATAGATCTGAATATGAATCATAGAGTAGGTGTGTTGTCATATGAGTGGATGTATGGTATTTGAGAAAATATTTTGGATACTTCTATGTGATCTATGAACTATTAGGGTATAGTCTATATACTAGGTGAGAGAGATGAGTGATGTTGAGATGCAATTTAGAATATTATTTAGTCAGTAGTTATAATTATGTAGTTGTGAAACATAAAATAATTATTGGATATGAGTTGTAATGTATGAGGATAACCCAAGAGATAGGTTATTACAAGACTTTGTGTTCCTTCAAAGAGATAAATTTGGTGAAGATGATTCTTTCTACGTAGATGAAAAATATATGGTATGTGATATTGTATCCAATTAAGCATGGAATGCCTTTTGAATTTTGAATGTGAGAGTGTTGGTGGTGTTTATCTTATGATTGGTCTAAGATGCATAGGAGTCATGGTCAGTTTACTAATTTGGTGATCATGGCTAGAATTTATGATAAGTGACCCATAATGATTTTATTTGAGTTGAGTAGTGTGGTAACAAAAGGGTGTATGCCTTCTCAGAGAAGCTATCACTTTATTACAATAGAAATGATTCTCTATTTGTGGTGTTCTATCAGATTCTCTCTTAACTAGAGAAGAGAGAGTGATTTTTTTAATAACATGTCTTCTGTGTAGATTTCGGTTCCAAAATCATATCCCTAAAAGGTATGATTTGATATAATTTAGGAATAATTTACCTGTAATATCATGTTGGGAATGTCGATGGATGGATTTAGGGAGAGTTTCTTGATATGGACATTGATTTGTTAAGGAAATATGACTCCTATGCATGAGGTCATGAACTAAAATAGAAATTCATGGTGGTTTTATATGAAACCTTCCTTGTGTGTGGGTTTTTCCAATTGGGATGTTTATGTTTAGACCATTGAGACATGTTTTTGTGTAACTCCCTAAGGGGGCCCAATGAGTTATGATGGGTTCTAGGAATCATTTTTTATGTGGCTACATCAGATTAGGTTGTGGGTGGTCAATGGTATTGGTGTATGATCATGCATGGATAGTGAAAAAATATGATACAAAAGTGGAAATGTGTGCGAATCCATTTATTTACTAATAAATGGAAAAGGGAGATGACCCTTTATGTTATGTCATGATTTGTTTTAAATGGGGGGGAATTGTTGAATGGTTCGCTCGTGTGACAGATAAGCTTATGAACACATACAGAGTATGATTAGTGCATGATATGAGGACTTTTTAAGGTGATGATGAAATAATCAATGATTCATAAGATCATGGATGTGTGGAGGTGGTTATCTAATATGAGAGATGAGTTTTTAATTTTTATTAAATGGTAAATGAAGATACATAATTGGTTGGTCTTTCGAAATGTTGAGGGGTCAGGTAGCTTGTCTCATTGAATGAAAATTATAATAGTTCCTCAACATTAATGAGTTTGGAATTGATGGATATATGAACTATTAATTGGAACTAGTTTATTCTATAATGTGTAAGAAGGAAAGAGTTGTGTTGTAATGATAATGGTTTTGAATCGTGAGTATAATCTATTAAGATTGGGTGTGATGGTGACGGATTAATGGTAATGTAGGAATGAAATTTCATGTGTTGTTATGGTATCTTTAGACTATACAGAAGTTATAGGGATGTAGACCTATTCGATAAATACAAGTGGGACTCATTAGTGTTAATGTTCATTTGAAGGTGCGTATCAGCCATGATCGTACTTGTTGAAGAATGGTATAGAGAATTATATGGAGGGGATAACACCATGGTTGGGAAAATGGTTTGTTTCTAATTTAAACAAGTTTTTTGGTGGTGAGGTGTTAGAAGACCCAACACTATGGTGTTTTTGGTATTGTGTCAGTGCTATGATGAAAGAGGCTGGGTTAGGAAATGTAACTTGGAAATATCTAGATGTGGGTGTCAACCAATGTGAATGGGGAAGATTTAGTATCACATAATGTGAAATGGAGTATAACTTTATGTGAGTATGAGATTTTGGTGTTTAATGAGAATGGTCAGGGTTGCTCAGGTGAGTGATGGTATGATTTGTATAGTGACATCAATCAAAAATATATGATATTAACATATTCATAAAAATCATTGGGATTGTGGCATCATCACGGAGTTGTGTAATTAATGTGTGTAGTAAAGTGTTGGTAGATAGGGTTTTAAAAATGTTTAGTGTGGTGAGGTACCAGCTATTGTATTTCATGTGTGACTGGTAGTGACGGTTCAGATGCGAATCAAAATACATTCTTTAAGGAATAACTAATATAAGAAAAAAGATAATTTAACAGTGGGTATTAACTAGATGATTTTAAATCCATGGATAAATGTTTCATTTTTTTTGTAGAAATTACTTTATAAAGTTTCCCCTTATTCATAGTGGTTTACTAAAAACATATTTACATTTGGACCATTTTTAGCTACTTTTTAAAATCATCGCTAAATATAATTTTTTTTGTTCATTATCTCATTTTAGTGGGCGCTTTTTTAGAAACAACCATGATACTAATAATAATTAGTAATAATTAAGTAAATTATTAGTCACATATTTATTATAAAATATTATTTTTTATTTTTTAATTAGAAAATAATAATTTTTAATTTTTTTATTGAATTATTAATTATTATTTATTATTAATGACTTTTGAATTGATAATTACTATTTGTAGATAATTAATAAATAATAAAATTATAATTATTTATTAATTATTGATTAACAATAATTATTTTTATTAATTAATATTTAATATTTAACATTTATATTTATTTAGGATTTTTTCTTTTAATTAATTATTAATTATTAATACATTACATTGATGATTTGTTATTTATGTAAACAAATATATTAATTATTAATTATTTATAATTTTAGATTTAAAATTATTTACCAATTATTAGTTATTAATTTTTTTAATTACTAGTTATTAATTACCAATTAATAATTATTAACTATTAATGATTATTTTTTCTTTCTTCTTTTTCTATTATTAATTATTAATTATTAATTCTTAATTCTTAATTCTTAATTCTTAATTATTAATTATCAATTATCGATTATCAATTATCAATTATCAATTGTTAATTATCAATTATCAATTATCAATTTTTAATTATCAAATCAATTGTCAATTATTAATTAGTAATTATTAATTACAAGTTATTTAAAATTTTAATTACATGTCAATTATTAATTATTATTAATTTATTATTCTTTATCATTGATGAATTTATAATTAATAATTACTATTAAATAACTAAATGTTTCTTAATTAATAAATATTAATAATTACTAATTATTAATATTATTAATTCATTACTAATTTTTAATTTAACATTAGTTATTTATATAATATATTTTATTTATAAAATAGGTTAAAAAAATTTGTCGACGCATTATTACATGTAAATTCATTTTGTGGCGTAATTCATACTTAGTATACCGACCCGACTTTTTCTCACCCAAATATTACAATTTTTTAAAGATAAACAACATAAATGTGTTAAAAAACATGGATCCAATGGTTTATTATCTTTGGAATTTTATGACCAAACATAACATTTAAATAATAAAACATAAACATTAATAAATTCTTTCATCTCTAGCTTCTTAGAGGACCTCATGAACTCCATAGTATCAGTAGTCACTTGAGGATATACATCAGAAAATGGTGTGAGATAAAACTCTAGAAAGATGATAGAGAGGAACATAAATAAATATAGCATTGGTGATCATAATCATCATCATCATGACATAAGCATGGGATCATCATTATAGTCATGAGAGAAGGCATTAGATAAAGGTATGGAATGTGGGAATGCATAAAAATGAAACATTATGTCTTAGTGGCCAACTACAACACATAGTTGTATACTATCACACCCTACCTTTTTAAGTTATTTTATTTAATTAAGATTTTTAGCATCGAGTACCCTTTTTGAGGTTTGGGTTAAAGACCAATTTGAATTTATGAATATTTATTTAATGATGACTTTTTTTGTATATGTGGTGTCGAGTGCATGATTATGGAACAGTTTGGAGACCGTGCAACCTACCCGATATTCAAAATAAATAAAAATTTAAAAGAATGCTGAAATGAATCTTAGAAATAATATAATAAAGAGTAAAATAAACTTTAGAAGTGTTTCTTTAATAATAATGATGACAATATCATTAACATTATCAGAATTATTATTATTATTATTATAATTATTATCTGGAGTTGTGGTCAATTTTAGGTCAGTGCGCGAGCACCGAACGATTAGCGGGAACCATGGGGTCAGCCCGGGTACCTTTGTAGCTGCTTCTGGTGTGGAAGGAAGTAACCAGATGGTTCAAGAATAGTCATTTTCTCCGTACATAGGCCGCATGGTGGAGGATAATAATAACATTTAATTTAGAAGTTTTTTCCTATTATCATTATAAAATAATAATAATAATATTTTTTATTAAAAAGTTATTATCAATATTGTTATTATAAATAAATGTGAAAATTATATTATTATTAATTTTATAATTATGTTATTATTATTATTATTATTATTAATTTATATATAATTATTATTAGTATTATTGAGTTTTTATTATTATTAGTGTAATTGCAAGATTTTTTTAGTTCAGTTTAGGGTTTCCCCCATCTCCAATGTCACTACATCCCCTATCCTCTCTTACCCAATGCACAACCCCCCCCCCCCCTCCGAGACCCCATGGTGTGCAACACCTCTCCGCTGACCACACTCCATCATCATTGCCCTCCCCTCATGCCACCCTCTCCCTATCATGCACTACATGTGGTGCACCTCTGGCTGCTCGCATGCCTTATTTCCGGAAGACCCCCAACTGGCGTGACCTCCATCTCCATCGTGAACACCATGTTAGCCATCCTCTTCTCTAGCATCGGTGACCCCACCAGCACACCACTCTCCGGCAACGACCATCCTCCATCCCCCTTGGGTTTTCTTCTTCTTCCACTCAGTTTTATGTTCTACCACAACTTGTGCGTCAATTTTTATAGTCAAATCCTAAAATTTTTCATTCAATCTTGTTGTATTAGGTTGGTTTTGGATTTCTATATGATAGATCTGTTTTTCACATTGGTTTCTAGATGTTAGTCATCATTTGATGTATTATACCTTGGTACATTGCCTTTAAATATAAGATTCTAGTGATTTATTGTTTTCTCACAATCATTTATTATCAATTAGTTATTTATTATTTTTATCATACTCGTTCTTTTAGAAATACGGTGTTTCAGTTCATTTATTAACAATATGTAATGTGAAATTATTGAATTGTGCAGACCCTTTATCTGATATTTTTCCAGGTTGGCCTTTGCAACTGATTTGTAACATTTAGAATAACTTTTTGGTTATATATATATAATTTTGATGTCCAAATTTAGTGATTTGTAATTTCATAATGGATATGAGAAAAAAATTAATTTGGCATGATATTTGGCAATTTTTTGTGTGTGTTTTGGTGAAATGTTTTAGAAAAATGTTTTTTATGAATTTTATGAATGGGGAAAACCTTGTTTCTAAAGGCACAAAAAGTGAAAATGGATTTAGAATTATTTTTAAAGTAAATTAAAATAATTGGTGTGTTAAACTTTATGTGTGCGTTTTCAATAAATGTTTTAAATTTTTAATGGATGAAAGGCGGGTTTTAGAATTGGTTTTTTGTATATACGGAGATTTATATAATGGGATTTCTATGTTTTTCTGGTATCAAAAAATGATTTTGTGTTGTTATTTATAAAAGGTCTTGTTTTCAGAATAGGATATTGGTTTATGTGAATATTTATAAAAAATTATTTCTATTTTTTTTAAAAGAACATGGATTATGCCTAGTTATTTATATAAGCATTGATTCATGAAAATGGAATGACGCCTATTTTAATTTTTTTTGTCAAATTATTTCTTTTTAAAACCCATCGATGGGTGAGTATTTATTAATTGGTTGACTATGGGATGATAATGTCCCCAATCTCAGATATCCATTGTATATTTATTTCATTAATGAAAAGATTACTCATTTAGAAGGATGAGGTGGTTCTAGTTTGTGTCTGTTATGTGTGATGGTGTATATAGGGCTCATTTTTTGATCTTGTTGGGAACGTCCTTTTATGGACACAACATGATAACCTAGAATAGCTACTATTATTAAAAAAACAATTTTTGCACTGGTAGTTTATTTACAAACTTTTGGACCATAGTAGGTAGATATATTTGGGTTTATTGTTATGAGGTTGTGCCCCTCGATCTGTCCTGAGTTAGGGTGGTTTGGAATTTGAGAATTTTGATTGTGTAGAATGCTATCGGGAATGGGGTATCTTGTATTATTATGTTCTGGTTTTTCTCTAACTTCCACGGTCTTCTCATTATGCTTCAATACTAGTATGGTTAGTTCCATTTCTATCGTTGTGTAGGATCATATTCCTTGTATTTGGTTTTTTTTTCTTGTGAAATGTTGATTCCATGAATTTAACAAAAAATGATTTCTATTCATAATGTTTTGAATTAACAATCACTTTTCCCTTCATTTCGCCTTTATGGAAAATGAATTCTTATTTGGTTCCCCTTTCCCTTTTTTCCCATGATCATTGTTTTAAATCGTGATGGAAATGGATTTTGATTGTTTGTTACAAAATGAAAAGTACAGAAAATCCTATGTATATTTTATTTCAAACCTTAAGATCAAATTTTCAATATTTAATGCATGGGTATTAGGAATAACTTTTCTTGGGCCTGCCCACTGAGTTTTAATACTCATTCTGATGCACTTTTGGAGTTTTAAATTTATAATCCAGGTTACCATATTGGTTCCATTGAATTGGGAGATGTTTGGTTTTGGATTGTTGAGTGACCCTTGGGTCACATGGAGAAATTGTGGTTGTTAGGTTTCTTTAGGGTTTCTTGGTGTAGTTAATTGTTTAGTTTGTTTTTCCTTTAATTGAAAATTTAAATATTTTAAGTATGGAAATCAAGTTTAGTTTGGTTTTGCAGTTTGAATATTTGATACTTTTGTTTAGTTATTTTGGTGAAATTTTTCAGTTGTCTCTTATGGTGAATTTGGTTCTTGTTTCCAGCCTGTGAGGATTGGGAATGACTCTCAATCCTTGCCTCGGATTGGATCGAGTGACCAGTTCCGGGTCATCCTGGGCAGCTTCATAACAAAATAATATCGGACCAGGCCGACTCTTAAGTGAACCTTTCTTTTCAGGGATCCCATAATTACATGGGATGTCTATGTAGAAATATTTGGATTATTGGTCCTTGGTTTGTAGGAACATGAAGGAATTAATTTACCCTTGCTCGTTCTGAACATTGAGTCACCATGGGATGTTTGGTTTTGTTGGTGTCTTTTTCTTCTGGTGGATTTCATTGTGTTGGGAAATGAATAGGGATTTGGATAAGTGCTCTATGTGATATCGTAGGGATAGAAAATCCATGTGGGCATGAGGAAATAGTCCTAATGAACTCCTCGTGAAAGTGGTGTGATTAGAATATGGAATCTAACCATATCGACATGTCACCTTTCAACATTAGTTTCCCTTTTAGAACTTTTTTGGGTCTTCATTAATTCAGAAAAAATGGATTCAAAAAGTAATGTTTTTTGAATTTTGGAATTATGAATTTAAAATGGTAATGAAATTGTTTTGAACAAGTTACTTGTTTCCTTGTTTCTTTGTGTCCACCACCATGAAGATTTTATGGATCCTTAAGGTGAAACATTTGGTGGTGCATCATTAGAAAACAATCCAGTTGATCAATCAGTATACTAAATCCTTGAGTACCAGAAATTGAAACCTCCACTATTTTATGGTCATGATTATCCTCTAATGGTAGAAGAGTGGATGCCAAATACTTAAGGAGATTACAGCTTCCATGTACATCCTGAGTCATAAATGGTAAAGTTTTCTTCCTTTACACTTGAATGCCCAAACTAGAAATGGTGGAAGTATGTGTCTCGAAGAAATCCTCGGGAAGATCTTAATTGGGGGTTCTTCAAGTCATCATTCATCCAACAACATTCTTCAGAGATGAAAATGGTGAGAAATAGAATGGATTTGTGTAGTGTTAAACAGGGTGTTGAATCAGTGTTATAATTATATCTTCTCTTGTAATGTCCATAAATTCCATGGAAAATTTTATCAAATTTAAATGGGATTTTTCAGATACCAGTCTCTGAGACGACACCTAATTCCGAGACCCAAAGTGGCTGGAATATAGTTTCAATTTTTTTTTGTTTATTAATTATACATGAGAGCAGGATTTTCTATCTTTTGAACCACTACCCAGATCAAAAATAAGTGGCCACCATTGAACTCATAATGGTGTCATTTTCCTATAAAGTACATTACTTCAATAGGTGTGGTTCAATAGGAAAAGTTATTTTTCGGGATTTTTGAAGAAAAATATAAAGAAAACAAGCTGGATTTATTTTTATTTTTTCTGAATTTTCAAACCATTGTAGCCCAATGGTTTTCCAACCATGTGAAACTAAATACATTATTTTATTAAATGGAAAAGCATAACGACATCAAATTAGAAACATAACCAAAATGTAGATTCGTGTTTCTTACATTAATGGCGAAGTAGACGACGCATGATTGTTGTTGCAATCATGGTTCTTCTCCAAAACATTGGTGGGTGATGATGATGAACACCAACCCCCCCCCCCCCCCCCCCCCGCCCATTGAACAAATCGTCACCAACAATGATTGACCATCAACCGTAAATAGAGGATCGAGGAACGATGATGGTAGAGACAACATACATCAACAATTAATGATCCGAAATAGGTAGAGGATGTAATATGAATTAAATCCTCATAAATTCATGGTTTTAAATTAAAAAAGTGGATCAACACACTAACAGGTTGACACGTGGTATCATCATTATTGTGGGATGATTTCTGTTTCGTTTTTTCTTGATCCTTCTAATGGATCAGGTCAAGGTCAAAATGAACTAATGCATGAGGTTTGATCCGTGGGTTGATTCTTGTTATTTTTTCCCCCATTTCCTTCCCATTATTCATGGGAGAGTGAATGGTTGATCATTGTGCAATCTTCTATGGTGAAATGATCCAAAATATTAGATCGGGAATGGACACCACACAATGAAGGTACGATGATGACTGACAATGAGTGGACCAAAGAGGCACAGGAAATATCAACAATCTGTAATTTTCCAAAGGAAGGGATAACAACAGATATTTGAGCCCCATGTAGTGAAGAACGTGACCTATGGGTACCACAACACCCTCCGGATCAAAGAACGGACCACTGTAGCGCTTCTGGTGGACTGCAAAAAGTTTTGTTGGGTGGCCAGTGGCAGTACGCGGTGGGGCCGGCCATGTGCCGAACGGTGGGGCAGCACTTTGCAGTGGATATGGCAGTGGATGCTACTCATATGCATCATTGAGGAATCCACATCCCCCAAAAATGGGGTGAGTTGGACCTTGCGGCCTTGTCACGGGTCTTTCCGGAATAACCGGTCCGCTACGGTGATGCGTTGGAGTAGCATCCCCAGCTGGTGTCGCCTGGGGAAAAAATGTATTCATCCTTTTTCATTTCCAAGCTGAGGAATCTAGCCCACTATTGCTGGATGGGCTGGTTTTGGTGGGTTGTGCCCATCTAGGCAGGTTGGGACCAGCTAGTTCATTCCAGGCCAATTGGGCCAGTTCGGATCTGACCAAGACTCAATCGCCCCTCATTTGACAAAAATTTTTGTAACTATCAAACAGATCATCCATCTGATGATCCTTCCATGATGTTGGTACCCTTTTGATAAGATGGTCCTATTTATATACTATAAGTGAGTTTTCGAGAATGTTATAGCATGGCCTAATTGGTTTTATGAGTAGTCTCTCCCGGTACAAGCAGTCATTGTGCAAAATCAGGGTGATTCTTATGTTGATATGTTAGGACGGTTACTCCCTTGATAGATAAAGGTGTGGTACTCCTTGTCCCACTAATTTGGTAGATATGGGACTAAACACATTTTAGGTGGTGTTTCATTTTCCTTTGAGTGGTTTCCTCTAACAGCGTTACTCCCATGTATGAGTAGGGCACAATTTCTTAGAGAAGTTTTTAAAGGAAGATTCGGTACTACCCTTCCATTCAAGGGATCTAGTCCTATATCCTTGGAGTCGGTACTACCCTATTGGAATAGGGTTCAAATCCTCCATATCTATCACATATATAGTTGGAGCCCCATACTGGGTAAGGAGAAGGTCCTCTATTATAAGAGTCAGTACTCCCCTGCGGTTCTAGGGTGCAGGTCCTAATTACATAGTGATATAATAGAGTTGGAACTCCCCTTCTAAGCTAAAGAGTGGGTCCTTTATCCTGGGTCAATTCTCCCCTAACTTACTTGGTTGTGGGACCCCCATATCAAACAAACAGACAGAGTTGGTACGCCCCTATTTTACAATGGTGCGGGTCATCTACTCACTAAGTGATAATCCTATTATAGGTAGGGTGTGGGTCCTCAATATACGAAGTTTTACTCACTTGTCAATACATGGTGTCGGTCCCTCATGATTAGTACTCCCCTTTCACACTAGGGTGAAGGTCCTCTTGTTAATAAGTAATACTCCCTTACTGGGTAGGGTGCAGGTCCTCGATAGGATATGGATCTATCTTGGCTATCATACACAGTACCAAGGAGTGGGCCCATCCACTTGATGTAAACAACACCTAGATATTAATTAGTGCTCCCTCGACAGAGTGAGGCATGGACCACACCTTACATGAGTGACTAAGGTATCGTAGTATAGTCTGGAGCAGTGCTACCTTAATTGAGAATAGTGACGAGGAGTGAGCCACTTCACATTGGTTTTCCTTAGTTCTGCATGGGCCTCAAGTATGTGATGACAAGGCCTCTAATGTCAGGAACTAGAGTTGGATGTAATAGAATTTTCCTAATGGATTGTGTTATCATGGATTTACAATTAGGGATTTTGGGATTATATCGAATGGTGTGTGTCTCTCGGACCGGTGCCATTAGGGATGGCGAGCATGAGGAGAATGTAATCCGAGTTTATGTGTTATGCATTGAGCCATTTATGAGAGTCCTATTACTGTATATAATGCTTGAACTTTGGATTATTTTTTTATATGATGACTATATCTAGATGTTCATGGTATATGTATAGGCATATACCAGATTAGGGGTAAATGTGCATCCCTTGGTGTTTTGTGTCTTGTGCTTTACCTTTATCATTTTGTGGTCCCCTACTGAGTATTGTAGTAATAATCCATGAATGGGATTTTCCCACTCGTGTCATGTCTTTGTAAGATGACTGAAACATTGAAGGAGTCCAAGGGGGACCAGGACCTAATGTTGTTCAGTGAGATCAGATATACGAGGTGCACTTATACAACTTCAGGTAGCTACCATTTACCTTCCCTTCAGGTTGGCTTCCCATTGGACTAACTTCATGGGCATCGAGTTCTACATTTTTTTCTGTTTTCCTTTTGGTGGGATTGTATACTGGCCCATTTTTCCACCATGTACTTTACTTTCAGTTGTCCATTGGTTTTATTTTAACGTAGTGGATTCCATGCTTTAATTCCTTGACTTTTTCTTTCTGGTACCATTGGCCTGGAGTTTTGTGCGTGTATACTGGTACTCAATAATATTCATCTAACTTGTGGAATAATCCCTTCAACACTAGTATTGTGCCACTATCCATGGGGAGGATAGCTTGGGGTACTCATAGCACAGGCCCTGGTGGACGGTTTGTGATAAATTGGTATCATGGGTGGTTGATTATACCACAAAAACCATGGTTCTATTGTTTTTTGTTTTGGGAAACATTATTATGATTTTTATGTTCAACATTCAGGTTAGGGACTATAGTGTTGGTGTGGCGGCTGATGTATATACACTAGGACTATAGGAACATGTTTTTCGACTCGTTACATGGGTACAATGGTTGTGGAAAATAATGGGTACATGCATCATATCAGAATGGTTGTGCATTCCATGTCCTTCTTGATCCAGCACTCCAGTTATACTCTAGATGTGTTGTTCAAATTTTTATATTTCAAGATGAAACTATGATGATAGATTGATAAGATTATACAACGTGATTATAACGATGTTCCACCATTATTGGATTCTTTAGTGCAGGGAACTGAACATGTGGTGTTACCTCTGAGTGGTTCCCCAGTGATGCAACCAACCATCGATCAGCAGTTGCAACCAGCACTACCAGTGGAGGATGCATGTAGGCTGAGTGTGCTACATGAGTTCTAGAGGTAGAGACCTATTAGGGTTTGTGGTGAGACAGATCAATAGGTAGATAAGTATTGGTTTGAGGCAGTTAAGAGATTTTTTCTCTTTGTGAGGACACTTCCCGAACAGATAAAACTCCTAGCCAGGAATCATCTACAAGGCTCAGTTGGATGATGGTAGATCTCGATGATCTAGACACACAATGAGGTGATCCTTTCCTAGATTTAATTTCAGCACTTCTTTAGTGAAGAGTTATTTCTGATGAATTTATGCTATGTGATTATATAAGAGTTGGTGAACCTATGGTAGGGAATCGTGATAGTAATATAGTACTCAGTGATATTCAAGAATCATTTTCACTATTATACAGATATAGTGTGTGACACTTACCTCAGGTCCCAGACCATCGAGCAGGGACTACGCTAGGAGATCAGGGCATCAGTGTTACCCTCAGCAATCTGACATATGCTAGGGTGGTGGAGTGAGCCCTGTTGGTTGAGAGATACCTTGATAAGGAAAAGATAGATTTGATCTAGAGAACAGTTCATGAGGAATAGGTGTTTGATGGAGCAATAAATGATAGGCAACATTATTGAGGCATATGAGGAATACCCAAGCCTTAACACAGACATGTGGATCTGTGGCAGAGAAGCAGCCCCAAGGTTATTATCATCTACAGGAGAGGCAATGTTACGCATGAAACTATCATGAAAATCTCCAAAGGTATTTTTAGAACCGCTATGACACTATTAGGGATATGGTAGAAGATCCTCCTTTGTAGAGACATCACTTGGAGAAAGTAGTTACATAGGTTGGTTGAAGTGGAAGGGGAGCAGGACAGGCATGAGGTGGTGGTCTATGCCAGGATCATGGAGCTAAAGTGAGAGGGCATGGATAACTTCAAGATACCATGGATTATTACCAAGAATCTCTCAAAGATATTCTATATATGTTCTATTTCATTTCATTTGGATGCCTTTTAAAAAAAATTATCACTAAACCTTCTCATTTTTCTGTGAGTTCTTTTTGAGACTTTGAGGTTCTGGTTAGACCGTGGACATGACCATCATGCTTAGAGACTTCGGCTGGAGGAGACCATCTGATCACACACTGGTGATGATAGTGTGACCTGACTCTTTTAGGATATAGTTGATGTAGAGATCCCTTAGTCATGGTGTTAAGGCCTTATGACATAATTATCTGTATGGACTACTATCTCTCCTACATGTGTTGGCGATATTAGGAAAATTATGTGGTATGACCGTGATGATGAACAATGGTTTTCCTTCTGGTGAAAGAAAAAATCAGACAACACAAGGTGGAATCTCGAGAAGAGTCATTCTTGGTATCATTCTATGATGGTAGAGTTAGACCCCATGATGTTCCCATTATTTGGAAGGGTTACACACCATCCATACTCACTTGGGATATAACTAGTGGGTGTGGAAATGTTCATATTTCAGCAAGTTGTGTGGCCGCTGGGGGTTGTAGATATAGGGTCAAGCAAGATCCATATTTTTTTGTGGGATTCTTTGTTTTATTTGTAAATACCCCTTCATGTTTAGATTAAACCCTTAACATGTCATTATTCTGGATGATTTAACACAGATCATCCAATGGTGTATGTGAACGATGGGTTTATATCTATATCTGCATCAGCTAAGAGCGGAGGTGAGCTGCTAGACCTCATGATTGTAGATAGATTGTTGTGCTTGGTGACTTTTTCCACGTTTCAAAGATAAAGAAACATGTGCATTTCATTTCATGATGTCCACCTAGTAATAGTTGGACATTAAAAGTGTTCGTTCTTGGTTTTCTCAAGGTGTGTGCTTGAAAAATGCATAGAGACCCTTGATGAACCCTGTTTTCTTCCCTTGAGATTAGGACATTTCTTTTCAGGGAAAAAATGACTTAACGTGGGTAGAATGTAATTTCCCATAATTCCATGGATTTTTTTTCAAATTTAAATGTGATCTTTCTAAGACAATGCTATGAGACGACACGTAATTCTGAGACCTAGAGTGGGCAGAATGGATTTGTGAGTTTTTTAATTTTTATTAATTAAACTTGAGAGTTTGATTTTCTACCTTTTGAACATGTTCCCATATCAAAAATTAGAGGGCACCGTTGAACTCAGAACAATAGGATTCACCAAGAAAGAGCATAACATTGATAGGCACAGGTCGACCAAAAAAGTGATTTTTTAGGATTTTTAATGAAAAAGTTAAATAAAATAAACTATATTTATTTTATTTTTTTGAATTTTCAAATAATTTTAGCCCAACAGTTTTCCATCCAATATAAACTGAATGCATTGCTTCATTAAATGAAATAGTTTAGTGGCTTCGTGTCAAAAATTTAATTGAAACGTTGATTCTCATTTCATCCTTTCATTACCAAAATGATGAAGAAGGATTGTTGGAATAATCCTGATTCAGCATCAAATCACTGGTGGGTGATGATGAATAATTCCAACACCTCTTTTGAATGGATCTTCACTAAGGATGATATAATAATGATTGTAAACAGATGACGGTGGAATGACAAATGCAACGAAACCATGCATCACCAATGAGTGATCTGACTGATGTAGGGGCTATTATTTGAATTAAATCCTCCCTCATTCATTATTATAATTGAAAAATGCATATCTAACCAAAAATATGTCAAACCACAGTTTGATTGTTCTTTTCTGATGATTTTTTATTTGTTCTTGATCCTTTTATCAAATTTGGTCGAGGCTGGAATGAATAAACGGTTGAGTTTAGATCGTCCGGTTGATTATAGTGATTTTATAACCCATGTTATTTGCATTCTTCATGGTTTGGAAAATATTAGATCATTGAGAAACAATATTTGGCACAAGGATCTGACATCTTGGATCAAGAATAAACAGGGCATGATGAAGGTGCAACAACGACTGAAGGTGGGTGGACCGAAGCGGTGCGTGAAATCCCAGAAATTGATTGTTTTCTATATAAAGGGATCAAAACAGATATTTGAGCCATAAGAAGTGATGAATGTAACCCGAGGGTTATGAAACATCCAAAGACTCAAAAAAATGGACCACTAGAGCATGGTTAGTGACCCTTATAATGTTCTTCCAGGTTGTGGAACGTAGTAGCACTGGCTGCCTACCGGACAGCGGGGTGGCGTGCTATAGTGGAGTTGGCGGCGACAGATGCTCGGCTACTATGTGGAGGAATCTGCATCCCCCATATGTGGTGTGAGATAGACCCCACGGCCTTTCCATAGGTCTTGTTAGAAGAACTGGTCTACTACAAGGATATACTGGAGAACTGGCTCCAACTGGCGCTGCCTGGGGAGAAAATGGACACGACCATTGTCACATTTGAGCATAGGAAACTGTCCCGACATAGCGAGCCGAGATGTTTCTGGTTTTACATTCCAAGATAGGTAGGTTGGGCCACCCCTAGACCTGCGGGATAGGATGGAATCACGAACCAGCGGGCTAAACTCAGACCCATCTATCCCCCATTTCACAAACAAATGATCGTAACATTCAAACTAAGCATCCATTTGATGATTTGTTTATTGATTTGGTACACTTGAGATGATAATATGATTTTGAGACACTCTAAGTATGTTTCTGAGAATGTTATAGGATGGAATGTTTGGTTTGAAAAGTAGGATATCCCAATATTAGCTAACTTTCGACCTAATCTGGGTGATTCTTACAATAAGATGTTTAGACGGTTACTCCTGTGATGACTCAAGGGGTGGGTACTATTTATCTCTCTACTTTAGTAGACATGGGGCACCCCATATTTGGGTTTCCTGTCCATTTTCCATAGAGTGGTTTCCTCTAACATTGTTACTCCCCTACAAGATTAGGTTGCGGTTTCTCAGAGAAGTTCATAAAGGAATAGTCGTTACTCCCCTATTGTGCCATGGATCATGTCTTCTATCCTTGTAGATGGTACTACCATATTGTACTATGGTTCAGGTCCTTAATATCTATCATTGATAGGGTCGGTACTCCCCTATCAGGTATGGTGAGAGTCCACTATTGTAGGAGTCAGTACTCCCCAACCATTCCAGGGTGTGGCTCCTCCTTACGTAGTGCTACAGCAGTATCGGTACTCCCCTTCCGTGACATGGAGAAGGTACTATAGCATGGGGTTGGTACTCCACTAATGTACTAGGGTGAAGGTCCCCCTAGGAAACTAACTGAAATAGTCGGTATTCCTCTATATTTCCAGGGTATGGGTCCTCTAATTATAGAGTAGTACTCCCCTACTAGGTAGGGTGTGGGTCCTCGATATATGAAGTTTTACTCACCTACAAATACAGGGTGTGGTTACTTCATGAATAGTACTCCACTGTCACACCAGGGCCCGGGTCCTCTAGTCACTATGTAGTACTCCCCTACGAGGTAGGTAGCAGGTCCTCGATTGGGGATGGATCTCCCTTGGCTATCAGATATAGTAGCAAGGATAGGTCCCATCAACATGATTAAAACAATACATAGATAAGAGTTAGTGATCCATTGACAGATTAAGGTGTGGGGAACTACATACATAAGAAATTGTGTTATTTCAGTTTAGTATGGAGCTACGCTCCATCAACTGAGTGCAGTGACGAGGATTAGGTCTCTTCAAGTGGGTTTCCTTACTCTTTTAGGTTTCTCAAGACTATTCTGACTAGACCTCTAGTTCCAGGCACTAGATATGGGCCTATTAGAGTGTTCTTTATGGATCACATTCTCTCGGACATACCATTAGGAATGTTAGGAATATACCCGATGGAGTGTGTCTCTCAGACGGGTGCCATCAGGGATGGAGAGCTTGTGGAGTGTGTACTCTTGGTTTATGTTTTATGCATTGAACTTTCTGTTGGAGTACTGTTACTAGCTATAAGGATAGAACATATTCTTCTTAGTGGCTCAGAAGAGTATATCAAGTTTTTCATGGTATATGTATGGGAATATAATTGAGTTGTTCTGATTGTTCCTTCCTTTGTGGATTTTCACTTATGCTTTACCTTTGTGGTTTTGGGGTCCCCTACTGAGAATTTTGTAATCTCCTCTACATGGGCTTTTCCTACTCATTTTTTTCTTATGATGTTGACCGACGCTTTGAATGAGTCTAGGGTGGACATGGACATGGTAGTGTTCGGTGGGATCAGATAGGCACGATGCACTTCTACAGCTTTAAGAATCAACCCTTCACCTACCCTTCATGTAGACTTCCCGGCAGCTGAGCTTCATGGCATGGGGTTTTAATTTATATTCTTTTTTTCTTTTGGTGGGATTGTATACTAGAACGGGATTCTACAATGTACTTTACTTTCTATGGTACTCTGTTAGTGTTTTACTTCGTATATTTCATGCATGGTTTCCATTTCTTTTACTTTCCAGTACCTTTGGATAAGAGTTGTGTGTGTGTACCGGTACTTAGGAAAATGCCTCCCACTTGTGGAAAATTGCCTTTGGTGCTCGTCTCCATCCCCTGGCCATTGAGAGGTGGGGTGTGGGTAGTCACTATACATGACACAGGGGATGAGCCATGACATCTCTTATTAGATCTTGTTTTGTATGGCCCAATTTATGTAGCAAATGATTGGATGATGCCTCGACACTATGGGATTTGGGCTTCGTCTAAACTATAGTATAAGGTGGCAGGGCCCAACCTAACTGTAACACCCCGAGATTTTATGAAAAATATTCTTTTAATTTCATTAATGCCTTGTGTTGTATGCTACACCAAGATTACCTTACGCTATACACAACACCGTATTATCTTGCAGTATACACAACACTATTCTTGGATCGTGTTACACAGAATTTTGATAATAGTTATTCTACGCAACATTGAGTGTATATATATATATATATTCAATGTATAAATGAAATATGGTTGGATTATATTATATGAAACAACGAAGGATTCTTGCACAACACACAACCCTGACTTGGCTTGCATTACACACAATCACGACCTTCCTCGATAGCGTGTGTTGTAGGCAATATAGGGTTTTACTAAAAAAATGATATATTATAATAATATTATTATGAACTAGCCGTTATGAATAGTATGAACTAAATTTTTTATTTTATAACATTATTATTCATCTTACACATTTTCTAGAACATGGTATAAGAACAAAATAATTTTTTCGGGTAAAATAAGTATTTTTCAAAAAATGCAGTTTTGCCGCCTTTTAATGGCGCGCCCACATTAAATATAGTTTTTGACATGATTATAAGTTAAATTTGACAAAATAAAATTCTTCTTTGGAATCAAGAAATAAAAATTTACTTTGGATAAAACTTTCATATTATTCTGCTAACTTTCAAATTTTGCTGAATAGTAAAAGCACGCTATATTTTAATTAAAAACAACTTTTTTCATCGCAATAATTTATATGGTTAAATTAAAATATTGAATGGTTTTAATGTATAAATAGAATATATTTTTACCATTTAATATAATATATGTCATTATCATTGATTTTACATTAAATTCGTAGGTTAAATCAATTCAATCTTTTGCAATGTTTTAAAGAAAAACCCATTTTCTTTCGACAATGGGATTAATTTTAATTTAAGTTCTACAACATTTTTGTATTGAATTTTGAAAAATGGATTCCATATTTGGAATCAGTGTGTCCAAATTATGTTAATTAGCTACTTTTTATTTTGGGGAATTATGAATTGTAACTACGGTATATTTTATTTACCATAGTTAAAGGTAAATCAGGTAATTAAGGGTAAATATAATATTATAAAATTACCCTAACACATGCCAAAATTCTATTGTATGGATAAAAGTAGAACAATATAACCTGAGGGTCGGATTAGATTCATTTTATGGACTTTTGACCATGAAAATAATTTAATTATTATTAAAACCAAAGAAAGTGACAACATGTCACTCTCTTAAATCTTATAAATATAATAATTTTAATTTAGTGATAAACATCATAAAACTTCGAACATGAATATTCTCCAGAAATATAATAAAATTATCTACATCATGAGAATTTATTTAGAATTTTTTGGGATTAAATAATGGTCATTAATGGCGATACATTAATGATACAGAAATTATTTATTAAGTGGAAAATAAGTAATATAGTTTTTGTTGAAATAATAATACCCATTAAAGGCCCACAAACCTGACCAAAAATTATTGGTATTGTATATCTACAACTTAGTCATCCAATTACTTAATATATAACCGTTTGGATCCTTATAAAAGTGATTATGATACTTATATTATTTTATTTTAAATGATGCCAAAGTGGTCACCTTCATAATTTAATAAATATAACAATTTAAATATTGTGATTTTAAGATTATAAATTCGATTAAAAGTATTATTGTGAAAGGTAATAGATTTATCTTAATCATAGGATTTTATTTATAATTTTTATGCAACAAATCAGTATATTAAATAATTATACAAAAATGATGTAGTAATTATTTTATAAAGAGATAAACCAAATAAATGGTTTTAAAAATAATAAAATAAATATTATATGAACTATTTATGTGATCCACTAATTTTATAGATACATATCACATTTTATGAATCTATTAAAGCTTTTATTTCGAACATATCTTCTGTATATATTTTATTTAAATTCAAATAAATGAATAATGTCAAAATTGACACTATTGTTATTTTATAAAAATAACGTATTATAAAATTGTTTAAAAATCACAAAAATATTTAAAAATTATAAATTTAAGTTCATATGTTCTATAATGTTATAAAGTAACCAATTATGGAAAATTCACAACAAATAATTAATTATTTGTTATAATTTAAAATTTATAATTTTATTACCACAAATAAACTTAAATAGATTAAATAAGGATAAATCAAATTGATAAGGTTTAAAATAAGATCCAAACATGTCTATATTTGATTGGTTGATGAGATTACAACCCTATCTCATCTAATCTTCGAATATGTTTCATTTTTGAGGTTTTTAAGTGGGGTTATATTTATTATAAATTAATATTTTTAAAATTGGAAAGGTGCCCCTCTCCTCCCTTATAAAAGGGCACCTCCTCCCTCTCTTCCTCACACCACCTTGAGCCTTCATGCTCAGACAAACCCTTCCAAATTCTCTTCTCCACTTCCCTCGAAACATACTAGAGGTCCTGGTATTCTTCAAAGACCAATTTTAGTGCCCTAAGAGGAGGTCTCAAAGAGGCGCTTCAAAGAAGAAGAGGTTCGGATACGTACGAAGCATATCGGACCTAAAGTAAGGGATAATGTTGAAAATCTCATTTTTATCCGAGATTGCATATTCGTAAGTATTTACTGGGGTTATTTCTATTATCCATGTCCATGTTTTATAAAAGTGTTTTCATGTATGTTTAAAGTCCTTTTTACCCATTTTTGACTTTTACCACATGGTATGTATGGAATCTTACTATTACGAGGTACTTTTTGAATTTTCTGACAAAAGTATGAGAAGAATGTTTTTTTAACTTATACGGAACGAACAGATTTTTACGGTTTTATAAAACCTTATTTTCATGAAGCTTCCTCCAAAATATTTCATGATTATTTTCAACAAAACCCTTTTCTTTTAAAAGTGCATGACATTTTGTGAAAATAAAGTGATTTTAAAGAAGAAAGGATATTTTCCTCAAGAATTCATTTCAAGTGTTTTATCAAAACCATTTTCCATATAAAATGAAATTATTTCATATTTGTATGTTTTAAGTATAATGTCTCTATGATTTACATTGTTTCAGTTTTCTTATTATGAAATGATATCTATTTCTTTTATATGGATTATGTTATGATGGGATGATGTTTATGAAACCCATTTTATTCGTTGGGTTATTATGAATGATGTATGTTTATTTTGTGGCACAAGTAAGAATGATTTCATTATGAGATTGGTGGAACCTATATCTCCCACCAATTCATTGGGTAAAGATTTTATATCTCATGACATAGACATGGATGGAACGATAAGTTAATCTGGTTCAGTGTTATAGGACTGAAACGAGGAGTAAACTCGATTCAGAATGGGACTTTGTCCACTAAGATGGTCTTGGCAGCAATGCCTTGGCTACTATGGAAATCATTACACGTGCTTAATGGATGCCTCAGTTACATGTTTTTTCCCATGCTATTTTATCATGGTTTATGTTCCATTATGATCTATGCCTTATGTACATCCATGTTTTATGTCATTGCTCAAGATTTTGATGTTTAAACATTATGTTCATGTTTTTAAGTTCAAATGTATATAGTATGATTTATTTTATCCATGCTTACCATTACTGTGAATTTGAGCTCACCCTTTTTTATGTTTTCTTTTCCCCAGGATATAAAGAAAGGTTTTAGATAATAAAAAAGGGAAGATCTTTATGGGAGATGTTGAAGATATTTCACCATGATTAGAAGATTACGTTCCATGTTTCCAAAGACACTAAACTATTACGATACTTGTGTGTCTATTTTTGTTATGTATTATGTATTCTGATAAAGTAATGCAATGTACATGTACGTCAAGCTTTGGGTCTCTACAGTTGGTATCAGAGGAATGGTTTAGTCAACCTTTGGAAACTTGGATACCAAAACGTTAGTGAGATCCCTAGAGATATTTCTAAGCTATGTCTAGGGATGTCCCTAAGGATCAGTATACGTATAGGATACAGTCCTAGAACTACGGTAATGATCATAGAATTTAACCTAAGATGTTATATATTGAGGATACTCCCCCTTTACTATGTTGTTTTCCCTAGCATGATTTTTTCCTCTCACACTATTCTTTTTGGGTTTTAGAAAATGGCTGGAAACAATATGATTCACGATAATGGAGGATATGATGGACAATGGAATGCTATTCTTCATGAGCAACCAAATTAAATGAGATTTGGAAGTCTAAACATCATTATTATGCTGAATCAGCAATCTCATAATATGATCAATAAACTCAAATTTGTTAAGTTTCCTGACTCGTCTAATAAGAGAAAGATGGAGTTTCATGATGATCATAGAGGAAAGAAAGTTCAATTTCCCCTATGTAAATCATATGGGAAGAGGCATCAAGGAGAATGTTTCAAAGGAACTGGAAGATGCTTTGGGTGTGGAAGAGAAGGACACAAAGCCAGTAAGTGCAAAGGAAAAGGTTCAGTTAACACTAGGGATGAGGATAATGGTATTGCTACGACATCAACAATGGTTAAATGTTTTAAATGTGGAATGTATGGGCATTATTCAAACCAATTTTCTAAGGGAACTTCTCATGAAGAGAATCTGTATAGTTTTATGGGTAGTATTTATATTGATGATGATGATTAGACTACAAATGATATGTGAGTTGAAATAATTGATGAATCTTGATCAATGGTTTAAGAAGGTAGTGGAATGATTACTTGTTTATCAATTGTAATGTTTTATAAGTAATCTCATGGTACTATGGAATAAAGAGACATCTAAGGATTGTTACACTGTTGTATTTCATTATGTTTTGAAAGTGTATGATGAATTTTACCAGTAACCATGAACGGTTATTCAGATATTTTTGGAAAGTAGATGATATGCGCATAATGAAGGGATAAGGATACATTTAAATGTTTGATACTATTCATGAGCTCATGAATGATATAAGGAAATATTTATATCATGGTTTGAGTATATAGAATTTTGAGGATTTTGGTATGTGGAAAGTGTTAACTTTTAACTGCATTCTTGTTTTCACTAATGTTCAATGAGTTTTCGTTTTTCACGATAATACATGACTAAGGCCTTCATGGAGATCAACGATGGTATTAAATCTCTGGTAATCATTTTCACTTTATTATGAGAGTGGACTGTAGTATTATGGATAAGCCTAAAGATTAGAATGGATTATGTTGGACATAAGTTAGTATTGTTTAAGGATAGCAGTTTTTTTGATATTATTGATGGGATGTTATAGTAATGTAGTTTTAGAAAAAGGACAACCTGCAGGATGGGCGACAGCCCATCGCGTCAGACAAGGCTGTGGGAATCGAACCCACAACCGAAGTGCGACTGACCTTTATCGCCTACCACTGGCCTACAAGAAGCCCCTGGTTAGTAGAAACTAGTTTTATTTTATTAAGCGGTATGATATATGTAGTATAAGTTCATTTTTGGAACCATATACGATTAATATAACCATAATATGGACTTATAACTTTTTCTAACCTTTTGTTTCAAAGATATGGAATGACCCATCATTCTATCACATGATCTGCTAACACATCACGAATAAAAAATTCAACTTTATTTCTTTAAGGTATGAAGTGGAAATTGTTCAATTCATGAACAACGGTGAGATTGTACCAAAATCATTTAAGCGTTTCTTTTATTTCATCAACTTTAGTGAAATGATCTTGAAAACAAAAAATGTTTTCCTAGTTCCCTTATATCCAATGAATCAGATGGTACCTTAGATCATCAAAATTCTATAGCTTTGTGATTTTTGGCCTTTTCATAGACATGTTCTCTACCACTCTCCATCAGAACTTGATGGCTAGATTTTTCTTCCATATCCATATTTTCACCTATGTTCTCCGACATGGAAACCCAGTGACGAGTTAATTTGGATAACGGTTACATTTTATACTTTAGTTTTTAAAGCCATGTTTTGTTATTCCTTTTTACGATGTGGGTTTCTGTTAAACAAACTTTCGAGTAGTAAACCATTTATAACCCTGAAGAATTTCGAGGGAGAAATTCATTTTAAGGGGGGTAGAATGTAACACCCCTAGATTTTATGAAATATATTCTTTTAATTTCATTAATGTCTTGTGTTGTATGCTACACCAAGATTACCTTACACTATACGCAACACCGTATTAGCTTGCAGTATATGCAACACTATTCTGGGATCATGTTACACAGAATTTTGATAATAGTTATTCTACGCAACATTGAGTATATATATATATATATATATATTCAATGTATAAATGAAATATGGTTGGATTCTGTTATATTAAACAACGAAGTATTCTTTCACAACACGCAACCCTGATTTGGCCTGCATTACACGCAATCACGACCTTCCTCGATAGCGTGTGCTGTACGCAATACTGGGTTTTACTAAACAAATGATATATTATTATAATATTATTATGAACTAGTCTTTATGAATAGTATTAACTAAATTTTGAATTTTATAACATTATTATTCATCTTACACATTTTCTAGAACATGGTATAAGAACAAAATATTTTTTTCGGGTAAATTAAGTATTTTTAAAAAAATGCAGTTTTGCCGCCTTTTGATGGCACACCAACTTTAAATATAGTTTTTGACATGTTTATAAGTTCAATTTTACAAAATAAAATTATTATTTGAAATCAAGAAATAAAAATTTACTTTCGATAAAATTTTCATATTATTCTGGTAACTTTCATATTTTGATGAATAGTAATAACACGCTAAATTTTAATTTAAATTTTTTTTTCATCGCAATAATTTATATGGTTAAATTATAATATTGAATGGTTTTAAAGTATAAATGGAATATTTTTTTACCATGTAATATAATGTATGTCATTATCATTGATTTTACATTAAATTCGTAGGTTAAATCAATTCAATCTTTTGCAATGTTTTAAAGAAAAACCCGTTTTCTTTCGACAACGACATTAATTTTAATTTAATTTATGCAACTTTTGTGTATTGAATTTGGAAAAATTGATTCCATATTTCGAATCAGTGGGTCCAAATAATGTTAATAAGCTACTTTTTATTTTTGGGAATTATAAATAGTAACTACGGTAAATTTTATTTACCATAGTTAAAGGTAAATCAGGTAATTTAGGGTAAATATAATATTATAAAATTACCCTAACACATGCCAAAATTCTATTGTATGGATAAAGGTAGACCCATATAACCTAAGGGTCAGATTAGATTCATTTTATGGACTTTTGACCATGAAAATAATTTAATTATTATTAAAAACCAAAGAAAGTGACAACATGTCACTCTCTTAAATCTTATAAGTATAATAATTTTAAATTAGTGATAAAAATAATAAAACTTCGAACATGAATAGTCTCCATAAATATAATAAAATTATCTACATCATGATAATTTATTTAGAATTTTTAGGGATTAAATAATGGGCATTAATGGTGATACATTAATGATACAGAAATTATTTATTAAGTGGAAAATAAGTAATATAGTTTTTATTGAAATAATAATACCCATTAAAGGCCCACAAACCTGACCAAAACTTTTTGGTAGTGTATATCTACACATTAATCATCCAATGACCTAATATATAACCGTTTTTATCCTTATAAAAGTGATTATGATACTTATTTTATTTTATTTTAAATGATGTCAAAGTTGTCACCTTCATAATTTAATAAATATAAAAATTTAAATATTGTGATTTTAAGATTATAAATTCGAGTAAAAGTATTATTGTGAAAGGTAATAGATTTTTCTTAATCATAGGATTTTATTTTTAATTTTTATGCAGAAAATCAGTATATTAAATAATTATACAAAAATGATGTCGTAATTATTTTATTAAGAGATAAACCAAACAAATGGTTTTAAAAATAATAAAATAAATATTATATGAACTATTTAATGTGATCCACTAATTTTATAGACACATATGACCTTTTATGAATCTATTAAATATTTTATTTCGAAAATATCTCATGTATATATTTTATTAAAATTCAAATAAATGAATAGTGTCGAAATTGACAGTATTGTTATTTTATAAAAATAACATATTATAAAATTGTTTAAAAATCACTAAAATATTTAAAAATTATAAATTTACATTCATATGGTCTATAATGTTATAAAGTAACCAATTATGGAAAATTCACAGCAAATATGTAATTATTTTTTATAATTTATAATTCATAATTTTATTACCACAAATAAACTTAAATAGATTAAATAAGGATAAATCAAAATGATAAGGTTTACAATAAGATACAAACATGTCTAAATTTGATTGGTTGATGATATTACAACCCTATCTCATCTAATATTCTAATACGAGTCATTTTTGAGGTTTTAATGTGGGGTTATATTTATTATAAATTAATATTTTTAAGAATTCCAAAGGTGCCCCTCTCCTCCCTAATAAAAGGGCACCTCCTCCCTCTCTTCCTCACACCACTTTGAGCCTTCATGCTCGGCCAAACCCTGCCAAATTCTATTCTCCACTTCCCTAGAAATATACTAGAGGTCCTGGTCTTCTTCAAAGACCAATTTTAGTGGCCTACGAAGAGGTCTCAAAGAGGCTCTTCAAAGAAGAGGAGGTTCGGATACGTACGATGCGTATCAGACCTAAGGTAAGGGATAATGTTGCAAATCTCATTTTTATCCGAGATTGCTTATTCGTAAGTATTTACTGGGGTTATTTCTATCATCAATGTCCATGTTTTATAAAAGTGTTTTCATGTATTTTTAAATTCCTTTTTACACATTTTTGACTTTTACCACATGGTATGTATGGAATATTACTATTACGAGGTACTTTTTGACTTTTCCAGCAAAAGTATGAGAAATTTGTTTTTTTAACTTATACAGCACGAACGGATTTTTACGGTTTTATAAAGCCTTATTTTCATGAAGCTTCCTCCAAAATATTTCATGATTATTTTCAACAAAACCCTTTTCTTTTAAAAGTGCATGGCATTTTGTGAAAAGAAATTGATTTTAAAGAAGAAACGATATTTTCCTCAAGAATTCATTTAAAGTGTTTTATCAAAACCATTTTCCATCTAAAATGAAATTATTTCATATGTGTATGTTTTAAGTATAATGTCTCTATGATTTACATCGTTTAACTTTTCTTATTATGAAATGATATCCATTTATTTTATATGGATTATGTTATGATGGGATGATGTTTATGAAACCCATTTTATTCGTTGGGTTATTATGAATGATGTATGTTTATTTTGTGGCACAAGTAAAAAATGATTTAATTATGAGATGTGTGGGACCTATATCTCCCTCCAATTCATTGAGTAATGATTTTATATCTCATGAGAGAGACATGGCTGGAACGGTATGTTAATCCGGTTCAGTGTTACAGGACTGAAACGAGGAGTGAACTCGATTCAGAATGCGACTATGTCTACTAAGATGGTATTGGCAGTAATGCCTTGGCTACTATGGAAATCATTACATGTTCTTAATGGATGCCACAGTTACATGTTTTATTCCCATGCTATTTTATCATGGTTTATGTTCCATTATGATCTATGACTTATTGACTTCCATTTTTTATGTCATTGATCAAGATTTTGATGTTTAAACATTATGTTCATGTTTTTAAGTTCAAATGTATATGATATGATTTATTTTATCCATGTTTACCATTACTGAGCATTTGAGCTCACCCTTTTTTATGTTTTCTTTTCCCCAGGATATTATGAAAGGTTTTAGGTATTAAAAAAAAGGGAAGATCTTTATGGGAGATGTTGAAGATAATTTAACACGATTAGAAGATTACGTTCCAAGTTTCCAAAGACACTAAACTATTACGGTCCTTGGGTGTCTGTTTTTTTATGTATTAAGTATTCCGCTAAAGTAATTTAATGTCCATGTACATCATGATTTGGGTCTCTACACTAACCACTTTCCCTGTTGTGGTGAGACAACACACTCATGATGAAGTTGAGTTAGTAGGAGGGATTGAGATTCCAAATCATCTTCTAGTTTTTTGAAGTGGTGAAGAGGATGCCGATAAGAAGATTGGGAAGTGTCTGTATGCTAGCAACACTTGTTAAGGAATTAATAGGCCTTCATAGCTTTAGTCAACCTCTTCAATGAACACTATCATGATCTATCATCAGTGTAGTCAGAAGGGTTATAAGAAGTTTTCATTCCAGAGTGCTTCAAGAATCCTCCACACCTATTGATGCTTGTGTCACTTTTAGCAGTTCTATCTGGTTGATTCCATTAAGTGTTGTGAAAAATTACCCAATTCTTCAAATGTTACAGCAGCCCATTCGCAGGAGTAGGGTGATGTTTGGGATCAGTTTTTGGTTTTCTTTCTATAGTTTTTTCTTAGATGTAATGGCCATATTTGGGGGAATTTGTGGTGAGTCATTCCCTTCAGTTGTCAGAATGGTTTTTTTTCAAACCCATTATGGACTCTTATTTTAATGGAAGTGTGTTCCATTAAATTTTGATTTGTTTTATTTATTAAAAGGTTTCTAAATACTCACTGTGAGCCAGGATATGCTTCAACAACCAGAGCTCTATCCATATGTCCTACAATGAAGCTAATTCATAGTAAACAGAACCCATTAGTGTAAAAAGGTCTTGGTTTAATTTTTGTCTTTAGTGTGTCATGGTTTGTGTTCTTAATGGTGATTTAAGTGGTTGGTATGATTTCAGATGTTGTTTTGATGCCCCGTTAGTTGGGCCCTTTCCTCCCCTCCTCTTATATTGTGGGTTTTTTCAATTTATAAAGTCTTTATGTTTTTTTAATATTTTTTGTTCTTATGATGCGGAGACTCATTGAGGTTCTCATTGAAATAAGTTTTGAAATATTATTGAAATAGAATCGTTATATTTATTTGAAATTTTTTCTCAAAATTTTTTTTTGGTGACAAGGATAGACAAAATAACATTGGATATATTTTTTAATGGATAGAGTAAGGCCCCTTTAATAAATTTATGTAGTTTGAGATTTTGTCATATATTCATTATTTAATGGTTATGAAACATAATTTTTTTGATAAAAAAATAAAAAAGAGAAAAAGTATGGTGGTTCATATATTTTCATTCCAAAAATTTCTCATGATATTTTTTGATAATTTTCTATAATCTTATAATTTATTTTTAAAATATAAATCAAATGTACCAAAATTATTTGGTTATTTTCCCTATCCACCATAGTAACTTATTTGTTATCAAAAACTTATTTATCCTTTTACCTAATTTTTATGACATGACTAAAAATTTGGAATCCATTTTACTAAATTTAATCATTTAATGGAATAAATTTATCTTTTTAAATTTGAACACATAATATAAAAAATAATATCTTTTATACTGAAAATATTTTCATCAAAAATAATTGGCCATATTTTTATTTCTTATTATTTATTAATAATTGAATGGTTATTTTTTATTTATTTATAAATTTAAAATATATTCATATTAATAAATTATTCACCTAAACATATATATTTTAAGTAATTTTTAGAACATTAAGGTATAATAACACAACATAAAATAATATAAAAAATATTATATAATTATGATAAATATATGGTTAATATAATTTTAGTATTTTTATTTACTTTTATTTATTATCCTTTATAAAATTATATTAACCATATATTTATCATAATTATATAATATTTTTTATCTTATTTTATGTTGTGGTATTATACCTTAATAAAATAATTCATTACTATTTTAGATCTGTATTGTGTGTGAAATAATCTACAAAATTAATACACACAAGGAAGTTATAAAATGAAATTTATACTAAAAAATTGCTTCTTAAAAGATTTTCCAAAGGTAATAATGTTAAAATGTGTATATCGATGAATATTTAACTAATAATGATTTGAAATATTTCTATATACAAGAATATAATCTAATGTTTACTTATCTCTAAGTTAATTTTAGTTTATCCTCCATAAGGAATATTATAAGTGAAGTGGATAAGATAGAGATGAATTGAATTCTTATTACTTCTATTGTGGGTAGTCATACATTCATTATGATTTTTACTACACTAGATAATATCTATGTAATGGTAATGGTCAATCAGTACATTGAGAATTTATAATTTTATCAATGGAATATAGTTAAGAGGGTCATTTGTTTCATCATGTATTCCCCAATTACGTCATAATGTTATAAATTATTAAATTATACTATTATTGGTTATGTCTATTCAAATTTTACAAGTAATTTTGTAAAAATAAATGCAATATGGCCTATGTGTTATCTCATAGAGATGAATCTATAATCTAGATTTCAATCATTCATTATGTTTTAGACTGATACACAACCAAGGAAGAATGCATAGTTGTTAAACAAGAATTTAAACATGAAATTTGGATGAAAAGGTTATTATAGAATCATTAGAAAATAATAATGCAAAGATTTAATTATATTATAACTTATAGACTGCCTTTTATATTATGAGTAATCCATCTTTAATTTTCAGGATGAAACACATTAGAGTACAATACTGAGTTGGTTGAGAAGTTTTGACCTCTCCCAAAAATAAATTTAATGGTTTTTTAAATATGAAAAGCATGTGTGGTTATATGATTTGATTTCAATTAAATATTTATTTGGGGAAAATTTTACCATTGATGTTCGGAATAATGAATATGATCATGGGGTAGAATGGATGAGAAAAAATCATATTAAATCTTGATATGTTTAATAAAAAGGTATGGGATGAACCTGTTTATAAAAAAAATAAAATATATTTTTCCTAGGCTGATAGGTAAACAATTATAATGTGAGTATCTCAAAAACTACATGACCTGATGACTTGGAAAAAGAATTCCTAAAGAAATATTTAATCCCATAAGACCACATACACCGACTGAAGTCTCAATTGGTAAAGGAAATAATTTTAACATAACCAAATGTTCATTAAGATGTATATTATTATAAATCCATGTTTGAAAAACCAAATATATGTACTCATGTAAAATTAATATGGTAATAATATTTTGATAATCCTCTCCCAAACATTACCAACACCAACCAATGTAGTATCTCTGTGTTTTCCCGAATAACAACTCTTCTTACCATTTTCAATGAAGAAACCATTGCTTCTTATGAACACCCTATCCAATAAAACCAACATCATTTTTATAATCCAAAATTGAACCCACCAATCATACTTTAGAAATGATGGATAAAAAAGGAATGTAGAAGGGGGCCAAGGTGGATCACCCTTTACCGTACACTTGGGTGGTTGATGAGAATGATGCAATACTATAAATCTGGAACCATAATCACCATCTAGAATAGATCTAATAAGGTAAGGTGTCATTTCTATGTCAGTAGTGGGCACCAAAAATTGATGGAAAGGAATGATAGATGGTGTATAATATGAAATATGAATAGAAAGTAGGATCAAATCACTTATTCAACAAATCTAGGATACTTTTTGAATGGATCAACCATGAAAACCCCCATCGTGAGCTCCCAAGGAGATCCTATCAAAAATATATATCTAATAATGATATTTAATTATTCACAATATTAAATATTAATCAACCAACTAAAAAATTGTGGGAAATAGTAATAATTATCATGTACATAGAGTTATTTGGAACTACATTTGAACACATCAATTATAGCATAAAACCAATTCCTAGAGCCTTTGTGTGTATGTTTGTGAGGTGTTATCCAACTTTTAAGAGAGATATTTTGAAAAAAATTATCATATTAAAATTTAGAGGGAGTTTAGTTCCATAAATACATACAATGTTATCATTATAATATATTTTTATGCTTTATTAACCAATAATCATTTTCAAGGGGGTTTCCATGTAACATCCTGGTTTAATTATATTTATAAATTTTTTAGCATCATTATATTATCTTTATAATTTTATTATATTATAATGATATTAATTCAAGCTCGACATATATAGAACTTGTACAACTAATGACTTATGTTATACATCCATAGTAAACATCTAATTATATCATTAAAAACAAATCCATATGTATCATATAAAATTTTTAATTTAAACTCCTTTCATATATTGAATTTAAATTACAATGAAAAAAAATACTTATCAATAGTATGAAGGGTGTGATAGGTAGATAATAAAAAAATATCAAGATATATTATAATATCTCTTTTCATTTAGAAGTTTAACCCAATGTTATTATATCCAATGATTTATAATAAATTGTAATATAATTTTTTAATATATATATATATATATATATATTTAATATGAAATTTAAATTATAATAAATTTTGAATTTATAATTATATTAAACAAAACATATATAATTTAATATTACAGAATATCTAAAATCAATCTTCATTAATGTTTGGCATGAAATCTATAGAATGATTTTAAAAAACTAAATAATGTATATAAATTTTCATAAAATAAAATTTTTTATATTTGTTAATATTTAAAATTAATAAATAATTAAAGGAGTGAATTATTTATATATAAAATATTGGAACTAAAAAAATTATTCAAATATATCATCTTTAAAATCAATTTTGGTACAGCTTAGAGTTACAAGGATCTACTCTCAAAATTTTGAAAAATTAATTCAAAAACAATTTTATCACAAGTTGTTATATATATGATAAAGGATATACATATATCTCTTAAAATTGTATTTGAAATATAAAATTTCATTGATGGTATATCATATATAACAATATCACAGATCAATATATGTTATATTAAAGATCTTTATTATCTCATCAATGAAACTAAAAACACCCAATAGTATTATTGATCTACTTAGTCAAAAAAGGGTATTCCATGTGTCCACAAACATCATTCCCAAAATTCTTCTTGTATATAGTTATTAGAGATGTTTTACTATAAAATTTTTGGAGGGTATTACTTCATTAATATTCAATGAAATATCCAAAATAAAAACATTCAAAAATATAAAACATCAGACTAAAAAAATAGAACCATAATAGATTAATGAAATCAACTGATAACATGTCACCATGTAATATCATTTGAAACCCTTTCCATGTTATTAGGACATAAATATAAAGGATCATCTTACGTGGGTTGATTATATACATGTAAATATTAAAAATATAGAAAAATGATGCATGGATACCCAATCATAAAATAGGGACCATAGACCAACCTTGGTAGTATCTATGCCTCCCTGTCAAGGTTCTCTAACTCAAATGAAACCCACTAGACATTTCCACTTTCCTAAATCATGGGTCATGTATTTTTCAAGTACAATATGGTGTGTATGATGTTTCTGAGTATGAAACTTAGAAAAAAACCACCACGGACCCCCAAATATATTTTATAACATACATATATATCTATGTTTGTGTGACAGAGATAGAGTACATATATAATCATTAAAAAAAGGAAAAACCCAAAATTATAAATAACAAATCCATGTACTTATGTGCTTACCAATCTATTATCAATATCGACACTATAAACTTTGGCTATTTTTGGGGAACCATGACTATCTCAACATAATTAATAACAATCCTTGCCATAGTGGAACCATGTCAGAACAAGGTAGACCACCATGTCAATAAATGTCCTCTAAATCATGTGTTGATTCATAATATATCCAATCACTATGTAATTTTCCACAGAATCATAATTAAGGGAATCACATATTCAATCCCTCGAGATATTTCCTATGAATAATGAGTTGATGAATCATAATGGAAAGAACTTGGGATGTGTCATCTAAATCGGGGAATGAGTCCAAATATAGTTAATTACTCAACATGTATCCACTAAATTGAGTGTCATTTTATAGCATGGATAATCCATTAGGATAATAATTATCATCAATTTTTTAGAACCAATCATATCTATGGGTAAGAACTAACAAATGCATGTCATCACATATCCCAACATCCTAGAACATAGTTATATCTCATTAAATCCAATGTAATGGTCATATGAACATTCCTTGCATGTAGATTATCTATCAGAAGAATAGATCATTATTATATGTAATAATATCTTTTTGTAATACATTTACCCAAGCAAAAATTCAATATTACATGCCCTAACTCTCAATGAAAACCGACCATCAATCATTTTATTAATGAATATTCCATTGATATGTCTTTTATCATAGTCACACAAGATCACACTAAGTTTATCACAATTTTTCTCACTAATGAACATTTTTAGTCCCCTCTCTCTATTTCAAGTTCATGAATCAGAAACCAACATATATAATAAGAGCCCCTAAAAACAAATATCATGTTTTCCTCATCCACCACAGCCTAGATAACCTTCACCTATCTTCTTACTCAATTACATGGAATATAGATTCTTGTTTAGGTCTCTAACAATCTCTTACACATATCTGTATACTACACCAAACACAAACAACATTAAAAACATATAATGGATTAGAGATGATAAGTCAATTTCTACTACAAATATACTGAGAAGACATGTTTTATGATATGAATCTAATTTTTAGAATTATTTAATACCCCAGAAAAAAGAGAAAACAATGTTCCTAGAAGTAAATAAAATAAATGATGGTGAGAATTAGAAATTTATTGACTTCTTACCCTGAAATTCATGATAAAAATTTCTATACTACTAACCATTTTTGAAACTAACGTCGTATAATAATCTAGGAAAAATTCAAGTGATGTTAGGAATAGATAAAATTAAAACAATGGGCCACCTAATCATTGATTTTAAAAATACTAATAATGAAAAGACTAAAGTTTCTTAAAAGAATAAAAAAAATTACCATATTCCCATTAATGTTATTTATAATCGAAAAATGTTGGGCACATATTAGCCATCCACCAACTATCATGTAGCCATTGGCGATTTGATGTATGTGTAATAGGCATAACAAACAATTTCATGGACTCACAAGGTATCTAGTGATATTTCATTAAGTGAGTGATGGTTTCTATTATACACTATAAGAAACACAATCATTTTTCCTAAAAACAAAAATTTCCACTCCAAAATTTAAATAAAATTCACACAATATTTTTTCTAAAAAGGAAAAAAATGCAATGATAAATATAAATAAAAAGTCATTAAAAACTCCCCAAAATATGAATTTTGATCACTAATAAGTTTCAACAAGAATTATTAATGAATAGATCAACCTATTGGGACCCCATATATGCCTCTCACTCCCATATAATCTCTTATAATCAATCATAACAGAAAAACCCCTAAATTAGTTACAAAAAAATTCCTTGGGGAACCCTCTCACTCCATTTCATGATAAGAATCACTTAATCCTTATATAAGGAATCCACATTTGAGTCCAAATAATTAAAATTATTTACATTAAAAGAGAAACATTTCTACTTTGTTGATATATGTGGAAGAAGTTTTGTATCACACTATATCACTAAGTAATATATAATGAATACATACATTAATAAAATCTATATTGATTATAAAAAGGGTCAAAAAACTACAGTCTTGGATATCCATAACTCTTCATGTGATTATATAATAATTAAGGTAACTCTCATAGGATAACCTTATCTCCCATGTCAAACTCTGATGAAAGCTGTATCTAGACTTTGTAAGATCATGTTTTTCTATGATTTTTATCAAATATACTTCCCAAAAACATTACCCAACATGAAATACATTATATAAGATATGATGCAATCATAATAGGCTATCCAACATCCACTTAGAACAAAAAAATGTAGAATATTGTATAGGGTCTGTAAATTTTCCATTTGTTTGTATGTCTAACTATTTTTCTTTTATTATAATTTTACCAAACATAAGTAATTTTATCATCTACTTTCAAATATAATTAGATAAATATACAATATATCCTCTAATATCAAAATGATCTACTGAGACTACCCATCCATTTGAGTGTTATATTTTTCACCCAACTTTATATAAGTGCTCAAATCTCACTAAATCCCCTACTAGAATTAGAATGTAAAACCCACACCTCAATATGAGAAAAATGATATTTAGAACTCCCTATAGTATGAATATCAATAAAAAGTTAATATTAAACATCATATAAGTTGAATTATTTTTTATATTAGAAAAATGTGTGCTACTTTTGTAAACAAAACTTAGACGGGTCACACCATGTCCTTGACTCAAGGTGGTATAATAATACTTGACCCACCTACCAAAATTAATCATAATATTTTATAAAAACCTCCCCCATCCCCTTTGGGGCTAACTTCATTATATAAACGTATAAGATTTATTTTTTACTCTAATTTGAGCAAGTAATGTGTTCTAAACTATAGAAACTATCCCACATGTTGTTCTATCAATGTTAAAATATTAAATTTTCTTCACCATTTCCAATAGTAAGGATGTGAAACACATAATATTAAAAACCACTATCTCAAGGTCCTCTATCATATCCATGTATAACTATGAGAGGAGTTATTTCATCTAAGACACCTCTTACAAATAGTAAACTAATTCATTTTATACCTTCCTATTAAACACATTGATTACTAAATTACACTTCCTAGGAATATATATTATCATTAATTCAAATAACTAAAATTACTCAACCCATATCCTCTTCCTGAGATTCAATCCCTTCCAGTAAAATATGTAATTTTGGATCTGGTTTTATGTATGGAACAAAAACATATTAGAAACAAGATATTAAATCAAATTCAATATATCATATACCATGAACCGAAATTTTAAATCATTTATTGGTTATATCATATCTGGTTTCCTTAGTAAAAATAACCATAAGTTATGACTAGATTTATAGGAACAAAAATTCATCCCAATCTAATACTTAAAGTATCATAGAATACCATGTAATATTTACATGAATGGATAAAGAAAAATATTGGAGTATATCTGTGACGTAGGTTTATCTCCTTAAAATAAATATCACAATAATTATCACACTCACATTTCTAAACTTTCTCAATTAGTCCCATAATCATAAAATCTAATAAAAATAAATAATAAATGAATCAGTGACAATATTATTACTACTTAATGAAGCTGCAAATCATAAATTCATTATCAGTCATTCCACAACACAACACCGCATCAATATTATCATTGTATGCTGAGATAAAAGACTCAAATATGACTTGACCAAAAAAATTCACATCCATAATATATAAATTATTCTATGAGAGTTATTCATACAACTAATGTTCTAGAAGTCTTCATATCATTGTCTCTAAATGCTTCATATACTCCTCCTATGTCTAAGAATTAACCAATATTTTTTAATGAACCCTACCATGAATAAATCATGATATCTGTGGAAAATATTGAATTTATATTCTATTTGAACCTTTATTTAATTCAATTATATGAATTACATTACCAAAAAATTATATAATTCTTATTGAGTTGTTAAATATACAAAACAAATATTTGAAATTATCAGTATCACTTTGGAGAACCATCGGTATTACCATATCTAATCAAAAAAATTATCATTTTATGTAAAAAAGATATATATTATTAATTATTTTGTGATTCAATATTCGATAATCTAAACAATAACAAAAAAACCTCACCAAAAATTTGGAAAAACAATGTGAAGCGCCCTATGGTGAAATTCAAAATTGGACAGAACCTTTCAACTAAATATACAAAAACTGGACCTCGAACACAATTAAATTAGTCATTTCTATGCAATATAATTTTAAATATATATATCTTTCACATGAAATTGGATCATTATTAAACACATCCTCCTTACTATGAGGGAAGTCTTATGAATTCATAGAATTGATATACTAAAATAAAACAATAATTGAAGGGATACAAGTTCCTATATTCTCTCATTATAACCATGAATGGGTTTAGAAATTACATAAGTGATCATGTGTTACCATTTAACATCATCTTCTATGTGACTCATCTACAATTCTCATTATCCAATGAACATATAATTATCACCTACTTGAGAAATAATGAACACATTCCTTCAGTAGCATCATATACAATCCCATAAGTGATTTAAATATCCATTTCATGGATTAAATTGAATCATTGAGTATCCAACAATAGAAAACCCAAGAAGTTCCTAGAACTATAAACCATATTACAATATCATGGAAACTTCAAAATTTTATTAGAGCTCATCAATAAAGTATTGTTTATGGTCAATATTTACATAAACCCCCCAAAAAATTACAAAACATCTACCATACATGATAAAATAAAAGAATATACAAATATCATATAAAATTAAATTTCATCCAAGGAAAAAATTATAAAAATAGTTCTATGTACTCTCATTGGCCCCATATTATTTTCAAATGATTTATTATCTACTATAGATAAGTTTCTTGACCATATACCCAGATTATTCCCCCTAAAATTATGAATCCCTTAAAAATGCATCCAAATTTTGTTGCGGGGGTCCCTATAAACCCAATATTCCATAATGCCCAAATTCATAAAATAACACCATGATATCACTCTAAAATGACCTTCTTAACTATACGTGTGATACTTAATTCCTATTTGAGAATATCCCTTAACATACCTAAGACATACTCCTATAATAACATCATAGATGTCTAAAATCACCAAATGAAAGTATCTCATTTGATGTACAAGTATAAAAATATTTAATGTTTCCTTTACAACAATACAAATATAAATATATAAAATATCCCCTTGTTAAGGTAGATAAGAACCCTTCTCTTATTTCCCTACCCCATTATCTCTAGCATGAATCCTTAAATATTCACTTCAATACACTATAGATACTAACCCTAGTGACTCAAATAAATATTCATAATATTTTTTATCTATTATCCCCAAGGACCTTGTAATAAAAAATTTCTCGAACACAACATACGATATTCTAATAGGCCAAATGAACTCACTTTACCAAAAATAGGTAGCCTCAGGACAATTTTAAATGTGAAAATAATTTATAGCTATGAAAATTCATATAATTATTGCAGAATGAAGTAACTCTATGAAACGTTTATTATATTTTATTAAAAAAATGAATCTATTTTTACAACCCATTTTTTTCATATCTGTGGATTGAGCAATAAAATATGTTCTAGATTGAAATCAGTCATATTTAGTTTGAATGTTTCTTTTTTTATTGATAATTTTCATGTGAAGAAAGAATTTAAATGATAATAAATAGATTCAAGAGTTGGTAACATGGGCGGTGGATGATCCAATCATGTTTTTGGGGTTATGAAGCTTTTGTGGTTTAATAATGTGGCTATAGAAGATAATGATGTACATATATTGGGTTCACTGGGTATGTGGACGATCCTATGAATGGTTTTTAAAACCAATGTTCAAGATGATCATTTAAATATTCTAACATTAATAATACTTTATGGGTATATTCTTTCCAATAGCATCTGAAAAGAGTGATTTCAAACACTTATCTTATTCATCTCCTCCCTTTGAACCCCATGGTTCTAAATGAATAAAGTAAGATTTCTACATGGATTATGGTTAATACCAATCACTTCTTGACCCATTCTTATTTATTTGTGTTTTAAATTAATATCCACTATCTTGATTTAGATATTTGGAAATTATTAAAATAATTTATAGTGTAATTATCTAATTATAGTGAGGGTTTTTCTTAGGACAATTTGGGGAGGTACCAAGTGTATATACAAACTATGTATCATGTTTTTTTTCATAAGTTATTTTTATACCCTAAATAATTTAGGGATTTATATCTATTTAAATAAATTTTATGGATAAATTGAAATGTAATTTTCATAATTTTCTTTTCAATATATTTGGTTGGATGTAGAAGGTGGAGGGAAACTAGTTTCTCACTGTTTAGGCCTTGTAAAAATACTTACAATGTTGTTCTTTAACCATTCTGAGAAAATTATTTATATAATTAATTATGGAAATTATATTGTTATGATGTAAAATTTCAAATAGTCGGTTATAATTAATTATGGTCGTTATTAGATGAATATTGGGTCTCACATAGATGAATAAAGGTAGATTTATCTTGGAGTATTTATGGAGGATATCACTTTGATTTAGTTGGGTGATCCCTAATTATTTTACAAAGGATTATACATTTTTTCATGTTTTCTGTGAAATTTTATTGCACCAAACATGATCAATTTATCTTTATTAATTGAAATTAGGTTTTCTTTCCTTATGGGAGAACATATTTTTTTAGCATCCAAGTGTAGTCTCTTGTATATTTTGTCTTGATTCCATAGCCAATGTTAGTCATTAGGGTTATTTAAAGGGTGTAAATTATAGTAGATAAAAACTAGGGGACATAGAATATTTTCCTTAGCCTCTTTGGGGATAGGATATGTGCACAGTCCTTTTTGTTTAGTTAAAGTATTTTCAGTGTGGTATTTACACGATTCATTGTATTTCCTCTGGAATATTTGATTGGTATATGAGGTGAGTGTACTACCCTCCATTGTATATTTTTATTTTTATTTTTATACTATGGTTTGAATATATTAAAAGGTAGTGTGTGAGAATATTGGCCTTACGTACCCCTTAAGGTGATATAGTTGTTATGAAATTCCTTAAGTTATCTCATAGGATATAGTGGTTTATTCCATAAATTAAATTATATTGTGAATGTTTCTATATTATGGGATGTTATACACATTGGTAAGTGGGCCACGAACCCAATGATTAAAAATAGACTTTGGAAACATGTAAAGGGGGTATGAAATATTATGTGAATTAGTGGACCGTGAAGGTACCTTTTTCTTATTATAGAAATCATGGTAATTATTGAATTATGCTAATATGGTAGTATCGTTTAATGAAAGATAAGTTTGAATAGATTTAATACTTGATAGGGAAATCTAAAGTGGATTATATTCCAATGTTTAGTGATTTTCCAACCAATGTGAACCTTATGATTAAATTTTTCACTAATTTATATCTCTGTTATGTGTTTGATTTAAAAATTTAATTTTTTTGGGAAAAATGATTTTGTGTGTGTAAAATGAACATAGATTCTATATAGATTAAGTGTTATACTAACCAATAATGTTGTTCCAATTAGAGATGATTTATATTATATGTTGTGTGATCATGCCAACTATAGTGTTGCTTGATGTTATATAGTGTATTATTTAATTAGATGGGAAACTTGTTAACCATGGGAAGATTGTGACATGAGTTAGGATTTCATGAAAACCATGTACATGAGAGTGATTATGGAATGGATAATGTAATATGGGTTAGGAAATCATTCCTACCATTAATGTGCCGAGTGGAATACTTGGGTGTACCACCAACTATCATACAATAGTAGTTTTGTGTTTGGTGTTCATGCCAAATATGGGAACTAAAATACTATGGATTGATGTGTGTTTTTTTCGATAATGCCAACTATAGTGGATTATGAGATGGGATAATTTTACATTCTATTGGTTGAACATAATGCCTCAAGAGGATTTTTTTAAATGGAATAATATTTTTGAATCGGGTTTCACCTTATGACTCCAAAGTTGGTTATGATGTGGTAGGTTAGAAGTGATGCCTCATGGGATTGTTTTGGTCTAGAGGGTTGGATGTGATGCCACCTATGGTCTTTTTGATGCAGTTTGGACATGATGACTCCCAATTATGATCAATGGTTATGATCCAAAATGGTATTGTATGTGATATTATTTGTGGTGTCATACCTATATACTGTTATTGTGATACTTTCAAAGACAACTTTGAACTTCCTGAAGCCTGTATGGTCACTCCCTTGAGGCATGGGAAGCAACCAGGGTAGTAATGGGTATTATCCTTTAAAATTATTTTTTATTAAATATGATCACATCACATAGTTCGTGCACATTAAATATTGTTTATATTATATACATCGTTGGTGGTGGTATAACATGTTTTACTCACACCGAATTTAGGAAGACCAGATAGTGTGGTACCTGGTCGGAAATTTTGATCATGGGAACAAGTAGGGTAAAGGCCTGATTTTATGTAGTTGAGGAAGATAGTACAGAAAAATCATAGAGATGGGATCAGGATGAGTCTCACGACAAGGTTTGGTTATTTTATGAATTTTCATTTTTGGTTTTCATTAAATATGATTTCCCCAAGAGAAACATTTTAGTATCTTTCTCACTCGTGAAATATCTTAATAGATCATTCTTTTATAACATGTGGTATATTATTTATTGTTTTTGGGAATATGGTTTTGATTATTAATTTTTCTTTTTTATTTTATTTAGTTATTAGGTGTTACATACACTATAATTTATTGATAATTATACAAATGAATATAATCTCACCATGGTATCACTATAAAACCTCACATCTATTCAGTATAATCTAATATAGGGGGAGGCATGTTTAAGTTCATGAAGAAATTTGGTCCAGTTGCTGAATTAGTGATCTAGTTCATGATGTTACAATGTGGTATTAGAGCCTTGTTTCATTTCCTTACTATTTTGGGAAATAGTAAAAATATGGTAGGGTTGATCAAAAGATGGGATATATACTATTTTTATTCATATACAACACCCTCTTGATCCAAAGTCAATGAAACAAGGAGTTATAATTGATGTTAGTTATTTTGGATGTTATATTTTGGTTGATTATATTCAATTATTATGATTTGTATTATCTTATGTAAGGTTTTTCTCTTGGATCAGTGTAGAAATAGGTGTGTGTTCATGAATCATATCAGACCTGTAGATTCATATAACAAGTTTAACCTTTTATGTTATATTATATTGACTTAAATAATGAAAATATTTTCTAATTTTTTAATGTGACAAATGATAACTTATTTGGTGTTTTCCTAAATAACATATCGGTGGAATTATAGTTAATTAAACTGGATGATTCTGATTTACTCTATAAGGGTTATCATGTTGTGATGTCATTTATATATGAAAATGTATGTGATTTTAGTCCATGAGATGGTGGTCTTGGGTATGGATGTTTTTTGGGAATAATACCTTAGGGCTGTTGTTGGCGTGGTTATGGGACGATCGATTTGTATATGAATCCTAGAGTGGGTGTGTTGTCTTATGAGTGGTCATATGGTATTTGAGACAAGAGTGTGGATACTTCTATGTGATCTATGAAATATTAGGGTATGGCCAATATACCAGGTGAGAGAGATTAGTGATGTTGAGATTCAACTTAGAATATTATTTAGTCGGCAATTATAATTATGTAGTTTGGAATCATACAATTGTTATTGGATATCAGTTTTAATGTATGAGGATAACCAAAGAGAGGTGTTATTCCAAGACATTATGTTCCTTCAAAGAGAGAAATTGGGTGAAGATGATTCTTTGTATAGAGATGAAAAATGGGTGGTATGTGATAATGTATCCCATTAGGCATGGAATGCCTTTTGAATTCTGAATGTGGGAATATTAGTGGTGTTTTTCTTGTGATATGTCTACGATGCATGGGATTCATGGTCAGTTTATTAATTTTGTGATCATGCATAGAATTTAAGATAAGTGACCCATAGTGATTTGAGTTTAGTTGAGTAGTATGGTATCACAAGGGTGTATGCCTTCTCGGAGAAGCAGTCACATGATTACTATAGTAATGATGCTCTATTTGTGGTGTTCTGTCAGATTCTATCTTACCTAAAGATGAGAGATTGATTTTTTTCATAACATGTTTTGTGTGTAGATTTAGGTTCCATAATGATATCCTTAAAAGGTATGATTTGATATAATTTAGGAATAAATTCCATGTGAATTCATGTGGGGCATGTCGATGGTTGTATTTAGGGAGAGTTTCTTGATATGGACATTGATTTGTTATGGGAAATATGACTCCTATGCATGAGGTCATGAACTAAAATAGAAATTCATGGTGGTTGTATATAAAACCATCTTAGTTTTTGGGTTTCTCCATTTGGGATGTTTATTTTTTTGACCATTGAGACATGTTTTGGTGTAACACCCTAAGGGGAGCCTATGGGTTATGGTGGCTTCTAGGAATCATTTTTTCTATGACTATATTAGATTAGGTTTTCTGTTTTCAATGGGATTGGCGTATTCTCATGCATGTATTGTGAAAAAATATAATACAATAGTGAAAGTGTCTGAGAATACAGGTTTTTGACTATGAAATGGAAAAGAGAGATGACCCTTTTTGTTATGTAATGATTTGTTTTGAAAGGGGGGAATCTTGGAATGGTTAGCTCAGGTGATAGATAAGTTTATAACCACTTACTAAGTATGATTAGTGCATGATATGAGGTCTATGTAAGGTGATAATGAAATAATCAGTGATTCATGAGTACATGGATGTGTTAAGGTGGTCATATAATATGAGAGATGAGTTTTGAATATTAATTAAATATCGAATGAAGAGACGTGATTGTTGGGTCTTTCTAAATGTTTAGGGGTGAGGTAGCTTGTCTCATTGAATGAAAATGATAATAGTTCCTCAACATTAAAAAGTTGTGAATTGATTGATATGTGAACTATTAATTGTAATTGGTAGATTCTATAATGTGTAGGAAGGAAATAGTTGTGTTGTAATGATAATGGTTTTGAATCATGAGTAAAATATATTATGATTGGGTGCTATAGTGATGTATCAATGGTAAATTAGGAATTAAATTTTGTTTGTTGTTATGGTATCTTTAGACCCTACAGAAGTTATAGGGATGTATACATATTCGATAAATACTACTGGGACTCATTAGTGTCAATGTTTAGTTGAAGGTGGGTATCAGCCATGATCTTGCTTGTTGATGGATGATAAAAAAATTATATGGTGGGGATAACATCATGCATGGTCTAAGAGTGTGTTTCTCATTTCAACAAATTTTTTGGTGGTGAGGTGTTATTAGACACAACACTATGGTGTTTTTGGAATTGTGTTAATGCTATGATGAAATAGGCTATGTAAGGAAAAGTAACTGCAAAATATCTAAATGTGGGTGTCAACCAATGTGAATGGGGTATATTTAGTACCACAAAAAGTGAAATGGAGTATAGCTTTATGTGAGTATGAGACTGTGGTGTTTAATGAGAATGGTCGGGGTTCCTCAGGTGAGTCATGGTCTAATTTAGATACTGACATCAATTAACAATATATGACATTTGTATCATCCCAGGTAAATAAAGAATAAATAATTTTCATATTTATTAATATTTATGATTTAAATATTAATTTTACTTTAAAGGGGTTGCTATTTTCGATAGAGTACCCGAAACGCAACAAAGAGTTTCATTGAAATCTTATGTCGCACACTAGTAATAAAATAATATTATTTTAAATGGTAGTTTACATGTAGTCGTTGTATTGGAGGGAATGAATGAAATAACTAAAATATGAATATATATGTTTTTTAAATGTTTTTACATTTATACAATAAAATATAAAGGCTTAAAATATGAAAAGAATTCAATTTTAGGCATTTATACCCTAATTTTCACTAAAGGTTCACTTATCGCCTTTTGATGGCGAACCGTCATTAAATATTGTTTTGGTCACTTTTATACATTCTATTGGAACAAGTAATACTCTTTTTTAGAATCAGGAAATCAAAATTTACTTTGTGTAATTTTTTGGTATTTTTCCGATAAAGTTCATTTTTTAATGAATAGTGAAAAATGTTGTATTTTAATTCAAAACTTCTTTTTAATCTAATTTATTTATATGAATAGATTACCATTTTAATTGGTTTTAAAGTTAAATTAGATTATATTTTTACAATTTAATTCAATAGTGGTCATTGTAATTAATTTCACTTTGAAATCGGACTTAAACTAGTGTCAATCTTTTGATAGTTATTGTTTCATAAAAACACGTTATTTGCTCTGACATCGGGAATTAATTATTAAATTAATTAATGAAAAATATTTTTTTTGAATTTTTTAAAATAGACTTCATTTTTGAATTCGGAATATCAAATATATCTTAGGGTGAATTTTTGGTATTTTTCAGAAAAACATCAATTTTTGATGAATAGTGAAACCACTAAGTTGTACTTAAAAAACTGATTTTTCGTTTTAATGATATTTTACCACCTTTTTGTTTTGAATTTCAAAAATCCAACCTACATGGTTGTCATTAGGAAGTAAAATTTGGTTCAATGGGATTAAAATAATTTTTTTTGAATAGTACCTTTTAAGTTTTTAATCGCGATTATAGGTAATTAGTGTCGTTTAAGGTAAAAATAATGTTTTAATGATATGAAATGAACTTGACACATGTCCTACCCTTATTGGATGTGTCATGGACGACCAATACAATCTATGGGTCAACTTGGGGACCCCATGGAGCCACTTTGGTAGGAAAATGAAATCTATACTTCTTTATTTAATGTTAAAATAAATATATCACAAACATGAGTTTTTTTACTAAAACAATTCTTAAATGGAGTAATACAAGTCATATTTTTTACTATAAATATTCATTAGAAAGATAAAAATATTTCCTACATCATGATATATTTTTATAAGTTTTACACATTAAATAAATTAAATTATTTATGACATATGATGATGCAGCGATTACCTCATTATTTAACGATTTAAATAAAATGAAAAGATAATGTAAAATATAAGACCTAAACATGTCAAACACCTATTGGATGGGTGGATTTAGAACCCTTATCACCTTATCCTAGAAATTCATTAATTTGGGACCTTTAAAATCCGAAACTCATTTGAAAATAAAGTAACCTTTTATACATTTCCAAGAGTTCCCCTCCTCTCCTCTTATAAAAGGCCCCCACCTCTACTTCCTTACCCACACCTCTCAAGCCTTTTGTTCGGCCAATCTCTGCTCTTTTTGTCTCTCCACCTCCCTCTATTACTCCTAGAAGCCTCACTTTGGGCATAAGGCTTCCCAATGAATCCTTTGAGCTCAAATCTAAGAGAGTTACCCGATTTTAAGGTTAAATATTCACTTGTGTTCTTTTGTTTTATTTTGCTTCTCCAACCCTCAAAACTCTTTTTATTCCTTTCTTTTGTAACAAAAAAAGTATATTAAATATACTATGATGTTGTTATAATAATTATTAGAGCTACACTTACACACACCTACACTTAATGGTTAATGAACATACTGTTTCTGTGGATGGTGAATTTCTGCCTCACGAAACGAGGATTGTTCAATATTCTTATAACACCTTCAAAGGTGGCCATTAAGATGTCACTATATTTATATATGATATATAATATGTTTAGGTTTTCCTTAAGCTTTTGTATTTTTCATTTATGGCATACCTTTATGCCTTTCAGTATGGGTATACGCGATATCTTCATTTTAGGAAGTGCGGACTACCGCCCCCTCAAAGTGATTTGATTCGTTAATGCCATATGTGGGATGTATAAAGGATGGATTTAAAGTTATTATATATGATGAATGTTACATATAAATGATGAATATAATTATGTAATTAAAATATACATACCTCCCATTTAGTTTTAATTCCATTAATATGACATAGAAATGAATGTAGCGTTCATGCGTACGTACGACTTACCGTCTCCATGAACGGTGCATTTCATTTCTTACCTATAAATGATTATGTAATATTATTATTACATGTATATGTAGGATATATATGATATATATGATATCCAAATCAAGAATTTAATTCTTGATATAATGAACCTTTGACCACACGAACAACATGTAATTGTAAGAAGTCCACTTTTGACATAAGAACTAAATATCGACAAAAAAAATATTATTAACTTAAATGATTACATAATGTTTATAACATGTCAATAAGTGATATAAAAGGAATAATGAACCTGAAAAATGTTCTTAAGCAAATAGAAATTAACTCAAGTTTATTATTCAGGACGTTAAAGAACGATCGAGTTAAGTCGGACCCGAGGTAAGGGACTTCATCTCAATCTCCTTTCATTGAGGAATATTTTGTTTTATACACATCTTTATTTTATACGATGTATAAAACCCTTTGAATTTTAATTTTATTCAAAATGAATCTTTTTATATGAATTGTTTTACTAAACGACAAAACAGAAAGTTTCTTTTATCGTACGCGGTGACAACGACCTTTTCCGCCACCGCGAGTATTATATGGTCTTTGGATTCCTCAACAAGCCATGATGTTTTTTAAAATGAAATAAATACCATATACTCTTTTATGTATTTTGTTATTGAAAATGGTTTTTATAATGGATTTGTTATGTCAATATATTTATGTGATATATTGTGATCAAAGTGTGGAAATTTTTTCTTTTCATTATATTTGTTTTATGTCTTATGATATTATAATGGTACTTGGACATTTGATGGGAGGTTACATGATAAACCATATGACGGGTGGTGCCGTGAATACCAGGATGGGTGGTTACATTATAACCTCCAATGCATTGGGTATTAAAGTCAGCTGTATGGCTGTTACATTAAGTGATATGTGTGGAAGTCGACCGTATGGTTATTCCATTTAAGTATGTTTATGTCCCAAGTTACCTATATATGTTATGTGATCTTTATATGGGTTTTATGGTAATATTTTGGTTACAAAAGGGTAAGTAATTATCTTTTATTTCAGTAAAGAGTTTTTACTACTTCATAAAGGTGAAAAGTATTACTTTGATAAAGTATACATGGTTTACTTGTTGTTTTGAAAAAAATAACAGTTTTCATTCTTTGTGTATCCCTTACTGAGATTTTTATGCTCACCCCAAGTTTTTTTGAAATGTTTTTCATAGGAATTAATGTGGAATAGGGTCAAGGATGGGATCAAGGGAAAGTCATGCTATCTAAAACATGGAACTAGACATGTTTCTTTTTAAGAGTTTTTAATTTATGGAAACTTAGTAGAAGTGTCTACTTTGTAATCTTTTGAAATGTAATAGTTATGTCCTAATTATCTAAAACTCTAAACCTAAAAAGATCCTCAATGTGAATTATTCATTTAATTCAATATTAAGTAAGGTTTAAGGCTAGGGCCTTATGGTTGGTATCAAATTTCGGTTTAGACATCTTTAGGAGTTAGAAAAGTGTCAAATTATAAGTAAATTAATGGTATGATTGAAATGATATAGCATTTACATATTACCATGTTGCTTCGCCTAAGATATTTCTATGTTCAGAATGGTTTTCCGTAGAGGAAACAAAGCCGCTATGTTGGGACGACATCAAGAGAAAGACAACCATCCAAATTAGCAACCTAAGATGGTCGGAATTGGAACTGAACAGTTTGTTGCAGTGATGGAATAGTTGACTCAGGCTATAAATGGTGGTGGTATCCATGCATAAGATCATCCAGATCATCCACAGAGGAACATGTTAGTGGTAGAACATTTAATGAGGCAACATCCCCCATCATTCAGCGGATCATCTAACCTCGTGCAAGCTGAAGGGTGGATTAAAGCACTAGAGAATATTTTTGATGTCATGGGGTGTTCAGAACATCAAAAGGTTAGTCTTGCTATTTAACGTTTTGAAGGTGAAGCTGACCAGTGGTGGTAGATGGTGAAAAATATCAGGGATAGTGATGAGATTGATGATCTTCACTGGGATGAATTCAAAGGTATGTTTCTTGAGAAATATTCTACTAAGTTGGTTTGTCTTAGGATGGAAAAACAGTTCCTAGAATTGAGGCAGGAGGATGACTTGGTGGCTACTTATGAAGAAAAGTTCACTCGACTGGCAAGGTATGCTCTAGACTTTATACGAGATCTTGATAGTAAAATCAACTGTTTTTACTCAGGGTTAAAGCCAAAGTATCGAAGGGATTTAGCTTCTTGTGAGTTCAAAATTTATGAAAAACTTGTTCGATGTGTGGAGAAGGTGGAAATGGAGTTTGCCGATGATCATGTGTTCTTTAAGAAACAACGGATTAAGAGGTCCAGTTGGTAGGAAAATGGGAAGAATTCATCAAAGAAGCAAGGAGGTAAGAAAATAAAATATCCATCCTATGAGAAGTGTGGTAAAATGCATCCTGGAGAATGTTTATCCAAGTATGGAAAGTGCTTTTGGTGTGGTAAGGCTGGTCATATTGCTCGTAACTGTAAGGAAGATGATCAAGCAGTCAATGAAAAGTCAGAGGTAAGATGTTTTAAGTGTAATGAAATGGATCATTATGAAAATGAGAGTCTAACGAAGAACTCAACTGGGGGAAAGCATCCAGAATACAAGCAAAAAGGTGTGGTGAAATCCATTTCAACAACTTCAGAAGATGTTGGGACATTGAATGAAGTAGTATCAGTTACACTGTTTGTTTGTTCAGATTATGCCAATGTGTTTTTTGATTCGGGTCTACACATTATTTCATTTCTGAGAAGTTTTCTAGTAAATTGGAAATTCCATCTCAAGATATGAATCCTGAACTTATGGTAAAAACATTCGGAGGGAACGTTGAGACAAAAAGAAATTATAATAACCATCCAATTCTTTTGTGGAGAAAGAATCTACCAGCAAACCTTATTGTTTTCCCTCTAGTAGAGTTTGATGTTATTTTGGGCATGGATTGGATTTATGTTTATCATGCTAAGATGGACTCCAGAGCTAAAATGGATTCTTTTCAGAAATACTTTCAGTTTGTGTACAAGAATGAACCCCTGATTTTGATAACATATCAGGAAGTTGAGAAACTAGTAAAAGATGGAAATGAATGTTACCTTTCACATATTGTTGAAAACAAGGGAACTGTTCAGATTAATGAAGTGCCAGTGGTAAATGAGTATCTTGATGTTTTTTCTGATGAGTTTCCTGGTATTATTCATGATCAGGAAGTTGAATTTACTATTGACTTAGTTCCTGATTCTAATCCAATTTCAAAACCCCCTTATCGAATGGCTCAGGTTGAAATTTTAGAGTTAAAGAAACAATTGCAGGAATTATTGGATAAATGTTTCATTCGACCTAGCACATCACCATGGGGTGCTTCTGTCTTGTTTGTTAAAAATAAAGATGGTTCAATGAGGCTTTGCATTGATTATAGAGCCTTGAATAACATTAATGTTAAAAACAATTATCCTATGCCTCATATCGATTATTTGTTTGATCAGCTCTAGGGAGCTCAGTATTTTTCTCAGATTGACTTGAGTTCGGGGTACCATCAATTGAAAGTAAAATAAGCAGATGTTCCGAAGACTGTGTTCCGTACTATATATGGCAATTATGAATTTTTAGTTATGCCTTTTGGGTTAACCAATGCACCTGCTGTATTCGTGGACCTTATGAATAGAATTTTACATGAGTTCTTGGATAAGTTTGTGGTTGTTTTCATTGATGATATTTTGGTGTTTTCTAAAAGTAAAGAAGAGAATGAAAGTCATTTAAGGGTTATCTTTCAAACCTTAAAAGAAAAGAAACTGTATGGAAAATTTAGCAAGTGTGAGTTTTGGTTACAAAAAATTTCTTTCCTGGGACAAATTGTTTCAAAGGATGGAATAACTGTTGATCCTAATAAGACAATAGTTGTTGAAGAATGGCCAAGACCAACAACTATAACCGAGATATGTAGTTTCCTTGGTTTGGCAGGTTACTACCGAAAGTTTGTTGAAAATTTTTCACGATTATATAGTCCAATGACTAAGCTCACTTGAAAGGGTGTTATGTTTATTTGGACAAAAGAATGTGATGATTGTTTTCAGTATTTGAAAAGAAGATTGGTGAATGCTCCAGTTTTGGCACATCCTTCTAGGAATGTTGAGTTTTTTATCTATAGTGATGCTTCATTAAAAGGACTTGGTTGTGTCCTTAGAAAAAATGATCAGGTAACTGCTTATGCTTCACGTCAGTTGAAAACACATGAGGTAAATTACCCTACACATGACTTGGAATTACCTGTTGTTGTTTTTACCTTAAAAATTTGGAGGCATCATTTGTATGGAGTAAAGTGTGAAATATATACTGATCATGAAATTTTAATGTATATATTCACTCAGAAAGAATTGAACATGAGACAGAGGAGATGGCTAGAATTAATCAAGGATTATGATTGTACAATTCATTACCATCCAGGGAAAGAAAATAAAGTAGATGATGCTTTGAGTCGAAAAAGTAATGCTTCATTAACCATGCTACGATTGGAACAAGATCCTTTGGTTTTTCATTTGATGAACTTTGGCATGGAAGTTGTTTGTGCAGGAAGTCCTTCTATTTTGTTTTAGGTATCAGTTTCATCTTCTCTATCAGACAGAATCAAGAAAGAACCGAAGCAAGACAGTGAGTTGCAGAAAAAGGTAGAGTTGGTTCATAAGGGTAAGTTTCATGAATTCAAAATTGATAATGATTATGTATTGAGGTTTGGGAAGATATTATGTGTTCTTGGTGATTCAAAGTTGAAGAATGAGTTGTTATGTGAAGCTCATAGTTCTCTGTTTTTAGTTCATCCTTGAAATACTAAGATGTACAGAGATCTGCGAGAGTATTACTGGTGTGATGGAATGAAAAGGGATATTTCTGATTTTACTGTAAAGTGTTTGACTTGTCAGCAGGTTAAAGCTGAGTGGTATTTACCAAAAGGGATGCTGCATCCTTTACTAGTGCCAGAGTGTAAATGGGAAAACATATCCATGGACTTTGTTGTGGGATTACCGAAGACATCTATAGGTAATAATGCAATCTGGGTTATTGTTGATCGATTGACTAAATCTTCTCATTTCCTTACTATTCAAGATACATTATCTCTAGATAAACATTATCGATTGTATCTTAAAGATATAGTCAGGTTGCATCAAGTTCCCCTCTACATTGTATCTGATCATGATCCCATGTTTACTTCTAACTATTGGAAAGGCCTTCAGAAGTCGTTGGGTACTGAATTAAATTTTAGTACAACTTTTCATCCTCAATCAGATGGGTAGTCAGAACGAACAATTCAGACCTTGAAGGATATGCTATGAGCTTGTTCGATGGATTATCAGGGAAGTTGGGACCAACATCTTTCCTTAGTTGAGTTTTCATATAATAACAGTTTTCATTCTAGTATACAGATGGCACCGTTTGAGGCATTATATGGGAAGCAGTGTCAAACTCCGGATTTTTGGGATGAAGTAGGTGAAAGGTAGCTGATGGGACCAGAATTGGTAGAAGAGATGGCAGAAAATGTTCAGTTGATTCAGAAACACGTGAGAACAGCTTAGAGCAGACAGAAAAGTAATGCAGATAACTGGAGGAAGGATCTATCTTTCGAGGTAGGTGATCATGTTTTTCTCAAAGTTTCACCGTGGAAAAGTGTGATGCGATTTGGTAAGAAAGGAAAGTTGCGTCCAAGGTTCATTGGACCATATAAAATTCTGGAGAAAGTTGGATCGGTTGCTTACCGAGTGGCTTTACCTCCGAGTTTATATCAGGTACACAATGTTTTTCATGTTTCGATGTTGAGAAAGTATATGCCAAATCCATCTCATGTTTTGAGCCCATAGGTAGTTCAATTGAAAGAAAATCTCTCTTATGAAGAACAACCAGTCCAGATTCTTGACCGAAGAGAGAAAGTTTTGCGAAATAAGGTAATTCACCAGGTAAAGGTTTTGTGAAAAAACCATATGGTTGATGAGGCTACATGGGAATCTGAAAATGCTATGAGGGACAAATACCCCCACTTATTTTGATAAGTGAATAAAATTGCGAGGATGCAATTCCCTAAAGGGGGGAAGGATGTAACATCCCAGGTAAATAAAGAATAAATCATTTTCATATTAATTAATATTTAAGAATTAAATATTAATTTTACTTTAAAGGGGTTGCTATGTTCGATAGAGTTTCTGATACGCAATAAAGAGTTTCATTGAAATCTTACGTTGCACACTAGTAATAAAATAATATAATTTTAAATAGTAGTTAACATGTAGTCATTGTATTGGCAGGAATGAATGGAAATAACTAAAATATGATTATATATGTTTTTTAAATGTTTTTACATTTATCCAATAAAATATAAAGGCTAAAAATATGAAAAGAATTCAATTTTAGGCATTTATACCCTAATTTTCACTAAAGGTTCACCTATCGCCTTTTGATGGAGAACTGTCATTAAATATAGTTTTTGTCACTTTTATACAATCTATTGGACCAAATAAAACTCTTTTTTTGAATCGGTACATCAAAATTTACTTTGTGTAATTTTTTGGTATTTTTCCAATAAAGTTCATTTTTAAATGAATAGTGAAAATGTTGTATTTTAATTCAAAACCACTTTTTAATATATTTTATGTATATGATTAGATTACACTTTGAATTGGTTTTAAATTGAAATTATAATATATTTTTACCATTTAATCCAATAGTTGTCTTTGGAATTAATTTCACTTTGAAATCGGACTAAAACTAGTGTCAATCTTTTGATACTTATTGTTTCATAAAAACAAGCCATTTGCTCTGACAGCGGGAATTAATTATTAAATTAATTAATTCAACTTATATGTTTTGAATTTTTTAAAATAGACTTCATTTTTTAATTCGGAATATCAAATATAGCTTAGGGTGAATTTTTGGTATTTTTCTGAAAAAACATCAATTTTTGAGGAATAGTGAAACCACTAAGTGGTACATAAAAACTGATTTTTCATTTAAATGAAAATTTACTACCTTTGTGTTTTGAATTTCAAAAATCCTACATACATGGTTGTCATTAGGATGTAAATTGTGGTTCAATGGGATTAAAATAAATTTTTTGTGAATAGTAACTTTTAAGTTTTTATTCGCGATTAGAGGTAATTAGTGTAGTTTAAGGTAAAAATAATGTTTTAATGATATGAAATGAACTTGAAACATGTCCTACCCTTATTGTATGTGTCATGGAAGACCAAGAAACTCCATGGGTCAACTTGGGGACCCCATGGAGCCACTTTGGAAGGAAAATGACATTAATACCTTTTTATTTAATGTTCAAATAAATATGTCACAAACATGAGTTGTTTTACTAAACAAATTCTTAAATTGGGTAATTCAAGTCATATTTTTCACTATAAATATTCATTATAAAGCTAAAAAGATTTACTACATCATGATATATTTTTTATAATTTCTAGACATTAAATAAATTAAATTAATTATGACACCATGATGATGCAGCGATTACCTCATTATTTAACGATTTAAATAAAATGAAAAGAAAATGTAAAATCTAAGACCTACACATGTCTAAAAACTATTGGATGGGTGGATTTAGAACCCATATCACCTTATCCTAGAAATAAATTAATGTTGGACCTTTAAAATCTGAAACATATTTGAAAATAAAGTACCATTTTATACCTTTCCAAGAGTTCCCCTCCTCTCCTCTTATAAAAGGCCCCCACCTCTACCTCCTTACCCACACCTCTCAAGCCTTTAGTTCGGCCACGATCTGCTAATTTTGTCTCTCCAAATCCCCCTATTACTCATAGAAGCCTCACTTTGGGCATAAGTCATCCCAAGGAGGCCTTTGATCTCAAATCTAAGAGAGTTACCCGATTTTAAGGTAACGTATTCACTTGTGTTATTTTGTTTTATTTTTATTATCTAACCCTATAAACTATTTTTATTCCTTTATTTTGTAAAAACACCCATATATTAAATATACTATGATGTTTTTATAGGAATTATTTGAGCTGCACTTACAAACACCAACATCTAATGGTTAAACAACATACTATTTCTGTGGATGGTGAATTTCTGCCTCACGAAACGATGACTGATCAATATTCTTATAACACCTTCAAAGGTGACCATTAAGATGTCACTATATTTATATATGATATATAATATTTTTATGTTGTCCTTAATATTCTTTATTTTTAATTTATGGCATACCTTTATGGCTTCCATTATGGGTATACGCGATATCTTCATTTTAGGAAGTGCGGACTACCGCCCCCTCAAAGTGATTCAATTCGTTAATGCCATATGTGGGATGTATAAAGGATGGATTTTAAGTTATTATATATGATGAATGTTACATATAAATGATGAATATAATTCTAGAATTAAAATATACATACCTCTCATTTAGTTTTAATTCCATTAATATGACATAGAAATGAAAGTAGCGTTCATGCGTATGTACGGCTTACCGTCTCCATGAATGGTGCATTCCATTTCTTACCTATAAATGATTATGTAATATTATAATTAACTGTATATTCTGGATATATATGATATATATGATATCCAAATCATGATTATCATTTTGGATGTAATGAACCTTTGACCACACGAACAACATGTAATTGTAAGAAGTCCACTTTAGACGTAAGAACCAAATATCGACAAAACAAACATTATTAACATAAATGATTACATAATGTTTATAACATGTCAATAAGTGATAAAAAAGGAATAATGAACGTGAAAAAAGTTCTTAAGCAAGTAGAAATTAACTCAAGTTTATTATTCAGGATGTTAAAGAATGATCGAGTCAAGTCGGACTCGAGGTAAGGGACTTCGTCTCAATCTCCTTTCATTGAGGCATATTTTGTTTTATACACAGCTTTCGTTTATACGGTGTATAAACACCTTTGACATTTAATTTTATTCAAAAATAAAATTTTTATACGAAGTGTTTTACTAAACTAAAAAAAGGAATGTTTCTTTTATCGTACGCGGTGACAACAACCTTTTCCTCCGCCGCACGTATTATTTGGTCTTTGGATTCCTCAACAAGCCGTGATGTTTTTTAAAATGAAATAAACACCATATAATCTTTTATGTATTTTGGTATTGAAAATGATTTTTATAATGGATTTGTTATGTCAATATATTTAATTGATATATTGTGATCAAAGTGTGGAAATGTTTTCTTTCCATTATATTTGTTTTATGTCTTATGAATTTATAATGGTACTTGGACATTTGACGGGCGGTTACATGATAAACCATATGACGGGTGGTGCCGTGAATACCAGGACGGGTGGTTACGTTATAACCTCCAATTCATTGGGTATGGAAGTCGGCCGTATGGATATTCCATTAAGTGATATGTGTGGAAGTCGACCGTATGGTTATTCCATTTAAGTATGTTTATCTCCCAAGTTACCTATATATGTTATGTGATCTTTATATGGGTTTTATGGTAATATTATGGTTACAAAAGGGTAAGTAATGATCTTTTATTTCAGTGAAGAGTTTTGTACTACTTCATAAAGGTGAAAAGTATTACTTTGATAAAGTATACATGGTTTAATTTTTGTTTTGAAAAACTAACAGTTTTCATTCTTTTTGTATCCATTGCTGAGATTTTTATGCTCAGCCCAAGTTTTTTTGAAATGTTTTTCATAGGACATAATGTGGAATAGGGTCAAGGATGGGATCAAGGGAATGTCATGTTATCTAAAACATGGAACTAGACATGTTTCTTTTTAAGAGTTTTTATTTTATGGAAACTTAGTAGAAGTGTCTACTTTGTAATCTTTTGAGATGTAATAGGTAGGTCCTAATTCTCTAAAACACTAAACCTGAAAATATCCTCAATGTGAATTATTCATTTATTAAATATTAAGTAAGGATTAAGGTCGGGGCCTTATAACATTAGCATATTCATTAAATTCATTGGGAGTGGGGCATCATCATGGAGTTGTGGAATTAATGTGTGTAACAATGTGTGGGTTGATAGGTTTTCAAAAATGGTTTGTGTAGTGAGGTTCCAACTAGTATATTTCATGTGTGACTTGCAGTGATGGTTCAGATGCGAATCAAAATACATTGTTTAAGGAATTACCAATATAGGAAAAAAAAGATAATTAAACAGTGGGTATTTACTGGCTGATTTTAAAACCACAGATAAATGTTTCTTTTTTTTTGTTTTTAGAAATTACATTAGAAAGTATGCAAATATTCATAGTGGTTTACTAAAAAACATACATACATTTGGAACCATTTTTTTCTAATATTAAAATCATCGCTAAATATAAATTTTCTTGTTCAATATCTAATTTTAGTGGAAGATGTTTTAGAAACAACCATGATATTAATAATAATTAGTAATAATTAATTAAATTATTAGTCACGTATTTATTATCAATTATTATAAATTATTTCTTAATTATAAATTATAAATTTTTAAATTTTTAATTGAATTACTATTTATTATTTATTATTAAGGAATTTTGAATTGATAATTACTATTTGTTGATAATTAATAAAAAATTATAATTATTTATTAATTATTATTTATTATTTATTATTTTTATTATTTAACATTTAATATTTATCATTTATATTTATTTAAGATTTATTATTTTAATTAATTATTAATTATTAATGCATTATATTTATTTTTTATTATTTATGCAAACAAATGTATTAATTATTAATTATTTATAAGTTATAATTATTAATTATTTACAAATTATTAATTATTAATTATTAATTTTTTTTATTTTTAATAACTAGTTATTAATTAACAGTTATTAATTATTAATTATTAATGGTCATTTTTTATTTTTTATTACTAATTATTAATTATTAATTATTAATTATTAATTATTGTTTAAAAATTATTAATTATTAATTATTAATTATTAATTATTAATTATTAATTATTAATTATTAATTACTAATTATTAATTATTAATTACTAGTTATCAATTATCAATTATCCATTGTTAATTATCAATTATCAATTATCAATTATTAATTATCAAATCAATTGTCAATTATTAATTATTAATTATTAATTACATGTTATTTAAAATTTTAATTACATGTCAATTATTATTTATTATTTATTTATTTGTTATTATTTATTATTGATGAATTTTTAATTAAGAATTAATATAAAATAACTAAATGTTTTTTAATTCGTAAATATTAATATTTACTAATTATTAATATTATTAATTCATTACTAATTTTCAATTTATCATTAGTTATTTATATAATAATATTTTATTTATCAAATAGGTTAAAAAATCGTTGATGCATTATTACATGTAAATTCATTTTGTGGGGTAATTCGTACTTAGTATACCGACCCTACTTTTTCTCATCTTAATTTTATATTATTTAAAAGATATACAACATAAAAGCATTACCAAACTGGGATCCAATGATTTATTATCTTGGGAGAATTATGAACAAACATAAAATTTAAATAATAAAACATAAAAATTAATAAATTCCTTCTTCTCAAGCTTCTTAGTGGACCTAATAAACTCCATAGTATAAGTAGTCACCTCAGGATATACATCAAAAAAAGGTGTGAGCTAAAACTCCAGTAAGAGGATAGAGAGGAACATGAATCAATATATCAGTGGTGATCATAATCATCATCATCAGGACATAAGCATGAGATCATCATTATAGTCATGAGGGAAGGTATTAGATTAAGGTATGGAATGTGGGAATGCATAAAAATGAAACATTATGTCTTAGTGGTCAACCACCACACATAGTTGTAAAATGTCACACCCAACCTTTTTATGTTATTTTATTTAATAAATATTCTTTGAATCGAGTAACATTGTTGAGATTTGGGTTAAATACCAATTTAAATTTTTAAATATTTATTTAATGATGACTTTTTTTGTATATGCGGCACCGAGTGCATGATTATGGCATAGTTTGGAGATCGGGTGGCCTTCCCGATATTCAAAATAAATTAAAATATTAAAAGAATAATGAAATGAAACATAGAAATAATATAAAAAAATTAAAATAAACTTTAAAAGTATTTCATTAATTATAATGATGATAATATTATTTACTTTATCATAATAATTATTATTGTTATTATTATTACTATTATTAATATCGGGAATTTTGGTCTATTTTAGGTCAGTGCGCGAGCACCAAACGGTTAGGGGGAACTGTGGGGTCAGACCGGGTAGCTGTGCAGCCGCTTTTTGTGTGGAAAGAAGTATCTGCATGGTTCAAGCATAGTATGTTTATCCATACGTGGGCCGCACAGTTGCAGATAATAATAACATTTTATTTAGAAGTTTTTTTTTTCTATTATCATTATAAAAAAATTAATAATAATCTTTTTTATTAAATTATTTTATGAATATTATTATAATAATAAAATGTGAAAATGAGACTATTATTAATTTTAGAATTATTTTATTATTATTATTATTATTCTTTAGAATTTAATTATATTGATTATTAGAATAATTGAGTTTTTATTATTATTTGTGTAATTGTTATATATTTTTTTAATTTGGTTTAGGGTTTACCCCTTACCCAATGTCACTACATCCCCATTATTCTCCTACCCAATGCACTGCCCCACCCCCTGGTGAGACCCCATGGTGCGTAACACCTCTCTATTGGCCACACTCCATCATCGGTTCCCTCCCCTCATGCATCCCTCTCCCTATCCAGCCTTGCATGTGGCACACCTCAGGCTGCTCGCAGCCCTTATTTCTGGAAGACCTCCACCTAGCGTTACCTCCATCTGCATCATGACCACCATGTTGGCCAACCTCCTCTCTAGAATCGGTGACCCCACCAGTGCACCCCTCTCTGGCAATGACCTTCCTCCTTCTACCTTGGGTATTTCATTTCATCCTGCACTAAGTTTTAGGTTCTTCAATGGCTAGTGTTTCAATTTTTATATTGATATCCAAAAATTTTGCCTTCAATCCTATTGTATTAGGTTGGATTTAGCTTTCTGCAGGATATATCTGTTTTTTGCATTGGTTTCTAGAATTCCGTCGTCATTCGATGTATTATACCTTGGGGCATTGCCTTTAAATTTAAGGTTCCAGTTATTTCATTTTTTCTCACAATCATTTGTTGTCAATAAGTGATTTATTATTTTTATAATATTCATTCTTTTAGAAATTAGGTGTTTCAATTCAATTTTTAAGAATATGTAGGGTGAATTGTTGAATTGTGCACACCCTTTATTTTATAATTTGTTCGGTTAGCCTTTGCAAGTGATTTGTAACATTGAGAATAACATTTTGGTTAAATATATATAATTTCTATGTCCAAAGATAATGATTTATAATTTCATAATGGATTTAAAAAAATTAATTTCGCATGAAATTGGCTATATTTTGTTTGTGTTCTGGTGAAATTTTTTAGAAATATGTTTTTATGAATATTTTGAATGCGGAAAACCTTGCTTATAAAGGCACAAAAAAATTCATATGGATTAATAATTTTTTAAAGGAAAATAAAATACATGTCGTGTTAAACTTTATGTGTGATTTTTCAATATGAATTTTAAAATTTTAATGGATGAAAGGTGTGTTTAGGAATTGGTTTTTTGTTTAAACGAAGATTTATAAAATGTGATTTTAATGTTTTATGGGTATCAAAAAATGATTTTGTGTAGTTATTTATAGAAGCTCTTGTTTTCAAAATAGGATTTTCGTTTATGTGTATATTTTTAAAAAATGATTTCTAAGTTATTTTTGAAATGAAAATGGCTTATTTCTAGTTATTTATATAATATTAGATTCTTGAAAATGGAATGACGCCTATTTTGATTTTTTGTTAAATGATTTATTTTGAAAACCCATCGATGGGTGAGTATTTATTTATTGGTTGACCATGGGATGATAGTGTCCTCAGTCTCAGATATCCCTTGTATATTTATTTCATTAATGAATACATTACTCCTTCAGGCGGCCGAGGTGGTGATGGTTTGTGTGAGTTATGTGTAAGGGGGTATATATGGGTTGTTTGTTGATCTTTTTTGGCACACCCTTTTATGGACACAACATGATAACCTTGCATAGCTACTATGATTTTTCAGTATAATTTTTGCACTTCTAGTTGATGTACTAACTAGTGGCCCATATTAGGTAAATATATTTGGGTTTATTGATAAGGGGGTGTGCCCATTGGTCTGTCCAGAGTTTGGGTGGTTGGGCATTTAGGAATTTTGATTTCACCATGTGTGGAATGATATCGGGAATGGGGCCTCATGTATTATTATGTTCTAGTTTTCCTCTGAATTCCATGGTCTTCTCATTTTTATTTGATAATAATATGGCTACTTCCATTTGCATCATTGTGTAGGATCATATTCCTTGTATTTGGTTTTGTTTTTTTCTTCTGAAATTTTGAGTGCTTGACTTTAACAAAAAAATATTTCTAATAATAACGTATTGAATGAACGAACACTTTTCCCATCATTTCACCTTTATGAAAAATGAATTCTTATTTGTTTCCCCTTTCACTTTCTTCCCTTGATCCTTGTTTTAAATCTTGGTGGAAATGGATTGAGATTTTTTTTTTAAAATTAAATGTACATAAAATCCTATATTTTTATATTTTATTTCCAACCTGAAGATCAACTTTTTATTATTTAATATATGGGTATTAGGAATAAAGTTTTTTGGGCTTGCCTACCGAGTTTTAATACTCATGCATATAGTCTTTTCATGTTTTTAGTTTCTAATGCAGGTTCCAACATTGGTTCAATCACCTTGGGAGATGTTTGGTATTTGATTGGTGAGTGACCCTTGGGGTCACATGGAGACATTGTGGTTATTAGGTTTCTTTTGGGTTTCTTGGTATAGTTAATTGTTTAGTTTTTTGTGTCTTTAATGGAAAATGTAAATAATTTTAGGTATGGAAATCAAGTTTAGTTATGTTTTCCAGTTTGTTTATTTTGTTACTTTGGTTTAGTTATTTTGGTGAAATTTTTCACCTGTCTCTTATGATGACTTTGGTTTTTTTTCAGCCTTTGAGGATTATGAACGCCTCTCGATCCATGCCACAGATTGGCTCGAGTGATTGATTCAGGGTCGACCGGGGCTACTTCATGAGAAAGTGGTATCAGAGCAGGCTGGCTCTTTAGTGGACCTTTCTTTTCAGGGTTCCCATTATTACAAGGGATGAAGAGGTAGAATGATTTTGATTTTTGGGGCTTCGTATGTAGGAACAAGAAGGACTTCAGGTACCCTTCTGCATTCTGAAACTTTAGTAACCATGGGATGTTTGGGTTTTATGGTGTCTTTTCTTTCTGGTGGATTTCATAGTGTTGGGAAATGAAAAGGGAGTGGGATAAGTGGCCTATGAGATATCATAGGGCTGGAAAAGACATGTGGAGTAGTGAAAATAGTATTGAACAAATCCACATAACAATGGTGTAATTGGAATATCGTAGCAAACCATATCGACAAGTCACCTGTCAACACTAGTTTCCCTTTTGAAACAATTTTGGGTCTTCATTAATTCTGCCAAATGGTTTTAAAATATTATTTTTTTCGAATTTTGGAATTCTGAATTAAAATGGTAATGAATTTTTTTTGATCAATTTACTTGTTTCGTTGTTCCTCAGTGTCTACCCCCATGAAGATTTGATTGATCCTTAAGGTGCAACATTGGGTGGTGAATCTTTAGAAAACACTCCAGTTGATCAACCTGTATACTACATCATTGAGTATCAGAAATTGAAACCTCCTCTATTTTATGGTCAAGATGATCCTCTCATGGTGGAAGACTGGATGCAGAATATTGAGAGAGATTTTGGCTTCCTTCTACTTCCTGAGTCATTAATTGTCATGTTATCTGCCTTCATATTTGAACGTCCAAACATGAATTGGAGGAAGTATGTGTCTCGATGAAATCCTTTGGAAGATCTTACTTGGTATTTCTTCATGTAATTTTTTATGCAACAACATTCCTCTGAGATGACGATGGTGAGAAAGAGAATGGAGTTGTGTGGTGTTCAACAGGGTGTTGAATCTATTTTATAATTGTATATTCCATTTTAATGTCCCGAAATTCCATGGAAATTTTAATCAAATTTAAATGGGATTTTAAGATACTAGTCGATGAGATGACACATAATTTTGAAACCTAGAGTGGATGAAATATATTTTCATGTTTTTAATGCTTATTAATTATACATGCGAATGGTATTTTCTATCTTTTGAACCAGTGGCCAGATCAAAAATCTGAGGGCACCATTGAACTCAGAATGGTGTGATTTTCCTATAAAGGACATAACATCAATAGGTTTGGTTTGACCGAAAAAGTTATTTTTTTGGATTTTTGAAGAAAAAGAAAATAAACTGGATTTAAATTATTTTTTATGAATTTTCAGGCCGTTTTAGCCCAATGGTTTTCTATCCAAGTGAAACTAAATAAATTGTTTCATTAAATGAAAAAGAATAGCAACATTATATTAGAAACATAACTAAAATTTAGATTCATGTTTCTTACTTTAATGGCCGTGTAGAGGATTCATGATTGTTGTCACAATCTTGGTTCATCTCCAAAACATTGGTGGGTGACGATGACGAACGCCAACCCCCCCCCCTTGAACAGATCGTCACCAACGACGATCGACCATCGGCCGTAAATAGAGGATCGAGGAACGAAGAAGGCATAAACATCGTACATCACCAATGAATGATCCAAGACAGGTAGGGGATGTGATATGAATTAAATCCTCCCAAATTCAGGGGTTTAAATTAAAAACACGGATCAAACCACTATTAGGTTGAACTGTGGTTTGATTGTTCTTGTGGGATGATTTTTGTTTCATTTTTCTTGAACTTTCTAAGGGATTGGGTCAATAATGAAACAAACTAATGGTCGAGGTTTGATCCCTGGGTTGATTCTTGTGATTTTATCCCCCATGTTCTTCACATTCTTTATGGGAGAGTGAATGGTTGATCATTTCACAATATTCCTTGGTGAAAAGATCCAACATTTTAGATCGGGAAAGGACACACCACGACAAAGGTGCAATGATGACCAACGATGAGTGGACCAAACAGGTGCATGAAATACCTAAAATATGTATGTTTCCAGCGTATGTGATCAAAATATATATTTGAGCAACAAGTAGTGAACAAGGAGACCTAAGGGTACCGTAACACCCTTCGAATCAATGAACGGACCACCGTAGCGCTTCTTGTGGACTGCAAAAAGATCTGTCAGGTGGCCAGTGGCATCACGCGGTGGGGTCAGGTGTGTGTCAGACAGTATGGATTGTCTTTATAGTGGATCTTGTGGTGAAATCTACTATGATGTTTCATGGAGGAATCCCCATTCTCTAGGAACAGAGTGAGATGGACCTTGCGGCCATGTCATGGGTCTTTTCGAAAGAACTGGTCTGCTACGGGGACGGGTTAGAGTGGCATCCCCTACTGGCGCCACCTGAGGAAAAAATGGATTCTTCTTTTTTCATGTCTGATCTAAGGAAAATATCCCACTATAGCTTGATGGGCTGGTTCTGGTGGGTCGTTCCCATCCAGGCAGGCTGGGCTCAGCTAGTTCATTCCAAGCCCATTGGGCTAGGTCGGATCAGACCCAGACTCAATCATTCCTCGTTTGACAAAAATTCCTCTACCTATTAAAAGGAGCATCCATTTGATGATCCATCTATGATGTTGGTACCCTTTTGACGAGATGTTAGTTTTGAGATAATATAAGTTTGTTTTTTTAGAATTTTATCGCATGGCCTATTTGGTTTTATGAGTAGTCTTTCCTGGTACAAGAAGTCTTAGGTAGAATCGGGGAGATTCTTTTGTTGAGGAAGGTTACTCCCTTAATACACAAAGGTGTGGTACTCCTTATCCCACTGATTTGGAAGATATGGGACTCCCCAAATTTTAGGTGGAATTTCATTTTCCTTTAAACAGTTTCCTCTAATACCATTACTCCCCTATAGGATTCGGGAACAAGTTCTCAGATAAATTCATAAAAAAAGAGTCAGTACTCCCCTGTTGTTCCCAAGATATTTTCATATATCCTTGGAGTTAGTAATATCCTATTAGACTCGGGTTTTGATCCAACATATCTATCACATATATAGTTGGTACACCCCTACCGGGTAAGAAGCAGGTCCTCTATTGTAGGAGTCAGTACTCCCATGTGGTTCTAGGGTGCGGGTCCTCATTACACATTACTATGGTAGAGTTGGTACTACCCTTCCAAGCTAATGAGTGGGTCCTCTATCCTGGGTAAATTCTACCCAAAATTACTATGGTGTGGGTCCCCCATAGCAAACAAAATGACCGAGTCGGTATGCCCAAATATTACAATGGTGCGAGTCATTTAGACACTAAGTGGTACTCCCCTTCTGGTAATGGTGAGGGACCTTGATATATGAATTTGAACTCCCATTTCAATACAGGGCGTCAGTCCCTCATTGGTAGTGCTCCCCTTTCGCACTAGGGTGTGAGTCCTCTAGTCACCAAGTAGTACTCCCCTACTGGGTAGGGTGTGGGTCCTCGATACAATATGGATCTCTCTTGGCTATTGTACATACCAGCGAGTAGTGGGCCCATCCAATTGATGAAAACAATACCTATATATGAGTTATTACTCCGTCAAAAGACTAAGTCATGGAACACACCTTACAGGAGTGACTTGGGTATCCCAATATTGTCTAGAGCAGTGCTCCCTCAACTGAGCGTAGTGACAAGAAGTGAGCCTCTTCACTTGGGTTTCCATAGTTCTGCATGGGCTGTAAGACTGTGATGACTAGGCCTCTCGTTTTGGGAACTAGATTTGGATGTATTAGAATGTTACTAATGGAGTTTGTTATCTTGGATGTACCATTAGAAATTCTAGGATTATACCGAATAGGGTGTGTCTCTCGGACTGGTTCCATTAGGGATGGCGAGCTTGTGGAGCGTGTAATCTTGGTTTATGTGTTATGCATTGAACCTTCTATGAGAGTTCTATTTCTGGATATAAGGTTTGAGCTTATGATTCTTAGTGGCTATGATGATTATATCTAGATTTCCATGGTATATGTATGGGAATATACCTGAGTAGTGGTGACTGTGCATCCCTTTGTAATTTTTCTCTTGGGATTTACCTTTTTCATTTCGGAGTCCCCTAATGAGTATTGTAGTACTAAGAAATTCATGGTATTTTCCCACTCAGGTCATGTCTTTGTAAGACGACTAATTATATGAATGAGTCCAGGGAGGACCCGGACTTGGTGGTGTTATGTGGGATAAGATAGACAAGGTGCACATCTACAACTTCATGTAGCTACCCTTCACCTTCCCTTTTGGTTGGCTTCCCATTGTATGAACCTCAGGGGAATGGAGTTTTACTTTTGGTTATGTTTTCCTTTTGGTGGCCTTGTATACTGGCCCAGGTTTCCAACATGTACTTTACATTCAGTTGTACTTTTTTTGTGTTTTACTTATTTGATCCATGCATGGATTCGATGAATTTTAAATTCTGGTAACTTTGGCTTGGAGGTTTGTGCATGTATACAGGTACTGAAGAAAATTCCTCGCACTTTTATAATAATCTCTTCAGCACAAGTCTCACACCCCTATCCTTTTGGAGGATAGCTTTGGGTAGTCATAGCATGGGCCCCGGTGGACGGGTCATGGGAAGTTTGTATCATAGGTGGTTGATTATACCTCATCGCCCATGGGTCTATTGTTTTTTGTTTTGGGAAACAGTATTATGTTTCTCATGTTCAAATTTCAGGTTAGGGACTCTAGTGTTGGTTTGGCGGCTGATGTATACATACACTAGGACTATGGGAACCTATTTTATTACTCGATACATGGAAACAATGGTGGTGATAAATAAAGGGTATGTGAATCATGTAGGAATTTTTGTGCATTCCATGTCCTTTTTGGTCCAACACTCCAGTTATACTCTAGATGTGTGGTTCATATTTTCATATTTCAAAATGAAACTAAGATGATAGTTGGTGCACCTATGGTAGGGAGACATGCCAGTAAGAGAGTACTCAGTGAGACTCAAGAATCATTATCACTACTATACATATATGGTGTGTGACCCTTACCTCAGGTCCCAGACCATCGAGTAGGGACTATGCTGGGAGATCAGGGCGTTAATTTTACCCCTCAGCAATCTGACATAGGCTAGGGTCATGGAGTGATCCTTGTTGGTTGAGAGCTACCTAGAGAAGGATAAGATAGATGTGACCTATAGAATAGGTCTTGAGGTAGAGGCTTTTGATGGAGAAAGAAACGATATGAAACATTATTGAGGAATATGAGGCATATCCATACCCAAACACAAACATGTGGGTCTGTGGCACAGAAGAAGCACCAAGGATATGATCAGCTATAGGAGAGGTAGTGTTACACTTGAAACTATCACAGACATACAATAAAGGATTTTTCGACCTGTTATGCCATTATGAGGGATCTGGCAGAAGAGCCTCCATTGTAGAGACATAACTTGGAGCAAGTAGTTCCGCAAGTTGGTGGAACAGGAAGGGGAGCTGGACAAGCATGAGGTGGTGGTCCGTGTTAGGCTCAGGGAACTAAAGGTTAAGGGAATGGATAACTTCAGGCGACCATGGCTTATTACCATGTAGCTCTCTGAGAGATTCTATGTATGATATTTGTCTTTTCATTTTGATTCCTTTTAAAAACGATATCGGTGCTCGATATTCTCATTTTTTTCTGAGTTCTTTTTGAGACGTTGAGGTTAAGGTTAGATCGTGGACTTGACCCTCATTCCTAGAGACTTCTACAGTAGAAGACCATTTGATCACACACATGCGATGATTGTGTGACCTGACTCTTGGAGGTTAGAGTTGATGTTGGGATCTATTAGTCATGGTGTTAAGGCCTTTCGATGTCATTCTGTGTATGGAACACTACTTATCATACTTGTATTGACGATATTAGGCAAAGGATGTGGTATGTTCATGATGATGAACGCCATTTTACTTTCTCGTGAAAGGAAAACTTAGAAAACACAAGTAAGAATCTCGAGAAGAGTCATTCTTGTTATCATACTATGGTGGCAGAGTTAGACCCCATGATGTTCCCATAGTATGGAATGGTTACTTACCATCCATACTCACTTGGGATACCACTATTGGCTATGGAAATGACCTTGTTTTGGCAAGTTGTGTGGCTGCTAGGGTTTGTAGACAGAGGGCCTAGTAAGATTTAGTTTTTTCTAGTTGGAATATTTGTTTCATTCGTACATACCCCTACATGTTTGGCATAAACCCTTAACATGTAAATCTTGTCGATTCTTTAACACATTTCAACCAATGGTGGATGTGAACTATGGGTTTATATCTGTATCTACGTCATGTTAGTGTGGAGGTGGTCTGCTAGACCTCATGGTTGATGATGTATTATAGTGCTTAGTGATTTTTTCCACTTGTCACTGCTAAAGAAACATGTTCATTTCATTGCACGATGTTCACCTAGCAAGAGATGGACATTAAATGTGGTCGATCTTGGTTTCCTCGAGGTGCATGCTTGAATGCAGCACAAAGACCATTGATGAACCCATTTTTCTTCCCTTGAAACGGTGATTCACATTTCACATTTTAATTGCGAAGAAGATGATGTAGGATTGTTGGAACAATCCTGATTCAGCTTCAAAGCTCTGGTGGGTGATGAAAATGAATTCCAACAACTCTTTTGAATAGATCTTCACTAAGGAATATTGACCAATAATTGTAAACATAGGACTGCAGAACAACGAACACAACAAAACCATGCATCACTAATGAATGATCTGACTAATATAGGGGATACAATTTGAATTAAATCCCCCCTTGTTCATTATTATAAATGAAAAAGGTTGATAAACACACATGACATTTGACCCCTAGTTTGATTATTCTTATGGGATGATATTTGATTTTTATTCTGGATCCTTTTAACAAATCTGGTCATAGACGGAATTAAAAAATGGTTGAGGTTCGATCCTCTGGTTGATTACTGTTCTTTTACAACCCATGTTCTTTTCATTCTTATTTTTTTGGAAAATATTAGATCATTGAGCAACCATATTTGGAACAAGGATCAAATATCTTGGATCAAGAATGAACATGGCATGTTGAAGTTGTGACAACAATCAATGGTGGGTGGACCAAAGTGGTGCGTGAAATACTGAAAATCTATTTTTTTCTATATAAAGGGATCAAAATAGATATTTGAGCCCTAATAAGTGAAGAAAACTACCTAAGGGTAATAAAACACACACCAACTCGATGAACGGGCCACCAAAGTGTGTTCGGTGATCCGTAGAATGTTCAGTCGGGTTGTGGCACATGGCGGCACTGGCCGCCTACCGGATGGCGAGGTGACATGCTGTGGTGGAGATGGCAGTGATAGTTAGTTGGCTACCATGTGGAGGAATCTGCGGCCCTCGGAGAGGGTGTGAGCTGGACCCCATGACCTTTCCATGAGTCTTTCCAGAAGAACCGGTCAACTACATGGATCGATTAGAGTAGCGGCTCCAGCTAGCACAACCTGAGGAGAAAATAGACGAAGCTATTGATGAGTTCAAGCCCAGGAAACTGGACGGAAATATGGAGCTAGACTGGTTCTGGTGGAACGTGCCTAGATAGGCAGGCTGGGCCGCACCTTGCCATGTGGGATAGGTTGGAATCGTGAACCAGTGGGCCGGACCTAGATCCATCTATCCCCCATTTCACAAACAAATGATCGTAAATTTCAAACTGAGCATCCATTTGATGATATGTTTATGGATTTGGTACCCTTAAGATGATAAGATCATTTTGAGACACTTTATGTGAGTTTTTGAGAATGTTAAAGGATGGAATGTTTGTTTTGAATAGTAGGCTCTCCCAATATGAGCTAACTTTGGGCATAATCTGGGTGATTCTTACGATGAGATGTTTGGACGGGTACTCCGGTGATGACTCAAGGCATGGGTACTCTTTATCCCTCTACATTGGTTGAGATGGGGCACCCCACATTTTGGTTTCAAGTCCATTTTCCTTTGATTGGTTTCCTGCAACATTGTTACTCCCTAATAAAATTTGGGCGCGGGTTCTCAGAGAAGTTCATAAAGGATGATTCGGTACTCCCCTGTCATGCCAGGGATATTGTCTTCTATCATTGTAGTCGGTACTCCAATATTGGATTGTGGTTCGGGTCCTCAATATCTATCGCGCATAGGGTCCGTACTCCCCTATCGGGTAGGGTGCGAGTCCACTATTGTTGGAGTCAGTACTCCCTACCATTCTAGGGTGCGGTTCCTCCTTATGTAGTGCTACAGTAGTATTAGTACTCCCCTGCCTTGACATAGAGAAGGTAATCTAGCATGGGGTTGGTACTTCACTAATGTACTAGGGTTTGGGTCCCCCTGAAAAAAAACCGAGATAGTCGGTATTCACCTATATTTCCAGGGGTGTGTCCTCTAATTGTAGAGTAGTACTCCCATACGGGTAGGGTGTGAGTCCTCGATATATGAAGTTTTACTAACCTACAAATATAGGGTGTGGTAACTTCATGAGTAGTACTCCACTATCACACTAGGGCCTGGGTCCTCTAGTCAGTGAGTATTACTCCCCTACCAGGTAGGTTTCGGGTCCTCGATTGGAGATGGAGCTCCTTTGGCTATCATATATAGTAGTGGGGAGAGGGCCCATCCACATGATGAAAACTATACCTATATAAGAGTTACTGATCCATCGACAAACTAAGGTTTGGTAAACTCATTATAGGAGCAATTTAGGTATCACATGTTAGTATGGAGCTATGCTCCCTCAACTGAGAGTAGTAACGAGTAGTAGGACTCTTCTAATGGGTTTCCTTAATCTTTCATGTGCCGCAAGACTATTCTGACTAGACCTTTATTTCCAGGCACTAGATGTGGGTATAGTAGAGTTTTCTCGATGGATCATGTTCTCTCGGACATACCATTAGGAATGGTAGGATTATACTCGATGGAGTGTCTCTCTCAAACAGGTGCCATCAGGGATGGAGAGCTTGTGTAGTGTGTACTACTAGTTTATGTTTTATGAATTGACCCTTTTTTGGAGTACTATTACTAGCTATAAGGATAAAACATATTCTACTTATTTCCTGAGAAGAGTATATCAAGATTCTCATGGTATCTGTACGGGAATATTTCTGGGTAGATCTGATTGCGCATTCATTTGTGGGTTTTAACTTATGCTTTACCTTTGTGGTTTTGGGGTCCCTTAATGAGCATTTTGTACTCACCCCAATATGGGATTTTCAAGAACATGTTGTGTCTTATGATGTTGACTGATGCTTTGACTGAGTCTAGGGAGTACATGGACATGGGGGTGTTCGGTGAGATCAGATAGGTGAGGTACACTTCAACAGCTTCAGGAATCTACCATTCACCTACCCTTCTGGTAGACTTCCTGGCGGATGAGCTTCAGGGTATGGTGTTTTACTTTTGGTTCTATTTTTCTTTTTGTGGGCTTGTATACTAGCACGGGTTTCCACACTATAATTTACATTCTTTGGTACTCTGTTGGTGTTTTATATAGTAGATTTCATGTAGGTTTTCCTTTGAATTTACATTTTAGTACCTTTGCCTAGGAGTTGTGTGTGTGTGTATAGGTACATAGGAAAATGCCTCCCACTTGTGGAAAATTTCCTTCAACGCTAGTCGCCATCCCCTGGCCATTGAAATGTGGGCTTGGGGTAGTCACTACAAATGCACGGGGAATGAGTCATGACATATCTTATTGGATCTTGTTTTGTATGACCCAGTTTATGTTTAAAATGATCCGATGAAGGCTCGACACTTTGAAAATTTGTATTCATTTTGAACTGTAGTCTATGGTGGTAGGGCCCAACCCAACCGCTTTCTCCTTTGTTTTGATACAACATGTTCATGATGAAGTTGAGTTAGTAGGAGGGATTTATATTCCAAATCCTATTCTAGTCTATTGAAGTGGTGAATAGGATACCGATAAGAAGATTGGGAAGTGGCCAGATGCTGGCGGTACTAGATGAGGAATTAAGAGGCCCTCATACCTCCAATTAACTTCTTCAAAGTACAATATCGTGATATATCATCTCTGTGGTAAGCAGGGTTATAAGAAGTTTTCATTCCTGAATTCTCCAAGAATCCTCCACACCTTTGGATGATTGTGTCACTTTCAGCGGTTCTATCAGGGTGATTACAAGAAGTGTTGTGAAGCCACAAACAACTCTTCAAAGGTCACAGTAGCCCGTTGACAGGTGTAGGGTGATGTTTAGGATTAGTTTGTGGTTTTCTTTTTGTACTTATTTCTTAGAAGTAATAGCCATATCTTGGGGAATTTTTGGTGTCTCATTCCCTTCAGTTTTCAGAATGGTTTTTTCCAACCCTTTATGGACTCCTATTTTAATGGAAGTGTGTTCCATTAAATTTTGATCTATGTTATTTATTCAGAGATTTCTAAAGACTTTATGTGTGGCAGGAGATGCTTCAACCATCAGAACTCTATCCATAGGTCTCGGAGTGAATCTGATTCATATTAAATAGAAACCAGTAGTGTAAAAAGCTCATAGTTTAATTTTTTTCGTTAGTGTGTCATACTTTGTGTTCTTAATGGTGATTTAAGTGGTCGGTGTGATTTCAGATGTTGTTTTGATTCCCCATTAGACTGTCCCTCCCCTCCCCTCCTATTTTTGTATGTGGTTTTTGTCCTTGTATGAAGTCTTTATGTTTTTATAATATTGTTTGTTCTTATGGTGGGGAGACCCATCGAGGGTCTCATTGAAATAACTTCTACCATGTTTCTTATAGTGGGTTTTTATACACGGCTCCCCGTGTGAGTATCACAGTTTCATTAATGGTACTAGTTTGGTGGTGGATGGTCACATACAGATCCACCCAATTCTATGTTTTTCCTTTCAGTGAGTGTTGGGATGGAAGTGTTCTGGATGTTTTATTAAGGTAAGGATATGGAGGTTACCCCGAGATGGGGTTTGAAATTAATTCATTTTTTTGGGTGGATAGTATGAGTTCCAGTTGAGGATGCTTAAGTTATTTTTGTTTTAAGGCTTGTTTGGGAATCATAAAAGTTCAATGTCTTTTGTACCAATTAACAGAGGTGTTTAATCTTTTGGGTGCGAGTGACACATAACATAGATTCCATTTTAGGTCTCCTAAGTTTATTTTTCAAGTCTCTTTATATTTTCATAGCAAATTTTTCTCTTCTTAATTGATGTTTTTTGTGGATCTTTTTAAACTATGAAGGAGTATTAGTTTCTATTTTTTAGTTAAACCTTGTTGTGGATTTTCGGGGGTGGATAGTGATATGGTGGAGAGAATTGTCATACCCAAACATTTTATGTTATTTTATTTTATAAATATTATTGGCATTGGGTACCCTTGTTGAGGTATGGGTTGAATCCCAACTGTAATTTTGTAATTTCTATATAATGATGAGTGTTTGGTCTTGGCGGCTCTTAGTGCATGAGAATGGTACATATTGGAAACCGTAAGACCTTCCTTTTTTTAAATAAATTAAAATTTTAAAATAATAATGAAATAAAAGTTAGAAATAAAATATAATAAATAAAATAAAATTTAAATCTGTAGATTTATTAAATATGATGACAATTTTATTAATTTTATTGGGATTATTATTATTATCATCATCATCATAAGTTGTGGTGGGGTTTATGTTGTACACAGGAATCGCACGATTAGCAAGAACTGTGTAGTTATCTTGGTTACATGCACAACACTTCTAGACTGGGAAAAATCCACTACACAGTCACTTGAGCCGCGTGTGGGCCATGCAGGTGCAAATAATAATAATATTTTTATTAAAAGATATTTTATTATTATCATTATAAAAAATTACCATTATTATCATCTCTTTTATTAAAAATTTGTTAATAATAATAATATTATTAATAGAAGTGAAAATATGAATATTATTAATTTCAGAATTATTTTATTATTATAATAATTAGTATTTAGAATTCAATTATTATTATTATAAGTATTATTGAGTTATTATTATTATTTTGGTTTTTACTAGATTTTATTAGTTTGGTTTAGTGTTTCCCCCCTCTCCCATGTCACTCCATCCCCCTTCTTCTTCTAACAAATGTGTAAACCCCCCTGGCGCGACCCCCCAATGCACAAAACCTCTCCTTCGGCCACCCTATAGTGCTGGATGTAACGCCCCGACCCCAGCTACCCAGAGTCGGTGCATTACTTCGTAACATTGGCATGATCACAAAAGATCAAGTCTCGAAAGACCGATTAGTTTAGTAGCCTTGGAAACACTAGATACTTTCGTAAACGTTACATTACATCATAAAGTGAAAAACTACAATAACAAAGTCTCCATAGTCCACACTCATATCCTCTTCTGACTATCCCTGCAGGTCATTCATAAAATACTTCTTCACATTCTGGAAAATATTAAAACATTGAAAGGGGTGAGCTCAGATTCTCAGTAAGGATAACAATATTGCGGAAGCTTTCATAAAAAAACATTAACATTTAAGGCAATGTATAACTAAAACAAAAGCCTTTTAAACTTGAACATCAACATAATATGGAAAAATTAAAATGAAATAATGCCATTTACTTCTTCACACGGATATTCTACTGGTCGAATAATCACATGCAATATCAATAACCACTTTCATAATGAGGGAATGTATAATGCTGGACATTCTGAAACACTTTGTCAAGGCCTCGGCCAAGACGTCTAAAATGATTAAGGCCTCGGCCAAAACCATAAATCAAATTGGGAAAGGGCCTCGGCCAATTCCACGTCTAGTTGTCTCATGAGACCTACCGATGCATCGAGGAGCTATAGCGGGCTCCACCCGTCACTTATTAAGTCCAATACATTCCTCATATGAATAGGTTTAAACATATCATAAACCATAACATAATCGTATCACATAAAACATGCATAAAGGAAACATAACATTTCCACATTTCAATCACAAGATATCAATACAACACATTGATATAATAAAAACGCTTTCAAAACCATTTTCAATACCAAAATAAAAGAAAGTTAAAACTTTGTATTTATTTTTCATTAAAAAAATGATGGCTTGTAGAGGAAGCCGAAACTCAAATAATGGTCACGGCGGCGGAGAAGTCGTTGTCGCCGCATAAGTACGAAAAGAAAAACATTCCCTTTTTGTCGTTTAGTAAAATGCTTCGTATAAAAAAGATTCCTTTTGAATAAATGTAAAAGTCAAAGGGGTTTATACACCGTATAAAAGAAAGTTGTGTATAAAACCAAATATGCCTCAATGAAAGGTGATTGAGACGAAGACCCTTACAAAGATCATTTTTTTAAAATAAAGTAGTTATATTATGTGTATTCACTATAAGTATACATAAATAAAGTACACATACAAGATAGTACATAATAATATTATGACATAATTTAAAAGTAGGAGATTAACCCAAAGAATAGAAATTGGGTTAAGAAGTTCCCTTACAAAGATCATTTTTAAAATAAAATAGATCTATTATGTGTATTCACTACAAGTACACATAAATAAAGTAAAAATACAAAATAGGATATAATAATATAATGACATAATTTTAAAGTAGGAGATTAACCCAAAGAATGGAAATTGGGTTAAGAATTCCCTTACCTCGTGTCTGACTTGACTCAACCGTTCTTTAACATCCTGAATAATAAACTAGAGTTAATATATACCTTATTAAGAACCATTTTCAATTTCATTATCCTTATTATATCACTTATTACAATGATATGAACATTATGTAATTATTTAAGTTAATAACGGTCGTTTTGTCGATCTTTGGTACTTGAGTCAACAATAAGTTTCTTATAATTACAAGTTGTTTATGTGGTGAAATATCCATTATATCCAGAATTATATTAATGATTTAGATGTCATATATATCTTATATATCCAGTATATACATTCATTTATAATATTACTTAACATTTAGTGGTAAGAAATGAAATGCACCGTTCATGGAGACGGTAAGCCGTACGTACGCATGAACGCTACTTTCATTTCAATTTCATATTTAATGGAACTAAATCATAATGATATAAATATATAATATAATTCCAGTATAATATAGTGTATAATACCATTTACTCCATCCTTTATACATCCCACATATGGCATTAACGATTCAAATCACTTTGAGGGGGCGGTAGTCCGCACTTCCTAAAATGAAATTATCGCGTTTTACCCATAATGGAAATCATAAAGTAAGACATAAATGAGAAATACAGAAGCATAAGTAAAACATAAACACATTATATATCATATATAAATATAGTGACATCTTAATGGCCACCTTTGAAGGTGTTATATGAGTGTTGAACAATCATCGTTTCGTGAGGCAGAAATTCGCCATCCACAGAAACCGTATGTTATTTAACCATTAGATGTAGGTGTGTCTAAGTGTAGCTCGAATACTTCTTATAACAACATCCTAGTATATTGAGGATACTGGTGTTGTTACAAAAGAAATGAATAAAAAGAGTTTAGGGGGTTGGAGAAGAAAAATAAAACAAAACAACATTAGAAAAGACATTACCTCAAAATCGGGTAACTCTTTTTGATTTGAGCCAAAGGCTTCCTTGGGAAGAGTTCTGACCAAAGAGAGGCTTCTAGGAGTAAGGGAGGAATGTTGGGAGAGTATTTGGGCAGAGGTTGGCCGAGCCAAATGGCTTTAAAGTGTAAATGAGGTGGGAGAGGTGGGGGCCTTTTATAAGTGGAGAGGAGGGGCACTTTTGGAAAGATTGAAATGTTACATTATTACACAATGCTTTTCGGATTCTAAAGGTCCCACACTTATATAATTCGAGGCTAAGGTGATAATGGTTCGAAATCTCCTCATCCAATTGGCTTTGGACAAGTGTAAGCCTTGGATGTTGCATTATCTTCCCATTTTATTTAAATCGTTAAATAATGAGGTCATCACTGCATCATCATGATGTCATAAATAATTTAATTTATTTAATATCTAAAAATTATAAAAAAAATACTATGATGTAGGAAATCGTTTTAGCTTTCTAATGAATATTTATAATCAAAATTTGGACTTGTGTAACCCCACTTAAAAACTGTTTTAGTAAAACAACTCATGTTTGTGTCATTTTTACTTTTACATTAAATAAAAAGTTATTTATGTCATTTCCCAACCAAATTGTCTCCATGGGGTCCCCAAGTTGACCCATGGCTTTTCTTGGTCGGCCATGACACAACCAATGAGTTTAGGACATGTTTCTAGGTCATTTCATATTATTAAAGCATTATTTATACCTTAAACTACACTAATTACTACTAATCGCGATTAAGAACTTAACAGTTACTATTCACCAAAAAATTATTTTGATCTCATTGAACCACATTTTACTTCTTAATGACAACCATGTATGTCGGATTTTTGAAAATCAAATCACAGAAGTGGTAATATTTCATTTAAACGAAAAATCAGTTATTTAACAACCACTTAGTGGTTTCACTATTCATCAAAAATTGAAGTTTTTCAGAATAAGGCCAAAATTTCACCCTAAGATATAATTGATATTACGAATTCAAAAATGATGTCTATTTTAAAAAATTCCAAACATATTAGTTGCATTAATTAATTTTATAATTAATTCCCGCTGTCACAACAAATAGCGTGTTTTTAAGAAACAATTTATATCAAAAGATTGGCAATTGTTTATGTCCAATTTCAATGTTAAATTAATTCTAATGACCACCATTGGATAAAATGGTAAAAATATATTCTAATTATACTCTAAAACCACTCAATAGTATAATTTATCACTATGAATTATTTTTATTAAAAAAGTTGTTTTAAGTATTTTTTCACTATTCATAAAAATTTTGAAGTTCTCAGAAAATTACAAAAAATTCAACATAGGCTAATTTCAATATTAGGAATACAAAAATGAAGTCCATTTTGAAATATAAAATTTCTATAAATTTAAAAGGTGGTTATTACTATTCATAACGGCTACTTTGATTAGTTGCGGTGTGTTAGAACTCGAACTTGCGTACAATGCAAGCTATTGCATTATTGAATGAGAAGTGTATCGTGGAAGCTCGGGGTGTTACATTCTCCCATCCTTCAATAAATTGCGTCCTCGCAATTTGAAATTTTTCTTGGAAAATAAAAGGTTGAAAAGAGAAAATACCTTTGAGGATAACCCACATCGGAAATAAGGTTAATAAATATATAACATTAAAAGAAAGCAAGATAAGTACAAAGGTCACCCGATATAGCCCATTCTAGGATTCTATGAAAATATGGATATGGAAGAAAAACAAACCATCAAGGTCTGATGGAGAGTTATAGAAAACAGGATTAGGAGAAAGTTTAACCATAAGAAAATCACAAACTTGTGATTGGTTAAACGGTCATTGAATCCCCAGTTGGAAAAGTTAACCGAAAAATTTTTTGTTTTAAGTTACCTTTTATAATTTTGAGGAATTTATTTATGAGATTTACTAAGAACGTAAGGGAATATACATACTTTTTATGTATACTTTCATTCGTTAATAAATTTTTACCACAAACCCAACTTTTACTCCAAATGGTAACAGAACTCAAAAATATTCTATTTATCCTAATTGTATAAGGTTCAAAATGTTAACACATACCATTTAGATTAGTAAAACTATTTTGTAATAACCAGGGACTTCCTGTAGGCTAGTGGTAGGAAATAAAGGCTTGTCGCACTATGGTTGTGGGTTCGATTCCTGCAGCTGTGTCCGACGCGACGGGTTATTCCCCACCCTGCAGGTTGTCCTTTTCCTAAAAATATAGTACTATACTATTCCAAAAATAATCTTCATAAATGTTTTAACCTTAAACAATACTATCCAAAGTTCAACTTAATCCACTCCAACCTTTATGGTTATCCAAAATACCTTCATCCAGACTTTCTCTAAAAGGTCTCTAAATTCCAAAATCAATTGTAACATCAGATTCCCCAAACAAAGAAAAGTTTCTCTTATTGTCACATACTAAAAATATGATTACCTTAATCATATTAAAACCTTACTGAAATCAAAAAGTACTGCAGTACAATCCATATATATATATTACATTATTCTTATAACCAGAATATAATCCTTGAGTCCAAAAGCACCAATACATTAGTTATTCTGCTTCAACTGTAGTAACATCATAAGATTGTCCTTGATCCCTTGGCCTTTTCTGAGGTAAGTTTCCCTGACGCTTAGGACATTCATTTGCATAATGAACCATTTCTCTACAATTGTAGCATTCAACTTTGACAGCCTCTTTCTTTCCCTTGCAATCACGAGCTTGGTGACCCTTTTCTCCACATTTATAACAAACTCCCATTCCTTTTAGGCAAGTACCAGGGTGATTCTTCCCACAATTATCACATAATGGAAAAACCTTCTTTCCCTTTTTCCCATTATCTGTCTCTTGTTCCACCGTTCTCTTCTTCTCTTGCTTTACTTTGTTGTCATAAGACTTAGAGAATTCCTTTTCTGTCTTGATAGCACACGAGACAATATCTTCGTATGATGAGAAGGATTGTGATACCAAAGCTCGACGGAGAAATGGTTTTAACCCATCAAAGAAACGATCAATCTTACTCCTTGGGTTACGTATATAATCGGCAGCATGCCTCGCTAACCTTGTAAAGTTAGCCTCATACTTTGCGACATTCTCATCCTCCTTCTGCCTCAGACTCAGAAATTGCCTTTCCATATCTGCTCGATGGTCATGAGGAAAGTATTTTTCTAAGAAAAGAAATTTGAACTCCCTCCATTCCATATTCGATACGTCATCATCTTCCTTTGTGTTTTGAATCAGCGACCACCACTGATCGGCATCTCCAGTGAGGCGGTAAACTGCCATGACAACCTTCTCCCTTTCACTACTCCCTAAGGCATGGAATATTTTCTCTAAGGAATTTATCCATTGCTCGGCTACTATAGGATTTGTACTCCCATTGAAGGTTGGTGGTTGTTGCCTCATGAAGCGGTCTAACATTGATCCTCCACGTTGCGGATCAGGGTGCTCCATACGAGTAAGGTTATTATTCATAACCTGAGTGAGTTGTCCCAGTATGGTAATAAGTTGATCAGCACCAGTTGTATCTCCAGATCCACAATAATTATCCTGATCAGGAGGGCAATCCCTACACGGAGTTCGTGCATTGATACGGTTTCCATTCCTTCTACTAGGCGCCATTTCTAAACAATGGCATAAACTAGATTAGTTTATGAATCAAAATACATAATTCCATACTTGTAAAACACTTTACATAAATTGAACTATTTATGGATATAATCCATAATCATAAAAGGAAATGTTTTCTTTGAGGAAGTATATACTCATAACCCTTCATAGTGGTTTGTAAATAAAATGAGAATTATCCTAAGCATATCCCCCGGGAGTGTCGTAACCAAGAGTGCAGTAGGGCCCGTTGTCGTGCACCAGTTCTCGTTCGAGTCTAGCTCAAAGCGGTGTTTTCGGGTTTTACCCCTAGGTACATCTGTGCCAGAGCCGCCTCTACCTGCTCGTATCCAGACAGGGATGTATTGCTTGGAAAACTCACAACATCTCTACAATACCAAAATTCTAGGAAGTTCTTCTATACTAATCCTCAAAGTCTATCTTCGGGATATGTGCTCTAATCAGAGTTTATCTAAATCTAGCTTCCAAGGTTAGTACTAAACTGCCTCTGATACCAACTGTAATGCCCCGACCCCAGCAACCCAGAGTCGGTGCATTACTTCGTAACATTGGCATGATCACAAAAGATCAAGTCTCGAAAGACCGATTAGTTTAGTAGCCTTGGAAACACTAGATACTTTCTCAAACGTTACATTACATAATAAAGTGAAAAACTACAATAACAAAGTCTCCATAGTCCACACTCATATCCTCTTCTGACTATCCCTGCAGGTCATTCATAAAATACTTCTTCACATCCTGGAAAATATTAAAACATTGAAAGGGGTGAGCTCAGATGCTCAGTAAGGATAACAATATTGCGGAAGCTTTCATAAATAAACATTATCATTTAAGGCAATGTATAACTAAAACAAAAGCCTTTTAAACTTGAACATCAACATAATATGGAAAAAGTAAAATAAAATAATGCCATTTACTTCTTCACATGGATATTCTACTGGTCGAATAATCACATGCAATATCAATAACCACTTTCATAATGAGGGAATGTATAATGCCGGACATTCTGAAACACTTTGTCAAGGCCTCGGCCAAGACGTCTAAAATGATTAAGGCCTCGGCCAAAACCATAAATCAAATTGGGAAAGGGCCTCGGCCAATTCCACGTCTAGTTGTCTCATGAGACCTACCGATGCATCGAGGAGCTATAGCGGGCTCCACCCGTCACTTATTAAGTCCAATACATTCCTCATATGAATAGGTTTAAACATATCATAAACCATAACATAATCGTATCACATAAAACATGCATAAAGGAAACATAACATTTCCACATTTCAATCACAAGATATCAATACAACACATTGATATAATAAAAACGCTTTCAAAACCATTTTCAATACCAAAATAAAAGAAAGTTAAAACATTGTATTTATTTTTCATTAAAAAAATGATGGCTTGTAGAGGAAGCCGAAACTCAAAAAATGGTCACGGCGGCGGAGAAGTCGTTGTCGCCGCATAAGTACGAAAAGAAAAACATTCCCTTTTTGTCGTTTAGTAAAATTCTTCGTATAAAAAAGATTCCTTTTGAATAAATGTAAAAGTCAAAGGGGTTTATACACCGTATAAAAGAAAGTTGTGTATAAAACCAAATATGCCTCAATGAAAGGTGATTAAGACGAAGACCCTTACAAAGATCATTTTTTTAAAATAAAGTAGATATATTATGTGTATTCACTATAAGTATACATAAATAAAGTACACATACAAGATAGTACATAATAATATCATGACATAATTTAAAAGTAGGAGATTAACCCAAAGAATAGAAATTGGGTTAAGAAGTTCCCTTACAAAGATAATTTTTAAAATAAAATAGATCTATTATGTGTATTCACTACAAGTACACATAAATAAAGTAAAAATACAAAATAGGATATAATAATATCATGACATAATTTTAAAGTAGGAGATTAACCCAAAGAATGGAAATTGGGTTAAGAATTCCCTTACCTCGTGTCTGACTTGACTCAACCGTTCTTTAACCTCCTGAATAATAAACTAGAGTTAATATATACCTTATTAAGAACCATTTTCAATTTCATTATCCTTATTATATCACTTATTACAATGATATGAACATTATGTAATTATTTAAGTTAATAACGGTCGTTTTGTCGATCTTTGGTACTTGAGTCAACAATAAGCTTCTTATAATTACAAGTTGTTTATGTGGTGAAATATCCATTATATCCAGAATTATATTAATGATTTAGATGTCATATATATCTTATATATCCAGTATATACATTCATTTATAATATTACGTAACATTTAGAGGTAAGAAATGAAATGCACCGTTCATGGAGACGGTAAGCCGTACGTACGCATGAACGCTACTTTCATTTCAATTTCATTTTTAATGGAACTAAATCATAATGATATAAATGTATAATATAATTCCAGTATAATATAGTGTATAATACCATTTACTCCATCCTTTATACATCCCACATATGGCATTAACGATTCAAATCACTTTGAGGGGGCGGTAGTCCGCTCTTCCTAAAATGAAATTATCGCGTTTTACCCATAATGGAAATCATAAAGTAAGCCATAAATGAGAAATACAGAAGCATAAGTAAAACATAAACACATTATATATCATATATAAATATAGTGACATCTTAATGGCCACCTTTGAAGGTGTTATATGAGTGTTGAACAATCATCGTTTCGTGAGGCAGAAATTCGCCATCCACAGAAACCGTATGTTCTTTAACCATTAGATGTAGGTGTGTGTAAGTGTAGCTAGAATACTTCTTATAAAAACATCCTAGTATATTGAGGATACTGTTGTTGTTACAAAAGAAATGAATAAAAGGAGTTTAGGGGGTTGGAGAAGAAAAATAAAACAAAACAACATTAGAAAAGACATTACCTCAAAATCGGGTAACTCTTTTTGATTTGAGCCAAAGGCTTCCTTGGGAATAGTTCTGACCAAAGAGAGGCTTCTAGGAGTAAGGGAGGAATGTTGGGAGAGTATTTGGGCAGAGGATGGCCGAGCCAAATGGCTTGAAAGTGTAAATGAGGTGGGAGAGGTGGGGGCCTTTTATAAGTGGAGAGGAGGGGCACTTTTGGAAAGATTGAAATGTTACATTATTACACAATGATTTTCGGATTCTAAAGGTCCCACACTTATATAATTCGAGGCTAAGGTGATAAGGGTTCGAAATCTCCTCATCCAATTGGCTTTGGACAAGTGTAAGCCTTGGATGTTGCATTATCTTCCGATTTTATTTAAATCGTTAAATAATGAGGTCATCACTGCATCATCATGATGTCATAAATAATTTAATTTATTTAATATCTAAAAATTATAAAAAAAATACTATGATGTAGGAAATCGTTTTAGATTTCTCATGAATATTTATAATCAAAATTTGGACTTGTGTAACCCCACTTAAAAACTGTTTTAGTAAAACAACTCATGTTTGTGTCATTTTTACTTTTACATTAAATAAAAAGTTATTTATGTCATTTCCCAACCAAATTGTCTCCATGGGGTCCCCAAGTTGACCCATGGCTTGTCTTGGTCGACCATGACACAACCAATGATGGTAGGACATGTGTCTAGGTCATTTCATATTATTAAAGCATTATTTATACCTTAAACTACACTAATTACTACTAATCGCGATTAAGAACTTAACAGTTACTATTCACCAAAAAATTATTTTGATCTCATTGAACCACATTTTACTTCTTAATGACAACCATGTATGTTGGATTTTTGAAAATCAAATCACAGAAGTGGTAATATTTCATTTAAACAAAAAATCAGTTATTTAACAACCACTTAGTGGTTTCACTATTCATCAAAAATTGAAGTTTTTCAGAATAAGGCCAAAATTTCACCCTAAGCTATAATTGATATTACAAATTCAAAAATGATGCCTATTTTACAAAATTCCAAACATATTATTTGCATTAATTAATTTTATAATTAATTCCCGCTGTCACAACAAATAGCGTGTTTTTAAGAAACAATTTATATCAAAAGATTGGCAATTGTTTATGTCCAATTTCAATGTTAAATTAATTCTAATGACCACCATTGGATAAAATGGTAAAAATATATTCTAATTATACTCTAAAACCACTCAATAGAATAATTTATCACTATGAATTATTTTTATTAAAAAAGTTGTTTTAAGTATTTTTTCACTATTCATAAAAATTTTGAAGTTCTCAGAAAATTACAAAAAATTCAACATAGGATAATTTCAATATTAGGAATACAAAAATGAAGTCCATTTTGAAATATAAAATTTCTATAAATTTAAAAGGTGGTTATTACTATTCATAACGGCTACTTTGATTAGTTGCGGTGTGTTAGAACTCGAACTTGCGTACAATGCAAGCTATTGCATTATTGAATGAGAAGCGTATCGTGGAAGCTCGGGGTGTTACACTGGAGCCCTCCCTTCACACATCCCCTCTCCTACCCTACATGTGGTGCACCTTAGGCTGCTCGTGACACATCCTTCTGGAGGACCTCAAGTCAGTGAAAACTCCATCTTCGGTGAGACTCCTTGTCAGTTGGCCTCCTCTCCAACAGTCATGACCTCACCGGTTCACCCCACTCTAGTGGCAGCTATCCTTATCCCCCTAGTTTTTTTCTTCCTCCTCTTGGATTGAGGATATTTTATGAGTAGGATTTCAATTTTTTCCAGTAAATCCTAAAATTTTGCATTCAATATTGTCCTGTTAGGTTGATTTTAGCATCCCAAGGTTGTGATTGAGGTGTGATCAGGCTTTCATGAGGGTTTCTAGAAGTTCATAATCATCTGAGGTAGGATCCCCTTGTGAATTGACATTAAAATTAATATTTCATTAAATCATTGTTTCCTCACCAACATTAGTTGTTAATTAGTTATCAATTATTTTTATCAATGTTGTTTTTTGTAAAATGAGGTTTTTCGATACAATTGTTCTTAATATGCGGTTTGAAATTGTTGAATAGTGCACACCCTTTATTTGAGAAATTTATCAGTCGGCTTTTTCAATTGTTTTGTAAATTTTAGAAGAATTTTTTGGTTATATATATATATATATATATATTTTGATGTAAAAATTTAGTGATTTGGAATTTAATAATATATTTAAAAAAACAATTCAGCATGAAATTTTCTATATTTTTGTGCCTGTTTTTGTGCACTGTTTTAGAAAAAAATATGACTTGTTTTAAAGGTGTGAACCTTGTTTTTAAAGTCACTCAAGGTGTAGATGGAATTGAAATGTATTTTTAATGGAAAATGAAATACCTGGCATGTTTAACATGATGTGAACTTTTTTAATATAAATTATAAAATTTTAATGGATGAAAGGTGTGTTTTGGAAATGATTTGTAGTTGATAAAGAAATTTATAAAAATGAATTTATAAGTTGTTTAGGTAACAAAAAGTGATTTTGAGTAGTTTTTTATAAAAGATTACATGTTTTGGAATTAACTTTTGGTTTATGAGGATATTTATAAAAAATTATTTCTAAGTTGTTTTGGTAATGAAAATGGATTATGATTAGTTATTTATAAAATGTTTGATGTGTGAAAATTACATGAGACCCTTTTGGAATTTTATAAAATGGTTTAATTGGAAAATCCTCCAAGAGGAGGGTATTTCCTTATTGGTTGACCATGGGATGGAAGTGTCCTCAGTATCTAATCTACCTTGTATAATTGTTGCATTAAGGAAAAGATTAAACTTTGAGGCAGCTGGGGTGGTGGTGTCTTGTGTGTGTTATGTGTGAGGGGGTATATATAGATTATTTCTTATTTCTGTTTGGATCACCCCTTTATGAACATAGACTATGTACCTAAAATAGCTGTGAGAATTACTAGGAATGATTGATGCACTGGTTGTTGACATATTGAAAAATTTCCAATAGTAGGTGAATATAATTGGGTTTATTTCTATGGGGTTGGGCCCCTTGGTCTATCTAGAGTTAGGGTGTCAGGGATTTGGGGAATTTTTATTTTGTAGTGTGTGGTATGCTAACAGGGATTTGGTCTTGTGTATTAATTTTCTCTTGTTTTCCTCTAAGTCTGTAGGTCTTCCTATTTTTCTCTAATACTAGTATTATTAGTTCCATTTCCCTCATTGTGCACGATCAAATTCTTTGTATTCGGTTTTGTATTTTTGTGAAATAGTGAGTGCATGAATTTATCTAAAAACATTTTATAAGAAGATTGGTTTTAATGGATGAGGAATTTTCCTTTCTTTTCACCTTTATGAAAAATGAATTCTTATTTGGTTCCCTTCCCCTTTCTTCCCTTGATCCTTGTTTTAAATCATGATAGAAATTAATTATGATTACTTTCCTTAAATAAAAATGGCATAAAACCCAATATTTTTATATTATACTTACAACCACAAGAACAATGTTTCTTTATTTAAAGAATGTGAATTGGTAATATAATTATCTAGGCCAACCTACTGAGTTTTGAAACTTATACCTATAGTTTTTTCTTGTTTTTATATTCTACTGTAGGATTTAGATTTGGTTCTATCCCCCCGGGTGATGTTTTGTATTGGATTTGTGAGTAACCCTCAGGGTCACAAGGAGGCGTCATGGTTTTCAGGTTCCTTTTGGGTTTCCTTGTGTAGTTTATTTTTCACATTGTATTTTCTATATAAAAAATGTAAATAATTTAATGAATGGAATTCATGTTTAGTTTGGTTTTCCTATTTATTAATTTTTATGATTTTGTTTAGTTATTTTGGAAAACCCATTCCATATTCTATAATGATACGATTGCACTTGACTCTGGCCCTATAGGATCATGAATGCCTCATGGTCCTTACAATGAATTGGCTCAGGTTACTGTTTTAGGTTTGACTAGGGTTAGTTCATGAAATAAACCAAGATAAACTCATGTTCACGCGTAAAATATGTGAATCATCATAAAATCATACTTTTGAACAAATATAGAATCCTTTTCATGCCTATTTCACACTGTCTCTTTAGATACATCACCTTACCCAATTAATTGATGTGCTATATAATTATGGGCTCACTCATCACATCATAACATTTACATAATCATTCTTTCCACAAAGAACATATATCAATCATTAACATAAAATAACCCTTTTAAAGGATTTTTTTTAGAAGTATTTAGTTGATAATACATTTATTTATTTAAAAATGTAAATGCATCCCATTTTGTGATTTTTGTATACCCATGGTGTTGGTCACCACCAGGGGCCTACTGGACATCAAACACATTGTTCATTCACTCTCTTACGTAATTACCTACTTAGAAGGGGAATCATTGGAATGAGGGGTCATGAAAGACAGTCCACATCTCTAACATGATCAGGAATCTCAAAGGGGTCGATTTAATAAGGACATACATTTCCCTTCCTTGAAAATTTCATGACCCTCTTCCATGCAGATAAGTGGATAAATAACATGTCTACAACCTCAAATTCTAGGTCTTGCTAACATTTTTCTTTATATCACTTATATATACTTAGGATTCCTTGATGTTCTACATAATTTTTTTATACTTTTCCACTATTTCATTCACAATTTCAAATACTATCAACTTATGTTCACTGACTTCATCCCTGCATGCCAGTGATCTATATATTTTTTGATAAAGGGCTTCATATAGAGACACTTCGATGCTCTGGTAGAAATTTCTTTGTAATAGAACATGAATAAATGTATATATTGGTAAAATACTCCTCTGAAGTCCATATAAAATTCATTAAAATGGATTCTAGTGTCCAAATTATCTTCTAATATTTGATATTAGTTTTAGGATGATAAGTTGTACTAGATTTATCCTTAGTGTTTAGAGCATGTTTGAGACATTTCAAGAACATAGAAGTGATTATCAGATCTTAATTAGATATAATTGATAGTGTTACTCCCTACATCCTTACCACTTCTCTAACTTATATCAATGGATTTTATCTTGTTAAAAGACCTATAGAATTATAATAAATTGATTTGTCTTTGTAACATGATTCACAACAACCCAGATGGCATTATTTCCTTTGGATGTCTTTAGAAGTCCACTGACAATGTTTGTGGTGATGTTTTACCGTTTCCATGTTTGTATGGGTATTGGTAGCATTATCCTAATAAAATTTTTCATTTCATCCTAAACGTACTTACATACTGGGATCATTGAGGTATATTCATTTTTCGCCTTCTTTATATTGTCCCCCCAATAGTGCTCCTTGAGATCTTGATACGTATTTTGGCTCCCTAGTTGAATGCAGAAGGTTAATCTATGCATGTCCCTAAGAAGATCATTCTGAATATCTGAATTGGATGGTACACATAGTTATGACCCAAATCATATGACTCTTTCCTCATCAATTTTGAACCCTGAGGATTTCACTTTTATAAGGGCTTCGTCCTTTTTCAAAATTTACACAATATTTCTTTAAGAATCCATTATTTTCACCATGGGGGATGGTTGAGAAATCATTTTATAAAGGATTGATGATGTTACCTTGTTAATGAATCCCATGTCTATCCTTTAAAAATATAAGAAGACTGGATCCATCTCAATTCTCATCATTTATAATGTTACAGGCTCCATTATACATAGAGCATCCAACACTTTATTTTCATTACCAGGATGGTAGTGGATTGAGCAGTCATAATCATTGATGAGATTTAACCATCTTAATTTTTTTATATTAATATCCTTCTTTGTGAATATATATTTCAGGCTCTCGTGATCAGTTTATATCTCACACTTCAACCAATAAGATATTGCTACCATATTTTCAATGTGAAGATCACAACTACCAACTCCAAAACATCTGTTGGATTTTTTTTAACATGAATTATCTACTTCCTTGATGTGTATGATATCACATTATCATTTTTCATCAGTAAACATCCTAATACCTTCGTTGAGGCATCATTGTATAATAGAAATAGTTCCCACTTATCAGAAGTGTGAGTATTAGTTTAGTTATAAGCCTCTTTTTTAACACTTTGATGAACCCTACACATACACTACTACATAAAAAAATTTGTCCCTTCTAATTCAACTTGTTTAGTGGGTATGAAAATAATGATAATTTCTTCAAAAAAAATTGATTATACCTATATCGACCAAGGAAACTATGGATCTTCGATATAGATGTTTTCCCAAGACACTATGTGATTGCCTTTGTATTAGAAGGGTCCACATGTATTCTTTTTCTAGTAATAAAATTCCCCAAGAATGATACATTCCCCATCCATAAATAATATTTATTATAATTTCTATAATGTTTATCCCCTCAGAAATTCATTATCACAATATTAAAATGCTATCTACTAAAATTTTTACTTTGGGAGGCGGGAGACCTATAGCGGCCGTCATTTGGCGGCCACTAATGCTATCAACAGTGACCGACAAATGGCGGACGCTGCACATAATACCTAATTTTACCCCATTTCCCGACCCCCCCCCCAATTATACTCCCCGACCCCGCCCCCTGCGACCCCGCCCCCGGCCACCCCGCCCCTGGCCACCCCGACCCCCAGTGACCCCTGCGACCCCGACTCCCGGCGAGCCCTTGCGTGCCCCGGCGACCCCTGGCTACCCCAGCGACCTGACCCCCTGTGACCCCAACCCCCAGCGACCCCCAACGACCCCGACCCCACGCTGTGCCACCCGCAACCCCGGCGACCCCCTGCGCCACCCGCAACCCCGCGCTGCGCCACCCGCAACCCCGAAAGCTTGCGCTGCACCTTCGGACAGTCCTACCCCCTTCGTCCACTCTTGGCCCCGCTGCATCCCTCCGGAGATTCCTCACATCCTGCCTCTGTCGGACCCTTCTAGTTCGTCATTCCCCGCCGTGTAGAACCCTCCCACGCTTCATCCAGCGGTTCCACCGCTTTCTATTTCGGCCATCGAAACCCAGTTGTCATGTCGTTGTGCCGTCATGAATCTGCAATCGAGTCGCACCGTGTTACCTGTGGTCGAGTCCTCTACAGGTAATGTTTTTTATCCTTCAAATTTATCTTTTAAGTCATTTGTTTTCAAATTTAATGATATGTGTTTATTTAGAATTTAAATAAGATATTTCACTTTTTATTTCTATTATAAATACAGTTATGGGTAAGAGTTGGATTGATAGGCAAGATAGGTTTTCAGCTGAATATTTTGAGGGGATTAAGCAATTTATGGATTTCACCAACAGATTTCGAAGCGATATGATAATTTGTCCATGCAGAAAATGTGCAAATAGATATCTCTTCAGATGAGATAGTGTTAGAGAACATTTGTTTTTGAATGGGTTTTTTGAAAAACTATAAGACATGGACACGTCATGGAGAAGATTTTGTTTCATTTCATCACTCGAAAAGTATTCATATGAATGTTGATTCGAGAATAGTTGATCCGATGAACATAATGCTCAATGATATGATGCACCAGTTTCAACCTGAAGACAGTAATGTCGTAAATGACGACGTTGGATCGAGTAATCCCCGTTCTTCTGCAGATGGAGAAGCATTTAAATTCATTGAAATTCTTGACGATGCGCATACTGAATTATATCCTGGATTCAATAAATTTAGTAAACTGTCGTTCAACGTTGAATTGTTACATCTGAAGGCTTTGAACCAGTGGTCAGACACCTCATTCGACATGTTGTTGGTATTGTTGAAGAAAGTACTCCCTGCTGGAGAAAAGATTCCGAAGTCATTATATCAAGCTCGGAAGTTGACCGGTGATCATGTTTTCACATATGATACAATTGATGCATGTCGACATAATTGTCTGTTATTCAGAAAAGAGATTGCACAATTAAATAATTGTATTGTTTTCTATACATCCAGGTGGAAGACCAATGAGATTAATCAAGGTAGTCAGATTATTCCTAGGAGATTCCAGAATCAAGCGAAACAAGTTTCCGCTAAACGAATGAGTTATTCCCAACTAAAACCGATACTGAAGAGATTCTTCATGTCAACTAAAATTGCTAAATTGATAACTTGGCTTTCAGAGAGAAAGAAAGAGGTTGATAAATTAACTCACCCGGCAGATTCTTTGGCATGGAAATAGGTTGATGAAAGACACCCAGACATTTCCTGATATGATCGTAATATTCGACTGGGATTGGCAGTAGATGGTTTTAACCCAATTAGGTCCATGGTTGTTGCGACACATAGTATGTGGCTAGTGGTGTTGGTTCCATACAACATTCCCCCTGGTTATGTATAAAGCAACATTTTTTGTTACTCTCAATTCTAATTGATGGACCGAGAGGACCTGGCGATAAAATAGATGTTTACATGCAACCTTTGATTGATGAGCTGCAAGAATATTGGGCCGATGGTGTAATGACTTTTTACTCGGCAGTTAATGAAATTTTTATACTTTGGTCTGCTTTGTTATGGACAATTAATGATTTCCCAGGGTATGCTAACTTATCAGGTTGGAGTAAAAAGGGAGAATTTGCTTTCCCTTGTTGTAATAAGAGTAAGAAATCTATATGGCTTAAGAACTGTAGAAAGTGGGCATATCTTGGTCACAAGGGATTTATTCCTCCATTGCACAGGTTTAGAAAAGACCGTGTATCATTTGATGGGAATAGAGAGTATGAACCATCACAACAAATACTGTCTGGGGTTCAAATTTGTGCACAACTTGATCTGGAAAACATCCATACAATGTATGATTTTCAAGATTTATTGGCTCCTGCATTGCCTTCTATTCCACCTGCAAATAGACAGGGCAGTCATAATTGGAAGAAACAGAGTATTTTTTTTGAATTTCCTTATTGGAAATACAATATTTTAAGAAATAATTTGGATGTGATGCACATTGAAAAAAGGTATGTGATAATATACTATGCATCATTTTAGGCGTCAAGGGGAAATCAAAGGATAGTGCTAATGCTCCACGTGATTTGCAAGAAATGGGATTGAGAAAACCTTTACATTTACAACCGGGTGAAGGAAATCGTGCATACATGCCTGCTGCACAGTACACAATGAGTAAAAAAGAGAAACAAACATTTCTATCAATTTTGAAGACTGTTAAGGTGCCAGATGGTTATTTTTCTAATATTTCCAAGCGTGTGAATATGACGAGCATGACATTTCAGGGGTTGAAAAGTCACGATAATCATATTCTTCTTCAATAGTTAATTCCTATAGCAATTTGTGATTGCTTACCTACCCAGGTTGTTGAGCTTTTAATTGAAGTTTCTAATTTTTTCAGACAGCTCTGTTGAAGGAATCATCGCATGAGTGATTTAAAAAAGCTACAGGATAAGATTTTACTTTCACTATGTCACCTAGAAAAACTATTTCCACCATCTTTTTTTTATGCCATGGTTCACTTGACCGTTCATTTAACTGGTGAAGTCACTGCTGGCGGTCCCGTACAATTCAGGTGGATGTATCCAATAGGGTGATACTTAAATACATTGAAATGATATGTGCGCAACAAAGCTCGTCCGGAAGCCTCAATTTCCATGGGATATTTAATGGATGATTATACTAATTTTTGTGCTTCATATATTGATGAGGTTGATACAAATATAGATTAACCCTCCCAGAATGATGAGGGTCCAATTGGAGAAGGAATAACATTTGATATGCAGAATGATGAGTGGGTTCCATCTCATCGATATGTGTTGTTCAACACTCCATTAGTTTTTCCATTGATACAGCAAGTTTCATAGTTGATGTGTATTTTGTTTCTATATTTATTTTATTTCGTACCTTATATTGTGTTTTGATTTTGGATGCATATCGCTGATTTGAAATGTGAAAGGCCCCGTGCAACTGACTATCAAATCCAAAAACATCATTTCAACACATTTCATGAGTGGTTCAAGACTCATGTACGTATAATTGATTTAATATTTTTATAGTGCAACGTAGTTGTATTTTCACAATCCTTTATCCATTAAACTATATATGTGAAATTTGCAGATTCAAAAGTTACATGATTTAACCCATCCTGTGAGCGAAGAACTCAACCAACTGGCTGATGGTCCATTTATTACAGCTTGACGCTACAAGTCTTTGGATTCTAACGGATTTTGATTTCGTATTAGAAATGTTGACATGAACCGAGCCACACAAAATAGTGGTGTTGGTTTTTCTTTTGTTGACGCGGGTTATTATTATGGATTGCTGAGAGATATTATTGAGGTTGATTATGGTCGTAGTTTAAAACACATATTGTTAAGGTGTGATTGGGTCGATCCTGTTCGAGGAATGAAAGTTGATAAATTCCTATTTACATTAGTAAACTTTAACAATATGCTATATAAAGATGACCAAGTAAGAAGTGATTCATTCATACTGACATCACAGGTAGAACAAGTTTACTTTGTCGGCATTGATTCTGATTTGAAAGTTGTGGTGAAAAGGTCTAAAAGAGGGGTTTTTCTGATTGACCAAGAAGAACCTGACATTGTCGCATTTCCTGATCAAACGCTTGACCAAACAACAGTAACTGTACGAGATGAAGATATACCATGGACCAGAGAGACAGTTGAAAGAGATACGATAGACTTTCATGATTAGTGAAAATTGTAATTATATCCCCAGTTATTGTTTGTAAAAATATTTATAAGTTGTATATGTATAAAAATTGCTTTATTTAACTATAAATTCTTTTAATGTATGTATGTCATAGGGTGGTCACAGTGGTTCACCTGATGTTGTCGGTATGTATGATTTAATTTTTTTAAATTAATTGATTGTAATTTTCTGTGTATATTTCCCTAACTATTTCTAATCATTAATTTATACTGTAATTGAATTATGAATTTATGTTTTTTAGGATCTAGTGCTTCTTCCAGCAGACATAGGGGTCCTGGTATAGGAGTTCGATCCTGGAAATTTGGAGCCCGATTAGATGTGTTATTTGACGACACATTTCATCCAGTTGGAGATGGTGCTACTGCATTGAGTCGTCAGTTTGGGCATATGATACGAGAATCACACAGATTCCCTCTGAAGACTCGTGACTGGAGTTCTTTCCCCCAAGATACGATGGACAGATTATGGGGGGAGGTTCAGGTAAATTCAATGTTTAAATTTTCATGATATATTGTTATTATTATTGTCCCATATACTGACAAATGTTTTTAACAGGATAATTTGACATCCTGTCCAGATGATTTTCGGGCTGTATGTATGTCCAAATTCCGAAAATTATGGAAGGATTACAAGTCAAGGGTGAAGAGAGATCACTGGACACCATTTGTGGGTGTGCCAGACATTCTACAGCAAGTCCTTCCGGGCATTCTTCCTGCGCAGTGGCAGGATTTGGATGCGTTTTGGTCGAGTGAGGTAGTGATGGTAAGGTTTATAACATTTAATCTATAAATGACTAATTTTTCAAATGTTTACTAAAAAAATACATTGAATGTAGACTGAGTCTGCTCATCATTCACATAATCGGGCGATGCAGGGCACGCCTTCCAGACTTGGAACTCGACATGTGTCATAGCTCAGACATGATGTAAGTTTAGAATTAACTATTTCCTTCATATTTTAAAAATATTGTAGTATAACATGGTGAACCCCTTTATTATAGTTACACCAACGCGCCAATCCAATCGATCGAATGTTCATATGGATGAGGACTCGTAGGGCAGGTGATCCCGATGTTGCCGGTGTTATAGTAAGAAAATTATTTACTAATAAATGTATTTTTATTTTATATAAATTCTTAATAATTATTCATTGATTCGTTATATGCTACAGGCTCAGTTTGATGCTCAGTTAGTAGAGTTGCCAGAGGAGCAACAGCATAGTACTGTGTGTAACCGTGTCGTGGGGCGTGATGGTCATGGTTATTCATTGACTTATGGAAGTGGTGTCCCACGACGTGCAGTTGTTAGAGAAGATGTTATGGGTTCATGCAGAGAGTCAGGGATGCGCACATTGGCTGAGATAGATGCTTCCATGCAGGATATGCAACACAATTTTGATGCACAGTTTCAGCAGTTACGTGCTGAGTATGAGGAGAGGTTGTCACAGATGACATCACTTATCGATGATATGACGACGCAACAAGTGGTTCAACAAGTAAACAATAAAACAAACCACACTCAGATTTAATTTTATTGATATGTTTAAGATTCGTAATATTGATATATATTTTAGGCTCCGAATACAGCTGGTCGACATCGCAGGGATTTTGGTGATCCAGAAGAGAATGAACCCCATGCATGAGGTAATTTTATTTGCCTTGATGAATTCTCTAGAAGTTTTTATATCCATGGTGAATATAATTTTCCTTTTTACCTACATTAGTTTGTTTTAGTTTTTCTGACCTAAAACTACCGTGAAACATTCTAATTATTATTCGTGACGTGTACGCGCAGACGACACGTCAATCAGACGTGCGGTGTGTGCGTTACGGCTCAATATGCGCATTTTAAGTGATTCGCGTGCTTCATAAATGCGCGTGAGGGGAGTCCAAATGGTCCTAACAAAGTTTTAATGGCCTTAAATCAGACGAAAAATATGGGTGACTGATTTGTGAAGTGGTCGAGCAGACGGCACGTCAATCGGACGTGCCGTGTGCCCGCGGTGACCGAGAACGCAGTTCTGGTGTCATAAACAGCCAAAACGGGCATCAAACGGTCAAATTCATAGAGGAAGACCTCGGATTGACCTGAAACCACCATGAAACATTCTAATTATTATTTTTGATGTGTATGCGCAGATGGAATGTCAATCAGATGTGCGTTTTGTGAGGTACGGCTCAATATGCGAGTTTTAAGTGATGCACGCACTTCATAAACGTGCGTGAAGGGGGTCCAAACAGGCCGTACGAAGTCAGAATGGCCTGATATCAGACAAAAAATATGGGTGAGTGATTTGTGAAGTGGTTGAGTAGACGGAATGTCAATCGGACGTGCCGTGTGCCCGTGGTGACCGAGAACGCAGTTCTGGTGTCAAAAACGGCCAAAACGGGAGTCAAACGATCAAATTCATATCCTATGACCTTGGATTGACCTGAAACCACTGTGAAACATTCTAATTATTATTCGAGATGTGTACGCGCAGATGGAATGTCAATCGTACATGCGGTTTGCGCCGTACGGCTCAATATGTGTGTTTTAAGTGATGCGCGTGGTTCATAAACGCGCGTGAGGGGGGTCCAAACGGGCCGAACGAAGTCGGAATCACTAGAAATAAGATGAAAAATACGGTTGAGTGATATTTGAAGTGTTCGGGAAGAAGGAACGTCAATCAGACGTGTTGTGTGCATGCGGTGACCGAGAACGCAGTTCTGGTGTCCTAAACGGCCAAAACGGGCGTCAAATGGTCAAATTCATAGCGGACGACCTCGGATTGACCTGAAACCACTGTGAAACATTATAATTATTATTCGTGACATGTACGCACAGACCGAACGTCAATCGGACGTGCGGTTTGCACGGTACGGCTCAATATGCGTGTTTTAAGTGATGTGTGCGCTTCATAAACGTGCGTGAGGGGGGTCCTAATGGGATGAACGAAGTCAGAATGGCCTGGAATCAGACAAGAAATACGGGTGAGCGATTTTTAATGTGGTCTAGTAGAGGGCATGTCAATTGGACGTGTCGTGTGCCCGCGGTGACTGAGAACGCAGTTCTAGTGTCATAAACGGCCAAAACGGGCATCAAACGGTCAAATTCATAGAGGACGACCTCGGATTGACCTGAAACCACCTTGAAACATTCTAATTATTATTAGTGATGTGTACACACAGACGGAACATCAATCAGACATGCGGTTTGCGCGGTATGGCTCAATATGCGTATTTTAAGTGATGTGCGCGCTTCAAAAACGTGCGTGAGGGGGGTCCAAATGGGTTGAACGAAGTCAGAATGGCCTGAAATCAGACGAGAAATACTGGTGAGTGATTTTTGAAGTTATCAAGAAGACGGAACGTCAATCGAACTTATCATGTGCCTGCGGCGACCGAGAACACAGTTCTGGTGTCATAAATGGCCAAAACGGGCGTCAAACGGTCAAATTCATAGCAGACGACCTCGGATTGACCTGAAACCACCGTGAAAAATTCTAATTATTAATCGTGACATGTACGCATAAACTGAACGTCAATCAAACGTGCTATTTGCGCGGTACGACTCAATATGCGTGTTTTAAGTGATGCACGCGCTTCATAAACGCGCGTGGGGGGTCTAAACGGGCCGAATGAAGTCGGAATGTCCTGAAATCAGACGAAAAATATGGGTGACTGATTTGTGAAGTGGTCGAGTAGACGACACATCAATCAGATGTGCCGTGTGCCCGCGATGACCGAGAACGCAGTTCGGGTTTCATAAACAGCCAAAACGGGCGTCAAACGGTCAAATTCATAAAGGACAACCTCATATTGACCTAAAACCACCATGAAACAATCTAATTATTATTTGTGACATGGACGCCCAGAAGGAATGTCAATTGGACATGCGATTTGCACAGTACGGCTCAATATGCATGTTTTAAGTGTTGTGTGCGCTTTATAAATGCGTGTGAGGGGGGTCTAAATGGGCCGAACGGAGTCGGAATGGCCTGAAATCAGACGAAAAATATCGGTGAGTGATTTTTGAAGTGTTCGAGCAGACAGCACGTCAATCGGACGTACCGTGTGCCCGTGGTGACCGAGAACGCAGTTCTGGTGTCATAAAAGGCCAAAACGGGCGTCAAACGGTCAAATTCATAGCGTAAGACCTTGGATTGACCTGAAACCACTGTGAAACATTCTAATTATTACTCGTGATGTGTACGCGTAGAGAGAACGTCAATCGGACTTGCGGTTTCTGTGGTACAGCTCAATATGCATGTTTTAATTGATGCGCGTGCTTCATAAACGTGAGTGAGGGGGTCCAAATGGGCCTAATGAAGTCATAATGGCCTGAAATTAGACGACAAAAACGGGTGAATGACTTTTGAAGTGGTCGAGCAGACGACACATCAATCGGACGTGCTGTGTGCCCGCGGTGACCGAGAACGCAGTTCTGGTGTCAAAAACGGCCAGAATGGGTGTCAAACGGTCAAATTCATAGAGGACGATCTCGGATTGACTTGAAACCACCGTGCTACATTTTAATTATTATTCATGACATGTAAGTGTAGACGGAACGTCAATAGGACGTGCGGTTTGCACGGTACGGCTCAATATGCGTGTTTTAAGTGATGTGCGCGCTTCATAAATGCGCGTGAGGGGGGGTCCAAACAGGCTGAACAAAGTCAGAATGTCCTGAAATCAGAAAAAAAAAATGAGTGAGTGATTTTTGAAGTGGTCTAGCAGACGACACGTCAATCGGACGTGCCGTGTGCCCGCGGTGACTGAGAACGCAGTTCTAGTGTCATAAACGGCCAAAACGGGCGTCAAACGGTCAAATTCATAGCGGACGACCTCATATTGACCTGAAACCACCGTGAAACAATCGAATTATTATTCATGACGTGTACGCATAGACAGAATGTAAATCGGACGTGCAGTTTGCACTGTACGGCTCAATATGTGTGTTTTAAGTGATGCAGGTGCTTCATAAATGCGCGTGAGGGGGGTCCAAATGGGCCGACCGAAGTCAGCATGTCCTGAAATCAGATGAAAAATATGGGTGAGTGATTTTTGAAGTGGTCGAGCAGACGGAACGTCAATCGTACATGTCGTGTGCTCGCGGTGACCGAGAACGCAGTTCTGGTGTCAGAAACGGCCAAAACGGGCGTCAAACGGTTAAATTCATAGCAGACGACCTCGGATTGACCTGAAACCACTGTGAAAAATTATAATTATTATTCATGATGTGTACGCGTAGACGACAGGTCAATCAGACGTGCGGTTTGCGTGGTACGGCTCAATATGCGTGTTTTAAGTGATGTGCACGCTTCATTAACACGCGTGAGGGGGGTCCAAATGGGCTGAACGAAGTCATAATGGCCTGAAATCAGAAATCAAATACAGGTGAGTGATTTTTGAAGTGGTCGAGTAGACGACACGTCAATCGGGCGTGCCGTGTGCCCGCGGTGACCGAGAACACAGTTCTGGTGTCATAAACGGCCAAAACGGGCGTCAAATGAGAAAATTCCTAGCGGACAACCTTGGATTGACCTGAAACCACCGTGAAACATTCTAATTATTATTTTTGACGTGTACGTGTAGACGGAACATCAATCGGATGTGCGTTTTTCACGGTACGACTCAATATGTGTGTTTTAAGTGATACGCGCGGTTCGTACACGCGCATGGGGGGTCCAAACGGGCCGAACGAAATCAGAATGGCCTAAAATCTGACAAAAAATACGAGGGAGTGAACTATGAAGTGTTCTAGTAGACGACACGTTAATCAGACGTGTCGTGTGCCCGCGGTGACTGAGAATGCAGTTCTGGTGTGATAAACGGCCAAAACAGGCATCAAACGGTCAAATTCATAGCGGATGACCTCGGATTGACCTGAAACCACCGTGCAACATTCTAATTATTATTCGTGATGTGTACGCGTAGACGGAATGTCAATTGGACATGCGTTTTGCGCGCAACAGCTCAGTATTTCACTTTTTAAGTGTTGGGCGCGCTTTCGAAAGGCGCGTGGGCTGGTCCAAACCGGCCAAATGATGTCGGATTAGCCTAAAATTGGACGAAAACAACGGCTAAGTGAGTTTTGAATTGGTCGGGCAGACAGCACGCCAATCGGAGGTGCCGTGTGCCCGCGGTGACTGAGAACGCACTTCTGGTGCCATAAACAGCCAAAACGGGCCTCAAACTATCAAATTCAGAGCGTACGACATCGGATTGACCTGAAATCACAGGGGGGGACACTTTAATTTTTATTCTTGATGTGTACCAGGAGATGGCACGTCAATCGGATGTGCGGTTTGCGCGCAACGGCTCAATATGTGCTTTTTAAGTGTTTAGTGCCCTTCCAAAACGCGCATGGGGTTGTCCAAACTGGCAGAACGATGTCGGATTGGCCTGAAATCGGACGAAAACAACGGGTGAATGAATTTTGAAGTGTTCATGCAGACGGAACGCCAATCGGAGGTGCCGTGTGCCCGCGGTGACTGGGAACGCACTTCTGGTGCCATAAACGGCCAAAACGGGACTCAAACTGTCAAATTCAAAGCGTACGACATCAGATTGACCTGAAATCAATGGGGGAACACTTTAATTATTATTCTTGATGCGTAAGAGGAGACATAACGTCAATCGGATGAGCGGTTTGCATGCAACGGCTCAATATGCACTTTTTAAGTGTTGGGAGCGCTTCCGAAACGCCCTTGGGGTGGTCCAAACTGTCCGAATGACGTCAGATTGGCCTAAAATCAGACGACAACAATGGGTGAGTGAATTTTAAAGTTTTCGGGTAGATTTCACACCAATCGGTGGTGCTGTGTGCCCACGGTGACTGAGAACACATTTTTGGTGCCATAAACGGCCAAAACGGGCCTCAAACTGTCAAATTCAGAGCGTACGACATCGGATTGACCGGAAATCAAAGGGGGAAACTTTAATTATTATTATTAACATGTAAGAGGAGACTTCATGTCAATCGAACATGTGGTTTGCGCGTAACGGCTCAATATGTGTTTTTTAAGTGTTGGGCGCGCTTCTGAAACGCGCGTGGGGTGGTCCAAACCGGCCGAACGACGTTCGATAGGCCTAAAATCTTCCGAAAACAACAGGTGAGTGAATTTTGAAGTGGTTGGGCAGAAGAAACACCAATCGGAGGTGCTGTGTGCCCGCCCTGACCGAGAATGCACTTCTGGTGCCATAAACGGCCAAAACGGGCCTCCAACTGTCAAATTCAGAGCGTACGACATCATATTGACCTGAAATCAGAGGGGAACACTTTAATTATTATTATTGATGTGTACGAGGAGACGGAAAGTGAATCGGACGTGTGGTTTGAACGCATCGGCTCAATATGCACTTTTTATGTGTTGGACGCGCCTCCGAACGGCACGTGGGGTGGTCCAAATCGGCCGAACGACGTCGGATTGGCCTGAAATCGGACGACAACAACAGGTGGGTGAATTGTGAAGTGTATGGGCAGATGACATTCACATCAGAGGTTTTGTGTGCCCGCGGTGACCGAGAACGCACTTCTGTTTCCATAAGCGGCCAAAACGGGCCTCAAACTGTCAAATTCAAAGCATACGACATCGGATTGACCTAAAATTAGAGGGGGAACAATGTAATTAGAACCATATAATTAAAGATTTTATATTATTAAAAATATAATCAAAATTATGAATATATTTTGAAAATTTTATACTTTCGATCTGTTATAGTAAGTTTGAATTAAAATATGTTAATTTGTTTCAATTATATGTTTATAGGCTTTATTTGGTACTAATTTTATTATTAAATTTTGATATGTAGTTATATTTGATGAGGGTTTAGGAGCATGTAAGATGATGATGGGATTTATGTGGTATTCATAGTATTTTTTAAATTTTTATTAAAAAAGAATTAAAAGCTACAGCGGCCGCCATTTGGCGGCCGCTGTAGACTGTGTTCGGGTCAGCTAAAGCTGCCGCCAAATCGGGGCCACTGTTGGTCATACCTGCTGGCCTTCAGCTGCTGCAAAATGGAGGTCGCTGATAGCAACAACAGCAGACCAAAAGCGGCCGCCGATTGGCAGACGCTAGGTGCCCACTATAGACCTTTAGCGATGGCTTTTGGCGGCTGCTAAAATTCATATTTGTACTAGTGGCTCTACATGTTCCTCCTTGTTTTTTGGATTATATTAGAATATAATCAATAAAGGATACTATTTTTTTAAGTAATCTATAAAAAATATATTCATGAAGTCCATGAATATTTCTGTCGAATATGTGATACTAAAAGGAATCACTATGAACTCGTTGTTTATATACATTCATTGAAAGTAAATCTTGAGAATATCATACATCCTCATCTTTAATTGGTGATTCCCTGACTGAATGTCTGCCTTAGTGAAATACATGGCCCATTCATTTGATGGAATAATTCATCTATCCATTGAAGGTGATACTTGTTCTTTGCTGCAATTTTTTTTGAGATCATGATAATTATTGCAGTGGCACATTGATCCATCCTTCTTGTTGATGAAGAGGACTAGCAAACCCCATGGTGAAGCACTCAGGTGTACGAAACCCTTGTCTAAATTCTATTTAAATTTCATCTTCAGTTACTCCAACTCGATAGTGGCAATAATATAAGGTTCCTTTGATATAGGCATAGATCTATTAACAAGTTCAATTGAGAAATCAACCTTTAAATCAATAGGAAGACTATGAAATTCTTCAGGGAACACATCAGTGTAGTCCCTCATAAGGGGCATGTCTTCGATCATGAATCACTATTTTATATTAATAGTTTGAGCTATATATTATTTCTTATAAATAAATAATATCCACACTTGAGATTATTATTTTATGGATTTTCATCCTCCTCCTAACATTTGTACAAAATTAGAGGAGGTCTTGCAATCTGAATTGTGATCTCCCGTTCCTAATAGTTGATGTTGGATTTGTATAAAGATATCCATCCCAAGCTGAATAAAATATCAAACTTCACCAAATTAAGTAAGACTATATTTTTTGGTAGTTTTAGTAAAAAACAATTATGTGGGGAGGAGTTATATATTTTGGATCCAATAATAGCCCCATTTTTTAATTCTCAAAAATAACTCAACCGCCAAATTTTTAGGTGGTGTTGGTATTGTTCTACTAATCTTGTATGATATGAAGGAATGTGTATAACCAGAATCAAATGGTGTGTTTTCTATTCTAGAATGAATAACACACGTACCAATAACAATATCATTATTGGGCTCCACCTCATTAGTATTGATTGAATAAGATGTCCCTTTCTCCATTATATTTGGTGGTTACTAACAATTATTACCCTTAAGTACTCGAGGTTTATTGTATTGTCTTGAATAGTTCCCTTGCTCCATACAGTCGAAGCGTTGGACTATGGGTGGTGATATTTTTTCCTCCCCTAAATTTCTTAGCTTCCTCATGTCTCTTCAACATTCATGATCTTGGTGGCCTTATCTCACTTATTTAAAAACTTTCCCATCCCTTGGATGAAATTACTATGAAGATTCTTCCCACATTTTGGCATGTGAGTGGTTACTCTTTCATTAGACATTTTTCATTAGATCCCCATCATGAAACTCCATCTTTCCCTTCTTATATTCATATCCATGGGACTATTCTACAAACTCCATTTCCACTTTAAAATCATATCGAACAACTTCTTCATAACTCCCAAATTCTTGATTTTTTAGAGATTTTAAAAGGTGTGGTTTTAAAACACTAATGAATATATATATATATATTCATTGTTGATAAAAAAACCCATGTAGTACCTTGAAAGGCTTGAAAAATTGACCTCATAAGCCATGATAGATTCATTTACTTTTTTAGCTCTATGAATTCTCTTTCCATATTTTTATAAAGAGTTTGAGGGAAATGATTATATCTAAATATTTTACTAAAATATTACAACATCATATATCCAATTTATTCATTCATATTGGTGGTTATTAATCAATACCAACTATTGGATATCCTCTCATTCTAAATAATAAATTTATTGAGTAAACTCCTCTATCTCAAAATAACAAAGAACAGAACAGATCTTATCTATTTAGTAATAACAACCAATATGAATGAATAAATTAGATAAAGGCTTTGAATGTGGAAATGTATACAAATGAAACATCATGTCCTAGTGGTCCACTACCAAACGAAGTGATTAACAATGATAGTGTCATGTCATGCATAACATATGTTCACCAAAATGAAATTGTCATTATGAATTATTATAGAATTATGTTTATTCATATTCCACAATATCTCAATAAACACATCTAATTACACAATTAATTATAGATCTATATAATTTTGGGTGCACCCATCACATCATAACATTTACATAATCTCACTTGACACATAGAATGTATATCAATCATGGATATAAAATAACCCATGAAAAGTAATGGTTTTTAAGATAATTTCATAAATAATACATTAATGTATAAAATTTTGTGTTCCCAAAAATAAAAATGGAACAATTTAAATGGTATAGTATTCATCAATGTTGAGTGAAGAGGAAACAATTTCAAGAGAATTAAAGATGCATTTTTAGATAGAAGGGTTCTTCAGAAAAAACATTAAATTTTTCATAATATCAGATTGAAAATATGTATATCCCAAAAATTAAAAGGTAAATAAAATTTTAATAATATAATATGATCATTCATACCATGTAAGGGATAATAACCAAAAGAAAATAATTGTGTCTGAGAATCCTCTTAACTTATGTATAAATGCTTTATTAACTTTAATATCATGGATAATAAAATTTGATTCATTAATTACTGAATACAAAAAATAATTACAAGTATTTTAATCATTTTAATTTTATTAAGTTTGGTTTTTGACATTTTTATGAGATCTTGTGGTTGATTTTATCATTTTGAGAGTGTTCATTTTCATGGATTTCATGATCGGTTAACTTGTTTACATGGACAGAAGATCATGTAAAATGAGGATAATTGTCCAGAATTAAAATTGTATGTTATCAATGAACATAAAAATGTTTAAATATAATTTTTTTTTCAGATATTAGGATTATTCAATAGATAAAATTTTAATTTTAATCCTTTACATTAATTATGGAATTTTTTATCACAACGAACTAGTTTAATTTTTTTATTTAATATTATGTATAAAATTAATTCCATAAAATAAAAAAAATTCACATAAATTTTAAAATATTTATCAACCATTATAAGGGTTTTATGACTAGTATTTAATGTAGTAAAATAAAATCAAAATTCATCATCCATGATGGCGGTATATCGACACATCACGAACGATGGTTTCATTTTTTTAGAATAAAAGGGAGAGAAGAAGAGTTTTGATGATTAATTAACACATTAAAAAACTAAAATTCCATTAAATTTAATATACTAGATTTTTCATTCCACATGGATTAGGAGAGGGGAGATGATGATAATAAAATATAAGTAATCGAAATAAAATTAAAATAAAATGAAAGAGGATTTTACCTCCTGAAATCTTCTCCTTGTGAACCTCTTTAGGGTAATTAGATTTGGTCTTTTGTTGAGACTAGATTCTCCATGATATGAGGTAGTGTCCTGGTAAGAGTATTTTGGTGAATTTAGGTAATCATAAAGGATTTTCAATTGTGTGGAGAAGATATTGTACGAGGGTATTTATAGGGGAGGAGTGTGTGTTTTTGGATTATTTTATTCATTCATTTATTATTCTGTCTCAAGACTATGAATAGTATAAACCGTATCACTAAATATATAAATTAAAAAATTATGATTATAGATTATAGTTATTTCATAATACATGAATCAATAATTATATATTTTATCTGATACTGTTATATACTGTAAATTACTGTATTTCACAATTCACCAAAAAAATTAAAGTATTTTATAAAAATCCCAAAAAAATCACCATTGAAATTTTTCGAAATATTTAATTCAAAAATGAACTCATTTTTAAGAAAATATTTTTCAAAATATGATAAATTTAATTTTTAATTAAAATTATCATTTACTTGAAAAATTCTGATTGTAAATTGATGCATTATATTATAACATTTTAAAAACATAATTAAAGTCTCATAGAATTTTATTATAATCATTAGAGAATACATATTAATGTATGAATCTATTTTATCAAAATAAATTTTCAATTAAATCTTTATATTAATTATAAAATTTTAAATAAACATTTTGGTTTTATAAAAATACCAACACTTAATTAATAATATTTAAAACATTTATTTACTTATACTATTATATAATTTTAACATATTTTCATTAATATGAATCCTAGATATTATTTATACCGTTATAAATGAGGTTACTATTATATTGGTTGAATTTCTATTTCTAATAGTCACATTACTATTGCAAAAGGTCATGTTACTATTCCTTCGGTATAGGTTCCTTAATTTCTAGAAATGCCTCGTATTTCATTCATTATTAATTTATAAATGTAGTATTGTGTTATCAAATTTAATTTATGTAGTTTGTACAATATGAAACAACTATAATAAGGGAATATAAATTGAATTTTCTTTGGGTAGTAATACTTAGAGAGTTTAGCAAGAATGAGTTGGAGTAATGTAAGGTTGAGTGATATCTCAGGTATAGATTTTTAATTAAGATGTTGTAATAAACCCCATGTATCATAGAAATAACACCCTATTGAAACTCATGTCTACTAGGGTTTCTTCCCGAAACCCTTCAAGATGATGAAGTGGTGACTCTATAGGACTTTATTTTCCCTCCCTTCCCTAACTCTTGGGGCCTCTTTCTGTTTTAGATATTTCTTCCCCTAAAGATTCATTCTAAAGGATATTATTTGTGAATTTATTCTCATAATTAAGTGTTTTGAAGTATTTTTCATTGTTTTTACACTAAATTATTTCTGGTGGTGGTGGAACATTTCATTAGGGTGGTGTTTTTCTGGGATATCTATATATCAGTAATGAGTACTAGGATCTGGTGATTGTTTAAGTTTTGGATTTCATCAGTGATATTGTAATTGAATTAAAGTTTATTACATGTAGTGTCTTTTCTGGTCTTCTTGATGTGTCTCTATAGTGGTTCTGGATTTTCGGACGCTTATCCGTGAAGTATTTTTTGTTCAGTTTTCAAGGTAATGATATTTTAGGCATACCAATATTTTTTTTCTTTCTTGGTGTGTTAGATCTAACAATGATACGATTATAAGTGTGGATGATGGGGAGTAATGAGGACGTAGCCTTTTTCATCACATAAAGAACATGTCTTGGAGATGACATATATCCACACTCAACCTTCATAGCTATATATATTTGGGAAACTGTAACCCAACTAACCCGATTGAAATTTAAATTTTCATTTTCATTTTTTACAAAATATTTATTTGGTTTAATATTGTTTGAATTTAGTATTACTTTTTTTTTGTGATCTTTATACTCCAACTCAACCTTTAATGTGGTTTTTATTTTAAAAAATTGAGTGGTATAGAGTGAAATTCAAAAAAGTAACTGTGTCATTTTAAAAAAATTGAACAGGTTGGTTAAGTAACATTTATTTATATATTAACACATGAAATTAATTTGGCTGGATAATTAGTACATAAAGGGTTATGAAATAATGAGTGGATGTTTTGTAAATATGTGTGACCATTGAAGAAGTTATTCTGTTATGTATAAAAAATATTAAAATAAGTAAAAAATAATAATAAATGGAAAATAAAGGAAAACATATTTCAAATAATTTATAATTTAAATAATATTTGAAATTATAATTTTTTAAAAAATAATAATTTTATTTTTTGAAATAGATATTTAAATAAAAAAACATATCATGGATCGTTTTATTTTTTTAACTACATTGAAAAAATCCATTTGCTAAATGATTCACGTAGATTCTAAAAATCTCCATGAAATGATTCAAGAAAAAGAATTTCATAGTGTTTTTTAGAAAACAAATAATGAATTATATAGTGTTAATTTTAAACAGTGTCACAATCTATTTTTATTATTTAAGAATAATGTTATTAAGGGTCAAGTAGAGAGACATCCATGATATTGAGTAATTTAGTGGTTCAAGTGAATTTTTGTTGTCACCATTACTAGAGAGCGGTTTTGAATTTGACTATAAATAATTTTTTGGTGGCCATTATAGTTTATGTATGATTCACATGAATATTTATCCTATATGAGAAGTGTTATGTTTGATAGGTTGTAATAAAAAACATTGTTTTTTACTGATGGAGTTTGAAATAATCCTAGGTTCAAAGAGTGGGAAACCAAATCTGGTATGAGGTTTTCATTTTAGATTGAGAATTGGTGCAAGGGGATGCATTATAAATGTTTTAATGGAGGTTATTTAGGTGGTGTCAATGGTGGATGATATCTAGATCCTGTTAAAGTGTTTTCGATTTCACATGGTATAGGTCAGTGGATATAGAGGGCCACCGAGTACCCGAATAGGGTTCTTTGGGTACCCAGTTGTGGTTCCATGGATGTAGGTGCACTGTGTGGGGCTAGTGAGTTTCTTGTGAAAGTGTACCAAGTACTAGAAAATTCCCATGTATGGTTTTTAAAAACAATGAATAATAGGGTATTTCAAGGATTTTAAAATTAATCACCTCATACAATGATCTTCATTTTTGGGGATTCTGGGTAAAGGGAGTCCACTATCCTTTCATATTCTCCTCCCATTTAACCACATAGTTATTTATAACATGGTTTTGATTTATCCATGGATTAAATTTATTTTATCACTATTATGGAACTTATAGTATTTATTCATATATTACTCCTATCTCAGCCAATAAGATTTAGGTATTTGGAATCTATTTCACTAAGGCATGGTGGAAACATCTTATTATGATGGTGTTAATGCTTGGGATGACTGGGAAAGGTTCCAGGAGGAATATAATAAGAATCACATTTTTTAATTTAAGGCAATTTTTATTGTAAATTATTTATATATTTCTTCATAATTGGATGAAATTTATGTATGATTTGAGATTTGATTTTAAGGATTTTCTAAGATAAAGGTCTGGGTGGATGTCTGGGGTTGTGTCTATTGAATTTCTCAATATATAGGCCATATAAGACCATCCTGTTATTTTTTAATTGATTATAATAAAAAATTATTTATTAATTAATATTTGTTTCATATATAAATTTATTAATGTTTGTTTAAAATTAATTATAGTGACTTTTTATTAAAAATAGGAACCCATGTTGATGGATGAAGGTTAATTGGTCTTAGAACATTTCCTGAGGTAGTTGCTCAGATTGAGATAGGTGTTCCATAATTATTTTATGATGGTTATTACATATTACAATACATCATGTTATATGTGTTTCTTCCAAACATTATTTCTTAATATTTGTTAATGTAAATGAACATTCACTATCATTTGAGAAAAAATATGTTTTCAAGGAAAATGTACGCTCTCTTCTATGTTGAGGTTAGTGACCATAGTAGATTTCAGTCATTAGGGTTATTAAAAGAGTGAGAATTATAGAAAATAGATCCTATGAAAGTTGGTATGTTTTCCTTAGCAACTTTTGGAATAATATATGAGAAATTTTAATGCTAGTTAGCTAAAGGATTGTCCATGTTGAACTTATTTTTTTTATCATATAGACTCCAAACTGGTTGATTAGTATATGGGGTGATTGTTTCTCCATCCCTGATATGGATGCATTTTGATGGATATTCCCTGGATTTAACTTATCTAAGGTTTTTTGTTATGGAATATTATGTTTGATTCCTATATGGATTGCTTCATCTCAAATTGGTTATAATGTCTTGGGATGGACGTGACTCCTCCTGAGATGGTTTTCATATGGAGGGTTGGATGTTATACATCTCAGAGACCTTATGTTTTGGGTTAGATTTTATTTTTATGGGTATATATTTCCTTGATCCCATGTTTATTAATTGGGTGTTGGGGGATTATGGATAATTTTGAAGTTAGTTTTGTGGGTTATAGAAGGGGTGTCTAAAGTTGTCTAGGAATAACACCATTAAGGGTTATGTTGTGATGTGATAGTGTGAGTCCCATTGTGAAATTTTTTCAAATATTAGGGTTGTAAACCATAAGAGTTCATTGTTGTTCTATTTTGGGTTTATGTTCATGTCACCTCATGAATGATTAAATTATGATGAAAATGACCCCTACAAAAGATTTTTGGTAAACATTATATATGGTTATGTCGTGAGGTAAATTAGTATTGTTATGGAAGTTTTTTTAACTTTTTATTTCTAGTATTTGTAAAATTATGGACCCACATATATTAGAGGATAACCATTATATATGGATTTATTACTCGTATGTGTTTCTTTTTAAAATTATATAGTCATGGAATGAAGTTTAATTGGCATTCCTTACATCCCTAATGGTCAGGTTTCATATATCATTCATAATAGAGATCATTATTTCATGGTGTATAGGCTACATTATGGTTTAGGTATGGGGTTGGTTGGGGTGAGGAGGAATACCAGGAATCACACCATGATTTATGTTGCATTGATCTTTTTGGTGTGACACCCCTCGGCTTACCATGAAACTTATTTTACACATTAATGAAATGATCACTTATTGTGAGTAAAAATGGTATCCACGTGGGGATATTGAATCATATTCATCATATCTATGTCTTTAATTGTGAGTTGAATCCTTGTCATGGCATGAAAAAAGGCTTCCATTAATTTATATAAATTCAAGGAGAATTCAAGATTCATTTCATTACTTCTATATTCTCCCAAATAATAAGAGTATGTGGGATAGTTAAGGATAAACCTAAGACATTTTGATTGGTACTTAGGCCCTTACGTTGTGAAATGACTACCGTAAAATCATGTTATCTACTCCCCTTCTTTTATTCTCATTTTTATTCTCCCATTTCTTGTTTCTAATTATTGGAATTTAAATTTTCTTAATTATGAAGAATCTTTATCTAATATTGATGAACAATTCTTCATGGGATGACATCTTTAGTGTTCATTTTTTTATTTGGAGATCTTATATTATTCTTATTAATCCATTGTCACATTCTTGTTCAATGATTTCTGAAGATTAATATCTAGTTATTTAATCGATACTTATCATATTTTATTGTAAATATTGAAATATCAAGATTTTGTTTCTAATGGAAAAATTATTTATATTAACATAGTGAATAAATTAATATTATTTTAAATAGTTTAAAGCAATAGTTTAGTATTTCATGTGATTATTCACTATTAGAAAATGGGTTTGATGAGACCCCATACAATGGTGACCACCAACGACAGTCACAATACTTCTTAAAAAATATATGCCCCCTCCCCCCGATCCCAAACCCGATCCATACCCCTGACCCACCACAACTGCGCATCCCCTCCCATGTCGCACCGACTCCAGCTCCCCCGCACCGCCTCCCCTCCCGCGTGGCTCCGGTGATGCCCCACCACTGATGTCGCATCGGCTCCACCTCCAGTTTCTCTCGACTTCGTCGCCCATCCCCTCCCTCACTGCACAACCCACCCCCTCCCTCGTTACACCATATCCACCTCACTACCTCATCTTATAAATCCCCTCTATCATCAGCACCCATCCCCTCCCTCACCATACAACCTCTAACTCTATCTCTCCTTTGCTTACCTTCCTAGCCCCCGCAGCACCACCAACGACTCCCCTCAGTTCTGAATTTGTCACTCTATAAGTTATACCCTAATTCCTTTTTTATGTTTTTAATTTTGGGAAATTTATAAAATAAATGTTACATTCATTAAGATTATATAAAAGTTGTGGGTGAATAAGAAGTGTTGAAAGGCAATTTCATTTGTATACTGGTTTGTGTGCATGAAGAATTATGAAACAATGTGTGTGGATAGTGTGTTAATGAGAAGACTTCACTTATTACTTGAATATAGATGTTAAATACAATGTATAGTCCATGTATATGTTGATTGGATTGATATTATAAGTTATATTGATATTTGATTTATACCATTCTTCAATTTATCACATGTCTATGTGTGAGTGTGTGTATCCAATGAGAAAATTTTCGAGGTTTGACCACTTGTGTGTGCTTTCATAGACCATGAGACCCATGTTTGAGTTGAATCACATGTGTTTCGATGCTATAGGTTATTATTAATATTATATGATGTTCCTTTATGTGATATTAATCCATGTTACAATGTGACTTACTATGTATATTTTAGAGGTAGAATTGAGATGGAATTTAGAGTGATGCATCAATATGTTTTCACATTTTTTTCCCACACATTTATTGACCTAACACTTTGTAGGGTATTCGTGTTTTACTATATTACTTGAGATACCTACCATGAATTATGATTTTTCATTGTTTATTGACTCTATTATGTTATTTTTATCCTTTTTATTGATACCAAGGGTATATTTTCTACACCGATGACATTCAGACTCTTACTGCAAGTAGCAAACATCTTACATAAAAGGATACATGCTTGAGGCCATGAAGAACACTGTATTTGACCCTCTGATCCAGCATGGGGCAACACATTCATTACCCCACATAATCTCTATTGATAACACAAGTGAAGATAGATTGGTCATTATTTTGTTCTAGAATTGTATATATTTAATTTTATCCTTGATATTGATTAGTTAGTTTTCCATAAATTATAGATTGATTTCTATATTTGATGGTTACTATTTGCTGCATCTGATAGCACAATGGCAGTGTGAATCTAAGAGGCAGTGAGAAATTATTTGTACAAAGATACAGTTTCTCTATGTTTGATATGATTGTTTATCACTAATTGATTTTGGGCACTTTCATCACAAATTATATTTATTGATTTATTGGTAGGAATTAACATAGTCACTAAGGTTGATAGTTCTAGATTGGTATTTTATTAATTTTTTCATGTACCAGATACACATGAAAGTTATAATATTCCTTTTTTGAAAAATGTTTACTCTATGGAATTAGAGACCAAATTCATTCCTAATATAGTTTCTTGAATATAAAATCATCATTAGATTTACCATACCAACATGGTGGAAATGACAAGGTCTTTCACTTCCATTCCATTATATATTCTCTTGTTTATTATTTTGAGATATAATTTTTTTATATTATCAGTAGTCCATATGCAATTGGATAGTCTTTATTTTAAATATATTTAATATGAAAATTTCATTTAATATGAAGACTTGTGTAAATGATTGTTATACAAATATTATTATGGATAATAGTTGGATTGATCATTTAAATCTAAAGTCTAGAGAATATTTCAAGGGAATTATGTAGTTATTGAGTTCATAGGAGGATTTCAAAGTGAAATTTTTAGTTTTCCATATAGAAAATTTGCAAAAAGATATCAATTCACATGAGATTCCGTGAGGGATCACCTATTAGTGAATGGATTTCTGAAAAATTATATGAGATAAACTCATCATGGGGAATAATATAATCATCATCAAAATATAGATGCAGTTTAGATGGACCTTGATGCAAGGATAAATGATTTAATGCATGAAATGCTTACTGAAATGGTACATGGGTTGGCTCCTAATGGAATTGACATATAGAATGTTGAGACTGGTGAGATAAATTAGTGCTCTAGTGCACAACATGATTTGTAGAGGTTTTATGAAGTACATGATGATGAAAAAATGTAATTATATCCTTGATGTACTGATTACAATAAATTTTCATTTTTCGTGGAGTTTTTGCATTTGAAGACTTTGAATCAATGGTCAGACACATCGTTCAACATGTTGTTTGTGTCATTGAAAAAGGTTCTTCCTCTCAATGCTAAGATTCTTGACTCATATTACAATGATCTTATGTTGAAAAAGAAAGAAGGTTTTACATATGAGACCATAGATTCATGTACAAACAACTGTATGTTTTTTATTAAATAAACTGCCCCTTTGGATATTTGTATGACCTGTGGCACTTTCAGGTGGAAAGGGAACATGGGAAATTAGACTCATCAATGTTAGATGGTGAAATAGGGAAAACCTATTGATGTAAATAAAATGTGTTACCTTCCTCTAAAGCCGAGGATGAAAAGATTTTTTATGTCATCTAAAGTTTCTAATTTAATGAGATGGCATGCAGAAAGAAATCTAGAAAGTGATATGTTAGCCCAACTGGCAGACTCTCATACAAGGAAATATTTCGATAAGAGACACCCCAACTTTTCTAAAGCTGTTTGTAATGTCTTATTGAGGTTGGAAACAGATGGTTTCAATTCATTCAAATATGTGGCTGGTGTAACTCATAAAACATGTCCCTTGCGGTTGTTTCCATATAATCTTTCTCTATGGATTTGTATGAAGCAACAATTTATATTACATTCCACTCTAATTGATGGATATAGAAGTCCAGGGGATAAGATTGATGTTTACCTTCAGTAATTGATTGATGAGTTGAATAAATTTTGGGGCGATGGTGTGATGACTTATGACTATGAAACAAATTAAATGTTCAAACTGCAGGCCGCTTTATTATAGATGATCAATGACATCACTTCTTACGAATATTTATATGGATGGAGTACGATAGGGGAACATTCTTTCCCTAGTTGCAATAAAAGTAAAAAAAATTGTATGGATTAAACATTCCAAAAAATGGGCATACAAGGGTCACAAACGTTTTCCCCCCACCTCAGCGTAGGTTCAAAAAGGACAGAGTGACAGTTGATGGTTCTATAGATTTTATCTAAGCACTAAAGATCCTGACAGGAGTCGAAATGTTATCACAGATTGAGGAAGAAAACATCTTCATGGTATATTAATTTCAGGATTTAGTGGCTCTTCCATTACCTAATATTCATGGTGCTAGTAGACAGCGCAGTCATAATTGGAAAATGAAAGGTGTTTTTTTACAATATCCTATATTTGAAAACTAACATGCTAAGGCATAATTCAGATGTCATGCACATTGATTTTTTTTTGGGATAATATGTTGTGGACCATTTTAGGGGGTAGTGGAAAATAAAAGGACCATGTTAATGCACGTCATGATTTGAAAGAAATAGGTTTAAGGAAGCAGTTTCTTTTATAGTAAGCTAAGGGAAATAAGGCATATATTCCTAATGCATAGTATACAATGAATACAAATGGGAAAGAGAAATTTCTATTGATTTTGAATATGCTCAAGGTTCTAGATGGTTATTCTTATAATATTTCAATGTGTTTTAATCTTACGACCATTAAATTTTCAAGGGTTGAAAAATCATGGCAATCACGTACTGCTTTAGTAGTTCATTACAATTGAAATTTGTGATTGTTTATCCCCAATGGTTTATTAACCATTGATAGATATGAGTATTTTTTCCAGGCATCTTTTTTTAGAAATAAATGAATGAGTGATTTAAAAAGTTTGTAGGACTGAATTTTAGTTACGCTTTGTCACTTTGAGAAATTTTTTCCACCCTCATTTTTTGATGTTATGGTTCACTTTACAGTGCACCTAAATGATGATGTAATGGATACTAGTCTAGTTCAATTCAGGTGGATGTATCCTATTGAGCAGTATCTGAATACATTGAATGTATTAGTACGCAACAAATCTTGTCCAGATGTATCAATATCCGTTGGTTATTTGATGGATGAGTGTACTGCATTTTGTGAAGAATATATTAGGGATGTTGGAAAAAAATAGATAAGCCATCTCGGATACATGATGGTCTAATTAGAGAAGGAACCAGATTTGATATGGACAACATCGAGTGGATACAAGTGAATCGATATATCTTGTTCAATACTCTGTCAGCTGCACCATTAATGCGGTATGTGACTTATCACTTTAATTTTTTAACTTTTACATGTTTTTTTTCATAATTTGATCATTTAAAAAGTGTGTTATCATTTAGATTAAACACATTAATGAGATAAAAGAAGAGATGTCTTGTGTGACTGAGTTTCAAATTCAATAATCTCATTATGCATCATTTCATGATTTTATCAGGGATTTTGTACGTATACATTGATTTTCATTATGAGTGAAGTATTATACTAATTTATTTAAATATATATCAATTTTAAATTTTTTGAATTATGTAGGTTCATAATCTGAGGGAGTTAAGTGACCCCATGTTAAGTGATGAATTTATCCAACAAGAAGATGGTCCATATATAACAGATCATTGTTATAAAGCTATATATGCTAATGGATTTCGATTTCTCATTAAAGATGTTGATGACAAACGAGAAATAAAAAATAGTGGAATCGGTTGTCCCTTCATTGATTCTGGTTATTACTATGGTCAATTGATAGATATCATTGAAGTAGTATACACACATGGGTTGAAGTACATATTATTAAGTGTAATTGGGTTGATCCAGTGTGTGGAAGTAATGTCTATCAATATTAGTTTACATTGGTGAATTTTAACTATAAGTTATACTGAAATGAATGAGTTGATAATGAACCATTATTTAGACATTACAAGTGGAACAATTATTCTTCGTTACTTTTATTTTGAAAACTAGTTGTAATGTTGTTGTGAAAATTTATTAGCGAGGAGTGTTTTTATTTGAATATGATAAACCCGAGATTGTTCCCTTTGATTCACAATAGCTTGATCAACATACCATAGTTCAACGTGAATAAGATATTTATTTGGATAGAGTGGCTATTGAAAAAGAAACAGTCAATATATATTTTTATTTAAATGTATAATTTTTTTCACGCACTACAGTTAAAAGTATTTTTTAAATTGTCTAAAACAACCAAAAACTAATTTGGCACATAATCTTTTTTATTTATTTATTATTAAAAACTAACCATATGTTCGATCATTATTTATGGATTCCCTTGAGGGCATGGGTGAACCAATATTATGGTATTTGGTTAGTCTGTAGCATTCATTGGATAAACTATATATCCTTGGTTTTATAAATTATTTTCTAGATCAAATAAAAAAGGTGGATTACTTTGAGTAAGATAAATATTTAAATAAGGTTATATCAACCTAGTTATGGGTAAAGGGAAAAGAAGGTATTTTCAAATTATTTAATTTTTTTGTGACCTTGTGGATTTGATATTAAGGTACCCCCCTTTCTTTTCATATCCTTTCAATTCTTTTTGTAATTTTTAATCATATTGATAATTTTTTATGGGATGATGATTCTACTTTAAGATTGAAAGATCCATATTTCAGACACACACACACACACACACACATATATATATATATATATATATATATTATCCCCTTGATATTCCACCCCACTCCGCCCGGACAGCCCCACCCCCACCTGCATAGCCCATGCACATGGACAGCCCCCTGGACATCCCCCATGGATAACCCCCCCTCCGAAAAATCCCACCCATCAAAACTCCCCCCGGATATCCCCCCCCCCCCCTCTAAGACTACCCCCTCCCAGACACCCTCACCCTTTGGATATCCCACCACCCCCTATACTACACCAGCCCCTCCCCTACCCCATTACCTACACAAGCAAGCCCACACCCCCCCCATCCCACTTCCCCCTTCTCGACGCCCCATGGACCACAACTCCCCCTATATAGCCCCACCACACCCAATACCCTCCCTAGTCCCAACCCCACTCTCGGATTGCCCACCTCCCAAATCACATCACATTAAAAGAACACTCTAAATACAAGACTTTTTGTACATAATAATATTTCTGTTCTATTAAGTTTCTATTTTTTTGAAATCATATCCCTTTTTGTTTTATTAACTACTATACAAGTTTGATTTTTTTTTTAAAAACCATTCAAATTTATATTTTTGATACTTTTGATGGTCCCCTTACTAATGTTTTCTATGACTACAAACATGTCAGGGGAACAAGCAGCACATCCACATCATCCATCTGAGCAATCTACGTCTCAATGTCGACAAATGTTTGAATGTTACTGTGGTTATTTTTATGTAATTTCTATATATATATATATATGTGTGTGTGTGTGTGTGTGTGTGTTCACATATTTCAAGTTAAGTATAAAATTGTTATCAATAGGATCAGACTCAACCGCTTCTTCCTCTCAAAAGAGAGCCCTGGTCATGGAATTTCATCTTGGAATTCCGACATGACCATTGATGTTTCATTTGATGAGAGATTTCAGCCTATGGGACTGAGTGTCCCCTATATTTATCCATTAGCTGGGTCATATCATATGCAAACCAAATTGATTTCCATTTACCTCTTGGGACAGGGCTTTGATCCCTCAGAATATATTAAATCAGTTTTGGAGGGATGTTTAGGTAAGAAGACCAATTTAATTTATTTCCAATTTTTTAAAAATATTAACAAGTGTAATTTTTTTCTTATAAAAAATAACCTAAAATTCTCCCCCAATGAGTTTCATCTAGTGTGTATCGAAAAATTTCATAAGATGTGGAATGATTTTAAAGGTAAAATCAAGAGGGAGCACTGGGTACCAAATGTGGGTTCCCCAGACATTATGGAAAAAGTCCTGAGAGGTGTTACCCTATCTCAGTTGTGCTACTTAGTTTCATATTGGTCTACTGAGTCCATTGTTTCTATTATATTTGTTTTGGTATATATATTTTCAAGAATGTGTGACATTATTTTTGTTTTAAATTTGAATTAATTGAATGTAGGATGTGTCATCATGCCATTCTGAGAATCAAGAATTGTAGGGACCACCTCATAGGCTCAAGACTCGTCATGTGTCTCAGATATGACATGGTGCATTTATAATTCATTTTTTTTTACTTTATTATTTAATATGATTTGGTGTTATATTTTTATATATTATTGGTATACAATTACGGTAGAAAGGTGCACTCACTACTAGAAATTTTCCCATTAGTGATCGCCATTTGCGGTAGCTAAAGGCCTTTAGAGACCACATTGAGACCACTAATTGTGGTCACGGTTCACCGGTCGGTGAAGGGATTTTGAGACCTCCATTGGCAGTCACTATAGGCAATCTACCTTGCCTTTTAGCAACCCCCTCTGGTGATCGCTACAATATTTTTTTGATTTCTATGGGAATGATCCAGCGGGAGCTGGAGAATTTGAGGTAGGCATTAGGGACCACCTACAGTGGTCGCTAACCTGGAATTTTTTTTTAAAAAAATATGCAGTTCTGCTTCCAGAACTGCACAGCTCCAAAAAACCAAATAGCAAATAACAAATAGGAAATGATAAATAGCTCCAAAAAAACACCACTTAGAAAATAACAAATAGAAAATAATAAACAGCTACAGAACATCAGTAAAAGATAATCAAACCACACCAAACAGCTAGAGAGGCCTCACCAAAAATAGCATACAACAACAAAATGCTCCAGAACAGTAGAAAAAATATGATGTTCTCACATGTCCAGTGATCCAAATAGCTCCAATTCCTTCCAATCTTCTATTTCAAAAAACCTACAAGAAGATACCAAATATAAACAAAGAAAATTAAAATTTATTAGTGTGATTGGGTCATGATGGTGATAAGATGATAACAAATGTTAGATAAAGAAATAAAAAATACAAGCACAAATGTATTTAAAAGGCTTACTCACACATATTATCAGGTGGATATTACATGGTGTAGTTGTTGCAATCCCCCTAACCATGTTTTAATCTACCACCAATGGATCATGAAATGGAGTAGAATAATTATAATGGGTCGTTCAGATATGTGATCATAATCTATCATAGATTATCAATATATATTGTAAACACTGGAATGAAATATATAGAACAAAAACACATTCTGGAACCATTTCACATAAACAATATCAAAATTTCCAACTCTACTTGTTGGACTACGGGCATAGGCATCCAACCACCTATCATCAAGGAAATGGAGTTGTGTGGTCAAAATAAATTCCATTTCAGGAAGTGAAAAAGTATGAGAAACTGATGACTTGAAAAATGATGAATGTAAAACATTAAAGATAATGATGCATCATGTGTATAGATTATTTTGCGCAAAGGGTTATTAGCCTGTAATGAAATATATATTCTAAGAAGAAGTCAAGAAACTTTACAAAACAAAAACAATGAATGAAATCCTCCAATACCCCATCAAATTTTTAAACATTTCAATAACCATGATTCTTATGTACTTCTAAGGAAAACATCTCCTAAAGTATCTAATATAAAGATTAAGATTTATAATTATAGGGAACTATAGTTTTCTTTTTGTAATTAAAATAGTGAATCATTCACAATCATGTGTAAAGAAGTTAGTAAAATTAACCTAGGGGGAGAGGGGGGAGGGGGCTGCCGTAGGTTGGGGGCTTACTGCATGGTCTAGATAGAGACATTGTTGGGGGCTGATGGGAGGGGGGAGGCTACTATAGGTGGGAGCTGCTGCTCCTGCAGGCAGGGGGCTAGGGGGAGGGGAGGTGAGGGGGGCTACTGTAGGCAGGGGGTTGGGGGAGGGGAGTGTAGGGGGGATATTGTAGGGGGTGGGGTATCACAATGAATTTTCCATATTTTTTTCTAGTTTTATCATTTTTTATTCTTAAGGTGTTCATATCTTTTTGTCGAATTATTTTTCTCTACTGGTGGGTTTAGAACATGACATCACCAGTTTCTTTTTTCCTTCCATTTTATATTATTCTTGGTTCAACCTACTTGATGTACTCATAGCCTCATTGGTTAGATATTAGTCATGGTTAATATTGGTTGCTAGATTATGTTATGTTGGAGTAGCATTATGTTAGAATGGTAATAAATTCATGAGTAGTCAATGCTATAATGGGGGATTGAGTTTGGGGTTTACAACTTTTTTTATTCATCTAGTAGAATCTTCTAGGTCCTCCATGTGTTGGAGTTATCTAAAATTATGGTAGTAGTTTTATGGTACAAGGATATGTTATATTTTTTTGTTTGATAGTTTTTTGAGATGATGAATATTTCAGGTTCTATGATGGTTATTAATGGTTTATGTTGGAACATTTTAGGATGTGGGGATGAGATTGGTCACACTCTAGGAAAGGGGATGTTGTAGGGGGTGGGGATGGGGGAGGGTGAGGAGGTTGCTGTAGGGGGGAGGGGATGGTGATATAGATAGGAGAGCCTGTTGTATGAGGGGAGGGTGTGGGGGGCTGGGTCTGGGGGCTATATCACACTGTGGAGGAGGGGCTGCTGCAGGGGGCTTGGGGGGAGTGGGTGGGGGGCTGCAGGGGCTGGGGGGAGGGTAGGAAGGCTGTTGTAGGGGGGAGTGGGGGCTAGCACAGGCTAGGGGATAGGGGGAGGGGAGGTTGATGTAGGTGGTGATGGGGGTGGGGGTTGCTGGAGGGGGGGAGCAGGGTCATGGGTCCGAGTACGGGTTCATCAGGTTGGGTCGGGTCGGGTCAGGTTTTACACATATAACCCGACCTAAAATGACCCGACCCATAGCAGGTTGGTTTGGGTTAGGTCCTTTTTTCATGTGTCGGGTAACCCAACCCCAACAAGTTGGGTTGGGTCGGGTCAGCTGCTCCCAAATTATGCGACCCAACCCAACCCGAACCAACCTTTTTTGATTGGGTCAGGTCCAGAAAGGCCCCCAACCTGACCCAACCCGACCCATGGACACCCCTATAAAAAACCAAAAATCAATCTCAGATAAGAATTAACAATGTTTGATGAAAAAAATGTTCCACTCTTCCTATTTGAATGCCTAAAATGAAAGAGAAAGTGAAACAGTGAGTGTGAAAACATGGCCTTGAGAACCAACCATGGCATTGAAAGCTGACCTTGACTACACTATAATCAAACATAATAGTTGAATGCAATTGCAACCAAGGGACCAATTTTCATAAAACGTTAATACTAATTTTAAAAAGTAATCGAAAGTCATGCAATAACTTTAACGAGCATGGGATGTTAGCGTACATGCCACATTTTATTTCATAGATTTTTTTTGGATCCAGTTATTTGTATTTTCGAATCTCACATTGGTTTTATCTTTCTTGTATTCCTTTTCCATTATCTATAAATAATGGGCTCCTCCTCTTAATGAGGTAGAGAGTATGGTTCTTCATGGCAGTAGAGGATGTGTAACTCAACGCTTCCCTACCCGTGTTTTTTCCTCTCTGCCACATTTCTTTCCCCACTGTGCCCAGACACAGCTTGTGCGACAACGCCTATACCCCCCCCCCACGCACCTCCGCTCCCATGTATAAAAAATATACTAGAAAATACATAAAAAACCACATCATTGCAGATTATATCCTAGTATCTCCTTCACACAATTCTACATTTAAACTCTAAATCAATATATAACATTAATTTAATAATAAATATAAAAGAAACACACCTCATGAATATGATGCATCATGCATGGCCATGGCTGCTACCTCCATTCGGTGTGCTTGGGGCCTACAAAAAATAAACATTATAATGATTTTAATAAAAAGAAAAATAGAAGGTAAATAAATAAATTTAGTATAAACCTACGTTGTATGATCCCCTACACCATCACCCAGACACAAATATTCTCACAGTGTTCTGACCTCAGTGATCAGTTGCGCATTTTCCTCCTCGGACACGCACAATCGTGCATCGATATCTAACACCTTCTTTGTATGCCTAGCCACAACATGACCAACAACCTCAGCACGTGATACTATGGAACGAGGAATCCTCGTTCCATAGGTCAGACTACATCCATGCCCGTCATGACCAATAATGCGATGTAATATCTCATCCATTCGCATGGGAAGCTGTCATTGGTCCTCTAACAGCTGTTCTAACTCAGCTTCAAATTGAGCCTGTGTAATATTTTGCAGTTTCATGTCAAATCCAAAATGAAAACATTCGGAAGATGTGAAATCGTTCTTATAATACATAAAGGGGTTGGAGGATAAAACTTTAAATTTTTGGGATGATGATCATGTGAGAGGTGTTATAGATGAATATTTTACTAGGGACATGGATGTATTGTTAATGAGTATAATAGATTACTATAAGAGCTACAGCCTCTGGATCAATTCGAACACGAGTCATCATCCACACTGACATTTTATCAGTCAGTCCACCTTGCTCCCATAACTATATACCAATAAAATATAAAAATGTAACACAAAACCATATTAAATAATAAATTAAAAATTGAATAATAAATACATCATGTCGGATCTAAGACACGTGATGAGTCCCAAGCCTGTGAGGTGGTACCTGCAACACTTGATTCTCAGAATGGCGTGCTAACACCTCCTGCATTCAATTAATTCAAATTTCAAACAAATAAAATGTCAGACATTCTTGAAAATATATATACCATAATAAATATACTAACTGAAGCGGCCTTATTAGACCATATACAGCTATGTCACGCCACTGATATGGGAGAACACCTCTCGGGACATTTTCCAGAATGTCTGGGGCACCAACATTTGGAACCCAATGCTCCCTCTTGACTTTGCCTTTATGATATTTCCCTAGCATGCGACATTTTCCCATACACAGCAGCCAAAACTCATCAGGTCACACTTATATGTTATTCTATTTAAGAAAAAAAATCACACATGTTAGTATTTTTTAAACATAGGGATGAAACAGAAATGGCCTTCATACCTGAACTTCCCTCCAAAGTCGGCCTAATGTATCCTGAGAGAAAGATGCCCAGTCACGTGTGGTAAATGGAAATAAATATGGGTCTCATATGATATGACCCAACTGGGGAATAAATTCAGGGGCAGTCAGACCCATAGGATGAAATCTCTCATCAAATGAAACATCTATGGTCGTGTCATAATTCCATGATGAAATGCCACGACTAGGGCCTCTCTTGCAAGAGGGAGAACCGGTCAAGTAAGATCCTATTGAAAACAATTTTATACATAATTATATAGATGTGCATATATATATATATATAAGAAAAGAACATCCAGATGAACTTTGTTCCTATAAGAGACCAGTGGTGAACCATATCAAAGTATTTAGAAGTACAAAAAACGTTCATATCAATGGTAAATATAGAGATAAGTTGTAGGAGAAATCCCAGGATTTCTTCATCATCACATATGGTTATGATATCTTTGGATATCACTATAGGGATGCTGGTTGGCCGATGGCTGCAAGCAGGTTATAAAAGACACGGTGTGGTAGGATGGGTGTTGTGATGGGGGTTTGGTTGTGCCGTGTTGAGATGCTGAGTGACATAAAAACAGTTTTTCATTAAGCAGTTTGAAAAAATAAGTGTCGATTGTTCTAGTTGTAGAAAGACACTTGTTTATTTTTTAGAATAAAGTAACTTAAATGAGTGGCAGAAAAACACATTTTCATAAGCATTCTGTAAACACTTCTAGAAAAAATACTCAAGTGAGAAGCTATAATCAGTTTTCAGTGATTGCTGTCAAACTGAGAAATTGTTTCCAAGTTACTGAAAAGTGATTTTCTATATATTATTTTAGTGGTTTGTGTTCGGGTTTTGAATGGGTATCATCCTAAAAGAACATTATAAAAATAAAAAATAAAATAATAAAACTGGTAATAAATGGGTTCGGGCTTCAAACAGGTTTTGAATTTGTTAATTGTGTTTGGGTTCTAGTTCAGCTTCTGGAGTTTTAAGTGTAATAAACTGAGAAAATGATACTACTTTTTTAACTGTTTCTCATAAGTTACAAATTTCATAAATTTTTTTTAATAAGTCTAACAGTGCCTCAAACTCCTATCCAGATTTGATGAAAATAAAAATGAACTTAATAATTCTATTAAAAGTTAAAATTTTCCATTATTACTATTTTATTTTCATTTTATTCTATTCCTGTGATCAGTTATTATTTTAATGGAATCATTATGGTTCACGTGTGTTGGGGAAGTACTCAAACTAGCTGCTAGTGGATGCCACTTGGCTATTCTCACTGATGTGTGCTCCTTGAAAGAGCTTTGTGAGTTTAGGCTTGCAGATAGTGTGACGGTTACCAATGCTTCGTTCATCGAGGACATGGCATCTAGAACTGGGTCTGATACCCTGGTATGGCTCTATGAAAGATTGGGGTAATAATCTGATTCACATATTGCATTTGGGCTAACAATTATGAAATTGATCTTATTATATTAAGCCATATTTGTTTGAATTAAAAGCAAGTGAATGCAGGGATTTCTATGATCCAATCGGTGTGTCCTACCTTGACCAACATCCTCTTCGTAGTTAGGATTAGTTTTTGGTCAAATAAAGGGATCAGATTGTGAAAATACTATGTTTATTGGGTTCCATTCATTTTATTCATTTGATTGTGCCAAAAAAACACTGCAACCCATTATGATTTTGAAAAAATAGACAATTTTTCATTATTATTTTCAATACAAATGACCAAGATGTAGTATTAAAACTTATCTTTAAATATGGATTCATCTAATAGGAAGGATCTACTTTGTTATATAGTGTAAAAAACACTTGAATTTAAGGAGAGGATTTGGGATGAACTTACATCAATGGAAAATACATCATATCTAGGAAGATCGATTTCCTCTTCTTGAAGCTTACCACAGATTTCCTTGGAAAGAACAATCCTCTAATAATCTCATTCTCTCTAATATTTTGGAAATTCAACCAAGATAGGGATGGATAAACAAGAAGTGTATAACCTCATATGTGGGTTGGGATCAAGTCGCAAAACCTATTCCTTTGGAATCTTGGATACCACTCCCCTTTGGGTGGGGTGAATCCAAGGTCCCAATTTTGGGGAAGAAGGAATGCCACCAAGTTTAAACGGGGTTAGAAAATTTTCACCATTCGTCCCCTATGAACCATTATCACTGTGATTACTCTTTCTTTTTTATGGTCTAAACATTTCAAGTACCCACTCTTGAAATATGAATTTCCCATGGAGAGAATGAATGGATGATTCAAGGTCTTGGATATAATCATTCATCAATTTAGGATTACCTGTAAATGAAATGATTATAGGTGTATATATGCCACCATAATAAGTCCAAATGATTTACTTTCCTTGAAAGAAGAGAAAAATCCAATAAATATGAATAAAATCACTCCATCTATCCCACTCCCCCTAAGACATGTTATTTGAATCCTATGTGGGGATATACACTTGGTAATAAGGTTCAATGGGTTGTGTCATGGTGCTGAAACAAATATTTTGAGGGGTTGGAACCTGGATCATCAACATCTTCTTCTAAATTTCATAAATGAGGGGTTTCCTCAGTGAAATCACATTTCCATGCTTAAATTCCTTTGTGGAAAACTTCTCACCTGAACCAGAATCTGCCATGTAAAGACCTTTAATAATGGATAATGGCATTACCAATTGGCTATTTAAGAATGATATAATCTAACCATCAAAATTCACTAACCCAGGGTTGATATTTATGGTTGGAACATCAATATAGGATCCTATGACTAATCATGTGATCAAAAACCAAATCTGAAAAGAGACCATTATATTCTTTCCTTGAGGTGTACTATTCATTGATTTAGGGTACATGTTTTTGGAAGAAATGTAATTGATTCCTAAATAAATAGCATGAATACCCTTTAAAAATTACGATTCCATCAGTTCTGGAAACCAGAATATCCCCCCATAAGGAAATGAGGTACCATCCTCATGTACTATCACCATATACACCATTTACCAGGGTTCTAGTAAGAGAAGAATAAGGATTTTATAAAAAAAATTCCTGATAATATAGAACGGTCATCACATCACTTTACCCCAATTTCAATGGATTCAACCCACTTATACTCTACAATTAGGGCCTGAATCATGTGTTTGTAGATCCAGGGAGGAAATAAAAAATTCCAGGAAACAAAAAAAATTATGGGCCACTTAATTGGCAACTACAAGAAGCTCTGTAAGTGAAAATGGTTTCAAAAAACTGGTCTCATAAGGAGGCTAGCATAGGAGATTCTTGTTTTCATATTAGTGATGAGTTAAGGGAAGTTACCTCTTCCACTACATCTAATGCAGGGTTAGTGTGTCTGGTCTTAGTATTTGGAGTTGTTAAATAAAAGAATTTTTGGAATTCAGAGTCTAAACATGGTTGTTTGTCAATGAAGTGGAGACTAATGCGGGTTGTTCTTCTCAATTTACTAACAACTAAGGCTTCTCATCCATGTATCAACATTGTTGTTCTAATGGGTTCTTTGAACGACCATATATTTGAATTGTTTTTTTAATATTTTTGGCCCCTACTGAAATGTTTATTTTTTCATTTCCTTTCCATCATCAAATACACATGAACAATCCTATTGAGTTACTTTCAAATGTACCTCGACTCTGAGATGTAGATGGCTCTACTAGATGATGTGGATCTGCTACTTGTTCCCCTGACATACCTACAGTTGTAGCAAACATTAGTAAATCAACTCAGGGATGTCTCTAGATCTATAGAAATAATGAACACTTTTTTTAGGGTGTAATTTCATTTTCCATAAATAGAATTCCTCAGATGATATCATGCAAGAAATGTGTCATAAAAAAATGTGATGACATATAACACTAGGGCCACACATGTGATGGTATTAATTTGATAGTGAAACTGCATTACCATGTCCAATAGTCCATGATAATGAAAGCTGAAATGAGTGACAATGTCACAGAAATTTGATACCTTAGACAAATTTATCATCATGATCACACACCACCAAACAATATACAATGACTAAGATTTATTTAATTGAATCAACTATAGTGTGTGTAAATACATGAAACATCAACTAGAGTGTATTCAAATACATGAATCTTATAATTTTTCTTTTTCTTATGTGACACATACATAAACAGCAAGAAAATATATGGAACATTGTGTTTACATCCTACATTTTTAGCTAATGAAACAAATTAGTGTTGGGTTGTTTAATTGAAAATTAGCCAAACAAATTGATTGATTTTGTAATATTGATTGAACACATCAAAGTTAAAAAATAAAAAAATGTTAAACAATTCATAAAAGGTTAAAAAATTTCAAAAAAAAGATTTTAAAATAAAGAGAGAGAAAACAATTATACCGTTCATTAAACATTAAAATCTACTGTTTCTCCATCAATGACTGCTCTAACCTAATAAATATGTTCTTCACGTTGAACTACAGTATGTTGATCAGGTTTTTGGCCAACAAAGGTCGCAGCCTCAGGTTCATCTTGTTCAAATAAAAACACTCCTCGTCATGACATTTTAACAACAACTTGCCAACAAGGATTCGAAGGCAAAGTAATGAAGAATACTTTTTCTACTTGTGATGTCAAAATGAAAGGTTCATTACTAACTCGTTCATTTTTTTATAACATATTGTTAAAATTCACCAATGTAAACTGATATTTATGGACGTTACAACCACGCACTGGATCAAGCCAATTACACATTAACAATATGTATTTCAACCCATGTGCATATACAGCTTCAATGATGTCTATCAATTGACTATAATAATAACCATAATCAATGAATGGACAACTGATTTCACTATTTTTTGTTTCTTTTTTGTTTTAAACATGTTTAATGTGAAATCAAAATCCATTAGCATATATAGCTTTATAACAACGAGCCGTTATAAATGGACCATCAGCTAGTTGGTTAAATTCTTCAGTTAGCGTGGGGTCACCTAACTCCTTAAGGTTATGAACCAACATAATTACCACAATTAAATATTGATATCTATAAGATAAAATTAGTATTATACGTCACTCATAATGAAAATGAATTTATACATATAAAATCCTTGAACCAATCATGAAATGACACATAATGAGATTGTTGAATTTGAGACTTAGTCGCACGAGACATCATTTATTTTAGCTCATTAATGTGTTTCATGCAAATGATAACAGGATGTTAAATGATCAACTTATGCAAAAAAATGTAAAATTTAAACAATAAATGTGATAAGACACTTACTGCATTAATGGTGCAACTTATGGGGTATTGAACAAAATATATCGATGCGCTTATATCCACTCGATGTTGTCCATATCAAATATGGTTCCTTCTCCAACTGGACCATCATGAATCCAAGAGTGCTTACCTAATTTTGTTTCAACATCTGTAATATATTATACACAAAAATTAGTACACTCATCCATCATATAACCATTGGATATTATGCCTCTGGACGAGATACATTGCATAAAAATTATTTCAATGTATTCAGATACCGCTCAGTAAGATACATCCACCTGAACTGAACTAGACCAGCAGCCATTACTTCATCAGTTAGGTGCACTATCAAGTGAACCATAACATTGAAAAAAGAAGGGGGAAATATTTTATCAAAGTGACAAAGTGTAAGTACGATTCGGTCCTGCAATCTTTTTAAATCACTCGTTTGTTGATTTCTTAAACAAAGTGGTCTAAAATATTTACTCATCTCAATCAACGGTTGAAAAACATTGGGGGATAAACAATCACAAATTGCGAACAGAATCAACTACTCATGTAATATGTGATTATCATGACTTTTCATCCCTTGTAATGTCTTGGTCGTTAGATTTACACACTTTGAAATATTAGAAGAGTAACCATCAGGAACCTTTAGAATCTTCAAAATGGAAAGAAATGTCACTTTCTCCTTTTTAGTCATCGTTTACTGTGCATAAGGCATATATTCCTTGTTTCCCTCAGCCAACCGTAAATGAAACTATTTCATTAAAACCATTTCTTCCAAATCAAGATGTGCATTAAGATGTTCCTTTGATTTTCCACTGAAAACTAAAATGGTCCACAATATATTATCACCAACATTTTTTTCAATGAGCATGGAATCCAAATTATGTCTTAGCATGTTAGTTTTCCAATACGTGACATTGTAAAAATAATAATTTTCTTTTTCCAATTTTGACTGTGCTCTCTACCTGCATCATTAATATTAGGAAATGGATGATCCACCAAATCCTGAAATTCATATACCATGAAGATGTTTTCTTCATCAATCTGTGATAATATTTCTACTTTTGTCATGATCTTTGGTGCTGGGTTGAACTCTCTAGAACCATCAAATGTCACTTTTTCCTTTCTGAACCAGTTCTGAAGGGTGAGAAAACGTCTGTGACCCATGTATGCAAATTTTTTAGAATGATTAAGTTATACATAATTTTTACTTTTATTGCAAAAATGGAGATCAAATTCCCCTTTCATACTCCAACCTGATAAATTTTCATAAGCTGGGAAGTCATTGATTGCCCACAATAAACTATTCTACAGTTTGAACATTTCATTTGTTTCACAGTCTTATGTCATCACACCCTCACCCCAAAATTCATTCAACTCATCAACCAATGGTTGAAGGTAAACATCAATATTTTCCCCTGGACGTCTAGGTCCATCAATAAGAGTGAAAAGTAATATAAACTATTGTTTCATACAAAGCCACGGAGAAAGATTATACGGAACCAGCACCACGGGCCATGTGCTATGAGTTGAACCAAACATAGACTTGAATGGATTGAAACCATCTACTTCCAACCCCAATCGAATATTACGACCATCTTTGAAAAAATAGGGGTGACTCTGATCAAAATCCTTCCATGAACGAGAGTCTACCGGGTTGGTTAGCATATAACATTCCTGATTTATTTCCACATGACATCTCATTAAATTAGAAACTTTAGATGACATAAAAAATAATTTCAACCTTGTCTTTAGGGGAATGTAATGCATTTTCTTTACAGCAATTGGTTTTTCCTGGTTCGTAGTCTGACAGTGATGAGTCTGATTTCCCATGTTATCTTTGCACCTGAAAGCGCCACAAACCGTACAAAAATCCAAATAGACAGTTACATTTTTGAACAACATACAATTGTTTTCACATGCATCTATGGTCTCATTTGTAAAACCCAAGTTCTCTTTCAACTTACGAGCATGGTAATATGAATTAAGAATCTTGGCGTCGATAGGAAGTATCTTTTTCAATAACACCAACAACATGTCAAACGATTTGTCTGACCATTGATTCAAAATCATAAAATGCAACAACTCCATGATAAAGGAAAATTTATTGAAAGAAGTACATCCAGAATATAATTCGATTTTTCCATCATCAAGAATTTCATAAAACCTCCACAAATCACGATCTGCAACAAAGTGCAGATTTATGTCATAGGTCTCAACATTCTGAATGTCAATGGCTTTAGGAGCCAACCCGCGTACCATTTCACTAAACATTTCATGCATTGGATCATTCATCCTCGCATCAACATCCATCTGAACTACATTTTTATTTTGACAATGAATATATTAATCCCCATGATGAGTCCAACTCTTATAATTTTTCAGAAATCCGTTCAAGAATAGGTGCTCCCTCATGGTATCTCATGTGAATTGATATCTATTTGCACATTTTCTACATGGACAACTAATATAGTCACTTTTAAATACTCCAGTGAACTCAATAAACTGCATAATGCCCTCAAAATATTCTTTAGACGTATGATTGGGAAGATCAATCCAACTCTTATCCATATTAATATTTGTATAAAAAGTAGTTAAATTTATAAAAGACTTCATATTACCGGAATTTTTCATATCACAAAATATATTAAAAATAAAGACTGACCAATTGCATGTGGATATACCATTGATAAAATAAGCAATTTATATCTCTGAATAATAAACAGGAGAATATATAATGGAATGGAATTGAAATCCCATGAACATACCAAAACCAACAACAAACTTTCCATATCTATTATTGGACAATCTATCACTACAAATCCTTGTTAGACTAAAATGGATTATCGAATGATAGCATCAGAAAATAGAGTAAAGAATAAAAGTAGGCGAGATTTAATAGGGTCATGAATGAAAAATTAGCTATCATAAGCAAAAACCAGAAAAAAAATAAAGACACCCTAGAGAAACCCTATTTTTAATATTAACTATGCTTTCAAGATTTCCATTTTCCAATATTAATGAAAATTACAACATTCTTCACTCATGGATATAGGTCTAAATATTTCAAACCACTTAAAATAAAAAATTTCTTTTTTCTTTGATTTTTTATTTTTACTTAATGTTTTGTATTTATTTTATCCTTAGGTGTCTATATACAATTTAATTGACTTTGTGTGATGAGTAAGCTGAAAACAGTGTTGTCAAGGGCACGCACCTCAGCACGCCTAGCCGCGAGGCAAGGTGAGGCGCACCCTGTCCGCCTCAATATGGGTGAGGCGAAGCAACCACATAGAGGCACGCCAAAGGCGCACGCCTTGCCCGCCAAACCCAGTGGTGGTAAAAATGCAAGGTGTCGTAAGGTGCACTAGTGGCGGCTAAAATCAGGGGTGAAAAAAATCATGGGTACTACCTACAAGTACAATAGAGTGGGGGATGGAGATTAGGGGTCACAATATAGGGGGTGGCGGTGGAAATCAGGGTAGGATGAAAATTTAGGGAACAGACAGAAATCGGGGGTACAAATAGGGTTGGTGGAGATCGGGGGTGACAAAAGTCAGGGAGGCGGGTGGCCCCGATGAAATTCAGGGTGGCGGGTGGGTGAGGGAGATCGGCAAAGATCAGGGTAGAGATTGCGATAGAGATCAGGACAGAGATCGGTGTAGGGGGCCGAAACTGTGGTGCGAGTCAGTCATAAATTAAATTAAATAGAATATTTAATATATTAATAAAAAAATATAACAGACTATAAAAACATCACCGACAACAGTGCCTCGTTGTACCACGAATTTATTATGACTTTTGATAAAAATTATCGGTACGTATTTTAATTTGAATTATTTTTATTGAATTTTAATTGTTTTAAATTTAAAATATTATAAAAAACCGTATATAATTAACTATGTGTGCATCCCTCAGTTGTGCCTTAATTTTGCCTCACACCGCGCCTCGCGTCGCATCCCCAAACAGTCTATGTGCCTTATTGTGCCACATGCCTTTGACAACACTGGTTGAAAAGGAATTTTATCATGTGGGACACTGATAATAGGAGTGGATCCATCCAATTATTTGGATTCACTTTTTCTATGTTTCAATAATATAAAATTTAGTGATTGAATATTGCTTGTGATTTTAAATAAAAGTGGTATCAGTGATTGATTTAGATCATTATAGGACACACTCGGTAAAAGATTATGGTAACATTATATTACCATAGAGTTTTTGGATTTATTAGTAGTTTATAGGAATAAAAAAATGATTTAGAGGAAGTTTTATTTTATATTGAAATATTTTGTGGGAATGACTTTGGATTCTAGAAAATGAGGATGGAATATTACCGCATTCAAAATAACCAAGAAGTTTTGTGAATTGGGGTCATGCTAGAGAATCTCGTAAATGTAGAATGGAAGAGTCTTGATAACAAACCACTAAATATCATCTGGATTTAATTATCCTGGAATTTTTACATTAATATTTAGGATGTGAATACCACGGTAAAGCTGAGGATGTTTCTGGGGGACATGTTTGACAAGCTAACAGGGATGAACAAGGTTTTCATGATATAGAGATTTTTCAACATTATAATTTTAAAAGATAGATTAGTGGTTGAATAAGTGAAATATTTTTACATGTTTTGATGTTAGATATAATCTATATGTACACTTTGTGGAACATGTGTGGGTACTATTATAGTTATCATCCTTTACTCATAGTAACAAGACTATAGTAATGAAATTATTTTGTGGGAAATCTGATTTTGAGCTCAATGATGTTTAGAGGATTATCCTGATTTAAGATCTCCGAATAAAATAAGTTCAACCTCTTTTTGGAAGAACACATAGATCAGACAGATGTGTATAACCTTCTAATTAAATAATTCATATGAAATCAGATGATAAATCATGTGTATTAATCTGAGGTAATTTGGTTAGTCCCAACCTAGCATATTGGCAATGCAATATGAGAGGCCTTACAAATAATGTATTCAACAAATGATGCGTACAATTATATTGGGAAGAGTTTGGAAGTACTAGTTCTATTAATTCTATTATAGATAAAGGTATAACTAATTTTTAATTGAGTGGTAATGTTTTGGTGGACTCAATGATTTTGGATCATCATTCCACTCCATGAAAGATAACAGATTCAAGGAAAATTATGCGTCTCAGAGGTTTTTAAAGGTCTATATAGTTGATTATGAATCTCTATAAATCAGGGTAAAGGTGATGCTAAGGTACAAACAATGAATGGAAGTTTCCTTTATCTAAAAGTAGTTCAACTTAGTCCGACACATACAATGTTTTGTGAAAATATTAATTTTCATAGGAAAGATAGATGAAGCAGGTTTTGGAAAAACCATCACCAAAACAGTGTATAAGCTCAATCAGGGATCCATGGTTATGGATAGAGGTATAATAAACAGAACCCTATATCTGAATAGATGATCATATGGAGTGATAACTATTAGAACGGAAAAAATTAAAAGTTTAGAGTTTTGCAATTGTTTACTTGTGCATCTCAATGAGAAGAACATGAAAATCCTAACATCAAAGAGAATGTTGAAGCAAGATCATACATACATTGTAAGATTTTATAGTTTCAAATTTTGGGAAAATGGAATGTTTCATTCAATATTAGTGAAATACCACCCTAGAACCCAAAGATAAAACTTTTTCACATGAATGATTGGGGGACTCTCCACAATCCCATTCATTGATGAATCCAGATGGAATGCATCAGTTTATTTACTAAAACCAATAATATTATATATTTGATGTGTATTTATACACAATGATAAATAAAGAAATTGAATCCACTACCAATAAAATAAGTTTCAAAACATACTACATAATAAATAGGGGGTAATAGATGATATAGATTCCTGGATATCATAATATTAAGGGATTGATCAATCATACACCATTTATAGAGAATGAAGGAATATGAGGGAGAAACAAGCTCTTATATCAAATGAAAAACACTGTTTTCAAAAAATAGTTGGAAACAAAGCTATCGAACATGCCTAAAACTAAGAACTTGGAGGCTCTATGTTGATGCATACAACTCTTCAAGGTTCAAAAACAAAGTTATGTTTAATCTTGATTGAATAAAAACAGGAATTGAACAAGGGGAATTGTATACTTTATGATGCCAATATGGCTTTCTGATAAAATAATATGGGAGATAAAAAAAGAGTAAGATTCAATGCATGAAAATAACACATGGGAGATAACAAAAATACAATGAGTAAGAATAATCGGTAAAGGAATGACTAGCATTGAAGAAATCAATATAAAAAATGATTGAAACGAACCAACCTAGGTGGGTGTAGAGGTGGAGGCAGGGTGAGGCGTGACGGGCGGCAGTTAGATGGGTGCCAATAGGGACTCCTGGTGCGACCGCGGTGAAGGGTGAGGTGCCAGGGAGAGGGTTTGTGTGGGCCAGCATCAGTGGAGGGAGTTTGCAGAGATGGGCGAGGGAGTTTTCGGCGACGGGCACCGGCTTGTGTGGGCTGGTGATGATGGAGGGAATCTGTGGCGATGGGCGAGGCACCAGGGAGAGGGCATGCGTGGAGACGAGTGAGTTTGTGGTCCTAAAAGTAGAGGTGGCCGGCGGTGGCCAGTGGTGGAGGGAGGGTAGGGCTCGTGCAGGCTGACAGCGGAAGAAGGGTTTTCGGGGGATGCGCGAGTGATGACGAGGTAGGTTTGGGGGCCGATAGATATGTGTGATTGTTTCGATTTTTTTAACTCTAGAGACCCCCTATGGCGGTCGCAATTTCCCATCAATAGCGACTGCCAATGGCGGTTGCTCGTGTCAGGGTGCTTTTTTTCCCATATTTCTAGTAGTGACTGACTGATAAAATGAGGGTGTGGATGAGAACTCGTGATCGAAACAATCCAGAGGTTGCAGCTCTTATATTAAGTGCTTCTAATCATTACCAAAACTTACATGCATCGGTATATATACATATATGTGTTTATATATTTAAATATTGCATAGGTTCAATTTGAAGATGAGTTAGAACACCTTCCAGAGGACCAACAACAGCTTCCCATGCGAACGGATGAGAAATTTCATCGCATTACTGGTCATGATGGGAAAGGATATAGTTTGACCTTTAGAACATGGATTTCTCAATATATAGTATCATGTGATATGGTTTTTGGTCCTATATCTTCTCAGATGACACAGTAGTTATCATATTTTGATGCACAATTGTGTGCTTATGAGGAGGTAAATGCATAATTGATCGCTGATGTTAGAACACTGCGGGAATATGTTCATCCGAGTAATGCTGCAGGGGTCATACGATGAAGTTTTATACTGAATTTATTTATTTTATATCTATTTTTTATAAAAATCTTTATAAATTTTATTTTTTGTGGGCCCCTTTCACACCAGAAGGGAGTAAAAAGCCTGACCATGCATGAAGCATCATATTCATGAGGTGTGTTTATTTTATATTTATTATTGAAATAATGTTATAGATTAATTTAGACATTAAATATAGAATTTTGTGAGATTATAACAATTTATGTTTTTAAAAACTACCCAGTTTTTTTTAATTTTAAGAGTACGATCAGTAATTGAGTTTTTTATTGTGATAGATACTTCCATAGAATCCCCATTGGGGGATATGAATTAGGCTAGGTGGCCCAATGGCATAATGACCCAATGGCCCAATGGCCCAATGGCCCAATGTCCCGATGGCCTATTTGCCTAAGGGATGAATGGCCTACTAGATCTCATGGGAATTTCAAAGGGCTTGAACTTCTCTCAAATATGATTTCTCTTATATGGAAATTGTTAGAGTTCATATTTGTCATGGTCTTTTGAAAATCCTAATAGTGTTACCTCCTTTCCAAGATTATAAAAATTATCTTCATAATGAATACATTTATTCATTTTTCCATTTCTTTTATTTTCAACAATGATTTTATTTTTCATTACTTCTATTTATATTGAATTATGGTTGGCATGTTCTCTCTCCACTTCAATAACTTCCTATCATGTTACACTAGACCCCATATCAATTTTGTATAAATGTATTTTTGGGGGGTTTTATGGTTTTGGTGGATACATTCAGTATATATGGTGCAACTCGGTTGGTCTAGTTCCCTTCTACGATTTCTACTTGTCTTAGTGGTGGCATGTGATGTGTTTTGGTGTCCATCATATTATAGATTTTTTTCCTTGTTGGTGTTCTTCTGCTCGAGGTGGGGATATCCGGGGTGAGTGGGGGGGGGGGCTGTCCATGGGGGAGGGGGATGTCCGGGGGGTGGGGGGTTCTGTAAGGTTAGATGGGGTGGGAAGCTACGAGGGGGAGTGGGGGTTGTCTGGTGTGGGGGGCTGTCCTGGGGGAGTATGTTATTTGGGGGGGGGGGGGTCTGGGGAGTGTTTTATTTGGGGGGGACTGTCCGGGGTGAGTGGAGGGGGGGTTGTCTAGGGGGAGTGGGGGATATCCCATGGGATTTGGGGGGGGGGGGGGGGGTTGTCTAGAGGGCGGTACGTGATGGGCTGTCCGGGATGAGTGGAGGGGCGGTCTGGGGAGATATTTTTTGGGGGGCTAGGGGTGGGGTTGTCCAGGATGATTGGGGGTTCTTCTGTGGGGGATTGGGGGCTATCCCGGGGGAGTTTTTTAGGTGGGGGGATACTATCTGGGGGGGGGGGCATGTGAGGGGTTGTTAGGGGTGAGTGGGGTGATGTCTGGGGAGAGTTTTTTTATGGGGGGGGGGGTGGTGGTAGGGGGCACTATCCCCGGGTGGTGGGGTGGTGAGGCTGTCTGATATAAGTGGGGGTGTTTGAGGATAGTATATTGGGATGTCTGGGAAGATTTTTATTTGGGGGGGGGGGGTTCCGAGGTGAGTGGGGTGGGGGTGCGGGTAGAGTGTGGGTTCTATTCGAGGGGGCTTTCTGAAGGTGGGGGTTGATCGAAGGTGGGGGTGGGAGTGTACAGGGTGTGGATGGGGGGATATTCTAGGTGGGGTTTGTCTGGGTTGGGAGTGGGGGTTTTCCATGGGTAGGGGTTGTCCCAGGGGATTTGGGGGGGGATTTCTCACCGAGGGCACTTGAGGAGCTGTCTGGGGTGAGAGAGTCTGTGTGGGGGGCTATCAAGGGAGGGTTTTTTTGGGGGGGAGGGGGGGGGGTTTGGGGTGGGGGTGGGGCTATTCGGGGTGAGTGGTGGGGGATGTCTAGAGGGGGTTGTCTGGTGGGGGAGTGTGGGGTTGGGGGCGAGGGATGTTCGTGTGTTGTAGATTTCCAAGGTGAGTGTGTGGGGTGGGGGGTCCGGTAAGAGTTTTTTAGGGGGGTTGTACAGAGGTGGGGGTTGTTAGGAGGTGGGGGATGGGGGGCTGTGGAGGGCGGGCTCTTTAGGGTGGGGGAAGTCCGGGGGGAGTGGCAGTTTTCCGGGTGTGGGGGGCTCTCCCAATAATGTTTTTGGCAGGGGGGGGGGGGACTGGGGGAACGTGAGGGGCTGCTCTGGGTGAGTGGGGGGGGGAAATGTCCAAGGAGAGTTTTTTGGGGCATGTGGGAGTGGGGGTGGGGTTGTATTAGGTGCGTGGGGATGGGGTCTATCTGGGGGAGGGGGATTTATGGGGGGAGGGGGTTGTCTTGGGGTTGGGAGAGGCTTTCTCGGGGGAATTTCCTTCGAGGAGTGGGCCTGTGTGAGGGGGGTGGAGGGTTGTCCCAAAGGAGTTTGTGGGGGTGGTAGTCCCAGGGGGCACGTGAGGGGATGTCTAGGGAGAGTGTGTTTGTGTGTGTGTGTGGGGGGGGATGTTCGGGGAGAGTTTATTTGGGGGTGAGGTGGGGTGGGGGTGGGGTGGGGTTGTCTGGGGGGAGTGGGGGTGCCTGGGGTGAATTTGGGCATTTGTGAATTTGGCCAATTGGCCAAGTATCCATTTAGCCTGTTGGACTGATGACCAATTATCTAAATTCCATATTATACTATTGGCCTAAAGGATAATTGGATAAATAGAGACTTATCCAATTGGATAAATTCACAAATTCCTCAATGAATAAACTCCCTTATGCCCAAATTCCCTAACTCTCTAATGGTCAAACTGCCCAACGGCCCAACAACCCAAAAATGTCCCAATGGCCCAACGGCTCAAAAATGGACCAACGGCCAAACAACAGTCCAACAACTGAACAATGGACCAATGACCCAACGGCCTAACAAGGGACCAATAGCCTTACAATGACCCACTGGCAAAAAAACGGCTTAACAACAGCCTAACAATGGCCCAACGTTCTAACAATATACAAACGGCATAACAACGACCCAATGGCTAATTGACCTAATTGACTACTATCATAATTACCTAATGTCCTATTGGCCTAATGACCTATTAGGCTATTGGCATGATGGCCTGTTAGACTATTGGCCTAATGGCCAAATGGCCAACTAGCATATTAGCGTATTGGCCTATTGGCCAATTGTCCAAATGGAGACTAGCCAAATGAAAAAATTCTCAAATTCCCTAATGCCCTAATGTCCCAATTTTATTATTATTATATATATATATTCTAACTGAACAAATAAATTCAATTTTCAATTTCTATGTTTTGTTTTGTATTTTGTATCTTATTGTATGTTTATTGAAGCAGAATATTGGAATGGATTGGAGTTGTTTGGATCACTGTTTATGAAGGAGTATGTTTTTCAATTATTGTTTTTGAGGATCCAGGTGTTTTTGCTGTTTTAAATTGATTTTTTTTTTCTAATTTTCGCTTGGTTTATGCTATTTTCTATTGTATGAGAAGCAAATTTGTAATTTTTTTAAATATTTCCCAGGTTATCAACCCCAATTAGTGGTCTCTAATGGGTCCATTTTTTTCCAAGGACCTAGAGACTGCCATTGGCGGTCATTGTAGGTCCTTTTTCCCTTTATCTATTGCGACTGACAATTGGGGTCTCTATAGTTCGGCCCAATAGCGACCGCAATTCAGCCGAGCCATAGGTCACCTACAGTGACCTCCATTGGTGGTCCCTATTTCCATACAGCAACGGGCCTAATGCGACCGTCATTGGTGGTCTCAAAGTAGTATCTATAGACCAATAGAGACCGCCAATGACAGTCCCTATTGGTCCCATTTCTAGTAGTGATTCATATATTCATGTTATTAGCCTATGATGTTTTATTGATTGTGTGTTCATTCATTTTTGGAATTTCAAATGATATAATTTCAAATTTTAAATGAGTATAATTAATTACAAAATACCTTATGAATATTATGAAAATTTGTTTAATGAACAAGGAATTCATTGAAATTACCATTATTCTATAGAATTACTTTACTTGATAAAGTGCTGTTTTAGGTATATTTTTTAGAATATTTTTTCATCCATTCATTACTATAAGATTGTGGTTCATTTAATATTAAAATATTATCATAAAAAATATTTATTAATTATGGTAAGTAATTAATATATTTAATAAAATAAAAATTATATGCTGACTATATTACGGTTTTATTTTCAATAAATGTGTAAGCATTAATTTAATTTCAGTTGATTTTTCATTGGATTTTTCATTTACTATTATTTTTTGATTCCATTTATATATTTTAATATACATCCATTTTATAATATAAATAAAACAATTTATGATTGGTTCTTATAGAAATGGGTGAGGTGTTTCGAAATCATTACTGTAGGAGATTGATGTGGTTGATGGTGGGATGGTGTTAATAGAGTGAAAAGGTATTTTTAATGATGTTACGATGGTTGGAATTATTTAGAAATCTTGTAAAATTATTGTATAATATTTAATATATTCTTGAATACTAATTCTATTTTGGTCGTTCTCATTTTGTTGAAGTGAGTATTGGTGTTTCTTAGTGATTGGAATTATGGGATGGTAAATAAATGAATAATTAATTTAAAGAAAGATGATTCTTGAATATTTAATGATGTTAATGGTGTATTAATGGGAATATCCCTCAATTGGTTAAAATATTAAAGATCATGGATAGGAACTGGGATTATTATATTTAATTAAATTACCTTGGATTTAAAATTTCAATGTGATTATTAAATCTAGATTTGATAATGATTGGTAACTGATTACAAATAATTTATTGTTATTAAATTTAGATGCTTGTATCCTTGATAAGTATTCCATTATAAGTCCATATAATTTGAATATAGAGGTCAAGTGGTATTTTATCAATATTTTGACTCATAGGTATCTTGGTTTCCAATATAATGTTTATGTGTTATAATATTCAATATATCCTGTTATTTTTATACTTCACCACTCGAGTTAGATGGTTTTGTTCCCATGTTTGATTTTATTTGGTCTTAAGAAGGAATATATGGGATTTTTTCAATATATTTATTGATATTTTCATGTTCCTCCATCATATATATAATGGAAAGAAGTGTATGAAGGTACTTCAAAGAATTGGTAGGACGTCTTCACACAGCATCCCTTTAATGTAGAGATTGATATTTTGATCATTAATAAAATTTAAAAAAAATTGTATGTGGATTTAAAGTAATATTCTACCTAATTTTTAGAAGATAGAAGGCCTATGGATAAATTAAAGAGGTAATGAGATGGTTTTTGGGATTTTTGTATATGGCTTGGTGGATTTTCAATAGCTCTACAAAGGTAAAACATTTATTTTGTTACCTATGGAAAGGTAAAGCCATATATATATATATATATTGGTTGTCTAAGGGAACAATAATATTTCAAAAACCTAAGTAAAAGTAGTCCAATTCTGAATAAAGGTATATTGTAAAATCCACTAAATATACGAAGGTGATTATATAATCATGTTATCTACATAATGTTCTATCAATGGCCATGTACATATATGTCTAGAAATTTACAAGTGAAGTAAATTTAATTGTGGACCTATGTAAAGGTATTGAGGAAAAATAGAGGAAAATAAAAACGTAGTTTTTTCCTCAAATTAAGGTAGATCTATGTGTGTATAGGTTGTTTAAAGGTAAATGGAGAGTTCCACTATCAATGTAAGGGTACACCAATATCTATATAGAGGTAATAATGAAATATCATATCCTAGATAGAGTTGGATGTTTGTTGCGTAAAAATAAAAAAAAATTATAAATGAATAAATATTAGTATGAACCAATGGATATGAAAAAGTAAATCCTATGATGTTGTGTAAATTTTTTGTTTTTGTGCTTTTTTATAACGTAAAATGTACTTGTGGTCAATCTAATGACTGTAGTGTGCCTCACGGTTGATCCACTGACCATAAGCCTCATGGTGAATCCATTTATCATGATTTACATGATTTATTAAAAGTTTTTTCTTATTATTGATGTTACTCATGGTAGGTAATGTACTTTGATAATTTCCATGTTTTTTAGGTTAATAAACAGTGTTACCAGATCAAGGATATTTTTTGAAAATAAATAAATGTTAAAATTTTCTATTTTTTATCATCATTTTTTCATATATCATAATCGAATGGAGTGATCATGATTCACACTGAGGATAAAAATATTCCAGAAAAGATAAATAAACTATGGTGAACAATGTTCCAAGATGATATAGGAGGTTTCCATGTCACAATTCAGTGATGCATGTTTTCCTGAAAGAGGAGATTACAAGGGAGTTAAATAAAAAAATTATGGAATATTTAATGATGGAAGATTATGTAATTAAGAAGTATTCATAAGAACTACAATACTCATAATTTTTTTGAAGTTGAGATTGAGATATTTAATTACCTCATGAGAGAGAAAACTTATGTGTTTTTTGTGATTTAAAGGGAAGAATATATTGAGAAATAAAAATAGATAAAATTAAATTCAACATAAGATAAAATCTTATTTTAAAATATCTTGGCGTTTACATAATAACATAAAGACAAAATGACATGAATATTTTTTAAACTAATATTCATGATTATTTTGAAAGTATATAAATATAAAGGCATGTGAAGAAATAGGATGTACAGTGGGAGGATAGATAGTTAAGAACATGTAAGGTATTATGAAAGTGAATGTTAAGAAGGTGATATTAAATAGTATAAAATAAAGAGAATCTAATGGTATTCATGAGATCTAGGGAATCTAAGAGGAAGGGTGAGAAATCCAACATGATTGAAGCTTTGTTGAATCTAAGAGGATGGGTGGATGAAGGAACCCATGCATGATTTTTTTTATTTCACTATATTGTTAGTAGTTCCAATAAGCATGGTGATGTGATCCTCAAAAGAAGGTGGACATATCAATTTTGAGAAGATCATAGTTAGCTATATATAGAAAAAAATGTATAATTGATGATATTTTCAAAAGAGAAATCTAGATGGCCCTCGAATAATTTTCAAGAGCCAGTTTGAACAGCCCATTGGGAGGTCCCAAGGAGAATATTTTCCAAAGATAGGTTCAACTAGAGGGATTCTAGTATAAATAACTGATTGGGATCTAGATACAATGAACACTTAAAGACCAAAAATTTTATGATATTTTATGATGGGTATTTTTGGATATTTATAATCAGTATTTTTTAGAGATATCATTATCACTATTATATGGTGATTCATAATGGAGAATTTAGGTCATGAAATATCACCCAATGATGGAAAGGAGTAGGATTTCAAGGATAAACCGCGAAAGTGCATGTGCTTCATGACTTTTATATTCTACGTATTTGACTATGGATGGAATCCATCAAGAAGATAGTATCTTGATTTGACGATCAATATAAATTTATTAAAAGGGGAAATCTTAATAATGGATCACTAATTCACCCTACTGCTCTTAGTGATCTCATGATATATGGGACTAAAAAGTTGTATCAAATAACCCCCCCCCCCACCAAATAAAAAACCCTTGGTAAATAATAATTATCTGGAATTTATTCAGTGGTATGGGAGTACCATTATTTTAAGGTAAGATATTTTAAGGATGGAAGAACTAAATTCTTCCATATCTTATTTTTTCAAGGCCTTATAATAAGTGATGATTTTACATTGGTGTTTACATTACTATGCAGTGTTTATCCCATGACCCATGTTGGAAAAAATATCTAAAGTATATGGGAATGAAAGGAATTTTATATCTACATTTTTATCGAAAAAAATATACACCAAAGTGATGGTAATTCAAACTTACAAGGAAATATTGGTGTTTTTACTAGTTCACTATCATTTCCATCATCACAGGTGTTCTCATCTATAATCTAGGAAGTTAAGGTTACTGAATTGGTCCCTCTCCCACTAAAGGGTTTGGGGATCCCTCCATATTATTTAGAATCATGGTTAAATTCATTTTTCCTGTTTTTATAACTGATTTCCTCTGTCAATTCTTTTATATCATGCTCACCCTTAATGTACTAGATCTATTTGATAGAATGACTCAACATTCACATTTGACATCAATGTTCACAGATGCCTTGACCCTCGTGAATTTAACCATAGTGGCTCACTTGACATAGAATATCCCTTTTGGTAAACTTCTTTGAAATGTTTGTGTTTGGATCATGGGGATTAATGGAATGGGATAAAATTTTCCTCCTTGATAAATGACACATCAAGATTAAATTCTATTTAGTGGATGATTTTATCCCTTCTTGGTTGAAATCTCTATAAATCTATAACGGGTTCCATTTAAACATATTTTTATATTCTTATGATTTCCAAATTAAATTTGATTCCCTAAATATAGAATACTGGGTTTGCTTTCCAAAACTGCTGCTTCTATCCCAAAATCCTTTGATTATTCATATTCATGGAAATTTGGTCAGATGATTTTTGAGTTCAAAAAATAGAAAAAAAATCTATTTTCACACTATCTCCCTATGTATTAGTATCAAAGTGGATTTATCAAAACTACTAGTGGATTGGTTTTTTATTTTTGTTGGGGAAGAGTTTCATTACTATAATGCGGTTTTCCTTGAGTCTTGGATATATTTTTTATCATCATTCAAATATCAATGAAACTTTTTCAACATTTCGGTGTGGGCGTAGGGATCATCATGGGGAGATTAACTTGGAAATTCCCCAATCGATTGGGATAGGGCCTCCCACTTCCCCTCGGTTGGTCATTTTTTGTACTGATGATACATCATATTATGATCGTGCTCATTGCAGTTGGGGGGCTTACACAAGTGTAAATGGGTCTCGATAATCATGCATCAGAACTGGGTTCATGTTTAGGTGGGGTGAGTTTTGATAGGGGTTGTATCACAGTAGCATCACAGGTACTATTGAAGTTACTATAGTGGTGTACTTCATTAGTAGTACAATCCTTCCCAAATGGTATTTTGGACCACTAATTATGGCCTTCATGCCATTGGGCCTTCAGGCCGTCAAAGACTGGTAACACAGACACAATTTGGGCATGTGATAATATAGTAAAGATGTATGAAAGTAATTTATTCCATAAAATTATGGGACTACTGTCCATGAACTATGGCCCTTTTAGAACTATAATTGGATTCATGCCCATTGGGCATTCTATCAAAATTTACAATGTAATAAAGTTATTGGTTGGGTGGAGTATTGCTTGGGGGGATATGACCTACCTTTACGGATTGTGTGTGTGAAGTGTGTCTGTTTGAATATAATTATACCCACAAGAACCCTATATATATATTATGAATCTCCCTAGAAATATTCCTGATCCTTTCAGCTTTATTTGATGTCATGGATATTTTTTCCCATTTTATACGTGATATGGTTGATCACAAGTCAGTAGTGTTGGTCCCATGTATGATATGGAGATTGTGGACTTCTTTGTTATAGTATCTTTGAAACCAAGCATAAAAATTTTAAATCCTTCATATTATTCATATGCAGTGAAAATTGGAGATGAATCTACACATGAGGTGATGATAAAGGTGTAATGTTATGAAGGTTCATCTAACTTCATGGCCCGTGTATGCTCAATATTGGCCACCACGGTTTCAAATGATTGATGGGTGAATGTAGTGAACAAGCTAAGTTCTAGAAGGACCAATTTGACTGTTACTGTGAGTAATGGGTTTGGAAGTATAGAAAATAATTTCCTAGTTTAGGAATAATGTGATTAAATATATGAAGTGATTGGAAACCAAGCCCCCTTCTTGAGGAGAATATCATTAATTATCACAGATTATATGAGAAAAATCCAAGAGATGATATTATCTGACAATTCTTAGAGGATATTACAAATAGAATGCATAGTATATGACTTCATAGCCCATGTAGAAAGAAGGGGGAAGTGAACCTGGGATTATTGGTATTTTATTGTTCTTAAGGAAAATAAACCTATACATTTTATCGACTACTCTCATATACCTAAACCCATGGAGACAAGGTATTCCAAAAATATTGGGGTCGAGGTGCAAGAATGTGAACCCACTAATCATTGCCACGTTTAAAGAAGATTCTAAATCTTTATAGTGAAAAGATGGAAAATGTGGTGATTCTAAGGACCAATATAATGTTAGGGAAATTATAGAAGCTCATGTTTAAATTTAAGGAGGTTCCATGGTTTTGTGATATATAATATTGAATTATAATGATTTTAAGTGGAGTTCCTTAAAGTAGGTAGTAAGGAAATAAAAATTCTTGGATTTCATTATCCACTCCAAGTATGTAATATTGGCTGTATCTTTCTTGATCAATACTTTATAAGAGGTTGTTAACTATATGTCTAAGAGAATGATTCAATTTTATACGAATGAGGATTAGGGGGTTTGGATCAATAAAAAAGATCATGTTTTGACATTAGTCTTCAAAATAAGGAAAATCAATTTGGTGGAATATACTTCTTCAAGGGACAAGATTACATATAATTTTTAATATATTATCAAGGAATAACTCGATATAAAGGAACCCCAAATTAAATTTATGTTATATAGGTAGAATGTTTCAAAAAATCATAATGTTTTCTTCAATAATTTTTTGATTTCTTATAGTGTCTGATAATTTTTTTGCCGATCTTTTAAAGTTTCCCACTTTGTCAAAACAGTGATTTTAAATGTAAAAAAATAATTTTTTAGTCTAAGGAAAAATATGGGTAAACATTAAAATTTGTATAATTGTAGTGTAAAGAACATGAAATACTAGATTAGGATTTAGATATTAATGTTTGAATATTTATATTTGACAAATAAAGAGGATATTGATGAATTTTTTACCCATTTCAATTATATAGTGAGTAATGGAAATGGATTTGGTGATACTTTGCAAGATTCAACATTTGTGAAAGAACTGGGGAGAAATCATCAGGATAGATTTTCATTAAAAAACATCTTCCCGATAAGATATTGGAAATTTCTTTTCTATGAGTTTCATTTTAATCCTCTAAATTATAATATGCGAAACGCCTCAGTGTTCAAAAATAAGATAAAATAAGAAATTTAATTTGTAGAAATGAATTATCTAAAGATGAAAGATATAACACTCAAAAAATTAGAACATAAATCTTCATGAGAATAAAAGTGAATCATTTCCTTTATATAAAAAAAATAAGAATAGGAAGAGGAACGTATAAAGGTAATAACCCTTTAAGGTCTTCAATAGTTGAGGTGTTGGTAACATTGTAATTGATTTCCCAAAGAAGGAAAATAATGAGACTGAGAGTGAGATGGAAGATAAATAAAATTATTATAGTAAATATAATTTTTTTTTGAAAAATTGATTATATGAAGAAAAGTTATTCAAAAAAATTTAAGAGAAATTTTATGTGAAAAAATATTTTTAAGATTCAACATCATCAGTTGAGTAAGATTGTTTTCCCTCTAAAAATGGCACAGTCCTAATTTTAATGTTTAAAAAAACAAGGTCATTTAAAGAGCTCATGAGATGGTATTTGAGGTAGATGGATTTTATTTTTGAATTGTGTAAGTAACTACTTAAAGGAAAATGGTTTATTATATTACCTACATAATGGTAACTCCATGTGTATTCAAGTTTCATAAGGGTATATTGATATTTTCAATACTTTTATAAATGTAATCAAACAATTCATAAAGGTATAACGATCGATTCTATACTTATGTAAAGATGAGTTCAAAATCATATTACCAATATAATTGTATCAGACTGGCTACATAAATGTATTTACAAAAATGTAAACCTCATAAAAATGTAATCCTGGACCTTTTTAATAGTATTGAGGAAAAATAAAAAGCTATATAAACATATTTGTTCTTACATGAAGGTAGTTATGTGTATGTAATTTCTAAATAAAGTTAAAGAGATAATTCTAATATCTAATTAATGTTACACAAAAAATATATATATAGGTTATACTAGTTAATCATGAACTATGTAAATGTGGATTTATGTTTTGTAAATGTCATCCTTGAAAATCATTGAATTTGAAAGGTTTAAACTAGGGGATATAGAATGGAACATACAAGGATGTTATGTAAATGTACTATGTTCCTGAGCTACAATAATATAAAATGAAATGTTCGTTAATCCACTAATTCTATATTTCATCATAGTTGATATTTTGTGCATGCTTCTTCATGTCTGGTCCTCTAATTTTACTACTCAAAGTTTATTGGATGACTTTTATCATTATTATTTTGTTTCATAGTAGGTTCAATAAATAGAAAATTTTCATTTGTGTTTTTTGAGTGAAAAAATATGTTTCTGGATCTTGGATATTCTGAGGAAAATAAATAAATATGGCAATGATTTGTATTACTAATCTCTATTGGTTTATATATCGTTAAAAAATTAATTTATCATGATCCATGTGGATGATTATGGTAATCGATCCAAGTGATATATTGGATGGTGAAATGGTCTCCATTATGAAATAGGAGGCCACCATTTCAAGCTATATTGCTTCATGTTTTGATGAAATATGATATTTTTTAGGAGTCAAATAAAGTGTATTTTTTATGATTTTATGATAGAATATTTAGACTTTGGGATTCTTAAAATGAATCAAATATATTAACTCGATTATTTAACACATAATCAAGATATTTTTAACATAAATATCCAATAAACACAACCAAAAAATATAGATTCGTATTGTCTTTGGTTTCAAGGATTTTAATACATCAGTATGAAGATAAAATAGAAAATATTTATTTTCATATATACAAAATTCTCTTAAATACCATTGAGTTTCAAAACCTACATTGGATAACCTTGGAATATATGAACCAAAGGGGTGATTTATGAGGCCTATTAAGAGAATATTCATGATACATGAGCATAACATATGAGTCAAATGGAATAAGATGATATCATAAAGGACTATCCATATTTATGAAAAAATAGATGCATGACAAAAAATAAGAAGGAATAATAGGATCATGGAATCATATTAATGTTTCAAAAACTAAAACATGATATCATAATCATAAGTCAATTATCAATTTAGATACATTGTAACATGGTGGTAAGAGTCCCATATTGGAATTGGTTTACTTCCTTACCCCATACATATGATCTCATTTGATATATACAATACCTAATTCATTTGAGCACTATTTGGATACACCCATCATAACATGTACATGAATGTTTGTTTAAAAGAATAATGTCAAACATAATGTATAAGAAATATAAATATATTTGGAAATAAATGGGTTCCATAATCATTAATTATAGAATAACCAAATGGAATATCATAATGGATTCTATTAAATAAAATATTAATGTATTCTTTAATATTCATAGGGGAAAAATAACAATATCCATAAAAAATAATATCCATGTAAAGTGAATATGTGAAAAGTATTAGATATGTAACTTTGGAAATATACACTTAAGTGGAGTTTTGGTGAAAACTATTAATAATATTTAAATAGGGAAAAGAGTTTATTAATTTCCATAAATCAATAATTAATCAAAAAATGTTTTTGACAATAAAATGAATAATTTTTGAAACCATATATGGTATAAAACATTTATGGGTAGTACATGAAATGAGGTAAGGGATAGAGAATCTTGTTTTAATAAGGTTTTCTTAATGAATGAATTTGATAAAGAAACCTTAAAAAATTTTATATCCCCCGAAAAATATAAAGGTAATAATCACTACTAATATATGTTGTGGGAATATATCTAAATAATATTAATGAAATACATGACAATAAAAGTTTGATTGTGTGAGTTTAAGAGTAAAAGGAACGAACCATAATAAATGATTGTGGTTCGGAAGTTCCCTTACATAAGGCTTAGATACACTCTTCAGCTTCACTAGATACATGATTTATAACCCTTATCCAAATATTTTCTATTTATATTTTATATTTTATATTAGTTTAGGGTCATTTAATAGAGGTTTTTTTCCATTTCTACTATCCCAAGTTCCTCAGTTTATAGTTCTTATGATGGATTTATTTATACATAATTATTACAGTTCTAAAGAAATGGTTTCACAACTATAAAATTGTACTAATATGGAGATAATTAGTCTCAATATGATTAAAAAAATAATAATATCCAAATCATGTTTTATTTAGATAGTATTGGTTTTATTTTCATATAGTTAGTTTATTTTAGTAGGTTCTCTAACCGTGATGATGTTTTTGGGTATACGTAAATATTATGGGTATATATATCAATTAAATAATGTGAAATAAAATACAACATACATATTTTGATCATTTAAAACCATAATTTTTGAATTTAAACTATCCATGATGGTGGTGGTGGAAAATGATGTTTTTTTCACGAGGGAGGTGTACCAACCATATTATGTAAAATAGATTCATATTAGAATAAATTAAGATTGGTGAAATATAAATATTATATTAAGAAAAATAATTAAGTATATTTATTATAATTATTTCATTATTTGATGTTGGATGTAAGAGATATAGAGAAAGTCGAAGAGGAAAAGTATTGAAAGAGATAAGTTGAAAATATTACCTTTTTAGATGTCCTTTATTAGAAAACACCTTAAAGTTCTTTGGGATAGACTTTTTGTGATTCTAGAATCACTAGAAAATGGAATGAATATTATGAATAAAATTAGTCATATCTTAGGAAAGAACCACGAGTTATAATTTTTAAGGATATGGGGTTAAATTTATAAGAAGAGGGGTAAGTTTTTTGAAATAATATTAATTTATTTAATATTTTTTCCCAAGACTAAAAATAGTGATGATTATTATTTCTAGATAATTTAATTAGTTAATTTTAGTTAAAAATATTGTCTAATTACTTCATCCAAGACTCATTTATTCATGTATTTAACATGTAATACACAATAACGTATTTTTCATATATCACTATTCACCAAAAATTCAACTATTTCAGAAAAAATACAAAAAATAGTGCCCTCAATAATTTTGTAAATATATATTTAAAAAATTAAATCCATTTTATTAAAATAATTTTATAATTATGAGAATTTTTTGGAAAATAAAATACATTCTTATTTAAAAATAAGACATTTATTAGGATGATCATTTTTAGCCATTATCAAAATTACATATGGTCTAATAATATTATATTACAATTATAATACATCATAGTATTATTTTATAAATTGATTTTATGAAAATAATTATTCTTTCATACTTTTATATTTATTATAAAAATATAAATAAAACATACATGTTTTGTAAAAAAAAGATTTTAATTTTATAATTTTTAAAAACATTATTTACCTATAAGATTATATAAATTTGATATATTTTCATTTTATAAGATAAATAAATATTATTTTAAACTTCCATAGTTTACAATACTCTAATAATGGTCATGTTACAATTCCTGACGAACAAATTTCTATTCCAATAGTTAGTTTACAATTACCACATCAATCTTTGTAACAGTCATATGGGTTCCCTACATTTTATAAATACCTCATTTTTATTCATTATTCAAATACATATATTTTCTATCAATTTATTATATTTTTTAATTTTCAAAATGGAAATTTCATTTTTAATACTCTATTTTTGTTCAATAGTGATGTTTGTGAGTGAAATCATTATAGAGGGTAAATAAAATCCAATTTTTCATATTAGAGTCATCATAGTTTCTATTGTTTTTCCCATTATAATATTTAAAACTTTATTTTATATATTTATAAATTTAATTTAATGATAAATAAATATAATTAAATTTGTATGGTTCTATCATGTGGTGAATCTGATTTATATAATAATATATTGCTAAATATGACATATTTATATAATTACAATGGAAATACCGTTAATAATATTATGGGTTATTAAATTAAAATCCATAGATTCTATAGAATTTGATATTGTGATATTTCATTATCTCATGGGAGATAATATAATTCTAATACATTTAATAATTTAAAATGAAAATTAGATCGAAAATTCAAATGAGTATAAATGATATTTAAAAGAAGAGAATAACATGTTTCTAATGATGTTGTAGTTTCAACAATTAAAATAAAAAGATTATGACTGTGATTTTTTTATAACAATATTAATAATTAATCTATTATATATAAATATGTAGGGAGGAAAATAAATAGGAAGTGTTGTGGGAAGATAGAGAATTAAGAACATATACGTTATTGTACAAGGGATTGTCAAAAGTCTGATGTTACACAGTATTGAAGAGTGAGTTATTTATGGCATCCAGGATATATTTTTCCTCAAAATGGAGTATTAGAATGACAAAATGAGTGTATCTATGTTTAATCTAATACAATGGTGAAGATAAATAACCATTTCCAGATAACTACAATATCACTATATCATCATGAGTTCATGCGAAAAATGTGATGAAATCATCAAACGAAAATATAAATATCTAATGAATTCATAAAAAAATCATGAAGAAGAATAATTTTAACTAAATATATAAATAAAAAATTATAATCAAATAAAGATTTAGATTATGAGTCATTAATACCCTTGAAAAACTATCTGGAGGCATTATAAATTCCTCACTAAGGGGTGGAAAATAAAAAAGATTTTTTAGAGGTATCTTCAACTAATGGGCTGTTGATATAAGGAAACCTTTAGTTGGATGATATTTTGAACACATAAATACAAAAAAAAATCAGGACATGATCTATTGGGTATTTTAGCATATTGGTATTCATGATTTTGTGATATATCTAGATCATCACATTCAATTGATTAATATTGAAGAATTCAGGTCTTATAACATCATGTGAGCTTGAAAAAAATAGGATTTCAATGATAAACCTTTTAAATCATTTTTTTCTTGTGACATTTACCTTCTCAATATAATTTTAAAGTTGAGATACAATAATAATACAGGATATGGACTTTACGGGTAATGGATCTTGATTGAAAGTGATAAATCATAAAAATAAAATACTATAGATTCACTCTCCCACCTCTATTTGATCTCACTACATTTGGGACCAATATATGGGGTAACCAATATCCATATTTGGACATGGTTCCTGTTATTTTCCCAATATAGGGTTTAACATGGATGTGGTAGGTCAAATTATTTCTCTACACATCCTTATCTTCAAGATGATGTACGTATATAATAATATTTAGGATATAGAGGAGTATAGATATAGGATTTGTTCTTATACAATATATGGTGGATCAAAGTTGAGACTTACATGTAAATGTGGTTTATGGGGTCTTAAGGATATAGTGGGCACATGTATCCTTGGTGTAATAGATTATATTTACTAGAAGTTTATTTATTCATTTGTTGTAACATGTTATTTTCTAGTCTATATCTATATGATATGTAGCGTGTCTTTCAATTATTAAACGTTAATTTTCATGTGATGTTAGTTTGGCTATTATTTGTTTACATAGATGTGATATATGGCTTATGAAGGGGATGGGAGTTCCAAGACATAAGAATTTGTGGTTTCAGTTGATTTGTTAAATGGTAAAGTGGGATTAGGGTACGTTTCTAATATATATTCTCTTGAAATTATGTTTTAATATTATATTTTTTAATTATTCTGTAAGCCTTAGTGAGGATGAAAATATAGTTGAACTGATTTTGGTAATGAGTGAATTTGAATTTTCATTCCTTGGGGATTTAGTATGCTTTTCCTACATTTTTCAGATATGTATTTATGGGGATCCTACTAAGTATTCATATGACCAACCCCCTATATATAAAACTATTTTTTACTTCTGTGGGAGTGACATTTTGATCGATCTAGAAATTTCATTCTCATGTTGGTTTTTTGTGTTTTTTGTCTCTTTTCTAATAATTTTTATAGTATTTTCTCATTTTGGTCTTTTAGTATATGGAATTTCCTATAACATAATTGGTTTATTTATTATTATGTATCTTATTAATGGATATTTTATCATTCATAGAAATATTGAGGTAGTTTCTATTATATGAGCATACTCTATACCATTGGTGATAGTTTCCAACACATGGAATATTGGATATAGTCCTTGGAGAGGATTTAGTATAACTCTATCACATTTGAATAAGTGTTTTATGGGAGGATCAAATAATGTATACTGGGTTTCTCACTCCAATATATGCATATTTTCTTCTAGTCCATAGGAGGTAATTGGATATTGTGTTGGAATTACATGGTCATACAGGTTTTTTGATGGAGTTTTAGTGATCATAGTCATTTACATAGAAGTTTTTGTGGTATTTATTATTTTGGTCACACACTATACAATATTATAGGGGAAAATATTAGTATATTAATTGCTATGGTGTTTATTAGTTATTTATTAATATTTATGGGAAATAAATAGAGTAATTCCTCTTATATGAGCATGATTTATACCCTCATTGTGAGTCTAAAATCCAATTAGTATTTCATGAAAGAGTAAGGGGACACTTTAATAATTACATCTAACTCAAGACAGGTACTAGTGGGGGAATTTCATTAAAAATGGGATCAATTGTAGGTTGATAGATATTATAGACCTTATCATAGATACTGGTAAGGATTATATGGGTTGGTTGGGAAATTTTATTGCTTGAAATTGGTATATGATGTAAGAAAGGGAGACTATGTATGACTTAAGTGATTTCAAAACCCTATGATGTGATGCAAGGACCTTATGTTTATTTAATTGACTACATGATATAATTCTTATTGTAGGGTATATGCCAAAGTATGTGTATTGTGTCAGGATTTTTTTCACTTGTGTTTGATTTGGGTAGATTATGGTAATTATGAATAACATAAGTTAATTAATATGAAAGAATAAATATTTCTAGCTTAGAAAGTCCCTATATTTTGGTAATTGATTGTACCTGATTTTGGACAACATCCACTTCAATATCTAGCTAATGAAGTTTAGAAGGATGTTTATGTAGATCATATAAGATTTAATGTTAAAAAATTTGATTCTTAGAGGAAGACACTTCTACAATTTCAATGACATGGATTGTAGGATCGATTTTAAATTAGGATACTGAGGGATAGTTTGAGGTGGTGGAGATCACTTTTAGATTTTTCATGACCCCCACCCTCTAATGGTACCCTGGTAATTTTTTAATAATCAATGTTAAATAATTCACCACGAGTCCCAACATCAGTTGGATCCATTTGGGTTACTTGTACCCAGGTTATATAAAAATATTGTGCATTAGAACCATTATAATAATTTATTTAATATGAATTAAGAAATATAATGAGAAACAATAAGAAACTATATCTCATAAAATAAAATGAAAAAAAACATCCCACAATGAATGTATAGTGTAAAAAAATAATGTCTCTAAATAAATAGTAGAAGAAAAACTAAGGCAATGACTCAAAACATCTCTAATTAACATGATAATAATGTTTATCTCGGTCCAAGAAGTCCTCTTGGAAACATGAAAAATAGGTTTTATATATGTTCAATGAGAATAACATGTATACATAGTAGGATTATACCCAAGGTATCTTGTGTACATGAGAAAAGGGAATAATATTACACTGGTGGAAATAGTAGGATCAATACAAACCTAAATTGTCCAACTAACCAGTCCCATCTGTACCATGGAATTCACCCCAAATATCACATAAAACATAATAAAATAATAAGAAGTTTATAGATAAAGGGTACCTGAAACCTATTTCCCATAGATTTACTATTCTCACACCACACCATCCTATAACCTGGCTATCTCATAACATCCATAATAATTATACCCAAATAATCCAATTCAACCACATCACATCCCACCCTAACACACTGAGGAAACCAAATTACAAGCCACCCAAAGATACCTGGGAAACCAGACCATACCTAGCACCCCATGAATCATATAATCGCATCAACACCCTCCAATTACCACTTATATAAAACCATTATATTAGTGTATTGTGAACATTAATGACGTAAACCGCATTCCATCCTCCTACCATGACTGATCAACACTATGAACTACCAAATCCTTTTATCAAACACCGCCTCTTGTGTACTATATTTTGAAGCCATCATTTCGTGTGTGTAAGAATCTCTCCTAGAAGAAATAGTAGTGGAGGGGGGTGTCCAGCCATCTATACTCACCATCGTGGATATTTGGTAAAAACACACAAAACCCAAAACCTTTGGGCTTCAGTGTAAATACAGGACTCAAGTGGGTTGTATATAGAAAGAAAATAAAAATAGATGATAGATAGGTAACACACAATACCATTATCATGGTTCATAAAAAGAGAACCAATGTATCACATAGCATCACCATAAGGTATCAAATTCTTAAACATTGTCATTTCCTCCCTCTAAAATCACTAGGCCACATAACCAAGACACATTTCATATTCCTTTCTAAAAAACCCCATTTCTAGATTTCATAATTACCCACCACCTTCATTTATCATTCTCATTCATTTCATATTTAATTCGTCCCATTAATTATCCATTCCATACATTAATTAATTTCCCAAAAATTAATTTACCCACACATTCATCCCCATTTCAACATTATAATTTGATTCCATGTTTATTGGGAAACTAAAATACATAACACATAACAACCCGTCAATTTCATTCCAACAGACCCCACTTCAGATCCTCCCACATCCCAACCACCACACACTCATTTTAGTTTAGAAAGGGATTTAATCACAATTAATTAATTATTTTAAATGGTATTACCAAACAAATTTTATATTCTATAGTAAAAAAAATTATTAATAACATGATGTTATTATTATTTTTCATGTGTGGTGAGTTTAATCAAAAAATCACAATGAGGTTCAAAAAATTCGACTACCATATTGTAAAAATGAGAAGAACCAGTAAGACTGATGTTATTTCCTCCCTTACAATTCAATTAAGATATATAATTTTATTGATTACAATAATTTTTTTAGTCAAAATAAAGAGATACAAAAGAATTATATTACCACATATACATATAAATAGGTATAAAAGGATGATTACCTACCACAATTAATGCTTCAAAGAGAACCAATGATCATAGTAAAAGAAAAAATATATCAATACCCACCAATACTGAAGTGGAAATAAAAAAACTATAAATAAATAATCCACCATCAAAACATGTTCCAACTATTCCCAAAATAAAGAATCTTCCTATTGTGATCCTCTAGGAAAAGGATAAACTTAGAAGAGAGATAAAGAGAGAAGGGGGTCATACCCTAATGTATAAGACTTTATCTGGTGATCCAATATAAAAGGCTACCCAATGTAAGGGAAAATTGGATTCAAAGGTATAGAAGTCATTAAGATCTCTAATGGAGAACCTGAGAATAAAACTGGTGGATATCCTATCCCACTTCTATATGGTAATCCCGATGGACCCTACCACAATGTGCTGAACATCCAAAACACATTTGGATGTTTTTTATAGAGGGATATCCAAATCAAACATAGCCTTTTTACCACTATTTCATTTGATTTAAAATAATGACCACTACAATGTCCTAGATCATTCCATTTTTAAATTCCGATGGTTCCTCGATCATCTTCTAGAGCTACCCAACAAAGTGAGACACCAAATGGCTGGCTGATTTCCCTTGATGTGCCCAAAACCAATCATATGGTGAGTTTTTTATCCACGTTTTGGATAGAATTCCCCCCATTAATCCACTACTATAACCACAACCTTAATTAGGTGTTTATAATATTCTTGTTTTACAAATGGAGGAATCCCAACCAACACATCTTTCACTACGCTCCCCACCAGGGTATTATGACTCCCTGAAAAGTCCAAAACCCTCTACTAGACCCTAGAACACCCCTTAATTAATAATATTTATAATACAAATATTATAGGACACATTACATAAAATCACTATCATGTAATTTTCAATCTCAAAAATAAAAAACAAACAAGTAACATAAGCAATGGTGGAGGTCTGAACAACCATCCCATTAGCTACCTCTTATTGATCAGGTTACAACTAGAACATTATTGCCATCATAAAATGGAATCATCCCACCTATCTTCCACAAAACCATCTGGATCATTATTTCATCCTATACATATCACAAACTGAAGACTCCCCCATCCATCACACAACATTATCCCAAGTACACAAATTAAGGAAACCCACCCCCCATATCAAGATATTATCCATTTTAGGCACCAGTAACTCACCCATATGATTTTAAAACATATATATTAAATATAAATAATCTTGGTTCGTATGATATTTTCTCTTCCTTATATTCAATAATCATTGAAACATTCCATCAATAAGGTAAAAAAGGCATGTCTCACAAATTAGCATGATTTGATAATTCTATCATCAAATCAAAAAAGAAAGGAAATATTCAAAATAACTTAGGGGATTAAGAGTTAGTATATGTACCATAATCTAAAGTAGTATAATCAAAGGAACTATTTTTCTACAAAAAATGAACTAATGGAATGGTTCATCCATGAATAACCATCTCTTCATGAACCTAGATCACTGCCGGTTTCTCTGCAAATGTTGTCTAATACCCGATATCCAAATATCCCTTATCAAGGATATAAGATACACTGTAAAGATATAGATGTATATTGGACACCATTAAAATATTATGGGTCTTTTATACATACAGTTGGAGAGCTATCCAAAATTACACAGCACCAACATGCTCGAACACCATGAAGGTTTTGACAAACCAGTGATAAATCTTAATCACCCTACCAAACTACTACTTCCACCTATGATGTGAGAACATAACAAATATGTGTTCAATAACCTCAAAATATATTTATCTCCTCCTATAACTGATATATGAATTTTATTGGCATCATTCCACATTAATCCTCTCATAAACATTCAGAACATTCTCTATCGTTCTCAGTACCACATCGGGTTTGATAATATATAACTCTCGAACTTAAGTCCAATATAGTGGGGATCAATAAGCCCTCATATAAAATACCTTAAATGGAGCCATTCTAATTTATGAATATTATATTTTTATCTAATCAAAACAAACTAATGTCATGTACCTTTCCCAACATTCCCCAAAAACTAAGATGAACGCTCCTAACATATCCTCTAATATCTAGATGGTCCACTATATCGATCAGTACATTTAAGAGTGAAAAGTAGTGTTGATGCATAAATTAGTGCCAAAATAATGCTAAAATACTCTCCATAATCAAGAGGTAAAATGAGAATCCTGATATAATAAATTTCAATATGGAACACTATACATTCACATAACCTCATTTATATACATCCTTACCAAAACATCGACACTAATTGACTCCTTGATTCGTATGAAGTGATACGAATTCATTAATAGACCCATTATTTACCTTATAGCATCATATATTCCCTAATACTACGGTAATATAATGAAATAATTCATCTAGATTTTTTCTCACTTCTACTTGGGGATATCTAAGGGTTGTAATAAACTACCAAGAACATGGTGTTCTACCTCAACCTACTAGAAATCCCAACATCTATCCACTAAATCTTCCATTTCTCGCTTCTTCCTAGTACACCCAAATTTCATCCTCAAACCATGGTACATATTATATACTCTTAGGTGCACTACTAAGGGTGAGATATGAAACTCATGATGGGCCCCCTCATGCATCACGATCGGGATTTACATCCAACCCGAAAGCAAAATCCATTTTTGACCATTAACTAACCGTTCATGTGGGGCATCACCATAGTAAAAATTGTCATGAATCACAATGGAAATTGATTCTAACAACTAGTAATCCTCTACATGATATGTAAGAAAATTCTACACAACCATATGAAGCAAGAAACGTCCCCCATCAACTACCCTTGTGTCCAGGTGTATTGATGGAAACTCATCCATCACCCTATAAGAAACCCCATACTTTTGACCAACGTACCTTAATGATTTCATAAATAGAGTTTCATCCATTAAATTCCCCGTAAATTAGGTTTTAGTGATATCATAGTCATAGTCCCATAGATACTCCATCAAATTACATTGATAGTGATTCATGTCTTGTGGGGAGAAAATCTAAATCAAGCTCTTTTTGTTGGTAAATATAACAATGATTTCATTGATGAGGCAATGTCACCATAACATTAGTTTAAACACAATCCCCAATATATATAATGGGTGTAATAGTAACACTCAAGGGTACATAACTCCATATACCCCTGAGAGGTCATTGTTTTCTTCTATATCAAGTTGCATCTTAATCATAGATTGGAAGTATCAAAAAAAACTTCAAGCGTCGTCCCTTATTCTAGAAACCGATGAACTAAAGAATTGATAAATCTGCTCTCTAGGTACACCAATATTTTTTTAAACGAATCATTCCTTGTCAAATATGTTAATGGTGCAACAATCCAAGAGAAATTAGATTCAGACCTCTTATAATAGCCGATGAGACCCAGGAAACAATGAAACAATATGAAATTATAATGTGTTTCTCAATAAATAATATATCTTCAATGGGGCCATGACTACACCCTTCTACGACACTACATTTTCAGGGAAATTCATCTCCCACATCCAAAACATAATCTTAAAAAAATCCATAAAGCTATTGGAATCTAAGGACCTACAAGAAAAATTCGAGATGGTCAATGTTCCCCTCTTAGGATGTTACATATATTGATATGAAATCAATGAAAAAGACTAAATACTAGTTTTATAACACATGTAACATGAATATCAGGATCCCCATCAAAACAACCAACATTTTCCTGACACTAAAGTGCTTGACCATGAACTTTAATTTCACATACCTTTACCAAAAAGTGATCTTATATGCTTCCTCCACTTTTACCCTCATTTGATAGTATCTTAAACACATATTTGTCTTAAAAAATTAACTACTATCTTTTCATTTGTTAAAAATATCATCAATCCTTTGAAGAGGGTAACGATTCCTAATAATTTCTTGATTCATCCTTCAGTAGTCTACAAACATCCTCAAACTACCATCAGCCTTCTTAGAATATAACAATATAGCACCCCATGGTGACACACTGGGTAAGATAAAACACTTTTATAACCATCCATCTATCTAAATCCTAAACTCCCACAACATGTGGGATATTATATGACAAGGATACATTGAAATCATAGAAGTACTATATTGTAATCCTACCCCGAACACAATTTCATATCGAGGGGGAAGTGTGAAAACCCCATAGGGGAAATCCTATTGAGATTACTAAAAAATATAGAAGTCTCTGCCATCAAATTACCCATTTACTTCATTAAAAAATTTACAATTAAGGAATGATGGGATTGGCACACCTACTTATCGTCTGACAAGATTTTTCACTGGTGAAAATTTCACACTTACCATCCACATGTCCAAACATGATCATTCATTGGAAGAAATTGATAATCAGATGAATATAATTTAACTAAAAATGTAGAGTATTTACATTTATGGTTTTTTCTATATCAATAATAGATCCTCACATGATTGATATTTCCCCATCATCAGCCTACACACATCAAACAATAAGGTCTTGCCCTTGACTGCTGTACTCAACACCATGGTCATGGAAATCCTTTCCACATCCAGTCATAGTGCATGGACTAAGGTGGTCTAATAAATGATTAATTTTTTTCTAAATTTAATAAGTCATATAAAATGGTATATGATAAGATAATTATACCTTAGACGACCTATGGCCTCTCCATATCATGAAATTTTACATATCTGGGTCATCTCTATCACTATTTACAGCCACGCTTAGATCAGGGTCCATAAAGGTTAGTAAAATCCAAAAGTCAGCCCCTGATAGACCTATTCCTTCTCAATGGAGAATATTACTACTCCCATGATTCTAATACAACATTGATGAAGTATTTTACTATGGTTGATGTTGAACCTAAACATCACCATCATACTAAGACCCAGGAACATTTGGGCACTGATTCCAGTGATAACCACAACCCCCACATATATAGAACACTATATTAAATCCTATAGGAGTATCAGGGTAACTACTAGATCCAAGAGTCCAAAAATAAAGTTTCTATAGTCAAATCCCTTTTTATAAAAATCTAAAATGTGTTAGCATCTGATACATTCTACTAACAACTATAATCCCCAAGGAACCACATTGGATCAACTCTCATGATAACCTTCTTAATGATTTTATATTCTCAACCACATCTATATTCATATTCAACTCCAAATATATTAACAACATAAATTGAAGAACTACATGTTGGATAAATGGGAGGAGTTCCTACTCAATATGTTGTGCTTCAAGCTCCTCATGAAAAAAATACTAGGGGTGAAACAAAAAATATTCTGAATTTTGATCCCATGATCTCATATATACATACTCTCCAACTAAAGGTATAATAGATTAATTAAACATAATACCTTTATGGTTGTTGAAAGGACCACTTCTTTTAAATCCTCTTAATAATATTCCAAATAAAAATTTGTCTCCTTTAGATCACTATGTCAAAACAACCACAACTAACACATAGAACCCATCATCTGACTATCAGTTAGTAGAAAAAAAATCATCCCATGAATTAATCATACCTAAATTTATCTCAATATCATCCAACAATTTCTCTATATCTTGATAAAAGACACTTCCCACATCCCTAGACAAGAATTTCCCCTAAAAACAATCTCCTCTCACAACCATGCCTCATCCTCTATTTTTTGGTTTGATCTTATGATTATTAACTGGATCAACATGTTGAACCTATACTACCTTATCTACATGTGGATGATAACCAAATCCATTCGTGCAAAAAAAAAATTAAAAATTATAATCCATGTTGAATGTAATTTTATTAAGGTTTATTATCTAAATTAATTATAATTTACCAATTTCTTCCAATTAAAATAAAAACTCAATCAACAATTATGCTTGATCCTATCCTAGGTCTCCACTCATAAAGTTAAATACGTTCACTTGTTCATTCAATAGAATCAATGCCCTTGAATTAAATCATGGGGAGACTTAAAATCTCATTCTAGAGCTTTTATCCCTAACTTATGTCATACACTGAGATCAACTAATATTTTTCTAGAACAACCCATGAAATCCTGAGAATGCCCAATTCTAAGATCTATCATATCTCTCAACTAAAACCATTTATACCACTATATTTTGAATTCTCCCTCCAATGGAACCCCTCATAGATCATCAATGAATGAAGAGAAATAATAACCCTTGAGTCCCAATTTTAATTGCTCCAGAGTTAGGGACTATAACTGAGGGTATCTAAAAATATCAAACATTGAAGGAGTTACCATATATTATATATTAAGGGTTGGGAGATATAATTAAAGCCAAAAAGAAACTCAATTTCATAAAAGGTAATATAAACCAAACCATCTCCAAATGTATTCCTAAGAAAATAGATTCTACTAATGAATACCAAAATAAAACATTAGGTAATGAATCATTAATAGCTCCAATGTTTGAGCTAGTAATGTCTAGCATGATCCCCAAAGTCAACTTATAAACCTATATAACTATTTTCATATACATAGGGTGATCATAAAGTTTGAACATAGTATAAACATACCCATGGTCTCTAATGCACATGTTAAAAGAGAATAATAACGCAGAAATGGACAAACAACATGACCAAGATGGCCTTAAACGGGTTAACTAACCAACCCGATCATCACTATGTAATACTCAATAATTATCATGTCCAATGTAATAATATAATACGAATACTTATAAAGGGTACCTCACACCATATTCACACATATTTTTCTTTCTCACTCCACAACAACATATTTATTGTAACTCCCATAACTTTTATAATAACCAATCTTAATGAAGCCTAGGAAACCACATCACATCCCTCCTAAATACACCTGGGATCACACAAAATATCCAACCCTAAGATGCCTATGAAACCAAAAAATACTTTACACCATGTAAATAATATAATCATATCCATATCCTCCCATAACCTCGTCCGTTAAACTAGAATAATTGGTTATCAGGAACATAGAGGACATTAACCCGGTGACCTCCTCCTCCTATGCAAGGCCTCCAGAATGTATCACCTCATTAACTTTTCAATGACCACCTATAGTATTAATAGATAAAATATTCTTTCATAGAACAGATACTAGAAAAGATGGTGTGTCTCTCCATCCATCCTCAAAATCTTGGATATTTTTGAAATTCACCTAGAATCCTAAACATTTAGGAATCTATTCAAACATGCGACTTTGGTGGGGTCTATATATAAATAAAATAAAAATAAATTATATATTTGTAGAATGAGATCCCATTATATGGGTTCATTTAAATAGAACCAATTTATATCACAACATCACCACAAATCTCATAGTATCCTTCCCAATCATTTTATGCTTTATATGTAGCACCACACATTAGAAATCCACACACATTATCCAAAATCCATTTTCCTTTAAAAAAAACCCATTTCAATATTTCATTTTTTTCTAACCATGTTTATTTATCAATCCCATTCATTTCATATTTAATCCATCCCAATCATTATATAATTCATAGATTAATTTATATACATTACATTAATTTCTTCATAAGTTTATTGTTATTTCCAATTTTCATGTTCATTATTTAATTATCATGAATATAAACAACATAAAACCTAAAAACCCATACATCAAATTCCAATCAACCCACTTCACAACCACCCCACATCACAACCACCACACATCTCATTTTTTCAAGAACAGATTTTATCATAATTACTTCATTAATTTTAATGGTATTCTCACAAAAATATGAGATTATATGGGAAATAAATTTATTATCTGCATATGGTTTCATAATTTTTTACACCTATGGTTATCTTGATAAACAATCACAATAAAGTAAAAAAAATTCCCTAACCATATTGGAAAAATAAAAATAATAATTACAAATAATTTGATATCCCCCCTTCCACTTCCATTTCAATTAGGAGAGACAATTATCTATATTATAATGATACATACTATCTACCCAATGGAAGAAAAATGAATGATATTACCATTTATAAATCAAAATTTGAATATAATGAGGACCCCCTACCATGACTAAAGATTCAAAGAGAACCACCAATCACAACTGAAGAAATAGGAGGTCAATCCCCAATAAGAACAAATGGGAATTCGCTAAATTACTATACAAGGTTAGACTCCCTCAATACACACTCAATCTATGATCAAAACAAATCCTCATGCTTCTAATATTATCTAAGAAAATAAGAAAGTAAGAATTTTGGTAATCAGAGAATATGGTAGATCATAACTCGATCTATAAGACTTGGTCGAATGATAGAAGGGAATATGATTCAAAAAAGGAATGGATTAAGAGGTATAGGGTAGTCTATAAATATCCCAAAGCTTGGAGAATGAATAAATGAAACTATCCATGGGCTATTCAATCCACAATTTACTATTGAATCCCACTAGACATCATCATGACATGGAGAATAACCCAAATGGCCATAGTGGATCCAATTAAATGGAGTTCAGAATATACAATGGTCATTTACCCCATTTTTAGCGATTAAAAAATATTGTCCCACTATAGTATCCTACACCATGGAATTATCCAAGAAATGTTGGTTCCTCTTATTCCTACCATGTCCTAAAACCACAATAGGTTTTGAAAATTCTGTCCATTTTCTCCCACCATGACCAAGTCCATTTAATGGTGAGCTCTAGGTCCTTGTTTTTCATATTATTTCCCCAACACTCAACAATCATCACTATAACCTCCACTAAGCATCATTGATCATCTTATTTTATAGAATTTTGGCTCTCATAAAACACATCCTTCACTAAACCCACCATTATTTGGTGGTGACTTCTAGAATCAACCATGTCCTCCTCCTAGTATCCATAAAACCAATATACTCCACCGAAAAACCAAAAAAACAGTGAGAACAAATAACTATGCTAGAAAATTCTATTCCATTTATATATTTATATATTATATGAATGTTAATTGTATTATCTTGGGTGTTATTATGTTTTTAAGAGCCACTCACTAGTAGTGGGATTTATTCCTTGGTGATTTCAAGGAGTCTCATGTTTCATTAGAGTATTTTTTCATCAGATGTGGGATAAATTCATTTCTTTGAAAATGAAGGTGGATCATTGATGAGAGATTCTTCCACTTTAGTAGGGAATTCATAGTGTGAAAGAGTATTGGATTTAGGTAAACAAAATTATATAATATGATTCAGTCCTCTTTACAGATGTATAGTTTATATAATATAATTTTTAGAAGGTGTTTCATCTAAAGATTTATTGCAAGGTTACACCAATTACATCACTGATTTTCTGTAAGGTGATAAAAAAGGAATGTGTTATTTATAATATTCTATAGTAGACGAGATAATCATTTTAGATGAGTTTTTATAATTTCCATGGAGAAAAAATATGATAAAAGGATCTTAGTTACCTGATCAACAGAAGTTTCAAATATAAGGGAGTGGGCCTCAAATTACATCAACTTATTTTACAATAAATCGATGTTATCATACCTTTACAAGGATATACGGCATTAATGGGTTTTCCCTTTGTAGCTAATGGATATTAAGATCTTAAATATATAACCTTCTTTAATAATCATTATGGATCCATAAGACCTCTTTATGTTCAATCATTGTAGTAGAATCCTCTGGAAATAAGCTAAGTATTAGGGTACCCATGGTTTTTTTAGTAGAAAGGAGACATCATGGATGTATAATATCCATGTTGTTCCATTTTACCTTAGGTACATATAATAGATTCTGTACATGGAGTCATATGGCATCAAATACAAAGAGGATGTAGAGTCAAACATTGTCAGATGCGTATGTGAGAGCTACCAACACAAGGGAACTAAAACATCATGTGAGGTCTCATCTATATATTTTTAATAGTTGTATTTATTAAATTTTCGAAATATTAACTCCTTTATTATACCCACCCTAGTCGGGGCTCATAGAAATGTGTTATAGAGGCTATCACTACCCTTGGAGTTGGTTTTTCCAGTTGGTGGTTGAGTTAGACTGTATGATGTGTGAGGATATTTTGAGTTGATATTAGGTCACTATTTGTATTTGAGATACTTAGTATGCTTTTATATACAACCATATAATATATTCCTTATAAGGTATTGTTTTTATTTTTGTGTTGGATATCAAATATTGCTTTAGGAAGTGAGTAATATTATTTAATTATAGATGAGAGAACGTATTGTTCAATTTCAAGAGAGATCTTTCTATGTGTATAGGACATATAGTTTATCCAAATTCTATGATGATATATTTGACATTGACTTTAATAGAGGTTCAGTAACTCATTTTTCCCGAATTCCGAGAAGAGTACCATTATATTGTTTCTAAAGAAGATGAAATGTTTCCCCTTTAATATGTTATCAAGTTCGGATAGATTTGTTGTCAATTATCACTTAGATATAGATATATCTATATAAGATTGAATTTTAAAATATTTATGAGATTTATATTTATATCAATGAACATATATATAGTGGTTTTATTTATCAAGGTGCATCACAATGGGATTCTATGATCCTGTTATTGGAGAAGGAAGATAACTGTTTACTATTGTTTGTTCATTATCAATTATTCAGTTTGGTGGTAGTTTTGAACCACTATCCCTTTTCACTTATTGAAGGGTTATTTTGTAAACTAAAAATATATATATTTTCATTTAAAATCAATCTTTGGTCAGAATATTATCATATTCAAGTAATAGAATAATACATTCTAAAGACTGTTTTCATGTGTTTTTATAGGCACTAATATTTTATGGTAATGGCCTTAAGTGTCACAATCACACCTATCATGTTCATGGGAATGATGATCCTTGTGTTCCATGAGTTTCTTGGTTTGTTTTGGTGGGTTTCATTTACAACCCCATCATGTATTATAAGTTTATGGAAGGGCATGAAGAAATCCAATGATATATTTTCAAGGTTCTTCAATATCATCAAAAAATTTGGAAGTTATCTATGTGTATGTGTAATACATATGAATTATATTTCATGGTGAATTTTTTTTCTCAATGAGGACTAGATGTGAATCCTTTGATGGTAAAGGTTATCATTTCTTTATTATACCCAAATAATGGTACTATAATTTAGAGTTTCATTATTCTAAAAAATTATTATAGGGGGTGTTGTGATTGATTTCTCTATTATTTTTACTCATCTAATACCCTTAACCATGAAGAATTAGGCTTTAATGTGGAATGAATAGAATCTATATGATTTTGATTATTTAATTTTCTATATATTCAGTTACAATTGTTTCCATTTTATAGTTTAAAGATTTATTTTTGAGGTTTTATTTGATTCTTCATTTATTTGATTGGGTGGAGTTTTGATTCAACAGAGAGAAGTCATCTCCTATGGGTCTTAGTAGTTTTTAACCCCATGAACATAACTACTATACACATGATCATTAGATTTAATCAATATTTTTTTACTTGATTTTTTTGTGAGATTATTACATCAGCGAGAACTTCGTTTTCCTCAAAGATCATAAAAAAAATTAACCTAGTGTGACTTCATAGTGAAAAAATTACAGAGTATATAAATCTTATAGGACTACGACATTATGATTTAAAATATTCTAGGTAAATGGATTTTTGTCACTAATGCCTTGGGAAGGATTTTGAATTGTGATATAGTTTATGATATGAGGGATACTAGAGATTAATAGAGGATCCTTAAATGATGCACATTTATATAATTTAAATCAATGGTATATGATGTTTTTTTCAAATGAAAGTGTAGCCATACATGGTGAAATATGTGTAATAATGTCAGTTAGGGGATTCATAGGTTTAATTTTAGAGATATCGTGTCCTTTTTTATGACTCCCCTTAAAGATTCTATGATGAATATCTGCATTGGGTATCATTCTATGGATGGATATCCATTCCAATAGTGATACATGAAGTGGTAATTTAGGAGTTTCATAGCTCAATAATAGTAGTTCATCTTTTGGGGGCTATGACATATATACATTTATGAGTTAGTTTCATAATTCTTGGATAAAGATATCAATTGTGGATTCTTTAACTCAGTGTTTGATCTTATTGGAGATGATGTTTCGACATTGAGTTCCTGGTGGGATGGTTCAAAAACTAGATACTCCTCAACGGAAGGGGAAGGACATCTCAATAGACATCAGGATTTGTTTACCTATATATCTATTTATATATGACTCTCTTAAGATTATTTTGGACTATTTAATGAATTCAAAACTCTTCTTAGAGATTAAATATTCACATGAGGTGGATTTTGTATCCTGAAAGTATTTTTGAGGAGATTTTGAGGCTCCATGGGGTTTTGATAATTTTTATCTTTGTTCGTATTACCTATTTTACATACCTATTATGTAAAGGTCTCCATATTACTTTTTTCAATCAATTATACCTCATCACATTATTTCATCAATATATAGATAATCAAATTGAGTGTACTATCCATACATTTGATTTCATTTTGCATGCATGGGTTTTAAATATTTGGTTTTCATGGATGAATCACTTATACATGGTTTAGTTTACCTATAATAATATATATCAGTATTTTAAATTAATCTTCTATTCTAGAATTTCCATGGACTTTCCAATAATGATACCATTATGTCCCTTAGGCTCTTCATTCGTAATCACAGGACCTTTCTCGTTTTTTTTCTGAATCCAAAAGATATTTCTCTCCCAGTATTTCTGTTTTTGAAAATTTGGGATTTCAATTTATCGAATCTAATAGAAGTTCATCAGATTTAAAAAGATTATGGGTTTTCTCTAATTGTTCTTTAAATAATATTTCCCTGATTTCTAATAGTGATTAGTATGTTACATGATCATTTAATTTTTTTGGGCTTCAACATTTCTACTCTTTATGACCATAAATGTTATCAGGACCATATGTATTTATGTATGGATATTGGATCCATCAACTCTTCCATCTCTAGTCAGTGGTCTATCGTTGGTTAATTTAACACCATCATGAATTCTGATGAGAATATTTAATCCATGACTAACTTCATATCTTCAAGATATTTCAAAGCCTGCATGGATGATAATAGGTTGATTGAAGTTATCCTTGTTGAGGATAAGTACACTTGGTAGATGGAAGTTATGTATAGATTTTTTGCAAGAAAAATTGATAGGGATTTTGTCAATGAAGTTTTTCTTGATTTTTTGGGATATATTTTTTGTATGATTCTTTCTATAAATAATTTTGATCACCATTCTATTTTGGTCGAACTTGTGAGTAAGGATCCCAATCCCCAATTTCCTTTTAGATATAATAAATCTTTGGTAAATCATCATGATTATAGAACAATTTTCAAAAATACATAGAGTTCTTGGAATGGTAGGCATAATGATTTCACTAGTGTTTTCAAGATAAAACTCTTAAATAGAGATTTGAAATTCTGGATTAAATTTTGTTTCACCTCCCTAGACTCTAAAATTTTTTCTCTTGAGGAATCTCTTCAACCCTTGTCAGTGCAGAAATATTCAAATGACTTCTCTAATGTTGTTTTGGGTGAGAATCAACTTATTTCCATGTTTAATAGTTTATTGAATCTCAAATATGCTTTGAAAAGTGTTATTTTTAAGGTTAATTGGTTAAAATATGGTGATAGAAACTCTAAATTTTTTAACACTTTGCAGAGATTTAAAAAGGTTTTAAGGCCAATTTATTTGATCAGAAATGGGAATAATGTCATTGACAACAGGAAGGATCTTTCAGAGCATGTAGCTAATTATTTTAAGGATCTATTCAATGGTCATGTCGCTCTTGTTGACCTAGTGGAGGGTATTATTCTAAGTCTTTTCAATCAAGAGGATCAATCCACACTTACATCTATCCCTTTGGACTTTAAAATCTAGGAAGTGGCCTTCATTCAAAATCATAATTGATCCCTTGGTCCATATGGTTTTGGGAATTTTTTTTTCAAATATACATGGATGTCAATCATGTTTATGGTTTCAAGTTGGTTACTCATTTCTTTAAATGTGTCTCTCTTACTCAGGGTGTGAATGCCCAGTTCCTTGCTCTTATTCTAAAGATATATAATTCCAACGAGATTCATTTGATCATGCCAATTTCCATAGTTAACAAAATTTTTAAAATCATTTTCAAAATCTGGTTTAGGAGGTTTTCCTATATTATAAGAAATATTTTTTACCTTAATTAGTTTGGTTTTATTAAGGGTAGTTATATTAATGATTTTCTCATTACTTCCTCAGAACATGTTACAAATGTTAATAAATCCTCAAGGGGTGGTAATATTTCTCTCAAATTGGATGTCAAGAAAGATTTTGCTACTATAAATTGGAAAGTCATTTATATGGTTTTCTATTCTTTTGGTTTTGATGATGGTTTCATTAATTGGGATAAAATAATTGTAAGTTAACTCATATATTTTTCCTTGTTAATGGATCCCCTAAGAGATATTTTTCTTGTTTTAGAGGTGTAATACAAGGTGCCCCTCTCTCGGTCATCATTTTTCCCATTGCTGAGAATTATCATAGTAGATTACATTCTATTATGGCTAGCAATGGAAAACTGAATTCTAATCTTGATGGTAGAGGAATTGTTTCTCCCACTCATTTTTTGTATGTCTAGGATATCATTCTATTCACTAAAAGTTATAAAAGAAATATTAAAAATATTAAGGGGGCTCTTTGGAATTTTGAAATAGTTTCAGGCCAGGAGATTAGTTGGAGTAAGTCCTTTGTCTAATTTAGTAGGAATTTTCCCATTTCCAGGAAGACAAGAATTGTTAGGGAATTGGGTATTCATGAGGGAATTATTACCTATACAAATTTGGGTGTTACAATGTTTTTCTAGGAGGCCTAAAGCATGCTACTTTTCTGATATTCTTAGTAAAATCAAAATCAATCTTGCTACTTAGAAGTTAATGTATCTATCTTTGGTGTGTCATGTATGTTTGTCCAAGTATGTGATTATTTATAATTTTTTCTATTCATTAATGGTATATATGTGGCTGTTATCTCTCATCCAGAGCATTACCATTTAAATTAAAAGTTTCATTTGGAGGGGTAACATTCTGGAGATTAAATTAGCCACGGTCTCTCGGTATACTTATTGTAAATCCTATAATGCAAGGGGACTTGGTATTCATAATATTAATCTTTTTAATGATTCTTTATAGGAATAGTTCATATGGATTCTTGTCAACTGTACTTCTGAGTCTCTTGACATTCTCTAAAATTAATTCAGGGATTGATTCAATAATGTGGTTTTTAATCATTTGGATTTATCTGTTTGTCCTTATATTAAATCAATTTTTTCTTCTATTAACACTCATCTAAGATGGCTTGTTTCAAGGAATTCATCATTATCCTTTTGGAAGGCCACCTGGACTAGTTGTGCCCTTGTTGATGCCTTGATTAATAATGACATCAATGCTGATCTAGATGTCACAATTAAAGACCATATTGATAACATGCAGGGTCTCCTAAATCATATTGTCAATATTATCGATAGCTATTATTTCTCTAAAAGAGAGTAATTTTGGGCATGGGAACCTACTGTTAATGGATTTCTGTCCTCTATAAAAATTTTTAGACATTATTTATCGTGAAATATAGATTATATGTGGAGGGGGGATTTTTATACGAACTTTATTAGGCCTTCTCGGATAGTATATATCCAGATACTGGCTCATTGGATGCTTCATACTAATTGTTTCCTTAAAAAATGAGGTATTTCAATCTATTATTCATGTGTTCATTTCTATCAATTTAGGGAACAATTGATCATTTTTTCTATATTTTTATCACTGCCTCATCCATGTGTATGGTTTTTTATGATATATTTGAAATCCTTATGCCTGGGGTGTCTTCTATCCAAGTATTCATTCAAGGATGGAATTCAACTATTCTTTCTTCACAATTTCTGGATCTTTTCTGGGTCACTACTATTTAACGTATTAATTTTATTTGGTTTTCTTGGTGTAAGTTACTTCATGAAAGATTTTCCTTCCTGGTCAGTAGGGATTTATCAGTTATTCTTGATATTGTGCGTAATACAGAAACAAAGAAGAAGAATTTTTTCTTCAACTTGAATAATGATTTTTCCGTACTAAAAAAGATATGTGTCAAGGGAAAATTCAGACCTTCGTATGGAACGTTTGATGTTTTATGGAAAGAACCACTTTGGGGTAGTTAAAAGTTAATTCTGACGGAGCTTCTTGAAGTAATCTGGGGCACTCTGGCTATGGTGTTGTCTTCAGATATCAAAAAGAAGATGTTCTTGGTTTTTTTCAAGGTGTGTGTGGCCTTGCTTCTTCACTTGAGGTTGAAATTCATGGAATTATCGTTGAAGTGGAACAGGATTTGAATCAGGTATGGGATAATTTATGGATCAAGAGCGATTCTACTATTGTTGTCTCTACCTTCAGGATGGGTCTTTCTCAGTTGTATTGGAAGAAAACTTACTGTTGGATTAATTGTTTGGGTACTCTCTTTTCCATGAATAATATTATCACTCATATTTATAGGAATGACAATTTGGTTGTTGATGGTCTTCAAAATAAATGTTTCAATGGTGTTGATTTTTATTAGTATGCTCATGTTCCTAATTATCTTATTCCTTTTCTTAAAAGGGATTGTGATAAGTCTCCCATGATTAGACTTGTGCAATATGTCTCTTATTTTTCATACTAATTTGGTTTTCAATGATATTATTGGAGTTTTAATTCAATTTTATTAATTATTATGATTTATTCTCTTCTCTAGTTGATGATGATATGTAAGGTTTTTTATATTTCTGAATTTTGATATAACTCCATGGGGCATGTTTGGTTACTTTTTCATTTTTTTCACCTACCTTGGTGGGTTCTGTTTCTATGATTTTTCCACAAGAATGAAGTGGCTTATTTTTTGATCCTTTTATATAATTTATGCACTAGATTTCATGGAGTATCTACTATGATGTTGGATCTAGAATTCTTGGATCGGTTTGAGTCTCTGATGGAACCTCGTGTGGTGAGAACAACATCCTGGTTGTATAAAATCATGAGTAGGAATTCTAGGATAGTATTGCTGGAGCGTTGCTTCGCTGATGCACCTAGAGTGGCCTGAATTCATGGAAACAACTATAGCTCCTAGAGAACTACTTTTTGATGCACCTAGAGTGGCCTGCATTCGTGACAACAACTGCTGCTCCTAGAGCGTTGTTTCTTGATGCACTTGGAGTGGGCTTCTTTGTTACATATAATAGAATGAAAGGAGGGTGAAAGGATTTCATGGAGGATCCTGATGATCATTTCTTCTTCTAGAAGGAATTTTTTTCCTCCTATTTGATATCCAGTTCTCACCCCATCTGCATAGGGAGTTTTACGATTGTTTTAAAAAAAATTGAAATCTGGGCTTTTTAATATCTACACAATAACTATTTCATTATGGTTTTGGGATCTTCCATGATTGTATCTTTCTCTTGTACTATTTTTTTCATTAATGATCTTCCATTATATATATGTAATAATTTCAATTTTTTATTTTTCTGTATATAATAAATTACTTTGGTAAAAATTAGTTACCATGATAAAAGTAAAAACTGTAAAAGGGTCATCTCTAAGGGGTGAAATACCTCAAAAAGTTAAAAAAAATCTAATTTTTTAAGGTATTTATCAATATTAACCCATCCCATATTCATTATTTAACTCTTTCGGAGACACATTCCTAGAATAGGTCACCACATAGTATAAAAGATATCACATATTTCACTTAAAATTTTTTTTTTCTATCCCACTTGTCCCCAAACCACAAGTCCCTTTGATGAGAAAAATAATGGAAATAATACCATAATTGTCCTTGATATTTCATATAGGTTCTGATCTCCTAAAAATATCACCCCTCAAAGGATTAGTATACTTTTCAAAGGGGTTATTCCAATAAGTATGGTAGAAATTACAAAAATCACTCTTCTCATTTGTATTCCATTAAGTCTCATTATTATACTTAAGTATATAATAAAATCCTAAAATAAAATCTCCATAATTATTATTATAATGAAATAATCAATATCTACTTTACTCGCTTCTACTTAGGAAAATGAAAACATCATCCATGCGAACATGCAAACTACCACCTCTATGAACGATTAATTTCACTCAATGTCACAAACATAAAAGTATGATAATAAAATTTTATCAAATTAATAAATATGATACTTATAATATTATTCATATTTTCAAAACATAAATCAATTTCTATATTATTTTTATTCTATGTAAAAAATAAATGGGTGTTTGTGTGTACGTGCGGACAACCACATCCAAATAGTGATATATTTCATTTTTTATCACCAACAATCCTGAATGAGTATAAGAAATTATTTAATGAATTAAAATTATATTTAAAAAATATTATTGTTTTTAATATTTTTATTTATTATTTAACTTGTTATTAATATAAAGAAATTTCATTGTGAAAATTTACCAATAAAAACTCATCATCTATTACATCTTTTAAAATCATTACTAAAATTTTAAATGAATAAAATTTTAAATTTTTAGATCCATATAATAATAAATTATAGAACCTTAGATAATCTTTTAAAGTTGTTTTTGGTCTCATATAATGGGAATCAACATCTAAAATTTTATATAATGTAAAATATGGGGAAAATTTCTAACATATAATGGTAAAAATAAACTATAAATAACTGATAAATATATAATAAATATTTATAATTGATTATTATATAGTGTAATATTTTTGAATAATGTTATTAAATATGTTACTAATATAGTTATTTTTATTATATAGTAGTTTAATGGGTGATCCAGAAAGTCGGGAGTAAAAATAAAGGGGTTTTCTTGAATAAACCTCTTTTCTTGGGTCATAATTATTCTTCTTTGACTATGGTTATACATGTCTATTTTATTAAATAATATTATGATATTATTTTTTATTTCTTCCATTTTTATATCGAATTAAATTTTCACATCAAATACATATTCTTTAATGTATATAACTGTTCATAAAATTTTATGGTTTTACAAATAATTCTCATTCTCTCCAAGTGATCTCTTTCTTATCCATGTCCATATTCACTATTTCTTCCAATTTTATCCTTTATAATTTTAAAATAAAAATATTCATTAATTTTTGTGATATTTAATTTTTTTTTCCAATTTTAAATTTTTATTTTTATTTTCCTTTTTATGATGTGGGTTTTAAAAAACGTTTTTTTAATATTGAATTTATTTTATTTTCAATGTCTTATATTATATCTTCTACTCTAAAATTCCATTTTAAAGACATTATGTATTAATAAAGTGTTATTTATTGATATTTATTTTTAAATAATGTCTACAAAATTAATAATTAAAACTATGCAAAAAATAATCTTCTTAAAAGAGACTAGTAACATTATCTCTTTAATACAATGATAAGAAATGTTTTACACAGACATTTTTTATGTTTTTCTACCGTTTACCAATTTAACTATAATATATATATATCTCTTCTTTGGTAATTTATTTGGATTAACTATATTAATTCCTTTATAAAATACTCTTTTCAGGGTGATTTAATTTTTAGTAATAAACTAATTTAATACTTGATGTCATTATTTGTGATACCATTTAGGAAATATCTTGAACCTTTTTTCCTTCCAAGGTTTCACAATGATATTATGAATAGTTTATTATAAAATTAATATGTGTATATGTTAATGAATTTGGATCCTATATATCTTTTAAATTAATTATTTATGGTATTATATCTCAAGAGATAATGATAATGAATGTAGAAATGATGTGGCTTTCTATGTTCACATGATTAAGACAAGGAATGATGTGGTTAGCTATTTTAAAATGAGTATTCATGGAAAATATTTGGTAATATATGCTCACATAATTAATCAATGAAATGATTTATTTATCTTTGTTTATAAGATTGTGTTCCGACAAGATGCAGTTAGATATATTCAAAAGATATCACAAGGACCTGGTGTGGATAAATAAGTTTATAATGTTTTTATTTAATATAAATATTCATATTCCAAATTTCTATATTATATGGCTATATTAAGATACAAGGATGAAGATAGATTTCTCATGATTTCTCACTCTTAAAAGATAGTACATATTTGATAATTTGATATCCGATCTCCGTTTTTATGGCTGGTGAATAAATCTCCTTATTCTATGTTCTTTTTAATCATATATTTCTAACATGATCATTTTTTTTGAATACTTACACTCTAATACTTTATGAATCACAAATAATTATTTACCTTACTAAATGTTTGATCTCAAACCTTTATTATGTTTTCCATTTCCTCAGTCATGAAGATTTGTGTAACCTAGGAGAATCCTAAAATAAGATCTAGAATGGTGTGATTATAAGGATATGTTTATGATAATGTGAATGAATATTTATATATATATAATACCTCAATACTCTAAATTTTTTTCTTAGGATGGTGATATTATTTTGAGATATAATGTTTAACAAATGGGAATTGATGTAAGTGTTATTATATCATCCTAGTTTATATCAAAGATAATGTTTAAATAATTTATTTTTAGCATTGATATTGTAAGTGTATGTAAGGGGAATCTTAATTGATATTAGAGTATAATTTTATTATATTTGATATTTTTTATTTATTTCAGAGATTATAATTAGATATTATTAGTTAAAACCATATGGATATGTCTTAATAAAGGAAAACATTTTTTTTCAAAATTTTTGTATGTGTGGTCACATAGAATTGACATCCCTATAAAGATGAAAACAAGTGGATGTTGGCTCTGGCGAAGATTCACCTAGGGGTAATAACCCTAAAAAGATATGGTTTGGTATTAAATAATAATTCACTCAATGCAAAAAAAGTGGTAATAGTGAATCACATGGTTTGAAGCTCATGGTGGTATGCTTTGGTGACTCACATACTATTTAACAACCATTTTGAATGATGTGGTCAAACTTTTGTAGTATAAGAAATAAAAAATGAATAACCTAGACTGGAACCTTGAAACTTATAACTTATGGTGCATATATTATTTGTGATTTATTGTTATAAGTAAAAAAATTTCATTTATATAATATCAATGAATTAATTAATTTATTCTTCAAATTTTCTTTATCAAATGTAATGTCTAGAGCACGGAGAAACAATGTTACCAATTGGTGTGCTGGAGAATGTTGTAATTTTTTAAATGAACAACTAAATGGGATAAAATATAGTGTTTAAATTATTATTATCATGCACACCCAGCTATCACAAGCAATGATTCATAACTTGAACCTTAACAAAATCCCAGACTCACTGATAGATATAATTATTTTTAGGTGAAAGTATCTATTTAGGAAATATGATTCACACTCATACATGTTATGAATGTTGTAAGAGGTACCCAATGGGAAGTTTCAAAGGAATGGGAAAATGTTTAAAGTTTGAATGTATTTTCTAATGATTATATGATTATCAAAGAGATAAAAAGGGGGTCATAATTTATTATGGATGGTATAAAGGTTCATACTCTACCCACATTTCAATGATTTCAACGTAATGATATTTATCATTTTGAAAACTGATTCCCTAACCCAAGGGCCAATGTGGATAATAAACCTAATTAACCTCAACGAAGAAGGAAATTAAGAAGGGGATTTATAATAAATTTAAATAAAGTTAATCATGATAACAAAGGTATACTTATCTTACATGATATTTTTGTGTATGTTATATTTGATTTTGTTTTTTTCCAATCTAGAATATCTTGGGATTTTTCTTAAAGCATTAAATTGCCACCTTGATTATTTTACTATAAAATAAAACTTATATTTTTATGATTATTGTATCCAAATATAACTTTTATAAGAAGTTTCTCTATTTAAACCTTATTCATTATTATTTAATATGAATCTAATATTATTTTTGAAATGTATTGTCTATCATCATATAAACTATAATTTAATTGAAAAAATATGCAAATCACATTCCACATGTCAAACCATCCTATGATTATATATTATGAAAGGATGACTATCGAATATCTAGAAAAATTAATTGTTTTATATAATTCATGGTAACTAATCATGAGGTTTGTTTATCGAGAATTAGTGATGAAAAACTTACGATTAGGGATAATCCTATCTGACGAAAAATACAAATTTCCTATATTTAAGTATTATATATATCTAAAAATAATTTCTTTATTTGTTTATATATTTTATATGCCACTAACTATTTTCAATTTTTGTGTGATAATTAAAATTGTGTGGATCAAATTTAAGTGGGGAGAAAAAAACACCCAAAAATTGTAGTATTATTTTCCTATTAAGTAAATACTATTTCAAATATGTGGTTTTATAGGAGACATAGAATAAAAATGAAGAATAACGTAATTCTGATTAGACTATTTTAATATAGAGTTTAAAAAATATGGTCAAAATAGAAGAATTCATATTATAAAATCAATGAATAATGTTGAAAAGGGGCATCATGTAGTAGATTTATACCCTATGATCCTTTTTTTGTCTTGGAAGGGGTATCTTTCACAGGATCTTCTCCACAACCACCTCTATTCAAGATTCAAATACTATGATTTTTTGAAATATTATTTATGAGATAAGTTCTATCTCATCAAAATTTCCATGATATCCATGATAGATGAACAATCACATGTTCCCTCTAGCAGAACCTATGATATCCTATAGACTTGCATGGGGATTTTAAGGTGTTATGTAATTATAATTTAGGATGATATAAACACGTAATTCTTAATGTAATTATTTATTCATATATACACATGTATTTTAAAAATTTTATATATATTTCTTTAAACAATATTAATTTTCAATTTTAATAATAAATAATTTATATAATTTATTTAGTTTAGAAAAATAAATAATAAGATCATTTTGTGATTAAAAATATTTTTTAGAAAAATTTGATTTCTATGAATGATGCAATTTTATTTCATGAAAATAAGTATATTATTGTTAAATAATGATAAAATATTCTTTTTATATAGATAATTTATTAATTTTACATTAATTTTAAATTGATAGGAAGTAAGAATTAATACATTTAATATTTTAAAATTCAATTTCCCTCTAAAAATATTTTTTATTATATTTTATGATTCAATTTAAAAGTTAAATTCCAAAATTTTAGATTTATAATTATAGAAAATGAACATCATTTTTTGATTCATCATAACAATATTACCTTATGATTATGTTTTTAGAATTTTTATGAAATGATTTTTTGGTGAATAGTAAAAATGTCTTTTTCCAAATAACATTAATTTTATGATATAATTTTGATATAAGAAGTAATTAAATTTTATGAAAACATTTTATAGAATAATTATTTATTTTATAAATAAAATTTTATATTTTTAAAGGATAATTTTAATTTACCATCCAATATTTAAGATTTTAGAACATAATTTCTATTTTTCTCAAAAAAAAATTTGTGGATTGTAAAATATTATTTTTGAATTAATTATTATAATTTTTATAATTTTTATTAAATAAAATGGTTTATTTTGAATGATACGGTCCAAATAATTTGATAAGTTCCATTTTTATTTTTATGAATAAAAAATAAATTTCTTTGGCATTAATTAGTAACTATAGTAAAAGTAAAAATTCTAGAAGTCTTAAATATAATATGTGAAAGACAAAAAACAATATTAAAAACATGTATAAAAATGAATATATAAAGAACTTATCAAACTTAACTCATAAAATCCCCATAATTTTTTAGCATTTAGAGCCACTTACCATTAATATTTCACCTCTTATTACAAAAATGTATCTCCTATCAAATACAAAAGGATTCACTCACCACCTCACTTCTCTTGAAACAAAATGTCCCTTAGTTATATAAAAATATACCCAATACCCTCCCCAACACAACTATAATATTAATAGTGTTTTTATCCCCATAAAGAATAATTTATCAAGAATTTAATATAATTTTTAGAGTTATTATAAGGATTAAGGTACAAATTCTCAAAATCACTCCTTTTCAATTATATTTCATTAAGTCTTTTTCTTCTACCTCAAATCCTATTATAAAATATTAAAATAATAATTGTATTACCATTAGTATAAATAACTATTATTAAATTTATGGAATTATCATTATCTAACATCACTCTATATCCTTATAAAAATGAAAATTCCATCCATGTATACGTGATAACAACCTCCTCAATGATATAATTTTTTCATTTTTCAACACTACTTTACACAGATGGTTCTAAAAATGTATTTAATGAATAAATATGATACTTACAAAATTATTATATTATTAAAATATAAATAAGTTTACACTTTATTTTTATTTTATATTGAATAGACACGTAGTTCGTGTGTTGGTGTGGGCTAACCCCGCTATGGTGGGATGTATTACCTTTTTCATCACCACCATACTTGAATAATCATCCGAATTTATTTAAAGAATTGAAATTTTTTTTTTGAATTATTAACTTTCTATAAAGGTTATATTAATATTTAACTTTTGGTTAAAATACCTTCATTGGTTAGGTAAAAAAATATTGGAAAACGTTTTTCTATGATTTTGTCTTCATGAACCATGAGTGAAATTATCTTGTAATGAAATTATGAATTTATAAATCATTATATATAATATAGTCCAATACCAAGGATAATATATGAATTATTAACTATATATCAATGAATTGGAATTTAAATTATTATTTTAAATCATGTACAGAATAATCAAAATTGATAACATAAAAGGACAAAAATAAACTATAACCAACTAATAATTGTGAAATAAATAATTATAATTGAAGTGTATATTTGTAAATTGACAAGAATGGTGTTATTTTCATGATTTATTCTTATTACACTTTTACCATGTTTTAAAATATCTTTTTCTTCTATCCTATGATGATTTTTTATTTTCTCTCCTCCTTTTCTTGGGAATTAAATTTTCACATCAAAAACATTTTATTTGATGGATTTATTTCTTTATAAAATTTTATGATGATGAGAATAATATGCATCCTATCAATGGGATCTATTTTTCTTACAGGTATATATTCTATATTCTCTATAATGCACTATTTTCTTATTTTGAAATCTAAATTTGTATTATTATTTATGATCTTAAATTTTTTCATTACCTATTTTCAAATAGAATTTTCATAATTATTTTTAGGGGGAATATTTAAATAATTATTTTGAATAAATTTAAATTTTTTTTCCTTTCATGATCAAATATTTTATCTTCCACTAAACATTTACTATATAAATTATTTTTATATTATTCAAGTATTACTCATTATTATTTATTGATAAATAATATTTAAAAAACTATTCTTGATTTATTCTTAAAAACTGTCATGTTGAAAGAGACTCATAACTTCATCTCTTTTAGATGATGTTAAGATTTGTTTTAAAGGCCTTATTTTAATTTTAATTTATTTTAATATTTAACACAAACAGATATTTCTCATCTAGGTTCTTGCTTTTTTAATATCATTATAAATTCATTTTGAAATAATCATTTTCATTGATTGAATTTTTTGGTATCAATCAAACTAATTCTTAAAGTCAATATATGTGATACATTTTAGAAAATGTTATGAAACCCATTTTCATTATTGGGTTCCATATGATACGATGAATGATTTCTTATTGCTCACAAATGTATAGATATTATTTAATGGGGGTCCAATATCCATTAAATTAGTTAGATTTGTTTTTTCCAAGATAAAATGATACTGAGAATGGACATGATGAATTTAGCTATGTTTAGGTGATTAAGTGTTGAAAAAATATGGTTTTCTCTATTCACAAGATTGAGCATGGACACAATGTGGATTGAAATGTTCAGATGATTGAACATGTAAATTTTGTGTTTAGTTATGTCCACAAGATTGATCATGGAAATTATGTGTTTATCTAAGTTCACAAGACATAGTGTGGACACGATATTGCAAGCTTTCCTCACAATGTTATGATTTATTATACTTCTGAAAATGCCTAATTTATATATTCTTTACCTATGATTTGATCTATGTATCAATATAATTGTCTCAATATTTCACACTAATAAAACATGGTTTATGTTTGATCTTTTTAGATTACATGTTCTTTAATTACACCTTATGAATAACTCTTGTTATTCAATTTTCTTTGTAAATAGATATTTCTATTAGGATCGTTTTTGTTCGTATAATTAATCTCTAACCCTTTATGACACATTGATATATTTTTCCCGTACTGAGTTTTTAATATCACCCCTTTATTATGTTTTCCATTCCAATGTTATGAAGATGAGTAGAATCTAGTAAATGTCTTCAAGAGGATCAAGAATTGCGTGATTATAGAAAAATGTTCACAATAATGTGAATGAATATTTTTTATATCTAATTTTTAAATAAATTTACATTTTGCTTTTGGATAATGAGATTATTATGAAACATATTACATAAATAATGTGAAATTATTTATGTGTCATTGTGTCATATAATTTTATATCAAATGTATTGTTTGATGAATGTGTTTTTAACATTATGTTCTGGGGTGCAACATTGTGGAATCTCTAGCATTAAAGAGAAGTTTTAGGTGATTAGTTATCATATAATGGTGGATCAGGATCATTTTAAGTCATATGAAGATTATATGAGGAATAATATAGAGTTCAACATTGGATATTATGTGTTCTTAAAGGTATATATTAAGTATGGGAAGCTTAGTATTTTTCATGGGAGTAAACATTCTCTCCAATTTGATAGACCTTTCAAGGTTTTGGTGCCTATATAAGAAGTTTTATGTCGATTTTATCTCCCACCACAGATGGATCAGATCCATGAAATTTTTAATTTTTTTCACATATTTAGGTATTTTGATGATTATTTACATGTCATTGAATGTGTTTATTTACATTTTGGTGGTGATTTTACATTAATAGAGAGGATTTTTGAGATATAATACCACTAGTAGATGGTGTTGCATCATGTTATTCCTCTATTTTGTATCTAATAAAGACATGGTGGATTAGAGGAGTGTACTTTAGAAAACGATTAATAGATTCATCCTCAATATCTCAAGTTTTTTTACCATTTATTATATTGGTATTACATGTATAACATTATATTGATTTATAAGGATTCAATAATTTTTTGGGATTCTATATCCATATCATATCTTGGTTGATGATTTGTTTAATAAGTATATAATAGGGTGAAGGTTTAATTATCCCTTTTTGCTTCCCTTCTTAGTCTTGATTTTTGATTGTCATTTTTTACTTTTTGGGCTGATTTTTATTCTTATGAATGATTATCATTTGAGAGGTATATGATGCAACAGATCAGATTTCCTAGAACCCTTAATTTTGAATTTCATTATTATTGAAGGATTTCATAGATGTTTGGTGATAGTGTTTTGGGTTGGTGAAAGAGTTTATATAGTTTTCTAGGAATCACAAAATCCTTCGATGTTTTCTTGGGGTTTTATCATTTTTCTGTGACACCCTTATTGTTATTGAAATTAATGGATTAAAAAAATGAATAATGACACATAGAGTAGTAGTAAATGAGAAAATCAAACAACAATAATAATACTATGATATATAATTGGTTAAATGGTTTGGGAAATGATCCTTACAAACAATGAGAGTAATAAATTTCACTATGTCTAGGAGAAAAAATACAATGTGATTTTTCAGAGTACAAAATACCCTAGATTAAATGATATCAATAATCAACATGACGAATAGTAAATCACATTGAAACAATGCCCATAAAGTATGTATATTATACTATAGTGGTAGTAGAATCAAATTATGATGAGATAAAATGCTCTATCTATATCAATAGTCAACCCTAATGTAGTTACTATGATATGCTAAAGCTGCTAGAATCCTCTGTCACATGTTGTAGTACCCTACTGGTGTATTTGGTCATGTCTTATATAGTAGTCAGCATTACTTCTACACAATATCACAAGACTCAATAGTAATAAATAGTTATGGTCTTGTGTGTAGTCTAGGCCACTAGCAGTAGGCCCAAATTTATCTAAAGGACTGGCCAACACTATTCTAGCACTTATCCATGACTTAACCTACCTTTTCTCATTAAAGAAATAGTCATTTTACAAGACGGAAAGGGGGACTATATGTGTATATCATTTCCTGATATTTGGATCTAGGAAAATCATGTCATGATGAATCCATATCTTTCCATAATGAAAAGATTCTAGTATTTTCTATAAATTTGTGATCCCACTCAAATTCATTCAATTTCAAATTTATTCTCTCAAATACTAGGTGGTTGTGGAAGAGTTTTAGATAAACCTAGGCCTCTATTATTAATTATTTGGCCCATGATTTGTGAAACAACTACCTTTAATCAAAGGTATTTATTTTCCTACTTTTTCTTATCATTATTCTTCAATTTCTCATACAAAGTCTTTCCAATTATATATTCTGTATTTTTGGGGTTCCTTATCAAATATTTTTGAAGTATTCTTGATGTGATGATGTATTTAGGGTCAGTGGGTTAATTATACAATTTAGTGTTTGTGTCTTTCATCCATCATATTATTATTGTTCAATGATTATTGAAGCTTCATATTGTGGTATGGTATTTGAAACTTATATTTTTTTAATGTGTAATTATCAATATTTTTTAATAGGTAAATATTATATTTTTACCTAATAAAGATATTAATATATAATTTAAGAGATAAAAAGGAAAGTGTACCTTCACTTGAGTTTATCTCGATATTCCTGTAATTTGATTGTGATATTTTGCTGATTGGTTGGTATCACCATATTGTGATTTATTAGGATTAATTTCTATATTTGACATGCCTATAACTGAATAAAAACAAGGGTGGTAATGATTTTAATGTATAAGATAGTAATTGTATCTACCATTATTAAACAGAATTTATAAACCAGAAATAAGATTTGTTTGATTATACCATTTAGAATATTATTAATTTTATTCATTATGGTAATATTAGGTTTTATTTCATTCTGAAACTATTTCATGATTAGTTGATTTAATCAATATGGTAATTAAAGATGATATTTTATTTAATTAATATTAGAGTCCAGCTATATTCCTTATATGTTATAAGATTGTTTGAATTAATTTATATTTTATTAATTTTTAATTGGTATTTTATTTCTCCTACAAATATTATTTTTATTTTACATTTATATCTTATAATATATATTCCATATAGTAATGAAACCACGTACAGTTGGCAGATATAGTGAGTGTTAAAATATTTTTATTTTTTTATTGAAGTAGCTTAATGTCATTGACAGTGGGATTGTGTTCATTTTGTTAAAAGGTTTTAGGAATGATGTTGGTATGATTGGATCTGGTTGAGATACTTATTTAGTTGTTTTATGTGATTTAATAATCTACGGATTGTATTTTTTATTTTGGGTCTATCAATTCCCTAAAGTACATTTTGGTTTATCTTAGTTCCTATAATTATGTAATGGAAAATTATTAATTAATTAATTCAGGGAGGGTGATTTTTGAATATTTAATTATTTTAATGGTATATTAATTATAAAATACATAGATAGGGTAAAATGTTAAAGATCATGAATATGAACATGTATAATTATACTTGATGAAATAAACCTGGTTTTTTGATGGTTAATGTGAATATTAAATCCATATTTACTTATAGAAATTAATAAATTATTTGTAATTGATTAATAAAAAATGATTGCTGGAAGTCATGAATCTGGATTCTTATTTTCTAGAAATTTATTCTCTTCCTTGTCCATAGTATTGGATGTTGCATTATCATGTGAGAATTTTTCAATAATTTGAGTATTAGGTAGAATAGTTTCCCTTGTAATGGATTTAATATTGAATATTGAATATGTTAAATTATTTCACATGCTCCCCCACTCAAGTAAGAATTTTTTGGTTGACATCCCTGGTTATCCTTTGGTGTTTTGTGTTTTCCCATTATCTAGTTTTTCAAAGGAATATATGGATGAGTAATCTACCTACCTTGCTCTATCGTCCAAATATAATATGTATATAAGAAATATATTTGATATGGAGGCCTATGATTATAGCAAAGCTTCTGATATTCATTGTAGTGTCTGACAATTATAATATAAAATTAATCAGGCGTTGTGGAAGCTTAAGGTTAGAGTGTATACATATATCCTATATATAATAGATTACAGTTACTACATTTATATTTTTGAACATGTTTTAATGGATTAAGGTGTAGTGTATAACTGCATTGGGTATAATTTCTCTCAGGATTATTATGTTACTATGGTAATTTTATGTTTATGGGTATATGAAATTTCTACACAAATGTTTATCATGATGTATATATAGGTTGGAATTAAGAGGACATAATAAATAGAGGTTAAGGGTGACGAGTTTAGTGCGATAGTAGAAGTGAGGTACCATTACATTATCTATAAATTTTATATTATGTTATCTTTTTTTGTGGATTATTTTGTGAGTGAGAATTTCCTAGGATGGGAATAGAGTATACCTGATTTAGTTTTAGTTTTTCTTTCATATGTATTCATCTGGGATTCAGTTTGCGTCTCACATATCTTCATGATATGATTCTGGGTGGATCCTTTGAATACACTTTTATCCTAAAAATATTTTATAGTTTCATCTGTCTAATACTATTATTTTCAAAACATTGATAAAAATATAAGTAGGGTCTATCATATGAAGCAGTTTTGTTTTGGGGTGTTAAAAAATATTAAAAAAGAAAAAGGAACAAAAGGGTGTGTTGGATTGTGTAAAAAATATAAGATGAGCACAATAAAAGAATTGGAAAGAAAAATAAAATAGTGATAGAGGCCAAGAAGATAGAAAACAATGAAAATGGGGAGTTATATTTATTTCAAAATGATGAAATAATTTTTTTCTTGCAAACAAACTATTGTTAAAGTGTAATGATATAAAGAAGAATGGTTGGTGTTTCCTTGTAAATTTTTAACTAAAATATATTTATTATTTTAATTTTAGTAAATATTGATCTACCAACCCGAATTTAGTGTAAGAAATATTTATTCATGGAGAAGATGTTGCATTAAGATTTTATAATTTATGTATTTATTTTAACAAAGTTTATTTTACATTTTCATAGTTTATTATGGTTGTTTCAAGAAACAACATAAAACAAATACTCAAGAATGAATAAAAATTTTATAAATGAACAAAAAAACAAAATCACACTACCAATCCCTAATTTTTCAAAAACATAATCTTCTGATACATCATTGATGAATGAATTAATATCTCACTAAAAAAATTTCATCAAACATTACCTTTGTATTATTTAAATAATGGTAAATTGAAAAATTATTTTAACAAGATGAAAAATGAAATATCCTACATTCAAATAAAAGAAGAATAAAGAAAAATGTAATATATTTCAATATATTATCCACAATTTGTTTAACCAACCATATTCCATCACATAATAATATTATACAAAACACCGTTGAATAAAATAAATAATGAAAGAACAAAAAATAGGTACAAGTATTATCTATAGAGAGAAATCCTCTTTCCCTATGCCTTCATCTCCATAACCTCCTCTGTGGTCTTGGAAACTATTTCAATGTATCCCATGTATCTTATAAGAATATAACATAAATGTATAATTTCTTCCTTTTATTTTCCTCACATCACAAACATATTTTTCTTTACCTCAATTTCTTATAAGCAATCATCCTTTAAATTCAAAAATCTATGCCATTTTTTAAAAAAATTGAGTAATTACACTTTGAATCCTCTATTTTATATATTTGTATACCCTTTTAGATAATTCCTATATTTGATTTCAAATTATTCACACCTATAAGTAGTTTTTTGTAAGACGTAGTCCATGTGATCGGCTTCTATTTGTGAACCCAGATCATTAGGCCTATGGCCAACCCCCATAAACAACTGATCTATAATCACCAACTCTTGCATAAGCTATAAATCTTCACCTTGAAACACTCAAACCCAAATCCATTAAAATGGGTTCATAAAAAATTGAGTCTCACTAGAATAAAATTACTTGGTTATAATCATATGAATATTAAAATTACTTACCCCAATACTCAAATTTTCCTAGGACATCGACAACTCATGATCCATAGAATAAGACTCCATATATTAAAAATTATGAGTCACTACCTTTTTATCCCAAAAATACATAGTTGATCAACCATGAATCTTTGAAGTTATGGATTGAATGATATAATTCATCTATTAGTCAGCATGATTTTATATTCATCCTTATATTGGCATCAATGAGAAACTCAAATTCCCATCTTCTATCTCAACCCAAACATGTAAATAGAAACTAATACAGTGATTAGAAATCCTATTTAAACATAATCCAATATCTAGATTCAAATAAATTTTAATTATCTCCTTTAATAGTTGAAATCATATCCACAATTATCCAATGAATTGATGTACAAAGATATTATGTCCTACCCAAGTAAATTGTATTTATGTATTTAGGATCATTTCTTGTTGATTCAATTTGAGAATATTTATCTAGATTTGATAATTTCTTATATTGTGATTCACCTACCAGTGGATAAAACAATCTTCAACATTGGTATGTTTAAATTCATCATACCAAAAAAAACCCTTTATAGATTTTAACACACCACGTGCTTTGGATGTGTTTCCATTGAATAGTTTCATTGAAATTCACCCAATCTCTCCAGAGATCCAAATATCAACAACAAACATTTTCAACCACTATATTGGGTTATCCATCCATAAACACAAATTAGGTTATCATGAATGATTGATCAATGACCACTTATAAGATTCTTCCGCAAGCCAAAACCTATGTCCCACCCTCGAATATGTGAAATATTTTATGTAATTGTAGCGACCATTATGTGATGGTTCATCAATATTTATAAATACATGATATTAAATATACCAAAAAATTCTATTCAAATAATTCTCCAAATGAAAATATTACATAACAATAGACATAGAAAACATTCCACAGTAAAATATTATGCATTCAATATTAAGAAGTACCCTTCAAAAACGTCACGTAATAGCTTGAAAAATTAATGGATCAACATTATATTTAAATTTTGAAAATTTAAAAAACATTATGAAATTTACAAAACTACTAATGTAGTTCCTCCTCCTAGTCGATTCCATAAATTTTACAAAGTGATAAATCATAAATATCACTAAATATTCTAATGAAATTCCAATAATATAAATGTTTGTGATGTAATTTCCAATTTTGATAACATGTAGGATATTACATATCAACTAAAAAACATACATATCTTCAACTTAAAATAGAACTCATTGTAAAATTAGTCGATACATAATATATTATTTTAAAACAAAATAATATTTCTCTATAAAATATTAAAATAATTTTTAATTTATTTAAATAACAAATAAAAACACTACAAAACTAATTAGAAATTCAATAAAAATTCCTTAATCAGATTATTATTCAATATAAACTCCAAATATTTTAATAAGTATATAAATATTAAAACATATAATATTATATTTTAACCCAAATATTTTATGTTTCAATAAATCAAAAATAAAATCCCATTTTATCACAATTTCTTTTAATTGTTGAATGGATGCAGAAAACTTGTATAAAACAAGACCATAATAAATTACCTCACACTTAATACATTAAATGTTTTAATGAAATTAAATCATCATACTCAGTGAAATGGAAATTCATCTAAAAAATAAAGTATTATAATTATATCAATGTGGTTATTATGGAAACGGCTTTACAATATGGAATCTATCAAGTAAAAATGTATCATTTCTCTATAAAAAATAAATTAATCTGTAAAAATTTTGTTTCCAATTTTAAATATTTTATTAATTTTTTAAAATTTAGAAAGTAATTTAAACACCTGAATTTTTCATTCAAATGTTCATCTAAATGTTTCTTTTTCTCCATGATGATCACACACATAACCCATATTTGACCAATAACATAGTAGGTCATAAAAATTAAACTCATAACTTGATTGATGAGTGAGAATTAAAAATAAGTCATTGTTCAAAATAATTAGACTCAACCATCATTTTCAACCTGCATATATCCACCATAATTATGATTCTATTTTTTAAATCATTTGAGTTAAATGTATATCGTTTTAAATAGAAATCAAAAAATTAAAATTCAATTGAAAATGAAAATTTTAATCTAAATTTTTCACTAAAAAATTATTTCTAGTAGAAAATGAAATGATGGATCCCTTTTGAATCCATGAGGAAATAAAAATGATTAACTACCTCAGTATAGAAAAAAATTAAAATTTTCATAAAAAGTTGTACCCCCTAAGTACAAAAACTTTTATTTAATAAAGGTAAATTTTGAAATAAAAGAAAGGAATTATTTTGTCAACTCCAATAATGATGGTCTAGAATATAAAAGAATCATAAACCTTTATTAAAACCAAACATTATCCTTTTTGTTTAACTTTAATGTGCATGAAACACTTAAAAATGTATAATCTAAAATAGATCTAAATTTTATAGTTAAAACTATGTACCAAGGGTATTAAAATATATCAAACAACATGTGATGCAATATCCATAACTGGTAACCACTAATCAGTGCCCAAAAACCATTTGGCAACATGACCTCAAGTGTATCTCCCTATATGCCAGTGGATGATGACTATCATTGAGGGCCTAGGGGTATCTTTGGGGAGAATATTCCCTCTGATCAAAGTGTAGCACAATTGAAAAAGGTGGTAAAATAGGGAGAATAAAAATAATAATATAGAGTTGTGGAAGTAATTCATATTCCATAACAAACTGATTAACATCCATAATATACATGTCATATACAGAAAATAACGATAATGTTATGATGCTATAAAAAGGGGCATCCATGAATTGAAGAAGGAAAACATAAAATGAATATATATAAAGGGGGTAAAATGAAAAAACTATCTCCAATAGAATCCCAAGTATAAACTCATCCTATGACTCCAATCTATCATGCCATAAGATGATTAAGAATCCATGATCAAGTGTATTCCCTTATGATTACATGTATCCTTGAATTCTTTCTGAATACCAATCAAAGGACTAAATTGGATGTGTGATATACCTAGTATGCCACCACCAATTGTAACTATAAAAATCCATTTTGGGAGTATAAATGTGGAAGTGTAAAGGTATTAGAATATTAAATTTAATAATATGCATGAAATGGAAACTCTATAAATCTTGGCTCCTCATGGGATGTTCGGTCAACCACACCTACTTCAACACAAACTGGATGTGTCTGAACAAGGTACATGTACATAGTAAGGGTCTTTGAATGTATTCATGGTTTTCTGGTATATGTAATATATAGATATGACCTAAGGAGTAACCAAGGAATTTGTATAGTGACAATATGAGAATATGACCCAAGGTGAAACCAAGGAATCATTTACCTTAGGTTGTCGAGATATCTTACAACAAATTACCATAAAACCTAGTGATAGGGGTATGATTTTTATCCAAGGAGAACATATTATTCATTACACTAGAAAAGTGTCTAACCAAGTTCATGGAGCACATGCATAGTAAATCTTGGGCTAAAAATTACTAGGTCCCATGTGAAGAATCCAAGGAACCTCATGTCCAATGTCATCAAGATAAATTTAATGAGTGTATCCATGATACTCAAATTTTAAGATATGAAACGACTGAATCATTAGTACTGGGATGTGGAATTCACATACTAACAAGACATTGTCTGAATTTCATGGTGGATATCTCCCCTGGAAACCAGACCAATGAATCGAGGTGGGGTACTTTGAGTACACATGGTATTCCCTCGAGAATCCAAGGAATTATCATATATGAAATCTCATTTAATAAAAATAAATACAAAATAATAATAGGAAACATACACATATAAATAATCAAATTTCACGTGATAACCATTTCATTTTACCATTTTTAATTTATACATTCCATTACCATTTAATTCATAATTATATATTTCAATATGGTGTATTTCCATTTAACATATCACTGAAATTAATAAGAGTAAAGTGAAAGATACATTCCCAATTAATATGTAATAAATTAATATATTTAAAATAATTTTGACATTTGAGAAATCCAATAAAAACATTCCAATTAGAATTTTGGTAAATTATAAGCAATGGGTATTTAGGAAAATATATTTAACACCTAAAGGATGTCTCAAATTGAGATCATTGATCTCCAATGATAGAAGTGAAGTATATTATGTAATTTAGGTGAACATTTTGGTAACTAAAATTGATTTTTATTTATTTTAGGTAAAAACCCTAAGTTAAACCAATGAGGGGAACAATATAGAAAAATATAAATGATGATAATTTAGGTGATGTTATAGACCACCAAAATTATGGTGTTAGATGAACCCTCGTCTAGTATCAGATTATAATTTGGGATAGAATGAAAAAAATACAAAATGAGACAAAATAATAGAAAATACTGAAAAAGAATTATCTTGAATACAACACAATAGATAGTGAGATAACTATAGAAACAAAAGAAACAAATCTAAGCTCTAACCAAGAGGAATCCATCAAGATGAATGACTATCTGATCGGAGTTCGAATGAGGATAAAAGTTCAAAGCCTAAGAGTATTCCATGACATAATAGTTCACATGGGATGAGGTTCCTATATAATGAATAAATATAAATTGGGTTTAAGTTTTAAAGATAAAAAAGGGAAAAATGTTAAATTTACCCAAATTTGAAGGGGATCGTAGTTGGCCTGCATTTCTGACCAAATCGTGTGCCAAACATGCAACAACACTATCCGAGGGAGATACCCCCTCACATAATTAGGTGAATTTTTAGAAAAATAATGTGTTAACCATGTGTTTCATCTCTTCCAAAGGTCTTAATTTTATTTATGGTCATTTATGCAACATCACGTGGTTTTCAAAACGTTCTCCCTTATATATGGGATGTGAAGTTGAACCACACAGTTACTACTAATAAAGTTCTAATAGTGTTCCTCATACATATTCACTAAAAAGAAGATCTATGGTCTCTGAACAATCCTCAAATTCTCAGAAGCCTTCCATTAATCATTTCAACACAATTATATGTTTAGAAAAGAATATTTATATTTATCTTAAAGGATCCTTACCTCATCGAAATAAGGGACATTACATCCCCCCCCATATAGAAAACTCATCCATAAGTCTCCCTAAAAGACAATGATCAACATTTAAGAAACGTTATAGCCATTATAAATGAACATCATCCACTATTTCCTAAGTCTCCTCCTGTATGCAGGTGTGGTTCCATAACACCCTTTCAAAAGGGACAGATCTTCTTCGAAGATACTTCATTCCCTAATAACATTTTTTATAGTATACTCCTATAAAATATAATTTATATATAACTCAATTTCTTCTAGATGTATTACATGTGATGGATCAGAATAATAGTGATGTAACAGAGAAACATCAAAATTTTCATTCGGGTATTTTTATCTTTGAAGGGTTACAATATGATAATCCCCAGTTTTGACAATATATAAAATATTGAAGGGTATGAATGATCATGGAGATAAATTTTCTTCTTTATTAATTAATTTGTGCTCTAGAATAGGAGAAACACACAATAATACCTTGTCCCTATCCACAAACTCAAGGATTCATCAGTGAAAGATGGCATATGACTTGTACCTAGACTAAGTTGTAAAAATACAATTTTTAATACTATATACCTACTATGAAGTCTACTGAATGAGAAGTGGTCTTAGTAGAGTTGTCCCTCTAACATATTTCTAGAACATGGGAGATATAGTAACCCTATATTTTCTTACATTAACATTAAATAACTATTTTGGAATACTTAAAATGTTATAAAAATAGATTCAAAAAGACTATACAAGTCTAGTACCATCGGAAACATGGAAACATGAACACTGGAACATAAATGAGCTACATCATCTCCCGCTAGTTTCTTCTTGACTAACACCCTTCTTAGAATCATAAAATATAAAATATATCTTCATAACCTGAGGGGAAGGAATCAGAAGAAGGGGTGAGCACAAATCATCAGTAAGGGTAAAAAAGGGAGATTCATAATAATATTAATTAGTATAAGAGAATGAGAACATTATCATGAAATTCGAAGATCATACCTGGTATATCAATTACCATAAACATAAATCATTTCATTAATATTGGATGTTCATTAGACATGAATAATAAGGAAATTAAAAACATAATACCTAAAAAAACATAGGAATAAAAAATAGAATTTTCGAAAAAAATGAATAGATAATTTTTTCCATAGTAGTCAAGGAGTTGCTACTAATACCATCTTTGTGGAAAATCCCTATACTGAATTTGGTTCACACACCATCATAACCAATTATTTCTGAAAAAGTTCACTCCCCCTTCCGTCCCTGTAATACATAACCGAGTACATTTCTCATTCCACCCTTATAATACTGAATAGAGTTCATTTATCATTTCATCCATGTATATCTGTTGAGATATAAATATTTACCCTATTCATTAGAGGAAGATATTAGTCCAACCCATATCATTATTAAATATGGCATACATGTGCCAATAGATCATTTTTAATAATATCATAACCGATGAATTGAAATTGATCTTATTAAAATTTAATAATATCATAATCTGTGAACAAAGATAGGTTTCATACTCATTTAATCACAAATATAACCTATGAAAAGATGTGGGGTTCAAAAGCCTATAACCTACGAAAGAGAAACGGGTTTCAAAAACATCATTCCATGAAAACATAATCCATTCAAGGAAATAATATGATTGGAAACATTGAGTAATTTCCCAAAAAATTAATGACTAAAATCAATGGATTTTGTCGTAGATGATAAATAATTTTAAAATATATTTTAAAAACTTTTCACGAAGAAAAATTCCTTTCCTCATTGAAAAATGATTTTTAAAATCTAAAACCTTTTGAAATCCTTTTTTATAGAAAATGTATTTAAAACATATAAAGAAATATTTGGAAAAAAATTTAAAACATTTTTCCTTGAAAATTATCTTCAATAATCATTTGAATACATTTTTGAAAACATTTTTTATAACATGATTTTTGAAATATAATATATTTCATATCAAAGAGAGAAATAAAGATATATTTTTCTAAAAAATTATTTTATTAAGTACCAAACGATGGAAAAATGGTACTAATACACACAGATAACTTCAATAAATAGAGGATAATTAAACTCAGGAATTTTCTTGAGAGATGGATCACAATATTTTATCAATAAAGCATAACCATTAACAATCTCAAAAGGCGATGAGACTGTTTAAATAAACTCTTACCACATAGTTACTTGGATAATAATATCCTTATTCAAAAATGAGTTTAAAAGAAGTATAAAATTTAATTAATTGAGTGATATTAATGATATAACATTTTAAATTGAAGTTTATACACCTTGAAAAAGTATTTAGGTTCATATCAAAGCATGACTCTCAAAGAAGGAAAATCGGGACAAAACTGTTTTTTTGATTTGGTAACTTCTGAAATATAAACCCAATAAAATAAAGATTCTAAAATGGATATGTAAATACCCATATATTTAATTATAATAAACATTAAATACATTCTTGATATGTATACACTACCCACAAAAGGAATGGGTGGTGAATAAAGCATGTATCTCAAGGAAGTAAAATGTGATATGTAATCCCCTTTCATTGTGTCTTGACTATCATCATACTCATTAAAAACACCTATAATATAAATATATATTTATTATAAATCTTTTATATAACCATATTATTATATATAATAAAATATATGGTTTGATTCTGAACTTATATTATATTCTTGTTAACAATCTTATGTTATGGTTTCACTTCTGGTAATATTCACGTTGTTCTTCACAGGTGTCTTATTTTGTTATATCTTTGGTCTCTCTGCTAATATCATGATTTATATAATATAAAAATGATATAAATATAATTTTTATTCATTATATTTTTATTATAACAGTCCATAAAGTATAGTAGTACGAAATTTAATACACCGTTCATGGAGATGATAAGCTGTATGTAAACATGAACATTGTTTCTGTTTTATTTTCATATTGAAATAAAGAAGGTAAATGAAACATGTTTATATATATGTAGATATGTCATTTCTACTATATAATTATAATATCATTTATATAATATAATTTTAATAAACATTCCCTTAATACAATCCCTGTAGTGTGTAAATGAATAACATCACTTTGAGGGGGCAGTAGTCCGCACTTTCTCAAATAAAATTACCATAATTACACCAAATGGAAAGTATAAAGATATGTGTTGTAAAAATATTAAATGAGATAATATATATATATATATATATGTATATATAATATATTACATATATAAAAATATTTTCCATCATAATTTTCACCTTTAGAGGAGGTAAGGGGAAAATGAACAATCATCATTTCTTGAGGAGTTAGTTCTTCGTACACTTAAAAAAGTATTATTGTTACCCATAAGATAGAGGTGTGTATAAGTGTAGGTAGATCCATTTTCATAAAAACATACTATTATATTTCTTATAATAATTTTATTATATAATAGTGGAACAAATATAGTGTAGTGGGTGGAGAAATAAAATAAAATAAAGGAACTTGAGAGATGGTGTTACCTCTTAATCGGGTAACTCCTTTTGGTTTATGAATAAAGGATTCCTTGGAAGAATTTATTCCACAAGATATTATACCAGGAGTAAGGGACTTTATTTGGGATTATATTTTATCAAATAATTTTTTATCCTTATTATTTTTTTAGGTTTAAAGAAGTGGAGGAGAGGAGACCATTTTATAGTGGAGGAGTGTCACTCTTGTAAATATTCGGAAATAAAATTCCACGCATGCTTTTCCTTTGGAATTTGGATCCTATAATATAATTATGTAGATAAAATTGATTATATATTCTAAATATTTCCATAAAATGACTCTTTTAATGTATATAGATTGTTTTGGGTCTTAAATTTAAGGTTTAGTCCTTAGTTACACTTAATTTTACCATAATCAATGTAATTAATTTTAATTACATTCACTAATAATTTTGGTAAAATACATAGTTTAAACTATTAAAATTTATATAATATTATGATTCAAAATATTTAATTAATTTTCTCAAATTCCAAACACATAAGTGGAGGAAATTAATTTAAAATTAATCTCTTGGTTGAGTCTACAATGAAAGTTTTTTAAAATAAAAACATTGAAAATTTTGTTATGTTTTTATACCTAAATTCAATTTGAAATTCATATGAGGGGACTAAATTGTAATAGTTGATAATAATATTATCTAATTGAACTTTTATTCAAATTTAAAATATAATTTGACCTTGTAAATAAATTATATAAAAATCCAGTTTTGAATTAAAAAACAATATTTTTCACATTTCATCAAAAAATGTTATTTCTTATTAAAATCCCAAAAAAATCACCATAATATGATTTAATAATTCTAAATTTGAAAAATTATTTTTATTTTATTAAATTCACTTTTAAAAGATTTCTATTATTAATATTTTTTTCATATAATGACATGAAAAGATTTTTATTTCAGAAAATAATATTTTTAAACATTTAAGGACTTTAACAAAAATTATATCTTTAATTATTAATATGTTATATTTATTTGAAACTATTATAAATAATATTTTGAAACAAGTTTTTAATATTCATATAAATAATTTTAATATCTCAGTTATAATTATCTCATATAAATAATTGTTACAATAAAATGATGTTTCGTTTAAACATCAGTGTTGTGTGTAAGGTATGCCAAGTAGGTATTTATTGTAACATAAACTAATTAGATGTTATGCGTACTGTAAATTAAGTATGTTCCATGTGAATTGAATGTCTAAATGAGTTCATTTCCTAAAATACATGAATATTAAAAAAAAATTAGAAAAAAAGTCTCCATAAAAAGTCCGGGTATTACATTCCACCCCCATTAAAATAAATTTCTCACTTGAAATTTATCATTCTAGTAAAAACAAAATATGATACATATAATTCATAATATTTTCAATTCCACACATAGTTTCCTCTAACTAGTCATTTCTACACAAAACATTTATCTTGTGAGTGGTCTTATTTCAAAGAACTTTCAATGTACGATACACAATTTCTACCGGTTATTCCTCATAGGAAAAATCTTTCTCCAGTGATATGAACTCTTTGTTTAGTACATATGAAGCATCAGAAATTTACTTCATTTAGAGTGATACATGGAACACATAATTTTCATGAGAGATATTTGGAGTAAGTTCCAAGAGATAGGATAATGTCCCAATACCATAAATTTTTTAAAATGGACCAATATATCTAGGGCGTAATTTCATTTTCTTCTCGAATATCATAATTTTCTTCTAGGGTGGGATTCATAGAAACACCCTTTCACTAATTTAAAATTGTATATTATGTATTTAGTTATTAGTATCAATTTTCAATAGACATTGATCCACATTTAAATGATTCAGAGTAGTTCTAACCTTCTTGACCATTTCTTCAGCAATCGCAGGTCCCAATAGCTTTCTTTTTCAAACCTCATCCCAACTAATTGGATATGTAAATAGCTTCTCATAGAGGGATTCCTAAGGAAACATATAAATTCTTGAATGAAATCTATTTCTGTATGAAAATATAACTATAGAAAGTGGTTTATCCCAAACAACATTGAAATCAAGAGAACAAGATCTCAACATATCCTCTAGGGTTTGAATTTTTCGTTCAAATAGACCAGATATATGAAGATGAAAATTGGTTCTGATACACAATTATAATTCAGGATATTACTGAATACATTAGTATAACATTTAGTTGATCCTCAGATACTGATCTGATACAATTTAATGTGGTAGTCCATGTTACCTTACCACTTCCATAATGCGTATCCTGGAAAGCTTATTGAGAGGGAAACCTTATCTGAGAGAAATGATGTTTGATGACATGGTAATATAATTAAATACCACCCATATATAATTAATCCATTTATATTTTTTTGGGTATTAAAATAATAAAATCCATTATTTTTTTCTCCCATTATCTTGTGGGTATTAGTAATGGATGAAACATACCCTCTTACTTTTGGCTTTTAGCCTTAAATTTTAGGCATACCAAGAAACGAGATGCAAAAATTGTGATATCTCTCATAATTCCATCCCGCCAGATTTTTTCTTTCAAGTCCCTATACATCTTCATACTTCAAAGATAAATAGATAATGAAAAATTATGAGATTCCTCTAATATATCCTTCAAATCTGGTATCGAAGGAACCCATAACCAATTCATTGCCCTTATTATTCCATCAAGATCAAGGTTAAACTCAGGAGCATTTCCAATTTTCTTTTTCATCTCGACATCATCCTTCTGCAACTACTTAATATTCAATTTTATATATGGTTCAACAATCATTTGATAAAGATAATGTTTTTCCCTTTCTTTATGATTTATAGATTCATCCTTTTCAAATCTACAAATATTGGATCATTTGTGATCCTCATCATAGCCAGCATGATCCTTCCCACCCAAATTGGTGGTCATCATGTTCTCTTTCACACAGTGGTAACATATTGAGTTGTCATAATTCATTCTCAACTCTACCCATATTCATTGGTTCACGTTCAATTCCTTTAGAGTAATTATATATTTCATACGTTAATGATAGATATATATATCAACCTTTTCTCTATAATGATAACGCCTCTATATCTTTAATGAATAAATTATAGATTCTAACTCCAAATAATGATTTGGGGAATATTCATCATGAATCATCAAAATCTGTAAGGCATAATCGATAACATTGTTATCCTATATAAAAAAAATATCCCAATCCCTTTTTTGATTTGTCACTATAGATTATAAAATCTTTTTAAATACATGTTAATGTATGAATATGTGCACTGACTAACCATCTCTTGGGTTACCTAAAATTTTCCTCACATTCATACATCTAGAGGAACTTGACACCCTTCCAAGTTGACTGGGTCAAAGAATTATATTTTCATGGTAAATTTTCTATAAACCAACAATAATATCTATTTAAACCAAGAAATCTATAGATATTAACCATCGTGGTTAGTCTATGATTTCATTCCATAGAACTTATCTTTGATGGATCTAGTTCTATACCATCTATTGAGATTATATGACCAAAAAAGGAAACCATTTGCAGTCAAAAATCTATCTTTGTAAATTTTTCATATAGATTCTCCATCATAAGAGTCTTCAGTATAATTATCAAGTGATATTATTTTTATTCATTTCTATTTGAATAAATAATAATTTCCACTAAAAATACTTCCACAAACTGGTCGAGGTAATATCTAATGACATTGTTCATTACATCCCAGGAGATAGCATTGACCTTAGTAAGACTGAAAGGTGTCACTATATATTTATGGTGTCTCTACCTTGTGTGAAATTATTTCTTGGGTATTTTCTACATCGTGAACCTAAATCGATGATATATAAATGAAATTAAATCTTGGAAAGTATTTATATCCACATTGTAGATCAAAAAGTCATCAATATGGGGATGAGGATACTTGTTCTTGATTTTGATCTTGTTCAACTCCCGATAATTAATAAAGAGTCGAATTGATCCATCTTTATTTTTCATAAATAGCATGGGTGCATGATATAGTGACATACTTGGACAAATAAATCCCATATCATGGTTTTATTTGGGTTTTACCTTCAATTACTATAACTCAATCGGGGCTATTCAATAAGGATTATTTTAAATTATTGTGGAACTACAAATGACTTTTATTGAGAACTCAGCTTTGTGTTTCGATGGAAGGCTAGAAAACTCTCCCAGAAATACATCCACAGAACAATATCCAATTGGAATATTATTGATGTTTATTTTCGCCCAATACAATTGATATAAATACCCCTTTTTAATGGAAATTAACACCCATACAGTGGATGTAATCTCCATTGGAAGTTCATTCATATCATCACATGGATGGATGATAATAGTAAACTTTGAAATATCATGAAATAAATCCCATTCCTCAAAAATTGATGTGGTATTTATGCAGATAAATCCATTCCATGCCTAAGGTGACATTAAAACCAACCAAATTAAGAATGAAAATGTTTGGAGGATGCACATTGTAACACCCTGAGATTTTATGAGAAATATTATTTTTAATTTTTTGGTGTCTTGTGTTGTACGCTACACCAAGATTATCTTGCACTATACGCAAAACCATATTATTTTTTAGTATACACAACACTATTCATGGCATGTGTTACAAGCAACAGAAACCTTCCTTGATATCTTGTGTTGTACGCAATACCGAGTTTCAATAAACAACGATATGTTATAAAAATATTATATAAACAAGTCGTTATGAATAGTAAAACCTTCTATTTTAAATTTTATAAATTTTATCTTTCAAAATGGACTTCTTTTTTTGGATTTGGAATATCGAAATTAGCCAGGGGTTAAATTTTTGTATTTTTCTGAAAACATTCAATTTTTGATGAATAGTGAAAAACACTGAGTTATAGTTTAAAACTGAATTTTTATTTAAATAATTATTTATTTTATTTAAATTAATTTTAAGTCAAAATTGAAACATTATACATTTATAAGTTCAATTTAATTCATTGCAGTCATTTTATAATAATATTAGATATATAAAAATTTTATTGAACATTTCACCGTCTTTTACCCACCTCCTAAGAGAATTTGAAAATTTACATAAAATATAATTTTACCACTTCTGTGAGTGGAATTTCGAAAATCCAAGAGACACAGTTATTATCAAGGAGTAAAATGTGGTTGAATAAGATAAAAATAATTTTTTGTTGAATAGTATCTTTTTACATTTATTTATCACGGTTAAAAGTAAATCGGGTAATTAAGGGTAAAAATGATATTATTTTTACCCTAAAACATGTCCAAATTCTATTGGATAAGTGTAATTCGGCCAAAATCAACCTTAGGAATAAAATATTACCCTTTAGGTCCACTTGGATTAGATTAGGACATTTATTATTGTTTCATTTAATGAAGAGTTAAAATAGTTAAAATCAAAGATTAATAACTAATAAAATTTCAATATAGAGTTATAAATAAGATAAATTCGACTATAAATATTCATTATAAATCTAATAATATTATCTACATAATGGTATTTTATTTATAATTTTTAGACATTAAATAATTTTATTTATTTATGACACAATGGTTATGCAGTAATTCCCTAATTAATGAAATATTAAAATAATTAATAATATAAATACCCAAATAAATGTAATTTGAAACTTTTTATGAATTAAACTAATTTTATAGGTTAATATAACATATTATGGTTTGTTAGATGAATTGTTTTCTAAGAAATAATTCTTTTATGAATTTATAAAAAACAAAATACCAAATAGTGTCAAAATTGACATAAAAGCGTTTTAAAAAAATTATTATATTATTAATTGATATTATATTACTAAAAATATAATGTTCAGCCAAAATAATTATATAATAATATGTATTACATTAAAGAACTAATTAGGGTTTGATTGGCAGTTTATAGTATGTTTAGTAACCATATAGTGAAAGAGTACAAGAAGACATGGTAAAACTTAAATTATTTAACTTAGAGTTAAATCTAAATGATAAGGTTAAAATGGTAACCTAAACATGTCTAAAATCTATTGGTTGAGAGGATTTCTACCCCTATCCACCCTATTCTCTAAATAAGTCACTTTGGTGCCATTATAAACAGAATATGAATTTATTAAAAAATAATATTTTAAGTTTTTCCGAAGATGCCCCTTACCCCTCTTATAAAAGGGCACCTCCACCCTCTCCTCTTCACACAACATTGAGCCTTCAAGATCAGAAAAACCCTTACCATTTCACTTATCCACTTCCATACAAACCTTTTAGAGGTCCTGGTCTTCTTCAAGGACCCACATTAGTGCCCTAAGAGGAGGTTAAGAGGAGTCGCGTCGAAGAAGAGGTAATCTCTTCTACTGATTCCTTCAGGTTTTTTATTCTTCTACTTAATCTTCTTTAGTGGTTTCATTATAAATTAATTAAATAAGTATAACTAATATACTGATATGTTATTATAATTATGAAACAACCACATTTCACCTTCTATCCATCCTATGGAAAATGAAATCACTGCGCGTTTGTACGTACGAAATACTGTCTCCACGCTGTGGTGTAATCTGTTTTCTCACCACCAGCTTACTTGGATGGGTATAATGGTGTAAAGAATAACTATATATGGTTATTATAACATCATAATAATTCTGAGATATTTTATCATCCACTCTAATTCCATTTAATAATTATGGGAATGATATCATCGCTCGTGCGTACGTACGAATTACCGTCTCCACGATGCGATGAGATTCATTCTCCATATTAACCATTAAATAATGATTATAAAGTATATATATCGAATAATAATGATATATATGACATAATAATGATAATTTATTTCTGTATATATATATATGTCATCTACTTACTTCCATTCAAATCTATAAGGAAAGGAAATCAGCGTTCACGCATACGTACGGCCTACCGTCCTCATGAACGGTGTGTTTCATTTCATTTATCTATCTATTATATATATATACATATATACAGAATATAAATGATATTTAAATCATGTTTTACATTCTGGAAGTAAGTAAATCAAGATATAAGTAATAATAATATCATGAACAACAAGTCCAAACCCGTAAGATAAATGAAACGATTTTACCCAAAACGTTGCTTTAACATGGAATTGACCAAATAATGGGTAACATAAAGTCATAACTGAATCATATATGATATCATAAATATTATTATGTTTCTATTAAAAATTTATAATATGTTTAAACCCACTATACATGATTTCCAAACACGTATAGATAAAATTGGACTTAAGGTAAGTGATAATTTTTCAATCTCATTTTTATCCGAGATTGCTTTTACGTAAGTATTTACTTGGGTTATATTTATCATTCATGTCCATAAAAATGTTTTTCATAAAGTTTTTAATATTCCTCCACGTATTTTTAAAGTCATTTTGACCCCACATTGACTTTTACTTTCTGTTATGGAAGGAATATTTCTTTTGTTTACCATACGTGGTACTCTTTGAGTTTTCTATTAAAAGTATGAGGAGAATGTTTTTTAACTTATACAGCATGAACGGATTTTTACGGTTTTATAAGGCCTTATTTACATGAAGCATAATCAACATGATTTCATGACTATTTTTGACCAAATCATTTCCTTTTAAAATTGCATGGCATTTTGTGAAAAGAAAATGATTTTGAAGAAAAAAGGTTATTTTACTCAAGGATTCATTTCAAGTGTTTTATCAAAACCATTTTCCAACTAAGATGACAATATTTCATATGTTTATGTTTCAAGTATAATGTCTCTATGATTTACATGGTTTCAATTTTCTTATGATGAAATGATATCCATTTGATTCATATAGATTCTGTATTGATGGGATGATTTTATGAAAACCATTTTATTCTTTCGGTTATGATGAATGATTTTTGTTTATGTTTTGGCACACATAATAATGATTTCATTATGAGATGGGTGGGACTTATATATCCATTCAATTCATTGGTTAACGATTTATATCTCATGAGATAGACATGTCTGGAATGGCAAGTTAATCCTGTTCAGTGATACAAGAATGGAATGAGAAGTGAACTTGATTCAGTAAGGGACTTTGTCCACTATGATGGTCTGGTAGCAATTCCTTGGATAATATGGAAATCATAACATGTTCTTAATGGTTGAGACTATTATATGTTTTATTCCCATGCTATTTTATCATAGTTAATGTTCCTTTTTTATATATTCCTTATGTACTTCCAAGATTTATGCCACTCCTTATGTTCATGTTTTTATGTTCAAATGATTATGGATTGTTTTTAAGTTCTCCATCTTTAACCTTACTGAGCATTTGATCTCACCCTTTTTATGATTTCTTTTCCCCATGATAAAAATAAAGGATTTATGTATGAAAACCAAAGGGGAAGATATTTATGGGAGATGTTGAAGATCTTTCACCATGATTAGAAGATTATGTTCCGAGTTTCCAAGGACACTAAACTAATATGGTCTTTGGGTGTCTGTTTTTGCCATGTATTATGTATTCTGCAAAAGTAATGTAATATCTACATACGCCAAGATTTGGGTCTCAATAGTTGGTATCAGAGTGATGGTTTAGTTAACCTTTGGAATATAGGATGCAAAAACTTTTGTGAAATACCTAGATATATTTCTATGTTATGTCTAGGGATGTCTCTAAGGTTAATTATACATATAGGTTATAGTCCTATAATTACGGTAATGATCATAGAATTAAACATATGATATTATATATTTAAGTTACTCCCCCTTTGTTATGTTATTTTCTTAGCATGATTTTTCAGTATCACACTATTCTTTTTGGGTTTTAGAAAATGGATGGAAGTACGAAGATTCAAGATAATTGGGGATATGATGGACAATAGAATGATATACTTCATGAGAAACCAAATGAAACGGGATATGGAAGTCCAAACATCATTATTATGCTGAATCAGCAATCTCATAATATGATCAATAATCTCAAGATTGGTAAGTATCTCGACTCAGCTAATTTGAGAAAGATGGGGTTTCATGTTGATCATAGAGTAAAGAATGTTCAATTCCCCTCATGTAAATTTTGTGGCAAGAGGCATCAAGGATAATGTTTCAAAGGAACTGGAAGATGCTTTGGGTGTGTAAAAGAATGACACAAAGCCAGTAATTGCAAAGGAAACAGTTAAGTAAACACCGTGGACAAGGATAATGGTATTTCTAAGACATCAACAACGGTTAAATGTTTTAAATGTGGAATTAAAGGGCATTATGCAAACCAATTCCCTAAGTGAAAGTCTCATGAAGAGAATCTTCATGGTCTTATGGGTAGTATTTAAATTTATGATTATGAAGAGACTACAAATGATATGTGAGATGAAAGAATTGTTTAATATCGGTCAATTGTTTAAGAAGGTAGTGGAATGATTTATGTTTATCAAGAGTTATGTTGTATAGGTAATGGTACTGTTGAATAAATACACATCTAAGAATTGTTACACTATTGTTTTTCCTAAAGTATTTGAATGTATATCTTTAATGCTACAGGTAACCAGGGAGGTTATTCAGATATTTTTGGATAGTAGATAATATATGGATAATGAAGGTATAAAGAGAGAATGAGATGTTTGATAGTATTAATGAGCTCATGACTGGTATAAGGACAACCTGATATCATGGTTTGATTATATAGAAATTTTGTGATTCTGGTATGTGGAAAGAGTTAACTTTTGACAGAATTCATGTTTTCACTAAGGTTCTATGGTAATTTATGTTTCAAGAGAATACAAGAATAACATATTCACATGTTTGTAATGTGATAAAAAAGATATATCTTATGATATTTGGGAGATAAATGATGGTATTCACATGCTTGTTATGCGACCTTTCCATTAATCGTTTTCATTATACTATTAGATTGGACATATGTATTTTGGATAAGTCTGAAGAACAGAAAGGATTATATCAGACATCAGACAGTATTTTTTAAGGATAGATCTTTTTTTTGATATTATTTCTTTAATCTTATAATAGTGTAGTTTTAGAAAAGGGAAAACATGCAAGACGGGCGACAACCCATCGCGTTGGACAAGGTTTCGAGAATCGAACCCACAACTGAAGTGAAACATGCCTTTATCGTCTACCACTGGCCTATAGGATGTCCTTGGTTAGTAGAAACTAGTTTCATTTTATTAAGAAGTATGATAGATAAATTATAAGTCCATTTTTGGAACCATATTCAAAATAATCTCACCATAGATGGACTTATGTATATAACTTTTTCTAACCTTATGTTTGAGACAGATGGAATGACCTATCATTCTATCGCATGATCTACTAACACTTCACAAATGAAATATTCAACATCATTTCTTTAAGAGATGAAGTGGAAATTGTTCAAGGAATGAACAACGGTGATATTTTACCAAAATCAATTAATTATTTCTTATAATTACGTTTTTTAACTTTAGGAAAATGATATTGAGAACCAAAAACGTCTTCCTAGATGGTACCTTAGATCATCACAAATTTATGGATTTGTGATTATTGTATTTTTCATAGCCATGTTCTCTGAAAACTCTCCATCAGAACTTGATGGATAGATTTCTCTTCCATATCCATATTTTCAGCTATGTTCTTCTATGTGGAAACCCAGTGATGAGTTAATTTGGGTAACTATTACATTTCATAAATGAGTTTTTAAAATTCTGTTATAGTATTCCTTTTTACGATGTGGGTTTCTATTAATGAAACATTCAAGTAGTAAACCATTTATATCCCTGGATGAATTTCGAGGGCGAAATTCCTTTTAAGGGGGTAGAATGTAACACATTGAGATTTTATGAGAAATATTATTTTTAATTTCTATGATGTCTTGTGTTGTACGCTACACCAAGATTATATTACGCTATATGCAACAACATATTATCTTGTAGTATATGAAACACTATTCTTGGATTGTATTACATGCAAAAGAAACCTTCCTTGATAGCTTGTGTTGTACGCAATACCGAGTTTCACTACACAAAGATATGTTATTAAAATATTATATAAACAAGAAATTATGAATAGTAATACCCACTTTTTAAAATTTTATAAATTTTATCATTCAAAATGGACTTCATTTTTGGATTCGGAATATCGAAATTATCCTAGGGTCAAATTTAGGTATTTTTATGAAAACATTCAATTTTTTGATGAATAGTGAAAAACACTGAGTTATAGTTTAAAACTGAATTTTTATTTAAATAATTATTTATTTTATATAAATTTATTTTAGGTCAAAATTTATATATAATACCTATATATGTTCAATGTAATTCATTGGAGTCATTTTATAATAATTCTAGATATATGAAAATTTTATTAAACTTTTCACCGTCTTTTATCCACCTCCTAAGAGAATTTGCAAATTCACAAAAAAATTAGTTTTGATGCTTCTATAAGTGGAATTTATAAAATTTAAGAGACACGGTTAATATCAAGGAGTAAAATTTGGTTCAATAAGATAAAAATATTTTTTGGTGTATAATAACTTTTTACTTTTATTTACCAAGTTTAAAAGTAAATATGGTAATTAAGGGTAAAAATAATAATATTAATTCCCAAAAACATGTCATAATTCTATTGGATTAGTTTAACTAAACCAAAAACAAACTTATTAATACAATATTAACCTTTAGGTCCACTTGGATTAGATTAGGACATTTATTATTATTTTATTTAAAGAAGAGTTAAAATAGTTAAAATCAATGTTTAATAACTAGAACATTTTGAATATAGGGTTATTCATAATATAAATTAGACTATAAATATTAATTATAAAGATAAAAATATTTCCTACATAATTTTATTTTATTTATAATTTTTTAACATTAAATAATTTAATTTATTTATGACACAATGGTGATGCAGTAATTACCAAATTAATTAAATATTAAAATAAATGATATTATAAATACCCAAATAAATGTAATTTGAGACTATTTATAAATTAAAATATTTTTCTAGGTTAATATAACATATTATATTTGGTTAGATGAAATAATTTCTATGTAATAATTCTTTTATAAATCTAGAAAAAAAATTACCAAATAGTGTCAAAATTGACATAAAAGTGTTTTTAAAACAAATATTATATTATTAATTGATAGTCTATTCCTAAATAACCAAGGATCGGCCAAAAGACTTATATAATAATATATATGACATTAATGAACCAATTCGGGTTCGATTGGCAGTTTATTGTATGTTTAGTAACCATATAGTGTAAGAATACAAGAAGACATGGTAAAAGTTAAATTATTTAACTTAGAGTTAAATCTAAATGATAAGGTTAAAATGGTAACCTAAACTTGTATAAAACCTATTGGTAGAGAGGATTTCGACCTATCCCCACCATAGACTCTAAATAAGTCACTTTGGACCATTATAAACCAAATATGAATTTATTAAAAAATAATATTTTATGTTTTTTCTAAGGTGCCCCTCACCGCTCTTATAAAAGGGAACCTCCTCCATCTCCTCTTAACAAAAATTTGATCCTTAAAGCTCAGAAAAACCCTTAAATTTTCACTTCTCTACTTCCATAGAAATATACTAGAGGTCCTGGTCATCTTCAAAGATCATCTTTAGTTCTCTAAGAGGAAGTTAAGAGGAGGCACGTCGATGAAGGGGTAATCTCTTCTACCAATTCATTAAGGTTTCTTTATTCTTATACTTCCTCTTCATTAGTTTTTTCATTATAAATTAATGACATAATTTCAACTAATATACTGATATGTCATTAAAAAAATTAGAAAACCCCATTTCACCTTTTATCCATCCTACCGAAAACAAAATCACCGCGCGTGCGTACATACGGAATACCGTCTCCATGACGTGGTGTAATCTGTTTTTCCACCACCACCATACATAGATGGGTATAATGGTGTAAAGAATAACTATATATGGTTATTATAACATCATACTGAATCTGGGATATTATATCATCCATTCCAATTCCATTAAATAATTATGGGAATGATATCATCGCTCGTGCGTACGTACGGATTACCGTCTCCACAACGAGATGAGATTCATTATCCATATTAACCATTCAAGAATGATTATAAATTTTATATAATGAATAATAATGATATATTTGAAATAATAATTATACTATATTTATGTATATATATATCATCTAATTACTTCCATTCAAGTCAATAGGGAAAGGAAAACAACATTCATGCGTACGTACGGCCTACCGTCTCCATGAACGGTGTGTTTCATTTCATTTATCTATCTATTATATATATATATACTGAATATATATGATATATAAATCATATTTTAAATTTTTGATATAAGTAAATCATGATATATGTAATAATAATATCAAAAACAACAAGTCCAAACACGTATGACAAATGAAACGATTTTACCCAAACACTACTTTAACATGGAATTGACAAAAGAACGGGTAATATAAAGTCATAAGTGAATCATATATTATATCATAAATATTATTATGGTTATTTAAAATTTAATAATATTTTTGAACCCAGTATATAGGAGTTTCGGACACGTACAAAAGAAATTGGACATAAGGTAAGGGATAATTTTTCAATCTCATTTTCATCTGATATTGCTTATACGTAAGTATTTACAGAGGTTATATTTTTCATCCATGACGATAAATGTTTTTTCCATAAAGTGTTTAATATTCTTCCATTTATGTTTAAAGTCATTTTTACCCCTCATTGACTTTTACTTTGTGTTATGGAAGGAATCTTTCTTTTTTTACCATAGGAGGTACTCTTGGACTTTTCCTTTAAAAGTATGAGGAGATTTTTTTTTAAACTTATATGGTATGAACAGATTTTTATGGTTTTATAACACCATATTTTAATAAAGCTTACTCTACAAGATTTCATGACTATTTTCAACAAAATAATTTTCTTTTAAAATTTCATGGAATTTTTTGAAAAGAAAATTATTTTGAAGAAGAAAGGATATTTCCATCAAGAATTCATTTCCAGTGTTTTATCAAAACCATTTTCCATCTAATATGACATTATTTCATATGTGTATGTTTTAAGTATAAGGTATCTATGATTTACATGGTTTCACTTTTCTTATGATGAAATGATATCCATTTTTATATGGATTATGTTATCATGGGATGATGTTTATGAAACCCATTTTATTCTTTGGGTTATGATGAATGATTTATTTTTATGTTGTGGAACATGTAAGAATTAATGCATTATAAGATGTGTGGGACCTATATATACCTCCAATGCATTGGGTAAAGATTTATTTCTCATGAGAAATACATGGCTGGACCAGCAAGTTAATCTGATTCAATGATATAGGATTGGAATGAGGAGTGAGCTCGATTCAGTAAGGGACTTTGTCCACTATGATGGTCTTGGCAGCAATGACTTGGATACTATGGAAATCATAACATGTGATTAATGGTTGCAACAATTACATGTTTTATTCCCATGATATTTTATCATGGTTAATGTTTCTTTTTGATCTATGCCTTATGTACTACCATGATTTATGTCATTTCTTATGTTTATGTTTTTTTGTTCAAATGTTTATGGATTGTTTTTAAGTTCTCCATGTTTACCCTTAATGAGCATTTGAGCTCACCCTTTTTATGTTTTCCTTTCCCCAGGATATAAATGAAGGTTTTAGGTAAGAAATCCAAAGGGTAAGATCATTATGGGAGATGTTGAAGATCTTTCACCATGATTAGAAGATTATGTTTCGAGTTTCCAAAGACACTAAACTAATACGGTCTTTGGGAATATGTTTTTGTCATGTATTAAGTATTTCACAAAATTAATGTAATGTCTATGTATGTCAATATATGGGTCTCTACACACATTCCCACAAACTTCAATCGAAGAGGAATCATAAACCTAGGATACAATAATTATACCGTTAGTAGTTTTTAAGTCTAATTGCACGTCTAATATTTTTGGAGGAATCATAACACCCTTAGAAAATTCATTAGATATGAAAGAGTGGACAAATTCAGAATAAAATATGATATTAGCAATACCGGATTGGATGGTATGTGTACCTTTCATCACATTATTATGAATCCCCTCATAAAAAATAAAACTTTCATTATATATAACCTTTTCCCTTGGATTAAGATGTTTTTTATGTTGATTATCGTAACCATCTCTTTGGTTCTTGAAGTGGCTAGCATAATACCCAATCTCATTACACTTGTCGTAATGAATTATCGGAGTTTAATTTAATGTGGTTATTTATCTATTTGATTTTTGAGCTAACTTCTTCCCATAATTTATACAATGAATTTTCTAATGAATTTTTTTTCAATTAAAGAATATACAAATCCACTTAAGAAAAATACAACCATTCATCATCCCACATTTAGTGCATAAAAGAAAACTCATATTTTTTCTCCATAGTTTTTATATTTTTCTTTAAACTCCAACTACCTTCTCTTTTCAAAACCATGAGGTTGATACATATCTCCAACCACCATTTCATGATTCATTGCATAATACAAAATATCCTCATAAATACTTGGATCTCTTATGAACAACTCTCTTATGAGACATGCATTTAATACACTGAAGAACCTATCAAGTTTACATTTAGGTTGGATGATAATTCTTAAATCATACCTTGTACATATTGTGAAATTGTCCTTTTAGGTACCAATAAGGTCATTATACCTTTCCATCAACTCAAGAAACTCTCATCCCTTTTTGGTACAAATAATACAAGGAAATTAATTCATGAAAAATATGTTCTGGAAATCATCCAATTATGTGGATATGATTTCTACATGATTCCTCATATTATTGATTATAGTCCACCATGGGTTTTATTCACCTTCTAAATGATAAATGGTTAGAAGAAAATTCACTTCATCAGAACAGTGAGGTAAAGAGAATATATTTTAGTGGTATGAATTCATTGTTTAGTAACAAGTGGATCAGAAGACCGTCTATAAGAAATGTGGACATTTACTGATGAAGGAGTCAATATAATTTTTTCCTACCTTTGTTCATTTGAAATTCTACCATGATTCATATCATGAGAAAGATATGTGTGTATAGAAACAATATTTTTCATTCTAACTCCCACAACATTTGGTTTCTTAGGAGTATAATCATTGCATTGTCCATTTCAATCATTATTAACTCAGTTCTTTCAGTTTCCATCCATTGAATAAAACCATAAAACATAGAGTAGGATACAATTATCGTAGTGGGGAACCACATAATTTTGAAAAGTCACATACAAGATGTCAAAGTTGTGACACCTTCCTTAATATATGAAAGCTTAGGTTTAACCTAGATTATTCATATCCAACTTATATTTAAATTTTTCATAGTGTTTCTTAAAGATTTTGTGAATTCCTAAAGCATATCTCCGATATTTTATAACTAGGTGTGTATCAAGGCCCGTTTTTATTTACCAAATTACCCCAATTCTATCTCGATACATCTTATCAGAGTTTTTAAACATCGTAATATCTATACAAAAGCTCCATCCACGTGTAGTATCCAAACAGGTATGTATTTCTAGAAAAACACTCACTATATCCTTTACCAAAATTCTAGGAAATTTTCCTATGGTTTTCCTTATCCTTATAATTATCCTCAGTCATGTGATACTAAATATAGTGACCCTATATTTTCATACATTATCATTACATAACTTTTTCAGAATACATAAAGCATTATACAAACACATTCCCAATGACTGTACTAGTCTAGTGCCTTTGGAAATATGAAAACATTAACCCTAGAACATAACTAAGCTACATCATCTCACACTATGTTCTTTTTGACAAGAACATTTCATAGACACATAAAACATAATACATGTCTTCATAACCTAGGAGAGGAAATCATAAATAGGGATGAGATTAGATGCACAATTATCATAAACAAGGGATATGTGTAAGCATATTCTTGAGTATAAGGGTCTGAGAATATGATCATTGAAATAGAAGATAGTACCCTGTATATAAAATATCATAAACATGAATCATGGAATAAATCATAGTCGTTAATATGACATGAATCATATTTAAATAATGAAAATATTATGTGAAAGCATAATATAGTAATAAAATTTTCAATTTGGTAAAAACATAATCATATGTAATGATTTCCATTATATACGAGGAACTTCTTCCAAGGCCATATTAGTGGATAATTTCCTTTATAGAACCAGGTTCACACCTTGTTCCAGACCATTATTACTAAACCAATTTTACTTTTCACGAACCAACCAGGGTCAACCCTGAACCGGTCACCCGAGCCGGTCCGCGACATGACCCGAGAGGCGTTCCCGATCCTCCCGGGCTGGCGACAAGCGCCAGGGAATCAACAGTGAACAAGTGGGAATGATTTGGCCCAATAAAAATAAATAATTAAAGCATCAGAAAATAAACAGATCAGTGCAAAATAAATAAACAAAGTAAAGTAACTAACACGAACAAAAGAAATCAAAACTAACCGAAAGAGACAAGCACTATCCCTGTGTGACCTTGCAGGTCACTCTCCAACTCACGACCAAACGTCACCCAAGGCGAACGCACCCAAGATGTAACCTGCACAAACACTAAAAACAGAAAAGAACTATAGGCGTGAGTATTAAAACTCAGTAGGCTAGCCCGATATCTATTCCCAATGCACTAACTTTAAATAAAGAAATTTACCAATTACAGGTTTGAACTAAATATACAAAATATTAGTTTTCATACACACGCACTTTCGTTTCTAAAACAAGTATCAGTCCCTTGCCCTTTTTAATTTAAAAACAAGTTTAATGTTTGAAAGGAATAGATCCATTTCGTTTTTAAAACATTTTTCTATAAACAATTTAGAAATCTAGACCAAAGGAAAACAACACATAGCACACAACACACACCAAGGGCAAAGGGAAAAGTGTCGCACATAAGCCAGCAACCGAACTTGACCTCTCGATCGTCCGCCACAGACAAATACACAATAATGGAAACATGGGTCGAACCTAGGAGATCGTGAACAATCCATAATGTACTATACATCTGACTCATCTTGAAGGCATGCCCTAACTCGATGACTTCATAACGCCCTAATGCCCGGCATAGCCCTGCATGGCCTAACCAAGGGGCCCAATCCCCATAGCAGCAATAACTCAGTATTCCCCTGCTATGTGGCCACTAGCCATTGCGTAATCTAAACTAGTGCAGCAATCGTTCTCAGAAGATTCACTCACTATGCCAGGTTTCCATGTCAACACATGCAATAAACAGGGGTGCGTCCACAATGTAAAACAATCAGTCATGATGCACAAACATCACATAAAGCTCACACAGTCAACACACACCAAAAATCACTCCTGAGTGGGTTTTCCAAAATAATTTATTTTATTAAAGTGCCAAACGGGCCTTCACAACTTTTAACGCAAAACCTCATTTTTCAAGAAATCCCACAACACTTTCTCATATGAAATCATTTATCTTTAAAACTAAAAGTACATTTGAAATTCCGTGAATTATGTTTAAAGGCCAAATGGGCATTCGTTCAATACTGGGTGTCTGCCCGTCAAAAAAATGTTCCAAGTGTTCGGTATAAAATAAACGTCTCTTTTCACATTAAATAATCATTTAAAATTTTATTATCTAATATTATTTCTCATTCATTAAAATTTAACAAAACATCAAGCAATTAATAAATTCTAAATTTAAAGGTGAGTACAGTGGGGGGCCTACCTCAAGACCAAGGCGCGACGAGGACGCAAGCTCGGAAACCAGGTGCGACGACATCGCTCACGTGGAAACAAGTGAGATGACAGCGCTCACTCGGAAGCAGGCGAGACAACGACGCTCACTCGGAGACAGGCGCGACGTCGACGCAACCTCAGAAACAAACCGCGGCGATGGCGCTCACTCAGAAACGCCCCGCGCGGGTCCTAGAACGTCAAGCCAGCCCAAATAAAAATTAATTAATAAAATCTCTAATCAACCCGAGGCATATATATATATATATATATTTCAAATATAAATATCAAACGGGCATAAAGTAATAGGGTACCAATGGGGAGGGTCGCGATAGGAAAAGAACTGCCGGAGGGCATCGCGCCGGAATAGCGGAATGCGTCCGCGCGGCAGGACATGGTCCGACTAGGGGGGTGCGGCGAGGGCCACCGAATAGTCGAAATGAGAGGCAGTGCCACTGGGGATGGATCACGGTAGGGGGGAGCAGAGGGCGAGTGATGGGGCGGCTGAGCGGGGTGCACGACAAAGGAAGCCAGCCTGAAGGAAGGGGGCGGTCGGGATGAGGCCGGACCAGGGTAGCAAGAGGGTGGCACGGGGTCCCGGACAAGGAGGCCGTGAGGTCGGGACATGGGCGCGCCACTGAGGGTGAGCCAGAGCTGGAGGAGTCCTGGCGGAGGCGAGCAGGATGGAGGCGCGGCTGGAGGACAGCGGCGAGGGTGGTGTGGCGCTGTTGGATAGGAAAGACACGGCTGGTTTGTTGCGGCAAAGAGAACAGGAGGGGTCAGCAGTGGCTGGGTCTGGCCAACAGGAGGGCGCTGCGTGTGCTGGCCAGGGTGCGGGTTGCTGTGTGGCAGGAGCCGCATGTAGGGGGGCGAGACATTGTCGGGGCTTCTGGGTGCAGCGGCGGATAGAGAGAAGGACGTGGATGGCGATTGGATCTGGCGGAGGGCTAGCGAAAGGCTGCAAGGGGAGCAGGAAGGCGCTGTGCAGGCGAGGAGCTCCTGGAGGAGACACGGGCGAGCGGTGCTGCAGGCGCGCAGACTGCTGCGGAAGTGCAGACGGAGCCTGGCGGACTAAGTTGCGGGCTGCTGCTGGAGATCCAGGAAGGAGGCAGGCGCTGGGAGAAGGCAGTGGACGAGTCGCTGCACTACGGAGGGCGACCAGGATGGGTGAGCCGGCGGGGACGCGGGGTTGCGGAGGTGCTGCTGCAGATGCGCCGCATCTGGTGGAGGGCAAGTAGGTCGGCAGGCTAGTGGAGGCCGGACAGGAAGGAAATGGTGTGCAGGGCTGTCTGTAGGCGGGGACGCAACATGGGCGAGGAAACGCGGGAGCAGGAGGCGGGAGGTGCAGCGCTGGATCGCCGGGTCGCTGTAGGGTAGGAGGCGCGGCTGTAGGTGCGGGATGAAAAGGGGCTGGAGCGTTGTGGAAGGTTGAACACAAGGGGGAAACAGGGTGCGAGGAGAAGAAAAGAGGTTGGGTCGCTGCGCAGGGGACACCCGTGTGGAAGGAGGGAAAATAGAGAAGAAAGAGAGAAAGGAGGAGAAATAAAGAAGAAGAAAAAAACATGGGAAGAAAGGTGGGATAAAAAAAGATAAAATAAATAAAAAATAAATAAAATGAAAAGAAAATAATAAAAGAAAAGAAAAAAAAATAGTACTAAACTAATAATAATAATAATAATAATCTAAAAACAATAATAATAACAGTATTATAAATTATCTTATTATTGTTATAATAACATTTTATAAAAAAACATTTTAATTTAATTTATTATTTTAATTTTATTATTCTTCCAAATAGGTGGGCAATCGTGCACTCACCGGGTCCGAACGCACGTCCGCCACTAGCGGTGTGGTAACCGCGCACCCACCCAAACCGAATGCGCAGCGACCGCTAGCAATGCGGTGACTGCGCACTAGCCTGGAACCCACCGAAAACAGCAACGCTTCAACGAAAATTCAAACCTGGACCCAACGCAACTCTGCCCAAAGACGTGGGACTGAGAAAATAGTAAAAACATGGGCATCCGTGGTCGAGGTGTGACAATTCTCCTCACCACAGAAACTTTCTGTCCCCAGAAAGTCACCAAGCCAATAGTTTACACAACATGTGTTCATTCCTAGACAAAGTCATAGAGGCCCGAGAGCTTTGGGGTAACCATTCCCAACAAATGTCACACCCAACCAAATCAATAAAAACCACTTCCCGAGATTGAGGGGAGAATGTGAGGGGGTTCTCCCCACCACAAGAATTTACTAATACAAAAACCCTTGAAACTCGAACAAACCAACCCCTGGGGGGGCAACACGAGAACTCCCGAACCAAACTCATTCATTTTCCCCACATGTACTGAACAACACACCTGAGACTTGATGAAAATCTTGTCACGGAACAATCCAGCAACTTGAGGATGAGAAATTAACTCAACACCTCCCATCAACTTTTCAAAATGAACATTCCCCTATCGAACATAGTTAGGACCAATTCAAAAACAGAACAGGTACGTTTATTCATGGACCCACACCATTCAGAGAGACCAAACAACTTAAGAACCACACTGAGAGCAGATAAGACCACTTGGATTGTGGGGAAACAGGCTTATCATGACACCACAACAAGGATGAGCTTACGACTGCGATGAGAATAGAAACAGGGAAATTTTTGGATATTTCCATTCCAAAGCTGAAAGAATTACTCGGACCGAGGATCCACACAACCTCGGAAACTATTGACTGTGCGCGAGCTTCACCCCGAGACCTGTGGCTGGGGCCCTGATGGCTGAAGCATCTCCTGCCTCACAGTCAGGCATTTTCATCTCCTGGTTTCTAACTCCTTCTTCCGTTCGATGATTCCAACAACCACAATGGTCGTACATTTTCAAAGGCCATACTGGTGGCGCACAAAAGAGAGGTCCAATGAACTAGGAGATGGTACCAACAACGATGGTATCTTGGAGAAAGGATCCACCAGCCCGCACTCCTTGCCTGGTGGGAAACCTTCACGGAAGTCGACCACCATTAATCACACTCAAAACTCTAACGACGATGAGACCATTCATCTTTACTAGTCCAAAACTGAACCCTCAAATAACTCTAGGGCGGTACGAACCTTAACTATCATGGGAGTTCCCAACAACCTGAAAACACACTATCTTTCAGAACTACACAACTACCTCTAATAGACTTCTACTACCTCGATAAGAAAGAAACACACAAAATGAACTGAGAACTGAGAATAACATATTGAAAACTTTGGGAGGCTTTCTGGGCGGCATACTCATGACTATCACGAAAAACACCATCGAAACCGGCATCAAGCCAAAACTCAATCAAAGCAACAACACAAGCTAAGGGAAATAGGCCCATAATCCAAACATATACAACACGAGGATAAATCACTTTTCCAAAACCATTTTCTCTTTACAATTTAAAAAAGACTCACATATGGCACCTTATGAACCGTCACATGTGCGTTCATTCAATCTCACTCATATCAGTTGAAAACAAGTGCCTCCACACACTTTCCACACATACCCACGCACGTGTGACCCTCAATAAGGAGTGCCAAGGTTCAAACACTTATTTTCCTTACCAAATCCAAACACATATCATGTTTTTCCAAACCTATACACCTTCTCAAAAAAAACCCACTTTAGTAATTTCAAAAACAATTTGGAAGAAACCCCCCTTTTTTTCATTTCAAAATAACTTTCATTTTCAACACATACACACATCAACCGAGTTCAAAACGAAACACAACCAACAACAAAACACCGGAATGAGGAACTAGGGCGTATGCCTAACTCGGCGACATGGTGGTGAGCCAAGCCCCAGGTAAAGCATAACACTAAGAGGACCTTGAGCCGGAAACTTGGACTCCACATGGGTCACCACCCCATGTGAGTCCGCAAAGTGAACCGATTCGCCTCCATTGTCATCCCTCAATCCAAAGCAATCAAAGAAAAAAAATACTCAAATCACGGACTAACCATGGTGACTCAGGTCTCGTCACGAGTGGTGGTGATCAGGCACCAACCCGAAACCTACATCCTGAGCCCCAACAGTCCTATTCTCCTTCTATCGGACATCCCAAATAACAAAGGGCGCTCTGAAAACCGAGGTCCACTAAGAGATGACCTACTCTGATACCATTTTGTCACGAACCAACCAGGGTCAACCCTGAACCGGTCTCCCGATCCGGTCCGCGACATGACCAGAGAGGCATTCCCGATCCTCCCGGGCTGGCGACAAGCGCCAGGGCATCAACAGTGAACAAGTGGGAATGATTTCCCCAATAAAAATAAATAATTAAAGAAGCATAAAATAAACAGAGCAGCGCAAAATAAATAAACAAAGTAAAGTAACTAACAAGAACAAAAGAAATCAAAACTAACCGAAAGAGACAACCATTATACCTGTGTGACCTTGCAGGTCACTCTCCAACTCACGACCAAACGTCACCCAAGGCAAACGCACCCAAGCTGTAACCTGCAAAAACACTAAAAACAGAAAAGAACTATAGGCGTGACTATTAAAACTCAGTAGGCTAGCCCGATATATATTCCCAATGCACTAACTTTAAATAAAGAAATTTACCAATTACAGGTTTGAACTAAATTTAGAAAATATTAGTTTTCATACACACGCACATTCGTTTCTAAAACAAGTATCAGTCCCTTTCCCTTTTAATTTAATTTATTCTTTTAATTTTATTATTCTTCCAAATAGGTGGGCAACCGTTCACTCACCGGGTCCGAACGCACGTCCGCCACTAGCGGTGTGGTGACCGCGCACCCACCCAAACCGAATACGCAGCGACCGCTAGCAGTGCGGTGACTGCGCACTAGCCTGGAAGCCACCAAAAACATCAACGCTTCAACGAAAATACAAACCTAGACCCAACGCAACTCTGCCCAAAGACGTGGGACTGAGAAAATAGTAAAAACATGGGCGTCCGTGGTCGGGGTGTGACATTACTCCCCATTCTAGCTTTGTGTTACAAAACCAAGTTAATTTCTCTTTAGATCTATATAATTCGGGATTGAGTTCCTTTCTCATTTCTTCCATGTCTATATCATGATATATAAATATTTACCCAATTCATCGAATGTAGATGTAGGTCACACCCATATCATAATGAAATCATACTTTCATGTGCCACACTATCATTAAAAACATACCATAACCCATGAAATGAAAGGTGTATTATAATCATGTAATCATATCATAACCTATGTAAAAAAGATATGTATTATAATATGTTCATCATAAACATAACCTCTGAAAAGAAGATGGTTTCAAAAGCCAATATCCTATGAAATAAAAATGGGTTTTATGAACATATTTATGTCAAAACATAATCCATTCAGAGAAATAATAGGTAGGGAAACATTGAATAATTTTCCTAGAATAAAAATAAGTAACACCAAGGAATGTTATCATAAATGTGAAACTATTTTCAAAGACCTTTTAAAAACATTTCTTGAGAAAAATATCCTTTCTTCTTTGAAAAAATATTTTTAAAACATTAAAAACTATTGAAAACATTTTTATTTGAATATAGTTTTGATAACATATAAAAAAATATTTGAAATCAATAAAAAAATTCAAATTCTTTTACCTTGAATATTGTCTTAAAGGATTATTTGAAAAAAATTGGTTTTTTTGAAAACATGGTTTATGAAATAAAATATATTTCCAAACAGGGAGAGAAATATAGCAATAATTTTATTAATAACATTTTATTAATTAACTTAAGTAAAAAAAGAGTGGAAAATGGAATTAATATATGGAGATACCTTGAATAAATGTCTGATAAGGAAAATAATGAGAATCCATGATCGAGAGATCATAAAATTTCATCAATGAATCATAATCAATAATAATCTTAGAAAGCGATAACATTGTTTCAATAATATTTTACCGCTTGGATACATGGGATCATAAACAACGTGTAACAAATGGAAATTTAATGAAGGATATAATATCATTAAATAAGTATGTTAATGATATAACTTATAAAATGGAAATAAATATTCTTGGGAAAAAAATTAGGTGCATAACAAAACCTGAGTCTCAAAGAAGGGAAATCGAGACAACACTACTTAACCGATTTGCTAACTTTTGAAACATATACCCCATAAAAAAAATTATTAACTGGATATTTTATGTTCCCATAATTTCAATATGATTAGTATACACATTACTCAAAATTAATGGGTGGTGAATTGTCAAGTAGCTCACAAAAATAAAAAGTGAGATGAAATCCTTATACCTTGTGTCTTCACTCTCATCGTAGTCATTCAAAAAACCCATATAAAAAATATATGTTTATTATAAATCATTAATAGAACCATATTATTATTTATAATACCATATATTTTTTTCTAAGAAATTATATTACCCACTTTTGACAATCCTTTGTTAAGTTTTCACTTCGGGTAATATTTGCTATGTTCTTCATATGTGCCTTAATTTGTTATATATTTGATCCTTATAGTTATATCATGATTTCCAAAATGTTGAACATGATTTAAATATAATTTAAATTTATTATGTGTGTAATATAAAAATATATATAGAATGTAAGTATGAAGTGTAATACACCATTCATCGAGATGGTAAGTCGTACGTACGCATGGACATTGTTTCCATTTTTATTGTCATATTGAAAGAAAGAAGGTAAATTTAATATTATTATATATATGTATATATAAAATTATTCCAATAGAATTATTATTTCATATATATCATATAATTTTAAAAAACACAACCTTAGTACCTTTCATGTAGTGTTTTAATGAAACACATCGCATTGATGTGGTACTAGTCCACACTTCCCGAAACGAATTTATCATATTTTCACCAAATGGAAGGTATAAAGATATGAATTGTAAAATTATTATGTAAGATTAAAGACATATTTAGTATAATATATAACATATATAACTATATTTTACCCCATAATTTCATCCATTTCAAGCATTAACAGAAAATTTAACACTAATTATTTCTTGAGGCATTAGTTCGTCATACACGTAAACAGTTTGTTCGTTACCAATTACATGGAGGTGTGTGTAATTGTAGTTTCAACACTAATAATAAAAATATTTTATTATAATAAGGATACTATTTTTTTTTGAATAATATAATAAATATAGATGAGGGTGTGGAGAAATAAAACAAAATAAAGGAGCTTGAGAGAAGGTGTTACATCTTAATCAGGTAACTCCTTTTGGTTTATTCCAAAAGGCCTCCATGGAAGAATTTAAACCAAAATGGAGTCTTCAAAAGGTAATAGAGGATTTTTTGGAGGATATTTCAGTTGATATTGTTTGAACCTAAGTGGTTTGATAGGTATAAATAGGTAGAATAGAAAGGTCCTTCTTATAGTTGAGGACAAGTGCCACTCTTGTAAATCTTTGGAAAAGGAATTAAACCCACATTTGTTCCCAAGAAAGTGGCTACCAAAATGAAAAATATTAGATAATAAGAAGTATAGGGGTTAAATATAGATATAAAATGGATCTTGGATAATTTTATAGATCGTTTTGGGTCTTAAATTTATGATTTAGTCCTTAGTTAAGCATAATTTTCTCCTAATTGATGTAATTAATGTTAATTACATTCACTGATTATTTTGGACAAAAAACATAGCTGACCACATTGGAAATTATAAATTATGAAAACTCTAAATATGAATTTTTTTTTCATAAATTCTAATCATTTTTTTGGAATAATTTAATTTAAAATTAATCCCTCAGTCGGGTCGACAATGCAATCTTTGAAAGTAAAAACATTCAAAAAATTTCTATGGTTTTATATCTAAGTTAAATTTGAAATTGATCTCAAAAAACTACATCATATTAATTGATAGGATATAACCTAAATAAACATTAAAACTAATTTAAAATATAATTTTTTCATATAATAAAATTTGATGAAAATGCTATTTTGAATTAAAATTCGGTATTTTTCACTATTTATCCAAAAATTGATGTCTATCAAAAAAATCCCAAAATTTTAACCTAAGATAATTTGAAATTTCTAAATTAAAAATTAATTGTATTTTATAAAATTAATTTTTTAATGCTTCTAAAATTTATTTTATTATTTTTCATATAAGGACATGAAAATTAGTTTATTTGAGAAAAGAGTATTTTTTAAGCATATGAAGACTCTACAAAAAATATATCATTAATTATCAATATGATTTATTTATAAAAAAAATTATCAGAACTATATGAAAAGATCTTATTAAAATTAATATAACAAAATTTGACATATAGGTTATAATTATATCATTTAAATATTAGTATCAATAAAATGATGTTTTATTGAAACATCGGTGTTGCGTGTGACGTACGCCAAGTCGGTGATTCATGTAACATATTCCATGTAGATGTTATGTGGAATGTAAGTTGTGTAAGTACCATGTGAAAAGAATTTTTTACTTAGTTCATTACAATACATAAATGAAAATTTAATTTATTTGAGAAAAAATTGGTCTATAAAAATGTAGGCTATTTCAAGTGATTTGCATGACCCACCATATAAGGCAGTATAAGGAGCCATCTCTATAGTTTCCTAAAAAAATTGTCATAGATGAACATTTTTAATATTATTTTTTCTCCCATTAACCTCTAAAATCAAGGATTCATTCTCAGAGCATATCCTCCAACATTTTAATAGTATTCTCATATGTCTTTGTGGTCTATAGGTGACATGATATACTCCTAAATAACTACGAACCCAAAGCCTTTTGAAACCCCTTTCATAGCCATGATGTGAAGTATGAATATCTATCTGATATGATAGTGTGAGGGATAATGAGATGTATGATAATATCACAGATGTAAAGTCTACCTTTTTCATCTAATAAAAGGTCTCCTTTATAGAAAAAAAAGTTATCGGCCTTAATTAACCTATCAATAATCACCCATACAATGTCACTAGATCAAGGTGACCTTAGAAAACCTATTATGAAATAAAGGGTGATATCATCCCATTTCCACTCTAGAATAGATATTGGATATAAAATCTTAACTGTTTATTGGTGTTTAGCCTTCACCTATTGACAGATGGAACACCAATTGGAAAACCCACTATTTATCTCTTCATCCCTAGCCACTAATACTAGCGACTAAAATCACGGTACATATTTGTAATCCAAGGTTATACTTACCATATATAATAATTATATTCTCCTATAAATTCCACACTCATTTATCCTAGAACAGAGTTGATTCTGTGATTAAACTTTATATCATCCTCAGCATCGATCCATCAAAATGGTAGGAACTCACCTGAAACACTCTCCCTTAGGACTAAACCCTAGGGTTATGAAATTTCCCATATCATTACATTCTCCAGAAATAAAGAGGTTCATAAAAGAGATATAGGGAATGTATGTCCATGATTCTGTTAGACCCATACATTCCTCTCAAAAAATAGGTATATCATCCTCCATTCATTATTGGCCTTCTAAACTACTTGTATCTGAGTCCATCATCTCTGAGCACCGAATATGACATTACCATTACCAGGCATGTAGGAAAGCTAAACATTGAAGGACTAAAGGTATTCAAACATCCTCCTTTTTCTAAGATTTAATTTACATTTCATAAATATATACTTGAGGAAAATTTGCCCTGTGTATATCATAAATTACTATCCCAACAAATAGTTCATCCAACAATGAACAACCAAAACTACAATAGCTATATTGATGTCATGTGTAGGTTAATTTCTCTTGTGAGGTCTTAGATTATGTGACCCATACATAACAACTCGATTATCCGACATTAGGACTACTCCTACATCGATACCAAATACATCATAGTAAACTGTCTATATCATGCCTTGATCTGGAAGAATCTGGTTCGATGTTGAAGTCAATCTCCTTTTCATCTCCTCAAATTCCATCTCATAGGCTTTATACCATATAAATTTTATTTTCTTATTTTTCAAACTCATAAACGGTGCATCCATTAATGATATTTCCTAAATGAAGTACCTACAATATGAATAAATCCCAAATAAATTATGCATTTCAAATAATTTCGTGGGATACTTTTAGAAAATCATGAAACTCAAATTATCTATATCAACTAACACTATTATTTCTGAGATAATTTATCCCAGTATGTGCACCAAGTAAATTCAAAAGTGTAATTTGGTGACTTTACTATATAGTTGTTTCTCCATTATTGTTTTAAAAATGATCTTAAGCAGGTTGGAAAGGTTGTATCAAGTATGATAATATACTAAGATATCATAAATGAAGATGTCCATAAATTAATACATCTATGGGTGGAGAACCAGATTCATCAAATCCATAAATACCACATTTTCATTCATCCAACCAAACAGTATTAGAATATACTCATAGTGGACATACCTACAATAAAATATTGGATGAGGTATATCGATGGCCTAAGTCATACATAATGATAGCCTGGCCTAAAATCAGTCTTTGGGAGATCCCAAGCTCCTTGAAACTAGTTGAAGAGGTTTCCTATATGAGGAAGTGGATACCAATTTTTAATAGTAAGCTTTCTTAACTGATGGTGATCTACACAAATCCTAAGGGTACCATCTTCCTCCTTGATAAAAATGATAGATTAACACCAAGGAGAGGTACTAGGTTACATAAACCTCTTAGTTTATAAGACCTCTAGCAACCTCTTGAGATCCTATTACTCATTAGTATCCATCTTGAAAGGTGGAATTTATACGAGAGATTTCATGGAACACGATTGATGGAATATTATACCTCTGTATTAGGGGGAATCCCAAAAAAATATTTAAATAATACATCCCTGAAAAAATATATCCTATGAGAAAAATTAAGCTAACATGTTCCGTAATAATCTACGTAATGGTTAGTGATCTAGGCATTCACTACACCTAGTCCAACATGATTAGGTCCATCTCAACTAGCGCAGAAAACCTATTAAACTTTGTGAATATAATTTTATCCCTATGGTGATTTAAACGACACCCTCTTGTGATAAAAACCCATAAAGGAATGATATGGAACAAACTAGTTCATTCAGATTATGATATCAAATCATGTCATCTCAATGATGAAGAGGTCTCATAAAAAACGATAATTGCCTACTACATGGGGTAATTAATTGGACTTTAATACACTTTATGATCGAATTACTTGTAGATTATCATGATTCATTATTCTATAAAACTAATGAATAACATTCCCAAGGATTTTAATGATATTATTACTGATAAAAAATTTTGAATCACCTTTATCAAAAAGGTTAGATACTAAAGTAGAGACTTCTAAGATCATACCTCATAATATAAATTGTCTGGGAACCTTCTCCTTATGTATCAAAAGTACTACATATATCTATGATAATACATGTCCCTACGATACAGCATGAATACCTAAAGTAGATCCACTCTACTGGAACAACATATCCTGAGTTAGGCCTCCTCAACAACATCCACCTCCTCAGCTTATATGACCAGTAGTAGTCATGCTTCTGACATAGAGTTGAGCTACTGATCCTCTTCAAAATGGCTGATCTAGTGTGGTTCTTCTTCCACTAGAAACAAATATAATGGTCCAAAAGAGACATATTATGATATCCCATTCTACTACGGGCATGAGATTCAACTGGATAATAGACACACTGAGGATATACCTTAACTTATCATCCACACTAATGACATATGAGGGAATTACAAGTGTGGATACACTAGGTTCCACTACTCTATTTAGATCCCTCTAGAATCTATTTCTATGTACAATATAAACTACTACCCTACCTTGGTACTAAACCACAATTCCCAGTACTTTCATCTTTCCTCAAATTTTTCTTAATGATGTAGGATTTATTCATAATTTCTGATACCTTAGTAAAATTGAAAAAAAATCCAAATACTAGATGGAATACTTGAGCCTATGATCAATGAATGTCACTCTTGAAAGATATTCAAATGCAGAAGAAGTTTCAAAAAATTAAAGCTCAATAAACCAAGTTCAATAATCTATAACTAAGAGGGATCCTTGCTCTAGGTGCAGTTATTTATTAGCTCTATCATCCCTCTGTATCATTGGAAAGAAATATTCGTAGTTGGAATCCTGGATATCTCTCAAACCATATCATGATGATGGTATTCCTATGTAATAATTTCCAACCCACAATAGGAATGAAGAAGAATATTATAATATTTGTGCATTACTCTAACGTTTGGATGCATCTCTAGATGCTCAAAGATATAAAACATCACATCTATCCATATCTCAGGTGCCTATGTGCCACCATCCCCAAAAAATATGGGTGGAAGCTACTACTATAATTTATGAATAAACTCTATCATAGTAGGGTTATTTCACAAGGCTCCCAACATAGTTTGAATAATCCATATGAAATTCTCTTGAAAAAAAGGACACAATACCTAGGTCAGGAATAACTAGATGTTTCGTAGGGTTTCTGAAGGAGGGTTGAGTCCCACAAACTCTGGAGCATCCTCGTCACCACCTTCCTGGTACTCGACCTGAGGAAATTGTGGTTTTATAACACTAAAAAATCCCAGAACAACCCTCATAATACACATGATAATAATTATTATCATAGATATAAGAATATGTTAGGAATAAACCATCCACTATAAAGGCCACACACTTATGAATTATCCTAATGATGGGTCTAGTTGATGTATAAAACCATGATGAATCAATAGATACAATGCATAATTCTTGTTAATAGGGTTGGTTTGGGGGCAATTTCTATATTTTAAATTATTTTCCTCTTGTATATTGTGTTAATTTCAAGTTATAGAGGAAAAAATTATGATTTAATTGCAATCACTAATTTACAATAACCAATTATATTTAAATTTTGATCTCAACATTTCATATGTGTATCCATATGCATATATAAAGGTCCAGTTAGAGGCATTTTTCATTCCCAAGTTACAAATTTCTATGCTTTATAAGTTCCAAATTGTACTACATATAAATAAAACTAGGATTTTTGGAAAATAAAATTATTAATAAAATTACCAATTTAAAAAGGCATATACATGATCTTTAGATTGAAATTGGAATCCATATAATTATAACCAACTTATGGTTCATCTCATGTGACCAATGGTATATGGTCCAAACTTAATAAATTTGGCTTGTTGAGGTGAAAACATTATGATATATGGGAAAACACTTTTTAGGGAGATTAAGAAACTTTAATTAATCCAATTATTTTATCCCTATAAAAAATTTTAGGTAAATAGTAGATAGAGAAGTAAATTCATGACAAGTGTTGTAATAAATTCACCCAGAAAAGTAAAAATGCTAAGGAATATGCATTAAATGTTAATACTAAATTTCTTATAATGATAAATGAGACACTATATCAATATCATATTAGTCCGGGGGTAAAGAAAAAATTCAGAATGAAAATAAGCATCACAAATCATGTATGTCACCCAGAATTGAAATTGGTACTACTATAATAGGAATTATCTAGAACATCATATTACATCTCAGGAAATTCATCTTTTTCCTGCATATGTGTTTGCTAATTTTATACATGGTCTCATTACCAAATACTAAAATGTCATAATCTACTATCTAGACATTCTTCAATAGTACGAAAAGAAAATAATCTGTAATACCACTTTCTGATATACCAAACTGGGAACCACTAACCAGTGTCCCAAACTGGTTAGCCATATATACTCAAGAACACCTCCACATACAGTAAAGGCATTTGACTAACAAGTAGGGCCTAGGGGTGTCTATGTGGAGACTATTTCCTTGGATCATAGAATAGCACAATGGTAAAAAAACATGTAACCAAATAGTTTAAGAAGAAATAATAATATTAATTTGTGGAAGTAAGTCATCCAGACATATTTTGAAGATAAAATTACACACTATCCAAGTTATATATATAAATAATTATAGTTGCATGATACTATACAAAAGGAGTGGGAAAGCATGATAGTAGTTCAACTTACATAACATATATATATATATAAAGGGAATAGTACCGAAACTATGTCGACTAGCATCATGAGTTTAAATATGGTCCTATAATCTATGACCCCGTTTTATAAGAAAATAGATAATCCATGATTGGGTGCTTTCCCTTATCTCTATATATATCCATGAAGTCAATCCGCATACCAATCGGCAACCCAAGCAGGGTATGAGATATACTAAATAGTCCACCACCAACAATATCATTAAAAAGTCATGTCCATGAATATCAATGTAATAGTGTGTAGATATAATCATAAGATATAACATAAAATGCATGAATTAATAACGGTGTCGGTGTTGTCTCATCATGGGAATCATGGTCGACCATACTAGCTTCAGCCCCTGACGAAAGTGTCTAAACTGGGGACATGTACATGGTCTGGGCCTATGAGTGTAGTCATGTTGTCAAGGTGAAAGTAATATATAGATGGGATTAAATGTATAACCAAGGCTCTTATATAGTGATAATAGGAGGATAGGGTCGATGGTCAATCTAAGGATTCCTTAACCTAAGGGGGTTGATCTAGCATACATAAAATAAGTATAAAACATAAAGACAGGGGTCTAAGTGTAATATAATGGTCACACCTAAGGAATTAAACAAGAAAAATGTGTAATAATTTCCATATATCATGTCCACAGTATATCATAAGCTTAGAAATACTAGGGCCTAATGGAATAATCCTTGGAACCTTATATTAAAAGATATCAAATTTAATACAAGGAGTGTATCCATGGAATTCTAATATTTTGATATGAAATGATAGAATCATCATACCATGTGAAGTAATTTGCATACTACGAATACATTGATTGAATTACAAGGTTGGTATCTCCCTTTATAATCAGATCAAAAAATAGGGGTGGTGTCCTCTTTGTTCTCAAGGCCTTTTACTCATGAATACATGGTGGGATCAAGTATGAACACTCCTTTAACATAAATGGTCCATAATAATAATAGGAACATTAAACATATAAATAATCAAATTCCATGTGATAACCATGCTAGTTTACGATTTAGAATTTATATTATCCACTGCCCTTTCATTCATAATAACATGGTTTGAGGAGGTGTCATACCATTTAACATTTCATAAGAAAATAATATAATCCCATGAAAACATAATTTTCCAATTAATAAGTATTCAGTTCATCTATTTAAAATAATTAGAACATTTTAGAAAGTCATACCAAACACGTCAATATGAATTTTGGTCTACAACAAGAAAGGCTCCTCTTATGAGTATATATAGAACAACAATTGGGTGGCCCCCATAGAGGAGATTGATCTCCACTGATTAAAGGAAATCATTTAGGGAATTTATGTAGAAAATTAGGAAAATAAAATGAATTAAGATTTATTTTATAGTAAAATCACATGTGACACCAATGCATGACACAATGGTAATAGATATAAATGAAAATACTTAAGGGAAAGATATTTTCCACCTACCTAATGATGTTTTATGAAACCTCATCCAGTATCAACATTCTCTTTGGTCTATAATGGAAGAAATTATTAAACCAAATAGAATCTCTAGAAATCGGGTAAAATATCCTTCTTGAAGATCACATAACAGATAGAGTGATAACCATACAATAGAAGGAAATGGATCAAAACTTTTACGAAGGGGAATCCAATGAGACGAATGGTGGTCTAATTAGAATCTAAACAGGGAAGAAACCGCAAATCCATAGAGGATTCCATGGGAGATCTCTTCATGTCGGAGGAGTCTACTAGATAATGAAGAAATTGAAAGGTGTTTTATATTTTAAAGAGACATAGGGAAAATGAACATTCACCCAAATTTAAATGTTTACATGGTTTGGCCACATGGTTGGCCTAACCATGCACCAACCATGTGGTAGCACTTTCCAAGGGAGACACCAGCTCACACATTTAGGTACATAGTTAGAAAAACCATGCACAAACCATGTTTTTCAGCTCTGATAATGTATTTTTTTTCTCAAAAGTGTGTGGTATCCCTTTCAAGGTTCTTCAAACACCAATCCCTTATATATGGGTTGGATGGTTGATCCAAATACTTACTACTAACTGTGTTCCAATTGTTATCCTTATATTTCGTCTCCAAAAACCAATGTTACGGGATTAGAAAAATCCCCATAACCCTCTAGTCTAATCCTAACACATTTAATCCCATGTATAATATTATAAATAAAGATTAAAATATATCTTCATGAATCCATACTACATCTGAATTCGAGACATTACTTGTTTTCCAAATCAAATTCTACATACCATAAAAATAGAATTTAGAGAGGTCATGAATTTTCTATAGTAATAGAACACATTAATTTTCAAAAACAACTTAGATAAAAGTATGTTTAGTCTTTTTAATATCATTAATGATGTTTTCACCTAGAAAAAAAATCACTAATTCAACAAGAATATGGATTACCACTTCACCCTTTAAATCTCAAAACTATTTTCTATAAGCATGGATTTATGAAATGGTTGCAACAATTAGTCACAATATATATTCATCAAGAAATATGATTCAAATAGTATAATAATTAAAATTTCAGTAGAAATCAATAAAATCATTTGACAATATATCTTACCCCTAAACATAGCTCCCTTCACTGAACATATGTTAATCAATCTTATTAAATCATTTCTATAAAACCTCTAGTAAATAATAAATGAAATATGAAATTATTAAATAAATTATAAATAAAAATTATAAAGAATGTGGAAACTCCCATGACATTTTTTGTTTCATTTGTGCACAAAATATTTTTCCCTATACTTTACAATACATCAATCTCTAAATTCTTCTCTCATTAAATCTTATTTAAGAGTAGAAAAAAACAATAATTACCTCTAATCAATCAAAATAAATAAAATTAAATAAATTTAAGTTTTATATGATATTTTAATAAATATTTGAGACACTGATGGTGATGATGTTAAATTTCCTTTGGAAAAAGTGAGAAGGTGGTGAAAAATATGTGATACTTCTTCACATAGAATTTGAGGTAATGAAAAACAATAGGACGAGGGATTTTATGTTATTTAAAATAAAGGCAAACAAAAACCATTATTGAACCATGGGAGACCTCTAGTAAAATGTTATATTTAACATTCAATTCTAGACATCCACCTTATAATTCAAACAATGATCGCTAAGAAGATGTATTCTCTTGTTAGATGGAACTTTATTCTTATATTTAAAATTAAAAACCCAAATTTCCAATTATGTTCCTAAACTAACAATAAGAAAAAAATCTAAAAATTATCCTAAATAGTAGGACTCATCATATTGTACACATTTATTCCCTTTCGAATATCATCACCTACATCATGTAGAAAAAGTGTAAACTTATTGGAAAAATATTCCAATATAGTAGGATAAGAATTTTCAAAAACATTCTACTATATTAATGATTTGAAAAATTCAGAAAGTGATCAAAAACCAGTCATAACCTAAAAAAAATTTTAGAGAATGAGCCCCAAATAGTTCAGAAATCAAAAAAAACATAATAGACTCCAAACTAAAGACATTATATTCTTTCATGATAAATTTCTTATAACTCTCACTTGAATAAAAATAAGTAAAATTATCAATGAAGGTTTTAAACCCTTATTCACAACATCAATCCCTATAGATGAGTGCCTTTTAGAGATAAAAATTATATACATCAAACAAATATCTTATTTTTCAATAGTGGGGATAAAATTAGGATTTTAATCAACTATTAAGAACATAAAATACTAATTTTATATTAAAAAATACTCATAAATATTCTTATGTAACTCATGATAAAATAAAAGTAATTGTAAATAATATTTGGATTCAAGGGGTGGGGTGTTTTACCAATATAATAATGTGAGAGTTTATCAAAATCCTAACTAGGTCATCTAATAGATCATGTTTTTTTCACATTGAAAGAATTAATTATTTTTTATAATGATTTGGATAATTTTATTCTCAATAATCACTAACCTTTTAATCTATTTTTTTGTTTAAATTTCTATAATATTAATCATAATGTAGTTATAAATTAATGTTTTTTCTATTTTCTATTATGGTTGATGAGTATCCTTCGTGATTTTGAATAAAAAACAAATTCATCCCTATCTATCAATATAAATCTTCCCTCAAGTGTAGAATTCCTAGAAACATTAAACTAATATTATTCATTGAAAATTTGATAAATTATTATAAACATTGAGACATCAATCACAGCACCACCTATTATAAGGAATGGTCTCCTCTATTTTATTGGGACCTTCTTTTCTTAATACATTTCAATAAATAAAAAATAAATAGTCAATTTAAGCTTCCCCACATTAACAAATATGTCATACACTCTCCCAATAGGTGGATTAATAATCCTATAATATAATTAAATAAAAATGGATGTGTATTTAAATTTCACATGTAAGACCTCATATTTGTATGGGTCTAAATATTATAGATGGAACATGATTTTTTTATTACTAAACATGTTCAAATTATATAAGAGAATTATAAAAGAGTTAAAAGAGTTATAAAATTTTAATTTGATGATGGTAGATATGAAATGGAGCTCATCTGGTATCTTAGGTGTTCAGTTGAGCCTTGTGGGCTTCATGTTAGGTTTTGTGTGTTTTGGTGGAATCAGCCAAGGGTTTCTGGTTTGGTGTTCCCAGTTTAAGGGTAACCATGTGGCACCCTGATCCTCTAATAATTTTTTTCAATCTATTTTGAACATGGTGTGTGAACATGGTCAATTTGAAAGACTGAAATTTTGTTAATGAAATCATTTTAGTGTTTTAAAGGGGTTACAAAGCGATAAATTTTGTTGGTTCACAGTTTGGTAAACCGTGTGACCATAATATGTGTGTTGAATGGATTAAGGTATCTCCATCCACACGTTTTTCCAATGGTATGATAAAATAGGAAAGAACCCATGAATCCCTTCAAAAAATACTTTACATGATTTTTCCTTGTATATTTTAAGAGGTATTCCCCGTCTTTTCCTACCTCCTCCTCAAGTGAAACCCAGTTTTCAACCCACCTTATATTCCTATTACCATTAATTTCCTGTGTATTTTGAAGCCAAAAATAAGAGATTTAAGGTTAGTCTACCACCCCATTAGACTATAATATTCTACTCCACCCTTCCAATTAAATTTTAATCTTATAGTTTGTGATTTTGATTTCAATTCCACCCGATCATCATTGAATCATTCCAGTATTGAGGGACTTTTAGGATTCCATCAAAAAGGGAATCCTAAGATAATATTTTCACTTCACTGCATTCCTTTTTACTGATTCATACCAACTTAGTGATTTTTATGAGCTTTAATTAAATTAAATTAATCATTGTTTTATTTTCATATGGTTAGTTGTTTTCAGGGTTTTTGATTGAGAGTACATCATGAGCTATTTGTGTGACATTTTTCATAGTTTTGGTGTAACGAGGTTGACTAGTTATATTTTAGGAATTTATTCATTTTCAAATTAAAATGTGAAATTTCATTTCAAAAAATTTGTTAACTAATTCATTATAAATTAAATATAATTAACTATTTTTTTTGATAATCTTACCATCATGTTACCTATTTTCTTGTACTTTTATTCCTTATTTTTGATCATCTCTTGTTTGGAACATTTCTAGGGTTGTTTTGGGTGGATTTTGGGGGTCTTCTATTTCTAGGCCAAAGAATAATTTTCACATTTCTATTTCAGACCATGTTTCATGTACTAATAAACCATTCTTTTTCTGGGTTCTGGAACAGGGAACATGGTTTTCTCACATTGATCATAAATACTATGTTGCCTAATCCTCAGACTATTCTATGTGGGATAATGTAGCATACATGATTGGAACATGGTTTTTCAAACCATGAATCCAAACTATTAAGTGATCCTCAGTATCCAATAAAGGTTTGAACATTTATCATATCATTTGACAGACCATGCAGTCAAACCATGCTGGCAAACCATGAAACTCTCTCCATAAACTGAGTAAGGGTACATGATTGGACCCAAAGTTAGTTCTAACCATGTGAAATAACCCAGTATACCATGTGACACATATTTAATTATATTTAATTATAAATGAAATACCTAATACCCCTTTTTAAATATTAATATCCTCTCATTCAAATCTAATAAAATCATTTGGATGTTGGATGTTCTGAAGAGGTGATTTTTTCTCCTCCAATCTATTTTCTTCTAAGATCGAAGTGATAGTAAATGTGATTTATCCCTCATTGGTAATTGTGACCTATTTGACTGGGAATTATTTTATTTTACTCAATAATATTATCTGATAGTGTAAAATCATATTTTTTTTATTTATTGGAACCCAAATATTATTAACTTTATTTCTAGGAATTGTTTTATCTGATCATCCTCAACTTTGGATCTCTGTTGGCTGTTCCCATTTCAGTTGATTGATTTATTATGTGGCACAAGGTATGTGGCCACATAATTATTTTAATTACACCTAAAACCATGATTTATTTCCATATTTAAAATTAATTTTCAGTTCATTTTTAGGCCTTTAATTTAGAATAATAAATGCTTCATTTTAAAAAAATGATTGTGAAATAAAATCCATTTTAAATGGCTTTAAAAATATTCAGTGGATATTGAGAAAAGTTGTCCTGAAATAAAAATTTATTTGAAGAAAATATTTTATATTTATTCTTAAGAAAAATTTATTTAAGTGAAATATTATTTTTAAAGGTATGAACTTGATAAAAAATTGGTATTTAATTTGAAATAGCATTTTTATATTTCAAATTGGTAATTTGAAGTGTGAATAATAAAATTAATTGAAAGGAATTACTTTCTCATTATTTATATATTTATTGATTGATTTATTGATTAATTGAAAGAACTAGGGATCCTAATTAGTAAGTGGGTGACTAGGATAAAACTCTAGGAATCTAACATATAACAATGGATTTATGATGAAATATATAACGAAACAAAATTTGATATGATTTTCCCTGATTGGGTGTTGATTGATTCTATCGTGATGACCTTATCCTTAAGTATGTGTGCATACATTGATCTTTGAATTATCAACTAAATTATGATAGGATACTAGAGTGAGGAACTGATGAACCTCAAGGGATATGACCATGGTTCTTTGTTTTTATATGATTATCAAACTATAGTATTTATTTAATATATCTATTAATTCCCTTAAATATTTTGAAAATCTTCATTTAATATTATTTTTAATATACCTACTATATATTCTCAATTTAATGATATGAAAGAACATTTTTATTGAAAGGCTGAGTTAATTTTCCACTCCTTGTATTTATTTAAATTGAATCAAAAATGGTTTAATTTTTATGGAATTATTTATGTAACATTTGGTGAAATACTAAAAGGCAATTTTTCATGAAACAAAACTTATCCATTAGAAATTTTTATACTATGGACATTCCGGTCAATGAAAAAGGAAATCACGTCTTGGAGTTGGCAGGTGTGCCCAATTAGTGGGACCTTGGGTGATGGAAGTGACCAGTAGAGTTGTTATCTAATTTTTACATGGATATTATGAAACAATGTCTTGATGAGATTTGTTTAATTTATAGGATGAAGTAATATTTTGGGATCCTTATCTCTCTATCCATGGTATTTTCTATCTTTTCATTGTTTGGTATACTATCTATTACCTAATTTTTCTTTTTATTTTTTTATTTTTAATTGTAGTGAAATCATTCCTCATACCCTTTATTAATTTCATGGAGATAGTCACCATCCCATATCAATTGGTAGTTCCCTTCAGGCCTTCTCAATTCCAGCTCCGGTACTTGTGTACTATGGAATTCAGGTTGGTCTGTGAAAAATTGGCATCATAGGTAGAGTTTGTATATCTATCCTCAATGTCGATATGTAGTATTATATGTATCTATAGATATGATGTAGGGTTTCTAGGATATAAAGGGTAGGTTATGAGTGATTCTATATTTCGATCTCATCATATAGAGCCTTGACTGACCTAGGGTTTTTTTAGAAATGTCTCCTTGATAAATAAATTGTTCAGGTTCTAGACTTCCTCCAAACCTGTTTTGAATATTTTCAAATACTTGAAATTGAATTCTATATGATTGGATTGATATTATTATATCCCTTGATTGATTTGATGATCTGAGTATCCTTACTGATGTTTTCTCATTGACAGTTGATGTCCTATTGTACCAATACCCAAATAATACTTTTGAATGGGACATGGGAGGAATTTGTTGGGTATCCACCATCTAAAAATCCACTAATTTACCAAAAACTTATAGAGATAGTAGTTTATGTGTTAAAAACTCTAGGATAGGTAACTACACCCATTCTTAGTTAGAATCCAGTCATAGAACATCAAAGGGATAAAAAGATAGATACTTCTTATGAGTTTATTCATCAAAAACAAGCATATTTCCAAGTACTAAATGATTCTAAAGAGGTATAGTTTGAATAAAAAATTTTGAAACACTTTTAAAGATTATGGAAGTGATTTACTAAATAAAGGTGAAATTTGATACCTTATATCTTGAAGGTATCAATAGGAGGTGGTGGAATTCGATTGTTATAGAAAAGAAAAATGAAGTCTTGGAGTGGAAAGAATTTAGAGCTCATTTTAGGGAGTTGTTCTATCTAGAATTGATGGTTTGAGATAAGTATATTGAATTGATCAACCACTAACAAGGTGAGGGAAATATTAATCTGTTTTGAAAAGTTCTTTTATGAACTTGTTCAATTTTTTCATCAGGTATTTTTGAATGAGAATTTTAAGGTATAATGATTTTATAAGGGTATTCTATATGTTATCCAAAAATATATTTTAATGTTGAATCTTACCACTTATGTATATTTTCAAGATACATCATTAATGGATGGGCATGAACTTATGGGTAAATCTAGGTTGGTGGTAGTTCCTCCAACTCCTAGTGACAGTTATGTTAATTCATTTAAATGAAATAGGAAGTGGTATGAGTCATGTGGTGGATATTGATTATATAGATTATACAAAACCTATATATAATATATAAAAACACATTAAATGTATTTAAATGAGGAGATATTAGGCATTAGAAGAATGCTTTTATATAGTCACCAAATATTTATTGATAAAGTAATCACTCGGGCCTCCTCCAAAAGTTTTTCTATTTATTTTATACCCCTCGTAGTGGCACAGACTCATCGAGACATCAAGGAAATATGTTACAATAAAATTATCCAATATATAAGGTGTTCCAACTATAGGAATCTAGAACAAATCATACTCACATAACAAATGAATCATTAGAAGAATCTTATGCACGTCTACTGATAGTGATAGGTATCATCACTATAGCTTTTTCTTCAATTTTTGTTCTATTTGATACCATTATATCTCAGAATGTCATATAAAAATTCATTTTGAATCTATTAAAACTACTTATAGAGGTTATGTCTTATGTGATGGATATTTATACACCCCTTGGAATGAAAATAAACTAGTCCATTGGATTCCCCTCTTGTTCTCTCCCATTATCAAAGATCAAGCTAACCTAGGATGTTATGGTTCTCAATATAAAATATTTGGATGAAATTATGGGGATGGATTGGATGGTTTATCATATATACTAGATTGATTGTTATATTATGTTGACCTTTCAAAATTCCCCTATTGGGGTTCACATTGTTTTTTGGGGATAATGGGATATTAGGTCAAGTAGATACATGCCACCTCTTCTAGAGTAGGGAATGATGTAATCTATGTGTGGATTTGACCTGGAGTTGGAATCTATGAGTAGGGATCTTAGTCTAGTTGTAACAGCCCAAGATTTTATAAAAAAAAATATTCTTTTTAAATTTTATTAATGTCTTGTGTTGTACGCTACACCAAAAGGAGCTTGCACAACACGCATCCTTGACTTGCCTTGCATTACACGCAATCACGACCTTCCTCGATAGCGTGTGTAATACGCAATACCGAGTTTCACTAAACAACGATATGCTATAAAAATATTATTAAAACTAGCCGTTATGAATAGTAATAACCAATTTTTGAAATCCAGTAAATCTTATTTTTCAAAATGAACTTTATTTTTGGATTCGGAGTATCGAATTTAGCCTAAGGTGAAATTTTGGTACTTTTCGGATAACTTTCATATTCTGATGAATAGTGAAAATTACTAAATTATAATTAAAAACAAATTTTTTAATCGAAATAATTAATAATGATAAATCATTAATTTGAGTGGTTTTAAAGTATATTTAGAATATATTTTTACAATTTAATACAATGTTGGTCATTGGATGTAGTTTCACATTTAAAATAGACATAAACAAGTGTCAATCTTTTGATAGATATTGTTTCTTAAAAACACGCTATTTGTTTTAACAGCGGGATTTAATTATAAAATTAATTAATGCAACTTTTATGTTATGAATTTGGTAAAATAGACTTCATTTTTGAATTCGGAATATGAAATATAGCTTGGGATGAAATTTTGGCATTGTTCTGAAAAACATCAATTTTTGATGAATAGTGAAACTACTAAGTGGTAGGTTAAAAACTGAATTTTGCATAAAACTTAATTTTACCGCTTCTGTGAATGGAATTTCGAAAATCCGAGAGACACGGTTAATATCAAGGACTAAAATGTGGTTCAATGAGATAAAAATAATTTTTTGGTGAATAGTAACTTTTTACTATTTTTACCGCGGTTAATAGTAAATAGGGTAACTAAGGGTAAATATGATATTACTATTACCCTAACACATGTCCTAATTCTATTGGACAAGTGTAATTCGACCAAAAACAAACTTAGGAATAAAATATGACCATTTAGGCCCACTTGGATTAGATTAGGACATTTATTATTAATTTATTTAAAGAAAGGTTAAAATAGTTAAAATCAAAGTTTAATAAGTAAATCATTTTTAATATGGGGTTATACATAAGATAAATTCGACTATAAATATTCATTAGAAAGATAAAAAGATTTCCTACATAATGGTATTTTATTTGTAAATTTTAGACATCAAATAACTTAATTAATTTATGACACAAAGATGATGCAGTAATTATCTTATTTATGAAATATTGACATAATTGATGTTATAAACACCAAAATAAATGTAATTTGAGAATTTTTATGAATTCCACTAATTTTATAGGTTACTATGATATATTAGTGTTGATTTAAGAAACTTGGTTCGAACATATAATTCTGTTATGACTTTCACAAAAATCATATATCAAATAGTGTCAAAATTGACACAAAATAGTTTTTAAATCAAATATTATATTATTAATTGTTATTTTATTCCTAAAAATCTAAGGTTCGGCCAAATGACTTAGATAAGGATATATGTATTAATAATGTACAATTTGGGATTCGTTTGGCATGTTATAGTAATTTTATTAACCATATAGTGAAAGAAAACAAAAAGACACGGTAAAAGTTAAATTATTTAACTTAGAGTTAAATCTAATTGATAAGGTTAAAATAATACCCTAAACTTGTCTAAATCCTATTGGTTGATTGGATTTCGACCCATCCCCACTTTAGCTTCGAAATAAGACCCTTTGGAACCATTATAAACCGATTTTGACTTTAATATAAAATAATATTTTGAGATATTCCTAAGGTGCCCCTCTCCTCCCCTATAAAAGGACACCTCCTCCCCCTCCTCCTCACACCAATTTGAGCACTCAAGCTCGGCCAACCCCTGCCAATTTCTCCTCTCCACCTCCCTAGCAACATCCTAGAGGTACTGGTCTTCCTCAAAGACCAATTCTAGTGCCCTAAGAGGAGGTCTCAAAGAGGCACTTCAAAGAAGAGGTAATTACCGTTACCAATTCTTTCATCTTTATTTCTTCTTCCACTTCTTCTTCTTAGGTTGTTTCATTATGAAGTAATAACATCAGTATCACTCATATACTGATATGTTATTATAAGTATGAAACAACCCTATTTCACCATCTATCCATCCTACGGAGAAAGAAATCACCGCGCGTGGGTACGTACGGAATACCGTCTCCACGACGCGATGAGATTCATTCTCCATGTTAACCATTTAAGAATGATTATAATGTATATATAAGAAATAATAATGAAATATATGACATTATAAAGCTACTGGATTTATGTATATATATACATATGTATGTCATCTACTTACTTCCATTTCAAGACAATAAGGAAAGGAAAACAGCGTTCATGCGTACGTACGGACTACCGTCTCCATGAACGGTGTTTTTCATTTTATTTATCTACCTATTATATATATATATATATACTGAATATATATGATATATAAATCATATTTTATATTCTGGAAGTGAGTAAATCATGATATAAGTAATAATGATGTCAAGAACAACAAGTCAAAACACCTACGATAAATGGAACGATTTTACCCAAAACGCTTCTTTAACATGGAATTTACAAAAGAACGGGTAATATAATGTCATAAGTGAACCATATATGATATCATAACAATGAATATGATTCTGTAATAAGTCAATAACATGATTTAAATCATTATACAGGAGGTTCGGACACGTACAAGCAAGTCGGACCTAAGGTAAGGGAAATATCACAATCTCATCTTTATCCGAGATTGTTTATACGTTGGTATTTACTGGGGTGTATTTTATCATCCACATCCATGTTTTCTCAATATATAATATTATTTACATCCACCTACAATTGTTTAAATCCAATTTTACCCTTCTATGAGTTTTTCGTAAAAGATATGAAAGGAATCTTTTGTCGTTTTTTTATACGAGGTACTTTTTGACTTTTCCGACAAAAGTACGAAGAATGTTTTTTTTAACTTATACGGCACGAACGGATTTTTACGGTTTTATAAAGCCATATTTTCATGAAACTTCCTCCAAAATATTTCATGAATATTTTCAATAAAATCTTTTTCTTTTAAAATTGCATGATGTTTTGTGAAAAGAAATTGATTTTGAAGAAGAAAGGATATTTTCCTCAAGAATTCAATTCAATTGTTTTATCAAAATTATTTTCCATCTAAGATAATAAAGGGTTCTGTTTCTATCCATATTTTTACATTGATTTGACTATGTTGTGATGGAATTATGTTTATGAATTCCTTTATCTTATTGGAATGGTTTTATGATGTCATGTTGTTTAAGAATTCTATTTTTTTTACATGTGTTATGCAATGATGTATGGTTTATGATTTTGTGGCACACATAAGAATGGTATCATTAAGAGATGGGTGGGACCTATATCTCCCTCCAATGCATTGGGTAAAGATTTTATATCTCATGAGATAGACATGGCTGGAATGGTAGGTAATACCGGTTCAGTGAAACTGGACTGAAACGAGGGTTACTCGATTCAGAAAGGGACTTTGTCCACTAAGATAGTCTTGGCAATGAGTCTTGACTAACAAGAAATGATTCTCTATGATTATGTGTGTATGCCACAAAGTTTCATGTTTTAAGTTATGATTATTGGGATTTCATTTCACTACTATGATTTATCCCATGTTATGAAATTATGCTCTCTTTTGCAGGTTAAGATTTCTAAAAGTTATGGTCTTATGAATATGATGTGATTGATTTTTCTTTTGTATACCCTTACTGAGCATTTTAGCTCACCCTTTTATGTTTTATTTTCCCCAGGATATAAAGAAAGGTTTTTAGGTAAAAAAAAGGGAAGATATTTATGGGAGATGTTGAAGATCTTTCCCCACGATTAGAAGATTTTATTCCGAGTTTCCAAAGACACTAAACTATTACGATCCTTGTGTGTGTGTTTTTGTTATGTACTAAGTATTCCGCAAAAGTAATGTAATGTCAATGTACGTCAGGCTTCGGGTCTCTACAGTTGGTATCAGAGGAAAGGTTTAGTCAACCTTTGGAAACTAGGATGCGAAAACGTTAGTGAGATCCCTAGAGATATTTCTAAGGTATGTCTAGGGATGTCCCTAAGGTTAAGTATACGTATAGGTTATAGTACTAGAACTACGCTAACGATCATAGAATTAAACCTAAGATGTTAGATGTTCAAGGTACTCCCCCTTTATTATGTTGTTTTCCCTAGCATGATTTTTGCCTCTCACGCTATTCTTTTTGGGTTTTAGAAAATGGCTGGAAACAAGGTGATTCACGATAATGGAGGAAATGATGGAAAATGGAATGATATTCTTCATAATGAAATGGGATTTGGAAGTCCAAACATAATTATTATTCCGAATCAGCAATCTCATAATATGATCAATAAAGTAAAATTTGGTAAGTTTCCTGACTCGACTAATAAGAGAAAGATGGAGTTTCATGATGATCATAGAGGAAAGAAAGTTCAATTTCCCCTATGTAATTCATGTGGGAAGAGGCATCAAGGAGAATGTTTCAAAGGAACTGGAAGATGCTTTGGGTGTGGAAAAGAAGGACACAAAGCAAGTAAGTGCAAAGGAAAAGGTTCAGTTAACACCATGGATGAGGATAATGGTATTGCTACGACATCAAAAATGGTTAAGTGTTTTAAATGTGGAATGTATGGGCATTATGCAAACCAATGTCCTTAGGGAAAGACTCATGAAGAGAATCAGTATGGCCATATGGGTAGTATTTATATGGATGATGATGAAGAGACTACAAATGATATGTGAGATGAAAGAATTGTTGAAGCTCGGTTAATGGTTTAAGAATGTAGTGGAATGATTACATGTTTATCATGTGTAATGTTGTATAAGTAATCTCATGGTACTATGGAATAAAGAGACATGTAAGGATTGTTACATTGTTGTCTGATTAATGTTACCAGTAACCATGAAAGGTTATTCAGATACTTTTGGAAAGTAGATGATAAGTGCATAATGAAAGGATAAGAAGATAATGAGATGTTTGATTGTATTCATGAGCTCATGATTGATATAAGGACTAAGTGATATCATGGTTTGAGTATATAGAATTTTGAGGATTTTGGTATGTGGAAAGTGTTAACTGCACTCATATTTTCACTAAGGTATTCAAGAGAATACACGATTAAGGACTTTGAATGTTTGGAATGTGACCAACAAGACATATCTTATGATATGTGGGGATCAACGACAGTATTAAATCTCTGGTAATCGTTGTCACTATATTATGAGAGTGGACTGCAGTATTATGTATAAGCCTAAAGATTAGACTGGATTATGTTGGACATAAGTTAGTATTGTTTAAGGATAGAAGATTTTCGATATTATTGATGGGATGTTATAGTAATGTAGTTTTAGAAAAAGGGACAACCTGCAGGACGGGCGACAGCCCATCGCTTCGGACAAGGCTGTAGGAATCGAACCCACAACCAAAGTGCGACAGGCCTTTATCGCCTACCACTGGCCTACAGGAAGTCCCTGTTTAGTAGAAACTAGTTTTATTATATTAAGCAGTATGATATATGAAGTATAAGTCCATTTTAGGAACTATATATGATTAAACTCACTATAGAATGACTTATGTATATTTAATAACTTTTGCTTACCTTTTGTTTGAAACAGATGGAATGACCCGTCATTCTATCACATGATCTGCTAACACTTCACAAATAACAAATTCAACTTCATTTATTTAAGAGATGAAGTGGAAATTGTTAAAGGCACGAACAACAGTGAGATTGTACCAAAATAAAGTAAGTATTTATTCTAATTCAAATTCTTTAACTTTAGGGAAATGATCTTGAAAACCAAAAATGTTGTCCTAGTTCTCTTATACCTGATGAATCAGATGGCACCTTAGATCGTCACAAATTTATGGATTTGTGATTACTGGCTTTTCCATAGCCATGTTCTCTACCACTCTCCATCAGAACATGATGGTTAGATTTCTCTTCCATATCCATATTTTCACCTATGTGGAAACCCAGTGATTAGTTTATTTGGGTAATCGTTACATTTCATACTTTAGTTTTTAAATCCAAGTTTTGGTATTCCCTTTTATGGTGTGGGTTTCTATTAAAGAAACTTTCGAATAGTAAACCATTTATAACCCCGACGAATTTTGAGGGCGAAATTCATTTTAAGGGGGGTAGAATGTAACAGCCCAAGATTTTATAAAAAAAATATTCTTTTTAAATTTTATTAATGTCTTGTGTTGTACGCTACACCAAAAGGAGCTTGCACAACACGCATCCTTGACTTGCCTTGCATTACACGCAATCACGACCTTCCTCGATAGCGTGTGTAATACGCAATACCGAGTTTCACTAAACAACGATATGCTATAAAAATATTATTAAAACTAGCCGTTATGAATAGTAATAACCACTTTTTGAAATCCAGTAAATCTTATTTTTCAAAATGAACTTTATTTTTGGATTCGGAGTATCGAATTTAGCCTAAGGTGAAATTTTGGTACTTTTCAGATAACTTTCATATTCTGATGAATAGTGAAAATTACTAAATTATAATTAAAAACAACTTTTTTAATCGAAATAATTAATAATGATAAATCATTAATTTGAGTGGTTTTAAAGTATATTTAGAATATATTTTTACAATTTAATACAATGTTGGTCATTGGATGTAGTTTCACATTTAAACTAGACATAAACAAGTGTCAATCTTTTGATAGATATTGTTTCTTAAAAACACGCTATTTGTTTTAACAGCGGGATTTAATTATAAAATTAATTAATGCAACTTTTATGTTATGAATTTGGTAAAATAGACTTCATTTTTGAATTCGGAATATGAAATATAGCTTGGGATGAAATTTTGGCATTGTTCTGAAAAACATCAATTTTTGATTAATAGTGAAACTACTAAGTGGTAGGTTAAAAACTGAATTTTGCATAAAACTTAATTTTACCACTTCTGTGAATGGAATTTCGAAAATCCGAGAGACACGGTTAATATCAAGGACTAAAATGTGGTTCAATGAGATAAAAATAATTTTTTGGTGAATAGTAACTTTTTACTATTTTTACCGCGGTTAATAGTAAATAGGGTAAGTAAGGGTAAATATGATATTACTATTACCCTAACACATGTCCTAATTCTATTGGACAAGTGTAATTCGACCAAAAACAATCTTAGGAATAAAATATGACCATTTAGGCCCACTTGGATTAGATTAGGACATTTATTATTAATTTATTTAAAGAAAGGTTAAAATAGTTAAAATCAAAGTTTAATAAGTAAATCATTTTTAATATGGGGTTATACATAAGATAAATTCGACTATAAATATTCATTAGAAAGATAAAAAGGTTTCCTACATAATGGTAGTTTATTTGTAAATTTTAGACATCAAATAATTTAATTAATTTATGACACAAAGATGATGCAGTAATTATCTTATTTATGAAATATTGACATAATTGATGTTATAAACACCAAAATAAATGTAATTTGAGAATTTTTATGAATTCCACTAATTTTATAGGTTACTATGATATATTAGTGTTGATTTAATCAACTTGGTTCGAACATATAATTCTGTTATGACTTTCACAAAAATCATATATCAAATAGTGTCAAAATTGACACAAAATTGTTTTTAAATCAAATATTATATTATTAATTGTTATTTTATTCCTAAAAATCTAAGGTTCGTCCAAATGACTTAGATAAGGATATATGTATTAATAATATACAATTTGGGATTCGTTTGGCATGTTATAGTAATTTTATTAACCATATAGTGAAAGAAAACAAAAAGACACGGTAAAAGTTAAATTATTTAACTTAGAGTTAAATCTAATTGATAAGGTTAAAATAATACCCTAAACTTGTCTAAATCCTATTGGTTGATAGGATTTCGACCCATCCCCACTTTAGCTTCGAAATAAGACCCTTTGGAACCATTATAAACCGATTTTGACTTTAATATAAAATAATATTTTCAGATATTCCTAAGGTGCCCCTCTCCTCCCCTATAAAAGGACACCTCCTCCCCCTCCTCCTCACACCAATTTGAGCACTCAAGCTCGGCCAACACCTGCCAATTTCTCCTCTCCACCTCCCTAGCAACATCCTAGAGGTTCGGGTCTTCCTCAAAGACCAATTCTAGTGCCCTAAGAGGAGGTCTCAAAGAGGCACTTCAAAGAAGAGGTAATTACCGTTACCAATTCTTTCATCTTTATTTCTTCTTCCACTTCTTCTTCTTAGGTTGTTTCATTATGAAGTAATAACATCAGTATCACTCATATACTGATATGTTATTATAAGTATGAAACAACCCTATTTCACCATCTATCCATCCTACGGAGAAAGAAATCACCGCGCGTGCGTACGTACGGAATACCGTCTCCACGACGCGATGAGATTCATTCTCCATGTTAACCATTTAAGAATGATTATAATGTATATATAAGAAATAATAATGAAATATATGACATTATAAAGCTACTGGATTTATGTATATATATACATATGTATGTCATCTACTTACTTCCATTTCAAGACAATAAGGAAAGGAAAACAGCGTTCATGCGTACGTACGGACTACCGTCTCCATGAACGGTGTTTTTCATTTTATTTATCTACCTATTATATATATATATATATACTGAATATATATGATATATAAATCATATTTTATATTCTGGAAGTGAGTAAATCATGATATAAGTAATAATGATGTCAAGAACAACAAGTCAAAACACCTACGATAAATGGAACGATTTTACCCAAAACGCTTCTTTAACATGGAATTTACAAAAGAACGGGTAATATAATGTCATAAGTGAACCATATATGATATCATAACAATGAATATGATTCTGTAATAAGTCAATAACATGATTTAAATCATTATACAGGAGGTTCGGACACGTACAAGCAAGTCGGACCTAAGGTAAGGGAAATATCACAATCTCATCTTTATCCGAGATTGTTTATACGTTGGTATTTACTGGGGTGTATTTTATCATCCACATCCATGTTTTCTCAATATATAATATTATTTACATCCACCTACAATTGTTTCAATCCAATTTTACCCTTCTATGAGTTTTTCGTAAAAGATATGAAAGGAATCTTTTGTCGTTTTTTTATACGAGGTACTTTTTGACTTTTCCGACAAAAGTACGAAGAATGTTTTTTTTTAACTTATACGGCACGAACGGATTTTTACGGTTTTATAAAGCCTTATTTTCATGAACCTTCCTCCAAAATATTTCATGAATATTTTCAATAAAATCTTTTTTCTTTTAAAATTGCATGATGTTTTGTGAAAAGAAATTGATTTTGAAGAAGAAAGGATATTTTCCTCAAGAATTCAATTCAATTGTTTTATCAAAATTATTTTCCATCTAAGATAATAAAGGGTTCTGTTTCTATCCATATTTTTACATTGATTTGACTATGTTGTGATGGAATTATGTTTATGAATTCCTTTATCTTATAGGAATGGTTTTATGATGTCATGTTGTTTAAGAATTCTATTTTTGTTACATGGGTTATGCAATGATGTATGGTTTATGATTTTGTGGCACACATAAGAATGGTATCATTAAGAGATGGGTGAGACCTATATCTCCCTCCAATGCATTGGGTAAAGATTTTATATCTCATGAGATAGACTTGGCTGGAATGGTAGGTTATACCGGTTCAGTGAAACAGGACTGAAACGAGGGTTACTCGATTCAGAAAGGGACTTTGTCCACTAAGATAGTCTTGGCAATGAGTCTTGACTAACAAGAAATGATTCTCTATGATTATGTGTGTATGACACAAAGTTTCATGTTTTAAGTTATGATTATTGGGATTTCATTTCACTACTATGATTTATCCCATGTTATGAAATTATGCTCTCTTTTGCAGGTTAAGATTTCCAAAAGTTATGGTCTTATGAATATGATGTGATTGATTTTTCTTTTGTATACCCTTACTGAGCATTTGAGCTCACCCTTTTATGTTTTATTTTCCCCAGGATATAAAGAAAGGTTTTTAGGTAAAAAAAAGGGAAGATATTTATGGGAGATGTTGAAGATCTTTCCCCACGATTAGAAGATTTTATTCCGAGTTTCCAAAGACACTAAACTATTACGATCCTTGTGTGTGTGTTTTTGTTATGTACTAAGTATTCCGCAAAAGTAATGTAATGTCAATGTACGTCAGGCTTCGGGTCTCTACACTAGTGGTCATCAAGTTTCCTATTTTTTCTATTTGACCTTTATAACTTACCATTGGTAATATAGGTAATGTTTTCTATTGAATTAGTATATGGTGCTCAACCTAGGTCTATTACCTCTTAACATATATCACAAACTAAATTGAAGGAGTTAAAGACACAGTTGTATAATTATTTGATTAAAGTATCCATTTAATTGAGTCTGTTTCTCTGGATAGTTCCTTTACATTTTGTGAAGAAATCTGATAGATCCCATTACCTTTCTATTGACTATAAAAAAAAAATCGATACATGGTGAAGAAAAAGTACATATTTCCCCCCCTTGAGGACTTACTCCCTCATTTTAAAGTGGTGAAGTAGTTATCGAACATTGATATTCTGTCTGGTTATTAGCATAATAGAATCCAAGAGTCCAGTATCCCTAATACTATCTTGCGAAGTAGGAATGGTAATTATGAGTACATTATTATAAATTTTGGTCTAAGTAATGATCAGGCGGTTTTAACGGTGTTGAAGAACAATATATTCAATGGGTATCTTGGATCATTCAGGATGGTATTTGTGGATGACATCTTGGGTTACTCTAAATCAATTAAATTTCATGTTTGTTTTCTACGAACCATTATATAGCTATTATAACATAATAAGTGATGTTCTTGGGAAATGTTGTTTTATAACAAGGGATTTCAGTTGAAATTAATAAGGTAATAGCTATTATAACATAATAAGAACCATGAAATGTTTTTTAAATTCATAAATTCCTGGCATTAGTGGAGTATTGCAACCAATTTTATAAGGATTTCTCAAATTTAGTTTCTAAGATGACTGTTCTCACTCAAAAAGGTGTAATAATCATATGAGATTCTAAAATTAATAATTATATTGATTAATTGAAGTAATTTCAAAAATCTTCTCAAGTGTGGACTCTTGTAGAGTATGGTTAGGGAAATTTAGACTTTTATGATTCATCAGTTTCATGTTTGTGATGTATTCTCCTGCAGGGTAATCACATGGTGGCCTATAGTTCCATCATGAAATCTTCGGCCATAGTAGAAAAACTATCTTAATCATGACCAATAACTCATATATGTGATTCATTATATTATGAATTGGGGTAATTAACATTTCATAGAAATGTTTACCAATTATTAGAATAAAAAAACACTTATTTATATCTTATTATAAAAAGATTGGATTTTTTTATCAGAGGGGATGGGTGGTGTACTTGTAAGATTTATATTTCGATAGTTATTCACCTTACATATGGTAAATTTAATTTATGATGCTTTGAGAAGGATACTTCTGACCCAATCCATGACTGAATTAATAGATGAGTGGAATTAGATGGATTCCTTTTCAAGTATTCATTTTTTAGTTTTGGAGGATGGCATTGCGATTATTCTAGAATGCATACACTTGACCTTCTTTCTTCTCAAAATTATTATTTAGGTAAAAAAGCACTATATTGAGTTCTATAAAAATAGGGACTCTCTTTATGATGGGGAAACCATCAACATGTGGTCATTATCTTCTGAGGTTATCCTTTGATTCTAGGGATGGTACATTATTCATTTCCCCGTGAGAAAATATATGATGTGGGATTTCCAAAATTTCTTATAGTCGGGACATCCTAGAATAATAAATATGTTATATGATACGTGATTAGGATATTCATGGAAAATTATACGGTATTATATCATTGATTTTTTATCATTATTATAGATGTTAATATATTGAGGTTGGGAACAAGGAACCTTTAGGTTAGCTTCATCCCCTTCCATTGCTAACTTGGAAGTGGGATGTGATTTCAATGGACTGTATGGTCATGTTTACACATACCCCTTAAGGGAAGAATATGATTTTTGTAGTGACTAACCATCCAATAATATTAACTCACATAATTATGATTCATGATACAACTAATGTTTAGGATTAGGGAAATCCCTATGTGCAAGTGATTATCAAATTTTATTGAGTTATGCATGCTATAGTTTCTGATAGTTATACATGATTAACGTCTTTTTTGGATTTGTGTCCAGGTGGAGATGGGATCTAAACCTTGTTTGAGTATGTAATATCTTCCATATATGGATGAAAAAATAGACAAATCTATAAAATCCTAGAAGACATAATTCAATATTGTGTTCTCTACATTGGTGGAGCTTGGGATAACCACTTGATACTAGTTTAGTTTCTCGATACCAATTGTTACTATTTATCCATAAAGATAGAAAACATCAAGGACTTGTATGGATGAGTGTGTAAATATCTATTATGTTTTGGTTATATTAACAAATTTTCACTTGTTAGACCAAGTATAGATAAAAATATGATGAAAAAAATCAATTGATTTCTTAAATAATGGTGACATATAAAATATGGTACAAATTATATGATGATATTTTATGGTTCACATTGGATTATTTAGTTGGGACCTGGTATTTTATGAGTTTCACCACAATTGGGTCACTAATGTCTTGGAAAATAAGGAAATCTAGCGCCGAGATACATGCGACTGGTTTAGGTTGTTGATAATATTGGAAAGGTGGATTGTTGTATGGGTTTTCCATCTCAGTTTACATAGATTCAAAATTTATTAAGTATCTTTGTCACTCATATCATGTATTGATCTGGGAAGACCATGATGTGGAACCATATTTATCCATTAAAAAGTGGACTATTTGGATTATTATTTTCATATAAATGGTCTTCATTTAAATTTTATCCCCTTTGTTTAGGTGATTTTTTTGGCATGGTTGTAACTCACATTTGGCTTAAGAGTATGAGGAAGTAATTAGATATAAGTGGCTTCATCACATTAATATTGAGTCATCTTGATTGGATGGGTAGAAATTCAGTATGGTAGGGAGATTATAGAATCAAATTACCCAATTTTTGGAACTTTTATTCCTTTTTTGATCATATATTTCTTAGAAACTTCTTCGGGTAGTTTTGGGTGGATTTTTGAGTTTTACCATTTTCTATCCCTGATCACAATTAGTGTAAGGTTAGGTAAAACCATGAAACCTGGCACAAGAAACCATGCTCCCTTTGATGGGATTTGGAAGAGGTTAAAAAGTTAGGGAAAACTATGTAGCCTAAACCTTAGACTATGAGGTGTGGGATAGTACATCATGCATGGTTGACACACAATTTTTCAAACAATGTAACAAAATTGTAAAATACTCTTATGTATCCCAAGAGGGGTTTCCTTATTATAACATAGTTTGAAAAACCATGCGGCCAAACCATAAAAATCTCTCTTGAAGCCCAATAAGGGAATATATTTTGAGAGTGGTTAATTCTATTATTTTTTGATGGATTGGAACCTTTATTTGCTTAATTGACATTCGAATACTTTTTTTGATCATCCTATACTTCTAATCTAAATAAAAGGATGAAAGTTTTTGCCATTGATTGTTAAACTAACCAAATGTTGGGGGTTATATAAGGGACTTCCTTATACATGAAACCTTAATTTTATTCTTGATTTAAAATGAATTTTCAAATTATTTCCAAAACCTAAATTGGTAAGAATTGATTATATATTTTAAATAGGCATGGGATTGTGAAAAAAAAACCTTTTTTCAAAGGTATTTAAAATATCAACTTGATTTTGACAATACATGGATTGATAAGAAAAGTGTTTTGAAAAAATTATTTGATTTTGATTCTAGAAAAAAAATATTTAAATTAAAGATGATTTTTAATTGTATCAATTTGATAGAAACCGATGGTTTTGTTCTGAAGATAAAATTGTTTTTGAAACATGAAATAGGGTATTTGAATAGTTAATGATAGAAAAAATTTAAAATAATCGTGTTATCATGATTAATTGATTGATTAATTGATTAAAATCACATGTGGGAATGTGTAGTTAGTAGGAGACTAAGGTAAGAATGCTATGTATTTAACCACCTAGAAATGGATTAATGATGAAAACACTAAATAATCAGAATTCTGCATGATTTTCTCTAAATGGGTATGGATTGATTATATCCTAATGGCTTGAGAAATAGAAAGGTGTGTTCACTTTGATCCATGATTGATTAACAGAGTAGTGTGAGGATCCTAAATCTAGGAAATAATGAACCTAATGGAATTTGACATTGGTGATTTTTTTATTTAGTTTATACATTCTAGTGTTTATTGTACTGACTTATTCATATAGTTTTTATGAAAAATTTTCACTTATGAATATTTTAGTTATACCTTCAATAAATTTGAAATTAAATTATTTGAAATCATGTATTTAAATAAATTTGTACTTAATTGTCGATGCCATTTGTTTACTTAAAATTAACCATAAATTGATTGATTGTTTTGGAATTGTTTATAGAACATTTGGTGACATCATACTATGGTATTTTTATTAAACCCAAATTTTACAGTCATAAATTTGTATAATATATTATTACAAGTCAAGGAAAAATGATAGTTCTTCTTTAAGGTGGAAGGTGTGGCTGATTAGTGGGACCTTTGCTGATAGCGATCACTATTGAGGCTATGATGCCCTTATTATATGAGAATCCAGGAAATGTATTGGTGTTTTTTGTTTCATTTAGAGGATGATATAAAATTTTATGATAATTAGGTATAATCTTTTGGACTTTTATCCTGTTGGATTATTGGGAATACCAACTATTTCTTATTTTATAATATACTTTATACTTTTATTAATCATTCTTACAGAGAAATCATTCCCCTTTCCATTTTTTTAATATCTAGGTGATATTCACCATCCCATGGAGATCAAGAATGTTGTAAAGGATTCACCAATTCCATACATGGTAACTGTGTACCAGGGTACTTCAGTTGGTTCAAAATAGTTATAAGACAGGGCCTCAAGGTTTTAAAGGACGAATAAATGGGATTAAAAATCCTTATAGAGAGTGGCTGGGTTACTTTGAAAAAAATTTCACATTGTTTTGAGGTATATGGTCCTTAGGAACTTACCGTCTGTAATTATGCATTGATTATATGGATCTTGTATGTGTGGAACCTATAATTTATGATGTCGTGCTTTTAAATAAATTAACCTGTTTAATAAAAATAAAATCCCATGAATGAGTTTCAGAAGGTACTGAGGGCCTCTATGGACACTCATGTAATTATTGGAAAAATCAAACACTAATGGGAGAGGATATCAATTGAACTAATATACATCGAATATAGGAATATGATGTTGGTTATAATTTAATTTATTTTAATTTATTAGGGTGTAAGTTCCCTTATGATTGTGAATTCGTCACCTCTATATAAAGGGGGATATTAAATTGTGATGCATGGACGAGGGGTTTTACATAAGAGATACTTTACATCCAATATGCTCTGTTAGAAGATTGGGGGGTGAGTGTCCCCCCCCCCCCCCCACTCAGACATGAATACTTGTGAAGTTAGGTCTAGTGAGACTAGTGGATGAGTATAGTGATTAGGATGACCTAACACACCTAGGAAATAGAATTCATATAAGGTTATCTCTGTAGTGTGATTTACCTAAGAGGATAAAGAAATAGTAATCAGATCTAGGGTACCCAAGTAGGTTCCCCTGTGACTTCAGACCCAAGCGAGATTAATGGATTGAGATTGTACCTAGTGTCAACTTATAAAATGAAATGAGTATGTGATCCCAAGGGGATGTGGATATAGGTGAGGGGTTTAGGAATTTTGATAACCCATCCTTTGTATTATTACAATCATATGTTTACTTATGATCTTTTCTTATATTCTTAGACATGATCCCCGGGACTCAGCATGTGGTCCGGATGATATGTTGTAGAATTATTTTGGATTCCTATGGATATATCTTGGGATCTGAATTTGAGATCTTTGTGTCATAATGGAGTGATGTGAATTAAGAGATAATGTCATCAAGGATTCCTAGATTTACTTTCTATTATATATATGTTTTGCATTGTAATATTGTATGGGACACCAGGATTCTACCACTTATCTACATGGGGAGACATGGATACCACATGTCCCTATGATTCCTAGGATTTCTTTAATCGATCCATTAAATATTAGGTATATAATTAGTATTATTTCACTATGAAGATATTCATAGTTCATCCATTGCTTCCTTCCAGACATGTCGTATGATATTATGTGTTTATGATATAGATTCCTAGGATGCATGGGATCTGACCACTTCTCATGGTGACATAGAAATGTTAGATTTCAGTGATTTATTGGGATTGGTGTGAATTAGTTTAGTATGATTTATTATCCATGTATTTTTGGATAGATTTCAAGGAAGTTTTGGATTTAGTCATTGATCTATTTATGTTGAGATATTTTTTCATTAGTCCATGAGCTTCAAAAATAACTATGTTATACCCCAAAATATTATTTTTTATATGGTTAGAATGATATCATGATTCACATAGATCCACCTTGTCTGTGTTCAAAGAAATTATAATATATTAGGTAAATGAGCCTAAATATAGACACTGGTTACTGCTACCATGGTATGACATTGTACCCCTAAGCAGTTATGGTTGGAAAAATCATCATGAAATTCTCTGAGTCATTCTTGCACTATCCAAAGTAGGTTGTATAGTGCTTGTTTATTTTCAAAAGTTTATTTACTTATTCATATTGATAATTTCATATGAACATACATTTCATATAACGTTCATGTACATAAATGAATTTTTGGTCCTCTAATATGTTCCTTACTCACACCCAACATGGTTTTTAATAGTACATGTTTTATCGAGAAAAACTATCGCTTGGATGTAGGGACAGGTTGGGGAATGGCCTTGGTATGATTGTTCATCTAGAAATCTAGGACTTGATTGGAAATCATGACAAGGTGAGTATTTGGGATGTAGTTGAGCATTCTATAATTTTATTTTAGTCTTTCATATATTTATTTTTTATATGGATTCAACCCAATGGTAATACTATTTTTAAAGATTTCATGAGTCTATATTTCATATTAGTAATTATTTTGTGTCTTTATTTGCCTTCCACATTCTGATGTTTACATTTTTTAGATGATAATTTGTTATTTTATCCATTACTTCACCCTATAATCGGGGGGTTTTGTCTCACCATGTTACTACCCTAGAACATAGTTATAATTGAAATACTTTTTAATATGGGGGAGAATGCTTGATGTCTATTGTCAAATTGATTTGGGTTACAAGTCAAGTTGATACTTTACAAGGATGTTACAAAGTGGTTTCAGTGATTTTATTATCTTTGAATTACTATTTTTGGTATTTGGTATATTAGATATTTGGGAATCTATAGGATCCTATTATAGATATTTTACAGATTCATAATGAACACTTTCACCGGTATTATTTTCAGTTTACAGGGCATGTGATTGCTATTATTTTTTGCATTATTATTGTTGGATATGATTTTCACCTTCAGTGACTCATATAAATGTTTGAGGATCTTTATTTATTATGGGTTATAGATCTTGGATCATTAGTAAAATATCAATAAATGGATTTTATTCTTTTACTTAAAAGGAAATAGTTATCACATTCATCATATCAGACACATAGGATTCCTACAATATAGGTATTCTATAATAATTGTTTTCACTAACAAGTAAGGGTCTACTATTTAAAGTGTCAAAAAATGATCATATTGAATTTTTTTCATATATTTAATTTTCGAAGTTCAACTCGATTGGTATAACTTGTATAAAGTTTTATCCTATTGGTATGTCATATTGATCCTATGATGATGTTTGGAGAAATATCCCTCTAATGAGAGGTGTTTCGACACCCCAGTGGGTCCAGATAGGCACATGTTCCCTAATAATTAAAAACCTTTTGGTTTCTTATATTTCATCCCCATATATAATAGTATTAGTAAAAATGTAAACAGTTTTTTCCTTGAATATCTTGGAATGTAATTCTACTAAAATAAGTCATAGATCTTGTTTCCCATAGTAAGAATCATCGAGGATAATGTTGTTTTATAGGTCATTGACTTAGCCTGAGGATCATGACATATTTAAACCTAATACACTAGAGTAAATGTTGGAACATTAATTTTATGGTTCAATAATATGGGGACATAAGGTTTATTTTTAGTTTTGACACTATGAGTTTTGTCTTGGGCTATGTGGGAAGACCTAGAGGCCCGTGGATATGAATCAACATTTTACTACATATGTTCCTAGTGTTATGTGTGAGGGAAACATGCTAAAGTGGATAGAAGATGATTTAGAGTTCCCTAGAAATGGAATAGAATGGGTAGGTGTATGGGGTATAAGAACAATTCATAGGAGGTGTTTTCAAGTATATATTAAAGTCAGATTTGTTACTTGGGATTTATTGAAATGGAATAGGTTGAGTGATGATTGTTTTTATTTTAGGCTAGTTTTGAGGGAAATACCATTTGAGGGTTTGACCCTATTGTCTTGGGATGTACATTAGTAGTATGGTGTGAGGGCATGTGGATTTTCATGACTAGAATGATGTTAGGTAAAGGATAATTATGATGTTGGAATAATGTACATACATTTTTTGGAATGTGGTCAGTGTTTATTTTGTGTCTGTCTAGTTCTATAGTGTCCAACTCTTGGGACTGTGAGTCAGGGGATGCGATTAGGTGGTATAAGATTGTATACTCACCATTTTGGATGATAAATTAATGATATATGACATTTTCACATGGAATCCATTAAATTTAGAAAATTATGAGCCATCAACTATGAGTTGAGTACCGATATGTTTGATATAATGCTTACGAGTGTAGTAACACAATCAATTTGGGTGAAACACGATTGGCCATTTATGAGGTGAGATGATCATGTCATGGTATGATTTACAAGCATGTTCTAATGGAACCCATTTAGTTTTGGTACAAAGATAAATTTGATGTAATCTATAATGTATATATCCTTTCATAGGATGTTAATGTCATGACCCTCATTTCAGATGAATTTTGGTGGGTGGTGAGGATAATGTTATTGTGATGTGGGAATGGGTGTTGGTTGACATTTCATGATTGGATATTGGGTATGATTGAGGTGAATATATCCATTTATTAAATATATTAATGGAAAAAGGTTCATTGGCGGGGAGAGATAAGTCCTAAGATGACCATTTTTTCATTTTCATGATTGTGATTAAATGGGTTTAACTTTCTCTAAATTCCTTGATGAATTTTATCTATGAGCACTCTTATGATATTTTATATGTCTGGTGTGTTGGCATCAGGATTGGGGTGATCTCAAAATGACTCGAGGGTGTTTCTGTGGTCAAATACAATTTCATTTCATGTTTTAGGGGATAAATCATGTGAAAAAATGTAACAAATGTTGCATATGAGACAATAATATTTGGAAATCTGGGGAAGAAGATATAATGTTTTGGGTACATCTTATTTGGTATGATGGGGTATTCTAAGGTTTTTTCAGGACCTTTCAAGGGAGGATCAACATATGTGATCCCTATGCATGGACAATGGATACGTGTCTATTTTGTTTCAGAGATGGATTATATAGGTTGTAAAATATTTCTGACCATTGGTTTCGTGCATGTTTAAGTGTGGTGAGGTGCATACCACACTAGGAAGGTCACTAGACCACATGTAACATATTACAGTAGGATATTCTAATATAGGAGGGCACCATGACATAGAATCAACCATTATACACTGATCCATATGGTGGATTGTACCTCGGGCTCGTTAGATAACAGGATGAAACCATGGTGTCTCATGAAAAATTGAATTTTTTGAGTGTCATCCTGATGCATTGGTCATGGTTATGTGAAATGGGTAAAATTTTAATAAATGATGTGCCTCATGTTTGGAGGTATAAAAAAGGAACACCGTAAATATTCTAGGGTAGAACATTGTGAACTATGTTGGGATTTGGGACACTTGTATGTTGGCTGTATCAATTGAATGAAATACTATACTTATTGAAGATGAGAATTGTTAATGTGGGGAGATTGTAAGACCTCATTTCTATGTATTTATGAAAATTATCATGGGAATTTGAATTTTTTATTACTATATGGGTAGAATATTTATCAGATATTTGGAATATAAATTTAAGATTTAGAGTATCATAAATTAATTATTTTATGTGTTTAATGTGTCTCATAAAGTAGATCTAGTTTTCAGGTGATCTATAGGGATTTAGGTTATGTTTCAATGGGTTTGGAAGATTCTGTCCAGTGAGAATAGTTTAGGGTGAATAGTTTAAGGAGAACCGTGTAGCACTCAGACCCTATGGAAATTTTTAATTTAATTCATTCATAATATTTTATGAATTCATGGTAATAATGTCGATAAGGGTAAACCATGTGATGTTTCCTAAGAAACCATATGTGTGTTGTATAGTGGTTTTAGAGCCACCTGCACAATTGGTGCATAGTCTGGTAAAATGGGTGACCAAACTGTGTGAGGTGAAGGGTTTTAGGCTGTGTCATCCACAAAGTTGGTGCACGGTTTGGGAAAATATATGTCCCATTAAAAATGTTTTTTATTATCCCCCTATGTATTGTAAGAGGTAATCCTCCTCATTTTCTTCCTCCTTCGAACACGCAACACCTCGAACACACTCCCCTTGGAATCCTCTACCCCTTTTATTTGGGTAATGTTTTAAAGTCATCTTTTGTTGATTTTTGCAACTTCATAAATTTTTTTCATTTGATCATATCATCATCCATTACAGATTTATTATGGTTTCCAATAATATGTTTTTGATACCAATTCCAAATTATGGTGGTGGAATTATCTGAGAATCATGGTTATTTTGTGCTTCTGGCATAGAGGGAATATTGAAATGAAATTTTCACTTCATTCAGTAATTTTTCATTAAGGTGGGTTAATTTTGTTATTTTTCAAATATTTTGAGCATAAATAAAATAAAATAAATTATTTTTCTATTTTATTATGATATGATTCTATCATGGTTCAAGTTTTGGAGTTTTTATGGGATATTGGTAATCATTTGGTGGCAGATTCATTGTGATGAGGTCGGCCAGTGATCTCCTCGAAATTTATACCTTTTAATTAAATAAAAAAATTAGTTATTTTTTCATAAAATAAATTTTGAATTTATTATAATTTACTTATTTAATGGTTTGGTTATGAGATAGGTCCTTGGTGTTTTTGTTGATGGTTATATGGTCTTGCTGAGCCCTGATGAGAGTTATTGTGAAACTATGAAAATGGGTTTCACTTCAGTTTGAGGTAGGTATTCCTTATGAATCTACCATTTTCATTTATGAATTTATTATATTTATGTGTTATTTAAATCCCTTACACAATAGGAAATAAGATATTTTAAAAAAAATACACAATTTAAATACAATTTTAGCTAATGAATGAATTTTACAAGGTGTTGAGGGGCCCGATAGACCCTCATGTATCAGATGGACATCTCAGTCATTGATGGTTGAGGATATAAATTGAACCTACATCATTGGGATATAGTAATCCCACAATGGGTATTATTTAATTAAATTAAAATTATTAGGTTGCAATGGACCTTGTGTTAAGTGACTTAGTGACCTCTAGGTAAAGTCGGTTCTGGATTCAGGATTCATGGCCATGGGGTTTTTCCATGATGGATACCTTAGACCTAATTGGTTCATTGAGAACATTATGGGATGAATTCTCATCCCCCAATCGAATGTGATTATTTAACTAGTTAGACCTGGAGAGATTGGTGGACAAGTCTAGTATCCAGTCCGAATTGTGAAGCCTACCAAAGGGAATGGGTGTAAGGCCCACACACTAGGGTGACATACCTAGAAGGCTAGAGATACCTTGATGAGACTGAATGGAAACCAATAGGCCACTATTATGTTTAACCTATGTGAGCGGGTAATCTCAAGAATAGGTAGATATGATATTAGGTGTTTCCTTAGAAGTTGTACTGATGATGTGATCCATAGGGGTTATGGACAAAGGTGAGGGGTTTAGGTACTAAAGAAACACTTAAGTTTTTTTATAATTTCACTTTTTACATGTTATACATCAATGGATGACCATATGTTCTCCCTTGGTCTTGGAATGTGGGACAGATGAGACAAGATGGTATTGTTGGGGATATCTAGAGGTTCTCCCCTTGATCTAGCTCCTATATCCTTATTTGATAGTGGTGTGATATGAATATTGAGAAAACATGATCATGGATTCCCAAATGGGATTCCTAGGATATGATTGTTGATTCGTGTAATAATTATTTGGATATTGATTTATGACCATGGGTCTATATAATACACTATATACACCATGGGTTTCTAGGATGCCTATCATATCTAAGATGTAACCATTCAGGATTTGTGATTATGATCACATTTATCTTTTTAGGATGAGATTACTAGGCCATCCATAGGGTCCACCCAGTCACGCCACATGATATTATGTGCTCGTGTTCAGGATTTCCAGGATTCCTTGGATTCATGCATGTGGAATAGTGGCATGGACTTGTTATGATTTAGTTACTATACAAGATTCATAGGAATCATCCTTTATCCATTTATACACCTGGAGCTTTGATATATGCCTAGAGCTCCTTTGATTTAAATATTGAGTTTTTTATGATGACATTTTTATAAATTTGAACCCAACATTCAAGGATTCCAAGGTTATAGACTATTATCTAGTTTTAATATGGTCGGAACAATATCATAATGTGATTAGAGAAATATGGGTGCTGGCCAAAGTTTGTATAGTAAATTAGGGTCACAGGCCTGAGGATCGACACAATTTTTTAATACCAAGGTTGGACTTGGTCCCCCTGAGTAGTTATGGTTAGTATAGCCATCAGGTCATGCTATGAGACAACCTGAAACTGTCTGAAGTAGGTAGCATGGTTTTTTTGAATTTCCATAGCTTAAATATTTATTTCATCTAATCATATCACCTACATATACACTTCATATACTAGTGATGTATGGGACCGCTCTGGTGGTTCCCTAATGAGATATATAATCAATCCCTACGTGGGTGGCCATGGAACAAGGGTACCAAAGTAGGGTTTTCACTAGATTTCAAACACATGTTTAGTAAAGTCCCAAGATTGGTTGTTTAGTTAGACATGAGTGATAGTATTTGAGATCAGCATGAGTCGATTCTTAGGGATGTAGTTGCGCCCCCAATAATTTTATTTCATTATTCTTATCTTTGTCTTTATATACAATCATACTAGTGGGTAATCATTCAAGTAATTTTGTATTAATTCCATAATGAATATTATATCTGATTTGGTTTTATATTTATCATGAACACTCTGATTTTTATTGTTGTTATATGTCACTTGGTTATTTTATTTCTTATTACTATTGGTTTGAAATTATGATAATAAAGAGGAAAGATGTGGTGAATTGTGTCCTTTTAAAAATATTTAAAAAAAATAAATCATCACACATTAATTAATGATATTTTGTACTTATATATTAAATAATAATAAAAAATTAAAAACTAAATAATGAAAATAATAAGACACAATGATGTTTAGTAGTTTGGGGCATATAGAACCCTTATTCAACTCCCCCAACACTCTCTCTTTTAGCTTGGTTGTTTAAACTAAACATGTCCATTTAACTACAGACCTCGACAACTGAGTATAGGCATTTAACACTGTATAAAAAGGATTTTATAGGGCCATTGGGTACTTTTATATGGAAACTCGATAGCTTGGTATAAGAATATTCCACTCTACCATGACTAAGTAAAATCACTCAATATTTCAAGAATGTGATGAGATGTTCAAAGTTTAGTTCCAGTTCATCTCAAAATTTCCTTTGTAACTGAAAAAATATTTGACCTTCAATCATGATCAAAAATTAATATAACATATCATCAATGTCATGTTGGATTACTTCTTGTTTAAACACCAAAAAATAAAAAAAAAGAGTCATGAAAGCATTATTCTTCTATATATAGTGGTAGATTTTTTTTTAAATAGAATGATTTTCTTTCTTATTTAAATGTTGATCCTAAAATTGAATCTTTTCATAACCGTTTTATTTTTGATATAAATGAGAGTCCTCAAGCACATTCATTATAAAATTATGTATAAATATTTATATATAATGAATAAAAAACCCAATAGCTTAACCATATCCTCCTCCTTCATAAATTTAAATTTAAACAACTCCAAAGATTTTATAAAAATTTCCAGGAATATCACAACACTTATTAACTCTTTAATTCTAAATATAACATTCAAAATAAACATAGTAAAATTAATTTAAAAATAAATTATTTCATAATCATTTTTATAAAATACTACTTCGTAGTATATTAAAATTCACATTTACATATTCCTTTAAAATTGTTAAAATCACCCTTGAAATCATTAATTTTCATTCAAAAGAAAATTGAAACAAACTGATCATTTTACTATAAAAAAACTTCACCAAAATCTTTGAATACACTTCCATAATCATCATTATATTCCTTAACAAATTATCCAGCTGACAACCCACTAATAATAATCTAGATAAAACCCAGTAAATACAAACATCCTAAACAGAGTATCATATCTTCTGAAATATCAAAAATATTCCTAATAATAAACTTCCATTATTTCAAAAATTTCAACAGGAATAAAGTTCCCAAATTCCTAAATTTTCTAATATTCAAAATCCTAATGAATTTTTAATAATACCATAATTCAGAAAAACATTATATCCCATCATATTCTTTATGAGAGACACTGCATGAAAACTCCAATTATAATTTTTATTGAGTCCAGTTTATGTGGACACATAATTTTTCAACATTACAGTATGTTGAATAGTAGAATACTAAAATAGCATGTTCTATGTTCCTTTTAATATTCCTAATTCAATAAACCTTGAGTGAACCAGAATTTTTGGAGCATCAACATGGTGAAATGTTTCCCATCTAGTTTGTGGTCTAAGTAGACAAGACACAAGTTCATGAAATACATGTTTCAATTCATTAAGATGTTTTACATCGGTAATGATGAGATCATGTACCAATAACATGTTAAGTTTATACACATTATAGCATCTCACAAATTACACTACATTCAAACCATTTATCATGCCCACCTCCAAATCATATTCTTTATTATGACCTTTATATGAAACTACATTTTTTTGTATATTAAGATTGCATAGTGTTTTATATGGATTAAAACAAGCCCCCAGTTCTAATTGACCATTACTATTCATAATCATAATATAAATTATGAGTTTAGATCTCAATACAGTTAGAATATACGTCATATTATTCTATTTAAGATTCAATAGTAATATATGGCTCAACTTGAGAAACGTAGGGATTATTTCTTTCCACCATTGGGATAAATCTTTATAGTGTTAGGTTTCCAAACATAACTTTTAATTAAAACATATGGATCACCAACCTAATACAGAGATCAATGTGGGGATTAACATAAATATAAGAAACTTTTTATAAATGTTGTGTAAGAATAAATTGTAAAGAATATAATCCATTTTACAAGAACTTGAAATTGAAACAGTATGAATAAGGGTAATTTGGTACTCTATATAAGGGTAAATAAAAGAAACCATGGCTTGCGTAAAGGGATAAAATTAGTTGCGGAAAGATATATATAATGTTTTTAATGTGTATTAATCATATTATAAACATTGAAAAAATGTATACATATAGTTTTGTAATGGTAATTACAATGTTTCATAAAAGAAAAAAGAATTCACAATGGTAAAAAATAGATTCACATAAGGGTAACAACAGACTCACATAAGGGTTTAGATAATGTTATGTAAGGGTAAATAAGGCTCCCTTAATGTTAAATTATATTCATATAATGGTAAATTTAATTCATGTAAGGGCATATCAAATATGTGTAAAGGTAAATTCATGTTTAGGTAAAAGTAAATAATGACTTTGAAAACTAACATTAAGCTATAGAGTATGATGCATAGGAGTAAAGAATATTTTTCAAAACCCCATATAATATTAAAAAAACATTATAAAATTAATTTTTCACAAAAAATTAGAAAATACTAAAAATATTAATAAATTTAAATTAATAATAATTAAAAAAGTCAAAATAAAAAAACATTTTTATTTTTAAAATAAAATTGTAATAAAAATAATAAATAAATAACGTTAGATATTTATAATTATTGAAATATATATATATATATATTGAATATGATCCACTCTATATTCTCAACCTTTTGATAATTAGAAAAAAATATTATTTCAAAATTCTCTCCACAGTTTTTGAATAGATAAAAAAGATTAAAAATTTTAAAATAATGTTCTCTCTTCCATATAATATATTTAAAAAACATTGAAAAGATAATACATTCTCAATACTGGAAAGAATATAAACCCCCCACCCCCATTAATTCATGGTTCCTTCAAGAAAATAAAATTTTATACTCAAGGATCCATGAAAAAAAGTAAAATGTAATTCAATATAAATAAAATATATTTTAATGGAATTAAAATATACATAAAAAGAATTTAATTTGAGACATTTAAATAAAATATTCCAATATATGTGGAAAACATAAAATAACCTCCCTAGATTTGGTATAAATATTATGGATATTCAAGGAAATTAAATAAAATATTTTCAAAAACTCTTAATATAAATTCCTTTTCATATGACATTAATAGTAATAAATTAAACACATGCAAACAAATAAGTTTTAAAAGATTAAAACCTAAATGGTATAAAATTTTCATGATGGTCATAAGTTTGTAAAATAATTTATTGAATCATATAAAAATAATATAGTGGATAAAATGATAAGAATAACAAAATGTAGAGTGATAAAATGTAAAACATTTAAAAAACCTTTACCCCATTTAAAAAATAGTTAGTGCATTTAAAGTAGAAATGAAATAATATATGTATTTTAATAGTTCTAGCTCTAAGGATAATTCCTTTCAAGTAAAAAACCACGTCAATGTTGGTAATATTTCTAAAATAATTAGTATTTTTGAAAAAAATAACAAGAAATAAAAATATAATAAATCATTATATATTTCAAGAATCCACTTGAAGATATAGTAATGAATTCTAGTGGTGAAAACCAATAAAAAATAAAATAAAATTACCTTTTTGTACCAAAATACTTTTGGTTCTAGTTATATTAGAAACTAATTATTTACCTTGTAATGCCCTGATATTTTATGAAAAATATTCAATTAATTTAATTAATGTCTTGTGTTTTATGCTACACCAAGATTACCTTGCGCTATACGCAACACCGTATTAGCTTGCAGTATACGCAACACTATTCTTGGATCATGTTACACACAATTTTGATAATAGTTATTCTATGCAACATTGAGTATATATATATATATTCAATGTATAAATGAAATGTGGTTGAATTCTGTTATGCGAAACAACGAAGGATTCTTGCATAACACGCAACCCTGACTTGCATTGCCTTACACACAATCGCGACCTTCCTCGATAGCGTGTGTTGTATGCAATATCGGGTCTTACTAAACAATGATATATTATTATAATATTATTATGAACTAGCCGTTATGAATAGTATTAACTAAGTTTTTAATTTTATAACATTATTATTCATCTTACACAACTTGGTATATGAACGAAATAATTTTTTCGGGTAAAATAAGTATTTTTCAAAAAATGCAGTTTTGCCGCCTTTTGATGGCGCACCCACATTAAATCTAGTTTTTTACATGTTTATAAGTTCAATTTGACAAAATAAAATTCTTCTTTGGAATCAAGAGATAAAAATTTACTTTGGATAAATTTTTCATATTATTATGATAACTTTCATATTTTGATGAATAGTAAAAACACGCTATATTTTAATTAAAAACAACTTTTTTCATCACAATAATTTATATGGTTAAATTATAATATTGAATGGTTTTAAAGTATAAATAGAATATATTTTTACCATTCAATATAATGTATGTAATTAGCATTTATTTTACATTAAATTCGTATGTTAAATCAATTCAATCTTTTGCAATGTTTTAAAGAAAAACCCGTTTTCTATCGACAACGAAATTAATTTTAATTTAATTTCTGCAACTTTTTTGTATTGAATTTGGAAAAATGGATTCAATATTTGGAATCAGTGGGTCAAAATTATGTTAATAAGCTACTTTTTATTTTTGGGAATTATGAATAGTAATCACGGTAAATTTTATTTACCGTAGTTAAAGGTAAATCGGGTAATTAAGGATAAATATAATATTATTAAATTACCCTAAAACATACTAAAATTATATTGGATGGATAAAAGTAGACCAATATAACCTAAGGGTCGTATTAGATTCAATTTTTGGATTTTTGACCATGAAAATAATTTAATTATTATTAAAACCAAAGAAAGTGACAACATGTCACTCTCTTAAATCTTATAAGTATAATAATTTTAATTTCGTGATAAACATCATAAAACTTAAAACATGAATAGTATCCAGAAATATAATAAAATTATCTACATCATGATAATTTATTTATAATTTTTAGGGATTAAATAATTGTCATTAATGGTGATACATTAATGATGCAGAAATTATTTATTAAGTGAAAAATCAGTAATATAGTTTTTATTGAAATAATAATACCCATTAAAATGCCCACAAACCTGACCAAAACTTATTGGTAGTGTATATCTACACCTTAACCATCCAATGAGCTAATATATAACCGTTTTGAGTCTTATAAAAGTGATTATGACAATTATATTATTTTATTTTAAATGATGCAAAAGTTGTCACCTTCATAATTTAATAAATATAAAAATTTACCTATTATGATTTTAAGATGATAAATTCGAGTAAAAGTTTTATTTTGAAAGGTAATATATTTATATTAATTATAGGATTTTGTTTTAATTTTTATGCAAAAAATAAGTATATTAAATAATTATACAAAAATATTGTAGTAATTATTTTATTCAGAGATAAACCAAATAAGTGGTTTTAAAAATAATAACATAAATATTATATGAACTATTTAATGTTCCCCACTAATTTTCTAGATAAATATGAAATTTGATGAATTTATTAAACATTTTATTTAGAACATATCTTCTGTATATATTTTATTTAAATTCAAATAAATGAATAGTGTCAAAATTGACACTATTGTTATTTTATAAAAATAACATATTGTAAAATTGTTTAAAAATCACAAAAATATTTAAAAATAATAAATTTAAATTTATATGGTAGAAAATGTAATAAATTATCCAATTATGGAAAATTAAATACAAATAAGTAATTATTTATTATAATTTAATATTTATAATGTTATTACCACAAATAAAATTAAATTGATTAAATGAGGATAAATCAAGTTGATAATGTTAAAAATAAATTCGTAACATGTCCAAATTTTATTGGTTGATGAGATTACAACCCTATCTCATCTAATATTCGAATATGAGTCATTTTTGGAGGTTTTTAAGTGGGGTTATATTTATTATAAATTAATATTTTTAGGATTTCCAAAGGTGCCCCTCTCCTCCCTTATAAAAGGGCACCTCCTCCCTCCCTTCCTCGCACCAATTTGAGCCTTCAAGCTCAGAAAAACCATGACAAATTATCTTCTACACTTACCTAGAAACAGCCTAGAGGTCCTGGTCTTCTTCAAAGACCAATTTTAGTGCCCTAAGTGGAGGTCTCAAAGAGGCGCTTCAAAAAAGAGGTAATGTTCGTTACCGATTCATTCAACTTTATTTCTTCTTCTACTTCTTATTCTTTAGTTTTTTCATTATTAAAATAATAACATCAGTATCACTCATATACTGATATGTTATTATAATTATGAAACAACCCTATTTTACCATCTATCCATCCTACGGAAAACGAAATCACCGCGCGTGCGTACATACAGAATATCGTCTCCACGCCGTGGTGTAATTTGTTTTTCCAACACCACCTTACTTGGATGGGTATAATGGTGTAAAGAATAACTATACATAGTTATTATAACATCATACTGATTATGAAATATTTTATCATCCTATCCAATTCAATTCAATAATTATGGGAACGATATCATCACTCGTGCGTACGTACGGACTACCGTCTCCACGACGCGATGAGATTCATTCTCCATGTTAACCATTTAAGAATGATTATAAAGCATATATAAGAAATAATAACGAAAAATATGACATTATAAAGCTACTGGATTTATGTATATATATATATATATGTATGTCATCTACTTAATTCCATTCAACACAATATGGAAACAAAAACAGCGTTCATGCGTACGTACGGCCTACCGTCTCCATGAACGGTGTATTTCTTTCCATTTATCGATCTATTATATATATGTATATTATAAATATATATTATATATAAATCATGTTTTACATTCTGTATGTAATTAATCATGATCTATGTAATCATATGAATAATTACAAGTCAAAAAAAAGACGACAAATGAAACGATTTTACCCAAAACGCTCTTTAACATCGAATTTACAAAAGAACGGGTAATATAAAGTCATAAGTAAACCATATGTGATATCATAACAATGAATATGATTCTGTAATAAGTCAATAACATTATTTAAATCATTATACAGGAGGTTCAGATACATACGAAGCATATCGGACCTAAGGTAAGCGATAATTTTGCAAATCTCATTTTTATCTGAGATTGCTTATTCGTAAGTATTTACTGGGGTTATTTATATCATCCATGTCCATGTTTTATAAAAGTGTTTTCATGTATTATTAAAGTCCTTTTTACCCATTTTTTACTTTTACTACATGGTATGTAAGGAATATTTCTTTTGTTTACGTTACGAGGTACTTTTTGACTTTTCCGACAAAAGTACGAGGAGAATGTTATTTTTAACTTATACGGAGTGAACGGATTTTTACGGTTTCATAATGCCTCATTTTCATGAATATTACTCTACATGATTTTATGACTATTTTCAACAAAATAATTTTATTTTAAATGTTCATGTCATTTTTTGAAAAGAAAATGATTTTGACGAAGAAAGGATATTTTCCTCAATAATTCATTTCAAATGTTTTATCAAAACCATTTTCCATCTAAGATGAAATTATTTGATATGTGTATGTTTCAAGTTTAATGTCTCTATGATTTACATGGTTCACTTTTTATGATGAAATGTCCATTTGTTGTATATGGATTATGAAATGATGGGATGATGTTTATGAAACCCATTTTATTCTTTGGGTTATGAAGAATGTTTTAAGTTTATTTTGTGGAACAATTAAGAATGATTTCACTATGATATGGGTGGGACCTATATATCCCTCCAATGCATTGGGTAAAGATTTTATATCTCATGAGATAGACATGGTTGGAACGACAAGTTAAACTGGTTCAGTAATACAGGACTGGAACGAGGAGTGAACTCAATTCAAAAAGGGACTTTGTCCACTAAGATGGTCTTGGCAGCAATGCCTTGGCTAATATGGAAATCATATCATGTGCTTAATGGTTTCCACAATTACATGTTTCATTCCCATTATATTTTATCATTCTTAATGTTTCTTTATGATCTATGCCTTACGTACTTCCCTGTTTTATGTCATTGCTCAAGCTTTTGATGTTTAAACATTATGTTCATGTTTTTAAGTTCAAATGTATATGGTATGCTTTATTTTATCCATGCTTACCCTTATTGAGAATTTGAGCTCACCCTTTTTATGTTTTCTTTTCCCCAGGATATAATGAAAGGTTTTAGGTAAGAAATAAAAGGCGGAAGATCTTTATGGGTGATGTTGAAGATCTTTCACCACGATTAGAAGATTACATTCCATGTTTCCAAAGACACTAAACTGTTATGGTCCATGTGTGTTTGTTTTTGTTATGTATTAAGTATTCCGCAAAAGTAATGTAATGTCCATGTACATTAAGCTTCGGGTCTCTACAGTTGGTATCAGAGGAAAGGTTTAGTCAACCTTTGGAAACTAGGATGCGAGAACTTTAGTGAGATCCCTAGAGATATTTCTAAGGTATGTCTAGGGATGTCCCTAAGTTTAAGTATAAGTATAGGTTATAGTACTAGAATTACGGTAACCCAAGATGATAGATATTGAAGTTACCCCCCCTATATTATATTGTTTTCCCTAGCGTGATTTTGACCTCTCACACTTTTCTTTTTGGGTTTTAGACGATGGCTGGAACCCGAAGGAACCGTGTTGATCAATGTAATGGACAATGCAATGATTTTCCTCCTGAACAAACAAATGTTATGGGATATGGAGTGAAAAATCTTATTGTTATACTTAAACAAGCTATGAATCATTATGGAGTTCTAAATAAGCAGAGAAGGGAACAATATTCTATTGAGTCCTTCATGAGGCAACGTCCACCTTCTTTCAGTGGGTCTTCTGATCCACTTGTTGCTGAACAATGGATCAGTACTACTGAAAAGATATTTTCAGTTCTTCAATGTTATGAACATGATAAAGTCGTCTTAGTAGTGCATCGTTTGGAAGGTGATGCTGATTAATGGTGGAATCTTATCAAGAATACGAGGCCAAGAGATGATATTGAGTCCATGGAATGGGACGAGTTCAAGAACTTATTTTTCAATAAGTACTTCCCTTGTATTCTTCAAACAAAGATGGAGAAGGATTTTCATGAACTAAAGAAAAAGGACTATGAATCTGTTGGTATATACGAAGCTAATTTTACAAGGCTTGCAAGGTATGCATCTGGATTTATCATCCAACCGGAAAGTAAAGTTGATCGATTATTCAGTGTCTTAAAACCAAATCTTAGAAGGGCATTAGCTATAAGAGACTTCAGTAGCTATGAAGAAATTGTGCGTTGTGCTATCAAGGTAGAAATGGAAGTTGGTGTTACTTATCTATCTCATAGTTTTGACAAGAAACGAAAGATCGAGTTCAAGGAGAAATCTCAGAATAATGGTGAAAAGAAGATGAATGTTTACTTATGCTCAAAGTGTGAAAAGAAGGATGGTGGAGATTGTCTTAAAGGGACTAGAAAATGTTTTTTAAGTGTGGAAAAGAAGGTCATCAAGCAGCTGAGTGTCGAAGAAATAGGAAAAAAGGTTTCTAATGATGTGAATAAAGAAAAGACTGCAGGGAACGCACCACCAACACTTCAATGCTTCACGTGCAAGGAAATGGGGAATTATGCTAATAAATTCCCTAATCCTAGGGTTAGTGATGATTGACATGAGAAACCACTTAAGGCAAAGGACAAAGGGAAGTCACATGTGATCACTATTGGCGATGTTGAATATGACAACAATGTGGTGGAATGATTAAGTGTTTATGTAATGGGATTCCAAAATAATGTTGTATATAGTATCATGGAATATTGGAATATTTATGTATTGGTATATTGTGGTTTTCAATGGTACCGGTAACCATGGAATGTGATTGAGATATTTTTGGAAAAAAAGATGATATGCGCATAATGAAAGGAAAACGAGAAAATGAAATGTTTGACCGTATTCATGAGCTCATGACTGATATAAGGAGAAGGTTATATCATGGTTTGAGTATATAGAATTTTTGGATTTTGGTATGTGGAAAGAGTTAACTTTTGACTGCATTCATGTTTTCACTAAGGTTCAATGTGTATTCATTCTTCAAGAGAATACATGATTAAGGTATTCAAATGTTTGTAATTTGATCAACAAGACATATCTTATGATATATGGGGATCAACGATGGTATTAACTATCTGGTAATCATTTTCACTATATTATGAGAGTGAACTACAGTATTATGGATAAGCCTAAAGATTGGAATGGATTATGTTGGACATAAGTTAGTATTGTTTAAGGATATATGTTTTTTCGATATTATTAATGGGATGTTATAGTAATATATTTTTAGAAAAAGGACAACCTGCAGGACGGGCGACAACCCATCGCGTCGGACAAGGCTGTGGGAATCGAACCCACAACCTAAATGTAACTGGCCTTTATCTCCTACCACTGGCCTACAGGAAGTCCCTAGTAAGTAAAAACTAGTTTTATTTTATTAAGTGGTATGATATATGAAGTATAAGTTCATTTTTGGAACCATATATGATTAATCTAACCATAAGATGGACTTATAACTTTTTCTAACATTTTGTTTGAAAGAGATGGAATGACCCATCATTCTATCACATGATCTACTAACACATCATGAATAACAAATTCAACATCATTTCTTTAATGGATGAAGTGGAAATTGTTCAATTCACGAACAACAGTGAGATTGTACCAAAATCATGTAAGTATTTCTTTTAATTCATCAACTTTAGGGAAATGATCTTGAAAACCAAAACTTTTGTCCTAGTTCCCTTATATCCGATGAATCAGATGGTACCTTAGATCATCATAAATCTATATCTTTGTGATTAGTGGCTTTTTCATAGCCATGTTCTCTACCGCTCTCCATCAGAACCTAATGGTTAGATTTTTCTCCCATATCAATATTTTCACCTATGTTCTCCTACATGGAAACCCAGTGATGAGTTAATTTGGGTAACCATTACATTTCATACATTACTTTTTAAAGCCATGTTTTGGTATTCCTTTTTATGATGAGGGTTTCTATTAAACAAACTTTTGAGTAGTAAACCATTTATAACCCCGATGAATTTCAGGGTGAAATTCATTTTAAGGGGGGTAGAATGTAACGCCCCGAGATTTTATGAAAATTATTCATTTAATTTGATTAATATCTTGTGTTGTATGCTACACCAAGACTACCTTGCGCTATACGCAACACCGTATTAGCGTGAAGTATACGTAACACTATTCTTGGATCGTGTTACACACAATTTTGATAATAGTTATTCTACGCAACATTGAGTGTGTATATATATATATATATATATATATATTCAATGTATAAATGAAATATGTTTGGATTCTGTGATACAAAACAACGAATGATTCTTGCACAACACGCAATCATGACTTGTCTTGAATTACACGCAATCGCGACCTTCCTCGATACCGTGTGTTGTACGCAATACCGGGTTTTACTAAACAACGATATATTATTATAATATTATTATGAACTAGCCATCATGAATAGTATTAACTAAATCTTTAATTTTATAACATTATTATTCATCTTACACAACATGGTATAAGAACAAAATAAATTTTTCTGCAAAAATTAGTATTTTAAAAAAAATGCAGTTTTTCCGCCTTTTGATGGCGCAACCACTTTAAATCTAGTTTTTGACACGCTTATAAGATCAATTTTACAAAATAAAATTATTCTTTGGAATCAAGAAATAAAAATTTACTTTAGATAAATTTTTCATATTATTCTGGTAACTTTCATATTTTGATAAATAGTAAAAAACACGCTATATTTTAAATAAAAACAACTTTTTTCATCGCAATAATTTATATGGTTACATTATAATATTGAATGGTTTTAAAGTATAAATATAATATATTTTTACCATTTAATATAATGTATGTCATTAGCATTGATTTTACATTAAATTCGTATGTTAAATCAATTCAACCTTTTGCAATGTTTTAAAGAAAAACCTGTTTTCTTTCGACAACGGGATTAATTTTAATTTAATTTCTGCAACTTTTGTGTATTGAATTTGGAAAAATGAATTCCATATTTGGAATCAGTGGGTCCAAATTATGTTAATAATCTACTTTTTATTTTTGGGAATTATGAATAGTAACTACGGTAAATTTTATTTACCATAGTTAAAGGTAAATCAGGTAATTAAGGGTAAATATAATATTATAAAATTACCCTAACACATGCCAAAATTATATTGTATGGATAAAAGTGGACCCATATAACCTAAGGGTCGTATTAGATTCATTTTATGGACTTTTGACCACGAAAATAATTTAATTATTATTAAAACTAAAGAAAGTGACAACATGTCACTCTTTTAAATCTTATAAGTATAATAATTTTAATTTAGTGATAAACATCATAAATCTTAGAAATTGAATAGTATCCAGAAAGATAATAAAATTATCTACATCATGATAATTTATTTAGAATTTTTAGGGATTAAATAATTATCATTAATGGTGATACATTAATGATGCATAAATTATTTATTAAGTGAAAAATCAGTAATATAGTTTTTATCGAAATAATAATACCCATTAAAAGGCCCAAAAACCTGACCAAAACTTATTGGTAGTGTATAGATACACCTTAATCATCCAATTAACTAATATATAACCGTTTGGAGTCTTAAAAAAGTGATTATGACACTTATATTATATTATTTTAAATGATGCCAAAGTTTTCACCTTCATAATTTAATAAATATAACAATTTAACTATTGTGATTTTAACATGATAAATTCTAGTAAAAGTTTTATTGTGAAAGTTAATAGATTTATGTTCATTATATGATTTTAATTTTAATTTTTATGCAATAAATAAGTATATTAAATAATTATACAAAAATGTTGTAGTAATTATTTTTTTAAGAGATAAACCAAATAAATGGTTTTAAAAATAATAAAATAAATATTATATGAACTATTTAGTGTTCTCCACTAATTTTATAGATACATATGACCTTTTATGAATCTATTAAAGCTTTTAGTTAGAACATATCGTCTGTATATATTTTATTTAAATTCAAATAAATGAATAGTGTCAAAATTGACACTATTGTTATTTTATAAAAATAACATATTATAAAATTGTTTAAAAATCACAAAAATATTTAAAAATTATAAATTTAAATGTATAAGGTATAAAATATTATTATTTATCCAATTATGGACAATTAAAAACAAATAAGTAGTTATTTGTTTAAATTTAAAATTTATAATGTTATTACCACAAATAAAATTAAATTGATTAAATAACGATAAATCAAGTTGATAATGTTAAAAATAAATTCCTAACATGTCTAAATTTTATTGTTTGATGAGATTACAACCCTATAACATCTAATATTCTAATATGAGTCATTTTTTGAGGTTTTTAAGTGGGGTTAGATTTATTATAAATTAATATTTTTAAGATTTCCAATGGCGCCCCTCTCCTCCCTTATAAAAGGGTACCTCCTCCCTCCATTCCTCACACCAATTTGAGCCTTAAAGCTTGGAAACCCCTGAAATATTCTCCTCTACACTTCCCTAGAAACATCCTAGAGGTCCAGGAATTCTTTAAAGACCAATTTTAGTGCCCTAAGTGGAGGTCTCAAAGAGGCGCTTCAAAGAAGAGGTAATGTCTGTTACCGATTCATTCAACTTTATTTCTTCTTCTACTTATTCTTCTTTAGTTGTTTCATTATGAAATAATAACATCAGTATCACCAATATACTGATATGTTATTATAAGTATGAAACAACCCTATTTTACCATCTATCCATCCTACAGAAAACGAAATCACTGCGCGTGCGTACGTACGGAATACCGTCTCCACGTCGTGGTGTAATTTGTTTTTCCAACACCACCTTACATGGATGGGTATAATGGTGTAAAGAATAAATATACACAGTTATTATAACATAATACTGATTATTATATATTGTATCATCCTATCCAATTCAATTCAATAATTATGGGAACGATATCATCGCTCGTGCGTACGTACGGACTACTGTCTCCACGACGCGATGAGATTCATTCTCCATGTTAACCATTTAAGAATGATTATAAAGTATATATAAGAAATAATAATGAAATATATGACATTATAAAGCTACTGGATTTATGTATATATATATATGTATGTCATCCACTTAATTCCATTCAACTCAATAAGGAAACTAAAACAGCGTTCATGCGTACGTACGGCCTATCGTCTCCATGAACGATGTATTTCTTTCCATATATCGATATATTATATATATGTATATTATGAATATATGTTATATATAAATCATGTTTAACATTATGTATGTAATTAATCATGATCTAAGTAATCATATGAATAATTACAAGTCAAAACATGGACGACAAATGAAACGATTTTACCCAAAACGCTCTTTAACATGGAATTTACAAAAGAACGGGTAATATAAAGTCATAAGTAAACCATATGTGATATCATAACAATGAATATGATTCTGTAATAAGTCAATAACATTATTTAAAACATTATACAGGGGGTTCGGATACGTACAAAGCATATCGGACCTAAGGTAAGGGATAATTTTGCAAATCTCATTTTTATCCGAGATTGCTTATTCGTAAGTATTTGTTGGGGTTATTTATATCTTCCATGTACATGTTTTATAAAAGTGTTTTCATGTATTATTAAAGACCTTTTTACCCATTTTTTACTTTTACTACATGTTATGTAAGGAATCTTTCTTTTGTTTACGTTACAAGGTACTTTTTGACTTTTCCGACAAAAGTACGAGGAGAATGTTATTTTTAACTTATACGGCGTGAACGTATTTTTACGGTTTCATAATTCCCCATTTTGATGAATCTTACTCTATATTATTTTATGACTATTTTCAACAAAATAATTTTATTTTAAATGTTCATGGCATTTTTTGAAAAAAAAATGATTTTTATGAAGAAAGGATATTTTCTTCAAGAATTCATTTCAAATGTTTTATCATAACCATTTTCCATCTAAGATGATATTATTTGATATGTGTATGATTCAAGTTTAATGTCTCTATGATTTACATTCTTCACTTTCTATGATGAAATGTCCATTTGTTTTATATGGATTATGAAATGATGGGATGATGTTTATGAAACCCATTTTATTCTTTGGGTTATGATGACTGTTTTATGTTTATTTTGTGGCACAAGTAAGAATGTTTTCACTATGAGATGGGTGGGGCCTATATCTCCATCCAATACATTGGGTAAATATTTTATATCTCATGAGATAGACATGGCTAGAACAACAAGTTAAACTGGTTCAGTAATATAGGACTGGAACGAGGAGTGAACTCGATTCAGAAAGGGACTTTGTCCACTAAGATGGTCTTGGCAGCAATGCCTTGGCTAATACGGAAATCATATCATGTGCTTAATGGTTTCCACAATTGCACGTTTCTTTCCCATGCTATTTTATCATTCTTAATGTTTCATTATGATCTATTCCTTACGTACTTCCATGTTTTATGTCATTGCTCAAGCTTTTGATGTTTAAACATTATGTTCATGTTTTTAAGTTCAAATGTATATGGTATGTTTTATTTTATCTATGCTTACCCTTACTGAGAATTTGAGCTCACCCTTTTTATGTTTTCTTTTCCCCAAGATATAAAGAAATGTTTTAGGTAAGAAAAAAAGGGGAAGATCTTTATGGGAGATTTTGAAGATCTTTCACCACGATTAGAAGATTACGTTCCATGTTTCCAAAGACACTAAACCATTACGGTCCTTGAGTGTCTGTTTTTGTTATGTATTAAGTATTCTGCAAAAGTAATGTAATTTCCATATACGTTAAGCTTCGGGTCTCTACGTACCAAACCAAATTTTTTTATTTTGAAATATATTTTATATTTTGATCTAGATAATGCTTTTGAATAATTACAATTCTTGACACCATAGAATTGATGATTTATAAAATAGTATTAAATATATTAATATCCAGCAGTAAAATAATGAAAACATTTTATAGTAAGCATGCTTTTATTTTTATAACCATGAAAAAATAATTCCTATTTAAATTAGAAATATCTCTACTACACCTAACATCAAGTATGACTCTATTAATTTTATTATTACTAATAATTTGATTTAAATAATTTTATCCTTTGTAAACATTCTAGTAGCTTGTTTTTAAAAATCATATTTATCAGAAATTTACTCAATTTTATTTTCCTGAGAAACATAATATTTTTTGGATGAATTGAATCTTTAATTCGTAATCTTCTTAGACAAACACACTTTTTCAATAAAAATAGTATCACAATATTTTATAAGTTTTAAATTATCTTTATTTGAGGATTAAAATTTATATTGAATCTTATAACAATAAATAAATTTATCATTAAAATAAATTCTTTCAAAATTAGACCTTTGAGATTAAGATGATTATACCTCATCAACAGAGCCACAAAATATAGATTTACCATTTTTCAATATAATATTCAATGTTTCAAGTAAATTCATTTCTTAAAACATCTAATGAACTCCATGTAGCCTTTAGGGATTTATTTCATTTTATTTTATATTTAAATTTCTGTTAAACTTTAGGAAAAGGGAAGTCAGGTCTCAAATGACCTTTCTTCTTACATTCATAACATCTGACTTGCTTCTATTTATCCTTATTTAATTGATACTTTTTATTTTGATATAGCTTGATTACTTTCGTTGAAATATATGATAAAACATCACTTAATCCTGATTTACTAGAATAATAATCACAATATCATTCTTCAAAACATTTATTGAAACAATTTTCTTTTTTATAAAAAATAATTTCATATTTAGCTTTCATCTCAGCTTTATAAAGCATCAAGGTTATAATAAATTTCTTAGTTGTGAAATATTTAATTTTTTTGAGTTTTTTGATTAAATTAATATTAAATTCCATTTTTAAGGAAAAATCTAAGTGCCTGTAATTCCAGATCTGGTTATTGAATTGGAGTTCCCAAGGAAACAATATCATTAAGAACTTTTTCCAACGTTCTATTTATTTTAGTTATTATTTCATCTTCCTACAACTTGACTATATAGAATTTAAGTTTTGAAGTATTTAACCTTAATTTTTTAACATGTTATGTTCCTATATAGTCAATATAAATGGTTTCCCACATTTCATAAGTTGTACTTCACTGAAAAATTAAATTACACTCATCATATCCTAATCAAAAAATAACATCATACATAGACCTTGAATTAAGATCATAATCATCCCCATGAGAAGAACTCGACTTTTCTTATTCACCTTTAGTAATCTTATATTGTTTTATTAATTTAAAATTATTAGTTAATCCAATATTATTCAAATAGAAAATCATGTGATATTTCCATCAAAAATAATTATCACCCTATAAATAATGATAATGGATCGTGGACAAATATTAACTTAGATCGACAAACGAAATTAGTCTTACTATGGATTTTTATCGAATTCTTTTAATGCCCAAAATAAATCTTCAATATTCTAAAAAGAGCATAAAATCTAACACTAATTTTTGGTATAAGGTATAAATTCTAGTACATATTTATATAATTACATAAACAAATAATGACCTCTAATACTGATTGTTAGTTTGGAATGACGATGATTAAGATACAAGAGGGGTAAATTTTATCCTTTTAAAATTATTTGTAAAATTAAATCATTCCACTTGAAATAAATTGATCATATACTTATCTTTTAAGGAGGAGTAAAGCATCAAAAAATATATAAAAGAAACATAATGAAACTACATTGTATAGTGGTCCGGGGCATAGAAGTCCCTTAGTCCACTCATCCAAAACTCTCTCCTCATGTTTGGTGATATTAACTAAACATTTCCTTTTATCTGGGGACCTAGAAAACTGAGTATATGAATTTTATAGGGTCTTGGGGTACTTTTAAAGGGAGCATCAATTGTTTAGTTTGATAATCTAACACTCCACCATAAATGGGTAAAATTGATCAACCATTTAGGGAATATATGAGATATTGAAATCTGATTTCTATTTTATCTCATATTTTCCTCTGAAACTAAAAAATTATTTATTCTTAAATCAAGAACACAATATTATTAATGAGAGCTTTAATGCAGGATGTTATTTCTTCTTCCATAAATAGTATAAAATAAAATAATCTAATTTATAATGACCATGTTTTTTTTAAATTGTGAGTGAAAAAATAGGTATAGATAATTATTTTTCTCAAATACAAATGTTGAACATCAAAATGAAACTCTACAACACATTTTTATTTTTCATAAAAACAATTGATTTAATACATAGTATTTTAAAACCTTCTCGAGAAATATTTATATATAATAAATAAAAATAATCCAAAGGTTGCAGTGGATCCTCCTACCTTGGAAATTCAAAATTAATCATGTAAATAGATTCCATAAAAATATCTATTAATATAACATCAACATTTCACACATTATTTCTGAAAATAATCGAAAAAAATAGACACAATCAATTGAATTTAATCCTTCTAATATTTCAGCACCATTTCATAAAAATATACCTCTAAAATAAATTAAAATTCGTATTTTAATCATCCTTTAAAATATATAAAATAATCCTTGAAATATTACAACTTCATTCAAAATAAAATTCAAATATTTGAATTTATAGAACTCAATGTCATCTAACTTCTCTTAAAATTAACATTAAAATAAACATATCATTTTTTATCTAAATTTTGTATTAAAATATTCAAAAACACATACATTATAATTGTTAGAATTTATGAGAAATTATCTAGCTATTCAACCATTAAGAATAAACTGGATAATAACCCAAAAGATAAAAATATCCTAAACATAGTACTATATCTTCTAAAATATCAAAAATATGATGAATACTAGCCTTCTAATTTTCATAATTTTCGACTTACCAATGTTCCTTTATTATAAAATAATATAATGCCCAAATTCTTAAATAATTATTGATAATAACACAATGCAAAAATACATAATATACCATCACCATTATCACAATATGCACTATATGTAAAATTTGGTTATCATGTTCATTGACTTCAGTGTCTGCAGACACATCATTATTCACCATTATAGTAAGTTGAAATTCGGAACACTAAAATTGAATGTTCTGAGTTCCTTTTCATTGAAATACCTCATGTTACCTTGATTGAACAATCATTTGTTGATTAACATCAAGGTGAGATTTTTCCAATTATATTCAGGGTGTATAGCAGATAATACATAAGTTCAATAACTATAATCGTAGATTCATCAAGATCATTTACATTGATAAAGAAGATCTCTTGTACCTCTCTGAAGCTATGTTTCATCACACTATATCATCTCACAAGTTCTTCCACATAAACTCCATTCATCAAGGCCATCATCAGTTTATATTATTCTATATTGATCTTAATATCAAACTATGTATTTTAGTATAGTATTATTTAATGGTGTTTTATAATGATTGATGAAAACACCAATTTCTTATATCCAAGCACCATTCATCATCTTCATCCTCCTGATGAGTTTTGAGCACAATAAAGTTTGAATATACATTATTTTCTCCAGTTCAATATTCAATAGAAACATAGAGTTCTACTTAAAAAACTAAGGGATCATTTCATTCTAATGTTTGGATGAATCCACACAGCATTAGGTTTCAGAACCTAACTTTTAACTTAAATGTAGGGATCACCATCCTAACTCAAAATTCAATATATGGATCGATGTAAGGATAAACTGCATTTTATTAACATTGTGAAGGATTAAATTTTAAAATATATAATCCACCTAAAGTTAACATATAATTGAAAAACCATGTGAATGGGTAGGTTGGTGCTCAATGTAGGGGTAAATAAAAGAAATCATGTGTTGAGTGAGTGTATCAAAACAATTGTGTAAAGTTACATATAATGTATTGTAAGTGTAAACCAAAAATTCTAAACATTTCATAATTGTACATGTATATTTGTGTAAACATAAAAAAATGTTGTGTAATGGTAAACTGAATGCATAAGGTTAAAAATATATTCATTTAAGTGTAACAGCAGACTCACGTAAGGGTAGAAATAGAGTTACGTAAGGTAGAATGACGTTCATGTAAGGCTAAAATATATTCACAAAAGGGTAAAGAGGATTCACATAAGGGTAGATTAAATATTTGTAATGGTAATTAAAACATTATATAAATGTAATGTCTGACTTTGAAAACCCAAATTATGGTACAGATTACAATAACAAAGGGTAAGGATAATTTTTTAAAAATCATTAAAAGTTAAAACTAACCATTAGAAAATTATATTTTTACCGAAATTAATTTAAAAAAAATTAAAATTAATAATAACTAGTATATAAATAATAATTCATCAAAAATAAAAAATTACTATTAATTATAAAACTAATATTTGTTAATAAAAATTATATATAATCAAAATTGGATATTTAAAATTATAAAAAAAATAGAGTGAAAATGAGCCACTCAACAGCTATGCACTATGATCTGGGGTAGAGTCTCCTTGTTGTACTACCATTTACCCCTATTTCAAGTTAGTGGAATCTAGAGTTTTGGTAGGTTCACCCAGGGTCTTTTGGAAAAATATATTTCAAGTTTCCACTATATTGTGAGGTTACTCACCAAGACCCAATTTTAGGGCTAATAAGTTTAAATGTTTACAATGGATCCTTGGTTAACAAATTTTTTTACCTCAAATTCTCACATTCTACATGCAATAAGAAATATCTCAGAATTGTAAATATTTGGATAAAACATCATTTGTTGAATAATATTTTCTTCTTTATTAAAAATTAGGGTAATGAATTCGTCCAAGTTCCTCTAATTAGAAAAATACATTAGATAAATTTCAAATATAAAGGAATTTTATTCATGTATGCAATAAAGGTAATGTTGATATTGAATGTATTAACATCTCATGAAACATGAGATATTCTCATTCATTATTTTTTTATCTCTATATGCTTTTTTTTGAAAAGTTACGTAACATTGATAGCTTCCTCACATTTCCATCAACCATAGCTTTCTTCCTTTTCACTACTAAAATCCATTTTTTCTTTTTATTAATTATGGTATTCATTTGTATAATCATTTTCTTATTCTATTTGGACCTAGTTTTACACTTTTATAGATTTTTTAATTTTCATATTTTTTAATAGCATTCCTCTAGAACTTTGTTTTCTTCTTTCCAAGGTTGTTCCCTAGTTTGTATACTATTTTCAAACAAGTTAGATTAGTGACTACCATCACAATCACTATTTTATTTCTATTATAATTTATGTAATTCTTTTTTTTCCAATATCACTCAGGTATCTTTCTAATCACCCAATATGATGATCTAGATTTTGACTTCTAATATCATTTTCAACCATTTAGGAGACATATTCATATTTTTTTGTCCCACTATTTAATTATTTTTGAATAATCCCCTCTATGTTTTATTAAGAATGAGAAGCACAATACTTGTTATAATACTTTTGTTTTGGTCAATTTCAGTATCCATTGGATGTTTGTTGTTTCATCATCACCAGGTCTCTCCATGATAAATTTTAGGGTACTTTGCATCAAACATTGTAAATATTTCAAAAATACTCATTTTATCTTGTTGTCGCCAGAAATTAGTATTACATTAATTTTTTGGGGGTTTTACAACTATGCTTTTGGTGGGAAAACAATACCAAATATACCCACAAATCGCCCATAATTTACACATCTCACTTAAGGAAAACTTATAATTTTACAAGTATCATGTTTGGAACTTTTATTCATTAATATTAATACATATATCTAGATTTTAAAAAGTTGAAAATTTGTTTCTAAACTCGAACTATGGTTTTTATTAAATCTATTTACCTTCCTCCTTTAAGATGATTTATGTTGTGCGTTTTGGGATAGTGTATTCTAAATTTTTCTTAACACTTTAGCATCTTTCTTATTGGAATTTAAACTAGTTGATAGGTCAATAAATTCTTGAGAAGATGGTTAAAGACCCTCTTATATGGATTTCTAATAAATATGAGAAAACAATTTATGATATAAAAATTATTAATCAAGTCCCAAAACCTATTCCTTTCCTCATGGACTAAATAATCCTCATATTTATTGAATATAGTGATTCTACTTCTCAAATATCCCATCAAACACATAGGAATTTTTTAGGAAAACGACTATAAATAGTTGATCAGAAGTATTGATTGTGTTCTCATCAAGGTTAATAGACCATTTATTTGTACTTTTATTTGATGATAAAATATTAATTCAATCATTCTTAGTTCATCCTCAATAGATACATGAAGTGGAAAATCCCCAAATAAATAGTTCAAATCTATTATTAAACAAAAGGTATATTCCTTAATCAATCTTAAAAATGATGACAATAGTGGAATGCATGATAACATGAGAACATAATTCTTTTTCCTTTGAGTAATAATAAAAAATGAAGGATTTTACAAGATTATTAGGAGTTGGAATCTCTGTATATAATCTTCTAAATATTTCCATCATTTATCTCGATTATATTATTTATTTTTCTTATTTATTTACCAATTATTTTTAAATTTTCTTAAAACTTAGATGCATTATGACTTCCTCGAAACATTTCGATATTTTTTAAAGATATGTTAATATAAAAAATTTCTTTTATAAGCCTACATAAAAATTGAACAATGGAAAAATGGGTCAATACCATGATGGAAAATGTGTGTTTATGGGGTTTGAAAAATCTAGCAAAAAATTGAATAAATAAAAAGGGTGTGTTATAGTGTGTGGATAAAGGGGATATGAGTATAAGAAAATCATAGTTAAGAAAAAAAATATCAATAGAGTCCAACAAGAGAGGAAACTATGAAAAATATGGAGTCTAAATATTATTTAATTGATGATATAATTATGTTATTTCAACAATTAAATTGTTAAAGTAAAATGTTTTAATATAAGTTAGCAGGAGTTTCCATGTTAATTCTTGTATAAACAAAATTACTTGATAAGATTTCAACGAAAAACAGTATTTAAACATGTATTCAGGGTGAGGGATATTCATTCATGGGGAAGATAATGAATCAAATATTTCTAATTTAATTACTTAATTATACATAATTTAGTTTGGTTTATATCTTTTTATCTCATATTAGTTCATGAAATAGCATAAATGAAATACTCAAGATAGAATGAAAAATAGTAAAATAGAAATAATGATTCACACCCTCACTCCTATAGTTATTGAAAAACTTTGTTTTTTGATCTTTAATTTATTAATTAATAAATATTTCATTGAAAAAATAGTTTATCGTCAATAATCACCTATACATTCTCCTATTAATTATAAATAAAAAATAATTGGAAAAGAAACAAACAAACATTCAAATAAAAGTCAAAGTTAGAACACTAAAAAATATTTCAATCCATTTCAATCTATTATTCCAATAGGGATCATCCAATCATGTTCAATCACACAATATGATCATAAAAAAACATTACGAAAAAAATGTATAATAAGAAAGTAGGTAGAAATATTCTATCTCAAAATATATCTCCTCTCCTTATGTTATCATCTTTGTCGCTTGTAAACCCATCTCATCCAATCTGTAAAAAACTCCAACACATGATATTCTTCCACTAAAACATGAATTGAAAATATTAACCTACTAAAACCAATATCCTATAAAATGGTGACATCAAAAAATTGAGTTTCTCTGTAAGTGTAATTTTAAGTTAGCATTTTTTTATCACCAGATAACCAATTAGATCAACCATGCATCCTGGAAGTTATGGATTGACTGTGACAATTAATATACCATTTTTCATGATATTTTATTCATACTTGTGATGATATCAATTAGTAACTTGAATTATCATATTCTTAATAAGATTTAATCTTCAAAAAAATAGATATAACAATGATCACAAATCTCTTCCAATTTTTAGGTGAATCTCCATATTCAAAATAACTTGATTGAATTCCTTCGTAAAAAAATCAAATATATCTATTTAAATTGAATTAACATACATTAATCATGATACATACCTATGTAAACTGGATCAAAAATTTTAGGGTTTCCTGTAAAATATTTATGTTCATCTCATTCATCCATTTTTCTTTAAAATTCTAGGTCATCGTTTGTTGATCACCACACAACTAAATTAATGAAGAATGGTTTTTTGAAATTTTTTTCCTTGAATGAGATAATTCATTAAATTTTTTGAATGTACTATTACTTATTATTGATATTATATCAATAAATAAATTTAATTCTCATATTTTTCATTAAATAAAATTTATACAAAACAAATCATACAATGGTCACAAATCTCCTCAGGTCTTTATCAAAAGCTCCAGAGTCACTTCGACTTCAATGAGATCCATCATCAAATAAAATAATCATCATATACTATAGATTAATTGAAATACATCAATCTTGTGACCTTATTATGTAAATTTTCTCAACATATTCAGTTTTGGATACCACATATTCAAGTTCATCTTCTTCTAAATGTTTAGTGCATTGATATCCTTATGATCAGTCTATGAGTGGATGAATAAATATTTGATATTGGTGTTTTATATTTCATCATACCCAATCTCCATTTGAATATCAAGACACACCATAGGATTTTATTAACAACCAATCCATTAATAGATCTAAACCTGAAAAATAAACATCATCAAATACGGTATTGGGTCATCTGTACATGAACTCATATATTTTTATCAACCACGATTGAACCACAATCTCTTAAAATATTCTTCAGAAATCCATGAACCACACCACAACCATGAATAATTGAAATTTATTATGTAATAGCTATACCATTAATGCCTTGGTTCTTCAATTTTAACCAACTATGATACATCATATATCATGTATAAATCCAAAGGTACAACTTAATCTTTACAAGAAAAACATATATATCCAAATATTTTTTATACTTCCAAAACCAAAATATGATGTATCCAATATCAACAATTTCCATTTAAAAACATCACATACAAGATTCAAAAACATACATATCAACAGTAACATTGAAATCGAAGAAACTAAAAATTATTAAAATATCAACAAACAATTGCCTCCTCCTAGAAGATTCCATAAATGTTTTAACGTAATGATTCCTTTGAATCACTAAAAAATTGTATGCATCGCCCATAATCATATTTTTGGTGATGTATTTTTAAAAATTTAGATTGTAGGATATTTCATATCAAGTAGCAAAAACAATTTTATCCTCATTTGGACATTACTAGTTGATACAGAATATATCATTACGATATAAAAAATATTTTACTAATGCATAATATATTTTAAAAACCTACAAAATTAATAAAAATATTTCATAACAAATTATAAAATAAAAAAATCCTCTACCAAATTTTTATTCAAAAAAATCTATCAAAATAATGTTTACATCATATATAATGAATAAAATAGAGAACATAATGACCTATAATCCATAAAATCAAATATTTTACCAGAAAATTCATTGAAATCATATTTTCCCCAAAATTGAAAAATTTCTAACAATTCAACAAAAATAGCTCTTTTTATCATAAGAAATACAATATTTAATATAGAATGTTTAAAGAATAAATGTATGAAACACCACCAAATAAAAATTGTATTTAATGGAGTACACCGTAAAATTCATTGAAATTATTTCAAAATTTATTATTCTTGGGAAAAACTTTTCATACTCAGTGAGACTAAATTTTTCTCAAATTTGAAGAATATTTTTCCACATTGAGGTGATTAATAATATTTATTTACTCATTGGTTCAATCTGAACACATATTTTCATTACTCCCTTAGAAAAACTTTTTTGGTGAAATGTTTTGAGTATTTTTTAATATTGAATTGAATTTAAATTTATTTATTAGATTTATATTGATAAACATTGAACATAAGAAGTTTAATAGAATAAACTCAAATATTACTTAAGTTGTGTGTATTAAAACTAGAGGATGGTGATAATTATGGTGAGTTGTTAATTATTTTTGTTTTTCCTCACTCTTCCATAAATATATGTGTTTAATTACCATTTTAATGATATTTAAAGTGTTTTTGTTGAATGAAAATTTTATAAAGGAATTTTTATTGAGTTTAAAATTAGTTATGTGTGTATTACATGAGTAATATAAGGTTTTTAAATATAATACACATTAGTTAAATATATTCCATATAAAATATATTGGGTACATAAATAATATATTATGTATTAATTAATTTAAAATTGTTTTCTCTCAATATATGGAATTATATAGGAATTCGAGCTCTCAATTGATTTCCACCTATGGATGAATAATATTTCATGCCAAATAATTGATTAATTGTGTTATTAAATCCAGAACATTAATGTTTCATGGTTGATAATCATGAATGTCAAGGGATCAAAAGGAAGCAACCTGAAATGTTGAAGGAATCAATGCTAAGCTTATGGGTTATTAAGAAGAAAAATTATTATGCAAATCTAACTGTTGGTGTTTGGAAATTAAACACAAAGATGTTGAAAATCACATATTGTTCATGCAATGTGATTCCCTTTTTTGATGAACCAATTTAAAGAGATTTGGGTTTTAGGATTAATAGGCGAAGATTGACTGCCCAAATATGTATTAAATACTATAGCCAAGCTATCTAAGGTAGAAGGATGGAGTTTGTACTAGTTGTCTTAAGCAATGAAAGTTGTTCATGTGGAGTAGGTTAGCCTATAAAAAATTTGATTGAGTAAATAACAAAAAATTAAAGAATTTAACTATAAATGGGTAGAATAAAATATAAAATATAGGACACAAAACAAAAATTAAGGGGATTACAAAAAATTTCTTATCCTGGTTAATTTATAGGATTCTTTTTTGTATCAAATTGATGTGGTGAAGACAAATTTATCTTCGAGAGAAAAATAAAATGGAAAACATGTACTTTTATTGGGTATTCTTGAAAGATTTAAGACAGGTCTGGTAGGAGTATCTTGGACAATAGATGTGGCAATTAAAAATTAATGGGGATAAATTTTTTTTCATGATAAATAATATTTTAACCTATTTTCTTGATTTTCCCTTATTTTATTTCATTATGGGTGTTTTCTATGACCATAGTGTACAATAAAATAGGATCGTCAAAAACACATGTGGATAAAAGATTGAAATGGATTGAAATATTTTTCATTATTCTTTCTTTATGATTTCTGATAATTTATGCTTCTTTACCTTTTACATTCTTACTAAAATCCTTTTTTCAATTAATTATTAATTAAAGATCCTATAAAAGATTTTTGATGATAAATTTTCTATTCAGGGAGATATTAATTCATTAATAAATGATAGATCAAAATAATGGGTTATAGAATCATTAAGGGGTGGTGGTTTGTATCATTCTCTCTCATTCATCAATTTTTAATTCTTCATTTAGCATTTATTATATGTTTTTTCATAAACCGACTTAAAATGACCTATATAAACATAAAAAAATCATTTTTAACTAATGAAATTAAATTCAAAAATGTTAATTCACCATATTCACTATGAAATAATATTACCTACCCTAAATCTGGGTTGAAAAATCATTATTTAGTGAAATATGATTGATTAATGTTGGTTAAGAAAGAATTAAAATAAAATTGCTTGCTAACTTTATTCTCATCCATGAAGTTTTACAATACACTTTTTATAAGACCATAATTATCTTATACATCCAAATAAATATGGACTCCCCCTTATTATCTTTTCTCTATTTTTACATCTATTTCTATTTTATTTTAATTTTATATAGTTTTCTTGTTCTTATATTCACTTTCTCCACTCACTCAAACACAATGTTTTTATGTTTTGCCTTTTTTATTTTTTAATATTGATTGAAATCCCTGAAAACCCCTCTATATTCATAGGATCAATCATGATTACCATAGTTCTAGTTTTATGTAGATTCATAAAATAATTTTAGAGTAATGGCACTAAAATTTTTATGTTACCTATTATTGTGTGTTATATGTTGAATTATCCTTCGTGATGGTGTGAATATAGTTGGCCTTAGGTAATTTGTTTATTTCACTATTAATTCATATGGGCTTTAGTATGCTTCAACCACATTTTTATGAGAGGTTTCTTAGGGGATCCTACTAAATATTTATATATACTCGCCCATATATAATCATATATTTTTTATATTGATGAATTGATTTGGGTATTAATAGATCAAGGATCTTGTTTGAGGGATTACAAGAGTTTATGGACACCACCATTAGAGTTGTTGTGGTATGTTTTTCATTTTTTCATTATATAAAATTACATGAAATGAGGTTGATTAATTTATTATTATAAATTTTATTTGTTGATTATTTATCTTTGATGTGAATTTTGAGTGTAATCGATACCATTTGAGTGATTTCTACACCCTCAGTGTTGGTCAATTGCCAATATCCGTTTAGTGGTAGTATTTACTAGTCACTCCAGTTATCACTACTCGCTTGGGAGGGGTTTCAATGGGGGTGGGTCATCACATGATACATCTTGAAGATGATAAATTGTTATGATTATATATGGTGTGTAATCTGATACAAATTATGACTTCATTACCATTTAGGTTTACTATGATTTTTTTAGAGACACCCTAACACTATTCAACGTTGGTATAGTCTGTCTTGGGTGGATAGAACAATACTCGTAGTCATGAAATTTAATATAATTACATTTTTTTATTAAATGTGATCATATCGCATATTTCATACACTTTATATACATGTAATGTTAAGAAAATTATTAGTGGTGGCCTATTGAGTGGTAATCACACTTTATTTGGTTGTCCATGGAATTTTAGTACCATGGTAGTCCTCTTTATCATAAGCATAGGTAGGGAATTAGACCCAGTGATTGGAGGTTTATCTATATAGCTTGTATAGAGTTATGATATGGGATCTGGTCATGACCTAGGACCATGAGATGGTTAGTTTTAGGTTTGTCTTTTTTTTGGGTGGAAAATGTTCTATCCATGATAGATCATATCATTGTCTATTTAACTCGTCTGACATTTAGATAGCTCGTTCTTTTATGGAATGTGGTATTTCATTTTTTTATTGACTATTTAACTATGGAACATATTTTATCATATTTATTTTGTTTTGATGGACTATATGTTACTTACAATATGATTGATAGTTTTATGTGCCATAGGTTATTGTCTCCCCCATGGTATCACCATAGACCCTCACTGCTAATTGATATAATTTAGCATATGGTATGTTGTGATTAAAGTTGAATGGAAATATTATCTTGTTACCAATTAAGTGGATCCAGATAGGATGTTATATATGTAATGCAGTTCTAGGAAATCATAATTTTTTTTTGGATTTAGTGTTAGTAGGAATAAATGGTCTAAAAATATGGTTTTTATTCCACTTCGGAAAAAACCTATATTATTATTGTCGGGTGTGAAGAAGTTATACTATCCCCTCACAAAGCCCTATATTTTTAAGGGGTATCATTTAACTTTATTATATTCTATTATATCAATCATAAAAACATATAACTGATCATATTGATCCAATCTTCCAGGCACTATGTTCCACTATCTCCCAAAAAAGGCGTGGATATTTTATTTGGAAGTCCATGGTGTGATCTGTTATCATATCCATCCCTATTTTTAAATATCTCTCCACTTACAATACAATCATGGGTCTTCCCTCCAAAAAATTATGATCACTATAGTACCTTGGGGATGTAACTAGATGGGCATGTTGTACCCCACCATCATGGTACTCAAAGATGTTTTGTTATAGTTGAATACCTCTAAAATATAAAACCCACTGTTCATACTAATTCCATAACAATTTATAATAACAGTCATGTTCAAGCACAAGCATGCATATTCTCTAATTATAACCCTATAATATATTTAATCCATGAAAAAATGAGTAATATCTCATTAATTATATATATTCATGCATAACAAAACAAGCCCTAAACCTCATGTATAAAAAACATACCTCACTAAGATATCATCCAATCTTATGTTCTCAAATATACCCAATGCATGAAAAGGCTTATATTATCTATTCTAGGCTTTACATTCTTATCACAAGTGCCTTTTCCATACCAACATCACAATCAAAATAATAAACAATAATAATAATATCCTCTCAATTTTATTTAATAAATTTAGAATAAATCATTTATTTAAGAAAACATTAATTAAATCATTTTACATTTTAACAAACTAAAACCAATTATTTCAAAATCCTTTCCAATCACACATAAATATTTCATATTCCCTGAAAACCTATTTTCATGTATGATTGATTAACAAACACCCTTTTTCTATAATTATAAAATAAAAAATTTAATGAAATAAAAAATCCTAAATATTATACTCCATGAAAATCACATAAAATAATAATAAATCTATATAAAATATCATAGTCAATTGAATCATTAAAATCTACCATGAATGAAAAAGATAAAAATACACACAACTTTTATCTTGAGTCTTGACATTTCAATCATCATATACCAAAATCATCAATAATAAATTGAAGTAAATAAATTCTTTGTTACTATATCTTTATTTCATAGCCCTGTACTGATTTACCTTGTCCATATCCGGTGTTCCATGTGACCTCATACATGACTCCCCGAATACGAGAGGATACATATGAGTAATGAGGTCCTATTACAATTATTAGGTAGGTTATTACCTTAATTATATACTAACCAATTACTTGAATAATTCAATATTCATAACACATGAACATCAAAGTATACATATGAAATCCTAGTGTAATTCCAACTATATAAAATTTTAAATCATCTTACAATATTATTTAAAACCCATTTCATGTTATATAGGTCAAATATCTAATGTATCAACCTCAATGGTATGATTGAATACTAAAAAATAATAATTAAATACATAAAAGTAAACAGAAATATCTGTAATAAAATATATCCACTTACCTCAGAATGGTACCATATCTAATTCAAAATCAATATTTTATGCCTCAATGAACTACCAGTAATTACATTCATTTTCCTATATTATTAACATAAATTCTATACATATAATAGGGTGTGTGTGGAAGATGTGAATATGAAACTCAGTAGGAAACCCCCAATGATCCCATGATATATTCCACAGTAGTGAGCGCGAGATACATCAAGAGATAGGGAGGTAGTGGGATCATGTTTGATCCTATATACCAAATTATAATATAAATAACCCATTTGATTAATTTTTTGATTGACAAGAAACCAAAATTCTCAATTCCACCTATTTCATCCATTTCTAATATACTATAGCTATCATAGTACATTCAATCAAAATCCACACTGTGGTTGTATCAATACATAATGATTTATCCCATTATGTTGGTAAATTTTCCTCTAAATGATGGTTAATATTATAAAAATAATAATTCTTAAAATATTTTACTCTAAATTATGTGTTGATTTGTCATATATATAATAACTCAAGATGCATTGAATGAATTACGGGTCAAGAAATCACCTAGTACAGGCCATTAAATGTGTCCTTTAAGTAATTTTCCACAACTTCATATTGAAAAATATGTAGTTTGTTTCTTTGGAATCAGGGTTAAATCATTACATATACATTCCCTAATAATTATAATTATCATCAATATGTCCTAATAAATCACATATTAGTGTAATAAATAAAAACCACGCACCATCGCATATCACAACAAACTATAATTTCAATGTATCTTATATCATATTATGGGTCACACAACTGGATATTTCTTATATAAAGGTTGATCATTATATGAACAATTCAATAATATCATCAATAATCTCTCAAATGAACACATTTACCATAGTCTATAACTCACACATTCCATGAACCAACTCTTAATGAGAATGAATCATTGGTGAAGTTACCATGTAAAGTAGTATCACTAAGATTTGTAGGTGTGAATATGGGATAGCATTTTATTATTTCATATTGGAATATAATTATGTCACTGAATTAGGCGTAAATCATATGATTCCTTAATATCTCTTACTTTCTTGTATGTAATCCCAAGAATAATAGAAAAAAATATAGGTATTTTCACAAGGTTCGGTCCCAATGGGAACAATTAATCATTATTGGGTTAGACTATCATCTTCAGACCTAGGTGACTACTATTAAACACATGTGGGTAAAAGTATAATATATCTTCGAAAAAATTCTGAACACTAGTTTTTATAGTGGACAATTTTATCATAAAAATACCTTACTCACCTTTCAAGGGGTTTTTTATACTAGCTCCCTATAGTTCAATCAGTTCTTAAAAAAATGTATGGTTATATTCCAATGGGTTCATTATAATACATCTCAATAATCATTGAAGGATATTTTTAAAGAACTTATATGAAATGATTCAAATGCTCTTACCTACTAGTGTCGTTTTCATGTCATACTTATTATTCTCCTAAATATACTTTAATAATATTCTCACTAAACTCAATCAACTTTTTTGATATAAATAAATCTTGTACATTTTCGTTCCCCCTCTTTTTTGACACGTATGTGTACTCATACATGCAATTAAGTTCTCCTTTAATGATATGGAAAAAGATATCTCTTTCTTCAAATATTGTATATGTACTTCCAATTTCATTTTTATTTAAAACATCCAAGGAAATATCTCAATTTAATTTTCATAGATAATTTGGATATCTATTTCTTCCAAAATCTACACAATTCGTGGCCTCTTTAAAATTATGTCAATGATAACACAAAAACATACAACTTTATGGAATGTCACTTATCTTTTAATGTGGATTGTTATTAAACTATATATCCTTATTTTATTGGAACTTTCAATCTAAATATATTTAGTCACAATTATCCTTTATTATGATGTTTATTTCAACAGATAACATATCATATCATCGTATAATTTATTTTTATTCTGAAGAATACTTCATTATAGAAATATTCTCAAATTTTAAAAAGTAACTGACTCTTAGGAAGGTAGATAATGACTCTATCAAAGTTAGAAAATGACTCTTATTTTATCAGGATTGTATTTTTCATTTAAAAAATTTTTACTTCAGGATTAATTCCTTAATATTTAAATTTCTATTAATGATACTTGTATGAATCTTACAGAAATGAACCTTACAAAACATCAGTGATTCATAAAAAGTATTAAATAATCCATATATGTTCTAGATGATCCTTATAAATTTGAATAATGACCCTTAAAACTCATTAAATAATTATTTCAAATATATAACCTATCCTCAAAAATTCATGAATCATCTTTATAAACATCAATTAATCCTAATAAAAATTTCATAAATTTGAAAATTTTAAACCAACAGATTTTAAGAGAAAATAACTCTTTGATAAACTTTGTGACTTGTCCATATATATAACAACTTCTAAAAAATTATTGTCTTCGTCAAATAAATTCACAAAATTATCAAACCATCATCCAATGGATATATATCATTTATATCAGTATATAAAATACTAGGGTCATTTGAGGATGGATTCTCACACCTTTAGTTACCCTTTACTCTTTACTTAATACGTCATATTCAAATCTTTCATGTTTTAAAACAGAATATCCATATTTAATCTCCAAAATATAGTTGTTGTAGACTGTTCTTACAAATTACCAATTTTACTTTTCATATTTTCATAAAAACCATATGTATAAGCATATGGTTTGAGATCTTATTTCATAGAACATGTATAACTGAAATTCTATGTCAAAAGAAAATTTTATCAATTCCTATTTCTACATAGGTACCAACTCCCAACTCTGATTTATGTATGAGTTTCAAATGATCATTCCACATTCACTTTTTGTTATCTTATATATCACCCTAAATCAATATACATTGAATTTAATTCACATAGAAACATTGAAAAAATACAATGCTGATATTAAACATTAACTTAGGCTCTTCAATTTAATTATCAATAAAATACTCTACCCATATTTTTTTCATAGTCACATGATACCTTACTAGGTCTCCCAAAATTAATCTCACACACGAACACCTTTTTTTTGTCCCTCCCATGATTTTTATCACAACTATTAAAAAATATATTTTCATTAAGTGACTCTATAATTAAAAAATCATGTACTAAATGTATTTCATAGAATATATGAGATTTAACCATCATCTTACTTAAATTTTAACCCTATACATTCCAATTGGGGGATCATGTATCTATTTTCCCATTATCACATAGTAAAATATACCTAAACCACACAAAAAACATTCAATATATTAGGGACCACATACCACTTTTTAGAAATAATCCTATAATTAATAATCTTTTCCAAATTTAAAACAAATTATTATATTTCTTGCAAACTTAAAAAAAATGGGGAAAATAATTATTTTTTATGTATTGACACTAAACAATGAAAAAACTAATATTTAACAGCTCCCTTTCTTTAGCCTCGGTGAGATAATACCATTTTCATTATTTGTTCATGAAATATATATTTTATGAGAAGTTGATAGAAATCAAAAACTATGAGATTAATATATTAGATAAAATTTGATATTCACCCAATCATCTTTATTTGGAATAAAAAGTAAGGACCTATTGGTATTTATTAAAATTTCTAGACAAATTAAAATAAATTCAATTATGGGAAAACTATTTAAAAATGTTCTTGTAACCAGTACTGTTAAACTATTTACATATTATCCATTGACTAATTGATGGATACATAAATTGCTTTTCTGACCCACTTATTGCCTTATTGGGTACATGTTAATCTCTCAAAAGGTTCCTAATAGAACTTATTTCACTACAAAACACCAGTTTTATTTTTTCCTTGAAAAAGCATGTTTTACATATAAATTTTAAAAACTCTAGTAAATTTATCAATGGTTTAACAAAAAAATCTAAAAAATATTTTTAAATCATACCTTAACATTTAGAGACATTAAAAAGTAGCCAAAAAATGTATTTTCATCCCTGATAAGTTTCACCTAGAATCCTCAGTGAAACAATCTAGCCATTAGGATATCATATATATCTCCCAATCCAATGTATCCTCTTATACTGGACTCTTTTTTTGAGAACACCAAAACCAAAGGTGTGGACTTACCATAGAGAATCTTCTCACTCTGATTAATGAAACTCAAAGTTCACTGATAAAATCAGGCTACCGTATAAAAATATAAATAACTAATATAATTGAAATGAAACGTTTCTTACATGTATCACCTTATATAATATATGTTAAATCCATAATGCATCATATTGAATCATTGAGGAAGATCTATTTGACATTTTACCACACTGACTCAATGTAATCTTAAACAATCCGATGAACCGTAGAGTGAATTTTTTTAAAAATAAGTGATGATGAGTAGACTAGGAAAACACCTATAGGAAATTCTCTTCACCGATATAAAAATATATTGGTTGAAGTCTATGGCCTATTTAATATCATTTTCTATTCTAATATATAGTTATGTATATTCAAATCAAGTATACCCTATTTTTAGTGACATTAATATAACTTAGTCCAAGAATGGTTAACTCCCATACACTTTTCTTCTCTATCAAATGTTGTAAACTTTTTGGAAACATGAACTATTATAATCATGGTGGAGGTATCAACACTTATTCATTCCACTGGGAGAAGATTATAGCCTCAGTTATGAACGTGTCCCACTTCATCAATGTTTTTAACCTATATCTCTCTCTTAGAATACTTTTTTGTCACCATATCTTGGTATTTTATATCGAATCAGAAATTTCTTTAGTCCAATGGTATTGATAAAAAATATCCTACTTTTGTATTGTAACTTAATATGGATAGATCATGTGATTATAGTAATCTTGGATGAGGTGGTATTGTTTTGGATTCTGATGGTTCTATGGTATTAGCCTCTAATCATTTTATAGGAAAATAAATTCTATCTTGTCAAGTTATAGGGATCTTCATAGTGGTATTACTATGATTATTATCCACAACATAAAAATTTCCACAGCTAAAAAGGATTCGACCATGGTACAAAATTTCCTTCAATTTAACTATGTACTCATGGGTCCACAACATAGTATATCATATCCTCTAAAAAAGGTTCAGTAAGAATGTTAAGGTTGAAAAACATGGAATTAATGGAATGTGTTGAAGCATAGTCTTGCAGCCAAAGGTGATCTATATGTCCCTATTTTATTTCAATCCCAGTATTATAACTCCTCCATAGTAATGTAAGGATGTCATTATGGGTGATTCCAAAGGACTTTGTCATTTAGGTCTCCTTAAAATTATGGTTTGGAATGCTTTACCTATAATAAAATATTTCTAGTTTTCTATATATAATTATTCTTGATAACTATTATTTTAATAATACTCATCAAATTATAAATAATCCTACCACATATCTCTAAAGCATAGGTTAAACACCCACAACATGTTTCCAATGATATCGATGGACTAATTAGACTTATCTTATATTTTTGGGTGATATGTGAACCTTGTATCATGTTCTAACATTATACAATTCAAAACCTTCCTTAGACATCCCATCACTCCTACATATATAATATATGGCTCATTTACTTGTAGATCTTCCCATGTAGATAAGGAGGTTCATCTTTCATCAATATTTCAACAATTACCCACATTGTGTCACTAACATAAGGTGATATAGAGACCCATATAAAGAATCCATCATGACCTTAATACATATCTATATCATACTAAGAAGTGATTTAAAAAACCATCAGGTCCTTAGTGTGGAATCTTCCCTAACTGATAGGTGAGTCATCACAAAACATATCTTGAATTTCTGTCATATCTCACTATATATCTTTTTTAGAATAAGGCAAACACCCCAAAATGAGGTGTAAGAGTCCACTAAAACTTCCTTCCTCATTATCTTTGGAAATACAACCATTAAATGAACATATAGGACTTATACTCACCCTAATTATAATCTTTAATTTTCTTCCCCCCATTAAATACCTCTCGTATAACATAGAAATTAGATTCCAACTCCAAAATTTACTTCACCCTATCTAATAGAGAGGACATAATAATTATAGGATCATAAATAATTATCACATAGTACCCTATCATATCAAAATTTAAATCTATAAAGTGGAAAGTCAGCTGAAACTCCTCCATCAACCCCTAAAATAAATAAACTTATATTCTTTGATTAAGAACACCAACCAATATGTTACCCTTACAATGGGTATATGCTATCTAAAATTGATATAAATTTTGGAACTCAATCCCAAACATGTTCTTGAAATTTATAAATTTCATAACCAAGAGATTATATAAGGTATTTCATTATAATAAATTATGATATGAGTATGCATAGGCATATCTGAATAAAGATAAAGATGGTGAATGTACATGGAAACCATTCCGGGCAATGAATTAATAATTTTTCACAAACAAAAATCAAGAAATGTGAATATAAATACATGGAATTGGTATTAATTTCATTTCTGTATAATATATGAGAAAGGAAATACCTGAAATATTAGGATAAAAAGAATTAAATTAATTATATAAAAAATATGGTGATGAAGTTAAATAAATTGAAATAATTATAGATTAAAATGTTAAGGAAGTAATAAATAAGTTTAGGATATATTAAATAGTGAAATTGCGAACTTTATTTTATTTTTATGGGAGATCAAATGTTGTAACATTATTCATTTCATCTTATTGTGTTAATCTAAGAAGTGTTAACATGATTGAAGAATATAATAGAATGTTTGAATCAATTTGATGGAGTAAACAATGTCATAATATAGTTATACTAAATTGTTTTCAATTATATCATAGGGATATCATAATGGTGGTAAGAATTTTAATAATCATGGTTTGAAGTTTGGTTTAAGGAAATCCCTATGTCCCACTAGGATGCCAAAAATAGTCATATGTGTGACCACAAATCAAGGAGAGTGGTTTTATTCTCATGGTTTGAAAGTAAGTACGGTTTTGATTCATTTGGATAAAGAAAAATAGGATTCTCAAATTTTCTATTTCATTTTAATAGTTTAGGGATTAAGAAATTGACTATAATGAAGTAAAATGGGATATTAATCATGGTTCATACAAGAATTTGATTTTATGGGGTTTATGGTTATAAATATGATATATGGTGATAATAATTCTATAATGGGTATCATGGTGGAATATCATGCATTTATATTATTTTGGAGAGGGAAAATCAAGGTTGAAATTGATTTTTTATATGTATATTTTTAGTAAAATTATAAAGTTACTAATGATTTGTGTCATTATCATTAGTTTTTTATCGGGTAAAATTTTTTGATTTAAGAATTCATTGAAAATTATCATGTTTAGAGTGTAATAAATAATATTTTGATTAAATATGAATATTCAAATTTTTAAATGGCCATATTTATCATGATTTCATGAAATAGAAGTCCTAAGGTGTGGATTAAAAGGTATGATCAAACACAACCATGCCTTGGAGAAGTTTAGCATGCTATAGTTTAGGTAATATATACATATTTAATAGATTTTATTTGAATTTTAAAAGGGAAAAATATGGAATGGTATATGCTAATTAACATGAATTAATTGTATATATTGGATTAAACCTAAACAAGTTTGACACATATCATAATCACAAAGGTTATATATAAAATGATTTAATTTAAATCATTTAATTAAGGTCTTAGATATTGAAAATCTATATAAGATATACTATGGATGAAATAGATATATAAAAACTTAATCAATATTAATAGATGTAGTTTGGTGAAAACTAGAATTATAAGATATATTCTATTGACAAAACATTGTTTACACATCTTGTTTCATTAAAGAATGGATATAGCTTTAGGAAATCTTATTGATTCATATGATCGATTAGAAGAGATATAGTATAGAGATGATAAGTACTTTTATAAAATTAATATTATATGAATGAAATTTGATGATTCTATAGAGATAATTTTGTGTTCAATGATTCAACTCTCTTAGCTAGGGGTTGATCATACCTCAATTAGAGATAAAATGGGATGCAGGGTAGAAATCAATGCCAAATAAAATCAATATTTATATGAAATTTGTTTTATTTTATGGTTAAAGATACCAAAAAGGATAGATATGTTTTTCTTTTCATGAACCAATGTACCAAGGAGAATGAATATGGATTGACCCTTAAGAGGTAGTGTGTCATCCATAAAAGATATATAGGGTCGGTATGACTAGGTAAGGATTTATTGTCACTTAAATCATTATGTGCACCAAAATAGTACATTTATAGTGTATTTTTAGTACATCAAAGTATCAACATGTGACTAACCCATTGGTCTCTTTTGGGAACATACTATAACCCACTGATCCTAAAAATTGGTGTTAGAGCTTAAAAGTTTTGACATATGGATCAGTTTATCAAATCAAAGATTTTTATTTCTTATATGTATGAATTTGTTCATGTAGACATTTATTGTTTTATAGAACCAAATATATAGGATAGAAGATAGAGATAATTTATTTTGTATATAAATGTTTTAATGATTTCATGGAGTATACTCACAATGATGTTAATTTGATAACTCATAGTGAAATAATTAAATATGGAAAGGCATAAATAATTTTGGTTTTTGCTATAGAAGATTTGGAATTCAACAAAACCCTTCATTGAAGTCCATATCTTAAATTATAAAAGATATTAAAGGTCATATATTGAGAAAACCTAAAAAATATTATGTTGTGATGCCTTTAATAATATGTAGTTGTAAATCTAGATATAATGATTTATTGATGAAAAAATATAGATAAAGTATTCATATGTAAAATAGGAAAAAAGAAGAAGGGAAAAATTAAGATCTGTTATGAGAATCTGGACACATGAATTTAGGTATTATTTATTGGTTTTTTATTTATCTTAATTAAATACTAAATTAGAATATTATAGTAAATTATGAAATTCATATTTTCTTATAAGTAATGTATTAATTAATGATTAAAGGGATGAAGTATAAATAATATATATTTGTCAATCTAGAGGATAATCTTATATAATCATGGAGAAATCCAAACTTCTCAGGAAAATGTTTCTTGATTGGAAATCATTCACAATGTGTATATTATAGTAACAGTACAATTAGTCTTATATAAAAATATATTGATGAAATATGAGTTTTTAAAGAAAGGGTGATGGAATATTTGAAATGGAGAAGTGATTTACATTGAAAAAAATCATGTAAAAGAAACACAAATCAAACATTATCCCCCATATGACACATGTTAAAGGGAAAGTAAAATTAATCATAGAATATTATTCAAGAATAGTTGAGATGGATTATCAATTAAAGATAAGTATTTTAAAATGAAGGATCATTATTAAAATCTATAATCCATAAATAAAAAGGTATAATTTAGGATCCCTCCCATATAGGTCTCAATAAGTGGAATTCAAAATTATTATTTCATGAATTCTATGAAAAAATTTAATTTTATTCATAAATTTAGTGTAAAAGTTTACATAGGATAATAGAAATTATTTTATAGTTCTTTGGAGCTACTAGAAACACTACATATATATTAACAATCTAAAGAGATCAATAATATATAGAATTTCTACATGGAAAATGGTACACTTGGTATGAATTTTTTACGATATGTTTTATATGTTTTACTCAAAGTTATGTTGATATTTATAGTAATGTGATAGGTGATAAATATATAAATAATAAATCCAAAACTCCTATATCAAAGGATAAGAGAATTCAAAATTATGGGATTTTTTGATTTGAAAAATAGACTCATGTTCATGGATGGTTTTAAATATAGAAAGAAAAGAAGTGTTCATTATACACATTTGGTAAATGTTTTGGAGAAACCATTTTTTATAGAATGACATAAATAATGAATAATTAATAATAGTGTTACATATATTGAATATAATAAGATTTATCACTGGAGTAAATACATGAAAAGTACATGAAATTCTTATGAGTTATTTATATCTATCAATGAGTAAAAATTTTTAATCATACCTAAATAGTTTTATAAATTCAAATATAAGTTAATATAGGAAAACTAGATGAATTATTCTTACGTGGATAAATAAATAGGATGAATTCAATAATGGTTACTGAAAATTAATTACATTTATGAGTGGTAATAATTCTATAAATGATATTGATGTTCGGAAAAAGATTAGACAAGATTCTAATTAAAATATTCAAATTGAATTTTTTTTATCCACGGGGTGAATAAATTGTAAGTCATACTAAATTTTTAAATTCTTGATAAAAGAGAGGATAAAGATTAAGAATTTGAAATTTTAAGAGGTATATAGGATCAATATGGAATTATGAAGTATGTAAATTTGATTTAGGGGTTATTAGGCATGATCAGTAAATAAATTGATGTTAAAGCCTAATCTAAAACATTGAGTGACATCAAGCAAAATATGTCAAAAAAAGTGTTTTAAGAAATATACATGGGTCAAGAAGTATGAAGGAGATTGTAGGATGTAACAGCCTTTGATTCGTGGGTCTATTAAGAGTTAATTTCAACATTTATTTATTGTTAAATGAACTATTAATTTCTTGGGCTATGTTATATGGTTTTATTATTCGGTTAATGGAGTTTTTTTAGTCCTTTTATGGTTTCACGGTTTTATAATAGTTTGAGGAAACTGTGTGATTCTCCCCAATAAACAATGTGACTTGTTTGGAGAAGCATAGTGGGTAGCACATATTTAGAGAGAACCATGTGATATTCCCAAAAAATAGTGATAATTAGGATAAAATAATTTGAGTTATACCACTTTTAGGTTGCCCAGTTTGATAAACCCATACAGCATCTCCTTAGAAATCATACAACTCATTCCAGTGCAAAAATCATAGTTAGTGCATGGTTTGACAAACCATATGAAAAAATTTTGTAGTTTTCCTAAGAAAGTAGTAAGCCTCAAATCATTGGAACATGGTGTGTAAAAAAGTGTGATCAAAACATTAGTATGTGAATTAAATAAATATAAATCCTCTTTAATGGCCATAACTCATTCATTTTGACTCATTATTAATACTAAACTCAACCATCTTAAATATAAATACTCCACATGTCACATGTGTGTTTTTTAATTTAAATTATGTTCTACATCAGCTCACGTTCTCAATTATTTTTCTAAGAAATCTAGTGTGAAGGGTTTGAAATTTTGAAGTATTTTCATTTTGTATCCTTAACCTAGTGCATTCCCTTGAGTCTCACCTTTGATTTTTAATAAAATATAATTTTCTATCTGGATAGTTCATGGGGCATGGTTTTCATACAATTATTAGTAAAAGTGATCCTTACATAAGAAACCATGTGGTAGATTCATGTTGAGGTTATAGCTACTTCACATAAGCACACAACCATTCACCTCATCCATGAAACCATGCAGTTGGTGTCCCCTTGGTAGAGGTAGTCACCCGATTTCTGCACAGTTTGACAGACTATGCGGACAAACCATGTCGCCTACCATATAATTAAAATTTGGGGGAATCTTTCGCTCTCACAAATTTTAACCCTCCAAACACACCTCTATCACCCCCACTTGATATTTTTTTCCATGGTTAAACTCTCCCTTCCTTCTCCTCTCCCTTGAACTCCTCCTTGTTGGTTTTTTTGTGATTTCTATTTGTTTATTAAGGTAAGTCATCTTCTCCCTTGTTTTCTTCCCTTGATGTAAGGTTCTATTCTGGTTTCATTGGGTTTCCTCTCCTCCAATGAGAAGGATTCCAATTTTAGGTATATTTTTGTTCAAAAGGGTTTGATCTTGATTTTCTTGGTTGGCTATTTTCTCTCTGGGGTCTCATGGTGACTTAGATGGGGTTTTGAATCATTTTTTGGAATTTTCATTTTAGGAGGTAGGTTGTTCCATTCCCTAACATTTTTAGATGAAGTTAATATGTTTTTTGTAATATATAAATAAGTTCTATGGTATAATTTTGTTATGATAAAGGAAATATTTATGTGGGTTGGTGTTATTATAGGATGGGGAGATATTTTATACAGGAAATGGAAAGGTTTTATGTGTGAGATTTAGTGTGTAATTTCATGGAAATGATTTATGGTTTCTTTCAAAGGTTTGAAACATGTTTTCAAAGGAACTTATAGTGAAAATGGGTTTAGGTGTATGTTTTAAAAATAAAATGAAATTCTTTGAAATTTTTGGATTTTTTTTATTTTTTTTAATATGTGTTATAAATTGATTAAATAATGGAAAGCATGTTTTGAAAAGGATCTTGGTTCGTATTTTATTTTTCAAAGTGGATTGGCCAATGGTATAGGTTGATTAATTATATCATTTTATTTTGTTTTGTAAAAATGGAATTTGTGAAATGTGTATGTTATGGTAGATGGATATGAAAAGGGGTTTTGGTGTGGGAAAACAGATAATGGATTATTTATGTAATAAAGTGATTTACTTGAAATTCATGCTGATGATTTTAGAATGTGAAAAAGAAATTAATATGTGAAATGGGATTGATCACAATGGTATCCTAGGTTTCTGGGTGGGATGACGAGTTCTATTATTCTAGATGATATGGAAGTTGTTCATTCAGATTTCATCTAGAAGTATTTAAATTTACAACACTAACTAAACATCATGATGATGGGAGGACACTAGGCCATTGGGGAGTACCTTTCTAGTGGATTGCAGACAATAATTATGTGATTGTGGTTTCTAATCTATCTTACACTGAGGTGTGAGGTTCTAGTGTCCCACTAAAGCTATATTGACCCTAGAGATTTACTCATGTTTCTATACTAAGACATAATACATATATGATTTAATGCCTACCTTCAGCATACAATGGACCTCGTTTGTGTGTTTTTATAACTACCTTTTTAAGAAATACGTTTGAAACATCATTTTCTCTTAAGGTGTTCCTTTTGAGAATGTTTCATCATAAAATATTTTCCTTAGAAACATTTCAAAACCCTTTACATAAATAATCATGTTATATTTTCTTTTAAATGTTTAATCATGGAATCATTTTATTCAGGTGGAATCCTACTGGGCTTTCTATCACACCATGAATACACCTTTGGGTGTATGTAGACCTTGTGTATATTTGACTCTCGTTAATCTAGGTTGTGTCTTAAAGATTTGGACATTTGGGTTTGTTAGTGGTCTTCTTGTTGAAGGTATTGGTGGTGGAATGTTGAGGATGTCGTTCCTATTATTTCATGGAGTTTTGGGATTAAATTTTTATTCCCTCTTTACATTAGTCCTTTTTGAGGTTTATTCATGGCTGTAAACCTTAAATTTGAAAAATGATTATACACAGTTTGGTTACATGTTTTTAGTTTTGGTTTGTTTATCTTGTTTGTTATTCATGAATATAAAAATCGGTAAAATCATTCCCAAAGCATGTTATCGATACCTATGTACTAGTTTTTATCCCATGGGGATCTTGAATTCCCTTTGGGCCACACCCCAAACTGAGTCAGGCCCCGATTCAGATGGTGACCTAGCTTGATTCATGGAAATGGTATGAAAGGATGTACAATATTTTATGTAATATTCCTTTTGGAGGAGTCTGGGTAGATCAAAGCTAGGATTGGAAATACTTGACGTTCTAGTTATGAGTACGGTACCTGGAAAGTACACCTAATTATTATACTAAAATCATTATCCAAAGTGGGTTTTTATCTAGTTCATTTGGTCCTTGTGGTTGTTCGTTGTTTTGGAAATGAAATGGGAGTTAGTCCAATGGTTTCAGTGAGCTTGCAGGTCCATGAAATCCATGTTGATCTACGGAAATTGTACTTGAATAATCTTTATGATAGTGGTGTGATAGGCGTATTCCCACTAACCATATTCCTAATTCACCCATCTGAACTAGTTTCCCCCTTGATAATTTCATTGTGTCACTTGGGTTTCAGAAAATTATTTCGAAAACCCTTTTTGGAAAATTTGTGAAACTGGATTTCAAAATAAAAATTGTTTGATTTTCAAAAGGTAGAAAATGGTTTTTGTGATATGTTTTGAATGAAGATTTGGAAAAGTGTATTTTTATGAATTGTTTTGAGTGAATGGGGTGATTTTATTTGGATTGGATTTTCATAATATAAACTTGTGGTCTATTGAAATTAATTGTTTGGAATCCTTGAATTATGTTAAATCGGGTTTTGAAAATCTCATTTAAATAGGATTTTCTAAACTATTGAAAAAAAAATTCAATAATAAAGATTTGTGTTTAAAATTTTTTTCAATGGGATGAAATATTATATAATTTAGGCGTTGAGTTTTAAAAAAGCCATTGATTCAATATTTAGTGATATTTTGAAAAGATTTATGAATTTTTTTAAACATCAAGTTGATTAAGAAGATGGAATGGTGGGTTGAATGTTCATTTGGGATAATATAGAGGTTCTTTTTATCTTTATAATTCTCATGGGAAGCCAAATGCATGGGTTATGTTTGGAAAAGTGGACGGGTTCTTATTATGGAATAAGATATTCATGTGTGAGACCCCACAGGAAACCATTGGTGAATTTTCAACCCACCAATCCTATTTTTTTTATTCAAAAAATGAAATTAAGGGAGAATTAGTTGTCTTGATAACCAGTGGTTTTGTGGTGTCTCTCTTTTTGTTTTGTTATTTTTGTTTGTGAGATGACATGAGTTTTATATTCCTTCATTTTTAAGGGTTTTTTCAATTTGAGTTCTTCTTGGTGAGTTAGTTTTGGGATAATGGCTAATGGTTTCATTTGATTGATGTTTCAGGGAGCCCTTGTGGTGGTTTCCTTTTACATTTGTCATTTTATTGTGGTACAATTGGGCCAATTTATTAGTTTGATATGGTCCTTGGTGTTCCTATATTAGCAAGTGTATGTCCCCATAAATAATTAATGCATGTTTGAAGTGTTTCCATGGGTGATCTCAGTTGGCAAACCCTCCAATGGATTAATTTAAGGACTATCCTCTTGAGCTTCGTAAATCAAATCTACCAATTTTCTTTTTTGGTTAACCAGATTATCTCATAGAGAATAAGCATATTAAAGAGTATTTGAATGAAACTTTAGTTTCTTTGAGTTTTTTTATTCATCAAAGGTGAATTTTAACACCTTTTAACTTAAAGGTCCTTCCTAGAAGCAGTGAAGGTAATCCTTGTTAGGAAGGGTGCAAGCGGTCTAGAATTGTTGTTTCTGGGCAGTATCTCTAAAGATAATTAAATATTTTTTAGGTTTTTTCTATGCAAAGGAGCATGATAGGCGCCAAGTGTGGATAATATTCTAATAAGAGGCTATTATGTCCACTTCTAGAAATCTCATAATTTTTGGGACTTAGTTTAAATTCCCCCTCATAGTATATTTTCTATCTATGAAAAGTTTCATGGTCGATGGAATCTTTAAGACTGATGTTCTCATTCAAATGTAAAGGTGGATGTTTTAGAACTTTTTAAGAACTTCAGTTTCTACTGAAGCATGTCTATCTCTCCTGGAATTATAAATTTCTCTATCCTGGATAGAGGACACTTTTTTGTGTTCTTTATTCTACTATCTCTTATTTTCCGTGAAAGGGGTGATGCATATGCATCTCTTAACCCCTATCTTGGTGATAGTTTCATATATGAGTAAGTGGATTTCTGGGTTTTTTTGTGTCTATTGGTGTTTTTTGGATCATGGTATGGTTTCTTGAAAAACTGGTATGGGACATTACGTTCAGGTGTTTTCAATTAATTGTCGTGTGGTAGGATATTCTTCAACTATCAGAGCTCTATCCATAGGTCCATGAGTGATGTTTATGTGAAGTCATGAACCCCCAGGGATGTTAGGGATCTGGGTCAAACTTCTTTCTTTAGTGTGGAAGATGGATATAGTTTATCCACCTATGTATTGTTTCATTCTAATATCTCCATTTGGTGCAAAGAGGTGTGGAAACATCATTCCCACATTGTGACCCAAATGGGTAGGATACTACCACCTTAGTTATAATGAGGTTTGGTTGTATCATTTTCTTTAACCTCAGTAGTTGTACCCTTGTGGATGAGAATTCATGTGTGGTTTTCTGTGTATGTCTATCCTTGTGAATCAATCATCACCCTAGTTGGGGGTCATCTAAGGATTATGTCACACTGTGATAGTATAGAACCATGTTGTCTTTCTCATTTGGTTTACATACAATTCTGTCAGACCCCTTTTGATGTGGGTTTTGTCTTGCTTGGGTTTTCCACATTAGTCTCTGTGGTTGGTTATTATAGTGGAGATTCCAAGCATGGGTCTCACTGAAATTCCTCGAAAGTAACACAGGTTTAGCTTATTCTTTATGGTGGGTAGTCTATTCGGGTTTCCCCATGTTGTTATTCTAGACCTTCCATGATTGTTAGCTTCTTTCTTATGGAGTGGAGTCCATTAGGGCCTCCTTTTGTTAGTAATTCGGTTTTATTACTAGTATTGGATTCGAAGTAGTTATCCTTGTTCATATCTTTCTAGCCCCAAGATCCTCCCTTTGGTAAACATTTGGATTAGAGAGTACCCAAAACTTTAGTTGAATCTTGGTTATGGTAGCCTCATTTGGGTTCATTATTCATTTTGGGTAAATATCATGATCTTCATTTTGTAATGTTTATGGTGTGTTTTCTCATGATGTTGGATTGTGCATTGTGTGGGTTAATTTTCTTTTTATCGAACAACTGCATGTGTTTTAACTTTTGGGGGTGGGTGGCACTTGGTGGGGAGTCCATTTTGGTCTCCCGAGTTTGATTTGTAATCCTCTTTTTCTACAGGTAGTGTTATTGTCTCTTTTCATTTGTAATTCATTAGGAATCACCATGATTTATAAAAAAGTAATGGTTATTTATTTCAAATCAACATTGTGATGGATTTCTGGGGGTGGAAAGTATTATTTTGGTGAAATTTTTAACACATGGGTTTTTAAATTTACCTTTTATCCTGGAACAAGTTAGGTTTCTGGTTATTTCCCTTAGAAACCAGGTATGATGGATTTTAAATTTTTAATTATGTTCATTTTTTTCCATAACCTTGTGATTTTACTTGAGTATCCCCTTTGATTTTCAATAAAATGGACTTTTTTGGTTGGACAGTCCATAACGCATGGTGAGCACACAGTTAGTAGTAACCCTACGCCTTACCCAAAAAACTCTGTGGTTGATGAAAGTTGAGGTAGTTGAAATCGTATGGCTACTGAATGATCATTAACCTCAGCCCAAAAACAATGTAGTTGGTTTCCCCTAAGAAGAGGTAGTCATTTGGTTGCCACATAGTTTGAAATACAATGTGGACTAACTGTACGGCTTTCCACCTCATTGGAATTTTGGGGATTCATTCTCATCCCTCAATTTTAACTCCCCAAAAACCCATCTATCACCCCCACTTAAGATTTTTCCCTTGGTGCTCCTCTCCCCTCCTCCTCTCCCTTAGGCTCCTCCTTGGTGGAATTTTCGGGCAATTTCTATTTTGTTCATTGAGTAAGTCACCCTCTCCCTTGTTTTCTTTCCTAAAGGAAGGGTTCTCTTCTATTTTCTTTGTTCATCTTTTCCAATGGGTAGGGTTCAAATTTTAGGATTTTTTAGGTCAATGGGGTTATATCTTGATGTTCAGGGTTGGATGTTTCCTTTCTAGTGTCCCATGGGGGTGTTGATGGAGTTTCTCATCATTTTCAATAATTTTCCTCTAATGAGGTAGGTGCTTCCATGCCCAAACATTTCTATATGAATTCAATATATTTTTTTGAATTTATAAATATGTTATGTGGTATAATTTATGGTTGCAAATAAAATTTTTATGTGGTTTGATATGCTTATATTACGGTAAAAGATTTTATAAATAAAATGGATAGGTTTTATATGTGATCTTTAGAGTGGGATTTCATGGTAATGGTTTATGGCTTCTTTTAAATGTGTGAAACATGTTTTCAATTGAACATTTAGTGAAAATGGGTTTGGATTGATGTTTTTAAAAGGATATTTAAAACATTGTAATGTTTGGCTTCTTATGAATTTTTCAAGTATGAGTTGTAAATTTCCTATATGATGGAAGGCATGTTTTGGAAAGGATAATGGTTCAGGTTTTATTTTACAATGTGTCTTAGCTATTTGGATTGGTTTATTAATTATGTGATCTTATTCTATATTATAAAAAGGAAAATTTTGAAATTTTTAATTGATTGTATATGGATTTGAAAAGTTTTTTTGGTGTAATTAAAATGTAAAATGGTTTATTCATGGAAAATGGTGATTTCCATGAAATGATTGGGGTTTATTTGATAATGTGATAATTTTTTAATATATAAAATGGGATTTAGAACAAGGAAATCGTTTTTATCTTGGTGGGTTGGATAATTGTAGTGCTCTAGATGATATGGAAGTGGTTCATCCCTATTTCATCTATCAGGATGGACATTTACAACACTAACTAAAAACTGTGATAATGAGAGACAACTAGGCCATTGGGGTGTTCTCTCTTAGTTCCTTGTACATTATAAAGCTATGATTTTGGTTTCTAGGTCACCTTACACTGAGGTGAGAGGTTCTAGTGTCCCACTTTAGCATGATTGACTATAGGGATTTACCCATGGTGCTCTACTACGAAATAAAGCTTATATGATGTGGTGGATTATATCAGTATACAGTGGACCTTATTTTGTATTTTTATAAGTTTCTTTTTAAAAAATATGTTTTAAAAAAGTAAAAATGTTTTTCATTGAAATTTTTACCTTTTTATATTTTAACTCATAAAATATTTTCTTTAGAAACTTTTCAAAAATGTTTACTTGAATAATAATATTATATTATCTTTTAAATTTTTTGTCTTGGAATCATTTTATTCGGGTGGAATATTATTGGGATTTGTCTCACACCATACATACGCATTTGTTTGTATGTAGTACATATGTATGTTTTACTCAATATAATGAAATTTGTTTCTCTGAAATTTCAGTAGTTGGGTTGTTAGTGCTCTGCTTATTGTATGTATTTGTGGTGGAAGATTGATGATGTGGTTCCTCTTGTTGGATGGAGGTTTGGGATGGATTTTTTGTTCCATTTTTTATAGTAATTTGTAGTTTTGTTCATGGTTATAAACATTAAATATGAAAATTGGCAATACCATGTCTGGTTATATATTTTTTGTTTTGGTTTGTTTCTCTTCTTGGTTGTTCATGTTTATGAAACAAGGTAAAATCATTCCCAAAGCATGTTAATGATACCTAGGAACTAGTTTCTAGCCTTTGCGGATCAAGGATACCCATTGATCCATGCCTTAGACTGGGTTGGGCACTTAGTTGGATGCAGACCCAACTTGGTTTGTGACACCATGGGCCTTTCTCGGTGTTTTCATTCCTATATGATATTGATTATGGACAATACAATCATATTGGTCATTGGGAATTAAGGTATATGATTCATGAACCACCATTACTTATGGAACATCTATATCTATACTTCATCTATTGATATGAATAAAAGATCCATCATTTCATGGCCATTTCAATGTATTTAGGTTCCATCTAAAGATGAATTATTTGATCATTCCTGAAATGGTGGAAGTTATAGAGTGTTAATGGTATTAAATTTATCAATATTAGATCTAGTTTCATTAGAAGAACTGAAGTGCTATGGACATATTGTTTTGGTCATAGAACCATCTTGGATCTCATTCTAGATCCTTAATCTATTTGAGTTGGGATCATTTCTTAGTGTTTTTAGTGTGCGGTCTTGATCCAGAACGATTTTGGTTATGACATGGGTATCACTCCATGTTGGATATAGAATTTCGTTGTCAAAAATACAAATTAATGGATTTCCTTACCACTTATTGTATTACATAATATTTATTTTCTTGATATGAGCATACATTTCACATCTTGAATGAAAATGTTTTATTATGGTCTTGTCTGTGTGTGTGTGTGTGGCCGATGATATCGATGTATGATTCATTCTTCCAGGAGTACAATTATGTCACATGGTAGAAAATATATAATATTGGTTACACAGACTTATGTGTTGCTAAAAATTATCATGATCTCATGTTATATTATGACTATATATTATCTACCCTGCTATTTTTGGTTATAATAACTTTGGAGGTAATACTACTGGTAATTGGAACAAGTGGATCATCATGTTATGGTTATCCCATTGAGGGAGAGTGTCCATGACATACGATAGAGATGAAGATGAATATGAGAATCGGTTAGTGGAATGATGGCCATGAGGATAGACCTGATGTAGCAATAGTTAGATGTGATAGTTTTGCATCCAAAACCATTGTATAGGCTGGATATAATGGTCATATGGCTAAACCTATGATCATGACAGGGTGAAAAGGCTATGTGTATCGACTTAGATCATTGGCTATAATACATCCTAGAGATGATCATTATCCCTATGGTTAACTAGGACTATAACTATTGTTTAGTCCATCCTTTCAGTATTTATCCAATGTAGGTAAAGCTGGGTCCCATAGTTACATGGTTAGCACACAAGTTCCTTGCATATGATATTTAATTCTTACTTGTGCAATTACATTTTTCATGGAGTATACATTTTATACTAGTGCACTCATGTTAAATATTAATTTGTGGTGTCATGATGGGTTTTATTTCTCCCACACAACAAAAACTTCTTGCTGTTGTGAAATTTTATTGATTAGGGATCAATGTAAGGAAAAGGGGCCCATGATAGAGGGATAAGTTGTGGGGAATGGATATAGTAGTAGTACAGAGAAAAAATATTGAGGATTTCATAGTTTTTCATTATTTATAAACATAGATATTATATACTCTGGTTGGATCACAATATTTGGTTCTTATATATATAACATGGGTGACTTTTTTTATTTAATTATTTACATAACTTCTCTTGTGATTGTGACATTCTATGGTCTGACACTCTCTCAAATGGAAAAAACATGTTGGTTACATGGCCTCAAGTGTGCCTCCCTATATTCCATGGACTAGAGACTATTTTTTGATGTGAAAATAAAATACTGGGGAGACTATACCCCTTGGTATAGAGTTATAAGAATTGGATAAATAATATCAGAGTAATAAAAATATAAAAAATAGTCCATCATATAGAAAGAAAACCCAAACAATAAATGTCAATTGAATAATCGGAGAATAAGGGAATAATATAATTATATGCTGGAATATAATAGTATGGTGTACTAAAAATCATACAAATAAAATACCAAGCTAACATAGATAAACTCAAAAGACCCTGGTCTCAACCCCCATGTCGGTCCTATCTCCAATCTCCAACCCTTCCAACAAGAAACAATCAACGACAAAGTCATTTTCCCTTTTCCAGACCTGAATCTATATAAACTGCACATGTTCCCAATAATGACCCAAATAGGGTGTAAGTAAAACTAAATAGGTTGAAATCACTCATGTCTAAAAAACCATTCTAATTGAAAGTTATTAAAATATTGAAACAAAAAGGTTTATTAATTTAACAAAAAAATATGACATAACCATCATCCTGATTTGGAGCCATTCTAGAATATCTCTAAATGTGTAGAATCACCTTGCTGATCATAACCAAAAGTCCATAGCATAAACACTTAACCAAGAATATCCCTCTATATATGATTTTTAGCATAATATTAGGTCAAGACATCTATATAATAATTACATCCGGAAACTGGACCATGCCCAATATAAAAGAATTATAGCATGGTACTAGGCCAAGCCCGCTATATAAGAATTACAACCTGAAAATACACCAATCTCACTATATAATAATTACAACATGAAACCGTTAAAATATCACTATATAATCACAAAATCATGAAACTGAGCCAATCCATCTATTAAAGCATTACAACATGCAACTAGGTCAAGCCCACTATATAAGAATTACAAAATGAGTTGCAACATAAGTTAAAAAGCTTGAATTACACAATATAACCTCATATGGCACAATTTTCATTTCATCCAATTACTATGTATCTTTTAATTACACTTTCATTAATCAAATTATATATAAATCCATTATCATGTTGGCATACATGACCGTATCATTTCAAAGTGTCTCCATGAATTTCATTACACAAGTAAACCACATTCCATGGTGAGTATATCATAAGAAAATAGTTAAGGTCTCTTGTTTTTCTAATTCATATTTAAAGGAAAAAAATCGTACTATATTAATCTGCACATAATATACTCAATTTACTAGATAATTGGTTTAAGGGTAGGCTCACCCTAAGGGTATCCACAAGCCACATTGTAACATTAATTTATCCAATTAATTCTAAGGAGTTCTCAAAAAACATGTTTTTCATGACCTTTTATTTCTTAAATTAATTTTTATAGTGTGTCTGCGTTATTGAATGTTATTGTACAAATTTTAAGAAATAGAAAGAGAGCATGGAGGTTTTTATAGACCACTAATCTTTATTTGGTGATAAAATAAATACCCTCGGCAAAAAATGCCAAAAAAGGTGAATGTAAAGGAGATAAATAAGGAAAACCTAGATCACAAAAGCATCAATATCAAAATATGATAGAATATTGATAGGGAGATCACACTAATATAATGGAGTATAGTAGAATAAGGGAGAAACTAATGTTAAGGAGCTCGCTTGAGATCACACACTAGACCAATATGTCCAAGAATTAGTCAATTTCACAACAATCACCCAGAGTCACCCTTGGGTCTGAGAGAGGAGGCTACACAATTTAAAAGAAATTATTAAGTCATATTGGGCGAATAAAAACCATTAGACTCAATAAATTAATTTTTTGAACACATTTCATTATGTGAATTCAACATACAATAAAAAAATCACCTCAAGTTAAGAAAATATTGATTGACATTTTCATGGTGTGAAAATAATTTATGGCCGGTATAACATCCACATCCTAAAACTATTTCATTATTTATTTATATGGATATATTCATGTAATGAATTACTTACATGGAATTAATATGTTCCACCAGAAATACTTACTATAGAATCCTACAAAAAAGTACAATAATACTTCAACTAAACCCAATCCCAAAGATAATCCTTTTTATAACTCATACATATTTATACCCTGAATCCACTAATTAAAAAAACATGTCTCCCTAAACATTAGTTCATTTCCCCCAAAAAAAACTCTATCTATAAAGAAAAGGATCACCCAACATGGTTTAAAAAAATAAAACATCAACTATAATAGGTTCACCATAAACTCAAAGAGAGATATAACTAGAAATATACAATATCTTACAACCTCACCACCATATACAACCCATTCCCATGATGATACAAGCATCAATGTGGGGTCACGGATAATAATTAGGGATACTATTCTTGCATATCATATTCAGACTCGGATGTCTCCTCTTGAACTCACTCATGTCGTCACTTCACTTTGACAAGAGGTATACTATTTCCCATAAGATACTTCTCACTATGATCAAAAATCTATATCAAAATATCTTCAAAGGACAGATGTACACCATGATCAAAATTATCAATGTATATCACATGATAAGAGTCAATATGATACCTATTAATCTATTATATGTTAGAAACATCGTTCATTTTAATGTATCCCTGTAAAACGGGCAATCGGTATGCCACTTGAATGACACACTCCTGTATATCAAATGGTCAAAAAAACATGGATTCTAGATTTCCCTATTTCCTTGTATTGGATTTTCCTATCCTAGTTGACTCCCAATGAAAAACATGATGACCCACCTCAGACTCCAGATGTCATATCCATAATTAAGTGTAATATTTCTTCCTACACATTGTTGTCAATAGCCACTTCTTGATCAATTGAACCTACAAAAACATCATAGGAATTAGACTAGGATGAAAAAGAACTAACTCACTGCCCTCTATCTAATAAACAGGGGATCAGCACAACCTTCCACAAAAAGACTATAAATTTTCTATATGGATCAATTCCTAGAAATAGTTACTAAATATAAATTTTATGAATTCCACATGTTTCACCCATAATCCATAAAAATGTAACTTACAAGATCATAACATATCCACCAAAATCTGATTCACCCATTCACATTAGCTGTCAGTTTGAAGATGATGTGATGGACATAGAAGAACCTATAATCACATATCCTTCTGAAGACCCTTTCATAACCTATATGTGAAGCAGGGATCTATATTAGAAATTATACTCTTCAAAACACCATGCAGTAAAACCATTTCCTGCATGTAAAGACCATATATATCATCAAAATTGATGATCTCCCTGAATGAAAAAAAGTGGGATTCCTTCGTCAATTGATCTATTATCACCCATAAAATTTCATTATTGTATTTTTTCCAAGGTATCCCTATCAGAAAAACAATTTTGACATCATCTCGTTTCCATTCAATAATGGGAAGAGGCTGAAATAACCCAGCAGACCTCTGGTGCCCATTTTTCACGTACATAAAAGTGGAACATCGTGACAAGAAGACTCAAACCTTCTTATTTATTCCTTGCCACTAGTACTATGTATGGATATCTTGAAATATATTTTTCATCCCAGGATGTAACTCCCATCTAGGATCATGAATGTATCTCATCATCTCTATGTACATGCTCGTAAGAACCCATACATGGCCATAGATAAGAATAACATCACCTCTACTAATAGACCATCCTGTTGGTGGCTCCCAACCATATATTTTGTCCCAGAGTTCTAGGACCTATAGATCTAATAACTACAAGATCTTGATCCGGTACAAAATCATGGATATAAAAAATGCGTTTGTCAAATCCCCACATCCCTGAGACACCCGAACATATAGATTCATGTCTCCATAGATTTCAATCATCTTCCTGCAATAATAAGACTCCTACACCACCACTATTTGAATATTCTAGCTTAAGGAATTATAAATGGTGTTGTAATTCCCTATTGTATAAGATAGCTCTAAGTCAAAAAATTACAAATACATGAACCAAATCCCATAATGAAGGTTCAATACCAGCTATGAAATGATATATCTAAGGAACCTACGGTCCATGTGTACAAAAAAACTCTCTCCCAAAAGATAGTGTCTCCAACATCTCATAGAATGTACCACTATAGGAAACTCAAGATCATGTATAGGGTAATTCATCTCATGATATTTTAGCTATCTAGAGTCATAATAAACTAGTTGGTCCACCTGAATTATGATTTTTTATATTCAAAATCTAGATATTTCAAAGTAAATAGTACATGTCTAACCCAATACATGTAAGGTGAGTATTGGTGTTGAGGTTATCCTTCCCTTCATCTCCTGAAGATATATCTCTCGAGCATCTGACCATAAACAATTCACCACATTCATGGTCAACCTATACATCGAAGATTCTAGATGGGAGAAGTCCTAAATAAAATGATGATAATATACTGTTAGACCAATAAAAATTCAAATCTCAAAGAAATTCTTGGGTTTATCCCAAGATAACACAACTGAAATATTCTATTTTTCCACTGAAACTCTAGCCTCCTAGATGACATGACATAAGAATTGTACTTTATCAATCTTGAAACAATATTTAGAAAGATTAGAAAAAATCTGATATTCTCTCAATGTACTCAAGATGATGTCAATATTTTGGGGATGATCTTATACTGTATGGTAGAACACTAAGATTTCATCAATGAAAATACTCAAAAATTGATCCCAAAAAATATTTAAAATCTAAATCATCATGACCATGAATATCAGTGGTATGTTCTTCAAACCAAACAGTATCACCAGGAACTCATATAATCCTTACTTGTTCCTAAAATTAATATGAGGTATCTCTGTTGGTATCAATCCCAACTAATGGTACCTTGATCTTAAGTAAATTATAGAGAAAATATGAGCACATCTCAGTTAATCGAAGAGATTATCGATCCCTGGAAGAATATATCGATTGTTGAACATCATCTAGTTAAATATCTGATATTCCATAGACATGTTCAAGGTACCACAAGCCTTTTTAGTGAAAATCATAGAAGAACATCAAGGTGGTGTACTAAGTCCTATAAAACCCTTATATTCTAGATCATACAACTGAACTTTCAATTCCAAAAGTGTAATTTCATAGAATTTGTATGTATTATTTTTAAATATTATATGTATTAATTTGGAGACCATTCACTGAGCTGGTGTACGATTTCAAGACATGGTGTGTCTGAAATAAATTTTGGAATAATATTAAAATAATAAATAGCACGCATGTTCAGTTTTACTATAAAAGTGTAATAACATCCCAAAGAGAGCCCAGATCCGAAATATTAGTGAACCTTTTCATTTGGAACAAAAAAAATACCTTAGGTGAGGCCTAACATCAGATGGCATGGGTCGACTATGAAAAGTAGTTTGGGAGTTTTTAATGAATAAAATAAATTAAAGATTTGTTTTACTTTCCCTTTTTCATCGATGCAGTGAATATTATTTTTTCAAGTATGTCATTAAGAAGGGATCGAATGTTAGGATCATAACCCTCGAATACCATGGAGGCTCTAGATAGAAACCATGGAGAATTTCTCTCAAAGACAACTATAGAGACTTTTATTGGAGATCATTCTTGATGGATCTCACCATCATTAATCAATATCGAATAAAGAATAATCCAATTCCCAGGAAGGATGTTTTATTTTGGATTTCTTTCCCCATTCATGAATTATACAATGAGTGCGGACCAACCAATGAACAAGTTTATACACTATTTGATCATTCATTTCGGGATGTATTTAATTGTGGGATTTTTGAGGATTGATTATTGGAGAATTGATTTTGAGTTTTTGATTTTTTTTTACAAGAACAGATCGAGGATAAAACAAACAACGGTTGAGGTTCATTCCTTGGATTTGTTCCTAATGTTTTCCCTCCCTCATTTTCTATGTTTGTCCTTCATTCATAGATGTGTTTATGAATTAATGATCTTTACACCTTTGTTTCCGGGTGCAATTTTCCAAAATTGAATATCCAACATCAAGACAACCTAACAGAGGTGCGATGGCGATGATGATAGATGAATTGAAGCAATTTGAGATAAACCATTCTTCGAGAATTTTGTGTTAGGATGAATTTAAATTGATTTATGATCTAATTGAAGGCCTGAAATCCATTTATTTCATGTAGTGATGGTGAGACAACCTGAGATCCGGATTTTCAAGGTGAAAAAACCCTAGAATCGGAATTCAGAAGATTGGTTCTGGTGTGCAGAGTAAGAACAATGCATTCTACAAAATCCCAATGAACAAGGCATGTAACAATAGTTTACATTGTGTGTCGCCCCCACTGAGTGGTGGATAAGGTTTAGGGAGATAGTTAAAGGTTGAATGGAATGTGACCCCATCACACGGTGTGTAGGACATTCCTAGATAGTCAGCCTATATTTTGAGACACACACTAACATGGTGAGGGGTACCCAGGTTCCCTATACAGTGTTTACCCCACCACACGACTTGGCCTGGACCAAGTACATGGACTTCCCTGTGTACTGGTACGTGGGCATAGACACACAGTTTGATACCATGTACTAGAACATGACCAAATAACATGAGTTTACCTTATATGGGAGGACATGACATGTGACTCCTTCTACATGTTGTGTTCCCATCTTCTACATGACATGTTTTAACGACATGGCATGTTGTACAATGGATGTAAGTGCGGTCAATGGACATTGTGGGTGACCCTATTACACACAATGAACACCTTTCTATATTGATTGATTATCTTTCCTCCATATATTAGAAATGTTTATTTTTGTTTCATTCCCTTTCCACTTCTTTAAAGGTAGGTTCAAATAATTTCCTACTCATATAACTATGATTCATTAAGTAGGACTTCCTAGATAGAGTTGTTAGAATCCCCCGAGAGGCCTGGAGTAGGATCCTCTATTTTTTCTTCATTCCATAGGTAAATTATTCCGTATTGATATGACCAACTTCACTTGGAATCAATCCTATACTTAGCAGGTTAAACAATATTGAGTTATTGGTATCACCCCATAGCTCGGGTTTTGATCCTCATATTTGGTATCATATTCTATTTAGATCTGTTAGTCTATCTCTCTCATGAAATTTCCCGATGAACAGTATATCTCGGACAGACATCATCTGTGCTATCATACATAGTTGTTAGTTCTCCCAGATGAGTTCTTCATGGAATATTTGAGCTGAATTTTTAGTGTTGGTATACAGTGGTTATGACTTACCTCCAAAATGTGCATCTTGGGTTGAGTATATTTGGAAATTCTTTTTATATTTTTTGTAAACTTATACTATGTAGAGATGATTGTATATTTATATTTGTGTATTTATTTTTAATTTTGGGGTGTCCTACTGAGAATTTTTATACTCACTCATATATGATATTTTCCAATACCTATCATTTCTTGTGAAGAAGAGATACATTTTGACAGAGTCCTAGGAGGACCAAGAGCACACAGAGCCCTATAAGATCAGGCAGGCTGATATGTGTTCCTATAGCTATAGACAGCAGCCCCAGTACCTTTTATTCTAGGTTGGACATGTGGTTACTGTGTACTTTTTTTTAATTATATTTTTCCTAGTTTCACTTTACATTAATTTCCCATTGTACTCTATTGGTTGGGATATAGTGATAGCATGCATTGTTCTCCTGGTGGTTTTTACATTTCAACATTTTTCGTGCTAGGATATGTGTTTGTGCATAAAGGTACATATGAAATGCCTCCAATTTTAGTGATATTATTACTCTATGCTAGTAACCACCCCTGACCTATTAGAGGTGGTATTGGGAAGTCATTTCAAAGGCCCCACTAACACAGGTTGTGAAAGAGTTGTATCAGAGGTGTTTGGTTCAACATTAGGATTGTGAGTCTGTGAGATTGGTTTGGGGAAACAATATATAGTGATTCAAGTTAATCTTTGAGAATAGGGACTCTAGGGTTGGTTCACGTGGATGACATATCCATACACCAAGACTTCAATAACCAAATTTTGGATTCTATATATGATAACATTGGTTTTATGGAAAATAATGGTACATGCATCATATAAGAATGAGTTGCGGTTCCATTTACTTCTTGAGTCTGCTCTCCAGATATTAACATCGAACCTAGTACATATTCTTTTCTTATAGTAATCCCTTGGGATGCATACATGATAGGATTTAATTGTATGATCATAAGGATGAACCCCTTAGTGGTGAGGATTTGATACAGGGACCAGTTCCTCAGATGTTACATCCAGGTGTTGCACCAACTATACCACCACTTGTGGAGCAGAATGTGGTTCCTCTAGTACCATTAAATTTGGAGATTAGGTTGATCACACTTCATGAGTTTTAGAGACACATACCCCTCAGGTTTTGAGGAGATCCAAGACCTCATGCGGATGAGGACTGTCTTTAGGTGGTGACCCAAGTTTTCTATAAGGTTAGGACACTAGAAGATCTGATGTTAGTACTACTGATGATATTTCTACATGTTTGGGTAGGGAGATGGTGGATTTTGGCTACATAGACTAACGAAGAGGTGTATCCTTCATAGAAAGAGTAAAAGAACCTTTTTATAGTTCAGTTCTCACCAGTTATGTTGATATTTGTGTGTATATTGGATCTCCTTCTTCTCTAGTAGGAGAGCATAATAGTATATGATTATTCATTGAGGTTCACCAACATTTCTAGCTACTCGATGGATATGTTCAAAGATCAGTACTTCTGGGATCATACTTTCATGTGAGGTCTACCTAGAGACATCTGAGGAAGCATTATCCCTCTATGTATTTCGATGTATGTTGGGGTTCTTGAGGTGGGTTTGGTGATCGAAGTCTTCTTAGATAATCATATAAAGCTAGTGTTAGTCAGCAGTGGACGGGAATATGAAGAGACCTCGATAGCAGGGAGCTGACATCACTCTCATGGATCTAGATGAGGGAGGAATTTCAGGAGGAGGTACTATGATAGTGGATCTGTATTTTAGGGCTCATAGGATGGGTACATTCAGCGTAGGTAAATATGTTTTTATGCCGGTGATGGTAATGTACATCTCCCTTGAGATTGTCTAAACTATCGTGCTGCTAACAAGGAGATAGCTAATAGACCACCATGGTATAAAAACTAAGAGGATTAGTCAAATCCACACAATAATGGATGTGGCATAGGAGCTAGGAGAGCATCAAGAGGTGGTCAACATTTCAACATGTTACCACCAACACCCCCGTGATGTCTACACCAATCTCAGAATGATTGGAGAATGGGGAGGGGACAAATGCTTGTGGTTTAGACATATGACTAGGGGCTTCGGGAAATACTCAAGGTACGGTCTATTTTGTTTTTACTTTAGCTGTACTAATAATATAAACAAGTCAATGTCATTCTGTTATCACCACATATCTTTTTCGAGAACTATAGATTCTTGTTGAACCATTGAATCGACCCTTACACTTGGAGACACAAACATTAGAAGACTCAGTGATCACACATTTCTGCTTCCATTTTGACCTTACACTTAGTGGCAAGAGTTTTAGTTGAAACTTCATGGTTTCATATTTGAGGCCTTATGACTTCAATATTTGTATGAATTGGTTATACATAGTGTATGGCCAGCTTAACTATTTTAGGGGAAGGTTGTGGTGGTTACGTAGTGATGGAACATTGGATTTCTTTATTAGTGAAAAGAAAACTCTAGAAACAGAGAATGGAATCATTCATAATAGGTTGCATCCAATTACTCAATAGTTTTCCAGCCTGGCCATCAGATCTCTTATGATGAAAGGCATTGAATTCCTTTGGAGTTTTTCGATGGATACCAAATGTTCCTACGTGTTTCACCTCGATGTGGATAATAGAGATTTGGCTACGAAAGAAAGTTATCTCTATGGTTTATCAGCCCTTTTCATATAATTTGTATAGTTAGTGAGGTGGAATACCGCTAAGCTTTAACCCCATAGTTAGGATGGGCACATGACATCTTCCACGTGTCATAGCTATGGAGGTAGGTAGATTACCCATCACACGTCATCAACTGGGGTGAGCTAGGCATTGATTCTAGATCCTCTTTTGCTGCGTACCTTTTGGAGATTGGGGATCATAAGGATATGATCCTTCATGGGTGAGAGATTCCTTTAGTGTGTGTCTGGTGACGGTATGAGAACCTCTAAGAGGGAACATCGGAGCATGAGACACAGATTTGTGGTTAGTACCATTATATTTTTTTGAGTAGACTTTGTTTTTGATTTTCAGCGACTTAATTGCCCAACCTAGAGAGAATTTAATGCCCCAGATTTTAAATGTATTGTTTTTAAATATTATATACAATAATTTCAATAACAGGAGCTGAGATGGTGTGCGATTATGATACCCAGGGTGTTCGGAATAAATGTTTGAATAATATTAATATATTAAATATCACACAATCACAATTATCCTGGAAAAGTGGAGTAACCTCCAAATAGGATCTTGTATCATAAATTCAAGGACACTATTTCATTCGAAATTGTGACTTTACCTTAGGAACAACATAACATTGGCTGGCATGGGTCATGTATGAAAAGTAGTTTTGGTAATTTTATTGAATAAAATAAATTGAAAATTTATTTTTTTCAATTTTGTCAACACGACGAACCTTATGATTTTTACAAAGCCTTTAGAGAGTGATCAAGGTTTAATCTCATAACCCTATAAATACCTAGAGGATTTGAAGAGAAACCCTAGATAATATATATCGATGGAGATAGCAGAGACTTAGATATAAGGTTATTCTTAACAGATATCACCACTGGCAATCAATATAAAACAGCAAAGGACCCAATTCCTAGGTAGGATGTGTTATTTAGGATTTATCACCCTTTTATGAATTCAACAATAAACGTGGACCGACCAATATACAAGTTGATTTGCGGTTTTATCATTCCCTACAAGATGGGTTTAATAGAGAAATTATCAAGGATTGATTATTTCAGAATTGATTTTTATTTTTTGATCATTCTTATGGGAACAGATCTAAGCCAAAACAGATAATGGTCGTCGTCCATTCATCATATTTTTTCACTTATCTTCTCTCCCTAATTTTCTACTTCTGTTATTCATACTTCAACACATTTATGAATTACTGATTGTTACAACATATTTTTTGGCTCAACAATCTGAATTTGAATTTCCAATATTAGGACAACCTAATGGAGTTGCAACGATGATGAAAAAATATAGATCAAAGCGATTTAAGAGATACTATTCTCAGAGAAGTTTGCATCGGGAGAAATTTAAATGGACTTCCGAGAATATTAATGGCCGAAAACCCATTGATTCGATGTTTCGATAGTCATATGACCCTAGATCCTGAGTTTCGTGGTGAATAGACCCTAGAATTGGAATCCTGAGGATCAGACAACTCCTATAGAGGAAGAACCAAATGTTCTGAAAAAACCCAATGAACACAGCATGTAACCCGGGGTTACATGATGTGTGGACCCCACAAAGCGGTGGATAGGATTTCAAGAGATAGTAAAATGTCACAAGGAATGTGACCTTATAACATGGAAATAGTTCCCTTCCCAGAGACTTAACATATATCTTAGGAGACACCAAAACACCAGGTGGAGTACACAGGTTTCCTACATGATGTGTACCTCACCATGCGACTTGTCTTGGAACAAGTATATCGACTACCCCATGTACTGGTACATGAGTAGAGACACATGGCTTAACACCATGTACTAGAACATGGCCATAGTACACTATTGGACCCCAGATGGAAGGACATGGTGTGTGAATCCTTTTACATGGCATGTACCCATCTTCTACATGACATGTTCTAATAACATGGTCAATTTTACATAGGCAGTGCATAGGGATAAGGGATATGATATGTGATCATACTACATTCCATGTAACACTTTCTACGTGGATTTATTCTCATACCCTTTATATCTTATACAAGTTTTTTTAGGTTTTACTCCCTTGTCGCTTCCGTGAAGGATGGTAAGAACCATTTTCTACTCATAAAATTGTGATCCCTTTAGCAGGACTTCCTGGATAGATTTTTTGGAATCCCCTAAGAGTCCTGAAGTTAGATACTTTATTAATTATTCATACCCTATATAGTGTCTTCAGTAATGATGTGGAAAAATTCATTTGGCATCGAATCTATACATTGCAGTTTAATACCGATTGAGTTGTTGGAATCACCCAATGGCACTATCTTCCATCCTCATATATGGTCTCATATTCTCTTTAGATCAATCGGATTATCTCTCACATTATGATTCCTGATGAAATTTACTTCTCATATAGACGTCTTCATTGATATCATACTCAGGAGTGTGTTCTCCTGGATGAGTGCTTCGTGGAATATTCATGTTGAATTCCATGTGTTTGTATACAATCGTTCTGAGTTACCTCTACACTAAGTGCCTTGAGATGAGTATGTCTAGATATTCTTCTCATATGTGATGTAGATATATACTATGTATAGTTGACTATATATTTCTTTTCGGTTTTTACTTGTGGTTTTAGGGAGTCCTAATGAGTATTGTTATACTCACCCGTGCATGGAATTTTCCCACACATGTTGTGTCTTTCCCAACAATTAAACTTCTAGAATATTCCATGGTGGACCTGGAATAGATGGAGATTTGTAAGATAAGGTAGGATAAGGTGTGTTTCTACAACTATAGATAGCATCCCCATTACTTTTGTATATAGGTTGGACTTTTTGGTTATAGGCATATTTTGGTGGGCTTGTATTTTTTTCCAGTTTCACATTACTTTACTTCTAGGTCATACTCATTTGGTTGGGATATAGTGGTCTGTATGAAGTGATATAATAGTGGTTTTTACATTTCAGAATTTCATGGGCTTGGATATGTGTGAGTGCATAATGACACATAGAAAATGCCTCCCATGTTGGTGATATGCCTACTCTGTTCTAGTCACCAACACCTGGTCTATTGGAGGTGGGCTTGGGGAGTCATGGCATGGGCCTCACTGGGATAGGTCATTACATGATGCTCCTCTAGTGTCATACTGGATGGATGAATAGAATCTTTCTTAGCTCTGGGCACTAACTCGTACATGAACTCAATCTCTTGTTTCAATGGTAAGTAGTATAGCTCATCAGAAAAGATGTCATGAATGTGGTCTACCACTGGGGTAAAAGCATGATGATGCATCCCAACACCATCTATAAAAATACCATCTATCTATGTTATGAGACAATCCAATATGAACTGAATTAATCATATATTACTATAAAAAATATTGCACTCACCTTGGTCAAAATAGATTCCTCCTAAAGATAGAAGGGTTACTGTCCTATGGAAATAGTCAATATGGGACAGCAATATAACTAACCAATTCATATCAAGAATCCCATAGAAACAAAACATTTCTATCATGAAAATATCCCAAAAGAAATGGTATCTACAAATTTATAGATGACACCTTTTGCAAAACTTGACATTATCTGAACGCACTCCAAATAGTGAATTAATGGTGAAAACACCATCCATGCTTTCCAAAACCAATCGTAAACTGTTTTAAAAAAGTTAATTTATAAAGGAGTGTGATTATCCTATATCAAAAAAATAAAATATAATTTAGTTGATATAAGAATCATTCCACTAATGGTAGAATGTTATGCATCCAATCTATTCGGAGTAAATTTCATGGCATGTAGATAAATATTCCCTCTAACCTGGTCTCCCATATTAATCACCTTTATTATCCATCTTTCTAGTACTACCACATCTACAATAGGGAACCACATCACCTACCTCTACCTGAACATATAGTAGAACTCCAATTACAATGCTATTTAAGGGTAGATGTGTCCTTCAAAGACTCTGGTACTTTCCTTGATCCCCTACCACTACTCTACGGTTGTATGCCCCTACAAAACATTTCTAGGTTCCCTAGACTACATAAAGCACAAAACTCCATATTAGGGTATAGGCATTGAGGTCACTTGTGGAACAATATTCCACACTAATAGCATTATAAAGTAACATAATCCTGAGATTTATTCCTACATCCCTGGTAGTTCTATCCATTATTTATTTTGTGATAGGTATTATAGTGGCGCTTCGTTACACTACAAGAACTCTTGGACTTCTCTACTGAAATAGGATGTTAATTGCTTGGGTCCTCTCTCATATTCCCTTATATGATGAGATACTAATTCATTGAATCTACAAAGGTACTCATGTGGATAAAATTATCCTATGTACTGATATCATATAAAATCTTATATTGAAAGAACATCACCCTAGTGTCCTCATTAGATACAATGGATTGTGAAAACTATAGAAGGTCGCTGAAATTTCCAACATAGTACATCAATGACATGACCTCCTATATCAATCTCATGAACTCATGTTCATCCCCATATATCAACATTTCAATGTAGAATTGACTTAGTAAATTCATCTTGAAATCCTTCTTGGATAAGTCCCCTTAGGGCCAAACATTCCCCAATGTTTCCCAACAACATATGTCTCATCCATGAAACATGTATGCATAAATATTCAACCACCTATATACCAGTGTCTTGATGTGGTAAAAGATCATATATACTGATATGATATAGAACATGGCTTCTAATTGTCCTCTCTAACTAGTGAACTTTGGAGGATGTTGCAGCTGAAACTCTCTCGTTATCTCAGAAATCCATGGTACCATGTGAATAGTTTCCCTCTCCATGGATCGCATAAACCTCAAGAATCTATCATGGTTATAATAATCCAAAAAATTAATTGGATTAGTTGGAACATCTAGAATAAATTTTTTAGCGGTATGTAGATTTCCATTATCCTGATTCGCAATTCAATAAAAACGAGGAGGCATTTTCTCCAAAAGACCAAAAAACTTCTTAGAACACTGGATATCATCAAGGGCAACCTGAATAGGTGATATGAATTGTGGACCAATAGTTCATGGAATCTCTAAACATGGATTCAGAAGTGATTTAACATGAAATAATTTTTGATTTATAATGTTTTTTATTAGATATTACTAGGATCTCATTTCACAGTTCTTATGGGAAGATACATGACATGCAATAAATGTATCCCTGTCATTAACAATGAATGTTAATATATATATATATATATATTATGTTCCTATCATGATGAAAGCATACTCATCTCATGCTATACTAGGCCACAAGTGTAAATCATGAGAAACAACAACATCACACAACATATGAATCACCCATGGTGAAATAATATCAATTGTCATAAGTAAATTGCATGAAAAACAATCACATCCTAGGGTACTCAACATTTACTCTATACATTGGTTAGATACTCCCACGAACAAGATCATTACCATGTACTGAAACATTCCTAGTCTCTTTTATATATTTTCTAAATAGTACAATAAAAGAAAAGAAAATTTGAGCTACTATGATACCACCTTGTAATGTTCCTCATCCCATTACATTCTCAAATTTCCAAAATGGGTTGGTAACATGGCCTCAAGGGAACCTACTCATAAAATAGAGGCTTTAAACTAGTAGAATGGGTGTAAAGAACCTATTTTTGAGACTCCACCCCTAGGTATTCAGTTTTTAAAGAATAAAAAATAGTATCGTGATAACATAAATAGAAAAAACAGTATAACATATAACAAGAAAAGGAAACAATAAATATAAATTTAAAAATCCAATAATAAAAGAATATTGTAATGACAAGATGAATGTCACTAAATTTCATGATGAAAGTTATACAAAAAAAGACCAATATAACCTAAATTGGTTCAAAAGACCCCAGTCACGAACCCCAAGATAGTCCCATATCCAAGCTCTAACCCTGGCATCAAGAAACAATCTACAACAAGGTCCTTTTACAATGTATAAACCTGTATCCATGTAATCTAAACAGGTACCTATTAGTGGCCCAAATAGGGTGTGAGTAAAACTCAAAATTTTGATAGCACCATGTTTAAATAAAACTATTATGATAGAACGTGAATTAAATATGAAGATAAGTTGGGTTATTTTTTTAACAATAAATCATTACAAAACCATTAACCTAATATGGAATTATGATATAATATATCTAAGCATGTATTATCACTATGTTAATTGTAACAAAAATTCCAAGTCATATTCACATATCCAAGAATAACACTCTATGCATTCATTTCATTATAAAAATGGGTTGATCCCACTATATAAGCTTTAAAATAGGAATCTAGTTCATGACTACTATATAAGCATTACAGCATAAAACTTGGAAAAGATTTATATATAGCCATAATAGAATTAAACTAACACAACCCATCTATATAATAATTATATCATAAAAGTGGAACAAGGCCTCTATTTAAGAATTATAGTATGAAATTGGGTTAATCCCTCTATATAAGAATTACAACATAAAACTAGGCCAAGCCTACTATATAAAAATTACTTGATAATTCACAACACATTTCAAAAAATAAATAAAAATACAACATAAAATCATAATCCACAATGTTCAATTAATATAATTACTATTTATATTTCAATTTTCCTTTCTTTCATTAAATTATATCTTAAGTTGTTATCATGAATGTGTACAAAACAATATCATTTTGAAAAATCACATGTTATTTCATTAAATAAGAAAACAATTTTCCAAGGTAAATCTATCACATGAAATCACTAGAGGTCTTAGGTCATTCTAATTAATATTTTAATCCAATAAATAATAAACTATGTTACCACCAATAGAAAATCCAAAATTTACTAGTTCATTGGTTTGATGATGGGATCACCCAATCGGTGGTCATAATCCATGTCTTGACACTGATGGATCAAAAGGAATCCAAGGAGTTCTCCAAACACATGTTTATCAAGAACCATTACTTCATTAGCTAACATACCTGGTGTTTTAGTGTGATTTTATGGTATTATAAAAAAATTATGAAATTGAAACAGACTATTGGGATTTGTCTAGGCAACCTATGTTTATATTGAGATATATAAACATCCTCTAAATAGAACACTAATGACTGAAGAAGTTTAAGGATATCAACAATGAAAACCATGATTACACAAGCATCAAGATCGAAACCTGATTCAATGGAGGTCAATACATCACACTGCTATAATGGATGATAGTAGAATAATGGAGAAAACCAATGTAATGTAACTCACTAGAAATCATATAAAATACAAAAAAAACATGAATTAAAAAAATCAGACATTTATAAACATCAATAATTCATTTACAAATGTTTTTGAAAAACATATCTAAATTAGGTGTCCCCAAATTAGCACTGTTTTTTGAAAACTTTGCTAAATTCAAAATTTGTGATGTATTTCAAAATTTTCTTTAAAAAATGTAAATATTTCTTAGTTTTTTGTAGTCACACTTCACATAGATATTTCATAGGGAATGAATTGGCGATAAATCGTCTAGAGTTTCCCTAGGGTCCAACAAAAGAGTCTACAAAATGTATGAGCAATGATTTAGTAGTGAAACACGAATAAGAACTAGTTCTCCTGATAAATTCACAGTGTGAACACCATTGATGGTGTGAATTCCACTTTAGTCAAAAAAATGCATCGTCTTGGGTTAAAAACAACTATTGATCTTTTCATAGTGTTAAATGAATTCAAAACTTGTATAAAATTCATGTCATGAAATTGTTTCAAAGGTTATTTAGAGTGATAGATTTATGTCATGAATAACTTACATAGGGTGAAAATTTCCTATAGTAAGTACTCACTACAAAATCCAATAGAAAATATAGATAATCCTTCAACTCAACCCAAGCTAAAAGAGAATCATTTTTATGACTCAAACACATTTATACCCAGATTCAACTAATTCAAGGAAACATATAACCCTAAAATTTAATTCTTTTTCCCTTGAAAACTATATTCATACCCAAAGAATGGGCTTAGAAACCCTGGTTTAAAAGAAGAAAAATCAAACTGAACGAGATTCAATCAAAACTAAATGATATACATACATAGAAAATGATATAATCTTACAGTGATATTGTAGAAACCCTGACCCTCGGAGCAAGGAGTTTGTGTCTGCATTATTATATAAGAATAAAATATGATGAATCATGTCCTAAAAGACTGAATATTTTATTATTCTTGGTAAAATAGATACAAACATGATTACCATATTACATTTAAAAACACATATTAAAACTAATTTTTTTAAAAATATAATTTTTTCCAATAGTATATTTTTTGTTATCAAGCAAAGTTCACTTCAAGGATTTCATGCAAATGAAACCAAATAATGGTGTGATAAAATGCTCAATAAGGGTTATGCATATTCAAATCTATCATAAATAAATAATCATAATTAACATGGAAACTTAAATAATTGAAAACACATTCCATTTAAACAACTAGACTATCATAATAAGATAAGTCATAATTAATATGGAAATTTAATTAACTAAACACACATTCCAATTAAATATCTTGGGTATATGAATAGATAATGAATAATTAATATGGTAAGGTAAATAACTGAAAACACGTGTCATTTAATCAATAAATTGAGAATGAAATTTATCTAGAATTAATATCAATTTGAAAATATCATCGATAATAATTACTGAATTCCTAATGAATGAAATACTTAATTATTGGATGCCACAATCTCTAGGATCATAATACCCATATCATCAGTACCATTCAGAAGATTCTTTAAAACTATAGGTTGAAACTCATTTAATTCGAGCTTACTATTTCTCCTCATAAGACTACCGATGTATTAGAGAGCAATATAATTATGGGAACCACCTATATCTATATGTCTAAATAATTCCTCACATATCAAATAAAAAATTTATTTCGTGACGTACCTCATTTTTAAATATTCATATTGAGTCAGGAATACATATTAATCAATATTTCCCTAGATAAAAAAAGAAATTCTAATGTAGAATACCACATATAGAAATGATATAAAATTTAAGAAATAAAAATATACATGACAAACAATATAGATATATAGGGGGAATTTAATTTCCAATGATCACAAGAATTTAAATAATTCAAGGGAATGTTAATGACTAAAAATGAATCAGGGAAGTTAGTGTCAATATAATGCTTGGGAAAAATAATCATAAACTACCCATTGGAATAATAAGGATTGTATCAATAAAAAATGTCCTTAGAGATTTATATATAAAATAAATTTTTTCTGTCTTTCATGAATATAAATACCGGAAAATGTTTTTCTAAACTTTACTGAGGAAAATATATTTTGTTTTTTAAAAATCACCTTATATAACTAAGATTTCATAAAACATTTTTAAAACACATTTATTTGAAACAAACCTTTGAAAATTATTTATTATTCTTTAAAACAAGGAGGTTCATGATGGCTATAAATTCAATACATTTTGAGTACATAAAAACAAAGATTCCATTTACTTTTTGGTAAAATACAAATAGACATTGTTTTGAAAACAACTTGAATGGTCCATTCAAAAAATTGTTTAAAAATAATAAAATGAATAAAAATATATTTAATAAATAATACTGAATCTTTTTTAAAATATTTTAAAAATAATAGAAAACATGTTTTTAGAAGAAAGGTAATTTCTCCCAGAAGAGAGAAATAAATTCATATTTTATTAAAACATTTTATAAATAATTTTAATTAACAAAAACTGTTAAAATGGTAATATTAATTTAAAAAACATATGAATAACCAAATGATAATAAAATTAAATTATTTTTAAATAGTGATCAACTAATTTCTTTCAATGTAAATTCAATTTGAAATAATCTCCATTAAAATGAGATTTTGAAATAAACCATTGCAAAGATCACAACTTTTAAGTTTGAATTAATCAATTAATTGATTATGTGTATGAAATAAAAATAAAAATAAAGCAAGTAGAAATAAATAATAAAATAATCATAATTCATTACACACATAATCTTATAACATCAAATACAACGAAGAAGTAATATAAACCAATGAAAAGAAATTAAGTTATAAAATTATTTACCACTTGGTAACATTTATGTCAAACATCCTTAACTGAAATAATTCAAATTTAAAATTAAAATATAAGAAATTATTAATTAATCTTGATATTACATTTCAAATTGGTATTATCTACACCATAAAAAATAAATTAGATTAACAAAGTTAAAATATTCCTCAATGAATGGGAATTTTGATGATGCCCATTTCCTCACGCTTCCTTTTTTTATTGTGATTTCAAGAAATATATAGCAGATTTAAACATACAAATAACATATTTAAGAACCATATCTATATTTATAATATAATATATAATCCTTTTATAACATATTATCACTCGTTAATTAATAATTTTTCATTATTTTCATTATTTGAGGTGTAATTTCATGGTTTTTTCATTCCCGATTTTCCATGAAAATACCTGTTCATGTAAATATTATATAATTACATAATCTCAAAAATAATATTCATGAAATAATTATCATATTTTTAAAACAATTATATTTTTATTACCTATCACTAAATATGGTTTTGATAAATTATTTAAATTATGGTCATGGAAGCGGTAAGTCATACGTTGGCATGAGAAACAATTCCATTTTTTGACAATCATAATGGAAAAGAGGTAAGTAATATTTTATATTTATATAATAATATTAATATCATAAATACCATATTATTTATTTAAATATAATTATATATATATATATCATACATGTGTTTTGGGGATCAAAAGTGAGACACATCACTTCATGAAGGTGGTAGGCTACAGGTAAACAAACAATGATATAATATTTTAAGTGAGTGAAAAGGTAAGAAAAAATGATATATAATATTTTAAGAATAATAATTTTTTCATTAAAATAATAATTATTTCATTAATATCACATATATTCATTAAATTTATCCTTATTACCTTCCATGTAAAGCATTAGTGTAAAAACAAATCACATCGCTTCGTGAGGCAGTAGTTCGCCTATACACGAGCGACGTTGTCGTATCCCTCAAAGAATTAAAAGTAAAAATGAATATTTGATATAATTACCCAATATTTATAATTACATTATAAATATAATATATATATATATATATATTATGTCCAAAATGATACCCAACTGTGATAGGTTGTAATGGAAAAACAAATGACATCGGTTTAAGATGTGGTAGTCTGTCGTACACATGAATGATTATTTTATAACCCATTTGATGGAAATTGGGATGATTAAATAATATTTATTATTTTGATCATTTAATTTGGTCAAAATTTAAGTTGAAATTGTTAGATAATATAAATTTTTAAGATTTAATTTATTGGAATCCATTTTTCAAAATATGATTCATATAAGTGGAAAATGTTAATATAAGATTAATCATGAAGATTTAAGGAGAAAGCGGGCTTTTAAAGAGGAAATGTCCAATGTTTACAATGTGTTTTTGTCAAAATTCAAAATGAAAATGATTACAATGACCTAAATTGATTAATATGAATATTATAGAAGATATTTTTCAATAAAACTAGTTAAAATATATAATTATAATTACAAATAATTTAATTTAAAATAATGTTGTTTATTAAAATTTTGTAGTTTTTTCTATTCAATAAAAAATGAAATTTTTCAAAAAAATCAAAACAAATAACCCTAAGATAATATTTATATGAATATTTCAAAAACTAATTTCATTTTATCAAATAAATTTATAAAAATTGTTCAAAAATAATTTTACATTATTTCAGAAAAACGTGTCTAAACTATCTTTTAGAAAAAATACTTCTTTTCATGAAAAACTTATTGTTATTTTAAATGATTATTATTTTATTTATAATAAATAGGTAACCATAATCTTTAAAATTTAGTTATTGTTGTCAATGACCACTAATTAAAAAGGATATAATGTTATACTATGTTATGGTTCATTTCGACTCGGGGTTATGCGTTCTACAAGCCATCAAAGATATTAAATTTAGAGAAATATATTTTTGTGTGGTTTTTTAAGATCGATGTTGTTTGTCACATACTATTTTGAATAAAATGATATCATTTTATAATTTTAGGGTGTTACATTCTTAGATCATTAAATAAATCACATCCTCATAATTTAAACATGATCTTGGTAATCAAGTTTTTGATATTAAAAAATTCTTTTATTGAAAACCCACTTAGTAAAAATAGTTAATAAAACATCATATTAATAATATAGAAAGAGGATTACAAATTTCACATAAATATGTTTATAGGTTAGAGAAATTGTTTTTATTAAAGTTTAGATATTGTAATGGTATAAAAGAATAAATAAGTATAGAGAATTAATGTGGTAATTGATCATAAGAAATTTAATTATCAATGGAAAGATAAGTACCTCAAAACCATAAATCTGTGATGATTTAAAAGAATATATGATTCATCATGTAGGAAAGTAAAATTATAAAATATTTATTTCAATATCATTTTCTTAAATTTTAGGGATAATTTTACTATATATAAATATAAATAAATTGACATAGTTTATATGTTTATATTTTATAATAAAAATTTCATCCTTTGGATAGGCTTTGATTAATTTATAATTCATCTATTAGTCAAAAAATGAAAAACAAATGAATTTTAAGATCCTAAAGCACTAAATATTAATTTCAATAGATCTAAATATCCATAAAAGAGTGGAGAGTCCTTCCATATATCTCTAAGTATTTTCCCAAAACAATATAATTAGTATAAGTTATCCAATAAAATACATTAATCTATAAACCTCAACATTAACACCACTAGTTCTTCAATAGAGTTTATTTTTTAAATTGATTAATGGGTGAAATATTAACAAGGATATCACGTAGTCTAGTGGTAGGTATAAAACCTTTATCTCCATTAGGTTTTGGGTTCAATCCCTACAGACTTTGTAGAGTATCAATTTTTCCTTTTTCCACAACAAAATTAATATAATTCAAATAAAATTCTTAAAGTGTAATATCCCATAATTACATTAACATCAAAGATAAGATAAACTCTAAAGGTTAGAAAACCATTTAATATTATTCCAAAAAAATAAATAAATTCTTCCGGAAATATCTTTTTCACTAAAACTTATACAAGAAAAATGGGTTTTATATCCATAATTGCGTTCCTAGAATATCCTTAATCATTTTATATTCCCACCACACAAATTGTTAAAATTGTTCTTTAAGACATTCAACTTATGATAAACCTTAAAATAATAACCCCAAGATAGTATCCATAAATTCTATGATAATGAAGGAATGTATTTTTGTAAAATTTGACAAAGTCCTTTGATGGTTCTTGATTCATATAACCAAAATTAGATTTTAGAAAAGGGAATTGACTTGGTTAATTCATAGGTTACCTACGTTTAATATAATCAACTATAGATAAATAACTAAGATGAAATTTATTTCCTTCCATAGTACCCTTCATTTTTTTCCTGATATTTAATTTCTTTATTCCCTTCTTTTTCAAATATAAAACATTTTACTATTTTTTTATACACTTTATTTTGAATATAATAAACCACAGGTTTATCCTAGGTCATTCTTTTTCATAATCTATTTAAATACTTCATAATGGTTTGTAAAAAAATGTTAATTAACCTAACTATATCCCCTAAGAGTTTAAAACTATGGGTTTAATAAGGAACATTATCGTACACAAGGTAAAGATCAAGTCATGGAAAATACACCCTTTTCATAGATTTTATCACAATGTATATCTACTCCAGAACCATGTCTACTTGTAGTATCTATATAGAGATGTATTTCAACGAAACCCATATAATCATTAATTTACTAAAACATTAGTATATTCTTCTGTTCTTATCCTTAAATTCAATCATACGGTTATGATCCCGAATCTATGTTTTCAAAAATATATTTCCCAAGGATTATACTAAACCTCATCTTATACCAACTATATGAACTAGGAACCCAATATCCTAGAGTTGTTTTCTTCTTTATTATATTAGAATAATATATAATGGATCTTATCTGGAATGTCAAAATAATCTATTAGTATTGGTAAACTAGATACACACATGATTCCGATATTACAGTTGAAAAAAAAATTACAACATGGATTTTTTTAGAATATCAATATTCCCTATATAATATTTCTATTTATCAATCATATTACTCTTTATGTATTCTTGGTAAAGGAATAAAATTAAGGGTGATATCAAATTATCCACAAGGGTTAAGTTAAAAAGGAATCTATCATGCATCAATAATAATTATCAACATGGAAAGTTTAATAACTAAGAATACATAACATTTTAATAAGATTACTATCATTATAATATATGACATAATCAATATTTTATGTTAAATAAATGATCACACATTCCATTTAAATAACTTAACTACATGAATAGATATGTAATAATCAATATGGAAAGGTAAATAACTAAAAACACATTCCATTTAATCAAAAAATCAAGAATGAAATAAATCCATAGATAATAGCATTGTTAAAATGTTAAGGAAAATAATTATTTAATTCTTAATTAATAAAATTATTAATTATTAAATTCCATTATATAAGGAATCATGTGACCTCTACTGTCAGGACATTTCACAAGACATCATAAAAATATAGGTATAAACACATTTAATTCCAGCTTATCGGCTCTCCTCATAAGACGACAGATTCATCAACAAGCTATATAATTTTGTTCCCCACCCTTCACTTCATATCCAAATAATATTTCATATATAAAATAATAAATTTAATTTATGAACAATTTTCATTATCATCAAATATACTTATTTAGTAAAGAATGCAGATTTATAAAATTTTCCCCATATAAAAAAAATATTCAATGTAGAACACTATATGTAAAAATGATATATTGTTTAAGTAATAAACATTTACATGAGAAATAATATGGATATTTTGTGGAAATTTAATATCCAATTATCGTAGGAAAGTGAAAAATTCTAGGGAATTTCTATGAATAGAAAATTTGATCAAGGAAGGGAATGTCAATACTATCCTACGTCAAAAAAACCATATACCATCGAGAAGAAGAATAAAGATGGTATCAATACAACAAATTTCATGAGTAAACTATTTAAAATAAATAGATATTTTTGTCTCATAGTATAAAACCATAATAATATATTTAAAAATACTTTCGAAAAAAACATTTTCATTTAAAAAAAATTAAAATTAAAATTCAAAAACAATTTTTAAAAAAAAATTCTTTTCAAATAACCTTTGAAACTTATAGATAACGTTTTAAAACATAGTGTTGTCAATATAGAAGGAAATTCCATACATTTTTTGTATGTTAAAACCATGATTCATTTAACTTTTTCTATAAAACCCAAATGGGACTTATTAGTACATAAATATTACTTTCTAAAAAAATTTAAAAATTTAAAATTATCAAAAATGTAATCAATAAATCATTTGTACAAGAATTAAAAACATTTTTCAAAACATTTTTAGAAAACATGGTTTTGGTAGAAAATTTATTTCTAACTGAAGAGAAAAATGAACTAAAATTTTATTAAAACATTTTTCCAATAATTTTAAGTACCAAAAAGTACAAAATTTTTATTATTACATTAAAAAGTTCATCAATAACCATATGAGAATAAAATAAAATTGTTTTATAAATAGTGATCAAATAATTTCCTTTAATGGAAGTTCAAGTATATTCAATCTCGATTAAAATGAGATTACGAACAAAAACCCTTGAAATTATCATAACATTAATGTGATAATCAAAAAATGAATCAATTATGTGTATCAAATGTAAATTCACATGAAAAAATTGGAAATAAAACATCCTATAATTATAAGTAAATACACATGTAATCATATTATATCACATACAATGAATAATTAATATAACCCAATGAAAATAAATTGATTTGTGATTTTATTTAACAATTTTTAACTTTTAAGTCAAATCCACTTAGATGAAATATTTCAAATTGAAACCTAAAATACCATGAATTATAATGGAATTATGATATTATATGTTAAAGGGTCAATATATACACAATATAAAATATATTGGGTTCATAACACGCTACTAAAAATCATGATATTCCCACATATTTATACCAATGGTTTATAATAATAATTTTTATAATGTTCCTCGAATCAGTCTATACCAATGATTTGAATAAATAATTGGTATATATAATATTATACTAATGGTTTTTACAAAATGATGTTATATACCACCCTATACCAATGGTTTCTTAAAAACCATTGCGATAGAATCCACACATAACCCTTGGCCACCCTTCATCTCCTACATACCCACAATCCCTAATCTCCCCTCACCTGAGTGAGTAGCATCCTGTTATCTCTTCTCATACATCATTCTCCCCTTATTCAGGTATTTTTTTATTCTGATCTTATTCAACGTCATATTATTCATTTCATAATCTATCTTCTCTTCAGTTGAGTATTGTTTTCATTTTTATCTATATATAAAAACCTAAATAAGATAATGAGAAGTCACGGTTCATCTCAATTATTTCAAAAAAAATTATTTTAGATTCTTTTTGTTATATTTTCGAATAAAAAATGTGCTTTTAATAAATATATATGTTATCATAATTTATTTATCTGATACTTTTTTATAAATCCTATATATAGTTTTTTTATTAATATAAATTTAAAAATTTTGTAACTAATTAATTTAGTAATTTTATTTATTTATTAATATTTTAGGGGTATATTATATTTCTTATGATTATGTTGAATAATTTGTGGGAGATAACATGGGTACAATGATGGGAACTTAGAATAGATTCTTAGTTGGTCGTCATTGTGAAATTAGGGTAGATATGGTTTAAATTATGTTATAGATTATTAATTACTCTAGATTTTATATTCTCTGTCTATTTATATGCAATGGAATTTAAAAGGTCTTTTAATTTTTTATAATCATGTTCACTAACTATAAGGTGATGTTTTATTTGAAATTATTATTTCTATTTAGCCTAAAGTTGTTTCTATATGAATGAAAATGTGACCCTTATCTCTTGATATTCATTAACACTTGTAAATATTTTATTTACAAGATTCATTACCTCCTTATAAATTAAATCAATTTCCTATATATGTACATATTTTATTAAATATGTGAAAATATATAAACATATTTTTTTTAAATGTGGATAACATTCTTGTCTTCAAAGAGATGAGATAAAATTCCATCTTTAATGCATTTATTTTTTATTGAAAACCAAAATATTAGTTTAATAGTTGTATTTCAAACTAGAATACAATTAATCATATTATAATGGTTAAGAATTGATCATTTACTTTAATCATAGTAGTAGTTATCTTTTTCACAATTTATGCAGACACTATGTGTATGTAGACCCAACATACTTTGATGTTGTTAATTGAATGTTATTATTTGAGTTAATGAATGATCATTGGATATTATTTGGTATTATGGAAGGAGACCATTGATATATTTTTTATTTCCACATAGTTATGAGTAATTTTTTATAATAAAATTTTTATTCAATTTAATATATCATACAACTTCTTGCTTCATATCAGTTATTATATTTTGTATTTATATTTTTATCATATAAACGTTAGTTTCTATGATATTAGGAATGGATGATTATTTATATTTATATCAATAATTGAATAATTACTATTATATTTTTATACAATGTTTTTTTTGTTTTCATGTTGGGTGACACATTATTATTATTATTCTCGATTTATAGTTTCACATTATAAAAATAAGTTTTTTTAATTTTATTAATTTCATGTTCAAAACATTAATGTTTTAATGGTTTTTTTTCATTGTGTAATTTTTATTTAATTTTATTGTGATATAAATTTTACCTATTTAAAGTCTAATACATCGTTTGGTTTTCTATTTTTTTGCATCAATTATATAATATGGTATTTCCCTTATTAATTGTATGACTAGATACCAGTATGCTTTGATGAATTTCATATTAAAACTGTTTATAATGAATATATTAATTATGGTTTACCTTTCTTATTTAAATATTATTTTTTATGTTAATATAATGTATAGAATATGGATGTATAATATCAAATATATTTCAACTGAGTTTCAAAATAATTTGTATAATTTTTTAGATTTTTCATTTAGAAATGCTTCATATAGAGATCGTATAAATTGTCCAAGTAATAATTTTGTTGGAAGAACTGGCTTCTATCAAGAATAAGGTATCTACCATATGAAAAATCTATATTTCAAAAAAACTATTATTTTGTGTGTCATAATGAGAGACATTAGACATTATTCTGTTTTTTATTAATGGAAATAACCATGTTATATGAAGAATTTGATATTTGATTGGTTTATATTTTTGAATCATCACAAGAAAGATTTTATGACAGTGAAATAAGGAAATTATATCAATACACATGAGGGAAAAAATGAAAATGATGATGTTGAATGAGTGAAAATTTAATGGATTATGTATGAACTCCTATATATCATGAATGAACTATAGTGAAACTTTTGGAATTTTTAATGTGGTTATATCATGGAAAAACCATGTATGAAATTTATAATACCTCTATTTATTATATTCATAACTTTTTGAAGAAATTTCATCCAAATGATGTAGATATTCCCTCATATCATTATATTACATGGATGTTAATTAAACATTTTGGATTTTTTACTATTAAAATCTTTGCTCATCAAAAATACCGCAGTTTATTTTTAGAGGAATAAATAGTCCTTAATAACTATAAATAATATGGAAAATTTTTATGGGAACCAGATATAGATGAAACACTATCTCTTATTCTATATAAATTCATGTGGTGCATTCCATTGATTCCTAGGGTTCAAAATCATTTCATGTCTTCTGAAATATCAAAAAATATGCAATGACATGATGTTAAGTGAAATAAATGTAATGATAAGAAAGTTCATGTAATATCCCATTATCTATTATTAGGTGTTCTAACACATTAATTTTAGTATCTGATGATTGTATATCATTATGGGTTGTTTATGGAGTATTTGAAAACATTTTATAAGAGGTTTCTGGGCTTGTGTGCATTTTGGGAATTGTTTGAAAAAACATGCTTCCAAATCATACAACATTTCTAGCAGACTGGATAGCGGTGTCATGGTTTTTTCGTGGTTCGTACAAGGTTATAATAACCATGACACCAGTAAATAATGGGGTCATATGTTTTTTGTATGTTCAAATTAAATTTTCATCCAATGTGTGCATCTCTTCGAATGGCTTTATTTTGGGTTCACAGTTAGGTGCATGGTTTGGATTAATTGTGCAAAATGACCTAGTAAATCATGAGAATGATAATAAAAAAAATAAAAATTTAAATTTAAATCTTAAATCCCCCCTAATTAACACTAAAAACATTCCACTAAAACCTAAACTCAGTACTTTGGTTTTTAGGAGCAATCTAGATCCATTTTGGCTCTCAAAACCTCATTTCTTGGCGGATTGAAGTGTCAATTTAAGCAATTATCTTCTATTAATGATTTTTTTAATTTTTTATCTTTGATATTTTTTAATAGTATGATCCCTTATTCCTATAGTTAATTATTTTTTAGTGATTCATTGGATCATGGTTTATTTTTTTGTAACATTGGATCTAGGATCTCTTCTTTCTTATATTGATATATATCCTCCTAGATCTGGTAATCTCCATCGAAGTTGGTGATTTTTAGATCCAATGTGGTTGAATTACCTATATTAAAAGTAGTTGATTCTATGATTTTACTTTTTATTGGAAATAATTATTTATTTATAATTAATATATACATGTTTCTTATGTTTTTAACGCATGTTCTACAAAAATTTCACTTGAAATTCCTTTTGAAATTTTATTTGAACCTATTCACATTGAATTCAATATAGTTTTATTTAAATGGATATGGTCTTTATCTATCAAAATATTTATTTAATTTTATAAATTAAATTTCTTTTTGGATTTATTTTCAAAAAACATTTAAAGGATGTTTCGGTGAAATTGATGGCTTTGGCTTGAATTTTGATTTATAAAAGGAAATTCCATGATTTGAATTTAATCAGTTGAACTATTAGATGTTTTCTAAATAGTATGAAATTATTTAGTTTTTTAAAATGATCAAGATACCAAATTTAATTATTTTACCTTTGTTTTTAAATGGGTTATCTTAGTTTATTTGAAAAATATATATTTATTCACATGAAAAAGGGGGTGTAAACCCATGTTTTGACATCTAATAAATCCTTTTGAAATTATAATACATTATTTGAATAATTTAGGGTTCATATGAAATAAAATTTTGTTTTAAAGACCCGTTTTTAATTAAAATTCTGATTTATTAAAGGAATTGTGTATGATTACCCATTTGGATGTGGAAATTTTTAAATGGATTTGAATTGAATTGATGATGCTTGACTGATTGGTTTGAACATTATGATGATCATATATTGGAATAATCCCATATTGTAACTTTTTTTATTCTTATAATTCCCATTGTAGGGTGTGGAAAAAGGTATTATTTTCTTTGAGGAAGCTTGGGGGTGAGAGGGGAAAATTATTTGAGGGCATGAGCCTATGATTTATTTTTTTTAGGATACCCTTGTGTTACAAGAAACATGATTAACACGCTCAAAACTTTTGACAGGTCATGATAACCTAAATAGTGAGATGGGATTAACTAGATATATTCTTAATTAGTGGACATAAACCCCATATAATGGATTCATATAGAGGATGAAAGGTTTAGGCTACATATGTGTGTCTAGGAAAGAGGGTGTGGGTTGAAATGGTTTGCATTAGTCATATGAGCCTAGATGTAATCCTGGTGATTAGCCATGTTGTAATATGATTAGCTATTCTTTGTAGGACTCTCTATCCAACCTAGGTTGTTCCCTTGAAATCCATATATATAATACTTAGTACATGATAGTGTTTTTTCTCACCACTCTACAAAAAAGTTTCCTTACTTCATTGATATGTTTATTTTAATTATGCTCTTTGAATATATTGTATTGAATATTGTGTAGTTTTTTATATTAGTTTTATAGATTCATATTTTTTGATTATCTATAATTATCTTGTGAATTGGTTTTAAAATATTTTTTTGAAAATTTGTAGTTTTTAAATGATGAAATAAAATTTTCTGAAGGTTTGGGATGATATATTAATTTTAAATTTTCGAAACAATAATTTTTAAAATAAGTCTCATACTCTGTTTATGTTAATCCTCTTTCATAATATTTGACATTCCATATAAAATAAATGAATATAAAATTTGGAGTAATACTACTAACCTCTTTATCTCACACACTAATTGTATTTTTTTGGTGTCTGCATCCCTTTATAATCTTATATCAAGTGCTTTTGATATCATATTACTTTTTGGGTTTGAGTTATGGTGGCTAAGGTAGGGTGACATTGGACATGGTGGGTGGTCATAGACCACCAAGAGATGGGTATTGGAAGCTTTGTTTTTTTATTATTTTGTATCGTCTTCTTGTTAATGTTATTATTATATTGATGGTTTGTATCTGATGATGTTTCAATAGAATACTTTGATAATTATAATTTTTTAGGGATAAAGTATTCCCAATTGATATTTATTGATGCCCAGGTGCTTGTCACTGACCCAAGGAGATTAGGAACACTATTTGGGTTAGTGGATAATTAGCTCAAATATCATTTTAGATGGTATTTTGGGTTTATTAGTCACAAATGGTATCAAAGGATTTATTTCCTTGAAAGTAAGAACTTGTATTAGGAAGATATTATGTAATTTTGGGAGATTCATTGTAGAAAGGAGATTAATAATGTGTTAGGACACAAGATGTAGTTTGTGATTTGGTGATTCATCACCACCTCCTCGTTATGATACTTGAGTTACCAGGGATGTTGGGACTTGTGAAATTCTTTTGAGTTATTGGATTCTTAATGAGAAATGAAATTTGGATTCCCAATGAGATTATAATTTATTTTGGAACAATTTTGAGATAGTTTTGTGGCTTACTAATAGATACTAAAAGGAAATTGATGGTTCTACTCTAACCCAAACATGAAACCATGTTTTTTATCTTCTAGTAGGCTTTACATAAGTGAGGTTTGTTAAGAGAGATGTGGTTATTGTGTGTTTTATGCTCCTGTATAGTTGTTTTAGCTTTAAACCATTAGTGATGATTTTAAATCCATTGTGAAAACCCAAGTTGTGGAATAAAATATTTTTTTGTGTTCTTGGAAAAGTTTTTTCAATTACCATAAGGTGAGTATTAGGAAATGTTTTTTTAGGAAAACTAATTTTATTATACTTTTATATGATGTGATAAAAAATGATTTAAGAGGAATTTTTTATAATGTATTAGAATTGAAATGCTTTTGATTATTATAAAATGGGGTTAATAATTTTGAAACCATGGAATAATTTAAAAGTGATTGAAAAGGGTTTTTGAGACTATGATTGATATATATCCTGATTTATCATTTTGAAATAAAAGGGTAATGATTTATAAATGGTGAAATATTGTGTGTTTGAAAATCAATGGTGTTGTGATAAAAGTGGGATATAACTTTGTTTAAATGATATTATTCTCAGTTTGAGTTCTCTTTGATGCCTGAATTGATATGGTTGTGTTTTATGCCAACAAAAAATATGCCTCAAGATATTTTCAATGAATGATTGAATTTACAATCATCAGTATAATTTTTTGAGTGGCCCTTTTGATTTTCCAGAAGTGAAACATAATATTGATGGCTATACTCATACTCCATTAATAGTGTTGTATCTGGAGACTTTCCGGCCTTTGAACCCCACCCTAGACTTCTTTTATTTTCATCCTCCTTCTTAAAAATGTGAACTATGTATTCTTCAGGAAGGAATGTGGCTAAAATAATTTGATGGGATATTTGATTATCTCACGAATCATGCTGCACTTAGGGTCAATTTAGTCAAATTTTTATTTGAAAGACATAGACCGGAGTGGTGGGAATTTTTGATTATCTATTGTATGTGTGAAATAATGTCTTGGTAAGTATTCAAGTAAATATTTATTTAGTGGTAGTATCCAGAGGATGTGATGAAGAAAATTTCTCAACTCTTGTGTTTTGCCCAAGATGAGCTATGTATTGAAGTGTATGAAAATAAATTCTCACATTTGGAATGTTTTATATTGATGATTGATGGTGATGACTTTAATAAGTATATTAATTTTATAAAATTTATTCACCCATACTATTTCAATTCCTTTCGTTTGATCGGGTTCATTTCCTATCAAGAGATACTTGATGTGGATTTTTTAGTTGAAGTTGGTCTAGAGAAATGACATGAAGTGAAGGATAAATCCTTCATGATTGAGAAAGGACTGTAATTGCATGGAATGAGTAGGAATGTTGTGTACTTATAGTGTGAAGAACCTGGTCATTTTAAAAAGTTATGTTTGATAGCTACAAATGTATGGTCATAGTGTAGTCATTTAGGTCCACTGAAGAGGTTTTGTATGTTGTGTGACAAAAACGGATGTTTCAATCGTGATCATCAGTAGCTAAATGGAATGTCGTTGATGATTCAAGATAATTGTGATCAAGAGATAGGTCTCAATGTGAACCTTTACATATAGTGGAGGAGTTTTCATCTTCATCTACTCGTTTTCATATACGGTTAATGTTAATCCATCTCTTATTTCCTGACATAAGAGTGGAAACATTTTGAGTTTCTCCTTCTTGTGGCTTGTCTATTTTGGAATCTTTTTGTTTTGGTTTCTTTATGAATCATATTATAAGGACCATGGTTTGGCTAATTTTTGGATTACAAATGTAATAATGGTTTTAATTTCTTGTTATCTTTATTGTTGTTCCTTGGCGTTCCTCTTATTTTTATTTATTGGTTTGAGCTCAATTTTGATATATTGGATGGTCTCCCTTATGAGAGAATAGTTCCTTGTTGTTTACTAACCATGATGTTTGAGCTCTTTCCATTTGAACCTAGATAGACCTTGAGAATGTACTTAGGTAACATGGATGCTGTGAATTTTTGATATACTAGGAACATGGTGGTGCTAGCTTTTGATTTGATGATCTCATCAAGGGGTGTGGCTCAGTTTTTAAAACACATTGTTACAATCTAGTACCACTAATAAAAAATAAACCATTAAATGTGTTGGTGTTTATTAATTCTAGAAAAAAAAAGAATTTATAAAGCTTAAATTTTATCAGAATAGTTTTAATGCTGATAAATAGTGCCATTTATCATTTTTTAGCTTTCATAAAGGCTTCCCTATATGAGCGCTTTATTTTTTTATATCGATAACTGGTACACATTATCTGAAAAAAAAAATTAGAACTGATAAAGGATACCCTTTATAAAATCTTTATTTTAAACACCCATAAATGGATCATTTATCATCATTTTTAAGCACTGGAAAAATTCCAAATAAAATAAAATCATTAAATAAATAAAAATAAAAATAAAAATATTAAAAAAATAGTTAAAAATTTACTAATTAGATAATTATTGATAAAAATAAACAATATTTTTAAACTACATATAAATTATAAATACTGGTAGATAGTATATGTTAAATAAATATACGTGTTAACTAGAAATTTAACAAATAAAAATTTAAAAAAAATAAATTGAGCAAACTATTAATCCTTTTATTAATTAAATAATTATTACTAACGTTATTAAATAGTATATATTAAATATATAGATATATATAAATGTATATAAATATAATTTATATAATAAAAAGATTTTATTCATTACATTAAATAGTTGTGTATTTAGTGAATGATGGTTTATAATTAAAAATTAATATGAATTAAAAATATTAACTAATTTCATCGAGTAATGGATATAATTGAACGTAACTTGATTTTTCAATTTACCATAGATCAAATGTATGAAATATTTATTTCACATATACTTTATTAATGCATTTTTATATAGAACACACACATGCAAATATTTTTCTAATTAATGAAATCTTTTATATAAACACAGACACCTAATCTTTATGTAATGTATTCAAATTTAAGTACTCAATTTTGAATTTCATTATAGAAAGATACATTTTATATATCATGTATTTAATTGTTATAAATTTTATTTATTTTTTTTTAAATAGTTTACAGTTATTTATTAATTCATTTTTAATATATTTTTTGGGGAATTTAATAATTTATTTTTAATATATTTATTTAATACGTATTAATATTTTATAAATGTATTAATATTCATTTTAATATATGTAATTTTTTTTTAATAATTTATATTTAATTATTAAAACTTAGCCATTTATCATTATTGTTAAGGTGTACTCATTATTATTTATTCAATTTCAACCATTTTTAACAAGCATGAACTGAAGATTAAATATACATTAATATTGTAAAAATTATAGCTGTAAAAAATATTAATAATTAATTATATTTATAAATATATATTTTCTATATTTTTACCTTTATATATATATAATTATAATTAAATACCAATTATTTTTTAAAAGGTATTTATATAATTATAAATAAATAATTATATATATTTAAATAATTATAAAATTTATAATAAATTTCATTAAATACTGAATATATTTACTATATTTGTCTTTTAATTATTATTTATTTATTAAATAATTATAATTATATATATATATATATTAGGTGCTTCGGGTACAACTACATGAATCCCACACACACCTCATATAAAGGTCTGAAAGGCAAGTTATAGCCCTCCCACCCCAACGGATAGCCTATACTTCAAGATTTTTTATTTATTTTATATTGATGGCCCAAATGCCCAGTGGAAAAGAAGCCTTCCTTTTCTAGCACTCCTCTTTAATGAATCGAAGCTCGAATCAAGGATTAAATAATTCCAAGGATCAAATCCAAGGCATAAACGATTCAAGGTTCAAATTAATCCAAGGCTCAAATGTTTTCCATATTTTTGATATATGTACTTTCTCTCAGACAATTCAAAGATTCAATACAATGTATCTTGTTTTCTCTTCCTCCTCCTCACTATTTGATTGTTTATTTGGTGATATATATTCTTATTTTTTATAACCACCATTATTTCTTTAAAATAGACATATCCATGTGGTAGATAATGTTTATTGGGGATGTTTTTTTGAAAGAAGATAGGGTCGTTGGAGGTTTATTAATAGGTGGAAATGAGTGTCTATCCAAAACTCTTAGCCTCCTCTCATGAGTTTCCATGTGATGTTGGGAATAATATTTTAATTGTTGAAAATTTAATCCTTTCATTTGAGTTAGGTCATGGACCATGCACACTCACTGTATTTAATATAGTGAATTGATTTTTTATATCCTTGTTTTTAAGAATTAATTGGACATTTGATAGATATAAGGATCCTAATGAGTAGTTTCTTCACCATAATCCTCTATCCTTTCAGGGGAATATTATCCTAAAGAGATAGAATATTGGATGGAGAAAATTGAGAGGATATTTGACACCCTCGAGATTTGACCTTCCATTTTGGTGAACTTTTATGACTTCAAGATTGAATGTCTTATCCAATGATTATGTGAGATGATGTACAATGTTAAATGAAAAAACATCTAGAATGGAAATACCACTTTAGGGATTTCACATATTCCTTCGAACCATAAAATATCTCATTCATATATTCCAATTAAAATGTGATAGTATGTTGATTGAGATCTCATAATTGAGTATCGCTAGATGCATCAAATATCCACAACAACCAAATATAACATATCCCAGAAGATGTATCACTAGGGGGAGCCCAAGTGTTGTTTAATATAAATTTATAACTTATTTTTTAAATTATTACCAATCTCCCCATTCTTATTAGTAAAAAATATATATAAATTTTATCTTATCAACGTAAAAAAAATCTAAACCCACCCTTCAGTATTAAAATTTCTCATTATCAAATATGATCACATTTTCACTACCAAAAATCAATTTTCCATTTTAAATACAATTAAAAAAATTGCTGACCCCAAATTAGAATATTGGTTCCACCCCAAAGAATCTCTAATTATCTTCCATGTATGTGGAATAACTCTTCATTTTTTTTAAAAATCAATATATTTTTATGTCATGAAGTTGATTGGATGAGATTTATTTATTCTTGTTTAACATATTTAGGTTTCTTGTTACTCCATAATTTCCTATATTATATTTTCATTTTTCAGGGGATTTAATAAATACATTATAAATCATTTTAATAGAGGTAGTAATACTATTAGTTAAAGTATTGAAAGTATTAAAAGTGGAATTTCTCTTAAAGATATAGAATTCATATGGGCCCCAAAGATTCGTATATAATAACATGTCCCCATAGAGAACCCTTGAATAATAAACAATAATTTTTATTCCTCCAAAATCTCACCTTTCAGAGGCCAAAAGATAATAACTATTACCAATGGTGTAATTCTCAAAATTAGAAGGCATGAATCCTTCTAGAGAACATAATAAAATACAACTATCATCCTCATCAGCTTCATCTCCAGAATGGTTATTATTAACATTTATTCTTGAGACATATCCCCCAAATATTTTATATTTCCTATAATACTCTCAGTATTGTTCACCCCATGGATTACTACTACTTAGATATTTTCAATAAAAATAAATGCATTTCCACAAGAGATTAAGGATATGTTTGAAAAAAATCTATAATAAATGTTTAAAAGATTAGTTGATGATAATGATAGTTGTTTATAACTTTCACTTTTTAATGAATTCATAGGATAAAACATTACACAGTAGATTAATTCTTTTCTAAAATTAAATTACCCATTTTCTTCAAAGAATATTGAAATTCATTGAAATAATTAATTGTTCAGTTTCCCTTACTAGAATTATCTATAACATTTTCCATTGATAATGAATATATTATGGGTATTTATTTTTTTGTACAAGATTAATATTTTATGAACTAAATAGGATTTATATGAATTGGAAAAGGACGTAAATTAATAATTTGAAAAAAAGTGTATGGACATTGAGTTAAATAGTTCATCAAGTTTTAAATAGATAATTCAGATGACCCTTCTCAAATCCATTTTCTGGTTTTATGTTGTTATTATACAAGAAAAATTATTCTGGAAGAGTTTTATGAAAATATGATTTGTCATGGAATATATTAAGGCTATAAATGTTACACTATACATAGAGAAAATGAACATGCACACCTACTGGTATGATATTGCAGTTTATGGATCATTTGATATGAAAATTAGTGTAATTAAAGATAGAGATCACTTGGAAGAAATAAAAATGGAAGTTTAATATGACCTTCATTATTATCAAAAGTTGTTTGATAAGATAAATAGTTATGGTAAGAGAAAATTGTATACCGGTTGTACAAAATACCAAACATTTTCAACTATATTGATGTTATTTAATTTGAAATATGGTTGGGAATGAAGTGACACCAGCTTTACAGAACTACTTGGTCCGTTAAATGATATGCTACAATAAGAAAATGAACAACCGTGTCGAACTTATGACACTAAATTAATGATACATTCAGTGGTAATGATATCTAAAAAATAAATGATCTTAAAAATTATTTCATATTGTTTCTAATGATCTATGAATAACTCATAAAATTCCCTAAGTGTGGTGTGTATAAATATATGAAAAATGAATCAAGTCTTATAAAATATATATTATAATTTCCTATCATTCCTCAATTTAGAACACAATATGTATATTAGGAAATTGTGGAAAAATTGACATGGCACATATATGCAAGAATTAATTATGGGAACCTACATCGTACATAATATTCTCCATGGTGGAATCCAATTGATTATGATTATCCTAAATTTGTAAATGATCCAAGAAACTTTCATCTAGAATTATTTATATATGGGATAAATAATTCTGGTGTATAGATAAGTACTCACTATATATGGCCCATCATGTCGGTATATTATAACTTTCCACCATGTTTATGCATGAATAATAAATATATTAGTTTTTCTGTGCTTATATTTAGACCAATGAAACCCGTTAATGATATAGAATTCTATTGGCCTCCATGGATTGAAGATATGAAATTGATGTCGGATACAAGTGTTACAGTGTATGATGCTCATAGAAGTGAGGAATTCAAATTTAGGTCCATGTTTTATGGGATGTTAAATGACCTCCCATCTTATGGAACTTTATTAGGCACTAGTATTAAACGAATTTTGGGTGTCCCATTTATGAAAAACACACACTCTCTAGTTGAAACATTACTCAATGTATATATTTTTAGGACATTAAATTTTTTTAGCTCAACAACATAAATACCAATTATGAACAACTCCATTCGATGGGAATATTGAACAATATAAAACGTCATCCCCATTAATGGGTGATCAACTATTTGATAAAGTAAAATATATTTACAAAATTTTTGGTAAACCAATTGTTTTTAAAAAATTATGAAATTAGTTTGAACAAAGAGATCAATTATCATTAAATTACCAAATAGTAATTGTTTTTATGTCACACATTTTCTGGATGTCATGCATTTAGAAAAAAAATGTATCTCAATAAGTTATTGGAACATTACTAAAATTTCCTAGAAAAATAAAATATAGAATCAAGGATATGATGGACATGATTGAAATGGGGATAAGGGATGAGTTAGTGATGGGTAAAGGTAAAGGAGAAAATTTTATTCCACCAACAGCATACACTATATAGAAAGATAAAAATTAAAAATTTTCTTTTCCTTCATAGTGTAAAATTTGCATATGGATTTTCAAAAAATATCAAGAATGTTGTTTTAATGGCTAATCTGAAGTTACAAGGACTAAAATCACAAGGCTATAATTTTTTGACACAATATTCAATGCTTGTGGCTTTCTACTACATTATACCCCAATATTTTTTGCATACATTAACCTAAATCTGCTTCTTTTTCAAATCCATGTGCAGTAATGTTTAAAACCCGATGATGCTTCCAATCATGAACAAGGAGGTTGTCATCATATAATCTGAATTAGAGATTTTATTCCCACATTAATTCTTTGATCTAATGGTGCACCTTATGGTTTAATTTTTTGGGAGGTTCAACTATGTGGTCCTACCTATAACCAATGGATGTAACCTATTGAATGAAATATGAATATTTTGAAAGGATAGGTCAAGAATCGAAGTAGTCTAGAAGTTTCTCTTTTATAATGATATATTGTTGAATAAGATATTGAATTCTATACTGATTACCTATTAGATGTTAATAGCATCTATCTCTTGAACTCTCATCATAGTGGATTCATTTAGGATGAGGAATTTCTGAAATAGATGTTGTTATAATTACCTTGATAGATCAAGAGGAATCATAACATTATATTTTACATAATAGTGTAAATGTTTATCTATACATTAAATCCCAAATAAAATTCTTTGAGATTTGAATCCATCATGGGTTGAAGGATGGATTCAAAATTAACATAATCGAGAGTTTATAGGATGGATCTGAGATCAAAATTATAAAAATTTATCTAAACATCAGAATTTATTTGTGGAATTTATATCTTAAACTAGTTTATTAATCAATGGTTATACTTTCAATACAAAATAACTTGAGGACTATAGTATGGTGCAAAATAGTGGTGTTATACTTATGGTGGAGGTGATGCACATATCTAGTTCCAAGGATATAATTCCAATTTATGAAAATATGTCATATTTTTTCATTATCATGCAGATATATGAGTTGGATTCTACAATATTTAAAGGGAATATGTTTTGATGCAAATGGGTTGAAAATATGAGTGCAGTGAAATTTGATGAAATGGGATTCGTGAAAGTGAATTTCAACGTTGAAGTGGAAAATATGATATGTTCATAATGGCATCACATGCAATAGAAGTATTTAATGTCTCAAATCCAATAAATATGAAATGGCCAATTTTACTACTAGTGATAAAAAGAAATGTTAGGCTAGGTGAAAATTCAATTGATCATGGCCATTTCATTGAAAGATCCCTATTAGTTTATACTAATCATAATTTATAAATTGTCAAATATGTTAGAGGGGACCATAATGAGGGGATTTAGATTCTCTATAGACGAACAAAATCCCTAAAACCATAAAAAAGAGAGTTAAATGGGAATTAAAATTATTTTCTAATATACTATGTATTCCCTTATATAATTATATATTCTATTCTGTATTAACACAATATATATTAAATTTTAGTCAACTAATAGAAAAATTTATTCTATACATGGTGATGGTACCAATACCTTATAAGAATATACAATAATAGAGGAAAACCTTTATGAAAATGTCAAGGTAATTTTATGACATAATTTATCTATTTTATCAAAAAACTATATAACAAAATTTTCATTTAATTTTCATTATTCCTTTTAGAGTTCATTTATTTTAGATGCTCCTTGTCTATATTTCATGTCTTTCTCCACCAAAACTTCCACAAACTTCTTCCCCCTAAAATTATTTTTTACTCCTCCAGTGTTGGAATTTATCACTTTTCTTCAAGTTCCCTCCACTACCTTTACAAAAAGAGCATAAATTTTCCTCTAAAAAATCAGAGAGGTAATATTGATGTTTTCATAGTGAAATCATTTTCCATATAATTAATGTATCATTTTATATTTATATTTAATTGACTTATTTTTAGTATTACTCAAATATGATTTTTTTTCTTATACATGTGGATTATTTTGTTCAATTTGGGGTGGTTTGTAAATATTTCACACCTTTCCGTGCCAAAACTTCCACATACTACATCTACCTTAGAACCTTTTCACCCCTATGGTGTTAGAATTTATTACATTCCTCCAGGTTCCCTCCACTAAGAAATCACAATGGTAATATTGATGTTTTTATAGTAAAATAATTTTCCATATAATTAATGAAATTTTTCTTATTTGTGTTTACTATTTTATTTTTAATATTTCCCATATAATAATTTTTTCATATATAGGTGGATTCTTTTTTTTTTGAGTCGAGGTGATTTGTTCAAAGCAGTTCATGCCCATTTGAGATTGGAATTTCATCCTGAAAGTGAGATAATGAAAATAAATAAATGTGTAAATAATGAATACAACCATCATGAAATGATAAATTCATACTACTTAATTAATTAATTTTTTCAGCTTTTTATCTTCTATTTTTATGTTAATTTACTTTCTATTTTTATCTAATACTTATTTATTTTTTTCCAATTATCATTTGGGAATTTGTATTTTTCTCTTAACTATGAACAAAAATCCACAAATGAGATAAAGTGTTCCTTTTTTCCAATGTTTCTAAGCTTTCTATTTCCTTTCTTTCAAACACTAAAACATGGTATAATGATTTAATGTTTTATCTGAAAAGGTTTTTTAGCTATTAACATCTGTTCAATAAGTATTGTTGTCTTTTTAACAAATAAATTCGATGGAGAGAATAGTAACATTGGAATTTGGTAATGATTTGGGAATTTGGGACATATAGGAATCATCCACATCAAAGTTCGACACACAGTGTGACTATAATGACTACAGATTATTCTTTTTATTTAAAATTGACATTAATTTTAGTAAAAAAGAAAATTGAAATAATAAAAACTAATAAAAAATATGCATATTGTTTTTTTACTTTAGGAAAATTATTCATAAGTCATTTTTAATGTGTTCTAATAAGGTGAACCTTCATCATATACACGGTGTGTTGGGTATGACTCAAAGTGTTCATTATTAGTTTAAAATTGACATTATATTTCAAAAAGTTCCTCTAATTTTATACCAAGAAAATTCATGTCTTCATAATTTACAAAAATCTATCATAAATAATTTTTGATGTATTCGAATCAGTCACATGTCAAACCAATACATGATGTGAGAGATATGAGTCAAAGTGAATGCTTCTAGTTTAAAATTTCATTTTAGTAAAAAAGACCATAGACATACTAAAAACAAAGAAAATACATTAATATTGTTTTAATACTTTATAAAAAAATCCATATATAATTTGAGACATGTTAAAATTATCACCACCTCAATTGAATGCATTGTGTGACCGTTATGACTCTAGGTGTGTCTTTTTATTTAAAATTGACATAAATTTTAGAAAAAAATGAAAAACAACCTACAAAAAAACAAAAAAAAAACACAACCTTTTGGTTTTTATACTTCAAGAAAAAAATACATATATAAATTTTGATGTGTATGAGTTCTCCAAACTAGGAATGATGCATGACATGCCCGTTATGAATCAAAATTTCCATTATCAGTTTAAGAGTGGCATTTTAGTTCAAAAAGTGTCACTCCCTAAAAATTGAGAAAACACATTCATATATTCTTTATAATTTAGGAAAAAAATTCATAAAAAAAAATTAATGTAGGATTTATTCTCACTTCAAATTGACTCACAATTTTTTCAGTGCGATTCAAAGATAATGTTCCCAGTTTAAAATGATGTTTTAGTAAAAAATTCATGTGTCTAACACAAAATTTATAAAATGAAGTCATATTGTTTTTATAAATTAGTAAAGTTCTCTATAAGTCATTTGGTACATATAGGAATCATCCAAACCAAAATCTATTGAATAGTGTGATAGGTATGACATCAAGTGCATCTTTTTTAAAAAATAACATCATTTTTCATAAAAAAGACAAATAACCTACTCAAAACTGAGAAAACACATTTTTTTTGTTTTGATACATTATTAATATAATAAATAATTCATTTTTGATGTGTAAGAATCATCATTACTTAAATTAGACTCACGGTGTGATCAGTATAACTCCTAGTGTGCCTTTTTATATTAAATTGACATCAATTTTAGTAAAAACAAAAACTCACCTACTAAAAAATGAGAAAACATATTTAGATTGTTTTTATAATTTACGAGAATGATTTAGAATTAATTTTTTGATATGTAGGAAATATTCTCACATTAATCTGATACATGATGTGCTCGGTATGACTCAAAGTTTTCTTTATCAGTTTAAAATCAATTTTTTTTCAAAAGTGTCACTAATGAAAAACTAATAAAATTCACTGAGATTTTCTTCATAATTTTGGAAAAAATAATAATTTTGTTGATGTGTAGTTATCATTATGACATCAAATCCATTCAAAGTGTGTCCAGTATGAGTCAATGTGTGTGTTTCCAGTTTAAAATGTCATTTTACTAAAAACCATTTGACTTACTCAAAACTGGAGAAAATGATTGTGGATTATTTTAATATGTAAAGAAAAGGATCCATATGAAATTTTAAATGTGTAATAATAATTTGAAACTCAATATGACACAGAGTGTGACCAGTATGGATCTAGGGGCATATTTTTATTTAATGTTGACATCAATTTTAGAAAAAAGGACAACTAAACTACTCAAAACTGATGAAACACATTTCTATTGTATTGATACTTTATGAAAACTATCCATAATTCGTATTTTAGGTGTATAAATCACTTTATCCTCATTATGATACACTATGTGCCTTTTATGACTCAATGTGTCTGTTACAAGTTTAAAATCATCATTTTTGTTGAAAAAGTGTTATGCACTAAAAAATGATAAAACACACTCACATTATCATGATAGTTTAATAAAATATTTAATAAATCATATTTTATGCATAGGAATTTTTCATCCATTAATCCAACAAAAAATGTGACCAGTATGATTCAAAGTGTGGGTTTCCATTTTAAAATGACATTTTAGTAAAAAAAAGAACAGTGATGTGCTAAAAACAGATAAAAACATTCATATTGTTTTGATACTATAGTATAATGAACCATAATTCCTTTGGGATGTTTAAGATTTATCATCACCTAAATATGACACATGATGTGACTGGTGTGACTCGTGGTGTCTCTTCTTGATATATAAGGGTTGTTTCATTTTAAAACTTGCATCACCTCTTCAAAACCTAGCAAATGAGCCTAGATTTTTTCTCATCATTATATCTACTATTAATTGATTGATTTACTTATCATATTTATCTTATAATCATTCAAATAATTTTATTAAAGATAATTCTTGTATACTAATTAGAAATAGTGTATCGTTCCAGAATAACCTACAACAAAATATGATACATTGTGTTCCTTGTACAACTCAAAGTTCAGTTTCAAATTTACAAGTTTTGTTAATTGATTTTGTTATATTTTTACTAACATAAGGGTTATTTTATTATAAATTTTCATTTTCATTCTATATCAGGGGTGGTATGTTTAGTAATAACATGACTCAAGGTTTGGATAAAAATAAAAATAAAAACTTATGTTTTATAATGTATGTAATATTTTTTAATTGTGTAATTATATAAACTAATTCTTACAATGTCTACAATATAGTGTTTTTTATTGAATTTTTTTTGTAAATTTCATTGCATTTAAATCTTTTATTACTTCTTTTTTTATCTAGTGGTGTTTGTGGTGTTGTGGTGTGATGTTATAGCACACTGCACTGGTTCTACAATTTGATGTTACCGAACACTGTAGTATGCCCCTTTTTCAAAACTAAATTAAAATCACTAATAAAATACTAGGGATTTTAATATTTCTTCGGTAGTTAGGGATTCTCCATCACCAATAAAGGAAATTTTTAACACTATTAAAGACCTATTTTTAGTAGTGTACATTCCCAGTGTATAAATCCTTGTCAGTTATTTAAATTTCTTGAGGAATTTTCATCATATATGTTTCTCCATAGTGATTGGTTGAAGTATCATCATTGGTTTAAAGGGATACACTTTTCTTACATTACACATTTTTTGTGAATACTTAAATGGTGGGGACACCTATATTAGTTATCCAGTATTTCTCTAGTTTGAGATGAGTGATGATCATGGTGTATTGATCTTAGAGATGCATGTGTGTTGTTAGACTTTTAGTTAGTCTATATTCTGGACCATTTACCATCCACCTCACAAAGAGAGTGATGGATTTATATTGTGTCATCATGTTCTATCATTCAGAGTAGAATAATTCTAGAGATAAAAATTCATATGGTGGGGAGTTTTTAATATCTCATTAACTAATTTGAGGTTTTTTGACTCATTGATTTTAGTATCCAATGAATGGATATCTATACAGGTTGATTCAATAGTCATTTTGGAGTTTTTTATGGTTTATGGGATTGTACATATTTGGCTCATAGTTTGAAAAATGATGCAGTCAAACAATGAAACATTTCTTGAATCCTAGTTTAGGGTTGCATAGTTTTACATAGTTATAAAAACCTTTAAACTTAGAAAGAATGGGGATACAAAATTTTTGCATTATTAATCTAAGGGTTCAGTCTATGTTTGTAGCGTTTCTAGTGCCTACTTTTTTTAGTGCATAGTTAGGTGAAAGGTTAGTACAATACATACTCCCTTACCCAAGAAACCATGTGAAAGATAATTAAAGAACCAAAAATTGTAATCAAAATCATGAAAACCCTCCCCCCCCCCAATTAACCCTAAACACATTCCACTCAAACCTAAACCTCATCCTTTTGATTTTCAAATAAATTTAAATCTATTTTGGCTCTCCAAACCTTATTTCTTGTTGGATTGAAGTAGTGATCCTATTCTTGGGAGATCATTTATTTTTTTTATTTGACCTCTCTTAATATTTTGATTCATTATTCCTAGAGGTTATTATGTACTTATTATTCATTGTATCTTGGTTTATTGATGGGTAATTTTAGATCAAGGGTTTCTATTTACTTTTATCAGGACCACTCCTCCAAGATCTGGGGAACGCCATAGAAGGAAACTCTTTTTAGATCAATTTTTTTTGGATTCCTTATATTCTATGTAGGTTTTTTATTATTTTCCTTAATATTTTAATTTATTATTTCATTAGAATTAATTGATACATGTTTCATAATTTTTAATACATGTTTTAAAAAATTGTTCTTGAAATCCCTTGTGAAAGTTTATTTGACCTTACTCACTATGAATTGAACATGGAATGATTTTAATGTTTATGATCTAGATCTATCATGACATTTTGTGATTTTTTTTAATTCTATGTGTTTTTTTATTTTAATAGATATTTTAAAGGATTTTTTGGTGGAATTCTGGCATTTGGCCTGGGTTTCAATTTATAAAATGAAATCTCATGATTTGAATTAAATGAGTTAAACAATTTTATGTTTTTAATTGTTTAAAAATATTGAATTTTTGAAATGACCAAGAGAAACCTTTCAATGATTTTAACTTAGTTTTTAAATGGTTTATCTTGGTTTATTCGAAACAAATGATTTATTAACATGAAATGATATTGAAAACCCATGTTCTGAAATGTAATCAATCCTTTTGAAATTATAATAATTGCATTGAATGCTTCAGAGTTTCTTTGAAATAAATGATTCTTTTAAAGGCCTATTTGGAATTTGAATGACGATTTGTTAAAGGAAGTGGGTTTGATTACCCTTTTAATATTGAATTGCTTAATGGATTTCAATTTCATTGATGATCCTTTATACCCTGGTTGATAGTTTATGATGAAACTCTCTTTTAATAACCCCTTGTTATAACTTGTTTTATTCTTATAATTTCAATTTTTGGTAATGAAAGCGGGATTATTTACCTTGAGGAAGCTTGGGGGTGAGAGTGGGATGTTATTTGATGGTAATCCCTAGAATTATATTTTTAATAATCCACATCTAATCTTAGTAAACTTATTTACTCACTAACATATTTTTACAAGTAATGGTAACCTATATATATTGATGGGATGGCCTATATATATGATTCATTAGTGGACTCAAACCCCTTCTAGGGGATTCATATAGAACATGAATGGTTTAGTATATGGATTTGTATCCAAGAATGTGGGTGTGTGCGGAACTGTTTTTCTTGATACCCATGAGACTAGATGTAAGAAAAGTGATTAGTCATGTTGTAATTTTATTAGCTATTCTGAGGTGGACTCACTATAATACCTACATTGTACCCATGGCATCCATATACTTGATAATTAATACAAGATAGTGTTTTTTATCACCCTTAGGAACCATATTTTCATTACTTTATTGATCTATTTATTTTCATTATGAATCTTGAAACGATTTTATTGACTCTTGTGTGATTTTTGATATCAGGTGCATGAAAACATATTCTCCTCATAATCTATCATCAGCTTCTGAAATTTTTTTCAAATACATTGATGAAAATGATTGGTTTTCAAATGATGAAATGACATGTTTTACTGGTTTCGTTTGATAAATGATTTTTAAATTTTTAAAACTCGAATTCATTAAACAATGATCATACCCTCATTATTTACCTCTTTTTTAAGCATATTGGACTTACTATATAAAGTAACTGAGTAGAATCTTTTGTGTAATTTTATTGGGATATTTATCACAAACCCAAATTATAACATTTTTGTGTCTTCATCCATTTATAATATTATATTAGGTGTTCACGATAATATATTACTTTGTGGTTTTGAGTTAGGGTGGACAAGGGTGAGTTACTTAGGATATAGTTAGTGGTCGTAGACCACCTGATGATGGGTTTTGAAAGCTTTGTTTTCTTTCTTTTTTTATATTATCTCTATGTATATGTTGTTATTATATTTATGTATGCATCTGATAATGTTTTCAGAGTGTGATTTAATTATTGTAATATTTTGAAGGAAAAATATTTCCCAATTGTTATTTATTGATTTCTCGGTTCTTTTCATTAGCCCATGTAGATGGGTAATGCTCTTCGGTTTAGTGTTGAATAATATTTGATATCGTTTTAGATGGTATTATAGATTGGCTCATAATATATTACCATATAGATATATTATAATGGATAAAATTTGATGCACAACATCTTAATTTTTTAGTTTAGGTGTGTAATGTTTGGTTGGGTCTATCATTTGATGGTTTTAATCTGTTTGGCCAGATTCTTACTTCTCACAACACTTGGCCAGTTTTTATTTAGGTTTATAACATTCCTATATTAATGTTCATAAGAAAAAAATTAAATTTATTATGTATACTAATAATTTGACCTTATGATCATTGAAATGATATATACATCCACTTAAAATCATTAATAAAATATTTGAAGCATCTTTGGGATATGTGTGTGTGTGCACATTCAATGCTTCTTTAAAAAATCATATTTTAGAAACATTTTACCATTCTTTGGTCTATAAATGGTTTCTTTTATTATGAAGTAATATATGGTTTGAGAAAAAAGGTAAAAAATCATTTCCTATTTTAAAGAATAATATATGATCTTGAATACTTAAATATCACCATATTTTCTGTTTCATAGAGCATCAATAACTATTTCCCATGGATCATCAATACAGGAAGAATCATCTGATATTTGATATCATTGTTATCACTAAATCTCCACCTCTACATATGTTAGGAATTTATGTTCTTAATTAATTGTATTATTTCAGTTTTTCATTTCTCAATGTTCATATAAACTCTAAAAAAGTAATATTATTGAAATGGAATCCACTTATAATTGGAAAAATGGAAGTATAATTTTTTGAGTTACCATATTGGTCAACTAGTTTATTATGTCATTTTTTTATAATTAATGCCCAATGAGAAAAATTTATACGAAATTATACTTTCAATTATTTTAAATATCATGGGGAAGGCCAAAGATGAAATATGATCTCAATATTACTTGTTGGATTTGGGCATTCGGCCAGAATTGTATCTTGTGTGTATGAGTAAAAACAAATTAAAATTTCCTTATTCTTCTTATGTGGTGAAGACTTTAGAGAAAAAAATTCCAAAAGTATTAGAGAATATAATTTTTCCTTGTGGATATTCCAATAAAATGTATAAATGAGTCAATATAAGGTATTTGAAATTAAATCACTAAAACCTCATGATTATCACATCCTTATTCATGAATTGACTCTAATAGAAATCTAATAATTTATTATCCAATAATTTAATATTGATTTTGATTCACTTGTTACTTTTTAAAATATAACTCTATTATAAATGTTTATTAATGTATTTCTTGATAAAAATGTAGCAAGATGGACCAATAATTATGTGTCAGTAAGAGCAAACTTTCCTCCTTCAATTTTCACTTGTATACTACATTTAATAGCTCATCTTGTAACTGATACACTTCTTGCGGGGTTATTATATTTTAGTGGATGTTTCTTAATGAAATAAATATGATTAGAAATAAATATTATGTCTGATACAATAATCATCATTTATGTTCCATTGTGAGAGGTTATATGGATCAAGAATGTATGGATTTTTGTATAATTTATTTATCTAACGTGAGAAAAAGACATAACTGACTAATTAGAAATGAATGTGATAATTATAAGTAAATTGAACCCCTGTTTATATCTATTCACTATCTAGAGTAATTCTTGGGTCATATACATTGGCTACATTGATCCTTAAAGAGTGGGATATGGCACATCGTATAGTCTTGTTCACCTATGGTTTGTTCGATAACTCTATCAAGTAAAAAATTTCAATATATATGATTTATCACATTCTACATCATTTAAAATATATATTAAACTTTTATTAACATTTTATAAAAGAAACCAAAAATATTTATAAGTATATTTCACCGATATTTTTCTTTGATTAGGAGATAGTATATTCATAGAAAATATTTTCATACTTGATTAAAATAAAAAGTATGATCATTACATTAATTTAAATAAATTATATATTTTAATTTAATTTTATTATCCATATATATTTTCGGAATTGAGTTTACATGTTGACTCCATCTCAAGAATTAATAGCATTTCCTTTTTTTTTCCAATTCTTTTTTTCTGAATGAAAATATCAAATAATCAGTGTGTATAAATTTATTGCAACTAACCGAACGGTGAATATGAGAATAGAGAATGATGATGTTATGTTAACTTCAATAATTTATTATTATGGTATTTATTCAGATATTAAATTTAAATGGTTTTATTTAATGACGTGAAATTTTAAATTTGTTTATTATTATTGATTCAGAGTTATTGACATAAATATATTCATTTCTATCAATGAACCACATGTATTTGAATCAATGGAAAATAATGTATTTTAGGTGAAAGATCTTATGATACATCATTAATACATCACTATTAAAGTAATCCCATGACATATTTTCCTGATGGTGGGAATAAAATAGTCACCATTGATTTCCCCATAGGTTTTGACCAAAATATAATATTTGATGGCTCAAATTTTCCAATTGTGAGAACTAATGTTGAACTATATGTAGTGGTGGGTAATATATAGATGCAAGCATATATGATTACAATTCATTTATGTTACATTGAGATTGGTTTATTGGGTTGGTACTACTATATTTAATTTAATTTGGATTTAGTTTATGATGATATATTTATTTTGGTGGTTTTTTTATCATTTCATTTAATTATATTAATTTTAATTCATAAAACTGGGTTTATAATGGGTTTTAAAAATAGGTTTTTGAGGAATGTATAACTTGGTTTTAAATTATAGTTTTTAGAACATGTAATGATATTGTTTATGTCTTTTTTAAAATATAAGTTGTATATATAATTTTAAAACATTGTTTCTAAAAAATGTACATATAATTATTATGAATATTATGAAAAATATTGAAGAAATTTGAATGAAAAGACTTTTTCAAAATTATTTATTACTACGTGAACTTGGATTACCTCCCCTAATTCCTTTAGTATGTATAATAATTGTAATATTTTTCTTCTACATTACATTTAAGGTCATTTTTTGTTATTTATCAAAAAAAATTGGTGAATTAATCTACACCAAATTGTAGCTCTAATCATTCTAATTGTATTAGTTTGATTGGGGGTTCTCCTTGTGCTACAAGAAACCACCGATCATACCCATTCATACCCAGACCCACTAGTGGACATCCCATCTACCATAGTTTTACCCCTCCACTTGAGCATCTAGGAATGTTCCCACCTATACCTCCATCGTAATTTTATTTAGTCTCAAATTTCCATTCCATGTATATTTCATCTCTATGGATGTTACCACATATAGAATAACCATATCCTCTTACGTATCATGGTCCCATTTATCCTTATCCTACCACATCTACACTACCTCAATTTCCTACTATCCATCTAGGATCTGATGATTACGTTATGTCATCTTCCACTCCACTACATGTATATGGCCATGTGAAGGCATTGTAAGAGGTGAATACATTAGAGGCTATCAATATAGAACATATCATGAATCCTTCATATCATAATGATTATCCTGGATCATGTTTTTTCATAAGCATTTCAAATTATATCACATCATTTTTTTCAATTTGTACTGTGAATTAATTATCATTTTTTAATCTTTCTCAATGGGATGTTCTAATAGGCATTGTGGGAGAACCTATATTAATGATGCTTGTAATTATAAAACACATATAAGGGTATATTAAACTAATTAAAATCATATTATTGGTAAAAATACTAGGAAATGTACAATTATTATGGAAACTGTATCCAAGTACAGGGATATCAATCTGGTGTAACTAGTCCCATAGTGGCATATTAGTAATGAAATCAAAGTGAATGCATGGGTGGAGATATGGGTAAGAATTATTTTCTAAATTAATATTTATATTATTGTTTTATTTATATGAATTTACATGTTCATTGTCGCATCGGTTAAATTTTCTTGACGGTCAACCTACTAAGGTCACATGGTTTATGGAAAATGGAGAGTTGCGGAGTTCATATAAGCATGATTTATATACCGGTTGGAAGATTATATTTTTCTCTAAATTATAGGGTGTTCCAATATTCAATGAATTTACGACATCACATTACCAATAAATGATCGTATATTGGAAGGGTAATGATTTTAACATATTCATAATCATTAATTTTTTTTGTGAAAATTTAATTATTATTAGTAGTATTGAATTTTTTTAATAATGTATCCATAAATGAACAAGGATGCTATGATTTATATTGACACAATGATGTATAATACAATGTAGAATAATGAGATGTGACAAGTACTTTTATTTCTAATTGAGTTTTACTAGAAGATAATTAGGATCACATGAAGGGTGATTGTAAGATCCAGACTTTTCTAAGTATGTATTCTACTTATTTTTAGGAACTTTTTATCGTTTTTAAATTAATTTTAGTTTCTGATTGCCTCTGGTGAATTAAGGTATGTTTTGGATGTTTGGGGGGGTTTGGGAAGTGCATAGTTGGCACACGGTTTTTCCAAACCATGCATCCTCCTCTAAGAAACATTGAAAGGAAAAATAGTGGGAACAGAGAAAGTACACAGTTGGTTCATGGATTGGACAAGACATGGAAATACCTGGGGGAAACCATGAAATAATTAATAGAGGGGAAACTCATCATTGGTGCATGGTTTTTCTAACCTTGCAAGCCAACTGGTCAAAGGGTTGTCTTGAGATTTTATCACCACATGGTTGGAAAATAGTTTTCTGAACTGTTCTGCATAACTATGTGGAATACAATTCAAAACCCAAAATTTATTGATCTAATATTAGTTATATTCATAAATCCTTTTTGTTCCCAAATATCCTATATTTTTGAACTAATTTGTATCCAAAGGATTGAGTGGTGATTCCCTTTAATTCGAGAATAGTTTCTTGGTGATTAGAACCTCATTAAAGATCAAGATTATCCAATAAGCCACCATTTTCTTCATTGTTCCAAGACCTATACTTATTCTATTTCTGAGAGACTTATATTTAACCTGTTATAGAGATATCCATATTCCTTGATGGGAATTGTGATGTTTTATGGTTTGATCTATTTAAGTAAAGTAGATACAATCCTATATCATGAGGATTAAAGTTTCGTTCTTCATTTTTATACATTCTAAATTGATTTAAGAGATAAGGTAGGGATAGTGTTTGTCAATGATCCAAAATCTGGAGGTATACTTGTTATTTCCCATAGTCTTGATGTCATACTCATGTATTTAATTTTGTCATTGTGTTTCATTAATGAAAATTTTTTATTTGATTGAGAAAATTTAATTGAACCCAATCCTAATGGTGAGACCCTTCAAGAATCCTATTGGATCCGTTGGAGATTTTAAAACTTGTACTGATGGAAACCCATTGGGTGAGCTAATATACATGAAATGATAATTATGAAATGGAAATATGGAAATAGTGGTTTTTTGTAATTTAACAAAATCGTTTTTTATTATTTAATAGTGGGATTAAAAGTTTTTATTGGATTAACATTGAAGGTTTTACGAGTTATTTAATAATTAATTATAAATGGATTTATAGAGAATTTAAATTGTTTTTTATTTGGTTAAAAGTAAATAACCGTGGTTGTGTTTGATGCCAATGAGCATATACCCAAGTGGTATAGGCTCCTGCTTGGCATCCAAAAGACCCGGGTTCAAATCCGTGTAGGGATGAATTTTCGGGGTATTGTAGTAGGGTATTGTAGTAGGGAACTATAGCAGTGGAGGAACTGTTGCAGGATACTGTAGTGGTGGTGGGTATTATAGCAAGTACTGTAGCTATGCAGGGTACTGTAGCATTACTGTTCACAGAGGGTCCTTTGGGCCAAAAAATGGGCTTTCAAGCCTTGTATTCAGGCCACTTGGCCTTGGGCCTTTGGGCTATTTATTAGGTCTCCATATACCCTCTAAGATGTATTTTCTTTAATAATAAATTGAGGCTTCATCCCCAACCTTTAAAAAACATGGTTGTGTTCGATAAATAAAACATTTCACCATGTTGTAAATTATTTTTAAGATGGTCACTAATGTTGGAACTTGATATATATATATATATATCTGTGTGTGTGTGTGTGTGTTTGTGTGGGTATTTATTTATTTATATAAATGTGAACAATGTGGTGTGGGTGTTGGAAGGATGACCCTTATCAATGGGTGTCCATAATGATGCAACAAGCCCTTAATGCGTGCATGTGAATTTGTGATGGAATGATTCTCCAAGTGACTATGATTTTGGTGCTATAATGATGCTCTAAGTACCTGTGATATTGTTGGTAGACTCACTCTCCAGGTACCCAAGATAATGATGTTGGGCTGATACTCCAGGAATCTATTATAATGGTACCTAGACTGATGCTCCAAGGTACTAAAATGAAATTTAAATTAAATTGAATAATCAAATCCTGTGAATGTGAAAATTGTAAATTCCCTATGTTTTATGGTTTAGAATCTTTCAAGGGTTGAAGCAAGTATGATTTGCGTGGGTGTCACCATGAAAACATTGTCCAATATTGTTAACTAAAGATTAATAAATTTGAAACATGATTACTTTTTTCATTTTATATTTTATTCTATATCCTACTTCATTCAATGTTATACATTAGATATTGCATTATATACCATTGGTGGAGGACTATTGAGTTTTATACACAGCCTACTTGGGTTTTCGATTGGTACCCAAGTAGACTACATGATTCAAGGATGGGATAAGGAAAACATATGCATGTTAGATGGAAGAGTTGAGGTTTGGGATGGATCATGGATGAGGGAACCATACATTATTACAATACCTACATGGGAGTAGTATGTGTTTCTTTATTTGTGGTTTTCAATCGACACTTGAAAAATATATGTCTTGACATATATTTTGCTTTGGTTTATAGTAATTTATCATTGTTTTGGGATTCTTCATGTGATGCTTAGTATTTTCTGGTTATTTATTTTTGTAAAATATTTTTTATTATTTATATTGTTTATGAAACACCCCGAGCTTCCACGATATGCTTCTCTTTCAATAATGCAATAGCTTGCATTGTACGCAAGTTCAGGTTCTAACACACCGTGACTAATCAAAGTAGCCGTAATGAATAGTAATACCCACATTTTAAAATTATAATAATTTTATATTTCAAAATGGACTTCATTTTTGTATTCGTAATATCGAAATTATCCTAAGATGAATTTTTTGTAACTTTCTGGGAACTTCCAATTTTTTATGAATAGTGACAAATACTTAAAATAAATTTTTTAATAAAAATAATTTATAGTGATAAATTATACTATTTAGTGGTTTTAAAGTATAATTAGAATATATTTTTACCATTTTACCCAATGGTGGTCATTAGAATTAATTTAACATTGAAATTGGACATGAACAATTGTCAATCTTTTGATATATATTGTTTCATAAAAACACGCTATTTGTTGTGACAGCGGGAATTAATTATAAAATTAATTAATGTAACTTATATTTTTGGAATTTTGTAAAATAGACATCATTTTTGAATTTGGAATATCAATTATAGCTTAGTGTTAAATTTTGGCATCGTTCTGAAAGACTTCAATTTTTTATGTATAGTGAAACCACTAACTGGTAGTTAAAAAACTGATTTTTTGTTTAAATGAAACATTACCACTTCTGTGATTTGATTTTCAAAAAATTTACATACATGGTTCTCATTAAGAAGTAAAATTTGGTTCAATGGGATTAAAATAATATTTTGTGAATAGTAACATTTAAGTTTAATTAATCGCGATTAAAGGTAATTAGTGAAATTTAAGGTAAAAATGATATTATAAAAATCTGAAAATACCTTTACACTTTCCCTACCCCTATTGGATGAGTCATGGCCGACCAAGACAATCCATGGGTCAACTTGGGGACCCCATGGAGCCACTTTTGTAGGAAGATGACATTAAAAACATTTTATTAAATGTTAAAATAAAAATGTTACAAACATGAGTTGTTTTACTAAAATAATTTTTAAATGGGGTTATACAAGTCATATTTTTTAGTACAAATATTCATTAGAAATATAAAAATATTTTCTACATCATGATGTTTTTTTATAATTTTTAGACATTAAATAAAGTAAATTATTTATGACACTATGATGATGCAGCGATTTCCTCATTAATTAACGATTTAAATAAAATGAAAAGATAATGTAAAATATAAGACTTAAACTTGTCAAAAACCTATTGGATGAGTATATTTAGAACCCTTATCACCTTATCCTAGAAATATATATGTTTGGGACATTTAAAATCCGAAACTCATTATATAATAAAGTAACATTTCATTACTTTCCAAGAGTTCCCCTCCTCTCCTCTTATAAAAGCCCCCCACCACTACCACCTTATTTACACCCTCAAAGCCTTTTGGCTCGGACAACCTCTGCCCAAATACTCTCTCAACATCCCTATATTACTCCTACAGGCCTCTCTTTGGGATTATTTTATCCCAAGGAATCCTTTGAGCTCAAATCAAAAAGAGTTACCCGTTTTAAATGTAGTGTTTTCTCTTATATTCTTATGTTTTATTTTGCTTATCCAACCCCATAAACTATTTTTATTCTTTTTTTAACAACACCAGTATCCTAAATACACTAGGTTGTTTTTATAATAATCATTTGAGCTACACTTACACACACTTACATCTAATGGTTAAAGAACATACTGTTTCTGTGGTTGGCGAATTTCTGCCTCACGAAATGATGATTGTTCAATCTTATTTTAACACTTCTCATGGTGGCCATTATGATGACACTATTTTCATATATGATATATATTATGTTTTTAGTTTCCTTATGATTCTGTATTTTTCATTTATGGCATACCTTTATGATTTCCATTGTGGGTAAACAGGATATCTTCATTTTAGGAAGTGCGGACTACCGCCCCCTCAAAGTGATTTGAATCGTTAATTCCATATGTGGGATGTATAAAGGACGGGGTAAATGGTATTATATATTATATTATACTGTAATTATAGTTTAACTTTATATAATTATAATTTCATTCCATTACATACTAAATAGAAATGAAAGTAGCGTTCATGCGTAAGTACGGATTACCGTCTCCATGAGCAGTGCATTTCATTTCTTACCTCTAAAAGTTATGTAATATTATAAATGCATGTATATACTGGATATATATGATATATATGATATCTAAATTAGGAATCTAATTCTGGATATAATGGATATTTCACCACATGAATAACTTGTAATTTAAGAAGGTTATTTTTTACTCAAGTACCAAAGATCGACAAAATGACCGTTATTAACTTAAATAATTACATAATGTTCATAACATGTTAAAAAGTGATATAAAAGGAATAATGAACATTTAAAAGGTTCTTAAGAACAAATAAATTAACTCTAGTTTATTATTCAGGTGGTTAAAGAGCGATCGAGTCAAGTCGGACACGAGGTAAGGGAACTTCTTAACCCAATTTCTATTCTTTAGGTTAATATCCTATTTTCAAATTATGTTATGATATTATTATGTCCTATCATGTATTTATACTTTATTTATGTGTATATATAGTGAATATATTTTATTTAAAAATGATCTTTGAAAGGGAACTTCTTAACCCAATTTCCATTCTTTGGGTTAATCTCCTACTGTCAAATTATGTCATGATATTATTATGTTCTATCTTGTATTTGTACTTCCAATATGTGTGCTTATAGTGAATACACATAATAGATCTATTTTATTTAAAAATGATCTTTGTAAGGTAACTTCTTAACCCAATTTTCATTCTTTGGGTTAATCTCCTACTTTCAAATTATGTCATGATATTATTTTGTTCTATCTTGTATTTGTACTTTCTTTATGTGTACTTATAGTGAATACACATAATAGATCTATTTTATTTAAAAATGATCTTTTTAAGGGAACTTATTAACCCAATTTCCATTATTTGGGTTAATCTCTTACTTTCAAATTATTTCATGATATTATTATGTCCTATCTTGTATTTGTACTTTTTTTATGTGTACGTATAGTGAATACACATAATAGATCTATTTTATTTAAAAAATTATCTTTGTAAGGTACTTCATCTCAATCTCGTTTCATTGAGGCATATTTGGTTTTATACACAACTTTCCATTATATGGTGTACAAACACCTTTGACTTTTACTTTTAGTCAACATGAGTCTTTTTATATGAAACATTTTTACTAAACGAAAAAAGGAATGTTTTTTATTACGTATGTGGTGGCAACGACTTCTACATCACCGTGACCATTATTTGAGTTTCAGATTCCTCTACAAGTCATAAATTTTTTTTTAAATGATTTCAAAAAAGAGAGAGATATTTCTCTCAAACATATAAAAATCCAGTGCAAATGTGTACGTATTTAATGCAAGCTTAAAAATGTTTTTAGAAAACCCAACTCTCAAGTGTGGTAGACAGGAAGGGATTGGGCATAGACCCAGTATGGATTGTAATTAGTCGAGTAGTCTCAGAATTAGTTATTTTGTTTTCAGAATCTTGCATAATGTTTTCAGAAAAACACTGGAGTATATTTGAGCAATTTTAAATGTAATTATCTTCTAAAACAATTGTATCTGCAGGTCTCATGAGACAAATTAGTTTCTTAGCATGAGGCCTTGACAAAATCTTACTTCTAGTCTTGGCACGAGGCCTTGGCTATGTGGTTATGATAGTCTAGAATTATGCATTCCATCATTATGAAAGTGGTTATTGTTATTTCATTCGATTATTCTACTAGTAGAATATCCATGTGAATATGTAAATGGCATTATTTCATTTTATTTTGCCATATTATGCTGAAGTTCATGTTTAAAAGGCTTTTGATTAGTTATACATTGCCTTAAATTTTTTTGTTTATTTATGAAAGATTCCTCTATATTGTTCTCCTTACTGAGCATCTGAGCTCACCTCTTTCAATGTTTTAATTTTTCCAGGATGTGAAGAAGTATTTTAGGAATGACCTGCAGGGATAGTCTGAAGGGGATATGAGTGTGGAAAATGGAGAATATGTTATTGTAGTTTTTCACTTTATGATGTAATGTAACATTTATGAATGTATCTAGTGTTTACAAGGCTACTAAACTAATCGATCTTTTGAGACTAGATCTTTTGTGATCATGCCAATGTTATGCAATAATGCACGGACTCTAGGTAACTGGGGTCAGGGCGTTATAGTTTACCACTTTTCTCACACTTTGATAAAGAGACATGAGATATTAGATCGTCACTACTAGTTAGTAGCCTCTGGAATATCCACACATGAGTTCATATAATGAACCTGCTCATGGAACTGGTATGTGGCACCCAAATTAGGATTCTTAAAAGTGGTATCATGGCAGTTTTTCATTTTTTTCAGTTATCTTACTAGTTTTAAAGGGTATAAAGGATACTAGGATGACTCAAGCCTTGGTGATGTGTCTTTGATGGGAATAGTTTACCTGTGTTCTGGGGAGAACCCAAGTTCTCAAGGTGGGATGGTTGATCTTGAATTTCACTATTATAGTTGAATGTTATTTCACCTTGTGTGATTTAGTTTTTCTGTGATGTAATTATTATTTGAGATTTTACTCATGGACCAATATGGTATGAGAATTTTGTATGAATTCATCATTCTAGGCACTAATAAATTTATATGACATACGTCATATTAGGAATGTTTGGAAATTAAATCTATGAGTAGGTTGTGGGAGATTAAAATGAATTTCTTTAGTTGAGGTAATTTAAAATAAATGGGGCCTGATAATGAGTTTATAGAGGTTAAAATATGTTATATATGGTAATTTAAAATGTTTAAAAAGTTTTTCTAATGGTAAGTTTTTTAAATCTTCAATATTAATCAATATGTGTTAGTCAGGACCCGGATTAGGGATTGTTGAGGGAAGTTATGGTGCCGCATTTATTACCACGATGAAGTGTATTTAGGATAACTTGTTGTGTAAATATGTCAATATCTCTTGTTTAAATGTTTAAATGATGTTTTATGTGTCCTAAAACATGTTTTTGGAATATTATATATATTTCTCCTCAATTAAATTTGTTGGAAGGAACACAGTGTGACATTATATGGAAATGTGCCTCTAGTAGTGAGACAAGAGGCGCCGATAGTTCTATGTAAATGGGAAGAAGTACATTTCTTTGAGAACATCACTCTCTTTTTGTAGTTAATGGAAGGATACCTTGGTATAACTATGATATGTATGCCTTATTTGAACAGGGAGTTCTAGTTGTAGTGTAACGCCCCGACCCCAGCTCCCCAGAGTTGGTGCATTACTTCGTAACATTGGCATGATCACAAAGATCAAGTCTCGAAAGACTGATTAGTTTAGTAGCCTTGGAAACACTAGATACATTCGTAAACATTACATTACATCATAAAGTGAAAAACTACAATAACATAGTCTCCATAGTCCACAATTCTATCCTCTTCGGACTATCCCTACAGGTCATTCATAAAATACTTCTTCACATCCTGGAAAATATTAAAACATTGAAAGGGGTGATCTCAGATGCTCAGTAAGGATAATAATATTGCGGAAGCTTTTATAAGAAAACATAAGCATTTAAGGCAATGTGTAACTAAAACAAAAGCCTTATTGAACTTGAACTTCAGCATAATATGGAAAAAGTAAAATAAAATAATGCCATTACTTACTCACATGGATATTCTACTAGACGAATAATCGCATGCAATAACAATAACCACTTTCATAATGAGGGAATTTATAATGCCGGACATTCTGAAACATTTTTTCAAGGCCTCGTCCAAGACGTCTAAAATGATTAAGGCCTCGGCCAAAACCATAAATCAAATTGGGAAAGGGCCTCGGCCAATTCCACGTCTAGTTATCTCATGAGACCTACCGATGCATCGAGGAGCTATAGCAGGCTCCACCCGTCACTTATTAAGTCCAATACATTCCTCATATGAATAGGTTTAAACATATCATAAACCATAACATAATCGTATCACATAAAACATGCATAAAGGAAACATAACATTTCCACATTTCAATCACAAGATATCAATACAACAAATTGATATAATAAAAATGCTTTCAAAACCATTTTCAATACCAAAATAAAAGAAAGTTAAAACTTTGTATTTATTTTTCTTAAAAAAAATGATGGCTTGTAGAGGAAGCTGAAAATCAAATAATGGTCACGGCGGCGGAGAAGTAGTTGTCACCGCAAAAGTACGGAAAGAAAAACATTCCCTTTTGTCGTTTAGAAAAACGCTTCGTATAAAAAAGATTCCTTTTGAATAAACGTAAAAGTCAAAGGGGTTTATACACCGTATAAAAGAAAGTTGTGTATAAAACCAAATATGCCTCAATGAAAGGAGATTGAGACGAAGTACTTTAAAAGATAATTTTTAAATAAAATATATCTATTATGTGTATTCACTATAGGTACACATAAATAATGTAAAAATACAAGATAGGATATAATAATATCATGACATAATTTGAAAGTAGGAGATTAACCCAAAGAATGGAGGTTGGGTTAAGAAGTTCCCTTACCTTGTGTCCGACTTGACTCAACCGTTCTTTAACCTCCTGAATAATAAACTAGAGTTAATATCTACCTTATTAAGAACCATTTTCAATTTCATTATCCATTTTATATCACTTATTACAATGTTATGAACATTATGTAATTATTTAAGTTAATAACGGTCGTTTTGTCGATCTTTGGTAACTTGAGTCAACAATAAACTTCTTATAATTACAAGTTGTTCATGTGGTAGAATATCCATTATATCCAGAATTATATTCATGATTTAGATGTCATATATATCTTATATATCCAGTATATACATTCAGTTATAATATTACGTAACATTTAGAGGTAAGAAATGAAATGCACCGTTCATGGAGACGGTAAGCCGTACATACGCATGAACGCTACTTTCATTTCAATTTCATATTTAATGGAACTAAATCATAATGATATAAATTTATAATATAATTCCAGTATAATATAGTGTATAATACCATTTACTTCATCCTTTATACATCCCACATATGGCATTAACGATTCAAATCACTTTGAGGGGGCGGTAGTCCGCACTTCCAAAAATGAAATTATCGCGTTTTACCCATAATGGAAATCATAAAGTATGCCATAAATGAGAAATACAGAAGCATAAGTAAAACATAAAGATATTATATATCATATATAAAAATAGTGACATCTTAATGGCCACCTTTGAAGGTGTTATATGAGTGTTGAACAATCATCGTTTCGTGAGGCAGAAATTCGCCATCCACAGAAACCGTATGTTCTTTAACCATTAGATGTAGGTGTGTGTAAGTGTAGCTCAAATCCTTCTTATAACAACATCCTAGTATATTGAGGATACTGGTTTTGTTACAAAAGAAATGAATAAAAAGGGTTTAGGGGGTTGGAGAAGAAAAATAAAACAAAACAACATTAGAGAAGACATTACCTCAAAATCGGGTAACTCTTTTTGATTTGAGCAAAAGGCTTCCTTGGGAAGAGTTCTGCCCAAAGTGAGGCTTGTAGGAGTAAGAGGGGGAAGTTGGGAGAGTATTTGGGCAGGGTTTGTCCGAGCCAAATGGCTTGAAGGTGTGAATAAGGTGGAAGAGGTGGGGGCCTTTTATAAGTGGAGAGGAGGGGCTCTTTTGGAAAGATGGAAATGTTACATTATTACACAATGATTTTCGGATTATAAAGGTCCCACACTGATATAATTCTGGGCTAAGGTGATAAGGGTTCGAAATATCCTCATCCAATTGGCTTTGGACAAGTGTAATCCTTGGATTTTGCATTATCTTCCCATTTTATTTAAATCATTAAATAATGAGGTCATCGCTACATCATCATGATGTCATAAATAATTTAATTTATATAATGTCTAAAAATTATAAAAAAAATACTATGATGTAGGAAAGCTTTTTATATTTCTAATGAATATTTATAATCAAAATTTGGACTTGTGTAACCCCACTTAAAAATTGTTTTAGTAAAACAACTCATGTTTGTGTCAATTTAATTTTAACATTAAATAAATATATATTAATGTCATTTTCCAACTAAAGTGGCTCCATGGGGACCCCAAGTTGACCCATGGGTTGTCTTGGTCGGCCATGACTCATACAATAGGAGTATGACAAGTGTCATGCTCATCTCATATTATTAAAACATTATTTTTACCTTAAACTACACTAATTACCTCTAATCGCGATTAAGAACTTAAAAGTTACTATTCACCAAAAAATTAATTTAATCTCATTGAACCACATTTTACTTCTTAATGAAAACCATGTATGTCGGATTTTTGAAAATCAAATCACAGAAGTGGTAATATTTCATTTAAATGAAAAATCAGTTATTTAACTACCACTTAGTGGTTTCACTATTCATCAAAAATTGAAGTTTTTCAGAACAAGGCCAAAATTTCACCCTAAGATATAATTGATATTCAGAATTCAAAAATGTTTTCTATTTTACAAAATTCCAAACATATAAGTGGCATTAATTAATTTTATAATTAATTCCCGCTGTCACAACAAATAGCGTGTTTTTAAGAAACAATTTATATCAAAAGATTGGCAATTGTTTATGTCCAATTTCAATGTTAAATTAATTATAATGACCACCATTGGAGAAAATGGTAAAAATATATTCTAATTATACTTTAAAACCACTTAATAGTATAATTTATCACTATAAATTATTTTGATCAAAACATTTTTTTTAAGTATTTTTCACTATTCATAAAAAATTAGAAGTTCTCTGAAAAATACAAAAAAATCAACATAGGCTAATTTCGATATTCCGAATCCAAAAAATGAAGTCCATTTTGAAATATAATGTTTCTATAATTTTAAAAAGTGGTTATTACTATTCATAACAGCTACTTTGATTAGTCGAGGTGTTTTAGAACTCGAAGTTGCGTACAATGCAAGCTATTGCATTATTGAATGAGAAGCGTATCGTGGAAGCTCGGGGTGTTACATTCTCCCCTCCTTAAATAAATTGAGTCCTCGCAATTTGATATTTTTCTTTGAAAATAAAAGGTTGAAAATAGAAAATACCTTTGTGGAAAACCCACATCGGAAATAAGATTAATAAAATTTAGCCTTAATAAGAGGGAAAGGGAAATGAAAAAGTCACCACCCAATTATGATCTCGATTAGGAGAACATTGGTGGCAATTAGAGACATATAATTGGAGGAAAAACGTAAATATTTGTAGGGAGTGATTGAGGTCATCAATCACAATCAACTGTCAAATTGAGGGCCTCAAAGCCTTCAATCTATGTTGATTTAAAATATCATCAGTTCAACAAGACATAAGGTATTAGGATAACACATTTTTTTAATATACCTTTACTAAAGTTTAAGAATTAATTTATTCATTGAATAAGAGATAGGTATATATATATTTATGCTTGACAATTAGAGTTTCAACCTCCAACTCATCTTTCACTCAAAAGATAATAGAACTCAAAAATATTATACTTATCCTAATTGTATAAGGTTCCAAATGTTAACACATACCATTTAGATTGGTAAAATTATTTTGTAATAACCAGGGACTTCCTGTAGGCTAGTGGTAGGAAATAAAGGCCTGTCGCACTATGATTGTGGGTTCGATTCCTGCAGCTTTGTCCGACGCGACGGGTTATGCCCCACCCTGCAGGTTGTCCTTTTCCTAAAACTATAGTATCATAATATTCAAAAAATAATCTTCATAAATTTTTTAACCTTAAACAATACTATCCAAAGATCAACTTAATCCACTCCAACCTTTATAGTTATCCCAAATACCTCTGTCCAGACTTTCTCTAAAAGGTCTCTTAATTCCAAAATCAATTTATCAGATTCCCCAAACAAAGTAATGTTTCTCTTATTGTCACATACTAAAAATATAATTACCTTCATCATATTAAAACCTTAATGAAATCAACAAGTACTGCAGTACAATCCTTATATATATATCACATTATTCTAATAACCAGAATATAATCCATGAGTCCAAAAGCACGAATACATTAGTTATTCTGCTTCAACTGTAGTAACAGCATAAGATTGTCCTTGATCCCTTGGCCTTTTCTGAGGTAAGTTTCCCTGACTCTTAGGGCATTCATTTGCATAATGACCCATTTCTCTACAATTGTAGCATTCAACTTTGATAGCCTCTTTCTTTCCCTTGCAATCACGAGCCTGGTGACCCTTTTCTCCACATTTATAACAAACTCCCATTCCTTTTAGGCAAGTACCAGGGTGATTCTTCCCACAATTATCACATAATGGAAAATCCTTCTTTCCCTCTTTCCCTTTATCTGTCTCTTATTCCACCGTTCTCTTCTTCTCTTGCTTTACTTTGTTTTCATAAGACTTAGAGAATTCCTTTTCTGTCTTGATAGCACACGAGACAATATCTTCGTATGATGAGAAGGATTGTGATACTAAAGCTCGACGGAGAAATGGTTTTAACCCATCAAAGAAACGATCAATCTTACTCCTTGGGTTACGTATATAATCGGAAGCATGCCTCACTAACCTTGTAAAGTTATCCTCATACTTTGCGACATTCTCATCCTCCTTCTTCCTCAGACTCAGAAATTGCCTTTCCATATCTGCTCGATGGTCACGAGGAAATTATTTTTCTAAGAAAAGCTCTTTGAACTCCCTCCATTCCTTATTCGATACGTCATCATCTTCCTTTGTGTTTTGAATCAGCGACCACCACTGATCGGCATCTCTAGTGAGGCGGTAAACTGCCATGACAACCTTCTCCCTTTCACTACTCCCCAAGGCATGGAATATTTTCTCTAAGGAATTTATCCATTTCTCAGCTACTATAGGATTTGTACTTCCATTGAAGGTTGGTGGTTGTTGCCTCATGAAACGGTCTAGCATTGATCCTCCACGTTGCGGATCAGGGTGCTCCATACGAGTAAGGTTGTTATTCATAACCTGCGTGAGTTGTCCCAATACGGTGAGAAGCTGATCGGCACCAGTTGTATCACTAGCTCCACCATAATTATCCTAAGCAGGAGGGAAATCCCTACACGGAGTGCGTGCATTGATACGGTTTCCATTCCTTCCACTAGGCGCCATTTCTAAATAATGGCATAAACTAGATTAGTTCATGAATCAAAATACATAATTCCATACTTGTAAAACACTTAACATAAATTGAACTAATTATGGATATAATCCATAATTATAAAAATGTTTTCTTTGATGAAGTATATACTCATAACCCTTCATAGTGGTTTGTAAAGAAAATGGGAATTATCCAAAGCATATCCCCCGGGAGTGTCGTAACCAAGAGTGCAGCAAGGCCCGTTGTCGTGCACCAGTTCCCGTTCGAGTCTAGCTCAAAGCGGTGTTTTCGGGTTTTACCCCTAGGTACATCTGTGCCAGAGCCGCCTCTACCTGCTCGTATCCAGACAGAGATGTATTTCTCGGAAAACTCACAACATCTCTAAAATACCAAAATTCTAGGAAGTTCTTCTATACTAATCCTCAAAGTCTATCTTCGGGATATGTGCTCTAATCAGAGTTTATCTAAATCTAGCTTCCAAGGTTAGTACTAAACTGCCTCTGATACCAACTGTAACGCCCCGACCCCAGCTCCCCAGAGTTGGTGCATTACTTTGTAACATTGGCAAGATCACAAAAGATCAAGTCTCGAAAGACCGATTAGTTTAGTAGCCTTGGAAACACTAGATACATTCGTAAACGTTACATTACATCATAAAGTGAAAAACTAAAATAACATAGTCTCCATAGTCCACACTTCTATCCTCTTCGGACTATCCCTGCAAGTCATTCATAAAATACTTCTTCACATCCTGGAAAATAATAAAACATTGAAAGGGGTGATCTCAGATGCTCAGTAAGGATAACAATATTGCGGAAGCTTTTATAAGAAAACATAAGCATTTAAGGCATTGTATAACTAAAACAAAAGCCTTATTGAACTTGAACTTCAGCATAATATGGAAAAAGTAAAATAAAATAATGCCATTACTTACTCACATGGATATTCTACTAGATGAATAATCACATGCAATAACAATAACCACTTTCATAATGAGGGAATGTATAATGCCGGACATTCTGAAACATTTTGTCAAGGCCTCGGCCAAGACGTCTAAAATGATTAAGGCCTCGGCCAAAACCATAAATCAAATTGGGAAAGGGCCTCGGCCAATTCCACATCTAGTTATCTCATGAGACCTACCGATGCATCGAGGAGCTATAGCGGGCTCCACCCGTCACTTATTAAGTCCAATACATTCCTCATATGAATAGGTTTAAACATATCATAAACCATAACATAATCGTATCACATAAAACAAGCATAAAGGAAATATAACATTTCCACATTTCAATCACAAGATATCAATACAACACATTGATATAATAAAAATGCTTTCAAAACCATTTTCAATACCAAAATAAAAGAAAGTTAAAACTTTGTATTTATTTTTCTTAAAAAAAATGATGGCTTGTAGAGGAAGCTGAAAATCAAATAATGGTCACGGCGGCGGAGAAGTCGTTGTCGCCACAAAAGTACGGAAAGAAAAACATTCCCTTTTGTCGTTTAGCAAAACGCTTCGTATAAAAAATAATCCTTTTGAATAAACGTAAAAGTCAAAGGGGTTTATACACCGTATAATAGAAAGTTGTGTATAAAACCAAATATGCCTCAATGAAAGGAGATTGAGACGAAGTAATTTAAAAGATAATTTTTAAATAAAATATATCTATTATTTTTATTCACTATAGTTACACATAAAGAATGTAAAAATACAAGATAGGACATAATAATATCATGACATAATTTGAAAGAAGGAGATTAACCCAAAGAATGGAAGTTGGGTTAAGAAGTTCCCTTACCTTGTGTCCGACTTGACTCAACCGTTCTTTAACCTCCTGAATAATAAACTAGAGTTAATATCTACCTTATTAAGAACCATTTTCAATTTCATTATCCTTTTTATATCACTTATTACAATGTTATGAACATTATGTAATTATTTAAGTTAATAACGGTCGTTTTGTCGATCTTTGGTAACTTGAGTCAACAATAAACATCTTATAATTACAAGTTGTTCATGTGGTAGAATATCCATTATATCCAGAATTATATTCATGATTTAGATGTCATATATATCTTATATATCCAGTATATACATTCAGTTATAATATTACGTAACATTTAGAGGTAAGAAATGAAATGCACCGTTCATGGAGACGGTAAGTCGTACGTACGCATGAATGCTACTTTCATTTCAATTTAATATTTAATGGAACTAAATCATAATGATATAAATGTATAATATAATTCCAGTATAATATAGTGTATAATACCATTTACTTCATCCTTTATACATCCCACATATGGCATTAACGATTCAAATCACTTTGAGGGGGCGGTAGTCCGCACTTCCTAAAATGAAATTATCGCGTTTTACCCATAATGGAAATCATAAATTATGCCATAAATGAGAAATACAGAAGCATAAGTAAAACATAAACATATTATATATCATATATAAAAATAGTTACATCTTAATGGCCACCTTTGAAGGTGTTATATGAGTGTTGAACAATCATTGTTTCGTGAGGCAGAAATTCGCCATCCACAGAAACCGTATGTTCTTTAACCATTAGATGTAGGTGTGTGTAAGTGTAGCTCGAATCCTTCTTATAACAACATCCTAGTATATTGAGGATACTGGTGTTGTTACAAAAGAAATTAATAAAAAGATTTTAGGGGGTTGGAGAAGAAAAATAAAACAAAACAACATTAGAGAAGACATTACCTCAAAATCGGGTAACTCTTTTTGATTTGAGCCAAAGGCTTCCTTGGGAAGAGTTCTGCCCAAAGTGAGGCTTCTAGGAGTAAGAGGGGGAAGTTGGGAGAGTATTTCGGCAGGGTTTGGCCGAGCCAAATGTCTTGAAGGTGTGAATAAGGTGGAAGAGGTGGGGGCCTTTTATAAGTGGAGAGGAGGGGCTCTTTTGGAAAGATTGAAATGTTACATTATTACACAATGATTTTAGGATTCTAAAGGTCCCACACTTATATAATTCGAGGCTAAGGTGATAAGGGTTCGAAATATTCTCATCCAATTGGCTTTGGACAAGTGTAATCCTTGGATTTTGCATTATCTTCCCATTTTATTTAAATCATTAAATAATGAGGTCATCGTTGCATCATCATGATGTCATAAATAATTTAATTTATTTAATGTCTAAAAATTATAAAAAAAAATACTATGACGTAGGAAATCTTTTTAGATTTCTAATGAGTATTTATAATCAAAATTTGGACTTGTGTAACCCCACTTAAAATTTTTTTAGTAAAACTACTCATGTTTGTGTCAATTTAATTTTAACATTAAATAAATATATATTAATGTCATTTTCCAACTAAAGTGGCTCCATGGGGTCCCCAAGTTGACCCATGGGTTGTCTTGGTCGGCCATGACTCATCAAATAGGAGTAGGACAAGTGTCATGCTCATCTCATATTATTAAAACATTATTTTTACCTTAAACTACACTAATTACCTCTAATCGCGATTAAGAACTTAAAAGTTACTATTCACCAAAAAATTAATTTAATCTCATTGAACCACATTTTACTTCTTAATGAAAACCATGTATGTCGGATTTTTGAAAATCAAATCACAGAAGTGGTAATATTTCATTTAAATGAAAAATCAGTTATTTAACTACCACTTAGTGGTTTCACTATTCATCAAAAATTGAAGTTTTTCAGAACAAGGCCAAAATTTCACCCTAAGATATAATTGATATTCCGAATTCAAAAATGATTTCTATTTTAAAAAATTCCAAACATATAAGTTTCATTAATTAATTTTATAATTAATTCCCGCTGTCACAACAAATAGCGTGTTTTTAAGAAACAATTTATATCAAAAGATTGGCAATTGTTTATGTCCAATTTCAATGTTAAATTAATTCTAATGACCACCATTGGATAAAATGGTAAAAATATATTCTAATTATACTTTAAAACCACTAAATAGTATAATTTATCACTATAAATTATTTTGATCAAAACATTTGTTTTTAATTATTTTTCACTATTCATAAAAAATTAGATGTTCTCAGAAAAATACAAAAAATTCAACATAGGCTAATTTCGATATTCCGAATCCAAAAAATGAAGTCCATTTTGAAATATAAAGTTTCTATTATTTTAAAAAGTGGTTATTACTATTCATAACGGCTACTTTGATTAGTCTCAGTGTTTTAGAACTAGAAGTTGCGTACAATGCAAGCTATTGCATTATTGAATGAGAAGCGTATCGTGGAAGCTCGGGGTGTTACATGTAGCACCATTTAATATTCACTAGAGAGTGTGTACTAAGGCCTCTGATTTCTGGATTGAGTCTATGCAGACAATTCATGACCACTTAGAGACTCCTCCATATAAGTGAGTCAAGTTGGATGCTTATATGTTTGGAGAACCAGTGAATTATTGGTTAGATATTCATCCTCAGGATGAGAAGTTGGATAACATGGCATATAAGGACATCACAACGAAGTTTATAGAATTATTTTACCACTAGAAATAGACAAATGAGATGGTATAAGAGATTATGTGGTTGACACAAGTAATCATGTTAGTGATAGACTATGTGGGACACTCCATTGACCTGTGATGTTATATTCTAGAATTGGTAGGAGATGTGGAAACTATGGTGAGGCCTTTTCAATACAAACTTAAAATTTGACATTAATTTCTAGGTCATAATCTTATGATTGATATTTTTTATTAAGGTTGTGAACCAGGAACTCATTTTTTCAGGGGAACCTGAAGGAGCCATCTTGTAGAGGATAGGTGTTTCTGGTGAACTACCAAGTGTACATCATCTGAATTTAGGAAATAGTTTCATTAAAAAATTTACCATTATAGTGGAAAAATGAGTATCCTAGGAGAAGAATCAGTTAATTCAGGAAGTAATCAAGTGTTCATACATCATTTTAGTAGGATGCGACACAATAATAATCAATTTACTCAAACTCTAGTGGAGCTCTAAGCTCGTGGAAGGATGAGACACATGAAGAGCTATTGTGGGAACCCTTTACCAGTGGGAAGTGAATGAAGAGCTAGGACAATCCATATTATTGGATGGGGTACTCTACCGCGTACTAGTTGGGAAGTTGGATTTCTATATTCCATTTCATCTGGGTAAATAGACATGGTGCTTCTAGGAAAGATCACCTATATCATTAGAGAAGTGAAGCCCATGGGACTTTGGCCAAATCATAGGGTAGAAGGAAATGTCAGTAGAATACAGTTTGTCCATCACTTATTGATAGCAAGGTTAGGCTTCCAATGGTCATAGGAACAATTATTATATCTTATATTCCTTCTTTAACTTTATTTGATACATAATACTAACATTATTTTATATATTATAAACTTTTTAATGGTTTAACTATGATGGTAGAGTTTGTGGGTGGGGTTATGATGACCGACACAATATTGGGTGTACTCTCGGAGGAAATCTGTCTATACAAGGGATGTTCCCTCAAGGTTGGAGACTATCATTTCCTTTGGAATCTATACATACATTAGAGGTAATTTTTGACTTTATTTTTTTTTCAGGATTTTTTGGTACCTAATTAATTCCAATCAAAGGCCATTGAAAAAGTAATTTTGTTTTCCTAATGTAGAACAAAGGATTAATAGGGTTATCTCACTATAGGAGCATCACATACAGTTCTATCACTAATTCTAATTCACACAATCAAATTGTTTTTTTATAAAAAAATAATTTTTTTTTTGGAAAATAATAAAATTAAATGTAATGTCGCAATAAACATTCAAAAATTTGGATGATAATTCAGAAAAAAATGATATTTGAGAAAAACATCCTTGGCCCTGGGTTTAATAACATTGGTTCATTTGTTATTTATTTATTGTTCAAATTAAATTTGATAATTCATTGGATGAAACCTAATTAATGAATTAATTTCCTTTGTTTTATTCAGTTTGTCATTTTATTATGCCCTCAACCCCCACCTCATCCAATAGTCAAATAGTATAACATCTCAATTGAGAATGCAATTCCTTAAAAGACATGGCTCCACCATATTTTGTTTCATCTCTTAAGTCAACCCCAACTCCACCGTATGATGGATTTTCATGGAGGACGACCATCGCACCAATGAAATACTCTTTAATCCACCACAAATAGAATAAAAACATGTTGAATTGTATCAATATAATAAAGAATTGCATGATACCTCCATTAGGGCCAAGCCTCAGGTTATTCGCTTTATATTGAGAAGGGAAAACATATCTTAAATAATATGAAAGAGATAAAGAATGATATTAGGGTTTGAAGAGTAAGGGGGTGGAAAAAAATGAAGGACTTTAACCAAAATATGAATGCACGTTACATTGGAAAAGAAAACTAAAATAATATAAAAGAAGATAGAAATACTCAATATGTAGCATGACCGTTAGTCTCTACTAAATTGGGGGTGTTTAAATCTTCTTCATCATCAGTGAACTTATCCTTATATAGGCCAATGGGGTCTATCCTTCGATTATCTAATTCGGGATCTCCTAATCCCCTATAAGATCTCCTCTAGATTTTTTCCACCGAACTATGGATCATGTTAGGCCCACTTAATGGAATAATATGTAAATGTGGTCTTCTACAATTTTATTCCAAAATATCTTGTATGCATCACCTCAAACTTTTATATTTATCCACCATGTATAATAAAATATAAGGTCAAATAATTTCTATAATTATTTCTAGCTAGGCAGAATCTTTGGTTTCCAAAACTCTTCTTCCAATGTTGAGAAACCAAGGGTTTCTTTAATGAGGGAATATCTCCATGATATTAAATGTTAAAATTATCCATTGAATTATATTTAAATTATATCTAGAATAACCTCAATTTTTGTTCTTTATGGTCTGTTATTATACATTTACGAAGGTGGGGTCTTCATAGTTTTCGGGATCACTTTTTTAACATGATTGATTTATTGGGGCCTCATGGTGTTAGAATCATCTCTAGGTATAAAATCCAAAGTTTTAAATATATTAGGGAATTCCAAAAAAAATTAATCATTCAAATTGGAGAAATATTTTAAAAGTTATGCCCAAAATACAAAAGTAATTAAAACCTATCCAAATTCTAGAATATTTTAATTTTAACATTTTTTCCAAAAACACATAGTAAATCCGTAATTGATTTGAATAACCTAAAATTGATAAATTTATAGGGATTAAATAATATAAAATCTTATTAAAACTGATGAAAATATTAGATCTATCAATTCCCCCACACTTAAACCATGCTTATCCTATAGCATGAAATGTCATCATTAAATTTCAAAGGGATCCAGTGTCACCAATAATAAAATTCCAAAGTTATAAAATCAAATAATTTTGAATAAAATAATATATTAAACATTCACATAAAATATCAATTCTATTTCTCATTTTTCAAAGAAAAAATAAACCCAGGTATATTACTTTCTATCATTTGAAAATGATATTTCTTAGCTTCCCATTCATTTATGTTCCTTTATTCATTATTATTGAAAAATTCATATAATTATTTACCTCAATTGAATATTTTAAATCATATATCATGATACATTCAAGTAAATTTATGATCATATAATGAAGACATTCTCCTTATACATATGATTGTAATGGAACTAATTTCTCCAATTTTTAAATATAAAATTCACATGAAACCCTAAGGACTTGCAATAAAGGTTCAAATGACTTAGAGTCTTAAGGTTTGTATGAATTAATGTTTTAAAAATTATGGGTCAAGGAGGTGGTTTATCACTTAAGTAAAATGAATGATTTCAAAAATAACTATTTAATAAAATTATACTATTAAAGTTATTTACTCCCACATCTCTCAAACTAAACGTAAGTTCATGATATAAGAAAAGAATAATTATTAGTATGCATATTCTTGATTTTTTTGCTACATATGTAGTTTTTTTTCAAAGTTTTTTTAATTTTGTTTAATTTTATGCTTATAATAACCTTAACATTAACCACCTAACTATATATGACCGAAATTATGTATATAGTGATTAGAAGATTTTATTCTTATAAGTAATAACCCAATACATTTTTTTATTCTTTTCAATATGGGAAAACAATTAATTATATAAAATGAATCAAAAACCTTTATTTATTCTAACAATATCACTCCCACACTTTGTCCATACATTTAATTTCATCTCATCCACCAAGAATCCCTTCACCCCTACACTTTACCACAAAAATATCATGAAAATACTAAAAAGACGGTAGGGAAGCCTAAAAATGGATTGAAATATGTCTCATACCTAACAAGGCCATTCATGATTTATATGGGAAAAGGAAATATTTATGTAAAGGTGGAATTTTTTTGATAATTGGTTTATAAAAAATATTATTCAATAATTTTAAATGCTTTTTTGAATAGTCATAGCTTTCACAAGTTCCAATTAATGTTTTGGCATGTGACATGTTGCAATATCACTCAAGAAATATGCTCAAAAATAAATATGAAGTACTTGGTCTAGAAATACTATCTTTAAGGAAAAATATAACATTGAAAAATCACCAAATTATTGATTAATAATAACAAATAAATTCACAAGAATTTTGGAAATTATAATCATGAAAAGTGTTTGGGAAATATCATTTACATGTATCAGTTAATTCCTTCAAATAATGAGTCTGCATTTTAATATCCACAGTTCAATTTAATTATACAATTCTCCATTATAATCATCCAATATCATTAACATTGAAATCTATAGTATGGCATCACAATATTCCTAATAAATTTAGGTCTCATGGATTACTCCAGTAAAGCATGAATTCAAATGTCTCCATGTAATTTTCTAATTTAAGTCGGAAAACAAGTTTTCATAAAAATATAGAGAGTTTGAAAGAGAAAAAATACAATTTAACTCCCTTTAAGGTAAAAAATTTTCTCTTCCTTCACTATTTTGGAATTCCTTATGCCTTTATGAACCTGTGAAATAAAATTACTAAATTACACACAAGGATAGTTACAGTTGAGATCAAAAATATAAGAGGGATTGGTATGCATGTTGGACTAATACTAAGAATGAAATTAAACTATAATTTTCTAGAAAGAAATTGGTAAAAAAAATTATTGGATTTCCCCCCCAAGTGGGATGTAATTTTTTACTACCTCTAGAAGGGAAGAAATATATGTTATCGATAATCTGTTGGGGGTGGAGTATATTTAAATTGAACCAACACATGTTTTTATTCTTGGATTTCATTTAATTTTTCTTATTGAGAAGAATTCCATGTATAGGGTACAACAAATCCTAGCCCTTTACAATGTTGTATAGGTTTCATATTGGGGGTAGAATGTTGTATAGAACCTCCTTCTCCTTGGCTGGTACTTTTGAAATGTCTTCATTGCAATCCAATGGTTTCTTTAGATGTGATTCATTAAAGTAATAATCAAATTGAGATTAAAATTTTAAATTTAAGGAATAAATTTTGAAATATTCCCCTTTAATTTTGGAATTGGTAACTCTTTTAATTCAGGAATAGACACTATGATTTCTTCTCACACTCCCTCTATTAAATATTCAATGTCCTTAGGTATTTCTTGGTGTTCCTCAACTACTACCAACTTTCTTCCTCCTCAACCTCAAGGTAATAATAAGAGTCTGCTGATTATAAAAATCAAAACAATTATAAGTGATACTCAATGAAGTTTCAATGAAATTTTAATATAAAGAGTCCAAAAAGGTTATAACACTCTAAATTGGTTCGTCTTGAAACTCCTCTTCAATTAAAAGTGCCTATTAGAGTTGATCCTCCTTGGATGGAGGTAGGTAGTAAGGATCCTCCATTTCAGGGATCTCTTTAAAAAAGTTACGGAAGACTAAGGGGTAATATTATTGGACATTAAACAATTTATCAGATTATGGAAATTAATTTTAGAACATAGTTAGATCATGGGCCATCACTACAAAAACTTGTGTGTTCATACCCTCCCTTAGTCCTACTATAAATTCTTTGAATGCCTCATCCCCATTATTTGATTTCCAAAATAATATCACCTATTTACAAAACACAGAAACAATATGCATCATTGAAAATGATGAGTTATTAATTGGTTCATACACTTGTTATTAATTGTTCCATGAATATAAGAAATGACCATTTAAAAACATCATAGAAAAATTAATTTTTTTATTTTTTTAAAGGAAAACAACGTAAATTTATCTACAATATGGAAATAGAAGAAGTGATCAGAGTACAACTTAGCTCTCTAGAAATGGTTCCAGTTTTGATGCATTCCTAGAATAGAGAGTCTAAGATAAGATTTTATTTTTCTAATGCAGCACAGAGGATAACCAGGGTCACCTCACTTTTGGAGCATCACATTCGGTTCACTCGATGATTATAATTCAACCATTCTAATTGTTTTTTATCAAAAAAATCATATTTCTAGGTGTTTAGAAAATAAATAATTTAAATGTAATTCAGAAATAAACTATCCCAAATGTAAATTTAGAAGAAAAAAAATTATATTAGTGAAGTAATTCCTCAGTCCATGGTTTCATAACACAGGTTCGTTCATTATTTATTTATTGTTTAAATTTGAATTTTATAATTAATTTATGTAACCTCATTAATGAATTACTTTTATTTGATTTATTGTGTGTGTGATTTTATCATGCCTTCAACATACTAAAATCATCCTCCTCCAATAGTCAAATAGGATAAAACCATAACTGATAATGCAATTTATAAATAGACCCTCATCCATTGTATGTTGTTTCATCTCTTTAATTAACCCCAACTCCACCATATGAAGGGTTTTCCTCAAGTAAGGTTAGAAATAATAAACAAAAGAGAATAAATTTAATTGAGAATAATGTCATGGTGGATGACTATTGTACTCGTGCAATACTCATGCATCCACCTCAAATAGAATAAAAAATGTTGAAGTGAAGCACAATAACAAAGAACGCATGGAAACCTTCCCCAAAGATAGGCCTTGGGTTAGTCAATTTTCAATGCATAGTAAAAATAGATCGTGAAAAAAATATGGAAGAGATAAAGAATGATATTATGGTTATAATAGTAAGTGGGATGGATGAAAAAAAAATACACTTTAATTAAATTATGAATGGAAGTAACATTAGAAAATAAAAGCAAAATAAAATAAAAGAATAAAGAAATACTAAATATGAATTATGGACATTGGTCTCCACTCCATTTGGGGTGTGTAACTCCTCCTCATTATTGATGAACTCATCCTTATATATTCTAATTGGGTTCTATCCTTTAGTCATCAAATTTAATATCTCCCAAATCTCCCTTTACGATTTACTCCAGATTATATTCACAAAATTTTGCTCTGGGTAAACCTATTTAATGGTCAAATATGGATGTTTGGTCTTCTATAAATTTTTCCAAAATATCTTTTACGTTTTTCCACCAAAAAAATAGATTTATCTTCATTTCATATTAAAATATGTGGACCATTATTTTCTAAAATTTATTCTGGAAAGAAAAAATCATTGAATTACCTAAATCTTCTTCCAATGATAAGAATACAAGTGCTTCATTAATGGGGGAATAACTCAATGATAATTAATTTTAAAATAACACATTGAGTTATATTTCAATTCCATATAAAACCACTTCAATTTTAGTTATTTATCCTGACTTACTATACATTTAATAAGGTGGGGTCCAGTCAGTCACCCAGAACACTTTTTCAACTTGATTGTTTTTTTTTGGTCCCTAATGTTTGAATTACCTCATAGTACATAAGAAAAAGTTGAATCCCATAAAAAAGATATTTATACAAAAAATAACTCAATTGGAGAAATATTCTAAAATCTTTTCCCACAATAACAAAGTAATTAAAACTTATCTAAATTCCATTATTAAATGTTTTTGTATATTATCCAAAAACACAGTATAATTCTTAAATTGATGAAAACAATATGAAATTGATAAATTGGTTAGGATTAAATCACTGGAAATCCAATTAAAAATGATGAAAATATTAGCTCTATCAGTACCGTACCGAGCCCACATTGATTTTTACCATAGGATGGTAACATTTACATCTCCTAAAAGTGACTAATATGTTTATCAATGAGAATTAGATATCTGTGAAGGACATGTATGTCTATCTCATCAGATGTTGGGGAATATCCCTACCTAGGTTTTGAGTATTTTGTTAGATGATGAGGGTGTGAATCATAGTTCCTTTCCACCTGTACTGGATCAGTTTCAAGATTTATTTCCTAAGGAATTATTGCGGATTACACCTAATAGGCTTGTTGAATTCATTATTGAGCTAATTCCAACTACTAAACTAGTTTCCATTCCACCTTATATAATGGAACCAGTATAGCATCAATTTCTTAATAATCGGTTGGAATAATTGACGGATAATTATTTTTTCATCCAAGTACGTCACTATGGGGTTCTCCAATCTTGTCTTCCATGAAAGATTATGGATCATTATGCTTATACATATATTATAGGATGTTTAATAAGATGATATTTAAGAACCAATATCCTCTTATGAATATCGACGTTCTTCTTAAATAGTTGGGAGGTGCTTGTGTGTTCTCCAAGATCGACTTGAGATCATGGTATCATCAACTGAGTTTGATACCTTTTGATATTCCATGGATTTGTTTTAGAAGTAGGTATAGTCTATATAAATTCTTTTAGATGTAGTTTGGGTTGAAAAAAATGACTACAATGCTTATGGATTTGATGAACTGAATCTTCCACCCAGTTTTAGACCAATTTTGGTTTGATTTTGATAATAAAATCTTGGTTTACTCCATGACTCATAAAGATCATGTCACACATCTTGACATCATCTTGAGTAAACTGAGAGAGAATAGGCTAAATTCCAAGCTATCTAAGTGTCAATTTTGGATCTACAAGGTATATTTCTTAGGCCACATCATCAATGAGTATGGTGTTTCAATAAAACTATATAAAGTTAAGGTAGTTGATTCATTAGACCATTTTAAGAATTTTTTGATATCTGATGCATTTTTTGTTTATAGAAATATTATAAAATATTCATCTATGACTTTTCTTATTTCTAAGCACCACCATTAGGCATGACCGGCAACGGAATAAATTTTTAATGATATCGAACATGTGATAATTCCTTATAGAAGTTAAAGAGCTTTTTTACCACTACATTGATTTTGATAATTATCGAGATGGGTGAGGAGTATACCTTTTTTTGTAATTAATTTAGTATTGCATTTATAGTAGTTTTGATGCAAGGAGATTGGGTTGTGGAATATGGGACATGACCATTGAGGCCACGTGAATAGAACTACCCTATGCCTGATCTTGATTGGTCCATGTTGGTTTATGACTTAAATTTTTGACAACATTGCCTTATGGTAAAAAGTTTCTTTATCTATAATGAACACAAAATTTTAAAATACATTTTTCATAGTTATATTTTAACCAACAAAAATGAAGACTGGTGGAGTATATGTAGTTTTTTGACTTTAAGATATATATTATTATTAGGATTTGATATAGTGTTACTAATTATTTGAGATGAAATACACAAAATCATGTGGTCTAGTAGTCTAGTTCTGAGTGGAATATGATGGATTTTGTTGGTAGGATTCATATAGAGATTTTGGATGGATAGTATTAGATAAATCTTATTTCCTTGTTGGTGCAGTTCATACTTTTGAGCTTGATCAAGGAGAGTCAGATTGAGGATCTGAAGTGTTTAGCCTGGAAGTCAAGCCAATAAAGTCCAGATTCACTTTTTGATTGGGCTATCAATGATGAAGAGATCATCTTTTTTCATGGCCATTTTGTTGTGCCTATATGTATACGAGAATAGATAATTCTTGAGTTTCATGAATCGAAGTTGATGGTGCACCCTTGTTAAACAAAGATGTACCATGATATTTGGAGACAATATTTGTATCTAGGAATGAATAAATATATTATAGGTTTTGTGACATGATGATACATGTTTTAGCAAGTGAAGGATGAGGAAGATCAACCATGTGGTTTTTTAAATTCATTTCACATATCAAAATATAAGTGAGACAGTATTACCATGGATTTATTGTTTGGTATTCCAAGGACCTATTAGAATAATTAAGTTATATGATAGATTATGGAAAGGGTAATGAAAGTATACCATTAATTTCTATTTATTGTGACATTAATTTTTGGTCAGTTGGTTGATATGTATGTTCATGAAATAGTGTGTTTTCATGTGGTTCTGCAAAGTTTAGTTTTGAATCATGAGCCACAATTTACTTTGGGATTTTGACAAGAATTTCATAAGCCGTTTGGTAATAATTTGTTTTTTAGTACAAATTTTCAACCATATATTGATTGGAAATCAGGGCATGCTATTTAGATGTTGGAGGATATGCATAGGGAACATGTCCTAGAATTTGGTTGATCTTGAGAGAATCAATTAGCACTTTTTGAGTTACCCAATAACAAAAATTATCAGGAAACTGTTCATCTGGAACCGTATGAGGCACTCTATGGTTAGCCATATAGATCACCTTTAATTTGGATGGTGGTAGGTGAGTATGAATTTTTGGGATTGATTATTATGCATGAGATATCAAATTATGTTGATTTGATTCAGAAAAATATAGCTTCAATGAACAGTAGACATATTTACTATGTTCATTTATGTTGTCAAACTCTTTAGTTTATAGTGGTTTATCATGTGATTCATTTGGTGTCATCAATATTGGGTCCCCTTTGGATTAAGATGTAGGTTATCTTGGCACCCTGTTTTGTCTGACCGTTTCAAATCATTGAGAGGATCAGACTGTTGGTGTATAGATTGGATCTTTTATAGAGGTATAGTGTAATGCATGATTATTTGCATTTTTCAAAGCATCATAAGTATCACCCTGGCCCTACTAAGGTGATAGATATTGATGATGTTGAGATTTAGGATATAGAATCCATTGAGGATCATCTAATTCGTGTTGTGGATCATTGTGATATAGAATTATGGGGGAATACCATGTTGTTGGTCTTAGGGTTGTGGTAAAATGGTCATGTTCAAGAGAAAACATGTAAGATGGAAGTAGATATGTTGGTCCATTTTCCCAACTTCTCTCCTCCAAGGATTAGGGATTTTTGTGAGTGTAGCTCAAGTATGAGCTATTATAATGTGAGGAGATTGTAATATATTGTCATTTTTTTTAGACATATCAATCTTTTTAAGGTACATATTACCCTTTTTTTAATCACATTTTGTTCTGTACTTATCATGGGTGTGTTTGAGTGAGTTTTGGTTATATTTTTGGGGGGGATTTAGGTATTTCATGGTTGGTGCATGGTTTTCCCCAACCATGCAGCCTCCTCTGTGAAATCGTGCAACGAAAACAATAGGGCACTAGATAGGAACCTGATTAGCTCCTGGTTTGGCCAAGACAAGTGGATGCTTGGGGGAAGTCATGAAATAATTAATTGAGGGGAAAGGTGTGGTTGGAATACAGTGTTTCAAACCATCTGATCTAGCTGTGCGAATGGATTTATTGAGACAATATCACTGCATGGTCAGCATATGGTTTTCCAAATTGTTCGGCATGGACATGAGTCATACAGCTGGAAACCCATAATTTCTGTATATAATATAAGTTAAAGGATTAAACCCTCATTTTTTCCATAGTATCATATATTTTCAAAATAAGTTTTCTCACAATGGTTGAGAGGTGATTCCATTCAATCTAGGAACATGTTTTTGGTGAATCAAATCCCACTGATGTTATATATTCATTGGTAAGCCTCTTTTTTGTCATTCTTCCAAGATGTCTTCTTTTTATTCTCTATCTCGGAGTCTTCGATATAATTAATTGTGAATTTATTGATGTTCTTTAAGGATAATTATGATTTTTTATGGTCACATATATTGATGGAAATGATATCCAATCTCAGATCTTTAGGATAAAAATGTTGTTCTCTGATTTTTCTCCATTCTATATCAAATTAGGGTCAAAGGTTGGGTAAGTATTCATAAACAATTCAATGGTAGGTGGTCTATAGTTTATTTACAATAGTCTTGATTCCTTAATCATGTAGGAAATTATTCTATTGTGTTACCTTATTTTTTAATTATGTATTGATTAGGAAAAGTGAATTAAACCTTCTCCTAATTGTAAGACACTTCAAAGATCTCGTTGTATCCATTAGATATAATACGACCGAGCTTGTTGAAAATCCATGTGGTGTTCCAATTTCATTGAAATGATAATTATAAATGTAAAGGGGGAAATAGTAGGTTTATGAAGTTGAACTAAATCCTTATGGAATACTTTGATCATAGTATTTAGAGGTTTTATTGTCTCAACTTTGAAGGGTTAATGAATTTTATTATAATTGATGATAAACATATTGATATGGGGCTTTCTATGTTGTTTCTTATGTTAAATTAAAAGAACCATGGTTTCTTTTGATAAATAAAATGGTGTACCATGTTGTTAATGGTGGATAAGGTCACATATGTTTAACATTGACTTATATATATAAATATATGTAAATATGAACAATGTGGTGTGGGTGTTGGACTAATGATCCTCATTCATGGGAGGCCAGACTAATGCTCTCGGCCCCGGATGCATGCATGTGAATTAGTGTGGGGATGATACCCTAAGTACAAACATTTTGGCACTAGAATGATGCTATAAGTACCCATGATATTGGTTATAGAATAACACACCATGTACCTAAGATAATGATGTTGGACTGATGCTCCAAACATCCATGCTAGTGGTAGGCACACAGATAGTCAGAGGTACCAAAATGAAATTGAAATTAAATTTAATAATGAATTCTCATAAAAGAGTAAATTGGAAAATCCCTATGGAGTATGGTTCAGAATATGGAATTGGCCGAAGAAGGTATTATTAGATTGGGTTTCACCATTAACCCTAGGGATAATGTGGGTAACTAAAGATTAAAAAATGTGAAACCTATTTACTATTTTCATTTTATCTTTTTATTATTTATAAAACTACATACACTGTTATAGTTTGGATATTAATTTAGGCATTGTTATTGGTGGACTATTAAGTTATACATACACCAAAATAGGGTCACCGATTAATACCCGAGTCGACTTCATGTTTAGAGGACATGATAAGGGTAAAAACCTTTTTTAGATGTATGAGTTGGGATTCATTCTGAATCATGTATGAGGGATCTAGGAATGATGTTCATAACTGGTTGCCAGTTTTCAGTATGTATTTATTTTGGGTTTTCATTGGACACTTGACACATATATGGTTTAAAATATCTATTACATTGGTTTATGGTCATTTTTCGTCATTTTTAGGATTCTTCATGTGATACTTAGTCATTGTTAGTTATTGATTATTGAATCATTTGGATATTTTTTATATTATTCACCACTATGGTCACACTATTATAAAGTGTTTTTGTCTCCTCGTATGACATATTAGTCCCTCACTTCTAGTCCATATCCTTCTATGTATGGGGAGGTGTTCCTGATTTCATGTAATAAATCTGCTCAGGGCACTGATATGTGGAACCTAGGTTAGGATGAAATAGTGATAAACACTAATGGGTGATAAAGGTTTTTATATTTTATTGAAACACATTATTTTATGTCATTCTTATTCAACACTATTCTCTACGTACACAAAAAGATTAATAAAAAATAAACACAACACATTTTTAATGAGGTTTCTCATATAAAATGAAGGACACATCCCTATTTTGTTATTGTTTTTAACCTACACATACAAACACCTTGTTTTTATCAATATATAATTATAGGTAAGTGTATGATCTCGAATCTACAACCAAATATAGATAAAACTAGTTATAACCTCACCAACAAAAAAATATTTGATCTGATAAAATATCACAGACATAAGAATAATCCTTTACATGGGATAGTTCGATATACATCTTTTTCCTTTTTTTTCTTTTTTAATAACATTATTCTTCCACTATTCTCACATTATTACTCATAGTCCTCTTTTAGAAATTATAGAAATCATAATACACTATTTTTTATTTTTTATTATTTACTTTTACAATCTATGAATCTTTTGAATATTTATTAGATATTTTAAATACAAAAATTCATTGATTTTCAATGGAATATGATCTATTCATTCAAACCAATGGATATATTTAGTTTTAATTATCTTAAATAAAACTTTAAATATTATAATTTATTGTGAAAAAAATACACATGATATTATTTTTAAAACACCTCTAAAATAAAACAATATTTTTTATATAATGTGTTCATGTGTAATAAATTTTAATAAGATCATAATGAATGACAATTGAAAAAAATTTAAAGGATTATTATGTATTTTTTCACATTAAATCTCATCTAATTCTATTCGAAGAATAATTCATTAAATTTGAGAGTTATTTTGATTCCATTTTTATGAAACATAGAAAAAAATAGTCTATGTGGTATATGTGATTTTTCATGAAAAGACTTGTTTCATGGAATTAAAATAAGGATCACTAAATAAATTTATTGACCTAAAAACTGAAGTATGTGGTAAAATCTTGTAGTTATGCACAAAAATTATATATAAGTAAAACCATATCTGAATATGTTATTAACTATGATAAAATAATATTTCTATTTGATCATTATTCTGATATATAAATTTATAAGAATCATCTTCATCTTTTGAGAACTAATAACATCAATTATAGATTCCATTTCATTCATAATCATGTATAAAACAGTAATATTACATGTAAATATGTTTTAACTAAGGATCAACAGGAATATATATTTAATACACCACAGGATGCATCTTAGTTTTTAAATATAAAGATAAATATTTGAATGATGGAAATATGATTTTATTTAAATTATATTTGAATATTACATGAAATACATGTAGATTAATGATATTTTTTATTTTTCAATACCAAACAGACTAATTGTCCACATTGGAACCTCTGTAGGACTCATATGAAGAACTCTCTTTGTATCTTCACTCATTAAAGAATTATCATTAAACATTGGAATATTTATAAACTATAGATTTCTAAAAAATAGTGATTTGTTTGTCTTGGATATAGAAATAGTGGAAGATCTCAATGATGAAAGTATCAACTCAGGTGGATGTTTTGAATTTTCCAACACTAAATACATCAGCTAGACCACATGAATTATCAAAAGAGAATGTATACACTATATAGAGGAATCCATTTAATGTAATGATAATTATATAATGAAATCGAAGGCATGTATTTGGTTTGTTTATGTTATTAGATACTGCATATTGAAGAAAAATACTATATTTAAAAGAAATATTTAATACATTATCTATCACATATATCTAAATAGATATTTAAAACAATTATTTCCTAGTGAGGAATTCTCAAAATGAGATGAAAAGTACATCACATATCATGATTATATTGTATTCATGTTCATAATCTATTTAATCATTAGAATAAAGCTTGAATGTTTAATAATTTTTTGATAAGTGGTTATTTTTATCTCATAATAAAACATAAAATTAAATAAAATGGTAAATTTTAATTTAATTTTTTATTATACATATTTAAAATCTCTTTTTCATATTATTATTAGATTTGGAAGATCATATTTGAATGATTATTTCAAATTCCCTTATTTTGTTTTACAAGGATTCTACCTCGATTTATTTTTATCCTCAAAACCCATGACATATTTTTATTGATTATTTACTATTATTTACATCAATATACATTTTCCTTCATTATTGGGTTGATTATTTCTATAATAGTATCATTAAAAAGGTTCTGTTCATTTATATATATTTCTAGGCTATAACATCTTAAAATCATCCTCTAGTTTGACCTCTCCTAGTATTTCCCCACCTCCTTGAGACCCAATTCTCTCATTCTTCCTTTTCTCATGCAATCAATGAATCAACATTATCCTCATTCAATCCTAAATCATCTCCATTAATAATGGTATTCAATCTGGATGGAACATGTATCCTTTTTAGTAGAAACATACTCAAATAACCATATTTACGGCTTTGGTTCATTGTATCTAGACCGAACCGACATCCATCAATTTTAGTGAAAAACACCTCAATTAATCATATTATATTCTTATAGATGATTATTTATTTTATTTATTTCATTATAATATAAAATTTTAATTCATTATTAGTTATGTTGAAATACTTTGTAGCTTAATTGGATACTTCAAATTGAGATTATCCCTATATTATTAATCTAACATGGAATAATTCTAAGCTATTCTCCCCTTTTGAGATCAAGTTTTTGTTAATCACTTGTAAATTTATTCCCTTGCAGCATAATATAATGTGAAAATTGATTTTAATATCACATAGTGACTGACCATTATAATTTAATCTAATATGGGAAATTTTTAACTTTATAAGAGTAGATGGTTATTCTCACACGTCATCATAATTTAATTTATTTTGGTTTTGTTTACAATTTCATATAATTCAATGATATACTACAGTATTAATCAAAGACATTTATAGTAAGAGATATTGTGCATCAATGGTTTTACTCAATGAGAAATATTGTTTTTCCAAGATGGGAGTAAATGGATGTAAGATCTATAAATTCATAGATGTAAGAAAATATTGTAATTACTTTTATTGATATTTAAAATTTTGATATGTTATCCATAATTAAATATCTTATTTATGTTTTTAAAATTGTTACCTGGAGGCCCTTGATGATATAGAATATGACAAATTAAATCCAAATGATCATTTGTGATAGGTATTAGGTTAGGAGCACTAGGGACAGTCTAATGTCGAACCGAGAAAAGAATCATCCCACTAGGTGTTATCTCTCATTAAACGCATCTTATAGGTCTCATAACATTGAGCTAAAAAATACTCATGCAGAATTATAAGATGAAAAAGAGATATACAGGAGAAAAAAATTAACAAACTACTCACTAAATAGTTCCAAAAAACTATGACAATTATATGTCCACCACTTCCATCAGAGGTTTCAAATGGATTTGATTGATGTATCGAAGCTATGTTCTCTTTATATGATGCATTTACTGATGTCAATGAAGTTCCTAATAGTATTAGAGGTGGTGTTAATGATAATGATGATGATGATGATAAAGATGAATATAATGCTGTTGGTTATCTTGATGATGATGATGATAAAGATGTTGGTGATGATTATGATTAAACTGGTGGTGATGAGGGAGATATTGGTCCCTTCCATTTTTGATTTGATAGTAAATATAAATATGTGTGGGTGGTGACTGATTACTAAAACTAATTTATTATATGGATTTTATATGTATTTTATAAGATGGTTTGAAAAATATTGATTAGAAGATGGTTAAATTTTAAATATATAATATTTATACTATGTTAAATGTTTTATGTGGGATTGTATTTTTTATAGGTTTGGGAAGATATGTTAGATGGTCATTTTGTTCATGGCTGTAAGAGGTTGTTATACCAAAGGTTCACAGAAATTTTGGTATACATTACTTTGTGATATCCTGAAATAACCATGGTTTCATAAACCATTGGTATACATTTATACCAACGGTTAACTAAAAATCATGGTTATTCAAAATTTCAATGGTTTATACCAATAGTTTAAAAGGAAATTGTTGGTATAGCCCTATAATGATGGAAATATATACTAAAATTTAAATAACCATTGGTATGGGATATACCAATAGTTATATGGCCTGTAACAATAGTTATAAACCATTGTAATGGGGTATTTTTTCAGCAATGACATTACAATATTGCCCAATGAAGGTAAATTGAGATGAAGTCCATTACCTCACGCTTATATTTGGTTAAACATTCTTTAACCCCCTATATAGTGGTTTAAACAAGCTATTATGTTATACCAAAACTATAGTAATATTTATAATATCTTATAAGATCCATTTATAACATCTTATCACTTATTTGTTAATAATATTTCATTATTTTCATTATTTCTACTGTTAATTGCCTTGTTTTCATATTCATGTTTTATCCAGGAATTTTATTTTATTATGAATATTATATAGTTACATAATCCAATTAATAATAATTATTATTATATAATTAACATATTTTTACATAAATTATAATTTTTAGACTAATCATGAAAGTGGTTTTGATAAAGTAAATATGTTATGATCATGGAGACGGTAGGTCAAACGTATCTATGGGTAAGTTTTCCAATTTTCAATAATCATAATAGAAAAGATGTCAATAATATTTTTACATTCTAGAAAAATCATAAAATAATAACTAACAAATTTTTTTCAAATATACTTATATATATCATCCATGTGGTGTGGTGATAAAAAGTGGGTCACATCACTTCGTAAGGTTAGTAGCCCATATGAGAACGAACGATGTTATCATTTTTATGTGAGTGGATAGGTAATAAATAAAAAGATATATTATATATAATTAATGATAAATATATCATTAATATAATTATTTTTTAATTTATATCACATATATTCATTAAATTTATACTCATTATCTTCTATGTAAATCATTAATAAAAAATGAATAACATCGCTTTATGAGGTGGTAATCTGTTGTACACATGGGCAACGTTATCGTATCAACTATGGAATGGAAGGTAAGAAAATTTATATATGATATAATCACTCCATATGTATAATTATGTTATAAATATCATATATATTCTTTATTTCCATTATCATACCCAATTTTGAGATATGGTAATGGAAATATAAATGACATTAGTTTGTGAGGCGGTAGTTCGTTGTATACACGAATAACAAATTTGTAACCCACTTGATAAAAGTTGGGATGGTTGTAGATAAAATATTAACATAAAATCATATTATAATATATAATATAATTAATTTATTATATCAACATGTGTTACTAATAATTTAAGGAGGTGGATTAAGAAATAAAACATAAACGCTCGATGTAGAATGTTACATCTTCCGTTTGTAACCCCCTAAGGTTTGTACAAAAAGCCTTAAAAAGTTTTATTTATTTCCAAAAAAGGATTATAGGATGACGGATTGGAATTTGGGATGTTATTTAGGAATTTTGTTTCCAAATCAATTGGTTTTGAAAGTGTGAAATAGAGAGGAGAGTTGATGTCCTTTTATAAGTGAGTTAAGTGGCACACTTGTAATATTTGGAATAGAAATAGTTTAACCAGGTTTTTCACAAGCCACAAGTTTCTAAAATGAATTATTATAGAGCCTTATATATTATAAGGTATAAATATTTCAATAAATTTTATTTTATAAAATTTTATAGGTCATTTTAACCCTTATTTGTTTAGTTTATCCCCCAATAAATCCATTTTTACCTTCACTGTGGAAATAATTTTTACTCTATACACTATTCATTTTGGAAAAATATTAATTTAAACTTATTAGATAATATATTTTATGATTTTAGAAAATGGGAAATTCATTTTGAAAAATTCCTTTCATATATGTGGAAAATTTTAATTTAAAATTAATCCTGCATATCCAATGAAAATGTGTGTTTCCGAAGAGAAAATGTTCAAAAGTATATAATGTTTTATATAAAAATTAAATATAAAAATGATTCAAATTTTCTAAATTTGATATATATATATATAATTTAAAAAAATCATTAAAACCAATTCATAATATAACTCTACTTTTTAAATAATTTAAACAAAAAGGCAGTTTTCAATTAAAAATTAGTATTTTACACTATTAAACAAGAAATGTAATATTTTATAAAAATACCAAAAATTAACCCTAAGATAATTTTGATATTATTATTTAAAAAATTAATTTTATTTTATCAAAAAAAACTTACTTGTGGTGAAAATTAACTTTAAATAATGTCCACAATGTTTTACAGTTTTTTAGAAAACATATATTTTTCTTTTAAATGATTCTTAATTTTTTTTATAACTAATAGATAAGAAGAGTTTTAATTATTTAGTTAATAGAATCCAAAACCAAAAATTTAATGATTATTTTTTAATTTTATTCAATATTACGGTTCATATAGACTCGGGGTTGTGTGTTCTAAAAGATATCGAATAGATTAAATTTAGTGAAATATATATCATGCTTTGGTTAATATTGGTGTTGCGGGTTACATAAATTATCAAATTCCGTGTCATTATTTTTTAATTTTGTGTTGTTACATATATTAAAGGTTGTTATATTTATTTATGGGTGTATGGTTATAATTACTGAGGGTACAGTCTCCCCACTCTTCCCTAATACACTTACTCTTATTCGACAACCTCTTATATGTGGAGAGGCATGCATGATGTCTTGTGGGGTATCCCCTCGAGTTTTTTTGGGAAAATCCAGGTTGAGGGTTTAGAAAATGGTATTAAACCATAAGGTTTCATTTATTTTCTTTTAAGGTCATGGTATAAATGGTGATATGCTATATAGAACTCAGGTATGGGAGTTTCCATGTTCCTAGACAGATCATGTGTAATGAACCTCTGAGTTACCAATGATGGGATATCAGTTATATTTTTATTGGATTTGGATGTGTTTATTCAGCATTGGTAGGAATTTATTATCACATGTCATATACATATTTATACCTACTGGGGTCTATATTGTAATTCTTTAATTAAATTCCCTGATTTTTACTAATTGTATGGTGATATATCATTATTCTCTTACTTTATGATATATCTATTCTAGATTTAATTTTTAGAATTTTTTCATGATATTATGTTTTTTAAATATATTATTATGATTACAATGCATGTAAAAACTTCTAGTCTTGATCATGAGGTATAACAAAGAGGTTTATACCTTGTGGCTATGTATCTACTAGGATAAGTATTTCGATAAAAATCCCTTATGTGTGTTTATGAATTGATCTGGTTGTTGTGTTATTTAAGTTGTTAAATATGTTATAGGAATATTTTTAGGAAATGAAGAAAAGTTATCCTCTAATATTTATTATGGTTCATCCATGAGAAATCAAACTATGACACTCCCACAATATAGTACATCCATATTCTTCCACAAGACATACAAGGAAATGATTGCCCAAATGCTCTTGTGGTTCAATCAGAAGGCGAGCTTCATATAGGATTCATCCACTTAGTATCTTTCTAATGTGGAGTATTTTCCATGATTATGGAAAATTATTCTCAGAAAATTCAACTCCATCTCCCTCAATCCTCTAGGGCACTAGAGTTCCTCACGGTTTTGTGGAATGGATTGAAATCATTAAGGTAATCTTTAATCTTGTAGTGAATATAGAGAACCATTTTGTGAATTTGGTTGCCTTTATGCTTTAGGGACCCACTATGATGTAGTGGGGTGTGACGAACTAGGATTATATATGTGAATTTCAGACATCGATTACTTTAAAAGACCATTTATTTAAGGATTTATTTCCAAGTGCACTAAATTTGGATTGATCACAAGAATTCATGGAGCTTCAGTAGGGATCCATGACAATATCTATGTACTCCACTCATTTCACTAAACTGCTTCACTTTTAACCTCTCTTATCCAAAAATAAGGCACAAAAGGCTAGAAATATTTAGATCAAACTTCTCCCTGATATCATATGATATGTTAGGATATTTTAACTAATAGTATACCTAGAGGTTTTGTGAAAGGGCTTGACTATTGAGAAAAGATTGTTTGTGGAAAAGTATGTTGGTTTTCATCCATATTTTAGTACTCAATTAGGTAGATCTCCTTCTATTGTGGTGAGTATATATTCTAGTATAAGAAATAGGTAGTCCAAAAATGTGCCTTAGGGTGGTGGTAGGTAGTTTGAGTATATAATAACTTCTTTATCTACCTCTAGAGGAGTTCTTTAGTGCTTCGATTGTGGTAAAGTCAAACATTACTAAATTCTATTCCAATAACCTCAATGAAAGTGTTGGTGGTGTGGAATAATGGGGAACATCCAGTAGTTATACTTCAAATCATTGAGGTTAGGTTTCCACAGTGGTGTAGGAAAGGTATGAATCATGACCCATGGATTCGGTTGGGGTCCATAGCAATAGGTTCATACTCAGACGACATTGACTCAATAGAGTAATGATGATTTGGTTAAAGGACATGGAGATGATTTTGGTTGAGTGTATGGGATGGGACATGTTCCAGCTAACTATGGTGAGGTACCAAAAACTATTTGAGTTATGGTCTTGGTCACTTTTTCCCTTTCTACATCACTTTTTTATACTAGTTAATCACATTATTTTACATCTTGTCAATTTTTTTGGTCTTCGATTGCTTATTTAACTGTCTTGTTGTTAATTCCTCATGACACACCCTTGGGGAAGAAATTTTATCATATATAAATATTTCTAGAGTGTCTGGTGGTTATTATTGGCTACGTATATCTATGGTATCTCATGATCCATGAAATGAAAATCTTAAATTTGATCCTTATAATAGACCGAGAGATATGATTAGATGCTCACAACAAATGTAATCAATGGATTATATCCTTTATTTCACCTAAGGGAGAAACATTTCTAAGGACCCAGAATTTGGATGTCGAATACATCTGAGTGGTACTATATTTGATCTAGATTAGATCCATCACAGATTGGGTATCATGCTTAGTTCTCACAGTGGAACTTGTTATTGGGTCCTCTTCCTTTACCACTTTTATCGATCTCTTCCAAGATTTCTTCCCTAAATAATTCTCTCAAATTCCACTAGATATAAATATTAACTTTGAGATCAAAATCAAGAAGGCGGTCCAATAGATCTTGATTCATCATTATCATATGGAACCATATGAGTTGAGAGAGATTAAGATTTAGGTTGAGAAACTAGAGATGAATGGTTTCATCATATGAAGGAAATCACTATTGGGTGGCATGTGTTATTTTCCAAGAATGTGACTGGTATTATATGCACATACATATACTATTAGAAGATAAACTCAGAAATGATGAAGAATTTGTGTCCTTTGACAATGATTTATGATATCTTTGATTATTTAGGGGGAACCTTATGGTTATCCAAGATTGATATTCTTTTGGGATAGAACCAATTTCTGGTCAAAGAGAAGGATATACCTAAGATGGTATTCAAGTGTATATATCATTTTATGAGTAACTCATCATTTCTTTTGGTTTGATTAATTCTCCAATAGTGTTCATGGCTATCATGAACACTTTTTTCCTTCCATGTATTGACTCTTTCTATGTGGTATTTGTTGACGATATCCTTATATATTCATGGACTTCTGATTTACATGTATTATAGGTGTGACCATATAGAGTATAATGACCCATACGTTACATAAATTGTTAATACTTCAAAATTGAAGCATACTTATTACAACATATAACAAAACCACGAAAGGACCGTGTGGGTATAGTGTCTTTAGAAACTGGGAAACATAAACAACTGGTTCATAAAGCGTCTATACTGTCTCCCATTTATTTCATCATATCTATAGTCCCTTTTGGCATATCTTACTTAATAACCTTCTTCCTGACCTTGGGAAAGAAAACATACAAAAGGGTGAGCTCAAATGCTCGGTAAGGGTAAACAAAAGAAATATCAATCACATCATATACATAAGCACAAAACTTTTGGAAATCTTAACCTGCAAAAGAGATCATAATTTCATAACATGGGATAAATCATGGCAGTGAAATGTAATCACAATAATCATAACTTAAAACATGAAACTTTGTGGCATACACACATAATCATAGAGAATCATTTCTTGTTAGTCAAGACTCATTGCCAAGACTATCTTAGTGGACAAAGTCCCATTCTGAACCGAGTCACCCTCGTTTCAGTCCTGTTTCACTAAACCGGTATAACCTACCGTTCCAGCCATGTCTATCTCATTAGATATAAAATCTTTACCCAATGAATTGGAGGGAGATATAGGTCACACCCATCTCATAATGATACCATTCTTATGTGTTCCACAAAATCATAAACCATACATCATAGCATAACCCATGTAATAAAAATGGGAATCTTAAACATCGTGACATCATAAAACAATTCATATACGATAAAGGAATTCATAAAAATATTTCCATCACAAAATAATCAAATCCATGTAGTAATAGGGATAGAAACAGAACCCTTTATTATCTTAGATGGAAAATAATTTTGATAAAACACTTGAACTTCATTCTTGAGTAAAATATCCTTTCTACTTCAAAAACACTTTCCTTTCTTTAAAATGTTATAAAATTTTAAACTAAAAGAAGTTGATTAAAAATAAACTTGAAAACTTGTAAGGAAGCTTCTTGGAAATAATGTTTTAAAAAACCATTCATGTAGTATAAGTTAAAAAAACATTCTTCTCATACTTTTGTCGGAAAAGTCAAAAAGTGCATCGTACGAAAAACGACAAATGATTCCTTTCATATCTTTTACTAAAAACTCACCGAAGGGTAAAATTGTATTTAAAAAATTGTAGGTGGATGGAAATAATGTTACATATTGAGGAAACATGGATTTTGATGATAAAATACACCCCAGTAAATTCCAAAGTATAAACAATCTCGAATAAAAATGAGATTGTGATATTTCCCTTACCTTAGGTTCGAAATGCTTTGTACGTGTCCGAACCTCCTGTATAATGATTTAAATAATTTTATTGACTTATTATAAAATCATACTTATATTTATGATATCATATATGGTCATTTTCTTAGCTTCTTAGTAGTAATATTTCACTGCTACTTGTTATTCGGGTGTTTATAACTTTTTGTTCTTATTCATGTTTTGTCAAATAAATTCTTATTCTTATCTTTAGGTTATAGATACCTCATTTACAGAATGGTATTAGTGTAATATATATCATATTAATTCATTCAATTCATTTATATAATCATTATGAAATGAAGATCATGTAGAACGAGTCGCATCACATCGTGGAGACGGTATTCCGTACGTACGCACGAGTGATGATATCGTTCCTATGATCGTGGAATTGTATTGGAGTGTATGTATATTATTTCAGAATCAGTATCACTTTATAATAGTCATATATAGTCATTATTGACACCATTATACCCATCCAAGTAAGGTGGTGGTGGAAAATAGATTACACCACGGCGTGGAGACGGTATTCCGTACGTACGAACGCGCGATGATTTCTTTTTCCGTAGGATGGATAGATGGGGAAATAGGGTTGTTTCATACTTATAATAACATATCAGTATATGAGTGATACTGATGTTATTACTTCATAATGAAACAACTAAATAAGAATAAGTGGAAGAAGAAATAAAGATGAAATAATTGGTAACGGACATTACCTCTTCTTTGAAGTGCTTCTTTGAGACCTTCTTTTAGGGCACTAAAATTGGTCTTTAAAGAATACCAGGACCTCTAGGATGTCTCTAGGGAAGTGGATAGGAGGAATTGGCAGGGGTTTGAAGAGCTTGAATCCTCAAGGTGGTGTGAGGAAGAGGGGAAGGAGGTGCCCTTTTATAATGGAGGAGAGGGGCACCTTTGGAATAACTAAAAATATTATTTTATTATAAAGTCACGTTCTCTTTGAAATAGCTCCAAATTGATTTATTTCGAGGATAACGTGGTTATAAGTCGAAATCATCTCATCCAGTAGAATTTAGACAAGTTTAGGTTCCTATTTTAACCTTATCATTTAGATTTAACATTAAGTTAAATAATTTTACTTTTACCATGTCTTCTAGTGTTCCTATACTATAAGGTTAATAAACTTACTATAAGCAGCCAAAAGAACCCCAAGTTGTTTATTATTTTTATATATAACCGTATCTAAGTAATTTGGCCAAACCGTAGATTTTTAGGAATAAAATAACAATTAATAATATAATATTTGTTTTAAAAACTATTTTATGTAAATTTTGACACTATTTAGTAATTGATTTTTGTGAAAATCATAACAGAGTTATTAGTTCGAACCAAGTTAATTAAACCAATACTAACATGTCATATTAACCGATAAAATTAGTGTAATTCATAAAAGGTATCAAATTATATTTATTTGGGTATTTATAACATCAATTATGTCAATATTTCATTAATAAGATAATTACTACATCATCTTTGTGTCATAAATAAAATAAATTATTTAATGTATAAAAATTACAAATAAAATACCATTATGTAGGAAATATTTTTATCTTTCTAATGAATATATATAGTCGAATTTATCTTATGTATAACCCCATATTAAAAATTATTTACTTATTGAACTTTGATTTTAACTATTTTAACCCTTTTTTAAATAAATTAATAATAAATGTCCTAATCTAATCCAATTGGGCCTAAATGGTCATATTTTATTCCTAGGTTTGTTTTTGGTCTAATTACACTTATCCAATAGAATTAGGACATCTGTAAGGGTAATAATAATATCATCTTTACCCTTAATTACCCTATTTACTTTTAACCGTGGTAAAAAAAGTAAAAAGTTACTATTCACCAAAAATTATTTTCATCTCATTGAACCACATTTTAGTCCTCGATATTAACCGTGTCTCTCGGATTATCGAAATTCCACTCACAGAAGCGGTAAAATTAAGTTTTATTAAATATTCAGTTTTTTTAACTACCACTTAGTGGTTTCACTATTCATCAAAAATTGAAAGTTTTCAGAAAAATACCAAAATTTCACCCTAGGCTAATTTTGATATTCTAAATCCAAAAATGAAGTCCATTTTGAAAAATAAAATTTATAAAATTTCAAAAAGTGGTTATTACTATTCATAACGGCTAGTTTTAATAATATTTTAATAGCATATCGTTGTTTAATGAAACTCGGTATTGCGTACGACGCAAGCTATCGAGGAAGGTCGCGATTTCATGTAAAGCAAGCCAAGAAAGTGTTGTGTAGAAAAAGATTCCTTTGAGGATTTATATAACATAAAAGTCTCGGGTGTTACATTCTACCCCCCTTAAAATGAATTTTGCCCTCGAAATTCGTCACTTTGTAACAAACTGATGAGGATACCTCTCCCTCATCATATCCTCAAGCTCCCATGTAGCTTCTCCTAATTGTTGGTTCCTCCATAAAACTTTCACCAATCGAGTGGTCTTGTTTCGTTGGACTTTTTCTCTACGATCCAAAATCTCTATCGGTTGTTCTTCATAAGAAATATCTTGCTCCAGCGGTACAACTTTGAGCTGAGTACATGTGAAGGATCAGGTATGTACTTTCTCAGGAGAGATACATAGAACACATCGTGAACTTGAGAGAGATTCGGTGGAATCACCAATCGATAAGCTACCTTCCCAACATGGTCCAGTATTTCGAAAGGACCGATATATCTAGGGCTCAACTTCCCCTTCTTTCCAAATCTCATGACTCTCTTCTAGGGAGATATTTGTAAGAAAACTTTATCACCCACTTCAAACTCTAGGTCTTTTCTTCCGTTGTCGGCATAACTTTTCGGTCGACTCTGAGCTGCTCTTACGTGTTGTTGAATAGATCTGACCTTTTCTGCCATTTCATCAATGAGATCAGGTCCTAATAGCTTTCTTTCCCCAACTTCATCCCAGCAAGTTGGAGTCCTGCATTTCTTTCCATAGAGAGCTTCATAAGGATCCATCTGAATACTGGAGTGAAAGCTATTATTATAAGAAAATTCCACCAAAGGTAGGTGTTGATCCCAACAACCTTTGAAATCCATAGAGCAAGATCTCAACATATCTTCTAGGGTTTGAATTGTTCTCTCAGACTGACCGTCTGTCTGAGGATGATAAGCAGTGCTGAAACTAAACTCTGTATCCAGAGTTTTCTGAAAACTTCGCCAGAACATCGAGGTAAATCTTGGATCCCGATCAGATATAATAGAAAGTGGTACTCCTTACAATCTTAACACTTCCTTTACATATATCCTAGCAAACTGGTTCAGAGATAAATCCTCTCTAATAGCAATGAAGTGTGAAGACTTTGTAAGACGATCAACTATGACCCAGATAGCATTATTGACTTTGGATGTTTTAGGAAGTCCTATGACAAAGTCTATAGTGATTTTTTCCCATTTCCATTTGGGTATGGGTAATGGTTGTAACATCCCCTTAGACTTATGTCTCTCAACTTTAACTTGCTGACAAACCAAGCATCGAGAGACATATTCAGCAACATCTCTTTTCATTCCATCCCACCAGAAGTACTCTTTCAGGTCCCTATACATCTTCGTGCTTCCAGGATGAATAGAGAATGAAGAACTATGAGCTTCATCCAGCAGCTCCTTCTTTAATTCTGGGATGGGAGGAACACAAACCCGATTCTTGAACTTTATTATCCCATCACAATCAAGGTTGAATTCAGGAACATTTCTCACCTTCTTTTGTAACTCGACATCTTCTTTATGTGCCTCTATAATCTTCACATGTATAGATGGTTGAACATTAATTTGAGAAAGATAAGATTTTTCCCCTTCCATTATAATTCCAAGATCCATCCTTTATAAATCCATAAATATTGGATCTTTTGTGATCCTCATCATGGATAAACTAGCATGGTCTTGTCGACTTAATGCATCTGCCACCTAATTTGCTTTCCCAGGGTGGTAATGGATTGAGTAGTCGTAATCCTTAATCAGCTCCAACCATCTTCTTTGACGTATATTCTGCTCCTTTTGTGTGAAAATATAATTTAAACTTTTATGATCAGTATAAATATCACACCTTTCACCATAAAGATAATGACTCCAAATATTTAATGCAAATATTACAACAGCTAACTCCAAATCATGAGTTGGGTAATTTTGCTCATGTATTTTCAACTGTCGTGAGGCATAAGCTATTACCATATCATTTTACATAAAAACACACCCCTATCCCTTCTTGGACGCATCACTATAGATCACAAACCTTTCTCCACTACAAGTCAGTGTGAGCACAGGTGCACTGGATAACCTTCTTTTCAACTCCTTGAAATTCTCTTCACATTCCTCCGTCCAAACAAACTTAACTCCTTTTCGAGTCAACTTGGTGAGTGGATTAGATAATTGTGAAAAATCTTTCACAAAACGTCGATAATATCCAGTCAAACCAAGAAAACTTCGGATCTCAGTTACTGTTGTTGGTCTCGACCATCTTTCGATAACCTCTGTTTTTGCAGGATCCATAGATATCCCCTCTTTTGAGATTATGTGACACAAAAATGCAACTTTTTGAAGAAAAAATTAACACTTGGTAAATTTGGCATAAAGTGTCTCCTTTCTCAGGGTCTTCAATATAATTATCAAGTGATCTTCATGTTCTTCCTTTCTCTTTGAATAGAAAAGAATATCGTCTATAAATACTACCACAAACTGATCAAGAAAGTCTCTAAAGACTCTATTCATTAGATCCTTGAAGATAGCAGGGGCATTAGTAAGACCAAATGGCATCACTATAAATTCATATTGTCCATACCTTGTACGGAAAGCCATCTTTGGTATATCCTCCCTTTTGACCCTTAATTAATGATACCCTGAACGAAGATCAATCTTGGAAAATTATTGAGCTCTTCGTAGTTGGTCAAATAGGCCATCAATGTGCGGGAGAGGATATTTGTTCTTGATAGTGATCTTGTTAAGTTCTCGATAATCAATGCAGAGTCTCATTGATCCATCTTTCTTCTTAACAAATAGAACAGGATCTCCCCAAGGTGACGCACTAGGGCGTATGAATCCCTTATCAAGATTCTCTTGGAGTTGCTTCTTCAATTCCTGCAACTCAATTGGGGCCATTCTATAAGATGTCTTTGAAATAGGAAAAGCACCCGGTACGAGTTCTATTGAGAACTCAACTTCACGATTTGGTGGAAGTCCCAGCAATTCCTCCGGAAAGACATCATCAAACTCCCGTACAATGGGAATATTCTTAATTTTGAGTTTCTCACCAACCATTTGAGATAAATAACCTTCATTTAGTGGAATCAATACCCATAAAATGGAAGAAATTTCCACTGGAAGGTTATGTTCATCCTTGCATTGATAGACGATCATAGATTGATCTAGAATATGAAATGTGACTTCCCTTCTTCGGCTATTGATATGAGCTCCATATAAAGAAAGCCAATCCATGCCAAGAATCACATCAAATTCCACTATAGAAAGGACCAAAAGATTTGCAGGAAGCACGTTCCCACAAACTTCAATCGGGGAAGAATTATAAACTTTTGATGCGACTGTTGTGCCATTAGGTGTTGTCACAGCTAACTCAACATATAATTGTTGAGGTAATATAGTGATACCCTTAGAAAATTCTTCAGAAATAAAAGAGTGGGTGGATCTAGAATCAAATAAAACATTTGCTACTTTAGAGTGGATGGTAAGTGTACCTTTCACCACATCATTATCGTACTCCACATCGTTGATAGAAATTGCATGTGACTTTCCTTTGTCTATAGCCTTAAGAGTTTTTTTACGTCGACCATCATCATCAACCCTTGGATTAGGGAATTTATTGGCATAATGACCCATCTCCTTGCACTTGAAACATTGAAGTGTAGTAGGTTCATTCTGTGTATCCCTTCCTTTGTTTGCATCATTAGACATCTTCTTCCCATCATTGCGGCATTCAAATGCCCAATGACCTTCCTTTCCACATTTGAAACATTTACTTGTCCCTTTAAGACAACTCCCTCCATGTTTCTTTCCACACATTGAGCATAAGGGAAACCTCGTCTTCTTTTCAGTGTGCTCTTTATATTTTCCTTTGAATTCCATTTTCCTCTTCTTATCAAACCAATATGATTGATGGGTTACTCCAATCTCCATCTCGACTTTGAGAGCACATCGAACGATTTCCTCGTAGCTATTGAAGTCCCTTATGGCTAACTCCCTTCGAAGACTTGGTTTTAAGCCACTAAATAATCGATCGATCTTACTCTCAGGTTGGATAATAATACCAGAAGCGTACCTTGCAAGTCTTGTAAAATTTGCTTCATAGGTACCAACAGATTCATTATCCTTTTGCTTCAGTTCAAGAAACTCTTTCTCCATATTTGTTTGGAGAATACGAGGGAAGTACTTATTGAAAAATATGTTCTTGAACTTTTCCCATTCCATGGACTCAATTTCATCCCTTTCCCCGTATTCTTAATAAGATTCCACCATTGATCATCATCTCCTTCCAAACGATACACTTCTAGGATTACTTTATCAGGTTCAGAACATTGAAGAACTGAAAATATCTTTTCAGTAGTACTAATCCATTGTTCAACAACTAAAGGATCAGTAGACCCGCTAAAAGAATGTGGACGCTGCCTCATGAAGGATTCAACAAAATGTTGCTCCATCCTTTGCTCGTTTGGAAGTCCTGCATGATTCATAGCTTGAGAAAGTTGTGTGAGCATGGCTACAAGATTTTTTATTCCAGCTCCCATAACATTTGGTTTCTCAGGGGGACAATCATTGCATTGTCCGTCGCATTCCTCATTAACACGGTTCCTTCGGGTTCAAGCCATTGACTAAAACCAAGAAGAATAGTGTGAGAAACAATAATTATAATAGGAAAACCACATAATCAAGAATAAAATATCACACTTAAGTTCTTATCCTAGGTTATTCATGGCCATTTCTAAAACACTAAGATTGTGTTATATGCTTAGACTTATCCTTAGGGTTCTTACTAAGGCTTTCACATCCTAGTTTCCAAAGGTTGACTATACCTTTCCTTTGATACCAACTATAACGACCCATACTTTACATACATTGTTAATACTTCAAAATTGAAGCATACTTATTACAATATATAACAAAACCACTAAAGGACCGTATAGGTATAGTGTCTTTAGAAACTGGGAAACATAAACAACTGGTTCATAAATCGTCTACACTGTCTCCCATTTATTTCATCATATCTATAGTCCCTTTTGGAATATCTTACTTAATTACCTTCTTCCTGACCTGGGGAAAGAAAACATACAAAAGGGTGAGCTCAAATGCTCAGTAAGGTTAAACAAAAGAAATATCAATCACATCATATACATAAGCACATAACTTTTGGAAATATTAACCTGCAAAAGAGATCATAATTTCATAACAATGGATAAATCATGGCAGTGAAATGTAATCACAATAATCATAACTTAAAACATGAAACTTTGTGGCATAAACACATAATCATAGAGAATCATTTCATGTTAGTCAAGACTCATTATCAAGACTATCTTAGTGGACAAAGTCCCTTTCTGAACCGAGTCACCCTCGATTCAGTCCTGTTTCACTGAACCGGTATAACCTACCGTTCTAGCCATGTCTATATCCTGAGATATAAAATCTTTACCCAATGCATTGGAGGGAGATATAGGTCCCACCCATCTCATAATGATACCATTCTTATGTGTGCCACAAAATCATAAACCATACATCATCGCATAACCCATGTAATAAAAATGGGAATCTTAAACATCGTGACATCATAAAACAATTCATATATGATAAAGGAATTCATAAAAATATTTCTATCACAACATAATCAAATCCATGTAATAATAGGGATAGAAACAGAACCCTTTATTATCTTAGATGGAAAATAATTTTGATAACACACTTGAACTTCATTCTTGAGGAAAATATCCTTTCTACTTCAAAAACACTTTCCTTTCTTTAACATGTTATAAAATTTTAAACTAAAAGAAGTTGATTAAAAATAAACTTGAAAACTTGTAAGGAATATTCTTGGAAATAATGCTTTAAAAATTCATTCATGCATTATAAGTTAAAAAAACATTCTTCTCATACTTTTGTCGGAAAAGTCAAAAAGTACATCGTACGAAAAACGACAAAAGATTCCATTCATATCTTTTACTAAAAACTCATCGAAGGGTAAAATTGAATTTTAAAAATTGTAGGTGGATGAAAATAATGTTACATATTGAGGAAACATGGATGTGGATGATAAAATACACCCCAGTAAATTCCAAAGTATAAACAATCTCGGATAAAAATGAGATTGTGATATTTCCCTTACCTTAGGTCCGATATGCTTTGTACGTGTCCGAACCTCTTTTATAATGATTTAAATAATGTTATTGACTTATTATAGAATCATACGTATTTTTATGATATCATATATGGTCATTTTCTTAACTTCTTAGTAGTAATATTTCATTGCTACTTGTTATTCGGGTGTTTATAACTTTTTGTTCTTATGCGTGTTTTGTCGAATAAATTTTTATTCTTATCTTTAGGTTATAGATACCTCATTTCCAGAATTTTATTAGTTTAATATATATCATATTCTTTCATTCAATTCATTTATATAATCATTATGAAATTAATATCATGTAGAACGAGTCGCATCACATCGTGGAGACGGTATTCCGTACGTACGCACGAGTGATGATATTGTTCCTATGATCATGGAATTGTATTGGAGTGTATGTATACTATTTCAGAATCAGTATCACTTTATAATAGTCATATATAGTCATTATTTACACCATTATACCCATCCAAGTAAGGTGGTGGTGGAAAATAGATTACACCACGGCGTGGAGACGGTATTCCGTACGTACGCACGCGCGGTGATTTCTTTTTCCGTAGGATGGATAGATGGTGAAATAGGGTTTTTTCATACATACAATAACATATCAGTATATGAGTTATACTGATGTTATTACTTCATAATGAAACAACTAAAGAAGAAGAAGTGGAAGAAGAAATAAAGATGAAATAATCGGTAACGGACATTACCGCTTCTTTAAAGTGCTTCTTTGAGACCTTCTTTTAGGGCACTAAAATTGGTCTTTAAAGAAGTCCATGACCTCTAGGATGTCTCTAGGGAAGTGGATAAGACGAATTGGCAGGGTTTATCCGAGCTTGAAGGCTCAAAGTGGTGTGAGTAAGAGGGAGAGGAGGTGCCCTTTTATAAGGGAGGAGAGGGGCACCTTAGGAATAACTAAAAATATTATTTTATTATAAAGTCAAGATCGGTTTTAGATTGCTCCAAATTGATTTATTTCGAGGATAAGGTGGGGATGGGTTGAAATAATTTCATCCAATAGAATTTAGATAAGTTTAGGTTCCTATTTTAACCTTATTATTTAGATTTAACATTAAGTTAAATATTTTTACTTTTTCCATTTCTTCTTGTGTTCTTATACTATAAGGTTAATAAACTTACTATAAGAAGCCAAACGAACCCCAAGTTGTTTATTATTATTATATATAACCTTATATAAGTCATTTGGACGAACCATAGATTTTTAGGAATAAAATAACAATTAATAATATAATATTTGTTTTAAAAACTATTTTATGTCAATTTTGACACTATTTAGTAATTTATTTTTGTGAAACTCATAATAGAGTTATTAGTTCCAACCAAGTTAATTAAATCAATACTAACATGTCATTTTAACCTATAAAATTAGTGTAATTAATAAAAGGTATCAAATTATATTTATTTGGGTATTTATAACATCAATTATGTCAATATTTCATTAATAAGATAATTACTGTATCATCTTTGGGTCATAAATAAAATAAATTATTTAATGTATAAAAATTCCAAATAAAATACCATTATGTAGGAAATCGTTTTAGATTTCTAATGAATATTTATAGTCGAATTTACCTTATGTATAACCCCATATTAAAAATTATTTACTTATTAATCTTTGATTTTTACTATTTTAACCCTTCTTTAAATAAATTAATAATAAATGTCCTAATCTAATCCAAGTGGGCCTAAATGGTCATATTTTAATCCTAAGTTTGTTTTTGGTCGAATTACACTTATCCAATAGAATTAGGACATTTGTTAGGGTAATAATAATATCATCTTTACCCTTAATTACCATATTTACTTTTAACCGTGGGAAAAAAAAGTAAAAAGTTACTATTCACCAAAAATTATTTTCATCTCATTGAACCACATTTTAGTCCTTGATATTAACCGTGTCTCTCGGATTTTCGAAATTCCACTCACAGAAGCGGTAAAATTAAGTTTTATGAAAAATTCAGTTTTTTTAACTACCACTTAGTGGTTTCACTATTCATCAAAAATTGAAAGTTTTCAGAAAAATACCAAAATTTCACCCAATGCTAATTTCGATATTCGGAATCGAAAAATGAAGTCCATTTTGAAAATTAAAATTTATAAAATTTCAAAAAGTGGTTATTACTATTCATAACGGCTAGTTTTAATAATATTTTAATATCATATCGTTGTTTAGTGAAACTCGGTATAGCGTACGACGCAAGATATCGAGGAAGGTTATGATTTCGTGTAAAGCAAGCCAAGCAAGTGTTGTGTAGAAAAAGATTCCTTTGATGATTTATATATCATAAAAGTCTCGGGTGTTACATAGGGTACACTCCAAGTGTATCCTCATTATTCCAATATTTTTTAGTATAATTTCATAGGTGTTGTTTCTTATTTGAGTGATCATGAGGTGGGATTTTTTTGTTGACCTAGAGAAGGTGGAAGTGGTGATGTCGTAGAATCTCCCTTTGAATGTTTTTCAAATAAAAAGATTAATCGAGTTGTACAAATACTATCGATGGATAATTGATGAATTCTCCCACATAGCAGACCTAATGTTTGGAATTACCAAGAAGGAATTGTTGTTTTAATATACTTCTCAATCCAAGGATTATTTTCCTGATATGAATAAGAGAATGACGACATCCCTCATTTTTATTCATCCAGAACCTAATACCAGATATGTTGTATTTTTTGATTCCATATTTGTTGGGTTAGGAGATTTGTTGATTCATAAAGATCGTATAGTTTCTTATGGGTCTTTCTAGTTGTGAACCAGTCTCTAGAACTACCTGATGCATTACATAGAGTTCGATTTTATGTTTCATGTCTGGATGTTTTGGTGACTTTATCTCTTTCGCGATAAGTTTGTTATTTAGATAAACCACCAGAACCTATGATATAAATTCTCTTAGTGGTATTTCCTGTTTAAAAAGACGAATTGAGTAGAGTATCTACACACAGTCAATATTGATATATCTTATTCTCTGGGAAAATTAATTTCCTTGTCGATGCTATTATAAGGAAAACACTAGAGAAGTAGGATCATTGTTAGGTTTCATCACCAGTGGAATAGTGTCTCATGAGTTTGATGGAGGGATAGAATATGGAAGTATCTGAGGATCATGGAGTCAATAAATATATACCTTTATTCATCACATATTTATTACATTATTAAGTGAGGACTGGAAAAGATTCAGATCCCAAGTGTGTGGTGATGCGATAATTTTTGGAAAAAAGTTACTCAGCCCAAGGATAGTCAATTTACATTGAAAACATGATCATCATATAAATGAAATTTATAGTTTCAATCTCTATGAGAGAGGATATGATGAGAGACTCTCATGATTCAAAATGTTAAGAGAATAAATGTTCTAAGAATATTTACTATGACATCTAACATTTGTTCTATTGGCCAGGTATGATGAGGTACATCACGGGTTCTATTTCACATTATCTTATTTTCTAGAGGGTAATGTCCAAACATCAGAATACTGAAGGGTTAGTTTAGTCACATTAGGTGATGATATGGATGTTTGAAATTTTCATGATGGTAGTCATGATGAGGTTAAACTAAACCCTGAGTATTTATGATCTAGATTGGAACATTGTTTATTAGATTAAAAAAGATACTGATTTCTTACTAATACATGAGGCCTATTATGGGGATGAATTTAGGATGTTGTATATACAAGACATTATATTACTCTATGGGGTTCCCTTGATTATTGTATCTGAAGGAGACATGTGTTTCACATCATGGTTTTAGAAAGTCTTAAATAAATATTTAGGTACTTAGCTGAAAGTTAGTACAGTGTATCATCTAAAAAATGGTCAATTGGAGAGGATGATACATTTATTGGAAGATATATTGCGTGTATTTGTCCTAGATTATTGTGTATCTAGGGATGATCATCTTTTTGTAATATTGGATTCTCTATACTCAACATGAATAGTACTTTTCAATTACTATATCAAATGTTCATTGGGTTATGATTTATCTACACTTACAAAAATAGTGTTGATATTTTGGCATCCACTATTTATATAGTGGTTTAATTAGATTACATTTCATATATAAAGGTTATAGCAGCTCCTAGGATATTATGTAAACCTACTGATACCAAAATAGGGACCTTAAACTTATTTCCTTTAGTCTAGATAGATCATGATGACAGGATGAATATGATTTACAACCATCTTGTTATCGGTGATCATAATAATTGAGAATTCTTCCCATAAATTTTTAAATTAGTGATCTTAAGATAATGAAATCATGAGGAGTGACATAACAATAAGAACATCACATGTTTTAGGTTCCATTGGTAGTTACTATTTGGGAACATGTGTACTATTCTATACAAATTATTTTATTATCAGTTTATAGTGTTTTATTATATAAATTTATTCAAGTGGAAACTCATGATAGTTATGTTGTGGTAAGCTAGATTACATTGGGTGTTCCATTGGTGGTATAACACTAATTGAATAATCAATAAATAATTTATCTATTTTAAAATAAATTTATTTGTTGGTCCTAGTTGATTAGGATGGTAGTTCCTTCACTGAAGTGTGAGTCGTGCTTTATGATATATCATGACACAAAGAGATTTTGTTACACTACGTGTATTCTTATATGGTTTTTCTGGTTATTCTTTATACTCGTAATATCCTTTATGGGTTGCTAGACTCTACTCTTAGTATTTGAGAAGTAATCACAACTATCATGATATGGTCCTAGATGGTCTCACTCTTAGTGTATTAATAATTCTTTTCTATGTTAATGAATCTAAGTATAAAACAAAGTGGTCCCCACAATGAAGTCTAGGATATGTCTGAGTTTTAATGATCATCAAGTAATAAATGAATTCTTCATTATTCAACTGTAGAATAATTAGAGTTGAATTTATTTATTTAATATATTTAATTTTATTTATGTGAAGACATGGAAAAATATTTACCGAATGGATATTATTTTAATATTTACTATAATTAGTTAAATTCATATATAATAATAGCTTCCCAACTATAATTCAGATAGAACATTTTGAGGCTATTTATGGTCATCCATGGTTTTAGCCACTATTTTTCCATGATGAATGTGATGAAGCTGTTGTGGCGTGAGCATGGTACAAGATACCTCAATGAGAGTGAAAAATATTGTTTAGTAGTTGACCACTTATTATAGAAGGATGAGATTGTATTTTGACTAAATAGGTGACCCTTATAGTTATCATTTGGAGGTAGAATTTTCTTGTGGGTGACTCCTCAGTTAGGGAATCAAAAGTTCTGAAAAAAAATGTAGTGCCAACGTTTTTTTAAACATTCAAAAGCTCAATGAATATTAGGATTATGGATAACCATTTCGATGTTCCTCTTTACTACTGAGGTATACATGATTTATTTTACATGCCTCATCTCTAAAGGTACATGCCCGATCCTATACTAGTGATTCATTTCGAGTATGTTAATCTTGATCCTGAATCATTATTCATATAATGCCTAGTGTGGATGATATACTAGAGTGATAATGTGTTATAAGGAAGAAGATTACACTTATATGAAAACTATAGTAATATAGACAGATCTAAGAGAAATATGGGGAGAAAAAGTCTAATATTTGGGCCTAATGGTCTGAGTTATTTGATTCCTAAAGTCACTTATCAAAGATGATATGTATTTATAGGGGGGATATTATAAAATATTGATATTTTTCAAGTGTTTTATGAGTTGATTTCATCATTTATTCTTGTTTTATGGACCTATGAATTGCATAGACTATGTTCTGGGGGTTTCTAGATGGGTTTGGAGAGTTTTTAGGAATTTATAATAGCATTTATCTTGAGCACAGTTAGAGTAAACTATGTGGATCCCCCCAAGAAAAAATAAGTTTGTTTTAGAAGCATAGTGGGTATCACATAGTTGGTTCAAAATTAGAGGCAACTGAATGACATTCTACGCAATCTGTGTGACTCTAGATAAAATCTTTTTGGTTGAATTGCTGTTAGGGTTCCCAATTTGATGAAAATGTACAACCTCCCTTTATAAATCATGAAACTCATTATAGTGGAAAAAACCATGTATTAATGCATGATTTAAAAAACTATTCGATCAAACAATGTAGGTTTCTTGAGAAGGATGTAAGTTGCACATGGTTAGTGCAAGGTTTTGAAAACCATATGAACAAACCATGTATTCATGAATTAATGATCCAAAAATAATTCTTAATGTTTATAACTCAACCATTTTTACCCATTCTTATTCCTCAATTCATTCCTCTCATATCTATGGACTCTTCGTACTTTCCTTAGTGATTTCCTCCCATTCTGAACTTGATTTTGATGGATCCAACCATGTTGGTGATCAGGATTTAAGGTATGCAGACTATAAACCGTTATTACTCATTCTTACTCCATATCTACACTTCTACCCTTGAGAATAATTATATATTTAAAATTTTGTGGCCACACAATATTGGAAATATGATCTATACCAATAGTTTTGGGAAAACTGTTGTTATAGGTCACGTATATGGACCTATACCAACGGTTTGGCCAAAACTGTTGGTATAGGTACATTATAGAAACAATATACCAATGGTTTGGCCAAACCATCGGTATAGGTCCCCCCTATACCAACGGTTTGTCCAAAACTTTTGGTATAGTTCCCAAATTCAAGAAACCTATACCAACGGTTCTCAAAACTGATGGTATAGGTACATGTATTTTTAATGGATTCTTCTTATATAGGACATTAAATAAATCAAAATTTAAAATAATTATGATAATACATTTATATATTTATGAAATTATGTTCATAAAAGGAAGTTAGGTTAGTGGTTAGTTCATTCATTCATAAACGGGAGGTGCTGGGATCAAAACCAAATGAATGATTATTTTATTAATTACATATACCAACAGTTTTGAAAACCATTTGTATATATTTTAATATTACTTATACCAATAGTTTTCAAAACCATTGGTATAGGTCTATACAAATGGTTTTCCCAAAACCATTGGTATAGACCTATACTCATTAATTACTTGGAAACGGTTCTCTAAATTGTTGGTATAGGCTATACCAACGGTCTGGAGGCCTATACCAACGGTTCCAAACTGTTGGTATAGGGTATTTTTCCAATAGTGATATCTATGGATTATGATGCCATATAGTGATGAATTATTGGATATTTTATAGAACAGTGGTGGATCTGGATTGTCAGTGTAATTTCTTTGATCAATCTTGGATCTAGTGTCATTTGTGCAACATGAGAGGAATGGACATCTTTCTATTGTATTATAACCTCATTTAATATCATTCTATAATCTTGATGTATTTGAGTTGGTATCAGTTCTTGGGGTTCTTGGTGTACAGTATCAATCTTGTTAAAAGTCGATTGTGACACGACCATCACTCGTCGATGGGGTTTGAATATTATCATCAACAATCTAAAATTAGGGAGTTACTTACAACATAGGGCCATATATACTCTTGTTTCCTTAGTATGATACTGGTGTTGGAAAATATTTAATGGAAATTTTCTATTATGATACCATGTGTGTGTGTGGACTTTGAGACCCATGTATGATGCTTGATTACATGATCATGCTTTTATAACTTGTTAGACCATGTTGGATATTGATCACATGTACTTTTTTGTTGATAATAATTCTCATTATGACATTTTATGTTCTACCTATATATGTTATACCCTATTATGTTTGATTATCATACCTTTGAGGGATGTTTAGTGTGAAATTATGCATAGATATGATATGATGGTCTTATGGATTGACCCATGATAGATAAGGGGTGTGTTTTCCAGGTGGCCCGACCTGGCTCATTAGATTTATAACTACATAGAGATACTTATTATACATTTTTCTAAATATGATTGTGACTTCCATTCAGGCCAACCTTTAAGCATTGAATCTAAGATGGTACATTTGGGGCTAGTGGTAGCTTGGTTAACACACGAGTGTTGGACATATGACTGTTAATAATTTCTTTCAAATTTACATTTATAACAATATACCCTTATTATACTTGTGAAATCATGTTAAGTTCCCATTGGAGGTGTCCTACAGGGTATTATTACCCACACCATGCATGGTTATATTAATGCATGGGAAAAAATCATGATTAGTGATCCATGTACTGATAAGGGGACAATGGTAGATAGTTGATATGGGGAGGATAGTATAGGTAGTGATACTAGGACAAACTCTAGAGGATTCCATGGTTTTTTATTTATTTATCTATTTACATTTTATATTCTCTAGTTTGTATTTCCACATTGGGAGTATATTTTATTAATATGTATGACATGGGTGAATTTTTTTATTATATTATGTTTACTTATTAACCTATATAGTATTATAGGTTATTATATTTTATTTATGTTGAAATTTTATGGTGGTGATTATCAAGGTTATAGTCTCCCCACTACACCCTTAGTCTCTTACCGCTAGTCAACAATCACTTATTTATGAGAAGGAATGCATGATGTATTGTGGTGTCTTTAATCTGGTGATGTTCAGATAAATATGGGATGGGTTATTACATATGTAATTGGTAAACATGGAATTGTTCTATAGAAGATGAGTAAAGTAACAATTGAAACATTAGGAGTGCAAGTTTTGAATTCATCAAAGTGACTAAATAGAGATCATGTTAAAAGAAGAGTGAAAGAATCTTAGTTCTAAAAGGATAATAAAGAATAAAGTAGTTAAAGATATCTCTAATACTAAATGTGGATATCTATTTGGTTTTGATGGGATCTATAATGAGGTGATGTTGCTTATTTTGGATTATTATTGAAGTGGAACAACTATGAGAATAATTAATGAATATTGGATAAGGATGGAATAAATTTTATGGGTGAGTAAACCATATTGTAATATATATACCACATTATGGAATATCATATCGTGGGGGTTCATCATTGTTTTAGGAATTTTGATGCTAGAGGTTTGAAGTGAAATTTATAGAAATCCATGTATGCCATAGGGAATCCAAAAAATAAATATAGTTGTGAACATGACTCAACTTAAAAGAAGGTTCAATATAGAAAATTTTATTTTCTATGAAAACCCATTTGTGATGGACATATAGTCTTTCATTGTTGGGAAAAAATCCCTCAATATATCATTTTAGTGTTTTTTGGTTGATTTTGTTTGTTGATAAAGAAGGTGGCCATGGATAGTTTTGGAGATCTAGTATTTTTTTAATATGTATATTAAAAAAATATATAATTCAATGGAATGGATGATTTGGAGGCGGTATAGAAAATTTTGTATACATGTTTGTGTTGTTTCTTTTTGTTTTCCAAATTTTTGGGCCTCCAAATAGGGGGTTTGTTTTTTGGAAAAGGAAATATTTCTGCATATCAACTGCGTTATACAGACCACAAAGTACTGTTTCAAATAACAAAGGATTTTTATGGATAGTAATGGAGATGAGTGTTTTGTGGATGAAGGTGGTGAATAAATCCTTTTCCAAAGGACTTTGTGTTATGTGAACCTCAAAGTGTGATATGCGAAATGCATAGAAAAATCAGTTCATGGGAGGCACTTCATTCACAGGAGGATATGTTTTGTGAAATTCCCATTGTTTTAATCTAGAGGAAGTGATTTAAGGATTCCATAAAGGGGATTTGGTATGTGGATGACTTCAGCTACCACAAAGGATAAAGATGTTATACAGACTGTATAGAAAGTTTGTAGTGAAGGCTGTACAGCATCAGAGTCTTTATTAATTATGATTTGTGGGTTTTACTAATCTATTTTCCAATATAAATACCACTCATAATATCATTAAGAGAGAGTGAATTTAACTAGATAATATCATCACTTGATGAATTCAGGTAAGTTTGAAGTAGTACATGAAGGAGGATTCTGTGAAAGAGGAAGAAGTTTTTGAGTTAGAAATTTTTTAAAAGATGTAGTTTACGAAGATAGTTCATGAAGAAAGCTCCTAAAAGGGGTTTGGGGGTTCTTTAACTCGTAGAGGAAAAGGGTCCATGAAGAAGAGGAGGTTATCAAAGAATCCTTAGTTCACGAGGAAACATCTTTCTATGAATCAGAGGTGGTCTGTAAAGAAAATATTTTCCATGAAGTACTCACACCACACAGTGCAAGGTAGTTCATAGAGGATGCAAGAAAATTTTAGGAGGGCGCAAGAAAGTTCATGAAGGAATTAAACTAATTCATGAATGAAATTTACACAAACAAGAAATATGCAGAAAAGTGGATATCATATATTTGTTGAAAACATGACTTTATAGAACACTCATGTGTGTGTGAAACAATTTTGTGGTGATTCCAAACAATCCGAGATTCTTTTGGAGGAGCAGTGAGCACACTTCAGTTGAGAGATCTGTGAAATTTGAAATTGGGATTGGTGGAAAACCAAGAGGGATAGTGATTCTTCTTCAAACATTGTAAGGGAAGTGCGCCTTGATATAGAAGTGATTTAAACCAATCCTTATTTTTGGATGTGAGCCTTAGTGAATTTGGTACATCGGCATATTGTCATTGTATACTTCTTGGATGTATCCCAGTGAGGGTTAACCAAATAAATTGGTTGTGTCTCAAGAAATATTTAATTTTTTTTAAAAATTGTTATAGGAAATAGATAGAAGAATGTATTTATTAACAACAAAACAAGGTCTGAAGGGAAAGTTGTTTTAATCTTTCATACCCTGATTCACCCCCCTCTTAGGTAATTTAACCTTGTTGGCCTAACAATCATAAATTGTTCTATGAAAAAAAATTATTTTCGATAGAAATACATTTCCATCACACATAACATTTTTAACCATGGATATTTGTGACAGACTATCTATCAATCACAAATCAAATCAATGCCACTGTGCACATGATGAAGAGAAAACGTTATTTTCGATGGACTTCACCAGTCTTTGGAAAATGTGATGGTGGTTGACTATTATTTGTGACAGACTACACTAGTCGACTAAAAATATTACCACATAATTATTTATTTATGATGTAATGGCTGATTTTCCACAAAAAACAATGTTAGCTGGTTTATTTGCAACAAATTTTTTAAGTCCAAATAGTTATTCAATGAGAAGGGAGTTTAATTAATAGTCAACAACTATTTGGAAAAATATACAATCCATCATAAATAAGGTAATTTTTATTAAATATCTCTCAAAAATATTGTATCTTATGACAAATAATTCACATTAAATAACCTATCACAAAAAAAATAACAGTGCACCCCTTTTATTATCCATAAAATAATTCCCTCCCTCTCTAATTCTCTCTCGAAGATTTCTGTTGAAGACAATTTTTTGGAGCTATGGATCTAGTTTGTACAATTCAAACATCCCTTATAAGGTATTTTTAAAATTTATATTCATAGTGATCTATTTTATTTATTAATTTTTTCAATTATATAATTTTTTATTCATTTGATTTATTAGTGTTTCTTGGTAATATTTTTTCATAATTAGTAAAACAATTAGAAATAAATACTTAAAATAGAAACAATTAACCAAAATTAGCAATAATTATTAAAAATTATAAAAAAATTGAGAAAATTTGAAATAATTGGAATAATTATAAATAATTGGTAAAGATTTGGAATAATTGGAAAAAAGATAAATAAATAAAAAAAAATAAAAAAATTATAAAAAACACAAAAAAAAGAATAATAATTAGTAATAATTAGTAATAATTCACAAAAATATGAATAATTAATAAAAATTAGAAATAATTAGTAAAAATTAAAAAAAATTTATAAAAAATGTATAAATTGTATAAATTAATAATTATTATTAATAATTATGAATGACAAATCAAAATTAAGAATAATTCATAAGAATTAGTAATAATTCGTAATAATTAGCAATAGTTCATAAAAATTAGGAATAATTCATAATAATTAAGAGTAATTAATAAAAAAATTAAATTTATAGAAATAATTAATATGAGTAATTAACAGTAAGGAATAATTGAGAATAATTAGAATAAATTAGGGATAATTAGAAAAAAAAATTAGTAAATTTTATCAAAAATATGTAATAACCGGTAATAATTATTAATAATTTGGAATAATCATTAATAATTAAGAATAATAAGTAAAAATAAGGAATAATTAGTAGTAATTAGAAATAATTATTAATAATTTACAATAATTTGAAATAATTTTTAATAATTTGTTATAATTGGAGATAATTCGTAATAATTAGTCATAAATGGAAATAATTTGAATTAATTAGAAATAATTTGAAATAATTAAAAACATTTAGTAAAAACTATCAACAATTAGTAATAATTAGTGAAACATTACGAATAATTAGTTAAAATGTGCAATAATTAGTAAATCTTTTGAATAATTAGTAAAAATTATGTATACTTAGTAATAATTAGGAATCAATACTAAAAAATTTGAATAATTATTAAAAATTTGGAATAATTTATAGAAATTTAGAATAATTAGTTAAAATTATCAATAATTTGTAATAATTGGGAATAATTCACAAGAAAATACAAATAATTAGTAAAAATTAGAGAAAAATTAATAATTATGAATAAATATAAATAACTAGTGATGATATGAAATACTTAGTAATATTTAGAAATTATTCTAAATAATTAGTAATAAATAGAAATAATTAACTTTAATTAGAAATAATTATAAAAAATAATAATAATTTGTAATACTTGGGAATAATTAGTAATAAATGGAAAATAGCAGGAACAATTAATAAAAAATTAAAATAATTTTTAATAATTAAATTTTTTTGGGAATAATTAGTAATAATTAGTGTTAATTAGTAATAATTACCAATTATTATTAATAGTTTGTAACTATTACTAAAAATTAGATATAATTACTAATAATTTGAAATAATTAGTAATAACCAAAAATAGTTTCTAATGATTTGTAATAATTATGAATAATTTGAAAAAAATAGGAAACGTTAGAAAAAATTAGGAATAATTTGGAATAATTTATAATAATCTATATTAATTAGAAATAGTTAGTAATAATTATAAACAATTAGGAATAATTAGAAATAATTAAGAATAATCAGCAATTATTAGCAATTATTAGATATAATTAAAAATAATAACAATTATTAGTTTTAATTATCAATAATTATAAATAAATAAAAATATTTATGAATAATTATAAATAATTAGTAATAATATTGTAACATCCTAGGTAAATAAAGAATAAGGAATTTTCATATTTATTAATATTTGTGAATTAAATACTAATTCTACTTTAAATGGGATGTTATATTCTATATCATACCTAATATGCTACAATGGGTTACTTTTAAAATTTATGTTGCACACAGCATTGATTTATACTAAAATATATTAATATAATATAATTTTTTTAAATTGTAGTTAAAAAACTTGTCATTATGATTGATGGAGTCAACAAAACTAGCTAAAATATGATTATACATGTTTGTTAAATGTTTTTACATTTATCTAATAAATTATAGAGGCTTAAAATAAGAAAAAATAAAATGTTAAGCACAAATAGTCTAATATTCATTAAAAGGTTGATTTACCGCCATTTGATTGAGAACCCTTTTAGAATCTAGTTTTTTTCACTTTTATATTTTTATTTGAAAAAATAAAATTATTCTTTAGAATCAGGATGTAAGAATTTGCTTAAGTTGAAATTTTGGAATTTTTCTAATAAAGTTCATTTTTTTAATTAATAGTGAAAAATACTGCATTTTAATTCACAACTGCCTTTTAATATAATTTATTTATATGGTTAGATCATCTTTTTAATTGGTTTTAAAGATTATTTTGATTATATTTTCACCTTTTAATGCAATTTTGGTCATTAGAAGAAATTTCACTTTGAAATTGGACTTAAACAAGTGTCAATATAAAGTAACTATTTCTTAAAAACATGATTTTTTATTTTGACAATGGGAATTTATTTTAAATTAATTTCATCCACTTATGTGTTTTGAATTTGGAAAAATTTATTCCATATTTGTAATCATAAGTTCTAAATTGTGTAAATTAGTAACTTTTAATTTTTAGACATTATGAATATTTACTTCCGTAAATATTTTATCTACCATAGTAAAGGAGTAATTCTAGTAAATTAGGGTAAAAAATAATATTATAATAATAGTAAATTAACCTTACACTTTTTATAACCCTATTGGATGAGATATTTTCAACTAATGTCATCCTTATGTCGATTTTTGACCCCATGGAGCCACTTGGGAGTGATAATGACATTTTATATTAATTAATTTACTATAATGACAAAAATGACATAATCATATATCTTTTAGTAAATAAATTTTTACATGGGGTTAAATAAGTTATGAAGTCAACTATAAATATTCATTTGAAAGATAAAACTATTTCCTACATCATGTTATTTTATTCATAATTTTTATACATCAAAAAAATTATTTATAACATAGTGATCATCTGGTGATTACATTATTAATGAATGATTTAAATAAATGAGATTATAAAAAATAAAAAATATCAAAAACCTATAAAAATATTATTTTATTATTTTATTTCGACTTATAGACACTTTATATTTGGATTATATAAGTTTTTGACCCTTATAAATCAAAAATCATTATATAATGAAATAATATTTTCAAACTTTCAAAAATATCCCCTCTTCCCCCTTATAAAAAACTGTCACCTCTAACCCATTACTAACACATCTAAATCCCCTTGTATTATCCAAAATCTACCCAATTAATCTCCCAACATTTTTCTATTAATCCTAGAATCCTTTTCTTAGAAATAAGGAAATTAAAGAAAATCATTAGGTTCAAACCAAAGGGAGATACATGATCTATTGGTAAAGTCTTCTCTTTAGTTCTTTTCTATTGTTTTACTTCTACAACCCCATAAACTCAATTTATTCTATTATTTTACAAAAAAACCTATTATGATCAATATACTAAGTTGTTTTTATGAGAATTATTCAAACTACACTTCCAAACACCTCCATCTAATGGATACGAACATACTTTTTCGGTGGATGGCGAACTACTGCCTCACGAAACGATGGTTGTTCAAATATATCCAAATTCCTCTCATGGTGGCCATTATGATGGAAATATATATATATATGATATATATATTATTTTTATGTTTTCTCTATTCTTTTATATTTTTCATTTATATAATAAATTTATGATTTCCATAATGGGTTAATACGATAATTTCATTTGAGGAAGTGCGGACTACCACCCCCTTAAAGTGATATGACCATTTCTTTACATGAGTGGGATGGATAAAGGATGATATTAATGAACATTTCTAACATATATAAAATATTTTATTATATTGGAATTTTAATATACCAATGTATCATGAAGTTTACATTCCATTAAAATATGAATTAGAAATGAAAGTAGTGTTCATGCGTACGTACGGATTACCGTCTCCATGAACGGTGCATTTCATTTATTATTTACAAAAGTTATGTACTATTATAAATACATATATATACATTATATATATATGATAAATATGGTATCTAAATCAGGAATATAATTCTGTATATAATTGAATTTTGACCACATCGATAACATGTAATTATAAGAAGTTTATTTTTGACTCAAGTACCAAATATCGAAAAAACGACCATTGTTAACATAAATTATTATATAATGGTAATAAGTGATATAAAAGGAATTATATACCTGAAAAGGGTTATAAATCAATTAAAAAATAATTTTATTTTATTATTCAGGAGATTAAAGAATGAACGGGTCTAGTCAGACACGAGGTAAGGGACTTCGTCTAAATCTCCTTTCATTAAGGAATAATTTGATTTATACATGACATTATTTTATACTTTGCATAAAACCCTTTTAATTTTCATTTCATTCAATGTGAGACTTTTTCTATGAAGCGTTTTACTAAATGAGAAATAGGAATGTTTCTTTTTAACATACGTGGTGACAATGAACTTTATGCTACCACGAGAGTTATTTGATATTTGTCTTCCTTAACAAGTTGTAATGTTTTTAAAAGTAAAATAAATTTAATATACTCTTTTTTGTATTTTGGTATTGAAAATGGTTTTGATAATGGATTGGTTATATCAAAATAATTTATTTAAATATTGTGATGGAAATTTGGGAATGTTAATTTTGTTATGTTTGTTTTTTGTGTTTTGAATATGTTATGGTTCTTGGGAACTGTTTACGTATAAAGGTTGTTCCCTGATTAACCTAGAGTGGGTGATACAGAGATAGATCTCCAATGCATTGGGTAACGTCAAGGAGGTAAACATTAGTGTTTCTCTAAATAGATATAGGGAATATGTTGTGATGGGTATTCCAAATATAACTTCCTACATAGCCGTGAAAGCTACATTGTATGTTTGATATGGATGCCACAAGTTATATTTATGATTTATGATTTGAATGTGTTATTCATAAATCTTATGAATTTCTCAGGTATGTTAAACATCTTATGTTTTGTATGTATTGATGAACTAATGTTTTCTTTCTTTATTTTATAACCCTTACTGAGATTTTTATGCTCATGCCAAGTTTTTAAATTTTTTTTCAAAGGACGTAAAGATGAATAGGGTCAAGGATGGGTTCATAGAAAAGTCATGTTGTCTAAGACAAGGAACTAGAAAAGAATCATTTTTTCAAGAGTTTTTATTTAATGAAAATATAGAAACTGAGTAGAAGTGTCTACTTTGTAATTTATGGGATGTAATATAATAGTTATGGTCTAATTATCTAATAAACTAAACTTGAAAATATCCTCAATGTGAAATATTCATTTAATTTCAAAATTATGAAATTTTTTAAGGCTGGGGCCTTATAGTTGGTATCAAAGGTCAGTTTAGAAAACTTTAGGAGTTAGGGTATTGTTAAATTAATATCCATAAATTAATTTTTTGTAATGATATAGAATTTATAGACTACCATGTTGCTTGAACTAAGATATTTCTTATATTTAGAATGGTTTTCCGCAGAGGAAACATGGAAGCTATGATGGGACGACATCTAGAGGAAGACAACCATCCAAATAAGCAACCTTAATTTTTTGGAATCAGAAATGAATTGTTTGTTGTAGTGATGGAATAGTTGACTCAAGCTATAAATGGTTGTGTTATCCATGCAAGAAATCATACATATCAGCCATAGAGGAACATGTCAGTAGTGGAGCATTTTATGAGGCAGCATCCCCCATCATTCAAAGGATCATCTGACCCTATGCTAGATCGAGGCTGGATGAAGTCACTGGAGAAGATTTTTGATTTCATGGGGTTTTCAAATAATCAAAAGGTTAGACTTTTTCTTTTCCATTTTGAAGGTGAAGCTGATTAGTGGTGGTCAGTGGTGAAAAATATTTGGGATAGTGAGGAGATTGATTCTCTTGATTGGGATGAATTCAAAGGTATTTTTCTTGAGAAATATTTTCTTAAGGTGGTTCATCTTAATATTGAAAAAAAAATCCTATAATTGAGGCGGGAGGATAACTCTATGAATACTTATGAAGAAAAATTCACTCGAAAGGTAAGGTATGCTCCAAATTTCATACGAGAAATTTATTGTAAAATCAACCGTTTTTTACTCCGGATTAAAGCCAAAGTATCACGGGGATTTAACTTCTAATGATTTCAAAAGTTATAAAAAACATGTTCGATGTGCGAAGAAGGTGGAAATGGGGTTTTCCGATGATCAGGTGTTCTTTGAAAAACAATAGAATAAGTAGTTGGGGTGGATTAAAAAGGGTAAGAACTCTTCAAAAAGTATGCCGGTAAGAAACTTAAGTTTATAGTTTCTGAAAATTGTGGTAAAAATCATGTTATTGAATGTCTTTTGAATTCTGTTAAGTGATGATGATGTGGTAAAATGGGACATAAGACTTTTAATTATACTAAAAAGGATCCAGGTAATAGTGAGAAAAAATATGATTTACAGATAGTAAAATGTATTAAGTGCAATGAAATGGGTCATTATGAAAATGAGTGTCTAATGAAGAACTCGGTTGAGGGAATGTATCCAGAACATAAGCAGAAAAGGGGTGGTTAAATACTCTCCAACTACTTCAGTAGAAGTTGAGTCATCGAATGAAGTAGTATCAGCTTCAGGGAGCTCAGTGTTTTTTGTATATTTACTTTAGGTAGGAGTACCATCAGTTGAATGTAGAGGAAGAATACATTCTGAAAAACTCATTTCTTAAAAGATATGGACATTATAAATTTTTTCTTATGACTTTTGGGTCAACCAGTGAACCTATTTTATTCTTGGATCATATGAATAGAATTTTCTAGGAGTTCTTGAATAATTTTATAAATTTTTTCATTGATTATATTTTGGTTTATTCTAAAAGTAAATAGTAGTATGAAATTCATTTAAGGGTTTTCTTTCAAACCTTAATAGAAAAGAAATTGTTTTGAAAATTTAGGAAGTGTGAGTTTTGGTTAGAAAAATTATTTCCTTTGTCACATTGTTTCAAAAAATGGAATAATGGTTGATCCTACTAAATCAAAATTTTATGAAGAATAGCCAAGACCCAAAAATATAACCGGGATCTGTAGTTCTCTTAACTTAGAAGGTTATTACCAGAGGTTTGTTGAAAAAATTTCATAGTTATCTAGCCCAATGACTAAGTTAACTTGTATATGTTTCAGGTTTATTTGGGAAAAATAATGTGATTATTGTTTTCAGGAATTTAAAAGAATATTGGGGAATTCTTCAGTTTTGGCACTAACTTCCATAAATGGGGAGTTTTTTATCTACAATAATACTTTTTTGAATGAAAATGGTTGTTTCTTAATGCAGAATGACCAGTTAATTGCTTATGTTTCACATTAGTTGAAACCTCATGTGTAAAATTACCCTACACATGATTTGGAATTAGCTACTCTGGTTTTTTCTTTAAAAATTTGGAGGCATAATCTGTATGGATTGAAATGTTAAATATAGACCAACGAAAAAAGATTAAGTATATATTCACTAATAAAGAATTGAACATGAGACAGAGGAGATGGATAAAATTAATCAAGGATTATGATTGCACGATTCATTACCATCAAGGAATGTTAAATAAAGTGGTTGATACTTTGAGTCAAAAAAGAAATGCTACATTATCCTTTTTATGTTTACAACAACATCCTCTGATTGAGGATTTGATGAAAATTAGAATATCTGTTTTTGTTCAAGAAATTCATCTATTTTGTTTTAGGTGTTAGTGAAATATCTCTAACAGACAGAATTACGTAAGCACAGAAGAAATACAGTGAATTACAGAAAAAAGGTAGAGTTTGTTCAGAAGGGTAAGTTTCCTGAATTTAACATAGATAATGATTTTATTTTGAGATTTGGAAAGAGATTATGTGTAACTTGTGATTCACAGTTAATGAAAGAGTTGTTATGTGAAGCTCATAGTCCTCCATTTTTAGGTCATTTGGGTAGTACTAAGATATACAGATATCATCAGGAGTATTACTGGTGGGATGGAATGAAAAGAGATATTACTAACTTTATAGTGAAGTGTATGACTTGTCAACAGGTTAAAGTAGAGCGGTTGTTACCAAAAGGGGTGTTTTAGCCTTTACCAGTGCCAGAGTGGAAATGAGAAATTATATCCATGGACTTAATTATGGGATAACCAAATATATCTCGAGATAATAATGAAATCTGGGTTATTGTTGATTGATTGACTCAATCTTCTCATTTCCTTCCTATTCAAGATACTTTATCTCTAGATCAACTTTCTCAGTTGTATGTTAAAAAGATAGTCAGATTGCACAGAGTTTCCCTCTCCATTTTATTTGATGATAATCCCAGGTTTAATTATAAATTTTGGAAAGGCATTCAAAAGTTATTGGATACTGAATTAAATTTTAGTAAAACATTTAATCCTCAGTCTTTTGGGTAGTCATAATGAACAATTCATAGCTTAGAGGATATGCTACGTGCTTGTTTAATGGATTACCTGGGATGTTGGGACCAACATCTTTCTTTTTTTTAATTTTATAAAAATAAAATTTTTCATTCTAGTATACATATTGATCCATTTGAAGCATTATATGGATAGCAGTGTTAAACTCTAGCTTTTGGGATGAAGTAGGTGAAAGGAAATAGATGGGACTAGAATTGGTAGGAGAGATGGTAGAAAAGGTTCAGTTGATTCAGAACCACGTGATAATATCACAGAGTAAGAAGAAAAGTTATGTGGATAACCAGAGGAAGGATCAATCATTTAAGGTAGGTGATTATGTCTTTCTCAATGTTTCTCCATGGGAAATCGTGATGTGTTTTGGAATGAAGGGAAATGATGAGTCTGAGGTTCATTGGACACTATGATGTCCTGGAGAAAGTTGGATTAGTGGCATATAGAGTATCATTACCTCAAAGTTTATCCCAGGTATATATTGTTTTTCATGGTTAAATATTTAGAATGTATATGGAATATTTATCTCATGTTTTGATTCCAGAGGTAGTTTAGTTGCTATAAATAATTCTTATGAGGATCAACTAGTCTATATTCTTAACCGAAGAGAGAAAGTGTTGTGGAATAAGTTAATTCATCAGGTAAAGGTTTTGTGGAAAAAATCATTCGGTTGAAGAGGATACATGGTAATCTTTAAATTATATGAGGGATAAATAACCTCATTTATTTGATAAGTGAATAAAATTTTGAGGATGCCATATCCAAATTGGGGGAAGGACGTATCATCCTAGGTAAAAAAAGAATCTAAAATTTTAATATTTATTAATATTCGGGAATTAAATATTAATTATACTTTAAAAGGTATTTTATGATAGATGGAGTACTTGATACGCAACAATGGGTTTCTTTGAAAACATATGTTTCACACAACATTGATTTATACTGAGAAATATTAATATAATATTATTATTTTAAATGGTAGTTAAACAACTAGATGTTTTAATTTCGAGAATGAACATAACAAACTACAATATGATTATGCATGTTTGTTAAATGATTTTACATTTATCCAAAAAAAAATTAGAGCCTTAAAATAAGAAAAAATCAAATTCTAAGCACAAATAGTCTAATATTCTTTAAAAAGTTGATTTACTGCATTTTGATGGAGAACCATTTTAAAATCAAGTTATTGTCACTTTGATATGTTCTAATTGAAAAAAATAAAATTCTACATTCGATTTGGGAAATAAAAAATTTACTATGGATGAAATTTTGGTATTTTTCTAATAAAGATCATTTTTTAAATGAATAGTGGAAAATTCGGCATTTTAATTCAAAACTGCCTTTTAATATAATATATTTATATGTTTAGATTAGCTTTTTAATTTGTTTTAAAGTGTAATTAGATTAAATTTTTACCCTCTAATCCAATTTTGGTCATTGGAATTAATTTAACCTTGAAATTGGAATTAAAAAATTTTCAATCTTTAAATAGTAATTATTTCTTAAAAATGCGCTTTTTATTTTGACAACGGGAATTACTTTTAAATTAATTTCTTCCACTTATTTGTATTGTATTAAAAAAATGGATTCCATATATTGGAATTAAGAGGTCCAAATTGTATAAATAGGTAACATTTATTTTTTAGACATTATGAATATTTATTTTAGTAATTATTTAATTTACCATGGTGAATGGGTAAATCTAGTAAATAAGGTTAAAAAATAATATTATAAAAATATTAAATTACCCTTACACTTTTCCTAACCCTATTTTATGAGATATTTTAGACTAAGGTAGTCCTTGGCTCGATTTTGGGATTCCATGGACGCACTTGAGAGTGGTAATGACACTTTATATTAACTGATTCAAAGTAAAGACACAAATTACATAAACATATATCATTTAGTAAATAAATTTTTACATGGGTTTATATAAGTTGTCTCTTAGAAAATAAATATTCATTTGAAATATAAAAACATTTCGTACATCATGTTATTTTATTTATAATTTTTATACATAAAATAAATAAAATTATTTATGACACAATCATGATGTAGTGATTACCTTTTTAATGAATGACATAAATAAATGAGATTATAAAATTCAATAAAATGGCCAAAACCTATAAAATTCTTATTGAATGATTTTATTTGGACTTATATACATCTTATATTCTAATTAAATAAGTTTTTTTACCTTTAAAAATGAAAATAATTATATAATAAAATAATATTTTCAAACATTCCTATAGAGCCCCTCCTCCCCCTTTTAAAAATCAGTTACCCTCTAACTCGTTACTCACACATCTCAAGCCTATTTTCTCATCAAAACTCTACCAAATTTATCTCCCTGCATCCCTCTATTCCTCCAAGATACCTTCTTTTAGGAAAAAGGAAATTCTTGTAAACCTTTTGGTGCAAACCACAGATAGATACCTGATTTAAAGGTAACTTCTTCTCTAAAGTTATTTTCTTTTATTTTACTTATATAACCCCCTAAAATCTCTTTATTTCTTTCTTTTATTACTAAAACAGAATACTAAACATACTAGTTTGTTTTTATGATAATTCGTTGAAGTAAACATCCACACACCTTCATCTAATAGATACAAACATATTGTTTTTGTGGATGGCGAACTACTGCATCATGAAACGATGATTGTTCGAATATTTACAACTACCCCTCATGGTGGCCATTATGATGAAGTTTTATTTATATATGTTATATATTATGTTTATGTTTCCTCTATGCTTCTATATTTTTCAGTTTTAGCATACTTTATGGTTTCCATAATGGGTAAATACGACAATTTCATTTGAGGAAGTGCGGACTACCACCCCCTCAAAGTGATATGACTCGTTCATGGCATACATGGGACATATAAAGGATGGTGTTAATGAAATTAGGTAACATATATAAAATGTGATATTATACTAGAATTATAATATACTTATGTATCAATGCATTTTCATTCCTTTAAAATACGAAATAGAGATGAAAGTAACGTTCATTCATATGTACGGATTACCGTCTCCATGAATGGTGCATTTAATTTCTTGTCTCCAAATGTAATGTACTATTATAAATACATATATAAACTGTATATATATATATGATATATATGATATCTAAATCATGAATATAATTCTGTAGATAATGGAATTTTGACTACATGGACATCTTGTGATTATAAGAAGTTCATTTCTAACTCAAGTACCAAATATCAACAAAACAATTTTTATTAAATTAAATGATTATATAATGGTAATAAGTGATATAAAAGTAATAATAAACCTTAAAACCTTTATTAATCATGTATAAATTTACTTTAGTTTATTATTCAAGAGATTAAAGATTGAACTGGACAAGTCGGACACGATGTAAGGGAAATTGTCTCTATCTCCTTTCATTGAAGCATATTTTTTTATATACAAGACATTATTTTATAGGGTGTATAAAACCCTTTTAATTTTCATTTCAATCAAAGGGAATATTTTTATTCGAATAATTTTACTAAACAATAAAAAGTAATGTTTCTTTTCGACGTACGTGGTGACAATGACCATTCCACTACCGCTAGTGTTATTTGATATTTGGCTTCCTTAACAAGTCATAATTTTTTAAAAGGAAAATTAAGAATATATACTATTTTAGGTGTTTTGGTATTTAAAATGGTTTTAGTAATGGATTGGTTATGTCAATATATTTAAATGATATATTGTGATTGAAATGTGGCAATGTTATTTTTCCTTTGTTTTTTTATGTGTTATGAATATGTTACGGTTCTTGAGAATTGTTTTCATATACGGGTGGTTCCATGATTAACCTTGGGCAAGTAATCCCGATATAGCTTTCCGATGCATTTTTTTATGTGATGGAGGTAAACATTAATGTTTATACTAAGATATTTAATGAATATATTGTGATGGGTATTCCAAATGTAACTTCGTACGTAGCTGTGAAAGATACAATGTAAGATTGATATGGATGCCACAATTTACCTGTATGATTTCTATGTGTTATTCATAAATCTTGTTATTCCATTAGGTATATTAATGATCTTATGTTTTTTTATGTATTGATGAAATAATGTCTTCTTTCATTATTTTAGAACTCTTACTGAGCTTTTTATGCTCATCCCATGTTTGGAAATGTTTTTCACAGGACTTAAAGTGGAATAGGGTCAAGGATGGGATCATGGAAAGGACATGTTGTTTAAAAAATGGAACTAGACTTGACTCTTTTATTCAAGAGTTTATATTTTTTGAAAAAATAGAAACTGAGTAAAAGTGTCTACTTTTTAATTTTTGAGATGTAATGTAATATTTATGGCCTAATTCTATAAAACTCTTAACCTGAAATGATCCTAAATGTGTATTATTCATTTAATTTAAAAATAATTAAATGTTTCAAGGATGGGGCCTTATAAATTTTCATTAATTAGAAATAATTATCAATAATTATAAATAATCAGTAACAGTTACTATCAACAACTAATAATTACTAATAGTTCATAAATATTAAAAATACTTACTATTTATTACTAAATATTAATAATAATTAATAATTATGAGTTACTTAATTCTTTTCATTACTTATTACAATCTATCAAGTTAATATTTACCAATATATCATAAGAGGTGAAAAAACTTTTTATTACTTATTCCCTTTAATTAAATTAATCATAACTAATATTTTTTATGAGTTGCTCAATATTTTTCCTCAATAATTACCTTCTATCAGATTAATATTAAAAAATATTAATTATTTTTTGCTCAATTTTTTACTCAATTATTTTATTCTATTAAATTATTTTTTTCTAATATTTCTTATGAGTTTCTCACTTTTTTCACAACTTCTACCCTTCTATTAGATTAATCGTAAGAAGTATTTCTTATAAGTTATTCAAATTTTTCCTCACTTATTATATTTTATCATAATAATAATAACTGATGTTGATTATGATTTGTTATTAGTCAATAAGAATTAGTGTTAAATAGTGTTAATTGGTAGTAATTAATGAAAATTATTAAGAATTATTTTCAAATGGTAATAATGTTTTTTAAATAGTGTTAAACATCTTATTCATTATTCTAATTAAAATTATCCTTAAAACAATACATGATTAAGAAGTAGACATGAATTTTCATTTCAAGATAAAAATTGGATATATCATCAAAAAAATTAATATAGTTCTGGTATAAATCATATCTATACTGATGGTGTTGAAATTTTTATATAATTTACATCTTGAGAATTGGAATTTATTTTAGAAGGGAAAATCAAGCATTCATTTAAAAAACATGATCTTTGTAGATTTGAAATGTTTAACAAAGTTGTGGTTCTTCTTTTATGTTTTTGGTTTTTATAAAAAAAATTTATCACTATGGTGAACTTAATTCAGATAGAGATAAAATATTTTAGTTATTGATCTTTTATAGTCTTAAACAATAGTGCAAAAGGTTTCGAGCCTATCTTTTTTGTAAATAGAAACTCATAATGATTTTTTAAATCTTGAATTGGAATCATCTTAATATTATAAACAATTGAAATAAGATAAGGATACATTATAAATCAAATTTAAGATAATAAAATTTCAATCTATTACAAAATTTTTTGTTATTAAATAAAATAATGGAATATAAAATATTTGTTTCAATCAAATATTTTAGTATGTTAAATTATTTTTACCTGAGGGAAATACATTGCCTATAAATTTATATAAAAGTGTGAAGATGATCAATAATTTGGTTCCTATTTATCAAAAGATACATTCATGTAAAAATGGGTCAATTTTATAATATAGTCAATATAATTAATTAGGTAATTATCCTACATGGGTATAGTCAAGGTAAAAAGAGGTAAAATATCTATATTTTTTCTAATTTAATAGTAGAGGCCTTTTCTACTTGCACCCAAATTTCATCATTAATTTATGTTACAAAATATAACTACATTGATGAAATTATATCAATCCAAAATTTCTATTAGTAAATGATTAAATTTATTATTGTGATTCATGGAACCACATTGATCAGGTTCATTTTTGTTTTTCTCTAGAACATTGTAATGTGTGGTTATGTATTCTTATTGATTATTTTTTTCATTTTCTTATTACAATAGTCTATCTTATTATAATCCTATATTCAAAACTTCATATAAGTTACCTCCTTTTATTTTTATGAAGGAACGATGAATCTATTTAGCATTACGAATTTCAGGATATCCAAAGAAGAAATTCATGTATATTTGAAGCCACTGATTAATAAGTTAGATTTATTATGGATTGGTGCTCTATTACATGGTATGTAGCTGTATAATAGAATTTTACATTTAAATGTATATTAATGTGAACAATAGGAGACTTATAAATTTATGTTATGGTATATAGATAGAGTACAAATGGTTTAAAATCATGTATGTACTACTTGGGTGACACAAAAACTTTTTTTCATGTAAATGGAAATGGCCTTATTTTTTTACAATCATTGATTATTTCTTCATAAATATCATCATTTTTTAAGGAACAAAAATAATTTTACAAAAGGTATAATTGAAATAGATGAACCTACACCAATTCCCTCAGATAAAAAAATTGTAATGCCTTGAGTTTTATGAGCAACTAATTTTTTTCTTATAATTTTAAATAATTTTTCAGCTATTATTTCAAAATAATTAATACTTGATTAGATATTAGTTCGTACATGATATGAAAAAAACATTATTAAATTTTAATGGAACATTTAAATGAAGGTAAATGAAACCATATATTCCATACAATGGATTATTACACATCAAGGATGATTGCATCTATTAAAACTGCAAAAAAGTAAAATGGGATAATGAATTAAAACTAATAATATATTTATAACTAGAAACTCCCATATACCACCATTAAATTTATGAATCTCCATTTTTATAAAAAAAATTATCTATTATTTAAAATGAATTATTACTTGATTGGAGATTAGGTCATATATGATATGAACAAAGCTAAAAACACTATTAATTTTTTGGAACACTACAATGAAGGTACATGAAACCATAAATTACATACAATAGATTATTACACATCATGAATGATCACATCCATTAAAACTAAAAAAAATATTGTATAATGAATTTAAATTAACAATATATTTAAAACATGGGACTCCCCAACACCACCATCACGTTTAAAAATTTCCATTAGTATAACAAAAAAACTATAATGAGAAAGAATACCATGACATGATAATGAATGTTGTGAGATCAAAAATGAAGAACATGGAAGTCGGAAGTATGAATGAAATAATTTTATTGAATTTATATAAATTGTAATAATATCGTTTTTTTATAGGTATAGTCATTGAATATATTATAATTACATATATGGTTATTGGTCATATATTCAATTGGTGTACTAAAGTCATTTATTGTATAAATATTGACGAATTATGTATAAATATTATTGAAATTATTATAATTTTATATACAGTATATATAAAATTAAAATAAATCATTTAATGTCAATGGGGTAGAAAAATTAAATTTTGGAATATAAATAATTAATTTTAATGGTATTAATAGTATAAAACTAATATTTCATTTTTTTCAAGGAACCCTTTTGTTAAGTATAGAATATTTTATCCTAAAAGATTAAATTTATCATTTTAGAATCTAATTATAGAAGAACTTATACATTAACATAATTTATTTAAGAAACTGATATGAAATACTATTAAGACTGCTTAATGTTTAAAACTATAGTTTTTCAATAAAATAATTTTTTTATATTTTTTGTTTTCATTTAAAAAAATTAATTTATTGATTTTATAATAAAAATTAGATAAGACTAAATTCATTTTTAGATTTATAATTTTAAAATTATCTTATATTGAATTTTTTATTTTTTTCTATAAAAATTACTTTTATGTGAATGGTGCAATATATTGTTTTACTAATACTGTGACTTTATTCTGTTATTTATGTATATTTATCACTAATAAATGTATGAAATATTTATCTTGAAAAAATATCTATTTTAAAATTGGAATTATAAATTTTAAAACATTTATTATAGTTTACCAAACTATTTTTGATATTTTATAAGTCAAGTAATATTTTTCTCAAAAATATTTTTAATACATTATAAATTTATTATATTAAAATTAATTTTAAATAATTTTATAAATTGAATCATAAGAAATTTATTTCAAATTTATTATTATTAGGTCCAAAATATATAATAAGGACCACCTTATTTTTGGGCATAAATATTCAGTTACCCTATGTAAAAGCTAGTTATCACAGTAACAGCTCAAATGAAAAAATTAATCATTCAATATATAATGGATCTAAAAAAGTTTAAAACATTTTTATAATTGATTTTTTAGACTTTATATCACCCTAAAATAAATAATTTCCTATTTCGGTGAAACATAATATGTTTTACATGTAATTCTTTTATATTAACAAAAAATATTTACAAAAATTTCATTCTCAAAACATATTTAAATGGAATCTGACCACCCATTAAATACCACTCTAAAAATTATTTTTCATCCTAGAATTATATCCTTATTCATTTATATATAATCCCATTTCACTCACATGAGCTTCTTCTCACCATGTATTATCCTGACTCCTTCTTTTATATGGAATCCTCTAAGAGAAACCTAATGTTCTCATTGTAAGTTAAATATTATCGCTAACATCATTTCCTTTGTATTTATATTTAAAATTTATGTTCTCCAAATATTATATTATGAATTAATTATTTATATTATAATTATTGTTGTTATTTTTTTGAAATAAACATTAACCACCTATACATTCCCCATAAGAAAAGTGAAAACACCAATCGTGCATATGCGTGGACTACCTCCTCCACGATATAATGTGATTCATTTTACATCCCATCATTTAAAGGATGGAACTAATAAGTAATTAAATATATATGTATGATATGTATATCATGTTTTAGGTACTAAAAATTATAAACCATGATACTTGTTTCACCCATGCTATGGAAATGTAATCATCGTCCATGTATATGTGGAGATTATTCCCTCCATAGAATGGTATATTCCGTTTTTCTCTACCACCTTCATAGATTTTTATAGAATATAATTTATGAGTATATATTTCATATTTGATTAATAAATATCATGAATATGTTTATTAATTCATAACAAAATAATTAATGATCATTATTATGTAATCTATCAATATTGATAAATAACCCGAAACTAATTCATCACCAATTTTGTCTTCATGTAACATGAAATGACTACGAAATAATGGGATCATAACATTATTGGTCATTATAAAAAATAAATTACCATATATTATATGATATAATAATGATAAAAATTGTATCAAACAATGGTTACCAAAATCAACATCATAAAAGCATTTGTGAAACAATTTAAGTTACTAACTGTCAATGGTAAAAATAAGTGATAACTAACTAATATATTCCTAATAAATAAACATAAATAATTTTATAAAAGAGTAATGTATATGAATAGGGTTATTAAATTGAGTATTAATATAGATATTTTTGTTTTACATGTGTTCAGAGCACATTCGACTAAGGGAGAATCAACTATGGGTTTTCGTGACTCAAATATTTCTCTTGGGTCATAATCACTCCTATTTGACTATTGTATTTCAATATTGATCTATTATAACCAATGGTGATGTTATATGTTATTTACCTCATATTTTAAAGTGAAATTATGTTCCACTCCAATGTATTCATGGTTAATGATTTTATTATTTCATGAAAATAAATTTGTGTTAAGAGGAATTCCCATTTATAATTGATTTTTCTTTCATATCAATGATTTTTTACTTCTATCCAATGTTATACATCCCAAGTAGAAACTAAAAAAATTATCTCCAATGATCCTTTTTCTCCCCATTATTCATTTTAAAAAAAATTACATTATCTTTTTATTGATTTTAGTTTTAAATAAAAGTGTTTTAATGTAATTAAAAAGATTTTATTTACCATGATATTATATTATGACCCTCTAATTAATATTTTAACACATGTTTTATTTATTATAAAGTTATATTTATGGTATTTTTTTAAAAAAAATATTTAAATTATTTTTCTCATTTTCATTAAAAATTGGTTTTTGGAAAGTGATATGAAAGAAATGTGTTTTTAATGTGATATTAAGAAATGATTTTAAAGAAAAATAACTTTTGTGATTTCTATACCATTTTAAAAGGATTATTCTCCAATGAAGAAATGAATAATAAATCAACCAATAATTTTCCTTTTTAAAATATTACTTTTTTTTGATTATATCTTTGGTATAAAATTGAAATATTTTTATGTGATATTATCACCACTATCCTAGAGGGGCCCTTTCAATGACTACCCCAATCCCACCACAGATAGTCCAGGGGCTAGTGATTTTCACTAAGTTGGAAAATACCACAAATGGGAGGCATTTGTGTAAGTACATGTACAGACACACATATATCCTAGACCAAAATTTTAAAATGTAAAAACACAAAGTTAAAAATACATTCATAAACATAGATCCCAAAAAAAGAGTATGATGGTAGGAAACTAGGTAGCAAATAGGGCTAGAATAAAAACCCACCAAAAGAAAGAGTCTGTTAAAGTAAAAGAACATGTTTCTGAATCTCATCCAAAGAAAACTTTACATGAAGAGTAGGTGTAGGATAGCTATCAGAATCCATAGGAGCACACCTCATCTGTTCGATCTCTCCAAGAACCAACTGGTCTGGGTCCACCTAAAACTCCATCAAAGAACTGATCCCCTACATAGTACATGGCACATGCGGGAAAATCCTGTGTAAGAGTGATTAAAACAATACTCAGTAGGATATCTTGAAACCACAATAAAATATCACTAATAAATACATGAAGTACACCACAAACTAAAAACTTGAAGTAAACCACAAAGAAACTACATGAAGTACACCATAAAATAAATTCATTAAGGGAAGTCATATTTCATAGGTATATGTTTATAACACATATACCAAGGATATCCAAATATACTCATAACCAACCCTAAAGTAAAGATATAAGTCACTACCAATCACTGCCATAGGATTCTTCATGATACATGCTTGTTCCGGAAGAACTCACTCCTCACAGCAGGATATCGTCGGAGACTCTCGAGAAGTGGTCCCAATAATTAGGGCCCCACACAAAGTGAAACAAACTAGTCAAAGATCATAATATACAGATAGAGGATGCTTCCCATATAATACCAACAACCTGATCTGTATTAGCATGTAACATAGTGGATACCTCTCATAGAATACCAAAAAATCCAATTGATGTGGCTTGTAATGTAGGGGATAATTCTTCGAGAAGACCAATTAACCTATAGATATGGCCAACTTGATATAGGACTAACTCAATGTGCTTATAGGTAACATCAATTAACAAAAAACCTCATCAGGGGGGATAGAGGATCGCTCAAGTTCCAAAGAGGGATACCATAAATCTCTTTGGGACTCGACCTCTAAATGGGACTATTATCTAGTGATGTGGATGTAATACCTTAAAGATCCCTCAAAGAATGAACAAATGGAAGATATAAAAATATACAATTAAAAGCTAAAAAATCCCACCAATCCATCTCAAAAAGTATGGACCATCATAAGGGTCCTAATTCCACCAACATCTCTTTAAACAATCCTTCCCTTTAAAAGTTATGATTATTTTTGTGAAAAATTATGACTCGGGTCTGGTCCGAGTCTGAACCAAACTGGATCGACCCGAACTGAATCAGCTCGTACACAAGGGCCAGAACCAATCTCTCATATGTATAAGAACCAACTGCATTCCCCTAGTCAATGTAGCACCACCGTGTTCAACGAGGATGGCCACCGCATCCGCCATCTCCCCCACGACCTACATCGCAGCTAGCTATATATAAAACCCCAACTATATATGTGGCCCCCCTTCGGCGTGTCCCTGGTCACTACCTATGGAACCACTTCATCTAGGGGCTCCCACACAGTCTCACTAGGCTGCATCCTTCCTTCTCCATTGTCATCCCCACCAGCAGCCTCCCTGGACCAACCGATGTCGATGCTGTGGGCGTCATCATGTGCCACCACCTTGTGCCTCCATAAGCCACTTCCTCAGCCTAATTGCATCACACATTCACCATCACACCTATCTAGTATCTTTATGGCATTGGATCTCCAATCATGGGTTGTTGCACCACAAATTGATGGATAAATAATTTTCCCCTCATAAAATAACGAATCATGTGAAGAACATTGGGGGGAAAGACACATGAAATGAACCCTAGAATGAACCTAGGCCTTTTTTTTGTTCCGAACATAGTCTATTCTATAAGAATAATCATCAATGATAAAAATATTCAATCAAATCAATCATAAAAATTAAAATCTTACAAGAATAATCCCAACCTACAATAGGCACAAACCCATGAATCAATTCATTCATCGATTGATTCAGATTCATCATAGAGATAAATAATTGGGAGAAATAAAATCAAAATGAACACCCTACCTCATTGGGTTCATGGATGGACAAATAATGAAGTTGCACCATGATGTCTAGTAGTATTCTTTAATTTCATTGTGTGTCGATCATCGGTCCATGATCTGGTCATCATTCACCAAGGGAAATTACTCCAAGATCACCCTAGACATTCTTCTTCATTCCTAGGGTTATATTGATAACCCTTGTAACACCCCGAGCTTCCACGATACGCTTCTCATTCAAAAATGCAATAGCTTTCATTATACGCAACTTCGAGTTCTAAAACACCGCAACTAATCAATGTAGCTGTTATGAATAGTAATAACCAATTTTTAAAATTATAGAAATTTTATATTTCAAAATGGACTTCATTTTTGTATTTGTAATATCTAAATTATCCAAAGTTGATTTTTTTGTAATTTTCTGAGAACTTCCAATTTTTTATGAATAGTGAAAATTACTTAGAAACAACTTTTTTAATCAAAATAATTTATAATGATAAATTATACTATTTAGTGGTTTTAAAGTATAATTAGAATATATTTTTACCATTTTATCCAATGGTGGTCATTAGAATTAATTTAACATTGAAATTGGACATAAACAATTGCCAATATTTTGATATAAATTGTTTCTCAAAAACAAGCTATTGTTGTGACAGCGGGAATTAATTATAAAATTAATTAATGCAACTTATATGTTTGGAATTTTGTAAAATAGACATAATTTTTGAATTCTTAATATCAATTATATCTTAGGGTGAAATTTTGGCAATGTTCTGAAAAACTTCAATTTTTGATGAATAGTGAAACCACGAAGTGGTAGTTAAATAACTGATTTTTCGTTTAAATGAAATATTACCACTTCTATGATTTGATTTTCAAAAATCCGACATACATGGTTGTCATTAATAAGTAAAATGTGGTTCAATGAGATTAAAATAATTTTCTGGTGAATAGTAACTTTTAAGTTCTTAATCGCGATTAGAGGTAATTAGTGTAGTTTAAGGTAAAAATAATGTTTTAATAATATGAGATGATCTTGACACTTGTCCTACTACTATTGGATGAGTCATGGACGACCAATACAACCCATGGGTCAACTTGGGGACCCCATGGAGCCACTTTGGTTGGAAAATGACATTAATATATATTTATTTAATGTTAAAATTAAATTGACACAAACATGAGTTGTTCTACTAAAACAGTTTTTATGTGGGGTTACACAAGTCCAAATTTTGACTATAAATATTCATTATAAATCTAAAAATATTTCCTACATCATAGAATTTTTTTTTATAATTTTTATACATTAAATAAATTAAATTATTTATGACATCATGATGATGCAGCAATGACCTCATTATTTAACGATTTAAATAAAATGGAAAGATAATGTAATATATAAGACCTAAACATGTCCAAAACCTATTGGATGAGGATATTGCGAACCCTTATCACCTTATACTCTAATTATACAAGTGTGGGACCTTTAGAATCCGAAAAGCATTGTATAATAGAATAACATTTCATTACTTTCCAAAAGTGCCCGTCCTCTCCACTTATAAAAGGCCCCCACAAATACCACCTCATTCACACTTTCAAGCCATTTGGCTCGGCCAAACTCTACCCAAATACTCTACCAACTTCCCCCTCTTATTTTTCTTCTCCAACCCCCTAAACTCTTATTATTCATTTCTTTTGTAACATCACCAGTATCCTAAATATACTAGGATTTTGTTATAAGATGTATTCGAGCTACACTTACACACACCTACATCTAATGGTTAAAGAACATACGCTTTCTCTGGATGACGAAATTCTGCCTCACGAAACGATGATTGTTCAACACTCATATAACACCTTCAAAGGTGGCCATTAAGACGTCACTATATTTATATATGATATATAATATCTTTATGTTTTACTTATGCTTCTGTATTTCTCATTTATGGCATACTTTATGATTTCCATTATGGGTAGAACATGATAATTCCATTTTAGGAATTGCGGACTACCGCCCCCTCAAAGTGATTTGAATCGTTAATTCCATATGTGGGATGTATAAAGGATGGAGTAAATGGTATTATACACTATATTATACTGGAATTATATTATACATTTATATAATTATGATTTCATTCCATTAAATACGAAATAGAAATGAAAGTAGCGTTCATGCGTACGTACGGCTTACCGTCTCCATGAACGGTGCATTTCATTTCTTACCTCTAAATGATACGTAATAAATGAATGTATATACTGGATATATATGATATATATGACATCTAAATCATGAATATAATTCTGGATATAATGGATATTCTACCGCATAAACAACTTGTAATTATAAGAAGTTCATTGTTGACTCAAGTACCAAGGATCGACAAAACGACCGTTATTAACATAAATAATTACATAATGTTAATAACATTGTAATAAGTGATATAAAAAGGATAATGAAATTAAAAATGGTTCTTAATAAGGTATATATTAACTCTAGTTTATTATTCAGGAGGTTAAAGGACGGTTGAGTCAAGTCAGACACGAGGTAAGGGAACTTCTTAACCCAATTTCTATTCTTTGGGTTAATCTCCTACTTTCAAATTATGTCATGATATTATTATGTCCTATTTTGTATTTTTACTTTCTTTATGTGTACCTATAGTGAATACACGTAATAGATCTATTTTATTTTAAAAATGATCTTTTTAAGGACTTCGTCTCAATCCCCTTTCATTGAGGCATATTTGGTTTTATACACAACTTTCTTTTATACAGTGTATAAACCCCTTTGACTTTTACGTTTATTCAAAAGGAATATTTTTATACGAAGCGTTTTGCTAAAAGACAAAAGGGAATGTTTTTCTTTCCGTACTTATGCGGTGAAAACGACTTCTCCGCCGCTGTGACCATTATTTGAGTTTCGGCTTCCTCTACAAGCCATCTTTTTTTAATGAAAAATAAATACAAAGTTTTATCTTTCTTTTATTTTGGTATTGAAAATGGTTTTGAAAGCATTTTTATTATATCAATGTGTTGTATTGATATCTTGTGATTGAAGTGTGGAAATGTTATGTTTCCTTTATTCATGTTTTATGTGATACGATTATGATTGGTTTGTGATATGTTTAAACCTATTCATATGAGGAATGTATTGGACTTAATAAGTGAAGGGTGGAGCCCGCTATAGCTCCTCGATGCATCGGTTGGTCTCATGAGACAACTAGACGTGGAATTGGCTGAGGCCCCTTCCCAATTTGATTTATGGTTCTGGCCGAGGCCTTAATCATTTTAGACGTCTTGGCCGAGGCCTTGAAAAAATGTTTCAAAATGTCTGGCATTATACATTCCCTCATTATGAAAGTGGTTATTGATATTTCATGTGATTATTCGACTAGTAAAATATCCATGTGAGTAAGTAAATGGAATTATTTAATTTTATTTTTGCCATATTATGCTGAAGTTCATGTTTAAAAAGGCTTTTGTTTTAGTTATACATTTCCTTAAATGTTAATGTTTATTTATGAAAGCTTCCGCAATATTGTTATCCTTACTGAGCATCTGAGCTCACCCCTTTCAATGTTTTAATATTTTCCAGGATGTGAAGAAGTATTTTATGAATGACCTGCAGGGATAGTCAGAAGAGGATATGAGTGTGGACTATGAATACTTTGTTATTAGTTTTTCACTTTATTATGTAATGTAAGATTTATGAATGTATCTAGTGTTTCCAAGGCTACTAAACTAATCGGTCTTTCGAGACTTGATCTTTTGTGATCATGCCAATGTTGCGAAGTAATGCACCGACTCTGTGTAGCTGGGGTCGGGGCTTTACAGTTGGTATCAGAGGCAGTTTAGTACTAACCTTGGAAGCTAAATTTAGATAAACTCTGATTAGAGCACATAGCCCAAAGATAGACTTTGATGATTAGTATAGAAGAACTTCATAGAATTTTGTTATTGTAGAGATTTTGTGAGTTTTCCGAGAAATACATCCCTGTCTGGATACGAGCAGGTAGAGGCGGCTCTGGCACAGATGTACCTAGGGGTAAAACCCAAAAACACCGCTTTGAGCTAGACTCGAACGGGAACTGGTGCATGACAATGGGTCTTGCTGCACTCTTGGTTACGACACTCCCGGGGGATATGCTTAGGATAATTCTCATTTTCTTTACAAACCACTATGAACGGTTATGATTATATACTTCCTCAAATAAAACCTTTTTATGATTATGGATTATATCCATAAATAGTTCAATTTATGTTAAGTATTTTACAAGTATGGAATTATGTATTTTGATTCATAAAATAATCTAGTTTATGCCATTTTTTTAGAAATGGTGCCTAGTGGAAGGAATGGAAACCGTATCAATGCACGCACTCCGTGTAGGGATTGCCCTCCTGCTCAAGATAATTATTGTGGATCTGGAGATACAACTGGTGCTGATCAACTTATTACCATACTGGGACAACTCACTCAAGTTATGAATAATAACCTTAATCGTATGGATCACCCTGAGCCACAACGTGGAGGATCAATGTTAGACCGCTTCATGAGGCAACAACCACCAACATTTAATGGGGGTACAAATCTGTTAGTAGCTGAGCAATGGATAAACTCCTTAGAGAAAATATTCCATGCCTTGGGGAGTAGCGAAAGGGAGAAGGTTGTCATGGCAGTTTACCGCCTCACTGGAGATGTCGATCAGTGGTGGTCACTGATTCAAAACACAAAGGAAGATGATGATGTATCGAATATGGAATGGAGGGAGTTCAAAGAGATTTTCTTAGAAAAATACTTTCCTCGTGACCATCGAGCAGATATGGAAAGGCAATTTATGAGTCTAAGGAAGAAGGAGGATGAGAATGTCGCAATGTATGAGGCTAACATTACAAGGTTAGCGAGGCATGCTGCCGATTATATACGTAACCCAAGGAGTAATATTGGTCATTTCTTTTAAGGGTTAAAACCATTTCTTCGTCGATCTTTAGTATCACAATCTTTCTCATCATACGAGGATATTGTCTTGTGTGCTATCAAGACAGAAAATGAATTCTCTAAGTCTTATGACAACAAAGTAAAGCAAGAGAAGAAGAGAACGGTGGAACAAGAGACAGATAAAGGGAAAAAGGGACAGAAGGATTTTCCATTATGTGATAATTGTGGTAAGAATCACCCTAGCACTTGCCTAAAAAGAATGGGAGTTTGTTATAAATGTGGAGAAAAGGGTCACTAGGCTCGTGATTGCAAGGGAAAGAAAGAGGCTATCAAAGTTGAATGCTACAATTGTAGAGAAATGGGTCATTATGAAAATGAATTTCCTAAGCGTCATGGAAACTTACCTCAGAAAAGTCCAAGGGATCAAGGACAATCTTATGATGTTACTACAGTTGAAGCAGAATAACTAATGTATTGGTGATTTTGGACTCATGGATTATATTCTGGTTATTAGAATAATGTGATATATATATAAGGATTGTACTGCAGTACTTTTTGATTTCAGTAAGGTTTTAATATGATGAAGGTAATTATATTTTTAGTATGTGACAGTAAGAGAAACTTTACTTTGTTTGGGGAATCTGATAAATTGATTTTGGAATTAAGAGGCCTTTTAGAGAAAGTCTGGACAGAGGTATTCTGGATAACTATAAAGGTTGGAGTGGATTAAGTTGATCTTTGGATAGTATTATTTAAGGTTAAAAAATTTATGAATATTATTTTTGGAATATTATGATACTGTAGTTTTAGGAAAAGGACAACCTGCAGGGTGGGGCATAACCCGTCGCGTCGGACAAAGCTGCAGGAATCGAACCCACAATCATAGTGCGACAGGCCTTTATTTCCTACCACTAGCCTACAGGAAGTCCCTGGTTATTAAAAAATAATTTTACTAATCTAAATGGTATGTGTTAACATTTGGAACCTTATACAATTAGGATAAGTATATTATTTTTGAGTTCTATTATCTTTTTGAGTGAAAGATGAGTTGAAGGTTGAAACTCTAATTGTCAAGCATAAATATATATATACCTATCTCTTATTCAATGAATAAATTAATTCTTAAACTTCAGTAAAGGGATATTAAAAAAATGTGTTATCCTAATACGTTATGTCTTGTTGAACTGATGATATTTTAAATCAACATAGATTGAAGGCTTTGAGGCCATCAATTTGACAGCTGATTGTGATTGATGACCTCAATCACTCCCTACAAATATTTATGTTTTTCCTCCAATTATATGTCTCTAATTGCCACCAATGTTCTCTTAATTGAGATCATAATTGGGTGGTGACTTTTTCATTTCCCTTTCCCTCTTATTAAGGCTAAATTTTATTAATCTTATTTCCGATGTGGGTTTTCCTCAAAGGAATTTTCTCTTTTCAACCATTTATTTTCAAAGAAAAATTTCAAATTGTGAGAACGCAATTTATTGAAGGAGGGGAGAATGTAACACCCCGAGCTTCCACGATACGCTTCTCATTCAATAATTCAATAGCTTGCATTATACGCAACTTCGAGTTCTAAAACACCACAACTAATCAAAGTAGCCGTTATGAATAGTAATAACCACTTTTTAAAATTATAGAAATTTTATATTTCAAAATGGACTTAATTTTTGTATTCGTAATATCTAAATTATCCAAAGTTGAATTTTTTGTAATTTTCTGAGAACTTCCAATTTTTTATGAATAGTGAAAATTACTTAGAAACAACTTTTTTAATCAAAATAATTTATAGTGATAAATAATACTATTTTGTGGTTTTAAAGTATAATTAGAATATATTTTTACCATTTTATCCAATGGTGGTCATTATAATTAATTTAACATTGAAATTGGACATAAACAATTGACAATCTTTTGATATAAATTGTTTCTTAAAAACACGCTATTGTTGTGACAGCGGGAATTAATTATAAAATTAATTAATGCAACTTATATGCTTGGAATTTTGTAAAATATACATCATTTTTGAATTCGTAATATCAATTATAGATTAGGGTGAAAGTTTGGCATTGTTCTGAAAAACTTCAATTTTTGATGAATAGTGAAACCACTAAGTGGTAGTTAAATAACTGATTTTTCATTTAAATGAAATATTACCACTTCTGTGATTTGATTTTCAAAAATCCGACATACATGGCTGTCATTAAGAAGTAAAATTTGGTTCAATGATATTAAAATAATTTTTTGGTGAATAGTAACTTTTAAGTTCTTAATCGCGATTAGAGGTAATTAGTGTAGTTTAAGGTAAAAATAATGTTTTAATAATATAAGATGAGCTTGAAACTTGTCCTACTCCTATTGGATGAGTCAGGGCCGACCAATACAACCCATGGGTAAACTTGGGGACCCCATAGAGCCACTTTGGTTGTAAAATGACATTAATATATATTTATTTAATGTTAAAATTAAATTGACACAAACATGAGTTGTTCTACTAAAACAGTTTTTAAGTGGGGTTAAACAAGTCCAAATTTTGACTATAAATATTCATTATAAAGCTAAAAAGATTTCATACATCATAGTATTTTTTTTATAATTTTTAGACATTAAATAAATTTAATTATTTATGACATCATGATGATGTAGCAATGACCTCATTATTTAACGATTTAAAAAAATGGAAAGATAATGTAATATATAAGACCTAAACATGTCCAAAACCTATTGGATGAGGAGATTTAGAACCCTTATCACCTTATCCTCTAATTATAAAAGTGTGGGACCTTTAGAATCCAAAAATCATTGTATAATAGAATAACATTTCATTACTTTCCAAAAGTGCCCCTCCTCTCCACTTAAAAAGGCCCCCACAAATACCACCTCATTCACACTTTTGAGCCATTTGGATCGGCCAAAATCTACCCACATACTCTCCCAGATTCCCCCTCTTACTCCTAGAAGCCTCCCTTTGGGCATAACTCTTCCCAAGGAAGCCTTTGGATCAAATCAAAAAGAGTTACCCGATTTTGAGGTAATGTCTTCTCTAATGTTGTTTTGTTTTATTTTTCTTCTCCAACCCCCTAAAATCTTTTTATTCATTTCTTTCGTAACAACACCAGTATCCTCAATATACTAGGATTTTTTTATAATAGGGATTAGAGCTACACTTACACACACCTACATCTAATGGTTAAAGAACATACGGTTTCTGTGGATGGCGAAATTCTGCCTCACGAAACGATGATTGTTCAACACTCATATAACACCTTCAAAGGTGGCCATTAAGAAGTAACTATATTTATATATGATATATAATATGTTAATGTTTTACTTATGCTTCTTTATTTTTCATTTATGGCATACTTTATGATTTCCATTATGGGTAAAATGCGATAATTTCATTTTAGGAAGTGCGGACTACCGCCCCCTCAAAGTTATTTGAATCGTTAATGCCATATGTGGGATGTATAAAGGATGGATTAAATGGTATTATACACTATATTATACTGGAATTATATTATACATTTATATAATTATGATTTCATTCCATTAAATACGAAATAGAAATGAAAGTAGCGTTCATGCGTACGTACGGCTTACCGTCTCCATGAACGGTGCATTTCATTTCTTACCTCTAAATGTTACGTAATAAATGAATGTATATACCGGATATATATGATATATATGACATCTAAATCATGAATATAATTTTGGAGATAATGGATATTCTACCACATAATCAACTTGTAATTATAAGAAGTTTATTGTTGACTCAAGTACCAAGGATCGACAAAACGACCGTTATTAACTTAAATAATTACATAATGTTCATAACATTGTAATAAGTGATATAAAAAGGATAATGAAATTAAAAATGGTTCTTAATAAGGTATATATTAACTCTAGTTTATTATTCAGGAGGTTAAAGAATGGTTGAGTCAAGTCAGACACGAGGTAAGGGAACTTCTTAACCCAATTTCCATTCTTTGGGTTAATCTCCTACTTTCAAATTATGTCATGATATTATTATGTCCTATTTTGTATTTTTAATTTCTTTATGTGTACCTATATTGAATACACAAAATAGATCTATTTTATTTTAAAAATGATCTTTTTAAGGACTTCGTCTCAATCCCATTTCATTGAGGCATATTTTGTTTTATACACAACTTTCTTTAATACGGTGTATAAACCCCTTTGACTTTTACGTTTATTCAAAAGAAATCTTTTTATACGAAGCGTTTTGCTAAAAGACAAAAGGGAATGTTTTTCTTTCCGTACTTATGCGGCGACAACGACTTCTCCGCCGCCGTGACCATTATTTGAGTTTCGGCTTCCTCTACAAGCCATCTTTTTTTAATGAAAAATAAATACAATGTTTTAACTTTCTTTTATTTTGGTATTGAAAATGGTTTTGAAAGCATTTTTTTTATATCAATGTGTTGTATTGATATCATGTGATTGAAATGTGGAAATGTTATGTTTCCTTTATTCATGTTTTATGTGATACGATTATGATTGGTTTATGATATGTTTAAACCTATTCATATGAGGAATGTATTGGACTTAATAAGTGAAGGGTGGAGCCCACTATAGCTCCTCGATGCATCGGTAGGTCTCATGAGATAACTAGACGTGGAATTGACCGAGGCCCTTTCCTAATTTGATTTATGGTTCTGGCTGAGGCCTTAATCATTTTAGACGTCATGGTCGAGGCCTTGACAAAATGTTTCAGAATGTCTGGCATTATACATTCCCTCGTTATGAAAGTGGTTATTGATATTGCATGTGATTATTTTACTAGTAAAATATCCATGTGAGTAAGTAAATGGCATTATTTAATTTTATTTTTTCCATATTATGCTGAAGTTAAAGTTTAAAAAGGCTTGTGTTTTAGTTATACATTGCATTAAATGTTAATGTTTATTTATGAAAGCTTCCGCAATATTGTTATCCTTACTGAGCATCTGAGCTCACCCCTTTCAATGTTTTAATATTTTCCAGGATGTGAAGAAGTATATTATGAATGACCTACAGGGATAGTCAGAATAGGATATGAGTGTGGACTATGAAGACTTTGTTATTAGTTTTTCACTTTATGATGTAATGTAAGATTTATGAATGTATCTAGTGTTTCCAAGGCTACTAAACTAATCGGTCTTTCGAGACTTGATCTTTTGTGATCATACCAATGTTGCGAAGTAATGCACCGACTCTAGGTAGCTGGGGTCGGGGCGTTACAACCCTGGGATTTCTACATAAATATTATTTTAAATAAAATCATTTCTATTTTTAAAAAATAATTTATCTTTAAAATAATTAATGACCCTTACGTCGTTTTCGTGTTTTTCCATAGAAGTCTCACTCCGTCAAAAATTAAGCCACACCTTGGTAAAACACCATATTATGAACTCTATAGTGGTCTTGGATTTTCAATACGAGTTTCCATTCATTAGTTATTAGGATTTGAAAATAAAATAATTTTTAATTAAGTATTTTATTTATTGTTACGTCCAAAAACTATCTATCACAGTTGGCCGACGCCAGCTGATGTTAGGTCTTGCCTAATTTAAATATGATTCTTTTAACACAAATGTTCCCTTAGATTTTTGATCTGAACACCCATTTAAGATTTATTCCACTTTTCCATGAATACTGCATGTGTGTGATATTAAAAACATAACATTTTTCAATGAACTGTTTCAGGCAAATTGGTCATTGGAATTGTACATTGTCTCCCCTGCTGGACATAATTTGTTCACAAATAATTTATAAAAAAATCAATAAAATCCATGTAATTACCTTATCCCCACCTTAGTTATTTATGCACTCAAAATCCAAAGCAAGGGATACCCAAACAGATGAGTGTATTGAGCACATATTTGATCCTTCATCTCCCATGTTCTCTATTTGAGATTCCAGTTTCACCACCGAATGTGCACTAAAGGAATTGATTACCCACAAAGAATCATCCCAAATCTGGAAAAAAATATCATGGAATCACATAGCATGTGCTCCAGAACCTGAATGGCCCCATTTGTCTTGTTGTTAATATATGGGTGGTACACTGTTCTCAAGTGTAGCTAAGTCCCAAATGCATCCCGCAATCCCTTCCTCAACTAGGATTTAAGGAGAGCATCAAAATCTGAATCTGTAATCAATGGGACTCCATGGATTTGAATTATCTTCTACACGTAGAGGCATCCCAAGATCTATACTGAACTCTGATCCTGAAATTCTAGTAAGTGATCCAACATGGTGAGTCAGTCAATAATCACTCAAACGGTATCATTTCTCCTAGACGTAAGTGAAAAACCCATCACAAAGTCCATAGATATCTCATCCCACATCTATTCTAGAACCATGAGGTGTTGAGTCCAAACCACTAGAACGTAGTGCTCAGCCTTCACTTTCTAACAAGTGATGCATCAAGAGACAAACTCTAAAACTCCCTTCTTCTTTCTAATCCAACAGAACTGACATTAAGGTTTCTTAAACATCTTCACCACACTTGAGTGTACCACCAAATTTTATGTATGGAACTCCCTCAAAATATCCACCCGTAATTCCACCGGTACTACTGTGTGTCCTCTGAAAATAATGGCATGATCCCACCTTTTGAATATACATTAGGGGAATGCCCTGTGTACATTTGAGCATGTAAAGTCTCACAATAGGTATCTCTAATATGTGTCTCCATAACTCACTGTAAGAGTAGAGGGGAAAAACCATCGACTAGAGGTAAGCTTCTCCATCTCCATCCACAACGGATATCCTTAATGAGGACAACTGCTCTAATGCCTCACTTAGAAACTTGGAACTGGATCTCCTACTGAGAGAATCTTCCATAATTCACCCCTTCCCGAGAGTATATAAAATATAAAAGTCATTATCTTAGAAGAACTCTAGTAATCACCTCTATCTGAAGTTCAGATCCTTTTGAGAAAAGATATACTTGATACTATTATGTTCAAAGTAGATGATAAACTGCTCACCCATCAGGTAGTATTTCCACATCTTCAATGTGAAGAGTACTACCGCTAGCACAACAACATGGGTCATGAGGTTCTACTCATGTTGTCTCAACTAGGAAAAACCATAGGCAATCATCAATTCCACCTACATCTGGAAACAAACATGATCGGTCCCTAATGCATCATAGAACACTACATACCTGACGTCCTCCTCTATTAATCTCATGATGATAATTCTCATCAACCTATACCTCAGATCTTTAAAGCACTATTGGAACTTCTCTATCCACATAAAAGGATTATTATTCCATGTCAAAGCCATCACAGGTGTTGCTACACTTGAAAATTTTGGTATAAACCTTTGATAGTACCCATCCAAACCTAGGAAGCTCCACACCTAGGTAAAACTCTTGGTTGGATCCAAGGAAAGCACCACATCAATCTTCGTTTGATCCAATACAACTATAGCCAATGAAATGATTTGCCCTAGGAAATAGACATCCAAAATATAGAACTAACACTTCAAGATCTTCCTATAAATTTCGTGCTCATAATGTTTTTTAGGAAAATCCTCAAGTGTCTCATGTGCTCCTCCTTAAACACCGAGTACACTAGGATGTCATCAATAAAGACCACCATGAACCAGTATACGTAAGGATCGAAAATCCTGTTCATGAGTCCCATGAATAGTTTTGGGGTGTTATTTATGCCAAACGACCCCACAAAATACTCATAGTGGTTGTACCAACATCTAAAGGATGTCTTCTGTACATCCTTATCCCATAAATGTAGCTGGTGATAAGTCGATCTGAGGTCTATCTTCAAGAACCATCGTGACCCTTTCAATAGATCGAAAAGGTCCTCAATCCTTGGTAGTGGATAATTTTTCTTCACAGTCACCTAGTTCAGGTGTCATATATCCACACATAACCTCAATCCCTTATCTACCTTCTTGGGAAACAAAACTGTGGTTGCCCAAGGTGAAACATTGGGTCTCACAAATCCCTTTCTCTATAGGTCCTCAAACATCACACTCATATCCCAAAGCTCTATGGGAGACATCCAATATATAGGTGTGGATATTTTTGTCTTCCCATGGTATAGATCAACGAATAATTATACCTCCCAATGGGGTGGTAATCCTGGAACATTTCTTGGAAGGATGTCCCCATACTCTGCCACCACTGCAGGAAACTGAGGACTCCCATCATCCACTGGACAGAGGGTGAGGCCAGCCAACTGATGAGTAATCAGTTTCACCCTCCTATAAGAATGTTGATCCTATGAGGTATTCATTTCCTTTTCACCAATAAAGGAAAAACTAGTCCCATCATCATGGAAACATGGTACTCTGCACTAGAAATAGTCAATCTGAGAATGGATTTCACATTACCAGTCTATACAGAGGATGATGTTGTAAGGTCTCGATGCATCTACAATGGTATCCCAACTAAAGTTCTCACCTCCAAGAGTTAGGTCACACTGTCAGCACCAGTGTGTAATCATCATATCCCCTCCTATAAGAGTTTCTAAGCATTAGGGTCGAGTCAATGGTTCAACTGGAATATCTGATTCTCGAACAGCACTCGTGGAATGAAAAGAATGATCAGTACCTATGACTGTCAATACTCTAACTAAAGTAGAATAGGCATACATAGTACTTTCAATAATTATGGGATCCCTTGGGTCATAATACCTAACCATGTACAACAATTCCCCTATCTGCAAGATCCCTGAGCTTTGTGTGGACCACCCGGGTGTGTTGGTGGAAACATAAAGAAATGTCTACCACCTACTACTGCTCTCCCAGCTCATCATCAATGTCTTCCACCTTACAGATCTGTCTACTCTTACTTTCCCATCTATAAATATCACAAGTTTTATCTGTTCTTCCAATGGAATCTTAACCACAATGTTTCTCCCTAGAACCTTTTCTTGGTAAGGAATACATTGAGGGATAATTCTAGCTTTGAAGTCCCTATGTAGACCTCACTCATAGGTACTAGCCCTGAATATCTGGTCATGTATTACATCCATCTAGTACCTAGAAAGGTTGGTATACATCGATGGATACATAGATACTGAAATATCATCCTTTCAGCGCATTAGATGCTCTTGGACATCAACATCCCTTTTCTTATAAGGTGATAACTCCGATCTAAAAATGTTCTTAAACTCTGTCCAAAGAAAAGTCACCTCATCACCAGATTTGGTATCCAAACCCCACCATTAACCTGATGAACCGTGTAGAAGGCTCTTTCTCAGGACCACCATGTGATCTGCTGGTTTCTTGAATATATGGAAAACATGGATCACCACCTCATATATGTCCTTAGCCACTTGTGTTTTGATCTTGTGTCAGAACCTAAGGGGTCTCTATGACGGAAACTACTGAGGTGATATTATACAGTGCTCATCATCCCCTGGAACTACGAGTACCATGTGCTACTCTATAGGTGGTGGTATAGCTGGTGCACCACCTAGATGTGCTATCTCTAGTACAAATCTATGTACTGAAGTCTCATCACCCATCGGATAATCCTAGTGATCACGCGGTGTAATCCTAGCTCGCTGTCTATGTAGGGGCATCTTCAAGTTAGACATGATGTACGACGGTAAATAGATTATACATAGTGATATGACTCAAGATGTACATGATAACACTCTCAAATCCTATATGATGCATGTACAATTATTTTTACCTATAACCAGTGTTTTCATGTACCGAGTTGGAAAGAAGAATTCAGAGTCCGGGTGTATGGAAACATTGGTCGCTGCACCAACATCGGATTCTCTGGCCTAAAAATTGAACATAAAACACTTAATATGGATTCCCCAAACCAACCTCAAAAACTCATGGTCCTTAATTATAACTAACCTCCTCTAAGAGCACTATGTCCCGACCCATCCTAAAGGGGCCCATGCCATGACTACCCCAATCCCACCCCTGATAAGCTAGGGGTTGGAGACTAGAACTAAGTAGGCAGATACCACAAATGGGAGGAATTTTCCTATGTACCTATACACACTCACACATCTCCAAGACCATAATTATGAAATTTTAAAAAAAATGCAAGCAATTCATACATACACTAATATCAAAACCACATAGTAAGGAAATAGGAAACTAGAAAGTAAACATAACCAAAATACAAGCCCACCAAAATAAATAGTCTGAAAAAGTGACATAATATGTTCTTGAAAATCATCCACAAAAAACCCTACATGATGGGTAGGTGTGGTAAAGTTTCCCGATGACGTAGGATCATGCCATGCCTTTATGATCTCTCTATGAACCACTTACTCATGGTCATCCATGAAATCCGTCAAAGAGGAAATCATCTTCACAAGACATGACATGTATGGGAAAAGACCATGTAGGGGTGAGTAAAACAATACTCAGTAGGACACCCAGAAACCACAAAGGAATACAACTATGAAAATCACAAAGTACACCACAAAGTAAATAAATAAAGTACACCACAGATGAAATACACAAGGTACACCACAAATGAAATTCATAATATATATTCAGGTCACATAGGTACATGCTTGTAACACATATAATATGGATATCCATAAATACTAATAAACATCCAAAAATTTAAGAGGTAAGACACAACCAATCACCACCATAGGATTTTTCTCAAGGCATGCTCATTTTGGGAGAACTCACTCCTTGCACTATGATAATATCAGAGACTCTTGAGAAGAGGTCCCGCTAATTTGGACCCCACCAAAGGGGAGATAAACTGGTCAACGATGATAATATACAGAGAGGGATCTTTAAAAGTGAATACCAACAACCCAATTTGTGTTCATTCACAACATAGGGGGTCCTCATATAATATCAACAGACCAATTGATGCAGCTTGTACCATAGGGGATCCTTCTTAGAGAATACCAATAACCCTATTGATATAGCTCACTAGAATTAGGATGAACACCCTACCAACAGAGGTTATGTAAATTACAAAAAAAAACTCCATTAGGGGTAATAGAGGATCACTCCAGTCCCATGGTGGGATACCATAACTATATTCGGGAGTCAACCTCTAAAGGAGACTACTATCCAGTGATGTGGACATAATATTGTGCTAAACCTCAAAGGAAAGAACCAAGGGAAATTATCATGATATACTATTCCAAGTTAGAAAAATCTAACCTCTTCATTTTAAAATGGAAGCCCTATCATAAGGGTACCAACTCCACAGACAGGTCATCAAACTGACCTTTCGTTTGAAGGTTACGACCATTTTAGTGAAAAAGTTTGACTCGAGTTCAGTCAGGGTCCGACCCAAACTGAATCGGCCCACACGTGCGGTCAGGACCCCATCTTGCACATGCGGCCAACCCATATACATGCTCTCGGACAGTGCAGTTCCACCGTATTCAATGTGGATTCCCAATGCGTTGGTCGACTCCCCCACAGCATGTGCTGCCACGGGCTCTATGTAAACCCCTAGCTGTGTACGTGGCACGATTTCTCTGTATCCCTGGTCACTTCCCATTGCATTGAATCATTTGTGGTCATGCACAGAGTCTTTACTAGACTACATTCTACCTCAGTTTTTGACCTCACGTTTGTCTGCCTCACGCTCCACACGGACCGGCCCCACCGGGCTATGTCCTTCATTCATCGTTGGCTACCCCAACAGAGGCCTGGTTGGACTGACCAGAGTCACTGCTCAAGGAACCATTCTGATCCACTGCCTTGTGCAACCATAAGCCACTTCCGGGTCCAAATTTCATCATGCATTCTCTATCGCACCTCTGTGGGATCATTGTGGTGTCGGATCATTGGTCTCAGGTTGTTACGCCACGAATCGAAGGTACAAAAATCACCCACTCATAAAGTAAGGAAGACTAAAAAGAACATCATGGGATAAAAATCACGTGAAACAATTCTATTAATGGACCTTGTACTTTTTTCATTCTGTACTTGGTCTATTCTGAAATAATAATCACATAGCATAACAATCTTCAATGAAATCAACCTCGGAATTAAAAATCTTGCAAGAATAAACCCAACTGGAAATACGCATGACTTGTGAATCAATCCATTCATTGATTGATTCACATTCTTCATTGGGATAAAGAATGGGTAGAAATAAAATCAAAACACAAACTCTACCTCATTGGTTTCAAGTTCTGATGAAGAATGAATTTGTTCCATGATCGTTGGCAAGATCCTTTTATTTCGTCATATGTTGATCATTGATCCATGATCCAGTTATAGTTCTCCAATGGAAAACCCTCCGATCTCTCCCGGGATATTCTCTTGTGTTTCAAAGGTTATTCCTAAAACCCTACTATTTATTCATAAGGATTACTTTAAATTAAATAGTCACTTCATCAACAAAATAATTTATCCTTCAATTTTTTTAATGACACTTACATCCTTTTTCTATTTTTCCACATAATAATTTCACTGACTAAAGATAATTTGTGCCTAGGGAAACACAATATTATAATCTTAGAAGTGGTCTCATATTTCCAATCTGATTCTCCGTTCATGAGTAATTATAATTTGAACATAATATAATTTTTATTTAATTATTTTATTTACTGTTATGTCTAAAAACTATCCTTCACAGTCAGATAATGGTGGATGATGTTAGGCCTCACCTAAGGTAAAACCACTTATCGGAACACAATGGTTCACTCATATTTTATATATAGGAACCCATTTATGAATTATTCCACATTTTCAATAAAACCCTTTGTGTACACTATTAAAATTTTGTCATTTTTCAAATAACTATTCTAGGAACACCGGTCCTCGGAATTGCATGACATCTTAGTATCGGGTCTCAAAATTTTCCAAAATAATTTCTAAAAATAAATTAGAAAAAATAATAGTCCTTACATATACCATTTAAAAATGTTCTGAAATCCATTGTCTTTCAAAGGGTTATTTATGATAAGATAGATGATTTTATTTGAAGTGGAACTCATATGTATGGATGATGATGGGTGGGGTTATATATCACCATGAAATGTATTGGTTAAGGTTTTTTATCTCACGATGTAATTATTTCTTAAGTGGGTATAATTTTGTTTTAGTTATTGTCATGATGTTTTGCGGGGGTGAAATTATTATTTATGTAACACCCCAAGATTTATTAAATTGTTATTTTTTCAAATAAATTTAATCATATCAATACTTTGTGTTACACACAACACTAATTTTATCTTGTTTTATACACAACTATAAGTGTATCTGGAATTAATATCAACACTGAGTTTATCTTTCATTATACATTACACTTAGTGTATCTTGCGATACACACAACACCGACTTTAAACATAACATAACATTTTATTGAAATATTATTTTTTATTATGGAAGTTATCACATACCCATTGGAATGATAAGTGTGATTATTATTAAACAAAATAGTAAAATATATGGTCTACACATGTATATAAAATTATTTATTTGGTGACCAATTGATTATAAATGAAAATTAAAACTGTTTAGAAGTAAATGAAATATTTGTCTAAAAAACTGTTTTGTATGCACACAAATATGTTTTACCTAAATAAATTAAAAATCTATTTTTAATGATTTTAGTGAGATTTATATATTACATATTCAATAAAATTTATTACATTCACCTTATGTATTTTCTATAAAATATATAACAATTAATCAAATTTATCACTTTCACTGCTGTAAATCATGCTTTTCCCAATGCTTGTATAACAATAGTTCAAAACAACCATTGGTATAGGTGATCTTTACCAACGGCTAGTATAAACTGTTGGTAAAGATCTATAAAAATTGAGTTTTCCCAATGGTTTAATGAAACCATTGGGAAAATTTTGAAAAAAAAGAGTTTTTCCAACGGTTTATTGAAACCATTGGGGAAGATGAACACTCCTATACCAACGGTTCTGTAGAAATGTTGGTATATATAGTATTAAAAGGTTTTTCCCAATGGTTTTTTGAAACCGTTGGGATAACATAACTTTCCCACGAAAATCCCCAAAGATTATAGATATGCAACTCCAGACATCACAAAAAATTTTCCCTAAGCGAGAGTTGGACGCACCCTCTCGAAATGTTTTCCCTAAACCTCAACCGTCTGGAAGGTTTGCCTCTAAATCTCGATGAAAACGCTCATTCCGAACACAACAGGTCTAGTTTCCAATAATTTTTTCATCCCATCTAAATCGGTATGTGTGAGTTCACTTATTTTAAATATGTTCTTCCAATTTAAATCAGTACATGTGTGTTAATTTATTTTAGATTTTGTCATTCTACTTTAGTGCAATCAAGTGTGTATTATGATCCCCTTACAAAAATAAGGCATATATAATTTTAGGTTATGGTTCAAACCCTACTTCCCAACCTGCTCTAGAGGGTGATAACTCTAATTTTCATTGGTACATATTTCATTGATTCAAGTAATTTTTGTTCTTCCATTCTAAATTGGTAGGTGTGCCTTCATTTATTTTTGATTTTTTTGTTCTATTTTTCTGAAATGTAATGTGTATTATGATTCCCTTATGAACACAATAAATATATCATTTTAGTTTGAGGTTTTGTTGTGATTTATCTGTATAGAATAATTTTGGTTGATATTGAAGAGGTCAATATGATCCTAAGTTATTTTATCCTTGGTTTAGTTTAAATTTAAGGTATATTGACTTGTTTTTATTGGTTATCCATAAATAAAGTTAGGGTTGTCCAAGAGGGGTGGGGGATGGGTTTTCCAAGTGGGGTGTGGGGGGTAGGGGTGTCCAGGTTGGGTGGGGGTTGGGTTTTCCAAGTGGGGTGGGGGTAGGGTTGTTTGGGGTGGGGGAGGGTGTGCAGGTGGGCTGGGGGAGGGTGTCCAGGCAGGGTTGTCCAAGTGGGGTGGGGAGGGTGTGTAGGTGGGGTGGGGGAGGGGCTATCTAGGTAGGGTGGGGGGATGGGTTGTCCAAGTGGGGTGACAGTAGGGCTATCCAGGTGGGGTGGGGGCTGGGTTTTCCAAGTGGGGTGTGGAGGATAGGGGTGTCCAGGTGCGGTGGGGGACTGGGTTTTCCAAGTGGGGTGGGGGTAGGGTTGTCTATGTGGGGTGGGGGTGGCTGGGTTTTCCAAGTGGGGTGGGGTTAGGGTTGTCCAAGTGGGGTGGGGGGTTGTCCAAGTGGGGTGGGGGTTGGGTTGTCCAAGTGGGGTGGGTGTGGGGTGGGGGTAGGGTTGTCCAAGTGGGGTGGGGGTGGAGCTGTCCAAGTGGGGTGGGGGAGGGGCTGTCTAGGTAGGGTGGGCGAGGGGGATGGGTTGTCCAAATGGGGAGTGGGTAGGGCTATTTGTGGTTGGAGAGGGTGTCCAGGAAGGGTTGTCCAAGTGGGGTGGGGAGGGTGTGCAGGTGGGGTGGGGGAGGGGCTGTCTAGGTAGGGTGGGGGGACGGGTTGTTCACGTGGGGTGACGGTAGGGCTGTCCAGGTGGGGTGGGGGCTTGGTTTTCTAAGTGGGGTGTGGGGGTAGGGGTGTCCACGTGGGGTGGGGAGGGTTGGGTTTTCCAATTGGTGTGGGGGTAGGGCTATCCATGTGGGGTGGGTGGCTGTTTTGTCCAAGTGCGGTGGGGGTAGGGTTGTCCAAGTGGGGTGGGGGCCTGGGTTGTCGAAGTGGGTTGGGGGTAGGGCTGTCCATGTGGGGTTAGAGGGTGGGTTGGCTGGGTTTTCCAAGTGGTTTTGGGGTAGGTTTGTCCATGTGGGGTGGGGGTAGGGTTGTCCAAGTGGCATGAACCACTAAAATTGTCTCTCTTTCGTTTAAAATAGACTTCATTTAAAGTGAAAACGATAAATGACATACATAAAACTGACAAAAATCATTAATATTCCATTGAAACTTCAGGAAAACGATCCATGGGTCATATGTAATGTGTACAAGTCAACCCCGCCTCAATCTGAGGCCTGGTGTGGCCGACACCACTCAAAGTGTCTCATATTTTTTTGAAATGGACAACATTTTAATTGAAAACAAATATTAGCATACAGAAAACCAACCAAACGCATTCAGAATGTTTTGAAATTATAGAACAATGATAAATGGGACATATGTGACATGTACGAGTCAACCCTGCATTAATTTGAGTCATGGTGTGACCAAAACCACTCAAAGTGTCCCATTTTTTTTGAAATAAACAACATTTTATGTGAAAACAACAAATGACGTACAAAAAACTGACCAAACACAATATCAATGTGTTCATGCTTTATTACAATGATACATGGGTCATATATGATGTGAAAAAGTCAACCCCACCTCAATCTGAGGTGCGGTGTGGCTGGAACCACTAAAAGTATCTCTCTTTATTTTAAAATGCACTTCATTTTAAGTGAAAACAACAAATGACATACAGAAAACCAACCAAACGCATTCGGATTCTGTTGAACCGTTAGTAAACTGATCCATGGGGCATTTTTGACATGTAAGAGTCAACCTTTCCTCGATATGAGGCACGGTGTGGCTGAAACCACTCAAATTGTCTCTCTTTTGTTTAAAATAGACATTATTTTAAGTGAAAACAACAAATGACATACAGAAAAACAACCAAATGCATTCGAATTCCATTGAAACTTTAAGACAATGATCAATGGGTCATATGTGATGAGTACAAGTCAACCTCGTCTCAATCCGAGGCCTGGTGTAGCCAGCACCAATCGAAGTGTCTCTCTATAGTTTAAAATGGACTAAATTTTAATTGAAAACAACAACTGACATACGGGAAATAGACCAAACGCATTAATATTCTGTTTAAACTTTAGGAAAACATTACATGAGTCATTTGTGACGTGTAAGAGTCAACCCTACCTCAATCTGAGGCCAGTTGTGGTCGGAACCACTCAAAGTGTCTCAGGTTTATTTGAAATAAACAACATTTTAAATGAAAACAACAACTCACATACGGAAAACTGAATAACGCATTAGGATTCAGTTGAAACATTAGTACAACTATCCATGGGTCATATGTGATGTGTACATGTCAACCTAGCCTCAATAAAAGGTACAGAGTGGTCTACACCACTCGAAGTGTCTCACTATAGTTTAAAATGGACTTCATTTTAATTGAAAACAACAACTGACATACGGTAATCCGACCAAATGCATTCGGATTCTGTTGAAAATTTAGGAAAACGATCCATGGGTCATATTTGATGTGTTAGAGTCAACCACTCTTCAATCCAAGTCACATTGTGGCCGGGATCACTCTATGTGTCTCTCTTATGTTTAAAAAGGACAACATTTTAAGTACATACGGAAAACTGGCCAAGCGGATTCTGATTGTGTTGATACTTCAGCACAATGGTCCGTGGGTCATATATGACGTGCATGAGTCAACCCCGCCTCAATATGAAGTGTGGTCTGGCTAGCACCACTCAAAGTGTCTCTCTTTAGTTTAAATTGGACATCATTTTTAGTGAAAACAATAAATGACATACGGAAAAATGAACAAATGCAATTGTATTCTGTTGAAACATTAGGAAAATGATCTATTGGTCAAATGTGACGCGTATGAGTCAACCCTGCCTCAATCTGAGGCCTGTTGTGGCCAGCACCACTCAGAGTGTCTCACATTTATTTGAAATGGACAACATTTTAATTGAAAACAACTACTGGCATATGGAAAACAGAACAAATGCATTCAGAATGTGTTGAATGTTTAAAAAAACGATCAATGGGTCATAGGTGACGTTTATGAGTCAACCCTGCCTTAATCTGAGCCATGGTGTGACTGGAACTAGTCAAAGTGTCTCATTCTTTTTAAATAAACAACATTTTAAGTGAAAACAACAACTGACATAGGGAAACCTGACCAAACGCATTCTAAATTTGTTGATGCTTTAGGAAAAAGATACATGGGTCATATGTGATGTGTATGAGTCAACCACACATCAATCTGAGGCACAGTGTGGCCAGAACCACTCAAAGTGTCTCTCATTAGTTTAAAATGGACTTCATTTTAAGTGAAAACAAAAACTGAGATACAGAAAACTGACCAAACGCATTCAGATTCTGTTGAACCTTTAGTACAATGATCCATGGGTAATTTTCGCATGTATGAGTCAACCTCTCATCAATCCGAGGCACAGTGTGGCCTGAACCACTCAAATTGTCTTTCTTTCGTTTAAAATAGACTTCATTTAAGTGAAAACAAAAAATAACATACAGAAAACTGACCAAATGCATTAGGATTCCGTTGAAACTTTAGGAAAATGATCCATGGGCCAAATATGATGTGTACGAGTCAACCCCGCCTCAATATGAGGCCTAGTATGCCCGCCACCAATAGAAGTGTCTCTCTAAATTTCAAAATGAATATCATTTTAATTGAAAAGAACAACTGACATATAGAAAACTGACCAAATGCATTCAGATTCTATTGAAAATTCAGGAAAATGTTCCATGAGTCATTTTTGATGTGTATAAGTCAACCCCACCTCAATCTGTGGCCAGGTGTGGCTGACACCTCTTAATGTTTCTTAGGTTTATTTCAAATAGACAACATTTTAAATGAAAACAAAAACTGACATACAGAAAACCAACTAAATGCATTTGTATTCAGTTGAAACTTTAGTAAAATGATCCATGGGTCATATAGGATGTGTACGTGTCAACCCAACCTCAATACAAGGCGCAGAGTGGCCGACAAAAATCGAAGTGTCTCTTTATAGTTTAAAATGGACTTTATTTTAATTGAAAACAACAACTGACATATGGTAATCTGACCAAATGCATTATGATTCTATTGAAACATTAGGATAATGATCAATGGGTCATATTTGACGTGTTCGAGTCAGCGGCGCCTCAATTCGAGTCGCAGTGTGTCCAGGATCACACTATGAGTCTCTCATTTGTTTAAAATGGGAATCATTTTAAGTACATATGGAAAATAGACCAAACAGATTATTATTGTTTTGATACATTATCACAATGATCCATGGGTCATATATAATGTGCACGAGTCAACCCTGCCTCAATCTGAGGCACGGTGTGGCCGGCACCACTCAAAGTGTCTCTCTTTTGTTTAAAATGGACTTCATTTTAAGTGAAAACAACAACTGACAAATAGAAAACTGACCAAACACATTTGGATTCTATTGAACCTTTAGTACAATGATCCATGGGTCATTTTTTATGTGTAAGAGTCAACCTCACCTCAATCTGAGGCACAGTGTGGCCAGAACCACTCAAATTGTCTCTCTTTCCATTAAAATAGACTTCATTTTAAGTGAAAACAATAAATGACATATGTAAAACTGACTGAATGCATTTTTATTCCTTTGAAACTTTTGGAAAACGATCCATGGGTCATATGAGACATGTACGAGTCAACCCTGCCTCAATCTGAGGCCGGTTGTGGCCGGAACCACTCAAAGTGTCTCACATTTATTTGAAATGGACAACATTTTAATTGAAAATAACTACTCGCATACAGAAAACTGACCAAATGCATTTGGAATGTGTTTAAAGTTTAGAACAACAATCAATGGGTCATATGTGACATGTACGAGTCAACCCTGCCTTAATCTGAGCCATGGTGTGACCAGAACCACTCAAAGTGTCTCATTTGTTTTTGAAATAAACAACATTTTAAGTGAAAACAACAACTGAAATACTGAAAACTAACCAAATGCATTATGAATGTGTTTATGATTTAGGAAAATGATACATGGGTCATATGTGATGTTTAAAAGTCAACCCCACCTCAATCCGAGGTGTGGTGTGGCCAGCACCACTAAAAGTGCCTCTCTTTTGTTTAAAATGGACATCATTTTGAGTGAAAACAACAACTGATATAGGGAAAACTGACCAAACTCATTCGGATTCCATTGAAACTATAGTAAAATGATCCATGTGTCATATGTGATGTTTACGAGTCAACCCCACCTAAATCCGAGGTGCAGTGTGACCGTCACAACTCAAAGTGTCTCAGTTTTATTTGAAATGGACAACATTTTAAGTGAAAAGTACAACTGGCATACGGAAAACCGACCAAATGCTTCTAGAATATGTTGATAATTTAGTAAAATGATCCATGGGTCATATGTGATGTGTACAAGTCAACCCCACCTCAATCTGAGACACGTTGTGGCCAGTATCACTCCAAGTGTATGTATAATGTTTAAAATGGACATCATTTTTAGTAAAAACCACGTGTATGTATTCTTAATTGTGTACAACACATATAATTACTTATTCAGTTTTTTTTATTTTATTGATAATTTATTATTAAATTATTTATGTATTCAATTATGAATTGAATTCTGGATTTGACATATAATTGTCATCTAAGTTTTAAATTGAATTCTAAATCAATTATGTATGTTTATAATTACGTTATGAATTATGATTTAATTTTGGATGTGTATAGCTCCAGGGTTAAATGTTAAATGTTTAAGAATTATAAGTTAAATAATTGGAAGGGAGAGGTAATGGAGAATTACAGCACAATGGACAGGAATGGGATTGCAGACCTGTGCAGCAGCCTAGCCTATGCCAACGGTTTCAAACAGTTGGAATACATTTTGTAGGATGTTGTTACCAACGGTTCTATGAGAACCATTCCAAAAAAACCCTTTCCCAATGGTTTAAAACCGTTTGAAAAGGTTCCTAGAATAGGTTTTTGACAAAGTTTTTGTTGAACCGTTGGAAAAACTTATTCCAACGGTTCAACCAAACCGTTGGGATAATTACTGTAACTAACCAATCCCAACGGTTCTACAAAAACCGTTGGGAAAACTTTTTCCCAACAGCTTACTTCCATACGGTTGGGATAAACGTTGGTATAAGATATACCAACGGTTCTGTATCCTATCCCAATGGTTCTGAACCTTTGGGAAATATACTATTTCCAGTAGTGTTTAAAACTGGTTCACATTCTAGAATGTCATTTGTCTCCTTTTATGTACTAATTTTAGAATTAATTTTTGATAGTTTTGGGAAATTAAATGGATAAAATAAAATTAATTTTATAAATCATCATTTCAAAATTATATTAAGGTTATTTTTTGAGAATTTTCTGAAAATTTTAATTTTTGATGAATAATGAATAATGTAGGTTTTTATTAGGAATTTTCATTTATTTTAATGATTTTAAAAAGACTAAAAATTATTTTAATATCATTTAAAAGGTAAAATTAGGTAAAGAATATTTCAATTATTCTAATTAATGTCATTTGAGTCACATCCGTCATGAATTTTGATATAAAAACATGGTAAATTTATAAACATTTTTCTATTCAAAAATCGCTTTCTCATCGTGGGTGAGATTTTGACATTACATTAAATTTTGCCAATTTTTTGAATGTATTTTATAAAAATGAATTCCATTTTTTAAATAGTTAAATATATTATATATATTATGTTTACCTTAAATTTTATACCATAATTAATAAAAACAATAAAAATTATTTATCGTGGTTATTGTTAAAATGGGTTACCCAAGGGTAAACATAGAAGATAATGATTAAAATGAATACAAACCTTTCCAAATTCGTTTTATATGTCCATATTTCAATATTATTCTTCCTAATTTAGAATTTATGGTCATTTATAATCTTTTTTCTTGGGAATGACTTCATTATTTTGGATTCAATTGGAAAATTTTCATGTGCTTTCCTTATGGGTTCCATTCCATTGCTTATAAAAGGCCACCACCACCCTTCACTAATTTACACATATCAGGCCATCAAGTTCAAAAAACCACATACAATATCAATCACAAACATCTTTATCCATGTCTTATACCTGATTTTCCTCCCAAAATAACAGCACTAAGGTCCTTAATAAGATATCCAAAGGAGGTGCATCTAAGAGAAGTTAATTATTTTCACTAATCTAAGTGTTTTTCTTTACACTTTTCCCAATTAAATTGTAACTTAAAATTTAAAATATAAAAACAAAATTGTCTCTAGTATACTTTTTATTTTATTATGTCAATGTAATAACCTTTATCCATCTCCATTTCCATCAAATATAAAATAAAACTATCGATTGTGTATACGGTAGACTACCACTTCACAAACTGATATAGTTTTTTTTCCATCATCAAATTTCTAGGATATATAGAATGATTAATTTAAAATATTTCAAATATATTTTTGAAATTAATATAATTTTGTAATTATTAAATAAAATACACCTTTTTACTTTTAATTTTTTGGGGGATATGATATCATCACTCCTATATAAGGTGAAGTAATGCCTCGTGAAATGATGAGATTCGTTTTCACTTTCGATTTACATGAAATTTAGTAAGGGTAAATTTAATAAATATATATGATATATATAAAATAAAAATAATTCTATAATAGTTTTATATTATTTACCTTTTTCTCTTTCAATCTATTGTTAAAATGGAAAGAACATTCATCCGTACGTACAACCTACTATTTTCATGAATGGTGTATTTCATTTTCTATATCGAAATTTTATAGATTAACATAAGTTCATATATGATGAATATATATTATATTTATTTCATTTTTAAAATTTTGTGTATGATATAACCATTATCAAATTAATACAACCAAAAATTAAAAATTAAAAAACAAATGAAAAACAAAGCAATTATTGCCCAAAACGTGAATTTAACATGGAATTGTTAATAAATGTGTTATAAAAGGTCATAAGAAAATAAAATTAATATGATATATATAATTAGGGTTATTTAATATATTAATAATAAACCTATATTTATTTTACAATATTTCTGAATGTGCACAAAATCAATTTGAGACTTAAGGTGAAGGATTTATAGTCTCTCTTTTATTTATCTAAGACAATAAAATTCACCACACGTTTCTTTTGTGATGTGTATATACTAACTATTTTCAATTTTATATCATGAGTGAACTTATTTTTATTATATTTAATGTCTCATTTTATTTCATTCTTTATTTGGGATTACAATCCAAACAATTACTAATGTGTTAAGGGATTTATGGTCTCTCTTTTATTTATGGGAGACATATGTATATGCATCACTTGTTTATTTTGTATGGGGTATATACTTACCATTTGAAATGTTTTTTTAGGAATATAATTCCATTAAAGATATTTTAATTCTAATTTTTTTTATTCGTTATTGGTTCTTATGATCCAAAATATTAATAAATTGGTAAGGTATTTTCATATCACTTTTTAATTCCATGAGATACATTTCATATTAACCAACTATTTATTTTGTGTGTTGTATATAATGAACACTAATTTGTTTCATTATGATCCTAATTAAAATTATTTTAATTTATATATCCCTTTTAGTATCTCTCATTCAGGGTGTTTATGGTTAAAATTTATGAAATTGGTAAGGGATTTTTGTCTCAATTTTCTTCCCTTAAAACATTTGTTATGTTATGAGCTGATATTATTTTATGAGGTGTATATAAATAAAATTTGAAACTAAATATTATGAATTTACTAATTATCATTATATATTAGGTCTCATTTTATGTTATTCCTTCATGGTTATTAAAATTTAACATTTTTAAAGTAGTAAATATTTAATGTAACAATATCATCATTTAACATGAGTGTTTTTATTATGTTTCCAATGATAAAATTGTATGATCTATCTCCCAATAAAATAATGAATTTTTTTATCTTATGATAATGTCATCAGAATACATATTTTTTCTTCATTTTCTTCTCTTTCTGTAGCTAAGATTTCAAAATAATGATTTCAAGAAAAAATTTCATTATTTTTCTCTTCGTTCGAAAGAACCTTTTTCATCCAAAAGAAACTATTCCTAAAAAGTTTCCAATTTTTTTAAAAAAAATCATATAATGATTTATAAAGATATATTTACCATTTTTTCATTTTAGAAAAACTTTTTGAATGTAATATTTATTTAATTTTATGAAAATTCATTTTTAGATTTTACCAAAAATGTGAAAGGAGTATTTTTTTTAACCTGTATGGTATGAATAGAATTTTCTTATATCATGAACATTATTTTATTTGAATATCCCATTATAATTTTTCAAGGTTTTTTCAGAGAAAATTATTTTCAAAATTTTTTATGTTTAAAAAAATTTCAAAATAGAAAGGATACATTCCTAAAGAAATTATTTAAATGATTTTTAAATATTCTTTTATAAGTTTCAATGAAAAGGATTTAAAAAAATGTTTTAAGAACTTTTAATTTAAACACAGATTTTCAAATAAAAGTTTTTTCCCTTATGAAAGGTTCCAAGTGTCTTCTAAAAATCTTTTTCCATCTAATATTACATCTTTTGATGTTACTTGTGTCTTATTGGGGATATGATCCAAGTATACCATTATTATTTTTATGTAATTGGTTTGTGTTGGTGATAGAATAATGGTTATGAAACCTATTTATATTCCATGAGTTACAAAATAATAAAATTATTATGAAACCTTTTTCTTTTCAAGGGTTATTATATGATGAAAAAATTAAATTATTATAGAACCTATCACTTTTTCACATGTTATTATATGATAAAATGTTTGTGAATCCCATTTCATTTCATGGGTTATGATATGATGATTTGTTTTTTGATCTTGTGGGACACATATGAATTTTTTTCATTATGATATGGGTTGGAACTATATCACCCCCCCCCCCAATACATTGGGTAAAGATTTATATCTCATGGGATTTATAGGACTTGAATGGGGAGAGAACCTGGTTTAGTAAGAACTTTGTCTTATATGTTGTTCTTCATAGTGAACCTTAACTGTTATGATTTTTTAGTGAGTGAACTTATTCTCTTATGATGTTCTTTGAAGTGATACGTGACTACTATGGACTATATTTTCTATATTTATGTGTATGAAAAAATTCAATACCTTATACCATTATTATAATCTCATGGATCATGTTCTTTGATTCCCTTATGATTCATGACTTATGAACTACCAATCTTTATTCCATGATTCTGGACTATGATATTTGATATGCATGGTATGGTTTCAAAATTGTATTATCTTGTTCTCATATGACTATGTTCGAAATTTGTGTAGGCATTTCCCTTGTTTATCCATACTAAGAATTAGAGCTCATTCTTACTTATATTTCCCTTCCATATGTTATGAATAAATTTATTATGTGTGACATGTGTAAGAAGGGTGATATTTATGAATAGTATGATTCCAAAGGCACTAAAAATTTACAATCCCCAGGCATGTGTTTTTGTAATGTAATGAATATTTATATAAAATTATGTAATATATATGTATGAAATTACTAGGTCACTTTAGTTGGAATCAAAGGATATGTTTAGTTAAACTTTGGAAGCTAAGCTGATAAAACATTAACGATATCCCTAAGGGAATGTCTAAGGATAAGTCTAAGTATGAGCCAAGTATAAGAAAATGTTATGGAATTTTGGTAAAGGATAGAGTGACTGGTTTACAATGAATTACATCCATCTATATATAAATTATTTGATGTGTCTCTAGTGGAGAGGTACTGAGGGTTAATAAATATGAAAATGGTGCATTGAGTTGGGGACGATCATCGCCTGGTTCGTGGAAATGGGCCATTCTACAAACCTAGTTTGACACTTTCGGTGGATATGATTTTGGAAATTTAAAAACACTTTATATAGAAACCCCATATTCTATTGCATGGATATTACATAATTTTATATTAAAATTAATTACATTAAATAAACACATGTCTAAGGATCATAATAGTTTAGTGTATTTGGAAACTTCAAACACAATATTTTAATCTGGTAATTTATCTTTAATGTTTCTCACAATGATATTGCCATCATCTTAGACATAACCTATATAAAACCTTTCTTCATAACCTAGGGAAATGAAACATAAAAAATGAATATATCATATGTTTTATAAGGTTAAACATAATAGATATCAATCTATGATCATATAAATGCATAACATTAATACCAGGGTATGAGAACATGAACATAACATTTGAAAAAAATACCCTATATATAAAAGGTCATGATCCAAATTCATAATATACATATTGGTAGTTCATAATAAACTAATCATTACATAATCAAAGAATATGATCCCGGAGAACATAATATTTTCATAATACATAAAATTTATGGAATACACCTAAGCATGTAAAATCATTTTCATATTTTTCGAGGCTCACTATATAAAGACCATCATAGAGCAAAAACTCCGTTACTGAACTGAGTTCATTCCACATTCCAGCCATGTCTTACTATACTGGCTTCACTCCCCATTCCAACACTATCTTATAGTATCTATTCGAATCCCCATTCAAGACATTCATTATTGTATCAGTTTCATTCCACCATTCCATCCATGTATATCCCATGAGATATATAAATATATACCCAATGCATTGGAGAGATATATAGGTCTCACTGATCTCAAACTGAAAACCATATTTATGTGTGACATAATATTATAAAAATTCATCATATCATACCCAATGAAATGAAATGGGTATCATAAAAAATTAATCATATAATAATCTATGGAAAATGATAGGTTTCATAATCATTTCATTATATCATAACCCTTGAAAAGAAGCAAGTTTGTAAATATTTTATCTTGGTATAACATGTGCAAGATAAACAGGTTTCATAAACAACATACCATAAAAACATTAAACCATTCAAAGAAATAACATGAATGGTATACTTGGACTTTATCCCCATTAAATATTAAGTAACCTCAATTTATATCATCTTATATGGAAAATGATTTTTAAAGACTACTTGAGACATTTCCTGTGGAAAATAACTATTCACTTAAAATCAATTTATGAAATGTAAAACATTATAAGAATAAATTTCATTGAATATAACCTTGAAAACATGTTAAGGAAGATTTTAAAAATAATTCAAAATATTTCATGTATAAAATAATCATTCTTATTTTAAAAAACCATTTATCACACAAAACATTTTTAAAAACTTTTACTTCAAAAATAATCTTGCAAACTAATAAATAAAGATTTAAAAATTATTTAAAACATTTCATGAAGAAAATATCATTTCTACTATGAAAAATTCATTTTAAATCATAAAAAAGTTTGAAAACATTATTCATTAAAAATAAATTTTATGAATTAAAAAGGAATATTCAAATAAATTATTAGTCATGATGTTGTAAAAATAGGTTCATTCTGTACATGTTTAAAATAAAGATTCCTTTCATATTTTGGATAAAACCCAAATAGGAATAGTTTGAGCAAATGACATTATGATTAATTTTAAAACATTTTTAAGGAAATAAATAATGGTTAAAATTTTCAATTAGAAATCTAAGATAGTAATAAAAATATTATTTCTTTAGAAAACAATGTTTTGGAAGAAAATATATTTCCAAACGAAGAGAAAAATAAATCAAAATTTTATTAAAGACCTTTTATTAATTAAAATAAGTACCCAAGAGTAGTAAACTAGATACATTAAAAAAATATATCATGAATAACCATAGAAGAATAAAAATGAAGAGATGTTTTTGTAGGTAGATCATGAGATTTCAATTGGAGACTTAATCATAATTAATCCCAATAAGTGATGAGATTGTAACATAAGACTCTTACCACTTGGGTAACCTTGAATCATAAACCCCATGACTGAATAACATTAAATTAAACATAAAATATCATGAATATAAATAAATTAATGATATTATATGTCAAAGGGGATTTATATACACCTCGTAAGAAATATATATACATAACACAATATATGTCTTAAAGATGGAAAATTGAGACACAAATCCATTACTACATGAGTATGTTTTGAATTCTAATCCCTATGAAATAGAAAAATAAATAGAAACATTAATTATATATAAATTAGTTATATTAATTGTATATCATTTCAGATGAAATTATATATTCCACAAAGAATAAATGAGTGGTGAATATGGCATAAGTCTCTTAGGAATAAAAGTGTGATTATAAATCCCTTTACCTTAAGTCTTGATTTCTGTTTTACTCATTCAACTTAATGTATAATAAATATAATTTTTTTAATAATGAACTACATAAAATTTTTGATAAATATATCATACCATATATGAATTTATTAAAACCTTTTATTACCATTTTATTAACAATTCCATCTTAATATCATTTTTCGGGTAATAATTACATTATTTTTTCATATATGTTTTGACTCGTTATTTTTTGTCCTTTTAATTTGATCATGATTTAATAATTTCAAGAATTTACATGATAATATAAATATCATATATATCCAATTTATATTTATTTATATTAATCCAAAACATTTAGTGATAAGAAATGAAGTACACCGATCATAGAGATGGTATACCATATGTACGCATGAATGTTATTCCAATTTTATAGAAATATCAAAAGAAAGAAAGGTAAAATATATATATATAATCCTGAAATTATAATTTTTAAGACGTATATATCAAATATTTTTATTAAATACAACTTTAATACATTCTATGAAAAGTGTGAATGAATCACATCTCTTCATGAGATGATAGTCTGACGTACACATGAATGATGTTGTCGTATTTCCAAAAAATAGAAATCAGGTAGTTATGTGTGACATAAAAATTTATAAGTATAATATTATCATAAATTTAACAAATATGGTATATTACCAATAAATCCTTCATTATTCCCAACCTTTATAGGTGGTAATGAAAAACAAACGACATCAGTTCAAGAGAAGATAATCCTCCGTACAGACAAATGATGACTTCATAACCCATCACATTTAATTGTGTGTGGTTTTATGTCATTACATTAATATGACATATCATAATATTTAATATAATGAGTTTATCACTTCACCATGGTATAATAATAATTGAAATATGTGGAGGAAGATATGAACTAAAAAACATGCGTTGGAGATTGTTACTGCTTTTCTGGTATCCTCCTTTAGTTTGTACTAAAGCCTTTATTGGTTGGATTTATATACAAAATAACTCTTCTAGAATGAGGTGAGGGGATTTTTAAAAATATTTGGGTAGATCTTTGTTGAAAAAATGTCTTGGTGGTGTGAATAAGTAGTGAGAGTGAGTACCCTTTTATAGTTGTGGAGGAGTGATATTTTTTGTAAATACCCAAAAGTGTTCTCTATTGTGAGGTCTCCCTTACCACATGTGGATCCAAAATTAATTAATAATGGAGGTTATAAATTAATTTTTCTATAAATACCACAACCAAATAACATATAAACATTTTTTATCATGTTATTCTATAGTCCTTAAGATTACTAAATTTTATCCTTATATTTTTTACCAAGGTAACTTGTATCTTTTTATTTAACAATAAAAATTATCCTTTATGTATATGATTAAAATATATTTATTATATAATTTATATATTATAATTCAAAATATTAAATCCGATTCATTGAAAAAAAAATATTTGTGGGAAAAATTAATTTTAACAAAACCACATGTAATGGGAAAAACGCTATTTTAACCTTCATACGTTAATTAATATTAACCTTTTCCACTAATAATTAGGGTAAAAAAATAAAATAACCATATTATATAAAATAAATAATTATTATTCCAAATATGGGATACATTATTCGGAATTCAATTAGTAGAAGTTTCAGAATTTAATTTAAAATTAATCTAGCAGATGTAATGAGAAACCGGGGGATTTTAAAGAGAAAATAATCAAAAGTTTACGGAGTTTTTATATCAAATTTTAATGATAAATTTATTCAAAAGACCTAAATTGGATTTATATATTTACTATTTTACTAAATTAACTTTAAGAAAATTTAAAATATGATTTGACTTTATAAATAATTTATATGAAAATACCACTTTCAAATAAAATTCAGCTTTTTCATTATTCATCCAAAAATGAAACTTTTCAGAAAATTATAAAAAATTCACCGAAATATAATTCTGAAATTCTGATTTCAGTGATAATTTTTATTTTATAAAACTACTTTTCTGAAATTATAAAATTTTATTTTTAAAATAAATGGGCCATAAAAAGGTGATGAAACTAATTTTTAGAAAATTCACTTTTGGGCATAAAATTGGGTTTCATTTTATCTGTTATATATAAAACATATAAGATTAATGTTATGAATTGTATAAATATATAATATATAAATTTCAATATCATCTTTTATCAAATGTTATTTTGTTAATTTGTTGATATGAAAAACACTTGTGTGTAAGAAAATAGTTTTTCAGTGAGAAATTCCCTTTTATTTTTAAAAGGGGTTTTTTCTTTATAATTAATTTATGACCAAATAATTCATTAAAAAACATGTGTAAAAAATATTTTCATAATTTATTGAATCTTATTTATATCCACCATTATAATGGCTATTTAATAACTATCATATTAAATAATCAAATTTAAATACTATTTCATCTTTGGTTTCAACTCATTGTTGCGTGTAACACAAGCTAAAATTGGAATTTTTGAATAACACAAGGAAAAAATACTATTGTGTGTCAGGAAATATAAAATTAGTATTTCATGTAACAAAAAATATCACAAAGATTTAATATATTTGAGATAAAAAATCAAAAAATATATGGGTGTTAAATTCTACCACCCATAAGATTAATTTCACCCATGAAATTCATCTCGATCATCAAAGGTTTAACATTTAAAAATTCCTTAATAGAAACCTATATCATAAAAATGAATAATTAAATTTCCTTTAATAATGGAAATTTTGAAACATAATAGCTACCTTAAGTAACTCATTACTATATTTCCACATAGTAGGAAATAGGTGGGAACTAATGATTTTGAAATAGAAAAAAATGTAAATAATTATAGAGAGTGATGAAGATCATTGATCCCAAGAAAGTAGGTGATCCATTTAAAATTAACGAATAAAAAACCATACACTAAATAGGAATGAGAAGGTCATTTATATCATTATAAATGATGATCACAGGACAATATATTATTTCAAGATCATTTTCCAAAAGTTGAATAATTTTTACAAGAAGACATACATACTAGATTTAATTCAATTCCATACACCCAATCTCACCCTTTGGTTATATCGTGATCAATGTACACCTTATCTGTTACACCAAAAAATGAAGCTGGGTTTTTTATACCTAAATAACTAATGGATCATATGATCTATAGATAGAATGGAAATCCATTCTATATATCTTTAGTTATCATCACAAAAAAACTTAGAACTGGTTATCCAATATAGATACATCTTAATATGGTGAGGTAATACATTAATATCTATAACCATATCCAAAGTTTAATATAAACTATTCTATAAATCGTTAACCTCGTAACCCATATAATATTTAAATTTTATAAATATTGTTACCAAATTTCTCAAAATAAAAGGAACATTAATCCCCCATATATCATAAATATATCTTGATTGTCACATACCAAACTTGTGAATACCTTCATCATGTATTCTCTGGAAACATGGTAATAACCTGAAATATCATAAAACCTTGTTAAAAACATACATTCTTACACATTCCATACATAAAACATAGTTTATTTGATATATTATAAAAACACATAAACAATGTAAACTACATCAATGACAACATAAACTACTTTTTTAACCAATCCTTTATCAGTTAAGAGGTCATTAATACTATCTAATGTAATTTATCCAAAACAATCCTTTATTTATCCAAAAATCATTATCCCAACATCAGGAACATATTAATCGATACCTTCCCTTAATAACGTGTTTACCATTAAATATAAAATTTCCATCAAATTAGTTTTCTTGTTCATCTGCATCATTCAACATTATCTTCCAAATCCTTATCGAAAAACATTTGTTGATCAATACTTATATGTTTTATAATTCTTGAATTCTAACACATAAACACTAAAATTATTCCACCTCACACATAATCATTTAACAGTCTTCATCATCTTATTCCTTAATACATATTTACTTTCATATTTCATCTATAGTCTCTTTATAATCAATAATATAACCATTACTCATACAACTGTGATAATTTTATTCAAAATATTTATCCTTAGTACGTATATTTTCAAAATTCCCATACATTCAAAATTTAAAGCATTAAAGAGTTTATTATATATTTGGGAGACCAATATTATCATCCATTTCATTAACTAAGCTTTTCATTTTCCCCTATTCAGTAATTTTTTTGTGTCCTTATTTTCGATAGTCAAAACAATTTATCATTCCTCTAAGGCATTCACTTGGGTTATTCTTACCACATTCTTGACATATATGTAGTTGAATCTTCTTTTTACCATGGTTACTGTCACTCAATATCTCAAATAACTCTTTCCATGTCTTATTTGGTGAGTCTAAGAGTCAGTTAAGGTACATTTTAATCATGTTCCATGAAAATATATTATGCATAATCAAAAAATCCTTTACTACAATAATCATCTAATTTGGTTTCTTGTAGTCACTAAATCATCTATAATATTGAATGTTAACATGATTCCTTCTGGTTGTAGCCTTTGACTAAAACCAAAAAACATAGTCTGAGAACTGATAATCAGAGTGTGAAACCACATAATGATGAAAAATTACTTATAAGATATTTAAATCATGAATCCTTATTCTGTGACACTAAAGGTTTATCTTGTTTCATTCATATTAATTGTCTATTTAAATTATTCATAAGGGTTCATAAAGAGTTTTTCAATATCAAGAGCATATCCCCTAGGAGTGTCAAACCAGGTGTGCAGCAAGGACCATTATCATGCACTAGTTTTCTATCTAACCTATATCAATATGGTGTTTTTGAGTTTGTAAAACATTTTTACATTTGATAGAGAGCCATATCCAATTGTATTATCTATATAGGGATGTAATTTCTGGGAATCCACTCACACTATCTAAAACAACACAAACATTTATAAATAAAATTTCATTTGGGGTTGAATTAAATTACCTATTATGTATTATGTTTATGAAAAACAAATTCACTTCAAGGTTTTATTATATACTATTATATTTAAAAGAGTATTAAGTATCTAAAACATTGATCATATTTTCATTGAACAATAATTAAATGATTAGTATTAATATAGGATTTTGGAAAATCCAATTTACTAAGACAAAGGAAGGGATGACATCAACAAGTCAGATAATACCCTATGTATCCCATTTATTGAAGCTTCCCAAGGAGATATAATCAATGGTATTTTACAATGACCAAGAAAAATACAATATACAACAACTAAATCTGCATAGAAATAATTTAAGGGAAAAGTTCATGCTCGTTAAGATCACGACCAAAATCATGTATACCGAACCACCCCATTAAAGTCTCTTTATCACACACCTTACCCTTATGGGGTTTTATAGTGTAACAAAGGTATATGTATAAATACCTTGAAAATATAAATATTTATATTTTATATAATAATTAATATATTTTATTCTTATTACATTTACTTTATATGTGATTTAAATTTTGATTGAATAAAAACAAAAATTTTATTTTTGTGTCATATTCAGTTTCAATTAAGAAATTTATTTTAATGAATTAATGTATTTTTAAAATAAATAATATTTTATTAAAATATTATTATTAAATAATTTTTATTAAATATAAAAAAACAGTAAATTTTAGGAATTAAAATGAAATCTTTATGTGGGTTTGAAAACTCTTATTGCCAAAAAAACCTACCTTTTTTTCAATAAATATTAATTTTTATTTTAAAAGTGAAAATTCACATGTTTAGAAATTTATTTTGATAAATAAACATTATTTTTTTAATCAAAGTTCCAAAATTATCCAATGGTGAATTTTTCATAATTTTCTGAGACAATTTAATTTTCGGGTGTAAAATTAATGCGTTATAAATATACTGTGTGATTATAACATAATAATGACCCAAAGATGATGTACTAAATACAATAAATTTTATTCAAGACCAAATATATGTCTAAACTTTAAAATAATTATATTTTTAGGTTATTTTATCAATTTTATAAAGTCTTTATTAATCCTTCAAAACTAATTTTATATTTTATGGTCCTAAAATCATTTCTATAAGACCATGACACACTTACACCTAACCAAGGGTAACATTTTATTAAATTAATCCCTTTTCATTATAATATAATGAAAACTACTCCACTTTGGTAGAAACCATGGGAAAATAATTTTAATGTTAGTGGTTTCGATTACTTTGTTCTATATAGTCTAAAACCTATGTTTTGGAAAATATTAAATATTCACCTCTCTTTTCCTATATAAACCCAAAACAATATATCATTAACCTTACCTAATAAACCTTTTAGAATGACCATAATATTCCCTCTACTCTCTATATTCTTCCAAAGGTGCTCAAAATCTTTCAATAATATCCTCCTTGGCATTTGGATCCACCCTCTCAGGGTAAGGGATCCTCCTATTCTCCTCCTTATTCAAGTATCTTCAGTATGTTATGCCATTTATCACCAATTAATAATGTTGGGATATGTTTTACATATCCCTATTAATTTCATAATGTTGAATAGATGATGACATACCTCTTTCACTCTTATTAATCCCTCCCCAAAACATTATTTTCCCCCGTTATGCTGCCGAAATTTCACCACAATTTTCAATTCCAAAAAATTATGTAGTGAATACTTGTAGCAATTTCTAGTCAAGGTTAATCACATTTATGCACTGATACTTCTTTGATTTGGGAAATAGATTTTTTTATTCCACACTCCTTTATCATGTAATAAAATTTAATGATAAATGATTTCATGTTGTATGATCTATGTGGCACAGTTATGAATGTGAATAAAATGAAAGTAATGGGTGCACCCATAGTTATATATCACCCCAATTCATTGGGTAATGTTTTAGTCTCATGAGACACCATTTTAGGGATTATTGTGTCAACCTAAACCATTATGGGACTTTCCTTATCATGTTGTCTTCGAGTTTATCCTTGACCTTTGTTTATAATGACATGTTTAAAGTTGTTACCACATTTCCCATGTTGGAGTTATGAAATCATGTTATATCATGATTCATTGTTCGTGTCTAAGATTGTCACCCATTTTATGTCTCATTGATTTTCCTATTTTATAACAGGTAATAAATATATCATTTTATGCCATGTTCATTCCCTTATTAGGATTTATAGCTCACCCTTCTCTTATGTATGTCCTCAGGTTATCACATGCAGTTTTAAGTACGATAGAATAATATGAGCATGTTAAGTAGGTTTTCAATAATTAAGATGTATTCCTGTTTCTATGTTTTTTTGTAATGTACCTAATTCCAAAATACACTAGACTTATTAATCTTTTAGGTTTTATTATATGTAATGTTATATAATAAATCATGAATTATTGTTTAATAAATACAAGGGTTATCATAGTTGGTATCAAAGGATAGTTTAGTTTTGATTTCAATTATGATAGGAAAAATCTATTGAAAAACATATGGATAAGACTAAATATAATAATAATTATCTAAATTTTGTTAAATTATAGATTTATTTGTTTCTATGAAAATTCAACCTTGTTGTTATACTACATGAGGATATGGGACTGGTGCATATGTACCTAGGGGTAAAACCTGAAAACTTCATGTTGGGTAAGACTTGATCAAACAATGGTGCAAAGAAATTATATTTTTTCACACCTAGTTTGAAACTCCTTAGGGAAATTGTTTTTCGAATTCACAACCTCATTAAAAACTATTATTAAGGTAAAAAATCCCATAAGTGTCAATGTCACAAAATAGATAATTGATAACATAGATTTAAGCCTAGATATTCATAATTTTAGGAATAAATGACATTTATATGTCATCAATTTAATGTCATTGGATTCGTATTTATGTTTTTAGTTGTTTAAAATAACCACCCCTAATTTTTTTCTTTTATTCTAGACAATGTCTAGATATGTAAGGAATCTAGTAAACATCCAATGTGAAGGGCAATGTGATGATTTCCAAAACGAGATACCCAACCCAATGGGAGTGGGAATTGAAAAATTTGAGATGAAACTCTCTCCGCTAACTCATGTTTTGAAATGAAATCTTACTCAGGAGGATCACCCAATCCATCAAAAAAACTAGCTATAATCAAGATCTTTATGCAACAAATTCCACTAACATTAAATGGAACATATGATACCTTAACTATGGAAAAATAGATAGACACCATTGATAGTATCTTCTCCATCCTTCAATGTTTCAAGAAATAAAGAATTATACAAGATGTTTATCATATGGAGGGATAATTTTAGCAGTGGTGTACATTGATCAAGAATACGAATCCTAATGAAGATGTAAATGTGATCGGGTGGAAGGAATTCTAGAAATAAAATTGAAAATTATTTTCCTTGTACTCTCCAAATTATAATGGAAAGATATTTAATTTCCCTCAAAAAGAAAAGATGACAAATCCAACAGGTCGTATGAGGAAAACATCAAAATACATGCATGATACACCTCCGTCTTTATTGTTTCTCCAAAATGAAATGTTTACCACTTATTTAGTGGGACAAAAAAAGTGTAAAAAAATAAAAGGTGATCCGAGACATTGATAGATGTGAGGAAATAGTCTGATTTACCCATAAATGGTAAATTTAGATCGGTGAATCTCAAGGGTATCACAAATATAGAAGCATAAAGTGGAGTTTAATTATAATTGTGTGACAGAAAAACCAAATAGATCTAAGAAATTTCAACATCCCACTTGTCAAATGTGTGAGAAGAATCACCTTGGATATTTCATAAGGGGCTGAGGAAATGATTTATGTGTATGAAGTAAGGACACATAGCTAGAAATTTTATATTGGTGAAACTCATTAATGGGATGGAAGAGACAAATGATCTAGTCAATCCTCGGTGCATTGTTCATTGTTTTAGCTTCAAGGAACCTAGGAACTTTTCAAACCAATTCACTAAGGCAAGTCTTTTCAGAGTAAACCCAAAACCAACAAGGCAGAGAGGGTGAACTTATGCCATCACAACTACTGAAATGGATCCCAACAACAATGTAGTGGTAGGTACACTGGTTATTCATTCAATAATTGTGAATGTAACTTTTAATTGTGGTTGTATGCATTCATTAATAATATGCAAGTTTAGTGGAACTATTAAAACACTAAAATAAATAATATAACATGGAATCTCCTAGAAAATGGAAAAAGAAGAAAATATTACATCCCAAGTATATAACACCACCCCCAAAAAATATTATGGGTTAAACTTCCCAAAGAACTTTGTGCCCTTTTGTGGAATTTGATATAATTTTACATATTGATGGGCTTTCCTTATATAAATCCAAACTAAATTATAGAAAAAATGAAATAAATCTTTGTATAGTGAATCATCCTCTGATTCTATAATAATTCAAGGTTAATGATGAATCTTATTTAGCAGTTACATCTCAAGAGTAGATATTATTACACTAGAAGTATGTATATCTTGATCAAATGATTGATCCTAAGGAAAAGATCATCCAGGAAGATATTATTATTATAATGGGATTCACTGATGTGTTTCTTGAAAAATTGCCTTGTCTTCCTCCTCTTTGAGAGGTTGAATTTTCAATTGAGCTTGTACTTTGAGTGTTTCTATAATCAAGAGTCTATATAGAATGGTTTTTTGGAACTTCTAAATCTGAAGAAAAAAACTACATAAGAGTCTGGATAAAGGGTTCATATGCTAAAGTTCTTCACATTGGGGTTCAAATGTCCTCTCTCTAAAGAATAAGGATGAGTCAATTCAAATTTTCATTGATTATCTTCAACTCACTAAGATCACGATAAAGAACAAGTATCCTCTACCATGGATTGATGACTTGCTCGGTCAACTATGTGGCTCTTGATACTTCTCCAAGACGGATCTTCGGTTGGGGTATTATCAAGTAAGGGTGAATGAGGAGGATCTCCCCAAGAAAGATTTCTGTACATAGTGTGGGAAATATAAGTTCATAGTAATTCCATTCAGTATAATTAATGCTCCATAAATATTTATAAACATGAAAAATATTTTCATTAGAGATTACCTCAAAAAAATTGTTGACATTATAAACATTATTATAATGTACACTAAATGAGTGGAGGATCAAGAGGAAAATATAATAATTGTGCTAAAGACCTTATGAACAGAGAAACTTTATTAAATGTTTGGAAAATGTGACTTTTGGTCGAATAAATTCTCATTCATGGGGAATATTATCATAAAAATTGGATATTTGTAGTCCCTTCAAAGACAAAAGAAATTAAAGGGTGGACGAGGATAATATTTGTGAATGAAATTTGTAGTTTCCTTAGATTAGCTGGGTGATATTGTCGATTTGTGAGAAATTTCACATTAGTTTCAAACCATCTAACCAAACAAACTCATAAGGGTGAAAAGTTTTTTTGGAATAATGAATTTAAAAAGAGATTCAAGGATTTGAAATATAGGCTTATCATTGCACAAGTACTTACGCTACCCACAAGTGGTGAACTTTTTGTGGTATACAGTGATGCTTCAAAAAACTTATTGGGCTATTTGTTAATATAGAATGATAAAGTGATATCTTATGCCTCAAGGTAATTGAAACCCTATGGGAAAACCCGTTATTTCTGATAGGATATTTATGACGGGATGATCAACCTGTCTCAAATAATCAATTATTTGCAACGGCAATAGGCGCCTCGTCTCAAAAAGTTATGCGCGGTTTGGCGCATTTTGTGCACCAAACCGTGTGAAAGAGTATTTGTGATGGGTTGGCACTACCCATCGCCAATGATAGGAGGCAGTAGGACCTAGTTGTGATAGCGGGATCCCTCGTCCCATCTAGTTCGACCCCCGAAGGTTTTTTGCGACGGGATGTTGTCTCATCGCAAAAAGTGTGTCAGCAGGTTACTTTTTGCGACAGGCCCCATCGCAAATAACCTTTTAACTACTGACGTTAATTAATGTAGCTGAAGGTACTTGCGACGGGCCCCATTGTAAAAAAGTAACTTTTTTTATGGGAATACCATCGAAAAAGGTCATGTCGCAACTAATCTAACCTATATCCCCCCCCCCCATTTTTTCTTCTCTCTGCCCGAATTTCATGTTCTTCTGCTTCTGTAAATTCAATTATTTAGAGACAATTTTTTAAGGATTGTTTTTTTACGAATAAGTTGTGAAGCCGCCTACAATTATAAGAGATCAAGTATAAAGGTATTTATGTTTTATTTAATATAGTATTTATTTCCTTTCATTATATAAATTTTAATTAATGTTGATTAGTTGTAATTAAGTTAGATTTAAATTGTTTTGTCATCAGTATTTACTTGTAATAATAAAATTAAATTGTTAGTATTAATTCTTAGTAATTAGTAATAATTAATCATTATTAACGATAATTAGTAATGTATAAAAATAATTAACGGTAATTAGTCGCTATATTTTGTAGTAAGTAATAGTAATTAGCACTAATTTGTAATAATTAGAAAAAAATATTAATAAATATTAACAATTAGTAATAAATAGTATTAATTCATAATAATTAGTATGAAATACTAATAAATAGTAATAAATAGTAATAAATAGAAATAAATACTAATAAATACAAATAATTAGTAATAGATACTAATTATTAGTAATAAAATACTAATTAATAGAAATAAATATCAAGAAATAGTAATAAATACTAATAATTAGTAATAATTAGTAATAAAAAGTAAAAATTTGTAAAAATTACTAGAAAATATTAATAAATACTAGTAAATACTAATAAATACTTATAAATACTAATAAATACTAATAAATAGGAAAAAATACTAACAAATACTAATAAATAAAAATAAATAGTAATAAACAGTAATAAATAGAAATAAATTGTAATAAATAGAAATAAATATTAATAAATAGAAATAAATACTAATAAATAGTAATAAATATTAATAAATATTAAAAATTACTAATAAATAGTAATAAATACTAATAAATACTAATAAATTCTAGTAAATAATAATAAATATTAATAAATAGTAATAAAAAATAATAATTAGTAGTAAATAGTAATGAATATAAATAAATACTAATAAATAGAAATAAATAGTAATAAATACTAATAAATTATAATAAATAGAAATAAGTACTAATAAATAGTAATAAATAAAAATAAATAATAATAAATACTAATAAATACTTATAAATACTAATAATTAGTAATAATTAGTAATAATTAGTAATAATTAGTAATAATTAGTAATAAGTAGTAATAATTAGTAATAATTAGTAATAACTAGTTATAAGTAGTAATAATTAGTAATAATTAGTAATAAATAGTAATAAATTGTAATAAATAGTAATAAATAATAATAAATAGTAATAAATATTAATAAATAATAGTAATAAGTAATAATTAGTTATAAATAGAAATAAATAGAAATAAATTCTAATAAATAGTAATAAATACTAATAAATAGTAACAACTAGTAATAAATACTAATAAATAGAAATAAATAGTAATAAATTATAATAAATAGTAATAAGTACTAATAAAAAGTAATAAATACTAAAAGATACTAATAAATAGTAATAAATAGAAATAAATAATAATAAATACCAACAAAAACTAATAAATACTAATAAATACTAATAAATAGTAACAAATAGTAATAAATCGTAATAAATACTAATAAACAGTAATGATTACTAATAAATAGTAATAAATAGTAATAATTAGTAATAATAATTAATAATTAGAAAATATTAGCAATATTTAGCAATATTTATCAATTATTTGAAATAATTAGCATTAATTAAAAATAATTAGAAATATTTAGCAATAATTAGCAATAATTAATTATAATTGGGAATAATTAAAAAAGAATTAGCAATAATTAGAAATTCATAGCAATAATTGGCAATAATTAAAAATAATTATCAATAATTAGCAATAACTAGCAATAATAAGAAATAATTAGAAATAATTAACAATAAATACAAATAATTAGCAATAAATAGAAATTAACAGCAATAAATTAAAATAAATAGAAATAAATTGATATAATTTGATATAATTAGAGATAAATAACAATAATTACAAATAATTAGCAATAATTGGAAATAATTAGAAATAATTAGCAATAATTAGCAATTAATTGCAATTATTAGCCATCAATTTCAATAATTATAAATAATTATCAATAATTAGCCATAATTATCCATAATTACAATTAATTAGAAATATTTTATTATAATTAGAAATAATTATCCATAATTAGCAATAATTAGTAATAATTAGAAATAATTAGCAATAATTAGCAATAATTAAGAATAATTGGGAATAATTAGCAATAATTGGAAATAATTATCAATAATTAGCAATAATTTTCAATAAAATCAATTGTAATAAGTTGTAATAAATTATAATAAATAGGCACAATTTTTAGTGGATTGACGGCACTCCTTTTTCTTAATGATTCTTCTCCGTTCAACTCTCACTGGTTCAAAACATTATAGAAAGTATGCTTCTATGTATGCATATCCAATATCATATGCCCATGTTTGAATATGCATTCGTAGGACCACATTTTATATAATGTTTTCAGGAAGTGACAGTTGCAAGAAGAAGATTCGTCGATGAAAAAGGATTCTTTTGTCTAATGGTTCATTTACTTACATCTTTTTCACATTGAAATCACAAAGTATAATCTGCTCATATGTACGCGTATGTATTCTATTATTCATGATAATGAATAGGTGTACCTCTTATGAGGTTCTTCATTATGATTTTAGTATGAGAAATTTCCAAGTAAATGAGTGGTCGGAAAAAAGAGTAGTTGCTAATCCACTAGAAATTGTGTCACCCGTAATTAATGGTAATAATTAAGAATTAGTTATAATTATTTATATTCTTTTTTGGATAGTGTTTTTATAATACCAAACTATTCAGAAACATTAATGATATTATATTTTGTAGAAAAATATGGAACAAGGAAGTCGAAAATAGTCATTATTAGATGATCACGCTTGAATAAATTGGAGTAGAAATCCAAAAGGTTCTGGTATAAATCTTTTATGTATTGATGGTGTTGAATATTTCTTATCATTTGCATCATAAAAACCAGAATTTGTTTAGAAGGCACAATTGAGTTTCCTTGTGAGAAATGTGCTCTGATAACGTTTGACACTTTTGACAAGGTTGGGGTACATCTCTTGCGGATTGGTTTTCTACCAGATTATGTTTTTTGGTATCAACATAATGAAATAAGTTCTAGAGAAGATAATAATAACTTGATTCCATATCCATCATGGTTTCAAAATTTAGCACATGATGTTTCAGGTCCATCTGTTCAACAAAATGAAACTCAAGATGCTATTGATTTAACTCCTGAGTAGGAACCATAGGAATTTTATGAGTTGTTGAGATCTGATGAGGATATATTATATCCTGGTTTCAAGATAAGAAAATTAGAAACATTTGCAAAATTTATGGCTATTAAATCATATAATGAAATGTCAAAAACTATTTTTATCCGATATTTTCATTAGTTAAAAAACTATTACCTGAAAAAATATTTGTTTCCTGCAAATTACTATGAGAGAAAGATGTTGGCTCGTAATATAGGCCTTAGTTATCAGAATATTGATGAATGTGAAAATTATTGTATCTTATATTTTGGGGAAAATTATCCATTGGATAGTTTTCCTACATGTGGAAAATCGAGTTATAAATTTGATCAATCGGGGAAGTCTGGATCGATTCCTGTGAAACAGTTGAGATATTTCCCCCTTACACCCAGGTTGCAGCATTTGTTTATGTCTCAGAACAAAGAGTCGATGATTTCATGGCACAAAACCAAGATTAAAACCAATAAAAGCTTGAATCATCCATCTGATGGTGATTCATGGAAACAAGTTGACCGACTACTTCTGTATTTTTCTTTAGAAGCCCGAAATGTGTGATTGAGTCTTTCTACTGAAGGTTTATGTCTGCTTGGTTCTTATGGAAGTTAGTATTCATGTTGACTTTCTTTATAACTCTGTACAATCCACCTCTATGGATGTTGATCAAGGATCCCTATATCTTTTTGCCCTTATTAATTTCCGGTCATCTGAAAAAGAATATTGATGTTTATCCGAAACCATTGATTGATGAGTTAAATTCATTATGGAGTAATAGTTTCACTACATATGATGTTGCTGTGAAACCAAAATTAATATTAAAAACTGCATTGATGTTGAATATTAGTGACTTCCTGGAATATGAAATGTTATTTGGCTGGAGTACACATGACCCAAAATCATGTCCTTACTGTATTAAATACAACAAAGCCTTTATGCTCGTCAATGAAAAAAAACATTGTTATTTTGACAGTCATCGCATATTTCATCCAACTGATCATCCTTTTCAGAGGAACAAATCTCATTTAAGAAAAGGAACAATTAAAAGGGATGAGACTCCAAAAATGATCTTAGGTACAGAGTTAGAGTCAGTTGTATTTTCATTTCCTCTCATCACATTTGGGCCAATAGTAAACCAACAGAAAATCCATGGCTTTGGGAAAGAGCATAAATGGATAAAATGGAGCATTTTTTGGGATCTTCCATAATTGTCTGATTTGTAGGTCTGCCACATGTTGGATTTCATTCATATTGAGATGAACTATTTTGATAATTTACTTCATACAGTTTTGGGTATACTTGGTAATACCAAAGATAATGTAAAGGCACGATTAGATCTTGCCTAAATTTGCAGACGACCGAAACATGAACTGATTCAAAATGTCATATCATAGAGTTTAATGAAACAAAAATCACCTTATACACATTCCAAATATTTTAGCTTATTATTTTGTTAGTGGATTAAATATTTGAGACTTCCAGATGGCTATGCTTCTAATTTGGGTATATGTGTTAGGAATGGTCATATTACCAGAATAAAAATTCATGATTGTCATGTTATAATTGAAAGAATAATGTTGATTGGATTCTGAGGTTTTTTGAATTCTATGATTTTGTATTTGATAACAGACATATCATATCTTTTATGACATTTTTGCAGCTACAATAGACTATGGTGCACTAAGTAAACTGGAAGAATATATTGTTTTCGTTATAAATAAACTGGAAAAAATCTTTCTGCCAGATTTCTTTGACTCAAAAAAAACATATGATATTAAATTTTCCATATAATGATAAATGTGGATTTCTAGTACAGTTTCGATCGATGTACCCATTCGAGTGATGCATGCATAAATTGAAAAAAAAATTATGTAACAAATCATCAGTTGAAGGCCCAATTGTTAAAGCTTATTTCCAAGAGGAAATTACTTTTTTCAACTCTCATTATTTTGAATCTAAATATCCCTAGAAACAAGACCACTTGAGACAGAATGAGAAGAAATCTGATGATCAAATGAACAATCGATTGTCAGTTTTTAATACATAAGATCTTGACTTCGGTGGAGTTCATGAATGATGGATTTCAGATGAAGAACATCACATAGCCCATACATATGTTCTGATCAATTGTGAAGAAATTACATCATTTGTAATATGAGTGCTTCTATCACTTATTCTATAATTTATGTTACAGTAAGTAAACTTATTTTATTTGTAGGTTATATGATAATAATATTAAGAAACATCTTCTACAAATTAGAGTAGCTACTCTTGAATAACGCTGACAGAAAAAAATTTCTCAATGGTTTCAAAAACTGGTAACATAAATAATTGATAGTTTAACATATCAATTTAGTTTATTATTTATTATATTGATAATTGTTTTATAGATTTTCAAGTGACTCAAAATGTTGATAAAATTGATAAGCGACTATTTATATTGAGTACCCCACCATCAAAAATGGTTAAATCTTACAATACATATGTGGTGAATGGTTTTCGATTTCATACACGTGCATATGGGGGATCAAAAAAACAATGAAAACTGGAGTTTTCTTGAGAGGATCACATAATAGAGAAACTGAAGTTGACCTTTAGAGCATGCTGGATGAAATTATTGAAATGTGTTATCTAGGACAAAATCACATAAAAATGTTTAAATGTCGGTGGTTAAATACTGAGAGAGGCTTCTATGTTCATATGATTCATGGAATCGTCGATGTTAAATATAAAAAGTCTTCTGGCAGTAAATTAACCTTTATTACTGGCTCAATAGTCATATCAAATATATTATGAAAATTAATGATTTACTTTAAGATACCTAAGTGATTGGTGGAGTATAATAAAAATGAAATATTTGGAAAATCAGTTTACTCAAATTGAATGTGGTTCCCATGAAGTACAAGGAATTGAAATTTTTCAAGAGACTACCCAAATTCGACCCTTTTCACAAAAATACATGAATATCGATGATGACACATCACAATTAAGGGTAGATGGTGATGATGATGTTAAATATGTTACGAATGAATTATAAATGGGAAGAGATGATAAAACCAAAACTCATATGGATATTGAAGATGTCGATGATGAATATGAATACATTGACATTGTTAGACATGAAGATGATGATGAAGGTGAACATTAACACAGTTAAATGTTGGTTTTAATCATAACTAATATTTATCTATATGTAATGGTTATTTTCCAATATCTGCTAACAACAATCATTTTTTGTTTCAGATGGACCTTGATCTACTTCGTGAGTTGGAGGAGGTTGAGCTACCTTTGGATGTGGAGGATTTAGGATCATCTGACCCTCAGGCTACTAGAAATTCAGGGGGTATGTGGATGGGTGTGGTCTTGCACAACTTATGATTCCTGACCCTATCCCCGAGCGGCATCCACATCTTGTTTTTGATCCACACACACAGAGGTATCATAACCTGTGTATTTTAGTTAGCTTTCATTTATTTATTTGTATAATTATTGTTTGATTATTTGTTATTTTTTCCTAGTTTTACGCATATAGTTGTTGTACAGGGGAGCACTATCTTGCACAATCATTTTCCTCATCTATGGATCCCAAGGGAACAGATTCCCATTGATGTTTGGCTTGGAATTATCAATCATTAGCTGGTACGTAAATAAATAATATTTATTTAGAAGTTTATTTCATTAATAACTTGGTATTATAAATTTTTTTTAGGATTTATGGTATCCCATCAATGATAGAATGTGTGGTGATATCCATGAGGCATGGGAGTAGTCTATGTGTGATCATTTCGGTCAGTTATTTCACAATTTGAGAAGGACAACCATTAAGAAAGCAAGAGTGATAGTATTTGATGAGACATGTAGAGCAGACCAAATATACTACATTTCATCTCACGTGTGAAATGGATTATGTTCACACTGTTTGAGTAGTGGATTTTAGAGGAGATCTTCATTAGTTCAGCAGAACCGGTGGAGACAGGAGATGACACATCGAGTTAGTAGTTGTATATTCTATACGCATAGAGAGCATCTGGTAAATATCTTTTTTAAATATTTTATATACCATTACATATAAATAGTTTATTTTATATTCATATCAGTAGTCGATAATCCCGATATTACCGAGTACGATGTTTACCGGAAGATGTACAATGATCTAGCCACTACAGAGATTAGAGGTGATCGCTTGCGTCAGATTGTCGTTAGTATTATTTCTTTTTCAGTTTGAAAATTAACTTCATATAATATTTTAACTATTTTAATTTCAAATTGAAACTGAAGTAGTCATATGAGGTCGTAACCTCTCAGACATGGGCTATGAGTTGGGCCGAGATGGCTGATCAGACGCGTGCCCACCATTTCCAAGAGGCGGCATAGATGCAGGCAACCTAGTATGCCTTCGAGAAGGGCCTAGTAGTTGGTATCATCTCTCATTTGACTCATGGGACTTATTATGGTACTGTTGTAATGTCGGCGTCTAGCTCGAGAAGAAATCGGGGAGAGGTATCATCTTTTGGAAAACAGTATCAGGAGTTTTGAGCTCAAACAGAGCTTATAGAGAGTTTCAAGAAGTATCAGGAAGAGATGCGTCAACAGCACGAGGAGGACATACATCGATGACAGCAGTAGAAGCATGAGCAGAAGGAGTACATGTGATGTCAGACTCATATTTTAAGTATGGAGTTTCCCCCACCATCTCCTCTAGCACCTCTAGATCCCCAAGAAGACTATACCCCATTAATTTTTTTGTTCTTTAAAAAACATTTGAATTGAACATTTGTTGTAATATAAACTATTTACAGTTTTTTTCTTTTATATTGGTGCAAATATTTCATAATTTTTTAGTATTTTTAATAATTTTTTATTTTTTATTTATTATTAGTGTTATATTTTTTAATATTTTTTTTATTTTACTAATAATAATAATAATATTTTATGATATTTTTATATATTTTTTCTGAATATTGAGAATTTTAATATTTTTTATATTTTTATTATTTTAAAATTATTAATATTTTTTTATTTTATTGTGATGGGGAATTTTGAGATGGGGGGAATAACAAATATATTATATATTTTTTTTAAAAGTTTTTTGGGACTGTTTTCTTTACCGTTTCAAAGACATTTTTGTGATGGGCTCATCGCAAAAGGTTTATAACAATAAGCTATTTGTGATGGGATACCAACCCATAGAAATTACTTTCTGGTGATGGGCTAGTCGCTAAAGGTTCCTGTATATATAATTTATTTAATTAGGCATCTATTTGTGATAGGCCTATTTCCCATCCAAACTAATATTTTTTTCTATGGTCCCGTCACAAAAAATATTATTTGCGGCGTCATTTCCTCCAACGGGCTATTTACGGTAGGCGCCTATCACAAAGGGTTTTTTTTGCGACGAGATCCCGTCGCAAAAATCCTATCACATATAGTAAAATTTATAGTAGTAAATGTACATGAACATAACTACACAACACATGATCTGCATTTGGTTGTAATGGTCTTCACATTGAAAATCTTATAGAGTTATCTTTTTCGAGGAAGTGTAAAATATATATGGATCATAAGAGCCCCAAGTATATTTTCACACATAAAAATCAAAACATGAAACAAAAAAGATGGCTAAAGTTGATTGAGGACTATGAATTCTCAATTCACTACTGTCATGGGAAAGAAAATAAGATGGCTAATTCTCTAAGTAGAAAAGATCCCACAATTTTATCATTTATTAGAATTGACAAGGATCTGATATTTTTGTACATGAAAATTATTAAAATTGGATTCATAAAGTAAGGAACATCATAAATCCTTTCACCAATTATTTTTATATTATCCCTTAAATATAATATAAAGGATTCCTAAAGATAAGATGTGGGAATTCAAAAGAATTTAGAAGCTATAAGAAATGATAAATCCATAGAGTTAAACACTAATGAAGAATGAGTTGTAAGATTTGGGTCCAGACTATGTGTGACATCAAATAATGAGTTAAAAAAAGTGTTGTTGGATGATGTGAATAGCTTGAAATTCTCCATCAATCCAGGGAGAAATAAATATATATAGATATTTTTAAGAGAACTAATGGTGGGAAAATATGATGATGGATAACATTTAATATACATAGAGATTTATTTTATTTCTACACATTAAGGTGGAAGGAAATAATACAAGCGGGTGATGCAATTGTTACCCATACCTAGATGGAAATTGGAAAACATAACCATGGAATTTTTTACTGGTATTCAGAAGACATAAAAAGGAAATAATGTTTTATTTGTTATAGGGGTTCATTTTATAATGTCTTATCACTTATTTGAAACTCAACAGGAATTTTTAGTTGATCACCTGCATGGATATACATTAGATAAGTGGTTACGATACATGGAACACCAATATCAATTTTATCTAATCAAGATCCATGATTTACCACTAAGTACTAGAAGAATGTCAAAAATTCTCTAAATTCCAAGTTGGACTTCATCATATATTATCAACCTCAAACTGATGGCCAATATGAGAAGACAATATAAAAACTCAAATAAATGATAAGAGAATTCTCAATTGACTTCAAAGGATGATAGAATAATCATATTCCTCTAGTCGAGTTCCAATATAAAAATAGTGTTCAATCAAGAGTCCGAATGGACCCCAATGAATCCTTTTATTGAAAGAGGTTTATAATGGATGCATACTAGGATAATGTTGGGGAACACAGACTACTTGATCCTAAATTGGTTATGGAAATGGGGGAAAAGGTCTAGACCATTAAGTAGCACACCAAGGTTGTTTGTAGTTGAAAAAAGAGCTATATTGATAATCATCAATTAGGGCTAGAGTTTAAGGTTTGAGACAAGGTATTCCTACACATATCTCCATAGAAGAGATTCATGAGATTTGGAATGTAGGGAAATCTTAGTGAAAGATACATTGGTCCCTTTAAGATCCTTGATAGCATCAGAGCGGTGGACTATTGGCTAAAACTCTCACCTAACCTATCTCAAGTACATGATGTGTTCCACTTACCACTCTTGAGGATGTACAAACCAAACCCCTCGCATATACTGAATCTAGAGGTGGAAGCATTGGAGAATGATCTTTCATATGAGTAGTAGACGGTGAAGATCATAGATCATTGAGAAAAAAAATTCAACAATATGGCAATGAAACTGGTCAAAATGTTATGGAGAAACTAGATGTTTGAAGAGGTGATGCCGGAACCGTAGGTTGCAATGAAATATAGTTACCCTCATCTCTTTAATTTGTGAAATGAAAATGTTTACGGAAAAATATTTGTAGGGGAGATTGTAATGATAGGATCTATTATAAATAAAATTACCTTCTTAGCTGAATTAAATTCCCTCTTGTGTAATATGGTTATAGAAAACACATTCACTTCATCATTTTTTATATCTTATTAGATTTAAACTTCCACTAGTCATATAAACTATTGATAATATATTTGTTGAACAGTGATAATATAATTAGTATAAATATAGTATTTTTAAAAATCCAATTAGATCGAATAAAAGAAGTGATGGAATCAACTAATAGGATTGTACTCTCTGAAGCCCATTTATGAGGGCTTCCAAGGGAGACAGCATCACTAAAATTTTTCCTAGACCAAGACCAATCCTATATACAGCAACTAAATCATGAGCGAAGTCATTTATCGGAGAATATCATGCTCATTGTGATCGCAACCCAAACCATGAACACCGAACCACCACATAAAAGTCTCAATATGACACACCATACCCTTACGGTGTTTTCCAGTGTAATAAAGGGATTTGTATCAAGACCTTACTAATATGAATATGTATATTTTTCATAATAACAATTATATTTTCTTCTAATTATAGTTATTTTATTTTGATACAATAAAAATATAAAATGTATTTTTAGGTAATATTCCATTTTAATTAAGACATTTATTTTGATGAATTAATGTTTTTTTAAATAAAAAACATTTTTATAATGTATTCTTATTAAATTATATTTATTAAATATAAATTATCATATAATGTTTATTAGGTCAAATGTAATTTTTATAAGGCTTTGAAAGTTGTTATTATTTAAAAAAACCCCATCTTTTCTAAATAAATGTTAATTATTATTTTAAAATTGAAAATTAACATATTTAGGAAAAAAACTATAAAATAAACAATATTTTTGGAATCATAACGTCAAAATTATCCAATGTTTAATTTTTCATAATTATCTAAGATAGTCAAATTTTCGGGAAAAATTAAATACGGTATAAATATACAGTATGAATAAAGATATCATAATGACCCAAAAATGAAGTAATAAATAATATAAATTCTTTACATGACCAAATATCTGTTTACCATTTAAAATAATTTTATATTTAGGTTATTTTTTAATTTTATAAATACTTTGTTAATCCTCCAAAACCTACATTATATTTTAATGTTTTAGAATCATTTCTTTATGAACATGACTCACTTCCACATCTGTGAGGGTAATATTTTAATAATTTTGAATGTTGGACATATAAAATTACTAAACCTAGTCCTATTTTTTAGAAACCATGGGAAGGTTTTTTGTTCTGATTAATTTATTTTCTTGTGTCTAAAACCTAACTTTTGAAAGTATTAAAGAATTATCCTCACTTTTCTAATATAAACCAACCCAATATTTTGTTCATCTTCACTCAAAAACCTTGTATCATGTTATTATTATTTCATCTCTTCTCTATAGTCCTAAAAAGGTGCCCCCAAACTCTCAATAAGCTCCTCCCAGAATTTTGGAATCACCCTCCCAGGGTAAGGGGTCCTCTTCTTATCCTCTTTATTCAAGTATCTTTACTATCTTATTCATTTTATCTCCAATTCATCATGTTTGGATATGTTCTTTCACATCCCCCTTACTATCCTTATGATGTATAAATGATTAAATACCCCTTACACTCTCATTAATCCCTCCCATGAACATTTATGTGTGTAACACCCTAAGATTTTGTGCATTTTGTTTTTGAATTAATTTAATCTCGGTAATATTCATCATCTCACATACCACTGAATATAGCTTGTGTTATATGAAAGAACAATGTTTTGATTTATTTTATGAAAAACCATTTTAATATTTCACTAAATTCAACACATATATTATCTTTTGGTACATGAAACACTATGTTTTTCTTTTGTTAAACACAATGTCGAGTTCCTTCGATATCTAGCATTACATGTAATGCCAAGTTTTACCAAACTACAATATATTATTATTATTGTTATTAAAATATTGTTATAGTTACCATGTAGTAATTTTAATGCAATTTATAATTAATATAAAAGAAACAGTAAAAATATTATTTGAACATATATATATAATGAATCCTTTGGTTATCAGTTAATTACAAATGAAAGTAAGAACTATTTTAAAATAAATAAATTCTTTTACAAGGGAAACTATTTTTTCTATTACAAAAACAATTTTATAAAAATTAATAAAAAACAAATTTTTATGAATTTTTTCAAAATAATTATATATTTTATATTCAATAAAAAAATTTGGCACTCATCCAATAGATTCGTTAAGATTAAGATAAGAATAAATCTTATTTTATGAATAAAAAAATTTATATTTTTCAAAAAGGTAATTTTACCGCCATTTAATGTTGAATCCATTATGAATATGGTTCTAAAAACTTTTTAAATTTTATTTGAAAAAATAAACTTTATATTTTAAATAAAAATATCACAATTGACTTTTGGTGGATTTTTTATATTCTTCTGAGAATTTTTATTTTTTGATTAATAGTGAAATACACTGAATTTTAATTGAAAATATATTTTTCATATAATTTATTTATATATTTAAATTTTATTTTTAATTAGTTTTAAAGTTAATTTATATATATATTACATCAATTATTCCAAAATAGGTCATTGGAATCAATTTCACATTGAAATTGGATATAAAAACAATTCAAACTTTTGAACATTTTCACTTAAATAAAACCTATTGTTTTGTCCTGTCTATGGGATTATTTTTAAATTAACTTCTCAAAATTAATTTATTATAATTTGAGAAAATGCATTAAATAATTGAAATAATAATACTTTATTATTTATCATAATTTCAACATAGTTTTTGAAAAAAAAATACTAGTGAAATTAATTAAAATTAATTACCATGATTAAGGTAACAATAAGATTACTTTGTAGCTAAACATTAAATTAAGGGTCCAAATAACATATAAACATGAAAAAAAATTATAGAAATATATAGACCATATAATCCATTTTAAACAAAATTTACAATTATTTGAGTCACAAGATATAAGAGATAACTCTCAAAAGATTTTTCCTTTTTATATTTACAAAAATGTCACTCCTCCTTGACTATAAAAGGGAACTCACCCCCCCACACACACACACACTTTTTTAAACATATAAAACCCATTTTATGACAAAAAATAGATAAAATAATATCCAAAAATACATCTTATCATCACATAATCCCTCTATTTTTAAATAAATTCAACCAAGTAATCCATTTTGTGAAAACCAGAAGAAGTTAACCAGAAAAGACATAACATTATTCGACGTGCATTTCTATTTTATTTCTTTCTACTCCCATTTATTTATTCTTATTCAATTATTATATAATAATAAAAATATCTTAAATACACAACTATATTTTTATTCTAATTTTTATACCTACATGTACACAAAATTTCATCAAATGGGTAAATAACTTATCGTTCATGTGCACAACGGACTACATCCTTACAAAATGATGTCATTCTTTTTTGTTTTACAAAAAATAAAGGTTGGTAATTATTATGGAAATACAATTTTTATATGATATATTTGATAAATATTATTTCTTTATTCTTAAAAATTATTATACAAAACATACATTCATGTTTTCCATTTTGTGTAAATATGATATCTTCATTTATGGGCATGTGGACTACGGCCTCCTCAAAGTAGTGTGATTCATTCACATACTAAATGGAATGTAATATGAATGGTTTTAGTGTATTTATATGATATATCTGAAATAATAATACAATTTTAATGTTAATGCAAAAAACATGTACATATATTTCATTTACTTACATTCTTTTGATATGATAATAAAATGGAAAAAATATTTTTGCATACATGGACCTACCAACTACAGGAACGCTTTAAATAATTTTATATTTATATCATTTATATATTAATTAAAGTATTTATGTAATTAAAATATAATATTTTTACATAATTTTTTATATTATTTCAATAAGTAAATACTGATCTTAGTAATAGTGTCAAGAATAGAATGTTAAAACATATATGAAAAACAAAGAGGGTGGTACCCAAAACCTAACAATAACATGAAATTGTTAATAAAAATGTAATATAAATCCATAATAAAATAATACATGGTATTATATATAAAATATGGTTCATTTTTATATTTTTAATAAACTTATATTTATTATATAAGATTTTTGAAAGGGTATGATGAATGTTAATATTTAAGGTTAGGTTTTTCCTGTCTCTCTTTTATTTCTATGAGACTTATGTATTATTCACCACTCATTTTTTTGGTGTATATACTACCCATTAATGTATTATATGTTTATTATACTTAAATTTATTGTTTGTTAAATATTTATTTCATGATATCTCTTTCATGGAGTTTATGCTTCAAAAGTTACCAAATCAGAAAAGTAATTTTTCTCTCAATTTTCCTTCTTGGAGATATATTTCATGTTATACACCAATATTTTTCTATGGGGTGTATATAATTACCCTTTACATGTTATAATATAAATATACTTATTTTCATTTTATTTTATGCTTTGAAATTGTTTTATTTCATGGGGATTATGATTCAATGCTACCAAAGTGGTAATAGTTTTTATTCTTCAATATCATCATTTATCAAGATTGTTTATGATAATTATTCCATTGATAAAATATTATGATCCATCTATCAAGAACCAACATGAATTTTATTCTCATATTATTATTTATTATATCTTCAATTAATTGTATAATTTTTCTTCTCTTTTTTACTTAATATAATTAATAAAACCTGGTTATAAATTCTGAATTTATTTCTCTTTTGAGTTGGAAATCTATGTTCTTACAAAACAATGTTTTCTATAAATTACTTCAAATATTCCTTATAAATTTTCAATTTAATTTTCAATGAAATGTAACTAAAAATGTTGTAAATATTAATTTATAATTTTCAAATTTATTTTCAAAGAAAAGGTTTTCAAAATGTTTGTAATCCAGATTTATAAGTTTTCAAGGTTATTTTCAAAGAAAATGGATTCAAAAGGTTTTATGATTTAAAAATAATTTTAAAATTAAGAATTTATGTTTTCCTCAAGAAATTTTTTAGAGTTTCTTTAATCTTCCATTATATTTTTTCTATTTGGTATTCAAAGAAATGGATTTTAAAAATGATATATTTTTTAAAAAGTGGTTTTTAATGAAATATTATTTTCCTTTATAAATGTTACAAGTGATCTTTAAAAATCTTTCCCAATATATATTGACATAATTTGATATAGTTTATTATTTATTGGGGATATTATCCACGTACATAATTCTTATTCTTTATTTCAATGGTTTATATAAATATGACAATTTTTTATGAATCCCATTTCTCTTCCACGGGTTATACCATGATAAAATTATTATGAAAATTAGTTCATTTATATTGTAATTATATGATAAAATTATTATGAAACCTTTATCTTTTTCACAAGATAGTATATGTTGAATATTTTAAAACAACCATTTAATTTCATGTGTTATTATAGGATGTTTATGAACCTCATTTTTTTAGGGTTCATGGTATTATGAGTGTTTTTTTATCTTGTGGAACATGCATGTATGATTTAATTATGTAAAGGGTGGGACCTATATCTCCCTCCAATGAATTGGGTAATGATAAATGTTTTAAGAGATCAAAGTTTACATAGGATGTAATCCCATACCCAAAATAAGAGGGTACACGAGAGACAATCCCATGTCCAAAACAAGAGGGTACATGGGAGGGAATCCCATGACCAAAACAAGATGGACACGGGAGGGTATACCCATCAAAAAATAAGAGGGTACATAGGATGGAATCCCATTCCCAAAATAAGAGGGTACATCAGAGGGAATTACAACCATGATATAATAGGTTACACAGGAGGGTATCATAATCTTGAAACAAGAGAGTACACTAAATGTCATCCCATGAACAAAACAAGGGGTTACACGGGAAGGAATTCACAGCACAAAACAAAAGGGTTAGTGGGAGGGAATACCAACCCCAAAACAAGAGGGTACATGGGTGAGAATCCCATGCCATAAACAAAGAGGGTAAATGGGAGGGAATCCCTAGCCTAAATTAGGTACACAAGTGATTCTACCAATACTGACATGTTATTAAGGTATTCGTAGGTATCCTTGATGTAGGATATTCGGTGCCTATGTGTATGCTACAATTTTATGTATTACTACTTTATTATGGTCTCATGGATTTTTCTCTTGATTCCCTTATGATTCATGGCTTATGAACTGCCAATATTTATTCCATGACTATTGATTATGATCTTTGATATTCATATTATGATATTCTCATTTTATGATCATGTTCTCATTCCCTTATTATCATGTTATTCTTACATATATTACTTATTTTACCTTACTGAGCAACTGATCCCACCTGTTTATTATAATTTATTTCCCCATGTAATGAATAAATTTTTTATGTGGGAATAATAAAAGAAAATATATTTAAAGGATATATTGAAGATCTTTCACCAAGCTAGAATATTATGTCTCCATGTTTCCAAGGTCTCCAAACTATTATGGTCCTCTAAAATATATTTTTTTATTGTGCTAAATATTCATCTAAAATTATTTAACATACATGTTTGCTAATCCATGGTCACTATAGTTGGTATACAAATAAAGGTTTATTCAGCCTTGGGAATCTATGATGAAAAAACTTTAGTAATATCCCTATGGTTATTTATAATGATATGTCTAGGGATGTCTCTATAGATAGGCCTAATGTAGCGAACCGTCTTTTTTGTAAAGGAAAAATTCTAATGGAATTTGAATTTTATCCATTAGTGGATATACAATTATTTAAACCAAGCTTCTGAATGTAATTCTAAGAGTTGGAACATTAAAAGTGTTTTTTATACTTGTTTAAAGTCCTAAAGTGTTCCTTGGGTGCTCCATCAAGCTTTGGAAGTATCAGGCTCTAAAATATCGAAAACAGGAAGAGTGAAATTGGGTGTATGGTTGGTATAAAATCGTGAATCCCACAATAGTAAAATTTATGGCTAAAACCAAAGGTGAAATAGGGGTATCATGGGTTGTGAATGATTTACCCAAACCAACCACCTAGACTGCATAGTTAGTGCCACTTATGAAGTACCAAAGCACTATTCATTACACAATTGGCGTACGGTTAGGGAAAACGGTATGGGATAACCATGAAAGGTGGGGATCCTTAGTAGTTAGAGATACATGGTTAATGCCTGGTTTGGCTAACTATGTGGAAAAATTGTATACACTAGTTTTATGACTCAAATGACCAGAATTCCCAAAATGAGTTTAAATTTTCTTTTTCCTCTTATTTCCCTTCCTCTAGACACATGAGCCTCCTCACTTGCTCCATGGGTTCTTCCTCAAGACTATTTCTAGGCTTCAATATTTCTTCTTTGTTATTTTTCAAAATTAGGAGACATCAGTCTCTATGGATTCTTATCAGTAATATATTTATTCCTTTTTATACTTTCTCCATTTATTTTCCTCCCGATTGAGTTACCATGGTGTGAGATCATTTTAACTCTTTCAAGGGTGGATGTCAGTTTCTTAGATTTCATCCAAACATGACTAAATAGTACCTTTATATTGGATGAGTAGATCATCCAATGTATCTGTTATATGGTCTACATATGTTCCCTCAAGTTTCTATAATTTTATAAATAGATTTGTTACACCGCACACCAACCTTTTCTGTACATTCCCTTGAAAATTTTTTCCTCAATCTAAATCAGTACATGCACCTATTATTACTCTTATTCAACCTTGTTTCATAATTTAGAATGAATACTTTGATCATGGACATCTCTTGGGTATGTTGAGTTAAATTCACCCTTTAAAATTAAAGAAATTAAATTTTTGAAATTCATTTTAAGCATTTATCTTTGATTAATAATCTAATTTACACTAGTATACAATTTCCCAATTTAAATTTTCACCTCCTAAGTTCCATGTTATATCCTTTTGTTGTTTTTTTATGCCTGAATACTTGTTAAGTGATTCCATGGTATAACTATGTTATGATTATTAAATTTTGATCTTAATTTTAATAATTGATTCATTTGACAAACAATGAAATGTTTTATAATAAAACCCATTGGATGATGAGTGTTGTATTCTAAAATTATAATCTGGTAATTAGTGTTTTGAATGTTTCTTGGTTTTACCACATGGGAGTTATCCTATTTCTATTTATTTTGTTATTAGATTTACGGCTTGATTAGTTCATTTACTTTATTAAAATTATTAAATAGTGTTTCCCTCCTTTCATAAATGTTTATTTTAACAAATGATCCTTCAATGTGTATGAAATATTATAATCCTATCTGATTGAATAATGAACCATGAACCTACTAAGTTCTTAATTTTCTTCATAAGGAGATTTCCCAAGTAGGTTAATTCCCAATCTTTTGTGGTTCCCTCAAGGTGCCTTATTTTTTCCTTTTAATTAAATTTCCATATTTTTTAGAATAAATGTCATGTATTAAATTGAATGGATTGTTATGATGGTTTTCCTTCGATGAGTGAATTAAAATTTTTAATTAAATTAAATTTAATTTAGTGGTGCGACCACACACATTCTATACTTAGATATTCACAACATATAAGAATTGTTATAACTATTATTACCTTAGTTATAATTGGGATTAATAAATATAAATCATAACAAGTACTGCCTCAGAGATATTGATTATAAATATTATTATGCATTGATATGAGATGTGGGGCAATGTTAAGGATTATATTGATCATTGCAGTATCACACTACCATACATCTGGTGTTTAGCATGACATCTCACACTAGTGATACTATTTTGATAGTGGGCATGGAACACCTCATCCCTTGTGAGTGCTAACATGACGACTCATTCACTACTATTCAAGTGTTGACATGATGGCACACACACCATCTCAAATGATGAGAAATATCTATCCCACTTATTATAATATATAGGTCATGTAACCTATTTCTTGAGCTTATAGGATCATTGAAAGTGGTTATGGATGACTGAGTTACACTCTAGTCCATCCAATGCCTAGTATTCTAGGTATATGGACACTTATGTCCACACATAATTCATTCATATAGGTTGGCTCAATATAGAACTATACTATATATATATACTATATATATTGTTACTAGTCAGAAACTCATTACGACCATGAGCAGAAGTAGGAAAAGTCATCCATGTGTCTTATTGAAACCCAAGTTGACCAGTATTTATTTATTATTTCATCATTGTATATTTTATAATTTATACATGCACAATGCATTAATTTATATTCATGGACATGTTATATATCTATACACTATGGGTGGTAACCTGCTAGGATTAATAACGCACACCCTTCTTGGGGTGCCATTGCACTGGGGTACCTGAGTAGATCTCAAGTTAAAATAACCATGGATGTTTTCTTCTGATGTATTGCTTATACTTAAGAGTAAGGAGAACAAGACTAATCTGGAGCTCAAGATGCTCAGGGAGATCAAACATAAGAATTTTTATTTCTTTCCTGTATTCATGTACTACTCTATATCATGATTCCTACTATATGACTATTCTTTTAGTTAATATATCACCATATAGACATTCATAAATTATATATATTATCCTCTTCCATATTTAATTATTAGGTTTATATTATTCTTCCACTTCTCTATATTACATTAATTATTTTTTCCATTGTTGTTTATTATTTATCTTCTGATAAAATATTGTGATACTCAGATCATGATGGTATAGTCTCCACACTTTCACCTTTTTTACCCTCATTTCTAGTCCGAAGCTTTTGGCATATGGTAAGGTGCACTTGAGTCCATGTGACCCACTATTTTGGCTTCCAGTTCAGTGGTCTGTTGGTCAATGAGGTAGAAAGTGGTATCATAGGTGGTTTTAATTTTGATTACTAATTTGGTCTAGTAGACATGAGATTAGGAAATTGTTGGTACTTGGTAAATAGATATCTTTGGGATAGATCACCCCACCCATGGAGAAATGTATAACTATCCAAGATTTGTATTTTCTAATTTCATTAATTATTCAGTTGCTTATTATTTCACCTTGACTGACTAGTGTACTATCTGTTGCTTATTAATTTATAAAATTTATGGTATTTTTTACATGGGATGTGTGGAAGAGAAGTGAAATTATATGAATAATTATAGGCACATAGAAATTCACATTTCATGCATATTCCAGTACTTTTAGTTTCATTTGTAGGTTTCTTGCTGATTTGGATCGTGTTCCTTTAGTGTTATGTCATGATTTTGTTATCCTTATCATACCAACTTATATAACATGCTTGGATGATTTATTTAGAATGTTCTACAATTCTACCATGCTTCTATGTTTATATCATATTTCTCTATTCTTATTTCTCACGATACCATGCTAGTTTGGTTTGATATATCTAAGGACCCAGACCCCAGTAGTCTAAATCCAATGCTTTACTTTAATACATTGTTACTATGAAAAAAATGTGCATGTCCAAAAGGACAAAATAGTTTAATTGTTTTGGAAATCATATTACATATATAAACAATACATTACAACTTTAAATTATATACAACATAGAAACTCTATTGGAAATATCCATCTCTCCAAGATTATCCATGTGATTCGCTCATAATATACATATTCACATCCTTGGGGTAGATAAAACATAACAAAAGGTTGATCTCAGATCATCAATAAGGGTAAACAATATAGTGGAAGCTATCATAAGCATAGACAATAAGGAAAGGTTAATAACTAAAACTCTTGTAAGTAAAAAAATAATATTGATCATAATATGGTAGGAATGAAAGGTGAATAAATAATTCCATATAAATAATCACATGAAACATAACCATGGATATTCTACTAGTCGAATAATCACTTGGTTTATTAATTAATAATATCATAATGAGGGATTGTATAAGTAGAATATCATAAACATTACTTTGAGGCCTCAAGAAAAATTATGAATATAAATGGTTAAGGCCTCATCTAAAATCCATTTGTCTGTCTCCTCAGACAAATTGATACATTGAGGGGCTATAGTGGGCCTCGTTCATCACTTACTAAGACCAATGCATTCCTCATACGTCTAATAAAAATATATTTTTAAATAAAAGTGGAAAATACCACTTTAAAACACATGAATCATAATCATAGATGAATATAATATAATATTATCATTGATAAATTCTTGAGGAAAATAATCATTAAACATTCCAAGTGTCCCATACCACTTTAAAACATTAAAATCATTATTCATATGAAGGAATAACATTTACTGAATCATTGAATATCATAATAATAATAATACCTGTGATATGATATATCAAAGGGAAATAAAGACATCACATACCAGGAATAAGTTTTTAACAAGGAATTTATCTCACAGAAGAAAAAGTGAGATGAGAAAACACCTTTTTTACTTTGGAAAGAAGAGTTATTTTTGGAAAAAATTTGTATTTTTCATAAAATTATATTGTAAACATATATATCCTTGAAAATAAATTATAAGGACAATAAAATTATATTTTAGTTATAAATTATGTCCAACTTAAGTGAAAACATTTAAAAATAGTGTTTATGAAAGTTTAGAAATCAGCCAATTTAATGCGGTTTAAGGAAAATATTAAAGAGTCCTTAAAATAGAAAATGAAATAATTTTTGGTATAAAAAAAGAAATGTAAAAAGATATTTTTCCATGATAAAGTGTTTTATTTTATAAAAATATTGGAACTATAAAACAAATTATGGGTGGTATTTGAAAATGGGAATGAAATTGGAAGGTTCCCTTGAATTTGAATTTCTTATCGGGAGGTATTGAAAAGAGAGATTTATAGAACATGTATTCAATCATAAATAAATATTAAATCATATTGATATATTATTTTGTAACATATAAACATAATTTGGAATAATTATATAAAAATTATGAAAAATTTCATTGAGGTAAAGAGAGATAAAGTTTTACCTGAATAGGAAGTGGAGGTTCAGGAAGAAAACCTTACCTTATTTTTAAAAGTGTTCTGAACTTGACCTTAATGTCCTGTATAATAGTATTAAATCAATTAATTTATTGATTCATAACCTTTTAAACATTTATTTTATTTAATATAATTCCATTAAGTTCATTTATAGTCTTTTTCTGATTTATAACATACTATTTTATCATTCGGAAATGTTTTTCCCTTGGTTTTCATGATCATTTTACTTATGTATGGGTATGTAAGTTCATGTAAAATAGGAATATATTTATATAATTGATTTTATATGATATTTATTAAAATACATAATATTAAATGTTTATATAATTCATTTAGAAATTTTTAATGAGGATGAGTCACTAGATAAGGCATTAGTGATAATTGTTTAGATTATTTTGGTGGTATTTCAATCATCACAAACTAGTTTTGTTCTATTAATTAACATCAGGGGTATATATTTCAAAATTTTAATACATATCTTATATTTTTTTACCATAAATTTTTTTAAGACCATCCTTGAAGGCGTTAATGGAAAATTGAAATGAATGGTCCCTGATATCTGTAAATTGACACATCACAAGTGATGTTTTATTTTATAGAATAAAAGAGAGAGATAGAGAAAGGAGTTTGAAGATGAATCATCCATTAACATGATATAATTATAGTATATAAATTATAATTGAGTTATCATGTCTCTTTGTACAGGTGGGGTTACGGAAGGATAATAAAATAAAAAAATTGAAAATAAAAGAAAGGAAAAGAAAGGGGATTTTTACCTCTTGAATTCTCCACCTTGATAACCTCCTTACGGGGATTGTTTTTTGTATTTTATTGAGTCAAAAGGATCCTAGACATGGGGGAGTGTATTTTAAATTTTATTGGGTAGAAATTTTTCAAGGATATAATCTTGTAAGGTGTGAGGAGAGAAGTTGGTGAGGTGTGGTATTTATAATGGAGTAGAGGGGTGTTTTTTGAATATTAAATTAATTTGTTTATTATTTTTGATCAAGATTATGAATAGTTTACTAATTATCACAAAAAAAATTAAAATGATGAATTGGATTTTGAAATTATAGTTGTTTCTATGAGAACCCGGTTTTTGGCTATAAAAGACTTTGGAATATTCTTGATGTTATTCCAGAGCAGTACCTTCAGACGGCGTGCGATTCCGAGCCCCGGTGTAGTCGAAATTAAATTTTCAGTGTGTTCACACTGGGAATGCCAAATAAATGGGATAACTCCTAAACTGAGTTTCGGATCAGATATATGAGTTCACGGATGGGTCCGGAATGTGGTGTTTACCCTAGGAATGACATAAAATATGTCGGCGCGGGACGTTTAGACCCCTCGCCCGCTATAAAAACGTGAAATGGATAAATTAAATAATTAATTTATCAGTTTAATGGCTAAAATCAAGTATCTCTTAAACGGTTGCTCGGATTGGAAAACTGAGGGCACTGTTGAGTTCAGAGTGTGTTGTTTACCCTAGGAGCGGTATAAGTTTTACGGGTGTGGGCCTTTTGTGGAAAATGGCCACAGGGGCGTCTTTTTAATTTGGTGGCCTCAGGCGTTGAGTTTAATAACATTAGAACGGAGACTCGGATTAAAATTTCGAGACCTCTATTGTGCTCGTGAGGTAGTGTTTACCCTAGGGGAGGTTTAATCTGGACCCCACCAAGAGTTTCGGGTGTAGGTCTTTTGGGGGTTTTAAATTAATTAAAATTATAATTAATTTTTTCTTATTCAAACACTAATTCCCCCCACCCCTCCTCCCTTGGATTCATTTCTCTGGATGATGAAGGTAACCAAGGCAGACCTCTCCTCCTCCATCCTCTCCTCTCCAAGGTGTTGCGGGCGGCTGGTGGATCGTCTATGCCCAAGATGTAGGGTTCTTGTTTCATATTTCAACGCCTATATCCCTCTTTGAATTGCTTAATTTGCATCGAATCTCTATCGAGTCTTCGAACAAATCACATAAACACATTATAGATTTTATATGGTTTTTGACGCCTATTTTGGATCGAAATTCTGAGCTCCGAGGTGATCACAGATGTCTGCCAAAGGTGAGCGGGTTTTGTAATGTTTTTCGGCCAAAAAAACCAGAGTTTCCGGGGGGTTCTGGTCGGTGCCTGTCACGAGGGTCCTCCGGGCGAGCAGGGAGCGCGGCAGGCAAGCAGTCGGGGTTCCGGTTTTCAGCGGAGGCAGGTGCTGGCATGCGGTGCGGTGTGGAAGGCCGAGGTGAGGCCAGTGTCGGTGAGGTCGTCAGCACCGCTCGGAGCAGCACGCGGACAACGGCAGGGCAAGCTGGGGGCTTCAGCTGTCGGCAGAGTAGGGGGCTCCAGGCTGGGGCAGCGTCGGTCGGGCGAGCAGGGGGAGTCGGCCGCTTGAGCGGGAGCGTGGCCGGCGGGATCTCCGGCGGGGTCGTCCGGCAGGCACAGGTCGCGCAGAGGGAAGACCCGTGGAAGGCGGGTCTGGTCAGGAGAGCCGATCGAACGCGAGAAAAAAAAAGAAAAAAAATCGAAAAAAATAATAATAAGGTTATAATAATAAAAATAATAATATTATTATTAGTATTATTATAAAATGATTTATATTTTAATAAATCATAAATCAGGAGTCGGTTTCGCGAGCCTTATAAGGCGACGCGTGCCTTGGAATGAGAGTAATATATTGAGATGGTTTTGATAATTTTTAATCCCCAAGACAGGGGCCTCGGAAGCGCGACACGCCATCAAGCGGTTGGGCGCTTTTTCTGGGGATTCTTGTTTTGGATGGCGCGGACACATCCGATATTCGAATTGAGCGCCATCAGTGGTTTTGTGACCCCGGAATTGAGGCGGAGTTTTCCAATATTGTTTCAGGCATCAAAACCAGAGTTGAGGCGTGGGCCCCGATGGCCGTCTTTCAAGCTGTATGCAACGCTTTATAACTTTTTCGTCGGATGTCTGTTCAGGGCGTGCGAGTAGTCGATTTTGGGTGTTTTCTTGAGGGCATTGCATTGGAGAAATCCTCCTGCTTTAATTTTGCACGCTGGTGTGGGCCCTGCGAGGGCCATTTTGGGAGTTGGCGGTGATTTCTGGCTTTATCACTAGCAGTCTGTTATGGACAAGTGAATAGTCAATCTTGTGTACTTTTTCAAGAGGATTGCAACAGTGTGATCCGTTCAATGTGATTTGGGACCGGGATGTGGGTCCCACGTAGCACCGCTCGTGTGCGGTGCGCCAGAATGCATCTTTTTCTCCGGATATCTATTGCACTCAAGTGAGTTGTCCTTTTGACGTGATTTCCTGAGGGGATCACAATGGTGCGATGCGCCCGGCTGTTTTCGGAACCGAGGCTCAGGATCACGAGACGTCGTTTGGGCGTAAGGCGGTGTTAGTGACTTTTCTGTCGGATATCTGTTTGGGGTGAGTAGGTAGTTTATCTCGCATGTTTTTCTGCGATGATTACAGCGGTGTAATCTGTTCAGGTGAGCGGAGCCTCTTACACGATCTTATTAAATGTGGAAATATGAATGGTGTAACGGTGGTGGTTCTTCCTGAGGTGTTTGCAGAGAAACCTTGGCGTGTGATCGCGTTCAATCCTGGGAGAGTGGTGTTAGTGTTTAAAGAGATGTGGTTGGTCGTGCCTCAGCCGTTGAGGTGGCATGTTGGAGTTGTTACGTTTATGCCTTCATGTTGACGTTGGGTGATATGTGTACGATAGACTTTGGACTGGAACATGGTATACTCTGGGAGTATATGGGAATGCTTAGAGGTACATGTGGATAGTTATACCTGAGAATGTTTGTGCTCTTGTTTGGGGTTGACTTGGGGTCACACGTCGTGTGGGCCCCATGTGCGTGTCATGTTCTGCTTTACGTACTTTTGACATCTCGCGACGTAGAGGGTTCCTCAGTTCTTGACTATTGACCAGCATGGTTGAGTTTTCCCCTGGTTCTATTCTTTTTTGTTGACCGGCAGGGTTGAGTTTCCCCCTGGTCCTATTCACGTTGGTTTCGACCAGCAGGGTTGAGTGGTTTCCCCTGGTTCTCTTCTCGATGGTTTCGATGGCTGAGTTGATTAGTGTTCCCTGGTAGAGTTCTTGTCGATTCGGTGTGACAACACATTACACGGGCACTGATCCTCTACTCAGGAGGTTGTTTCCAGTAGGGCCAAGGTTGTTTCCAGCAGGGCTGAGGTTGTTTCCAGCAGGGCTGAGGTTATCTCTAGTAGGGCTGAGGTTGTATCCAGTAGGGATGGCCAGTGCGGTTACCATCTAGCAAGGATCGCCAGTGCGGTTACCATCTAGTAGGGATGGAAAGTACAGTGGTTTTCACTGAGCAGTACCATCCAACCGGGATGGACAGAGCGGTTCTGGGTTTACCTCCAGCGGGGCAGGGAAGTGGTCCCCGATGTCGGGCTTACCTCCAGCAGGGCTGGGAAGTGGTCCCCGATGCAGGGTTTACCTCCAGTTGGGCTGGGAAGTGGTCCCCAATGATGGTTCCGAGCCTCCCTTCAGTGGAGTACACTTTTTATGTGACTGGGCCTTGGGACTCGTTGATGACTTTTTCCCGGACTCCCTCCAGTGGATTACCCTTTTACAGGACTGGGTAGTGTGTCACCCATTGACTCTTGTCGGGTCTCCCTCCATTGGGAACCTGTTGACTTCCAGGGATCACCCTCCAGCGTGGCTAGGTAGGGGTTCGCCTGTCGACTTTGAGGAGACCTCTCGACTGCGGGGCAGTGACGAGGTGTGGTTTGACATACCCCTAGAACTCTCAAGTATGAGGGGTGCTTTCCCCACTGAGATGCGTCCATGGGACGTGACCTAAAACTGTGTGGGTGAGTCAGTGCTGCCCAAAGCGGATAGTATCAAGGTGTCATAATTTTTTCCCATTGACTTGAAGTTCGGGGCAGAAGTGCGGGATGCTGGGCATCGATGGTGTTTACTTCTAGGACTGTTGGCTACTCACCTTCTTGGGATGAGCTATGTTATGTATATCCCCTTACGATCTAGTTTTTGATTCTTGTTTGAGCATATGGATATGTATATACCTTGTTCCAGTACCCACTCCTTGGTTTTTGGTTACTCTCCAACCAATAGAGGCAAAGATGTGTGGGGTATGTCACGTGCTTTCCATGTCTAAATTCTCATGTTTGGACGAGTCTACTCTCCTGCTATAGGTAGCGAAGACTCGATGAGAAGTTCATCTTCTCACCATTTCCAGCTCCTTGTGTCTCGATGATTCTACCTCCTTTCTCTTGTTGGGTTGAGATGGACTCTTTATTGTACTCTTTACCGCACTTTCGGTTGTACTCGTTTACTTTTCCCATGTTCGTTCTACTAATCACCTTTAGTTACCTTTTTTGTTTCTCCCTCGAGCCATCGGTGTATCCTACTGAGTATTTTTATACTCACCCCTTCTTGGGCTTTGCCCGTACTTGGTGTGACCTTGCAGATGACGTAAAGGTTGGTCGTTACTTCAGAGGAGCTTAGGAGTTCGGGACCTTGGACCGCGTGCAGTGGTCGTAGTCAGGTTCCATGTGGGGGACCCTTCCAACTGTTTGCTTTTGTTTACCTGTTGCCGAGTTGTGGCACTTTTCTGGTTGGGTGTGTGTTTTTCCCTTTTCTTTTCAATTTACCTTCGCCACTTGCTTTCTACTCTTAGAGGTCGATGCACATTGGGGTTTATTTATAGAAGTTGGTACTTTTCTTTTCTTTTACTCTGCACTTTTGCATTTATTGGGTTGCATGTGTGTGTACAGGTACTCAGGAAAAGACCTCCACGAGTTTTTTAGCCATTGGCGCTTGTCGCTAGCCCCTGGCCTATGGAAGCGGGCTTGGGGAAGTTGCAGCTCGAGCCGAGTATGGTCGGGTCGCGAAAAAATGGTATCGGAGCTGGTTCGTTCCATGGAACATTGTTTGGACTTCCCTAAAAAGGAATTGGTTGGGATTTTGGGCAATAGTGTTAATGTGTCTCGAGAGGACCTCTCAAGCCAGGGAGTCTAGTGATGGTGCAGTGGCCGACGTATCCATTCACCAGGACCTTGATAACACACTTTTCAACTCAGCATGCTGAGACACTTGTTGCAGGTAAAATTGGTTTGTGTATCACATAGGATTGAGTCTTTGACTGTCCTTATTGAGTAAGATCCCCATTGTTGTTACTGTTATATACATATATGCTCATCTGACCGCGGCACTCCTTGATAATATTCAGGATGTCTCCGGGAAGACAGCCAGCCAGGATACCAACTTTGGTTCATGAGGATGACCATGTGAGCTACGAGGCCACAGTCCAGGACCCATTATGCGAGCCCCTTTCTCTGGGTGGGCCGGTAGTGGCACCCCCACCTGTTGAGTAGCAGATAGCTTCAGAAGAGCTGACTAAGCTTGAGCACATGTTGAGCGTGCTCCATGAGTTCCACCGTCAGAGACCGCTAAGGATCAGGGGTGAGCCAGACCCTGAGGCATTAGAGGATTGGCTAGAGACAGTGGCTCGCCTTTTCAGGCTTGTGCATACGCCGGCAGATATTATGGTGGCTTTGGCCGGAAACCTTTTCTACGGAACAGTTTGGCATTGGTGGAGTCTGGTGAAGCAGTTTCTTGACAAGTCGTCGCTTTTGTGGGGCGACCTTTAGTTGTTGTTTCGTGAGGAGTTTTGCCCATCCTGCTTATGTTCTGTTTGTATTTAGGAGCTCTTACAGTTTCAACAGGGTGGGATGACGGTGGCCGAGTACTCAGCTAGTTTCGCAGACCATGCACGCTTTTACCAGGACTTGGTCCATGACAACAACAACCAAGCGCAAAAGTTTGAGCTGGGTCTCCACCGAGAGATTTGTGATGTGATAGTACCCGTGTTCATTCCCACATATGCCAGGGTGCTGGAGTAGGCGCTGGTGACAGAGAGCTTCATGTCGCGTTCTGCAGTTGGTGTGGCAGCAGGAACGATAGAGCCGAGACGTCTGCCGCAGCTAGTGGGCGACGGCAAGCCGAACCTCAACACAGGTGGATTTCTGAAAACCGGACTCATGGGAGTGGTCGTACACCAAAGTGGCGTCGGAGGGAACCAGTGCAACCTGAAGATAGTGGGTGCTATACATGCGATGGGTGAGGTCACCTGGCACGGGACTGTCCGACCAGGCATGTAGAGAGCTTTGGGCAGGCAGCAGGTGCACCACCATGACGGAGGCTGCGCCATGATTGGAGTAGCGCCCAGAGAGGTAGTGCTAGCAGAGGAGCGGGAGGAGATAGTAGTGGGGGAAGACCTTACGAGGTCTTCCCATCACCACTATGTGGTCCACGTTAGGCTCCAGGAGCTGACAGTTGGGACCACAGACAGCCACGAGCTTTGTATTTTTTCGATCCTGTAGAGCATGAAGTGATAAGAGGTACTCTCTACATCTCTTCTACTTTATGCAGTAGAATTGTTAGGCTCTGGGTGTGAAATGATTTTTTCCCTACTCCTTGCTTGAGGTTTTACCAGGGTGATGTGAGGCATCAGTGTAACCCTATGTTGGTAAGGTAAATGGTGTGGGACCTTTTTCTTTAGTCGATGGTGTTGACTCCTTCACTATCTAAGCGTGTAAGAGTCTTGGTTGCGAGACATCGACTATGAAATCATGCGTGACCAGATATCCTTGGGTGTTCCACCATATGGATATTCTGAAGGAGGTAATCACGGGACATTGTCTCAGGTCTAAGCAGTGATTCCAATCATGACGTGCGATGTAGGGGGGTTTGGTCGGGGAGGTGAACTACCCCCGAGAGCCTTCGGGACGTTTGAAACCGTGCTAAGGGATGGAGAGGTTCCCTACCACTTTGCTTTAACCCCAAAGTCAGGAGTAGGTTCATGTTGTCTCCCGCGTGACTTACTCGAGATGATGTGTACATGCCCCTATGCACGTCATCGGAAAGGGAAGACCTCGCGTGAACGGATCAAATCCATTGGTCTATGTGCGGGGACGTGGGACTATGCAAGAGTTCTTCTGGGTATGGCAGAGCCAGGTGTGGGCTAGGTACCCTGGGTTGTTCCCTGGTTTTGCTTTTTGGGGATGAAAATCATGAAGGAGGGAATGATGTAAGAAACTAGTTTTTGGCTATAAAAGTATTTGGAATATTCTTGATGTTATTCCAGAGTAGCACCTTTAGACGGCATGCGATTCTGAGCCCTGGTGTGGCTGGAATTAAATTTTCAGTGCGTTCACACTGGAAATGCCAAATAAATGTGATAACTCCTAAACGGAGTTTTGGATCAGAGATCTGAGTGCACAGATGGGTCCGGAATGGGGTGTTTACCATAGTAACGACATAAAACATGTCGGCGTGGGATGTTTGGACCCCTCGCCCGCTATCGGAACATGGAATGGATAAATTAAAAAATTAATTTATCTATTTAATATCGTAACTCAAGTATCTCTTAAATGGTTTCTCGGATTGGAAAGTCGAGGGCACCATTGAGTTTGGATCGTGCCATTTAACCTAGGAAGGGTATATGTTTTTCGGGTGCGGGCCTTCTGTGGAAAATGGCCCCAGGGTCATTTTTGTAATTTGGAGGCCTCGGGCATTGAGTTTAATAACATTCGAACGGAGGCTCGGATTAAAAATCTTGAGACTGCTATTGTGCTTTTGAGGTGGTGTTTACCCTAGGGGAGGTTTAATCTTGACCCCGCCAAGAGTTTCGGGTGCAGGTCTTTTGGGGGTTTTAAATTAATCAAAATTATAATTAATTGTTTCTTATTTAAACACTAACTCCCCCCTCCTCCTCCCCTGGATTCATTTCTCTAGTGGATGAAGGAAACCAAGGCAGACCTCTCCTCCTCCATCCTCTCCTCTCCAAGGTGTTGTGGGCGGCCCAGCGGATCGTCGTGAAGCGACGGGCTACGCCCAAGAGGTAGGATTCTTGTTTCGTATTTCAACTACTACATCCGTCTTTGAATTGATTAATTGGCATAGAATCTCTGTCGAGTCTTGAAACAAATCCCATAAACACGTAGTAGATTTTATATGGTTTCCAATGCCAATTCCGGATCGAAATTCCAAGCTCCAAGGTGATCGCAGATGTCCGCCGAAGGTGAGCGGGTTTTGGAATTTTTTCAGGCCAAAAAAACAGAGTTTCTGGGGGGTTCTGGTCAGTGCTGGTCACGGGGGTCCTCCGGGCGAGCAGGGAGTGCGGAAGGCGAGCGGCCGGGGTTCGGGTTTTCAGCAGAGGCAGGTACTGGCGTGCGGTGCGGAGTGGAAGGCCGAGGTGAGGCCGGTGAGGTCATCGGCGCGGCTCGGAGCAGCGTGTGGACAACGGAAGGGTGAGCTGGGGGATTCTGTTGTCGGCACGGCAGGGGGCTCCAAGCTAAGGTGGCTTCAGCTGAGCGAGAAGGGGGAGTCGGCCAGTTGAGTGGGAGCGCAGCCGGCGGGATCTCCAGCTTGGTTGTCCAGCAGGCGCAGGTCGTGCGGAGGGAAGACCCGCGGAAGGCGGGTTTGGTCGGGAGAGACAACCGAACACAAGAAAAAAAATAAAATAAAATCGAAAAAAATAATAAGGTTCTAATAATAATAATATTATTATTATTATTATTATAAAATGATTTATATTTTCATAAATCATAAATAGGGAGTCGGTTTCGCAAGCCGTCTGCGGCGATGCATGCCTCTAAATGATAGGAATAATTTGAGATGGTTTCGGGAATTTTTAATCCCCGAGACGGTGGCCTCGGAAGTGAGACACGCCGTCAAGCGGTTGGGCGGTTTTTCGGGGATTCTTGTTTTGGACGGTGCGGACACATCCGATGTCCGAATTGAGCGACGTTAGTGGTGTTACGACCCTGGCATTGAGGAGGATTTTTCCAGTATTGTTTCAAGAGTCTAAACCAGAGTTGATTCATGGGCCCCACGGGCCGTCTTTCGAGTTGTTTGCAGCGCTTTATAACTTTTTCTTCGGACCTCCGTTCGGGGCGTGCGAGCAGTCAATTTTGGGTGTTTGTCAGAGGGCATTGCATTGGCGTAATCCGTCCACTTTAATTATGCACGCTGGGGCAAGCCCTTTTAGGGCCGTTTTGGGAGTTGGTGGTGATTTTCGAATTTATCATCGGGTGTCCATTTTGGAAACATTAATAGTCAATATTGAGTACTTTTTCGAGAAGATCGCAATGGTATGATCCGTTCATTGTGCTTTAGGATCGGGATGCAGGTCCCACGTAGCACCGCTCGTGTGCAGTGCCCCGCAATTCATCTTTTTTTCCAGATATCTGTTGCACTCAAGTGACTAGTCCTTTTGATGTGATTTCCCAAGGGGGTCGCAATGGAGCGTCGCACCTGGCTGTTTTCAGGACCGAGGCTCAAGATCGCGAGACGTCGTTTGGGCGAAAGGCAGTGTTGGTGAATTTTCCGTCGGATATCCGTTTGAGGTGAGTAGGTAGTCTATCTCGTATGTTTTTTTCATGAGGTTTACACCGGTGTAATCTATCTAGGCGAGCGGAGCCTATTACGTGATCTTATTAAATGTGGAAATATGAAATGGGTACCGGTGGTGGTTCTTCTTGCGTTGTTTGCATAGAACCCTTGGCGTGTGATCGTGTTCACTCCTGGGAGAGTGATGTTGGTGTTTAAAAATATGTGGTTGGTCGTGCCTCATCCGTTGAGGTGGAATGTTGTAGTTGTTAAGTTTACACCTTTGTGTTGACGTTTGGTGCCGTGTGCACGATAGACTTTGGGCTGGAACGTGGTATACTCTAGGAGTATACGAAAATGCTTGGAGATACATGTGGATAGTTGTACCTGAGAATTTTTGTGCACATGGTTGGGGTTGACATGGGGTCACACATCGTGTGGTCCCCATGTGCACATCGTGTTCTAATTTATGTAATTCTGACCTCTCGCGACGTATAGAATTCTTCGGTTTTTTACTATTGACCAGTAGGGTTGACTTTTCCCCTGGTTCCATTCTCATTTGTTGACCGGCAGGGTTGAGTTTCCCCCTGGCCCTATTCACGTTGGTTTTGATCAGAAGGGTTGAGTGGTTTCCCCTGGTTCTATTATCGATGGTTTGTCCGACTGAGTTTCTTAGTGTTCCCTGGTAGAGTTCTTGTGGATTCGGTGTGACCAACACATTACGTGGGCACCGATCCTCTACCCAGGAGGTTGTTTCCAGTAGGACTGAGGTTGTTTCCAGCAGGGTTGAGGTTCTTTCCAGCAGGGCTGTGGTTGCTTCCAGCAGGGCTGAGGTTGTTTCCAGCAGGGCTGAGGTTGTTTCCAGCAGGTCTGAGGTTGTATCCAACAGGGATGACCAGTGCGGTTACCATCCAGCATGGATGGCTAGTGCAGTTACCATCCAGCAGGTATGGCCAGTACATCAGTGTTCACTGAGCAGTACCATGCAGTGGAGATGGCCAGAGCGATTCCGGGTTTACCTCTAGCGGGGCTAGGCAGTGGTACCCGATGGCGGGCTTAACTCCAGCGGGAATGGGAAGTGGTCCGCGATGCTGGGTTTACCTCCATATAAGCTGGGAAGTGGTCCCTGATGATGGTTCCGAGCCTCCCTCTAGTGGAGTACCCTTTTTACAGGACTTGGTATTGGGACTCATTGATGACTTTTACCAGGCCTCCCTCTAGTGGATTACCCTTTTTCAGGACTGGGCAGTGTGGCACCCGTCGACTCTTGCCGGGTCTCCCTCCAGTGGGAACCCACCGACTTCCATGGATCACCCTCCAGCGGGGATGGTTAGGGGGTCATTTGTCAAATTTTAGGAGACCTCTCAACTGCATGGCAATGACGACGTGTGGTTTGACGTACCCCTATAACTCTCTAGTACGAGGGGTACTTTCCCCACCGAGACGCGTCCTTGGGATGCAATCTAAAACCGTGCGGGCGAGTCAGTGCCGCCCAAAGCGGATAGTATCAAGGTGTGGTTATTTGATCCCCTTGACATGTAGTTCAGGGTAGACATGCGGGATGCTGGGCATCGGTGGTGTTTACTTCTGGGACTATTGGTTACTCACCTTCTTGAGCTGAGCTACGGGATGGAGATCCCCTTACGATCTTGTTTGGGATTTTTCTTTGAGCATATGGATATGTATATACCTTATTCGAGTACCCTATCCTTGGGTTTTGGTTACATTCCTTCCAGGAGAGGCGAAAATGTGCGGGGTATGCCACGTGATTTCCGTGTATAGCTTCTCGTGTTTGGACGGGTCTACTCTCCTGCTATAGGTAGCGAAGACTCGACGAGAAGTTCATCTTCTCACCGTTTCCAGCTCCATGTGTCTAGATGAGTCTATCTCCTTTCTCTTGTTGGGTTGAGCTGGACTCTTTACTGTACTATTTACTGCACTTTCGGTTGTACTCCTTTACTTTTCCCCTGTTCGATCTATTGCTCACCCTTCGGTACCTCCTTTGTTTCTCCCTCGAGCCTTCAGGGTATCCTACTGAGAATTTTTATACTCACCACTGCTTGGGCTTTTCCTGCACTTGGTGTACCCTTACAGACGACGAACAGGTTGGTCATGAGTTTAATGGAGCTTAGGAGTTTGGGAGCTTGGACCGTGTTCAGTGGTCATATTCAGGTTCCAGGTGGGGGACCCTTCCATCTATTTTGTTTTTTTTTTACCTGTTTCTGGGTTGTGCCACTTTTCTGGTTGGGCAGGTGTTTTGCCCCTTTTCTTTTCAGTTTACCTTCAGCACTTGCTTTGTACTCTTAGAGGTCGATGCACACTATGGTTTATTTATAGCAGTTGGTACTTTTCATTTCTTTTACTCTGCACTTCTGCATTGAGTGGACTACGTGTGGGTGTACAGGTACTCAGGCAAAGGCCTCCCCGAGTTGTTTAGCCTTTATCGCTTGTCGCCAGCCCCTGCCCTATGGAGGCGGGCTTGGGGTAGTTGCAGCTCGAGCTGGGTACGGTCAGGTCGTGATAGTTTCGTCATTCATCACTCAAGTAATAGTCTATTTATTTTATAATGTATATATACAATAAATTACTATATTTCTCTATTTATCAAAAAATCAACTATATCCGATAAATCCAAAAAATTCACCACAACCATTTTTTGATGTGTAGAATTTAAAAATTACCTTCATTTTGGGAAAATAATTTTCAAAATATGAGGAATTTAATTTTTAGTTAAAATCATCATTTACTTGGAAAATACTAATTTTAAAATTATAACTTATTTTATGACACTAAAAAATTAATTAAAGTATCATTAAATTATCTTATAATAATAAGTCAAAAAATTAATTTTTGAATACTCTGAAAATAATTCTCTATTAAATAATTATATTAATTATAAAATTGAATATAAACATTTATATTTTATAAAAAAATTATGACTTACTAAATAGTTTCTAAAACATTTATTTACTTACACTATGATAAAATTATATCATATTACTATTTATAAGATTCATAAATTTTATACCATGATATATTTTGAAATTGTTTTAAATATAGGAGCTGCTTAATTTGATTTTAAATGAATTGGTATCCCCCTTAAAGTCTTGTGACACTATTACAAAGGCATGTAAATCATGTTATTGGCTTCTTAAATTCACAACTAGACCCTAGTAGGTCAGTTGGGGCATGTTTCTTAAAAGATAACCCACTATGAGAGTTTTAAAATTTTAATATTTAAACAACTGATATTAGGTTGCATTCTGATAAACCCGGATTGGCTTAACGGGACCCTTGTATGTCACCTTATATTATACAACCTAAATGTAATTTATGTGAGGAATTTTCTAATTTATGATGGGATGTTAATAATTGATTAATGATTAAAGAAGTAATTTGATATAACATTCTTATTTTTCCTCATGGAATTAATTGAAAAAATAAAAAGTATTTTTGTTTGATAATTGATACTTGATGTCTATTTAAATCCTTTCAATGTTTAAGGAGTGAATGTGAATCAAAGTAATTATTCAAAATGGACCCCTAGGTTGCCTCCTTCAATTAAACCATCATGTAAGGGAGGTTTAAATATCTCTTAGAGTTTCCTTGGAATGGTAATGTGAGAATTTTCCATAGGACTTATCCTTTTTAGAAATGTCTTAAATGATAGGCATAAGACCTAGTGAAGTTTGTTTGGAATGATCTAGATATAGGATTAGCACTTATACTTTTTAAGCAGCCAGGATGAGGTAGATATCACCCTTATAGCTTATATGAATTTCTAAATGTCAGGAGAAGTCTATTGTATGGTGTCATTTTGGTTTCATTGTCCCTAGTAGGAATCTTAGCTTCCAAATGCGACCCTTATTTGGATGGGTGGTCATGCATTCCTTGACCCTAGTAATGGGAGTGAGAATTAAGTAATTCTTCATTTTAGCATGTTAAACATGCCTAGGTAATGGACATCTATTTCAAAGGATGGATGACACTCTCTTCTCCCTTAGCGATGGATGATTTAGTATGTAACCATCTAGGTTAAAGGTCAGGTCGGGAAATATGACTCTGGATTAACTCTCTCGTATGGATGACCTCATACATATATGCATAGGGAAAATAGCCTATGGATATTATTGAGTAGGTGCCATTATGTTTTTGAAAACCTAAGGTAGTGTTCGTTCATACAAGCGATACCTATCAAGATTCTCGATAATATAACAAACTATTTGAGTTCAGTGTAATCTTTGACCCTTGTGCTACTGAGTACATTCTTAGGTCACAACCAAAGTAGATTTTCCAGTGATATAAAGGAATCAATTTCATCCCAATCCTTGTGATGGTGTTCCAATAGGATCAGGTATTTTGACACACTGATCAGGTTGGTTTTGGTTTTCATTCCAAATTTCTAGATTTTATGAGGGTGACTCGGAGGAGTGTCTCACATGTGTTTATATTGAATTTTATCCAGTGTACTAATGATCGGATGGTATATCTTTTTTTATTACTAGTACACGACCAAGGTGTGGAGTGATGCTTCGATTATAGTGTATGTGTCTGTTATTTCATGGAAGCATGATGTTAATGTGGTTGGCTATATATGTAACCTTCTGAAAAAAAATCACTGGTCATTAATGAACTTAACTGATAATAATTTAATGATTATTAGAAGACTTAGTTGGTGAATTCATCATGGTTTGGTAAATAGAGATGCATCAGCAGGTGAAGTTGGTCTTCTTTCAAGTAGTTGACCTATAGTAGTTCAAAAAATATTCTTTCCAGTACTTGGGTATGGTTCATTAGAAACCGTACTGAGAACTTCATCTTGGTTATGATAGAGGTGTCTTGAATGCTCTAAACCTCTTAGTGTACTCTTGTTAAGCGATGAGCATGTCCCCTATCTTGATATCATCCTTGATGCACTATGAGAGTGTCATTCTTACACTGCGATAATGTTTTAAAAGTTTTCGGGATTGATATGTGATCTCCATCATAGTTTCACACTGGACATGTGGTTTTTATCAATTCATGGTTAGTCCTGAGTGATATTGGGGTTCCTTGGTAGAAATTTCTTAGACGAACTCTTGGACACCATCTATTTTAATTTGACATGACTGCCAGGAAGAATCTATTATGGGTTCATTCAATAATCTGATATGGATGTCATAGCCATGTACCAAAATCTCACTTGTAAACATAGAGTATGTAATACCATGTTTTAGTTCCTTGGACTCTAGTTTAAATAATTCAAGGATATCTCGGACTATTTTCAGGATCATAGGTGATTTTTAATGGGTGAAAATTCCATTGAAATTGATTTGGGTTACAACCTTGTTCATGTTAAGGCATGAAAGATTCAGTTTTCATGTGATGATTTGACCAAGGAACATCACTGAATTTCGGGTATTGGTTTTGGTGAGTGTTCCTATGGTAACCTCAAGATGACATGGAATAACGCATTTATATTCAGTTTCTAATACACTGGCCATCCAAGCTAGGCATATTGAGAATGGTCAATAGAAGGTGAATCAACTTTTTATCCCTCTTGTTTGATGTATACAATCTAATGGAACCATTTGTGACCATGTTTTCAGGTTAAGGTGGGTGTGGTGTAAGTTTAGTGGTGTCTTATAGGAAGGATTACAAGACCATTTTCAATTAGGTCAATCGGTATTTGACCATTTCTTTCTGATGAGGTTCCTGATATGACCTACGATGTAATTCAGTTCTCCTACTAAAATAAATCATTCTAGGAGTGTTGATAGAATGATTATAGGTGTTCCCTGTAAGGAAGTTCCAATGGTGGAGGTACCTTATCTTAGAATTAGACCATTTATATGTTTAAACCAATAGAAGGAAGCACAAACAGTCCGGTGTTTAATAAGATGACATCATTAACATATCTCAAGATAAATGGGATTTTCTAATCCTAGTTTTAGTGTTTTATTTGGGAAATGAGTGTTGGATTGGGTTTTGAAATCATAAGTGTCATATTCCTAAAAAACGTTTGGAGGTGTGTTGGGTGTTTGGAAACATAATGTGACAATTTGAATGGGACTTCATGACCCATGTACGTCAGGTGATGTTTTTCTGTTCCCTAAAGATTATTGAGGAAAATAATTTCTATGGTAGGGTGGTTGTAATGACCTATGTTTTGAGGCAAGTAATAATTCATAGTCAATTTAAATTTATATGTTTAATGGATGGACCATTCTTTAAATTGGAATTCTAAACATAATTCTAAGAGTTGGAACACTTCGAAGTGTTTTTTTAGACATGGTTAAAGGCCCGAAGGGCTCCAAAGGTGCTCCTTCAAGCTTATGAAGCATCGGGCTCTAAATGTTTGAAAACAAGAAGAGATTAATCGGGTTCATAGATTTTCTAAAATTTAATATCCCCAAGTAGTAAAAAATATAGCTTGAACCATAGGTGAATAAGGTATCACATAGGCTACACATGGTTTTCCCAAACCATGCACCTAGAATGCATAGTAAGTATCACTTAGACAATACATTTACACTATTAATCTCATTGTTGTCACATAGTTAAGGAAATATGTGTGGCACAATCATGTGAGATGGGGTTCTAAATTAGTTGGAGTCGAACGATTGGTGAATGGTTTGGCCAATTATGTGGCTGAACCATGATACCCTATTTTTATGGGTGAAATGACTATAATTCCTTTAATGAGGTTATATTTTCTTTTTACTCTTATTTATCCTTCATATATCCATGTGAGCCTCCTCCTTTGCACTGTAGTTTCTTCCTCAATCCTATACTAGGACTCAAGATATCTCCTCCATTAGATGTTTGAATCAATAATTTTTGGTCCCTATGGATTCTTCTCAGTAATATCTTCATTCCTTTTAGTCTTTCTCTATTTATTTTCTTCTCGACTGAGTTATCCTGGTGTGACCTCATTTTCACTATTTTGAAGGCAGATGTCCATTTCGTATATTTCTTTAAAACTAGACCGAATCATAACTTGATATTGGATGATTAGAGAATCCTAAGTATGTGGTATTTATTCTCTAGTTTTTTCTCAAGTTTCCATCATTTTAGAAATAGCGTTGTTGCGCCACATGCTGTCCTTTTTCACATGTTTCTTTAAAAATGTCTCCTTTAATCAATATTGGTACACACACCTATTTATAATCATGTTGACAATTGTTACATAAATTTTGGACTCCAACCTCAATCATGGACACCCCTTAGGTGCCTCATCTTAAATTTACCCTTTTAAATTAATTGAAATAAATTCCCAAAATTCCTTCTAAGAATTAGTCTTGGATTATTAATAAATTTCCTCTTATAGGCAATTTTCAAATTGAAAATGGTACCTCTTAGGTTCCATGTTGTAACCTAGTGTGGTTTTGTTGTGCTTGTCTACTTTATAACTTCTTCCTTGGTTGAATTAAGTTTTTCTTCTTAAATTTAATTATTAATTGTGTTGAGTGAATTTTATGATAAATAATGACTTGTTTTATAATAAAAAAATTTGAATGAGGTTCACTATCTTATAAAATTATAAATTGGAAATTAGTGTTTTTCATTTTTCTTGGATTTACATCATGGGAGATTACCTATAAATTTTTATGTTGTTGTTAGAGCTATGGAATGCTTAGTATATGGCCTTTATTGATGTTATTAAATAGAGTTACCCACATTTCATAAATGTTTATTTGAACTAATGCACCATCTAAGTGCATGAAATACCCCCCTATAAATGATTAATGAACCAAGAACCTCCTAAGTACTTGGCTTGTTTCATAAGAGGATTTTCCCAAGTTATTAAATTACCATTTGTTTATAGTTCCGTCTATGTGACTTCTTTAAACTTTTAATAAACATTAAATTTTTTTAGAATAAATGTCATGTATTAAATTGAACGACTTGTCATTATGGTTTTCCTTGAATGAATTAATTAAATGTTTTAATTAAACCAAATTGAATCGGGTGGTACGACCATGCCTCTTTCTATACTTAGATACACATAACTTATGTGAATTGTTATAATTGTGATAACCTTATTTATGATTAGTCATAATAAATGTAAATAATGAGAGCCACTACCTCATGGATATAGATTATATATATGATTCACCTTGATATGGATTGTGGGATGATGGTAACGGTTCTGTTGAGAAAAGTGGTTTCATACTTCCTTAAATTGGGGGTTGAGAATATCATCTCACACTAGTGATATTATTTGGATAGTGGGAATGGTGAACCTCATCCCCTGTGAGTGTTGACATGATGGGGCACTCACTACTGTTCGAGTGTTGACATGGCAGCACACTCACCATGTCAAGTGACGAGCATGACGTCTCACACCCATTATGATATGTATGGCATGTACCCTATTGATTGAGTTTGTAGGCTAGTTCAAATTGGTTATGGATGTATGAGTTACACCCCAGTCTAGCCAACACCTAATATTCTAGGTATATATCCACTTATGTCCGCACATACTTGTATCATATAGGTGGATGCAATATAGAACTATACTATGTGTATTATTACTATATATATATATTGTTACCAATCATAAAATCATTCTGGCCTTATTCCAAAGCTTGTAGATTCACCCAGGTTTGCTATTTGAATCTGATCAGACTGGTATTTATTTATTATTTCAATATAGTTTATTATTTAATTTATACATGCACAGTGCCTTACTTTATATTCAGGGAGTGGTTATAGTTGTAGACACTGTGGGTGTTAACCTTCTGGGATTTATATCTCACACCCTTCTTGGGCCTCCATTTCACTTCATTACCCAAGTAGATCTCATGTTTTCCGGACCATGGATATGTTATTGTGCTAGTTTTCTTGTATCTAGGAGTTAGGAGCACAAGACTGAGCTGAATCTCAGGATGCTCGTGGAGTTTTCCCTCAGGGTTTTTATTTATTTTATATATTCATGTACTAACATATCCCCTGTTTCCTGCTCTATGACATGTATCCCCCTATAGACATGCATGCATTATATACATTGGCATTGGACATATTTTATTATTCAGTTTATATTATTCTTTTGATTCTCTTTATTTCATTTATTACAAATTCATCTGTTGAATTTTTTTTATCTTCTGATAAACTATTGTGCTACCTTGATAATGAAGGTACAGTCTGCCCACTATCACCTCCTTATACCCTCACTGCTAGTCAGTAGCTTCTGGTGTATGGGAAGGCTTCCTTAAGGCTGTTTGACCCACTGGTCCATTTACCAGTTTAGTGTTTAGTCAGGTCGGGATGTTACACCTAAGGTGTCATAATTTAGACATTCTGAAATTTATTTTTCAATATTGTGTGGTTTTCATCTAAGATAAGTGCTGGTGAAACTATGATTTCTAATTTCATTCAAAGGTGGTAACTAAAAGGAACTTGGATAACATTAAATATTTCAGTTGTGGATATTATGAGAATTATGAAAATCGATTTCCTAAGTGGAAGTATCTTAAAGGGAATTAGGAAGGTGGTATGAGTATTGGTTATATTGTGGAAGATAAAGGGACCAAAAACGTCATGTAAAAGGTATGGGATATTTAAACAGTATTGTTTACATTAAATGTAATATGAATTATTAGATTAAGGTTAGGAAACCATAATACGTGATTCATATTTCATATACTAGGAAAGGGGAAATAAGGAATAAGATGATGAAGCATAAGTAATGGTTTGAGAATAAAGTTATATGATTAGAGTATATATGCTTTGGAATTCAAATATTATTTTTTAATAATCATATATACATAATTATTTTTAGTATAAGTTTTTCATTAAGTATTTAAAAGCATATGTCGAATGGTGATGAAGATATAGAAAAGTGATTTAGTGGAAATGTGATATTTTAATTAAGGTAAGTTAACCATTAATGTGTTCCAGATTTTATGGAAATGTGATATTTTGGTATGATAAACACCATGTGTCTGTCTTGTGTTACACATAATGTCGAGTTTGTTTTATATCTTGTGTTACACATAGGTTGAGTTTTACAGAACTGTAATATATTATTAATATTATTATTAAAGTATTATCATATTTACCATATTGTTGTTAGAATGGAAGTTATGAATAAGATTAAATATATTTTTAAAATCTGATTTACACTTGTATATAAAATTATTTCTTTTTTTATCAATTATTTTCAAATGAAACAAACAACTATTTTAAATTAATGAAATTATATTTATATGAAATATATTTTTTCTGCGTACAAACACAATTTTATCTCAGTGAATTAAACTACCCACATTTAATGAATTTTTTCACTAAAATTTATATATAACATATTATATAAAAAATTACATTCATTAAATAGATATTATTGGCGTAATATAAGAATAAATCCAATTTTATGAATAAAAAGTTGTACTTTTTAAAAAGGAAATTCTACTACCTTTTATTGGTAAACCATTTTAAATCTAATTTTTGAAAATTTTATAATTTTTATTTCAAAAAATAAACTTTAAATTAGAACTAATTATATCAAAATTAAACTTGGATAAGTTTTTCATATTTTTTAGAGAAGTTTCATTTTTTGAAGAATAGTGAAAAAACATTGGATTTTAATTGAGAAGTGATTTTTCATCTAATAAATTTATATAGATAAATTATATTTAGAATTAGTTTTAAATTTTATTTAGATAAATTTTAAATACATTAATCTAATGTAGGTCATTGGAATCAATCTTTTATTTAAATTAAATATAAAAACAATTTAATCTTTTTAATATTTTCAATTTAAAAAAACATGTTGCTTTATCCCATCTGAGGTATTAATTTTAAATTAATTTATGCCACATATGTTATTATAAATTTGAAAATGATCTTATATATTTGAAATCATAATAATTTATAATTTATAATAATATAAACTTTGTTTTTGACCAAAAATATTTCTAAAAATAATTAAAATTAATTACCACAATTCAGGTAAAACATGATTAATTAGTAATTAAACATTAATTTAAGGATCCAAATTACATAAAAGACTATAAAAAAGTCATTTTATGGAAATATTTTGACCTTATATTCCCTTTTATAAAAAATTTAGAATTATTGGAAGCACATGATGTAAGGTATATCTCTCAATAGTGTTTACATTTTCATATTTACAAGATTGTCACTACTCCACTATAAAAGGGAAGTCACCCCCCCCCCCCCTAAATTATTCAAAAATATAAATCCATTTGCCTCACCAAAAACCTTCCCAAATAATCCCCCAAAATCCCTCCACTAATCCTAAAATCCTCTATTTTGGAAGAAATCCAATAAAGGAATCCCATTGGTGTGAACCAAAAGGAGTTACCCGAAAAAGAGGTAATGTTCTTCAGCGTGAAATTATATTTTATTTATTTCTCCAACAATTCATTTATTATTATTACATGATTATATAATAAAATAATTATCATAAATATACTAATATTTTTTAATTATAAGGGTTAAACCTACACCTATACACACTTTCTTCAAACAGGTAACGAACTTACCATTCGTGTGTACGACATACTATGACCTCACAAGACGATGTTGTTCATTTTTCAATTACCACCTCTTATGGTTAGTAATTATGATTAAAATATTTTTTTTATAACATATATATGATATATATTATTTATTTATTCTTTTATAACTATTATATTAAAAAATACATTCATGCTTTCCGTTTTTTTTAAATACGATAACTTCGTTTGTGGATGTGTGGACTACTTCCTCCTCAATGCGATGTGATTCATTGACATTATTAATGGAATGTATTAAGGATGGGTTTAGTAAAATTATATGGTATATATTAAATAATTATAAAAAAATAATTTTAATATATAATAATATAAAAACATATTTGTCATTTGCTTTTTTTCTTTCAATATGATAATAAAACGGAAATATTGATCATGAGTATGTACGATCTACCATCTCCATGAATAGTGTATTCCATTTAATATTTATATAATGAATAGATTAGTATAATTATTTATATTCTGAATATATATGATATTTAAATCATTTTTAAAATTTTCTAAATAAGTAAATATTTATCTTAGTAACAGATCAAGAATAACAAGACAAAACTTATACAAAAAACAAAGTGGATATTACCGAAAAGGTAACATTAAAAAGAAATTTTTAATAAACAGGTAATATTAAGTCCTAATAAAATAATATATGGTATGATATATAATAATATGTTCTATGGTAAATTTATAATAAACTAATATTTATTATACGGGTGTTTTTAATGGGTATGAATAAAGTCAAGACTTAATGTAACGGTTTTCTCGTCTTTTTTTAATTTTTGTGAGACTTAGGCCTTATTCACCATTCATTTCTTCCATGTGGGGCATATAATTCACATTAATGTATTATATGAATATTATACTAAAATTTATTGGTATTTACATATCCATATGATGATATTTCTTTCATGGGGATTATGGTATTAAATTTCCCAAATCAATAGAGTAATTTGTGTCCCAATTTTCCTTCTTTAAAATATATACCACATTATGCAGCTATATTTTTCTATGGGTAGTATATTATTCCCTTTGACATGTTATAATATGATACTCATTATTTTAATGATATTATAAGCATCATGTAATTTTTTTCTATCATTGGTATTATGATTCAAATTAACCAAATTGGTAATAGTTTTTTGATACAATCTCATAATTTATTAGGATTTTCTGTGATTAGACTTCAATTGAGGATATATTGTGATCCATATCTCAAAAACCAACATTAAGTTTCTTATAATCTAGTTATTTATTATATATTATTGTAATGGTACCATTTTTACACTCTTTGTAATTTGAGATAATTATAATTTTTTTTATAATATCTAACTTTAGTTCACCTTTTGGTCAAAAGCATGTGTTCTTCCAAAACCGTGTTTTTTAAAAACATTTTCAAAACATGATTATAAATTTTAAAATTAATTTTCAAATAAATGGTTTCCAAAACATTTTCAATATTAGTTTATAATTTTTCAAATTTATTTTCAAAGAAAGGGATTTCAAAATGATTTCAATATTCTTTTAAAAGCTTTCAATATAATTTTAAAATAAAATGGTCTCAAAAGGTAGTATGTTTTAAAAATATTTTTTAAAAGAATAAATAATATTTTCATTAAGAAATTTTTAAGTGGTTTTAAATAAAATTATTTCTTTATAAATTTCTCAAATTATTTTCAAATAAATGAATTTTGAAAATGTTTCATGTTTTAAAAAGTGATTTTCAAAGGAAGATTATTTTCCATTATAAATGTTCGATGTTATCTTTCTAAATCCATCCTCATATATGTTAACATCCATTTATATAGTTTATTATTTTCTATGGATATGATTAAAGGAAACCATTTTTATTCTTTATTTGAATGTTTTATGTTAAGATGGTAAGATTTTTTATGAAATTGGTTTCTCTTACATTGGTTATACCAAGATAAAACTATTTTAAAAATTGTTTCCTTTCATGGTTTATTTTATGATCAAATGGTTATGAAACCAATTATTATTCACATGTTATTATATGTTGAAATGTTTATAATACCAATTTCATTTCATGGGTAATTATAGGATGTTTATGAAACCCATTTTTTATGGGTCATGATATAATGAATGTTTTGTTATCTTGAAGCACATGAATGTATGATTTCATTATGTGACTGGGTGGGACCTATATATCCCTACATGGAATTGGGAAAAGATAAATGTTTTTTGATCTCAATGGGTATATAGGAGGGAATCCCAAGACTAAAACAATAGGGTACATGGGAGGAAATCACAAGCCTGAAACAATATTGTACACAAGTGGTCACCCAAGTCTCGAAACAAGAGGTTACACAATAGGGAATCCCAAGTCCAAATAAAGAATGTACGTGGGATGGAATCCAAAACCAAAAACAATAGGGTATATTAGAGTGAATACAGTGCCTTTAACAAGACGGTACATGGGAGGGAATCCCAATCCCAAAAAAAGAGAGTACATGGGAGGGCATCCCAAGCCCAAAACAAGAAGGTCCACTATAGGGAATCCCCAACCTAAATGAAGAGGTTACATGGGAGGGTATCCCTTGCCTAAATCATGAGGGAACATGGGATGGAATACCAATCTAGAAATAATAGGATACAAGGGAGGGAATCTCAAGATTGATATAGGTACATGGTTGATTATCCCAAGCCTAATAAGTTATGAAAGTCTCGGTAGGTATCCTTAACATAGTATTTTATATTCTTATTTGTATTCCAATATTACATGTATTATAACTATATTATGGTATCATGGATTATTCGCTTGATTACCTTATTATTAATGTCATATAGACTTCCAATATCTATTCCATGACTCCAGATTATGATCTTTGATATTAGGTATATGATCTATTAATATTATGACCATGTTCTCAATCCCTTTGCTCATGTTAGGCTTTCATACCTACCTTATTTACCCTTATTGAGAATATGAGGTCATCCCGTTCTTGTGTTTCCTTTCCCTAGGATTTGATGAAAGCTTTTAAGTAGGATTAATAAAGGGGAATAACTTTAAGGGATATTTTGAAGATCTTTCACCAAGTTATAATATTATGCTTCCTAGTTCCCAAAGACCAAAAACAATTATGGTCCCCAGACATAAATTTCTTTAATGTGCATAAAATTAGTCTAAAATGATGTAATATCCATGTATGCTAATCTTGGGTCACAATAATGTTCACCTATTAGGCTACCTAAATTTCACCATGATTTTTCATTCAAAGAATTGTGTACTGAATACTCGTGCTCATTTCTTTTCCAGGGAGTTCACCTTTATGCACTAATAATTATTTGATTTAGGCATGTATTTATTTCACACATATTTATTTTGGAATAAAATTTGATAATAAATTATTCCATTTTTTATAATCTATGTGGCGCACATATGCATGTGAATGAAAATAAAGTGAGAGGTGCACCCAAAATTATATATATCTCCAATGAATTGGGTAATGTTTTTGTCTCATAAGATGTCATACAAGGGATTAGGGAGTGAACATAATCTATCATGTAACTATTTTCATCATTATGTCTTGGAAGTTATCCTTGGCCAATGTTTTTTATTCCACGTTTAAAGTTGTTTCAAGATTTCCCATGTTTCATTTATCTTATCATGTTATATAATGTTTCATTGTTCATGTATATGATTCTCACCCCTTTTATGTCTCATTTATATGCCTACTGTCTAACATATAATATTTTACTCATGTTAGGACATGTATATTCCCTTACTAGGATTCATACCTCACCCTTTTCTTATTAATGTATCCAATTTATCCCATGAAGATTTAAGTATGATTGAATAATATGGGAATTTTTTAGAATTTTTCAACAATGGATTTATATTCATTATATTAATTTTTTATGTAATGTACCTAATTATAGTAGGCACTAGATTTTTCATTATTTTGGGTTGTATTTTGTTTAATAGTATGTAAAAAATCTTGAATTAATGTTTAATAAATACAAGGGTTGTCATACTATCCTTTACCAAAATTTTAGGATGTTTTAATATACATTGAATCATCCTTAGACATATCCTTAGATATATCCCTATACATTACCTTATAAATTTCCCTAGAGATTTTACTAAGGTTCTCCCATCTTAATTTCTAAATGTTAACTAAACATTTACTTTTATACTCACTATAATGACCCTAGCTTCTCATACATGGATATTACATCATATTTTATTAATATTCATTACATTACATAAACACACACCAGATGACTATAATATTTTATTGCCTTTGTAAACATGGAACACGATCTTATATTATGGTTAATGATATTCAATGTTTCACACAAATATATTCCCATTTAGTAATCCTTAAATACATACCCTACATAAAACCATTCTCCATAACTTAGGGAAAGGAAACATAAGAAAGGTTGATCTCTGATACTCAGTAAGGGTAAACATAAGATATATCAATATTTGATTATATGAAAGAATAAAATTATCCTAAGGGTATGAGAACATGATCATAAAATATTAAAACAATACCTTTGATATCAAATATCATAATCATGAGTCATGCAAACAATATTTGTAGTTCATAATACATGAATCATTAGTTAATCAAATAACATGATCCATGAGAGCATAAAAATGGAATAACACATAGAATTTGTGGCACAAATATAAGCATATAAAATAATTTTTGTATTGTTTAAGGATCACTTCCAAGTAAATCATTGTGGAAAAAGTCCTTTACTAAACCAAGTTCACTGCTCGTTAAAACCTTGTCTTACTGTACCATTTTAACTCCCTATTCCATATTTTTCTTTTTATAGTGGGTTTACTCCCTATTCCATATATTTCTTATTATACTGGGTTCAATACATATTCTATCCATTTATATCTCATGATATATATAAAACTTTACCTAATTCATTGGAGGGAGGTATAGGCCCTAGCCGTATCATAATGAAACAAATATTTATGTGTGCCACAAGATCATAAAAATTAATCATATCATAACCCATGAAGTTAAACAGGTATCATAAATATTTCATCTTATCATAACCTTTGGAAAAAAGATATATTTCATAATTATTTCATCATAGAATAAACGATGAAAATATGAATATTTATAATCCTTTTATCATGGTATAACCCATTAAGAAGAAATTGGTTTCACAAACATCATTCCATCAAAACATAATGTAACACCCCCTCCCCCTCCCCCTATTTTTAGTATGTAACCCCTTATTTATGATTTTTTAAGTACATAATGTATAAGGGTGAAGTGTGGGAGAGTTTAGGGAACCATTAAATATTTTTTGGGTCATTTATATCGGATAACAGGTGGGGCATGGTTTGTGGAATCTATGAAACACTTTCATGAAATGTTGCATAGTGAGACAGAGGCTAAAGGTGAGGCACAACGGTCGTGCATGGTTTTTCCAAACTCTACGTAATCTTAGGGAAAATCATGTATTGTGGTAAAATTTTTGGATAGATAGATTTTTAATGGTAGGAGAATGTCTTAGAATCCATGTTATTCAACTATTCGAGGTAATTCTTATGACCAATGTTGGATTAAGGTTATCTCACATTTTGACTAACCATGCAACTAAACCATGCACAAGGTAAATGGTAAATCCTTAAAAAGTGGATCTCAATCATTTTACCATTTAAACCACTCATTTTCCCTCCTATGTGGACCTAACGTGGTATTTTGGTCTCTCCATGGTTGGAGAACCTCTCCCAAAAAACTTAAAGTGGTCTGGATCCATCCCTTGGTGTGTTGAAGCCCTATTCTTGCAGTACAAATTTGTTCTTCATCCTTATTGATGTGTTTTCTTATATATACATTTACCTTACATTATTTTTCTTTGATGTAATCTTTATTTTGGTTGATCTATGGTTTTGGATTCCAAATAATTTTATATTTGGGGATTTCAATGATAGGGGAAGAAATCTAAGGCAGCTCCATAGAGATTCAACCCATTTTTGTGATGTTTTTCAAATAGTTTATTGTTTTTGTCAAAACCATCAAGGTAGGTGGATTCACTCTAAAATCAGTTGTATTAGAACATGATGTATTAGTTTCAAATTGATTACTTTGATTTAAATTTATTATCTATTTTTTGTGAAATCATTGTTAAACCCCTCTTTAGTGTCATTTTCAGAAATTTAGTAAATTCGTGTTTTATTGTAAAGTATTTGATAACCATATTTTAAAATATTTTTTAGTTTTTCTACATGGAATAAAAATGGTTTTAAATAAAAATAAATATGTTTTATTGATTGGTTTTAACACGCATTGATTTGGTATGAGTTGGAATGGTTATGTGGCACATGTTCATATGCATTGGGATAGATAAGGGTGTAAAGTGCCCCCATCAAAATGTTGAGATAGATATGGTTGTAAAGTACCCATGTCAAAGTGGTCCACTAAGTGAAGGAATAGAGTAAGGATAACTCACCACTGATGAGTATAGGGAGGTCCATGGGTTTCATGCGTGGTTGGATGTATGGTTTTTTAGAAATGGATAGGTTATGCGAAAATGGAATGTTAAATGATTTAGAGAATTGTTTATGTTCTTTCCTTGGAAAACAATTTACAATGGTTTTAGTTTATATTTTTAATTAGATTTTCTTATATCTTTTTTTATATAAATTGTTTATATAAAATTTTCTAACATGTTATATCCGAGTGTCGTGAGTGGGGAAGTCATTGGGGAAAGGAAAATAAGTTTGAGTACTCACCTCTACCTTGGCACTTTGGTGCTTTTGCCGATGTCATTTATTGGTACATGGGAAAAGGTAATGTATCAAATGTCTTTGTCACTACATCATGATACTTGGGTTGTTTGGTGATGTTGGAGCATAGATCTTGTAGAGAATGGTGTCGTGTGGTTATCTCAGAGTATTCCTAGTTTTTCTTCTACTATTCAATTTTAAATTGTAGTTTTCTATTGTGACACATGTTTTTGTATGACTTTGATAGATGAAATGTTGAGTTTCCTTTTAATGTTATCATGCATTGTATAGTGGTTTTTTAGTTATGTATTATTTGGTTAGTTATTTTATTCTTAATGGATAAATAATCCCTCACATAAATTTAAACCCTTCACCATTTATTTTCAGACTTTGGCATCTTGGGGAGGTCGCTTAAGGCCTAGTAACACCCTTCCTTATTATCAAGACAATGAAATGGGTAGGATGTTAAAAAATTGTATCAGTTTTTCTTGGTCCAAAAAGTTTATTGAGACAAATGGAATCTTCTTGTTCCTTCCTTTGAAGAATAAGGGGTATTAGTTTTATTTGTCTTGGAGTTGATAGCCATTCAGTTTTATTCCATGGGTCAGGTTAGTAGAAAGGACTAGGATTTTCGGGACATGAAATGTAGATCATAAAAATACATAGCTAACATTTTATTCTGAACTTTAGGTACCATAGATTTGGGTACCTATGTGTTTTAGGGGAACGTAATGGATTTTGAAATCTCGTTATCATGGGTTTATCCAATGAGAAGAGCATAACACGCATTAGAGAAACGAATTCCCACTAAGATTACAGATATAATTTTGAGTAATTATTTTTGATCATGTAAAATGTGTTAATTTTTTAAAAAATTTAAAGTTTTTTTGAAAGATTTTTTTTGAAAAATAGCATGGTTGTGGTATTTTTTAAATGATTTGATTTAAAAAAAACATGTAAAATTGTTAAAAAATGCTTGAACATGGTTGATTTTAGATGGAAATGTTCATATAGTTGATGTGGTAGAATTTGAAATTGCTAATAATTCAGTGGCGAGAGAGTGAGACTTATGGTGTTTGTTTTTTATTTAGAAAATGGAACCTGATAGGCATCATAGAAACCAAATGAAAGAAGATATGTAGAATGTGGTTTCTCCTGAACCATAGGTGAACCAAGAGGTGGTTTAGAGTATCATCCAAGTGTTTCAAGATATGGAAATATGTAATATGGGGAATGAGACAAGTAAAGTGGATTATTTAGTCCAATTATAGAAGTAGAATCCAACAATATTCTAAGCTGATTCTAAACAAGAAAAGTTAGAGGTTTGGATAAATAGGATAAATCGTATATTTGATTTCAATGGCACACCAATAGAGTTGAAAGTCAAAATGGTGACGTATAGTCTCGAGGACCTAGCACGCCAATGGTGGGATCTATCAGTGAAATCAGAAGAATATAAAGGCCTAAATTGTGATAATTTGAGTAATTGTTAAAAAAAATTCAATCTTCATACATTCAAGATTCAAATAACAATAGACTTTTTCAGCATGAACTAGGAAAATATCTCTATCACTGAGTATACAGCTAAATTCATGAATTTAGTATTATTTTTTCCTAAGGTTGCAGATAGTGCATCCTTGAAGGTATGAATATTTAAATTGGTGATAAGGTAGGATATTCCCTCAAAGATTGTTTTTCTCTATATTACTGACTATATAGATATTGTGAATAGAGTGATAGTGGTTGAAATATACATCTTAGGAGCTATGGGAGGAGGAAGTATACTGATAACCACTATAAATGGTGGGAACTATAATTCTTAGAGCAAGAAGAAGAGGGACTACTACATACAATGTGGGAGTGTGAATCAAAATTAGATGGATGAATTAGTAAACCTTCCTAAAAATCCCAATAGAAAATCAGAGTGGTTCCAATTCCGTTATCTTGACCACATAAAGAGAGAGTATACATAATAACCTAGAGCATGCCAAAACTGCAACTAGATGGCTCATCTTCAATGTTATTATCACAGTGCTCCAAGTTTAGGAGCTCAGGACACATCTCAGGTGTCATAGACATCCTATTCTTTGATTGGATGAGGAAAACAAAACCAATCTCCTCAGTATAATAGATCTAGACATAATGATTCAAGGAATACAATGTCTCCTTAGGTAGGGAAATCTCAATAGGGAAACAATGAACAATGTAAAGCAATGAAGAAAATACATAGAGCTGAAGAGGTTATTGTTGATGATCAGGTGGGACCATCTATGGTGATAGGTACAATTATTTTTAATTATGTCCTTATTCAATTGTTATTTGATAATAGTTCATCACATTCCTTTATTTCTTCTCGTGTTGTTTATTTACAAAGTTTAAAACTTGATATGATTCCCTCTATGATGAAACTTCAAACTCCTCCTGGGGAAAGATAATTTTGATCCTTTCTGTGTAGAGAGTGTACTATTATTTTTGATGCAGTTGAGACGAAATGGGACTTCTCAGTATTGGAGCTGAATTTCTACGATGTAATTCTAGGTATGTATTGGTTGATAATGTTCAAGGCTCACATCGACTGTCATATTAGAACAGTTCGTTTCGAGACTGGGGATGGTGCCGAACATCTCTTTAAAGGGAAAAAGGATGTAAAGATAGTTTTAATAGGATTTTTGGCAATTTTATTTGGAATTATCTCATACTAAATGGCAGGTTTGGATTTGGCATTTATGGTAGAGATCGAGAATAGGAGTTTTCCGGTAGTGGTGGATTAATTTCTAGATGTCTTTCTTGAAAATTTCTCTATGTTACCACCGATACGGGAAGTGAAGTTTAAGATTTATCTCCCCTCGAGGACTAGCCCTATATTACTTCCATCTTATCGAATGGAACCAGTATAATTAAGGGAGATAAAAGTAAAGTTAGAAGAATAGGAAAGCAAGGGTTTCATTTGGCTGAGCACATCTCTGTGGGCAACACCAGTCTTTTTCATGAAAAAATTTGATAGAAATATAAGGACATGAGTGGATTATTATAAGATTAACCATGTTATGATAAAGAAAAGGTATCCACATTCATTAATTGATGATCTATTCTATAAATTTATGGGAGCTTCAGTGGTTCTCTAAAATTGACTTTCGATCAGGATATCACCAATTGCATGTTTGGAAGGAGGATATTCTAAAAACAGCTTTCAGAAGTACATATGGCCATTATGAATATATGGTAATACCTTTTGGTCTTAAAAATTCACTTGAAGTGTTTATGTCATTGATGAATCATATATTTTAGAGATATCTACATTATTTTTTTGGTGGTGTTTGTGGACGACATATTGGTGTACTCATGGACTAGAGTTGAGCATGAGAAACACTTGGAGAAGTGTTTGGAATTTTAAGAGATCAAAATTTATATGAAAAATTATCAAGGTGTGAATTTTTTAAACAAGAAACACACATTCTTGGACATTTAATTTCTAAATGATGTGTTTTAGTGGATCTCGAAAAGATAGAAGTTGTTATAGCTTGGATACTTCCAAAGAACAAAATTGAGATACAAAGTTTTCTTAGGCTCACTGGTTATTATCGATGCTTTGTGCATGACTTATCATGGCTAGCATCACCAATGAAATCACTTACAAATAATAATTTACCATTACAATGGAGTTAAAAATGCCCTGAATCATTTCAAGATCTAAAGCTCTACCTTACATCTGCACTGATCTTGATTATTTTGGAGTTAGGACAAGGGTATATGGAGTATTGTGATGCTTTAGGATCATGGTTGGGGTGTGTTCTCATTCATGGGAACAATTTTATTTAATATGGCTTATCGATATTAAGGGTTAATGAGAAAAACTACCCAACGCGTGACTTGGTGTTAGTTGTAGCTATCCATTATTTGAAGACTTGGCATCATTATCTCTTCGGTGAGAAATTGTTTGTGTTCACAGATCATAAGATCTTGAAGCGTATTTTCTCACTATGTTATTTTAATTGAAGGAAAATTATATGGATGGAATATATTCAAATTTTTACCTTTGACTTAATGTATACATCGGGAAAAAGAAATTCAGTGGAAGATGCAACAAGAATAATTTCATATGCTCATTTGGAAAAAGAATATTTAGATGAGTAGAAGCTGATATCAGGCCTAGCCGACATGCTTTTGTTACATGAAGATGGAGGTGATGTTGTAATTTTATTTCTAGTTTTTCTTTTTCCTATTTTTAAAAATATGGGTAAAGAGGCACAGATATCTGATGAATAATGTTTTTCAATGGGTTCAAAACTAAATGGTGGGGAGACCATTGAGGGCTATAAGCCAGATGAGAGTAATAGTTTTTGGTTTTGAGATCAGATTTTTGTACTTTTGACATCTTAGGAGGAACTTATTTATGCTTACCCCTATTCAAGATGGGTTTTCCATCCTAGAATATAGAAGATGTATAAGGCATTGAAGGCACAGTTTTGGTGGATCGGCAAAATAATGAATTTGGATGAGTTTGTTTCTAGGTTCTTACCTTGTCAGCAAGTTAAGGTAGAGCATCAGTGACCAACATGTATGTTATAGTATTTAACATTCACAATGTTTAAATGGGATTAGATAGCTATAGATTTTGTAATAGGCCTCCCAAGAAGAATTTTTAAACACGATTCCATATGGGTGATTGTGGATCGGCTCATTTAGTCGACTCATTTCATCTTTATTCATGAAACTCATATAGTGGATGATCTATCCAAAATATATATGTTAGAACTAGTAAGGAGAAATGGAATACCAGTCTTGATAGTATCATATAGAGATCTGATGTTCACATATCAATTTCGGAAATCCTTATAGAGATCCCTAAGAAATCAGTTGAATATGAGTATGGTGTATCATCCTCATTTTGATAGCCAATAAGAATGAAATATTCAATCATTGGAAGAAATTCTGAAAGCTTGTGTAATGGATTTTGGTCATTCCAAGGAATATCACGTACCATTGGTGGATTTATCTTATAATAACAACTATCAAGACTTGATACATATGGATCTATTTGGGAAATTATATGATCATCCATTCCATTCTCTAATTTATTGGTTTGAAATAGGTGAGACTTCAATAGTAGGGCTGAGCCTTGTCTAAGAAACAACAGAGAAGATTCAGTTGATCAAAGAATCGATAGAGACAACTCAGAGTCGTCAAAAATCATATGTGAATCATCTTCGATGGTTTTTGTCTTTCGAAGTGAGTGGTCATGTGTTCTTGAGGATTTCTACAAGGCTTGGATATGGACATATTGGGAAGAACGTAAATTTGTCTCCTAGATACGTAGGCCCTTTTCAGATACTTGAATGGGTGTGATTGGTGGCATATCGGTCGGAATTAACCCCACGGTTCATTGTGATGCACAATGTGATCCATGTTTCTCAATTGAAAAAGTATCAACTAGATCTTAACCATGTTATAATATGGGATAATATTGACCGATATCTAGATGCTTCATTTGTCGTATCATGGTTTGGATTGTAAATAGGCAATAGAAATCCTTATGTTGAAAAACCATCATTTGAGTGCGAGTTTTGTGGAAACATTGTTAGATTCAGGAAGAGACATGGGAATGTGAGATGTAAATGGAAGAGAAATGTATATAAATATTTCATGGAAATGGTGGTTTTAAAATTTTCGGGGATGGAAACCCCAATGATGGGGAGAATGTATCTCCCTCATTTTCTAGAATATAACCCCTTATTTAGGTTTTTTATATGCATATAGTATAGGGGTGAAGTTTGAGAGAGTTTGGAGAACCTCTAAAGAGTTTTTGGTACTTTTATATAAGAGTAAAGGTGGTGCACAGTTTTTATAAACCATGAAATACATGCAAAAAATCGTACATAGTAAGACAAGGGCTAATGGTGAGGCACACGGGCTATGCACGGGTTTTCAAACATTGTGGAAGCCTAGAAGAAACATTATAGTGTGGTGAAAATGTTGGACAGAGAGATTTGGAACATTTGGCACATGGTTTTGAAGCTTTGAGAGCCAACTATGCGAGGTGTTTCTTAATACATAAGTGGTGAAGCTCCATTCCATCACAGTTTCCAAAGATTGACTGAGGGAAGTACATCAAGTAAAAAAGAGGGAAGAATATCAATAATTTCACAAAGCCATTAAGGCACGCAAGTATACCTACGCGCCAGCCTTGGGCATGCAAGTCACTTGCACGCCAGTCATGGACGTGCATGTTAATTGCGTGCCCAAAGTGGTTTTTTTCCAAAACTCGGGTGTCCTATAAATAGCTCTCGTGGGCCCCCCATTTTGGGGACGAATTTTCCAAAACTCGTATTCAAGCTTTGGTCGCCCAAGTCTTTTCCTGATGTCTTTCAAACAATTATAATGTAATTTTTTTTACCTAGAATGGAAGCTCTAAAAAGAAAGAATAAGGCCTAAGTATTATAACTCATCAATACTTGCATGCTGAAGTGTCCAGCCCTAAAGGGAAGTGAAGACACTTGCGCGCCACCTTTCCCTCTCAAGGGAACTTGCGGTCTACCCATCTGAAAGCCTCTAGGGATGATACTAAGGGCCTGATTTCAAAGTCTCGCCAGTATTACCCTATGGATTATTCGTCGCCCAAGTTGACTCATGTCGTACAAGTATACTTGCGCGACTCAGACATTCGCGCCAGAACAAAACTTGTGCGCCTCCTTCCTAGTCACTTCTTTTCCTCAGATCCACCTCCCCTTCTTAGGAATATAACCCAATCATAAGTCCCTCTTAATTTTTTGTCTTCCTTTTCAGGAGTGAGTCCAGGGTTAAAATCCCAAATCTCTATAAATTACAAATACATTTATGGACCCTACTCTTGGGCTTCTTTTCTAAAAGTATTTTTCTTCATTTACTTGGGAAGTCATACATACGTAAGCCCCACATCCTATCTTATGATTTCATCTTTCGTGGCCTAATCGTTAGGTTTTACTGATACCTCTTATTTCTCACATTCAACATGACTCACCGATCTTAGAGTTTGAAAGTAATTATGACATCTCTCTTTGGGCCATTAATAATGCATAAACCTCATACTTCTTCACTCGAACTACGTGGGTTTTGATTCCTTTTCTAACAAGGATACGTAGGTATCCCACCTGTGGGTACGATCCCAACTGTAAAATAATCTTGTCTTTCTGAAAGAGAATAAACATCAAGTTCCCCACTGAGTGGATTTAAAACCAGTATGGTCATCATAATGACCAAGAGAGTTCTATATAATGTATTGAAGGATACCATTGACTAAGAATCACTAACTCATATAGATGATTCTCTATTTATAAAGAACTTCAATACATATAAAATATTCTATAAATCCCCTACATATCAATCATTGATTGCAAGGTCTAAAAAAACTCATTATTATGCATGGTAAATTAATAAGGATTCATGAACATAACTCAAATCTATAAGAGAGTCCCAGAGTAGACAATAATTCCCCCCAAAAAAGGTGTGATGAGTCTTTCCTCCCATCCTCTCGACCAATGAAAATTCTTAAGCCTCATCAATCCACAACTAATGGGCACCTACCTTTGGAAAGTAGGTCTAAATGGATATAGAATCATTGTATGTTTACGGTTCTATGAATAAACACATTATAAACTGATTGGAAAGTTTGAACCTTAAACAAACAAGGTCATCCCCATTTCCAGAAGAAACAAAAATGGTGAACCTGACGTGAATCCTTAACCAAGTTTATTAATTGTTTACTTATTTGTTAGGCCCCTATTTAACTTAATGTGAGGTCCATCAAAGCAATCAATAACATATGTGCTCATCCAAAAGATATAGTCTGGCCAAACTTATCTTGATTATGTCTGTTATATCAAAAAGGAACTCTTTTCTAAGATCTCTTTGCATTACAGAAATGTATTCTTTAAAGTTCACACATATGAATGCCTCGACCACTACTCATGTTGGATCCTCATCCGCTCTTTGGACGACATCACCTACTCGGCGTCTTCAACGCTGGGTATCAAATTCATTGGTTAAGGAATACTATCAACACTATACCATTCCAACTCTGGAGGCCAATGGACAAGCCCTCCAAGTTAACAACTCACCCTGGTTGTCCGGACAGCAATGACCAGTGGTCAAGAAGCAAGTGGTTCCAACCACCATCTCCAACCGTTTCGGGTTGTTATCCCCGAAACGTAATCACCAGTACCTCCCATATTATGGGGAGGTGAATGGGAAGGTCACTCAAGGACTTAATTAAAAAATACAGGAGTCCTTCTTGAGGGATCCCATCAACAATCATAGTCATACTTGTGCGATAGTGCACCCCCAACATGATGAGGGTATTGCCTTCAGGGGTTCGTCTCAGGTCCCTCAAACCCGAACATGTAAGAGGAACCGTCAGAGGTAAAATCTGGTCAACAGGGAGAAGTTCCTTACTTCTTCCCCCTACAGAGTAGTCCATCAGGACACCTTGATGGAAAAAAATTAGTGGGCATATACACTCATCTGTCCTAATGTATCTGCCCAGCATACTCGTCTAGAAGTAACATGCCAATCCTGCTAGGAAATTCTAGCGGAGTTTTATAGGTAGGCATATACACCTGTTTATAATTCATCAGCTAGTTAGCAATCTTGTCTGACTACAACCAAAGAAACTCACCAATCAAATATGGTGGGGAATAATTAGGAGGCACATACACCTGAAATTCATTAGTATAACCAACAGTCTCGTTTGGTAGCACCCAGATTTGTCAATTGGAAAGTTCCAATAACAAGCAGGAGGCAGACACAAATTTCTTGCTCCCACACATGAGTACTGTCAGAATTTACTGATAGTAAAAAGCGGATAGGATCAGGAATACACACCTACTCCAGGCACGGAATGGACGTATATTCACGTTCCGGCAGCTGAAGTCACCAAGAACATTCTGACAATGGTGAAAGAGCATAATCAAATCCCTGCCCATATTCTGGATGCCTTTCAGAATATTATAACAACATCAGTAGCATCATAGGGAAGAAATCATAAATCTATCCCTATCAGTGGAGTTACTCATCAACATACGACTCTAGAACAGATACACACCTCTGTCCCAGTCCAGGAGGGTTGTGGGGCATACTCCCCCATGTCATACGGACAATCAAGTCAGGCACATACACCCAATTTGAATGGAGATAATCAGCCTAACCTAACAATTTCTCCTGAGTAGGCACATAAACCTGCCCATAATAACCACTTTCATCAACAAGTTCTTTCCAAAGTGAGTAAGAAGGCGTCTAAGAAAAAGGCCAATCCAACACAGTCGAGAAATCAAGATCCAATCTATAATAAGTCCTTTCTCGATGTAGGTGTTCTTGAAGCCCTTAGAAAATTATCTGTTGAAACTCAAGATTCTACTCTTTCATTTTCAAATTCTAGAAATAACAACAATAATTCTGAAGGTCTTCATCAGAAACTTCCTCATGAAGGATTTCTTAATGACTGTTCGGTCGATCTCAAAGTATCATCTTCATATGAGAGCCACAGTAACCCTCTACATGGCCAGAAGATCAAGGAGAAAAGGTTTTGTCTTTTATTGTAACCCACCATGGTGGTCCTCCCCATGATCAGAATTTAGCTGTGAAAGTCATCTCAGTATTGTAATTCACATTGCCTAGAGAAATCTTCAAAGGACAATGCAGTAATGAGAAATCCCTCTTATCTTGAGGCACTTGAAAATGTGAAGCCAGTCATATATGATGCTTTACCTCTTGTAGCTGAAATACTTTCTCAATTAGAAGATAGTCTGGGGTGTAGGTCATTCTCCAAACCACCCCTGGGCCATTCATCTTATAATTTGATAAATCAATTCTCTACCAATCTTGTTGAATCTGATGAAGCAACAAATAAGCACCATCTTTGGTCTAATCAGGTAGAATAATATTCATCGAATGATAAGGAGGAAGTGTTGAATATGAGAAAACAACTGGCGAAAGGTGAAGTACCAGTCATGTTTTGGCCTTTTGATGACTCCGAGTATGATATTCCAGAAATGTTGATGGAAGATTGTATTCATGATATTCATCTCAATATGTGGAAAACTCTTTTTCACTTAAAAAAGGATAATATTATCTTATGATGAATATGAAAATCATGTTAAGATAATAGAAGTGTTACAATGCCAAATTCATTTGGCATCTCTCTTAGTTTCCTGATATCCAAAGGATTAAAAGAAGCCGAGAGACCTTCAGCGTGCAAGCTTTGGTGCACTAAAATGTTTGTTCCAGTTAATTACCAATGCCCCATATGGTATTCATATCAGGGTATGGGGTGTTCATGTAGCACTGCATTTCACTGTACTCTCCAGTCAACAAAGCCTGCTGAAATTGGTCTCATGTAATGTTATTTCCCATGGCCGGCCACAGCCAATTGGTTTTGTGTGTAATCAAAGGCTTGCTCAAGAACATGCCTCAACTAGTTCTACCCAAAGTCAGGAATACAAAGAAAAAGTTGTCGAATTACTCTTGGATCAAGAAACTGAGAATATCAAACAGGCTTCTTGTTTAGAACATGTGCATCATCAAGTGACAGAGGTTTCAGAAATCATTCAATGGTCATTTCAGCCAGGTGATTTTAGTGAATGTCAGATGATGCATCTGGCTAACTTCCAGACTAAAATCCACAAAATTAGGAGAGATTTTAAGAAAGTCTCAGATGTAGCAACTCAAGAACCACCTCAGCTTTCCAGGCTAGGGACTCTTTTAGGCCAAGCCTTGGGATCAATAGATGGGATTCAAGGAGTTGATAAGGGAAAGCAAGAACAGCCCCAGTCCACCGGACTGGGGACTTTTTCAAATCCTCAATCTCTTCCTCGATGAAAGTTAGTTTTCTATCAGTTAGTGAAGAATCCACAAGAGGAACGCAAAGCCGAATTATCAGGAGATTCCCTCCAAATTACGGTTCATTAAGGAGTTCCCAAGGGATCAACTCAATAAAAGGCAATGTCTCATAAAACACATGGAAGAAGACATTATCATAGAAATGTCGATAGAAGGAATGAAATGTGTTATGCATTGATAAATGTCATCAATTTCATTGTTACTAATCCCCAAGAACATGAGGTTCACTCAGAGGAATCAGATGAAGAAGTTCCTATTCAAGAAGTTGTATACACGGAAAAAAATGAAGAAGGTGTGCATACTAGATGCCAGAGGGCTTCCCAGAGGCAAGATATTATTTTGGGAAATTCCCTTCCATACTCCAGAAATCCACATGCCAAGTAAAAGGGTAAAAGTCAGGTTACGTCCCACCCAACCTCTGGAGAAGTCCAATCACTCTCATTAGAGGAAAGGTTCGCACAACAAGAGGAAGAAATGAAGGAGTTAAGTAGGTTCAATGCAGAACTACTTCAAGTTAGTCTTCCTCCTAAGCATGCTGGAGTCAGTCAGTCAAGGTAATTTGTTGCAGTTACTAGGATAGATCAATAATATCCTCATTTACACGTACACCCTCACAATTCCAATCCTATGGGTCATGCGCAACAGCAACTGATAGTGATACCATCAGTTGCAGTACCAGTCACCACACTTGTCTGAACTCCAGTTATTGCTCCTGCTCAGGTCTAATTTCTACCAGATGTTTCTAAAAAGTTAATAACATCCATTGATTCATTAACATCTTGGTTGGAAGATATGGAGGGAAAACATGCACAAGTTCAATTGGAAAGTAAATCTTACCCCGAATGGGTTGATCCAATTCCTCCCCCATCAAATTTTGCGAATACCACATTCCCAATTTTTAATAGTTTGGGAGACATTGAACAACACTTAACACATTTTTTTCTTGTTCTGATCCTATGATGGGAATTCCTCAACAATAAGAAGCATTTAAGCTCAAATTTTTTGTGCAGTCATTACAAGGGCTTTCTTTTGTCTGGTATACAAGTTTGCAGTCTCAGTCAATTACCTGGTGGGATGATCTCTGTCAATGATTCCTTCAACAATTTATCTCAACATTACCAAATACAATAGTTTTTTATCTTAAAAATTATAAGTAAAAGGAAAATGAAAGAGTTTCATATTTCTTTGCTCACTGGAAGGGATTAACATATTCCTTAAGATTAGAACTCCCTCAAGAAGAATTTTTGCCAATCTGTGTGGAAAATTTTCATGATGAATTAAGCACACCGTTTATTCCTGTGAAATACACAGGAGGGTTTCGATACCTTACTTCAATCATTCAAAAGATCAAATATTCTCTTATAGAGACTAAGGCTAAAACTCTTTGAATTCTATCAGCTCCAGGAAGGATAATGGGGAGAGCAGATACTAATATAGTTACACTTAAACAAAAATCTGTACCTGCTCCTACTTAAAAACTATCATCTTATCGAAGGGCTCTACCTCCTGAGTGTCAACAATAGAGGCCATCTCATCAAGATGAGAAAATAGATCAAAGACAGAAACAATTTTAGGAGTTAAAGAACAAAGTTTATTCTTTCGGAAATGAACATGTTCCGGGTTACTTCATTTCAGCTCTGGAAAATGATTTGGTTCAGTTTCCAAAGCCTAAAATGCCGAACATGGAAGGAGATGAAGACCTTCCCAACTATTTCCCATTTCATTAGATGTTGGGGGATCCCATTTAGGATTGTTTTGTCTTCAAAGACCTTCTAAAAAAGATGTTGGACTCGGGACAAGTAAAACATAAAGGTTCCTTAGCTCAAGTAGAATGTGTTACTACTACAGATCCAGAGGAAGAAGGCGAGTGACATGAAGTCAAAAGCAAAAATGCACAGAAATATGATGATTGGATGGTCAAGAAAACAATCAGCCAAACTCATTCCATTTTATGGATGCAATTGAACAAACCAATTGTACCTTCTGCTATTTCTTTCATAGAAAAACTCCCTTCGTCAGAAGTAAAATCCTCAAAGAGGCGGCATAATTCAAAGAAAGAATAGCAGTCAGAAGAAGATGAGCTCATGTCGAAGCCTAAGTTGTCTTTGACTCTGGTGGATTTTATCCCATCTACTTCAAATGCATGGGAACCGCCCCACCAAACAGTATATCCTGAAATGGTTCATCAGGCAGAGTCTTCATCAGATGAAGTGTTGATCTTTGATTCGGTTAACATGATTCACTTAACGAATCTATATGCCAGTAATAGTTTCGATCTTGATGAGCCTGAGTAACTTGTATCAAACAAAGGAATTAGAGGGAGTTCCAAAGGTCTAGGATACAAGCGAATACATGGATATTTTAGAAGCCACTATTCCAATCCTAACCCTACTAGAACGGTATATGTAGCAGAAACTTGTGGCAAAGCCCTTCAGTGGGCTCAACAAGAACCATAAAGTTCTTCCCCACATGGTAGATTCAGTCCAGGAACAGTTATTTTGAAATATTGGTTAGATGATACACCTTATTCCTCTTAAAAAATAAATAGACCTAGTCTGTAAAATCTTCCAAAGCCAGGAGTATTTCCAAATCCTACCCCGATACAAGATGCATCTACTTCCAATGCATCAACTTCTAAGGAACCTATGAAACCACATGTTCTTTTCAGGAAATGTATACCTTTGGACAAAAAGTATGATGTCTTCGAAAGTTTTTCCCAAATACAGGCCAAGTTATCAATTCTGGATGCCTTGAATCTATCAAAAGATCTTTGGGAGGTACTCATTGAGGCATTATCAAGTCCTCAAGAATTCAAAACTGAAATTACTACGGCTGAATTCTACAATATAGAGAATGATCCTACAGAATCCCATGCAGTGATATCTTTTACAGATGAAGATGAAGACAATGTTGTGCATGGATATATTAGACCTTTGTATTTATCTGTAATGGTAAATGATGTTGACATCTGATGATCTTTCATTGATAATGTTTCAGGATTCAACCTCAACCCTATTCATACACTTCGTCGATTGGGCCTCACCAAATCTGATTTATCTCCTTCTACTTTTATGTTGAAAGGATATGATAAAAATGAACAACAACCTCTGGGTGATATTACACTCAAAACTCAGTTTGGAGACCTTTTAACCAATTAAGATATCATGGTAGTTTTTCATGAATCATACATCAACTTTTTTCTTAGAAGACCTTGGCTACATCAACAAGCGGTTATTCCTTCATCATACCATCAAAGTCTCAAATATTGTTTTAATGGTAAAATTGGGACATTGTATGGTGATAAATACCCATTCAAAACATGTGAATCTCGATAAATTGAGGAATAATTCTATCACATGGAGGGAAAAGAGATATCCACAACAAAGGAGGTTACCAAAATTAATGCTTCATATGGTTTGGAAAAGATTCCAGTAAACCCATTTATACATGTGAGTACAGATTATGTGTTGTCTATCAGTCAAATTGACAGGATATACCCAAATCCAAAAACACTTATGGAAACTTCCATAATGTCAATTACGGAAACCAAGTGAAACATCATGGTAGAAATTATTGATTCACCAAGCAATGATGAAAGCTCAAATGGAGATGTCTTCATTTCTTCTGCTAAAATCCAGAAATTATATACTTCATTAACCAGGACATAAGATGTTATAGTAATGACAGAGATGAATGATGATGTTGATTCTCAATCCATCATCTCCTCCTTATTACACAAGGAAGACCCTTTGTCATCAATAGGGTCAGAAATGGTATCCTTTTCTTCAATATGTTCAAATTCTAACTTCTCCCTTGATTATGGAAACTCTGCTTGATCATATACTATACAAGTAGAAACAAAATAAGTAACACATATTGAAGAAGAAAAAGAGGATGATCTTAGGCATTCTCCTCCAACATTTGAATAAGGTATCTCTACCTATGTGGATGAACTCAGAGAAATAAATCTGGGTACAAAAGAAGATCCACACCCCCACTTTAATTAGTGTGGCCATGACTCTTGAAGAGAAAGAAATGTATATTTCATTTTTAAAGAAAAATCAAGATATATTTTCTTGGAATAATACGTAAATTCCAGGGCTTGATCCTAATGTTTCTACTCATCATTTGGGTTTTCTTGAAGAACATCGAGGATTCAAGCAATCTGCAAGAAGAACACACCCAACTTATGCCTCCAAAATTGAAGTTGAAGTGGATAAGCTTCTCAATGCTAACTTCATTATATAAGTTCAATTTCCCAAATGGATAGCTAATATTTTCCCTGTGAAAAATAAGAATGGACAATTTCATGTTTTCATTGACTTTATAGATCTTAATCGGCATTGTCCCAAGGATGATTTTCCAGTTCCGATCACAGAACTCTTCATTGATAAAACAACTAGTTGTGAAGCACTTTCCTTCATGGATTGATATTCTGGGTATAATCAAATCTAAATGTCTCTAGAAGATGAAGAATCTATAGCTTTCAGAACCCCTCAAGGTGTGTTTTTCTATCGAGTAATACCCTTTGGCCTGAAAAATACAGGTGCAACATATCAACGTGCCATGCACTATATCTTCAAACCCTTTTTAGGGAAATTTGTTGAATGTTATGTGGATTATTTGGTGGTTAAATCCAGATAATGTTCTAATTATTTGGCTGATTTGGAAATCATATTCCACAAACTTTGACAACACAATTTGAAGATGGACCCCTTGAAATGTGCTTTTGGGGTAACCTCGGGTAAAATTTCTCAGCTTTGTTGTACTCCATATTGGTATCGAAGTATATCCTGAGAAGACAAAATCAATCCTTGGTATGTCACCTACTCAAAATTTGAAGGAATTGAGAGGACTTCAAGGACACTTGGCCTATATTTAATGTTTCATTGACAATTTGGAAGGCAAGTGTTTACCCTTCAATAAATTAATGAAGAAGGAGTCACCTACCAATAGACCAAAGATTTCCAAGAGGCATTTTATATCCTCAAGATTCATCTCTTCAGTCTACCAGTATTAATTCCACCTGTTCAAGGAATAACACTTTTCCTCTATGTGACAGCTTTTGAGTGATCATTGGGTGCCTTCCTTTCCCAAAAGAATGATTTCAGGAATGAAAACAGCCTTTACTATCTCAGTCAAACTATGCTTGAGGCAGAAACATGATATTAAAGTATTGAAAAGTGCTACCTAGTGTTAATATTTTCAATTCAAAAATTGAGACACTTCCTACAACATCATGAGGTCCAATTGGTATCTCGCAAAAACTCGCTCAAATTTATCCTTAGTCATACAATTCTTATAGGACGTTTGGAATGGTGGGCAGTTATTTTGCAGCATTTGGGTATCCATTACGTGTCTCAAAATGCAATAAAGGGCCAATATCTAGCCGATTTCCTTAAAGAACACCCATCTGTAGATGCTACATCTTTAAATATTGAACTTCCTAATGAGGAAGTCTTCTCTATTCAAGATAATCCTCAAACATGGAAAATGTACTGTGATCTTACCTCCAGAAGTCCAACAGGGAAGAAAATAGAAGATCCTAAATTCAAGAAAGTTGGGTTAGGAATTGTTCTTATTTCACCAGAAAAGGTAGTGCTACCCTATTCCTTCTTATTGTTGCAAGGAAGTACAAATACTGAATCAAAATATCAAGATCTCATCGCAGGCTTTGAATTGGCGCTTCAGGCGCAGGTGAATCACTTAAAGGTAAAACGTGATTCAGATTTTGTAATAAAACAAGTCAATGGGGATTATGCCATCAGAAAAGAAGATTTAATCCCTTTGTGTGATTATTTCAGAGAGTTAATGGCAGTTTTTCCCTTGAAACCATCATTTTCTTATGTATCGCGATCACAAAATGCCAAAGCTAATGCACTAGCTAATGTAGCCATATCCCTGGAAGATACAAATCAGGACGAAACAATCATTAGTATTGCCCACCTTCGTACAGTTTCACCTTATATTCAAATTAGAACATAGGAAATCAATTAAATTATTCCCATTTCTGAACCATATGGTCATATTACAAGATGGATGGCAACTATCAAGGAATACCTTCAAAATGGAACACTCCCACCTGATAGAGCCGGGAAAGAACAAGCCCGGTGACATGTGGTCAATTTTACTCTTCATGATATCCTAGATCACCTAGAAAAAATTCTCTACAAGAAAGGTTTTGATGAAATTCTCTTCAGATGTGTTTTTGGTGAAGAGACAATGGTTGTCATGAAAGAAGTACATGCAGGAGTCTATGGTGCCCACCAATCTGGACATAGACTGTCTGATCAAATTCGAAGAATTGGATACTTCTGGCCTTCAATGATACAAGATTGTGTTGATTCCACTATGAAATGTCATTATTTCCAAGTATATGCCAATTTTATTCATCAACCCCCATAGTTACTCCATACAGCTAAATACTCATGGCCATTTTCCACATGGGGAATGGATGTAGTAGGACCTTACCCTTCAGCTACATCCAAGAAGTTTAAGTATATTCTTACTGCTACTGACTTCTTTTCTAAATGGGAAGAGGCAATACCTCTCAAAGAATTTAGTTCTAAAATCATTGTTAGCTTCATCAAGTCTAACATCATTACCATATTTGGTGTCCCTCATACCATATTGATGGACAATGGCACCAACTTCTGTTCATCTGAGGTAAGGAATTTGTATCAAGAATACAACATCAAATCCAACCATTGTTCTCGGTATCATGTAGTGGAAAATAGCCAAATAGAAGCATTTAATAAGACTCTTTAAAACATACGGAAAAAGATGGTGGATAAATATAAGAAATCATTTCCTGGTAAACCTTTTCATGCTTTATGGGATTATCGGACAACCACCCACACTACTATGCAGTCAACTCCATATTCATTAGTATATGGAACAGAAGAAGTCTTTCCCATTGAGGTTCAATTACCTTCGCTCAGAGTATACATTTTTTATTAGTCATCTACATATAAAAAAACTCAAAAGTGATTGGATGAATTGGAACGATTATATGAAAAAATATAGTACATCCTGCACCACTTAGAAGTCTATTAGAATCGAATAACACGGGCTTTCAAAAAAAAGTTTGTCTTCGTTCATTCATTCAAGGAGAATTGGTATTGGTCCTTAGAACTCCAATGATACCAAGAATGAAACCTCCAAAGCATGAGTCAAAGTTGGAAGGACCTTACTCAATACATAAGGTCTACTCCAATAGAGCTTATTCTTTAATCCCAATGGATGGAGAAATCATCAGGACTCCAACCAATGCCAGATTTCTGAAGAAGTATTTTCTGTAACACAAATACATCTTTAGTTCTTACTGCAAGACTTTAAACTACATGTTCCCTCTATTGTCCAACATGACGTTAAACTATTTCTAGTCCATTTTATGTCCTACATGATGTTAAACTGTGCATCGTTAGGGTTGTTGCTACCTCTTGTTTCTCACATCGAGTATGACTCACATGATCATATACTAAGCTTCAACCATAATACCCTCTATGGGCCGCTAACCATGCATAAGTCCTAACACCATTTTTAGGTCGTTGTCCTCAAGTACAAATTGATCCCCAATTCATTTTCAATTTAACTATGAGGACTTTGATCCTTGCCTTCTAGGCTGGGTACATAGGCAACCTCCTGTGGTTCAAGCCCAAAACAAATATCTTCACATTAGTTCACCATAGTCCTTGTTATATGACATTAAACTATACAGTCCCCCACTTTTCTCACTGTAAGACATTAAACTGCATAGAAATACTTCTTAGCTACATTACGCTAAACTATGCAGCATCAGTCCATGCATATGACCTTGAACTATTTGTACCTTTGTCCTATATGATAATAAACTACCACAGTCTTTGACACCCACACCTCAGAGGGAATCATTATTTACATTGATCTCTAACCATTTCATATTCCAATGACTACATGCATACATGGCAATGCCGGAACCATTAATCTTGGGTCAAAACATCATTACACTAAAGTCCCCATTCACCCTTAACTTGTACGAACAAAATCTGTATAGAGGGTATTTCAAGAACTCTGTATGGATTGATTCCCATCCTTATGGGATACATACGAACATTCGAAAATCCCTCGAATCCAACCCCATGTATTTGGGCCTAACCCCAAATTCCATATTCATTTCCTTAGCTAAAAAGTCCCCCTGTGAAAACTTGAATGTGGTATGAAAACCCTGGTCTTCATTCACATCAGGTTTATAAAACACACAATTTGTATTCCTTATTATGGTCTGATATCTATGACCCTAAACTGAGATCTCCTACACCCTTGTCCCACATGACGTTAAACTATATTTCAAGAACTACATATGGCTTAATTCCCATCCTTATGGGATATGTAGTGAAGTCAAGCATCCCAATTCAGGACCCAGCCACAACATGATTACGGTTAGCATTGGTCTGTGTATCTCCTTCATCATTGGACAATGCCCATTTTGATTTGTCATACTCCTAACCATAAATACTTCCAGATCTCAATAACCCTTTTCTTGACTTCTGGTAACAAAATGTATAATACCCAAGAATTCTTTTGCCTCACTATGCAGCATGTGCCCCTAGGTGGCCTTGCATAAGTAGTCTACATAACAGACCAGTCAGCCAAAAGATACTATTATTTGACTATGCAGCCAATGCCCTTAAATGACCCTTCATAATTCAACCCCCTAACATGTTTTTCAAATAGTGGTAACTTCATTCTTGGGAGAAAAAAAAATCTTTTGTCCTTATTTGTCTTAACGACAATATGTAGGGATCTACAAATATAGCCATCCATATCATATTTGTCCCATACTCTTTTTCATGATTTAAAAGTATTTAAGTCTATGGTTTATATTTCCCTTCCCTAAGTTTGGGTCAGACCTTAACAGGAGTGATATTCATCCAATTCTTTGACAGTCTTGATTGGAAATCTCCTCTCCATATTCAAGTACCTCTCTCCATACAGCATACTCTATGCTTTGGGAAATTTGAATCTCCCTAAACATTCACTAGTTTTTAGAAATAGAAATGTAAAATTTTTGAGAGTACTTTTTCCTGACAATACAGTACATTCCCCTAGGTAGCCTTGCATAAGTAGTCTACATAATGGACATGTCAACCAAAATATTCTATTATTTGACTATGTATCCAACGCCCTTAACTGGACCTGCATAATTCTACCCCCTAAAGGGTTTGTTAAATAGTGGTAACTTCACTCTTAGAAAATAATTCCTCTAATGCATTTTAGACCTTTTTTTCATATCATTCCTCAGATTCAAAATTTATTAAGTCATAGTTTACATGTGTTCCCCCATACTATAATGTGGTAATATTTCTTTAGATAAATTATCAAGCAACTGAGTCAATTTTAATCCATTCCGTCAAAGCTTTTCGACCTTAACCATTAGCTTTTTTATGTCCGACATGCATGACTTTAAACCTCCAACAAGAGATAGGGTACTCATTAAATTGGGAACATGTAAAAGGAACTCTAAAAAAATTCAAGTCCCAGCTCGCTAAATGTACATTTTGTATGATTTTTGAAATCTTGAGAAATATTAAGATTCAATGTTTGTAGGGTTATTTTTATAATCCTAGCAACAATTAAACAATGCTTACTAGGACCATTGGCTTAGGTAAAAAAAATATATAAGTAATTAGCAAGAGGATGCAGGTACAAATCATTGAAGGTGAAATGTCTTTTTCATTGATGCACAGAATTAGAAGAACATCCACAGATCTGATTATCTTCTATTTTTCAATAAATTACAAGAGGATTTCAACATAACTCTTCATTTGATTTACGGAATCCCGATCCTCATCAGCCGCCACTTATTTTTCATTCACTCGACCAGCTTCACTCTTTTTAGCTTGATGGAGGGCCTTATTGGCATCTGGGATGGCTTTCATACCATTCATTTAAACTCATTCCAGTGAATTGTTAAGCTGGACATGTTCCCCGGTAACAACATCTAACCGTTGCTGAAGGTGCATTTGATGGACAACTTTATCCTTGATCTTATGCTTCAGCTCCTTCAGCTTTGCAACATGATCAGCCTCAGCTCGGGACACCGCAGGCTCGAATTCACTGATATTGGTCAACATCCTTGCTCTGGTCAGATCTTGACGGTACTTTTTCTCAAGCTCCCTCCTTAAGATGACTTGTTTCATCGCGGTATGGATCTCTTGATATCCAAAACCTCCAAGTCCTAACATGACGAACAAGGATGACAGTCGCGGGATTTTCGAAGATAGATCTTCAAGAGGCACTTCAGATATGATCTTCCAAATATTCTTCCATTACATGCGACGTGAGAATTGGAGCGTCTTCTGCACCTCTGGGTTTGACTCAGCATCATGATCACATGTGGAATATAGTCTAGGATTAATTTACTTAAAGAAGTTTCATGTTCTGCTCCTTCCCTCCTGACCATTGGTACTTGACATTCTACTCCCATTGGGGCAGAGGCTGAGGATTCACCTCTAGATCTAGTTACCGAAATTGGCAGCCCTGCATAGTGAATTGAATGTTTTGGTTAGTTTCAAAGGATAAAAAGTTGATTAAGTTGTCTTGAAAATTAATTACATCTACAAATATTATTATCTCTTACCCAATGGTAGATCAACATCATGAGAAGGCTCCTCCCCATCTTACCAAGCTCCAACAGGATTTTCAGGACATATTCCAGGAAGCTCGGCCGGCTTAAGTTCCACTTGAGTTAGCATCTCTGTAATGATAGGGTTGTATCTAACCCCTTCAGGGAATGGTAGGTCAGCATCTTGCTCAGACAAAACTGCACATTTCAAACAATCATGGTTAGAGATGTAATAAGAAATTTTTAACAGGATGAAAAATAACACTCGTGTCCAAAATCTTCTAAATCACATGGTAATTTAACATGATTTAAAATTTCTTAAAAAGATGTGCCAATATTCATCATTTCATCCAGTGATATATGAGATTCCTAGTTAGTCTCACAAGTGGGAGCATTTGATATGTCTTCTTTGCGACCCTCATCCTGTGGCCTCTGACCTCGGTCAGCTTCTTCAGAGAAAATTGCAGAGTCTGTTGCGGTGGCAGCCAAATATTCTGGTGTAGGTGTTGAACCTAAAGTATCACAAAATGGATGTCAATTGATGTTTTCATTCCATATTCTATGAAGTGTTGTTAATTTACCAGAATAAGGCTCTTCTCTCCTAACAGCAGCAATAGAATCAGTACTGGGAAAAGATGTTGGCTCTTCCTCAGGAGCAGCCAGGTCAGCATGAATTTGCGATTGTTCACCAGCACCCTTTTTCATCCTCAGAAGAGGTTCAGTCCTCTCCCTCAAAGGGGAAACCGAGGAAGCCCCTACAATCCCAAGAAATATGATCAATATTTTCATGAGTTAGGATTCATGAAAATCCGAAGGACTTACCACTACTGATGAAGTGTTTAGCTGTGGACTTCTTCCTTCGATGCCTGTGTTTCTTTGACTTTTTGGGTGTGTTGACATCGTCACCTCCAAATATAGGTATTGGTGAGTGATAATTCCTTCCTAACTTATCAACCATGGCTTGTCGGCCTAGAGATACCTCGCTCAACTCATGAGGAGATTCAATAGCTCCAATGGTAGTGCCACCAGGGCTATACTGTGGTGAAGGAACCTCAACAGTTCTTTTCTTTACAAGATGCAGGACGAAGAAATATATTTCCTTGAGTAAAAAATCTTTAACTGAAATCAAGTTGCAAAGAAAATAAGGAAAGAGACTAACATATTCAGGAGCCACGTAATCGTGCCACTCCTCATCTACTGAAGCACCAATCCCTTCATTGGTGCCATGATCCATCATTTCCTTCACCCTCTTGGTGATAGGAATGGAATCATCAGTGGAATATATGAGCATCGCCATCTCTCTGATGCAATCCCTCACTTCATCATGGTTATCCTCGAAAAGGATATCAGTAGAAGCTCGAATATTCCCTACTCCAAGGATAGGTAGCCCTTTGTATAAGTCCATACAGGTGGTTTCACGATCGTAATATAAAATCCGCCATGTCTAGACAGCCTCTGGTCGTAAATATTCAAAATGTGCACCAGAAGACCGCGAGGAGGGTCCTACAATCTTGGAATTCAACTTCTTCCCAGCTCCTGAAATCACGGATAAATAATAAGAAAATAAAACTTTTTTCTCTATAAAATAATGGCGATTAAATTGCCTCAATGATATAACTCACCAAGAGTCGGTGGAGTAGGTCTCTTAACTCCAGAAGGAGGATTATATCTGCCATGAGGCCGCTTTGACGCATGTCATGCCTCATCATCCCCATCTTGGGAATCCGGCGAATCAGCCCCGGGTGAGGAACCGAATGAATCAGCTCCGGGTGAGGAAGAGTCACGTTCCAGATGAAGGGTTTCTTTCCTGACAGTTCTCTTATTTGTCCCCACTCGATGAACTGGATGATTCAGTACTCCTTTAGGGTATGATGCTACCCAGTTCTCAGCATACCATGTAGTCAAGTGACTTTCCACTCTAGCAACCGGTAGATTAAACACTTCCCCATTCTTCTCCATAGTTATCAGCAACCATATTTTTCAGTAAACCATTGGATGCTCCTTTGTCCTGACATGCACAAAAGGGGGATACAACAATATGCTGCAGACACATGAATTGGCGTGAAAATATATATGGAGCATAGGCCTCGCATATAATCTCTCTGTCAATTCTGGTGTCTAATACACCATCTCTGCAATACAACATGTATGACCTCAACTCCAGGCTAGCAGTTCCATCATCAATAACCCACCCGGTTGGTGGGTTTCCATAAGGAAATAAATGAAATTCCTTGTACATACTCCGCCTCACCTTCATATCACAGGAGTTGAGGGACAACAGAAAAATTCCAGAATATGCCTACACTGATGGCCTGAAAGAACTTCCAGTAACCTGTACTCCGCTCTGTACAACATAAGTCCTAAAGTGAGTGGCAATCCATCCCCACAAAACATGGAATGGTCCCAATATTCTCAAAGTATACTTACCCATATATACATTGATTAAGCTCTTGTCAAACATCGCCAAAATTTGGGTGGCCAACGCAATAATTTTCCTCTCATCCAACTTGGCCGCAACAACGAAGGTCCCTGGCCTGACACCTCCCTTTGAATCCCTAACTGATAGAAGATAAAAACTGAGCCAAAAAGCTAAAAATCTTGACATATGGGTCCTCTCTGGAATTATTTGGTCTACTTCATACCCCCACTTTTCAAACTCTTTTGCTTCCAGAGTTGGCCAGAACGTTCCAAGAGCACCCCTCTTCTCTGTTCTGGGGCAGTTGGTAGGACGAGTACCGGTGGGCCCCTTCTCCTTCTTCTTGATAAGAAACATATCCATCCACTCCTCTGGATGAATATCCTTTCTAGAATGAGTTTTTTTGGACATTGAATTCTTGATCTTGTGGAAAATTTTCAATAATTCTCGAGCCAAAGCCAGAGTCTTCTATGAATCATTCCAAGTCACCTTGGGGGGATTAATTCATCATACATATTGCCTAAAATTGGAGCCCCTGAGATCTTGTAGACATCCCAAAAACTTATGCCTACTTCTCCATGAGTCAGATAGAAAGAATTGGTTTTTGGGCTCCATCGTCTGATTAGATCCAGCACAAAGTTATCATTCCTGAAGACATATGTCTGCCCAGCCCAGACAGCTTCATATATTGCGGCTCCATTCAGATCCCTGAAAAACACTACATAGGTTTGTCGTACCCAATTTACCCACATCCAAGCCATCTTTACACCTCCTCTGGGATGGAAATCCTAACTCTTTTTCCATCCCTTGGATTGATCCATCTAAAAATTTCAGAAAATGAAGGGATAGCAATACGGCCGCAGCTCAGGCTTGTGTGATTTCCGATTTGGATCACGTTGTCTATGATGTATTATAAACTCCTTCTCCGCTATTCGAGCATTTACAAATGATCCTACAACTGAGACATTTGTAGCAGTGAAATTGGTGTATGTCTGAAACCAAGAATGAGGAATATAGTTTTTTGCATCTGGAACGTTGACCCCTTGCAGATGACCATGTCCATATAAAGGCAAGTAGATACTTTGTGGGAAATAGACATGATATTTATTCAAGTACATTCCCAAATCTGGGAGAGTGATATTCCATATATCATAGTAATCATGTCCAATGATGTTCATCATGTCATCAATCTGCATGCTATCCAACTCATCAGCAGATCCGATTCTTTTGGGAGCCATTGAATCTGCACAAAGATCAAATAATTAACTTTTATGTAAGTTTGATTTTCATAAAATTTGTCAATAAATCGAAAAAATGGCTAAAGAATTAAGGTGAGCAAGTCTAATTTGGCGTTCATGTCTAAAGCCAGTCATGCAAGTTGCACCGTGCTAGTACTAGCGCGCATGTCAGAAACAGATAGACGAAGCGTAACGCAATGAATAGAAGCACGGATGAGTGAAAATCCAAGACACCCGCACGATGAGGGATCACTTGGGTGACAAGAGAGAGAAGTGTTTGAAAGCTGGATGCTTTTCATGAAGTGACTCCTATATTTATAGGTGATCCAGAAACTTGCGCGCCGCATCCTAGGCGCCTCAATTAGAAAAGAGGGAAGAACATCAAGAATTTCACAAAGCCCTTAAGGGATGCAAGTATACCTATGCGTCATCCTTGGGTGTGCAAGTCACGTGCGCGCCTGTCATGGGTGCACAGGTCACTTGTGCTCCCAAAGTGGTTTTTCTCCCAAACTCAGGTGGCCTATAAATAGCCCCTGTGGGCCCCCCATTTCGGGGATGAATTTTCCAAAAATCAGATTCAAGCTCTGGTCACCCAAGTCTTTTCCTGATGTCTTCCGAACACTTCTAAGGTAATTCTTTACCTGGAATGGAAGCTCTAAAGAAAAAGAATGAGGCCTAAGTATTAGAACTCATAAATAATAGCACGCCTAAGTGTCCAACCCTTAAGGGAAGTGAAGACACTTGTGAACCGCCTTTCCTTCTCAAGGGAACTTGCGCGCCACCCATCTGAAAGCCTCTAGGGATGATACTAAGGGCCTGAGTTCAAAGTTGCCCAAGTACTACCCTATGGAATCTCCATCGCCCAAGTTGACTCATGTCGTGCAAGTATACTGGCACTACCAGGACTTTCATGCTAGAAAAAAACTTGTGCACCTCCTTCCTAGTCACTTCCTTTCCTCAGATCCACCTCTCCTCTTCAAAGATAGCCTTCAAAACCCTCTTCAATGTCATTTGTGGCATGGTTCTTTTGTTTGATTCCTTATCTGAAAGGAATTTTTGAGAAGATCTTTTGATTTGGGCCTCCTTATCAGGAGTAATCTCCAATATTAATTTCCATTTATTTGGGCTTCCTTCTCAGGAATAAAACCCAATCATAAGTCCCTCTTAATTTTTTGGCTTCCCTTTTATGAGTAAGTCTAGGGTTAAAATCCCAAATCTCCATAAAGTACAAACACCTTCATGGACCCTGCTGTTGGGATTATTTTCTAAAATTCATTGTCTTCATTTACTTGGGTAGTTATATATATGTAATCCACACATCCATTCTTATGATCGCATCTTCCATGGCACAATTGTTAGGTTTTAGTGATACCTCTTTTTTCTCACACCGTGCGTGACTCACATGAGCTTAGAGTGTAAATGTAATTATGAAATCTCTCTTTGGGCCATTAATCATGAATAAACCTCATACTTCTTCACTCAAACTACGTGGTATTTGATTCCTTTTCTAACAAGGATACGTTGGTAGCCCATCTGCGGGTTCGATCCCATATCTAAAATAATCATGTCTTTCTGAATGACAATAAACTTCAAGTGCCCCACTGAGAGGTTTTAAAACCAGTATGGTCATTATAATGACCAAGAGAGTTCTATATAATGTATTAAAGGATACCATTGACTAAGAATCACTAATTCATATAGATGATTCTATATTGATGAAGAACTTCAAATACATATAAAAGATTCTATAAATCCCCTACATATCATTCATTGATTCCAAGGTCTAAAAGAGAGAGAAAAATTCATTCTTATGCTTGGTAAATTAATAAGGATTCACGAACATAACTCAAATCTATAAGAGAGTCTTATAGTATAAAATAATTCCCCCAAAAAAAGGTGTGATGAGTCTGACCTCCCATCCTCTCAACCAATGAAAATTCTTAAGCCTCATCAGTCCACAACTAATGGGTACCTACCTTGGGAAAGTATGTCTAAATGGATATAGAATCATTGGATGTTTCTGGTTCTATGAATAAACACATTAGAAACTGATTTTAAATTTTGAACCTTAAACAAAAAAGGTCATCCCCATTTCCATAAGAAACAATAAGCAAGATCCCGATTAACACAAGTCCTGACTAATCATGTGACTAAATTGTGCATAGGGTAAAAGCTAGATCCTTAAAAAGTGTATCTCACTCGTTCTACCCTTTAACCCCCTATTTTTTTCTCTTATGTGGGCCTAAATCGTCATTTTAGTCTCTCCAAGTTTTTATAACCTCTACCAAGTTAATTGAATGTGATATGGAGCTATCCCTTTGTGCGTTGAAGCCTGATTCTTGGGGTAAGGCTTCGTTATTCATAATTCTTAATGTGTTTTCTTAGATCTACTTCACCCTACAACTAGTTTGCATAGATCTATGAACATTGTGGTTAGATATATGGTTTTGGATACCAAATAAGTTTAGATTTGTTTTTTTATTATAGGTGAAGAGATTTAAGGTGGGTTCTTGGAGATTCAACCAATTTTTGTGATGTTGTTTGGGTTTTTTATCATTTTCTCCAAAACACTTGAGGTATGTGGCTTCACTCTCAAATCCTCTATCATAGAACTTGAAATCATAGTTTAAAATCTATTTTTTTTTATTTAAATTTATTTTTTATTTTCAATGAAATTATTTTTAAAACCACCATGAGTAATGGTTTGTTGAAATTCAAAAAATTCGGGTGTTATTGAAAGTGTTTGATAACAAGATTTTAAACTGTTTATTTTAAAAAAAATCTGCATGGAAGAGAAATGGATTTCAATTAGAAGAATAATGTTTTGTTCAATAGTGTTAACATACATGGATTTGTTATGACTTGTAATGGTTGTGTGACATGTGTTAATGTGCATTGGGAAGGATGACGGTGTCAAGTACCCCCCATCAAAAGGTTTGGGACAGATATAGGCATGAAGTACCCCTGTCAATGTGGTCAACTAAGTGATATCTTAATGAAAGGATAAATCACCACCCATGAGCATATAATGTTCCATGGGTTTCATGCATGGTTGTATGTATGGTTTTTTAGAAAGGTGTGTGTTATGAAAAAATGGAATGTTAAATGATTTAAAGAATTTTTTATGTGATTTCCTTGGAAAACTGTTTACAAAGGCTTCATTTTGTATTTTGACATAAATTGTTTTAGAATTTTTTTTATATAAATTTTGGTAACATGTTCTATAATAGTGTCATGACTTGGGAAATAATTGTGGAAGACCATATTAGTTTTATTACTCACCCTTGCCTTGGCACTTTGGTTCTTTTGTAGATATAATTTATTAGGGCATGGGAAAAGGTAAAGTATCACACATCTTTATCACTACATCATTATACATGGGTTGTTTGGTAATTTTTGGAGCATGGAGCTTGGAGTCTTGTTATTATCATGCAGTTTGGTTACTTTGACTTCCATTATTTAATTTGAAATTGTAGTCATCCATAGTGACATTTGTTTTGGTGTGATTTTGATAAATTAAATGCTGAGTTGTCTTTTAATGATTATATGCATCATAGAGTCTTTTTTTGGTTATTGATTATTTGGTTAGTGTTTTTTAAGGGAAAATTTTCCCCCCATATATATTGAAACCCTTAGGCATTAACTTCCATCCTTTGGAATCGTGGGGATGTTTCATAAGGCCTAATAACACCCTTATTCCCTCTCAATCCAATGACTAGGGGTAGGACGTTACATGTAAACCATTCAAATAAATAATATAAATGGTATCCTTGGATCATATCATCAATAAAGAATAAGTACCATAAAATATTTTTATCATAGATTGAAAATAATTTTGAAATAATACTTGGGACATTTCTTGAGGAAAACATCTTTTCTTTGAAAAGAAATTTTTAAAATGTAAAACATTATTAATATACTTTTATTTAAAAATTTCCCTGATAAACTATAAATCAATCTTTTAAAAATCATTTAATACATTTATGAAGGAAAATAACCTATCCAATTTGAAAACCCCTTTTTAAAACAAAATGATTGAAAACCAATTTCTTTGAAAATAAATTTGAAAACATTTAATGAATTCTCTAAAAATCATTTAAAACATTTCTTGTGGAAAATATCTTTTTCATTTTGAAAATATTACTTTTAAAATGTAAACAATTTTGAATCCTATTTATTTGAAAATAAAATTTAAAACTTATAAATGAATCTTTGAAAAAATGATTTTCAATTATGTTAGAAAATTATGTTCATGTCATATACATTTTAAATACATATTCCTTTCATATTTTTGGTTGAAGCCAAACTGGTGTAGTTTTAAAAAATGAAATGAAGATTTATATTAATATATTTTTAAAAGAAATAAAAAATGAGTAAAAAATATTTTACAAATCATAGGATAGTAATAAATAATTTTTTAAAATATTTTAAGAAAACAAGGTTTTTGAAGAAAATAGATTGTTGACTAAAGAGGGAAGAAAAGTAGGATTCTCTTATAAACATTTTCTTAATTATATTAAGTAACTGAGAGTGTAAAATGGAAACCATTACATGAATATATCATGACTAACCATTTAATAATAATATTCATTATAATTATTGAGTGTTTGATCATGATAGTTCAACGTTGGAGGCTTAATCATAAACGATCGTGATAAATGATTTGATTGTAATACAAGACACTTACAACATGGGTAACCTTGAATCTTATTACCCATGAAGGAATAAAATAAAATTAAACTTAAAATACCATGAGGATAAATAAATTTATGATATTATGTATCAAATGGGGGGTCAAAACTCCTCAAAAAATTATACAGGTCCATAAAATCACATATGTCTCAAAAAAGGTGAATTGAGACAAAAAACCATTACTGCTTGAGTAATTTTTGAATCATACTCCCCATGAAATAACAGAATAAATATAAATATTAAGTATAATTAATTGATTAATATTAAATATATATAATTTCATATGTAATTATATACACTACACAAAATAAGATGTGGTACTTTATAATTGAATGACATTGGTTCGTGAGGTGATAGATAATTGTACACACAAATAATGATTTCATAACCCATTTTGATAGAAGTATGTGTGGTTTCAGGTCATACCCTTAACATAGTAACATATAAGTGTATGTAGGATACTTATTTTAATATATTATCATGGAATAAAAATAATTTTAGGAGGTGGAGGAAGCTAAAAAAACTCTCGTTGAAGACCATTGCTTCTTCTTCGGGTATCCTCCTTAGGATTGTGGTAAACTGTTTCTTTGTTGGATTTCTATACAATAAAAGTATTATAGGATGAATGTAGGTAATTTTTTAATGTTATTTGGTAATATATTTTTTAATCCAAACAGATTTAGAGGTATGAATAAGTGGGGAGTGTTAGTGCCCTTTTATAGTTGTGGAGGATTGACATTTTCGTAAATACCAAAAAGTATGCACTATTGGGAGGTCTCCATAACCTCATGTGGACCAAAAATTGATTAATAATGTATTTTAGTGATAAATATTTTTATACACACCTCAACCACATAAAATAAAAAAATATATCATGTTATTATTTAGTCCTTAAGTTTACTCAATTTTATCATTGTAGTGCTTACCAAGGTAACTTGCATCTTTTTATTTACCTAAGTAATTTATCCATTAAGAATAAGATTAAAATATATTTTTTATATAAATTATACCTTATAATTATAAATATTAAATACAATTATGTAAATAAAAATCACATGTGTGTGTAAAATTAATTTGTATACAAACGCTTGTAATGTGAAAACCTCATTTTAACCGTAATCATGTCAATTAGTTTTAATTATTTTCACAAATAATTATAATAAAAAATTAAATTAACCATGTTAGATAACATAAATTATTATTATTCAAGATATTGAATCCATTTTTTCAAATTCAATTCACATAATAGGTATAATTTAATTTAAAATTATTCCCACAAAAGCATCAAGAAAGTGAGGGTTTTTAAAGAGAAAATGATGAAACGTTTACAGTATTTTTATATCCAAATTCAATATAAAATTTATTAAAATTAAATAAATTGTATTAATATATTTATAATTTAACTAATTAAACCATAAAACTAATTTAAAATGTAATTTAACTTTATAAATAATTTAGGTGAAAATATTATATTCAATTATAATCATAATTTTTCACTATTCATCTTTAAAAAATTCCAAAAAATCCAAAAAATTAACACAAAAATAAATTTTATATTTTGATTTAAAAGAATATGTTTATTTTTAAAAATTGATAATCTATGATTAAAAAAAATTAAGTTCTAAAATATGTGTTCCACAAAAAGGTGACAAAAATAATTTTTAGAAAAATTCAGTTTTTAAGAGAACATTGGATTTATTCTTATATATTTCCAATAAAACAAATAAGATGAATATTAAAAATATTATTTAATATATAATATATAAATTTTAATTAAATAATTAACTAACTATTTGTTCGTTAGTTTATTGACACAAAACACACTTGTACACATAAAAATATTCTTTAGGAAAAATATTTCATTTTATTTTAAAAAGGGTTTTATTTTCATTAGTAATTATTTCATCACCAAAAAATTCATTTTATAAACATGTGTAAATAATATTTTCATTATTTATATGATCTTATTCATACCCTCCATTACAATGGTCAGCTGATGATCATATTAAATAATAATATTTAAAAATCATGTCATCTTTAGTTTAAACTCAGTATTTCAAGTAACACAAGATAAACTTAGAATTGTGTGTAAAAAATCCAAAATTAGTATTTCATGTAATGAAATATAAACATAGTATTTTTTATAGTAAAATATAAATAATATTATATATATTTGAAAAAAAACAAAAAGTTTCATGGTGTTACTGTAGTACCCCCGGTTTGAGGTATGTGGAATTGTTTTATGCATTATTATGCTTTTAAAGTACATGGGATGAGTTGGGAAGATGTTGGGAGAGTTTGGAATGGTTTTGAAGAGGTTTGGATGCTTTTAAAGCGGTGCACGGTTTGAGCTCGGTTAGTGGAAACCGTGTGGATTCCTCAGAAAACTGTGCGGACCCTTGTTCTCGAGATAGTAGGCCTCGCATAGCCTGCGCAAAGTTTACTAAACCATGTAGACTCTGGCTCTCGAGTGAGTGGCGTGTGCACGGTTAGCGCACAGTTTTCCAAACCGTGCGGGCTAACCGTGCGTCCACATAAAGTTAGAGTTTTGAAACCCGGGCTCACTCAGTATTGCCTCATTTCACTCCTCCCTTCCTCCCACTCGAGCGCCAGTTGGGATTTTGGGTTCTCAGGGGTTAAGGGTGCTCTCCCACTCATTTTGGAAGGTTTTTGAAGATTATTCAAGGTTGTTTGAAGGTGATTGCTTCTGGGTAAGTCTCTCCTCTTGCTTCTCTTGTATTTTCCTCTAGATCTATACATCCCTCTCTTTATTGGTTTTCAAGATCTACACTTGTTATGTGCAGATCTAGGGTTGGGTTTTTCTTAGAGGTTAATATTAAGGCTTGTGGATGTTAGGGAAAATGATCTAGAGAAGTTTCGGTGGTGCGTTCGCTGGATTTGAGGCGCGGTTGTTCGTGGGTCGATTTCTCGTGAACCCTAAAGGTATGTGGCTTCTCTCTTGACTCCACTTGGTTAGAGCTAATGTTTTTCGTTACAATTAATTTGTTTTTATTGAAATTAATTGTGTTTGGATGTGCAAAGTTGGTAGAAAATCCATTTGGGGGTTTTTGCGGAAAATTGGGTTTTATGGTGAGATGCTATAAATGTTGATTTTAAAATGAAGATTTTAAAATGGGATGATATGATTGATTTGTGAAATGATTGATGGAGAAGGTATTCAAATAAAAATTTTGTTTTATTGAAATGGGCTTGGCATGGAAAAATGGTTTTCAGTAATGGGATGATTTATTGAAGTGAAATGACATTTAATTGAATGGGTTGATTACCTAATGTTGTTGTGACTTTAACGTATTATATGATGGGCTATGATTGGTTGGGATGTTTTGTGGACATGGAAAGAAGTACCAGTTCAAAAGGGGGATGGATAGTGGACGGAAGGGCCACCATCTAAAGATAACTGGATGAGAAGTGCCACAAATTGTGAATGAATAAACAGGTTGGACGGAAGCTCCACCGTTATGGTTGTTTTTTTTAATTTCTTTGAAAGATTGAATTGTTTTTCTAATGTAAAAATGCTTAAATGGATTGTGGATTGTTGTTTGTCTTCCCCTTGGTTGTTGGGGTTGGGTGTGATGGTTTGGTAAGAGCATGGTTGGCTTATGGTAATAATTTCCTTTGTGATTATTTTACATAAACTAATTTATATAAATGTGCTAATGGTTTTATCCTAGTGGCGTGTGTAGGGAAGTCATTTGGGGAAATCCTACTGAGTTTTAATACTCACCCCCTGATTTGGCACTGTGGTGTCTCTGCAGATGTTGTGTACCATGACATGGGAAAAGGTAAGGCCTCAACCTCCTTTAGTGGTGCATTTTGATGTCTTGGTGGAGCATGGAGCTCGGATCTTGGTGTGGAGCTATGGTGGTGTCATGGATTGTGGTGTCTTCTTGTTTGGTATTCTTCATACTACTCTGATGTTTTTTTGGGTTGTGTTGACATGTGAGATCATTATGGTTTATCTAGTTGTCTTTGGTAATGTATGAGGTTAGTTGTTTTGTTGACATGAATCATATAGTTGTGGATTTTTTGGTTGGTTTTTTCTTAAGGGAAAATCGTTCCCCAATTTTCTCTCGGAGCCCTCAGCATTTATTTCCAACCTTTGGAACCTTGGGAACATCACTTAAGGCCAATTAACCCTCACCACCTCCTCAAGCCAATGAGGTAGGGGATGGGTGTTACAAGTGGTATCAATTTGTTTGGTCCTTTAGAGTTGATTCTCGGATTCGGTATTGACATTCGTTGTGGTACATTCCTTGAGTCTGGATGGTAGAAAGGCGTAGGAATGTCGGAACTTGGAATATATAGAATAAAAGGACATAGCTAACCCTTTTATGATGAAATATAAGTTACCAGGGAGTTGTGTACATAAGTTTCTTGGAGAAACTTATAGGCATTGGATATCTCATTGTCATGGGTGTAGCCAATGAGATGAGCATGGAATGCATGGTAGAAATGACTTCCCACTAGGATGCATATTTCATTGGAGTATAATGATCTATTGGATGAATTAATAAATGGTTTTTGTGTGAAACTGAAATGTTAATAAATTTGGTCTTTTGAAAATGGTATGATTTTGAAAATGGGGAACCATGGGAAATGTGAACTGTTAGAAGTCCTTGTTATGATAGTGTTGTGTAATGTGATTTGAAATGGGATTTCGTGATGTCTACGGAAGTGAGACTCATGGTTGTTTGTTTTTTGTTTATAGAAATGGCACTGGGTAGGCATCGTAGAGACTAACCGGAGGAGGCTGCTGAGAATGTTGTTGAACCTGAGCCTCAGGTGAACCAACAGCTAGTGCAAAGTATAGTCAAAGCTTTCCAAGATGTGGGAAGTGGAAATAAAACAGATGAACCAAGGCATATATATCATGCGGTTTAGTTTCAAAGGCAGAATCTACCCATCATCAGGGGTGATTTAGAGCCATAAAGGGAAGAATCATGGTTGAATAGAATGAACAATATCTTTGAGTTCTTGGGAACGCTGGTAGATCTGAAAGTGAATATGGCCACATATATGTTGTAAGATATTTCCCTTTAGTGGTGGGAGTTGGTGGTCCAAGAAAGGACGGACTAGGGTATGATGTGGGAAGGCTTTGAGGAATTTTTTAACAAAAATTTCTACCCACATACGTTCAGAGTTCAGCGTATAACTAATTTCTTTAGTTGGAAACAAGATATTATGTCTTTGATGGAGCATGCATCTAATTTCATGAACTTAGTATGGTTTGCACCTGAGGTGGCGGGTAGCACGTCGTTGAAGGAAATAATCCTTAAGGTGGGGTTAAGGCAAGAAATTCGTTCAAAGATAGTGGTGTTGTGTATAGATTATTACACAGAGATGGTGAATAGAGCCTCGGTGGCTGAGCGGGATCTATTGGGAGCTCCGGGCAGAGGAAGCATGGTGGTACCCATAGATAATAGTGGGAACTCTAATGCTGGGTTCAAGCGAAGGAGAGACACTTATTCCCGGGGCGGGAATATGGCATATAATCTGACGAAAGGACCGGTAAATCTTCCTCCAAACCCCAGAGCAATCCAGGATGTTTTCAGTGTGGTCCCATGATCCACATCAAGCGGGATTGTATGGTACAACCTTGAGCATTTCATAATTGTAAGCAGGTTGGGCATCTGCAGCATTATTATTGGAATTCTCCAAGGTCGGATGTGCGTGACACTCCTTAGGGATCACAGACATCGTATGCTTCGACAGGATGGGGGCAGCAGTATACCCCTCTATAGCAGAGTAAAGTGGGTCACGGTGATTCTCATAATACCATGATGCCTTAGAAAAGCAATAAAGAGTAGATTCTGCCAAGCAAGCATGTGTTCGGAGCTAAACAGGTTGTGGTGGATGATTAGTCGGGACCATCCACGGTGCGAGGTACTATTCTTTTAAATTATACCTTGATGCAAGTGTTGTTTGATACGGGTTCTTCACATTCTTTTATTGTTTCACGTGTGGTTGATTTGCTGGGCTTAAGGGTAGAAATGATTCCCTCGGTTTTAAAACATCAAACTTCTCTGGGTCAAAGAGAGTGTCGAGCCTTCTTGTGTAGAGAATGTTGTATCGTTGTGGGCGTGGTTGAGATAGTGTGGAATCTCTCAATGCTTGAGATGGATGAGTATGATGCAATACTGGGAATGGATTGGCTGGTGAAGTTTAAGGCCCACATCGATTTTGATGCGCAGACTGTGGATTTTATGACACATGATGGTGTTAGACATCTCTTTAGAGGATAGAGAGGCATGAAAGGTAGGGTGCAATGGGTTTTTTGGCACCAGTAGTGGGTACGTTATTGTATCAGTTGGCAGCATTGTCGTTCAAATCGGTAAACAGTGTTGAGAAGAGTGTTCCTCCAGCAGTGGAGGACCAGTTTATGGATGTTTTTCCTAAACAATTCTCTTGGTTACCTCCCGTAAGAGAATTAGATTTTACGATTGGTCTCCTCCCACAGACCAGTCCTATCTCACTTACGTCTTATCGGATGGCACCAGCTGAATTGCAGGAATTGAAATTCTAGTTGGAAGAGTTAGAAAACAAAGGGTGTATCAGGCCTATCATGCCTCTGTGGGTAGCGCCAGTGTTGTTTGTGAAAAAGGCCGATAGAACTTTGAGGCTATGTGTTGATTATCGTAGACTTAACCAAGATACAAAAAAGAATAGATATCCACTTCCATGAGTGGATGATTTCTTCGACCATTTGAGGGGATCCCAGTGGTTCTCCAAGATCGACCTAAGGTTGGGATATCATCAATTACAAGTAAGGAAGGAGGATATTCCTAAAACAGATTTCAGAAGTCGATATGGACATTATGAATATGTGGTTATGACCCTTGGTCTAACGAATGCGCCAGCAGTGTTTATGGAATTTATGAATCATATATTTCAGAGATATCTGGATTCATTTGGGGTGGTGTTTTTGGATGATATTCTGTTGTATTCAAAGACAAGGGTGGAGCATGAGCATCACTTGGAGATAGTGTTGGGGATCTTGAGGGATCATCGATTGTATGCCAAATTGTCAAAGTGTGAATTTTGGATACCGGAAGTTCATTTTCTTGGCCACGTGATTTCTGAAAGGGGTGTTTTAGTGGAACTGGAAAAGATAGAGGTTGTTATCTCATGGCAACCACCAAAGAATGTGTTTGAGATATGGAGTTTCCTTGGTCTATCTGGGTATTATCGGCGTTTTGATCATGATTTTTCATGTCTGGCTTCACCGATGATAGCATTGACAAGAAATAATGATCCATCCCAGTGTAATAAATAGTGGTAGCAGTGTTTTGAAGAGTTAAAGGGTCATCTTACATCTGCACCAATATTAGTTTTTCCAGAACTAGGAAAAGGGTACGTGGTGTATTGGGATGCATCGGGATCAGGGTTGGGGTGCATTCTCATTCAAGGGAATCATGTGGTTGCATATGGCTTACAGAAGCTGAGAGTGCATGAGAATAACTACCAACCTCATGATTTGTAGTTGGCAGCAGTGGTCCATGATTTGAAAGTATGGTGTCATTATATCTTCAGTGAGAAATTCATAGTATATACAGATCACAAGAGCTTGAAACATATTTTCTCACAAAGGTATTTGAACTTGAGGAAAGGAAGATGGATGGAATATCTCCATATGTTTGATTTTTGACTTGATGTACACACCAGGTAAGAGAAATTCGGTGGCAGATGCATTAAGAAGAAAATCATATGCTCAAATGGTGAAACAAGCATCAGACCAGTGGCAGTTGATGTTGGTTATAGTCGATATGCGGTTGGAATGTGAGGACCATGGTGATAGTGCGTTCTTCTTTCCGGTTTTGTTGATTTCTGACTTGGTTGGCCTGGTTAAAGAGGCACAGATATCTGATTCTGAGTGTGTGACCATGGGGTCGAGACTCAATGGTGGGGAGACCATTAAGGGTTGGCAACTAAATACAGATTCAGTTTTGTGTTTTTGGAATCAGATGGTTGTAACAGTTGCGTGTCAGGAGGATCTTCTCAGGGCGTATCATTATTCCAGGTGGGTTCTTCATCCTGGAATTCAGAAAATGTATAAAGCGTTCAAAGTGCAGTTCTGGGGGGCTGGTATAAAAATAAGTGTGGATGAGTTTGTTTCCAAATGCTTGACTTGTCAGCTGGTCAAGGCAGAGCATCAAGGGCTAGTAGGAATGTTGCAGTCTTTACCAATCCCTATTCAGAAGTGGGAGCAGATAGCGATGGATTTTGTCATAGGTCTCCCAAGAACGGTCATAAATCACGATGCCATTTTCGTGATAGTGGATCGGCTAATGAAGTCGGCCCATTTCGTCCTGATTCGTGAATCTCATACAGTGGAGGATCTGTCCAAAATCTATATCCGGGAGGTGGTAAAGAGGCATGGTGTTCTAGTTTTGATTGTATCCGATAGAGATCTGATGTTTACATCTCGTTTCTGGAAATCCTTTCAGCAATACCTTGGGACACAGTTGAATATGAGCACAGCGTATCACCCTCAGATGGATGGACAATCCGAGAGGATGATACAAACTCTGGAGGATATGTTATGGGCTTGTGTAATGGATTTTGGTGGCTCGTGGGAGGAGCACTTTTCATTGGTTGAGTTCTCGTACAACAATAGTTATCAGGCATCCATATAGATGGCTCCATTTAATGCATTGTATGGGAGGCCATGTTGTTCTCCACTATGTTGGGTGGAAACAGGCGAGTCCTCGATGGTTGGAACGAGACTTGTCCAAGAGACTACGGAGAAAATCAAGTTGATCAGGAAGAGAATGGAGACAGATCAGAGTTTTCAGAAATCATATGTGGATCATCATCGATGGTCGTTGTTGTTCGAGGTGAGTGATCATGTGTTATTGACGATCTCTCCTGGGTTGGGACATCGTCAGTTTGGGAAGCGGAGAAAGCTATCTCCGAGGTATATTGGACCTTTTGAGGTTCTTGATTGGGTTGGTGAGGTGGCGTATTGTTTGGATATGCCACCTAGGTTCAGTGCAGTGCACAATGTGTTTCATGTGTCGCAGTTGAAAAAGTATCAACCGGATCGTGACCATGTTATTCGGTGGAATCATGATGATCTAGAACTAGATGTTTCGTTGGTGCACGTGCCAGGGCGGGTTGTGGATAGCAAAGAGAAAGTATTTCATGGTAAAAGCATCAGTTTAGTTCGGGTTTTGTGGCAACATGCTCAGCTTCAAGAGGATACTTAGGAGCGGGAGAAAGAGATGATCGAGCAGTGGCCTGAGCTCTTTCAGCAACTGGCGGGTTCACTACTTTCTGAGGATAGAAATTCCAATGATGGGGAGATTGTAGTACCCCCGGTTTGAGGTATGTGGACTTTTTTGTGCATTATTATGCTTTTGAAGTACATGGGATGAGTTGGGATGTGGTTGGGAGAGTTTGGAATGGTTTTGAATAAGTTTGGAGGCTTTTAAAGGGGTGCACAGTTTGGCCACAGTTAGTGGAAACCGTGAGGATTCCCCAGGAAACCGTGTGGACCCTTGTTCTCGAGACAGTTGGAATGGCATGTCTTGTGCACGGTTTTCCAAACCGTGTGGACTCTGGATCTTGAGGTAGTGGTGTGCCCACAATTAGCGCACAGTTTTTCAAACCGTGCAGGCTAACCTCGCAGCCACTTAAAGTTCGGGTTTTAAAACCCGAGATCACTCAGGATTTCCTCATTTCACTCCTCCCTTCCTCCCACTCGATCCTCACTTGGAATTTTGGGTTCTCATGGGTTAATGGTGATCTCCCTCTCGTTTTTGAAGGGTTTTGAAGAGGATTCAAGGTGGGTTGATGGTGATTGCTTCCGGGTAAATCTCTCATCTTGCTTCTCTTGTGTTTTCCTCTAGATCTACATCCCTCTCTTTCATTGTTTTCTAGATATACACTTGTTATGTGTATATATAGGGTTTGGTTTTCCTTGGTGGTTAATATTGTGGCTTTTAGATGTTAGTAAAAAGGATCTAGAGAGGTTTCGATGGTGTGTTTGCCGGATTTGAGGCGCGGTTGTTTGTGGTTCGATTTCTCGAGAACCCTAAAGGTTGGTGGCTTCTCTCTCGAAATTAATTATGTTTGGATGTGAAATTTTGGTTGAAAATCCATTTGTGGATTTTTTTTGGTAAAATGGGGTTTTATGGTGAGATTCTATAAATGTTTTTTTTAAAATGAAGATTTTATAATGGGATGATATGATTGATTTGTGAAATGATTGAAGGAGATCGTATTCAAATAAAAAGGTTGATTTATTGAAATGGTCTTGTCATGGAAAAATTATTTTCAATAAAGGTGTGATTTATTGAATTGAAATGACATGTAATGGAATGGGTTGATTACATGATGTTGTTGTGACTTTAACGGATTATATGCTGGGTTGTGATTGGTTGGGATGTTGTGTGGGCGTGGCGAGATGTACCACTTCCAAAAGGGGATGGATAGTGGACAAAAGGGCCAAAATCTAAAGATAAGTGGATGGGAAGTGCCACTAATTGTGAATGAATAAACAGGTTGGACGGAATCTCCACCGTTATGGTTGTTTTTCTGTGGATTTCTTTACAAGATGGAATTGTTGTGCAAACATAAAAAGTTTGAAATGGATTGTGGCTTTTTGTTTGGCATCCCCTTGGTTGCTGGGGTTGGGTGTGATGGCTTAGTAAGATCATGGTTAGCTTATGGTAATAATTTACCTTGTGATTGTTTTATATAAACAGTTTTATATAAATGTGCTAATGGTTTTATCCTAGGGGCATGTGTAGGGAAGTCATTTGGGGAAATCCTACTGAGTTTTAGTACTCACCCCCTACTTTGGAATTGTGGTGTCCTTGCAAATGTTGTGTACCATGACGTGGGAAAAGGTAAGGCATCAACCTCATTTAGTGGTGTGTTGTGATGTCTTGGTGGAGCTTGGAGCTTAGAGCTTGGTGTGGAGCTATTGTTGTGTCATGGCTCATGGTGACTTCTTGTTTGGTCTTCCGCATAGTACTCTGATGTTTTTTTGGGTTTTATTGACATGTGAGATCATTATTCTTTATCTAGTTGTCTTTGGTAATGTATGAGGTTAGTTGTTTTGTTGACATGCATCATATAGTTGTGGATTGTTTGGTTGGTTTTGTCCTAAGATAAAATCGTTCCCCAATTTGATCTCGGAGCCCTCAGTAATTATTTCTAGCCTTTAGCGCCTTGGGAACATCGCTTATGGACAAGTAACCCTCTCCGACTCCTCAAGACAATGAGGTAGGGGCGGGGTGTTACAACTGCACTTTATAAACCAGCATGAATAATTAAATAGATAATGATTATGAATGACCTAAGATAAACATATAGTTTCATATATTAAAAAGAAATTTTCATGATTTATACATATTATATTTTACTTTTCATGATTATGTGGTTTCCCAACATAATTATTATTTCTTACACTATGCTTTTGTGTTTTAGTCAATGGCGGGAATCAGAAGAAACTAGATCAACATTGAATATGATAGACAATGTGTTGGTGAGAAACTAAATGGGATGAAAACAACAATGAAGGATATTTTTACTATTCCTAATCAGTTTTCATGATATATTATAAATAATTTTCACCTTAACCAACTATCAAACTCACCAAAAAAGTGAAAGATATAGTTTTTTTAGATTTTGTGTGGTGGTGACCATAGAGGAATGAATACTCAGTTTCTTATATGTAGATAATGAGAGAAGAATCAGTTTATGGAATACCTATAAGTAAAAAGAATATGTATTTGTGTTTAAAATAAGTACACATAGAAATTAATTGTCAAGGAAAATAGAAAAGTTCATTTAATGAATTGGATGGTAATATTGGTCTCTCTAAAGTATTATCAAGAGATGAATGTTTTAAATGTTGTATATATAGTAATTATGAAAATTGATACCCAAAGAGAAAAGATCGTGAAGAGAATCAGAAAGGTGTTGTGAGTAATGGTTATAATACTTATGATGATAAGACTAAAAATGACACAAGACAATGTATGTGCTATTCTAATTGTATTTTTATGTTAAACATGAGAAGCATAGTGATTGTTAAGACATGATTCATACTTAATATTTTAGGAAATAATTATTAAGGAATAATATGATGAATCCAAGTTAATAGTTTGAGAAGGAAGTTGGATTATAGGAGTGTTTATGCATTGGAATTCAATAATTATGTTATATGAATCAAGAAATATATAATATTTTTTCGGTAAATTTTTTTTCTTACGCAAAAAATTATGTTGAATGGTGATGATGACCTAGAAAAGTGATGTAATGGAAAAATGATATGTTGATTAAGAAAATATAACCCTTAATATTTTATTTATGTCGAGGAAATGGTGTTTATTTTGGATAAAGATATGATTGATATGGACAATGAAAAATGGATAGTACTGATGACCCTGGAACTGATAAATGGTTTGGGGACAAAGTGGACTTTGTTATCATTGAGGAATATTACATCATTAAGGTATTTTTAGAATATATTCAATAATTTGGGGTTTTATCCTAGGAATAGGGAAGCATACATGTTTTCATTGAGGTTTTATGTTAATTTTTTTTATTACCAAGATTTAGAAGAATATATGACCAAGGTTTTCACATATGTGCTATATGAAAATGAAGATCTTTTTTTAATATTTAGGGGATTAATGTTATGTTGATTTTGGAAACGTAGTAACCTTATTCAATAAAAATTGAAGGTTTTAAATTTTAAAAAATTATAGAATGGTTTAATATGAACCCTAGATATATATTTATAGATATAGGTGTTATTTAATTATATAAATATTTATCCATATTGGATAACATATGATAAAAAAAAAATTTTATGATAACTATAGATTTAAGGAGTGTCTTATCATTCTTTTATGGATCTTATGAGCCATTAGTTCTTCAAGAATTAAAAATTTATCTTCATTAATTAGAGTAAGAGATGAATTGTAAGTTGACTATATTAAAACCAAAGAATTATATTGTACTTAATAAATATAGTGAAATAATGTAAGTATATCTTCTCTTGAATATTCCCTAACTTTAGGTAATGGATATTGAAATAAACTTTTGTCCTATTTTCACTATTTTTTATGATGTCAATGACCTCTTTCAGACCTATTTGGTTTATAGTTTTATGGTTGTTTATTTACACATGATCATTCACTTTATTTTGATCAATGATCTCATTCACTCTCCATCAATATTTCTATATTATGATTTTATTTCATGTCCAAATATTTACTTACCACTTATGTTCTCCTATTTGGAAACCTAGTATGTGTTATTCTAGTTAAACATTAAGCATCCATTAATATATTTTTAAGAGGGATTTTTATTAACCCTTTTTACTATGTGGGTTTTCCACAAATTAATTTTCAAATATTTAAATCTTAATTACCAGTTACAAGTTCAAATTGTGAGGATGCAACTTATTTAAGGGGGTTCAATGTAACACCTTGAGATTTTATGAATTACTATTTTTTCAAATAAATTTAATATTTTTTAAATTTTCCCTTATATGAAAAACTAAATTTAGATTTCATTACATGAAACACTGAGTTGAGTTTTTGTTACCTAAAACAATAGGTTTATCCTATGTTACACACACCACCTAGTGTAAATTATGATACATGTAAAATATAGTTTATACAAAACATAATATACTATTAAAATATTATTATTTACTATGATAGTTATCCCCAAACCATTTGAATGGAAGGTATGAATATGATTAACTAAATTATGAAAACATATGGTATACACATGTATATAAAATGAATTCTTTAGAGACTAATTAACTAGATATGAAAATAAAAACTATTTGGAAATAATGGCAATGTTTTTTTGAAAAAACTGTTTTCTAAAAACACAATTGTGTTTTCCCTAAAAAATTTAAAAAAAATAAATTTTGATGAATATTTTAATGAAATTTATATATAATATAATTGACTAAATTTTTAATATTCATAATTTTTTCTAGACAAGAGATAACAATTAATCCAATTTTTTCATAAAAATTGTTTTCTTCTAAAAAGATATTTTTGTGGCATTTTGTGAAATTATTTTGAAATTTATTTTTGAAACTTTTAGAAATTTAATTTTATAAAAAATTATATCAGTATGTGAAAATTATCTTAGGGATAATTTTTAGTATTTTTCTAAATAGATTAATTTTTTAATGAATTCTAATAAATACAAGTTTTTATTAAGAATTTTCATTTATTTTAAACATTGTTAAAACATAAAAAAAATTAAGATGGTTTTAAATGTATAATAAATTAAATTATGTATTAATTATTCCAATTAACCTGATTTTAATCATTTTAATATTTATATAAAAACATCGTGAACTTTTGAACATTTTTCTTTTCAAAAACAACATTCTCATCATGAATGTAAGTTTAATTTTAAATTAAAATTTTCCAATTCTAGGAATTGAGTTTGTATTAATGGATTAAATATTTTTAATCACAATAATTTATATTATATAATAAGTTCCAGTAACTTTTTTTCCATAATTAATAGTAATAAAGTAAAAATTATTTACAGCGGTTAAGGTAAAATTGGGTTTACTAGTGGTTAAACTAAGAATTCAAGGGTTAAAATGACTATAAATCTTGTAAGATTCATATTTTATTCCAATATTTCAATGTTTTACATATAAATGTTTAATATATGTTCATTTTTAAGCTTTTTTCTTGGGAATTACTTTCTTATTTTGGATTATTTTTTGAAATGTCTAAGTAGCTTCCAAGTGGGTTTCTTTCCCCCACTCAAAAAATAACCCCACCAACATTCATTTATTAACACCTATAAAGCCTTATATTTTGAGAAAACCATGATAAACCTCATCCCCAAAATCATTATCCATTTTCTAGAGCTTATAGTTCTACCAAAAGACCAACACTAGGGCCCTTAATAAGATATCCAAAGGTGGTGCTTCTAAGATAATATAATTGTCTTCGCTAAAATCCTTATTTTTATTTATTATTTTTAAAATTTCAATTATGTATTAAAAATTATAATATAATAAAAATAGTATCTTATATATTATTATATATTATTATGTTTATTTAATTACCTATACCCATCTCCACTTCCACCAAATCCAAAACGAAACTGTCGATCGTGTGTATGGTGGACTACCACTATTCAAAATGATATAGTATGTTTTCTATAACAACATTTGATATAATGATGAATTTAAAATATTTATATTATATCTAGGAAATTAATATAATTTTTTAATTATTATTTCAATGGTACCATCTGACACTCCATTCTATGGGGGATATGATAACGCTAATTGTTTGTATGGGGGACTACTAAAGCGGTATGTAATTTCTAGTCTCTCTTTTATTTTTAAGAGACATATGAAAATTCACCACTCATTTCTTTTTTGTGGAATATATACTAAACCTTTGACATATTATATAATAAATATAATTATTCTCTTGATATTTAAACTTTTATTTGATGTTATTCTTTATTGGGGATTATGATCTAAAAGATTACTAAAACAATAATCAATTTCCATCTCTTTTTAACTTTTATGTGACACATGACAAACTCAAAAACTATTTATTTATATTGAGTATATACTTCCCATGTATTTATTTTATGATTATTATTCCAAAAATTATTACTATTTAAAAATCCATTAGATTATTTATCTTTTATGGGGTTTACTATTCAAAATGTACCAAACTGATAAGGGATTTTTTGTCTCAATTTGTTATCCTTGAGACATATGTTCTATTCTATACCTATCTTATTTTATGAGTGGTATATACAGCCCCTTTTATCATGAAATATAATTAATTTAATTGTTATCATGATATTTTAAATGTCATTTAATTTTATTCCTTTATAGGGCTTATAAGTCAATGTTACCAAAGTGGAAAATTTTTATGTTACAATCTCATAATTTATCAGGATTGTTTATGATTATTTTTTTGAGGATGAAATAATAGGATACATATATCAAGAAACTAATGAATTTTTTAATGCTGTATTTATGTCACCATAGTACATTTTTCCCTTAATTTTCCTCTCTTTATATACTCAATATTTTAGAAGAATATTTTTATGAAAAAATAGACTTATTTATCACTTCAGAAAAAACCCATTTTTTATCCAAAACCATGTTTTCCAAAACTGTTTTAACAAATGAATTAAAAATTCTTAAAATTAATTGTTTATGAAGTTTTTAACCATGTTTGAATTTTAAAAAAATTGAAAAGAATATTTATATTATTTTTCAAGCAATTATCATTTGTATTTTACTGAAAATGTGAAAGGAATATTTGTTTTGACATGAGAGATTTGAACGAGATTTATCACATCCATGCCCATTATTGAAATTGAATTATGATTTATATTTTTTAATATTATTTTAAATAAGAGTATTTTAATAGTTTTTTATATTTTAAAAAAATCAAAGTGGAAAGGCTATTTTCCTTAATAAATGTTTTAAATGATTTTTAAATATTTATTTATATGTTTAAAAGTTTTATTTAAATAAAAATTATTTCTAAAATGTTTTATGAATTTTTATTTTAAAAATAGATTTTGAAAAGAATGATATTTTCCTCAAGAAATGTTCCAAGTGTCTTTTCAAGATCATTTTCTATATAAGATGGCATCCATTGATGTGACTTTTGTATTATTGGGGATATGATCCAAAAATTCCAATATAATTATTTATATAAATGTTTAATACTTATAATATAATAATGATTATGAAACCTATTTCTCTTCTATACATTATAAAATGACAAAAATCAAATGAAACCCACTTTTTTTCACGTGTTATGCTATGCTAAAATGATGAAATGATTATGAAACTTGTCACTTTTCCATAGGTTATGATATGATGAAATGTTTTAGAAAATCAATTCATTTAATGGGTTATAATATAATGAATGTTTTATGATATTGTGTCACACTTCAATATGATTTTAATTATGTGATGGGTTTGGCCTTTCTGTCCCTCCTATGCATTTTGTAAATATTAATATCTCATGATATAGAAAGGATAGTAATGAAGAGTATACCTAGTTTAGTAAGGGACTTTGTCCACAATTATGGTCTTGGGAGTGAACCTTTACTACTATGATGGTTTGGGGAGTGAATCCATTTTTCTATGATAGACTTGGAAGTGAGCCTTGAGTAGTATAAAAATGATTTTATGTGATTATGTCTATTATAAAATTTCATGTCTTATGCAAATTTTATTCTCTCATGAATCATGTTCCATGATTTCCTTAGGATTCATGTCTTATGAATAACCAATCTATATGTAATGACTCGAGATTATGATCTTTGATATGCATGGTATGTTTTTAAAATTTTATGCTCATGTTATTATACCCTTATGTTCATGTTATACTTATATGTATTCCCCTCTATTATGTTTCATTTACCCATGTTATGAACAAATGCATTCTATATGATATGTATAATAAGGGTGATATTTATGAAGAACATAGTGTAATATGATGTAGTTCACCTATGTTCCAATTTATTATATTTCCTAGTTCTAAAAGAAATTATACATTTACGATCCATAGATATGTGTTTGTGTAATGCAATGAATATTTATCTAAAAATATGTAATATCTATGTATGAAAATCCTAGGTTTCATTAGTTTATCTAGGATAAAAAGTTTGTTTGTGGGTATAATGTTGGTTTAGTTATGTTCACAAGGTTTTGAACTGGTATAATTGAAATTTAATATTCTCACAAGTTAGTTCATGATTATAATCAAGGTTTAGTTATGCTCATAAGGTTGTGAATGGGTATAATTGTAGTTAATCTATGATAAATGTTTGTTCATGATAAATATTATAGTTAATATATGATCACAAGTCTATGGAATGACATAATTGTGGTTAAGATATGATTAAAATGATATTTTTTCTTATACCTATGTTTATGAACCACTGTTATACATATTATTGTGCTTATGTTATGATCTCAAGGGTCATTTTTATTGACTAATTATTCCACACTATTTTGATTCATGACTTATGTAATGCCAATTTTAATTCCATGGTTCATGATTTTTATTATATACTTTTTTGGGTATGTTTTTCATATGCTTCTTGATTATAACCATATATTCATATTATGATCACTTATAAACTTTTATTATTATCGCTTATATTTACCCTTATTGAGCCTCTGATCATGCCCCATTCTTATGTTTCCATCCCTTAGGTTGTGAAGGCAAGTGTAACTTATGAAAAGTCTAAAAGGGATCTTGTTTGGTTTATGGAGAAATAAACTCATGTTCTATAAAATAATATATTTATATATCTAGTCTCCAAGATACTAAACCTTCAGTTACTTAGATTTTGAGACTATTTGAGAGATGTATTAATTAAAACATGATATCAATGTATTATTTATATATGTTTATCTTTGGTCACTATAAAAATAAAATCTATCATCTCTTAATTAACTTCTATGATCTTTGTTAAAATTATAAACCAAAAAAATATGAAGTTTTTTGAGAGATAAAAATTGGATAAATCATAGAATTTTTGTGAACAATCATGCTATTTTGATTTTTTGGTCCATCAGCTGTAGGATGTATTTCATACTGTAAATATTTTTTTCATAACATATTTTATACCACGTTGGATATACCAGGTAGAATAAATAAAATTTAGATGCAAAGTTTTATCTTTCCCAAATTGGTATTCATCCCAAACTGTTGGGACCAAGTTGGATGGATGTTTGTTTTAGATGATTAAAGGAGTTTGTGTTGATTTTTTAATTTTTATTTCATTACAAAAAACAATCACTTTGTAAGTTTGTATGATCATATTATTGGAGCTAAAGTAGGAATAGTAATCAAAAGATAACACACAATTTTGATAAAAAAGTTAATTAATTTTGGTTTTATATTCCGAAGAAGGTTTGTAAAAGAAGTTGTTTTTCAGACACATATTGTGCATGGAATGAATGTTTCAGTCGGTATGATGAAATATAGAGAATTTTGAAGGTCACCATAATAAATCTAATTTTTATTTTATAATTATTTATGTTTTTAATATCATGAGTTATCTATAAACTTGTGATCCAATCTTTTTGAAATAAAGAAATATAAGGTTTTAGAGTTTTTACAAGTAGTTTTAGTTTTTTGATTGAATGATAAAAGATTATGAAAGGATGTGAATTAATATAAATTTCAAATATAAATCATGTGATTCTCTTTAAATCCTCAAGTTATCAAAGTTAGGAAGAAGTCATGATGTGATAAATGTTTTTAAAAAAAGAAATTCTTGGATGTTTGAAGTGCTACTGAAGTGAATGTCGACTAATTCATTAGATGTGGTGTGACACCGATCCATCAGAGGAAGAACAAGATAAATTTTTTGATACATTTATTATGAATATATTTTTTATGGCCAATTATTGTGAATGGGATCATATATCAATCAAAATAATTATGATCAATAATATATTCTACCATTTTCATCAGATAAATTTATTCTTCAAGTGAGTCAAGAACAAAAAAATTTATATTGTTTTTGTTTCATTTGGGTAAAGAGAAAAATAAAAAAAAGTTCTTTATTCAAGTGGATCAAGACTTGTTAGAATGGATATTACATCGATAAGCCGTTAGGCAGAGATAGAGACGAATCCAATAGACACATGTTGACACCAATAAGTCATCAAACATGGTCTGAGGAAGTTGTGAAAATTTTAAAAAAATGTAAAATTTTTAGAATCTATTTTCTAAGGGATTTTAATCTAGTGATAAAGTGTTTTTAAGGGGTTCAGATATCTTTATAAGATTTAATAGTTTTTATGGTAGAATTATTTCCTATTTTTATGCCTAACAGTCGGTACAGAGCATTAAAAGGTGTAGTTTGTTTTCAACTGGTACATAGCATCTTAATGATAATTCTTCAGTTAGTTTATATTTTTATAAGTGGGTCAAGAGAATTTTAGGGACCATATTTTTTCATTATAATAATGAAAATTAGATAGACCATGGTATCAAACTGAAGAATGGTTATAAATTTAGAATCAGGATGAAGTTTGGATAAGTTTCAAGAAGTTTTGAGAAGAATCAATAGGAGATGAGAAATTACGAAATGTTAATGATATTGTAAAAAATAATTTGAATTTTTATTTTTATAAATTTGTATGACTGTGAAAAAAATTTGAGTTTTACACCCAAACAATTTTTGGCTCTCCTATAAATAGTTGAATGTACATTGTATTTTTTGAAACTGGTACTATTCACATGAATGTATAGAGAGAAGCCTAAAAGATTTGAATAAAAGAATAAGTTTCTAGATAGAACTTTCCTAAAGAGGTTTACCAAAAAATAAGTGTAAATAAAAATAATGGATAGAGTTACTGAATCGACCCAAGATATATGATGTAAAATTTTGAGGGATGTTTGAAGTGGTTCAAAATTGTTTCCAGGGTATTATTTTCTTATATATTTATAGACTAATTAATTATACTAGGAATCATACTGAGCCGTTAGACTGAATTTTATATGAAGTCCAAATGTTATGTTATTAACTAATACTGGGTAGGAAACTGAACGAGTTTTTTTTCAATAAATACATATGTGTAAGTTAATAAGGCATCATATTAATTTGTTTGTAACCAACTGTTGAAGGTTTCTAACATTTTCTCACATCCTGATTTTACATAATTTTTGCAAGAAGAATCACATGAATTGTTGTATTATTCTTAGTTATACATAAGTGTATGGGTATACCCTACATGTTCTATCCACATTAAAGGATTTTTTTAATAGTGGATTGTGTGGTATTTGACTGTTTCAAAACCATTTTAAGGATGTAGATACTCTTTTTGAGAAGTAAACCTTGTAAATACTCATGTTTCTTTGGATGTGTGGTTGTTTTGTTCCATGAAAAGTGTTAAATACTTAATAGAAGGTAACCATTGTTTCAAAATAAAGGAAATATAAAAGAAAAATATATTATTTATTTACTCCTCCCCATCTCAATGATACATTGATCATGGTCGTGTAGCAATAAGTGGTATCAAAGGGATGTTTCCCTTCATTTACTCTTTGATGATTTTTTTATAATGTTGTGATGGAGAATTTTAATTATGTAAAAAGTAAGTGGTTTCTATTCTTATATGGAAATAACTATCAAATCTGTACGAATATAATGTTTCCTTATCTTATGTATCTTGGGTATGATGTTATAGTAGCGCATACAGATGGATTTACTATTATTGATGAAAAATAATGTCTCACATCTATAGATAAGAGGAATATTTATAATTATGGAAGAGATAAGAGTTATTAACTCTCATTACTTTCTAAATGTGAATTTATAACAGTGAATGGAGTTTCTATTTCCAAATCTATTTGGGAAAAGTTGAAGAACATTTACGAAATCAATAAAAAAGTGAATAAAGAAAAGTTACAAATCTGGAAATCGAAGTATGAACATCTAAAGATGGGTGAATTTTAATATGTTAGTGACTTCTTTAAGAGGTTGAAAGATGTTTTGATCACCATAATAAGTCTTTTTGAAAATTTGAAGACTCAATAGTTGTTGAAAAGATATTTAGAATTATGTTTGAAAATTTTGGGGTCAATGTTTCTTTTTTAGAAGATATAGAATCTAAAATTCTACCTTTGGATGATCATCATAGTACTCTCATTACTTATGAAATGAGAGAGGAAATGTTATGAAAGGAAAAAAAATAAAAGTTTATTAAGAAAAGTCATTCAAGGATGACAATAAAGTAAAGTCTATGAATATTCTCGAAGAATAAAAAGAACGTGGTGATTCTAAATAAAAAATGAGGTATGTAATGATATTAATGAGTTTTTATCCATATTTTCATAAAATGTGAAATTAAATACATTAATATATAAAGGGAAATTCCATTCAAATGGTTTTAATGTGGGGGTCATTGGAAACTTTTCTTCTCATTTTCCTTGAAGAAATAATGAATAAAATAGTGAGGGAGATGATGTAAGTAAAATAAGATCTTTGATGTAACGGGATGATAAGTCTAAATCCTTTTCAAAGGGTAGGGATTAAAATTTATCCAAATCCAAAAGGAGAATATCTTTTTAAAAAGATGATGATGATGAAGATTGTGAAGTTAAGGATCAAAATTTTACTAATGTTCTTAAATAAAATACTTTTATTGAAACAGTTAATAATGAATTTTTTGTAAGTAGTAGTTCTAAAGATAAAGAAATTGAGTGAGAATTTTATCTAAATATAGAAATTAAATAAATAAGGAGAATGATTGTGAGGATTAAAATAGAGATCAATAAGTTAAAGAAAGAATTTACAATAGAAAAAAATAAATAATTTCATCCAGAAGAGAAAGAAAAGTTACAGGAAGAGGTTTATTGTATGAAGAAGTCACTTTATAAATAAAATAATCAGAATGAACATCTATAAGTAAAGTTGAAGGAAAATAAAGAATAGTTATAACTTTTTCAATAAAAATTTTGTAAAGATGATAAGGGAGTTAAAAGTTTCAAGAAATATAACTCTAAATTTGGTGAAATATTTAGAATGTTTAAACCTGATAAGGATCAAAAGACACCATTAAATGTTGGAAGGAAATCATAAAATGTTCTTAAGAAGAGAAAGGTTAAGAAAATCATGTATGTTCCTAAAACCAAGAGAGTGGTAAGCTCAGAGGTTTCAAATAATTGTAATTTTGAAACAAAATATTCTACAAATCCTGATTCAAATAATGTTGGGAAGAAATATTAATTTAATAAGAATATTTTGTCTTATTAAAAGAATTATTGTTGTTAATGACGTTCTGATAAGAAAGATAAGAAGGTTTCTGAGAAACATGTTCACAATTCTGTATATTATGGAACTTATAGAGGAAAGTATTCCTTCTATGGTTACTAATGGTAATGTAGTCTATTACTGCATAAAATAAACATGTTTTGGCTAAATCAATAATAGTAAAATTATTCTATGATTTATATGATTAAAATCTCAAGGGGGTTAATTCTCTCAGTAGAAGAAATCTAAGAAGAAAGTTATGGTGAAATCTGAGGAGGATATTTTCAAATTTTAGAATAGATTCAAACCTTTGGAAAATATTTTTTGAAATTTATGAAAATCCTAAAATTCCAAAATGAAGTATTCCTTGTTTTATTTATAGCATAACAAAAGGTATATAACAATTATCAAAATCTGTATGTGATGAATTATCAAGGGAGAGAAAAATCCCTTGTTTTAGAAACCACTCACAAAGATAAACAAAGAGAAAGACCTTGCATTTTGGATAGTGCGTTTTATTATTATATGATAGGAGACATGAAATTTTTAAACAATATGAAATAATTCAAAGAAGTAATAGTGATGTTTTGGAATGATGAATCCCTCATAATCAGAGGAGTTTGATCTGCTATCATTGGATAAGAAAATTTGAAATACATGAAATCTCTTTTTGTTAATGTGTTGAAACACAATCTGATAAGTGCTTCTAAAATTTTCAATGAAGGAATTAACTTTATATATAGAAAATATGGGTTCTTGTGAAATTAGATGAAGATATAACAGTTTTTGATAGAGGACAATGTATAAACTGAAATTTTTTTCAGGTTGGTGAAGTTTCTAATTAATTTTATTTAAGAATGATGGAAGAGATGTAGTTTTGGAATAATATTTCTGGACATATGTTTAAGATAAACATGATTAAGTTATCAAATAAATATATTTTCTAGGGTTTTCCTAATATTTCATGAAGTGGATATTGGTATTTCTAATTTTTTAGAAATGGAAGATAAGAAATTTGGTGCATAAGAATGTTGATATCTATTCAACTCAACCCATGAAACATTTCCATTCTGACATCAATGGGCCAATGATTAATCAATAAACTTTTGAATATAATCACTTAATTTATTTCATTGATTATTTTACTTTCATTACTAGTGATATATATATGAATCATAATTCAAATTATTTAAATAAGTTTAAAAAACTTTTGAGAAGAAATGGGAAGGTATATGGGTATTCTGTGAAAATGATCAGAACTCGTAATGGTGGTGAGTAAAATTGTTAATAACTAATAATTTATCTCGATACAAATAGAATTCGGAATGAGTTTATTGAACCATATAAACCTTATAAAAATGGTATTTAGAATTGGAAGACTATAATTAGAGTAGAAATGGTATGTATTGTGTTGCTTGAAAGTGGTCTTTATCATTAATTTTGGAGGAAATTTATGATCAAAAATATTTATATAAAAAACAATTGTTTCTATATTCCATGTTCTAAGATGACTCTATATGTAATGTTCTATTAAAAAACCAAGTTTGAAACACTTCAATGTTTTTGGGAATACCTCCATCATAAAGAACATGGGTATAAATCTTATAATGTTTGATCAGAGATGTGAAGAAAGAATATCTCATGTCTACGATATAGAAAAAAGAGGATATATATGTTTAAACAAACAATTAAGAATATTATATGATTATTTTGATGTAAATGTTATTGAAAAATCAGAGGAAGAAGTGTCAAAAACACATGGTGATGAGGATAATGAAGTGGATGGAAGAATTTTTGTTAAAAAACTGATAATGATGAAAACAATTATAATCCCACACAAGAATAATAATCAAAAATATATGTTTCAAGTGATGAGGAAGAATATCATACATCTCATCTTAGGCTGAGGAAAAAAGTGGAAGTTCAAAAAATAATTGGTGATCAACATCAAAATTTTTAAATAAGAATAATATCAAAAATAATTACACATACTTATTTGTATTAAAAAGTTTATCTAAAATATTTCAATGAATCTTTTGAGAATTCAGAATGCATTCAATATTTGAATTAAGAGTTGGATAAAATATATATGAATGATACTTGGGAACTCATACATAAGAAAAATGAAAAAATAATAGTAAAAAGCGGGTGTTATAGAATATGTTAAATGAATATGGTGAAGTGATAAGAAATGAAGAAATATTGGTTTGAATATGTTACTCATAAATTGAAGACATTTATTTTGATGATGCTTTTTCTCCAGTATAAAGCTTAGAAACAATTAGAGTCCATCTTTCTATTACTACACAACAATGTAAAAAAATACTTCAAATGGATGTAAAGATAACATTTTTTTAATGGATAACTTGATGAATAAGTTTATATTTAACAACAATGTGACTTTATTGTTTGAAAGGATGAAATATATGTGTGAAAATTAAATAAATACATGTATAGGATGAAGTAAAATCTAAGGAAATGGTACATCAAATTAAATAAATTTTAAATCATGGAAGGCCTGATTGTAATCTTTACATAAAATAAAGTCAGTATATTTCCCACATTATAATTGTATATGTTAATGATATTATCTTTGCTAAGAATGATGAATGAACTTGTGAAAGGAAGCTAAAGAGATGAAAAAATTGATTGAAATGTCCATAATAATTGAAATGAAATACTTTCTTGGGTGACAAGTATTAAAAAAGGTGAAATACATTTTTCTTTCTCTAGAAAACTATGAAAAAGAACATATTAATAAGTTTGGAATGGAAAATTGGATACATATTTCCACACCAATTTTAGTGGGAACAAATTTGACTAAATATACAGAAGGAAAGTAAGTTGACTCTAAATAGTTTTGGAATCTAATTGGTACCTGAATACCTCAAGACCACAAATTGTTTATGTTATTAACTTATGTAAAATATTCCAAAGTTCTCCAAAAGAATCACATCTATTTCCATGAAAAATAATTATCAGATATATCAAAGGAACAAAAAATATCAGAATCAAGTATGATAACTTATAAATTATTGACTTGTGTATTAATTATTGATTATAGAATATCCTCATATAGTGAAGTTTTTTTCTTGGGAAATTTTTATTACTTGTGAAAATAAAAAATAAAATCCATTAACTCTTAGCATGGATGAAGATGATTATTTTTCTACCACTCAATATTCCACAAAACTTATGTGGATGAAGACTCAGTTGGAAGGCTTACTTCTTGAAGATAAGTTAACCTTTCTCTTGGGTCGTGATAATTAGAGTTCCATCAACCTTACACAAAACCCCATACAAAATTATCATTCAAAACATATTGATATCAAATATCATTTCATCAAAGATCATGTGGAGAAGAATGAGCTCAATCTGGAATATGTTTTTGCATCGAAACAAGTTTTTTACATTTTCATAAAAACTTTTCTGAAGGAATTATTTTTTAAATGGAGGATAAACATGGGAATCCAACCTCTTTCTCTCTAAGGTTGAGGTATGAGTTTCTATTCCCTATCTAATCATTTATTTGGATAGTGTTGTCAAAGGGGTATAATTGTTTCATAAATCAATCCATTGATATGTGATAAACCTTTTAAGGAATCATGTATGTAGGGGGAGTTGTGGGTAGGATGTGAACTCGGCATGTATGTGTTTGAACTATTCAATTAGTTTTTTATGTTTGTAGGAAACATTTCCTTATAGGAAAGTGAACTGACTTTTGAAAGGTAAAAAAAATAAGTTTGGAAAGTTTAAGATGTTTTGTCAGTAACTACTTTTGGAAATAATGGTTTCGATGTCATTGATTATTATTTCTTATAATTGGTTAGCTCACATTTCATTATAATTATGGATATGTTATATATAGCTTAATATTAAAAGGTTTTTTGATTTGTTAACCTTGGTTGAAAAAAAAATCCAAAGGGGAGATTGTTGGGACCAAGTTGGTTGGATGTTTTTTTAGATGTTGAAAGAATTTTATGATAATTTTTGGTGTTTTATTGTCATTATGACAAAATAAATTCAATTTGTATGTCTGGATGATCAGATCATATAAATGAAAGGTTGAATCGTAATCAAAAGATTTGAATTAATTTTGATATGAGTGTTTTCCAGGTTTGATATTATGTTCTGAATAAGGTTTGCGAAACATGTTCTCTTTCAGACTCACACTATGTCCGGAATGAATTTTTCAATATATATGAGGAAATGTATTAGAGTCTAAAAGTATCCATAATAAATCTGTACATAATTTTTTGATTTATATTTTTTCAATATCATGAGTTATCTGTATGCTTCTGATCTAAGCATTGTGAAAGAAAGGTAGATAATTTTTCTGACTTTTGACAAGTGGTTTGAGTTTATGATTAAAAAATAGAAGATGTTGAATTGATGGAAAGTCATTGAAATATCCAATATAAGTCATAAAATTAAATTTTAATCCTTAAGTTCTCAAATTCATGAAGAATTCAGGATATAAGCATAATTTTGTGAATGAAGAAAGTCTTTGGAAGTCTGAATTGTTTTTGAAGTGTTGCTCAACTAATCCATCGGACGTTGTGTGCCACCATTCCATCAAAGGAAGAACAAGATTAATTTTTTGACACATATTATTGTGTGGATATTTTTTGGAATAATTATTTTTAATGGGATCATATATTAATCAACTAGATTATAATCAACAATGTTGTCAACAATTTTCATCAGATTGATTTATTCTTCAAGTGGATCAAGATTGAAAGAAATGTTTCTTTACTTTTTTTCATTTTGTTTAAGATAAAAAAACAAAAGTGTTTTTTTAAGTTGGTCAAGACTCATAGTACTGATGATGACACCGATAAGTAATCATGTGGATATATAGATCGATCTACTAGAAACATGCTAACACAAACAACTCATCAAAAATAGTCTGAGGAAGTTGTGAACAATTGAAGAAAATGTAAAATTACATAAAGATATTGATAAGATATTAAAAGATAGTACTAAATTATTTTTTATTGGTTTTAACATGTTTATAAGTTTTAACAATGTTTATGGTAGAATGGTTTCAATGTTTTATGCCTAACAGTTGTTGTGGAGCATTAGAATGGGTAGTTTTTTTCAATTGGTATGGAGCACTGTAATGAGGAGTCTTCGGTTACATTATATTTTCATAAGTGGAAAAAGATAGTCATAGTATCCATCTATTTTCATCATAATGAATAAAATTGGAATGACCCCAGTATCAGACTAATGAATGGTTATAATTTTTTAAGCATGGTGATGTTTTGAGAAGTTTTGAAAAGAATCGTGAAGAGATGAGATGCTATGAATAAGATAAAAATGTAGTTTAAATAAATTTAAAATTTGAGTTTTTTAAATTATGTTGAGAAGGAAAACATTTTAGGTTTCTTTCCAAACAACTTTTGTCTCTCTTATAAATAGTTTAAAGAATACTGTACTTTATGAAACTAGTATTATTCATGTGCGAAGTTATATAGAGAGCATTAAAAGTTTTCAAATAGAAAATATGTTTCTAGAAAAAATATTTCTGGAGGAGGTTTAACAGATAGAAGAAGAACATGCAAGAATAGTGGCCAGAGTTTCCAGATCATTCCGGGCAATCAGAATCAGAATTCTAGTAGATGTTTAAAGTGGTTCAGAATTTTTTTCTTGGTATTATTTTTTTTATCTATTTTCTAGACTGAACAATAAAACTGGGGAATCAGACTAAGCCATCAAACTAAGTTTTGTAAGAATTATAAAAGTGAGTTTATTACCTGCGGATGTGTTAGAAAGTTAAAAATTGTTTTTTTAAGAAATACGTAAGTTTAATTTGATATGGCATCATAGTTACTTGTTTTGACCCAACTGTTTAAGGTTTATAAAACTGTTTAACAAACTTTTTTTTACATAATTTGTGCTAAAAGAAGAACATGCACATTTGTATCAATCAAACATCTACACAAGTGTAAGGGTATATCCCACTTATTAGATCCACCAAAAGGATTATTTTCTAGTGGATTTTATTGTTTTGGGTTGCTTCCAAAATATTACAAGGATGTATTTACTCTTGTTTAGTAGTGAACCTTGTAAATACTTGTGTTCCTATGGATGTCCAATTATTTTGTTGTCAGAAAAGTGATAAATATTTAATAGGAGGTAAACATCATTTCCAAAGAAAGGAAACATAAAAGAAAAAGATATCACTAATTTACCGCTCAACATCTTAGTGATACATTGATCATGGCTGGGAAATAACACAAAATTGAGTGATTTTAAAATGACAAATCATATAATTTATTGAATCCAAAATCATCTTTTTCACTGCAAATTTGAGGTTACCAAATGGATATGCCTCTAATAAATCTTACAATTCCATAAATGGTAATATTTCCTGATAAAAAAATCATGATTTTGACATCATAATGGAAATATTATTATAAATTGACCTTATAGGGTTTCTAAATTATTCAACTACATATTTTTTAACCAAAGTATCATAGACTATTTTGAGACATTTTCTTTGTGAGAGTAAACTATGATGTAGTGAGTATGTTACAAAAAATATGTTATCAAATTATATAAATTAGAAGAAAAATTCTAATATCCATATTTGATTTAATATATCATTTAATATGATATTTTCTATATTAATCATAATGTGGATGGATAATATAGATCTAATAGATTTACCTATATGGGATATGCATGGAAAAATTGAAAAATAAGGTACTCAAGAAAACATCGGTTGAAGTGTTAAATGCATAAGCATATTTATAAGAGAATATTTCAAATTTCTACTCAAATTATTTTCAATATAAATATACATAAAAACATAATTGTATTAGTCATATTAATGGAAAAGTTTAATACATCATGAACCATAGATAATCATTATTTAATCAGCCTGATCTTTTTTCGGTGGATATCATGTTCGATTAATTTCAGATGATGAACAATATAGAGCTCATAAATATGTTCTAATAATTTTTTATGAAATGAAATTATTTTTATATTAAGTTCCAATTTTTCCTTTTATAAATATTTTAAAAATTTAAATTTATATTAATTACTCTATAGATTATATAATGATCATATCAAAAAAATAATTCACAAAAATTACAAAAGATTCTCTTGAAGAACATCTATACCGTAATTTTTCCAACTAATTTCTAAAATAGGTAAGTTAAATTTTATATGTTAAAATATATAAAATAAATTTTTACTATATATATATATATTAAAAAATTCCTAGTATCAAAAAATGATAATAAAATTGATATTAAACAATTTTCATTGAGTAACCCACCAAAAAAATTAGTTAAATCATATAATGTGTATGTGGTTAATGGATTTAGTTTTCATAAATGTGTATATGGTGAATCAAAAAAATAAAATAAATAGTGTTACTTCATTAAATTTATCTCATCATAGAGAATATAAGGTTGAATTTTATGGAATGGTGGATAAAATAATTGAGTTATGTTATCTAGTATAGATTTTTTTAACAATGTTTAAATTTCATTAGTTTGATGGTGATCAAGGGTTATGTGTTCTTCTAAAGCATATAATTTATTACATCAAATAAAAAATTCTTCTTAGAGTAACTAAAACATATATATTAGAACATCAAGAACATGAAGTTCAGTATACAAATTATTATGTTTCTTTGAGATATTTAAATGATTGGTGGAATGTAATAAAAATGAAATCTCGTGAAAATTAGTTTATGGAGAATATAAATTGTTCTGTTTAAGTGAACAATATAGAAGTATTTTAACAGTAATTTCCAAATATATATTTTACTCAAAGAGATGAAAATATTATGGATAAATACCTATAGTTAAAGGTTGGTGGTGTTGATAATTTCAATGATGTAACCAAAGAATTTGAAATAAAAAGGGATGATCAAATTTAAGCTTGTATGGAAATTGATGATGTCTAAGATGGATAAGAATAAATTTACATTGATTAGTATAAAGATAAATATTAATAATTACTTATTTCATTTTGGTATATAAATTTAGGTGTTTTATATTTAACAGCTGTACTAATAATTATTTGTAGGTGACATTATTTTTTGAGTTTGAGATGGATAAAAGAGATATGGATAACTTATTTCATGCCCTATAAAATGATCAGCTTCCTAGTGATCATCCCAATAGACATTCATCCAACCAATATTATGTGTCCATGCCATTGACTTTGAGGTTTTACAGCCTAATGAGATTTAGGATTTCTGAACCTATTCTTGGGTGACGTAACTCTCTTGATTTTGATTCATTCCTTTAGAGGTATATTCAATTATGTATTTTAATTAAATTTCATTAATTTATTTATATACTAATTATTCTATTATCTATTATTTTTTACATAGTTATTCACATATAGTTTTTGGGTAGGTGAGTGTGATTCTATGAAATTATTTTTTTATTCCATGGGTGTCATGGGATCAGGTTTCCATTAATGTTCATCATCACATGATCAAACACTGGATGGTATGTAAATAAATAGTTTTTAAAAAATTTATTTAATTATTAAAATGATATTAATAATTATTTATAGGGTTGATAGTCTAAAATCTATTTCATCTGGGGAACCTCCACCTATAAGGCATGGTATATTTGTATACATGGGGTTTTTCATCATTTTGTATATAAGAAAAGAAATAGAGACATGGATAAATCTTATGTAACAGTTTTTTCGTGTTATTTTTTCATCAATGTGACCATATCTCATACCATTCTTAGGATGGATTATGTTCTTACTAGGTAAAAGATAATTTTCATTGGGTATCATCATTAGTTCAAAATAACATAGAGATCTTGGAGGTCCCACATTGAGTTAGGAGTCATATGTTTGGTATTTATCGATGATACATGGTAAGTAATTTTTTTACTAATTTAGATAAAGTTTTATGTGAAATGTTCATATTATATTTATATATAAATTTTTCTGAACCTAATATTACATAGTTCTAGTTGTAACAGGATGAAGTTTGGATATGTTTCAAGAAGTTTTGAGAAGAATCAATATGTGATGAGAATTGATGAAATGTTAATGATATTGTAAAAAATAATTTGAATGTTTAGTTTTATAAATTTGTATGAGTGTGAAAAAAATTTGAGTTTTACACCCAAACCATTTTTGGCTCTCCTATAAATAGTTGAATGTACATTGTACATTTTGAAACTAGTACTATTCACATGAATGTATAGAGAGAAGCCTAAAAGATTTGAAAGAAGGAATAAGTTTCAAGATAGAACTTTCCTAAAGAGGTTTACCAAAAAAATAAGTGTAAATAAAAATAATGGATAGTCTTACTGAATTGACCTGAGATATATGATGTAAAATTTTGAGGGATGTTTGAAGTGGTTCATAATTGTTTCTAGGGTTTTATTTTCTTATATATTTATAGACTAATTAATTATACTAGGAATCATACTGAGCCGTTAGACTGAATTTTATATGAAGTCCAAAAGTTATGTTATTAACTAATACTGGGTAGGAAACTAAATGAGTTTTTTTAAAAAAAATACATATGTGTAAGTTAATAAGGCATCATATTAATTTGTTTGTAACCAACTGTTGAAGGTTTCTAAAGTTTTCACACATCCTGATTTTACATAATTTTTGCAAGAAGAATCACATGAATTGTTGTATTATTATTAGTGTTACTTAAGTGTAAGGGTATACCCTACTTGTTCTATCCACATTAAAGGATTTTTTAATAGTGGATTGTGTGGTATTCGACTGTTTCAAAACCATTTTAAGGATGTAGATGCTATTTTTGAGAAGTGAACCTTGTAAATACTCATGTTTCTTTGGATGTGTGATTGTTTTGTTCCAAGAAAAGTGTTAAATACTTAATAGAAGGTAACCATTATTTAAAAATAAAGGAAACAGAAAAGAAACATATATCATTTATTTACTCTTCCCCATCTCAATGATATATTGATCATGGTTGTGTAGCAATAAGTGTTATCAAAGGTATGTTTCCCTTCATTTACTCTTTGATGATTTTTTTAAAAAATGTTGTGATGGAGAATTTTAATTATGTAAAAAGTAAGGGGTTTCCATTCATATGTGGAAATAACTATCAAATCTATAAGAATATAATGTTTCCTTATCTAATATATCTTGGGTATGATGTTATAGTAGCACATACAGATGGATTTACTATTATTGATGAAAAATAATGTCTCACATCTATAGATAAGAGGAATATTTATAATTATGGAAGAGATAAGAGTTATTTACACTCATTAATTTCTAAAATTGAATTTATAACAGTGAATGGAGTTTCTATTTCCAAAGATATTTGGGGAAAGTTGAAGAACATTTACGAAATCAATAAAAAGTGAATAAAGAAAAGTTACAAATCTGGAAATTGAAGTATGAACATATAAAGATGGGTGAATTTGAGTATGTTAGTGACTTCTATAAAAGGTTGAAATATGTTTTGATCACCATAAGAAGCCTTTTTGAAAATTTGAAGACTCAATAGTTGTTGAAAAGATATTTAGAATTATGTTTGAAAATTTTGGTGTCAATGTTTCATTTTTAAAAGATATAGAATCTAAAATTATACCTTTGGATGATCATCATAGTACTCAAATTACTTATGAAATGAGAGAGGAAATGTTATGAAAGTAAAAATAAAATTTTATTGAGAAAATTCATTCAAGGATGACAATAAAGTAAAGTCTATGAATATTCTCGAAGAATAAAAAGAACATGGTGATTCTAAATAAGAAAATGAGGTATGTAATGATATTAATGAATTTTTATCCATATTTTCATAAAATGTGAAATTAAATACATTAATATATAAAGGTAAATTCCATTCAAATGGTTTTAATGTGGGGTCATTGGGAACTTTTCTTCTCATTTTCCTTGAAGAAATAATGAAAAAAATTGTGAGGGAGATGATGTAAGTAAAAGAAGATCTTTGAAGAAACGGGATGATAAGTCTAAATCCTTTTCAAAGGGTAAGGATTAAAATTTATCCAAATCCAAAAGGAGAATATCTTTTTTAAATGATGATGATGATGATGAAGATTGTGAAGTTAATGATCAAAATTTTACTAATGTTCTTAAATAAAATACTTTTATTGAAACAGTTAATAATGAAGTTTTTGTAAGTAGTAGTTCTGAAGATAAAGAAATTGAGTGAGAATTTTATCTAAATATAGAAATTAAATAAATAAGGAGAATGATTGTAAGGATTTAAATAGAGATCAATAAGTTAAAGAAGGAATGTACAATAGAAAACAATAAATAATTTCATCCATAAGATAAAGAAAAGTTACAGGAAGAGGTTTATTGTATGAAGAAGACACTTTACAAAGAAAATAATCAGAATGAACATCTATAAGTAAAGTTGAAGGAAAATAAAGAAGATTTATAACTTTTTCAATAAAAACATTGTAAAGATGATGAGGGAGTTAAGAGTTTCAAGAAATATAACTTTAAATTTGGTGAAATATTTAGAATGGTTAAACCTGATAAGGATCAAAAGACACCATTAAATGTTGGAAGGAAATCAGAAAATGTTCTTAAGAAGATAAAGGTTGAGAAAATCATGTATGTTCCTAAAATCAAGAGAGTTGTAAGCTCAAAGGTTTCTAATAATTGTAATTTTGAAACAAAATATTCTAGAAATTATGATTCAAATAATGTTGGGAAGAAATATTAATTTTATAAGAATATTTTGTCTTATTAAAATAATTACGGTGGTTAATGACGTTCTGATACGAAAGATAAGAAGGTTTCTGAGAAACATGTTCTCAATTCTGTATATTATGGAACTTACAGAGGAAAGTATGCCTTCTATGGTTACTAATGGTAATGTAGTCTATTAGGGAATAAAATAAACATGTTTTGGTTAAATCAATAATAGTAAAATTATTCTATGATTTATATGATTATAATCTCAAGGGGGTTTAATCCTCTTAGGAGAAGAAATCTATGAAGAATGTTTTGATGAAATCTGAGGAGGATATTTTCAAAGTTTAGAATAGATTCAAACCATTGGAAAATATTTTTTGTAATTTGTAAAAATCCTAAAATTCCAAAATGAAGTATTCCTTGTATTATTTCCAGCATAACAAAAGGTACATAACAATTATCAAAATTAGTATGTGATGAATGATCTAGGGAGAGAAAAATCTCTTGTTTTAGAAACCACTCACAAAGATAAACAAGTAGAAAGACCTTGCATTTTGGATAGTGCGTTTTATTATTATATGATAGACGACATGAAATTTTTAAACAATCTGAAATAATTCAAAGAAGTAATAGTGATGTTTTGGAATGATGAATCCCTCATAATCAAAGGAGTTTGATCTGCTATCATTGGATAAGAAAATTTGAAATACATGAAATCTTTTTTTGTTAATGTGTTGAAACAAAATCTGATAAGTGCTTCTAAAATTTTCAATGAAGGAATTAAGTTTATTTATAGAAAATATGGGTTCTTGTGAAACTTGATGACGATATAACAGTTTTTACTATAGGCCAATGTATAAAATGAAATTTTTTTCAGGTTGGTGAAGTTTATAATTCATTTTATTTAAGAATGATGTAAGAGAAGTAGTTTTGGAATAAAATTTCTGGAAATATGTTTCAGAGAAACATGATTAAGTTATCAAATAAATATAGTTTCTAGGGTTTTCTTAATATTTTATGAAGAGGATATTGGTATTTATAATTTTTCAGAAATGGAAGATAAGAAATTTGGTGCATAAGAATGTTGATATCTATTCAACTCAACCCATGAAACATTTCCATTCTGACATCTATGGGCCAATTATTAATCAATAAACTTTTGAATATAATCACTTCATTTATTTCATTTATTATTTTAATTTCATTACTTGTGCTATGTATATGAAACATAATTCAAATTATTTAAATAAGTATAAAAAACTTTTGAGAAGAAATGGGAAGGTATGTGGGTATTCTGTGAAAATGATCAGAACTCATAATAGTGGTGAGTAAAATAGTTAATAACTAATAATTTATCTTGATACAAATAGAATTTGGAATGAGTTTATTGAACCATATAAACCTTATAAAAATGGTGTTTAGAATTGGAAGACTAGAATTAGAGTTGAAATGGTATGTATTGTGTTACTTGAATGTGGTCTTTATAATTAATTTTGGAGGAAATTTATAATCAAAAATATTTATATAAAAACCTAGTGTTTCTATATTCCATGTTCTAATATGACTCTATATGTAATGTTCTATTAAAAAACCAAGTTTGAAACACTTCAATGTTTTTGGGAATCCCTCCATCATAATGAACGTGGGTATAAATCTTATAAAGTTTGATTAGAGATGTGAAGAAATAATATCTCATGTCTACGATATGGAAAAAAGAGGATATAGATGTTTCAAAAAAGAAATATGAATATTATATGATTATTTTGATGTAAATGTTGTTGAAAAATCAGAGGAAGAAGAGTCAAAAACACATGCTTATGAGGATAATGAAGTGGGTGAAATAATTTTTGTTATAAAACTGATAATGATGAAAATAATTTTAATCCCACAGAAGAATAATAATCAAACTTATATGTTTCAAGTGATGAGGAAGAATATCATACGTCTCATCTTAGTCTGAGGAAAAAAGTAGAAGTTCAAAAAATAATTAGTGATCAACATCAAAAATTTTAAATAAGAATAACATCAAAAATAATTACACATGCTTATTTGTATTAAAAAGTTCATATAAAATATGTCAATAAAGTTTTTGAGAATTCAGAATGCATTCAATATTTGAATTAAGAGTTGGATAAAATATATATGAATGATACTTGGGAACTCATACATAAGAAAAATGAAAAAAAATGTAAAAATTGGGTGTTCTTGAATATGTCGAATGAATATGGTGAAGTGATAAGAAATGAAGAAATATTGGTTTGAATATGTTACTCATAAATTGAAGGGATTTATTTTAATGATGCTTTTTATCCATTATAAAGCTTAGAAATAATTAGATTCTATCTTTCTATTACTACACAACAATGTAAAAAAATATTTCAGATGGATGTAAAGATAACATTTTTTTAATGGATAACTTGATGAATAAGTTTATATTTAACAACAATGTGTCTTTATTGTTTGGAAGGATGAAATATATGTGTGAAAATTAAATAAATACATGTATAGGATGAAGTAAAATCTAAGGGAATGGTACTTCAAATTAAATACATTTTAAATCATGGAAGGCATGATTGTAATCTTTACATAAAATGAAGTCAGTGTATTTCCCATATTATAATTGTATATGTTAATGATATTATCTTTGCTAAGAATGATGAATGAAATTGTGAAAGGAATCTAAAGAGATGAAAAAATGGATTGAAATGTCCATAATAATTGAAATGAAATACTTTCTTGGGTGAAAAGTATTAAAAAAGGTGAAATACATTTTTCTTTCTCTAGAAAACTATGAAAAAGAACATATTAATAAGTTTGGAATGGAAAATTGGATATATATTTCCACACCAATGTTGTTGGGAACAAAGTTGACTAAATATAGAGAAGGATAGTAATTTGTCTCTAAATAGTTTTGGAATCTAATTAGTACCTGAATACCTCAAGGCTAAAAAAATTTTATGTTATTAACTTATGTAAAATATTCCAAAGTTCTCCAAAAGAATCACATCTATTTCCAAGATAAATATTTCTCAGATATATCAAAGGAACAAAAATTATCAGAATCAAGTATGATAACTTAGAAATAATTTATTTGTCTATTAATTATTGATTATAGATTATCCACATATAATGGAGTTCTTTTCTTGGGAAATTTTTATTTCTTGGAAAAATAAAAAATAAAATCCATTAACTCTTCGCATGGATGAAGCTGAGTATTTTTCTACCACTCAATATTCAAAAAAAACTTATGTGGATGAAGACTCAGTTGGAAGGCTTAATTCTTGAAGATAAGTTAACCTTTATCTTGGGTTGTGATAATCAGAGTTCCATCGACCTTTCATAAAACTCCATACAAAATTATCATTCAAAACATATTGATATCAAATATCATTTCATCAAAGATCATGTGGAGAAGAATGAACTCAATCTGGAATATTTTTTTACATTGAACCAAGTTGTTGACATTTTTATAAAACCTTTACTGAAGGAATTATTTTTTAAATGGAGGATAAACAAGGGAATCGAACCTCTTTCTCTCTAAGGTTGAGGTATGAGTTTCTATTCCCTATCTAATCTTTTATTTGGATAGTGTTGTCAAAGGGGTATAATTGTTTCATAAATCAATCCATTGATATGTGACAAACCTTTTAAGGAATCATGTATGTAGGGGGAGTTGTGGGTAGGATGTGAACTCATCATGTAAGTGTTTGAACTATTCAATTAGTTTTTGATGTTTGTAGGAAACATTTCTCTATAGGAAAGTGAACTGACTTTTGAAAGGTAAAAAACAAATAAGTTTGGAATGTTTAAGATGTTTTGTCAGTAACTACTTTTGGAACGAATGGTTTCAATGTCATTGACTATTATTTCTTACAATTGGTTAGCTCACATTGCTTTATAATTATGGATATGTTATATATATCTTGATATTAAAAGGTTTTTTGATTTGTTAACCTTGGTTGAAAACAAAATCCAAAGGGGAGATTGTTGGGACCAAGTAGGTTGGATGTTTTTCTAGATGTCGAAAGAATTTTATGTTAATGTTTGGTGTTTTATTGTCACTATTACAAAATAAATTCAATTTGTATGTCTGGATGATCGGCTCATATAAATTAAAGGTTGAATCGTAATAAAAATATTTGAATTAATTTTGATATGAATGTTTTCCAGGTTCGATATTATTTTCTGAATAAGGTTTGGAAAACATGTTCTCTTTCATACTCACACTATGTCCGGAATGAATTTTTCAATCTATATGAGCAAATGTATCAGAGTCTAAATGTCTCCATACTAAATCTGTAGATAATTTTTTGATTTATATTTTTTCAATATCATGAGTTATCTGTATGCTTCTGATCTAAGCATTGTGAATGAAAGGTAGATAATTTTTCTGACTTTTGAAAAGTGGTTTGAGTTTATGATTAAAAAACATAAGATGTTGAATTGATGGAAAGTCATTGAACTTTCCAATATAAGTCATAAAATTAAATGTTGATCCTTAAGTTCTCAAATTCATTAATAATTCATGATATAAGCATAATTTTGTGAATGAAGAAAGTCTTGGATGTTTGAATTGTTTTTGAAGTGTTTCTCAACTAATCTATCGGACGTAGTGTGCCACCATTCCATCAAAGGAAGAACAAGATTAATTTCTGACACATATTATTGTGTGGATATTTTTGGGAACAATTATTTTTAATGGGATCATATATTAATCAACTAGATTATGATCAACAATGTAGTCAACCATTTTCATCAGATTTATTTATTCTTCAAGTGGATCAAGATTGAAAGAAATGTTTCTTTATTTTGTTTCATTTTGTTTAAGATAAAAAAACAAAAGTTTTTTTTTCAACTTGGTCATGACTCATAGTACTGGTGATGACACCGATAAGTAATCATGTGGATATATAAATCGATCTACCAGACACATGCTAACACAAACAACTCATCAAAAATAGTCTGAGGAAGTTGTGAACAATTGAAGAAAATGTAAAATTACATAAAGCTATTGGATAAGGGATTTAAAGATAGTACTAAACTATTTTCTATTGGTTTTAACATATTTATAAGTTTAAAAATGTTTATGGTAGAATGGTTTCGAAGTTTTATGCCTAACAATTGTTGTGGACCATCATAATGAGTAGTTTTTTTCAATTGGTATGGAGAACTATAATGAGGAGTCTTCGGTTACATTATATTTTCATAAGTGGAAAAAGATAGTCATAGTATCCATCTATTTTCATCATAATGAAAAAAATTGGAATGACCCCAGTATCAGACTAAATAATGGTTAGAATTTTTTAAGCATGATGATGTTTTGAGAAGTTTTGAAAAGAATCGAGAATAGATGAGATGCTATGAATAAGATAAAAATGTAGTTAAAATAAATGTAAAATTTGAGTTTTTTAAATTTCGTTGAGAAGGAAAACATTTTAGGTTTCTTTCCAAACAACGTTTGTCTCCCTTATAAATAGTATAAATAATATTGTACTTTATGAAACTAGTATTATTCATGTGCGAAGTTAGATAGAGAGCATTAAAAGTTTTCAAAGAGAAAATATGTTTCTAGAAAAAATATTTCTGGAGGAGGTTTAACAGATAGAAGAAGAACAGGCAAGAATAGTGTCCAGAGTTTCCAGATCATTCCGAGCAATCAGAATCAGAATTCTGGTGGATGTTTAAAGTGGTTCATAATTATTTCCTTGGTATTATTTTATTATCTATTTTCTAGACTGAATAATAAAACTTGGGAATCAGACTAATCCATCAAAATAAGTTTTGTACGAATTCCAAAAGTGAGGTTCTTACCTGCGGATGTGTTAGAAAGTTAAAAATTGTGTTTTTAAGAAATACGTAAGTTTAATTTGATATGGCATCATAGTTACTTGTTTTGAACCAACTGTTGAAGGTTTATCAACCTGTTTAACAAACTTTTTTTACATAATTTGTGCGAAAAGAAGAACATGCACATTTTTATCAATCAAACATCTACCCAAGTGTAAGGGTATATCCCACTTATTAGATCCACCAAAAGGATTATTTTCTAGTGGATTTTATCATATTGGGTTGTTTCGAAAATATGCCAAGGATGTATTTACTCTTGTTTAGTAGTGAACCTTGTAAATACATGTGTTCCTATGGATTTCCAATTATTTTGTATTCAGAAAAGTGATAAATATTTAATAGGAGGTAAACATCGTTTCAAAAGAAATGAAATTCAAAATAAAAAGATATCACTAATTCACCGCTCAACATCTTAGTGATACATTGATCATGGCTGGGAAATAACACAAAATTGAGTGATTTGAAAATGACAAATCATATAATTTATTGAATCCAAAATCATCTTTTTCACTGCAAATTTGAGGTTACCAAATGGATATGCCTCCAATAAATCTTACTGTGCCATAAATGGTAATATTTAATGATAAAAAAATCATGATTTTCACATCATAATGGAAATATTATTATCAATTGACAATAGAGGGTTCAACTACATATTTTTTAACCAAAGTATCATAGACTATTTTGAGACATTTTCTTAGTGAGAGTAAACTATGATGTAGTGAGTATGTTACAAAAAATATGTTATCATATTATATAAATTGGAAAAAAATTCTAATATCCATATTTGATTTAATATATCATTTAATATGATACTTTTTATACTAATCAAAATGTGTATGGATAATAAAGATTTAATAGATATACCTACATTGGACATGCATGAAAAAATTGAAAAATAAGGTACTTAAGAAAACATCGGTTGAAGTGTTAATTGCATAAAAATATTTATAAGAGAATATTTCAAATTTATATTCTAATTATTTTCAATATAAATATACATAAAAACATAATTGAATTAGTCATATTAATGGAAAAGTTTAATACATCATGAACCATAGATAATCATTATTTAATCAGCCTAATCTTTTTTCGGTGGATATCATGAACGATGAATTTCAGATGATGAACAATATAGAGCTCATAAATATGTTCTAATAATTTTTGAAGAAATTAAATGATTTGTATATTAAGTGACAATTTTTCCTTTTATAAATATTTTTAAAAATTAAATTTATATTAATTACTCTATAGATTATATAATGATCATATCAAAAAAATAATTCACAAAAATTACAAAAGTTTCTCTTGAAGAACATCTATACCGTAATTTTTCCAACTAATTTCTAAAACAGGTAAGTTAAATTTTTTATTTTCAAATATATGAAATAAATTTTTATTATATATATATATTAAAAAAAGTCCTAGTATCAAAAAATGATAATAAAATTGATATTCAACAATTTTCATTGAGTAACCCACCATAAAAATTAGATAAATCATATAATGTGTATGTGGTTAATGGATTAAGATTTTATAAATGTGTATATGGTGAATCAAAAAAATAAAATATATAGTGTTATTTCTTTAAATTTATCTCATCATAGAGAATATAAGGTTTAATTTTATGGAATGGTGGATAAAATAATTGAGTTATGTTATCTAGTATAGAATTTTTTAACAATGTTTAAATTTCATTGGTTTGATGGTGATCAAGAGTTATGTGTTCTTCTAAAACACATAATTTATTACATAAAATAAAAAATTATTCCTAGAGTAAATAAAACATATACATTAGAACATCAAGAACATGAAGTTTAGTATACAAATTATTATGTTTCTTTGAGATATTTAAATGATTGGTGGAATGTAATAAAAATGAAATCCCGTGAAAATTAGTTTATGGAAAATAGAAATTGTTCTGTTTAAGTGAATGATATAGAATTATTTTAATTGTAATTTACAAATATATATTTTACTCAAAGAGATGAAAATAGTATTGATAAATACCTATAGTTAAAGGTTAGTGGTGTTGATAATTTCAATGATGTAACCAAAGAATTTGAAATAAAAAGGGATGATCAAATTTAAGCTTCTATGGAAATTGATGATGTCTAATAGGGATAAGAATAAATTTACATTGATTAGTATAAAGATAAAGATTAATAATTCCTTATTACATTCTCGTATATAAATTTAGGTGTTTTATATTTGAAAATTGTACTAATAATTATTTGTAGGTGACATTATTTTTTGAGTTTGAGATGGATAAAAAAGATATGGATAACTTATTTCATGCCCTATAAAATGATCATCTTCCTAGTGATCATCCAAATAGACATTCATCCAACCAATATTATGTTTCCATTCCATTGACTTCGAGGTTTTACAGCCTAATGAGATTTAGGATTTCTGAACCTATTCTTGGGTGACGTAACTCTATTGATTTTGATTCATTCCTTTAGAGGTATATTCAATTATGTATTTTAATTATATTTCATTAATTTATTTATATACTAATTATTCTATTATCAATTATTTTTTACATAGTTATTCACATATAGTTTTTGGGTAGGTGAGTGTGATTCAATGAAATTATTTTTTTATTCCATGGGTGTCATGGGATCAGGTTTCCATTAATATTCATCATCACATGATCAAGCACTGGATGGTATGTAAATAAATAGTTTTTAAAAAACTTATTTAATTATTAACATGATATTATTAATTATTTATAGGTTTTATAGTCTAAAATCTATTTCATCTTGGGAACCTCCACCTATAAGGCATGGTATATTTCTATACATGGGGTTTTTCATTATTTTGTATATAAGAAAAGAAGTAGAGACATGGATAAATCTTAGGTAACCATTTTTTCTTGTTTTTTTTCATCAATGTGACCATATCTCATACCAAGATTAGGATGGATTATGTTCTTACTAGGTAAATGAGAATTTTCATAGGGTATCATCATTAGTTCAACAAAACTTAGAGATCTTGGAGGTCCCACATAGAGTTAGGCGTCATATGTTTGGTATTTATCGATGATACATGGTAAGTAATTTTTTTACAAATTTAGATAAAATTCTATGTGAAATGTTCATATTATATTTATATATAACTTTTTCTGAACCTAATATTACATAGTTATAGTTGTAATAGGATGTAGTTTGGATAAGTTTCAAGAAGTTTTGAGAAGAATCAATAGGAGATGAGAAATGATGAAATGTTAATGATATTGTAAAAAATTAATTTGAATGTTTAGTTTTATAAATTTGGATGAGTGTGAAAAAAAAAATTTGTTTTACACCCAAACCATTTTTGGCTCTCCTATAAATAGTTGAATGTACATTATACTTTTTGAAACTAGTACTATTCACATGACTGTATAGAGAGAAGCCTAAAATATTTGAAAGAAAGAATAAGTTTCTAGATAGAACTTTCCTAAAGAGGGTTACCAAAAAATAAGTGTAAATAAAAATAATGGATAGAGTTACTGAATCGACCCGAGATATATGATGTAAAATTTTGAGGGAAGTTTGAAGTGGTTCAGAATTGTATCCAGGGTATTATTTTATTATATATTTACAGACTGATTATTTATACTAGGAATCATACTGAGTCGTTAGACTGAATTTTATATGAAGCCCAAAAGTTATGTTATTACCTAATACTGGGTAGGAAACTGAACGAGTTTTTTTTAATAAATACATATGTGTCAGTTAATAAGGCATCATATTAATTTGTTTGTAACCAACTTTTCAAGGTTTCTAAAGTTTTCACACATCCTGATTTTACATAATTTGTGCAAGAAGAATCACATGAATTGTTGTATTATTCTTAGTTCTACATAAGTGTAAGGGTATACCCTACTTGTTCTATCCAAATTAAAGGATTTTTTAATAGTGTATTGTGTGGTATTTGACTGTTTCAAAACCATATTAAGGATGTAGATACTCTTTTTGAGAAGTGGACCTTGTAAATACTCATGTTTCTTTGGATTTGTGATTTTTTTGTTCCAAGAAAAGTGTTAAATACTTAATATAAGGTAACCATTGTTTCAAAATAAATGAAACATAGAAGAAAAATATATCATTTATTCACTCTTTCCCATCTCAATGATACATTTATCTTGGTTGTGTAGCAATAATTGGAATCAAAGGGATGTTTCCCTTCATTTACTCTTTGATGATTTTTTTAAAAAATGTTGTGATGGAGAATTTTAATTATGTAAAAAGTAAGGGGTTTCCATTCTTATATGGAAATAACTATCAAATTTGTAAGAATATAATGTTTCCTTATCTTATGTATCTTGGGTATGATGTTATAGTAGCAGATACAGATGGATTTACTATTATTGATGAAAAATAATGTCTCGCATCTATAGATAAGAGGAATCTTTATAATTATGGAAGAGATAAGAGTTATTTACTCTCATTAATTTCTAAAAGTAAATTTATAATAGTGAATGGAGTTTTTATTTCCAAATCTATTTGGGAAAAGTTGAAGAAAATTTAAGAAATCAATAAAAAAGTGAAAAAAGAAAAGTTACAAATCTGGAAATTGAAGTATGAACATCTAAAGATGGGTGAATTTGAATATGTTAGTGACTTCTTTAAAAGGTTTAAAGATGTTTTGATCACCATAAGAAGTCTTTTTGAAAATTTTAAGACTCAATTGTTGTTGAGAAGATATTTAGAATTACGTTTGGAAATTTTGGTGTCAATGTTTCATTTTTAGAAGATATAGAATCTAAAATTCTACCTTTGGATGATCATCATAGTACTCTCATTACTTATGAAATGAGAGAGGAAATGTTATGAAAGGAAGAATAAAAGTTTATTGAGAAAATTCATTCAAGGATGACAATAAAGTAAAGTCCATGAATATTCTCGAAGAATAAAAAGAACATGGTGATTCTAAATAATAAAAAGAGGTATGTAATGATATTAATGAGTTTTTATCCATATTTTCATAAAATGTGAAATTAAATACATTAATATATAAAGGGAAATTCCATTCAAATGGTTTTAATGTGGGGTCATTGGGAACTTTACTTCTTATTTTCCTTGAAGAAATAATGAATAAAATAGTGAGGGAGATGATGTAAGTAAAAGAATATCTTTTAAGAAACGGGATGATAAGTCTAAATCCTTTTCAAAGGGTAAGGATTAAAATTTATCTAAATCCAAAAAGAGAATATCTTTTTTAAAAGATGATGATGATGAATATTGTGATGTTAAAGATCAAAATTTTATTAATGTTCTTAAATAAAATACTTTTATTGAAACAGTTAATAATGATGTTTTTGTAAGTAGTAGTTCTAAAGATAAAGAAATTGAGTGAGAATTTTATCTAAATATAGAAATGAAATAAATAAGGAGACTGATTGTAAGGATTAAAATAGAGATCAATAAGTTAAAGAAGGAATTTACAATAGAAAACAATAAAGAATTTCATCCAGAAGAGAGAAAAAAGTTACAGGAAGAGGTTTATTGTATGAAGAAGTCACTTTACAAATAAAATATTCAGAATGAACATCTATAAGTAAAGTTGAAGGAAAATAAAGAAGAGTTATAACTTTTTCAATAAAAACATTGTAAAGATGATGAGGGAGTTAAAATATTCAAGAAATATAACATTAAATTTGGTGAATTATTTAGAATAGTTAAACCTGATAAGGATCAAAAGACACCATTAAATGTTGGAATGAAATCAGAAAATGTTCTTTAGAAGATAAAGTTTGATAAAATCATGTATGTTCCAAAAACCAAGAGAGTTGTAAGCTCAGAGGTTTCTAATAATTTTAATTTTGAAACAAAATATTCTACAAATTATGATTCAAATAAATTTCGGAAGAAATATTAATTGAAAAAGAATATTTTGTTTTATTAAAAGAATTATGGTGGTTAATGAGATTCTGATAAGAAAGATGAGAAGGTTTCTGAGAAACATGTTCACAATTCTGTATATTATTAAACTTACAGAGGAAAGTATTCCTTCTATGGTTACTAATGGTAATGTAGTCTATTAGTGCATAAAATAAACATGTTTTGGTTAAATCAATAATAGTAAAATTATTCTATGATTTATATGATTAAAATATCAATGGGGGTTAATCCTCTCAGGAGAAGAAATCTAAGAAGAAAGTTTTGATGAAATCTGATGAGGATATTTTCAAAGTTTAGAATAGATTCAAACCTTTGGAAAATATTTTTTGTAATTTGTGAAAATCATAAAATTCAAAAATGAAGTATTCCTTGTTTTCTTTCCAGCATAACAAAAGGTATATAACAATTATCAAAATCTGTATGTGATGAATAATCAAGGGAGAGAAAAATCTCTTGTTTTAGAAACCACTCACAAAGATAAACAAAGAGAAAGACCTTACATTTTGGATAGTGCGTTTTATTATTATATGATAGGAGACATTAAATTTTTAAACAATATGAAATAATTCAAAGAAGTAATAGTGATGTTTTGGAATGATGAATCCCTCATAATCAAAAGAGTTTGATCTACTATCATTGGACAAGAAAATTTGAAATACATGAAATCTTTTTTTGTTAATGTGTTGAAACACAATCTGATAAGTTCTTCTAAAATTTTCGATGAAGGAATTAAATTTATTTATAGAAAATATGGGTTCTTGTAAAACTAGATGAAGATATAACAGTTTTTACTAGAGGCCAATGTATAAAATGAAATTTTATTCAGGTTGGTGAAGTTTATAATTTATTTTATTTAAGAATGATGGAAGAGATGTAGTTTTGGAATAAAATTTATGGACATATGTTTAAGAGAAACATGATTAAGTTATCAAATAAATATAGTTTCTAGGGTTTTCCTAATATTTCATGAAGAGGATATTGGTATTTCTAATTTTTCAGAAATGGAAGATAAGAAATTTTGTGCATAAGAATGTTGATATCTATTCAACTCAACCCATGAAACATTTCTATTCTGACAGGAATGGGCCAATGATTAATCAATAAAATTTTGAATATAATCATATCATTTATTTAATTTATTATTTTAATTTCATTACTTGTGCTATGTATATGAAACATGACTCAAATTATTTAAATAAGTTTAAAAAACTTTTGAGAAGAAATGGGGAGGTATGTGGGTATTCTGTGAAAATGATCAGAACTCATAATGGTGGTGAGTAAAATAGTTAATAACTAATGATTTTTCTTGATAAAAACAGAATTTTGAATGAGTTTATTGAACCATATAAACCTTATAAAAATGGTGTTTAGAATAGGAAGACTAGAATTAGAGTTGAAATGGTATGTTATGTTTTACTTTAATGTGGTCTTTATCATTAATTTTGGAGGAAATTTATGATCAAAAATATTTATATAAAAAACCATTGTTTTTATATTCCATGTTCTAATATGACTCTATATGTAATGTTCTATTAAAAAACCAAGTTTGAAACACTTAAATGTTTTTGGGAATCCCTCCATCATAAAGAACATGGGTATAAATATTATAAAGTTTGATTATAGATGTGAAGAAATAATATCTCATGTCTACGATATGGAAAAAAGAGGATATAGATGTTTCAACAAAGAAATAGGAATATTATATGATTATTTTGATGTAAATGTTGTTGAAAAATCATAGGAAGAAGTGTCAAAAACACATGCTTATGAGGATAATGAAGTGGATGAAAGAATTTTTGTTAAAAAACTGATAATGATGAAAATAATTATAATCCTACACAAGAATAATAATCAAAATTATATGTTTTAAGTGATTAGGAATAATATCATACATCTCATCTTAGGCTGAGGAAAAAAGTGGATGTTCAAAAAATAATTGGTGATCAACATCAAATTTTTTAAGTAAGAATAATATCAAAAATAATTACACATACATATTTGTATTAAAAAGTTTATCTAAAATATTTCAATGAAGCTTTTGAGAATTCAGAATGCAATCAATCTTTGAATTAATAGTTGGATAAAATATATATGAATGATACTTCGGAACTCATACATAAGAAAAATGAAAAAAAAAATTGTAAAAAGTGGGTGTTCTAGAATATGTTGAATGAATATGGTAAAGTGATAAGAAATGAAGAAAGATTGGTTTGAATATGTTAATCATAAATTGAAGGCATTTATTTTGATGATGCTTTTTCTCCAGTATAAATCTTAGAAACAATTAGAATCTATCTTTCAATTACTACACAAAAATGTAAAAAAATATTTCAGATGGATGTAAAGATATCATTTTTTTAATGGATAACTTGATGAATAAGTTTATATTTAACAACAATGTGTCTTTATTGTTTGGAAGGATGAAATATATGTGTGAAAAATAATAAATACATGTATAGGATTAATTAAAATATAAGGGAATGGTACTTCAAATTAAATACATTTTAAATCATAGAAGGCCTGATTGTAATCTTTACATAAAATAAAGTCAGTATATTTCCCACATTATAATTGTATATGTTAATGGTATTATCTTTACTAAGAATGATGAATGAACTAGTGAAAGGAAGCTAAAGAGATGAAAAAATTGATTGAAATGTCCATAATAATTGAAATGAAATACTTTATTGGGTGACAAGTATTAAAAAAGATGAAATACGTTTTTCTTTCTCTAGAAAACTATGAAAAATAACATATTAATAAGTTTGGAATGGAAAATTGGATATATATTTCCACACCAATTTTGGTGGGAACAAAGTTGACTAAATATATAGAAGGAAAGTAAGTTGACTCTAAAAAGTTTTGGAATCTAATTGGTACCTGACTACCTCAAGACCACAAATTGTTTATGTTATTAACTTATGTAAAATATTCCAAAGTTCTCCAAAAGAATCACATCTATTTCCAAGAAAAATATTTCTCAGATATATCAAAGGAACAAAAAATATCAGAATCAAGTATGATAACTCAGAAATAATTGATTTGTGTATTAATTATTGATTATATAATATCCACATATAGTGGAGTTTTTTTCTTGGGAAATTTTTATTACTTGGAAAAATAAAAAATAAAATCCATTAACTCTTAGCGTGGATGAAGCTGAGTATTTTTCTACCACTCAAGATTCCAAAAAACTTATGTGGATGAAGACTCAGTTGGAAGGCTTACTTCTTGAAGATAAGTTAGCCTTTATCTTGGGTCGTGATAATCAGAGTTCCATCAACCTTATAGAAATCCACATACAAAATTATCATTCAAAACATGTTGATATCAAATATCATTTCATCAAAGATCATGTGGAGAAGAATGAACTCAATCTGGAATATGTTTTTACATCAAAACAAGTTGTTTGCATTTTCATAAAACCCTTACTGAAGGAATTATTTTTTAAATGGAAGATAAACATGGGAATCCAACCTCTTTCTCTCTAAGGTTGAGGTATGAGTTTCTATTCCCTATCTAATCTTTTATTTGGATAGTGTTGTCAAAGGGGTATAATTGTTTCATAAATCAATCCATTGATATGTGATAAACCTTTTAAGGAATCATGTATATAGGGGGAGTTTTGGGTAGGATGTGAACTCGGCATGTAAGTGTTTGAACTATTCAATTAGTTTTTGATGTTTGTAGGAAACATTTATCTATAGGAAAGTGAACTGATTTTTGAAAGGTAAAAAACAAATAAGTTTGGAAAGTTTAAGATGTTTTGTCAGTAACTACTTTTGGAAATAATGGTTTCGATGTCATTGATTATTATTTCTTACAATTGGTTAGCTCACATTGCTTTATAATTATGGATATGTTATATATAGCTTGAGATTAAAAGGTTTTTTGATTTGTTAACCTTGGTTGAAAAAAAATCCAAAGGGTAAATTATTGGGACCAAGTTGGTTGGATGTTTTTCTAGATGTTAAAAGAATTATATGTTAATGTTTGGTGTTTTATTGTCATTATGACAAAATAAATTCAATTTGTATGTCTGGATGATCGGATCATATAAATGAAAGGTTGAATCGTAATAAAAAGATTTGAATTAATTTTGATATGGATGTTTTCCAGGTTCGATATTATGTTCTGAATAAGGTTTGTGAAACATGTTCTCTTTCAGACTCACACTATGTCTGGAATGAATTTTTCAATCTATATGAGCAAATGTATCAGAGTCTAAATGTATCCATACTAAATATGTAGATAATTTTTTGACTTATATTTTTTCAATATCATGAGTTATCTGTATGCTTCTGATCTAAGCACTGTGAAATAATGGTAGATAATTTTTTTGACTTTTGACAAGTGGTTTGAGATTATGATTAAAAAACAGAAGATATTGAATTGATGGAAAGTCATTGAACTTTCCAATATAAGTCATAAAATTAAACGTTGATCCTTAAGTTCTCAAATTCATGAAGAATTCATGATATAATAATACTTTTGTGAATGAACAAAGTCTTGGAAGTTTGAATTGTTTTTGAAGTGTTGCTCAACTAATCCATCGGACGTACTGTGACACCATTCCATCAAAGGAAGAACAAGATTAATTTTTTTGACACATATTATTGTGTGGATATTTTTGGGAACAATTATTTTTAATGGGATCATATATTAATCAACTAGATTATTATCAACAATGTAGTCAACCATTTTCATCAGATTTATTTATTCTTCAAGTGGATCAAGATTGAAAGAAAAGTTTCTTTATTTTTTTTCATTTTGTTTAAGATAAAAAAACAAAAGTGTTTTTTTTTTCAAGTTGGTCAAGACTCATAGTACTGGTGATGACACCAATAAGTAATCATGTGGATATATAGATCGATCTACCAGACACATTCTAACACAAACAACTCATCAAAAATAGTCTGAGGAAGTTGTGAACAATTGAAGAAAATGTAAAATTACATAAAGCTATTGGATAAGGGATTTAAAGATAGTACTAAACTATTTTTTATTGGTTTTAACATATTTATAAGTTTTAACAATGTTTATGGTAGAATGGTTTCAATGTTTTATGCCTAACAGTTACTGTGGACCATCAGAATGAGTGGTTTTTTTCAATTGTAGTGGAGCACTATAATGAGGAGTCTTCGGTTACATTATATTTTCATAAGTGGAAAAAGATAGTCATAGTATCCATCTATTTTCATTATAATGAATAAAATTGGAATAACCCCAATATCAGACTAAAGAATGGTTAGAATTTTTTAAGCATGATGATGTTTTGAGAAGTTTTGAAAAGAATTGAGAAGAGATGAGATGCTATGAATAAGATAAAAATGTAGTTGAAATAAATGTAAAATTTGAGTTTTTTAAATTTTTTTGAGAAGGAAAACCTTTTAGGTTTCTTTCCAAACAACGTTTGTCTCTCATATAAATAGTATAAATAATATTGTAATTTATGAAACTAGTATTATTCTTGTGCGAAGATAGATAGAGAGCATTAAAAGTTTTCAAATATAAAATATGTTTCTATAAAAAAATATTTATGGAGGAGGTTTAACAGATTGAAGAAGAACATGCAAGATTAGTGGCCAGATTTTCCAGATCATTCTGAGCAATCAGAATCAGAATTCTGGTGGATGTTTAAAGTGGTTCACAATTGTTTCCTTGGTATTATTTTCTTATCTATTTTCTAGACTGAAAAATAAAACTGGGGAATCAAACTAATCCATCGAACTAAGTTTTGTACAAATTCTAAAAGTGAGTTTCTTACCTGCGGATGTGTTGGAAAGTTAAAAATTGTGTTTTTACAAAATACGTAAGTTTAATTTGATATGGAATCATAGTTACTTGTTTTGAACCAACTGTTGAAGGTTTGTCAACCTGTTTAACAAACTTTTTTTTACATAATTTGTGCTAAAAGAAGAACATGCACATTTGTATCAATAAAACATCTACACAATTGTAAGGGTATATCCCACCTATTAGATCCACCAAAAGAATTATTTTCTAGTGGATTTTTTCGTATTGGGTTGTTTCCAAAATATACCAAGGATGTATTTACTCTTGTTTAGTAGTGAACCTTTTAAATACATGTGTTCCAATGGATGTCCAATTATTTAATTTTCAGAAAAGTGATAAATATTTAATAGGAGGTAAACATCGTTTCAAAATAAAGGAAACCTAAAATAAAAAGATATCACTAATTCACCGCTCAACATCTTAGTGATACATTGATCATGGCTGGGAAATAACACAAAATTGAGTGATTTGAAAATGACAAATCATATAATTTATTGAATCCAAACTCATCTTTTTCACTGCAAAATTGAGGTTACCAAATGGATATGCCTCTAATAAATCTTACTGCGCCATAAATAGTAATATTTCCTGATAAAAAAATCATGATTTTGACATCATAATGGAAAAATTATTATCAATTGACCTTAGAGGGTTTATAAATTCTTTAACTACATATTTTTTAACCAAAGTATCATAGACTATTTGGAGACATTTTCTTAGTGAGAGTAAACTATGATGTAGTGAGTATGTTACAAAAAATATGTTATCATATTATATAAATTGGAAAAAAATTCTAATATCCATATTTGATTTAATATATCATTTAATATGATATTTTCTATATTAATCAAAATGTGTATGGATAATACAGATCTAATAGATATACCTATATTGGACATGCATGAAAAAATTGAAAAATAAGGCACTTAAGAAAACATCGGTTGAAGTGTTAATTGCATAAGCATATTTATAAGAGAATATTTCAAATTTCTACTCTAATTATTTTCAATATAAATATACATAAAAGCATAATTGAATTAGTCATATTAATGGAAAAGTTTAATACATCATGAACCATAGATAATCATTATTTAATCAGCCTGATCTTTTTTTGGTGGATATCATGAATGATGAATTTCAGATGATAAACAATATAGAGCTCATAAATATGTTCTAATAATTTTTGAAGAAATGAAATGATTTGTATATTAAGTTCAAATTTTTCCTTTTATAAATATTTTTAAAAATTAAATTTATATTAATTACTCTATAGATTATATAATAATCATATCAAAAAAATAATTCACAAAAATTACAAAAGTTTCTCTTGAAGAACATCTATAACGTAATTTTTCCAACTAATTTCTAAAATAGGTAAGTTAAATTTTTTATGTTCAAATATATAAAATAAATTTTTATTATATATATATATATATTAAAAAAATTCCTAGTATCAAAAAATGATAATAAAATTGATATTCAACAATTTTCATTGAGTAACCCACCATAAAAATTAGTTAAATCATATAATGTGTATGTGGTTAATGGATTTAGATTTCGTAAATGTGTATATGGTGAATCAAAAAAATAAAATATATAGTGTTATTTCTTTAAATGTATCTCATCATAGAGAATATAAGGTTGAATTTTATGCAATGGTGGATAAAATAATTGAGTTATGTTATCTAGTATAGAATTTTTTAACAGTGTTTAAATTTCATTAGTTTGATGGTTATCAAGGGTTATGTGTTCTTCTAAAACACATAATTTATTACATCAAATAAAAAAATATTCTTAGTGTATATAAAACATATATATATTAGAACATCAAGAACATGAAGTTCAGTATACAAATTATTATGTTTCTTTGAGATATTTAAATGATTGGTGGAATGTAATAAAAACGAAATCTCATGAAAATTAGTTTATGGAAAATAGAAATTGTTCTCTTTAAGTGAACGATATATATGTATTTTAATATTAATTTCCAAATATATATTTTACTCAAAGAGATGCAAATATTATTGATAAATACTTATAGTTAAAGTTTGGTGGTGTTGATAATTTCAATGATGTAACCAAAGAATTTGAAATAAAAATGGATGATCAAATTTAAGCTTATATGGAAATTGATGATGTCTAAGAGGGATAAGAATAAATTTACATTGATTAGTATAAAGATAATGTTTAATAATTACTTATTACATTCTCGTATATAAATTTAGGTGTTTTATATTTGACAATTGTACTAATAATTATTTGTAGGTGACATTATTTTTTGAGTTTGATATGGATAAAAAAATTATGGATAACTTATTTCATGCCCTATAAAATGATCAGCTTCCTAGTGATCATCCCAATAGACATTCACGTAACCAATATTATGTTTCCATGCCATTGACTTTGAGGTTTTACAGCCCAATGAGATTTAGAATTTCTGAACCTATTCTTGGGTGATGTAACTCTCTTGATTTTGATTCATTCCATTAGAGGTATATTCAATTATTTATTTTAATTAAATTTTATTAATTTATTTATATACTAATTATTCTATTATCTATTATTTTTTACATAGTTATTCACCTAAAAATTGTGGGTAGGTGAGGGTGATTCTATGAAATTATTTTTTTATTCCATGGGTGTCAAGGGATCAGGTTTCCATTAATGTTCATCATCACATGATGAAACACTGTATGGTAGGTAAATAAATAGTTTTTTAAAAAATTATTTAATTATTAACATGATATTCTTAATTATTTATAGGTTTGATAGTCTAAAATAGATTTCATCTTGGGAACCTCCACCTATAAGGCATTGTATATTTGTATACATGGGGTTTTTCATCATTTTTTATATAAGAAAATAAATAGAGACATGGATAAATCTTAGGTAACAGTTTTTTCCTGTTATTTGTTTTTCATCAATGTGACCATATCTCATACCAAGCTTAGGATGGATTATGTTCTTACTCGGTAAATGAGAATTTTCATAGGGTATCATCATTAGTCAAATAAAACTTAGAGATCTTGGAGGTCCCACATAGAGTTAGGATTCATATGTTTGGTATTTATCGATGATACATGGTAAGTAATTTTTTTACTAATATAGATAAAATATTATGTGAAATGTTCATATTATATTTATATATAACTTTTTCTGAACTTAATATTACATAGTTCTAGTTGTAATAGGATGTACAAAAATATTTTTACATGATATACTATTAGTGAAAAATAATGTCGAATTTTGTTTAGTATTTTTTGTGTTCTTTAAAATAAATTAAATTATTTTTTATTTTAATTTACTATTTAATTTGACAGAGACATATAAGGTTGTGACTTCTCATACTTAAGAGAGTCTAGTAAATAATGAGGGAGAGTCCACTTTTGTGTAGAGTTTCAATAGGTAAGCTTATATATGGGTGACCATGAATGGTATTGAGAAAGGGATGGTGGTTGAAATTAGTTTATGATCATAATATTTTATTTATTATAGTGATGTTGTGATGTCATTAGGTATCTTAAAGAGTGTGTATGTAAAGTCCTCATCAGAAGCTAATAATGTGGAGAGACTGTGAGGTCAAGATTATATTATACAGAGTAGAAATAGATAGAGGGAAGGGAATCATTGATATAATGATCAATGACATGAGGAGTAGCTTCAGCAGTATTAGTAGATGGTAGAGTACATATATTCACTTGTGTATGGTTTAAGGATGGATCTCATGTTTCCTGAACCTTTAGCTAATCTCTCCCCAATAATGACTTTATGATGTTTTTTGATAAACATATTTCAAGTTAAATTTTTATTATTTTTTTATAAACCATTTTATGTATTTTTATTTTATTTTATTATGGTTTTTCCAATGGAATATGTTTTTTTCATTAAAACGCTTTTAAGGGTACTTAAAATGTCCATCATAAATACTTCTTTCAATGGAAATTTAATTTTTTCATAAATTTTATTTTCCATTCCTTTTGTGACTAAATCATTTTCCATCATAAAGAAAAGTGTTAGAAATGATCAGAATTATAAATTTTAGTATATTTTTTTATGATGTGCCTTCACAAATACATCTTGTTAGGAAACCATTTTAATTCATAGGTCATTTATGATGGGATTATATCATATATGACCCATCATAATATATTAATTTTTATATTTTGGTGATTATCGTGGTTTATAAATAAGGTTGTGAATAGTTTTTAAACTGAAGGAAAGTGAGATTTGTATATTATCCATTTCATTTTCAAAAGTCATGGCTCTAGAAATTGATAGAAACGAACAGAAATGGGTAGTTGGGAAAGGTTTATAGAATAATTTTATCATGGATTTAACATATTATTAGAAAAAAGGAGCTATATTTGATTAAATTATAATGGACATCATTGTGAGATGTTATTATTTCTAAAGTGTGCTATAAATTTGAAACTAGGGTTAAAATATACATTTTACAGAATTGTTTCAAGTAAAACGAGAAAATATTCAATAGCTCAAGTCATTTTCATAGATATTTTTAGGAGGAATTTTTGTAATTGATAAAATAAAAAAAATTTATTTTAGATTATAAAATTTCATTTTGTGTTTAAATATGAATATTTAAATTTGGAAATAGTCAGATTTATTTGGAATACATGAAATGTATGTCATTGTTTTGAATTAAAAGGGTTGAATGAACTAAACCATGTCATCATAAAGGATAACACACCATGATTTAGGTGAAATACAAAAATTTTAAATATTTGGTTTTAACTCAAATATAGAAATATATAGATTAGGATATGGGTGATTGAACAAGTTTAATTTGAATAATTTGACCATGATTAAAAAAATTAGCACCTATAATGATCACAAGTTATGGATATAACATGAATTAATCTCAATAATTTAATTAAGGTATTGTAAATTAGAATTCTAAATAATATCTACAATGGTATAATTGGAGAAAAACGAAATCAATATTGAGAGATCTGGTTTTTGGAAAAGGAGCAGAAGAAGAGAGCGATCATATTTAAATATCATTCTTAATATATCTAGTTTTATTAAAGGAAGATTCATGTTTCAAGGTATCATATTGATTCATCTAGTGTATTAGAAAATATGGGACATGGCATAGATGATTCTTTTTCAGGAATTAATTTAATATATAGGAAGGTTGGTGTTTTTATAGAGAATATTTTCAAATAAAAGATTTGAATCTCTTAAAAAGTATTTTATCATACCTAAATTGGAGAGAAAGGAAGTAGAAAGGTGGGAATAAATTATGCATCAAATATATGTTTCCATGATATTGTGTATATCATTTATATATTCTAATTGAAGAGTTATACAAGTCTATACACTAGTTGCTTTATTAAAGTAGTGTGTATAGGAGGAGGAAGAGGGAGTGACCCTTAAGTGGTAATGGGTTATCCCTAAAAAAGTTGTAATGTTATTGCATCAAGTAATGTAGTTAACATCAATTAATGAATTTTATCCACTCAAATAGTGCATTTTTAGTGACTTTTTTGAACATTAAAACATCACTATGTGGATGTTCCTTAGATATAACTCAGTGTGGGTGAACTAATTAAATCACATATAATTTTTTATTATTTAACTTATACATATGTGATTGATATTCAATATGAGTGAATAAAGGTATTAATAGATTCTATGTTTTTCCTTCTAATAAAGAAACAATATTTGACAACATATATGGGTCAATTGAGAAAAAATATAATTATTTACCACCCTAATTCAGCCCTACCCCATAATGCAACTTAGGAATAATATTATAAATCACTGTTACAAACAAGGATCCACTAGAAAAATATTTATTTTAGGATATTTTTGTTAGTATCAACTATATATTTCTCACCAAAATGGTAGTGACACCATCTCTTGAGAGAATTTTCTATAGCCATGAATTCTAAATCATACTTTGAGTAGTTCTTCTCATGCGATATAAAATATCTAGAACCATAATCTATGACTTGATCTCTCTATATAAAAAAATTCCCCTAAAAAATAATTAAAAAATTACATATTATTTTTTAATTCTTACCTAAATATGATAAGATCAATATTAGACTAAATGTATATCTCACCTTAATCTCTCAAAAAAAAATATCATGTTAATCATCCCACTTGAATATTATATATTTCATTATTAGGGTTTTAATTTTAATTTACAATTAGAATAAATCATATACGATTCAATGATAATATCATGCTAGTATAAAGAAGAAAATAATATCAAACACATCCTTGGTCTTTCCACAAGATATCACAACCTCAACATTATTAGAGTCTACTAAGATAAGAGAGTCATATATGACATGGTCCATGAGTTTCACCTCAATGATCAATAAATAACACTTTTAATGCCTAGTATATAGTTGATTATATTACAATTATAAATAATATAATCAAATTCTTATCATGATCCTCATGTGTCTTTGAATACACTAATGTTTCATTAATGAAAATTACTACAAGCAAGTCAACATACGGAAGGAAAATATTGTTCATAAAATCTATAAACATTTTATACATGCTCATCAATCTATATAGAATCACTATAAACTCATATGATCCAAATAAGCATTGGAAAGTTATCTATATAATCTTCTCAACTCTCACACTATGTTTATGATAACCTGGTCATAGGTTAAACATGGAGAAATAATGGGTTTTCCTTAAAAAAGGTAAATTATCAATTAATCGAAGTGGATAATCATTCATAATCATAACAAAATTTAAACTTCTTTAATCCACACATGAACTCAAAATCAGATTTCCCTTATTTTTAAACAAAACCATAGAATAACATGGGGATATAATTTTATTAATAAAACCCTTCAGCTAAAGATACTTAAACATGACCTTCATCTCCCATAACATAACTGATATTATGTAATAAGATAGTATTGATAAGGTTTCTACACACAAAAATGTTTGAAAATGAACTCAACCTATCTCTTGAGTGGAATCCTAATAAATCCTTGGGAAATACCTTCTTAAATCGATCAATAAATAATTGGAATATAAGTTGTTATGTTCCCACATATACCTTAAGAATGAAAATAGTTGTTTGAGAAGTGCTAATATGTAACCATATAAGGTATAGTACTATGTAAATCACTTAAAAATATCAATTTCCAATGAACATATAATTTTCACATACTAAATAATTGAATAATAATCCCTACTAGATTTAGTCTATATGAGCCTAAAAGTGAGTTAGAAAATTTATGTTAATGATAAAAAAATCATATCATATTCAATATAAGGAAAAACCAGGTATATATTTATAGAAACTAACCACTATATGATATCATGGAAACTTTATTATTTCCTCATATATCTTCCCTAGAGGAGTTTCAATGCTTAAATTACCCATTAGACACTATAAAAAACCATTCACCATATAAAACACTAGACTAGGTTGACGTTACTATAATAGCACTTCATACTATCTAATGTCCCTCACCATAATTAATTTGGGATAAATCTATAACTAATAAGAAAACCAAACCTATCTTACAGTCCTTACCTCTATAATATTGACACTCATGTAGAGTCTTACTCAGCTATTGTGGTGGTCCCTATGAACACAGTCTTCCACTACATCTTAATTGGCCAAGTGACATCATTTTATAACTCTATAACCCACATGATCACGCATGGGATATCTAGGTATACCCTGAGCCTTACCCACTACCTGTTTGACTCATATTTTGGTAGTAACATTGAAATATTCCTATACCTCCAAAAGGTAGGCACTCAATTGGTGAACTAGTCTACTTATATCAAAGGTATCATATTTGACCTTATTACCATAACTATATGGGATATATCCGTCATTGATGAAGAGAGAAACCCCATTTTTAACATCCTTAACTCTCTCATCTATAGATCACATCATAAAATCTTATCTTATTACTACTATAAGACACAATCCTTGAGCCTCCAAAGAGAGATATCATTTCAACCTTCTATTATCCACAATGAAATTATTGAAAATAATAACCTTCCTCGATACTTTTGAGTAGAATCTTGGATAAGTAATCTCACATGAACATTAATAATTTATTTTTTCATATACACTAAAACTTATGAGTCATATTATATGACTCCAATGTATCATACTCTAAGATATTCATGTGATCCATATCATAGATAATAATTTGATGTAGTATCATAAGGCATGTGATGCCTATGTACCTTTATATAATATTTAGATATATTGGGAATACAATTATGGTGATTCATAGACACCAAACACACCAATAGGATATAAAGGTAGGTCATAGAACCCCCAAGGGATAACCCACCCACCAAGAACCTTTATTTATTTATTATATAGGCCCATAAACCCACAGTTTAACCCTGGTGGGTTTGGATATTCCACTTCAATTTCCCTACTTATCTCTTCTCTCTGCTCATTTGGTAAGGCTTTACTCTCTCCAGGTCTTATTCTCTCTCTCTCCCTCTCTCTCTCCCTTTCTCTGGTCTCATCTACCTATTTCGCCTTTGCTGGCCCAGCAAAGGCCTTTTCCAACAGCCTTTCGGTGCTCTATCCTGGAGTTCCACTACTCTTCTCTAGGTTGGATCTGAAGTGATGGGTGTACCAAGGCTTTAGGATAGTGGATTTATGGTTGAGAGTCCTCTATCAGACCATTTTATTATTCCTTTAGGGTTTCAGCTCCCAAAATCTTTCTAGGGTTTCATCCCCTCAAAGCAGTACTTTTTGGTTGTTCTATTTAGGGTTTCAATTCCATTTCGACCCTGTTCAATTTTCTTTTGATTTTGGGTTCTTTATTTGTTTGTATTATTTTAGGGTCTCATCCCCTAGTTTTCCCCTATTTTTCTTCAGCGTTGTGTCGGTGTTTCTCAGTTCTCATTGGTGACGCAAGGTTTAAGACAGTGGTGATGGTTTCCTTGGTTGGTTCACTGGTTTTTTTTCAGTTCACGACCGTGTTGGTGGGTTCCGGTGGCAGATTTCATGGGCGTTTTGTTGGTTTGGTGTTGAGGCGACTGGTGCTTTAGGGTGTTCTTCCCGAGGTGTCTCCTCTGTGCTTCTGCTTCTGACATCTTCAATGGCTTGGAAACATTGTCTATAACGAAGGGTTTCTATTCTCAATAGCAATGATGACGACTTATCATATGGCGATGACAGTCTCCCTGGGTGTCTCTCAACAGAGATTCTGGAGGTGCTCTACAGTGATGATGCAGGTGATCTTGACAACGACCAGGGTCTACAGTGGAGAAAGTGATCTAATGGTTTGGTGTCAGTGTGCGCATTTCGAGGCGACGGTGACTAAGGCTTGATGATGTTCTTACTAATTTTGGCTTTCAATTTTTGAAATGGTGACTTTGGTGGCGGCATCCGGTTTTGTTGTGATTAGTTTTTTCATGAATATTGAATCTGGTTTTTGTGACAGTCTTGGTGCGAGATTTGGTTCTGTTTTGATTTTTGAAATTTGAACTATGTAATAGGTGTTTCGGGAGGGTGTGTTTTTCTATTGGAGGAATGGTTATATTGGTTTCCACTTAACCTCAAAATGGTTTTACAATATAATAAAAAATGGATTGTAGTGGTGGTGGACCAAATATAAGGATACAACCTTAAAAATTACATAATCTTGATTTTTGTTCCATAATTTAATTTTTTCATATTTAGGATATATTTAGGTTTATAGTATTAATTAATTAGGCCACAACTCATATATTAAAGAACCATATAACTCATAGTGGACACTCCTATTCAGTATCCATTTTTCCACCATATAAAACATTTTAAAACAAAAAATTATTTCTTTCATTAAAACTATTCACTATTCTCAACTTGACTTTATCCATTACCTTAACCATCCAATGAAAAACATTTAAAAACATGGGATAACAACAAAAATCTCAATAAGGGATACAAAATAAAGGAGAATTTTGGTCTAGTGAAAACACTAAAACACATGAAATATTTACCTTTACATAAATTTTCTTTGATGATAATGAATAAAATATTTTCCCACGAAATAAACACATTTTTTCCAAAGAAGTAATTTAATACAAATAGCAATCAATTAAAAAACATTCTCTGTAACTTAGAGAATCACATTAACAACCCATTTTAAACCCATGTGAAAAGTAACTAGAGCCCAGTTAAATTCATAAAAGAAACCCTTTAGTAACTAAATCCTTATTTCATTTAACTAAAAGGAACATTACCCAATTAATTGGATAATTATCATGGCACACGCATCGTTTAATCTATAATGAGATATGTCAGTGCTATATGGGCCTCTCAATATTATAAGTTGTTAAGGGATCACACAACGCTATCTGGGCACACCCATTTCTCATGTATAATGATCAAGTACCATATAATGAATAAAAAAAATTATTCTTGCACATTTATAATATAAAAAAATTAAAACTCTTTTAAAATCATAAACAATTAACTTTTGGATATCAATTTACACTTTTTTTAAACCCCATTTTCAATATAGAAAATCCTTTTTCGTTTGAAAAATATATTTCAATACAAAAATAACAAAATAAAAAGTAAAATGGTTTTTCATTAAAGTAAAACATGAAATATTTTAATGTAATCCAGAAATTAAAAAAAATTGATGGCAGAAAAGTTGATGTCGCCATGTACATTAAGAATAGGACATTACTTTTTCATTTGTCAAAACATTCGATATAAAAAACACAAAAAACATTCTTTTGAAAACCTTTGAAAACAAATGAAGGAGAGACTTAAAATTTAATTTATAAATCTTTTTTTCCATATAAAAATTTTCATAAAAAAAATTTAAAAACATTGACATGGAAGTGAAATCGAGTTTGAAAGAAAAAAATAAATAATTATTTTTTAGGAAATGTCCCTTATCACTTGGAAAACACCTGAATCATAATCCCCATGAAATATTAAAATTAAAAAACATTAAATTCAATTAGAATAGTGAAATTAATGATAAAAAATTTCAAAGGGGATGTATATACACCTCTTAAAATAATATACGTACATAACATCAAAATATTCCTCAACAAAAAGAAATTGAGACAAAGTCCCTTACCTAGAGTCTGACTTGCGATGTGTGTCTTTATCTTCTTGACTAAGAAACTTATGTTAATTATATACTTTCATGATAACCTTCTTCAAGTTAATTATTACATTTATTACACTTAATACCTTTTTATATATGATTACTTAATCAATTAAATTTACAATGGATGTTTAGACCACATTCGGTAAATATGTCAAAAATGAATTTTGTAGGTTGATTGTGGTCAAAGCAGCCATTATATAAAAACATATAGAATAATAATCATAAAATAAATATCGTATTTATAAATCAATTATAATTTAAAAAAAATCATGAAATACAGTTATAAAAAATGAACTCACCTTACGATCATAGAGACGTAGGTTGTACATATGCATGAGTAACTTTTCCATTTTTAAAATGATCATTATGGAAAAAAGGAAAGAAATATTTTATATTTTAAGAATTGTAATGATATCATAAATACCACATTATTTACTTTTACATACTCATATATATCATTCTTGTGATGTGGTGGTGAGAAAAAGAATCGCATTGCTTAGAGGAGACAGTAGTCCACACGTCCACGAACGATGTTTTGATTTTTTTAGTGAGTGAAAAGGTAAAAATAAAATGATATACAATATTTAAATAATGATGAATATGTCATTAATATCATAAATATTTCATGTCGCCACTACAAAATAGGCCATTAACAATGTTAAAATTAACCTTTATCAATACTAGAAATCATTGACTACCAGAGCGTGATTAAATGCCCTAGGCTTTTATCAGCGATATAAAAGAAATGATAAAGGACCCCATTTATCAATTATTTTTATTTATAATCGATAAAGGGGTTTTAACACCCCAAGCTTCCATGGTGCGTTTCCCTTTGAATAATGCAATAGCTTTCATTGTATGCAACTTCAAGATTCTAATGCACCGCGACCAAGCAAACTGGTCGTTATGAATTGTAATACCCACTTTCTGAAATTTTATAAATTTTATTTTTCAAAATGGACTTCATTTTTCAATTCCGAATATCGAAATTAACTTAGGTTAAATTTATGGTATTTTTCTAAAAACTTTCAATATTTAATGAATAGTGAAAAACACTACGTTATTGTTTAAAGCCGTCTTTTTATTTAAATAATTGAATATTTTATTTAAATTTATTTTAGGTAAAAATAGATACATAATACCTATATATGTTCAATGTAATTCATTGGATTAATTTTATAATATAATTATATGTATATAATTTTATTGAACTTTTCACCGTCTTTTACCCACCTCATAGGAGAATTTGCAAATTTGCATAAAACATAATTTTACCGCTTCTCTGAGTGGAATTGAAAATATCCGAGAGACACTGTTGATATTAGTATAAAAAATGTGATTCAATAAGATGAAAATAATTTTTGGTGAATAGTAACTTTTTACTTATATTTACCACGGTTAAAAGTAAATAGGGTAATTAAGGGTAAAAATGATATTATTATTACCCTAAAACATGTCCTAATTCTATTAGATAAGTGTAATTAAACCAAAAAAAACCATTGGAATAAAATATGATCTTTAGGTCTGCATGGATTAGATTAGGACATTTATTATTATTTAATTCAAAGAAGAGTTAAAAGTGATAAATTCAAAGTTTAATAACAAAACCACTTATAATATAGGGTTATAAATAAGATAAATTCAACTATAAATATTCGTTAGAAAGATAAAAATATTTTATACATAATTAAATTTTATTTATAATTTTTAGAAATTAAATAATTTAATTTTTTTATGACACAATGATGACGCAATAATTACCTTAATAATGAAATATTAAAATAATTGATATAATAAATATCTAAATAAAAGTAATTTAAGATTTTTGATGCATTAAACTAATTTTATAGGATAATATGGAATGTTATGATTAAACATACTAATTCAATTCTAATAAATAAATAATTTAGGACTTTATGAAAAATAAATTATTAAATAATGTCAAAATTGACATAAATGAGTTTTAAAAACAAATACAATATTTTGGGTTTATATGATGATCCTACAAATCTAATGTTCAGCCAAAATACATATATAATGATAGGTGTATCATTAATGAACCACTGGGGATTTTCTTGGAAGTTTTTAGTGAATTTATTAACCATATACTATAAAAATATAAAGAGACATGGTAAATGTCAACCTATTTAACTAAGAGTTAAATCTAAAAGATAAGGTTAATATAGTGACCCAAACCTGTCTAAAACCTATTTTTTGAGTGGATTTAGACCCATACCCATATTATCCTCAAAATAAATCATTTTAGAGCCATTAAAACTGAAAATTATTTTATTATAAAATAATATTTCAATCTTTTCCTAAGGTTCCCCTCACCCCTCTTATAAAAGGGCACTTCCCCTTCTCTGAAATTCATAACTTCAAAGGCATTTAGATCGGCCAACCCCTACCCAAATATCCTTTCAATTGTCCTCAATTTTTCCTAGAGGCATTATTTTGATCATAAATCTAACCTAAGGGTCCCTTTTGATCAAATCAAAAGGAAGAACCCGAAGAAGAGGTAAATATCTCACAACCTTTTTCAAGTTATTTTCTTCTTCCACATCCTCTTTCTTTTTTATTTCCATTATAAAATAATAAATCTAGTATCTTATATATACTCTGATGTTATTATAAAAATTTTACAACCATATTCATTATTTTATCAATCCAATTAATAACATGTCACCATATGTGCGTACGTACGGCTTACCGTCTCCACGTCGTGGTGTAGTTGTTATTAGATACATTATTATTTGTATGGGTATAATAATGAGTATAAATGATGTAAATAATAAATATAACATGATAATTATTCTGTATATATGATATAACATCCAATTATATACTATTTTAATATCAAAATAATGATATTGTCGCTCGTGCGTACGTACGGATTACCGTCTCCATGAACGCGATGAGATTCATTCCCCATCATAACAATTCAAGACTAATTTTCATTTTATGATTAAAAATAATTTTTAAAGAGTTTATATCATTCTGTATATGAATAAGATACATCCCATCCATGAAAAACATGACTCACGTAACAAAGAATATAAAGTAAAATCAATCAGTTAACACCAAAAACGACGATAACACTAAAATATTATTAACAAAGCATTATTAGAAGATCATATATGATACCGTAATTATGTATATGGTTCTTATATAATTTAACAACAATGATTTTAATATTATACAGGATATTAACGTACCCTCAACCAAGGAAAATTAAAAGGTAAGGGTTAATTTAACAATCTCTTTATTATCCGAGGTTGTTTTTACGTAAGTATCTACTGAGACCTCTTTATCATCCACATCCATGTTTCATAAAAATTTATTTCAAAACATGTTTACTATTTACTAGAAAACAGTTTAAAATAATTTATACCCTTATTTGAACTTATATGTTTTGAAAGGAATCTTTTAGTCATTTTCCAAATAAGGTACTTTACGACCTTTTCGAACGAATTAAGGTAAAAATGTTTTTTTAACTTATACGGTAGGTGTGGTTATTGTCCGCCATTATAACATCATCGAATCTTCCCTTAAAAGATTATAAGAATATTTTAAAAATAAATTTTTTCTTTTATAATTATATAACCTTAAATTATTTTAAAAAAATTAAGAGATATTTCTCTCAAATAGTTTTGATTTCATCTATGTCAACGTCCTTTGATGGATTTATTTATTCATTATGATACCAATATTCTATATTGTATTGAAGGTTTTGTGATATGTTTGACTGTGGATGTGTTATTTTTATACCATTCATGGTTTATGGTTAAAGTATTGACATTTCGTATGCTAGGTTTAATACAAATTTTTATGTTATATTTCAGCCTTTTCATATAAGGAATGTAATGGACAAAGTAAGTGACGGGTGGAGCCCGCTATAGCTCCTCAATGAATCGATAGGTCTCATGAGACAACTCGACAAGGAATTGGCCGAGGCCTTTCCCAATTTGATATATGGTTTTGTATGAGGCCTTCATCATTTTAAGATACCTTGGTCGAGGCTATGAAAAAATGTTTCAGAATGTCCGGCATTATACATTCCCTCGTTATGAAAATAATATTGATGGTTCATGTGGTCATTCAACTCGTATAATACCCATGATTATGTTTTATTATGGCATTATTTACTCAGAATATATTCTTTCCATAAAATATTTCATGTTTATTATTTGTAAAGGAATGAGTTTTCAATTATTCACGATGCTTAATATTTATGTTATCTTCCGCTGTATTTATTACCCTTACTGAGAATTTGAGCTCACCCCTTTCTTATGTTTAATTATCCTAGGATATAAAGAAGTTAGTTATGAGTAACTTGCAGGCATAATCTATGAGGATTTGATGTTTCTAATGGAATAAATTAATGTAGAATTTCCTTTCAAGTTGTAAAGTTGAACTTATGTATGAATCATATTTCCAATAATACTAAATTGATCGGTCTTTCAGGATATGGTTTCCTTGTGATCATACCAATGCTATGTAATAATTCACTAACTCTAGGTAACGAGGGTCGGGGCGTTACAGTTTGTATCAGAGAAAGTTTAGTACTAACCTTGGAAAGTAGATTTAGAAAAACTCTGATTAGATCACATTACCCTAAGATAGACTTTGAGGATTAGTATAGAAGAACATCCTAGAATGTTGGTAATGTAGATATTTTTTGTATTTTCTGAGCAATACATCCATGTCTGGATACGAGAAGGTAGAGGATGCTCTAGCATAGATGTACCTTGGAGTGAAAACTCCGACAATGAGTTTCAGAATTGACTTGGGGTATCCTAGTACACTACAATGGGCCTTGATTCACTCTTGGTTACGACACTCCTAGGGGATATTCTTAGGATAATCAATAATTTCTTTACAAACAATTATTAAGGATTTATGAGTATATTCCTCCTCAAAGAAAACCTTTTTTTATGATTATATACTATATCCATAAACTATTCAATTTATGTTAAGTATTTTATAAGTTTGGAAATATGAATTGTGATTCGTAAACTAATCTAGTGTATACCATTGTTTAGAAATGGAGCCTATTGGAAGGAATGGAAACTATATCAACACACATACTCCAAGTAGGGATTTCCCTCCTACTCAAGATAATTATCGTGGAGCTGGTGATACAACGGGTGCTGATCAGCTTATCACCATACTAGGACAACTCACCCAGGTTATGAATAATAACCTTACTCATATGGAGCACCCTGATCCACAATGCAAAGGATCAATGTTAGACCGCTTCATGAGGAGACAACCACCAATATTCAATGGGATTACCCATCCATTAGTAGCTGATAAATGGATAAATTCCCTAGAGAAAATATTTCATGCTTTGGGGAGTAGCGAAAGGGAAAAAGTTGCCATGGTAGCTTATCATCTCACTAGAGATGCTGATCAATGGTGGTCATTTATTCAAAACACCTAGTAAAATGAAGAAGTGTTTAGTATGGAATAGAGGGAGTTTAAATAACTCTTCTTATAAAAACAATTTCATTGTGACCATTGATTAGATATGGAAGGTCCATTTTCAAGTCTGAGGCAAAAGAGGGATGAGAATGTTGCAAATTATAAGGCTAACTTTACAAGATTATCAAAGCATATTGTAGATTATATACGTAATCCAAGAAGTATGATTGATTGTTTATTTGATGTGTTAAACCCATTTCTCCGTCGAGCATTATTATCACAATCCTTCTCATCATACGAAGATATTTTCTCATGTGCTATCAAGATTGAAAAGGAATTCTCTAATTCTTACGACTTTAAAGAAAAGAAAAAGAAGAAGAGATCTGCTGAAGACTCTGGGAAAGGAAATAAGGAAACAAGGAAGAAGGGAAGAATTGAATTTTCACCCTGTGATAATTGTGGAAGGAAGCACCATGGTGACTCTGTTAAAGGAAAAGGAGTATGCTACAAATGTGGACAGAAAGGCCATCTTGATGGAGATTGTAAGGGAAAGAAAGAACCTAACAATGTTCAATTCTACAATTGCAGGGAGATGGGACGTTATGAAAATTAATGTCCTAAGCATTAGGGAATCTTACCTCTGAAAAGTCCACTTAATCAAGGCCAAGCTTATGCGATCACTACTACTGAGGTTGAAGCTTCGAAATATGTGTTGGCAGGTAATTTTATGGTTTCCTCAAGTTTGGCCAATGCTTTATTTGATTTTGGGTCATTGCATTTTTTCATATCTTCCCAGTTTTCTAAGAAAATTAGATATTTCCAATTTGATATGACAAGGGAGTTTTCAGTAAAAACTTTTAAGGGAAAAATCATTGAAACAATGTTTTGTGTATTAGTCCCTATTAAGGCACATAAATGTTATTTATCTGCTAATCTCATCGTCATACCCTAGATTGAATTTGATATAATCCTCGGCATATATTGTCTTTCCCACCATGATGCAACAATTTGTTGTAAGAATAAGGAAGTTGCGATTTTTGATGATGATGATAAAGAACACCTTATATTTAGAGCAGAAGCATCACCACCTAATTCTTATCGAGATCCACCTACAATAGCTCAAATAAATTCAATTATTGGGGAGGAAGATAATGAAATAACTATGGGTAAGGAAATGACTGTTCAAATAGAGGATTTACCTATTTTTCAATAATATGTTGATGTGTTTCCAGAAGATTTACCTAGACATTCTCCATAATGAGAAATTGAGTTTTCTATTGGATTAATTCCTGGTTCAAGGCCCATATCGAAAACCCCTTATAGAATGGCCATTGTGGAATTAGTGGAACTAAAGAAACAACTAGAGTAATTGAGTAAGGATGGATTTATTTTACCTAGTGTTTGTCCATGGTGATACCCTATTCTTTTTGTTAAGAAGAAAGATGGATCTATGAGGTTGTACATTGACTAGAGGGATATCAATTCTATAACATTAAAGAACAAGTATCCCCTACCTCGCATTTATGATTTATTCGACAGACTTCATGGAGCTCTGTATTTTTCAAAGATTTAACATTGATCTGGATACCATAAGTTGTGTGTGAAAAAGGAAGAAATTATGAATATATCATTTCGAACCAGGTATGGGCATTACGAGTCCCTAATAATGCCTTTTGGGCTTACTAATGCACCCTTTGTTTTCATGGATCTAATGAACAGAGTTTTCAAGAAATATGTTGATAAATTTGTAGTGGAATTTATTGATGATATCCCGGTATACTCCAAAATCTATGAAGATCATGAAAATCACTTGCATATTATTATAAATACTCTTAGAATAAATGAATTATATGAGAAATTTAGCAAATGTGAATTCTGGCTTCAAAATTTTTTTTCTTGTCCATAATGCCTCTGAGGATGAAATCTCTATTGATCCTTCAAAGACCATGTAAATCCAAGAATGTCCAACACTGATGAGTATAACGTGGGTATGTATTTTTATTGGTTTAGTAGGTTATTATCAATGTTTCTTCCAGAATTGTTCCAGGTTGGCTAACCCATTAACAAAGCTCACACGTAAAGGGGTTAAATTTGTTTGAACAAAAGAGTGTGAATAATGTTTTGAAGAACTGAATAGAAGATTAGTCAATGATCCTATCTTCACTCTACCATTGGGGAATGACGGGTTTGTTATTTATAGTGATGTTTCAAAAAAGGACTTGGTTGTGTCCTCATGCAGAATGATAGAGTTATTTCCTAGGCTTCACGGTAGCTAAAAATTCATGAGAAAAACTATCCTACTCATGTTCTTGAGTAAGCAGTTGTAATATTTGCTTTGAAGATATGGAGACATTATCTCTATGGTGAAAAATGGGAGATTTAAAGTGATCAAAAGAGTTTGAAGTATATTTTCTCACAAAAACAACTCAACATGAGGCAAAATTTATGGCATGAACTACTAATGGATTATGATTGGACTATACACTACCACCCAGGGAAGGCAAATAAGGTGGCAGATGATTTGAGTAGAAAATATCATGTAGTTTTGAACTAGATGAGAGTTGAAAAGGAACCTATATAAATTGATCTATAAATATGATCATGGGAATAACCATGGAAGGGAAACATCAAAGCTTTTTCAAATGATTGTAAAACCATTATTACTAGAAAGGATAAATAGTTCTCATACCGATGGTGAGGAGTTTCAAAATAAGATTAAAGTTGTGAATGATGTGAGATTGAGTGACTTCATATATGAAGACAAGATTTTGAAATTTGGGAAGAGTCTTTGTGTTCTTGATATACCTGATCTGAAAAAGGGAATTTTTAGATGACGCTCATAGCTCAAATTTCTCTACACACCCTGGTAGCACAAAGATGTATAGAGATTTGAAGCAACATATTTGGTGAGACAACTTGAAGAGGGCGATTCCTGATTTTGTTTCAAGATTTATGGTTTGTCTACAAGTGAATGATGGAAGGCAACATCCTAGAGGAGTCAGGGAACCTATTCCCATACCTTAGTGGAAATGCGATAATATTACGATGGAATTTGTCCTAGGACTACCAAAGACTCCTAAAAGGAGTGATGCAATAGGGGTCATTGTAGATCATCTTACCAAGTCAGCACATTTTCTTGCTATTTGAGAAGTTTTACCACTGGAAAATCTAGAAAGACTATATATTAATGAAGTTTTGATACTTCCTGAAGTACCCCTATTTATTGTTTCTGATCGTGACCCTGTTTTACATCAAGATTCTGGAAAAGTATTCCAAAATCCCTGGATACTAAACTTTGTTTGAGAACTGCCTACCACCCTCAAACTAATGGACAATCATAACGGACTTTTCAAACCTTACAAGACATGTTGAGATCATGCTCACTTGACTATAAATGTATGTGGGATCAATATTTACCTCTGGTAGAATTTTCCTATAATAATAGCTTCCATTCAAGTATTCAGATGGCACCATATGAAGCATTATATGGAAAGAGATGTCACACACCAACCTGTTGGAATGATGTTGGGGAAAGAAAACTCGTAGTCCCAGAACATGTTGAGGAAATGATGGAAAATGTGAAGGTAATCCAAACCCACATCAAAGCAACTCAAAGTAGGCAGAAGAGCTATGTTGATAACCGAAGGAAGGATTTGGAATTTCAGGTAGGAGATCAGGTTTTCTAGAAGGTATCTCCATGGAAGGGAATTATACGATTTGGTAAGAAGGGTAAATTGATTCCCTTATACATCGGAAATTTTGAAATTCTAGAACGAATTGGAGCTATATATTATCATTTGGCAATGCCTTCAAGTCCTTCCAAACATCATGATGTGTTCCACGTATCACTGTTAAGAAAATACATGCCAGACTCAATGCATGTACTCACCTATAAGGAATTAGAATTAGAACCCGAACTGTCTTATTGCAAAGACCCTGTCACGATTCTTGATACCGTAGAACAAGTGATGAGAAACTGGAATACTCATATGGTAAAAGTTCTATGGAGAAACCATAAGATGGAAGAGGCAACGTGGGTACCCGAGAAACTTATGATGAAGAGCCACATGAATTTTTTTATGTAGTAATATTCTATAAATTTCAAGGATGAAATTATTTGAAGGAGGGGAGAGTGTGACACCCAAATCTTCCACGGTACGTTTCTCTTTGAATAATCCAATAACTTGCATTGTATATAACTTCGAGATTCTAACACATAGCGACCAATCAAACTAGCCATTATGAATAGTAATACCCACTTTTTTAAATTTTATAAATTTTATTTTTCAAAATGGACTTCATTTTTTAATTCGGAATATCGAAATTAGCTTAGGGTAAATTTTTGATATTTTTCTGAAAACATTCAATTTTTGATGAATAGTGAGAAACACTGCGTTATTGTTTAAAACCGACTTTTTATTTAAATAAATAAATATTTTATTTAAATTAATTTCAGTTCAAAATAGATACATAATACCTATATATGATCAATGTAATTCATTGTATTCATTTTGTAATAATATTAGATATAAATAAATTTATTGAACTTTTCACCGTCTTTTACCCACCTTATAAGAAAATTTGCAAATTCACATAAAACTTAATTTTACCACTTCTATGAGTGTAATTTCAAAAATCTTAGAGACACGGATGATATCATTAAGAAAAATTTGATTCAATAACATGAAAATAATTTTTGGTGAATAGTAACTTTTTTACTTTTATTTACCACCATTAACAGTAAATAGGGTAATTAAGGGTAAAAATGATATTATTATTACCCTTAAACATGACCTAATTTTATTGGATAAGTGTAATTCTACCAAATACAACCTTAGGAATAAAATATGATCCTTTAGTTCCACTTTTATTAGATTAAGATATTTATTATTATTTAATTCAAAGAAGAGTTAAAAGTGTTAAATTCAAAGTTTAATAACTAAACCATTTATAATATAGGGTTATACATAAGATAAATTAGACTATAAATATTCATTATAAAGCTAAAAATATTTCCTACATAATGACAGTTTATTAATAATTTTTATACATTAAATAATGTAATTTATATATGACACAATGTTGACGCAGTAATTACTTTAATAATGAAATATTAAAATAATTGATAAAATAAATATAAAAATAAATAAAATTTAAGATTTTTGATAAATTAAACTAATTTTATCGGTTAATATGACATGTTAGGATTGAAAATATGAATTTATTTTGAAGAAATAAATTTTTTATGACTTTAAAAAAATCAATTATTAAATAATGTCAAAATTGACATAAATGAGTTTTTAAAAAAATACAATATTACCGGTTGATATAATATTCGTAAAAAAATAATGTTCATCCAAAAGACTTATATAATTCTATGTGTATCATTATTGAACCACTTGGAATTCTATTGGAAGTTTATTGTAAATTTATTAACCATATAATATAAAAATACAAAGAGGCATGATAAATGTCAAAATATTTAAATAAGAGTTAAATATAAAAGATATGGTTAATATAGTGACCAAAACCAGTGTAAAACATATATTTTGGATGGATTTTGACCCATACCAACATTACTCTTGAAATAAACCATTTTGGATCCATAATAACCCGAAATTATTTTTTTATAAAATAATATTTCAATCTTTTCCTAAGGTGCCCCTCACCCCACTTATAAAAGCTCACTTCACCTTATCCCAAATTCACAAATTTAAGCCATTTGTCTAAGCCAAACCCTGCCCAAATATCCTCTAAAATGTTCTCCCTTAATCCTAGAGTCCTTTGTTTTATAATAAATCCATCCTATGGAGCCCTTTTGATAAAATTTAAACGAAGAACCTGAAGAAGAGGTAAATATCTCACCACCTCTTTCAAGTTATTTTTCTTCTTCCACTTCCTCTTTATCTGTTGTTTCCATTATAAAATAATAAATCCAGTATCTTCTATATATTTTGATTTTATTATAAAAATGGTACAACCATATTCATTATGTTATCCATTCTATGAATAACATGTCACCATACATGCATACGTACGGCTTACCGTCTCCACTTCGTGGTGTAGTTGTTATTCAATACATTATTTTTTGGATTGGTATAATAATGAGTATAAATGATTTAAATAATAAATATAACATGATAATGATTTCTTATATATTATATAACATCCAATTATATACTATTTTAATATCAAAATAATGATATTTTCACTCGTGTGTACGTACGGATTACCGCCTCCATGAACACAATGAGATTCATTCCCCATCGTAACCATTCAATACTAATTTTCATTTGATGATTAAAAATAATGTTTAAAGAGTTTATATCATTCGAGATATGAATAATAAACATATCATCCATGAAAAACAAGGCTCACGTAACAAATAATATACACAAAAATGAATCAATTAACACCCGAAATGACAATAACACTAAAATATTAATAACAAAGAATTATTAGAATATCATATATGATATCATAATTATGTATATGTTTATTTTATAATTTAATAACAATTATTTAACTAATATATAGGAGGATAACGTACCCTCAACCAAGGAAAAGTACAAGTTAAGGTTTAATTTCATAATCTCTTTATTATCCGAGGTTGTTTTTACCTAAATATTTACTGGGACCTCTTTATCATCCACATCCATGTTTCGAAAAAATTTATTTCAAATAATTTTTACTATTTACTAGACAATGGTTTAAATTCATTTATACCCTTATTTGAACTTATATGTTTCTAATTTAATCTTTCATTCTTTTCCCAAACAAGGTACTTTACGAGCTTTTCGACCAAATTATGGTAAGATTGTTTTTTAACTTATATGGAAGTTGCGGTTAATCTCTGCTATTATAACATCGTTAAAGCATCCCTTAAAAGTTTATAAGAATATTTTCAAAATAAATTTTTTTATTTTTTAATTATTTAAATATAAATGATTTCAAAAAAATAAAGAGATATTTCTCTAAAATAGTTTTGATTTCATCAATTTCAACATCATTTGATGGATTTTTTTTCATTTTGATACAAATCTTCTTTATGTTATTGAAGGTTTTGTGATATGTTAGACTATGGATGTGTTATTTTTATACCATTCATGTTTTATGGTTAAAGTATTGACATTTCTTATGAAAGTTTTAATATGAATGATTATGTTATATTTCAACCTAATCATGTAAGGAACGTATTGGACTTAGTGACAGGTGGATCCCGCTATTTCTCCTCGATGCATCGGTTGGTCTCATGAGACAACTAGATGTGGAATTGGCCGAGGAGTTTCCCAATTTGATATATGGTTTTGGCTGAGGACTTAATCATTTTTAGACGTCCTGTCAGAGGCCTTGAAAAAATGTTTCAGAATGTCCGACATTATACATTCCCTCTTTATAAAAATAATATTGATGGTTCATGTGGTCATTCAACTAGTAGAATACCCATGATTATGTTTTATTATGGCATTATTTACTCAGCTCATATTTCTTTAATAAAATTTTTCATGTTCATTATTTGTAAAGGCATGAGTTTTCAGTTATTCATCATGCTTAATATTTATGTTATCTTCCGCTGTATTTCTTACCCTTACTGAGCATTTGATCTCACCCCTTTCTTATGTTTCATTTTCCCAATATATGAAAAAGTTAGTTATGAGTGACTTGGAGGCATAATCTAGGAGTATTAGATGTTTCTAATAGAATAAATTAATGTTGTATTTCTTTTCAAGTTGTATAGTTGAACTTATGTATGAATCTTGTTTCCAATAATACTAAACTGATCAGTCTTTCGGGACATGATTTCCTTATGATCATGCCAATTCTATGTAATAATGCACTGACTCTGGGTAAATGGGGTCGAGGCGTTATGGTTAGAATCAGTGAAGTTTAGTACTAACATTGATATCTAGATTTAGAAAAACTCGGATTAAAGCACATTACCCTAAGATAGACTTTGAGGATCAGTATAGAATAACTTCCTAGAATGTTGGTAATGTAGAGATTTTGTGTATTTTCTGAGAAATACATCCATGTCTGGATAGGAGCAGGTAGAGGTGGCTCTGGCACAAATGTACCTAGGAGTGAAAACTTCGACAAGGAGTTTTGGGATTGACCCAGGGTATCCCGGTACATGACAATGGGCTTTGCTTCACTCTTGGTTATGACACTCCTGGGGGATTTGTTTAGGATAATCCACATTTTCTTTACAAACCATTATGAAGGATTTATGAGTATATACCTCCTCAATGAAAACATTTATTATGATTATGGATTATATCCCTAAACTATTCATTTTATGTTCAGTATGTTATAAGTTGGGAATTATGTATTTTGATTAATAAACTAATCTAGTGTATGCCACTGTTTAGAAATGTAAACTAGTGGAAGTAATGGAAACCAAATCAACAAACGTACTCCATATAGGGATTCCCCTCCTACTCAAGACAATTATAGTGGAGCTGGTGATACAACTGGTGCTGATCATCTTATCACCATACTGGGACAACTCACTCATGTTATGAATAATAACCTTACTTGTATGGAGCACCCTGATCCACGATGAGGAAGATCAATGTTAGACCGCTTCATGAGGAAACAACCACCAATATTAAATGGGAGTACAAATACATTAGTAGCAAAGCAATGGATAAATTCCTTAGAGAAAATATTTTATGCTTTTGGGAGTAGCAAAAAGGAAAAAGTTGTCATGGAAGTTTATCGCCTCACATGAGATGTTGATCAATGATGGTCATTGATTCAAAACACAAAGGAAGATGAATATGTTTCAAGGATGGAATGGACGGAGTTTAAATAACTCTTCTTAGAAAAATACTTTCCTTGTGACCATCGAGCAGATATGGAAAGGAAATTTCTGAGTCTGAGGAAAAAGGAGGATGACAATGTTGCAATGTATGAGGCTAACATTACAAGATTATCAAGGCATGATACAAATTATATACCTAATATAAGAAGTAAGATTGACCATTTAATTTCTGGGTTAAAACCATTTCTCCATCGAGCATTAGTATCGCAATCCTTCTCATTGTACACAGATGTTGTCTCATGTACTATCAAGATAGAAAAGTATTCTCTAAGTCTTATGACTTTAAAGCAAAGCAAGATAAGAAGAGATCTGCTAAACACTCTGGGAAAGGAAATGGGGAAATATAGAAGAAAGGAAGAATTGAATTTTCACCCTGTGATAATTGTGGAAGGAATCACCACGGTGCCTGTCTAAAAGGAAAAGGAGTATGCTAAAAATGTAGAAAGAATGGCCATCTTACTGGTGATTATAAGGGAAAGAAAAAAACTACCAATGTTCAATGATACAATTTCCGGGAGATGGGACATTATGCGAATGAATGTCCTAGGCGTTAGGGAAACTTACCTCATAAAAGGACAACGGATCAATGTCAAGCTTATATGATCACTACTGCTAAGGTTGAAGCTCCGAAAGATGTGGTGTTAGGTAATTTTATGGTTTCCTCAAGTTTAGCCAATGTTTTATTTGATTTTGGATCATCACAATGTTTCATATCTTCCCATTTTTCTAACAAAATTAGATATTTCCGGTTTTATTTAACAAGGTAATTGTCATTCAAAACTCCTAAGGGAAGTATCATTGCAACAAATTTTTGTGAATCAGTTCCTATTAAGGCACATAAATGTTTTTTATCTGCTAATCAGATCTTCATACTCATGATTCAATTTGATATAATCCTCATCATGTATTGTAATTCAGGTCATGATGCAAAAATTTATTGTAAGAAGAAGGAAGTTATGATTTTTGATGACGATGATAAATAACACCTTATCTTTAGAGAAGAAATGTCACCATCTCATTCTTATCTAGATCTCCCCTAATATCTCAACTAAATTCATTTATTTGGGAGGAAGATAATGAAATAACTACTAATGAGTAAAATAATGATCAAATATAAGATATACCTAATGTTCAATATTATGAAGATGTGTTTCCAGAAGATTAACCTGGACATCCTCCAGAATGAGAAATTGAGTTTTCTATTGATTTAATTCCTGGTTCAAGGCCCATATCGAAGACCCCTTAGAGAATGGCCACTATGGAATTAGTGGAACTAAAGAAACAACTAGTGGAATTAAGTAATAAGGGATTTATTTGCCCTAGTGTTTCTCCATTGGGAGCCCCTGTTATTTTTGTTAAGAAGAAAGATGGATCTATGAAGTTTTGCATTGACTACAGGGAGATCAATGATATAACAATATAGAACAAATATCCCCTACCTCACATTGATGATTTATTCGACCAAATTCATGGAGCTCAATATTTTTCAAAGATTGACCTTCTATATGAATACCATCAGTTGTGTGTGAAGATGGAAGAAATTCTGAAAATAGTATTTCAAACTAGGTATGGGCATTACGAGTTTATAGTAATTCCTTTTGGGCGGACTAATTCTCCCTCTGTTTTCATGGATCTAATGGATAGAGTTTTCAAGAAATATCTTGATGAATTTGTAGTGGTATTTTTTGATGATATCCTAGTGTACTCCAAAAGATATGAAGATCATGAAAATCACTTGCGCATTATTCTAAATACTCTTAGAATAAATGAATAATATATGAAATTTAGCTAGTGTGAATTATGGCTTTAGGAGATTTATTTTCTTGTCCATATTGTCTCTGAGGATGGAATCGTTGTTGATCTTTCAGAGACCAAGGAAATCCAAGAATGGCCATCACCGATGAGTATAACTGAGGTATGCAATTTTATTGGTTTAGCAAGTTATTATCGACGTTTCTTCCAGAATTTTGCCTGGTTGGCTAACCCATTAGAAAATATCACAAGTAAAGGGGTTAAATTTGTTTGGAAGAAAAGAGTGTGAAGAATGTTTTGAATAACTGAAGAGAAGATTAGTCAATGCTATTATCTTGCTCTACCATCGGGGAATGATGGGTTTTCTATTTATAGTGATGCTTAAAAAAAGGGACTTGGTTGTGTCCTCATGTAAAATGATAGAGTTATTGCTTATTCATCATGATAGCTATATATTCATTAGCAAAACTATCCTACTCATTATCTTGAGTTATCATCTCTAATATTTGCTCTGAAGATATGGAGACATTATCTATATGGTGAAAAATGTGAGATTTATACTGATCACAAGAGTTTGAAGTATATTTTCTCACCAAAAAAACTCAACATGAGGCAAAGTAGATGGCTTGAACTACTCAAGGATTATGATTGCACTATACACTACCACATGGGGAAGGAAAATAATGTGGAAGATGTTTTGAGTAGAAAATATCATGTTGTTTTGAACAATATGGTAGTTGAAAAGGATCCCATATACATGGATCTAGTAAAGTTGGATATGGGAATAACCATGGATGGTGAAACATCAATTCTTTTTCAAATCATTGCCAAACCAGCTTTACTAGAAATGATAAAGAGTTCTCAGACCGATGGTGAGGAGTTTCAAAAGAAGACTAAAGGTGTGAATGACGAGAGATTGCGTGACTTCATATATGAAGATGATATTTTGAAATTTGGGAAGATACTTTGTGTTCCCAATATACTTGATCTGAAAAGGAAATTTTTAGATGATGCTCATAGCTCCAATTTTTATATACTCCCAGGTAGCACAAATATGTATAGAGATTTGATGGAACATTTTTGGTGGGACAACATGAATAGAGAGATTGCAGATTTTGTGTCAATATGTATGGTTTGTCAACAATTGAAAGCTGGAAGGAAACAACCTAGAGGAGTCATGCACCCTCTTCCCATACCTGAGTAGAAATGGGATAATATTACAATGGACTTTTTCATGGGACTACCAAAGACTCCTGGAAGGAATGATGCAATATGGTTAATTATTGATCATTTCAACAAGTCAACACATTTTCTTAATATAAGAGAATATTTACCACTTGAACGTCTAGAAAGACTATATACTAATGATGTTGTAAGAACTCCTGGAGTACCCCTATCGATTTTTTTATTGTGATCCTCGTTTTAAATCAAGATTCTGGAAAAGTCTTCATAAATCCCTGGGTACTGAACTTCATTTGATCACTACCTACCACCCTCAAATTAAAGGACAATAAGAATGAACTATTAAAACCTTAGAGGACATGTTGATATCTGGGTCACTTGACATTCAAGGTATGTGGGATCAATATTTATCTCTGGTAGAATTTTCCTCTAACAATATCTTCCATTAAAGTATTCAGATGGAACTATATGAAGCGTTATATGGAAAGAGATGTCGCACACGAACCTGTTGGGATGATATTGGTGAAAGAAAATTCATAGGCCCAGAACTTGTTGAGGAAATGATGGAAAAGGTGAAGGTAATCCAAACCCACATCAAAGAAGCTCAAAGAAGGCAGAAGAGATATGATGATAACCGAAGGAAGGATTTGGAATTTTAGGTAGGATATAATGTTTTCTTAAAGTTATCTCCATGGAAGGGAATTATAAGATTTGGTAAGAAGGGTAAATTGAGTCCCCAGTACATCAGAACTTTCAAAATTCTAGAATATATTGGAGCTGTAACTTACCATTTAGCAATGCCGCCAAGTCTCTCCAAAGTTCATGATGTATTCCACGTTTCATTGTTGAGAAAATACATGCCTGACTCAACGCATGTGCTCACCTATGAGGAATTAGAAATGGAACCCGATTTGTCTTATTGAGAGGACCCTGTCAAGATTCTTGATGCCAGAGAACAAGTGATAAGAAACCAGACGACTCTTCTGGTAAAAGTTCTATAGAGAAACCATAAGATGGAAGAGGCAACATGGTAACCTAAGGAACTTATGATGAAAGCCACCTAAAACATTTTATGTAGTAATTTTGTAGAAACATCGAGGATGAAATTATTTGAAGGAGGGGAGAATTTAACACTCCAATCTTTCACAGTTCGTTTCCCTTTGAATAATGCAATAGCTTGCAACGTACGCAACTTCGAGATTCTAACACACCACGACCAATCAAACTAGTCATTATGAATAGTAATACCACCTTTTTGAAATTTTATAAATTTTATTTTTAAAAATGGACTTCATTTTTGAATTTGGAAATTTGAAATTAGCTTAGGGTGAATTTTTGGTATTTTTCTAAAAACTTTCAATTTTTGTTAAATAGTGAAAAACACTACGTTATTGTTTAAACCGACTTTTTATTTAAATAATTAATTATTTTATTTTATTTTATTTTAGGTAAAAATAGATACATATACCTATATATTTTCAATTAAATTCATTGGAGTTATTTTTTAATAATATTAGATATAAAAAAAATTATTGAACTTTTCACCGTCTTTTACCCACGTCATAAGAGAATTTGAAAATTCATATAAAACTTAATTTTACCACTTCTATGAGTGGAATTTCAAAAATCCAAGATATAGGGTTGATATGAGTACGAAAAATGTGATTCAATTAGATGAATATAATTTTTGGTGAATAATAACTTTTTTATTTTATTTACCACTGTTAAAAGTAAATAGGGTAATTAATATTAAAAATGATATTATTCTTACCCTAAAACTTGTCTTAATACTATTGTATAAGTGTAATTCGACCAAAAACAACCCTAGGGATGAAATATGATCCTTTAGTTACACTTTTATTAGATCAGAACATTTATTATTATTTAATTCAAGGAAGAGTTTAAAGTGTTAAATTCAATGTTAGATAAATAAACCATTTATAATAATTGTTTATAAATAAGATAAATTCGACTATAAATATTCATTAGAAATATAAATATATTTAATACATAATTAAATTTTATTTATAATTTTTATACATAAATAATTTAATTTATTTATGACACAATGATGATGTAGTAATTACCTTAATAAAGAAATATTAAAATAATTGATATATTAAATATCCATATAAATGTAATTTAAAATTTTTGATGAATTAAAATAATTTTCTAGGTTAATATGACATGTTATTATTGAACATATGAATTTATTTCTAAGAAATAAAGTTCTTAGGACTTTAACAAAAATTAGTTATTAAATAATGTCAAAATTGATATAAATGAGTTTTTAAAACAAATACAATATTATTCATTGATATAATAGTCCTAAAAATTGAAGGTTACTCCAAATGTCTTATATATTGATAAATGTATCATTAATAAACCACTTGGGGTTCTCTAGGAAGTTTATAGTAAGTTTATTAACCATGTAATATAAAAATACAAAGAGACATGGTAAATGTCAAACTATTTAACTAAGAGTTAAATCTAAAAGATATGGTTAATATAGTGACACAAACCAGTATAAAACCTATTGGTTGAGTGTATTTCGTCTCATGCACACATTATAATCTAAATAAAACATTTTTAATCCATTAGAAACCGAAAATTATTTTATTATAAAATATTATTTCAATCTTTACCTAAGGTTCCCCTCACCCCTCTTATAAATGGGCACTTTCCCTTCTCCCAAATTCACACCTTAAATCCATTTGAATCACCAAAAACCTGCCAAAATATACTACCAACTATCATAAATTAATCCTAGAGGCCTTAGTTTGATCATAAATCCAACCTAAAGAACCCTTTTGATCAAATCAAAAGGAAGAAACTGAAGAAGTGGTAAATATCTCACCACCAATTTCAAGTTATTTTCTTCTTCCACTTGCACTTTCTTTGTCGTTTCCATTATAAAATAATTAATCCAACATATTATATATACTGTGATGTTTTTATAAAAATGGTACAACCATATTCATTATGTTACCCATCCTATGAATAACATGTCACCATAGGTGCGTACGTACGGCTTCCCGTCTCCACGTCTTGGTGTAGTTGTTATTCAATAAATTATTTTTTGGATGGGTATAATAATGAGTATAAATTATGTAAATAATAAATATAAAATAATAAGGATTATTTATATATATGATATACCGTCCAATTATATATGATTTTAATATCAAAATAATGATATTGTCTCTCATGCATACGTACGGATAATCGTCTCCACGAACGTGATGAGATTCATTCCCCATCATGACCATTCAAGACTAATTTTCATTTGATGATTAAAAATAATGATTAAAGAGTTGATATCATTATGAATATGAATAATATACATCCCATCCATGACAAACATGACTCATATAACAAATAATATAAAGGAAAATCAATCAGTTAACACCCGAAACGACGATAATACTAAAATATTATTAACAAAGCATTATTATAAGATCATATATGATATCATAATTATGTATATGTTATTTTTATAATTTAATAAAAATTATTTAACTTTTATACAGGAGGTTAACATACCCTCGACCAAAGAAAAGTACAAGGTAAGGGTTAATTTCACAATCTATTTATTATCCGAGGTTGTTTTTACGTAAGTATATACTGGGACCTCTTTATCATCCACATCCATGTTACTTAGTAATGTATTTAAAACCATTTTTACTATTTACTAGAAAATGGTTTAAAGTCATTTATACCCTTATTTGAACTTATATATTTTGAAATAAATCTTTCATTCATTTTCCAAACAATGTACATTATGACCTTTTTTACAAAATTAAGGTAAGAATGTTTTTCTAACTTAAACAGCAGGTGCAGTTATTATCCGCCATTATAACATCATTGAAGCTTCCCATACAATCTTATAAGAATATTTTCAATATAAATATATTATTTTATAATTATATAACGTTAAATGATTTCAAAAAAAAGAAAGAGATATTTCTCTCAAATTGTTTTTATTTCATCTATGTCAACACCCTTTGATGGAATTTTTTTCGATTCATTATGATACAAATATTCAATATTGTATTGAAGGTTTTATGATATGTTTGACTGTGGATGTGTTATTTTTATACCATTCATGGTTTATGGTTAAAATATTGACATTTCGTATGCTAGTTTTAATACGAATGGTTATGTTATATTTCAACCTTTTATATGAGGAATGTATTGGACTTAGTAAGTGACGAGTGGAACCTGCTATAGCTCCTCGATGCATCGGTAGGTCTCATGAGACAACTAGACATGGAATTGGCCAAGTCCATTCCCAATATAATATATGGTTTTGTATGAGGCCTTCATCATTTTTAGACGTCTTGGAAGAGGCCTTGAAAAAATGTTTCGGAATGTCCTACATTATACATTCCCTCATTATGAAAATAATATTGATTGTTAATGTGGTCATTCGACTAGTAGAATACCCATGATTATTTTTTATTATGGAATTTTTTACTCAACTCATATTCCTTTCATAAAATTATTCATGTTTATTATTTTTAAAGACATGAGTTTTCAATTATTCACCATGCTTAATATTTATGTTATCTTCTTCAATATTGCTTAGCCTTACTTGGTGTTTGAGCTCACCCATTTCTTATGTTTCATTTTCCCAGGATATGAAAAATTTAGTTATGAGTGACTTGCAGGAAAAATCTAGGAAGCATGGATGTTTCTAATGGAATAAATTAATTTTGTATTTCTTTTCAAGTTGTAAAGTTGAACTTATGTATGAATCTTGTTTCCAATAATACTAAATTGATCGGTATTTTGGGACATGATTTCCTTATGATCATGCCAATGCTATGTAGTAATGCACCGACTCTATGTAACTGGGGTCGGGGTGTTGCAGGGGTCCTTTACTAGCAATGATAAAGGGGAATACTATAGTGTGATATTAGAGCACACTATATCAATAGAAACATACTACAAACAATACCCCAATATAGGAAAATCAAGTACAAATAAATTTTTTAAAATAAATAAAATTTACAGCAAAAAATTTGAAAAAATAGTATATTACATACATTTGAAATATTTTTTTATACAATTACATGATTTAGTAAAAATTATCACGTAAATTCAAAAATATCAATGTTTTTCCCCTAGACCTGAACTCATGTTATTTCCAAAAAAACACCCTTTATCAAGAAAAATAGTTCACCTATATAAGAAAAAAATATCATATATTAGTAATAATATAAAAAAATAAATTAAATATAATATGTTTATTTTAAACTAAACTTTGAGTCATATCAGGAACACTATGTATCAGACTAAGTTGTGGTTGATTCTTGCATGTCACACCATTTCTTGTTCACATTCTATAATTCTCTCTAAAAAAATTAACTGTATAAGTATAAGATAAAAATGATATGTAAAATAATTAACTAATATCATATAGAGTGGTTATAAAACAATCTATGCTTGTTAGCATGATTTTGGTGATGTGATGTGACTTTTAAACGAACATTATACTTATATTTTGAAAACATTCACTTGGGGTCATACCGATCACACCGTGCGTTAGATTGTAGTGAAAATAATTTATACACATCCCAAATTACTTATGTATTGTTTTAAAAAAGTATCAAAACAATATGAATGCGTTTTCTTAGTTTTCAATGAGTGGCATTTTTTTACTTGAATGTCAATTTTAAACAGATAATAGAAACTTTTAGTCATACCAGGCACATCATGTATCAGATTAAACTTGGGATAATGAATACACATTAAAAATGAATTATGGTTTATTCTACTAAAGTATCAAAATAATATTATTTCGTTTTCAAGGTTTTCAGTAGGTCATTTTTCTTTTTTACAAAAATTAATGTCAATTTTATATAAATAGACACACATTGATTCATACCGGTCACGCTATGTATCGGACTAAGGTGTGGTTGATTCCTTCACATCCCGAATGAATTATTATTTTGTCCATAAAGTATCAAAACAATATGAATGTTATTTCTTATTTTTAAGTATCTCACTTGTCTTTATTACTAAAATGATTTTTAAAACCATAAACCCACACTTTGAGTCATACTGGTCAACTCATGTGTCAGTTTAATAGGATACTAATTATTAAACATCATAAAAGACTCATGAATCATTTTCCTAAATTATAGAACAATATGATCAAGTTTTCTTAGTTTTCAGTGAGTGACACTTCTTGAATAATATATCAATTTTAAACTAATAACATGCACTATGAGTCAAATCGGGCACATAGTGTATCATATTGAGGTGAGGCTAATTCCTAAACATCAAAAATGACTTATAGACCATTTTTATAATGTATAAAAATTATTTGAATTTGTTTTCATTGTTTTGAGTTTGTCTGTTGTCTTTTTTTACTAAAATTAATGTCAATTTTAAATAAAATGATGCACTTGGAGTCATACCAGCCACACTATGCTTTGTATTGATAGGAGGATAATTCCTACACATACAAAATAAATTATATATCATTTTAATAAATTATTAAAACAATCCAAATTATTTTTTCTCAGTTTTGATTATGTCGCTTGTGTTTTTACTAAAATGTCATTATAAACTACAAATACACTCTTTGACTCATGCCGATCACATCATCTATCAGTTTTATGTGAGACTAATTCATATACATAAAAATGAAAATACGAATCATTTTCATAAATTATTCAGACAATATGAGTGTTTTTATTTTTTTTTTGTGAGTGAAACTTTTTAAACAATAATGTAAATTTTAAAATGATAACGAACACTTTGAGTCATACTTGGAATATCATGTATCAAATTTTGGTGAGACAGATTCATATACATTCCAAATAATATATGAATAATTTTCCTAGAGCGTAAAAAAATCTGAATGTGTTTTTTAGGTTCTGAGTAGGTTGATTGTATTTTTTACTAAAATTAATGTCAATTTTAAATACAAACATTCACATGGATTTATATCAGTCACATTGTGTGTTGGATTTCAGTTAGTGTGATTTATAAATGTCACAAATGACTTATGGATTGTTTTAATAAATAATAAAAACAATCCAAATGCATTTTATAAGTTTTGAGTATGTCACTTTCCTTTTTTACTAAATTGTCTTTTTAAACTGGAAACTCACTTTGATTCATACTAGTGACATATTGTTTTGGTTTTATGTGATAATGATAACTACATGTAAAAAAGTGAATTATGAATCATTTTCCTAAATTATAAATACAATACTATCACATTTTAAGGTTTTTTAGGGATTGTGACTTTTTAAACTAATATGTCAATTTTAAACTAATAACAGACACTTTGAGTCATATTGGGACCATCATGTATTAGAATGAGGTTTATGTGATTCCTAAACATCCTAAATGACCAATGCATCATTTACCTCCTGTATGAAAACAATCCAAATCTTTTTGATCATATTTGAGTATGTGAATTGTCTTTTTTACTAAAATTAATACCAATTTAAAATAAAAAGATGCACTTCGAGTCATACTGGTCACACTGTGTGAGGTATTGAGGTGTTTCTAATTCCTAATAATCCAAAATTACTAATTTATTATTTTAATAATGTATAGAAACAACATGAATATTTTTTATCGTCTTTGAGTATGTTACTTTTTTTACTAAAATGGCCTTTTAAGCTCGAAAAACACACTTTGTGTTATACTAGTCACATCATGTATTGGTTTTACATGAGAATGATTCCAAAAATTCAAACATGAATTATAAATCATTTTAATAAATTATCAAGACAATTAAATTGTTTTATTCACTTTAAATGAGTAAATATTTTCAAACTAAAATGTCAATTTTAAACAGATAACAGACTCTTTGAGTCATTCCAAGAACATCCTGTATCAGATTGAGGTGAGGGTAATTTTTACACATAAAAAGTGGTTTATTTCCTAAAGTATAAAAATAATAAAAATTTGCTTTCTTAGTTTTGAGTTTGTTAGTTAATTTGTTCACTAAAATTAATGTCAATTTTAAATAAAATGATACACTTGGAGTCATAGTTGTTCCAGTGTGCATCAGATTGAGGTAAGGCTGATTATTACATGTCTCAAATGACTTATGGATATTTTTTGTAAATTATTAAAAAATATATAATGCATTTTATTGGTTTTGAGTACATCACTTGTATTTTTCACTAAAATTTCATTTTACACTAGAAATAAGAATTTTGAGTCATACCGGTCACATCGTGTGTCGGTTTGACATGAGACTAATTCTTACATGTTGAAAAATACTTATGAATAATTATCCTAACTTTCAATGAAATTATGAGCATGTTTTCTCAATTTTAATTATGTAATGTTTTTTTTTACTAAAATTAATGTCAATTTAATATAAAAAATACACATTTGGAGTCACACTGGGCACACGGTGCATCAGATTGAGGTGCAGCTAATTTGTACACATCACAAATGAATTATGGATTGATTTATTAAAGTATCAAAACAACATTAATGTGTTTTATCCATATTTATTATGTGATGTGTGTTTTGAACTAAAATGTAAATTATAAACTAAAAACATACAGTATGACTCATACCGAAGACAATGTGTATCAGATTGAGGTAAAGATGATTGTGTATGTGGTATGTGTTTTTCTTCCAATTATCAGCAAAAATACAGAAATTTGAGAACATGTTACATTATTATGGAACAGAAACTCCATTCTCCCTAAAACACTTCACATTTCTTAAAACATGGGGATTCCTCTTCCATCATAAATGAACATGTTCTCTCTTTTCTGTCTTATTGCAGAAAGTTGAAATCAAAATATGACTTTCCAATTAATTTTTGGAAAAAAACTAAATAAGTATTAGATAAATTTTATAAGGAAATAATCCAAAAAATATTAGATAAAGTAATTGAAAATTAATTAAATGAGTAGTATGAATTCACATTTTCATTATGGTTGTATTCATTCTTAACCCATTTCCTTATTTTCATTATCTTAGTTCTAGCCTCGAAGTCCAACCTCTCATGAGAATGATCAATTTTGAACAAACCACACCATCTTAAACAAAATAATCAATAAATATATTAAAAAAATCTTATTTTATTAATACTAAAAATAATTAAGTTAAATATAAATATGAAATAATAAATTACTTCTATGGAAAATTATTTTACTATTAAAACATCAGGATTAGAAATCATGTTAAATACAAAATGTTTATAAAAAACTATTAGGAATTCACACTTTTATGATCATAGTAAAAGAGTGACTCTTCCTCGTTAATGAATTCATTTCGTCATGATCTCTATGAAAAGTAAAAAAATAAGTATTTGAAAAAAAATGATGATGAAATTAACTTAAAAAGTTGATAAAATAATGATAAAATTAAATAAAAGGAAATTTATTCTAGTTATATATCTCTATGACCCATTGTGTATTTTCAAAAGACACTAAACTCTACTACAAATTTTTTACCCTGTTTTGAAAATATTAAACACCATTATATCCCTTTATAGAATCCAAATGTCACTAAAATCAAGTGTGTCCATTAATTATTCCTAGATTGTACTATAGATTATTATATCATTTTCAATATTTTAGGTGATTATAAACTCTAAAATAAAATCAACATTATTTCTTCACCAAAATAGGACTATCTCTATTCTCGTGTATTTTTTATTGAGAATGATGATGAGTTTTTTATTAATGTGTTTGTAAATATGGATCATTTTACATAATGAATATCCGCATGCATATTACTGATGAACCACTAGAGACATTTTTTGATTCTGAGCTGGTGAATAAGTATCTATAATAATAATAAGTATAGGATAAACACATCTACTCATGTAATTATTGTTAGGTCAGAATAATGCAAATTAACACAAGAGGGGTGAATTTTTTCTTTTCGAAAATCTTGACAGTTTCTAGTTTTTAAACCTCTTAGGGATTTATGTAGATATGTAGTGTTTTATTTTTCAATGAATATGAGAATTAGATAAATAGAAATAATTAACCTAGAAATTTCATATCATTTCTGAGCATAAATATCCCCTAGTCCACTACAACAATGCTCTCTCTTTGAGGTTGGTGAATTTCACTAGAAAGGTCTTCTTATAACTAGACATTAAAATACAAAACTGAGTGCAGGTAGTTTAAACCTTTAAAAAAGGCTAAACAAATCCTTATGGTTCTTTTAAATAGAACCTATTATCCATATCTTAGTATAAGAAGCTGACACTTCTCCACAACTGAGTATGAGTAGTTGATACTCCAATAAATCAAAATAAATTTATTTGTCGATAGTTTGTGTTGATCTTTAAAGTTGCAATAGTAATTGACATTAGTTGTATCTTCTTCTTTAGAAATGAAAGTCTTAAAGAAATAATAATTCTGAATTGATCCCAATTTCCAATGATCTTCAATAATAACATAAAAAATAGAAGTAGAAATCTTACAGTAGAATGATTTTGAAACAATTATGTCTCCAAAGTTTATCCTCTTCTGCAAATAACAGAGTTGATCATTTGTTTCAAAAGATTTGTAAAATATATTCATAAGTATATTGTTATATGTGTGTAATGAATGAAACTTGTATCACCCATATCACATATATCACACACTCCACTACTCTAATTCGAAAATACTTTGATCATATAAATGTATTTCTTTTAGAAGAATAGATCCAAGAAAATCACTTGAGTGAACACAGAAATTAAAAATAATATTGAGCAAGGGAGTTACAACTTCCCGTAAGGATATGAGTGATTTTATCCATTGAAAATGGTTTAATTAATCAATCATAACAAGTTTGGAATTTTTCATTGAATATGTCAAGACCAATGCATGAATTATGGATAAAATTGCAGTAACAAAACATCACTATTGAGTAGAGAAATGTATAGTTGAACTACGTAGCATAGGATTCCTTTTCCTAGCATTGGGTTCCTTTACATAGCGTAGGGTTCCTTTTCATAGCTTATGGTTCCTTTTTGTATCATAGGGTTCCTACCAACGTATGGTTCCTTAATCATGCTTTTATTTTCTTATAACATAGGGATCAAAGCAATGTAGGGATGATGATCCATACATTCATCCTTTTCAACATAAGAATTCCAAATGCAGCATTGATAAACCATATGTTCAATTTCTCTAAGATAGGGTATAAACAATGATTATAGATTCCAATATAGGGTTGATATTTCATATGTTCCTTGATTCCCAAACATAGGGTTTCCGATTGATATGCTTAATATCCAGTATAGGGTTGCAGTTTCATACGCAAACTGTTGAACCTAGTGTAGGGATGATGAAACATATAATCATTCACTGAACATAGGGTTTCAAATGTTTTTTCATAACACATCTTGTGGCATTTCATTTCATCAAAGTTATAAATAAAATCCTGATATATATTCCAAAAACATACTCAACACAACTTTATTAGAAAACAATCAAGGGTATTTTTGAGCATTCAAATGAACATGTAATATAGAGTATTCGCGAGACAATACATTCCCAACAACCTCGCCCATTTTTATGATCACAAAACCCATAAAATATATAACATAAAATATAATATTTTTTAACACATTTAAAGAAAATATTTTAGTTTCAAAATTATTTCAATTTCATAGAACTATTTTGATTGAAAAGGTTTCTCATAGAAATATGTGTTTCTAAAATATTCTCCCCCTTTTATGATATCAAGAAAAAGTTTGACAAATAAAATGATAGAAACCATATTCAATATATCACTGAACTATAAATAAGTGTTTTACTCTACTATTAGAAGAATAAGATATGTGATATGGTGGTTAAAATTAAACACAAATAACACAACATAAAGAATATAAAACAATATAAAACGCAGAAAATATTAAAGAAAAGTAAAGTTAAAATTAGGGAAAATGTTTTGAAGAATAAAATAATGATTATAACCCATAATTTACAAAAGATTTATTCAAAATGAGTGGATCTGATATGATTGATTTTCTTTATCATAATCTCCACAGGTGGTAGTTTCTACATCCAGATGAGGAAAAGTCTTAACACTATGAATTTCAAGCAGCTTCACCAACAAACTCTGAAAATGGTTGTTGAAGAAATTATTCCATTGTTTTAGAAGCTTCCTTGAATCATGTCTTGACTTCAATATTTCCACCAAGTTTAACATAACAAACTCATTCACTAATTATTTAGATTTAATAAAAGTTTTCAATATCTCTCTAACATAATGAATTATTGGTCCAAACCAAGATTCCTTACAGTTCAAGTGACTTATTAAATCTCTCTGATTATCCAGAAGAGCATTCAGAGGTGTACTATCACACTAGAGAGTGTGAAAACTATTGTTGAATTCATCCATCATAGAATTTATTACTTTTAATCACCTTATATAGTCATGATAAGTTGGTTGAGGTGTTGAGGATGAAGCTTGTTGACAATCCTCGATAGACTAAAATTCTATTCCCAACATAATCTTCATCTCATCAAAATTCCACTTTTTCACAGACTCATATTTCAAATATTTGAACTCTATTCCTAATGAAGTGATAAAATATTAAACATCCTTCACTAAAATCAAATTATATTGAACATATTTAATTGGAGTTTGAAGGGAGTCAAACTTGTCTCTTGGAATAGTTAAACTTTTGAGCACCTCAAATTTCCTCTTCTCATCACCTATATCTTCTCTCAAATACAGCTTCTTGATATCTAATCGCACGCACTTTCAAATAAAAGCTTCATCATAAGAGTGAGATGAATCTGGAGTGATATTTCATGAAGGATTTCCACCCTCTACTATAGACAAACTTGGTTCTCAATGACCTTATGATTTGTCTTTCAATATAGATCACTTTACATAAATAGTGTCAGAAGTAGTGAGTGAAATGTTTTCAGGGCCAGGGATATCTTCTCTGTGATTATCTTCTCTATGATCCCCTTACTAAACATTCTCATTCACTTGAGCCTCATGATCAACTACATTTATATCTTCATCCATATCTTTCTGAATGTTAACTGTAATAATTATTATTTTAACAATATGTCCCTATTCGGGAATAGATTCAGCCTCAACATTAGGTCATGGTCTAATAGAAGCAATGGATGGAATTAGCTTCTTATCCCCCTAAGCATCTGCCATCAGCTTCTATTGTTGTTCAACTCCAATAGTTAAAGAACTGTTTTAGGATTTTCTCCAAACATATCTGAATTTCAAGACAGTATCAACATTTAGAATGTTAGTGTGATGACATCTATATACATGAGAAATATTTAGGATTATTCCTTTTCATCTCAAAAAAGGAAAGTATTCTTCTATAGGGATGGTAGCCCAAATTTTCTTCTTTTTATAAGTAATGACTTATATACCTTATCAAAAAATGATAGAAATAGAACATAATTTGGTTCAAAAATATAAAACAAAATGTACATGTATGGGTATATAACTTTCTCTAGCTCAGCTTTTCACTCCCCAACCTGACCCTACTCTCTTATTTAAATTATTTTATTCATCCTTGGTATTTTTTTTGCAAGTTGAGTCATGGTTTGAGTTTTTTATATTTTATTTGGAAATAGGAATTTTAGGCTTGGAATCATCTGGCACATGGGTAGAACATGTTTTGGGAATTTTGAGGCTTCTCCTAGGTAACTATGTGGCCTAATTTTGTTTTAAAATAAAATAAAAATTAAATGAAAAATAAAATGAGATATCAAAAAGGAATAAAAATAAAATAAAATAATGTTTAAAAAAATATTATCCATATTACCATTATTATTATGATTATTATGATTATTATTATTGTTGTTGTTGTTGTTGTTGTTGTTGTTGTTGTTGTTGTTGACTTTGTTGTTGTTACTACTACTACTATTAATTTTTTTATTATTTTTTAAGGTTTATATTAACCCATATGGGGTTTCCCTTACCCATCCACACTTCTCTCTCCTACCCCTCCATGATTGTACAACACAGCTCTCCCTATACTCTCTTTGGCCATGCACATCACACCTACCCCACTCCTCCTACAGTAATAAATTTCAAATCGTTTTCTTGACAACCCTTGTCAGAATCTCTGAGTTAATCCCTTATCCTCCATCCTCCTCCCTTCATTTGGACGATTTTCCAATTCCCATCACCCTATTATGTTCAGTCGAAACTTAGGGTTTCTATTAGACCAAAGTTTGAAATTAATATCATTTCTTGGGAGTGAAACAGATCTATTAGGACTCCTTGGTTCATATTCTGGCAATTTCCCTTGAACGCGAAGCAATTCTGAGTGTTTCGGTCCACCCATCAACGATTTTGAGTGAGTTTTTCCTCCATTATTATTTTTCTCTTAGTTTACATTTGCGGATTTTGTAATTTATGAGTCTCTATTATTTAATTTACGGTGAATTAGTTTATTCTGAATGGTTTTGGGTTTTTTTTGTCTCTCCAGGTGACGTTTTATAACCGCTACTTAGTTTCGATCAGTTAATTTAGGGTCTTTGATGTGTTTTTCAGTCCCTAAAAATTGTTTCAGTGATTTTTGGTCAAATTTAATGGGGGGTGCATTCATGTACAAAGGTATGAATATATATATATATATATATATATATATATATATATCCACTCTCTTAACATGTTCCCTCATGGTTCAAAGAAAACTTGCATCGGGTCAAGGGTAAATATATATATATCTGTAAGTATATGTATACCAGTATAAGATTCAACTTAGAAAGAACCAAGAGTTGAAGGTTCAGTTTGGTTCCACCTTGAGGTGGGGTTTCCCTTGATTCCCTATTTAATTTAGTTTTATTTGGAGCTTTTGGTTTTTATTAGATCCCTTTTTATCATTATAGAATGTTTTTGTCGTTGCGGTGTGGGTTCAAGTCGTCAGCAGGGAAGGCCTACATGTGAATACATGGGTAGGCATGTACATATATGTATCCTCTTTATACATGTTCCCTTAGAGTGTAGGGAATATGTACTTTAGGTTAAAGGGTATATATATATATAAGTGAAAATGTATAAGTGTGTAAGGAGAAGCGTTTTTGGGCTTCTATTGTCAAAAGCTACATGTTTTGAGGTAGGTCCCCTATTCTTATGCCTTTAATTTTAATCCCATGATTTATTTCTGTTTTTAAATACATGATTTATATATATTAAATATACAGGTGCTATAAAATCTAGTTTTGAATTCTAGAAATAATTATGCCCTTATTTTGGAAAATGAGATGTATTTTGAATGCCAATTTGGTCTTAAGTGACTTTTCTTGGCAAGTGATTTTCTAAGTGGTTTTGAATTGGTAACGAATATTTAAAAAGGTGTCTGGAATTTTGATCAGTTTAGTTTTCAAAGTGAAATGACATGTTTTTCATTTTCAAAAAAACTCCAATGTGATTTCCAAAAATTAGTTTTGGTGTGTACATGAGGTCAAATGGCGGTTTTATTTTCTTGAAATAATTGTGTCATTGTAATCATGGGTTCAAGATTATTTTTAAACATGTATTACATTGGTTGTTCAATTGATCATTTAAATTATTTTGGAACATAAAAGTGTTGGGTGATTATTTATTCTAAAATTAAAAGTATTACTTATAGATAATTGATCTTTTTTGGAACTTTAAGAATGATTTTTGTAAAAGGAAAACCCCTCTTGAGGCAGGACCTTTGTTTTAGAAAATGACATTATTGAATGTATGAATTGTGATACGTGCCTAGTAATTAGAATTGGCAAAAAAAAATTGTGATAGACAAAAATGGGTGATATACTCAAGGAGGGATATTGGTGGTGAGAGGGTGAATGTTGTTTTGAATAAAGATAATGATGTATTCATATATGTTGGTTTGATGAAAACTTATCACCACTTGAAATAAAGCACATGGGAAGCCTGGGAATCTATGTGGGAACACTAGGACTAGTATGCTAGATGATTTAGAAGTGGTTCATTCTAGTTTATTCTAGAAGGATTGATGCTTCAACTTTAACTAAACATGGATGATGATTGGAGACCACTGGGATTACGGGGTTATCCTCTACTAGTGGCTCATTCATGAGAAAGTATTTGGTTGTGGTTTATATAACACATTTCACTGAAGTATGAGGTTTCTAGAGTCTCATTTGGTCTCGTTACCTATAGGTATTGACCATTTTTCTCTCTTATGACATGGTGTTTTTGAAATTATTACCATTTTAGCTACTTCCAGATTGTTTCCCCCTTTGTAAAAAAAAATTTATGTTTTCAATATTAAATTGTTTGTCTTTCATTTTAAAATAACTATGAATGCTTGTAAACTATTTTGTAAATGTGATAAATAGTTAAAGGTTTTTCTTGGAAATGGATTGCCTAAATTTGTATGAATGTTAAATATTATTCTTATGTGGTTATATTTTCCAAATAGCATGATTTGTGTTTCTTTTTAAAGGTAAAGGAATAAGGTGTTTTTATTCCATGGAATTCACACTGGGAATCTCAATGCTCAGTACTACTCTCTATTTTTCAAATTCAGGTTCCTCTAGTTTGGATCGATCTTTGAGCGAGTGTCTTTTTTTGTGATATGTGGTGACCCACGAGGTCACTAGAGGTATGTTTCATTGCTTAATTTTGTTTTATTTCTGCATACAATTTTTATTAGTTTATTTTTCTTTTAATTATCTATCTTTTCTGGGAAAAAATCATTCCCGTCTGATTTATTGTGATTCCCAAAACTAGTTTCTAGCCCATGGAGATTGGGGACACCCTTCAGGTCATATCGTGGATCGGCTCAGCAGACTGGATCAGGTTCTTCCCAATCTAGTTCGTGAAAAAATAGTTTTAGGGGTGGTTTAACCCAAGTCTTTGGGGATGTTTAATAGTTTGGAGTTAGGATATTTTAATTTAACTGGTCGATTGTGGGTAGATTCTTTTTCACCACCTATTTGGAACGACTCTTCAATTTCCAGGGTGGTTTGGGATGGTCTAACCTCAAATTCATTGCTTAGTTATTGGTTGTCTTCAAGGTCATTAGTCTTGTTTGGGTGTTTATGGTTAGTTTTAAGATTCAGTTGTCATTTTGGAGGGTGCATGGTTATTGTGCATGGCCTAGAAAGCCATGTCCAGACCAAAAATTTCCTTTGATGACTTCCTATATGCTCACTCAGTTTATGCATGGTCTTCCAAACCTTGTGACCAAGCTATGTGTAGTGGTTGTCTATTTGAGAATTTGGAATCTGGATTTATTGAGCGAATTGATTGCTTTTGGATGTTCTGGGTGTGATTTTTATTTTATTTTGGGGTTTTTTTCTCAGGTTTTAAAATTTATGATTGGTCTCTAGAAATTGGATTTCCAAAATTAAAATCTTGGTTTGTTTGAAAATGAAATGAGTTGTTTTGAAAATTGATGTTTCTTGGAAATGATAATTTAAAAATGATTTGGTTAACCTCTAGTATTCTTATGGAAGATCATGTGTATATTTGGTGGATGTGGAGTTGGTATGTGTGGGTGGGTGCCTATGTCGGCATAGGAATGTGTACACATGTGAGATGTCATGGAATATTGATGGTGGGAGCTTGAGTTCTAAGCCTTGTTTTGTTTTTTCAAAGCATGATTTTATAAGTGGGAGTGTTAGAGTGATTTTTTTTGGAAAAGGACTTGAAATAAATGAGTATTTTGAATTGGGATTTGCTATTGAATTGATAAGTGGAAAAGTTTTTCTAGTGTTTTGGTTTTATTGTGTGATTAATTGTTTTTCAATTGGTATTCTTGGGTTGAAAAGATGTTTCAGTATTGTGTTTCATCAAAAATTTGGTTTGAAGCAATGCTTAGTGGTCTTTTTCGAGAATTGTTTCAAGAATCCTTATGTTGATTCCCCATATGTGTTCAGTTATGATTTGGGGAATGTTTTGGAAAATGGATTAGTCTGATTGGGTCCTTGGATTTCCTCATTGGCTACTGTACACACCCATAAAGAGTTAATGCATGATTGAAGTTTTACCAAAGGTGATTCGCCATTAGAAAACACTCAAGTTGATCAATTAAAGAACTTCCTTCTAGAGCTTTAGAGATCGAGTATACCCTGAATCTTTTTTGATTAAGTGAACCCTCTCACAATAGGAGAGTGTATTTGGAAAGATGAAAGTGACTTTGGTTGCTTGAGTTTCCTGAGTCATTAATGGTGAAGTCTAACACCGGTGTGTCTGAAGGCCCTGTCCAGAAGTGGTGGAAGGAATTTCAATGAGGAAAGGTGTAAGAAGTCTAGATTCTTCTGTGTTCACTGCTATTTTAAAGGAGAATAGGGATATTTCATTGATTTTGTTTAAGAAAACGTTCATGTTAGGCCTCTAGTGTGGAAAACCTTGTTGTAAGAGGCCGTTATAGATGCTTGTGGTAATATCATGATGTTTGTGACTCGGTTCAAGGTCTCACTCCTTATACTGTCTCTTTTGGTTGAAATTTTAATTTTTGGTGGTGTATTACTGTGTTTTGTTTCATTTTAAGGGTGAAGGTAGATTTTGTGGATCCTTTGGGGACTTATGCTTAAATTAATGCATGTTTATCTTCTGATAATTTCTAAATTCCTTGTTTTGAGTGAAGGTGTCTTTCATGTGTTCTATCTTATGTTGTTCCTTGTTCATAGAGATAGGGGAAATGTGTATGTATTTTATAGTCCCCTATATTGGTAAAGTTATTGTGTTATATTAATGTGGTTTTTGGAGTTTGTCATGTCCTGTTTGTTCTTTCTAAGAGGTGGTGTGGTTACTTGTGGAACTAGAAGGAGAATTTTTGATCAAGAGTTTTTCAACACCTGAATATGAGGCAGGATATGATTAAATCACTAGATCTCTATCCATAGGTCTTGAAGTTAATATAGTTCATATTCTGAAACCCCCAGGCAATGCAAAGGGCCTTGGTCTAGTGTTTGTCTCTAGTTTAGTAAATGGATATAGTTTAAGCTTCTGTATAACCATTCCATCATGAATGGTCCCATTGGTGGAGGGGTCATGAGGACCCTATTTCGTTTCTACAAGTCATGTTGGTGAATGAGTTCCTCTTGGTTTTAAGAAGGTGGGTTTGTCTCATTCTCTTTAACTATAATTCCAGTTCCCCTGTAGGTATGGATATTTCTGTGGTTTTCCATGTATGAAAATCCTCATGGGTTGACCCCAGTTTCATTTTTGGCTCATAAAAGGATGGTAATTCCCATGGGAGTAGGGAGTCGCTTATTGTTTTCTATCAGAATTGGAGTTTCGTTAATCGGGTACCTTGCAGTGGAAGAAGTGGTTGTGGGGAAGCACCCATGTTAGTCTATGTTAGGTTTCTTTTTTCATACCATGCTAGTTGGTTAATATGGTTGGTTATTATGGTGGAAATACCCATCTAGGGTTTCTCCAAGATTTCTTTTAAGTGAATTAATGTCTTTTAGTTCCTTATGGTAGGGAATCCATTCGGGCTTCCCCGTGTTTGGAATTATGGTTTTGTCTTGAGGGTTGGTTTGTTCCTAATGGTGGGGAGTTCATTCGGACCTCCCCATGTCAAGAATCCAGTTTCGTTCCTAGTTCTGTCTTGGTGATACATAGTCACTTTTGGAGATATCTAACCCCAAACTCTTTTATTGAGTAAATGTTGGAATTAAAGCATTCCCAATGGTTTCATTGAATTAAGGTTATAGAAGAACCCTCCGGGATGTGGTTAAACTGGGTTTATTATCTCTAGAAAGTGGTATGGGTTCTATTTGGTCAGGAAGGAGGTGTTTCAATTTAAGGGGTTGGGTTATGTGTTGTGATATTTATTTTCCTTTAACCGATCAACCGTAGGTGTTTAAACTTTTGGGGGAGGGTGGCACATAGCAGGGATTCCATTTTGGTCTCCTGAGTTCAATATGTGAGACCCTTTTTAAATTTACTGTGATATAGCTTTCTCCTCGCTCATCATTCAATAGAGATCTCCTTGAACTATGAAGGAATATTGGTTTTTGATTCTTGTATAGACCTTTTTGTTGATTTTTGTGGGAAAAGTGTTATGGTGGGGATAATTTTCACTCCACTAACCGAAAATGCTCTTTTATTTTAATTATTTTATTCATCCTTGGTCTCTTTTTAGCGGGTTGAGTCCCAGCTTGAATTATTGAGTTTTTATTTGGAAATGGGCTTTTTAGTCTTGGAAACATCTATCATGTAGGTTGATCATGGCTTTGGAACCATGCGGCCTCGCCTAGGTAACCGTGTGTTCTGCCTATGTTTTCAAATAAAATAAAATATAAATGAAAAATAAAATAAGATATGAAAAATAAAAAATAAAATAAATAAAATAAATAAAATAATTTTTAATAACAATAATAATCATATTATTATTATGTTTATTATTAATAATATTTTAGGGTTTATACTAACCCATAAGACCATTCCATTACCCCTCCATGCTCATCTCCCTCTCCCCGTATAGGATCACATGACATAGCCAACCCTAGGCTCTCCTTAGCCTTGCGTATTGCACCTATCTTGATCATCCTTTAGTTTCCAATTTCCAATGGTTTTCTTGACAACTCTAGTTTGAATCTTTGAGGAAATCCCTTCTCCTCCATCCTTCTCTCTTCATTTGGCTGATTTTCCTATTCCTGTTACCCTATCTTGTTTGGCCAAACCCTAGGGTTTATGTTGGACTGATTTTTTAAATTCCCCTCATTTATATTGTTTGAAATTGATCTATCAGGACTCCTTGGTTCATATTCTGGAAATCACCACTGAAGTAGAAGCAGTTTTCAGTGTTTCGGTCCACTCGTTAATGATTTCGGGTGTTTTTTATTTTGTTCTTCTTTGTCATATAGTTTTTATTTGTGTGTTTTTTAATTTATGAGCCTATTGTAATAAATTTAAGGTGAATTGGATTGTTCCTCATGGTTTCAATTTTCCTTCATCTCTCCAGGTGAGTTTTTGTAACTGCTGCTTAATTTTTGTCATTTAATTTGTGGTCTTAAATGTGTTTTTGAGTCCCTAATAATTGTTGTAGTGATTTTTGGTCAACATTAAAGGGGAAAACACATGTGTACAAAGGTATGGATATATATATATATATATCCTCTATGTATGTTTTACCTCATGGAGTGGGGAATACATGCATCGGGTTAAGGGTATATATTTATATGCAGTTATGTGCATGACAGAAATAGCTTCAAGTTAGAAAGTGGAAAACATTGAAGGTTTGGTATGGTTCTAACTTCATGTGAGGTTTCTCTTGATATCATATTTAATTTATTTTTTTTACATTTTGGTGTTTATTAGATCCCTTTTTATCGTTATTTTATGTTTTCACCATCTCGATGTGGGTTCGGGTCGTCGGTAGTGAAGGTATGCATGTGTATACATGGGTAGGAATGTATATATATGTATCATACTTATATATATTCCCCCATGGAATGGGGAATAAGTAATTCGGTTCAAAGGGTATATATACAGAGGTGAAAATGTATAAGCGTATAAGGTGAAGCAGTTCTGGGCTTCCATCATCAAAATATGCTTGTTTTGAGGTAGGTCCCCTATTCATATGTCATTATTTTGAGTCCCATGATAACTTGCTTGTTTTAAATAGATTTTTTATATTTAAACAATATACACATGCTATGAAATTTGGTTGCGGTTTCTCTAAATGGTTATGCCTTTGTTTTGGAAAATGAAATGAATTTTTAATGCCCATTTGGTCTTAAGTGACTTTATTCAAAAAAAATTCCTAAGTGGTTTTGAATTGGTAATGAATATTTACAAAGGTGTTTGGACTTTCAGCTAGTTTAGTTATAAATGTGTAATGACGTGTTTTTCTTTTTCCAAAAAACTCCAATGTGATTTCAAAAATGCGTTTTGGTGTGAACTTGAGGTCAAATGGTGGTTTAAATTTCTTGGAATAATTTTGTTGTTATAACCATGGGTTCAAGCTTGTTTTTAAATGTTTAGTACATCAGTTGTTCAATTGATATTTTAAATGATTTTAGAACTTAAAAGTGTTGGTTAATTATGTGTTCCCAAATGAAAATTATTCCTTGTAGATAATTAAGCTCATTGGGCACATTAAGAATGATTTGAGTAAAAGGAAAACCCATCTTGAGGAAAGCCCCATGTTTTAGAAAATGATATTGTCGAATGTATGAATTGTGATACGTGCCTAGTAAAGAGACTTGTGCATTTTTTGTGTGATAGAAAAAAGGGGGGATGTACTCAAGGAGGAAGATAGATTGTGAGAGGTCGATTATAGTTTTGAATAAATAGAACGATGTATTTATATATGTTAGTTTAATGAAAAATAATCACCACTTGAAATAGTGAAAATATGAAGCCCATTGTATCAAGGTGGGAAAACTAAGACTAGTATAGGATGATTCGGAAGTGGGTTGTCTGGGTTTCACCTAATAGGATTGAAATTACAACTCTAACTAAACATAAATGGAGTTTGGAGATCACTTGGGTTATGAGGATATCCCCTACTATTGGCTCGTTCCTTAGAACACGGTTGGTCAGGGTTTTTATACCACATTTCACTAAGGTAAGAGGTTCCTAGGGTCCCATATTGAGATAGTGTTTATAAAATGATTTTAATTTTATGTGCTTCAATCATGTTTCTCCCTTGGTAAAAAAAATACATGTTTTTAATTTTAAACTATTTTTCATTCATTTGGAAATGATTATGCGTTCTTGTAAACTATTTTGGAATGTGATAAAAAGACAAAGGTTTTTCCAGGAAATGGATAGACAGAATTTATAATAATGGAAAATATTATTCTTTTGTGGTTGTATTTTTAAACTACCATGATTTGGGTTTTTTTAAAGGTAAGGGCATAGGGTGTTGTTATTCCTTGGAATTCCTACTAAGCATCTCGGTGCTCATGCCTACTCTCTATTTTTCAATTTTAGGTTCCTCTAGTTTTGATTGCTCTTGGATCGAGTGTGTTTTTTATGTTTTTTGGTGACCTAGTAGGTCAATTGAGGTATGTTTCACAGCTTAGTTTATTTTTATTTCTACTTCTTGATTTTTCAGTTTATTTTTATTTTACTTATTAGTATTTTCTTGGATAAATCAATCCCAACTACTTTATTCTGATGCCCGACACTGGTTTTAAACCCATGGGGATTGGGAAAGCCCTTCAAGACATGTCATGGATTGTCTTCAGTGACCAGTTATGGGTTTCCACAATCTTGTTCATGAAACATCTATTCTCAGAAAAAATTTAGTTTGAATAAACTTCACTATGACTTTTCTGTCAGGAGTATGGTCCTTGTTCATCACTTTCATGATGTTTCTTGTTCCAATCAAAGAAATCATAATGTATTATAACTTATATTTTTCATCACTAATATTTCTCAAGTCGAAATGAAAATCCACTTCATGAGGATAGCACAACATCTTAGCTATATCCACCAAAGAAAGAGAAAATTCATTATCATGAACCATATAGATTATAGAGTCTTTATCAATTCCAAAAATAAACTCAACATTTCTATAAAACTCTTTTACTTATATGTTAATCATCATAAGAGTATTATCAAATCCAAATGTAAAATATAGTCTTTGAAATATAATTGTTACCTTTAACAAATGAATTTTCTCATTTAAATACTCAAAATCTATCACCTTACCTTAAAAAACATTGTAATACATCACTGGTGGGTAAATAGATACACCCAAACCAATATATTCAGGTCTTCATAGTGTTTCTATTTCTAAAGGCAGCAGGATTTATGGTTCAAAGGTTTAGGGTTTTGATAAACTAGAATAAAATAATTTCTGTAAATTGAAAGGAAATGAAGGAGAAGAGCGGGAGAAGCCATACAATTTTCTTGCACCGATTGAGAATGTACTCGATACATTTTAAATTGAAAAGAGGAATAAAGATAAATTGAAATGAAATTATTTTTCAATCTAATAAATAAATAACAAATCAAAATAAAGGGTAATAAATAATCAAGTACTACATATATAGTTTACTTAAAATAAAAACTGAGAGAATTAAATAAATTATTAAACAATCATTTAAATTTTAAATATTTTTAACACCACCTTAATAAAATGAAAACATTCACTTGGATGTGGTTTAGTTAAAATATCATCTAATTGGTATGTTGTATTAATAAATTATAATGTTATATCCATTTTAAGAACACGAACTCTTAGAAAATGATACCTTATATCAATATGCTTAATCCTAGAATGACATATAGGATTCTTTGAAATATTTATAGCACTAGTATTATCACATAAAATAGTTATATTATTCAAATTTATTCAAAAGTCTAGTATTTTGTTCATCCGTAATACTTGTACACAAAAAACTGTCAGCAGCTTTTCAAAAAAACAACTTTCAACAGAACCATATTCTTCCTTGGCTGTTGATATGGAAACTGAGTGTCTTTTCTTACATGGACAAGATACTAAATATTTTCCTAAAAAGTGGAAGGTTATTTAGGTGATTTTTATATCTAATATACATCCTCTAATTCAATATATAAATATGAAATTAAATAGAAATAATAATTTTGTGGCTAAAGAATAGATTGAAAAATATTTTCATTAAAATATTTAAAAATTCTTTTAACAGTAGTAAGATGGTATTCTTTCATATTTGACTAAAATGTAGCACATAAACATATAGAAAACATAATTTCTGGTCTGTTAGTAGTAAGATATAACAGACTATGAATCATACCTCTATATAAATTATTGTTAACTATTTTTCCAACTTCATCCAAATCAAGTTTTATATTAGTACACATGGGAGTTGTATATTTATTATTAGGTTAAAGTCCAAGATTTTTCAAAAAATCATTAATATATTTACATTCATTTAAAACATTTCAATAATCCTTTTGATAAATTTTAAATCATAAAAATAAATTTAATTCTCCCATAATACTCATTTAAAATTCATTTTTCATTAGTCTTGAAAAATCAACACAAATGTTTTTATTTTTTTAACCATAAATAACATCATCATCATAAATTTGTACTCATAAAATAATAGAACATATGGTTTTCTTAAAAAGTTTTGGATATTCCAATCCAACAGTAAATAAATTTTTGAAAATAAAATAACTTAACCTTTCATACCAAGCACTGGGTTCTTGTTTAAGACTATAGAGAGCTTTAGTAAATTTAAAAATTGAATTTTTTTAAGAGTGTTTTAAAAATCAGGAGGTAATTCAATATAAACTTCCTCAATTCAATATCAATTTAAAAAATAAATCTCAACATCCATCGGATATAAATTAAAATTCATATGAGATGTATAAGAAAAAAGGATTCTAATAGATTCTAATCTAGTTATAGGGGGGAAGGTCTTATCATAATCTATACCTTCTTCTTGATTATATCCTTTAGCTACTAATCTAGCTTTATTTCTAGTTATGGTCCCCTAAAAATCATGTTTATTTATAAGGACCCACTTATTTCCTATTATTGGATAATTATTTAGTCTTTCTACTAATTCCCAAACTTCATTTATTTTGAATTGGTTTAGCTCTTCTTGCATTTCTAACATCCAACTACCATATTCTGAGGCATCTCCAATAGAATTAAATTCTAACTAAGATATAAAGGAAGAAAATTCATCTAGGTTTCTTAAATTTCTTCTAGTACTAATTTCGATATCTAGGTCTCTTATGATATTTTCTAAAGTATAGTTATTTAATGTTTTATACTCTCTAGGAATAACACTTTCAAGTTCTTTAGTATCATGTTCTTTTGAACTAGACTGAATATTATTTATATCATTTTAAAAATAAATTTTAGGGGATTCAAGTATCATGTTTTCAAACCAGTCAATAATTTCATCTATTGTAACATTCTCTGTAATAAAAGGGTCAGTTTCATCAAACATCACATGAATTCATTCTTCAACAATCTTTTACTTTTTATTAAACACTCTATAGGATTTAGAGATATCAGAATGTCCCAAAAAATCCTTCATTGTCTTTTGGGTTAAACATTCCAAGGTTTTATTTAGTATTCAAGATATATACCTTACATCGAAAAACATTAAATTACTATGATTTAGGTTTTATGTTATTCCAAAGTTCATAGGGAGTCCATTTAAAAATAAAAAATATAAAAACTCTATTCGTGATATAGAACGTTGTTCTCACAGCTTCGGCCCAAATATAGGTAGGAAGACTATATTCATTAGCATGCTACTTTCCATTTCTTGAATAGTTCTATTTATTCTTTCAAAAAATCCATTTTTTAGGTTTTCTTACTGTAGAGAAGGTGTGTTTAATACCCAATCATGTGCCTGGAACAGACAGTATCCATACACCATATATCATTTTTGTTCTTGTGGACCTATTCCTGCAAAACAATTTAAACAAATGTTTATTTTGGTACCCATTTTTTCTTCGGTCCTATCATGTTAGTGAGAAATGATCTGGGAATCCAGATTTTCCAAATTTTACCATAATTTACATCAATTTCCATAAATACACCTTTAGGAATAAAATATTTTTTATTAACACTAATTTGAGGACTTTTTTAGTAACAAGTGTTAGTGGAATAACCTTTTGTTCCATAATAATAATAGGTATCATTTTTTGAATTGGGAATAACGTAATTCTTATACAATTTTGATATTTCACCCTTGCTTCCTATTCCAAATCTTTCTCTTTTAATAACATTATTTCCAAGAATATCTTTTAAAACGTTTTCTCCTTTAGTAAAAATAAGAGCAGTACTTTTATAAGATTATACATCATCCTAAAATTCATTAATCCTTTTTTCATGATCAATATAATTTTATAAAGGTGAATAGAATTTTTCAACTAAATATTGATGTTATTTTTATGTAGTATCTCTTTCTTGTAAACCATCATTGTAAATATTTTTAAATTATTTATGATTCTTAAAATAAGAATCATATTTCTCTTCTAACATTGAATAGTAGGTAGATGATTTATCATTTGAGATACTATTAGTTTCATAATCAAGGAAGTAATAGAATTATACCTATTCTTCTTCATTATCCATAAAGAACATGTTGTATTCCAGTTTTTGTGGATCATTCTTTGAATTGGATTTTTTAGAGCTACTGGAGTCTTTAGATACCCTTCAAGTATCATTCATGTTTCTTTTTCCTTTATACTTATAATCATCATTCTTCTATCTCTATTTTCTAGAAATTTTCTTTCATGATTCAATTGTGGTAAATTTGGTCTAATGTGACCCATTTTTCCTTCATAACATTGAACAATTATAGTTTCTTTATCATCCTTCTTAAAGGATTTTTTAAAGTCTCTTTTATTGTTTTAAAATTTCTATAATTTTCTGGCTAGTTGAGCCAGTTATATCTCATAATATGAGGAGTCTGGATTTTTGTCTACTTCTTTTTTTTTACAATTATTATAAGATGTTACTTTCAGGGAATTATGTTCCATTTTTAGTATAATATTATGATCTTCAACCCTATATTATATTTATAATTTGTACATCATCAGAAATCCAATTAATTATTTCATTGTCAAATATTTGATAGGTAATGATTGTCAAATAGAAAAAGATATTCCATTCTATTTAGAGGGAAGTACTCTAAGTACTTTTAGCACTTAATCAGATTTTTAGATATGATCTTCCAAGGAGGAAATATTTTTGATGATTTCTATTAACCTTCCATTCATTGGTGTGATTCTTTCACAATGAAAAATTATAAATGTGTAAAACATTAGATTTTTTGTATCATATATCATCTATCTAGCATTGTATGTTTTTTCAAAAGTAATCACAATGTTTTACCACATCTCATAGATAGTAGTATATTATGATACATGATTAACCCTATCAGGAACAAGTCCATAGATAAAAGAATTCATTGATTTTGAATTGATTTCATATTCATATTCTGTTTTATAATTCCAAGTCTCTGGTTTTTCAGGAATCATATAAGCAGTGATGATATATGAATAAACTTTGAATCCAAAATTCTTCAGATAGATAATCATTCTCGATTTCTTACATCAAAAAATTTTCATCATTAAATTATGTAGCACGAACCATAGACGTTCTCTATTTTGGATCATCCATTGAAATATTCTTTGTATAGACCTTAATCTTTTCATCTTAATATACCTTTATCCAAAAATCTATCCTTTAATACCAATTTTTGAGTCTGAATAAGACAAATTAACATAATAGGGGGTGAATTATGTTTTTTTTGAAACTCTCAATAGTTTCCAGTTTCCAATCCACTTAGAAATTTATAAAGATATGTGGTGTTCACTTCTATGATGAAGATGATAAGTAGAAAAACATAAATGATGAACACATAAATTTTAAAGTGGTTTGGGGTACAAAGATCCCATAGTCCACTCAAAAAAAATTATCTCTCTGTGATTATAGTGAATTTCACTAGAAAGGTTCTCTTTCACTACACCATAAAATCCCAAATTGAGTGGAAGTAGTTGACACCTTTACAAAAAGTATAAAATATTAATTTTGGTTCTTTTAAAGGGAACTGATTATCCAAAACTTGTTTCAAGAAGCATAAACATTTCCACAATTGAGTATGAATAGTTGATACTCCAATAAATCAAAATAGATTTATTTGTTGATAGTTATGTTTAATCTTAATAGTTATAGTATCAAGTGACATTATATGGGTCTTATTCTTTAGAAATGAAATTATTCAATAAAGAATAATTTTGAAGTGATCCTGGTTGAAAATTAACTTCAATAATAACAGAAAAAAATAGTATCAGTAATCTTACAATAGTACAATTTCAAAACATGTATGTATCTAAAGTATGACCTCTTATACAAATAATTGAGTTAATCATATTTTGTAGAATATCTATAAAATATATTCATATGTATACAGTCATATGTGTGAAATGAATGAAACATGTATCACCCATATCATATATATCACACACACCACTGTTCTAATTCTAAAATACTTTGATCTTATAAATAGATTTCTTTTGGTTGAATAGATCCATGAAAATAACCTAAGTGAATAGAGAAATTCAAAATCATATTAACAAGGTGAGTATTAACTTCCCATTAGGATAAGAGTGATTTTATTGATTAAATATTTTTCTATGAATCAATCATAATGATCTTTGAATCGGTATTTAAATCTATCAAGATCGTTTCATGAATGATGGATAAAAATCACTACAATAAAACTCTGGTATTGAGTAGACAAATTTTGGTTTGAACTACATAGCGTAGGCTTACTTTGCATAGTATAGGGTTCCTTTACATAGCATAGTGTTCCTTTGTGTAGTGTAGGGTTCCTACCAATGTAAGGTTATTTAATCATACTTTCATATCTTCTTAATGTTGGGATCAAATTAATGTATGGATGATATTCCATATGTTCATCCTTTTCAGCATAAAAGTTCCAAACATAACACTGATTAACCATACATTCAACTTTCCAAACGTTGGGTATGAAGAGTGATTCTAGATTCCAATGTAGGGCCGATATTCCATATGCTTCTTGATTCCCAAACTTAGGGTTGTCAATCCATAGGCTTAATATCCAATGTAGGGTTATTACTTCATACAAAAAATGTTCAGCATATCATTAGGATGATGAATCGTACGTTCATTAATTGAACGTTGGGTTTGAACAGTGTTTTCATAACACACCCCGTAGTGTTGAATTTCATCAAATATATAAATAAAAATATGATACATATTCCTGAAACATACTTAGCACAAATTTGTTATAAAAAACATGGGTATTCGTGATCATCAAAATAAACATATAATATAGAGTATTGTTGAGACAATACATGACCAATAATTTTTATGACATTTAATTTGATATAATAGTGGGATGATTTAATTTCAAATCATGTTTATTCAATATAATTAGTTTTATTCAATTCATTTTAATAATGTAAACATGATGTGTTACTTGTATGGATTTCACAAGCATTTTTGATATTATATCATGCATCTAATTGATGATCCAATAGCCCAAATAATTCCACCATCTACCAAAATGAAACCATAATATTGTCCTTTTATAGAAATTCAATATTCAGTTAGTCAAAATATTTTATTTCTATATTTTTATAGAGGTTTTAGATCAATCTACAAGATTATTTTTTTAAAGGGGTCTTAATTTGGATTTTTTGTGCTTCACAATTTCATTTGAAGGGGTTTTTTCTTTTTTTTGTGATTTCTTCATAAAATATTTTCTTTTTATTTGATGTCACATTTCTTATGACAACATCCCTCCTTGATGACCATTATCTCACAATGCCTATTGTCCGCCAATAAATCTCTCACACACCTACAGGCCTCGATGGTTGATTACACATATATTTATTCAGACATTTGATCAAGATTATATACTTTTTTGATGATTGGAATAGTGTTGTGTGACTCTCAGGTGAAAATTGGATCCACCACTTAATAAATGACTAGTTTCAATATGGTAAGTATATGTCAACATATTGTAATGTTTCATTATTGGTTTTATTTACATTTATCTTCTTTACAAATAAAAAGTGAGAGAACTTTAATTTCTATGATGGATATTTGATTGAAACGCCCAAAGGCTTCAATTTTTATTAATTTTGGATAGGCCCCCTTTTAAGGAAAATGGGGGAAACATTACATGTCTTCAAGGACATACAAACATCAATATAAAACGAATGTCAAAGCCCAAAACAAAGCTACTAAGAAATACCCCTCCCCAGCATCATCATCAGTATGGAACCTCCACCAGTGTATGACAGTTCAACAAGTTGTCCCTTGCAAAGGTGCACAGGACTAGTACCGATGGCAGAGCCATACCATCTCATACTACCAAATCTGAAAAGTCCAACATGATGAAAGAACCTGATCTAATCCTCATCTGGGGAAAATCCTAGTAGAAAGTCTGGAAGAAGCATCTAAAATTCATAAAAACTTGTTGCCCAGATCCCCTGACACTGCAAACAGCACCATAACATCGTATCCATGGAAACATCATCCTTTCAATTACTTCATCAAAACAATAAACAACATCACCATCAATGATCAATGAAAACTATATAGCCAATAACCTGAACACTAGCAGATCAACCAAAAAGAACGAAATCCAGAAACAAAAGTGTACTAAGACCAAATCCCAGCATCAATAGGCCACTAGACGATCCAAATCAACATCCAAAACAAGCAGAAACAAGAAGAGAAGAAAATGATGAAGGACATACATCTGACCAGCACCAAAACCTCAACCAGAACACAAATCAAAGCCAACGCACAATCAAGATGCACACCAAACCAAATACGAAATCAAGAAACAAAATACAGAAAACATCACCAGCACTTCGTAGGCCTCCAAAAATCAAAATCTCATCACTGTCATCCCAGTCACACATTGAGATCATGACGAACCAAACATTGCACATGAGGAAAACAATGCAAAACTCTCAGCCTGCAACAGTTGGAACTCGGCTGTGGACTGGCACCATTCCGCCTTTAGAAACCCTATCCAAAGAAAAAGGAGTTAGGTGAGGTGAGGCAAGAAGAGGTGCGAATGGTTGAGATGGCCGAGTCCACGAAGTCTCTAACGCCTTTGCAACCGAGGATCCGCCACCCTGAAACTCATCTAGTATGAGGAAGGAGGCACCATGCAAACCCTAGGTGAAGGAGGCGGCGACGAGGGGAGGAGAACGCTCAGATCCCCTTGTGGGCTCATCTTAAAAATTCTCCTATGTTGGATATTTATCCTCAAGAAAATTAAAGGATTGTTGACATGGAGTAAGGAATTATCCTTCCATTTGTGTTTGTATTCATGCATGTATTCATCCACACATTTTTATTAAAATAATCCACTTATATATTTTCTAATGTTTTTTTGAAGTTACCTCAATTATAAAATTTATAGATTATGAATCCCTATGTTCTTAGTACAAATTTATATATTATAATATTGAACATCTTCATATTTTGGTTTTTGTATGTTACTAAGACCCTTTATTTATAGTATAGAAAATCCATAGGCAAGCAACTGAATCTATTATTTTGTTTTTTTATTTTCTTCTTCGTGAGTGATTTATTTCAAACCTTATTAATATTTTATAGTGCTTATAATGTGTTAATATAAAATTTAACCTATGATAATAAATTTGAAAAAAGAATTGGTGTTTTTTTCTCTTCCTAAATAAATTCATCCACTTACATTCCAATAAAAAAACACTTTAAAAAATGGTTAAAACATGTTTTCAATAAGAAAAATAGAAACACTCGCAAACTATCTCTTATCTAAAGTGAAATGTTTTTTGTGAACTTTTCAATAATTTCTATCAAACAAAACATTTGTATGATCTGTGTTCTACTCCATTTCCCAAAAATTTTATTTTTTTAAGTCCACCGCTTTGTATCCTCCTCTACCTCGATCGCCACCTCTATCTCCTCTACAACCTCAGACTCTAACTCTACCTCTACCTCCACCTCTGCCTTTGCCTCCGACATTTTCCAACAATTTTGTTGTTTTCAGATCAGTGATTATAAAAAAAAATTCTTCCAATATACTTATCCTTTATAAAAAGATAAAAAATAACATAAAATCATTCTAATAATAAGTCTTCACACTCCAAATATATTTATATGGTAACATATCATACTAGATCACAAACATAGCATGTAATTTCCTAAATTTTTTGTCATAAAACATTCTAACACCATTTACTCTACCCACTAATCTCTTAAAAAATAATCTTATTCTTTTAATCATGAATTTTGTCAGTAATTTTGGTAGTACTGAGAATATATAGATAAAAAAAGATTAATAAATATTTTTAATGATATTTTTATAACCGTTTAAAATTACCTCTTTAGGGATGATGATCTGTTTACGGTTTATAATCTCTCTCATGAATTTGAAAACATAATATCCACAATAGTTTCCATTATCTTGATTCAAACACTACAGAAACATTGAAAAAAATAATTTAATTGTTTTGAAATATGTTATGATAGTTAAATATTTATATATGTGCCTTAATCTTTTCCCATTTTAAGTAATCCACAGGGTTTTTATGTATTTTCACCAACTTCATACCATGAAGTAGCCTATATTTAGAAACCCTCCTTTCATAACAAAATTCTTGTTAAAATAGAGACTGAAACATATAATTTTATGTTTATCTATAAAATATTGATTTTAGTGAATTTAAAATTCACAATACACATAATGTGTGGTCATTTTATTGGATATCCATGCATTGGGTCCAAAAATTTAATATTTTGGGTATTCATATTGACTTAGATCGGCATTTAGTCCTACTTAAAAAATAAAAACAAATAATTAATGTTAAACATAAAAAATATATTTTATGTGATTATATTGTATAGTTTTACCCCTTCATTATTGGTATCAAAAATATTCTATCATCTATTTTTTCTCAAACACATAGTATAGCTCATCTTTATTCTTGTCAATTTCATCCTTCTCCAAAGAAGTTTCTTATATAGAAATTATATTGGGATTAATGAATCCAAATCATGATTCACATGGATTTCCCTTAATATAGTAGTGATATAAACACCTATTGAAAATATGAATAGTTATTTACTTTAATGAATATATTAGATCACTATTTGGATAGATGTGTTATGAAAATGTATCATATGTATGTATTCACAACTGAGACTCCCATCCATTAAAACATGAGAATATCATTTATAATATTGAGACTAATTATGTAAGTAATAAAATTTCTAAATATTTATTCTTTATATTTAATTTAAGAAATATTTTTATCTTTAAATTTTGTCTCTATAAGAAGTTTTAATGATAATAAATGTTTATATGGAACTAATAGGGAGAAAGTACTCCTAGAATGTCCTATTGATTTCTTGGTCAATTCACTAATTTTTCTTGATTCAGCCTTCTGAATCCCCATTTCTTTATATATTTGTAATAACATACCTCACTTGAATCCTTTTTTCATAAATTATTATAGGTTTTTCATAAAAAAATTTAAATACATACCTCATGTATCTTTATAATATTAAGCAGCCATGCTATGAAATTTCAAATAGAATCATTTATTATTTTCATATTTGAATCATCAAGTGGAACAAGAAGCTCAGTGATTGTCTCCTAAGAAACCTTAATCCCCACTCTCAGGTGATATTTTGGGAGTTCTTTATTGTGTAGCTTGTCTCAAAAATATATTATAACTTGTCCCCCTCAGAACAATATGGTATGTTGGTTTTGACAGATAGAAATCATACAAAACTTTACCCAAAATAATTTTAGAAATATAACATTATTAGAAGTTATTTGACTCACATTAAGGATAAATATTAATAAAAAATGGATTACCTCGGGTATGGTATGCCATTAAGGAAAATTACTAGCCTTAAATCTAGCGATGTTGTTTTGTTCTCCATGTGTGGATCTTTGTTTCAACACTGGTTTTCTTTGATCCTTTCTCATATATTGGTATTCAAAACTAAAAAAACAATAACATAAAGAATCTACATTTTATTTAAATTATTTTATCATCTTATATGCATCATCTTGTGGTTTTTTCTTCTCAAAATATGTTTGAGTTGACACTCAAAAACCTTATCCTCTAACACGACCATATTATTCTGGCTGCTTCAAAGCTACCAAAAGTAGTTTTCCTTCTATTATAGTCACAACTGATCCTTGTGTATAAACCATATAAAAAACATATAGACATAAATATATATTTTTAAATAATACTTATATAAATCAAAATGAGTTACTATTATGTCATACATACACATGTTTCTCGTACTACTTTTGTTTTTTCATCAACTAGTTCATCCCCATTATTTATGCAAGCCTCCTTCCACAGCACATGTTGTGGGATGGAAGTGGTTTTCGATTTTGATTCATCAATATGTATAGAAACAAAGGAACATATGTTGTCTCATATCACATTAAAAATTTATTGTTGATTTAAAATACATTCTAATTTCTTCTCTAGTGAAGTGTACCGTATCCTTTCTTTGTGATAGGGGTGAATTTGTTTTGATTCACATTCTTTATTTTAGTCACCCTTTTTCTATTTGTTAAATTAACCATTTTGAATCAAATGGGATAAAATAAATAAATAAAAATAATATATTATCGGTTACAATTAACCTGAAATGATTTCTCATCACGACGACTGATGAAATCATTCCATGTGTCATGCTCTATGATATATGCATAACTAACTTAGTGGGTTTGGTTTTACTTTCCCCTCAACATACATATATGTAACATGGAAATAAGAGTCTGGAAGACTCTATAGTATTTTTCTAATATCAATTAAGACATTTTTATTATATAAATATTCTAAATAAATGAACTCTATAAGAAATAATGAAAATTAAATAAGTGTTTTATTATCTAATTTTTCAGTAAAATAGGGAATGTGTATCGTAACATTACCATTATATCATTCCCAAGGGTTTCCTTCATTACAGTATGGACATGCAACCATGAATCTATATCCATCGGCACATTCGTCATCATTGTTACCCGTACATAACTAATTAATATTGACTTATTGGGGTGAACTAGTTGGACACGTTGATTCCATCCAACCTGAAATTTTATACCCTTACATACTTCCTTGAAAAATTTATTCAACATTGTGACGTTGTGTGGTTCTTTTTTTCATCAACTTGTTGTTGATCCCCCAATAATTCTTCAATTTCAACATCAACAGTCTATTATTACCTAGAATTTAAATCACCATCATGTGTAGAAGACATTATCTGCATGAGTAGTCAAACATTTAAATTTTACATTGTTAATGTAGTACAGAATGGATAATATTATGTGGAAAATAACAGTATATTAAAACACACTTTAACCTTCTCATTTAACTCTCATTATTTTTTTAAGTTTGAAATCATTTATATCCTCTATAAATAATCCTAATTCACTCTTTGTAGTCCCCTAAAACATAAAAGACATTTTTGTAATTTGTACTGGAATGAACTTCTTATTATCTCTCAGTGGAATGTTAATATTTGATTTAATTTTCATCTGATCCTACTGTTTGTTTAGTCACAAGAAGAAAAACTGAACAATTATTATTTTCTATATCTCAGACAGAAAAATCATGAACTTCCTGTGATATCATTATGAATAACTTGTCCTTTCCCTCGTCCACACTTAAATTCACCTTCATGAAGCTCATTTCATCAAATTTCACAACACTCCTATTTTCAACACATTTCCCATATAAAATTTAAATTTAAAATGTTTTATAATGCAACTCGTATATCTATTCGATAATATCAAAATATGAAATATTCTAATAAATTGGATTTTTATCAATGGGACTATATATGTGAATCGCTTCAACTATAAGTATAACTCCACTATTTTTTATCATATTGAATTTATCATGTTTTTTATAACTTATTACCATTGATTACAAAACCATTGTAAAGTATACCATTTTCATTTGGTCCTCAGGCTAGCCATCAATGTTATTTGGTAATTGAATTCATATTTTTAGATAACTCCTTATAAATTTGAACTTTGAACTATTCTATAAACTATTGATTATTTGTATTTGATATCCATCTTCTAGCTCTTGATAGATCCATATCTCTAAGGATTTATTTTTGGGATTCAACGTATGGATCACCATCTTCACTATTATGTAAAATGTAAAGGTGTGCTTGATCCCTATCTGTGATGGTAATTTTAACAACATATATTCTTGAAATCTATTCTACCATAAGGAATTCGTTGTGACAAGACTTTGAAAGACCGATATTGTCGTCATCTAATAGGTAATCGGTATATAATTCTACAGATTACTAAGCAATTTATTGTCCAGTAATACAATATTCAGGATAGATTTGATTTTTGATATACTCTTTCAAAATCATTATATATTTTTCAACGTAGTGCATCTATCTATAATGGATAGGGCCACATAATTGAACCTCTCTAACTAAGTGAACCATAAAGTGGACAATTATATCAAAGAATTATAGTTGGAAGAACATATCTAATTCACATAATATGATCAAAAACTTATTATTTGTTATTTGAAACTTCACCAGGTTTATAACATTACTGTATATGGCTTTGAAAAATAAGTAGACTTCAGTTAATATAAGTTGTACATTCTTAAGTAAAATGCAATAAAAAGAAACGGGCATTAAATATTGAGTCAAAACATGATAGTCATGTAATTTTAGTCCTTTTAACTTCAAATTATTCATTTATAGGAAATTATTTATATTTTATTAAAACCTCTCTAGAACTTTTACACCATTAAGGAAAATGAAAAATTGAAATTTTCATATTAGGATAGAGTGTAAGTTACTAGAGGAAGAAAATTCCTCCCTTTACCATTCATTGGTTCTAACTCTCTCCTTATCCCCATGATAATCATGTAGAACATATATTTTATGAAATCTTCCATTTTTATAGTAACATTTAGTAATGTTCCAATAATACTATCAAATAAATTTTTTTACATACATGACATCAAAAAAATGTCTAACGTATAAAGAATTCCAATATAGTATTTTAAATAAAATTGATCTCTTCTTCCAACATGATTTCATAAGGTTTTTTAAAATGGTTTACTAAAAATAGTGTCTATATATTTTACTTTATCGAACAGTTGATCACCAATTAGTTGATAGGGTGGTGTACCTTGTTCGGTATTCCCATCAAATGTTGTTGTCTAGGATTCGTATTTTTGTCATCAATTTAAAAATTTCTAATCTCCTAAAGACACATTCTTCAATGAATTTTTCAACTAAATTTAGTGTGTGAATTATTCACAAATGGGACACCCCAACATTCCTTTAATTTTATAGCCAATCAAATTCCCAAAAGTAGAAAATTCATTTATCATTTCGTACAATATTTCACCCAATGTGAATTATTCACTTCTATGAGCATCATACATTGTGAAACTTGTATCCCGCATCAATTTCAGATCTTTAATCAATGGATCCAAATAGAAATAAATATCATTACCAGGTTTCTTTGGTCCAATTATAAGTAGAGACAATATAATGTATTTCCTCTTCATGTATAAAAATGGGGAAATGTTATAATTTACCAACATGATAGGCCATGTACTATGAGTACTATTCTATACACAAGATGGATTTATTCAATATAAATATAATAAAAGAAAAAAATTTCTTTGCACATTTATAAATGTAGGATACTCATAATAAATTTTCTTCCACTGATTATAATCTGTGGGATGAAATAGGTTCCCATATTTAATTCTTTTATTTTTATTTCATTCCATTTGTCTCACAGTTTCCAAACATCCAAATAGTATTCTAAACAATGGAATGATAAGAAAGTACCATACAAATTTAGAATGACATGATTCATTTTTCATATATCAATTTATACTATACATAATAATTTTATGAGTGATCCATATTCCTTGAGAAATAATATGTAATCATTTAGAAACGGATGTATTTTTTTTAGAGATCATTCCCATTGAACATAGAATTCATTTGGTGTCATATTTTTGACATGAAAGTTCATTTTTTTCTAGTAACATATCATTTAGAAGACCAAGTAGTTCTGTAAAGTTGGTGTCTCTTCATCTTCTATGAGCTTTAAAATTATATAATTTCAATATAATAGACAATTTTTTATATTTAGTAAAACTGGTATACAATAATCTCTTAGCAATCTATTTAACTTTTAAAAAACATTTGACAATCAAAAATCTCATCTTCAATTTCCATATTCATTTATTTCATGTGATATCTATCATCATTTACACTAGTATTCATATCAAATGATCCATAAACCATGATATCATCACAATTGATGTGAATGTTCAGTTTTCCCCGTGTTTATTCCAACATTTACAACTATAATCTATGCCAAAACAAATCAAACGTTTTCCCAACTCTTCTAGAATAATTTTACTTTAAAAAGAATAATGTAAACACATATAAAGGATTTTTGAAGGGTTTATGCATTCTCTATTTCAATCTTAATGATCTATTTATCTCCATATTCATACTCTTTTGTCAAACGATTAGTGTGCATCCATTTTCAATTCATATCCATACTATTAGGTTCATGAAATATTTATTTTTTACAAAAAAATAAAAAAAATACACAAAATATATCCATTACCAACGTTGAAAGTTATAGATATTATAATAAGGGGAACCCAACATTTGATTTTTTTAAAATAGTTTTAGTATGCTTTGAATGAAATGGGAAATTGAATTTAACAAAATAATTACTCGTCTATGGTAGGTGTTATCCTCTGAATTCATCCAAAATTATCGCAAGTACCTAGTATGGGATGACTAATGCTCATAGTAGTTCAAGAAACATAGGCGCATGTCCGTTATATATGGGTAATGATTCTCAAGCAAAAAATCCCATAATAACTATTTGGTAGATGAAGTTTAAGATTATGACTATTGTCTCCTTAAAAAATTTTAAATCAACACATCTTAATTTAAAATATAAATTCTTATCTCAAAACCACTCTAAAAATTCAAAAGTATGTTTAGGGATTTTTAAAACCATGGTTGAAATCTATTTTTTTTATTCCACAGGAAAATCTACTAACTTTTTTCTAAACACTTAATGGGATACGAACCCCCTTTTCTATAAAAACTATTAACATCAAGTAATAATTGTTAAAAACATATTAGAAAACAATTAATAATAAATTAAAAGTTTAAAACCATTTATATGGAAAATGTTAAAGGTAACTACTACATCATGGTACTTAGTGGAGTCATTTAAATGGATTTTTGATGTCACATTTATATATATAACAATAGATGTAGAAGCCTAGGGAATGATACCATAAGTGCCACAATAAAAAATTCCTTAGACATGTGATCTTTCTATGGACATCCAAAAATGTCGAATGACCTCTACAATAACAAGGAATAACTATTTCGAACTACATTCCCCCTATATCTACCATAGAAACACATAAAAATTTTGATGACAGTGATTTTTTATATGATGGAATTACAGGGGGATGTATTGGTAAAAAAATTATATTTATAAATATTTGTTAGATAAAAAGACAACATTTGAGTTGTGTCAATCCCTTTAAAGATGTTTCATTTCCATATAATAATGGGTGTATAAGAACACCGGAAATGGAGTTTGGTTAATTGGACTACATTGGCATAGTAAAGTATTATGATAAGTGAAAATGAGATAAAATGGGTAATATAATACTCATAATAGATTAAAATTATTCTATAATACCAAATATTACATTTTATAATCATATAAATTAATTTTTTAAAGTCGTTTATAATAAAATAATCACAAAATGAAATTAAATGTAAATGAACTAGAATAATTGAATTTTATTTGGTGTATCCTTGGAAAATTGTATAAAGACAATGAATATATGATCCCTCACAAATAAATGATTATTATGGAGATATTAAAATGGAATTGTATTCATTAAATCATTTAAATAAATATTCTCAAACACTTTTAAAAAATAGAATTCAATTTATAATGAAAAAATAGGATTATAAATGCTTTAAATTTCTAAGGTAATGCATTATGTAAAGTGAAAAAATAGAATCAATAAATGATATATAATGAAAAATATATGAAATGGATGAAAATATAATGGATGTATAAGTATAAAATCAAATTAAAATGAAATTTAAGAGAGCATAAAAAAATATAAAAGCAATTTGGATTGAATGGAGGAGATGGAAACCTAACAACAGAAATGTAATAGATTGGGAAATGGGATTTGGGAGGGGGTAAATAAAATATCATATAAAATAAACTAAATAAATGATGATATACTAAAAATAGAACCATGTAAACATATTAAATGGTTTTTTATAACATAATAGAATAATGTATCCTTAATTAGAAATGAATCGGGAAAGATTACAAATCCTTATATCAGTATAGTAGTGGTTTAGGAAAAGTTAATTATCATTGTGAATGAATAATTCCACATGAAAAATATATTACATTGGATATAATTTACAATATTATAATGATATAATGTTATTAAATTTTAATTTATTGATGATTTAAAAAATCAATCACTATATTAAAATAAAGGGATATGAATATTAACCCTTAACTTTTATAAAATTCTTGACTTAGATTAGCTCTTAGAACAACCAAAAATAATCATGATTGAAGTGAAATATAAGGGTGATGATATTTGATAGATAAATGAATGTATAAATTTAGTATCATCCTTGAATAAATTGGAATTTGGGATGTGTATTTATAAGTTTGTAGAGTCGAATCCAATGTAATAAATTATTTAGTATTTTATAATTCCATTATCTCAAGTGATCCACTCCACTCAGAGTACCCCATTACCTCTGTTAATGCTCAACTATAATTTTTAGTAAGATAATAAAAAATATAAAAAAAACTATTAAGTTATATCATTAATAAATATTTATGATCTCATATTTAAATTATGATACTGTATTTCACAAATTTATTACCATATTTTATTATTTTTACAAAAAAATGCATAATTTCACCACTTATCTAATTTTAAAATCCTCATTAAAAATAGATATATTGTTATTCCAACAATAACACTATTATTATTATTAATAAATTCACCAAATATGATACTCATATTATGGTAATAACCTTTGAAAATATTACACATTAATTTCTAATTTAAAATACAAAATACTTCAAAAAAAATATCATTTCAGTGAAAAATATGATACAGAACAATTAATAAAATGTTTTAAAGTATCTAACCATGCACGCAAAATCTTTTATTAGTTTATAAATATTAAAAAACAATTTTAAGTCAAATTAAAAAAAATTGATGATATTAATTCCTTCTAAAATATAATTTTAGTCTAAAAATAATATATAACAATTCATTTCATCATATATTGTACATGAAATTACACATATAAATAAATATCTATATAACAACATAATAGGCCGGTTTTTTTATATCACTCTTATACAATTATAATAATTAAATTATAGAGACTTCAATACAACTAAAATGACATTCTGAAATCAAAAACATAAATATGTGTGACATAGTTATAAAAGAACCATGAATTTGGTAAAAGATTGTTGGTGGGAACCACTTTTTCACCTTATACCTAATTTAATAATGGAATGGAATGAAAAGCACATTAATTTAGTGTGACCTGGTGAGATATCATCTTCTATAAAGTGGTTATGTGCTATAGTTGACCCTTACAATGCCCCTTGCTAAGACGCATGCATTAGTGCGCCTTTGACAACAAGTCCCAAATTAATTTCATAAGAAACCTCAAATAATTTTTAAACAAAAAATTACGCTATGAAAAACCATAATAAATATTTTATTGGCCAAAAATATAATTTATCATTTGAATTTAGATAAAAACTAGGCCAAATCCAAAAGAACCAAATTGGAAATCAATTATAATCTTTTGAAAACCTAGAGCAACAAGCACATTTAAATCTAATTAAATACAAATAACAATTATAATTTATTAGAAACTAATTTCAAACACCCAAAAACATGAAATAAAGTAGGGAACAAATAATACATAAATACACCTACCTAAGGATATCATATATAATTGATCGCACTGAGATTCATTGTTTCATTTTTACCCTTACACCACTGTGAGAGACTAGTTTTGTATTGAAAATTATAAAAATAATAACAAATTGAGATTCATGTTTGATTCAAATATTTTATATTTATAGTTAAAAAGTGAAATGTTACATGTTTTTATAATTTCATTTAAGTTGGAGGTGATTTCGAGGGCCCATGATGAAGTTCAAGAAAAATGGGCCAAACTGCACAAGATCCAAGCACACCAGTGGACTCAACCACACACTGTTACTAAATTGGGCATTAAAACGGGATGATATCTTTTTCTAGTCCAAAACTAAAGGTGATAAATTTCATATGATAAAACTCAATAATCATTAAGCTATATGGTGGATTTTCTGTACTGATCTATCCAGCACACCAAATCTGCACGAAGTCAAAATTAGTGTGTTGTGATCTATCCATAACATAGGTTTCAGGTGTCAAAATGAAGACAAACATTCGGTGGAGATTTTATTGTAGTGGGTAAACAAATTTTTATTTTTTTAAAAAAGTGAGATAAGGCTTTCTAACCACTGAATACAATGCGATAAGTGGTTTTATATAATATGTTTGTCCAAAACAACCTTCAACTTTTCCCATAAAATGATACCTTGGGAACCTCATTTGGGAGTTTGATTAGGAGTAAATGATTGGGTATTTTGGAGACCCAAAGGATCCATATCCTCATACAAGATGTTTTTAAGGCCCCTATCATCAAAGGGAGATCATGTATGGAGTTGAAGTTCTACCTGAGCCTCCTCCTCATCTCAAGGGTGAGTTAAATGGTGGACGATTGTTTCAAGGGAGCTATACATAATTGGATGGGAGTTTTGACACTTTTTATTCTACTATTTTATTTTAATTTGTGTTTTAAATATTTCACATGTGTTTAATTTGAATTTTTCTTCTCCTCTAAATGTAATTCTTTTCTTATAAATAATTGAAACAATTCATTTTCAACACCGATTTGGTTGAGATTTCAAGTGGTAATTTTGGGTTGTTCCGATTGGACAAGAAAAGAATCCACTTTCTCTCATACATAAATAATATTTCATTATGATTTGGTATCCATTTTTATATGTTTTATAACCAAAACATGACAACACAATTGTTGGGTCAAGGGGTGATTCTTTGAGTATAGTTTTATGAGGCAAGAGGGAAGTTGAGATCATGACAACACTCAACCAAAGGATTACATTAAACCATATGAAATTTTAAGACAAATGTACTATCCAAGATGTTTAATTAACATTAAATGATATCATTCTACTATAATTCTAAAACAATCATTTATTTATCAACTATTACACACTTTAAATCAAGTAATTTTCTTAAAACTATTTTTAAAAACCAACCCCTATTTAGTAATTTTTATAAAAAATGAAAACTCTAAACCTATTAATGATCCTTGAGAGATGAACTTGTGTATTCCCTATACTATAAATAATCCTTAAAATCATAATAAATTTTATATAACATAACAACGCTTTCAAATTTTGGTTCCATTTCTATGGATCACTTTTGTTTTTTGTGTGTTTTTTTAAAATATTATATATTTTTTAATTATTTGTTCACTTATTTTATTCCTTTATTTTTTAGGTTAATTTTTAAAATAATACTTTTGTATGAATTTTTTATTACATGATATTCATCGGATGACCTACTTTTATTCGAATAAAAACATAATAGGATCTTACGTCATCAACATGAAGAATCACCAAAAAATCCATTGAAGGGGGACACAAAAAATATAAACACACTTCTTGATCCTTACTATTTTTATTATGGAACCAACATCAAAACTGAAATAAAATTGGCTAACATGGATTAAAATAAGTATACATTAAAAGAACTATCATTTCCTGGTGTTGGTATCGAAACAACTTATATTCAATTACATGGCGAGGCTCTTAATTTTGAACAGAAATCTTGTTTAATTCATTTATTACCAATATTCCATGGAATCATGGGAGAATATCCACATAAGAACTTAAAATAATTTTTTATTGTGTGTTCAACCTTAAAACCTACTATTGGGGATAAAGATCAAGTAAACCTCATTGTATTCCCATTTTCATTAGAAGGCACTGTGAAATATTGGTTGTATTATGTTAATTAACTAATTAGAGGTTGGGTAGACATGAAACACCATTTCTTGAAAAATATTTCCTAACCTCTCAAACTGCAAAAATAAGGAAACAATTGTGGGATAAGATAATCACAAGGGGAAACACTTCATGAATATTGGGAGAGATTTAAGATATTACGTTCAATCTCTCTAAACCACCAAATAAGTGATCAAATTTTAATTCATTATTTTTATGAAGGTTTAATTCCAATTGATCTAAATATGATTGATGTTTCTGAAGGTGGTGTGCTATTTGAAAAGACCCCAATTTATGTAAGAATCATAATTCAGAACATGGTGCAGAGCACACAACAATTTGGTTCAAGATCCAATGTATCCAATTGAGGTGTCTATGAGGTGAAAAGTATTTAATTTGAGAATAAGGTGGGCATAAAGTTCTAAGAGGAAAGTACCCTTTTTATAAAACTTTATATTTCCAAAGGAAAACCCCAATCTTATCCTCCCATCCACTTTGTAATATGTTCTTATAACACCCATTATTCCGACCAATTCCCCCAACTAAGATATACTTTTAAGAGTTGTGAGACAAACTTTCCAGGCCTCCCCAATAACCAACCCTTTTGGAAAGAACCACAGTATCTATCCAACCCTGAGTGGAAAGACAACCAAGCATATGGGCAAGGGGTATTCAAACCAACCTCAACAACAATGGGAACATCTAGGGAAGAGTAGTCATTCACAACCACTAACCAGAAATACCCAACCACCACAAAGGCCTTTCCAACCACACCCTCCAAAACCCAAGCCCAGAATAGAATATATGATGAAACAAATTGGTACCAATAATCACCAATTCCAATAAACCACCAAATAATCCATATAAGACCTAAAAACCTAATTATGCCAACTCACTAACTTTGTGGGGGATATTCAAAGTCATGGGTTAGGTAAACAAACCTCTCAAAAAATATTTAACCCTATGGATAAAGGAAATTTTAGTTTTATTACCCTTAGGAGTGAAACTCAACTTAAAATACAAATGACGCCTCCAATAGAGTAATCCCCTCCTAAGGAAAATACCATCCTAACCACTTTAAATGCCCCAAATGAGGCAAAACCATGTCCTCAGAGAATAATTTCCCAAATAAAAAGGGTTTCTGTTGATGAGGCGCCTATCCCAACCATTCCTCTTCCATTTCCACAATGGGACACCAAATCTAAGAAACAAAAAGAAACTGAACTTGATGATAAAATATTAAAATCTTTTAAAAAAGTGTAGGTTAACATTTAATTGATTGATGTCATAAAGAAAGTTCCAATATACGCCTAGTCTATGAAGGAGATGTGTATACACCAAAGGTGACTTTGAGGTGATGAGAAGGTGATCTTTGGGGTAATGTCTCAATATTGATAGAACCATCACTCCCCACCAAATTCAAATATCCTATAACATTCTCGATTTCATCCATCATAGGGTATTATTCATTTTCCTATGACATTCTTGATTTGGGTGACTCTATAAATGTGATGACTCTCTCCATTTACAGTACATTATAGGTATAAAAACTAAATAAAATAGGAGTATTTGTTCAACTCGCAAATCAAAGTACGACACGCCCCATTGGTGTGTTAGAGGATGTTCTTTTGAGTGTGAAAATTTTAATTTTTCCTATTGATTTTTATATTCTTAAAAAGGAATATGATAAGATGAATGTACATACCCCAATTATATTGGAGATACATTTATTAAAAACTAAAAAAACAACAAATAATTTCCACAATGGTATATTATCCATGGAGTTAAGTTGTGATATTTTCCACTTCAACATCCTTGATCCCATGAAGCACCCCTCAAAAAAACATTCCTCTATCTCTGTTAATTCAATTGATGTACTCCCTTCCCCTAAAAACATATTTTCTTTCCCACGATCCCCGTTATGATTTTTCATCATTGATTGAAATTCTGGAAAATTAATCATGTATATAATGTTGTAGTTTTCTAGTAAAATGTCATGCATGTTGGTTAATTGATGATTTCCTCAACACCTAGGATCACATGACCATCGATGATAATGATGAGATTGTAAAAGATAATTCCTCATATGAAGATGATATCATTGATTAGTTATATGAGATTAGTGACCTCTCACTTTCATACACACTCCCATCAATCCAAAATTCCAATGAATTATAACTAAAATAGTTGCCTCAATATTTAGAATATTCCTATCTTGAGAATGGAAACAAGTTGTATTTAATCATCTCTAGCTCACTTCCTCCTGAGCATGAATTGTGACTGGTTGAACTTTTGAGGGAGTATAAAAAATATTTGGGATGGAAACATTCAGAAATTATTGGTAATATACCATCAATTTTCACACAACATATTTTGTTAAATGAGGAGGCTAAACTAGTGAGGCAATCACAATTTCGACTAAACCCAAAACTCCAAGATGTTGTTAAAAATGAGGTAACAAAATTATTGGCTTCTAGAATCATTTGTCCCATATCTGATAGCTAATGGATCAGTTCTATATAATTGGTTCCTAAAAAATGGTGTTACAGTAATAAAAAATGAAAACAATGAATTGGTTCCAAATAGTGTGTAGAATAGTTCGCATGTATGTATATACTATCGCTGATTAAACCAAAACAATAGGAAGAACCATTTCCCATTTCTATTCATTGACCAAATGCTAGAGAGAATGGCAAGAAAGTCCCATTAATGATTACTTGATGGGTATTTTGGATACTTTCATATCCATATTTCTAAATAGGATCAAGAAAAGACAACCTTTACTTTCCCCTTTGGCACATTTTCATACAGGAGGATGCCATTTGGTCTGTGCAATTCTTCATGTACTTTCCATTAATTCATGGTTAGTATTTTTTTGAATTACCTGGATAATTTCATGGAATTATTCATGGATGATTTTACTATTTATGTCTCTTCTTTTGATGAATGTTTGAGTAGTCATGGTTCAGTCCTACGTCACTGGATTGAAAATAATCTCATATTAAAAATGAGAAATGGAATTTCATGGTGCAACAAGGTATAGTTTTCGGACATGTAATTTATGGGTATGGTATCCATGTAGATAAATCGAAATTTTATGTCATTTCTTCCCTATCATTCCCTAAAAAGCATGGGATATGTGGTATTTCCAAGGTAATGTAGGATTTTACCATCGTCTCTTTCATGAATTTAGTAAAATTACACTCCCCCTCCCCTAATTTCTTGAAAAAATGGAATTTTTTTTTGATAAAGAATGTGATTAATATTATAATAAGTTAAAATGAAGTCTCATATCACCTATGGTAATCCAACCACCTCAGTGGTATTTACCATTTGAGATCATGTGTGATGCCTCTGTCTATGAAGTTGGGGTAGTCTTACTATGAATGGTTGATCGAGCTCCACATGTCATTGACTATGTCTCACATTCACTAGACCCTACACAAGAAAACTACACCACAACTGAAAAATAATTTCCTTCCCTCTTTTTTCTTTAGATAAATTCAGGTCATATATTCTAGGTTAGTAAGTCATTATTTTGTCACACCAAGTAACCCTTCAGTATCTCTTTAAGAAATCAGAATCCAAACCACTTCTCATTCTCTATATGTGCCTCCTTTAAGAATTAAATTTAGAAATTAGAAATAAAAATGAAGTAAAGAATCTGGTGAATGACCATATCAGTAGGATCCACCGATCCTTAGACATTTACTCGTCCCCCTGTATTCCCATAAATGCCATGTCTCTAGAAGAGAAATTGTACAGAGTGGACGATTCTATTCCTTAGTAAGCAGAAATTATAAATTATTTGGTAGAATCTGGAATTTATGTTGATTTCAATAAAATAAAGGTGGACCATCTAAAACATGATTCTTGTTGGTAAATTTGGGATGAACCCTACCTTTGGAAGAAATGTAGTGATAAATTCTTTAGTAGTAGTGTTCCTGATAGATATTTTTAGTCTATCTTTAGGTTCTAAAACAATATTACTTGTAGGGGCCACTTTGGTCCCCAACAGACTTCTCGCATGGTCCTTGATTCTGGTTTGTTTTGGCCAACACTTTTTTGGGATGCCCATTATTTCTATAAATCTTGTCTACACTATCAATGAATGTGGAATGTATCTAAAAGAAGTTAAATTCTACAAAAACCCTTGCTCTCCCATGACATTTTCAATTTTTGAGTCATTGAATTTATGGGACCATTCCCCAATCAATTTGGGAACCATTACATTCTTCTAAAAGTGGATTATGTTTCAAAATGGGTAGAGGCATGAGGTACAAGGACTAATGATTCTAAGGCAGTTTTGGAAATTTTTAGAACACAAATATTCTTTAGGTTTGGATTACCCAGGATCATCATTAGTGACCAGGGTTCTCATTTCTACAACTGAACAATGAAATCTCTTTTTTTAGGTATGGGGTCACGCATAGAGTGTCTATTATATATCACCCTCAAAATAATGTTCAAGACGATGTGTCAAATAGGGAGGTAAAAAATATTTTTGAAAAAATGATTCAACCTAATAGAAAAGGATAGAGTCTTAGACTCAATGATACATTATGGTATTATTTTACTACTTTATACACACTCATTAAAATGTCACTATATCAATTAGTGTTTGGAAAGATTTGTCACCTCTCAGTTGAGATTGAGCATCAGGCCTACTGGGCCATCAAACAATGAAATTATAATATTTATGGTAGAGGTTCTCAAAGGAAGTTACAAATTCAGGTGCTGGATAAAATGAGAATAGATTCATATGAGAAATCGCAGATTTATAAGGAGTGAACCAAGGATTCCCACAACCATCCCATCCTTCATCATCAATTCCACATTGGGTAGAAGGTACTCCTTTACAATGCAAGGCTGAAGTTACATCCAGGTAAACTTTATTCCCACTGGTTTAGACCATGCACTGTTACTAATGTTTATCCATTTTGTATTATTCTGGTTCAAAATGAATAAATGCATCAAACCTTAATTGTCTATGGGTAGTGGATGAAGCGCTATCATGAAGCCATTCCGGAGTACTCGATGGAGGACCTCCAAGTTCAAGAAGTAGTCTATGAATAACACCCACTAGGTTTTATCCTTCCTTCCAAAATTTAATTTTATCATAGTGAGGACACTAAACACTTTAGGTGTGGGGGGATGGTTATATTCCTAGGTTATTTAGGAATTTTCATCATTATTCATTCTTTTTCTCTTTTTCACTTGATGTTTATTATTGTCACTTTCCCCCTATTTCCCCCCTCACATTTGTGTTGAATGATATTTTTTTATGGCCAGTTTATTATAAAAATGATTTCTGCTTAATCATTGAAGTTATTGAAAATTAATGAGTAATTTCTGTATTTCATATTGTTTTACCATTCAAAAAAGATTGATGAAATGTTCATTTCCACAAGAATTCAATATTTTGGTGTCACTTTATATTGAAATTCATTTCTTTTTTGATGGTATAAATGTTTGTATCATTTTGAAACCTTTTAAAAGAATGGTACCCATTGTGTGAGTAGTTTAAAGGAAAATTGTGTCAATTAATTTCTCCACACATCTTTTCATCCAACCATGAAGTGTGGAAATTTATTACTTAATAAAAGTTAAACATACATTAGGTTTATTTTTCTCTACTTTCCAAAATGATTTTTCCATATGTTTGTTCCTTATCTGATCTATTTAATTGTTGTACCAAATTGAACTATGTGTGTCTACCTGTTATCTGACTGTTGTACACCCAAAAAAATAGGTTGTGTCTTGTCCAAGTCAAAAACAACCCTTACTCAACTTTTTATCTTGTTAAAACTATTACAATTATTTTTGTGATGGGATCGAACTTGGGTGGATAGAAGAGTGTGAGATTTTTTCCAAGTGCAATTTTTTTTAAAAAAAGAGGGGAGTTATGAAATGTACAACATATGGGGATATCTAGGTCAGGAGAATATTATTTGACTTTTGGGAATGCTTAATTGTGTGGGTAATGAAATTTTATTGAAAATGATGTAGGGAAGTTTCAGTGGAAATGATCATGTAATTAGATGATTTTTAAAATAAATTATAATTACCTGTTAAAAAGTGGAAAGAATATAATGAAATGGTTGTCACGCATACCTATGGATAATTAATTATATGATTAAATTTTTAATTATTTTCTTCAATTGGTATCATGCGTCTCTTGGAATTTCATTCTAATACAATTTTTGAAACGTCTTTTTCCATGATCACTAAGATTAACTCCTTGGTGTTATTTTTTATTTGATCACATTTCTATCAGGAATTAATTTTTTATTGAATGTTAAATCTTTATAATGTTGGAAATATCTAAATTAATAATTTTTAGACACATGAATTTTCCCAGGAGTGAAAATTTTTAGGTGTGGGGGAGTGATCACCCCATGATTCATTGTTTCATTTTCACCCTTACACCACTGTGCTAAACTAGTTTTGTATTGAAAATTATGAAAATAATAAAAAAAATACTTCATTTTTGATTAAATTATTTTGTCTTTATCACTGTTAAAAAGGTAAATGTTACATGTTTTAATAATTTCATTAAAGTTGGAGGTGATTTGGAGGGCCCATGATGAAGTTTAAGTAAAATGGGCCAAACTGTGCAGGATCCATACACACAAGTGGACTCAACCGCACACTTCTACTAAAAAGTGAATTAAAAAGGGATGATATTTTTTTATGGTCCTAACATAAATGGTATACATTTAATATGAAGAAACGCAAGCCAAATTTGGCCATATGGTGGCCCATATGGACATATCTACCCAATACCCCAAATCTGAACAAAGTCAAAAGTGGGGTGTCATGAAATGTCCATATATCAAGTTGTAGGTGTCCAAATGAATAAAAAAATTCATTAGAGATTTTAAAGAGGTGGGGAAACAACTTATTAGTATTTTCAAAAGTGAGATAGGGCAGTATACCCACTGAAAGAAATGGGTTATGTAGTTTTACACAATTTGTGTGCCCAAAACCACCTTCTGCATTGCCTATAAAATGATACCTTGGGAACCTCATTTGGGAGTTAGTATATGAGGAAAATATCAGATATTTTACAGACCCAAAGGAGTCTTATACTCAAACAAGATGTTCTAGAGTCACTTATCCTCATAGAGGGATCAAGGATGATGTTGAAGTTCCACCCGAGCCTCCTCCTCCACTCGATGACGAGCTAAACGGTGGACGATCATTTCGAGGGAGCTACACATACTTGGGTAGGAGTTCCAAAACTTTTTCTTCTACAATTTATTTTTAATTAGTGTTTAAAACATTTCAATTTATTTAGTTATAATGATATTCTCATTCAAATATAATCCCTTTGTTATAATTAAGTGAAACACTTTTTATTTTAACACCGATCGGGTTGAGATTTCAAGTGGGAGTCTTGGGTTTTTTCGATTGGAAAAGAAAAGAATATTGTTTCTATCACACATAAAAAAAATATTTTAGTATGATTTTGTATCCCTTTATCTACATTTTATAAAAAAACCTTGAAAACGGGATTGTTCTGTCAAGGGGTTATTCTTCGAGCTTTGTTTTAAAAGGCAAGAGGGAAGTGGAGATCTTGAAAATCCTCAACCAAAGTATTACATTAAAACATGTAAAAATTTTAGAACAATGAACTATCCAAGATGATTATTTAATTTTAAATTATCTATTTCTCTCATATTTATAAATCACTACCTTTATTTATCAACTATTAATCTCTTTAAATCATGTCATTTTCTAAATACTATTTTTAAAACCAACCCTCTCTTTAGTATTTTTTAATAAAAATGCATACTCTAAACCTATCAATGCTTCTTAAGAGAAACAATAGGGTCTAAACTATACTATAAATACAACTCAAAATCATAGTTAATTTTACATGTCATTAAAAAGCATTCAATGATGAAAACCTTCAGCAATAAAGAGTGGAAGTCTTGACGAAGAAGGGAAAGAAGTTATGGAACCACAAAGACAAAAAGGTAATGAATAGTAAGAGATAATGAACAAAAAAATGCAAAAATATATCACCAAACAAGAAATAAATGAGTGAGGAGGAGGATAATGATCACACTGTGGATTCAAGATTTGATTTGATATAGATTATGTAGAGGTATCACCAAAGCGTGGCTTCGTTTGATCCTTGGATTCATTTGAGCCTTGATTCGTTTGAGCCTTTATTCATTTGAGCCTTGGATTTTCAGCTTGTATTTTATTTATCCTTGATTCAATCCTTGATTAAATCTTGGATATGGAAAATAAGAGCACTAGAAGAATGTGGCTTCCACAGAAAAAGCGAGTTATCATGATGATATAGTCACAGTTAGGGTTCTTTAAATAGATCGGGGGAGCTTTTTTCAACACTTTCAAAATATCACTGATAAAGATACATTTTATTAGTTTTAAAATAATAAGAATTGATAAAAAGCATCTTTATCAGGTTTTTTTTGTGATGATAAATATTGACTTTTAACACTGTTGAAAAACACTCATAAAAACCATATTTATCAACCCTTTTTTAGCACTAAAAAATCCACCTTTATCAGTGGTGATAAAGGATTTATAATTATAATTATAAACAAAATTGAAAGTATATTTATATAATTATAAATTTATTTATTATAATTTTATAATTATTTAAATATATAAATATTTATTTATAATTATATAAATTCTTTTTTAAATATATATTTTTATTTATAATTATAAAAAAATTATAAAAAATTATAAATATAATAAATATACATTTGTAAATATATTTGTAAATATATTTATAATTATTTATTTATATTTATAAATATATTTATATCATTATGTATATTTATATAATTATTAATATATATAGTAAATATATTCATTATTTAAATGAATTTATTATAATTTTATAATTATTTAAATATATAATTAATTTTTTATAATTATATATATACTTTTGAGAAGAATAATATATATATATATTTATATTTATAATTATATCATTTTATATATTTATATAATTATGTATTTTATATATACGTACAAAAATATAAATATAAATATAAAAAATAGATTCATTAATTAAATAAATTTATTATAATTTGATAATTATTTAAATGTTGTTTTTAAATATTTAATATGAATGTCATAATTATGATAATTCCCACTCCCAATAATCCCCTTCATGTGCCCAACCAATCATATGCCAACTTTTGGCATTCTTTGTACACTATAAATACATGGGAATGATTAATAAAAGGTGATGGTTTTTTTGGGATCTACATTATGTTATTTGATTTTTATATTTCTGTTGTATTTTTATTTCCATTTTTCATTATTATTATTATAAAAAAATTCAACACTCACTTTCTCAACGATGGGCTTCACCTACGATTGATCTTACATTTCCGGTTTCAAAATGTTTCGTAGTTTCAATCAGCGTTTGATCAATTTCACAACACGTTATTTGCATGATTGCCTTCTCTGCAATGTGAATCATTACGATGCTAAATTCATCCTCATCATTGTCATAAGAAAACCCTCATGGCAAAAAGGTATGTCAAATGTTTTTATAAACATTCTTATTTGGGGATACTCTTTTGCATGTCCATCGACTTCACTCATTCGTTGAGCTACATCAAAAGGTTAGCCTTATTTTATATGAAAGATATTATTACATTTATTTTTTTTCCACTTGATAAATCTGAAAATAATATATGATTTTCTTAATCTTTTGTTGTGGGAAAAATAACGAGCTCCTGAAGAGCTGTAATGACTCACAAATGAGAAATTTAACTAAATTCCCTAAAAAGTATGTGATTAATAACAAATGTGGTCGATAGCTTGACAAACATCATTCATCAAATAAATAATGAAACAACACCACTAGAAGTGGTCGAATGATAAAAATCACGTACCAACTGTACGTCGAGAAAAAGTTTTATGAACATCATGTACCCACCATAAGTTGGGATTTAGTTTGATGAAAATCGCATACCCACTATACGTCCAGCCAAATTTTGATGAACATCGTGTACCCATCGTACGTAGAGCCGAAATTTGTTGATCATCACTTACTTGTTGTACGTAAATCCGAATTTCTCTAATCATTCCATGATACATGAAATTTCATATATCTTATTTTTTGTTCACCATGAAGGTTTGAAGTTTTTTTATGTTGTATAAAGGTTAATGATAGAGATGGTATTTACTTTGAATATTTGTAATTATCATATTTTTTTATTTCTTTTAATTTTCATTTTATTTCTCAAAAAATGATTGATAGATATTAAATGTTCATAACAAAGATGCATAAATATATTTTATATATATCTATCCCATGTAGTGGACGAAATTGATAAAATTGATTGAATTAAATATTCATGTTATTATCTTGAAGACACTATAAAACTCAAACAAATATTTTCATTCTGTTCCCAAGAGTGAATGAGAATAATTATTAAAAATAATTTATTTTATTCCCTGAAGTGAATGAAAATATAAATGAACTTATTTTAAATCAAGTATGAAGTGAATATGATGTTTTTCAGATGATCATTATGTTATATTTTTTATAACAAAAAATAATAATATAACCATTAGAAGTGTTTTGATGACTATAAATATTTAAAGAGCACAAAAAATTTATGAATATTTATAAAATAATTCATCCTTGAAGGATGATATGAAAATAATTTCCTTTGGCATTATATTGAATAATATCTTCATTTATCAATTATTTTCCTACAACAACAATATCAATATAAAAATTATTATCTATAATGTTCTTACGTATTGTCAATACCATATCATGTAATTCATTTATACCCTCAATTGGATATTGCTATTCATATAGGTCATAAATGAAATGATTGAATTACATAGTTTTGATAATCGGATAAATTTTATGAAAATGATTTTAACACCTGAAGTGGTTAAAACAATGATCATCACAATAAATATAAATTAGGATTTTATGCAATATGATCATTATTGATAAATAATAAATTATAATTCAGGGATCTTGAAATCCTATGAATGAATGAATTCTCAGATTTGAATGTAATATTAATTAATATAACTCATTCCTTGAAGTGAATGAAATTATTCCTGAAATTGTTTTGATATGATGTGTGATATCATGAATATTTGAGGGTTGATGAGGTTTGATCAAATGATTTATCCTTTATTAGATAATGTGAATGTATTTTATGAATTATAATTTTGGATGGTGGTAAGGTGTTTGTTGTAAATCCAAAAGATTCTTCCACATTGGTTCTCACTACCACATTCACCACCTTTAAAAGACGTGGGGTCTCATATCCTAGGTATATGTATGGTAAAATAATATTTGGGCCTGAAGTTCAAAAATATTTGGGCAGAACTTTAAAAATATGTAATAATATTCTTGGTGATGGGCCTAACCCATTATGATTATATTATGAATTCATCAATCACCATAAGTGGAAATTATAATGAAAAATATGAGTTTGGACAATAAAAGATCTTGAATATCTTATAGTTATTGATCTTCAATAAAAATATTTATAAATATTATTTTGATTAAATGATTCAAGAGAACTCATATATGAATTCATATGTGCTCATATAATTACATTTACTGGTAGTGAAAATTAATTAATGACTCTAAAAGAGTGAATATAGTCCAACCTGGTAGTACAAATGTCTGAAGTATTTTCAAGATATGTATGTTTTAAATTTTGTATTTATAGTCATTATGAATATTGATACCCAAAGTAGAAAGATCGTGAAGAGAATCAGAAAGGTGGTGTGAGTAATGGTCATAAAAATTATGATGATAAAAATAAAAACGACATAAGAAAAGGTATGTGCTATTCTAATTGTATTTTTATGTTAAACATGAGAATCATATAGAATGTTAAGACATGATTCATACTTAATATTTTTGGAAATAATTATTAAGGAATAATATGATGAATCCAAGTTAAAGATTTGAGAAGGAAGTGGGCTTATTAGAGTGTTTATGCATTGGAACTCAAGAATTATGTCTTATAAACCATGAAATATATAAGGATTTTTTTGTACAAGTTTTATTATTAATTATGAAAAAAAATATGTTGAATGGTGATTATGACCTAGAAAAGTGATGTCATGGAAAGGTGATATGGTGATTAAGAAAATATAACCCTTAATATGGTATTGATGTTGAGTAAATGGTGTTTATTTTGGATAAAGATATGATTGATATGGACAAAGAAAATTGGATAGTTCTGATGACCCTCTAACTGATAAATGGTTTGGGGACAAAGCGGTCTTTGTTATCATTGATGAATTTTACATCATTAAGGTATTTTTTGAATATATTCAATAATTTATGGTTTTATCCTTGGAATGAGGAAGCATACCTATTTTCATATATTTTTTATGTTAATTTGGTTTATTACCAATATTTAGAAGAATATATGACCAAGGTATTCACATATGTGCTATGTGAAAATTAAGATATTTTTTTTAATATTTAGGGGATTAATGTTTAGTTGATTTTGGAAACTTAGTAACCTTATTCAAAACAAATGGAAGGGTCTTAATTTAAAAAAAATAGAATGGTTTAAGTTTAACCCTAGATAATGTTTTACAGATATATGTTTTATTTAATTATATAAATATTTATCCCTATTAGAAAACTTATGATAAACATTTTGTTTTTTATGATAACTAGATATATAAGGAGTGGCTTACCATTCTTTTATGGATCTTATGATCCATTGGTGCTTCAAGAATTAAAATTTTATCTTCATTAATTGGAGTAAGAGATGAATTGTAAATTGATCATGTTAAAACGAAATAATTATATTGTGCTTAATTAATATAGTGAAATAAAGTAAGTATATCTTCTCATAAATACTCCCTACCTTAAGGAAATGGATATTGAAATAAAATTTTGTTTTATTTTCATCAATTTTTATGATGTCAATGACCTATTTCACACCGATTTGGTTTATATTTTTATGGTTATTTATTTACCCATGATAATTCACTATATTTGGATCAATGATATTATCCACTCTCCATCAATATTTGGATATTATGCTTTTATTTCATGTCCAAATATTTTCTTACCACTTATGTTCTCCCCTTTTGCAACCTATTGTGTGTTATTCTAGTTAAACATTATGCATCCATTAATATCTTTTTAAGAGGAATTTTTATTAACCCTGTTTATGATTTGGGTTTTCTACAAATGAATTTTCAAATATTTAAATCTGAATTACGAGTTACAAGTTCAAAATTTGAGGATGCAACTTACTTAAGGGGGTTTAATGTAACACCTTTAGATTTTATGAATTATTATTTTTTCAAATAAATTTAATATTTTTCATATTTTTTATTACATGAAAAACTAATTTTAGATTTCATTAAATGAAATAATGATTCGAGTTTGTGTTGCCTAAAACTATAAGTTTATCCTAGGTTACACATAACACCTAGTGTAAATTATGATACATGTAAAATCTAGGTTATACAAAACATAATATACTATTAAAATATTATTATTTATTATGATAGTTATCCCTTATCCATTGGAAGGGAAGGTATGAATATGATTAACTAATTAATGAAAACATGTGGTATACACATGTATATAAAAGTAATTATTTAGAGACCAATTATTTAGAAATGAAAATAAATACTATTTTGAAATAATGGAAATCCTTTTTTGAAAAAACTTTTTTTTTATGAACAAAATTGAGTTTTACCTAAAAATTTTAAAAAATAACTTTTGATGAAATATTTTAAGTAATTTAATATACAATATAATTTTTTAAATGATTAATATTCATATTTTTTGATAAGAGATAAGAATAAATCCATTTTTTTCATAAAAAACTGTTTTGTTCTAAAAATATGTTTTATCGCATTTTGTGCAGTTATTTTGAAATTTATTTTTGAAACATTTAGAAATTTAATTTGATAAAATATTCTATTAGTATGTCAAAATTATCTTAGGTATAATTTTTTGGATTTTTCTGAAAATATTAAATTTTCAGTGAATTCTGATAAATACTAGTTTTTATTATGAATTTTCATTAATTTTAAATATTTTTGAAACAAAAAAATTATTTAAAGATGGTTTTAAATGTAAAATAAATTCAATTATGTATCAATTAATCTAATTAATCTCATTGTAATAATTTTAATATTGAATTATTATATAAAAACTTAGTAAACTCTTGATCATTTTTCTCTTCAAAAACAACTTTCTCATCACGAATACGGGTTTAATTTTCAATTATAATTTTCCACTTATAAGAATTGAGTATGTATAAATGGATTAAATATTTTTAATCACAATAATTTATATTATATAATAAGTTCCACTTAATCTTTCACCGTAATGAATTATAAAAAAACTAAAAAATATTTGTCGTTGTTAAGGTAAATTTTGTTTACTAGGGGTTCAACTAATAATTAAAGGGTTAAAATTACTATAAAACATGTAAAATTAATATTTTATTCCAATATTTCAATATTGTACTTACAAAATTTTAATATATGTTCATTTTTAAGCTTCTTTCTTGGGAATTACTTTCTTATTTTGGATTATTTTTTGAAATCTCCAAGTAGGTTCGAAGTGGGTTCCTTTCCCCCACTTATAATATTTTATAAACTCTAGATATTATTGAACCATGATAAAAGTAATAAGACCAAAAATAACAAATCAAAATATACGCAAATACCAAAGTAGTTATTACCCAAAACGTGACTTTAACATGCAATTGAAAATAAACAGGTAATAAAAGGCCATATGAAAATCATATATGGTATAATATATATAATTATGGTTAATTAACATATTTATAATGAACTTATATTTATTATTAATTTTTTTAACATGTTTAAAGGAAGTCGAGACTGAAAGAAAGGGATTTCTAGCACCTCTTTTATTTCTGGGGAACATATGAAAATTTCCCTCTCGCTTATTTTGTGTGGTATATATAGTACCAATTTGAAATACTATATAACAAATATCCTTATTTTAATTATATTTTTATTTTAATTGGACTTTATGATTTTTTTGGGCTTACGATCCAAAATATTACTAAAGCAGTAGGGGATTTCTAGTCTCTCTATTATTTTTAAGAGACATATGAAAATTCACCACTCATTTATTTTTCGTGTCATATATATTACACCTTTGAAATATTATATAACAAATATAATTATTCTCATGATATTTAAAACCAAAAGATAACTAAAACAGTTAGTGATATCCATCTCTTTTTTACTTCTATGTGACACATGCCATATTCAAAACCAATTTATTTTATATGGAGTATACACTTCACATGTATTTATTTTATTTTGATTATTCCAAAAGTTATTACCAAATTAAAAATCCATTTTATTATCAATCTTTCATGGGATTTACAGTTTAAAATGTACCAAACCGATAAGGGATTTTTTTTCTCAATTTTCTATCCTTGAGACATATGTTGTGTTATATATCTATCTTCTTTTATGGGTGGTATATGAATCCCATTTTACAGAAAATATCATTAATTTGGTTATTATCATGATATTTTAAGTTTAATTTAATTTTATTCCTTTATTGGGCTTATAATTCAATGTTACCAAAGTGGAAAAGATTTTATTTTATAATATCATCGTTTATCAGGATTGTTTATGATTATTTTTTTGAGGATGAAATAATATAATACATATCTAAAGAAACTAATTAATTTTTAAATCCTCTAGTTATGTCACCATAGTACATTTTGTCCCTTAATTTTCATCTCTTTACGTTCTCAATATTTTAAAAGAATATTTTTATGAAAAAACATCTTTATTTATCGCTTCAGACAAAAAACATTTTTCATCCAAAACCATGTTTTCCAAAAATGTTATAACAAATGAACTGAAAATTATTAAAATTAATTATTAATGATATTTTTAACCATGTTTTATTTTTTACAAAGAAAATTGAAAAGAATATTCAGGCCCTTTTCCAAACAATTTTTGTTAGTATTTTACTGAAAATGTGAAAGGAATATCTGTTTTAACATGTGAGGTGTGAATGAGATTTATCACATTCATGACCATTATTTAAATTTAATCTTATTTTATATGTTTTCAAAATTATTTTCAAATAAAAATATTTTAATATTTTTTATGTTTTAAAAAATAAAAGTGGAAAGGATATTTCCCTCAATAAATGTTTTAAATAATTTTTAAATCTTTCTTTCTAAGTTTAAAAGGTTGATTTCAATAAAAAAGATTTTCAAAATGTTTTATGAATTTTATTTTTAATATTAATTTTGAAAAGATATATATTTTTCTCAAGAAATTTTCCAAGTGTCTTTTCAAGATCATTTTCTATATAAGAAGGAATCCATTAACGTCACTTCTGTATTATTGGGGATATGATCCAAGGATTCGATTATAATTATTTATATCAATGGTTTATATTTATAATAGAATGATGATTATGAAACCTATTTCTCTTCTACGCATTATAAAATGATAAAATTCTTATGAAACCCACTTTTTTTCATGTGTTATGATATGCTAAAATGATGAAATGATTATGAAAATTGTCACTTTTCCATAGGTTATGATATGATGAAATGTTTTAGAAACTCATTCCATTTAATGGGTTATGATATGATTAATTTTTTATAATATTGTGGCACACTTAAATATGATTTTAATTAGGTGATGGGTTTTTCCTATATCTCCCTCTTATGCATTGGGTAAATATTAATATCTCGTGATATGGAAAGGATAGTGATGAAGAGTGTAACTACTTTAGTAAGGAACTTTTTCCACTATTATGGTCTTGGGAGTGAAACTTTCCTACTATAATGGTTTGGGGAGTGAATCCATTTTTATATGATAGCCTTGTAATTGATCCTTGAGTACTATAGATATGATTTTATGTGATTATATTTATTATAAAATTTCATGTTTTATGGCATTTTTATTCTCTCATGGCTCATATTTCTTGATTCCCTTAGGATTCGTGTATTATTAATGACCAATCTATATGTAATGACTCAGGAATATGATCTTTGATATGCATGGTATTTTCTGAAATTTTATGTTCGTGTTATTATACCAATATGTTCATGTTATACTTATGTGTATCCGCCTCTATTATGTTTCATTTACCCAAGTTTTGATGAAATGCATTCTGCATGATATGTATAAGAAGGGTGATATTTTTGTAGAACATAGTGGAATATGATTTAGCTCACCTATGTTCAAATTTATTATATTTCCATGTTTTCAAAGGTATTATACATTTACTATCCATAGTTATTTGTTTTTGTAATGTAATGAATATTTATCTAAAAATATGTAATATCTATGTATGAGAATCCTTGGTTTTTTTAGGGTATCTATGATAACAAGGTTGTGTGTGGGTATAATTATGGATTAGTTATGCTCATAAGGTTTTGAACATATATAATTGAGATTTAATATTCTCACAAGTTCTTCCATGATTATAATCATGGATTAGTTATGCTCATAAGGTTGTGCACGGGTATAATTGTAGTTAATCGATGATCAAATGGTTGTGCATGATAAAAATTATGGTTAATATATGATCACAAGTCGATGAAATGACATAATTTTGGTTAAGATATGTTTAAAATGTTATTTTTTATTATACCTATGTTTATGAAACACTCTTATACAAATTATTGTTCTTATGTTATGATCACATAGATCATTTTTATTTACCAATTCTTCGACACTATTCTGATTCATGCCTTATGTAATGCCAATTTTTATTCGAAGGATCATGATTTATATTCTATTATTTTTGGGGTATGTTTTTGTTATGTATCTTGATTATAACCTTATATTCATCTTATTATCAGTTATAAACTTTTATTAGTATCGCTTATCTTTACCCTTATTAAGCCTATGATCTCACCCGTTTCTTATGTTTCCATACCTTAGGTTGTGAAGACAATTGTAACTTATGAGAATTATAAAAGAGATCTTGTTTTTTTATAGAGAAATGTTCACATGTTTTTTAAACTAATATATTTATGTATCTCATATCCAATATACTAAACCTTTAGTTACTTAGGTATTGAGAATATTTGGGAGATATATTAATAAAAACAAGTTATACATGTATTTTTTATATATGTTTAGCTCTGTTCACTATACAAATAAAATATATCATCTTTTAATTAACTTATATGACCTTTGTTAAAATTATAAACCAAAAAAATAAGTTGTTTTTGGAGAGATAAAAATTGGATAAAGCATAGAATTTTTGGGAACTATCATGTTGTTCAGATTTGTTGGTCCATCACATATAGGATGTATTTCATACTGAAAATAATTTTTTGATAAAATATTTTATACCATGATGCACATACCTAGACAGAATAAATAAAATGTAGATGCATAGTTAGATCATTCCCAAATTGGTAGTCATCCCAAACTGTTGGGACCAAGTTGGATGGATTTTTGTATTAGATGATGAAAGAGGTTTGGGTTGATTGTTATTTATTTTTATTTCATTAAAAAAACAATTCACTATGTATGTTTTTATGATCATATGATAGGAACTAATGGGGGAATAATAATCAGAAGATAACACGCAATTTGGATAAAAAATTTAATCAATTTTGGTTTTCTATTCTGGAGAAGGTTTGTAAAATAAGTTGTTTTTCGGACACATATTGAGTCTGTAATAAAATTTTTAGTCGGTATGATGAAATATAACGAATTTTGAATGTCTCCATACTAAATCTAATGTTTATTTTATAATTATTTATGTTTTAAATTTCATGAGTTATCTATAAACTTTTGATTCAATCTTTTTGAAATAAAGGGAGATAAGGTTTTAGAGCTTTTTCAAGTGGTTTTAGTTTTTGATTGAAAGATAAAATAAGATGAAAGGATATGAATTCATATAAATATACAATATAAATCATGTGATTATTTTCAATAATCAAGTACTCAAAGTCATGAAGAAGTTATGATCCAAGAAAACTTTTCTGTTAAAAGAATGTCTAGGAAGTTTGAAGTGCTACTGAAGTGATTGTCGACTGATTCATTGGAATTTTTGTTCTAGCGATCCATCAGAGGAAGAAAAAGACAAATTTTTTTGATACAAATATTTATGAATTTATTTTCAAGACCAATTATAGTGAATGGGATCATAGATAAATGAACCAAATGATGATAAACACTGTATTCAACCATTTTCATCATATTAATTTATTCTTCAAGTGATTCAAGAACAAAAAAATTTACGTTGTATTTGTTTCATTTGGGTCAAGCGAAAAAAGTGTTTTTTCAAGTGGGTCGTGACTTGTCAGAATGGATATTACATCGATAATCCATCAGGTAGAGATAAATACTAATCCACTGGAAACACACTGACACCAATAAGTCATCAAACACGGTCTGAGGAAGTTGTGAAAAATTTAAAGAAAAGTTAAAATGTTTAGAATCTATTTTCTAAGGGATTTGAATCTAGTGATAAAGTGTTTCTGAGGGGTTCTGATATCTTTATAAGTTGAAATAGTTTTTATGGTATAATGATTTCAAATTTTTATTCCTAACAGCTAGTACGGGGCATTAGAATGAGTAGTTTGTTTTCAACTGCTAAATAACATCTTAATTATAATTCCTCAGTTTTTTTATATTTTCCTAAGTGGGTAAATAGAATTTTAGTGACCATATTTTTTCATTATAATAATGAAAATTAGATAGACCATGGTATCAAACTGAATAATGGTTATAAAGTTAGAATCAGGATGAAGTTTTGATAAGTTTCAAGAAGGTATGAGAAGAATCAATAGGAGATGGGAAATGATTAAATGTTAATGATATAGTAAATTTTAATTTTAAAGTTTATTTTTATAAATTTGGATGAGTGGGAAAAAGATTTGAGTTTCCCACCCAAACCATTTTTGTATCTCCTATAAATAGTAGAAAGTACATTGTACTTTTTGAAAATAGTATTATTCGCATGAATGTATGGAGAGAGCCCTAAATGTTTTGAAAGAGAAAAGAAGTTTCTAGATAGATCTTTCTAAAAAAGGTTTATCAAAAAAGAAGTGTAAGTAAGAATAGTGGCTAGAGTTACTGAATCAACCCAAGATATAGGATCTAAAATTTTGTGGGAAGTTCGAAGTGGTTCTGAATTGTTTACAGGGTATCATTTTCTTATATATTTCTAGATTGATTAATTATATTAGGATTCATACTAAGCCGTTATAATGAGTTTTATTCGAAGTCAAAAAGTGATGTTCTTACCTATTACTGGGTAATAAAGTGAACAAGTTTTTTTTTTGAATAAATACATATGGGTAAGTTAATAAGGCATCATATTAATTTTTTTTGAACTAACTGTTAAAGGTATCTAAAGTTGTCAAACAACCTGATTTTATATAATTTGTACTAGAAGAATCACTAGAATTGTTGTATTGTTCTTAGTGCTACATAAGTTTAAGGGTATTCATACTTGTTCTATCCACAGTAAAGGATTTTTTACTAGTGGATTGTGTGGTATTAAAGAGTTTCAAAACCATTCCAAGGATGTAGATACTCTTTTTGAGAAGTGAACCTTGTAAATACTTATGTTCCTATGTATGTGTGATTGTTTTATTTTTAAAAAAGTGTTAAATACTTAACAGGAGGTAACAATTGCTTCAAAATAAAGGAAAATTAAAATAAAAATATATCATTTATTCACCCCTCCCCCTCTCAATGACACATTGATCATGGTTGTGTAGTAACAAGTTGTGTCATAGGGATGTTTCCCTTCATTTACTCGTTGATGATTTTTTTTCAAAAAAGCTGTGATTGAGAATTTTAATTATGTGAACAGTACGGGGATTCCATTCTTATATGGAAATAACTATCAAATATGTATGTATATAATTTTTTCTTATCTTATGTATCTTGGGTATGAAGTTATAGAAGCTGATATAGATGGATTTCCTTATATTGGTGAAAAAAAATCTTCTCACATCTATAGATAAGATGAATCTTTAGAATGATGGAAGAGATAAGAGTTCTTTACTCTCATCACTTTATGAAAGTGAATTTATAATAGCGAATGGTGTTTCTATTTCCAAATGTATTTGAGAAAAGTTGACGAACATTTACATAGTCAATAAAAAAAGTGAAAAAGGAAAAGTTACGAATCTGGAATTTGAAGTATGAACATCTAAAGATGGGTGAATTTGAATATATTAGTGACTTCTTTAAAAGTTTGAAAGATATTTTGATCTCCATAAGATATATATTTAAAAAATTTGAAGACACAATATTTGTTGAAAATATATTTAGAATTATTTTTTTAAATTTTAGTTTCAAAGTTTCATTTTTTGAAGATATAAAATCAAAAACTGTATCATTGGATGACCATCATAGTAATCTCATTAATTATGAAATAAAAAGGGAAAAGTTATGAAAGGAAAAATAAAAGTTGATTGAGAAATTTCATTCAAGGATGCCAATAAATTATATTCTATGAATATTCTCGATGAATAACAAGAACATGGTGATTATAAATAAAAAATGAGGTATGTAATGATATTAATGAGTTTTATCCTTATTTTCATAAAATGAAGAAATACAGTAATGTATAAAAGGAAACATCCCTTCAAATGTTTTGAATATAGGGTTATTGGAAACTTTTATTCATATTTTCCTTGAAGAAATAATGAATAAAATAGTGATGAAGATAATGTAAGTAAATAAAGATCTTTGAAGAAATGGGATGATAAGTCTAAATCCTTTTCAAAGGGTAAGGATTTAAATTTCTCAAAATCCTGAAGGATAATATTTTTGTCAAAATATGATGATGATGAAGATATTGATGTTAAGGATAAAAATTTCACTAATGTTCTTAAAGAAAATAATTTTATTGAAAAAGTTAACAATTATGTTTTTTTAAGTATTAGTTCTGAAGATAAAAAAATTGAGTGATAATTTTATCTAAATAGAGAACTAAAATAAATAATGATAAATATTTTAAGTATTAAAATAGAGACAAATAAGTTAAAGAAGGAATTTACTATAGAAAACAATCAATAATGTCTTCATGAAGAGAAAGTGAAGTTGTAGGAAGAGGTTTATTGTATGAAGAAGTCACTTTACAAAGAAAAGAATCATAATGAACATCTATAAGTAAATTTGAAGGAGAAGAAAGAAAAGTTATAACTCTTTTAACAAAAAAATTGTAAATCTGATAAGGGATTTAAATTTTTCAAGAAATATAACTTTAAATTTGGTGAAATATCTAGAAAGTTTAAACCTAATAAAGATCAAAATAAACCTTTAAATTTTGGAAATAAATCAGAAAATGTTCTTAAAAAGGGCATGGTTGAGAAAATAATGTATGTTCATAAAACCAACATAGTTATAAGCTCAGAGTTTTCTAATAATTTTGATTTTAAAACCAAATATTCTAAAAATTATGATTCCAATAAGGTTGGGTAGAAATATGAATTGAATAAGAATATTTTGGCTAATTAAAAAAAGTATGGTGGTTAATGATGTTCTGATATGAAAGATAAGAAGGTTTCTAAGAAACATGTTCACAATTCTCTATAGTATGGAACATACAAAGGAAAGTATTCCTTCTATGTTTACTAATGTTATTGTGGTGTATTTGGTCATAAAACAATCATGTTTTGGTCTAATCAACAATAGTTCATTTATTCTATGATTAAAAGAATTAAAATCTCAAGGGGGTCAATCCCCTCAGGAGAAGAAATCTAAGAGGAAAGTTTTGATGAAATCTAAGGAGGATGTTTTAAAAGTTTAAAACAAATTCAAAACTTTGGAAAATATTTTTTAAATTTTTGGACATTGTAAAATTCCTAAAATAAGTATTCCTTATTTTGTTACTATCATAAAAAAGGTTTATAATAATTATCAAAATCTGTATGTGAAGAATGATCAAGGGAGAGAAAAATATCTTTTTTTAGAAACTGATCACAAAGATAAAAAAGGAGAAAGACCTTGGATTTTTTATAGTGGGTTTTATTACTATATGATAGGACACATGAAATTTTTAAACAATGTGAAAGAATTCAAAAAAGTAATAGCGATGTTTGGGAATGATGAATCCCTCAGAATCAAAGAAGTTTGATCCGCCATGTTATGCACCTATATTTTTTTATAGGTTTTATATGATGCTCTTTCACATGTTATAACATGAATCTCATTATCTTAAGGATATTCTAAGATTCATGTAATTTTTTTCTTTAATGGGTATTATGATTCAAATTAATCAAAGTGGTAATAGTTTATTGATACAATCTCATCATTTATCAGCATTATGTATGATTATGCTTCCATTGATGATATCTTGCGATTCATATCTCAAAAACCATCACAAAGTTTCTTATAATCTAGTTATTTATTAAATATTATTGTAATGGTACCATTTTTGAACTCTTTAGTACTTGAGATAATTATGATTTTTTTATAATAACTAAATTGATTTCCCTTTTTGGTCAAAAACCAATGTTCATCCAAAACCATGTTTTCTAAACATATTTTCAAAACATTATTATAAATTTTAAAAGTAATTTTAAAATAAATGGTTTTCAAAACATTTTCAATAATATTTTATAATTTTTCAAATTTATTTTCAAAGAGTTTTCAAAATGATTTCAATATTCTTTTAATAGCATTCGAGGTTATTTTAAAAGAAAATGGTCTCAAAAGGTATTATGTTTTAAAAATAATTTTTCAAAGAATAAAGGATATTTTACTCAAGAAAATTTTTAGTAGTTTTTAAATAAAAATATTTTATTATAAATTTTTCAAATTATTTTTCAAATAAGTGTATTTATAAAATGTTTCATGTTTTAAAAAGTGATTTTCAAAGTAAGATTATTTTCCATTCGAAATGTTCCATGTTATCTTTCTAAATCCTTTCCCATCTATGTTAACATCCTTCTATATAGTTTATTATTTACTATGAATATGATTCAAGGACACCATTCTTATTCTTTCTGTGAATTTTTTATATTAAGATGGTAAGTTTTTTATGAAATCTATTTCTATTACATGGGTTATACCATTATAAAATGATTATAAAACTTGTTTCCTTTCATCGTTTATTTTATGATCAAATGGTTATAAAACCAATTCTTATCCACAAGTTAGTATATTTTGAAATGTTTATAATACACATTTCATTTCATGGGTAATTATATGATGTTTATGAAACCCATTTTTATGGGCCATGATATAATGAATGTTTTGTTATCCTGAGGCACATTTATATATTATTTCATTACGTGACTGGGTGGAACCAATATCTCCCTCAAAAGAATTGGGTAACGATAAATGTTTTTTTCTAAACGGGTACATAGGAGGTAATACCAATACTGAAACAATATAGTACATGGGAGGAAATCACAATCCTGAAACAATACGGTACACGAGAGGTCACCCCAGTCTCAAAACAAGAGGGTACACAGGACGACATCCCCAGTCCAAAAAAAAGAGTTTACATTGGAGGTAATCCCAAACCAAAAACAAGAGGGTGAATTAGAGTGAATAAAATGCCTGAAACAAGAGGGTACATGGGAGGGAATCCCAAGCCCAAAAAATAGGGTACATGGGAGAGCATCCCAAGCCCAAAACAAGACGGTGAACAAGAGGGCATCCCCAACCTAAATGAAGAGGGTACATGGGAGTGTATCCCTAGCACAAATCAAGAGGGTACATTTGGTGAAATACCATCCAAAAACTATAGGATACAAGGGAGGTCATCTCAAGCTTGATATAGGTACATGGTTGATTATCCCAAGCCTAATAAGTTATGAAAGTTTTGGTAGGTATCTTTAACATAGTATTTTTATTCTTATGTGTATTCCACAATTCCTTGTATTATTCCTATATTATGGTATCATGGATAATTCTCTTGATTACCTTATGATTCTTGTCTTATAGACTTCCAATATTTATTCCATGACTCCTGATTATGATCTTTGATATGAGGTGTATGATTTTTTAATGTAATGACCATGTTCTAAAACCCTTATGCTCATGTTATGCTTACATACCTCCCTTATTAACCCTTATTGAGCATATGGTCTCATCCCTTTCCTGTGTTTCCTTTCCCCAGGTTTTGAAGAAAGCTTTTAAGTAGGAGTAATAAAGGGGAATAACTTTATGGGATATTTTGAAGATCTTTCACCAAGTTATAATATTATGCTTCCTAGTTTCCAAAGACCCTAAACTATTACGGTCCTCAAACATGCATTTTTTTAATATGAATAAAATTGATCTAAAATGATGAAATATCCATGTATTCTAAGATTAGGTCACTATAATGTTAACCTATTAGGATACCTAAATTTCACCATGATTTTTCATTCAAAGAATTGTGTAGTGAATACTCATACTCATTTCTTCTAAATGGAATTCACATTTATATATTTATAATTATTTAATTTGGGCATGTATTTATTCCACACATGTTTATTTTGGAATAAAATTTGATAATAAATTATTCCGTTTTTTATAATCTATATGGCGCACATATGCATGTGAATGAAAATAAAGTGATAGGTGCACCAAAAATTATATATCTCTCCAATGAATTGGGTAATTGTTTTGTATCATAAGATGTCATACAAGGGATTATGTAGTGAACATAATCCATCATGTAACTATTTACATCATTGTGTCTTTGAAGTTATCCTTGACCAATGTTTATGTTTCCATGTTTAAAGTTGTTTCCAAATTTCCCATGTTTCATTTATGTTATCATGTTATATCATGTATCATTGTTAATTTTTATGATTAATACCCCTTTTATGACTCATTTATATGCCTATTGTCTAATATATAATATTTTATTCATGTTTTTTACATGTTTATTCCCTTACTAGGCATCATAGATCACCCTTTTCTTACGAATGTTCCCAAGTTATCCCATGAAGATTTAAGTTTGATGGAATAATATGGGAATTTTAAGGAATCTTTCAATAATGGATTTATATTATTTATATTAATTTTTTATTTAATGTACCTAATTCCAATAGACACTAGACTTTTCTTTCTTTTGGGTTAAATTATGTTTAATATTATGTAAAAAATCATGAATTAATGTGTAATAAATTCAAGGGTTTTCATACTATCCTTTACCAAAATTTTAGGACATTTTAATATACATTGAATCATCCTTATAAATATCCTTATATATATCCCTATACATTACCTTAGAAATTTTCCTAGAGATTTTACTAAGTTTTTCCCATCCTAATTTATAAATGATAAGTAAACATTTCCTTTCATACTAACTATATCGTCCACAACTTCTCATACATGGATATTAAATCATTTTCGATAAATATTCATTACAATACATAAACACACACAAGATGACTATAATAGTTTATTGCCTTTGGAAACATGGAACACAATCTTATAATATGGTTAATGATATTCAATGTTTCTCCCAAATACATTCCCATTTAGTACTCCTTGTAAAAATACCCAACATAAAACCATTCTATATAACTTATGTAAAGGAAACATAAGAACGGGTGATCTTTGATACTCATTAAGGGTAAGAATAAGATATAGCAATATTTGATTATATGAAATAATAACATTATCCTAAGGGTATGAGAACATGACCATAAAATTTTAAAATAATTCCTTTCATATCAGAGATAATAATCATGAGTCATGGAAACAATATTTGTAGTTCATAATACAAGAATCATTAGTTAATCAAATAACATGATCCACGAGAGCATAAAATTGGAATAAGACATTGAATTTGTTGTAGAAATATAAGCATATAAAATAATTTCTATATTGTTTAAGGATCACTTCCAAGGAAATCATTTTAGAAAAAGTCCTTTACTAAACAAAGATCGCTCCTCATTAAAACCTTGTCTTATTGTAGCAATTTCACTCCCCATTCCATCTTTGTCTTATTATAATGGGTTAACTCCCTATTCTAAATATTTCTTATTATACTTGGTTCAATCCCTATTCTATCCATTACTATCTCATGAGATATATAAATATTTACCTAATTCATTAGAGGGAGATATGGGCCCCATCCGTATCATAATAAAACCCATATTTATGTTTGGAACAAGATTATAAACATTAATCATATCATAACCCATCAAATTAAATGGGTATCATAAATATTTCATCATATCATAACCTTTAGAAAAGAGATATATTTTGTAATTATTTCATCATAGAATAACCCATTAAAATAAGTAGATTTATAATCATTTTATCATGGTATAACCCATTGAAGAGAAATTGGTTTCATAAACATCATTCTATCAAAACATAATGTAACACCCCCCTCCCCCACAGGTATTTAGTATGTAACCCCTAATTTATTATTTTTAAGTACATAATGTATAAGGATAAAGTTTGGGACAGTTTGGGGAACCATTAAAGAGTTTTTGGGTCATTTATATAGGTGACTGGGGGGTGCACGGTTTGTGGAAACTATGAAACACTTTTATGAAATGATGCATAGTGAGGCAGAGGCTAAAGGTGAGGCGCCATAGTTATGCATGGTTTTTTCAAACTGTGCATAATCCTAGGGAAAATCATGTCATTTGGTTAAAATATTGGATAGATATATTTGGAATGGTTAGCGCATGGATTAGAATCCATGTGATTCAACTATGAGAAGTATTTCTTAAGAAAAAAGTTGGATCAAGGTTATCTCGCATTTTGACTAACCATGCAACTAAACCATGCACAAGGTAAAAGTTAAATCATTAATAAGTGTATCTCACTCATTTTAACATTTAACCCACCCATTTTCTCTCATATGTGTACCTAACTTGGTATTTTGTTCTCTTTCAGGTTGGAGAACCTCTCCCAAGAAAATTGAAAGTGATCTGGATACATCCCTTGGTGTGTTGAAGCCCTATTCTTGTAGTATGGCTTCGTTCTTCATCGTTCTTGTTGTGTTTTCTTACATACACATTTACCTTCCATTATTTATCTTATATATACTCCCTATGTTGTTTTATCTATGGTTCTGGATTCCAAATAAATTTATATTTTTGTTTTTCTATGATAGGGGAATAAATCTATGGCAGCTCCATGGAGATTCAACCCATTTTTTGATGTTTTTAATGAAGTTTATTGTTTTCATCAAAACTCTTGAGGAAGGTGGATTCACTCTCAAATAAACTATCTTAGAACATGAAATATTACTGTCAAATTTATTACTTTGATTGAAATTTTTTATCTATTTTTTCTGAAATCATTGTTAAAACCCTCTTTAGTGACATTATGAGGAAATTGAGTAAATTGGAATGTTATTGGAAATTATTTGATAACATGATTTTAAAATATTTTTTAGTTTTTATACATGTAATAAAAATGGTTTTAAATAAAAAAATTATGTTTTATTTAATGGTTTTAACACAAATGGATTTGGTATGAGTCGGAATGGTTTTGTGGCATATGTTCATATGCATTGGGATGGATAAGGGCGTGAAGTACACCCCATAAAAATGTTGGGATGGATATGGTTTTGATTTACCCCTTTCAAAGTGCTCCACTAAGTGATGGAATAGTGTAAGGATTACTCCCCACATATGATTATAGGGAGGTCCATGGGTTTCATGCGTGGTTGGATGTATGGTTGTGTGGAAAGGGATAGGTTATGTGAAAATGGAATGTAAATGATTTATAGAATTGTTTATGTTCTTACCTTAGAAAACTACTTACAATGGTTTTAGTTTATATTTTTATTTAAATTTTTTTAGTACTTTTTTTATATAAATTGTTTATATAAATTTTTCTAACTTGTTATATCCTAGTGTCGTGAGTGGGGAAGTCATTGGAGAAAACCAACTAAGTTTTAGTACTCACCTCTACCTTGGAACATTGGTGATATTGTCAATGTCATTTATTGGTACACGGGAAAAGGTAAAGTATTAAATGTATTTTTCACTACATCATGATACTTGGGTTGTTTGGTGCTGTTGGAGCATGGATCTTATAGAGCTTGGATTCTTGTGGTTTTCTTGGATCGTTCCTAGTTTCTCTTCTTCTGTTTAATTTGAAATTGTAGTCTTCTATTGTGACACTTGTTTTTTTATGATTTCAATAAATGAAATTTTGAGTTTCCTTTTAATTTTATCATGAATCATATAGTGGTTTTTTAGTTATGGATTTTTTGGTTCGTTTTTTATTCTTAAAGGGTAAATCATCCCCAACATGTATTTAAACCCTTCACCATTTGTTTCATACATTGCCATCTTGGGGAGGTCTCTTAAGGCCTAGAAACACCCTTCCACCCTCTCAAGACAATGAAAGGGGTAGGACGTTACAAAATGGTATCAGTTGTGTTTGGTCCAAAAAATTTATTGAGACAAATGGAATCATGTTGTTACCTCCTTTAAAGAACAAGGGGTATTAATTTTCTTTGTATTAGAGTTGATACCCATTCAGGTGTATTCATTAGGAAAGGTTGGTAGAAAGGACTAGGATTTTTGGGACATTAAATGTAGAGAAAAATACATAGCTAACATTTTTATGCTAAACTTCAAGTACCAGAGATTTGGGTACCTAAGTGTTTTGGAGGCACTTATAGGATTTTGAAATCTCAATGTCATGGGTTTATCCAATGAGAAGAGCATGACACACATTAGAGTAATGAATTCCCACTAAGATTACATATATCATTTTGAGTAATGATTTTTGATCATATGAATTGTATTGATTTTTGAAAATTTTGAACGTGTTTTCGAATGAAATATTTTGAAAAGAATTATGGTTGTGGTATTTTGGAAATGGTTTTATTTCTAAAAAAACAAGTAAAATTATTAAAAAAAAATTGTTGAACATGGTTAATTTTATAAGGAAATGTCTAGATAGTTAATGTGGTAGAATTTAAAATTGTTAAAAATTTAGTGGCTAGAGAGTGAGACTTATGGCATTTGTTTTTTGTTTAGAAAATGGAACCTGATAGCCATCATAGAAACCAACTATAAGAAGATGTGGAGAATGTGGTTTCTCCGGAACCATAGGTGAACCAAGAGGTGGTTTAGAGTATCGTCCAAGTGTTTCAAGCTGTGTACATATGTAATTGGAGGAATGAGACAAGGAAAGTGGATTATTTAGTTTTGTTCTAGAAGTAGAATCAACCAATATTCTGAGATGATTCTAAACTAGAAAAGGTAGAGATTTGTCTAAATAGGATGAATCATATCTTTGATTTCATCAACACACCAATAGAACTGTAAGTCAAAATGGTGACCTATGTGCTCAAGAACCTAGCACGCCAATGCTGGGATCTATCAGTGAAATAAAAATAATATCAAGGCCTAAATTGGTAGTATTTTGAGTAATTTTTCAACCAAAAATTCAATCATCATACATTCAAGATTCAGAGAACAATATAATTTTTTAGCATGAACCAAGAAAATATCTCCATCACTGAGTATGTAGCTAAATTCATGAATTTAGTATGTTTTTTTCCTGAGGTTTTAGATAGTGCATCCTTGAAGGTATGCATCTTTAAATTGGGGCTTAGGTAGGATATTCCCTCAAAGATATTTTTTCTATGTATTACTGACTATATAGATATGGTGAATAGAGTGAAAGTGGTTAAAAGATACATCTTAGGAACTATGGGAGGTGGAAGTACACAGATAACCACTGTAAATGGTGGGAACTCAAATTCTAGGATCAAGAGGAAGAGGGAAACCTACATCCAATGTGGGAGTGTGAATCAAAATTAGATGGATGAATTAGAAAATCTTCCTATAAACCCCAAGAGAAAAGCAGGTTGTTTCCAATGTTGTTTTCTTGACCACATAAAGGGAGAGTGTTCAAAACAACCTAGAGTATGCCACAACTGCAAAAAGATGGCTCATCTTCAATTCTATTGTCATAGTGCTTCAAGTTTAGGTGCTCAAGAAACATCTTAGGTATCACAAACATCCTATTCTTTGATGGGATGAGGATAAAAAAACAATCTTGTTAGTAGAACAGATATATCCATGATGATTCTAGGAATACCATGACTCTTTCGGTAGGGAAATCTCAAGAGGGAAATAATAAACAAAGTAAAGCAACGAAGCAATTATATAGAGCTAAAGAGGTGATTGTGGATTATTTTGTGGGAGCATCTAGGGTGATAGGTACAATTATTTTTAATTCTATCCTTATTCAAGTTTTATTTGATACTAGTTCATCACATTCCTTTATTTCTTCTCATGTTATTGGTTTACAAAGTTTAAAGCTTGGTATGATGCCCTCTATGATGAAACTTCAAACTCCTCTTGGGGAAAGATAATGTTAATTCTTTCTGTGTAGAGAGTGTACTATAATTTTTGATTCAACTGAGTTGAAATGGGACTCCTCAGTACTGGAGATGAATGTCTACGATGTAATTATGGTTATGGATTGGTTGATAATGATAAAGGCTCCCATCAACTGTTATATTAAAACAGTTAGTTTTGAGAATTGGGATGGTATCGAACATCTCTTTAATAGATAAAGGGAAGTAAAGACAGGTTCAACAGGATTTTTGGCACTAGAAGTAAGAACTATCTCCTACCAAATGGCATCATTTCATTTGGCATCGATGGAAGAGATCGAGAATATGAGTTTTTCGGTAGTGGAGGATTAATTTCCAGATGTGTTTCTTGAAAATTTCCCTATGTTAAAATCGGTAAGGGAAGTGGAGTTTAAGATTGACCTCCTCTGGAGGACTAGTCCTATATCACTTCCATATTGTTTAATGGAACCAATAGAATTAAGGGAGCTATAAGTAAAGTTAGAAGAACTAGAAAGCAAGGGTTTTATTTGGTAAGCACATCTCTGTGGGCAACACCAGTCTTTTTTGTGAAGAAATTTGATAGAACTCTAAAGATGTGAGTGGATAATTCTAAGATTAACCATGTTTTGAGAAAGAAAAGTTATCCAAATTCCTTAATTGATGATCTATTCGATCAATTTATGGGAGTTTCAATGGTTTTCTAAAATTGACTTTCAATAAGGATACCACCAATTGCATGTTTGAAAGGAGGATATACCAAAAACAGCTTTCAGAAGAAGATATGGCCATTATGAATATATGGACATGCCTTTAGGTCTTACGAATGCACCTGAAGTGTTTATGGAACTGATGAATCAGATATTTCTTAGATATCTGAATTATTTTTTTGGTGGTGTTTGTGGACGACATATTGGTGTATTCAAGGACTAGGGTTGAGCAAGAGAAACACTTGGAGAAGTGTTGGGAATTTTGAGAGAACAACGTTTATATAAAAAATTATCAATGTGTGAATTTTTTAAATAATAAACACACTTTCATGGTCATGTAATTTATAAAAGAGGTGTTTTAATGGATCTAGAAAAGATATAAGTTATTATAGCTTAGGAACTTCCAAACAACATAATTAAGATACGAAGTTTTCTTGGGCTCACTGGTTATTACCGATGCTTTGTGCATGACTTATCATGGATATCATAACCAATAAAATCTTTTACAATGAAAAATTATCCATTACAATAGAGTTAGGAATTCCATAAATCATTTCAAGATATAAAGCTCTGCCTTACATCTGCACTGATCTTGATTTTTCTGGAGTCAGGACAAGGGTATATGGTGTATAGTGATGCTTGAGGATCTGGGTTGGTGTGTGTTCTCATTCATGAAGACCATGTTGTTTCCTATGTCTTAAGGATATTAAGGGTTCATGAGAAAAAACTACCCAACACGTGATTTGGAGTTAACTATAGTTTTCAATTATTTGAAGACTTGGCATCATTATCTCTTTGGTGAGAAATTTTTTTGTTCATGGATCATAAGATCTTGAAGCATATTTTCCAACAATGGGATTTGAATCGAAGGAAAAGTTTATAGATAGAATATATTCAAATGGTTTACTTTGATTTAATGTATACATCGGGAAAAAAAATTTAGTGGATGGTTCAATAAGAAGAAATTCACATGCTCAGTTGGAAAAAGAATATTTAGATGAGTGGAAGCTGATATCAAGCCTAGCTGACATGCATGTGTTATGTGAAGATGGAGGTGATGTTGCAATTTTATTTCTATTTTTCCTTTTTCCTAGTTTGGAAAATATGGTTAAAGAGTCGCAAACCATGGATGAATAATGTTTTTTAATGAGTTCAAAACTCAATGTTGGGGAGACAATTGAGGGATATATGCCAGATGAGAGTTCAATTTTGTGGTTTTGAGATCATATGGTTGTACTTTTGACATCTTAATAGGAACTCATTTATGTTTACCACCATTCAAGATGGTCTTTCCATCCTAGAATATAGAAGACTTATAGGGTATTGAAGTCATAGTTTTGGTGGATCGGTATAAAAAGGAATGTGTATGAGTTTGTTTCTAGATACTTACCTTGTTAGAAAGTTAGGGTAGATCATTAGCAGCCAGTATGTATGTTACGTTATTTAACTTTCCCAATATTTAAATGGGATTAGATAGCTATGGATTTTTTTAATAGGCCTCCCAAGAATGTTTTGTAAACATGATTCCATATGGGTGATTGTGGATTGGCTCATGCAGTCGACTCATTTCATCCCTATTCATGAAACTCATATAGTGGATGATCTATCCAAAATCTGTATCTAAGAACTATTAAGGAGAAAATTCATTCCAGTTTTGATCGTATCAGATAGAGATCTAAGGTTCACATCTCATTTTTGGAAATCCTTTTAGAAAGCCCTAAGAAATCAGTTGACTATGAGTATGGCGTATCATCCTCATATGGATGTCTAATATGAATGGAATATCATATCATTGGAATTGAAAGCTTTTGTAATGGATTTTGTTCATTCTTGGGAAGATCACGTACCATAGGTGGATTTATCTTATAATAAAAACTATCAAGCCTCAATACATATGGCCCCATTTGAGGCATTACATGATCATCCATGACATTCTCCACTTTATTGGTTGGAAATATGTGAGACTTAAATAGTAGGACTGAGCCTTGTCTAAAAACAACAGAGAAGATTTAGTTGATCAAAAAATGGATAGAGACGACTCAAAGTTGTCAGAAATCATATGTGAATCATCTTCGATGGTTGTTGTCTTTCAAAGTGAGTGATCATGTGTTCTTGAGGATTTATCCAAAGCTTGGACATGGAAATTCTGGGAAGAGGGTAAAGTTAGCTCTTAGATACATAGTCCCTTTTGAGATACTGGAATGGGTGTGAGAGGTGGCATAACGGTTGGAATTACCACTACGATTCATTGTGATACACAATGTGTTCTAAGTTTCTCAATTGAAAAAGTATCAACTAGATCCTAACCATGTGATCATATCGGATAATATTGACCTAGATCTAGATGCTTCATTTGTACATATCATGGTGTGAATTATAGATAGGAAAGATAAAGCCTTATGTTGAAAAAGCATCATCCTAGTGTGAGTTTTGTAGAAACATTGTCAGATTTAGGAAGAGACATGGGAATGCGAGAAAGAAATAAAAAATAAATGTATTGAAATATTTCATGTTAATGGTGGTTTTATACTTTTTAGGGATTGAAAGACCAATGGAGGGGAGAATGTAGCTCCCTCAGTTTCTAGAATGTAACCCCTTCTTTATGCTTTTTAAGTGCATACGGTATAAGGGTGAAGTGTGGGAGAGTTTGGATAACATCTAAAGAGTTTTTTTAAAATTTTATATAGGTCTAAAAGTGGTGCACAGTTTGTGTAAACCATGAAATACTTGTAAGAAATCATGCATAGTGAGACAAGGGCTAAAGATGAGGCACATGGACTATGCACAATTTGTAAAACAGTGTGGAAGCCTAGGAGAAGCTTTAAAGTGTGGTGAAAATGTTGGAAAAGGAGCTTTGGAATAGTTGGCACATGGTTTAGAAGCTATTATAGCCAACTATGCGAGGTATTTCCTAAGACATAATCAAAATCATGGTTAACACAAGCCTTGACTAACCATGTGACAAAACTATGTGTAGGGTAAAAGTTAGATCCTTAAAAAGTTGATCTCACTCATTTCACCCTTTAACCCACTCGGTTTTCTTCTATATGGGCCTAACTCAGAATTTTATTCTCTCCAAATTTTCATAACCTCTCCCTAGTAAATTGGAAGTGATCTGAAGCTATTCCTTAGTGCGTTGAAGCCTGATTCTTGTGGTTAGGCTTTGTTATTCATCATTCTTGATGTGTTTTCCTATATCTACTTCACCCTACCTCTATTTTTCATATATCTATGACCACTGTGGGTAGATCAATGGTTTTGGATACCAAATAAGTTTAGATTTGTGTTTTTTTATTATAGGTGAAATATTTAAGGTGGGTTCGTGGAGATTCAACCCTTTTTTGTGATGTTTTTTGGGTTGTTTATCATTTTCTGCAAAACACTCGAGGTATGTGGATTTACACTCAACTCCTATATCTTAGAAATTGAAATCATAGTTCCAAATTGATTTATTTTATTTAAATTTATTTGTTATTTTCTAATAAATAATTTTTGAAACCATCATGAGTGACAGTTTGTGGAAATTCAAAAAATTTGTGTGTTATTGGAAAGTGTTTGATAACATGATTTTAAAATGTTGATTTTAAAATATTTTTTTGTTTTTCTACATGGATGAGAAATTGTTTTCAAAAAGAATAATGATGTTTTGTTGAATATTATTAACACACATGTATTTTTTATGAGTTTTATTGGTTGTGTGACATGTGTTAATGTGCATTGGGATGGATGAGGGCGTGAAGTACCCCTTTCAAAAGGTTGGGACAGATATGGGCTTGAAGTACCCCAATCAATGTGGTCCACTAAGTGACAACTTAATGGAAGGGTAAATCACCACCCATGAGCCTAGGAATTTCCAAGGGTTTCATGCATGGTTGTATGTATGGTTTTTTGGAAAGGTATGTGTTATGAAAAAATGAAATGTTAAAGGATTTAAAGAATTGTTTATGTGCTTTCCTTAAAAAACTATTTATAATGGCTTCAGTTTGTATTCTGACATAAATTGTTTTAGAATTTTTTCTATTTAATTTTTTTATATAAAAGTTGGTAACATGTTCAATAATAGTGGCATGAGATGGGAAGTAATTGGTGAAGACCTTCTTAGTTTTATTAGACACCCTTGCCTTTTAACTTTGGTTCTTTTGTAGATATCATTTATTGGGACATGGGAAAAGGTAAAGTATCACACATATTTAGCACTACATGATGATAAATGGGTTGTTTGGTGATTTTTGAGCATGGAGTGTTGAGTCTTGTGATTATCTTGGATTTTTTTACGTTCTCTTCCATTATTTAATTTGAAATTGTAGTCATACATAGTGACAGTTCTTTTAGTTTGATTTTGATAAATTAAATGTTTAGTGGTATTTCAATTATAGCATGCATCATATAGCCTTTTTTTGTTATTGATTATTTGTTTAGTGGTTTTATTTTTAAAGGTAAAATTTTACCCCGCGTGTATTGAAACCCTTCGGCATTTATTTCCATCCTTTGGCATCTTGGGGATGTTACATGATGCCTAATAACACCATTATTCCCTCTCAATCCAATGATAAGGGGCAGGAGGTTACACGTAAACCACTCAAATAAATAATATTAATGGTATCCTTGGATCATATCCTCAATAAAGTATAAGTAACATAAAATATTTTAATCATAGATCAAAAATAATTTTTGAAAGAATACTTGGTACATTTCTTGAGAACGATATCTTTTCATTGAAAATAAATTTTTAAAAAGTAAAACATTATGAAATTATTTTTATTTAAAAATATCCTTGATAAATTATAAATGAATCTTTTAAAAATCATTTAAAACATTTTTGAAGAAAAATAACATATCCAATTTGAAAAACTCATTTTAAAATATAAAAATAAAAACATTTTTCTTTGAAAATAAATTTGAAAACATTTAAGGAAGTATCTAAAAATCATTTGAAACATTTCTTGTTGAAAATATCTTTTCGATTTTAAAAAATTACTTTTAAAATGTAAAACATTTTCTAATCCAATTTATTTGAAAATAAACTTTAAAACTTATAAATGAATCTTTGAAGAAGTTATTGTCAATAACGTTGGAAAATTATGTTCATGTCGTACACATCTAAAATAAATATTCCTTTCATATTTTTGGTAAAATCCAAACGGGATTAGTTTTATAAAATGAAATGAAGATTTATTTAAATATATTTTTTAAAGAAATAAAACTTGAGTAAAAAAATATTTTAAAAAACATAGGATAGTAATAAATCATTTTTGATAACATTTTTAGAAAAAATGGTTTTTGAAGAGAATAGATTTTCAACTGAAGAGGGAAGGAAAGTATGATTATCTTAAAAACATTTCCTTAATTATATTAACTAAAAAAGAGTGTTAAAATGAACCCATTACTTGAATATATCATGACTAACCATTGGATAATAATATTCATTAGAATTATTGAGTGTTTGATCATGATAGTTCAACCTTTGAGGCTTAATTATATATGATTTTGATAAATGATGTGATTGTAATATAAGACACTAACAACATGGGTAACCTTGAATATTATGCCCCATGAAGGAAAAATAGTAAATTAAACTTAAAAAATCATAAGGATAAATAAATTCATGATATCATGTATCAAAGGGGAGGTCAAACACCACATAAAACAATACTGGTTCATAAAATCACATATGTCTCAAAAAAAGAGAATTGAGACAAAAAACCATTACTGTGTTGAGTCAATAAGGTTTCTTTATGAATTTTACATTCCTTTATGTTTTTAAAATCACACACTATGTCTTAAGGAAACTTTTATGTTTCTTAATAAGGAAAATTTTCCTTCCCCAAGGAAAATTTATCCTTACCATGTTTTCATTGATCATGTTTTAGTTTCTATAAATCTTACTCTTTTAATTCCTAAGTGTAAAATTTGGTTTCACATATAAAACCTAGGAATTATATAAATACATAGATGTAGAGTATTTTATTTTGAGGTTCCGAATTCAGACTCTGAGTTCTCTGAAATTCAGACTATGAATTCTCTAAAATTCAGACTCCATATTCTCTGAAATTTAGACACTAAATTCTCTGAAATTCAGACATAGAATTCTCTGAAATTTAGACTCTAAATTATCTGAAATCCAGACACCGAATTATATGAAATTCAGACTCCAAATTCTCTATAACTCAGCCTCTAAATTCATTGAAATTTGGACTCCAAATTCTCTAAAATTCAGACTCTGAATTCTCTGAAATTCAGACTCTGAATTCTATGAAATTCCGAATCCAAATTCGGTGAAATTCACAATCCGAATTCCCTGAAATTAAGACTCTTAATTCTAGTAAATTTATACTCTGAATTACTTAGAATTCAGGTTCTGAATTCCTTATAATTTAGGTTCTGAATTCCTTATAATTCAGGTTCTAAATTCCTTAGAATTTAGACTCTGAAATCTATAGAATTATGATTTTGAATTCCTTGAAAAACATAATCTGAATATTCATGAAATATAGAATCCAAATGTTCTTAGACTTCGAAATTTATTTTCCTTAGTCTCTGGAAAATTAGATTTGTTTTAAAAACCATATTTTTCTAACCTTTTTTATAGTTATGAAAGGATGTCGTGTATTCTATTTCTAACTAACCGTTGTTTGAGTGACACGTATATAGGTCCCTTCGAGATTCAAGAAAAAATATAACTGTTGGAGGAGGGAGTCGACCATTGGAGATCTTCCTATAAATAAGAGCTAATTTGAACAAGCTCACAAATTTTAACTTTACTTTGGAAAAAGATGATAACTCTAGAGACAGCATGCTGCTAATGTAATTTCTAGAGAGAGAGATACTCTCATGCTTTGTGCGTACTGAACATCTTGTTCATATTTCTTTATGTGACTCCAAATTTTGCTGAGTATATTCATGGGCTTCCAAGGATAGGATGACAGAGGTTCTGACTACATAAAAGTTCAAGGTCTTCCTTGATAAGGAAGACAGAGGTTCCAACTACCTTAAAGATCAAGGGATTGTAGAGATAGCAAGACAGACTCTGATATTCCTATTGAGGTATTACCCTTGTGTGGGTAAGACATACTGTCTTCAAAGTATAAATCAAGGTATCTTTATCTAAGGTTGTTGGATACCCTACTCTTTGGGTTAAAAGATTTCATACTTGTTACTTGTTTTGTTTCAAGTTTGTTTTCTACTACATTATGATTAATAAGGAAAGTATAACTATCTTATACTCTCTTATACATGTACTCTGATTAGTAAGATTCTATATGCTTTAAGGTAGAATCTTTACCCTTATAAACTTTTCTTAAGTTTCATTTCTGGAACCATATTTCCAGAATCTAGTAAGTTTGTAAAAACTAGTTTTATTTCCGAAACCACATTTCTGGAATCTAGCAAGTTTGTAGAACCAAGATGTTTTGTGAATTTACCTAGTTTAACTTTGTTAAACAATAGAAAGTTTTATATCAACTTTAAAAGTTCCAAAGGAATTTTTAAAGGATACAATTCACCCCCCCCCCCTCTTATATATTGAGCATCTACATCATATTCTGATACTACTATTGGTATCAGCGATTCTAAAATTGGTATCAAAGGAGGTATCTGAAATACTTATATTCACAAATATGTTTTCTTGATAAACTTATCATTGATCTATATTTTCCTTGCTTAGTAATTTTTATCCTTGTTTACAAAATTTTATTATTAACAAAGTTTGTGTGGAAAGATATATACTTTAAGATGGTAGGAATGAATGTTGGCTCGATTGAAAATCTTAATCCTACTAGACCACCAATTTTTGATGGGAATGATTATGAATATTGGAGAGATTGTATGATGACCATTTTGATAAACACGGGTGTTAACAACTAAATTATGTTATCTGGAGACTATAATATTCCTAATAAGGAACATAGAACCTTTACTAATTCAAAAAAGGTGGAATATCATCTAAACTTTGAGGTACGAAATAATTTACTTCGTTCCATGAATAGAAGTATATATATCCAAATTTCATCTTGTGAAGTAGAAAATAGTATATGTAAGAAGCTTTAAGTAACACACTTTGGAACTTATAAATTCATTAAAACTATAAGAGCTTTGCTCAGAGCTGAGTATCATGGTTACTGATTTCCTTATGGAGAACCCATATGTAAGGTACAAAAAAGATTCATGACCATTGTAAATAGTTTACAATCTATGGGTGAGAAAGGTTTAGATGATTAAACTCTTGTAGATAATATTATAGATATCATGCCTAATGAGTGGGAATCTAAGAGAACAGTTATTGATGAGAATAGGAAAGTCTTACAGATTAATCTTGATGATCTTTTTGGAACGCTTTAATGACATGAAACCAGAATGAAGAGAGATACTGAAAATATTAAGATAAAAAATGGAAATGGAAGTGTTGCTCTTACAACTACTTCAAATCATATAAAAGCCAATACTCCTGAGAGAGTTACAAGATCTATACCTAAGAAGGTTGTAATTAAATATGAATCTAGTGAAAGTGAATATTAAGAAAAAAAGTTATCCAATCTTGCTCGAAGGATGAACAAGATTGTTGGACAGAAGAACATTCAATCTAGATTCAAGAAGAAAGTAATAAAGGAAAAGAAAGACTAATAAGTCACTTTCTATGAATGCAAAAGATCAGGGCATATAAGGCCAGATTGTCTTATGCTTAAGAGAAAAGATATAAAGGAAAATAATTCTAAGAGAAATATAAATAAATACTACAAGGCTAAGGATAAGAGAGTTTTGAAATCCAATGACACCTGGAGTTCTAGTGGTGGTGACTCTTCTAAAGAATCCTCAGATTATGAATCATCTGGTCATAAAAATCTTGGTTTACATTCCATGTTACCTATTATAAATCATAGTTTAATTTCCATGGTATACAATTATTAATATATAACCAATTTATCCTTGAATTATAATTATATTGATAGTAAATATTATGAATCTTAAGATGAAGAATCTTCTTCTGATGAAGATAATACTTTACCTTCTTATGAAGAACTGTTTAGGTTTGCTAAACTCTGTGAGAATGGAAATTTTAAAGTCAAGAAAAAGTGTGATAAGGAAAATTCTAGAATTGTTATTCTTACAAATGAAATATCATATCTTTCTAAAGATCTTTATAAGAAAAATTATGATTTTGAAAAAATTTCAAAAACCCTTGAGGAAGTTAATTCTGCGAAGGGTAAACTTTTTAAGGATCTATAAAAAGTAATTTCTAAGAAAAATGTTTTAGAGCCTAACTCTAGTGCTAAAAAAATGTTTTTGAGGAAAAGAACATATTTATTGGACTAAAGTCTGAAATATTTTCCTTAAATAAGTGTTTGTCAAATTTTATCCTGGGAAAGGAAAATTTTGATAAGATGTATTCCCAAATTTGACCACTAATAAATAATTCTAGATATGGTTATAATAGTTCCAAACCAGTTTTAAGTGACAATTATTTTCTTCTTCAAAGTGCTGCATTCTACACTAATTGTAAGTGTTGTGGGAATTGGGAAAAAAATTTCCCTAAACAAAACTCAGTCTTTAGGTTTTCAAAAATCTTATTTTTCAAAGAAAATGTGGATTCCTAAAAATTTTCTTTCTGAAGTTTCCGGATCCAAGAATGTTTGGGTTCTGAAAGTCTAACACTCTTATTTTCATGAAAGAAAAGAATGTACGAATAGTAATACATGGTACATTGATAGTGGATGTTCCTGGAACATGACTGGTGAAAAAAAACTTCTTTGAAAATATTATCCATACGAAGGAAGAAAAGTATCTTTTGGATATAATGCTCAGAGAGAAATTATTGGTATAGGAAATTTTGTTCTTCTTGGAAAATATTTGGTTTCAAATGTTTTATTTGTTAAGGTTCTTAAGCACAATCTCATTATCATAAGTCAATTATTTGATGAAGTTTTCCTTGTGAATTTTAGGAATGACAAGTGTTTAGTAAACAATTACAAGGAAGAGTTTATTCATTTTTCCCATAGGCAAGAAAATATATACACAATAAACATAAAAGACATTAGGAGACAAGATATACCTTGTCTTAGTGCAATGGAAGACCATTCTTGGTTATGGCAGAGAAGTTTTGGACATTGTAACTTTAGGAACCTATGAAAACTATCTAAGAAAAGACTTTTTAAGGATCTATTGGAGCTTAGATTTGATTATTAAAAAGTTTGTGATCCTTTTCAACATGGAAAGAAACATAAATCAAGTTTTAAATCAATTGGTGAAGTCCTAACTACTGATTCATTATAGTTAGTGGACATGGATCTTTTTGGTATAACACAAACTGGAATCATTGGAGGAAAATATTATGTATTTTTTCTAGTTAATTATTACAATATATTTACATGGGTCTATTTTCTAGAAAATAAATATGAATATTTTTCTTATTTCAAAAGTTTTAGAGCCCAAGTTAAAAATGAGAAAACCCTTCCTTCGAAAACTATTCATAGTGATCATGGAGGAGAATTTCAAAATTCTGATTTTGAAACTTTTTGTAGTAGAAAAGGCATTACTCATAACATCTCAACACCAAGAACTCCTCAAAAAAATGGGGTTATTGAAAGAAGAAACGGAATTATTTAAGAGATAACAAGAACCATGTTGAGTGAATATTCTATAGACAAACCTTTTTGGGCTGAAGCTGTAAGTACTAATTTTTATACTATAAATCATGTTTTGATTATATCCTTTCTTAATAAAATACATTATGAGTTATAGAATGGTAGAAAACCTATACTTTCCTACTTCATGGTTTTTGGTTGCAAAGTATTCATTCTGAACACAAAATACAATCTACATAAATTCACACCAAAATATGATGAATGAATTTTCTTAAGCTACTTAGCAACCACTAAGGCTTATAGAGTTTTCAATAAAAATACTTGTACTGTTGAAAAAATAGTACATTTCAAATTCGATGAAACTGATCCTTTTGTTTTTAAACAACCTCAACCTACATCTTCATATGTTTTTTTCAAAAACTGATTATCGACCCTTGATAGAAGATCCTTCTGATAATAAAAATGTTCAAGAAAATATTACTGAAGCATTTACCACGGAATATTTCCTACCCTATGTTGATGAATAGGTTTTACAAAACCCAAATCAGTTGTTTCTTAAGAATCATCCTAGTGATAGCATCATTGGTGACGTAAATCAACTTGTAAGGACTAGAAGTTCATTAAGTAATGATGTATAACATCTAGCATTTCTTTCCCAATTAGAACTAAAAATCACTGATGAAGCTTTAGGCGATGATGATTGGATAAAATCTATGCAAGATGAGATAAATGATTTCTAAAGGAATAAAGTCTGGACCTTGGTTGAAAGTACTGAGGAAACTTTTTTTTTGGATTAAAATGGCTCTTCAGAAATAAGTGTGATGAAAATGGAATCATAGTAAGAAATAAAGCTAGATTAGTTACTAAAGGCTATAATTAACAAGAATGAATAGACTATGAAGAAACATTTGCTCTAGTAGCTATACTTGAATCTATTTGTATTCTACTTGCCTTTGCAGCATTCTTCAACTTAATACTTTTTCAAATGGATGTTAAATTTGTTTTCCTTAATGGTTATGTTCAAGAGAATGTTTTTGTTGAACAACCTCCTCGTTTTGAAGATACTAAACATCCTGAACATGTTTTCAAACTTACCAAATCTTTGTATGGACTTAATCAATCTCCTAGAGCCTAGTATGATAGAATTACAGGGTTTTTGCTTCAAAACAATTATGTTAATGGAAATATTTATCCAACCCTTTTTATAAAGAAATATAAGAAAATTTTTTTGATTTTTCAAATTTATGTTGATGACATTATATTTTGTTCAACTGAGCAATCTATAACTAATTCATTTGCGGATCTAATGAAATCTAAGTTCGAAATGAGTATGATGGGTGATTTAACATTTTTTCTAGGTTTTCAAATTTCTCGAAAACCAGAAGGAATCTATATATCCCAACATAAGTATATTTAATATCTTATAAAAAAGTATGGATATGACAACACTAAGAGTATAATTACTCCCATTGGTACCTCAAATTAACTTGATCTTGATGAAGCTGGGAAACTAACAGATCAAACATCCTTTAGTGGTATGATATGAATTATACTTTACTTGATAGCTGGTCATCCAGACTTAATGTTTTTAGTATTCTTATATGTAAGATACCAATCCAATCCTAAGGAATCCCATTTAAATTCACTGAAAAGGATTTTTCGTTACTTAAAAGGAATCGTGGATTTAGGACTCTTTTATACTTCTATAAATGATTTGGTTTTAAAAAAAATTTAGATGCTGACTTTGGTGGATGTATAATGGGTAAGAAAAGTACATCTATAACTTTTCATTTCTTAGGATATTCATTAGTTTCTTGGTCATGAAAAAATCAACACTCAATACCACTTTGCACTACTGAAGCTGAATATGTAGCAGCTGGAAGTTGTTGTGCTCAAGTGTTATGGATGCAACACACGCTCACAGACTATGGTTTGAGTTTTACCAAAACACAAATTTTTGGGATAATACTAGTTTCATTGCCTTAAGTAAAAACCCCGAACATCCGTCTCCTGAAAAAAAAATAGATATTAAGCATCAATTTCTTAGGGATCACACACAAAGAGGATATATCATTCTTCAATTTATCAGAATGCAAGACCAACATGCTGACATTTTCAAAAAATCTTTATCATTTAATAGATTTGAATACATTAAACAGAAGTTACGAATGATAATCATATGTTAATCTTTCTTATTAACTCCTTGTTGAAACCTATCTTCTTACAGTAACAAACTTTTTTTCATAGGGGGAGTACACTTTCTTGTTAGTTAATATTTTTTCATAGTTAAATTGTTCAGTAGTCAAAAAAAATTTGTAATCAAATTTTTGTAATCAAATTTTCGTAATATAATTTTTTTTCGTAATCTAAAATTTCAGTTGTCAAAATTTTCTTAGTCAAAATTTTTGTAGTTAAAATTTTTGTAGTCAAAATCCGTATAGCTAAAATTTTCATGGTCAAAATTTTTGTAGTCAAAATTTCCGTACTCAAAATTTTCATAGCCTAAAAGTTTTCATAATCAAAATTTTTTAAATCTAAAGTTCTTCAAGAAACAATTTTCTCATTATGAATAATCTTACTCAAAATCTGAAAGGTATATTTCTTTTCCTAAGTCTTCATTATCATGTTTTCCTTACTGGTATTTACATTTATTTTCAAACTCTTCATATTTACTTTTCCTAAAATCCGAATGTTTTTTTTAACCTAAAAAGATCAAAACCTATTAAAATCCTTCTTCAGATATCAACTCAACCATTAGATCTTCTCAATAATATTTCAACTGTTAGATCAATCAGCGAAGTTGAATCATTGCTTCAATTTCCTATATAAAGGATACCTGATGCTTATCCCACATTGATCTTCAAACCTTCACATACTGAAGCTCTGCCACAGTTTTTAAAGTCATTCTAGATCTTTAAAGTTTCCTTAATTATGAATTTATACTGAAGCCACTTCTCATAAAGAAATGTCAATTGTTAAGGAAATTTTAGAGTGGAAAATCTACCAAGAAAGGTTAGTTGATCCAAAGTTTTATGCCAAGTATTATTCCATTATCTCTAAGAATATAAAGCTGAATAGTTAAGAGAGTGTATGTATATCAAAAACAAGAGCAAAGGATCCGGTGTATCTAGAACTACTGGTTTAATTCTATGAGACAGATAGTTTTTTCAATGTAGGAGGAAGAGGTAAATTTTCTTTCAAGAGATATGGAAAAACATACTCTCTTTCTTATAACATGGCAGCAAATATGATAGGAATTCCTTATGAGGGAGAAGCAGAGTTTTTCTCAAACAAGCTTCCTGATGTAATAGGATCTTTTGACTAGTAAAAGGCTATAGACTGTCTTGTCTTAAATGAAGTAAAGACTCCAAAAATTATTCATCTCTCTACAAATTTTCGGATTCTTCAGCTATGGTTTCAACGTTTTCTCATTCCGAGAAAAGGAGAAGAGGATGCCCTGAAGAAAAGTGATATTTATATTGTGGATTTCCTGGTGAACCTAAGAAACATAAACCTAGTTAAGAATATCTAGGTTACGATTGAGAATATAAAGAATGGAAATATGAAGTCTCAGATTATCATTTATCTGACCATTCTTTAAAATATCATTGTTCTTGGTCTTTAGTATTTCCTGATTCCTTGCAGTTCTAAGCTGAGAAATTGTAAGGTGATACTTTTGTGTGATGATACTCTAAGGAGGATGAAGATTGGCTTTAATAGTAAATCCAGAGAATTTCATGATTTGTCAGAAGCAGAATTAGAATCCTTATCAAAGAAACAAGAAGTGGTTGAAACCTCCATAAAGGGTGGAAGGAAGAGAAAGGTGATAAAATCAGAAGGAAAATAAAAAACACCTATGGAGAAGGAAACTCAATATGCACCTGCAAAACCGAATAATCAAAAGACGTATACTGATGAAGTGGCAGCTAAATAGAGAGAGGATGAGAAGGACAAGAAAGAAATGGAACCTGGTTTTGGTTTGGATCTTTCTGAGGCAAAAGCCTTGAAGATAAAGGCTGCTGAAGATCTTGAAAAGCAACAAAAAGACAAAAAGAAAAAAAAAGAATATGTATGAGGCTGACATAGTCCAAACCCTTCTTAAGGCTGCTAAAAAAGTCACTGAACAAATTTTTCTACCTGAATATTTTTTAGTAGAATCATTACCAGAGACTCCGGGAAAGATGTTAGTGATTCTTGAACAACATCAAGAAGAATAAATAGTGAAAGTGGAATAAGTGGAAGAAGAATAAGAAGAAGAAGAAGAAGGAAGTGGTGATACCGAAGATATAATAAAGAAAGTAGAAGATTATCGGGAGAAGTAAAGCCCTTATGAAAAATTATCAATCCGAACTTCTGAAGCTGAGTCTTCAAAACTTGTTACCCCAGAAAAAGAAGAGAAGGGTGAGGAAGAAGTGAATAAGTTTTCTGAAAATGAAAGTAGCAATCATGATTTCATTAAACTAAGGGATGTTGAGGCAGGAGATGATAAGAAAGAAGTTGATGAAGATAAAATAGTTTAGCTATCAAATAGAGAACATGAATCTCCGAATCAAGAAGAAATCATTCTGAAGGATGATAAGGGAAAACAAGTGGTTGTGGATGCACCTAGAAAAACTATGGTAAAGAAGAAAGAAGTTTGTGCTTCTTCGAAGGGGAGGGGTGTTGAAATAGAAAAAGAATCCTCACCAACCAAAGTCTTAGATTTAGAATCACCCTCACTTGTACATGAATTTATTGTTCAGTCGTTGAAAAATCTTGTTGGAACTATTCCTTTATTTCCTAGTATAGACTCGAGATTCAAGAAGCTTCATCATTTGTTAAATCAAAAATTGGATGATGTTTCCTTGTTTATGGATAAATGTGTTAGTCTCGATCCAGATTTCAAATCTTCTCATTAGCTATGAGGCTCATAAAAGATCTTGAAATAAGATGACAAGTTGCTCAAGTAAGATAATAGAAGAGATGAGAATATTTGATGAATTTCAAGATAGTTTCAAGGATGATTTTGACATCGAATATGTGAAGATCATGGATCTTGCTAATAGTTTTGAGTAAAAGTTAAGTCTTGAACAAACTTCTCAAAAGAAAGAAATTAATGATATGAATGGGAATCCAAATTCTGTGGACATGAATTGGAAGAGAGAAAAGGATATCAAAATTGAGATAGAAGAGAAACATGTTAAGCAGGAAGAAGTCTTGAAAGCCCTGGTAGAGAATCTAAAGTCTCAGGAAGAAAAGATAAAATCCATAGAGAAGAAAACTGAAGATCAGGATCAGCTTCTCAAACCTATAGAGGAAGATCAAAATGATCTAAATAAGTTGAAAACCATTGTCAAGAAGCTGATTTCGAAGGAGAAAAAAGGATAATCTTTTCCAAATCCGATCTTTTATTGTATTTTCCTATTGTATAAATTCTTCCAATATTAATGAAATTATTGTTGCACTTCATATTTTTGGTTGTTTAGTAATAATATTTCAGGTACCATATTTTATTTTCCATTCCCTTTATTCTTTTTTGAAAATCAAAAAGGGGGAGAAAGTAATGGAAAAAAATAATACTTAGTAAAGATGAAATTTCCCTAAGGGGGAGTTCATCTAGGGGGGAGTTTTCATCATGAAGATTTTTCATATGCAAGAAAAAAAATATCATACAGGAAATCAAGAATATGATCTTTAGGGTTTCCAAAGCCTAAGGGGGAGTTAGTCATATTCACTTTGATCCATAAGTAAAGGGATGTAAATTTTTATTTACAAGCTCATAAAATTTATAATTCCTTATATTATTTTAAGGATGTTTGTGCTTTCCAAAAAGGGGGATATTGTTGAGTCAATAAAGTTTCCTTATTACTTTTCTATTCCTTTATGTTTTGAAAATCAAAAACACTCTATCTTAAGTAAACTTTTATGTTCCTTAATAATGAAAACTTTCCTTCCCCAAGGAAAATTTATCCTTACCACGTTTTCATTGATCATGTTTTTGTTTCTCTAAATCTAACTCTTTTTATTCCTAAGTGTGAAATTTGGTTTCACATCTAAAACCTCAGAATTATATAAATACTTTGATATAGAGTATTCTATTTTCAAGTTCCTAATTTAGACTCTAAATTATTTGAAATTCATTCTCTTAATTCTATGAAATTAAGACTCATAATTCTCTGAAATTCAGATTCCAAATTCTCTAAAATTCAGAATTATAATTCTCTAAAATTCAAACTCCAAACTCTCTGAAATTCAGACTCCAAATTCTCTGAAATTCAGACTCTGAATTCTCTAAAATTCAGACTCCAAATTCTCTGAAATTCAGACTCCAAATTCTCTGAAATTCGGACTTTGAATTCTCTGAAATTCAGATGCTGAATTCTCAGAAATTCAGATGTCGAATTCTATGAAATTAAGAATATGAATTATCTGAATTTCAGACTTAGAATTCCTTAAAATTCAGAATAAGAATTCCTTATAATTCATAATTTTAATTCCTTAGAATTCAGGTTCTGAATTCCTTAGAATTCAGGTTCCTAATTCCTCAAAATTCAAGTTCGGAATTCCTTAAAATTTATACTCCAAAATCTATAGAATTATTATTCTGCATTCCTTGAAAAATAGAATCTGAATATTCATGCAATATAGAATCTGAATGTTCTTCGACTTCAAAATTTATTTTACTTAGACTATGGAAAATAAGATTTAGTTAAGAAACCATATTTTTCTTACCTTTATTATAGTTATGAAATGATGTTGTATATTTTGTTTCTATCTAAACATTTTTTGAGTGACACGTATACAGGTCCCTCCAAGATTCAAGGAAAAATATGATTGTTGGAGGAGATTGCTGACCATTGGAGATGTTCCTATAAATAAGATCTCATTTGAACACGCTCACAAATTTTGACTTTACATTTGAAAAATTTGATAACTCTAGAGACCACATGCTGCTGAAGTGATTTCTAGAGAGAAAGATACTCCCAAGCTTTGTTCATACTGAAAATCTTGTTCATATTGCGTCATTTGACTCCGAATGTTGATGATTACATTCGAGGGATTCTAGGTATAGGAAGGCAGAGATTATGATTACCTTAAAGTTTGAGGACTTCCTTGATAAGGAAGACAGAGGTGCTGACTACCTTGAAGTTAGAGGGCTTGTGGGGATAGCAAGACAGACTCTGATATTCCTATTGAGGGATTACCCTAGTGTGGGTAAGATAGACTTTCATAAAAGTATAAATCAAGGGACCATTATCCAAGGTTGTTGGATACCCTACTATTTGGGTTAAAAGATTTCATATTTGTTACTTGTTTTGTTTCAAGTTTGTATTTTGCAGCATTTTGATTAATAAAGAAAGTATAACTATCTTATACTCTCTTATACTTGTAATCTGATTAGTAAGATTCTATACGCATTAAGTTATAATCTTTACCCTTGTAAACTTTTCTTAAGTTTCATTTCCAGAACCATATTTTCGGAATCTAGTAAGATTGTAGAACTAGTTTCATTTCTGTAACCACATTTCCCGAATCTAGAAAGTTTGTAGAACCAAGAGGTTTTGTGAACATACCTTGTTTAACTTTGTTAAACAATAGAGAGGTTTATATCAACTTTAAAAGTTCCAAAGTAATTTTTAAAATATACAATTCACCCCCCCCCCCTCTTGGATATTAATCATCTACATCATATTTCGATACTAGTATTGGTATCAATGATCCTACATATTGCTTGAGTAATTTTTAAATCATACTCCCCACGAAATAATAAGATCAATAAAAATATTAAGTATAATTAAATGAGTAATATTAAATATATATAATTTTATAGGTAATTATATACACTACAAAAAATAAATGAGTGTTGAATATGGCATAAGTATCTTTGGAATAAAAGTTAGACTAGAAATCCCCTTACCTTAAGTCTTAATTTCCATCGTACTCGCTCAACCTTATGTTTAAGAAATATAATCTTATTATAAATATATTAAAGGAAAATATTGATATATATAATATTATATATTATTTTCTTATGACATTTTATAACTCACTTATAAACAATTTCATGTTAAAGTCATGTTTCGGGTAATAACCAATGTTTTTTATATATGTTTTGACTTGTTAATTTTGTTCCTTTTAATTTGATCATGATTTAATAATTTTCATAATGTAAACCCTGATATAAATATCATATATATCCACTATATATGTATTAAGTGTAATCCATAAAATTTTGTGATAATAAATGAAGTACGTTGTTCAAAGAGATGATAGGTAATACATATACATGAACGTTGTTTCCAATTTCATATCATATTGAAAGAAAGAAAGTTAAATGATTTATATTATCATTAAAGTATAATTTCTATGTCATATATATCACATATTTTTATTAAAATCATCTGTAATTAATTCTATGTAAATCATGAATGAATCATATCACTTCGTTAGGAGATGGTCCCCCATACACACGAATGATGTTATCGTATTCCCGTAAAATGGAAATTCTGAAGGTATGTGTGAAATAAAAAGTATTTAAGTATAATATTATAATATCTATCATATATATAATTTATAAACTATAAAAACTTCATTATTACTGAACTTTAGAGGTGGTAATTAAAAATTGAACGACATGAGTTCGTGAGGCGATAGTTAGTCATACACCCAAATGATGATTTTATAACCCATTTTGATGAAATGATGTTTGATTTAAGGTCATACCCTTAACATAGAAACATCTAGGTGTACATAGGATACTTATTTTAATATATTATCATGGAATAATAATAATTTTAGGCAGTTGAGGAAGCAAAAAAAACTCTCATTGAAGATCATTGACTCTTCTTTAGGTATCCTCCATATGATTGCGCAAAAGCCTTTCTTGGTTGGATTTCTATAAAAGAAAAGTATTATAGGATGAATTTAGGTAATTTTTTAATGTCATTTGGTAATATATTTTTGAATCTAAATGGATTTAGAGGTATGAATAAGTGGGGAGAGTGAGTTCCCTTTTATAGTTGAGGAGGATTGGTATTTTTGTAAATACCCAAAAGTATGCACTATTGGGAGGTCTCTATTACCTCATGTGGATAAAAAATTGATTAATAATGGATTTTAGTGATGAATATTTTTATACACACCTCCACCACATAAAATAAAAAAATATCAGGACATTTCTTAGTCCTTAAGTTTACTCAATTTTATCCTTATAGTGTTTACCAAGGTAAATTGAATCTTTTTATTTACCTAAGTAATTTATCCATTAAGACTAAGATTAAAAGATATTTTTTATATAAATTATACCTAGTAATTATAAATATTAAATACAATTATGTAAATAAAAATCATACGTGTGTGTAAAATTAATTTTAATACAAACGAGTGTAATGTGAAAACCTCATTTTAACTTTAATCACGTCAATTAATTTTAATTATTTTCACTAATAATTATAGTAAAAAATTAAATCAACCATGTTAGATAATATAAATTATGATTATTCAAGATATTTAATCCGTTTTTTTAATTCAATACACATAATTGCTAGAATTTAATTTAAAATTATTCCCACAGACGCAACGAGAAAGTGAGGTTATTTAAAGGGAAAATGATCAAATGTTTACAATATTTTTATATCCAAATTCAATATTAAATTTTTTACAATTAAATAAATTTTATTAATATATTTATAGTTAAACTAAATAAATCTTAAAACTAATTTAAAATATAATTTAACTTTATAAATATTTTAGGTGAAAATATTATATTAAATTAAAATCATTATTTTTCACTATTCATCAGAAAAAGAATATTTTCAAAAACATCCAAAAAATTAACCCAAAGAAAAATTTGATATTTTGATTTTAAAAAATATGTTTAATTTTTAAAATTAGTCATTTATGATTAAAAAATTAGTTGTAAAATATGTGTGCCATAAAAAGGTAAAAAAACTAATTTTTAGAAAAATACAGTTTTTAAGCGAACATTGGATTTATTCTTATATCTTGTCTAGAAAACAAATAAGATAAGTGTTTAAAAAATTATTTAATATATAATATATAAATTTTAATAAAATAATTAACTAAAAGTTATGTGGTCAGTTTATTGACACAAAACACACTTGTATAAATAAAAATTTTCATTAGGAAAAATATTTCCTTTTATTGTCAAAAGGGTTTTATTTTCATTAATAATTAACTAATAACAAAACAATTCATTATGTAAACATGTGTAAATAATATTTTCATAATTTAGTTAATCTTATTCATACCCTCCATTCTAATAGTCATTCAATGATCATATTAAATAGTAATATTTAAAAATCATGTCATCTTTAGTTTAAACACAGTGTTTCATGTAACACAAGATAAACATAGAATTGTGTGTAACAAAAGTCAAAATTAGTATTTCATGTAATGAAAGATAAAATTAGTTTTTTTACGGTAAAAAATAAATAATATTATGTATATTTGAAAAAAAATTACAAAGTTTCATGGTGTTAAACGTTATAAACCAGCATACAGAATTAAATAGATAATGATTATGAATGACCTAGGATAAACATATAGTTTCATATATTAGAAATAAATTTTTATGATTTATACATCCTATATTTTATTTTTCATGATTATGCGGTTTCCCAATATAATTATTATTTCATACACTATGCTTTTTTGTTTTATTCAATGGAAGGAATCAAAAGAAACTAGATCAACATTGAATATGATAGAAAATGTCTTGGTGAGAAACCAAATGGGATGAAAACAATAGTGAGGGATATTTTTATTATTCCTAATCAGTTATCGTGATATATTATTAACAATTTTCACCTTAACCAGCTCTCAAAATCACAAAATAAGAGAAAGATATAGTTCTTTTAGAGTTTGGGTGGTGGTGACCATAGAGGAAAGAATACTCAGTTTTTTATATGTAGAGAATGTGAGAAGAATCACTTTATAGAATACCACAAAGTAAAAAAAAGATGTTTTAGTATTCAAAATAAGGACACGTAGAGAATAATTTTCAAAGAAAATAGAAATTTTCATTTAATGAAATGGATGGTAATATTGGCCTCCCTAAATTATTATTAAGAGATGAATATTTTAAATATTATATATGCAGTCATTTTGAAAATTGATACCCAAAGTGTAAATATCGTGGAGAGAATCAGAAAGGTGGTGTGAGTAATGGTTAAAATAATTATGATAATAAGACTAAAAATGTCATAAGAAAATTTATTTTATATTCTAATTGTATTTTTATGTTAAACATGGGAATAATAATGAATGTTAAGACATGATTCATACTAAATATTTTAGGAAATAATTATTAAGGAATAATATGATGAATCCAAGTTAACAGTTTGAGAAATAAGTGGGATTATGGGAGTGTTTATGCGTTGGAATTCAATAATTATGTTTTATGAATCATGAAATATATAAGGATTTTTAAGTATATGTTTTAGTATTAATTATGCAAAAAAAATATGTTGAATAGTGATGATGACCTAGAAAAGTGATGTAATGGAAAAGTGATATATTGATTATGTAAATATAACCCTTAATATGGTATTAATATTGAATAAATGGTGTTTATTTTGGATAAAGATACGATTTATATGGACAAAGAAAATTGGATAGTACTGATGACCCTGGAACTGATAAATGGTTTGGGTACAAAGTGGTATTGGTTATAATTGCTGAATTTTACATCGTTAAGGGGTTTTTGGAATATATTCAACAATCTGTTGTTTTATCCTGGGAATGAGGAATCATACATGTTTTCATTATGGTTTTATGTAAATTTTGTTCATTACCAAGATTTAGAATAATATATGACCAAGGTATTCACATATGTGCTATGTGAAAATTAAGATCTTTTTTTTAATATTTAGGGGATTAATGTTTAGTTGATTTTGGAAACTTAGTATCTTTATTCAAAACAAATGGAAGGGTATTAATTTAAAAAATTATATAGAATGGTTTAAGTTGAACCCTAGATAATTTTTTACAGATATATGTTTTATTTAATTATATAAATATTTATCCATATTAGATAACTTATGATAAACATTTTGTTTTTTATGATAACTAGATATATAAGGAGTGGCTTACCATTCTTTTATGGATCTTATGATCCATTGGTGCTTCAAGAATTAAAAATTTATCTTCATTAATTGGAGTAAGAGATGAATTGTAAATTGAGCATGTTAAAACCAAATAATTATATTTGCTTAATTAATATAGTGAAATAAAGTAAGTATATCTTCTCAGGAATATTCTCTAACTTTAGGAAATGGTTATTTAAATAAAATTTTGTCCTATTTTCATCATTTTTTATAATGTCAATGACCACTTTCACACCTCTTTGGTTTATAGTTTTATGGTAGTTTATTTACACATGATCATTCACTTTATTTTTATCGATGATCTCATTCACTCTCCATCAATATTTGGATATTATGCTTTTATTTCATGTTCAAATATTTACTTACCACTTACTTTATCCTATTAGGAAACCTAGAGTGTGTTATTCAATTTAAACATTACGCATCCATTAATATTTTTTTAAGAGGAATTTTTATTTATCCTTTTTATGATGTGGGTTTTACAAAAATTAATTTTCAAATATTTAAATCTGAATTACCAGTTACAAGTTCAAATTGTGAGGATACAAATTATTTATGGGGGTTGAATGTAAAACCTTTAGATTTTATGAATTATTATTTTTTCAAATAAATTTAATATGTTTTATATTTTTCCTTCTGTGAAAAACTAATTTTAGATTTCATTACATGAAACAATGAGTTGATTTTATGTTACCTAAAACAATAAGTTTATCCTATGATACACACAACACTGAGTGTAAATTATGATACATGTAAAATCTAGTATATACAAAACATTATATACTATTAAAATATTATTATTTATTATGATAGTTATCCCCTGTCCATTGGAATCGAAGGAATGAATATGATTAACTAAATGATGAAAACATATGGTATAAACATGTATATAAAAAGAATTATTTAGAGACCAATTAATTCGAAATGAAAATAAAAACTATTTAGAAATCATGGAAATCTTTTTTTGAAAAAAAAATGTTTTTTTATGAACAAAATTATGTTTTAACTAAAAATGTTAAAAAATAACTTTTGATAAATTATTATAATGAAATTTATATATAATATAATTGATTAAATTTTTAATATTAATATTTGTTTATGACAAGAGATAATAATTAATCCAATTTTTTCATAAAACGTTTTTTGTTCTAAAAAGATGTTTTGTCGCAATTTTTATTTATTTTAATGATTTTTAAAACAAAAAAAACATATTTTAAGATTGTTTTAAATGTAAAATAAATTCAATTATGTTTAAATTAATCCAATTAATCTCATTTTAATCATTTTAATATTGAATTTTTATATAAAAACTTTTTAAACTTTTGATTATTTTTCTCTTCAAAAACAACTTTCTCATCATGAATACGGGTTTGATTTTAAATTAAAATTTTTAACTTCTAGGAATTGAGTTCGTATAAATGGAATAACAATTTTTAATCACAATAATTTATATTATATAATAAGTTCCACAAAATTTTTCACCATAATGAATAGTAAAAAAGTAATAATTATTTGTCATTGTTAAGGTAAAATTGGGTTTAGTAGGCGTTAAACTAAGAATTCAAGGGTTAAAATTACTATAAAACTGGTAAAATTCATATTTTATTCCAATATTTCAATATTTTACTTACAAAATTTTAATATATGTTTATTTTTAAGCTTTTTTCCTGGGAATTACTTTCTCATTTTGGATTATTTTTTGAAATTTCCAAGAATCTTCCAAGTGGGTTCCTTTCCCCCACTTAAAAAATAACCCCACCACCATTCAATTATTAACGCCTATAAAGCCATATATATTGTAAAATCCTAGAGAAAATTCATCCCCAAAATCATTATCCATTTTATAGAGCTTTTAGTTCTCCCAAAAGACCAACAATGGGTCCTTAATAAGATGTCCAAAGGTGGTGCTTCTAAGCTAAGATAATTGTCTTCACTAAGATCCTTCTTTTTATTTAATATTTTCAAAATTTTAATTATGTATTAAAAATTATAATATAAAAATATATTATCTTATATAATAATATATATTATTATGTTGGTGTAATTACCTATACCCATATCCACTTCCACCAAATGGAAAACGAAACTGTCAATCGTGTGTATGGCGGACTACCACCATTTGAAATGATGTAGTATGTTTTTCATAAAAACAATTGATATAATGATTAATTTAACATATTTATATTATATATAGGAAATTAATATAATCTTTTAATTATTATATCAACGGTACCATCTAACATTCTATTCTATTGGGGATATTATAATGCCACTTGTTTGTATGGGGGACTACTGCCTTGCGAAGCATTATGATTCATTTTCTATTACAATTTAAATGGAAGGTATTAAGTATTAATTTTATGAATATAGATTATATATATATATAATAATTATTATTTAATGTTAATATATTCTTTACCTTTTTATTTTTCAGTCATTATAGAAAACAAAAATAGCATTCATGCGTACATATGCCATATCATCTCCATGAATAATGTATTTGTTTTTATATAAATAACCTTTATGGATTACTATAATTACATGTATACTGAATATATATTATATTTATAAGATTTTATAAATTATAGATATTATTGAACCATGATCAAAGTAATAAGACCAAAAATAACAAATCAAAATATACGCCAAAACCAAAGCAGTTATTACCCGAAACATGAATTTAACATGGAATTGTAAATAAACAGGTAATAAAAGATAATATGAAAATAATATATTCTATGATATATATAATTATGGTTATTTAATATATTTATAATGAACTTATATTTATTATGAATTTTTTTTGAACATTTATGAAGGAAGTCAAGACTGAAGGTAAGGGATTTCTAGCACCTCTTTTATTTCTGGGGAACATATGAAAATTCCCCACTCATTTATTTTGTGTGGTATATATAATACCAATTTTAAATATTATATAATTAATATACTTATTTAATTATATTTATATTTTAATTGGATGTTATTATTTTTTGGGCTTACAATCCAAAATTTTACTAAAGCGGTAGGGGATTTCTAGTCTCTCTTTTATTTTTAGGAGACATATGAAAATTCACCACTCATTTCTTTTTTTTTGGAATATATAATACACCTTTGAAATATAATATAATTAATATAATTATTCTCATGATATTTAAACTTTTATTTGATGTTATTCTTTATTGGGGATTATGATCCAAAAGTTTACTAAAACAGCAATCGATTTCCATCTCTTTTTTACTTCTATGTGACACATGCCATATTCAAAACCTATTTATTTTATATGGAGTATATACTTCCCAGTTATTTATTTTATGATTATTATTCCAAAAATTATTAGTATTTAAAAATCCATTAGATTATCTATCTATCATGGGGTTTACAGTTCAAAATTTACCAAACCGATAAGGGATTTTTTTCTCAATTTGTTATCCTTGAGACATATATTGTGTTATATATCTATCTTCTTTTATGAGTGGTATATATGGCCTCTTTTAAATGATAAATAATTAGTTTAATTATTATCATGATATTTTAACTTTCATTTAATTATATTCCTTCATAGGAATTATAAGTTAATGTTACCAAATTATAAAATATTTTGTGTCACAATCTCATCGTTTATTGGGATTTTTTATGATTATTTTTTTGAGGATGAAATAATATGATACATTTCTAAAAAAATTAATGAAATTTTTAATCCTGTAGTTATGTCACCATAGTACATGTTTTCCCTTAGTTTTTCTCTCTTTATATACTCAATATTTTTAATGAATATTTTTATGAAAAAACATCTTTATGTATCGCTTCGGACAACACCCATTTGTCATCCAAAACCATGTTTTACAAAAAAAATCAAAAATGAATTTAAAATTCTTAAAATTAAATTTTAATGAAACTTTTAACCATGTTTGAAATTTTACAAAAAAAAATGAAAAGAATATTCATGTCCTTTTCCAAAAAAAATTTTGTTTGTATTTTACTGAAAATGTGAAAGGAATATTTGTTTTAAAATGTGAGGTGTGAATGAGATTTATTACATTCATGACCATTATTTAAATTGAATCTTGTTTTATATGTTTTCAAAATTATTTTCAAATAAGTTTTTTTTTCATTATTTTTTATGTTTTAAAAAAAATCAAAGTGGTTAGGATATTTTCCTCCATAAATGTTTTAAATGATTTTTAAATCTTTCATTGTAAGTTTAAAAGTTTGATTTCAATAAAAATGATTTCTAAAATGTTTTATGAATTTTTATTTTAAATATTTATTTTTAAAAGAAATATATTTTCCTTAAGAAATGTTCCAAGTGTCTTTTCAAGATCATTTTCTATATAAGACGGAATCCATTGATGCCACTTATGTATTATTGGGGATATGATCCAAGGATTCCATTCTAATTATTTATATAAATGGTTTATATTTATAATATAATGATGATAATGAAACCTATTTATCTTATATGCATTATAAAATGATAAAATTATTATGAAACCCACTTGTTTTCATGTGTTATGCTATGCTAAAGCTGGAACTCATGCAACACACTCAGGTGGCGTGCACTCTCTTCTACTAGAGATGGTGGCATCGGTGGCCCAAAGTGTAGTGGTACCATTGGTTCCTCCGATGTGATAGGGCCCTGCACTGTGGCCTCATCACTCAGTGGGCTACTATCTCATACAAAGCCTGGAACTTTGGTTGGCTCTCTGCATGGGGCCATCCTAAAAAAAATAGGTGTGCCATGGTAAATAATTTATGCCTAGTGAGTTGATTCAAATAGATCACAAAGAAAACTTTTCAAATGAAATGCACACGCAATCAGTGTTTTCGTACACTAAGTCGGAAATCAGAAGTCAGAGTCCTAGTGTATGGATATGTCAGTCACCGCACCAACACTGGTTTCCCTAAACTGATAACCACACACAATACACTTAACACTATTGTTGTCAAAATATCAGAGTCCAATGTTCTACGGTAGAACCAAATCCTCTGATACCAATTTTTCACGACCTGACCACAGGTCTGTGTCGTGACTACCCCAAGTCTGCCTTCCTTAGGCCAGGGGCTGGTGACTAGCACCAAAAGGGCATATCCCAGAGAAAAGGTAAGTAATTGTCTTTAAATATGCAAATGACACAGACTGTACACAATCGGAGATAACAGAAAAGTACTAATAATGTAAAGAGAGATGAAAGTAAATGGGTCAGTATACAATCCCAAATGAAGTAAAAGTACAGGAAAAAAGGAAAATAGCTCCTAGATCGTCCACCGCAAAATCCTACCAAAAGGGTAGGTACAGATCTTGATCAAGTCATCCCTGAAGTATGTCCCATCTAAGTCCATCTCTGAGTAGCCTCCCATCCATCTCTCTCAACCTCGATCATTGGTGTCCATCATCTACACAGGTTACAACAAGGTGCAGTTGAAGCCCATGCAGGGGTGAGTATAATGATACTCAGTAGGGACCCCGAGACCCGCAAAGGTCTCCCAGAACACACTAAGGATAAACCATATTAGTAAGAACACAATCACATGGTATCATCCAACCCTACTTAGGTATGTGCCCATACATATACCTATGTAATCAAATACAAACCGGCTCCAACTCTTGAGCCCAAGAATAACCCAATCCATGATCAAAGAAAGATAACTCGTTGATAACAACACAGAGTCATGGATCAACTCACATAGGTATACAACTTTTGTAGAGAGATAGAAATGATTAGTTTTAGCCACTGAATCATCTACTCTGTCGAACCCACGTTGGATCCTGGTATAGTAATCAGAGCTGTCGAACCCACGTAGGATCCTAGAATAGAAATCAAAGCTGTCGATCCCACATAAGATCCTAGAACAATAGTCGGAGCTTTCAAACCCACGTAGCATCCTGGAAAATTAGTTAGTCCTATAGAACTTGCGTAGGATCCTGTAACAGTATTCAGTCTGGTCAAACCCACGTAGGATCCCTTTATCACAATGCAGCTAGCCACAGGATTCCGCACAAAACAAGCTTGATTTTGGGAGGGTCTACTCCTCAATCCAAGTGTCTATAAATCAAGTGCCATGAAGTCCCAAGTTTATGTATCCAAAATATTTGTCTTTCCATAACAAACCCAACATGAAAGATGACGCGTCATTCAAACTCCCAATCTGAGAGTTATTAGAATTTCTATTCTGAGGGACTGATTAGATTTACCTTGGATCCAACCTAGTCGAACCCCAAATATGTCCAAACCTCAAGTGGGGTATACCGAAATAACCTTCTACCTCCAAGATTTCTATCGCCATAGACAGTTTTTCAATCGGAAGCCCATAGCTCAAGTTACGGGCAAAAGAGTGGAAACATGTCAAAGCGGGTCCGGGTCCGGTCCGGCCCAGATCAGACCAACCCGGCCTGACCCAGCCGGACCTGGGTCCGGACTGGGGTCTGACCCAGTCTGAGGGTTTGACTCGGGCCTCAGGGGCAGCCCGGCCTGCGGGGGCATCCCAGCCCATGTTGTGCCCGTGGCTAGGTCCGCAGCTAGCGGTCCCCATGGGGTCCACCCTAGCCATGTCTAGGGGGAAGGTCGCACCCCCTAGAGTCCCGAACAAATTAGTTGTTCGGAAGGTTCATATCCGGCGTCACGTGGTGCCAGTTCATGTCACACGAGACCAACGCACTAGGTCCCGCTGTTCTTGGCTGTCCGAGCGCCCAGTCGCCTCCCACCCGGCGCAATTGCACCCCGCCTCCTCCGACGGCCAGCTCTGCTGGCTGCTCGTCCTCCTTTTCCACATCCCCTTCGCTCCACCGTGCAGTGAGTGCTGCACTGCGCCTTCCTCGGCAACCCAGTGGCCCAAGCCGCTGGTTTTATTCGTGGCCACCGATGCACTGCCATGGCCCACTCTTTTTGTGGTGTGGTAGCACCACCGCCATCCACGCGGATTTCCATAGTACCGGCCACCCTTCCCTTTGTCACCGGTGATGTTCGCAGGTTGCGACCACCAGTGAACCTTCCCTGGGTCACCGAGCGAGTTTTGGTGGCCCTATTATCATTTCAGAAATAATCTTGAACTACTTCGGATGTCACCTTCGATCTGCAACCATCATTGACGAAAATCACTCAACCCGGACTCGTGCCGCGATTAGCGTCAAAATTCACAACGTAAGGTGAAGGGGTCAAGCCGTGTTTGTTCGTCCCTCACCCTCTGTGTTAGGGTGATAGCATGCAACTTCAAATCTTAGTCCATGAAGGAAAATGAAGAATGAGAAACAAATAACAAATCTTGAACCCCTACCTTAGAATCGTTGATGTTAGGAATGAAGATGAAGACGTTGAGGACGACGTCGTTGGCGTTCTTTAAGGACAGCACTTCCTCCCTTGTTCCGGTATGATATCAAATAAGAAGAAGATGTTCGTCATTGGTGGAAGAAGAGTTCTTCCTCTAAGGTTTCCTCCAACATCCAAAACATCAATTCCCGCAACTCCCAAAAGAGGGAAAAAGCACAACAATTTGAGGAGTCTCCCCCTAATGACATCATTTAATGAAGGAGGGGCTTGGAAAGAATTAAAGCGGGTGTTTAGTTCGGATGGACCCCACTTTAATTCAAAAATATTTTAATAAAATAAAATTTTAGTTTAAACAATTTTATTTTATTCCACCTTTTTTTTATCCTCCATGAAATGTTGGAAAACCAACTTTCGTTCATGACCAAACACAGCTGAGGTGAAGGTCCCCTTAAGGAGTCATTGGAGCTGTGAGTTCAACGGGGCTCTTGGATTTCAATTCTGTGCACCAGTTTTAAAGTTACAAAAACCTGCTCTTAAGTTCACTGAATGTACTCAGAAACTTAGGAAAAACATTCCAGGCACTCCGGGCCTCGGAATTTAGTGCCTTCAGAAACCACAGACTCGGAATAATTCCATATAATTATGAAAAAAATTAAATGGATTTTCTGGTCCTTACAAATTGATATTTAATATTCTCACATGTTTTTGCATGATTATATTCATGGTTTATTTATGATCATAAATTTGTGCATGGGTATAATTGTAGTTAATCTATGATAAATGGTTGTGCATGATAAAAAATATGGTTATTATATGATCACAAGCCTATTAAATGACATAATTGGGGTTAATATATGTTTAAAATGATAGTTTTTTTATACCTATGTTTATGAAACACTCTTATACATATTATTGTGATTATGTTATGTTATTACGGGTCATTTTTATTAACTAATTCTTCCATACTATTTTCATTCATGCCTTATTTAATGCCATTTTTTATTCTATGGATCAAGATTTATATTCATTTTTTTGGTAGGTTTTTCTTATGTATCTTGATTATAACCATATATTTATCTATGATCACTTATAAACCTTTATTATTATCGCTTATCTTTACCCTTATTGAGCCTCTGATCTTGCCCCTTTCTTATGTTTTCATCCCTTAGGTTGTGAAGATGAGTGTAACTTATAAGAAGTCTAAAAGGTATCTTGTTTGGTTTATGGAGAAATGTCTGCATGTTTTGTAAACTAAAATATCTATGTATCTAATATTCAAGATACTAGACCTTTAGTAACTTTGGTTTTGAGACTATTTGGGAGATATATTAATTAAAACATAATATCAATGTATTATTTATATATGTTTAGCTCTGGTCACTATAAAAATTAAATATATCATCTATTAATTAACTTCTATGACCATTGTTAAAATTATAAACCAAAAATATAGGTGGTTTTTTTAGGGATAAAAAATTGATAAAGCATAGAATTTTTGGGAACTGTCATGTTGTTCTGATTTGTTGGTCCATCACATATAGGATGCATTTCATAATAAAAATAATTTTTTGATAACATATTTTATACCATGTTGTACATACCTAATAACAGAGATAATTCATAGGAAATAGTCTGAGGAAGTTGTGAACAATTCAAGAAAATGTGAAATTTCATGAATCTATTGTCTAAAGGATTTAAATATAGTACTAAAGTGTTTTTGATTGGTTTTAATATATTTAGAAGTTTTAATAATGTTTATTGAAGAATGGTTTCAAAGTTTTATGCCTAACAGTTTGTGTGGACTATCAGAATGAGTAGTTTGTTTTCAATTGGTATGGATCACAGTAATCAGGAGTCTTCGGTTACATTATATTTTCAAAAGTAGAAAAACAGAGTCATAGTAACCATATTTTTTCAACATAATGAATAAAATTGGAATGACCCTAGTATTAGACTAAAGAATGGTTTGAAATTTCTAAGAATTATGAAGTTTTGAGAAGTTTTGAAAAGAATCGTGAAGAGATGAGAATCTCTAAATAAGTTAAAGATGTAGATGAAATAAACGCGAAATTTGAGTTTTTTAAATTTTTTTGAGAAGGAAATTACTTTAGATTCCCTTCCAAACAACTTCTGTCTCTCTTATTAATAGTGTAAATCATATTGTACTTTATGAAACTAGTACTATTCATGTGCGAAGTTAGATAGAGAGCATTAAAGGTTTTCAAAGAGAAAAGATGTTTCTAGAAAAAAGATTTCCTAAGGTGGTTTAACAGATAGAAGAAGCACATGCGAGAATAGTGGCCAGAGTTTCCAGATCATACCGAGAAATCAGAATCCGAATCCTGGTGATAGTTTAAAGTGGTTCAGAATCTTTTCCTTAATATTTTTTTCTTATCTATTTTCTGGACTGAACAGTCAGACTGGGGAATCAGACTAAGCCATCAAACTGAGTTTTGTATGAAGTCCAAAAGTGAGGTTCTTACCTGCTGATGGGTTAGAAAGTTAAGAATTTTGTTTTCAAGAAATACATAAGTTTAATTTGATGAGGCATCATAGTTACTTGTTTTGAACAAATTGTTGAAGTTTTATCAACCTGTTTCACAAACCTTTTTTACATAATTTGTGCTAAAATAAGAAAATGTGCATTTGTATCAATCATACTTCTACACAAGTTTAAGGGTATATCCTACTTATTATATCCAAAAAAAAGATTATTTTCTAGTGGATTTTATGGTATTTGATTGTTTCTAAACTATTACAAGGATGTAGCAACTCTTGTTTAGTAGTTAACCTTGTAAATACTTGTGTTCTTATAGATGTCCAATTATTTTGTTTTCAGAAAAGTGATAAATATTTAACAGGAGGTAAACATTGTTTCAAAATAAAGGAAACTTAAAAGAAAAAGATATCACTAATTCACTGCTCGCTCTCTTAGTGATACATTAATCATGGATGGGAAATAACACAATATTGATTGATTTGAAAATGACAGATCATATAATTTCATAAATCCAAAATCTTCATTTTCACTGCAAATTTGAGGGTAACAATGGATATGCCTCTAATAAATCTTATTGTGTCATAAATGGTAATATTTCCTGATAAAAAATTCTTGATATTGAAATCATATTGGAAATACTATTATAAATTGAACTTAGAGGGTTTTTAAATTCTTTGAATAGATATTTTTTAACCAAAGTATCATAGATTATTTTGAGAAATTTTCATAGTTAAAGTAATCTATGATGTAGTGAGTATGTTACAAAAAGAAGTTATAATATTATATAAATTGGAAAAAAATTCTAATATCCATATTTGATTCAATATATCATTTAATAATATATTTTTTATATTAATCAAAATTTTTATGGATAATACAGATCTAATAGATATACCTATATGGGAGATTCATGAAAAAAATTGAAAAATAAGGTACGTAAGAAAACATCAGTTGAAGTGTTAATTTCATAATCATATTTATAAGAGGATATTTCAAATTTCTACTCTTATTATTTTCAATATAAATATACTTAAAAACATAATTGAATTGGTAACATTAATGGAAAAGTTTAATACATCATGGACCATAGATAATCATTATTTAATTATCTTGAGCTTTTTTCAGTGGATATCATGAACGACAGATTTCAAATGATGAACAACATAGAGCTCATAAATATGTTCTTCGAAATTTTGAAGAAATGAAATTATTTGAGATTTAATTTCTAATTTTTCCTTTTAAAAATATTTTTAAAAATTTAATTTATATTAATTACTCTTTATATTATATAATGATCATATCAAAAAAATAATTCACACAAATTACAGTCGTTTCTCTTGAAGAACATCGATAGCGTAATTTTTCCTACTAGTTTCTAAAACTGGTAAGTTAAATTTTTTATGTTCAAACATATAAAATAAATTTTTTATTTCACATATATATATATATATTAAAAAAATATTTTTCAAAGTATCAAAACATGAAAATAAAATTGATATTCAACCATTTTCATTGAGTAACCCACCATAAAAATTAGTGAAATCATATAATGTGTATGTGGTTAATGGATTTAGATTACAAACATGTGCATATGGTGAATCAAAAAAAATGAATAGTGTTATTTCTTTAAATTTATCTCATCATAGATAATGTAAGGTTGAATTTTATGGAATGGTGGATGAAATAATTGAGTTGTGTTATCTTGTATAGAATTTTTTTAACATGTTTAAATTTCATTAGTTTGATGGTGATCAAGGGTTATGCATTCATCTAAAACACATAATTTTTAACATTCAATAAAAAAGCCTTATTGGAGTAAATAAAACATGTATCCTATAACATCAATCACATGAAGTTCATTATAGAAATTAGTATATTGCTTTGAGATATTTAAATGATTGGTGGAGTGTAATAAAAATGAAATCTCATGAAAATCAGTTTATGGAAAATAAAAATTGTTCTTTTGAAGAGGACAATATAGAAACTTATTAAGAGTTATTTATAAATATATCTTTTACTTAAAGAGATACAAATATTGTTGATAAATACCTATAGTTAAAGGCTTGTGGTGTTGATAATTTCAATGATGTAACCAATGAATTTGAAATAAAAAGGGATGATTAAATTTATGCTTGTATGGAAATTAATGATGTATAAGATGGATAATAATACATTTATATTGATTAGTATGAAGATAAAGATGAATAATGTCTTATTACATTATTGTATAAAAATTTAGGTGTTTTTTATTTGAAAATTGTACTAATAAATATTTTTAGGCAACATTATTTTTTGATTTTGAGTTGGATAAAAAAGATATTAATGACTTATCCCAGGCCCTATAAAATTTTTAGCTTCCTATTGATCATCCCAATAGCCGTTCATCCAACCCATATTATTTTTCCATGTCATTGACTTGGAGTTTTTACAGCCTAATGAGATTTAGGATTTCTAAACCTATTCTTGGGTTATGAAACTCTCTTGATTTGGATCCATTCCTTTAAGGGTATGTTCAGTTATGTATTTTAATTATATTTCATTAATTTATTTCTATACTAATTATTCTATTATCTATTATTTTTTACATAGTTATTCATAAGTAGTTTTTGGGTAGGTGGGTGTGATTCTATGATATTATTTTTTTATTCCATGGGTGTCATGGGATCACGTTTCTATTAATATTCATCATCACATGATCAAACACTGGATGGTTTGTAAATAAATAATTTTTTAAAAAATTATTTAATTATTAACATGATATTATTAATTATTTATAGGGTTGATAGTCTAAAATCAATTTCATCTTGGTAACCTCTATCTATAAGGCATATAATATTTGTATACATGGGTTTTTTCATCATTTTTTATATAAGAAAAGAAATAGTGACATGGATAAATATTATGTAACAGTTTTTGCCCATCATTTCTTTTTCATCAAAGTGACTATATCCCATACCAAGCTTAGGATAGATTATGTTCTTACTAGGTAAGGGAGAATTTTCATACGATATCGCCATTAGTTAAACAAAACTTGGAGATCTTGTAGGTCACACATAGAGTTGGGAGTCATATGTTTGGTATTTATCGATGATACATGGTAAGTAATTTTTTTAATAATTTAGATAAAATTTTATGTGAAATTTTCATATTATATTTATATATAATTTTTTTGAGCCCAATATTACATAGTTCTAGTTGTAATAGGATGTAAAAAATATTTTTACATAAGATACTATAAGTGAAAAAAATTTCGAATTGTGTTTTGTATTTTTGGTTTTTTAAATTAAATTAAATTTTTATTTTTATTTTTATTTACTATTTAGTTTGAAGGATACATATAAGTTTGTGACTTCATAGACATAAGAGAGTCTGGTCAATAATGAGGAAGATTCCTCTTGTGAGTAGAGTTTCAATAGGTAATCTTAGATATGGGTGACCATGGATGGTATTGAGAAAGGTATGGTCATTGAAATTAGTTTATGATCATAACCTTTTAGTTATTATAGTGATGTTGTGAGGTCATTAGGTATCTCAAAGAGAGTTTTTGTAAATTCTTCCTCAGAAGATGATAATGTGGAGAGATTGTGATCTCAAGATGATATTATACAGATTACAAATAGAGAGACGAAAGATAATATTTGATATAAGGATCAATGACATGAGGAGTAACTTCATCAGTATCAGTAGATGGTATAGTATATGCATTGAATTGTGTATGGTTTAAGGATGGATCTCATGTTTCCCAAACCATTAGCTGATCTCTCCCCAATAGTGAATTTATGATGTTTTTTTATGAATGTATTTCAGGTTAAATTTTTATTATTTTTTTATAAACCATTTTATATATTTTTATTTTATTTTGTTATGGTTTTTGAAATGGTATATATTTTCCGTCATAAAAACTCTTTTAAGGGGTTATAAAATGTCCATCTAAATACTTTTTCGATGGAAATTTAATTTTGTCATATATTTTTCTTTCTATTCCTTTTATGACCAACTAATTTCCAATCATAAAAAAAGTATTAGAAAGGATCATAATTATAAATTTTAGTATGTTTTTTAATATGTACATTCACAAACACAACTTGTTATGACACCATTTTAATACATTGGTCATTTATGATGGGATTATATCATATATAACCCTTAGTAATATATTAATTTTTCTATTATGGTGATTCTTGTGGTTTATAAATAAGGCTATTCATAGTTTTTTAAACTGAAGAAAAGAGAGATTTGTATGTTATCCATTTCATTTTCAATAGTCATGGCTCTAGAAATTGATTGAAACGAACTGAAATGGGTAGTTGGGAATGGTTTATAGAATAATTTGATCATGGATTTAACTTATAGTTAGAAAAAAAAGAGTTGTATTTGATTACATTGTAATGGACATCAGGGTGAAATGTAATGTTTTCTAAAGTGTTCTATAAATTTGACACTAGGGTTAAAATATACATTTTACAAAAAAAATCAAGTAAAATGAGAAACTATTACATAGATCAAGTCATTTTCATAGATATTTTTAGGAGGAATTTTTTGAATTGATAAAATACAAAAAAAAATTATTTTATATTATAAAATTTAATTTTTTGTTTAAATATAAAGATTTAAATTTGGAAATAGTCAGATTTATTGGGAATACAATAAATTTAAGTCATGGTTTTGAATTCAAAGATTTGAATGAACTAAACCATGTCATGGTAAAGGATAACAAACCATGTTTTAGGTGAAATCCACAAATTTTAAATATTTGGTTTGATCTCAAATATATAAATATATATATTAGTATATGGGTTATTGAATAAGTTTCATTTGAATAATTTAACCATGATTAAAAAAATTTAGCACATGTAATGATCACAAGGTATGGGTATAACATGAATTAATATCAATCATTTAATGAAGGTATTGGATATTAGAATTCCAAATAATATCTGCAATGGTAGAATTGGAGAAAAAAGGAAATCAATATTGATGGATTAGGTTTATGGAAAAGGAGAAGAAGAAGAGATATCACGACTCGACCCTGCTGGTCTCAATCCGAAACTACCTCAGGCCTGCCTCTATAAGCCAGGGGCTGGCGACAAGGGCCGAAGGCATAACGATCTCAGGGAGGCCTTCGTATAAGTACCTGTACACACACACAGCCCACTCGATGTAGAAGTGCAGAGTAAAAATAAAACCAAAGGACAAACAACTATAACCCAACCATAGTCATGCATCAACTTCTAAATAGAAAAAGTAAAGTTTTGAAATGTACTAACAAGATATCTAAACAGAAAAAGGGAAAAACATGCACTCAACCTGAAAGGTTCCACAACCCTGTAACAGTTAAACAAAAGTAAACAGCTGGTGATTTTCACACCTAAAAGTCCTACTACGACCATCGAACGTAGCCCAAGCTCATGTGTCCTCTACGCTCCTTCAAGTCTCGATCAACCTGTCCGTCGTATGAAAGGGCACACCAAGTGAGAGCAAATCTCAAGCACGGGTGAGTATAAAGATACTCAGTAGGATGCCCCGAAAGCTCGAGGGACCAACAAAGAATGTAAAGACCGTAAAATTCAAGGGAAATTTTTTCTTAATTTTCTTTGGATTTTTACAAGAGCGCGGTTTCTGATGGCACCTGATTTCGAGGCCCGGTGTGCCCGAAATCAATTTCTGAAGTTTGGCTCGGGTACGTTCAGTGAACGAACGAGCGAGAATTTCTAACTTTTGATCCGGTGCTCAGAATTGAATTCTGAGGGCACCGATGGAACCGCAGCGCTGGTATTCGCTTAAGAAGAACTTTTCCGGAGTTGCGTTTACACGAGGGAAGTTGTAAAATAAATTGTGAATGTTAAAATAAAAATTTAACTTCAATTTTTATTTTTATCTTTCCTTAAGTGTTTTTATCCATTGGATGGAAGTTGGGTAACTACCCAACTTCCCTAGGGAGGTTAAGAGGGTGGTGGGGCCCACACGAACCCCACCCCTTCATATTCTCTAACCCCCCCCCCCCAACTCACAATTAATGATGTGAACTTGAGTTATAACTTATGACATTAATAAGTGAGTTTAATTTGAGTTTTTGAAATTCAAACTCTTGAATTTCAAAGGTTGGTGTTGTGTTAATAAATTAAGAGTGAGCTTAATTTATTATTGGTTAGTTTCTTTGTTGCTTGAGAGGTTTGGGAGAATCGTTGAGAGACTCGAAGATCTTCTTCGTCTTCGACGAAGAACGTGAAGAACGGTTCTTCTCCGACGAAGAACATCGACCCCACGACCTTCAAGACTCGACGTCCCGGATTCTTCCGTCTTCATTTTCCTCCTCGACAAGGGAGAAGTCGCCGACCGTGGTGATCATCGCCAACGACAACGTACCTCCCTTCTTCGTCATAGCGACAAGTGAAGAGATGTCGTTTCCTCCTCGGACGCACCCCGACGTCCACGGAATCTACGTCCGACCTCCGTGACGATTTCTTCGGTAGGTCGTTGACGATCTTCGAACATGAACCCAAGGTAGGGGTTGTTGATTTTTGTTTAATTATTTATTCTTTTTCATGGTTCTAGCATGATTAATGTGAGGATATTTAAGTTGTGTAATCATTTAACGTGAGGGGTCCGGACCGCATGAACACGGCCGAACCCCCTCCATCATTCTTGTTGATTTATCTTGCGGGTGGAAACAAGGTGGCGTGGTGCCGTCGCACCACGCGGATAATCGTACGATTATATTGCGCGGCGCCGTCGCGCGGCGCCGTGGAAGAATCATCAAGAACGCGACGTCGTCGCGCCGCGTCAAGGGGAATCGAAGGCGAGGCGGAGGGGCACGCTGCCGTCGCACCACGCCGGACGACGAACACCGCGGCCGGTACCGGGCCGTGGCGAGACGGGAAGACCGGCGGCAGCCGAGCCGCCGGCGCCGGAGATCAAGAAGGGCCGCGGCCCTAAGGCCGCGGCGGAGCAGCAAGGGGCGGCCGGCCTCGCCGGCCGCCGGAGTTCAGATGAGCCGCGGCTATGGCCGCGGCGGAGAGGGGGAAGGCGGCCGGCTGTGCCGGCCGCCGGTTAGGTTAGAAGGCGGGACCCGTGGGTCCCGTGTGTTTATTAAAAACGGCCGGCAAAAGCCGGCCGAGATCCGAAAAGGGGGGGGGGGTTTCACCCCCCGCGTGCGGCGCATGCGCGGCACCCTGGCCGCGCCGCCACTGGCCGCGCCGCGCCGCCACCGGCCGGGCCGTGTCCAGCGGACCGGGTCGGTCCGACCCGGTTCGGGTCGGATCCGGGTTGGGCTGACCCAGAACGGGTCGACCCGGTTCCGGCCGACCCAGGGGGGGTCGGGCCGGGTCGGCCCGGACCCGGACCCCCCGTTTTCGAGACTGTTTCGGTCTTTTGGCCATAACTTGAGCCACTGACCTCCGATTGACGAACCGTCTGCGGAAACGCGATCCTTGGATCGAGACGGTCGTTTCAGTATATCGCACTCAAGGTTTCGGAACACTTTGAGTTCGGCCAGGTTGGTTCGTTCACGAAACCAACCGGGCCTTCGGAGCGGAAACGCTCATATCTTGAGCTACGGACGTCCGATTGACGTGCCGTCAGCTTTGTTGTGTTCCTCTTAGTGAGACGGTTCTTTTGGCATACTCCGCCGAGGTTTGGATGCAGGTGGAGTACGGTCGGGTTGGTTTTTCTTTAAAAACCAACCGGGCCCCGGGGACGAAAATGCCAATAACTCTTAGACCGGGCGTCCGATCGACGCGCCGTCTGTTGCGTTGAGTTCTTGTTGACGATACGGAACTTTTGGATACATCAACTCTGGACTTTGTGACAGTTGATGTATCAGCCTCTCGGCTCGTGGAGCGGACCCTCCGAACGAGCTTGCTGTGTGCGGGAACCCTAGTGCTGGCTGCGACTGTTACTGTGACTGCTACTGCTACTGCTACTGTGACTGTGACGACGACAGTACAGAGATCCTGTGTGGATTCGACGGTGACGACTTCAGCACTCAGCGATCCTACGTGGATCAGTGCTACAGGTCCTGTGTGGGCCCGATCCTGTGTGGGTCCGATCCTGTGTGGGTCTTTGCGCTCAGCGGTCCTGTGTGAACCAGCGCCTACAGGTCCTACGTGGGCCCGATCCTGTGTGGGTCTTTTGCGGGGGTTAGTTACCTATCGATCCTTCGTGGGTCAGACGACTTAGATGGATCAGAGATCATCTTTATCGTCTTTCGAAGATGTATACCTGTGTGAGATGAATCCTGTTGCTTTCCTGTGTGGATTGTGTTGTGTTATCCTGTGTGGATTACGTTTTGCTTTCCTGTGTGGAATACGTTTACTTTCCTTTGTGGACTGAGTTGTACTTGGGCTCGGAGGTTGGAGCGTATTTGAAATTGATGACTTAGGTATATGTATGGGCATATACCTAAGCAGTGTCGGTTGTTACTTCGTGATTGTACCTTTCTTCGTGGTTTATCCTTTGTGGATTTGAGAGACCTTCAGGGGTCTCGGGGTCCCTACTGAGTAGCTTATACTCACCCCTGCACGGGCTTTGCCCGCACTACGTTGTGTTGGTTGCAGACGACGGACAGCGTTGATCTTAGCTGAGGCTTGCAGAGTAGGACGGTACCTGGAGGTGGACCACTGGGCGGGACGTACTCGGAGAGGACGGCGGGACCCGTGGAGCAGTGGAGCTATCTGTACCCACCCTTCAGGTGGGATTTCCAGTGGACAGCTCGGTGTAGCGGCTTTTACTTTTCATTTGTTGTTTTCCCTTTTGAGTTGTACTTTACTTTCGGTTTGGGTTTGTATACTGGCCCATTTACTTTTCCGCACTTTCAGTTGTACTCTGTTTTTACTTAGTGTTTACTTTCCGCTTGCTTACTCTGTGGTGTTTGTTTACTTTACAAAGGCAATGCCTTCCCTTTTTACCAGTATTTACGCCTTGGTGCTAGTCGCCAGCCCCTGGCCTATGGAAGGCGGGCTTGGGGTAGTCACGGCACGGACCCCGAGGGCGGTTCATGACAAATTGGTATCAGAGGAGTTTGGTTCTACCGCGAACTCTGATCTTTTCTTTGTGAAGCAATAATGTTTAGCGTATTGAGTGTGGTTATCATTCCAGGGAGTCCAGTGTTGGTGCGGCGGCCGACGTATCCGTACACCAGGACCCTGACTACTGATTTCCAACTTAATGCACGAAAACGTTGATTGCGTGTGTGTTTCAAAGTTTTCTTTGTGATTACTTATATCAGCTCAGAGTCAGAGACGAGGATGTGCAGAAGACGGCCTTCAGATGTCGGTATGGCCACTATGAGTTCTTGGTTATGCCTTTCGGCGTAACCAATGCTTCAGCAGTGTTCATGGCCCTCATGAACAGGATCTTTCACCCATACCTTGATCGGTTTGTCGTAGTCTTCATCGACGACATTCTGATTTACTCTACGACAGAGGAGGAGCACGCCTATCACTTGCGAGTTGTACTAGACACACTCCGAGAGCACCAGCTTTATGGTAAGCTCTCGAAGTTCCAGTTCTGGATACGTGAGGTCCACTTCTTGGGACACGTTATCTCTGAGGCGGGAGTTGCAGTGGATCCTGCGAAGATTGAGGCTGTGTTAGCATGGGAGCCACCCAGGAGCGTGACTGAGGTTCGGAGTTTCTTGGGACTAGCTGGATACTATCGGAGATTCGTGCTAGACTTCTCTAGAGTTGCGGCACCACTCACAGCTTTGACGAAGAAGGGGAAACCCTTCGTGTGGTCAGACAGATGTCAGCAGAGCTTCCAGGAGCTGAGACAGAGATTGACTAGCGCACCTATCTTGAGGTTGCCTGAGGAGGGAGTAGGGTACGTAGTCTACTGCGATGCATCAGGGACCGGACTCGGATGTGTTCTGATGCAGGAGCGGGCAGTGATCGCCTATGGATCACGTCAGTTGAGCCCGCATGAGCAGAACTACGCTACCCATGACCTGGAGTTAGCAGTAGTGGTCTTCACTCTGAAGACATGGCGACACTATCTGATGGGAGAGCGCTTTATAGTCTTTTCCGATCATCAGAGTCTCAGGTATATCTTCTCGCAGAAAGACCTGAACCTGAGACAGCGGCGATGGCTCAAGTTCCTCCAGGACTATGACTTTGAGATAGTCTATACTCCTGGGAAGGGGAACGTAGTAGCCGATTCCCTCAGCAGGAGGATGGGCATTCAGCTACTTGAGGAGGCGACGGAGCAGCTAGCCTCTTTGCAGATATCCTTCATGGATAGAGATGGAGCAGCCTTCCTCCAGTCTCTCACAGTCACCCCTCCACTACTGCAGTGGGTCAGAGAGGCACAGCGTGAGGACGCTGACTGTGAGACACGGCGTGCACAGATATCCTCGGGACAGGAACCTGATGGATTCTCCCTTGGAACAGAGCACGGCATCCTTTTCAGAGGACGTACCATGGTACCAGTCGCTTTGCGAGAGGAAGTGCTGAGAGAGTTTCACACTTCTCCTTTGGCGGTACATCCTGGAGTGGCGAAGATGTACCAGGATCTCAGATGACAGCACTGGTGGTCGGGCATGAAGAAGGTAGTAGCAGAGTTCGTTTCTCGATGCCTCACCTGCCAGCAGGTGAAGGCAGAGCATCAGGTACCAGCGGGCTTGGTACAGCCCTTGGAGGTTCCGGAGTGGAAGTGGGACGGCATATCTATGGACTTCGTGACTGGAATTCCACGCACTTCCAGAGGTCACGACTCCATCTGGGTGATTGCTGACCGACTCACCAAGTCGGCACACTTCATACCCATCAGAGAGCAGGGCTCAGTGGAGAGCTTGGGACGTCTCTACGTTCAAGAGATTGTGCGGCTCCACGGCGTTCCATCATCTATCGTCTCCGATCGAGATACTCTCTTTACTTCCCGGCTTTGGAAGGGGTTACAGGAGGCGTTCAGGATGCAGCTACATCTGAGCACAGCCTTTCACCCTCAGACGGATGGTCAGACGGAGAGGACCATTCAGACTCTCGAGGACATGCTCCGCGCATGTGTCCTCGACTTTGGTCGTAGCTGGGAGGACCACCTACCCTTGGTGGAGTTTGCGTACAACAACAGCTACCACTCCACCATCGGGATGGCACCTTATGAGGCGTTGTACGGCCGACCTTGTAGATCTCCTTTGTGCTGTACAGGCCCTGGGGAGTCAGCACTTGTGGGACCGGAGATGGTCCAGGCCACGATAGAGAAGGTCCAGGTCATCCAGGAGTGGATGAGGACAGCTTAGAGCCGGCAGAAGTCATATGCTGACAGGAGGCGGAGGCCACTAGAGTTCGAGGATGGCGACCACGTCTTCTTTCGGGTCTCACCTCGACGTGGTATTCAGAGATTTGGCCGAGGCGGCAAGTTATCTCCACGCTTCATCGGACCTTTCCAGGTCCTCAGCAGGATTGGCGAGTTGGCTTATCGCCTGGCTCTGCCACCTCAGTTGCACCGGGTGCACGACTTCTTCCACGTATCTCAACTGAGGAGATACGTGCACGACCCGACGCACATCATTGACCATGGGGAGCTTGACATTGACGATGGGGCGAATTTTACGGAGGTCCCGGTGGAGATAGAGGATCGACAGAAGCTAGTCCTGCGTAGGCGATCGATTCCTCTTGTGCGCATCAGATGGCAGCACGGGAATCTCCAGGAGAGCACATGGGAGCGGGAGGCTCAGATGCGTGCTCAGTACCCTCATTTGTTCCCCTAGTTTTTGATGTATCTTTACGGGGACGTAAATCCCTGAGGTGGGAGTAATGTAAAGACCGTAAAATTCAAGTGAAATTTTTTCTTAATTTTCTTTGGATTTTTACAAGAGCGCAGTTTCTGACGGCACCTGATTTCGAGGCCCGGTGTGCCCGGAATCAATTTCCGAAGTTTGGCTTGGGTACGTTCAGTGAACGAACGAGCGAGAATTTCTAACTTTTGATCCGGTGCTCGGAATTGAATTCTGAGGGCACCGATGCAACCGCAGTGCCGGTATTCACTTAAGAAGAACTTTTCCGGAGTTGCGTTTACACGAGGGAAGTTGTAAAATAAATTGTGAATGTTAAAATAAAAATTTAACTTCAATTTTTATTTTTATCTTTCCTTAAGTGTTTTTATCCATTAGATAGAAGTTGGGTAACTACCCAACTTCCCTAGGGAGGTTAAGAGGGTGGTGGGGACCACACGAACCCCACCCCTTCATATTCTCTAACCCCGAAACTCACAATTAATGATGTGAACTTGAGTTATAACTTATGACATTAATGAGTGAGTTTAATTTGAGTTTTTGAAATTCAAACTCTTGAATTTCAAAGGTTGGTGTTGTGTTAATAAATTAAGAGTGAGCTTAATTTATTATTGGTTAGTTTCTTTGTTTCTTGAGAGGTTTGGGAGAATCGTTGAGAGACTCGAAGATCTTCTACGTCTTCGACAAAGAACGTGAAGAACGGTTCTTCTCCGACGAAGAACATCGACCCCACGACCTTCAAGACTCGGCGTCCCGGATTCTTTCATCTTCATCTTCCTCCTCGACAAGGGAGAAGTCTCCGACCGTGGTGATCATCGCCAACGACAACGTACCTCCCTTCTTCGTCATAGCGACAAGTGAAGAGACGTCGTTTCCTCCTCGGACGCACCCCGACGTCCACGGAATCTACGTCCGACCTCCGCGACGATTTCTTCTGCAGGTCGTTGACGATCTTCGAACTTGAACCCAAGGTAGGGTTTGTTGATTTTTGTTTAATTATTTATTCTTGTTCGTGGTTCTAGCATAATTAACGTGAGGATATTTAAGTTGTGTTATCATTTAACGTGAGGGGGCCGGACCGCATGAACACGGCCGAACCCCCTCCATCGTTCTTGTTGATTTATCTTGCGGGTGGAATCAAGGTGGCGTGGTGCCGTCGCACCACGCGGATAATCATACGATTATATTGCGCGGCGCCATCAAACCGCGCCATGGAAGAATCATCAAGAACGCGATGTCGTCACGCCGCGTCAAGGGGAATCGAAGGCGCGGCGGAGGGGCGCGGTGCCGTCGCACCGCGCTGGACGACGAACACCGCGGCCGGTACCGGGCCACGGTGAGACGGGAAGACCGGCGGCAGCCGAGCCGCTGGCGCCGGAGATCAAGAAGGGCCGCGGCACAACGGCCGCGGCGGAGCAGCCAGGGGCGGCCGGCCTCGCCGGCCGCCGGAGTTCAGATGAGCCGCGACGGAGAGGGGGAAGGCGGTCGGCTGTGCCGGCCGCCGGTTCGGTTAGAAGGCGGGACCCGCGGGTCCCGTGTGTTTATTAAAAACGGCCGGCAAAAGCCGGCCGAGATCCGAAAAGGGGGGGGGGGTTCACCCCCCGCGTGCGGCGCATGCGCGGCACCCTGGCCGCGCCGCCACCGGCCGGGCCGGGTCCAGCTGGCCGGGTCGGATCCGGGTTGGGTCGACCCAGAACGGGTGGGATCCGGGTGGGGTCGACCCGAAACGGGTCGACCCGGTTCGGGCCGACCCAGGGGGGGTCGGCCCGGACCCGGACCCCCCGTTTTCGAGACTGTTTCGGTCTTTTGGCCATAACTTGAGCCACGGACCTCCGATTGACGAACCGTCTGCGGAAACGCGATCCTTGGATCGAGACGGTCTTTTCGGTATATCGCACTCAAGGTTTCGGAACACTTTGAGTTCGGCCGGGTTGGTTCGTTCACGAAACCAACCGGGCCTTCGGAGCGGAAACGCTCATATCTTGAGCTACAGACGTCCGATTAACGTGCCATCAGCTTTGTTGTGTTCCTCTTAGTGAGACGGTTCTTTTGGCATACTTTGCCGTGGTTTGGACGCAGGTGGAGTACGGTCGGGTTGGTTTTGCCTTAAAAACCAACCGGGCCCCGGGGACGAAAATGCCAATAACTCTCAGACCGGGCGTCCGATCGACGCGCCGTCTGTTGCGTTGAGTTCCTGTTGACGATATGGAACTTTTGGATACATCAACTCTGGACTTTGTGACAGTTGATGTATCAGCCTCTCGGCTCGTGGAGCGGACCCTCCGAACGAGCTTGTTGTGTGCGGGAACCCTAGTGCTGGCTGCGACTGTTACTGTGACTGCTACAGCTACTGCTACTGTGACTGCGACGACGACAGTACAGAGATCCTGTGTGGATTCGACGACGACGACTTCAGCACTCATCGATCCTACGTGGATCAGTGCTACAGGTCCTGTGTGGGCCCGATCCTGTGTGGGTCCGATCCTGTGTGGGTCTTTGCGCTCAGCGGTCCTGTGTGAACCAGCGCCTACAGGTCCTATGTGGGCCCGATCCTGTGTGGGTCTTTTGCGGGGGTTAGTTACCTATCGATCCTTCGTGGGTCCGACGACTTAGATGGATCAGATATCATCTTTATCGTCTTTCGAAGATGTATACCTGTGTGAGCTGAATCCTGTTGCTTTCCTGTGTGGATTGTGTTGTGCTATCCTGTGTGGATTACGTTTTGCTCTCCTGTGTGAAATACGTTTACTTTCCTGTGTGGACTGAGTTGTACTTGGGCTCGGAGGTTGGAGCGTATTTGAAATTGATGACTTAGGTATATGTATGGGCATATACCTAAGCAGTGTCGGTTGTTACTTCGTGGTTGTACCTTTCTTCGTGGTTTATCCTTTGTGGATTTGAGAGACCTTCAGGGGTCTCGGGGTCCCTACTGAGTAGCTTATACTCACCCCTGCACGGGCTTTTCCTGCACTACGTTGTGTTGGTTGCAGACGACGGACAGCGTTGATCTTAGCTGAGGCTTGTAGAGCAGGACGGTACCTGGAGGTGGACCACTGGGCGGGACGTACTCGGAGAGGACGGCGGGACCCGTGGAGCAGTGGAGCTATTTGTACCCACCCTTCAGGTGGGATTTCCAGTGGACAGCTCGGTGTAGCGGCTTTTACTTTTCAGTTGCTGTTTTCCCTTTCGAGTTGTACTTTACTTTCAGTTTGGGTTTGTATACTGGCCCATTTACTTTTCCGCACTTTCAGATGTACTCTGTTTTTACATAGTGTTTACTTTCTGCTTGCTTACTCTGTGGTGTTTGTTTACTTTACAAAGGCAATGTCTTCCCTTTTTACCGGGATTTACGCCTTGGTGCTAGTCGCCAGCCCCTGGCCTATGGAAGGCGGGCTTGGGGTAGTCACGGAACGGACCCCGAGGGCGGGTCGTGACAAAGAAGGTACCAAAATGGTGAGTAGTAGGAAGAACAAGGAACAGTGAAAGAGTGCAGTAAATAGAGTGCAGATCAACCAAATAAAAGAATGGAAGTAGACTCGTCCAACCAGGAGGGGCTAGACACAGAAATCACATGGCATACCCCACGTGTCTTTGCACCTCCTAGAGGGCGAGTAACTGAACCCAATGAGTGGGAAAAAAGTAGGGTGTGTATATATATGTGCTCAACAAGAAACCAAAACGAGTGTGTAAGGGGATCTCTATCTCCAAGCTCATCCCAGGAAAATTCGCCAACAGTTCTAAGGATATCCATCACTAATGCCCCAAAAACCCAACACTAGAAGATGTATCATTGATAAAACTTACAACCAAGGTCCCTCTCTAGTAATCACATAGAAAAGTCACTGACTAGCCTCATAGAAAGGGCAGAGTCTGAAAGAAGTCACCGGGTAACCCACTGCCCATCCCAGCTAGAGGGTAAACCCTAAGAGGTCATCGGGTAACCCACTGCCCATCCTTGCTGAAGGGTAAACCCTATAGTCAACGGGTAACCGATTGCCCAGCCTCGTTGGAGGTTAAACCCTAAGGTCAACGGGTTACCCACTGCCCAGCCTCGCTAGAGGGTAAACCCTGATACGCCAGTGGGTAACCCACTGCCTAGCCCCATTGGAGGGTAAACTCTGAACAGGTCTGATAACTCTACACTGCCCATACCATCTCTGGGTGTCACTAACATCGCTACCGTGTGTTGGTTTGGAGTGCATCAAAGGAACCTTCGACCAACACCCTTTCATGTTTCCATATTTAATGAGATCTCGATAGAGGCTCTGCATGCCCAAACAAATTACACCATTGTACTCCTCATGGAAAAACACATGAGATAGACTATTTACTCGCTTGAAATGGACTCCCAATGAAAAAGTTATTCAGCACTGATTTATGCCCATACGACATCTCGTGAGGCCCATACGTCAGTCCTGAAAAAGGTTGGGCAAACTGAGCCATCATTATTCTATCGAAAATACATGCCAAAATGACTAATCATTTGCCTCGAATGGACGACGGATTAAAAAGTCACAAAATGCTGCTCATAGCTTAAAAGACGGAACGTGGGGCCCATGCCTCAACTCTGGCTTTAACGCTGGAAACCACCCTAGACTACATCATCTCGATGCTAGGGTTACAACGATGATGACAGTGCCTAAAACAGACTCTAGAAGTGCTCGCGCCATCCGAAAGAAGAATCTCGGTGAGAAGCTAAACAATACTTAGTGGGAGTGTCGCGCCACAGATCCCCCATCTAGGGAATTAAAAATCCATGAGACCATCTCAAAATCTCTTTCCTTATCCAAGGATCGCGTCGCCACAAACAGGGCACGAATCCGACATTCGGTTGGCAATTTAGGGGCGTTTAAATGCCTATGGACGGAGACAGGGTGGGTCGGACCAGTTCGGTCGGTCCACCCACTTCAGACCGGCAGTCCGCAGCTCGGCTGCCTGGATAGCCTGGTCCACCGCGGCCCGCGGTTTACTGCGTGGGCCGCGCAGATTTTCCAGGAATGGTACGAGCTGGTCCGGACCTTTTCAACGAGACATGCAAAACGCAGGTCTCGGCCAGCTCTCGGGGTCGCGACGACTGCGGTCTCACGTGCCACACGCCGATTGGTGAAGCCGGCCCATGCACCTCCCGCGGCCTGGACTGCCGGACCGCTGCTCACTCACCCGCCTCTGCCTAGGAGCCCGCCGCGCCGCCACCTGGGAAGCTCGTCGCGCCGCCTCCTGGGATCCCGCCGTGCCACCGCCTGGGAGGCACGTCGCGCCACCGCCTGGGAGGCACGTCGTGCCGCCGCCTGGGAGGCCCACCGCACCGCCGCCTGGGAGCCCACCGCGCCCCCACCGTTGCCCGCCGGACCACCCTAGAAACTACTAGAAATGGAGATTTTTGGCTAGAGAACTTCCTGGGGTCACCCTGGACACCCAGGGACTTGGAAATTTGACCTGAAAGACTCATTGGAAAGCTCAGATTGAGCCCTACGCATATATGGAATTCACTCGACAAATAAACAACAATTAAAAACTAATATTTGAGTTTTAAGTAGATGTGGAATTTAAAAACCAAAACACACGAACCTTCCTTGTAGAGTGTAGCCCGTCGCTTCATGAATGGTCTGCCGGAGCCGCCACCGCCTTGTCGTAGAAAAGGAAGAGCTTGAAGGAGGTTTCTCCCTTATTGGGAGGGCTTTCAACATAGAAGGAATTCCAAGGGGAAGAAGGGAGTGGTGGAGGTGTTTATGTAGGGAATTAATTAGAATTTAATTAACTTTTAAACACCCAACAGTAGGCCCGTACCCAAACTTTTGACAGGGTCAGGGTTAAGCTACCCCAGAGGTAAAATCTGCATTCTGGTCGCAATGGCGGTCATCGAATTTTAATCCGAGCCTCTGTTCAGAAGTTATAAAGTTCATTCCCAAGGCGTCTAAATTACGAAAATTCCCTCGGAGGCGTTTTCCACAGAAGTTATGTGCCCGTGAAAGTTATACTCCTCCTAGGGTAAACAGCACGCTCCAGACTCAACGGTGCCCTTGGTGTTCCCATCCGAGCAACCGTTTAGGAGTTATTCTATTTATTTGATGTGTCTAGTGTTAACGCACTTAAAATTTAATTCTGGGCACAACAGGGCTCAGAACCACATACCGTCTAAACGCCCTACTCTGAAATAACATCAAAAAAATTTCAAAGTCTTACAGGCTCAAAACCTGGGTTCTTACATCATTCCCTCCTTCAAGTGTTTCATCCCCGAAAAACAAAACTACAAAAACAAATCGGGATATTGAGCTCGCATCTGGCTCTCCCTTTCCCAGGTGTTCTCCTGCACCCTCATGTATTGCCACAGCACACGAACCAAAGGAATGGTTCGTCCATGCAGTGTCTGATCTTTCCGGTCCTCAATCGCCACTAGGTGCTCTGCAAAGGTGGATCCATCCTCAATGTCCAGCTCTCCCCAGTCAATAATGTGTGTGGGGTCCTTCATGTATTTCCTCAGTTGTGACACGTGGAAGATTTCATGCACCCTATCCAGCTGTGGGGGTTGAGCAAGATGGTAGGAAATCTCACCAACCTTGTGCACGATCTCAAAGGGCCCAATGAACCTTAGGGACAACTTGCCTCCCCAGCCGACCCTCCGTGTTCCACGCCGCGGGTAGACCCTCAAAAAGACATGGTCCCCCTGCTCTAACTCCAAAGGCCTACAATGATGGTCTTCGTAGGACTTATGTTTGCTCTGAGCCATCCTCATCCACTCACGAATGACCTGCACCTTCTCCGTCATCTCCCGCACTAACTCTGGGCCCACGAGGGATGTCTCCCCAACCTACTTCTAGCACAACGATGACCTGTAGGGTCTCCCGTAGAGGGCCTCGAAAGGTTTCATGCCGATAGTAGAGTGGTAACTATTGTTGTACGTGAACTCCACCAAGGGTAGGTGATCCTACCAGCTTAGGCCAAAGTCTAACATGCACGCCCTGAGCATATCCTCCAACACATGGATATTGCACTCTGTCTGCCCATTGGTATGTGGGTGAAAAGTTGTACTCATCTGCATCCGAGTCACGAATGCCTCCTGCAGGCCTTTCCACAAACGCGACGTAAACTGCACATCATGGTCGGAGATGATTTTCACAGGTACTTCATGAAGGCAGATGATCTCCCGAATGTAAAACGGCCCTAGACTCTCCACCGAGCTCTGCTCCCTGGTGGCAAGGAATTGCGCCGACTTCGTGAGTCGGTCCACTATCACCCAAATGGAATCATGGCCCCTTATTGTGTGCGGAAGTCCTATGATGAAGTCCATAGAAATTCCATCCCACTTCCACTCCAGGATATCAAGGGGCTGCAATAACCCTGCCAGAACCTAATGCTCTGACTTCACCTACGGATGGGTAAGACACCTAGAAACGAAATCATCTACGATCCACTTTATGCCAGACCACCAAAACTGCCACTGAAGGTCTCTATACATTTTCCACAGACCGGGATGTACAGCTAAGGGATAAGTGTGGAACTCCTGCATCACCTCCTCCCACATCTCCATGAGTACTACAGATCGCCCTTGGAACAGGATCTCGTGATTCCATCCTTCATAATACCCATCAGGTGCGTCGCCCATAGATATCTGATCACGTAGTACCTCACTGCAGACACCCCCCAGTTGCGACTCTCTCACAGGCTCAAGGAGAAAAGGATTCAACACCATCGACTGCAAGAAAGTCGAACCCTCCCTCTCCACCTAGGTCATCCATAGGGAAGCCAACTGCTCTAAATCTTCCTGCACTAGACGAACCTGGGACTTCCTGCTAATGGAATCTGCTACTACGTTTCCCTTCCCTGGAGTATAGACTATCTCAAAATCATAGTCATGTAGAAACTCCAGCCAACGCCTCTACCTCAGATTCAGATCCATCTAAGTGAATATGTACTTGAGGCTCTATTGGCCTGAGTAGACCACAAAATGCTCACCCAGATGGTAGGGTCTCCATAACCTCAAGGTGAAGACCACCGCTGCTAGCTCCAAATCGTGAGTCACATAATTTGGCTCATGGGGCCGAAACTTCCTTAACCCATATGGATTCACTTCCCACTGCTACATCAGCACGCACCCAAGCCCAGCTCCTGAAGCATCATAGTACACCATGAACTCAACGCCCTCCTCTGGCAGCCTCAACACTGGAGCACTAGTCAGCCTCTGTCTCAACTCCTTGAAGGCCTTATAGAACTGACCAGTCTAGGTGAACGGTCATCCCTTCTGCATCAATGGGGTCAAAGGGGCAGCAATCCTGGAGAAATCATCCATGAACCTCCTATATTACCCTATCAAACCAAGGAAGCTCTGAACCTCTGATGCATTTTTGGGTGGATCCCAAGAAAGCACGGACTCTATCTTTGCAGGATCTATGGCCAAACCCTATTCCAAAATTACATTCCCCAGAAATTGAACCTCATGAATCCTGAACTGAAACTTTGAGAACTTCCCATATAGCTGGTGCTCCCATAGTAAGTCTAGGACCATCCTCAAATGCTCTGTGTGCTCCTCCTCCATTGCAGAGTAGATGAGTATGTCGTCAATAAAGACAACCACAAACCAGTACAAGTACATCTAGAATATCTGGTTCAACAAATCCATGAAAATTGTGGGGCCATTCTTCATGCCAAAGGGCATCACCAGAAACTCATAATGCCCATAATGACAACGAAAATCCAACTTCAGGATGTCAGCCTCACGAACCTGCAACTGGTGGTAGCCGGATCAAGCATCGATCTTGGAAAACCACTTATCACCCCCTCAATTTGTCAAAGAGATCGTCAATCCTCGGCAAAGGATACTTGTTCTTTATCATGTCCTGATTTAGGTGATGATAATCTACACAAAGCCATAGGTTACCATATGCCTTTTTCTTAAACAAAATCAGAGCTGCCCAGGGGGACACACTAGGCCTGATGAATCCCTTCTCACGAAGGTTGCCCAGCTAAATTCATAGCTCCTAAAGCTCTATGGGTGATATATGATATGCTGCACATGATATCGGGGCGGTCCCTGGTTTCATATCAATGTAGAAGTCCATCTATCACCTCAGAGGTAGTCCCGAGACATACTTAGGAAAGACGTCCATATAGTCCTCTAAAATGGTAGGGATACAGCTGCCTATAGAGTCTGGTTCTCTGAGATCCACGCTCATCAACTGGTGATAAAAATTTCACGGTCGCCTGCTCAGAGTACCCATCTACTTTTCCACAAGGTCTCATTCACCAAGGATGGTGAACCTCTTCCCATCAGAATGGACGTATCTGACTAGTCTGCACCAACAATCAATCTAGCCATGAACCATGGAAAGCCAATCCATGTCCAAGATAATGTCATAAGGTTCCATCATGATAATGATTAAGTCCCATGTGAAGATCCCTTCTCTAAATGATAGTTCGCACTGTCTGCAAATAAAGGTCACCAATGAGGCACTTCCCGTAGGAACATCAAGGTTAAGCACAGGTGTCAGCACCTCTACTGAAAGCTTCAACTCTCGTACCAAAAGTAGGGTTATAAAATAGTGGTTGCCTCTTGTGTCTACTAGTAACAAAGAATGAATATAGTAAACACAAAGTGTACCTCGGACCGTCTCGTGTGCTGGGGGGTCACGAAGACCCATAGCCTAAAGCTTCCCACGACCCCTACCGCTAGCTCACTGAGTCCGGCATGGGAAGCCCTGTGGTGGTGGTGGAAGGACATCGAAACTCCATCCCCCACCTCCAGGACTTGTATCTCTGCCTACGCCACCTCCCTGAGGACCACCCTATCCTCTCTTGGGGGATCCCTGGTCATGGCGTTGCCTCTGCCGCTGCGGTGTGCCCACTGCCTACCATGGCTGCTCGGTACGCCCGGTCGGGCAGTCCCATGCTAGGTGACCCCATCCATCACAAGTATATCATAGACTCTCTCCTGACTACCTCGGTGCTCTATAGCGCCACTGCGGTGTATGACCCTGCCCCTGAGTCTGCTCATGAAAGGGTCTCCTCGACTGAGGCTCTGCTCTCTGCCGCCTGCCTGCTATCAAAAACTCTGCTCTAAAGTGGCCACTGCTAGGCCCTGTCAGCTGGCGTCCTTCAGCCAAGAATCTCTCTATCACGAGTTCCCTCTCTAGCACCCTGACATAAGTAGGGATATATAGGGGCACTACACTAGAATAGATATCCCTGAAAAGACCCTACCCAAACATCCTCGCCCGAAAGTAACTATCGCGGACCATATCCTGCGAGTAGCGTCTCAGATCAGTAAATCGGGCCGAGTACTGTGCCACGATCATCCCCCCATGCTTTATCTCTAGAATATCCTAAATCCAAATGGATCATAAACAATAGGGTGAGTACTCCTCTTGGAAGAGCTGCTAGAAGCTATCCTATGTAAGAGATGACTCGTTGTGGGTCTGCGTAACCAGCCCCCACCAATGCCCGGTAGTCTCGAGGAAAAGGCTGGAAGCTAAGGCTACCATCTGGTCCACTGGTGTCTGTACCAGCCTGAAAATTCAGTTCACGAACTCTAGACAAACTTCCGCTGCCTGGGGATCCAGGTCCCCGCGGAACTTCTGCTGCCGCTGACACTGAAAGTCTCAGAGTGCACTCAACCTGCGCTCAACCTCGGTCTGTGCTGCTGGTACTAACTGTCGCTCTCTAGGTGGAGGGGCTACTGCTGAAGCACTGGGTGGAAGGGGATCACTTGAGGGTCTCTGAACTGACGCCTTGTCACTCGGCAGGTCATCGTCACGAACTGGAGAGGGTAACCTGGCTGGCTGCTGTCGTGGGGGCATCCTGAAAATTGTCAAGGATTACCGTGATCAGATGAGCATATATATATATATATATATATATATATATATATAATAGTAATCACAAAGGGGAGCTGACTCAACAAGGATAGTCAAAGGCTCAATCTTACCGGTTGCATGTTCCAAGGTTCCCTACAACAAATTTCTCAGTGTTCCGAGTTGACAAGCGGGTTATTAGGGTCCTGGTGAATGGATACATCGGTCGACCATACCATTACTGGACTCCCTGGATTGAGAGCCGCTCTCAAGACACGTCAATACTATTGCCCTAAATCCCAACCAATTCCTTTTTAGGGATGTCTGAACAACACCCCAAGGAACGAACCACCACTGATACCACTTTGTCATGACCCGACCCTACTGGTCTCGAGCTGCAACTACCCCAGGCCCACCTCTATAGGCCAGGGGTTGGAAATAAGCGCCGAAGGCGTAACAATCTCGGGGAGTCCTTCACCTAAGTTCCTATAAACACACATAGACCACTCGATGTAGAAATGTAGAGTAAAAAATAAAACCAAAGGACAAACAACTATAACCCAACCACAGTCATGCATCAACTTCTAAATAGAAAAATTAAAGTGTTAAAAAGTACTGACAAGATATCTGAATAGAAAAAGGGAAAAACACGCACCCAATCCGAAAGGTTCCACAACCCAGAAACAGGTAAACAAAAGTAAACAGCTGGTGAGTCTCACACCTGAAAGTCCTACTACGACAATGGAACGCATCCCAAGATCATGTGTCCTCTACGCTCCTCCGTAGTCTTGATCGACCTGTCTGTCGTCTGCAAGGGCACACTAATTGTGGGCAAATCCCAAGAAGGTGTGAGTATAATGATACTCAGTAGGATGCCCCGAAAGATCAAGGGAGGAACAAAGGAGGTACCAAAATGGTGAGAAGTAGACAAAATAAGGAACAGTGAAAGAGTATAGTAAATTGAGTGCAGCTCAACCCAATAAAAGAAAGGAAGTAGACTCGTCCAACCAGGACGGGAAAGACACGGAAAGCACGTGGCATACCCCACATGTATTTGCCCCTCCTAGAAGAAGAGTAACTGAACCCAAGGAGTGGGAACAAAATTTGAGTGTATATATATATATGATCAACCAGAAACCCAAACGAGTGTGTAAGGGGATCTCAATCTCCAATCTCATCCCAGGAAAAGTCACCAATAGTTATAAGGATATCTATCACTAACGACCCACTAAACACGCACTAGAAGTTATCTCATCGCTAAACCGTACAACCAAGTTCCCGCTATAGTAATCATGGAGAAAAGTCACTGACTAGCCACATAGAAAGGGCTGAGTCTGAAATAATTCACCGGGTAACCCACTGCCCAGCCCAGCTGGAGGGTAAACCCTAAGAGGTCATCATGTAACCCACTGTCCAGCCCAGCTGGAGGGTAAACCCTAAAGTCAACGGGTAACCCACTGCGCAGCCCTGCTGGAGGGTAAACTCTAAGGTCAATGGGTAACCCACTGTCCAGCCTCACTAGAGGGTAAACCCTAATACACCAGTGGGTAACCCACTAACCAGCCCCGTTGGAGGGTAAACCTGGAACTGGTCTGATAACTCCGCACTGCCCGTACCATCTCTGGGTTCCACTAACATCGCTACCATTCGTTGGTTCTTAGTGCATCAAAGGAACGTCCGACCAACGTCCTTTCATGTTTCCACATTTAAAGAGATCTCGAAATAGGCTCTGCATGCCCAAACAGATTACACTATTGTACTCCTCATGAAAAAACACGTGAGGTAGACTATTTACTCATTGAAACGAACTCCCCACGAAAAATTTATTTGACACCACTTTATGCCCATACGGTGTCTCATGGGGCCCACACCTCAGTCCTGAAAATGGTCGGGCGAACAACTCCATTGCAATGCTCTCGAAAAAACATGCCAAAAAGACTACTCATTCGCCCTGAATGGACGTTTGATGAAAAAGTCGCAAAAAGCTACTCACAGCTTAAAAGACGGACCGTGGGGCCCATGCCTCAACTCCGTCTTCAATGCCTAAAACCACCTTGGAATACATCGTCTCGACACCAGGGTTACAACACCGCTGACAGCGCCTAAAATATACTCTATATATGCTTGCGCCATCCGAAAGAAGAATCCCGGCGAGGTGCTAAACAGTACTTAGCGAGTGTGTCACTCCACCGAGCCCTCGTCTCGAGAATGAAAGATCCCTGAGACCATCTCAAAATATCCGTCTCGAACTGAGGATCTTGTCTCCATAGATAGCATGTGAATCCGACATTCAATTTTCAATTTAGGGGTGTTTAAACAATTATGGACGGAGATGGGGTGGGGCGGACCGGTTTGGTTGGTCCACCGCCTTCAGGCCGACAGTCCGCGTCTCAGCCGCCCGGACTGCCCAGTCCTCCACGGCCCACGGTTCACCGCGCGGGCCGCCCGGCTTTACCTGGAACGGGACAAGCCAGTTTTTCCCCATTTCCACGAGACCCACCAAGCGTGGGTCTAGGCCGGCTCCCGGGGTCGTGACAACCCCGGTCTCATGTTCCGCACACCGCCTGGAAAAGCCTCCAGTGCGCCTCCCACGGCCCGGACCACTGGGTCGCCGGTCGCTCGCTCGCCGCTTCCTGGGAGCCCGCCGCGTCGCTACCCGAGAAGTCTGTCATGCCGCTGCCTGGGAGCCGGCAGCGCCGCCGCCTGGGACGCCAGTCGCACCGCCGCCTGGGTGGCCCGCCGCGCCGCCGCCTGGGTGGCCCGCCGCGCCGCCGCCTGGGTGGCCCGCCGCGCCGCCGCCTGGGTGGCCCGCCGCGCCGCCGCCTGGGTGGCCCGCCGCGCCGCTGCCTGGGAGGCCCGACGCGCCGCTGCCTGGGAGGCCCGATGTGACGCCGTCTGGGAGGCCCGACGCGCCGCCGCCTGGGAGGCCTGATGTTCCACTTCCTAGGAGCCCGCCGCACCACCTCTGTCGCCTGCCAAACCACCCTAGAAACTGCTAGAAATGGGGATTTTTGGCCGAAAAACTTCCCGGGGTCACCTCGGACACCCCGGGACTCAGAAATTTGATCTGAAAGACTCATTGGAAAGCTCGGATTGAGCCCTACGCATCTATGGCAATAAATCCACAAATAAAAAGCAATTCAACACTAATATTTGAGTTCATGTTAGATACAGAATTTAAAAATTGAAACACACAAACCTACTTCGCAGGGTGTAGCCCGTCGCTTCATGAACGGTCCGCCGGAGCCGCCACCGCCTTGCCAGAGAGGAGGAGGAGCCTGAAGAAGGTTTCTCCCTTATTGGGAGATATTTTTACAGAGAAATAGTTCCAAGGGAAAGAAGTGATAGGTGGAAGTGTTTAAGTAGAGAATTAATAAGAATTTAATTAATTTTTAAACACCCACGAGTAGGCTCATACCCGAACTTTTGACGGGGTTGGGGTTAAGTCGCCCCTAGGGTAAAATCTACGTTCTTAGCGCAATGGTGGTCTCAAAATTTTAATCTGATCTTCCGTTTAGAAGTTATAAAGTTCACACCTGAGGTCTCTAAATTAAAAAAACTCCCCTGGTGGTGTTTTCCACAGAAGGGCCATGCTCATGAAAGTTAAACCCCTCCTATGGTAAACGGCATGCTCCGAACTCAACGGTGCCCTTGGTTTTCCAATCTGAGTAACCGTTTATGAGTTATTATGTTTATTTGGTATGTCTAGTGTGAATGCACTTAAAATTTAATTCCAGCCACACCGGGGCTCAGAACCACACGCCATCTGAATGCCCTGCTCTAGAATAACATCATGAAAATTTCATAGTCTTACAGGCTCGAAACCTGGGTTCTTACAAGAGTGTGATCCAATTTACATATCATTCTTAACAAATCTAGTTTTATTAAAGTATGTCTCATGTTTCAAGGAATCATATTGATTTATTTAGTGTATTAGAAAATATGGGTCATGGTATAGATGATTCATTTTCTAGAATTAATTTAATATATAGGGAAGGTGAAGTTTTTATAGAGAATATTTCCAAATAAAAGATTCAAATCTCTTAAAAATTATTTGATCATACCTGAATTCGAGAAAAAGGAAGTAGAAAGGTGGTAATAAATGATGCATCAAATTTATATTTCTATGATATTGTGTATATCATTTATATATTCTAATTGAAGAGTTATACAAGTCTATACATTGGTTCTTCTATTGAAGTAGTGTGTATATGAGGAGGAAGAGGGAGTGACCCTTAGGTGGAATTGGGTTATCCCTTAAAAAATTTTAAGGTAATTACACCTTGGAATGTAGTTAACATCAATTAATGAATTAAATCCACTGAAATAGTGCATTTATAGTGACTTTTTGGGACACTAAAACACCATTGTGTGGATGCTCCTTAGATATAAATCAATGAGGGTGAACTAATTAAATCCCATATATTTTTTTATTATTTAATTTATACACATGTGATTGATATTCAATATGAGTGAATAAAGGGATTAATAGATTGGATGTTTTTCCTTCTAATAAGGAAACAAAATTTGACAACATATATGGGTCAAGTGAGAGAAAATATAATTGTTTAGCACCCGAATTAAACCCTCCCCCTTAAGGTGACATAGGAATCATATTATAAATCATTTTTACAAACAAGGATTTACTAGGAAAATATTTATTTTCAGATATTTTTGTTAGTATCAACTGTATATTTCTCACCAAAATGATAGGGACACCAACTCTTGAGAGAATTTATGTAGCCATCAATTCTAAATCATTGTTTTAGTAGTTCTTATCATGTGATATAACATATCAAGAACTATAATCTATGAATTGATCTATCTATATAAAAATATTCTCCAAAAAAATAATTAACAAATTAAAGAATATTTTTTAATTCTTACCTAAATCTGATAATATCAATAATTGACTAAATGTATATCTCACCTTAATCTCTCAAAAAAATATCTCATGCTAATCATTACACTTGAATTTTATATATTTAATTATTAGGGTGGTAATTTTAATTTTCAATTAGAATAAATCATATAGAAATAAATGATAATATATAGCTAGTATAAAGAAGCTCATAATATCAAACACATTCTTGGTCATTCCCCAAGATATCCCTACCTCAATATTCTTAGGTTATACTAATATTATAGAGTCATATATGACATGGTCCATGAGTTTTACCTCAATGATCAAGAAATAAAACTTTGAAAGATTAGTATATAGTTCATTCTATTATAATTCTAAATAAAATAATCAAATTATTATCCTGATACTCATGTGTATATGAATAGACTAATGTTTCATTAATGAAAATTACTATAAGTAAGTCAACATATGGAAGGAAAACCTTGTTCATCAAAACTATTAACATTTTCTAAATGATAATCAATCTACATTGCATCACTAAAAACTAATATGATCCAAATAATCATTGGAAATTTATCTTTATAATATCCTTAACTCTCACACTATGTTTATGATAAACTGCTCATTGGTTAAACTTGGAGAAATAATGGGTTTTCCATAAAAAATGTAAATTATCAATTTATCGCAGTGGATAATTGTTCCTAATCATAACCAAATTTAGACTATGTTAATCCAAACATGAACTTAAAATCTCATTTCCCTTATTGGTAAACAAAACTGTAGAATCCCATGGGGATATTATTTTTTTAATAAAACCCTTCAGCTAAAGATACTCAAACAGGACCATCATCTCCCATAGCTTAACTGATATTATGTAATAAGAAAGTATTGATAAGGTTTCTACACCCAAAAATGTTTGACAATAAACTCAACCTATCTCTTGGGTGGAATTATATGAAATATTTGGAAATAACTTCTGAAATTAATCAATCAATAAGGGGAATATAAGTTGTTATGTTCCCACATATACCTTAAGAATGAAAATAGTTGTTTGAGAAGTGCTAATATCTAACCATATAAGGTATGGTACTATGTAAATCACTTAAAAATATAAATTTCCAATGAATGTGTAATTTTCATATACTAAAGAATTAAATAATAATCCCTACTAGTTTTAGTCTATATGATCCTAAAAGTGAGTAAGAAAATTTATGTTAATGATCAATAAAATCATATCATATTCAATATCAGAAAATACCAGGTATATATATAGCTACTAAACACTATATCATATCATAGACACTTTATTATTTCCCCATATATCTTCCCTAGAGGAGTTTCAATGCTTAAGTTACCCATTAGACACTCTAAAAACAAGAAAAAATCATGTACTATACAAAACACTAGACAAGGTTGATGTTACTATAATAGCACCTCATACAATCAAAGGTCCTGCACCATAATTAATTAGGGATAAATATATAACTAATAGGAAAACTAGACATATATCATGGTCCTTACCTCTATAATATTAACACTCATGTGGAGTATTACTTAGCTATTGTGGTTGTCACTATGAACAATGTCTTCCACTACATCTTAATTGGCCAAGTGACATCATTTTATAACTCTATGACCCTCATGATCATGCATGGGATGTCTGGGTATACCCTGAGCCTCACCCACTACATATTTGATTCATATTTAGGTAGTAACATTGAAATATTCATATCCCTCCAAAAGATAGTCACTCCTTTGGTGAACTAGAATACTTATATCAAATGTATCATATTCAACCATATTACCATAACTATATAAGATATATCCATCATTTATGAAGAGAGAAACCCCGTTTTTAAATTCATTAACTCTCCCCACTATAGATCACATCATAAAAGCTTATCTTATTACTACTATATGACTCAATCCTTGAGCCTCCAATGAGAGATATCATTTTAACCTTCTATTGTCCACAATGACATTATTGAAAACAATATCCTTCCTCACTGCATTTGAGTAGACACTTGGATAAATAATCTCAAATGAACATTAATAATTTGTTTTTTTCATTTACACTAAAACTTATCAGTCATATTGTATGACTCCTATATATAATAATCAATTATATTCATGTGATTTAAATCATAGATAATAATTTGATGCAGTATCATAAGGCATGTGATGCATATGTACCTTTATATAATATATAATATATTAGGAATACAATTACAGTGATTCACACACACCACACACACCAATAGGATATAATGGTAGGTCATAGAACCCCCAAGGGATAACCCACCCAACAAGCACCATTATTTATTTATTATAGAGGCACACAAACCCTCAGCTTATCCCCAGTGGGGTTGGATCTTCTGCTTCTATTTCCCTACTTATCACTTCTCTTCACTCATTTTTTAAGGCTTCACTCTCTCCAGGTCCTATTCTCTCTCTCTCTCTCTCTCTCTCTCAATTTCTCTAGTCTCATCTCCCTGTTTCGCCTTCACTAGCTTTGTAAAGGCCTTTTTCATCTGCCTTTCTCTGCTTTGACCTCGAGTTCCACTACTCTTCTCTATGTCGGATCTAGAGCAATGGGTGCACCGAGGCTTCGGGGTAGCGGTTTAGTAGTTGAGGGTCCTCTCTATGTCCATTTTGTTCTTTATTTAGGGTTTCATCTCTTAGTATCATTCTAGGGTTTCATCCCCTCACAGCGGTGCTTTTCAGTTGTTCTATTTAGGGTTTCAATTCAGTTCTGACCCTATTCTGTTTTCTTCCTGTTTTGGGTTCTATATTTGTTTGTATGATTTTAGGGATTCATTTCCCAGTTTTCCCCTCTTTTTCTTCACAGTTGCGTCAGTATTTCTCGGTGTTCACTGGTGGCGCGAGTTGAAGAATATGGTGGTGGGTTCTTCGGGCAGTTCACTGGTTTTTGGTCGGTTCAGGACTATGTTGGTGGGTTTCAGTGGTGGATGTTGCCGGCGTTTTGTTGGTATGGTGCTGAGGCGACTGGTACTTTAGGGTTTGCTGTCTGTGGTGTATCCTATGTGCTTCTGCTTCTAACTTCTTCAGTGTCTCAACGACATTTTCTACGATGATGGGTTTCTATTCTCAATAGTGACAATGACGACTTATCTTATGGTGATGATGGTATCCCTTGGTGTCTCCCAACGGAAATTCTGGTGGTGCTCTATGGTGAAAATGCTGGTGATTTCAATGATGACAGGGGTCTATGGTAGAGAAAGTGATCTAATGGTTTGGTTTTAGTGTGTTCATATCGAGGAGATGGTGATAAAGGAGTGATGATGTTCTGAATACTTTTTGGATTTCAATTTTTGAAATGGTGACTACGGTGGCGTCATCAAGTTTTGATGTGATTAGTTTTTCTTGAACTTTGAATCAGGATGATGTGACGGTCTTGGTGCAACGTTTGGTTCTGTTTTGTTTTGTTTTTTTTTGAAATTTGGGCTCTGTAATGGGTGTTTTGGGAGAGTGTGTTTTTCTATTGGAGGAATGGTTCTATTGGTTCCCACTTACCCTCAAAGTCTTTTTTCAATAAAATAAAAAAATGGATTGTGGTGGTGGTGGACCTTATATAAGGACCCAACATTAAAAATTTCATAACCTTGAGTTTTAGTCAACAATTTACTTTTTTTCAATTTTAGGATCTATTCAGGTTTAGAGTATAAATGAATTAGGCCCCAACTCATATATTAAAAACCATATAATTTATAGCGGATACTCCCAATCAGTATCCATTTTTTCCACCATATAAAAATTTTTAAAACAAAACATTATTTATTTCTTGAAAACTATTCATTATATTCAACTTGACTTTATCCTTTACCTTACCAATACTGTGAAAAACATTTAAAAACATGGGATTACAACAAAAATCTCAATAAGGGATATAAAATAAAGGAAACCGTTGGTCTAGGGAAAACACTAAAACACATTAAATATTTACATTTACATAAATTTTCTTTGATCAAAAGAAATAAAATATTTTCACATGAAATAAACACATTTTTCTCAAGGAAATACTTTAAAACCTATATCAATCAACTAAAAAACCTTCTTGATAACTGAGAGAATCACATTAACAACCCATTTTAAACCCATGTTAGAAGTAACTAGAGCCTAGTTAAATCCATAGATGAAACCCTTTAGAAACTAAATCCTTATTTCATTTAAATAAAAGGAACACTACCCAATTAATTGGATAATTATCTTGTCACACAGATCGTTTAAGCTATAGTGGGATCTTCCATGGCTATCTCAGCCTCCCAATCATATAAGTTGTTAAGGGATCACTTAGCGCTATCTGGGAACACCCATTTCTCATGTATAATGATCAAGTAACATATCATGGAAAAAAATTATTCTTGCACATTTTTAATATAAAAAAATTAAAACTCTTTTAAAATCATAAACAATTAACTTTTGGATATCAAATTACCCTTTTCTTTTAAAAACCCATTTTCAATATAAAAAATCATTTTTCTTTTGAAAAATAATTTTTAGTACAAAAATAAAAAAATAAAAGGGAAATGGTTTTTTATTAAAGTAAAACATGAAATATTATAATGTAATCCAGAAATTAAATAATGTTTGTGATGGTAGAAAAGTTTTTGTCACCATGTACATTAAGAACTGGACATTACATTTTCATTTGTCAATACATTCCATATAAAAAACACAAAAAACATTCTTTTGAAAACCTTTGATGATAAATGAATGAGTGACATAAAATTCAATTTATAAATATTTTATGTCCATATAAAAATTTTCATAAATACATTTTAAAAACATTGACATGGAAGAGAAATCAAGTTTGAAAGGAAAAAATAAAAAATGATTTTTTAGGAAAAGTCCCTTATCACTTGGAAAATGCTTGAATCAAAATCCCCAGGAAATATTAACATTAAACAAAACATTAAATTCCATTAGAATAGAAAATTTAATGATATAACATGTCAAAGGGGATTTATATACACCTATAAAAATAATATAGGTGTATAACATCAAAATATTCCTCAACAAAAGAAAATTGAGACGAAGTCCCTTACCTAGAGGCTGACTTGCCATGTGTGACTTTATCTTCTTGACTAAAAAACTTATGTTAATTATATACTTTCTTGAGAACCTTTTTCAAGTTTAATATTACTTTTATTTCACTTATTACCAAGTTATATATAATTACTTAATCAATTAAAATTACAATGGATGTTTAGACTATATTTGGTAAATTTATCAAAAATGAATTTTGTAGGTTGATTGTGGTCAAAGTGGCCATTAGATAAAAATATAAATAATAATCATCATAAAATAAATATCGTATTTATAAATAATTTATAATTTTAAAAAATCATGAAATATAGTTATAAAAAAATGAACTAAGATTACGATCCTAGAGATGTAGGTCATACGTATGCATGAGTAATGTTTCCATTTTTTCAATGATCATTATAGAAAGAATGGAGGTAATATTTTATTTTTTCAGAATGATAATTATATCATAAATACAAAATTATTTAGCTTTATATACTGATATATATCATTATTTTGATGCGGTGGTGAGAAAAACAATCGCATCGCTTCGAGGAGATGGTAGTCCACACGTCCACGAATGATGTTTTTATTTTTTAGTGACTGAAAAAGTAAAAATAAAATGATATATAATATTTAAATAATGATAAATATGTCACTAATATCTAAAATATTTCAAGTCGCTGCTACAAAATAGGCCATTAACAATGCTAAAATTAACTTTTATCAATACTAGAAATCATTGACTACCAGAGCGTGATTAAAATCCCAAGGCTTTTAACAGTGCTATAAAAGAAATGATAAAGGACCCCATTTATCAAATTTTTTATTTATAATCAATAAAGTGGTAATTTATCAGGGATGATAAAGGGGAATAATGTAGTGTGTTATTACAACACACTATATCAACAGAAATAGAACCATACTAGAAACAACATCCCAAAGTAGAAAAATATAGTAAAAATAAATATTTTAAAAGAAATAAAATTAAAAAAAATGAAAAAATAGTATACTATATACATTTCGAACATTTTTTTATACAATTACATGATTTAGTAAAAGTAATCACATAAATTTAAAAATATCAATGTTTTTCTTTTCCCCCAAACCCCAACTCTTGCTATTTCCAAAAAAATAACCCTTTATCGAGAAAAATAATGCACCTATATAAGTAAAAATTTATATATTAGTAATAATATAAAGAAATAAATTAAATATAATGTGTTAATTTTAAACTAAACTTTGAGTCATATCTGGAACACTATGTATCGGACAAAGTTGCATTTGATTCTTGCATGTCACGCCATTTATTGTTCATCTTCAAGAATTATCTCTATGAAAATTAACTATATAAGTATAATATTAAAATGATAAGTAAAATAGTTAACTAATATCATATAGAGTGGTTATAAAACAATCTATTATTGTTTTCTCGATTTTGGTGATGTGATGTTCATTTTAAACTAAAATGATACTTATATTTTGAAAACATACACTCGGTGTCATACCAGTCATACCGTGCATCAGATTGAGGTGAAAATAATTCATACACATCCCAAATGACTTATGTATTGTTTTCATAAAGTATCAAATCAATACGAATGTGTTTTCTTTGTTTTCAATGAGTGGAATTTTTATACTCAAATGTCAATTTTAAACAGATAACAAACACTTTGAGTCATACTAGGCACATAATATATCATATTAAAGTGGGGATAATTACTACATGTTAAAAATAAATTATGGTTCATTTTACTAAAGTATCAAAACAATATGATTTCGTTTTCATGGTTTTCAGTAGGTTAGTTTTCTTTTTTACTAAAATTAATGTCAATTTTAAATAAAAAGACGGACTTGGATTCATACCAGTCACGCTATACATCGGACTAAGGTGTGGTTTATTCCTTCACATCCCAAATGACTTTTGTGTTTTCATAAATTATCAAAACAATATGAATATTTTTTCATATTTTTGAGTATCTCACTTGTCTTTTTTACTAAAATGTCATTTTAAACCATAAACATGCACTTTAAGTCATATCGGTCAACTCATGTTTCAATTTCATATGATGATAATTAATAAACATCATAAAAGACTCATGAATCATTTTCCTAAATAACAGTACAATATAATCAAGTTTTCTTAGTTTTCAGTGAGTGAAACTTTTTGAATAATATATCAATTTTAAACTGATAACATACACTTTGAGTCATATCGAGGGATGTAGTGTATCGTATTGAGGTGAGGCTAATTCCTAAACATCATAAATGATTTATAGATCATTTTTCTAAAGTATAAAAATTATTTGAATTTGTTTTCATTGTTTTTAGTTTGTCTGTTGTCTTTTTTTAATAAAATTAATTTCAATTTTAAATAAAAATATGCACTTGGAGTCATACCAGCCACACTATGCATTGTATTGATAGGCAGATAATTCCTACACATACAAAATTAATTATGGATCATTTTCACAAATTATTAAAACAATCCAAATTATTTTTTCTCAGTTTTGTGTATGTATCTTGTGTTTTTACAAAAATATCATTTTAAACAACAAATACACACTTTGAGTCATATCAATCACATTATCAGTTGGTTTTATGTGTGAATAATTAATACACATAAAAAATGACTTATGAATCATTTTTATAAATTATTAAGACAATATAATTTTTTTTCTTTGTTATCAGTGAGTGATTCATTTTAAACAATAATGTCAATTTTAAAATGATAACGAATACTTTGAGTCATACTAGGAAGATCATGTATCGAATTTTGGGGATATACATTCATAAACATTCCAAATTAATTATGAATAATTTTTATAAAGTGTGAAAAAATATATGAATGTTTTTTTTAGGTTTTTAGTTGGTTGGTTGTATTTTTTACTAAAATTAATGTCAATTTTAAATAAAAAGATGCACTTAGAGTTATAACAGTCACATTGTGTGTCAGATTGAGATTAGTATGATTAATAAATGTCCCAAATTACCTATGGATTGTTTTAATAAATAATAAAAATAATCCAAATGCATTTTATTAGTTTTGAGTATGTCACTTTCTTTTTTTACTAAATTGTCTTTTTAAACTGGAAACATTCACTTTGAGTCATACTAGTGAAATCATGTTTTTTTTATGTGATACTGATAACAACATGTAAAAAATGAATTATGAATCATTTTCCTAAATTATAAATACAATACTATCACATTTTAATGGTTTGTAGTGATAGTGACGTTTTAAACAAAAATGTTAATTTTAAGATGATAACAGACACTTTGAGTCATACTGGGACCATCATGTATTATATTGAGGTTTAGGTGATTCCTAAAATTCCCAAAGGACTTATGGATAATTTACCTACTTTATAAAAATAATCCAAATCCATTTGATCATATTTGAGTCTGTCAATTGTCTTTTTTACTAAAATTAGTGCCAATTTTAAATAAAAAGATGCACCTTGAGTCATACCGGTCACACTATGTGAGGGATTGAGGTGATTCTGATTCATAATAATCCAAAACTACTTATGTATTATTTTAATAATGTATAGATTCAACAAGAATATTCTTTATCATTTTTTAGTATGTTACTTTTTTTACTAAAATGTCCTTTAATGCTCGAAAAACACACTTTGTGTTATACCTGTCACATTGTGTATTGGTTTTACTTGAGACTTATTCCTTTAAATAATTAATTATAAATAATTTTAATAAATTATCAAGACAATTCAATTATTATTTTTTGGTTTTAAATAAGTGAATATTTTTAAACTAAAATGTCAATTTTAAACAGATAAAGGGTACTTTAAGTCATACCAGGAATATCATGTATCAAACTGATGTGTGGGTAATTCCTACATATAAAAAATTTCTTATTTCATAAATTATATAAATAATAAAAAAATTATTTCTTAATTTTGAGTTTTTCAGTTTTTTTTTTACTAAAATTAATGTCAATTTTAAATAAAATGATACACTTGGAGTCATAGCGGTTGCACGGTGCATTAGATTGTGGTAAGGCTAATTCTTACATGTCTCAAATGACTTATGGATATTTTTACTAAAGTATAAAAACAATTAGAATGAATTTTATTGGTTTTGAGTACATCACTTGTATTTTTCACTAAAATTTCATTTTACACTAGAAATAACAATTTTGAGTCATATCGGTCTCATTGTGTGTTAGTTTTACATGAGACTAATTCTTACATGTTGAAATATACTTATGAATAATTACCCTAAATTTCTAATAAATTATGAGCATATTTTCTCAGTTTTCGTTATGTCCCATTTCTTTTTTACTAAATTAATGTCAATTTTAAATAAAAAAGGCACATTTAGAGTCATACTGGGCACACCGTGCATCGGATTGAGGTGCAGCTAATTTATACACATCATAAATGAATTGTGGATTGATTTCTTAAAGTATCAAAAAAATATTAATGTGTTTTATTAGTATTTATTATGTGTTGTGTTTTTTGAACTAAAATGTAAATTATAAACAAAAAACATACAGTATGAGTCATACCGAGCACAATGTGTATCAGATTGAGGTACAGATGATTGAGTATGTGGTATGTGTTTTTCTTTAAATTATTAGAAAATTTAGAAATTTGAGAACATGTTACATTATTATGGAAAAGAAACTCCATGCTCCCAAAAACACTTCACATTTCATAAAATATGGGGTTTCCTCTTCCATCATAAATGAACATGTTCTCTCTCTTCTGGCTTGTTGCAGATAGTTGAAATAAAAATATGACTTTCCACATGATTTTTGAAAAAAAACTAAATAAGTATTAGATAAAAAATATAAGGAAGTTAACTTTAAAACATTAGATAAAATAGTTGAAAAATTAATTAAACAAGTAGTATGAATTCACATTTTCATTATGGTTGTATACATTTTTAACCCATTTCCTTATTTTCGTTATCCTAGTTGTAGCCTCAAAGTCCAACCTCTCATGATCATGATCAGTTTGGATCCAACCACACCAACTTGAACAAAATAATCCACCTATATACGAAAAAAAACTTATTTCATTAACACAAAAAATAAATAAGTTAAACATAAATATGAAACAATACATTACTTCTATGGAAAATTATTTTACAATGAAAACATCAAGATTAGAAATCATGTTCACAAGAAAATTTTTATAAAATAACAATTAGGAATTCACTATTTCATGATCATAGTAAAAGAGTGACTCTTCCTGGTTAATGAATTCGTTTCTTCATGATCTAAATGAAAAGTAACAAAATAAATATTTGATAAAAATGATTAATAAATTAACTAAAAAAGTAGATAAAGTAATGATAAAATCAAATAAAATAAAATGTGTTCTAGTTATATATCTCTATTACCCATTGTATATTTTCAGAAAAAACTAAACTCTATTATAAATTTTATACCATTTTTTTAAAATATTAAACATCAGTATATACATTTATATAATCCAAATGACATAAAATCTAGTGTGTCCATTAATTATTCCTAGATTGTGATGTAGCTTAGTATGCCATTTTCAATATTTTAGGTGATTATAAACTCTAACATAACATCATCATTATTTTTTCACCAAAATGGGAATATCTCTATTCTCATGTATTTTTTATTGAGAATGATGATGAGTTTTTTATTAATGAGTTTGTGAATATGGATCATTTTACATAATGAATATGCACATGCATATTACTGATGAACCGCTGGATACATTTTTTGATTTTGAGCTGGTGAAGAAGTATCTATAATAATAAAAAGTCTAGGATAAACACATCTACTCATGTAATGATTGTTAGGTCAGAATAATACAAATTAACACAAGAGGGGGTGAATTTTTTCTTTTCAAAAATCTTGACAGTTTCTAGTTTTTAAACCTCTTAGGGATTTATGAAGATATGTAGTGTTTTATTTTTAAATGAATATGAGAAGAAGATAAATAGAAATAAGGAACCTAGAAATTTCATAACTTTTCATAATATAAATATCCCCTAGTCCACTACACCAATTCTCTCTCTTTGAGATTAGTTAATTTCACTAGAAATGTCTTCTTATAACTAGACTTTAAAATCCACAACAGAGTGCAGGTAGTTGAAACATTTACAACAAGGCTAAAAAAATCCTTATGGTCCTTTTACATAGAACCAATTATCCCCATCTTAGTACAAGAAGCTGAAACTTCTCCACAAATAAGTATAAGCAGTTGATACTCCAATAAATCAAAATAAATTTATTTGTCAATAGTTTGGGTTGATCTTTAAAGATACAAAAACAACTGACAGTAGTTGTTTCTTATTATTTAGAAATGGAAGTCTTAAGGAAATAATAATTCTAAATTGATCCTAGTTTCTAGTGATCTTCAATAATAACATAAAAATAGCAATTGAAATCTTATAGTAGTATGATTTTGAAACATGTATGTCTCCAAAGTGTATCCTCTTCTTCAAATAATTGAGTCGATCGTTTGTGGAAAAATATTTTTGAAATATATTCACAAGTATATAGTTATATGTGTGGAATGAATGAAACTTGTATCACCCATATCACATATATCACACATGCCTCTACTCTAATTCAAAAATAATTTGATCATATAAATGTCTTTTTTTCGGATGAATAGATCCAATAAAATCAGCTGAGTGAAAACATAAAATAAATATAATATTGACCAAGGGAGTTACAACTTCCCTTAAGGATAAGATTCATTTTATTCATTTAATATGGTTCTCTTAATCCATCATAACAAGGTTTAAATTTGTCTTTGAATGTGAAAAGACCATTGCATGAATTATGGATAAAATCACAGTAACAAAACTTCACTATTGAGTAGAAAAATGTATGGTTGAACTACATAGCGTAGGATTTATTTTCATATAATAGGGTAACATTATATATCGTAGGTCTCCATTGCATAGAGTATGGTTTCTTTGTGTATCATAGTGTTCATACTAATGTATGGTTCTTTAATCATGCTTTCATTTGTGCATAACGTAGGGGTCAAATTATTTTAGGGATAATGATCCATACATTCATCATTTTCATCATAAGAATTCCAAATGTTGCATTGATTAATCATATGTTTAATTTCATGAAGATAGGATATCAATAATGATTATAGATACCAATGTAGGTTTGATATTCCAAGTGTTCCTTGATTTCTAAACATAGGGTTTCCGATCGATATGCTTAATATCCAGTGTAGGGTTACATCTTCATATGAAAACTGTTCAACATAGTGTAGGGATGATGATCCATATGTTCATTCCTAGAACAAAGGTTTTGAATAGTTTTTTCATAACACATCTCATGGAATTTCATTTCATCAATGTTATAAATAAAAACCTGATATATATTCCTAAAACATACTCAACACAACTTTATTAGAAAAACATCCAGGGTATTTTTGAGCATTCAAATCAACATATAATATAGAGTATTCTAGATACAATACATTCCCAATAATCTCCGCCTTTTTATGATCACAAAACCCATAAAATAAATAACATAAAATATAAAATGTGTAAACTCGTTTGAAGAAAATATTTTAGTTTCAAAATTATTTCAATTTCATAGAACTATTTCGATTGAAAAGGTTTCTCATAAAAATAAGTGTTTCTAAAATATTCTCCCCATTTTTATGATATCAAAAAAAATTAAGGAGAAAATGATAGAAACCATAGTGAATATATCCCTAAACTATAAATGAATGTTATACTCTACTATTAGAAAAATAAGATATGTGATATGGTGGTGTAACTTTAAACACAAATAACACAACAAGGAGAATAGAAAAAAAATATAAAACATAGCAAATATAAAAGTAAAGTAAAGGTAAAATTAGATAAAATGATTTGAATAATAAAATAATGAGTATAACCCATAATTTACTAAAGTGGTCTTCAAAATGAGTGGATCTGATATGATTAGTTTTCTTGATCAGAATCTCCATAGGTATTAGTTTCTACAGCCAAATGAAGAAAAGTCTTAACACTATGAATTTCAAGCTGCTTCACCAACAAACTCTAAAATGTTTGTTGAAGACATTCTTCCATTGTTTTAAAATCTTCCTTGAATCATGTCTTTACATTAAAATTTCCACCAAGTTTACCTTAACAAACTCATTCATTAATTCTTCATATTTAATAAAGGTTGTCGATATCTCTATGATATAAGGAATTATTGGTCCTAACTAGGATTCATTAGAGTTCAGGTGACTTAATAAATTTATCTGATTATCCAGAAGAGCATTCAGAGGTGTACTATCACACTGGAGACTGTGAAAACTATTTTTGAATTCATCCATCACAACAGTTATTGCTTCAAATCACCTTATCTAGTCATGATAAGTGGGTTGAGGTGTAGAGGATGAAGCTTGTTTACTATCCTAGATAGACTAAAATTCTATTCATAACATAATATTTATCTCATCAAAATTTGACTTTTTCACAGACTCAACTTTCAAATATTTTAACTCTCTTCCTAAGGAAGTGATAAAATCTTCAACATATTTCACTAAAATATAATTTTCTTTAACATATTTAATTTGAGTTTCAAGGGATTCAAACTCATATCTTGGAATAGTTAAACTTTTGAGATCCTCAAATTTTCTCTTCTCATCACCTATATCTTCTCTCAAATACAAGTTTTGGATATCTAATCGCATGCAATTTCAAATCAAATCTTCATCATAAGATTCAGAAGTCTCTGGAGTGATATTTCATGAAGAATTTCCACCCTCTACTATAGACAAACATGGTTCTCAATGACCTTCTAATCTATCTATCAATATTGATCCCTCTACATAAATAGAGTCAGAAGCAAAGAGTGAAATTTTTTTAGGGATAGGGACATCTTCTTTGTGATGATCTTATTTGTGATCCTCTTACTAAAAATTTTCATTCACTTGAGAATGATTATTATATTTTTTTCTCATTCCAAACATAAATTTATAGGAGAGGATAGTCAAGGAGATTTCCTTTTATTGCAGAATGGTAAGGAATATGGACTGAATAATGATTCATGGGTAAGTTGGGAGAGTAATCTATATTTAAACCACTATGTTATAAATATTTCATTTAAAACTAATCAATTGAATAAACATTTTTTAAATTATTGAACCCATTAAATAATATTAAAACGCCATCATAACACTATCTTCTCCAAAGACAACTCGAGTCCCACTTTAATATATTTTTCTTGGGTTCAAAAATTAATATGTTGATTTCCCCATGAAATAAATCTCTTTAAAACTATCTCTTTTTTGGGAAGGCCCATGTTTTCTTTTGATCAATTTTAAAAAAAAAATCAAATGATCAGATCCAGCTTCCTACCAACCACATTTATTTTGATCCTGAGGCTGATATAAGTATACCCGCTAGACTTATTACTCTTAAAATATCTAAAAAAGAGTAAATATAGTTTGTCACAACTCCATTGGATAACTCTCCTTCTTCAATTTATTCTTCCACAAGAGTTACATTTGGTAATGAAAAAATCAAATATAATCTAGATCAAGTGAATTGAACATTTAGGGGAATGTGCACACAAAATTTCAAAATTAATAATAGATAATTGCAATTGAATGACCTACAAGACTGTGAAATCAAAAATATGATGATAGTAAATCTACCTAAATTTTAGGTATTATCATGTGAATACCCAAATAATAATTTTAGATCATTTAAATAAGGATGAAATGGATTCAAAAACATAGAATTCATTGAGGCTCAAATCATCTAGAAAGATTTCCCCTAGCCTCTTGAAGGGGAATCCATGAGTGGATCGGAAATCTGCAACTTAGATAAGTTACCTCATGGGAATAACAACAAAGGTCCATCCTCTAAAAACTATTCCCTTCTCAAAATAGTGATCAACTAAAAAAATATCTATGGAATCAAACATGAAACTTGAGAAACTATCAATGAGTTTTGGGAAAGTTTCAAGAAACTGACTCAATCCTTCCCATATAATCCCCATGAAGAACATCATTTCTTGGTATTATTTTACCAAGGATTGATAGAAAATGATAAGAACCAACTTGAAACTTATTCATATGGAGCACTAATTGATAAATCACTTTTAAAAGTTAGATAAATGATTGTAAAAATCTCCCAAAATTCCTAATAATTTAGTACAAGAACAGAAACTAGAGGTGTACATGAGGTAAAAATTTCCAATTCAACTTTAATAGAAAATAAAATTGAAGAAATATAATCTATGTTGAGACATCTATCTATAAACAAAGTACATGATTCATCACCCACCCACCCACCCCCTCGAGTTTTCTAGCTCTGTTATTCTGAAGAGCATTTTGCCAATGTATTCCCTCAAGTTAAAGGGATTAAATGTTTTGATTCTATGTTATAGAGGAAAATTTAAAATAAACCAATTGTAACCCAAGAATTTAATGATTATCCCACCAATTAATTTGTATACGGGAGAAAATAGACTTTAAGTAAACCATTTAGACAATCATTCTAACAGGATTCCCAACAACTTTTCCAACCCCCTCCACTCTAAAGACAAAGCTCCCAACCATCCTAAAGGTACCAATATAAACAAACTCAATATTCTTCCATGAAATGAATGATGATATATGTAATATAATATAAAAAATATAAACAAACTACTCTAACAACTTAGGAATCAAAGTTGAAGGAATTAAAAGGATGGGTTGGACAGCTCATAACCACCCTCAATAATATCAAAAAGCAATGCTTAGGTATGATTCCTGGTCAACCAATACAAAAAAAATGGAAATTATAGCGTTATAGAATTAATGAGTGGGAAGGATATTGAAAAAAATAATGGGTCACCCCTATATAATAAAATTAGAAGTGAACAGAAACATGTACCTAGTGAATAATCCCAAAAATAAGAACTTGAGGAGGATTTTGTGAAGGAACCATCAAAGAAATATAAAAGGAAATTTAATATGAAATATCCACATCAACCCCAACTCCGTTCCCTATAAGGTTTAAATCAACCAAGAAAATCAATGAATAATCACTACAATAGGAGATCTTAGAGGTGTTCAAAAAAATGGATATCAACAGTCCTCTATTAAAGGTCATCCTCCAAACCCAATGTGTGAAAACTTAATTAAATACATGTGCATCAAGAGAAATAGATTGTGAAGAAATGAAAATGTAATGTTATGTAATATTTTTTTGTCCCTTGTTTCTCATTAAATAACTAAGAAATACCAAGTTCTAGTTATCTTTTAAATTCCATGAACTATTGGAGAGCCTACTTTTTACAATGCATTATGTGATTTCAGATCTTCAATTAAACTATTGTATAATTCCATTTATTGTTCTCAATAGATGGAAGAACTCAAACCTCCCATTGTAGTTATGATGATCACTAACCAATCCACTACCTACCCATTGGGTGTTCTTGAAGATGTCTTGGTAAGTGTGAAAGGTTATTCATTCCCTACTGAATTCTAAATTCTCAACATAGAATAAATAAAATGTAAATATCACTTGCCCATCATTCTAGGAATATCGTTCCTCAAAACCACCAAAACAATAATGAATTTCAATAAAAGAACTTTTTCCATGACATTTGGTGAGTAAACAGTGGATTTCAACACCCTTACCTCAATAAAACACACACATGAAGAGAAACCAATTTTTTATATTAAAACATTTTTAATTACCTTGTACTTATATAGAGGATATTGAAATTTTTTTATGATCTAATGAAACTTGGAGAAGATTTGGAAACACCCAGCCTGCTTGAAAAATATATTTCTAAAAATGAACTCAATCTTGAGATAGTTTTTAATGTTGAAAATTTTAACGAAATTGGTGAAACTTATTTTAATGAGTTACTCGAATATACAATTAATATTTCTAACTTATATGTTCAGGTTGAAAACATAGAGAAATCTGAAATAAAATCATATTTAGAAAACCCCATGAAAGGAAACTTAAGTTTCTTTCATAAAACTTAAAATATTCTTTTTTAAAGTAAAACGAGAATCATCCAGTAATAATCTAAAATAATTTAGATCCCATCCAATAATGATAACTTCTATGAATTCTAAAACCTAATGTAGGGGAAATAGGCTGGAAATTAGAGAAAATCCTAGATATTATACAAACCACTTTCATGTAAAGGATTTTTCTATAAAATTAATCAAAACAAGTGAGGCACCCCAAAAAAGTCTCAACCCAATCCTTTTGGAAGTAGAAAAAAAGGATAAAAATAATTATAGGATCTATAATAATCTACCCTATCGCAGACTCCAAATGGGTGAATCCTATGAAAATTGTCCCAAAGAAAATCAGTTACACAATTTACAAAATGATACAATGAGTTAGTGCCCATAAGAATTCAAATAGTGGGAGAGTCTACATAGATTATAAGATCCTACACCATGTGACCAAAAACCCATTTTTTTAACCATTTTTAACTAAACAATAAAAAAATTACTACATTAGAGGGGGTTATTTTTGACATTATAAGGGTTTATAACCCCTAATAAAGACATTGGCAGCAGTTGTGAGGAACTGCCACTAATGTGCCTACCTACTATCCTTAGAGGTAGTTTTGAGGAACTTCTAGTAAAATAATGGAGACTTTAGAAACAGATACATTAGAGGGGGTTTTAACCCCCTCTAATTTTGATTTAAATTCACTGAAAATGCTTGCATTAGATGTGGTTATAGTCAAAACCTCCACTAATGGAGTATATTAGGGGTGGTTTAAACCACCCTTAACGCTTATTCTTTTTTATTCTTTTTTTGTCCCCAATCTAGCCCCCTAGCCTCACCCCAGGTCGCCCCCCCCCCCCCCCACCCCGCCCCTACCCCTCAGTATCCCCCCTCTGGCCCCCACTTCCCAGGTGATCTCTTCTCACTTCCCAGTCGCTCCCCTCCCATTCCTCACCTACCAGGTGCCCCTATCATAGTCTCGTTCCCCCATCCCGTGCCCCATCCAGTAATAATCCAAAATAATTTAGAGCCCATCCAATAATGATAACTTCTAAAAATTCTGAAACATAATGATAGAGAAATACGATAGAAATTAGATAAAATCCTAGATATTGTTCAAACCGCTTTCATATAAAGGATTTTTCTATAAAAGTAATCAAAACAAGTAAGTCACCCCAAAGAAGACTCAACCCAGTCCTTTTGGAAGTAGTAAAAAAAGTGGTAGAAATAATTTTAGGATCTATAATAATCTACCCTATATCAGACTCCAAATGGGTGAATCCTATTGAAATTTTCCCAATGAAAATTGGTTACACAATTTAGAAAATGAGAACAATGAGTTAGTGCCCAAAAGAATTTAGAATAGTAAGAGAGTCTGCATAGATTATAGGAGCCTAAACCATGTGACCAAAAGAGGCCATTTTTTATACCCATTGTGAACTAAACACTAAAAAAATGACTACATTAGAGGGGGTTATTTTTGACATTATAAGGGTTTATAACCCCTTATAAACTCATTAGCAGCGGTTGTGAGGAACTACCGCTAATGTTCCTGCCTACTATCATTAGAGGCGGTTTTGAGGAACTGCTGGTAAAATCATGGAGACTTTAGCAGCGGATACATTAGAGGGGGTTTAAAACCAATCTAATTTTGATTTAAATTCACGGAAAATGCTTGAAGTAGAGGCATTTATAGTCCAAACTACCATTAATAGAGTACATTAGGAGTGGTTTAAACTGCCCCTAATGATTCTTCTTTTTTATTATTTTTTCCCCCAATCCGGACCCCCTAGCCTCATCCCAGGTTGCCCCCCCCCCACCCACCCATAACCCTTAGTCTCCCCCCTCTAGCCCCCACTTCCCAGGCGCTCCCCTGCCATTCCCCACCTCCCAGGTGCTCCCCTCCCTTTCCCCGCCTCCTAGGTTCTCCTATCCCAGTCCCAGGCCCCCATCCATCACCACATCCAGTAATAATATAAAATAATTTAGTGCCCATCCAATAATGATAACGTCTAATAATTCCAAAACATAATTATGTGGAAATTATCTAGAAATTAGATAATATCCTAGATATTATCCAAACAACTTTCATGTAAAGGATTTTTCTATAAAATTAATCAAAACAAGTGAGGCACCCCAAAGAAGTCTCAACCCAATCCTTTTGGAAGTATTAAAAAAAGAGGTAGAAATAATTTTAGGATCTATAATAATATACCTTATCTTAGACTCCAAATGGGTGAATCCTATTCAAATTTTCCTAAACAAAATCAGTTACACAATTTACAAAATTAGAAAAATGAGTTAGTTCCCACAAGAATTTGGAATAGTCAGAGAGTCAAAATAGATTACAATAGCCTGAACCACGTGACCAAAAAAGAACATTTTTTATTCCCATTGTGAACTAAACACTACAAAAAATGACTACATTAGAGGGGGTTATTTTTGACATTATAAGGGTTTATAAACCCTTCTAATGTCATTTGTAACGGTTGTGAGGAACTACAGCAAATGTTCCTACCTAAAATAATTAGTGGAGGTTTTGAGGAATTTCTAGTAAAATCATGGAGACTTTAGCAGTGGATACATTATAGGGGTTTTAAACCCCCTCTAATTTTGATTTAAATTCACTAAAAATGCTTGCATTAGAGCCGGTTATAGTCGAAACCACCACTAATTGAGTATATTAGGGGCGGTTTAAACTGCTCCTAACACTTGTTCTTTTTTTATATATTATTTTGTCCCCAGTCCGACCCCCCAACCTCATCCGAGGTCCCCCCTCTCCTACCCCTCAGTCTCCCAACCTCCTGCCCCCGCTTCTCAGGCGCTCCCTTCTCGCTTCCTAGGCACTCCCCTTTCATTCCCCACCTCCCAAGTGCTCCCATATCATTCCCCACCTCCCAGGTGCCCCTATCCCTGTCTCATGCCCCCATCCCACTTCTTGTTACCACCCTCTCATTACCCACCTCCAAGGCACCCCCATCCTATTTCCAGCACCCTCGCATAAAATAAATTTTCTTGTGCTGAGAATCGAACCCAGACCAGCCGCACTCTATGCCTCGACACAAATAGAAATGGTACCACTATTCTAATTTATTTTGTTTAATATATGTACAGATGTATATATATATATATATATATAATTATCTATTTTAAAAAATATTATTTAGAAAACATATTTAAATACATTTAAATAATAACTATTATATAATTTTATATAAACTATATATATATGTTTATATATTTGTAAATATATTAATATGAATTGTTTATATAGTTAAATACATATTTATATATTATATATATGTTTAATCATATAATATATATAAATAATTATATTTACATATATATATATACATTTATACTTCTCTATGTCTGTTTATGTATTTTTTTTAATAATTATAAATATTATATAATTATAATATATATTTATTTCATTATTTTCATATACTTATATATATGTGTCTATGTGTGTATAATAAAAATAATATTATTAATTATTGTTATTGTTATTACCCCGTTTTTTAAGTATAAAAATTATATATTGGATTTATAAGTATTATACATTTATTTTATGATTTATATCATACATATATTATACAAAATTCATTTATATTATACATATATTTAAATTATTTATATACTTAAATACATATTTATATATTATATACATGTTTACTAAAACAATATATATATATATATAAGTATTTAAGTAATATATTTATATAAGGTCTTTTAAAATATATTTATATAATGTATTTCAGTGCATATCTTTTTATTATTTACATTAATATGTATATCTATTTTTATAAATAGTATAATATTATATAAAATTAATATAAAATAATTATTATATGAAATAAAATTTATACAAATATTTATATTATATATAATTGCTATTTTATGAAATACTGTTTATACAAATATTTATAAAATGTTATATGAAAGGCAATTTTATATTATATATAATTAATATGTGTATTATATATAATCAATGTTTTATGAAAAATAAACTATACACATTTATAGTTAATATTATATGAAATATAATTTATACTAATAAATAAATATTAATGTACATAATATTATACATATTTATGTATAAAAATAAATACAATTAGAGACAATAATATAAATATTTTATAAAATATGTTCATATTTTTTATTCAAATAAATTTATATATTGTGTTTTAATAATATATATGTATGTATATACATATATATATACTACAGATGTTTCTTTTAAAAAAATAATGGGGGTTCACAACCCCATGTAAAATAATAAATTAGAGTGGGTTTTGAACTCCCTCTAATTTAAAGACATTATAAGGGGTTTTAAACCCCCTCTAATTTAAGACATTATAGTGGGTTTTCAACCCCCTCTAATTTAAAGACATTAGAGGGGGTTCTGAACCCCCTCTAATTTAAGACATTAGAATGGGTTATAAACCCCCTCTAATTTATGATATAAGAGGGGGTTTTTAACCCCTATAATATCCCGTAGGATGTTAAAAAAATAATGTTAAAAAATGTAGAGGTATTTCAGTTAGAAGGGGTCTATAACCCCCCCCCCCCCCCAAATTCAATGATTAATGAGGGTTCTACATAATTCCTCCTATAATTTTTATAGACAATGAATTTAGAGGGGGTTCATGACACCCTCTAAATTAGATGATTAGAGGGGGTTGTTTAGAACCCCCTCTAATGTAACAAAAAAGTAATTTAGAGGGGGTTGTACATAACCACCTCTAAATAAACCCCTCTAATGTGTTATTTTTTTTTTGAAATTTTAGAGAGAATAGCTAGGTTGGGTCACTATTACTTCCTTGAAATATTTTCTAGGTATTTTTAGGTTCTAATTGCTTTATAGGTCTAATAATAGACCACCTTCACATGTCCCTTCAGTATGTTTTCCTACCAATGTATTCATTTTGTTCTTTGCACTGCTCCAGTTACCTTTTATCATTTCATGGTAAGTATCTTATCATACTTGACTTAAAGTTACTTGGAGGTATTCCTTGACAACTGTACTATCTGTGGAACTTTTTTACAAATATGTTAGGAGAGTTTGGAGAATGCTTTCAAAATATTTATTGAGAAAAATATGGTTTTGAATTTTAAAAAATGCCAATTCGTAGTGGAAAAAAGGAAATGTTTTGGGAAATTTAATTTCTAAAGATGAAATTGAAGTTGATATGGATAAAGTTATTATTATTTCCACAATACCATACCCCACCACTTTGAGACACATCAGATCATCTCTAGACCATATTAGGTTTTATAGAAATTTTATTAGGGTCTTTAGCATAATTTGTTTCCTCAAATTTACCTACTTAGGAATGAAAAAATTTCATTTTTGATGATTTCTATAGGAAAGTTTTTGATAGATCTAAAGAATTCTTGACCACTGTCCCAATTATTTGTTCACCAAACTGGAGTTACCCTATTGAAATTTTGTATTATGCTTCCAATAAATATGTAGGGGTCGTTCTTTCCCAAGAGATTTATGGACATCAAAAATTCATATATGACACTTTATAGACCCTATAAACTATCTAAATTTACAATACAGATATATAGAATGAGTTTTTGTCTATTTTTGTAGCTTTGGAAAAAAAACTATCTTATAGGAATTAATGTCATTATTTATTCTGATCATTTATAATTAAGATGTCTAGTCAATAAGGATGATGCTAAGCCCAGACTTATGAGATGGATATTGTTGCTGCAAGATTTGGAACTATAGATCATGCAAAATAATGGTTGTGAGAATATGGAGTTCAAACACATGAGTTAGTTTCCTAAAAATATCAAGTTAAAACCAATCACCAAGACCAATTTGGGTAATTCATTCCTTAGTGAACAATTTTATAACCTCAACCGAGTGAATGGAATGCTAACATAATGGATTTTCTAATCATATAAAATATACCCACCTTATTTTATAAACATAAAACTACTAAATTGAAATCTGAATCAAAATATTATGTGTGGTAAGACTATTATTGATGGAAAATAAAGTTTCATTTCTAAATAAGAAATGAACTATGTTCTTTCTTTTTCCATACACTTTCAGGTGGAGTCCATTTTAGACCTCAAAGAATTTCTAGAAGAATTTTGGGAGCTTGATTTATTTTGCCAATTTTTTTAAAAAATTCACATGATTTCTACAAAATAATATCCCAAATATCGGTTTACTAGTGGAATTTACATAATACATGTGATGTCCCAAAAATGATTGATTTTCTATGAGATATTTTATGTATAGGTAATCGAACTCACAAGCCTATTTCCTAAGTAATTTAGATTTTCCAACATTTTTTTGTATTTGACTATGTTTCTAAGTGGATGGGTGTGAAATCTACTAGAACTAATGATTCAAAAAATATTTCTAAATTTATAAAATGAAAAAAAAATCTGGGTTTGGAAAACCTAGATCAATAATTAGTGAGAGGACCCCCACTTCTTCAACATGAATAGGGAGGCCCTCATAAAGAAATATGTAGTGCACCATAAAACCTATAATACCTATTAACCATAGAAAAATGTATCGGATGAGGTTTATAGAAGATAAGTCAAAAATAATTTTAGAGAACATTGTACAGCCCAACCACAATGACTAGTGTAAAAAATTAGAATATGCATTGTGGGATGAGAGACTTACTTACAAAACCCACTTTGGTATGATATCCTATAAAAATTTTTATGGTAAACATTTTCACTTTCCTATTGAGATAGAAAAATTTCCTACAGGTCTATTAAAAAAGTAAACTTGGAGTTTGGAAAGGTTGGCTAAGAGAGGAAGCTGCAAAATATGGATTTTGAGGAGCTCTTAAGGGAATCCATTGAGAAGTCACTATTATATAATGGGAAATATAAATCTGGTCATGATAATTTGATCCAGATAATAGAATTATAAGTTAGAGAAAAATAGATTTTATTTTCATCAACGATGAATCTCTTCTCTGATAAGATTCATTCTAAGTGGATTGGTCGATATATAGTAACTAATATATTTCCTTTTAGTGAAGTTGAGATTGAATGATATGGTTCAAAGAATCTATTCAAGGTGAATAGATAATAACTGAATAAGTTCTAGGAGGATTTCTAGAAATAACCTATGTATTGGTCCAGACTATTTCCTTCAATTAATAAATAGAGCATTTCCATGTTGTCTATTTCCCTCATATTAGTCCAGCAACATTATTTTGATTTTTTTTCTTGAACAGATACATATTGGAATTTAATTGGAAGTATGTTTGAGCCTATTTTGGTGGAGGGGGAAAAATTATTTTTAGTATGTAAATATCATTTTCCTATTTTACATTCTAAAAAAATAAATATAAAAAGGAAAAAATAAAAATAAAAAAACAAAACCTCCACCTTTTCTTAGGTGTATGTACATAGTTTCTATAAGTTTCTGTTTCTTTGAGTGTAAATATGTAAATAAATAAATAAAGACTAAGAGGATGTTGAGTTTTAATGAGTTCTTCCTAATTGAAGTACCATGTTATAATTGAGAGAATCATTGATTCTAAAATTAATGAATCTGAATGATTTTTTAATGAATATAACCTCTATTATAGGGGTATTCTATTCGAGAATTAGGGAAATAGAGAGATAATTAAAATATCATCATGTAATAAAAATTATAACATGTGGTCAATAAAATTTTAACACAATATCAATTGACCTAACATTCATATCTTAATAGAACCCCATAGAGACCTTATAATAAATTCATATAATTCTATTCAATATGGATTAAATTAGGCAATTTGGACACAAAAATGAATATCTGATACAATGGCAATGGGTGTGTGAGTATCCCTCTGTAAAAATTTCAAATAAGTGTTCTTGAACAGTGTATCACACATACATGGATGAGAAAAGTTAGAAATGATAATAATAATAATAATAATTTGAAAGTTTCTATATATCAAAAATGAATTCATTTAGGGTAGGGTAATAGTAAACTCATGAAGGGATAAATTGACTTATATAAATATCATTTAGTGAGTATAAATGAAGTTCCAAAGTGATCATTTTTTAGGGAGATTTGGAATGAGGGATAGATGGAGGTTCTACTTGTTAAGGTTTTAATTACAGTTAAATTTATCAAATTCGCCAGTGGATAGATAATTTGAATATTAATGGAAGTAAAATAGGGTGTGAAATTAACATATGAGGCATGAATATTTAGTAAAAGAATTATTTTATTTCTTTTAATTCTAGATGTGTATTTAAAGTGAGGTAAGAAAATATTTATTTTTTTTAATTCAATGAAAAAAATTCATAGTAGTGCAATAGTGTAAGTTTGGGGGAGTTACGTGAGCAAAAAAAAATTAATTTTTTAATTGATTTCTATAGATAACAACCTCATTACTAATTCTAATACCCTATAATTAACACAATTTTACTACTTTTCAGATTATAGGATTCATGGGAAAATGGATTAAAATGATAATTCTAAATGTTTTATTCATATTTGAAATAAATTTAAATGTCCATACATACAATTGAAATTGAAATTGATTTTTATTTTTGAATTTTAAATTTTAAATATTCAATTAGGAATTAAAATTATTAAATGGAGTAACTTTTGAGTTTTAATTCTTTCAAACAATTTTTGAATTAATCTAAAATCTATACAGAAGGTTTTTTTAGTGAAATGAAAAATTGGATTTGGGTGTGAATGTTAAATTATGTAAATTTTATATTTTAATTGATTTATTTGATTAAGTTAAAATTATTTTTTGAAATTTGATATTTTAAATTTAATGTTTTTAAATTTTTTTAATTTTTTTAAAAAAACAAATTACACTAAAAATGTGTATTGTGTAGTTCACACTCAAATTCTAACAAAGACGTGGATTGACCATGACTTCTCTTTTTAAATTAGAAGAAACCAAAAAAATGAAAAATGGATAGATTTTTTTCACTAAAAAACCAAGAGACCACAAGTGTCCTAGCGACTATAACTAAAAATTTTGAAAAATTCCAGATGCAATTTTTCCATTTGCGAAGCAGTTACAAGAAGTGATTTTGAGCCACCCTAGATAATATTTTGATAAACTGATGGACTGAAAATTCATGTGTAGAGTGGATATGATAGTGATATTTGGAAAAGTAATTCCTTGGCCACATGAGAAAAATATGTTGACCAAAACCACAAAAACGAAAAATGGATAGACCAGGTAAAAATAAAAAGAATAGATTTTGCCTTGTATGTAGCATCAACCATCACAAAACTACCAAAATTTGAAGGCATGGAGCACTTGTACAACAACAACAAAAGAAACCACACCTCTTATCATGGATGATCATCTTGATTGACCACACTACCCTCTTATTTCAATATCAATATTAAACTAACTCTCATGGGGTGGATAAAACTGAACTAGTCATCCATGTTGACCTGTTCTATGGTTAAGATTACTATACCCCAAAGTCTATATCTCAAAAGAAAAATATGAATGTGTACTAAGCATAAAGAAGTCATTTTCTTGAATCTAAAAGAAAATTTGAGTCCCTAACTTGAAGATTAAAACCTAGGATGAATACCCAATGATCGCCACCCATGGAACCTAAAGGAGCATCCGTTATTGCGACTTTCTGACTGAAGTAATGAGATCACTTGAGTTCTCGATTGAAGTTGACGAAGACACTCCACCTATTTTGATGATACAGAATTGATTTCTTAAAGATCTTGAACCAACTGAATCTATTAAACATGTGTTTAGTAAAATATAATAAATTATATTGAAAAATGAAGAAGAACCATTATCGTGGATTACTAGGGAAAACTACATCTCTAAAAATTTTGGACAAGCCACTATTGAAATCTCAATCTAGTAGAAGATCTAACCTAGTTACACCCTAAGAACCCTAAATATTTAATCAACCAAAGAACCATGATTTTCATTAGGGATATAGATTCTGAGTCTTTTTTATTCCAAGTTAGAAGAAGAATTTGAGGTGAGGTGCTAAAATTAAGTGCAGATAAAACAATTTTTCATTCCTTTATAGATAAATCGGAGAAGATAAAGGACCACCCCTTATAACACACTGTAGAACCATGTTGATTAATCCACATGAATTTAATTTGAATTTAATTTCTTTTTATTACCTCTATGTGGTTGTGATTAAATTAGTATAATCCTATGCACACCCTCAATGAACTGGATTCATCTTCAAAGAAGAAACACATTCCAACTACTAATTCCAATGCCTCAATTCACTTTATAAAGACTAAAATTAAGAAAATTGATTTAACTAGACCAGAACCAAACTCACTATTTTTCAAGAAAATTCATTGAATAATTTGAAGATAAATTCTGATAAATACCAAGCTTAATATAAGGATGAATTATATTGAAATAAAATTAAGAAACATAGAATAAGTTTAGTAGTAAATACCTATGATGAAGAAAATCAAAAAATAGAAAAATAGAGTATGTTGAAATCAAAGACAAAAGTAGTGACGTACAACCTCATTCTAGGTCATACTCACTATTTTACAGACCCAATTCCAATGTTGATTCCCAACATTCAAGGCCAAGCCCTATTTATTTATACCCCCAAAAATAATTTAAGTCCAAAAACCTAGAACATTTCTTATCTCTCCAACTCCTCACATGAATCTAAGGAAACACTCGTCTTTCTATAAAGTAGAAGAGTAGAAAATAATCTCATTTTAATTATTCATGAATCAATATGGATTCCAATAATGGAAGGATAATTTTTTACTAAAAATATTTGTTTATGGTGATATAGGGAAATCCCAACAATTAGGATGTGCATGTGGAAAAATCTAAAGAAACAGGATACGGATCAAAATTTAAGTAATCAATCAGGCATGCTGGATTCATTAGACAGAAAGCTCATGTCTATCATATTTCTTGGGTGTAAGATCAAATAAATTATAGATTTTCTATATAAAATAGTAACTATTCATGAGAGGTAAGTGTTCTCCCATGATAAATAAAAAACTAAAGCTACTAGTGCATTTCTTTCTTTCTTTATTTTTCTTCCTATTGTTTAAGCTCTAGTGATAGCACTCTAGGCCAGTAGTGGTCAAGCTGAGGAGACATCTCTCACCATTGTGATGAATTACAATTTTAAATAAAAAATAATTCTCTATTTATTTATCTTGATGTGTTTGGATGTATAGCTTTTAGGATATTTTCATTTTTATTTATAATTAAACTTTTTTAAAATTTTCACTAGTTTCACACACATGATACATCAGAAATCCTTCACTGATTACAACAGCTAATAGTGAGACGATCCAAGATTTATTGATGGTATCAAATCACTAAATTATGTGTGGGAATGATAAAAATTTCTTACTATATTTTTTTATGTTCCAAACCAAAATTACCAAGAAATCCTAATCGAAGAGACTTATTTTGATTAAAGAATGACAAGGAATCCAATTTGAATAATTATTCATGGGTGAGGAGAGTAATCCATAGTTATACCACTATGTTATAAACATTATTTTAAAATTCTCAAACCCATTAAACAATATAAAAACCCAATCATATCATTTTCTTCTCCAGAGATAACTTGAGTCTCACATTACTACAGTTTTCTCGAGTTCAAAAATTATTTTACTGAGTTCCCCATGATAGGAAACTCATCAGATAAAACACAATAGGGAATATTTGAAACTCCCTTGCCTCCTCCTCACTCATTGACGTAAGAACCACCTCTCATCCTCGAAAGTGGATATTTTACTTCCTTTAAATAATCCATCATGAGTGACTTAAGAGAAAATTTTATGTTTCTAAATATCATAATAAATATATTTAATTTTGGTCGCTTTCACCCTATGAATAAGTTTAGGGGATAACACCATTTATAGAAGATAAGAAACATCTCCTTCCTCTTTATATTTAACCACAATGAGCCTAACTACTAGTCATTTCCCCTATCATTTGATCATGGTACTTTATGCTAAGGGAATCTTCCACCACATTTTTCACTCCTATTGTATAGACTATGTCAAATTCAAAGTCCTAATAGAATTTAATCCATCTGAACTATCTCAAATTGATGTATATGTGAAAAAATATATACTTAAGACTCTTGAGATATGTTAAATCCATAATTATCTCAATAATAATATTGTTTCTCTACATCATTTAGAAAATAATTGTTAACATAAGCTCCAAGTCATGGTTCATATAATTCTACTTGTATGGTCTCTAAAATCTATACTTATAAACAATCATAACCTATCTCTACATCACCAAAAAACAAAAACTAGGCCTAGAGTCATCACATTTTACCACATAATCAATTATTTCCTCAAGAAATCATAGAACTGGTGCACTGATAAGCCAATTATTTACTCTTAGAAATATATATGGAAATAATCATACCAAATGAAAGGTTTCTCATTTGGTTAAGGGATTTAATAGGCTTTTTTATCTAAGAGAAATCCACTAAAAATATATATGGTAATATCTCGTCAATACAATGAAATTACACACCTCAAGAACTACCCTGGGTGGTTCCTAATCCATCACAGCTTCAAACTTTATTGGATTTATAGAAACATTTCCCTCTAAAATGGAATTCCAAAGGAAATTAAATTTTAAAATCTACAAATTAAACTTTGTGATACTTCTATATAGATGATTCTCTTGAATAAAGTATAAAACAATACTCAAATTCCTAATGTTCTACTACTTCGACTGAGAATAAATGAGGATGTCAACAATGTCAACCACCATGAACCAATTCAGGTAAATATGAAATATTCAGTTCATAAGTCCCATGAACACTACAAGGGAATTAATCATTCCAAAAAACATTACTTAGAACACATAATGACTCTAGCGGTACTTGGATGTTTTTTTGGGATACCATGCTCATGATCCCAAATTTAGTGACAACCATAGCAATGATCAGTCCTTGAGAAACTCTTCACTCCTATGAGAATGTTGAATAAGTCATCAAACCTTATAGGAGGGTAGTTTTTTCACCTAATTCAATCATTCATAGTCGACAAAATTCCATTCTCTTATTTATCATCTTTTTTGAAGAGAATAAGAGATAACTAGGGGATATTATAGGTTTGATAAATCCTTTCTTAAATAGATCCTTCAGATTAAACTTTATTTCCTTAATATTATCCAAGTCCATACAATAAGCTATTAAAGATATTGGTGTGGTCTCAGGGTGAAAATAAATACCAAAATATACCTATTAATGAGGGGGTAACCTTGGTAATTTGATGAGGAAAACATTTTTAGTACCCTGGGTTTTAGTAAATTAACCCTTTATATGGCTATTTTAAGTATATATAGTAATTGGGTTAAATTTATGGAGGTTTGTAGGAGTTTTGGAATTTTTTTAAGATTTTATGGAGTTTCATGGTATGATCGTGGTTTTTAGAAACCATGTAACTTCTTCAAAGAAACCATATAACTAAAAAAGTGGGTTTTGGGTAGGCACATTGTGAGGTTCATAGTTTAGCAAAACCATGAATCCACCAAAGAGAAACTATGTGATGTCTTTTAGAGGGTTTTAACATTGGTTATGACAAAAAAAATTAACTATTTGATCCAACTGTGTGATGGGTATTTGGAGGTAGTAGCTAGTGCATGGTTAGCACAGGGTTGTCCAAACCATGCATTTCTAAAAACAAGATTCATATTTTATGTATCTAACTCATTTTACCTACTTAATGTATTATTTACCCTTAATCCAACCCTAACTCAAATTCCACTCCTTTAAAAGGCAATATAGACATTCCCTCTTGATATATGAGGGATCTGTTCGAGAATCTATGTGTGTTTGAGGCCCGTATTCCTTGGTATGTGCCAATTATTCATTTTTTCCTAGTTTTATTCTAATTACCTCTCTTGGATTGATGTATCTAATATTTTGGGGATATATTAATTTTTTTTTAATGCCAATCATAATTATATATGGTTGTTTTGTTTTATGGGGATAATATCTAAGGAAGGTTTAAAGAGTTTCAAGCTGGATTGTTGAAGAATTTATGTCATTCCTTATTTTTTCCTTAATTGAATGGTAGGTGGATTCACTCTAAGCTAATCTTAGTTATAACTTGATATCTTGGTTTCAAATTTCTTGAATTGATTGATTTAGATTGTGAAAGTTATGTTCAATATATGATGTAAACCCACTTTAGTTATGGTTTGTGAAATTGTGGAAATTTGGTTGTTTTCTGGAAAAGAAAAGTTATTCCATGATTTAAAAATGATGACTTTCAAATTTTTATTTGGTTTTTATTTATAGAAAATATTTTTTAGAAAGCAATTCAATAAAACTATTGTTTTATTGAAATGGTTGGGCACCATTGTTTTGGAATGTTATTTCTAATAAACAATTTCATGTGTTCATGTGAACTTGGGACAGATAAGGGTATGAATTTTCCCCCATCAATATGGGACAGATAAGGTTATGAACTTTCCCTCATCAAAATGGTTCACCAAGTGATTTCTTGGTAAAAGGATGGATCACCACCCCTTATTATAGGTAGTTACCTTGTTTCAAGTATGTGTGGATGTGTGGGTGTGTGGAAATGTAGTGGGTATGCAAAAATGGATTTGAGAAATGGTTTTATTGACTTATTTGGTTTCGTTCAATTAAAACTATTTTTTATAGAAATGGTTGTGGTTTGGATACAAACTACATAAAATTGTTTTAAACTATTTTATATAAATGTTCAAACTTGTTTTATCCTAGTTCTTTTATTGGGGAATTCATTGGGGAAATCCTAGTAAGTTTTATACTCGCCCCTTCTTGGGAACTTTGGTGCATTGGAAGATACTATATATAATGAAACAGGTAAACTAAAAGTATCTCATTTCATTGGTGATAGATCAAGATACTATAGGATTGACTTGTGTATTTGGATATTGGATCATGTTGGGAGCTATGAAGTTGATGTCTTTAGTGTCTTTGAGTTGTATTTTTTTTTTGGTTTTCTCTTTGTACTATGATAATGTTATTTTGGTTTGGTTTGTTTCTCTTTGAGTTGTATAACATTTTCCTCATGAATCATGTAGTGTTTTTTTGTATATGGTTATATTGGTTTGGTTGTTTTATTTACAAAGTGGAAATCATCCAATAATGTTTTATGAATCCCTTGGAATTTATTGACAGCCTTTAGTGACTTAGGGATGTCGCCTAAGACCAGTAACACACATCACTTCTTAATCTAATGAGGAGGGGTGAGATGTTACAACATCTGTATACTCCTCTACCATTGTAGTTATCTTATCCTCCATAGAAATAATGGAACACAAAGATAATATCACCAACTAGTGGGTAGTGCATTGTAATATCCAAAGGGTTATCCTGGGTCATCCCTTATAAGGGTCTCATTCACCATCCATGACCTATCTATTCGATGACATATAACATTATGTTGATATAAATCTATCCAATATTAAATTGATAATAACTATTCCATGCCCTGAATAACATCATAAGGTCATATCTACACCACAATCATATCCCAATAAAATATCTCCCTACTAAGAGTGAACTCTCTCTAAAATAAGATAAGAGATATGGGTTGATCACCTACAATAGGAGTCTCTAGCTGAACTAGTCAGACTATGAAATCTACTCGAATATCTAGCTCATAAAAATGGATTTAGGAATAAATGAATAACTCAAATCAGTATTAATAATTAAGAGTTCAAAATTATAGATGAAACAACTCATGCCATGAACCATATCAGGTGCCACCTGCTCAAAGCCCTACATCACCTTCATTTACCCTCTACCCTAAACTCCTACACTATATGCCTAATTTGGTAATCTTGGAGGTGGGGTTGGTGGAAGTGGATTAGATATTTATCCACACCTCTATATTATCACACCACCAACTCTTATTTTATATCTACCTCTAAGAGGTCCAACATGACCTCCTCAAGGAGATACCCAGTCTCTACACCATCTTTGTTGAGGGGGTACATCAATAGTGCCATCCTAGCTATCCTAAGTTTCCCTCCTAGTGGAAAAAATATGATCTAAGTGTCCTTTACTACCATAATAAACCCTTTTTTGGTCTCCTGGTTTATTAGGAACTATTATAAGACCCCTCAGTCTCCTACCTATTAGGTTAGGATCATGAATGTTTCAACCTATAATGATGAAATCATGTAAGATTTCATAGGTTATCTCATTCAAATGTCTCAACTCCCAAAAGTCTCGACCTAGCTCTAGCACATGGTTATGAATTTACCTAAATACTATCTATCACCAAATCACAATCTAAAACTCTATAATGGGTGGTTATATACAATAATTTGGTCTTAGATCAAATCAACTATATTAGGTCCTGTTCAAATTTCTAAGCTCAAAGATAACAATCGTGGATAATATCTCAAGAGTGCCTCATGAGATCAATGAACCTCTGAACGTACTGAGATATTGTATTTCTACACAAATAGAGGTTAAACATCTCCTATAATTACAAAATATTTAGAATTCTTGGATAGTACTTCTATATAAATAAGTTCTCAAACTCTAACCACGGTAAAGTAGTCTTTTCATGATTTTGTGCAATCAAGGACCACTAGTGTCCTACAAGAATATAAATATAATTCATAGAAAGAAATTCCATCTAGTCGGTGGGTGTCTAGACCAAATGGAAAACATGATAAATAGTCTCAAGAAAATATTCCACTTCCTAAGGATCATAAACACATTAAAACTTAGGATAAATCTTTCTTTAGAACTCTTGGATCATGATCAGCCCACAATTTGTCTCATCCAATTACTCAAGGACTACTATCTATGTGTAGTGTGGGTATTCTATCTACTTATTTGGTGGAGGTAAACTATCCACTCCACTGATAGGGGAAACACCACCCTATCAGGTTTCTATATTGAAGCATCATCACTCAACTGGTCGATTAATGGGGGTAGAATCATTGGTGCATTCTAAACATGACCCTGCCTCTAAAGTTTATCTGGATATCTTCAAAGTGGTATCCTATGTTTAACAAGATGAATCCATGGTTACTATAGAATATCCAAAAGAGCTTACTCAAGTAGAAAATAAATGAAAACACAATTGGTATGTTATATGATGTTCTTAATATCATTTTTAAATGCTATAATTAATGTATAAGAGTTATATGTAGACTAGTTTGTTGTCAAGGTCCTATTATTTGGATATGTCAACTTCATTCACTAATCACTGGGTTATGTAGTCTGATAACCAAAATCAATATATTTAACACTATTACCATATGTATCCTAACTTAATCATCAAAATAACACTAACTCCAAACTTCATATATTATACTCAAAAAACTATGAAACTATTCTAATATGACTCGACCCATAAAGACCACACATAATCCAGTAATAGGATGAGTGTGCCACCCCAATCCTAACTATAATAAAATAGGTCCTAGTGAAAAGTTCCAAGAATTAATATCATGTATATGAAAGGCCTTAACCTATGAAACTTTATATCACTGCACATCTCTAGAAAAATTTATAAAACAATATAAACACATATAAATAAATATCTATAGTACAACATACTTGTGATAATAAAAAAATATCCCAAAATGTAACAGAAACCAAAAAAATTTAAACTAGGAAAAAGAACGATTCCCAAACTATAATTGTAAATTTCAACCTTAAACAATTTATACAAATAAAATATAGTAACATCATTTATAACATGATAACCACTAGCAATATCACCCTTATGATTCTCTAATAAAATGCTCCAAATCCACTAAAATCTCCTCTAATGAAACATATTTAAAAACGAAACATGTATAGGCATAAGTCTCATGTAGTTTTGAGTATAAATATACCCAATAGGATACCATAGTATCATGATATAAAATTAGAAAAAACAATATCATAATAGGATAAATCTAGATAAACTTTAAGGAAATAGGATACAATGGTTAAGTAGGTCCTTGATCTTCATAGATCAACTCCACAGAACTCATATCCTAAAAAAGGAATATGAATTACATAGAGAATCATAAAACTAAAATTACTCAAAATACCTCATTTAAATCACCTTCACATCATCCCTATATAGTATTGGGGGTGCACCTCACTAAAGAGTTCACATCAGTCGATATGGTATCGAGCCCTATGTAGGACTTGTACCTCACGTGTGTAATATGCATCGACAGATGAGGTTACCTACTAAAAAAAGTAGAGGACTCATTCCCCATAACTAAGGCTTTCACCTAATCTACTAAGTATATGAATAACCTTTTACCTAAAATTGGTATTCATATAAGGGGGTACCAACCCCATGTCTTCTCTAACCATCTCACCCACTCTCTAACATCATCTCTTGGATGCAATGAAACCTCAACTTATTGAACACATTAAAAAAATACACATATTATGATTTCATTGATACCATCTCATTGTGTATAGAAAAATGATCAGAATGGACTACTTGTGCATCCAAAACAAACACCCATGCGAGAAAAATATGATGTATACTGAGAAATAACAAGTACATGATCAATACTATAGAGTACAATATGTGTAGTCTGAGATAGTAGATTAGAACATGCCATTGAAAATCAGTTCATGTTGATATCAAACTACACAAAATATCCTAGTGGCGTACATGAAATGTGTGACCCTCAAGAAAAATAGACATGTACTACTAAGGAATCATATGTCATGTTCCCTAATTACATGACATATAATCTATGTCACATTGCATGTGGAACCACATGGATTGGTTATCATGTACATTGGGTTAATGTAAATTTATATCATCAAATATATATGGGATTTTCATCTAGATAGAAGATGTGTGAGACCAAATGGGTAATCAGTGTTGTATCTTCCAAGATACACATCATGTAGGTATGATGCATCAACAAAGAATGTACCTGGTCACACACTGAGAAACACGGTCCTGAAATACAAGGCATGTTACCCAAGCTAATACATTGTATAAAATATATAGGAATGTTTAATCACTAGTGTCATAAAGTTTGTAATAAATTTTATGTAATCCAAATAAATACAAGGTTTGTAATTAGGGATTACCGATCTAAAAGGCATTATTCCAGGTGATTTTCACCACAATCACTTTTTTTCTCCCATTTATGATTTCACATCTGATTGTAGATAACCACAACACCCCTCATGTCACTATCATAACTCATTAGAGCCTCCTCGGTATCTCATAATTACCTTTTAAAGACATTATCTATCATTTTATGTAGTTACATCTAAAATGTTCTCTAGTTTCCCAATCATGTCACTGCCCCATTTTCTTACACACCACTAGATACTGCCCACCTGTTTGATTTTCCAGGGTTGATATATAGTTAATAATTTTGAAAAGGGATTAAGTATGGTGTTTGGTGAATATTCCAACCACCAGATAATTACTTCATGTTCAAATTCAATGAACATAGGGGAAAACTATAAAGAACCAATTTTAAATTAAATAATGAAATTATAGTGGGAATAATAACACATAAGTTATAAGTAAATTAATTTGTAATAATTATTCAAATGAATATAATCAAATATGAAATTAAAAATTGATGAATTCATCTCAATAACTCTCAATATGAAATGATACCCTGACATAAAATTTTCATAACATGAATATATAATAATTACCATTTGAATATAATCCATACCAAATTTCTTATCACATTACTTATGACAATAAAATTAATATTGAAAATAATAGAATTTAAATAATTATTCATCATTTATTTGAAGACTATAATTTAATTAATCACATAATATCTTTGAATAAACCAAATATGGGAGTCATTGATTTATTCACAAACGGTATGAGGAAAAATTAAATAAGTGAGATTATCTATCTCAATAGTGAATAGTCAAAGCATTGATAATCATGCCTTGATTTGGGTTGGTCACCAATGATTCTGTGAATAATGATCATCTATCACACAAAGAACGAGATGAATTATCTCTAAGTAATTCAGATGATCACAATGGAAGATCCCTTAGAAAAGTTTATAAAATTATATTTATTGGAAAAATTAGATCATGGATGCCAATGACTAATATTATAATTTAAAGACCCAAAAATATATAGTATAGGGTTCAAACCCTAAACACAAATATGACACATATTTAATTAAAAACATCTTATTCCAAAAAAATCATAGTTTTTGAATTTTCATTTAGTATTATGTTTAATATATTTTAATTATTTTTATGTGTATAGTTAAATAAATATATACTTAATATATTTTTTTTAAAACCAACATTATAAATAAAAACAAATTGGCTTTGTGACCACCTTTATAAATGTTATTAAAAATATTCAAATTCATTTATAAAAAAAACTAGGTAGCTAAAAGTACACCCACATTACTACAGTGTCTAAATCTATAAAGTAGTCCATGAAGACATGGGATCACTATTCATTATGATCTTATAGAAATTAGATAAACTATATCCAACTAATTCATATGTTCGCGAGTTAATTCATCATTTAAGTCCAATTGAGGTACTACAGTTCCTTAATTTCTCAATGAAAACTAGCTTCATCACCATATCTATTATGTTTTTTCCCTAGAATATTACACTCATGAGAATATTTTTTTGTTCCTAGAATATTTTTTTTTCATCATGAGAATTTTTTTTCATCAATTATTTGAATATTATAATTTAATTAATCACGTGATAATTTTGAATAAACCAAAAAAATTAGTCATTGATTTATTAACACATATAATGAAGAAAAAATAAATAAGATAAATTCTCTACCTCAATGGTGAATATTAAAATCTTTTATAACCATGTCTCGATCCAAATTAATAGTTAAATCTACCATAAATAAAGATACTATATCACACAATGATTGTGAGGAATTTTTTATAAGGTTTTCTCACAATCCCAATGGACAATCCCTTGGAAAAAATTATAAAATTATATTTATAGGAAAAACTAAGTCATGGATATCATTGAGTGATTTAATAATTTAAAAAAACTAAACATATATGGTCCATGGTCCAAACCCTAAACATGAATAATACACCTCTTCTAGATAAAACCCCTCATTTAGAACATAACCAAAGTTTTTGTATTTCCATTAAAACTCTATTTAAGAGTTATTAATTATTTTCATGTGCATTATTAAAATAATTTATTTAAGATATAATTTATTTTTTCAAAGACCAAAGTCAAAAATAAAAACAAATGGTCTTCATGAACACCTTTACAAATATTATTACAATGATTCAAACATATTTATTATAAAAATGGGGTCTCTACAAGTACTCCCACATTGCTATAGTGTATAAATCTATATAGTAGTCTATGAATTCATCAAATCAGTGTTTAATATGAGATTATAGAAATTAGAGAAACTATATCCATCTAATTAGGATATATAATTCCATTAATATTTTACTTTTAGGATGAAAAAAATAGATAAAATCCTTACATTCTTACATAGTGTGTATTTCATATTTTTTCTCTCCAGGTTCATTCATCATTAAAGTCTAACTAAATCCCTATAGTGCCTCAACTTCTCAATGGACAAGGGATTCATTGGGATATTAATTATATTTTCAATTCCTATAATATTATAAAATATCAGTACTCCATATTTTATTAATCCTCTAATAAAGTGGTGTTTCAATTATATATGCTTTATCCAAACATGAAACACTAGGATATTCTCAATATATATTACACAATGACTATTATAGTACAATACATCTTCCTCTCAGTTTTATTACAGTTCCTTCAAGTGGTACTTCGGCTAAACCCTCTCCTCACCAGCTTCTATTATAATAATATATTCTCCCTCCATGTTAGATAGTGTTACCACCATCTATTATAGAGATAAACAAATTGTAATAGTTCATCCACAAGTAAACATATAACATATAGTACTCATCCTACTATCTAAATCACCTCTAATATTAGAATCTAGGTAACCCTATAGAAATTGTTATTCCTAAAAACACTTAGAAACTTTCTTGCTTCCCTTAAAATACCTCAGTATCCACTTTTAGAACTTCCCAATGTTGTTTTCTTGGGTTATTTATATGCTTGGTCATAACTCCCACTACATGATAAATATCAATTCAGTTACAAACCATGAAATTCATCAAGCTTCCAATAATTAGTACATAAATAACCTTTTTGTAGTAGTGCTTGGAGAAGACAAATAATTCATTCATGGAGTATACTACTCAATTTTTCAAGTTATCACATCAGTCTCTATATCTTTTTTTCAAAGACTATCACAAGGCATATAGGTTTGAGATGGGATTAAGGCCTGAGATTCAGTCTAATATGATTCTTATATGCCAAACTAAATTTTCAGAGGTTGTTCACAATGTAACTAAAGATAAGGTAGATATATATGAGAATATAAGAATCTTTGGAGAATCAATTATATTAAAAGGTAGCTAGAGTTTTTACTAGAAAAAAGAGTAATTGGGGTGATCGGTGCCTAAGTGGTGTCCAAAGTGTGCAATAGACTTCAGGGGAAATTTCGGTGGTTTTTTACCAGTGTGCAAGAAAGGGACACCTAAAATGTAATGAACCAAAGCATTTAATGGAAATTACCTTCTTATAAATATTTCATAAAATCACATGGAAAACACAACATAATGAACTAATAAGGGTTAAGTGACCTTTGAACTTAAGTTTGTCACTTTTGTGTTTGGAATTTCGAAAATCCGACATACACTCTTGTGTTCAAGAAGATTTTTGGAGTCTAATAAAACCAACAAAATTTTTGGTGAATAGTAACATACCCTTATGAATAGTAACCTACCCTTATGAATACTAATATAACCCTTATTAATTGTAAATCACCCAAAATAATAGTAACCTCACCCATGAATAATTAAATAAAATTTAGACATCTTATAAGCAATGGTATTTTTGTTAGCCATAAATAAGTAATTATAATTAATTAATTAATTTAAAAGAAATTGTATCTTGTTAAAAAGTGTTCATAAATTAACATATCTATATATTATTTATTTAAGATAATTTTATAATACCTAAAGTAATTTTTGAAAGCATTATAAAATCAGTTTTAATTTTAAAAACTGTTTTTTTTCAAGTAAATTATGATTTTAATTAAATATTAAATTAATAATATTTAAGAATTTATTTTTGAAAAATGTACATAATTTTTGAATTCTAAATGTTGAAAAATGTTTGGGGTGAAGTTTTGGGATTTTTCTAAAATATTTGAATTTTTATGAATAGTGAAATACCATAATTTACAAGATAAGCTAAATAAGAACATTATAGAGTCATGTATGATGTTTTTCTGATGTAAGCACACTTGGTTCGGGATCACATTATAAAATTACTATTCCTGGTCTTGGAAGACTCACTATTCCTTTTATTTTGGGGAAATAATAAACTAATGAATTTTATATTGAGAAACCCCCTCTCCCCTCCACTATAAATACCACCCATCACACCCTCATTTCCTCACACCTCTCAAGCTTCACGCCTTGTCTAAACTCTGCCCAAGCATATTACCTAGACCCTTCACCACGTCCAATATCTTCTTGTATCATCAAAAGACCAATCCTAGGCCCCTTAAGGATGATCTCAAGAGGAGGATTCAAGAGGTAATTTCTCTCCCTTTTCTCCTTTAATTCCCTTTCAATTTCAAGTTATTTTCTTATTATATCCACACCTATATTTTTCCAAATGGTATGGTAAATATAGTATCATACATATAATGGAATTTTATGATACTAATGGGATATTATACCATCCATCCCCCTTCTCCTCTTCCTTTTATTTTATAAAAGAAACTGTTGCTTGTGAGGTGTTAATCTATCACCTTCAAGAACGACATGTTTTCTTTTTTTCATTTCTACCTTCAGATATGGTCATGAAACCATTTTTATGGTTGAAACAGAATATTTTTTATGTAATAAGTCCTATTTAAAGTTTTGGAACTAGATTATGTACATATTACTAAATTATTAATCAAAACAAGTTCGTTGTGGTTGAAAAACTGCCCAAATTAACACAAAAAATCATCATTTAATTCTTATCTAATGATTCATCCACATGGAATAAAATGTAATTCATTATAATATCATTTTAACTTCTGTACTATCCTTAATAACATGGAATATATGTTCTTCATGTTTATCCATGTTCTACAGGAACTTCAATTCATAAATACATGTGAAACACTCAAGAAAACCATAAAAACGAACATTCCCAAACAATGTTTTTAAACTCTATAACACTTAAAAAAGCCCATAAAATAACATCATGATACCAAAATGACCCCTATTCATGTATAAAAGATTATTTAATTTATAATTAATGAATATAATGTAATTATACATGACATTAAATCGAAGGAAGCATTCGGATATAAGGTAAGGGGAAATTCTCGAACCCAACTTTCATCCTTCGGGTTCTCCCTCTTTCACTCCTTTTTGATATGGTTACTCCTTAAAGATATTTTTTCATCATTGTATTTCATTTTCTAGGATATAAATTTTTTTCACTGGTATTTATGTCAAACCAAATGTTTTCCAAAAGAACTCTTCTTTTAAAAACACACATTTTACTTCTCATTCAAGATTGAATGTTCTTGTAATATGTATGGTATTCCCTATTTCCTTTGGGAACCCAATGTTTATGAATGTGTTCTTATGATATGAAACCCATTTATTTTCATTGGTTAGTTTTATTCATTTTTTTATATGTTCATTGTGGAATTCATGATAAATTATAATGTTATGATGTGACAGGGTGCCCGAAATTATATAGCGCAATATGAATGTTTCAATGTGACGGGTGTGACCAGAATTATACAGCACTCGAATACATTGGGTAAAGTGATGAATCTAATGAGTAAATGTGAAATGATGTGTGAACAAGATGCTATCTTTTTTCATAATTATTTGTGGTAGTTAACCACTAAGACATGATGTATTATTTTTTATGCATTACCACATTTCAAGTCTTTTATTAATGATTCCCTCATGTTCATGATTCTTTTCCAATGTTATGATTATGCTCACCCCATGCTATATTGTTCTTATCTGTCCCCTTACTGGGATTCTAGCTCACCCCTTTTGATATATATCCTCAGGTGGCTACATGTACTAAGGAGAGGTCAAGTGCCAGTAAGAATCTTGAGAAGAAGAAATTGAATAAATGTTATGATTGATGTTGTAATTGTTATGTATGGTCCAAGTTTTCCCAAGACACTAACCCTTTGGATCATATATGTGTAATAATATTATGTTATTTATCTCTAAAATTATATAATAGTAATGGAATAAATGGCTGAGTCTATATAGTTGGTATCAAAATAAAGGTTTAGTTAATTTGGGAATTATGATTAGTGAACCCTAGAGAAAACCTCTAGCATGAGACTACGTACAAATATGAACACAAGAATCTTTAAATAGGGATACCATATGATATTATTTTAGTATAAATTTTTTAAATGAATAATTTATTCATTACTTGTTGACTTATTTTTTGTTCTAACCTTTTCTATTTTAGAAAAAGTTTGGAACTAGGATAAAACAGGCCAACAACTCGTGTGAGGTACATTGCAAAGATTGCCCGAACGACATCCCCAATTATTTGGGAGGTGGAGTTAAAAACATCATAGATATTCTTAACCAATTATCTCAGGTTATGAACAGTAACCATAATAATGGGGACCATCCTCCTTCACCAAAGAGGGAGAAACTGGATATCGAATGTTTTTTGCAGCAATGACCACTGAAGTTTAGTGGATCTTCTGATCCACTAGTTGCGGAACAATGGGTCAAATCCATGGATAAGATCTTTTCTGTTCTTCATTATTCTGAGATGGATAAGGTGACACTAGTTTTTTATCTTCTAGATGGAGAGTCCGATCAATGGTGGTATTTTATTAAGAACACCACACCAAGGGAGGAAATTGAATAGATGGAATGGGAAGACTTTAATATAATTTTTATGAACAAGTATTTACTAATAACTCTCCACATGAAGATGGAGAGAGAATTCATAGAGCTCAAGAAAAAATAATGAGAATTTTTCAGAACCTACAAAGAAAATTTCACAAGTCTTTCAAGGTATTCTTTGGGTTTTTTTATCAACAATTATAGAAATATTGATAGATTCTTTAGTGGATTAAAACCACACCTTCAAAAGGATCTTTCAATTTGAGACTTTGGGAGTTATGAAGAAGTTTTTCAATGTGATATAAAACTAGAGATGGAGTTTGAATAATGGTCCCATGGATACATTGATAAGAAATGAAATATGGAGTTTCAAGCTGGTGGATCTATTGACAAAGGTGGGAAGAAAAAATCAATGACTCACATGCCAGAAATGTGGGAAGTTGCACCATGGGAACTACCTCAAAGGGATAGGGAAATGCTTCAAGTGTGGGAAAGAAGGACACCATGCTAAAGAGTGTCGAAAAGAAATAAAAATTAAGGATAATGTGGTGGAATAAAGGAGAGAACCACCCATGGTTCAATGATACAATTGTAGGGAGCAAGGGCACTATGCAAGACAGTGTACTAAATCTTGAGTTCTTGAGGGTAATCTGTGTCACCATCCACGGCCATAAGTACAATGGAAGTGGAGTAAGATAATGAATTCGTACAAGGTACACTTTTTATTCACTCAATAATTTCAAAAGTCTTATTTGATTTTGGTTATACGCACTCCTTTATATCTTACAAGTTTGTTAGAACTATATAATCGAATCCCCAAAACTTTGAAGTAGAGATATCTGTAAAAATACCAAGGGGTGTAATCATTATCAACCAAGTGTTTGACTCTTCTCCTATTGGAATCTGTGGGAAGATTCTTCCAATGATTCTTGTAACAATTCCCTTAGTGTAATTTGATTCCATAATGGCAATGTATTGGATCATGTTATATAGAAAACATATCAACTATCGGGAAAAGGAAATATTTTTTCATATTCTGAACCATCCCATGCTCCTCTAAAATTGCAAGGAAGATCATGAATCTCATTTGAAAAATCCTTCATCTGTGATGGTGTTGATTCCCTATGAATAAGCAAAACTCTCCCAAATGGTGTGGTCGAAGGATAGTTCCAACCATGCAGAAATTCCCATCATGAGGGAATACGATGATGTTTTTCCCAAAGAGTTACCCAGAATTCGCTCAGATCATGAGGTAGATTTATCAATTGAACTCATACCTGGAGATAATCCTATCTCAAAGTGTCCCTATAGGATGGCTCTTATCGAATTGGAGTAGTTAAAGAAGTAGCTTTAAGAGAATCTGGACAAAGTGTTCATATACCCTAGTGCATCACCTTGGGGTGTGCCAGTTCTCTTTGTGAAGAAGAAGGATGGAACAATGCGGCTGTGTGTCGACTATTGGGAACTCAAAAAGATCACCATAAAGAAAAATTATCCTTTTCCAAGGATTGAGGACTTGTTTAATCAGTTAATATGAGATCAATACTTCTCAAATGTGGATCTTCATTTTGGATATCATCAGCTAATGGTGAAGAAGGAAGATATTCAGAATACTACCTTCCGTACAAGGTATGGGCGCTATGAGCTTCTGGTGATGCCCTTCGAACTTACTAATGCCCCTGCAATCTTCATGTATTTGATTAATAGAGTCTTTAGACATTACCTCGACAAATTTGTGGTAGTTTTTATCAATGATATTCTCATCTACTCCAAGATAAAGGAGGAATATGAAGAATATATAAGACTTGTATTGGCGATGTTGAGAAGGGAGAACTTGTACGCCATGTTCATCAAGTATGACTTCTAGATGAAGCAAGTCACGTTCTTGGGACATGTGATCACATGTGATGGAAATTCTGTGGATCCTTCAAAACCAATGGCGATTGAGGAATGGCCCAGGCCCTCTAGTGTCACAAAAATCCGTAGTTTTATTTGATTAGCTGGGTACTACCAACATTTTGTGAGAAATTTCTCATGATTGTGAAGCCCGCTAACTAACTTAACAAGGAAAGGGGTAAATTATGTCTTGATGGAAGAATTTGAGGGAAACTTCAAGGAGCTAAAGAGAAGGCTAATCACTACACATGTACTCACACTATCAAAAAGTGGAGAAATTTTTGTGATATATAGTTACAATTCAAAGAAAGTCTTGGGTTGTGTACTCATGAAAAATGATAATGTGATAGACTATGCCTCATTACAGTTGAATATCCGTGAGCATAACTACCCAAAACATGATCTAGATCTAGCAGCTGTGATTTTTTCCTTTAAAATCTGGTGGCACTACCTTTATGGTGAGAAGTGTGACATATCCACTGATCACAAGTGCCTAAAGTATATATTCACAAAAAATTATCTCAACATGTGTCAAAGGATATGGTTTGAGCTAATAAATGATTATGATTTGTCTATTCATTATCATCCTAGAAAGGTGAACAAGTTAGATGGTTCTCTAAGAAGAAAAGAACCTACTACTCTATCCATGTTACGGATTGAGAAAGACCCTATATTCTTGGATATGCAAAGGATGAATTTAGAATTCATAATGGCAGTGGATACATCCTACTTTTCCCAAAGGATTGTGCAACCATCCATCCAAAAGAAGATTAAGGAAGCACAAAGGGATTATGTGGAGATACAAAAGAGGGTGAATCCAGTAAAGGAAGGGAAGCAGCAATAGTTCCATATCAATGACGATGGTGTGATTTGGTTTGGAATGCAGCTTTTTGTCCCTTCATCACCCAGGATAAAGGAGCTATTAGATAATGAACATAGCTCAACATTCTCTATCCATCCTGGTAGCACCAAGATGTACCATGATCTACGATAACACTTTTGGTGTGATAACATGAAGAAGGAGATTGTAGAATATATATCAAGGTACTTGGTATGTCAGCAAGTTAAAGGAGAGCGACAAAAGTCCAAAGGATTGATGCATTCATTGACTATACCCCTGTGGAAATTGGAGAATGTTACTATGGAATTTGCCACAGGTCTCCCAAATATTTTGAAGGGAAATAATGTGATATGGGTTTTGGTTGACCGAATCACCAAGAACTTCCCATTTTATCGCTATTCGGTAAGACCTATCACTTGAAAAACATGAAAAGTTATATGTGAAGGAAGTGGTGAGACTGCATGGTGTTCCACTCTCAATTGTCTTTGACCTTGATCCAAGGTTCACATATAAATTCTAGAGGATCCATCAACATGATTTGAGTACTGAATTAAATGTCATCACGGCCTATCACCCCCAAACTAATGGCCAATATTAAAGGACTATTCAGACACTTGAATATATGCTAAGAGCATGCTCTCTAGAATTCAAAGGTGGATGGGATCATCATCTCCCATTGGTTGAGTTCTCATATAACAATAGCTTCCACTCGAGTATTCTGATGGCTCTAAATGAATCTTTGTATGGAAAGCGATGTAGAACTCCAATCGGTTGGGATGAAGTTATAGAAAAAAAGATACTTGGACCCGATTTTGTGGAAGAGATGACAGAGAAGGTTCAAGTAATCCAGAAACACATCAAAGCTACTCAGATTAGGAAAAATATCTACACTAACAACCATCGAAGGGACTTGGTGTTCAATGTTAGAGATAAAGTCTTCCTTAGAATATCACCATGGAAGAGATTCATGCGATTTAGAAAGGAAGGGAAGTTAAGCCCAAGGTACATTTTCCTTATTGAGATCCTTGAATGCATAGGAGTTGTGGACTATCAGCTTGCACTTCCACTGAATATGGAACAAGTTCATAATTTGTTTCATGTATCACTCCTAAGGAAGTATATACCTAATCCCTCACATGTAATCAACTTATAGGTGGTACAGCTGGAAGATGATCTCTCCTATGAGGAGAAGCCAGTAGAGATTTTGGACCGGAGAGATAAGGTTCTACGCCACAAGACAACCCACCTTGTAAAACTGTTATGGAGGAACCAAAAGTTTGAAGAAGCTACATGGGAATTGGAGGACATGATAAAGGATATGTACCCTCACGTGTTTGTGTAAAAAACAATTTTGAGGGTGAAATTTCATAAGGGGGGAAGAATGTAATAACCCAAAGTTTTCAATGGAAATTCCCTTCTTATAAATTTTTCATAAAATCAGATAAAAACAATACATAATGAACTACTAAGTGCTAAGTGACCTTTAAACATAAGTTTGTCACTTCAGTGTTTGGAATTTCTAAAATTCGACATACACGGTTGTGTTTAAGAAGATTTTTGGAGTCTAATAAAACCAATATAATTTTTGGTGAATAGTAACATACCCTTATTAATAGTAACCTACCCTTATAAATAGTAATATGACCCTTATTAATAGTAAATCTCCAAAAATAATAGTAACCTCACCCATGAATAATTAAATAAAATTTAGGCATCTTATAAACAATGGAATTTTTTGTAAGCCATAAACAGTTAATTATAATTAATTAATTAATTAAAAATAAAATTTGTTTTATTAAAAAGTTTTCATAAATTAAAATATCTATGTATTCTTGATTTAATATAATTTTATAAGACCTCACGTAATTTTTGAAAGCATTATAAAATCAGTTTTAATTTTAAAAACAGTTTCTTTCAAGTAAATTATGATATTAATTAAATATTAAATTAATAATATTTAAAATTTTATTTTTAAAAAATGAACATAATTTTTTGATTCTACACATAGAAAAAATTGGGGTGAATTTTTCAGATTTTTTTGAACTACTTGAATTTTTTATTTATAGTGAAATACAATAATTTACAAAATAAGATAAATAAGGTAATTATAGAGTCATGTATGTTGTTCTGATGATGTATGCCCACTTGGTTTGGGATCACATTATAAAATTACTATTTTTTGTCATGGAAGACTCAATATTATTTGTCTTGTGGGAAAATAATAAACTAATAAATTTTATATTGAGAAAACCTCTCTCCCCTCCACTACAAATACCACCCATCACACCCTCATTTCCTCACACCTCTAAAGCTTCAAGACTTGTCTAAACTCTACCCGATCATCTTCCCTAGCCCCTCCCCCATGTCCAATATCTTCTATTTTCATCAAAAGACCAAGCATGTTCCCCTTAAGGAGGATCTCAAGAGGAGGATTCAAGAGGTAATTTCTCTCTCTCTTCTCCTTTAATTCCCTTTCAATTTCACATTCTTTTATTATTATCTCCCCACATATCATTGTCCAAATGGTATGGTACTCCCATATCATAATTATACTGAAATTAAATGATACTAATGGGATATTATATCATCCAACACCCTTCTCCTATTCATTTTATTTTATAAAAGAAAATGTTGTCTCTGAGGTGTTAATCTATCACCTTCGTGAACAACATGTTTTTTTTTTCATTTCTACATTCAGATCTGGTCATGAAACCATTTTTATGGTTGAACCAGAATATGTTATATATATTAAGTCCTATTTAAAGTTCGGTAACTAACTTATGTACATATTACAAAATTATTAATCAAAACAAGTTCATTGTGGTCGAAAAACCGCCCTAATTAACTCAAACAATCATCATTTAATTCTTATTTAATGATTCATCCACATGGAATACAATGTAATTCTTTATAATATCATTTTAAATTCTTGAATATCATTAACAACATGGAATATATGTTCTGGATGTTTATCCATTTTCTACACAAACATCAATTCACGAATACATGTGAAACGTTCAAGAAAACCATAAAAACTTACATTCCCGAACAATAATTTTAAACTCTATAACTCATAAAATGGCCCATAAAATAATATAATGAAACTAAAATGACCCTTATTCATGTATAAAATTTAATTTAATTTCTTATTAATGAATATAATGTCATTATATAGGACATTAAAGTGAATATATCATTCGGATATAAGGTAATGGGGAATTATCGAACTCAACATTCATCCTTCGGGTTCTACCTCTTTCACTCCTTTTTGATATGGTTACTCATTAATGATATTTTGGTCATCATTGTCTTTACTTTTTTGGGATATACTTGTATTTGACTGGTATTTATGTCAAAACAAATGTTTTCCAAAAGAAATCTTCTTTTAAGAACACACCTTTTACTTGTCATTCAAGATTGACGGTTCTTGTAACATGTATATTATTCCCTCTTTCTTTTGGGAACCTAATGTTTATGAATGTGTTCATATGAGAAGAAACTCATTCCTTTTCGTGGTTTAGTTATGTTCATTTTTATTATATGTTTATTGTGGCATGCATGATAAATGATAATGTTATGATGTGACGGGTGCACCCAACATTATATAGCGCAATATGAATGTTCTAATGTGATGGGTGCGCCCGAAATTATACAGTGATCCAATACATTGGATAAAGTGATGAATCACATGAGTGAATGTGAAATGATGTGTGAAAAAGATTCTATATTTGGTCATAAGTTTATGTTGTAGTTAACCACTAAGACATGATGTATTATTTTTTTATACATTTCCACATTTCAAGTCTTTTATTAATGATTCCCTCATGTTCATGATTCTTGGCCTATGTTATGATTATGCTCACCCCATGATATATTTTTCTTATCTTTCCCTTTACTGGGATTCTATCTCACCCCTTTCTTATGTATATCCTCAGGTTGCTACATGTACTAAGGAGAGGTCATGTGCCAGTAAGAAGCTAGAGAAGAAGAAATTGAATAAATGTTTATGCTTGATGTTGTAATTATTATGTATGGTCATAGTTTTCCCAATAAAATAAACCTTTAGATACTCTATGTGTAATACTATTATGTTATTTTTCTTTAAAATTATGTAATAGTAATGTAATAAATGGCTGAGTCGCTATATAAAACCTGACTATATGGTAGCACCCAAGGTAAGTCACTCATGTGGGTGATTAATTCGTCTTCATAATTTATATAATAGGTAATCCTGAGGAAGTAGAACTCAATCCACCTTCCCCCAGAGATATCAGTTTATATCTGATATATAAAAATGGGTGGGATCTCAACCTCATTACATGGGTGATTCCTAGTTTGTGAATAAATTTTAGGATTAGGATAGACTTATCTATGTATTGGAGTATACACTAGGTGATTCATAGGAAATATCAAGAACTATGAGAGGTATGGTTCTTATTTCATATTTTATGGTCATGGATTTATTTTACACAGGTGAAACTCATTAATTTATCTTTCCCAAGATAATTGATGTGTTGGGATTGAAATCGGGGATAATGCCTTTCTTGATGACTCTTTCCACTCATTTTGGAAATAAATCAGGGTAGAATTTTAAATGTCCCAAGTTTTGCATGATAATCAAAGTCTATGAAACCATTTGGTATTTTATAGTTCTTGGTATTTAAATATTTGATCTTATAATTTTAATGGATTGGATGATTAGTTATAAAACCCAGATCAATTGTTATCATCATCGAGTCTAGTTTATTTCTTCTAATTGAGACACTCATTTAATTCTAGGTGAGTGGAATCCTAGGGTGGGAAGAGATAGTCTCATTACACCTCGTATTTGGATGATCTAATTGTATTTTTTAAGTATTTTCCAGTATTTTATTGATCCAAATATTATTTTCCCTCTTCCTATGGTGGTGACTGAGTTTCCCAGAGTTTTTCTAGATTATTTCTATGACTTACCTCCTTAGAGGGAAGTCAAATTTTCTATAGAATTTATTCTTGGGATGATTCACATCTCATTGCCTCATACCATATGGAACCTATTGAATTCAAAGAGTTAAAGGTTCACCTTAAAAATATTAAGGCTAAGGGATTTATTCATCTTATCATTTCACCTTGGGAATCACCATTTTTTTTAAATAAGGTGCGTGGGAGTCTCTAATTTAATGTTGATTTCCAAAAACTCAATCATTTGGTGGTTAAGAAAAATCATCCCTTTCCTAGGACTGATAACTTTTTTTATTAGCTCAAGGGATCCTAGTGGTATTCAAAGATAGATCTAAATTGGGGTACCATCAGCTGAGGGTCCAAGATGAATATATTCCTAAGATGATGTTTATGAGAAGGTATGGTCATTATGATTATATGGTTATGTTGTTTTTACTTAATAACTCTAATGTGGTGTTAATAGATTTTATGAATCAACTATTTATTCAATTTTTTATATTATTTCATGGTTTTTTTGTAGATAATATCCTTATTAATTTAAAATATGAATAGTATTATATAGACCATTTAAATATCATCCTTAAGAACTTGAGAGAACATATTATATATGATAATCTATCCAAAATTCAATTCAAGATTCAAGAAGTAAAAAAATTTAGGCCACATGATTTCTAAAAAGGGTCTCTTAATTGATCTTGAGAAGATTCATGTGGTGTTGTCTTGATAGAAGCCTAGAAATGCCTTTGAGATCTAAAGTTTCTTAGGATTATATGGTTATTATAGGTGTTTTGTTTAGTAATTCTCTACACTTGAAACTCCTATTATAGAATTAACAAGTAAGTGTGTGAATTTCATTTCAAGTGATCACAACTAGATATCATTTGAGGAGTTTAAAGTGAGATTGAATTCAACTCTAGTTTTGGTTGTTCTATATTCGAGTTTGAGATATGATGTTTGCTATGACACATGAGGTATGAGTTTAGGTTTTTTTTTGATGTATGGATATATGTGGTAGTTTATTTCTCTCATTAATTATTCCCTTATAAGAATAACTATCCCATTCATGATATTTAATTAGAGGAAGTGATCCATGTTATTAAAATATGGTGCCACTACATTTTCAAGGATCAGTTTACTATGTATTCATACCATGATAGTATGAATTACCTCATCACTTATATGGATCTAAACATGAGGTACATATATTGGGTAGAGTGCCTTCAGACCTTTGATTTTGATATTTCACACACCCTTGAAAAAGGAAATTTGGTTTCGAATGCTTTCAGTATAAAATATCCAACTTAGATGGTAAAGGAATAGATGGAGGAGTTGTGCTTGATGGGATTTATTAGAGAGATGCACTTGGATTAAGAGAGAGATAACAAATAGGTATTCTTATATTATTCTCAATATGGATCACTTATGGATAATAAATTAAATGTAGATAGGAAATGAATATAGAATTTCAGTAATTTAGAAGGAATCTTTATGGGGGGAGACCTTGACTGAGTGGTCTTGGTCTACCAATAGAGTGTTGCACTTCTGAGGAAGGATGGTTTTTTAAATGAATATGAGATATGAATTTATGGATAATGGACACTAATATTATTATTATGTGAACCCTAGAGCTACCACATGTATCATGAATTGATAATTCATTACTGGGGGCCTGGAATAAGGAAATTGTTTGCAAATTTTTCACCTGAGTGCCTTAAATTTCATAGAATTAAGGTGGAGAATCAAATGAATGTTGGTTTGATGCATCCCTTACCCATTTCAGTATGGAAATGAGATGAGATAGCCATGTACTTCGACATTGTGATTCCTTTGACTCTTATTGTTAAGGATGTGATATGGGTGACTATTAATTGACTTGTGAAATCAGAGCATTTCATGTCTATAAATGAGTTGACAGAGGTTGAGGATCTAGGAAACTTTTATGTATGGGAGATTATTATACTAAATAGTGTACCATTATCTATCATCTATGATAGGTACCCTCACTTCATATCCCATTTTTTGAGTGTATTGTAGGTACTGATTGGTTCTAAGTTTAAATTGAGCATGAGATATCATCCCCATATGGATGGAAACACTGAGTGAGCCATCCTTATTCTTGAACACATGATTTGGACATGCATTCTTCAATTAAATAGATATTTGGAAAAATATATGTCCTTATTGGAGTTTTCCTATAACAATAGTTAATAGGATTTTACTAGGATTACACCATTTGTGTCATCGTATAGGAGTCCTTGCATAATTCCTTTTTATTAGGTAGTGTTGGAGAATGGTCTTTTGTGGGACCGATCCTAGTTTAGGAGTCAATAGATTTTTTGAATTTGATCAAGAACTGTTAGCATAATCTCATAGTCACCATAAATCATATTTTTATTGATTTTATTGTATTTTTATTTTTTACATAGGTGATCATGATTTTTTCATAGTTTTACCTTGGTGGGGACATGGACGTTTAGGGGAGGTGGGTAAAATTATCACCTTGTTATTTTATTCCATTTTAGATTGTAGAGTAACTCAGAAAGGTGGAATATAGATTATATTTTCCTACTTTTTTTAATTATATCAATGATTTATTCTATGTATCCCAACTGAAGAAGTATCAACCATATTTATCCGATGATCAAGTGGGAGGTCATTAATATTGAACCCAACACCATAGTAAATGAAAGGTATGTTTAGATAGTGTATTGATAGGATAAGATGATAGAGATAAAAATGGACTCATATATTTTTTGAGCGATATGGTAGTGGGGTAGGGAAAACCACAACACCTAGGACCACAAGACCTTGATAATTTAGTAATGTCCTGTTCTCTTTTCATGTTTTGGATCCTAATCCTTTCTGGGGGAAATATTTTATGGTGGGTAGTATTGGAGAACCTTGATATGTGGAATCAGGTATGATGCCTCTTTTGTCTTTTTATTTTCAGTTTCAGAAGCATTGGAGGTTCAAAGTAGATTAAAATTTATTTATTAGTGATTCTGTTGAAAATAGATAAGACCATGGGCATGGTAATGGTTGTGGTTTTCCTGTATGCCTCCTATGTGCAATGGCCAATCCAAAATGGCCAGTGTTGGCTATGTCCTAGGGTCGAGTGTGCTACTGGTTTCCTTATGTATCATGGCCGAAAAACCCCACCCAGGTGTCATGGAGGTTATGGATAGGCCAAAACATGTTGGTCTTCAAGTCCATGCCATGGTTGGTGATTGTGGTCGGTCTCTTAGGAAAGGTTACCACACCATAGTGGGTATCACCAAGGCATAGTGGTAGGGATTTTAATTTTTTTAAATGTGATTTTTTCACCTAATCTTATGGGGGTGGTTACTCTAACCACATACAACCTTAATAATGGGTTTTAATTAATCTATTGTCTCGTTTTTTCTATATTAAATCGATCAATATCAACCCATTTTCTTGAATTCCAAATCTCGCCATCTAGTATGGTGTTTTGGGCACTCTCCCTCTATCTAGTGGAATATTTGGGGGTTTTCCTTTTTCTTGGGTGTGATCCTTTTAGATCTAGGATCATTATTACTAGATCAATTCATTTTCATCATTGTTTTTGGAGGAAATAAGGTTTTCTTTGATATTGAGGTAGGTGTATCTATCATATAGTATATTAATTAGAATTCCTTGTGTTATTTTGATTCCCCTTAGTTTGGGTTTATGAAAATGATTATTTGAAATCAGCGAGATGTGAATTTTATCTTTGATGACTACTGAAATGATTTCTAAGAAAGGGGTTTTGTTGATAACTATTTTCATAAACATGATATGTTTTAGAAAATTCCTTAAATATGGTTTTGAAATGGAAATAATTTTTCAATCATGGGAGAAGCATGGTTTCACAATAGAAAATGTCTTATAAAAATGGTAATTGAAACGGAAAGGTATTTTCCTTGGAAAATGTTTTATGAAACATGAACTTGGTTTTCTAGAGATGTAATGATGATATAGCATATTAGGATACCTTGGGGTATGGTGGAAAACTATACATATGTGAGCCCTATTTAAGTTATATATCACTAAGGGAGGTACCCATGATACCATGGTTGCTATTGGGTAGCCTTTACATGGAATCGGGGTTCCCAAAACATCATATTTCTCTTATTCTATCTAGTGTTTCATGCTAGTCTTGATTCTGTACACCCTCATGTCATGGATTTCTCTTTGGTTATTTTTGGATACACTACATTCATGTTTATTAATATGTTTATTATCCCAGTTGATATGGATAATGATGTGTAAAACCTATTTTATTCATCTTATTATGCCTCATTGATTAATGTTATGTAATATTTACTTGTTTATTTGAATATGGAATGTTTTTAAAATAAATCTAAGAGATGATTTTATATATAAAATAAATGGTTTCTATATTTTATAAATCTTTTTTATATAAGAATTAACATATCCATGTCGATAGACAATGTATAAACTCTTGGGGGTATCCTACTGAACTTTAGTTCTCACACCCCACTTCTACCTTTGGGTGGTTATAGACTTGGTTTTTTAGCATAATGGTAAAGGGAAGAGTTTCATGTAGAGAATAGATCTTCAAGATCAAGTATTCTTTCTGGTGGGTTGAGATGGTGGAAACATATTTTTGAAATAGATATGTATATATTGGTTTTTTTTAGTTCCATGTTGTTCTTCTTGCAGCTAGTTTTTCTATACCTTATTATCCAACTTTTGAATGTTACTTGTGGTTTGGTTATTTTTTACATATGATGTTTTATTAAATATATTTTATGATAATCTAATTTTTCATATCAGATCATATGTTTGTTGAGGTTAAAATAGTTCCCATACTTCTTTGTATGATACCCTGGTTCTGGTCTCTCGCTTTTGGTGGTCGATAATGCACTTCATCCCTTGTGGTGGGACAATTCGTCTTACATTAAAGGTTGACCTAGGTTGGTTTGTTATAATCCTAGTCCTATTAATACAAATTCCCACTATTTTCTAGCTTCTAGAGTCTCATTGGAAGAAATATCTCTCCAAAATAAAGTATGATACAAATAAATAAATATCACATTATGTTCCATACTTCTTCTACACCACATGATAATGATATTATTCCTTCAAAAGACTAGATAATTCTAGTCTACTCATGTACACCTACAAGTTTGTATTCCTAGGAAATCATAATAACATGGTTGTGCATCTTTATTATAAATATATACCTTTACATGATCTGATTCTCCTGGTAAATTTGAATACTCAGGCACAGAAAATATATTTCTCCTTGAATGGATATCAACTTAGAACTCCTTGTTCTCACTTCGATACATGATGTAATAGGATCTTTTTACATATTTATACTCAAAACATACACAATATTCATGATCTCTCAAAATATTCAATAAATATCTATTCTTCTTTTTTGTACATATATATCCAAAAAATAATATCATGAATAATATTAATATCAAAAATAAAATCTTCGTAACTCCCTTGATCTTCATCAATAGTAGTAATATCATGTTTTAAATCAGTTGATGAATTCCTATTTTTTCTTCTAATTTAAAAATTTTTGAATCCATAATCCATTATTATTTAAATACCATAATATTTGGGATTTTTTTCTCATGTGATATTGAACATCACAACATCTCATTCCCATAAAATATGTGACTTTAAATTAAACTGAATTTTAATCCACGTGTGCATGTACTGTGATATAAAATATTATATTATGGTGTGAGACTCATTTCAAAACTATATTTTTCCTTATTCAGTCCTCATTTTATATTATATTTAATCATGATCCACATAGATTGATCGTGATGTTTTAATCCTTAAATAACATGTCTTTAGCATTGTTTAATTTATTCCTCTAGAAAATATATTCTATAAATTATTAGAAATTTTATCAAGAATTTATAAGTCTTTAAAAATGACAAATTAATATGATATAAAAAAAATTCATGCACTCTCAAAGTCATACTAGCTCCACTGAGTAACTCATATACCCACTATGAAATTCTTGTGTGGTTTGAAGCAAATTATTACATCATTTTTCGTATTCTTACACACTAAGTCTCATATAAACATAGTCTTATGGTTTTACCTAAACTAATAAATTAGATCATCTCAAAATCACAGGTGCACTAAAATTATTATGTTGACTTCACAAAGTCATAGGATTTATAGTGTCCCAAGATTAACATACATGGATATTACATCATTTTAGATGAATATTCAGCACATTACAAAAATACATGCCTGGGGACAATAATAGTTTATTGTCCTTGGAAACTCAAAACACATTCTTATAGTTTGGTGAAAGATCTTAAACATCTTTTTTAAAGATATTATCCTTATTTACTCTTAATTAAAACCATTATTCAAAACTCTGGGAAAGGAAACATAAGAAAAGGGTGAGATAAAATGCTCCGAAAGGATAAATAAAGGAAATACATGAGAATAACATGAACATAAGGGTGTGAGAACATGATTATAAAATTTTGAATTTCATACACTACATAAAAAGATCATAATAATGAGACATTTCATAATGATCGATAGTTTATAAGACATGAAATTATAAGATAATCTCGAACATGAACCATGTGATCATATCAAATTCATAAGACATAGAATTTTTGGTAGGCACATAAACATGTAACATCATTCTCTATAAGTAAAGTAACATTTCCAAAACATAACAGAGAAATTCATGGGGACTACACCTAATATACAAGAAACACCACCATCCCCATTCACATTCTTTTCCTTTTAAGGGATTGGGTTTCCCCATATTCCCATAGTGGATCGAGTTTCCCCATATTCCCACAGTATATCAGGTTTCCCCATATTCCATATTGGATTGGGTTTCCCCATTTTTCATTATGTATCAATACCATAGACCTGATTCCCATAATTATCTCATTAGATATAAATCTTTACCCACTATATTAGAGGGAGATAGATCTCTAACCCATCACATAATAAAATCATACACACATCTTCCACAAGATTATAAAACTTGCATCATACCATGACCCATAAAAAGATATGGGTTTCATAAACATCATATCACAAACCATGAAATGAAATGGGTATTATAAGCATTTCATCATATAATTTCCTATAGAAGAGATCTAGTTTTCCTAATCATTTAATCAAAGCATAACTTGTGAAAAGAAACAGGTTCCAAAAGAATATAATCCTTGGAAGAAAAATTGGTGACATAATCATCATTACATCAAAATATAAATCATTCAAGAATGAATACAAATGGTATTCTTGGATCCTATCCCCATTAAATCATAAACTATAAAAAAATTCCATCTTAGATGGATAAGGATTTTGAAAGAACACATGGAAAATTTCTTAAGGAAAATAGCCTCTCCTTGAAAATATTTTTCATAAAAGAATTTAAAAACCCCCTTTCTTATAAATAAATATTTACCAATTCATTTAAAATATTTCCTAAGGAAAATATCCTTTCTTCTTTGAAAATTTTACTTAAAAAACATAAAAACCTTTTGAAAGCCATTTTCATTAAAAATAAACTTGAAAACTTATAAAGGAATCTAGAAAACATTTTGAAAACCTTTTAACATGAAAACATATAAAGGAAGATTGAATACATTTGGAAAACATTTTTTCCCTTAAAACTTATAAAGGAGTATTGAAAACATTTTTAAAAAAGTTTTCCTTGAAAACATATAAGAGAATATTGAAAACATTTAAAACACTCTTTAAATGTAAAACATATTTGAAAACGTTTTATTTGAAAATAGATTTGAAAACATATAAAAATGATTTGAAAATAATTAAAAACACTTCTTGAATCATAAAATATTTTTTAAAAAACTTTTTATTTGAAAATATATTTGAAAACATTTAAAGGAATCTTTAAAAATCATTTGAAACACTTCTTGAACCATAAAACATTTTTGAAAACCTTTTTCTTTGAAACCCACTTTAAAAAAAATGATTTTATATAATTTTATACAAATAATTATTCAAAAAAAATAAATATTGTAATATTAAAAATGAAGCTTCAAAGGAAGGATGGTCATGAAGGTAGATAAATCTGTACATGTCGAACATTCCTTTTGCACCGTAAAAGTTTAAAAAATTTCCTCGTTTGGAAAATGACAAGGAGATTATTTTTTAAAACTATTTTTTAAAAATTTAAAACCTGGGTAAAAATTTGCTATAATTGGATAGTAGTAAAACGATTTTTAAAATACATTTAGAAAACATAGTTTTGTAAGAACATATATTTCTGACTAAAAGGAGAAATAAATTCGTATTTTCATAAAAAACATTTTCTTAATTATATTAAATATAAAAGAGTGGTAAAATAGTTTAATTACTTGGATGTACCTTGAGTAACCTTAGTATAATAAAATTCATGATATTTTTTAAGATATGGATTAAAATATTTCATCAATAGAAACGTAATAGTAAACAATCCCGATAAACGATGAGATTGTGTCAATAAACTCTTACAACTTTGGTAACTTTAAATCATAATCCCCATGAGATAATAAAATTACATAAATATTATAATATCATTAAAATAATAAGATTCATGATATAACATTTCAAAGGTATAGTATATAAATGTCATAAAAGAATATAGGTGTATAGTAAAACATGTGTCTCAAAGAATGCAAATTGAGACAAAACAACATTTCCAATTTGGTAACTCTTGAAATGTAAACCCAATGAAAGAGAGATCATATAATGGATATGTAAATACCCATAAATTTAATTATAAGTTTCATATAAAACATGTTAATTATATTCACCACATAAAATAAATGAATGGTGAACAAGGAATGTATCTCATAGATATAAAAAGTGAGATGAGAAAACCCCTTACTACTTGAGTAACTTTAGAACCATGGTCCACATGAAAGAATAACATAATTTAAAGAATTTAATATCATTAAATAAACTAAATTAATGATATAAAATATCATATTGAATTATATACACCACAAAATATAAGGGAGTGGTTGATATGGTATGTATCTCACAGAAATAAAAAGTGAGATGAAATTTCAATACCTTAAGTCTTGAATTTATTTATACATATTGAAACATCCTATATAATAAAGTTAATTTTATTATAAATATAAAAAAACAATATTTATATATATCATACCATATATTATTTACTTATGAATTTATATTACCTGTTTATTAACAATTCCATGCTAAAGCAATGTTTCGGGTAATAACTGTTTTGTTTATCATATGTGTTTTGACTTTTTTTCTTGATCCTTTTACTTATATCATGATTTACTTATTTATATAATATAAAAAATTATTTATATATCATATATATTATGTATATAAATATTTATAATAATATATAAAAGATATATATATGAAATGGAATACACCATTCATGGAGACGGTAGGTCGTACGTACGCATGAATGTTTTTTTTCTTAATTAATTGAAATAAAATTAAATTACATATATGTATATACATATATATATATATAATATCATTCCATTATAATTATTATTTCATATATATCATATAATTTCACTAAACCCATCCTTAATACATTCAATGTAAAGTGTGAATGAATCACATCGCTTTGATGAGGTAGTGGTCATACGTCCACAAACGATGTTATCGTATTTACAAAAAAAGGAAATAATGAAGGTATGTTTTATATAATAACTATAGAAGAATAAATAAATCATAAATATCACATATATAATATAAAAATATATTTTACATCATAATTCAAAACCATGACAGATGGTAAAAAAATAAACAATCATCGCTTTGTGAGGTAGTAGTTTTTCATACACGAATGGTAAGTTTATTACCCATTATATGGAAGTGTGTGAAGGTTTAGGTTGAAATATTAACATAAAAAATTATTATTATATTTAATATATCAGTTTAATTATATAATAATTATATTAAAAAAATCGATGGGTTGGATGAGTAAATGAAACAAAAGATGACCATAGGATAATGTTACCTCATTTTCGGTTAACTGCTTTAGGTTTATACCAAAAGTCTTCCTTGGGTGGATTTATGCACAGTTTTATGATTCTAAGTTTAAGAGAGGGATGTTGGGATATTTTTTGACAAACTTTGGGAAATCCAAAGGGCTTGATAGGTGTGAATAAATGGGAGGGGTGAGTTCCTTTTCATAGTGTAAGATGAGTAAGATTCTTGTAAATTTTTTAAAATAGAATTTCATCAACGTTTTTTCTTTGAAAATTGGAACCATTAATGAAATAAATAAGATAAAAGGGGGTATATGATAGAAATATGTCCAAAAAATGGCTTTTGGACAAGTTTCTAGGTCATTTTTTCCCTTAACTGTATGGTTTAGTCCCATATTAAGATATGATTCTTTTTTTTAAAAGAGTCGACATGGATTGGTTACCCAATCCATGCCAAAAGGAATTTATTAAATAGAAAGGCTACAAGAAAATCTCGAGGTGTAAAGGACATACACCATCATAAACAAAGAAAAAAATCAACAAAGATACAACATTAAAAACCAGGTAAGAAACTTCAAGAAAAAACCATAAGAAGATCTGCCTGATCAGCCCCACCATGTCTGTAGATTCTGGGACTTCAAAACCATTACAGGAACGGCACTTGTCCAAGAAATAGCACAGCATCTCAGGAAATCAAAGACAAACATTTGCAAGGGAAGACCAGCAGTAATAACCAAAACAGAAGTTGATCAATCTGGCCAAATCGAGCTTAAAATAGCACAGAATAGACAGCATTTCAACTGAGAAGAAATATTGAACGATGTAGGTAGGACACAATAACAGGAGAAGTGCAGATACAACTAAAAATCCTCTGAAGAAACAAAGCAGTTCCCAACAAGCTCAATTAAGAACAAGTGAACAGGTAAAGCACAAAACCAGAGTCAAGATCTCAGGACAATTCCAGAGCGATCCAAAGCTTCTCAAAATCAGAACTAGCCCGGTTAAACATGCACAGAACAGCAACCAGGAGAGTATATTACCAGAGGAGAAGGATTCCCCAACCAAGAACAGGAAAGTTCGAACAAAAAAACAAAAGAAACACTTGAAAATAAATCATCACATCCTGAAACTGAAAGGAGCCATCCAGAATTAGGATGATTTGAAACTCATCTTTTCTTTTTCCTCGGCGATGGATCTTTTTATACTAAGGAATTTAGCATAAGATATATTTTTTTCTTGAAATTCCTGCTGGGCAATTTCTTGTTGTCTGTCCATATACTGAATCCATACTTGTAAATCAAAATACTGAGAAAAGTAGTACAATTGAGTACTAGAAGCAGCAACCAAAGTATTATCTTGAGTTTTCTCTGCATGCATAGGTTTGGAGGTCTCAACCAGAAGTTCTTCCTTAGGAGCCTCAACTGGTTCAGACTTGGAAGCATTCATTTATCTGGTCACAATTGTGTGCTCAGTGTTCGATAAATCCTTTCGTCTTCTAGATTTTCTTGATTGTGGGGTAATGAACCCATCCTCATCAACAAGGGGTTTCTTACCTTTTTTTGCCATTTCATTTATGAATTTTTCAGCAATCAGATCTGGTTTATCCCTTAAACCAGAGGGTGAAAGCTCTCCTACAACTTCATTCCTTTCTAAAACATGTGTGTCATCTTGATTTTGGACAAGACCCTCTTGATTACTTGAGGGAGGGGGTGTAACACCCTTTTTCAATGACCACCTTAACAGGATCTTGCAAAGAAGCCTGATTGGGATCAGGAATCAGATATGCATCCTCTGTGACAGCCATGGAAAGAACATCAACTTGACTCCCATCAGTGTGATTATCCTTAAAGTTATCTATAGCCATCAAGTTAGAGATTTTAGGATCAACAACATCAACCATGACATCCTGAGCAGCATTCTTAACAGAAACAGTGTGATTGTTTTGCATACTTAGTTTTTGTTTTTGGACCCATGTTGGCTTCACATGTATTTGAGAGATATCTTTCCCACAATCTTTATAAGAATGACCTTCTTTATAGCATTTTTTACAAAAAGATGGAAGGTTTTCAAATACCACATCCTGGACGAAACTGCTCTCACCATTTTGGATCCAGAAAGAAGAAGGAAACTCTTTAGAAAGGTCAATTTCAGTGCAAACTCTATCAACTGAAGGCCGAGTGAGATTCAAAGTGGCATAATCTAATTTAATGGGAGTTCCAAATAGCTTGGAAATTGAGAATAGGGCCATCTTATTAAATAAATGAATCGGCAAATCTGGAAAAGCAAGCCAGATGGGAGCAATGGGAGACTCAAAACCCGGCACAAAATCAGGAGACCATTTATGAACTTTCATGATAGCCCTCCCAAAAGACCATGAACCATGCATCCAGAAATGGTAGAAATCAGATTCTGAATAAAATATAAACAACACATTCCTAGCATATAAAAATCCAATGCTAAAATCAACAAATCCAATCCTTTCTAATGTCTTGCGCAAGAACAGAAGCGGGGGACGTTGATTTGAGAATTCCCCGACAAAGGCAAAATTAAAATCAGAGGCAAGAGCACTTACCTCCTCTTTCGAGAAAGAAATTGCAGTTAGACCTCGGTGCTTGAAAACCTTTGGCGATATAGTTTCCTCCTTCCTCAGAGGAGAACTCGAAGATCCACCATCCACCACTTCGGCGAAAGATCGGCCATCTTTCTTCCACCCTAGATTAGGGTTTCCACCCTGTATGTTGCCGCCCAACAGGGCCCCCGCTTCGGCCATCACCCTATTAAGATATGATTCTTATTAATCACTGTAATTAATTTTAATTACATTTTGGAAAAGTTTATAGGTCATTTTACCCCTTAATTATAAGTATTAGTCCCATATTAAGCTAATTTTTCTCTTAATTTTTGTAATTAATTTCAATTACTTTCACTAATATTTTTTGTAAAAAATTAATTTTACCTTATTTAAAGTTATATATTATGATGATTCCAAATATGGAATCCATTTTTCCAAATTCAAATCACATAAGTGGTAGAAATAAATTCAAATTTAATCTCAGATATGGGACGACAAATCGGGTTGTTAAAGTAAAAATATTCAAAATTTTGGTAAGTTTTTATATCCAATTTCAAATTGAAATTGATTCCAATGAACTAATTAGATTAATTGATGTATAATTGATCTAATTTAACTTTAAACCAAATCGAAAACATAATTTATCCTTGTAAATAAATTAGATGAAATAGCATTTTTGAATTAAAATTCATTATTATTCACCATACATTAGAAAAATCAAACTTCACAAAAAAATACCAAAAAATCCACCCTAATGTAATTTTTGTGTTCCGGTTTCCAAAAAATAAGTTTATTTTTTAAAATAAAATTTATAAAACTATTAAAAATCATATTTAAAATTGGTTCTTCGTCAAAAGGTTTTAAAATTACCTTTTAGAAGAATGTGTCTTTTTATTCATAAAATTGGATATATCTTTATCTTATACCTATCAAATATATTATATGAGTATAAAAAATATTTATTCAATATATAATATATAAATTTTATTGAAAACATTAATCAAAAGTGGTTTGTTTAATTTATTGAGATGAAATTGTTTTTGTACATAGAAAAATAGTTTTCTTATAAAAGTAATTTCTTTATTATCAAATAGTTCTTACATTTACTTCTACTAATTGATAACCAAATGATTAATTTTATATACATGTATAAATAATTTTTTTATAATTTATTTAATATTATTCATGCCATCCATTCAAATGTCTAGGTGGTAGCTATAGTAATATTTTAATAATATTATTAATTTTATCTTGTAGTTTGGTAAAACTCGAGCTTGCGTGTAATAAAATATATAAAAGGGACTTGTTATTATGTCTAATACAAGCCAATATGGTTTTGTTTGTACTAAAAGATAATATAATTGTTTCGTTTAGTGCAATATTGACTTGGTGTTGTGTATAATGAAAAACACACTTAGTCCTTTCGTATCAAAAATCTATATTCAGTGTTGCGTGAAATGAAAAATATCAAAAAGATTAAATTAATTCAAAAAATCTTGGAGTGTTACATTCTACCCCCATAAAATGGAATTTCACCCGTGAAATTATTCTAGGTTATTAAAGTTTTAGTACTTGAAAGTTCCATTTATAAAACCCACGTCATAAAAATAAATACTAAAATGTTCTATAAAAACAGAATGTTAGAAACATAACAGTTACACAAAGTAACGCATAACTAGGTTTAAATATAAGAGAACATAGGTGGGAAGTGAAAACATGGACATGAAAGAGTAATATAGCTATCAAGTTCTAATATATATTGATTGAGAGCATGGTTAGGAAAAGGTTAACAGTAACAAATCCCTAAATATACAATGATCAAAGGGGATAATTGATTCATTGTAAATGAAGGTTCTAGGATAACATTTTTGCTTTCGAGATACATTTCTTAAAGTTAAATAATTTTCATGAAAATATATACTTACATGATTTCAATACAACCTTACTCTTTTTTATGGCTTGATCAACTTCCACTTTATCTCTTATTCTAAGAAATTAAGGAAAATTTTTCATTCTTGGAGCATTAACCGATCATCATATTCAAAAATATAATGATAGCTCATTCCATCTATCTTTATCACAATAAAAAGGTTATCACAAGTTATTAAATATACATAAATCCTTATATGGAATGATAATAATTTAACATAAACCATTCCATAAATGTTTAACCTTATAACCCTTTTGAAATATGGAATTTAAAAAATTTAGAAATAAGGCCAATATATTTCCTAAAAATAGCTTAGCATTTATCCCCCTTATATCATAAAGTAGATCTTGGTTGTCACATACCAAACATGTGAATACTTTAATCATGTATTCTCTTGAAATATGGTAATAACCTTAATTTCCACAAATCCTTATTGAAAACATTCATACTTCCTTGTTCTAAATTTTATTGTGTATATTTATTAAATCCAAAAATATTGTAAACTTCATCAACGATAGAATAAACCACTTGTCAAAAAGTCATTAGTTAGTTCCAAGGTAATTAGTAAATTTACTTATTCTTATCCAACATATATTTATCCAAGAAACATTATATTAACATAAGGAATGTATTAAGGTTTATCATTCCCTTAATCATGTTTTTTCCAAGAACATCACCTTGCCATTAAATCACTTTTCTAGTCCATCAAAACCATTCAATGTATTCTTGTAAATACTTATAAAAAACATAAAATAAATAATCCTTATATATTTCACCATACATATAACATAATTCTTAAATATAAATACATAAAACTTTGATTATTCCAATTAATCCTTAATCCATAAGAATTCAACCTCCCCTTATTACTTAATCCCACTTTCCTTTCACATTACATTTGTAGTCTCATAATAAGAAGAAATATAAGCATTACTTAAACCATATTTCTGATTATCTTCAAGAGATTTCCACATAGAACATTGATTTTAACAATGACAATTCATTCCACATTTAATGAATTTAAACTTTTATTGTTTCTTAGGGAGTCCAATATTCTCATACATTATATTTACCAAAATCATCATATTTACATTGTAGTCATTGCTTTGTGTCCTTATTTTCCACAATCAGAACATCTTATTTCTCCTCTAAGACATTCTATTAGGTGATTATTTCAACATTCTTGACATAAAGGAAAATGAATCTTCTTTCCTCCATGGTATCCATTACCAAAACTCTTAGTTAACTCCTTCCTTATATTCCTTGGTGAGTCTGAGATTTGGTTAAGGTCTACATTGTTAGTAATGTTTTTTGAAACCTGATTAGGAATGATCAAAACATAATTCACTCCATTTATCTCCCATTTAACTACTCATCACCAAATTCCCCATCAAATTAAATGTTAAACTATCTCCTTCTGGATCTCAGCACTAACTAAACCCAGAAAGAAAAGTGTTAGAATCACTTATCATAGAGAAAAGTTACATAATCATGACAAATCTCTTCAAGGATGTCAAAATTATGACAACTTGGTTTTATCCTATGTAATTAATATTTTTATTCTATTTAAATCCTTAATGATGGTTCTTAAAGAGTTTTTAAATTTCTAAATAATATCCCCTGGGAGTTTCAAACCAAGTGTGCAGCAAAGCCAATTATCATGCACCAATTTTTGATCAAGTCTAGCTCAATATGGTGTTTTTGGGTTACCCCTATGTACATATATGCTAGAGAGACACCAACTTGTAGTATCTAGATATGGATGTATTTATAGGAAACCACTCACTCTATCCTTTACCAAAATTCCAGGATATTTTCTTAAACATTAAATCGTCCTTATACTTATCCTTAAAGACATCCCAAGATATATCCTTAGAAATATACCTAGGTATATCACTAAATTTTTCACATACTAGTTTCCAAATATTGACTAAACATTTCCTTTTATACCAACAATAGATACAAAACCTTAACATGTATAGATATAACATCATTTTAGATGAATAATCATAAAATTACAAAAAATACATTCCCAAGTACCATAATAGCTTAGTGTCTTTGGAAACATGGAACCCATTCTTCTAATTTGTTGAAAGATCTTCAAAAAATACTTTCAAGATATTCCCCTTTAGTAATCCTATTTAATACCTTTATTCATAAACTAGTTAAATGAAACATAAGAAAGGGGTGAGCTCAAATTCTCAATAAGGGTAAATAATGAAAATAAGTAAACATAACATGAAAATAAAGGTGTTAGAACATGAGAATAACATTTTAATATCATACCCTGAATAAAATGATTATAATAATTAGAAATGGAATACAATTTGTTAGCTTATAAGACATGAAATTAAAATACAATCAATAAAAAAAGTCATGTGATAATATTAAAGGCATAATACATAGAATTTTTGGTAGACACATAAATATGTAACATCATTCCCTATAAGTCAAGGCGCATTTCCAAAACTTAATAGGACACTTCATGGGGACAAAACCAACTGGTTGGGACACACCACTATCCCCAGTTGCATTATTTTCCTTCTAACGGGTTGTGTTTCCCTATATTCTCATAGTGGATCAGGTTTCCCCATCTTACCATAGTGGGTTGGGTTTCCCCATCTTCCAAAGTGAATTGGGTTTCCCCATATTCTATTGTAGATCGAGCTTGTCCACTTTATTCCCATAATTATCTCATGAGGTATACATATTTACCCAATGCATTGGAGGAAGATATAAGTCCTACATATCACATAATAAAATCATACATATATATTCTATTAAGTAATAAAACTTTAATTATATCAAGACCCATAAAAAGATATGGGTTTCATAAGCATAATATCATAACACATGAAATTAAATTCCTATCATAAACTATTCATCATATCATTACCTATTCAAAATATGTAGGTTTCATAATAATTTAATCAAATCATAACCTATGGAAAGAAATGGGTTTCAAAATCATGTAATTTTTGAAAGAGAAATGGGTTTTATAAACATCATTCCATCCAAACATACACCATTCCATAAAGAATATGAATGGAATTCTTGGATCATATCCCCAATAAAGCATAAACTATAAAAAAAAGTATGTCATCTTAGATGGAGAATGGTTTGGAAATATTACATTGAAAATTTATAAAGTAAAATAATCTATATTTGAAAATCCTTTTTATAAAACCATTTAGAAATAATTTTATTATAAATAAATCTTTATCATTTAATTTAAAACATTTCTTGATGAAAATATATTTTCTTCTTTAAAAAAATTAAAAACATAAAACCTTTTGAAAACCATTTTCATTGACAATAAACTTGAAATTTTATAAAGGAAGCTATAAAATATTTCGAAACAATTTTTCCTTTAAAAGTTATAAATAAAGATTGAGAACATTTTCAAAACATTTTTCCTTGAAAAATTATAAATTAGGCTTTAAAACATTATGAAAAACCTTTTTCTTGAAAACTTATAAGAGAACCTTTAAAACATTTAAAACACCTTTTAAATGTAAAACATCATTGAAAACCTTTTATTTGAAAACAAAATTGAAAAAAAAATTATAGAATATTTGAAAATCATTTAAAACACTTCATGAATCATAAAATATTTTTTAAAACCTTTTTATTTGAAAATATTTTTGAAAACATATAAATGAATCTTTGAAAATAATTTAAATCAATTCTTCAATCATAAAACATTTTTGAAAACATTTTTATTTGAAAACCACTTTAAAAAAATGAATGTACATAATACTACTAAAATAATATTTCATAAAAATAAATATTGTAATCTTGAAAAGAGATCTTCAATGTAATTATGGTCATGAAAACAGATAAATGCTTACATGTCAAATATTCCTTTTAAACTGTAAAAGTTTAGAAAAGTGCCTCAGTGAAAAAAATGATAAGATTAAATTTTAAAACCATTTGGTAAAAAGTTAAAACATGGGTAAAATTTTCATTTAAAAATAATATGATTATATTAAAACGTTTTTGAATGCATTTTTAGAAAACATGGTTTTTAAAGAACGCATATTTCTAACCGAAACAAGAAATAAAGTCGGATTTTCATAAAAAAATATTTTCTTAATTATCTTAAGTAACAAATAGTGGGAAACTATTTAAATTAATTGGATATAACATTAGTAACCATGGGATAATAAAATTCATGAGATTTATTAAGATATATATTATAATATTTCATCAATGGAAACATAATCGTAAACAATCCCGATGAACTATGCTATTGTAGAAATAAAATCTTACCACTTCAGTAACTATAAATAATAATCCCCATGAGGGAATAAAATTAAATGAATCTTATAATATCATTAAAATAATAACATTCAAGATATAACATTTCAAGGGACAGTATGTACAACTCATAAAAGAATATATGTGTATAGTAAAACACGTGTCTCAAAGAATGAAAATTGAGACAAAACTACATTATCGATTTGGTAACTTTTGAAACATAAACCAAATGAAAGAGATATCATAAAATAGAAATTTAAATACCCATAAATTTAAGTATAATTATCATTCAATACATTCATGTTTAGTATATACATCACATAAAAGAAATTAGTGGTGAACATGGCATATATCTCACAAATATAAAAAGTGAGATGAGAAAACCCCTTATTACTTATGTAAATTTAGAATCATGATCCCCATGAAATAATAACATCAATTAAATATTTTAATATCCTTAAATAAATTAAATTAATGATCATATGGTAGTATATACACCACAAAATATAATGGAGTGGTGAATATGTCATGTATCTCACAGAAATAAAAAGTGAGATGAAATTCTCTTATCTTAAGTATTTTCTTTCTTTGTACATTTGATAACATCATGTCTAATAAATGTAAGTTTTTCATAAATATTAAAGATAAACATATTAATATATATGATACCATATATTATTCACTTATGACTTTATATTTCTTGTTTATTAACAATTTCATGTTAAAGCAATGTTTCGGGTAATAACTGCTTTGTTTATCATACGTGTTTTGAATTTTTATTTTTGATCCTCTTACTTAGATCATGATTTAATTACTTAATTATTGTAAAATATAATTTATAAATCATATATATTCATAAATAAATTTTTATAATAATATATAAAATATAGATATATGAAATGTAATACATTGTTTAGGGAGATGGTAGGTCATACGTACGCATGAACCTTGTTTCAATTTTCTTATTATATTGAAATAAAAATAATTGAAATTTACATGTGTGTATATATATAATCATTGTATTAGAATAATTATTTCATATATATCATATAATTTTACTAAAACCATCCTTAATACATTCCATGGAGAGTTTGAACAAATCATGTCGCATTGAGGAGGTGGTAGTCCACACGTCCACAAACGAAGTTATCATATTTACAAAAAAAATAGAAAGCATGAAGGATGGTTTTATATAAAAATTATAGAATAATAAATAAATCAAAAATATAATATATATCATAAAAATATATATTTTCCATCATAATTAAAATCCATGATATGTGGTAAATGAAAAATGAACAATCAACGTTTTGTGAGGCAGTAGTTAGTCGTACACGAATGGTATGTTATTCACCCATTGTATGGAAGTGTGTGTAGTTGTATATAAAACTATAAACATAAAAACATCTCAGTACATTTAGGATAATTCTTTAATTATATAATAATTATATAAAAATAATTTAATTGGTGGAGAATTAAATGAAAAAAAAGATGATTGTTGAATAATGTTACCTCGTTTTTTAGTAACTCTTTTGGTTAATACCAAAAGACACACTTGGTTGGATTTATTTCCAAGTTGATGCTTATAGTTTTAGGTGAGGGATTTTGGGAGATTATTTTTTCAGGTTTTGGGTGATCCAAATTTCTTGATAGTTCTAAATAAATGGGAGTGTTGAGTGCCTTTTATAGTGGAGGAGGATTGGCATTCTGGTAATTTTTTTAAAGGAAATTCCACCGATGTTTTTTCTATGAAAAGTGGATAAAATAATAAACCTAATTCTATAAAATGTAGTATAGGTTATAAATATTTCCATAAAATGGATTTTGGAAAATTTTAAAGGTTATTTTGTCTATTAAGTGTAAGGTTTTGTCCCTTGTTAAGCTAATTTTCCTCCTAATCGTTTTAATTAATTTTAATTACTTTCACTAATATTTTTTGTCAAAAACTAATTTGAACTTATATGAAATTATATATTATGGTGATTCCAAATATTGAATCAATTTTTCCAAGTTCCAATCATATAAATTTTATAAATTAATTCAAATTTAATCCCACATTTGGGACGACAAAGCAGGTTTTTAAAGTAAAAATGCTCAAAAGTTTGGTAAGTTTTTATATCTAGTTTTAAATTGAAATTGATTTAAATTACATAAATTGAATTACTTGATTTATAATTGATCTAATTTTACTTTAAACCCAATTAAAACATAATTTTTCTTTATAAATAAAATAGACATAATAGCAATTTTGAATTAAAATTCATTATTATTCACTATTCGTCAAAAATGAAACTTCGTAGAAAATTTTCAAAAAATCACAATAATGTAATTTTTCTAATATGATTTAAAAAATAATTTATATTTTTTAAAATAAAAAATATGAAACTATGAAAATAATATTTAAAATGGGTTTGAAATTAAAAGGTAGTAAAATTACCTTTTAGGAAAATACATCTTTTTATTCATAAATTTGGATTTATTCTTATCTTATACCTATAAAATCTATTGGATGAGTATCAAAAACATTTATTGAATATATAGTAAATAAATTTTTCTGAATATATTAATCAAAAGTTTTTAGTTTATTTTTTTGAGATAAAATTATGTTTGTACATAGAAAAATAGTTTTCTTAGAAAAGTAATTTCTTTATTTTCAAATAGTTATTAGATTCCCTTCTACTGATTAATAACCAAAGGGTTCATTTTATATACATGTGCAAATAATATTTTCAAAATTTAGTTAATATTATTAATAACTTCTATTCCAATGGATAGGTGGTATCTATAATAATATTTTAAAAATAAAATTAATAGTATCATATAGTTTACTAAAAATTGACATTGTGTGTAACAAAAGCTATCAAAGGGACTCAGTATTATGTGTAATACAATCCAAACATAGTTTTGTGTGTACTGAAATCTAATATAAGTGTTTCATGTGGTGCAAGATTTATCTTTTTCTGCATGTAATGTAAGCCACAATTAGTGATTTCATATAGAAATATCTATATTCAATGTTGCGTAAAAGGAAAAATATCAAAAAGATTAAATAAATTTGAAAAAACTTGTTCAGAAAATCTTGTGGTGTTACCGGATTTCTTAATATAAGTATTAATTTCACCAAACTTAGTAATATTTATCAACTAGAATAGATTAATTAAAGGTGTTTTTGGGGGCGCTCTCAAATGAAGTGTGATTTTTGGATACTTAGGTGTCGCAAAGTGGCTGACCAAGGTTGTCTCTCAAAAAAGGAAGTAAATTTAACAACATATTAAATGTCTTTTGAAGATAACATAAAAATGAATAATAACACTAATTAAAAATGATAAGGGTTTTTGGTTAAAAATCTAGAAGGATAATGCTGGAAGAATTATATTTGTTTTTGTTTTGGAATGAAATTTGATTAATAAAACACAATGAAAGGTTGTTTTTTTAAGAAAATATTTTTTGAAGTCATAATCGATATAACTCTACCTATTATCTTAATTAGTAATAATTAAAATTTAAATTAGTATCCACTTAATTATTATATCATTATTTATTAACCCTCAAACACTACGAGAATTAACTTTAACATAAATATGAAGTGAATTAAACTTAAGGCTAGCTTCAGAACATGCAATCACAGCACCCTACTTTGATTGTTATTCTAAGGTTATCTTGTGCTTAGTGGTAAATTAAGGCACATATACACTATATAAATGAGTATTAATGGATTTTATTATTATATATTAACTCTAAAAATTGATCTTGTGTGGTCTTATACAACTAATTAAGATCGCACTCTCACAATTCCCACAATTCTCGACCTCACGTATTTTATTTTTATTGTTCAATTTTTGATTAGTTTAATTTAATTTATTAACTCAATTAATATATCATATTAGATGAATCATAGTATCTCATTTATTTAAAACAAATTAATGAATAAAGTGAGAGGTATATTGATGACTAAAAAGAACTAATCTTCCATGGGCGGTGTAGTCATTGTAGAAATGTTTTGAATTTGAAAAAACATAGAAAGGGTAGAACCAAATATCATTTATACTATTGATTTCCAGGCTAAATAGGTTGATTCATGAAGAAGATAAGTGAATAAAAAAGAGGAAAACATAAGTAATAAAATAGAAACTAAGAATTTTATTACACAAAGACAAATATTACAACATGAGAAGGAGGGGAATGACTTGATTAAGGGATCCTTGCTTCAAGATTTTACCCTATGAGTATAGAAAGTTCCAAAACCTTTAAGGTGATGGGAGGACTCTTATAGAACTCTTAAATTTCAGTACTTCACTCCTTGGTCGAACTTACAAATGAGGTGGCCAAGGTGTCCATTTATAGCCAAAATGGGAAGTGGTTTAGGGAACCCAGATTTCAAGATACCACTTTTGTCTCTATTTTTAGTTGGTAAATATCTTTATCTCAAATTGGAAAAATCATAAAAGTTTCTGGAAAACATATTAAATGTCTACATGTCAAATTTGGTGGCCAATGGAGGATTATAGTGTAAGATATGGTTGAAATACATAACCAAATATTTGACTTCATGCAGATTTTGTCCCCTAGAAAGATTGGTTCAGATGGACCCCATAATGGATAAATTGGGTATCAGTTTCTTGAGATTAGTTGTATCCCATGAAGTTAGGGAGAGTCCCACAAAATTTTATCCCATTTTTAATCACTTATTTTTCTAAATGTTCGAAAGATTTAATAGATATCATTGGTCTTCCATGCACTTTGGCCCATTTTCCTTCTGGATCATCTATAACCCTCCAAATCACCTCCTCTTATAACGAAATCACCAAAATAAGAAAAATTTCCATTTTTTAAAAGTGATAAAAATTTAATAATTTAATCAATTAGTATGTGAAATTTGATATAATAATTTTAATTTTAAATACAAAACAAGTTTAAAAAAATGATGTAAGGGTGAAATAAAGTGGTGAATCGTGATGTGATCACACCCCCACACTTACCCGTTTACACTCTGGGGAAAAACCTCATATCTTGTATTCCAAACAAATTGTGACAAATAATCATCAATATCAAATAAAAAAACTCATTCCCATGAGATCTGTTGGGACCACTTTGTGTATAAGTTGTATTTTTTGTCAACAGGTGTTAATAATGGTCAAAATGAATAAGGAATCTAAAGTGAATAGAGATTGGCTTAAGTAAGGATACTTGGAGAATTGTTATGGAATCCTACCATTAGATTTCTTGCTTGGGAAAATATCCATGAAGTTAGTTCCTATTATTTTTTTCACTGATCATAAGTTCAAATAACTTGTGCCAAAGGTGACACATTGTTAACAATAATTAAGAATAGTGAGGTATCATCCATCTAAGGATGATTGAAGTAGAATGAGTATTTCAAGAAGACCATGCAATGCTTAATGATTTAATGAGAACCATGAATGATCTTACTTGAAGAAAATAATCATATGATATATATTAAGTAGATAAATATGTTTGAAGAAGAAGAGAGAGTGTGGAATGGCTTGGCATTCTGAGATGGCCATGCATTTCACATTGCATGAAATCGGACGAGGATTTACTAGAATACATTTCAAAAATATCATAAGTGGTTTGGAGAGCTTGTGATGAAATATTTATAAAGGAATAGGGGAGAAAATATACTGACAATCAGTATGGTTGGTCTTGCAGAAGTATGTGTCTAAGATGGCACAACTTTCCAGTGTTATCCAATTTTTTGGGGTCCAAAATTTAGAGTTTGGTGAGCATTGTGAAAAGTGGATTTCTTTGAAGATCTTATCAAAAAATTTCCAAGGAATGAATTTCACAAATATGGGCTTCATGAAGTAGATTTCATGAATACATGAAGAATTTTTACGATATTCTTGACAATTATGATGATCTTTGAGAATGGACAAGGAAAAGAGCATTACGGGTGAGCATTGTGGAACAAAGGATGAAAGAGAATCATTGTGGTGCAAAGGAATAAGTAGCATCACAGTAGCGCAAAGGATCTTATGTAACTCTATAAAATTACAACAAACTTTTAGAATATGAAAAATATCCATATTTCTTTGTGAAATAGAGTTAATTTTGGCATAAATTTTAGAGCTCTGTGATTTGGTGATGATGTGGTGCTGAGGTGGCTAGAAGGTTTTAGAGTCAGTGGGAATTTCCAATAAATAGATATCTACCCTTGAGTGAAAATAAAAAAGACTTAACGATAATTTTATATCTCTCGAATTACGAAGAAGCTTTACAAAGTAAGTTGTTTTAAGATGGAAATGTGATTCGTGAAGACATGTTGTTCCACAAAGGCTCAGTGAGCTTTGAAAATTTGTAATCTCTATGAAGGTAGATTTCTTTGAGGTGGTTGTGGGTTTCAAAAAAGCATCCAAGCCCTGCAAAGGATAGATCTCTGTGAGAGGCTGAGCTCTATGAAGCAGTGATCTCTATGAAGTAGTTTGATCTGCAAAGGAGCTCTATAAAGGAGCTTCATGAAGGATCTACACAAAGAATATTTTCAAACAATAGTTTTTAATAACTGGTTTAAGTGAACTAGTGCTTGGGAACACACCACTACACTATTCTATATTACAATTTTTACAAGAAGAATCAATTGTTCCCACTTAGAGACTGATTATCACTCAGGGAAGAATAACTGTGATGATTCTAATCGGAGTTGGACTTCATTGATCTAACAATAACAAAGGGGAGCTTGTGATTCTACCAAGAATGAGAGAAGGGTTTAGTGTAGTTGGTGTTTTATAGAAGGAGAAAGTTTGAAGTATAATAGGCTTCAGTGCAGCTGTTTTTTTTTCACTGATGAAGCAGAAGAAGAATAGTGTGCAGCTTATAGGTTTTTTGTAGAGAAAGAATAAGTTGGTTACTTGCATTCTGAAATCAAGTAACAAGGAGACAAAAGTTTGTGTAAGAACAAATTATCACTGTGACGTCCAAAATATCTCAAAAAGTGTAAGATCCTATTGATGTTGTAAATCCTTTTGAATAAGGAAAAATACTCTCTCCAGTGGTAGTATAAAGAACCTGCAAGGAAGTTACCAGTCTAGGAAAGAGGATTATTTCCCTTCTACATCAGAGTATAGGGAATCACACTGGAAAGTGATTATATTCTTCCCTCCTCCAAGTGTCAGAATCCACACTGGATAAAGGATTATTTTCTTATCCAAACACTGTAAAATCATGTCACTATATAGTGGAGAATCCATTTATTGGTCATCACCATACATGGAAAGGACTATCTACTCTTATTGGGTAGTAAACCTTGTAAAAATATCATGTGTATATTTTTATTACATTCTATTATTGAATTCAGTAGAGAAAAAAGTATAAGAGAATCAATATTCTCACAAGTCAAGAGGTACAGGGATAAAAAGTAGTTCTTGGTTTAAAAAGTCCCAAACACTGATTCACCCCCTATCAGTGTTAGGCATATCCCAAACTGGTCCTTTAAATTGGTATCAGTGGGATAGGTTCAAATCTGATATATTCCCTACATTAAAGTTTTTCACTTTTTAAGATTTGAGTTTCTTTCCTAAGTTATCAATAAAGTGAAGTTTTAGTGTAGATTTAGTGATCTCTGAGTATAACTCTATATCTACCAAGATAAATATGCGTAGGAAAAAAAGGAGAAGAGGAAGATGAAGAAGAGGTCCCTCTTATCTAAACAGGAGGAAGTGTCTATTACTCCATGTAATACTGACAATGAAGACATATTTGACATGAAAAGTAAGGAGAAGGTGGCTTAATTTTCCACCAAGAAGATGGAAAACCTTCCTACCTCAAGTGATCAATAGGTATGTGTTATTATATTTGAAAAATATTCTCATGATGAAAATGATAGAAAAAGTGGTGATGATCAATCTATAACATCTGATGAACTATGTTGTCATAGATTAAAAATGATTATACATGGTATTCCATAATAAATGGAATCCCTTGTTTTTAGAGTATTTCAATGTATATAGAAAAATATCACCCAATTGGAGGAAGAAACTGATGTTTTGGAGAAGGGCTTGCAATCAAATATTATTGAATGTCTAAAGTCCTCTAGACGGGTTGGAGCCTTTGAAGCAACAAAGAGGGGATTTTAAGTAAGTTATTCAAAGTGGATAAAATATGTTGAAGAAAATGAGGGAGTTAACAAGACTCTAGGATAAAAGATTCATGCTCTTGAAGATGAATTGAAAAAGAGAAATGAATTCAAGGAGTTATATTTGGAAGAAAAATCCAAGAAGATCAAAGAACTTGACTCTTTGATACAAAGCAATGTGAAGTTTCATGAATATTATGTTTAAAGATTAAATAAGTCTTGTGAAGATAAGATTACTATTATTGAAGATCAAAAAGTCATCCTCAATATGAAATTTCTAGAATTGGAAGCTGAGTTGACCAACCATGTGAAAACACATATTGAGTCTCCACCAAATAAGGAAATAGTTACTGCTAGTACTCAATGCTCAATAGAGGATTCTACTATCAAAAGGCCTCCAACATGTTATATCAAAATCATGGCTTCACTCATTCATCTATCATAAGCATATGAGAAACATATACCATCCAACTAACTTGTACTAATGTTTCTATAAAAATTTCTACAAAAAGTGAAAGTTAGAATAAAATTTCTACAAAAGTATTGATGAAAAAGGAGTTAGAAGAAACCTACCACCATGGGAAGGGTAGATAGGGGAAAGAGTGTGTAAGATAGGTCCCCACAGAAAGCACAACATATCAAGAAAAAAAATTCAACATTATAAAGAAAATTTCGAGAGGTTAAGGTTTGTTGGTCAATGCTAGTGTTGTAATAGATTAGGTAATTATGCACTATATTGTTGGTATAATCTCTTAAATGTAAAATCATAGAGAAATCGCATATTAAGGGGGAGAAAGATAGAGAAGAAGAAGCAATATTCACATATCCAAAAGTATCTCTATACTACAAACAGATTTGGAATGCTAGATAACAATTTTTGATCTATGAAATAAGAGTGGTCACATAAATGGTGCATGTTCACTTCAATAGGTACCAAAATTTGATAAGAAAAGAAGATCACAGGAGCTGTATATGAAAAAAGAATCATCCTTGGGAATAAATCAGAAGAATAATGTGAAAAAAAAGTTCTCCCAAGAAGATTTCAAGAATGAAAGATGAGAAGTCGTTGGATTATAAATCCAAGAAGTTGAAAGTTAGTGCATCCAAAATAACTACTAATAAGGATGACACTCAGAAGAAGACATGTAGAATATCCAATATTGATGCCTCATCCCCTAATGATATATTGGTGGTTTAGAAAGAATATTTGGAAAGAATGAAGAAAATGGAAGATGCACGGGATAAGGCTAATTCTAAAATAAAAAAATAATATTCTACATGAAGACAAATAAGTTCTTTGTGTGAGTTAGAATAAGGCTAGTCATGTGGTTACAAAGTTCTTTGAACTTATTCCAGCCCAATAATAATTCCTAAAGAAGATGATGGTTGCACCAGAAGATTCTAGTTCATTCCAAGCTCTTGAAGAAATAAGTTTCACACACATAGTGATAGAATAAATATTGAGGTCCACATAATCACAGTCAGCATTGAAGATCAATTGTGAAATTATGAATCATGGATAATCTTTGCTGAGAAAATAATCTCAACCTTATTTTTCACATTGATGGAGTAAGGAGGATCCCCCTTATTCCCTTAATCTTTTTTGTATTGTATTTGTTCTTATAATACATGGAAATGAAGGTGAAGCAAGATCTTAGAGGTAGAACCTGATAAGTATTCCCTTGAGGTGGAGACACATGAACAAGAATCTAGAGTTAGTATCTCAATTAGTATCAAATTTATTTGATATTAAAATCAATTAATCTGAAGATTGTCTAAGGATCATGTCATTGTAAAAGGTATTTCATCTCTCAACCTCTCATCCTTGGTTACTCAAAATAAAAATTATTTTACAAAGGGGATAATCTAATTCAATTAGTGACATAAGAAGAGTGAAATTTATCCAAGGCCACTTATCCTGCCAATTTCACTTGAATTTTTTTGATCCTTTTGTCGAATTTAGTGCAAAAGTTTCTGGTTGATTATTTTATATCATACTTATTATCCTAAGCCTGGAATGAAAGTGTAAATCCCTTGAATACAAGTATATGAGTTCTCAACTCATGAGGTATCATGATTAGTGGGTAATGGACAGATTTATTATCTAAATCAAAACCTCTTGTTTTTTACACTCATCATTGCTCAAGTAGACTTATACTGAAATTATTGATGGCACATTTCTTAAGTATGTAATAATACCCTATCTACCTTGAACTTTTTATTTCTTATCAATAAGGTGGAGAGAAGTGAAATGAAAGTTTGGGGGAGAGAAAGAAGTAAGGGGAGAGAGAGGATTCTCATTTTGACATTGACACATTCATTTCAGGATAATTTTTAAGGTATTGACAAAAAAATATAAAGGGGGATATTGTTGGGACTACTTTGTGTATATATTTTATTTGTTTTCAACAGTTGTCAATAATGATCAAACTAAATAAGTAACTCTAAATTGAAAGGAGATTGGCTGAAGTAACGATTATTAGAGAATTATTATGGAATCCTACCATTATATTTCATGCTTGGTAAATTCTCCATGAAGTTAATTTGGACAATTGTTGCACTGATCCTAAGTTCAAGGAAATTATGTCAAAGGAGACGCATTATTTACAACAATGAAGAATACTGAGGTACCATTCATCTGAGGATGATTGAAGAAGAATGAAGATTTGAAGAATACCATGAAATAATTCATGATTGAATGAGAACCATGCATGAGCTTACATTAAGAAAAGAATCATATGATCTGCATGAAGTAGAGAATGATGTTTGAAGGAGAAGATAGATTTTGGTATGGCTTGGCATTCTGAGATGTCCATGCATTTCACATTGCATGAAATTTGACAATGCTTTGCTGGTCTATGTTTAAAAAATATCATAATTAGGTTAGAGAACTTGTGGTGTAATCCTTATGAAGCATAGGTGGATTAAATATACTGACAATCGGTATGGTTGGTCTTGTAGAAGCAGGTTTCTAAGATGGCACAGTTTTCTGGTGTTTTCCAAATTTTTGGGGTCCAAAATTTGGATTTTAGTGAGCATTGTGAAAAGTTGATTTCCTTGAAGATCTTATCAAAACATGGAAAACGTATTAATTTTGTGAATATGGTTTTCATGAATTAGATTCCATGAAGACATGAAGAGTTTTGACGGTGTTCTTCATGATTACAACAAGCTTTGAAAATGTCTGAGGAAAGGATCATTGTGGGTGAGCATTGTGGCGCAAAGGAAGAAGGAGAATCATTGTCGAACAAAGGAAGAATAAGCATCATTGCAGAAAAAAGCATTTGATGGAATGATTCACAATTATGAAGAGCTTTTTCAATCCAAAAAATATCCATGGTGCTTCATGAAACAGAGTGAATTTTTTTGAAAATTTCAGATCTCTGCAATTTGGTGCTGACGTGGTGATGAGGTGGCTGGAAGGATCTAGAGTCGATGGGAATATCCTATAAATAGACCTACACCCCTAAGAGAAAATCATAGATATTTAATGAGAATTTTAGAGCTCTCGAATTTCAAATAAGCTTCACAAAGTAAGTTTTTCTATGAAGGCAACTTGATTCACGATGACAGGTTGTTCCGTACAGGCTCAGTGAGCTTTGCAAAGTTGTGATCTATGAAAAGGAAGTTTTCTTTACGGTGGCTATGGGTTTTGCAAAGGCAAACAAGCTCTGTGAAGGACAGATCTTTGTAAGAGGCTAAATCTACAAATTAGTTAGATCTGTGAAGTATTGATCTATGCGAAGCATTGTGCTCTATAAAGGAACTCTTTGAAGGAGATTTGTGAAGGAGCTTCGCGAAGGAGATTCGCAAAGGAGCTTTGCAAATAGCAGTTTTGAATAACTGGTTTAAGTGAACCAGTGCTTGGGAAGACACCACTACACTAATCCATATTATAGTGTGTCCAAGAAGAATCAACTGTTCCCACTTAGAGACTAATTATATCTCAGGGTATAATAATTGTGATGATGCAAATCTAGGATGGACTTTATTGATCTCACAATCACAAAGGGGAGATTGTGATTATATAAAGAAGAAGAGAAGGTTTCACTGGAGTTGGTGTTGTACAGAAGGAAAAAGTGTGAAGTAGAATAGGTTTCAGTGCAGCTGATTTTTCATTGAAGAAGTATAAGAAGAAGAGTGTGCAGCTTACAGGTTTTCTGCAGAGAAAGAAGAAGTTGGTTGCTTAAATGAATCTAAGAAACTAATAAGGAGAAGAATGTTTTTGGAAGAACAAAGTATCACTGCGATGTCCAATAGATCTCAACAATTGAAATATCCTACTAGGGTTTCATATACTTTTGAATAAGGAATAAAACTGTCTCCATAGGCAGTATAAATAACCAACAAGGAAGTTGAAATTTGGAATAGACTATCATGAGTCTAGGAAAGAGTATTATTTACCTTCCCCCTCTGAGTGTAGGTACTCACACCAGGAAGAGATTATCTTCTTCCCTCCTCCAATTGTAGGGATCCACACTGGATAAAGGATTATTTTCTTATCCAACCTCTATAAAAGAATATCACTTTATAGTGGAGAATCTATGTATTGGTCATCACCATACATGGTAAGGAATAGATACTCTTATTGAATAGTAAACCTTGTAAAAATATCGTGTGCATATTTTTACTAATTTTTATAATTGCATGTGATAGGGAAAATACAATAATAAAATCAAGATCCTAACAGGTTAGAAGGTATAGGGAAAAAAAGTAGGAATTTTTTTAAAGTCCCCAACATTTATTCACCCCCTCCCCATCAGTGTTAGGCATATCCTTAACTGGCCCTTTCAAGATCTACAAATTTGACAACAAGAAACAAAAGATATCAGGCATCCTCAAAAAACCATTATTTTAAGTTCTTAATTCATATAATTAAATATATTTCCAATTAATTTATCCTCCAATGCACACAAAACACTTACCTCACTTGAATTTTCTCTTATCACACAAATTTCCATTTTTCAGAAATGTATTTCTCATCCGAACTCATAAAAGGGTCACCGTAGGCTTGATAAATTCCTATATCTCTACCCGATGTGAGAAAAGGACATATGCTTATCATGAGGACTTTTCATGGTTGTTTTGTGGATTTCGGTTGGTAGGATTTAGTTGTGCAAATTCTGAGACTAAATGAGGAGGGATTGACTCTTTTTGAAGAAAAATTCATTATTATAATTTTCACTCAAGTATGGTCTCCTCCTCACTCCCCTTAGTGTCAATTCAACTCCATAATCATGAAAACTCATGAAAATTTTACACCATTAATAATTTCATCAGAAATAAAATCAATTTTCTCAAAGATAGTTTTTTTAAAGCTTTATATAGGCACAAATTTCTTTCTTCATTAGAAGCTCTAGAAATGCATAGCTTCTTTTATCAAGAAAGATCTAGAAAGGTGAAATATTCAATGGAATTATTTTTTTAGTAGAAAATACATCTATTTTACATTTTCCCTCCCAAATTATCACCAAATGAGGTATCACAATACAAGATGGATTCCTCCATACTTAAGTTCAACTAGATCATGCAATTTCAATTCAAGATAAGGTTGGATAGGGAAAATTGGATTGAAATCTGGATAACAAAATAGGTTTTTCATGGATTATATGGGATACAAGGATTAAATGTTCAAGGTAGTCCAATATAAAAAGGATTATTAGTAAAGGGGGCATTAAAACCAAAAAAAATCCTAAATCATTTAAAAAACAAGTACCTCATAACCTTGAGTTTTGATAGGAATGAATCAAATTCTAGTTAAATCAATAATGGATTGGTTCCCTCAATAAATGAGGTGAATGTAAAGAATATGAAAAAAATAGTTTATAATACTCAAAGGAAAGTAATTTCAAATATAAATACAGTGATATGTGGCATGGGATTCAAAATTCAGAGTACTCTTCATGAAATTATTATGGATTTGAACTTGAAACAATGTCATTTTTAACATTAATTAAATCTAAATTTAATGAGATAAATTGTTTCACTTATTGTTATGAATTTCAAAAATTTTATGAGAATCATTTCACCTAAAAAGTTTCAGAAACACATAAAAATTTAAAAAAACATGCAATGTTTTTTAAAAAAATAAAAAAAATTGAAATTACTAAACTAATAGGTTCCCTCCCCTGCACTTAAAATATTTCATTGTCCTCAATATAAACCCATGATATTATATGTGCACATGAAATGTATAATTTTAAATAGTAAAAATAATATAAAAGTTAAAGGGTTAGTAACAACCTGATACTCTCAAGTGATGATGTGGTCATGCAGTGTGATGAAATCCATTACATAAGTAGAAATTAAATCACTGTATTGCTTCAAAATTTTCCAATTGATTGTAAAGCTTCTTCCAGTATCCTCTTGTGTTATCTCCACTTCACCATAATAAAAAATTAGATACAATATAAGGACCTAACCATCAAGAATGAAACTTACCAGGCAATAGCTTTAGTTGTGAACTGTAGAGTAGGACTTTCTCACCAACACGAAACTCCCTTTGTTGGATCATTCCTTCATGATCTACTTCAGATCTTTCCTTGTAGATCCTTGAGTTATCATATTATGACAGTTGAATATTCTCAAGCTCTTGAATTTTCATCTTCCTTTGAATTCTATCTTGGGCCAAATCTATGTTGCATTTCTTTATAGCCCGATATGCTCAATGCTTGACTTCCACTCTGAGATGACATGCTTTCCCAAAAACAATTCAAAATAGGGACATACTGATGGGTGTATTGTATAATATCCTATAATCCCATAATGAATCATCCAATCTCTTGCTCAAATCCTTCCAATTTGGCTACATGGTTTTCTCCAAAAGTTGTTTCAACTCCCGATTTGAAACCTCATCCTTACCATTTTTTTGGGGGGTGGTATGGTGTTTATGTTTTGTGTGTCACCCCATTCTTTAAAAGGAGGGAATCCAAATTACAATAGTAGAAGTGTGTACCTTGGTCACTAATGATGGCCTTTGGCATTGTAAACCTACAAAAAATCTACGTCTTGACAAAGTCTACTACAACATGGGAATCATCAGTCTTAGTGGCCTTATCCTCTACCCATTTACTCACATAACCAATAGAAACCAAAATATAAAAAACCCAAATGAACTAAGAAAAGTACCCATAAAATCAATTCCCCAAACATTAAAAATTTCACCGAATAATATGGGATATTGGGGAATCTCGTGTCTCCTAGAAATATTCCCAATGTGTTGGAAACTTGAGAATTACTTGAAAAACAAATGAGAATCCTAGAATAATCTAGGCCAATATAATCCAGAGTCTAACAATTTACAATATTTCCTTGGGGGTCCAAAGTGTCCACCACAATCTAGTATATGACAAAAATGTAAAATAGACTCAAACTCATGATCAGGAACACACATCCTAATAACTTGGTCACTACACATGTTCCATAGGAAGGTATCATCCCACACATAAAATCTAGACTCGCTCTTTAATTTTTTGATTTGATGTTTCTTTATATTTTTAGTGATTTTAGAGGAAATAAGGTAGTTAACTAAATATGCATACCAAGGATGCTTACCTGAGATGGCCTAAAGATTATCATTGGGGAAAGTGTCCCAAAGTGGGACCAAGTCCAAGGTGTCAGCCTCTAATGTGTGATTAAGCCTACTCATGTGGTTTGACACCAATTTTTCTGACCCGTTCTTGTCCTTTATCTCAATATAAAATTTATGAAGGATAATAATCCATCAGATAAACCTGGGTTTTCTATCTGGCTTCTTCAAGAGGTATCATAGTGTTGCACTGTCAGAAAAAACAACTACTTTAGAGCCCAATAAATATGAACATAATTTATCTAAAGAAAATATGATGAAAAGAAACTCATTTTCCATGGTTTTATAGTTTTATTATGTTGAATCAAATGTCCTTAATTCACAGGCAATCACATTTTAGCATCCCTCCACCCTCTGATATAAGACAACTTTGACTATGAAGTTAGAGGCATCACACATAAGCTCAAAAGGAATCTCCCACCGTGGGGGTTGTATGATCGGTAGAGTTGTTAGACACTTATTTATATAATAAAATGAAGTCCTATAAGAATCATAAAACACAATATCAGAATCCTTTTGAAGTAATCGCAACATACGAAGAGAAATACTACTAAAATATTTGATGAAGTGCTGATAAAATCCCGCATTCCCTATGAATAATCTCACATCACACACATGAAGGATAGGTTAAGGATGAAATAATATCTACCGTAGATCTATCAACCTCTATCTCATGTTATGACACTACATTCCCTAAGAAAATACCATGCTCAACCATGAAATGACACTTTTCAAAGTTTAAGACTAGATTCTTCTCAATACAATGATTCAAAACCTCTCCCAAATTAGAGATACAATAATAAAATTAAAACCCATGCACTATAAAATCATCCATAAATACCTCCATATAGGTCTCAATAAAATCATAAAAAATAGTCACCATGCATCTCTGAAAGGTACCTGGGGCATTGAAAAGTCCAAATGGCATCCTCTGGTAGGTGAATGTTCCAAATAGATTGGTGAATTTTGTCTTATTCTCATCCTCTAGTTCTATAGGAGCATAAAAATATCCAAAAAATCCATCCAAAAAACAATAGTGTGTTTTTTCAGCAAGCCTCTCAAGCATTTGATCAATAAATGGGATGGGGAAATGGTCCTTGTGAGTTGAATGATTTAGTTTCCTATAATCAATACACACATGCCAACTGTTTTTCACCCTCATTGGAACTAACTCCTCTTTATCTTTTTTAACAATAGTAACATCACTTTTCTTAGGAACAACCTAAATAGGACTCATCCCCTGAGAATATGAAATTGGATAAATTATACATGCCTCAAGCAATTTTTCAACTTCATTTTTAGCAACTTATAGAAGAGTTGGATTTGGTATCCTTTGTGGCTACCACACTAGTTTATCCCCATCCGCTAAAAGAATCTTATGCATGAAAATAGAGGGGTTAAAACACAATATGTTAGCCAAGGTCTATTTGATTTCCCTAATGTTCTCCCTCAAAATATTCAAAAGATTTTCTTTTTGTTAAAAAGGGATATTTTTATAAATGATAATAGGTAATTTCTCACCACTTAAAAAGTATGAGTATTTTAGATTTGATGGAAATAGCTTGAGTTCTAATGTAGGGGTGATGTATGAATAGAGATATTGAAGGAACTGATATATCTGCAAAATGAACATTAGTATCAGAATATAAATCATTAAAATCATAGAATAAAGCATCAAATCCATCAGCATACTCAACCTCCATGTCATAATTAGAGTGAGAATTATCAAAATAAGAATATTAATCCGTTTCAAAATAAAATATAAGAGAGTTTTGTGCATTATAAATAGTTGTGTAAGTACTCTTAGACATCAAACTAGAACCAATATTCATAATATCCCTAAGTATAGGACAATAAAATTCCATGGGGTTTTTATTTGGTGGTTCAAAATGGGAGATAACAAAAACAGAACGGTCCTCTAATCAGAAATTTATAAAGTCCATAACATTAAATATCAAAACTTCATCTCTAAAATCCATGGAAAGTGTACCCTTATTGAAATTTATGATCTTTTTTCAATTTTGAGGAAGGGCATACCTAAGATAATGGGAGTATGAAAATTTACCTGATCATATTCCATGTTAAGCATGTGGAAGTTTACTAGAAATATCATGTCTCTTACCAAAAAAAGTACATCCCCAAGGATTCCCATTGGATATACTATAGCTCTATTCTACAACTCCATCACTATTGTCATCATCTTCAACTCACCAACCTGTAAAGAATAAAATATATAGTGAGGCATTATGTTTATGGAAGCATCTGAATAACAAAGAGAATCAGAAAATTGAAACTCCCCTATGGTGCATGGGATGGTGAATTTCCTCAGATTCTTTCACTTTTTTGGAATTGCTACAGTTGTTGTAATGAGTTTTGACATGTTCTTTCCAAGATTGATCTTATCATTTCCATTTATACCTCTTTGACTGGTACAAAGATCTTTTAAGAATTTGGCATAACTAGATATTTTCTTAATGGCTTTAGGTATAGGGATGGTGATCTCTACATGCTTAATTATGTCCAAAACCTCTTTTTTCATTACCTCCTCAGCCATATTCTTGATTTGTACAACCCTTATTGGAAAGTAAAATGGTTTAGTAGGAACACCATAAATATTTTTCTTACCTTTCTCTTTCCCCTCTAGTTTCTCATCAGCTAGTCTTGAATTGAGCTTCTTCGAAGTTGAGGTGAATCCTGGTGGAATGGTGGGTTCAGAAGTATCATTCATTTTCTTCCTACTTTTTAATTTAATGGAACTCCCCTTGGGATTTGGAGTAGGTTGGGAAGAAAGATTTCAAAATTTCATATTTACCAGCACATGAAGGGCGGTGGAAATCTGGCTATTTTTTGTCTTCAACTCCCTCAACTAAGAACTTTGAATCTTCAACCCATTCTAATTATTAAGAAAAATTTGTTTCAAAATATCATCAGTGTTAGAATCTACCTTTTATTGAGAATTCCCTTATTGTTTAATTTTTATTCTTGGGCTTCAAATCTCCTTCGGGGTTATTGGAAACCCTATTAGTAAGGTGGAGGCTATTGGAAATTTTATTAAAAAGGGGGCCTTTGTTGTTATCCAGATCTATACCTCATGTTTGATTGATCTTTCCACCCTTGGTTTTATGTTTTATAAATGTAATCATACCTCTTTTAGGGATGTGTTGGATATTTTTTCTAATATGGTCTCTCGAGAAATACCATCAAACAATCTTTTGTCTCTTGTAGTTGGGGGCAACAATCTATCGGGTGGTATGTTTCAGTGAAAATTCCACAAGGTCTCACATGAGTTGGTTGGGTAGACTTTTGAGCCAAATCAATTAGTCTCACCATAGGGGTAAATTATTCTAACTTATTATAAATTAAATGACTTTAAATAGAAGATGGACTTACATGATATACTCCCCTGACATGTGGTTTACCTCAATCTCCAAATTTTTAGAATTTTTGAGTCGTCTTGTCAATAAATACATGTTAAGATACTATTGTTTTATCCACCAATGCTCCACTATTTGTGTCATCCACCATGATCCTCTTCATATGTGTGAGTCCTTCATATAAGTATTGGATGAGGATTTTCTCACAAATTTGGTGATGTGGGTAGCTTGCACACAACTTCTTGAATTGCTCCCAGTACTTATGCATTGACTCACCTTATGCTTGCTTGATCCCTGAGATCTACTTATGAATAGAAGTGGTCCTTGATTCTGGAAAAAATATCTAAAATAAAATATGTTTCAAATCATTTCAACATGTTACATCTTTAGATTGTAAATAATAAATTCAATCTTTTTCAGATCCATTAAGTGAAAATGGGAATGCTTCTGGCTTTATTTGATATTCAAAGACATTTCTTGGTTTTAGGGTTGAGAAACCTGCATTAAATTCTTTTAAATTTTTTTTTTGGATCCATACTAGATAATCGATGAAATTTTGGAAGTAGGTGAATTAAACCATATTTCAGTTCAAAGTCTGATTCAAGATTGGGTATGCAATATAATCTGGTTGATAGTTATTAATGGGTGCAACTAATTCTCGAATGGTTATATTAAGTTTATTATTATTATTTTCATCCATTATTTCTTGTTTTATGTTTTATTCAGATGTTCTTAAAATATTAATGTTCTTAGAGTGTAGGAATTCCCCAGTTGGGTAAATATAGACACTTCCCATAGATTGAGATTGTCTGAATTGATTCTGAAGGTTGCGTTCAATATAGGGGTCTAGATAAAAGAGATCCTCGGGATGGGATCGTTTCATAAATCATAGAAATTGAGAAAATTATACCATAATATCCTGATGATATGTTTCAATTTATTTTCTAATATAGAATAAAAGAGAGAAGAATAATAAAGAGAGAGAAAAACAAACAAAAATTATAGAAGGGGAAAGAAAAGGGAAGAATGAAGATAAAAAAAGGATAAAATAAAAGTAAACTGATACATTTAATTAGTTGAATAAAATACTTGCCTCCCCATCAATATTTCCATTTTTAAAGGCTCTTTTCTAGGTGCACTCAAATGAAGTGTGATTTTTTGGTACTTAGGTGCAGTAGATTGGTTGACCAAGGTCGTCTCTCAAAAGAGGAAGTAAATTTAACAAAATATTAATGGTATTTTTAAAATATCATAAAAAATAAGAACACTAATTAAAATTATTTTGGTTTTAATTTATAATTCTAGAATAATAATTCTGGAAGAAGATTATATTTTTTTGTCTTTGTTTTTGTTTTTGGAATGAAATTTGATTAATAAAACAGAATGAGAAGATTTTTTTTATAAAAATATTTTTAGAAGGTGTAATTGATATAAATATACCTATTCACTTACTTATTAATCATTATCATTCAAATTAATGTCCACTTAATTATGATCCCCTAACTTCTTAACCCCCAAACCCTATGAGAATTTACTTTACCACAAAATGGAGTGAATTAATCCCTAGGATAGCTTCGGAACATGGAATCACAACACCCTGTTTGATTAATGTTATAAGGTTAGCTTATGGTCAGTGGTAAACTAAGGCACATATCCACTATGTAAGTGAGGATTAATTGAGTTTAGGATTATATTTTAACTCTACAAGTTGATAAAGTGTGGTCTTGTATTACCGATTAAGATCGTGCTCTCACAATCCACACAATTCTCGACCTTACGTATTTTGTTTTAATTGTTCAATTTCTTGATTAGTTTAATTTAATTTAACAAATAAATTAATATATCATATTAGGTGAATTTAAGTAGCTTACTTATTCAAAAAAATGAATGAATAAAGTGATAGATAGATCAATTACTAAAAAGAACTACTCTTCCATGGGCGGTGTAGTCATCGTAGAAATATTTTGTATGTGCAAAGGTTTAGAAAGGTTAGAACCCAATATTGTTTATACTCTTGATTTCCAGTCCAGATTATAAGATTAATTAATAATTAAAGTTAATAAAACAATTCAAAATATAAGAAATAAAATAGGAACTGAGAATTTTATTATACAAAGAAAAATATTAAAACATGAGAAAGATAAGAAGGCTACGATAAATGGATCTTTTCTTCAAGAGCTCCACTTATGAGTATATAAAGTTCCAGAACCTACAAGGTTATGAGAGGAATCCTCTGGAACTCAAAAATGGCAGCACTTAAATCCTTGTTCGTACTTCCAAATGAGGTTCCCAAGGTGTCAATTTATAGCCAAAATGGGAAGTGGTTCTGGGCACCTAAATTTCGATATACCACTTGTGTATCGGATTTTGGTTCTTAAATGTATTTATCTAGACGTTTAAAAATGATAAAATTTATAGGTCAATATCTTATTGGTCTCTATGTCAAATTTTGTGGCCAATGAAGGATTACATCCTAAGATATAGTCAAAATACATAACCAAATCTTTGACTTTATGAAGATTCTATCCCCTAGACAGATTGGTTCAGATGGGCCCCTTAATGGATGAATTGGGATTCACTTTCTTGATATTATTTTTATACCATGAATTTTTGGATCATCACAAAAAATTTCTTCCCATTTGGAGTCATGTATTTCTATAAATGTGCAAAACAGTGGATAGATGTCCTTGGGCTTCCATGAAGTTTGGCTCATTTTCCTTCTGGATCATCTCTGACCCTCCAAATCACCGCCTCCTACAATGAAATCACCAAAAAATTAATAATTTTAATTTTAAAGAGTGATAAAAATTTAATAATTTAATCAAGTGGTATGTAAAATTTGATATAATATTTTTAATTTTAAATACAAAATATGTTTAAAACATTGATGTAAGGGTGAAATAAAGCTGTGAATCGTGATGCAATCAATGCACTTCCATAATTTGTTCCAATCATTTCAAAACCTCTTAAAACAATTCTAAGTAATTATCATAAACACCTCAAAACATCATCCAAGGGTATTCATTTATCTAAAATATTATCTTCCTTATGAAAAAATCCTTGGTTGGGTTCTTTCACAACTTCTTTAAGAGTTGTCTTATCAATCATGCCATCCAATTCAACTCCCACGATAGATTTAAACTTAAATCATTCATAACATATTGTAGACAATAATACCATAATAATTACATGTATTTAACCTTAAGAATATATCAACAATCATCAAAAATAAAATATTTATTTTTCTTGAATATGTCTAAGTGAGATATCAAAGTTGAAACCTCAAAGATATTTGACATTCATTCATGAAAACACCTTAATAAACTCTCTAAAGTATCTCAAAAAATATTTAAATCATATTAAAAACCAATTCATCTCACCTTATTAACAAAAAATCAATTCAATCTATATGTAACAACAATATCCCTCTTTTTATTTATTTTCAATACCTCCAAACATATTTTTAGTCAATGTGTGTAATTATATTTATCCCCCTAATTGACTAGAAATATGAAGGAGATGTAGTATAATTCTCATGTCATTGTGATTATTTAAAAAATCCTCATAAATATATTCTTATTATCCCTTTTTCATTTACAATTATATCTTGATTCACTCCTGGGAGAAAGACAGCACTATAATATTTTCTTAGAAAAGATTCATTAGTTAGTTAACTCAAAGTCTATATGGACTAACCAAGTGTAGAAAATAATATTTATTTAACCAAGGGTTTTAATTCTATCTATAAACTATTATACATGTTATAATAACTCAAATTATCATTTTGGTTCTATTAAAATATATTTATCAAAATAAATTCAACCATTACTTAACACAAACAATCCACCAAAAAGGTCAAATAAAAGACAAAAAAACTCACCATTTTTCATATTTTAATCTAACAACACTCTCAATTTATAAATATGATTAATATAAACAAAAATAAGGGTTTTAAGCGTTAGTATAAAACATTATTATTTATTTTTATATAGATATCTAAAATTTCTAGATTTACTATATGGTAGCCTTATCTCATTTTTTCTCTCACTCAAGGGATGAACTCAACTCCTACTCTTCATCGTAGCTAACAAACTCCATGAAGGAATATTTTAATGTTTTATTGTGTATATAGAACCCAATATTCCCATTAAATTCCTTATATATTAATGATAAATGAATAAGAAATAAGAGAATAAGAAGGGACCTCTTTGTTTCATAGATAAAACCCTAAGGATAAGAGTTTCCTCTGGACTTAAACCTCTAATTATACCCAATATCATCATGGGAAGGGTTATTTATCTTTTTAACATCCTTCACAGGTTGTATTATTATCTTCTTACATTGATAAACATCCTTTTAGGGAGTTATATTCTCTAAATCAGTAACCAATAAAATTCTTCTCTTCATGCTTGGATCTCCATTATTATTTCTTCTTAGGCTAGTAGAATATTCATATAGTCATTTGTCCCATGCCTATATTTCAACACCTTTCACCAAGTTTTCATTGAATTTTAAAATCACTATTTATAGATATATTCTCATGAATACCAGGCTCTTCATGTGTAACCACTTTATTTTCTTTGGTATTAGAATTTATCTCTACTCTCTCTATTTTCTTGGCCATATCCAATCGGTTTATCCAAAATTTTAATCATTCTTTTTTCCCTTGATCAACTTTCTTAGGATTCAATATTATAAATTATCTTTCTTTTTCTTATGAATATTATCCCATTTCAGGCCATAAGAAACTTATCCTAGTATAATTGACAATCATTCTTCAAATTTATGACCTTATTTCACACGTCTTGTATATATCATCTCTAGATAACCAAATCTATTTTGGGTAGTTATACATGCTGAAATATTGGTCATGGATTGATTTTTTTTTAGAATTATTCATCAGTTTAAAATATTAGATACCCCTTGGTTCATAAATCTTCGCTAGAAATTGAATATTCAACCATCAAGAGTGGCCTTTTTGTCCATACCTTCCACATCTCTATTAAAATACTTTGAACTATAATCTTCCATTTTGATTATAAATATATCTATAAAAACTTTTTATTTGTCCTACTTTAAACCAAACTTTCTTTTACCTTATAGTTTTTGGTCTTATGGGAATATCCCTCCCTTCTTTTGATATATAAGCAGTCCTATCAATTGTATTATTTGTCCAAATAGGTTTGGACTTATTTTTATCACCTATATTGTTAGAAATGGAAGATTTAATTTTGAAATAGATTAAATGTGGATTATACTTTCCTGTTGGATCCCTTTATAATACTAACTTGATAATATTATTATTTAAACTCAGTAGAATTTGAGAAGTATTAATTGATATTATTAAAATCATTTTGAGCTCCAGAAAAAAAAATTGTGTCTCAAATATATCTTATTGCTTTCCTTATAACTTATCTTCAGTATTTATCATCATCTAATCTTAATCAACCAACTTCAACTTATTTTTGTTGATCTCATAAAAAAAATTAGATTCCTTTTTTATCAACTATTCCATTTCATTAGCCAAATTTTTTATATTCAATAATATTTCTATTATTTTTTACTTGTTTTTTAATCTACTTAAGATAATATTCCAACTCATATTTCAACCTATATTCTAGCACTTTCCATTTTTCATCATCATCACTATTTGATATATTAAATCCTCTCTCAAGATGAGATAATAAATTAACTCCAACATCTAATTTATTTCTTGATGAATCATCTTTTTTATTTATTTCTTGTTAAATTTATTTCTTTATACTAGAATACTAATTATTTCATTTACCTTTTTTTACTTTTGAAATTTCTCGTCCTCCTTATCTAATTTAAATACTTCAACCTTCTTATTTGGAAAATAATTTTCCAAATTACCAATTTCATTATAGTTGTATCATTATGGGGGTTTCTTTCCATTTAATTTACACTTTATCTTATAGAATTTTTTTTCATATAAGAGAAAAAAAATGAAGTCTTTGTCATCCTTATCATTATCATGATCACTTGATTATTTAGCTTTCTCTTCTTTTATCGTTCATTTAATCATGGCCTCAAAATAAATATCATTTTTTCTTTCTGCATGAAAGATGGATCCTTTCTAATTTTATAAGTTATGAGAATTTTGTGAAGCTCATCCATTGAAAATTAATTTCTATCCTCAAAGGCTGAAATATTGGGATTAAATCTCTCTAGAAAGTTTCTCATTAGCATTTGAAAAATAGTGGAATCTTCCAGCTTCTCACCAAACTCATAGATACAAATCACAATATCTTTAACTCTTGTGAAATGGTATTAAAATTCCTCATTATTATCCATAATTATCTATTCAAATATGCCCCTACAGAATTTTGGTTTTACTTACTTGAATTTAACATTTCCTCCATAACTACTCATTTGTTTATCCCAAGTCTAATTATTTGTTTATAGACACATAAACATTATGTACACTTTTTCTAAAAGAGATAGCAAGATAGTATTTATTTCCCATACTATTCAAAATTTCTCTTATTAGTGATAGACATGGGTTATACCTCAATAATGGGTATAAAAACAATATTTTAAGAATCTCTTACCTCTAGGTCAAGTATTAGAAGGTTGTGAATCATATTATTCATGAAATTATGGTATTTCTTATAGTAGAAAGTAGGGAAAAAAATTTCGTAGAATTTTATTCTCCATACTTAGTAACTTCTAGGATCCTTTTAGAGGTGACCAATATTTTCTATGATACCACTTGTGATGCCTTGACTAGACTGACCACTGATAGGTAGGGGAATCTGTGGTCTAATTTTACAAATTTTTCATTTTGAACTCAACCTATTAAACATGTTAAGGTCAAAATACACTAAATATATTCTCTCATTATCACCACATATGAAATAGAATATAGAAAAAATTATAACACATGAGATTTAAAAGGCTCAGAAAGAATATCATATTTTTTATTGTTATCGGTCAATCCCTCCTCCCTAATAATGGATTCTTACACTATATTATCAAGTGGTTATAACAAAGGATCATACCAATCCTATCAATACAGTGTCCCACTATTTTTTGGCTTACAATTTTCAATATGAAGAAATAAATCTCAATTGTAAAGTTTGATCTAAATAAATAAATATCTCCTTATGTTCTAGACTTCTTATATTCCACTTGATAACAAAAATCCTCTATGAATAGACTAGATAAATCTAGTATGAATATGTATAAATTCAAGTATACATGACTAGGTCTTCATCAAAATATAGTTGTTCAAGTTACTTATATTTTAATATCTTCACACAATCTAGTTCTAAGTGTCACTTTGAATACTTGGGCATCAAAAATCTATTCTTACTTAAATGGATCCCTCCTTTAAACACATTCATCTCTATTTATTACTATGATGGATTAGGATCTCAGTATTACTCATCACTCAAAACTTGAACAGTATTCACAGTCTCTCAAAATATTCAAGCAAACTCTATTCTTAATTTATATATATATATATATATATTGACAAAAAAATATTGTGGTTAATATTAGTTTCCAAAATTGAATTTCAGAAACTCCCTTGATCTTCAGCAACAATAGCAATATCATTTTTTAAATCAGTCAATATATTCTTGTTTTTACTCATATTTTAAAGTTTTTTGAATTATTGATAAATTATTATTTAAATATAATAATATTCAAGATTTATTTCTTCACGTGATATTAAATATCACATAATCTCCTTCCCATAAAATCAATGGAATCAAAATCTTCTGAATCTATGTGTTTATTTATTGTTATGTGGAATGTCATATTAAAGAATTGAACTCATATTAGAACCATATTATTCCTTAGTTGGTCCTACTTTGATGTTGTATTGAGTCCCAATCTAATTGGACTGATCATGATGTTTGAATCCTTGAACAATAGGTCTTAAGAATCATCTGATTTATTTTTCCAGAAAATATATTCTATAAATTATCAACAACTAATTTCATAGGACTTTATAAGACTTATGAAATGAAAATTTTATATTATTAAAAAAATTATCATTCCCTATAAAAGTCATATGTTATCCCAAAGAGAGTCATAAACCTATTTTTAAAGTTATGCATGACTTGAAGAAAAGTATTACACCACTTATCAAAGTCTTTTTCATAGAATCTTAGATAGGAAAAGTCTTATTGGTTTCTTCAAACTCATACGTGAGCTCCAATAAAAGTTATACATGCACTAAAAGTATTATTAAAACTTCAAAAATTCATAAAATCTCTTTTTTAATTCTTATACACACCATAAATATCCATATTTTTCAACCACCATAGCAGCACTTCCAAACATTATTTCAATCATATCAAAACCTCTTCAACTAATTATGAGGCCTTCTCAATCCATGATAAACACATATAAACATTATATAAATATATTAATTTATATAATATACTATCCCCTATATACAGCACTCATTGTATGGGTTATTTCACAATGTATCTAAGAAATGCCTTGTTAAGAATGATGTCAAATGCCAACTCCACCACTATTTGGAAACTTACAACATCCATATCTTGTTTTAGACAAAACTCTCATCATTAGTACAAGTATTATACAATAATAATAGATCAAAAATAATCCAAAATTAAATTTTTTTTTGCATTTAATTTGACCAAGTAATATAACCAAGATGTTTTCTCAAATCCCTTTGTCATTAAATCATGGAAACACCTCCATCAGCTCACCAAAGTCTCTCAAAAAATATTTAAATAGTATTAAACACCAATACATCTCACCTTGTTAATAAAAAATAAAATTCAATCCATAGGTTAAAACAAAAATTCAGGAGTCAATGAGTTATAGGCAGACAATATCTTGCTTGGAGGGGAGTGGTAGTTCCCTGTAACTGGTTTTAGAGCTGAGGGTAGGCTCAAACCACTCAAGTAACACTTAGGGGTGTATTTTTGGAACCCCTAATATTTTATATTGTATTTTTTTATAATATTTGGTGATTTGAATTACATTTTTTTAGACTATATGGTTTTAATAATGTTGGATAAAAATATTGATAAGGTATCTAATAAAGAAAGTGGGGATAGTTAGAGGATTATTATGGATTTATCTTTAAAGATTAAAGTATTTGGTTTCATGGATGGATTTTTATTTGTGATGAAGTGGTTTTAGTTGATGTACCTAAAGATATATTTATGTAAGAAGGGAATTTGTAAAGTTCTGGATAGAGTTTATGAAAAAAAGGTCTAACCACAAGGTTAATACCCTTGAAGTAGTTAGTTACCAAAGGATAGTGCCAATATTGAGAAAGGAACAAGACAAAAATATCCATTTCAAGTGACTTGTAGTGTGTTCTAGTACTAAAACATGTGAAAGGGTGAGAAGAACACCATACAGGGTGAAATTGTGACCCATCAGCCAAGGTAGGGCCTGAGAGATTTGATTAGGTAGTCTTAGAGTTTCTAGGATTATAAATCACATGGTTGTGCTATGGATAAACCTATGTGGGGTGATTAAAATAGTTTTAATTATTAATATATTAAAACATTTAAAAATAAAATTATATGATGTAATTTTTATTTGTATTTAACCTCTAGCTCGAGGAATTTTTACATGCATGATGGAGTTTTGTACTGTGATAGTGAGTATTGTGCCACAACTATTGTGAGAATACACTCTATGAAAAATCATAAGGGGTATTAGATGCCTAAAATATTCATATTTTACTACATATAACAACTAAATAATTGATAGTGGAAATGGAAATTTTGTGATGAACACACCACATGGAATGATTTGTTTCGTACGTCAGTTATTGTTTTCACTTAAAATTCGGTTCATTTTAAACAAAAGAGAGACACTTTGAGTCATACCAGCCACACCATGTCTCAGATTGAGGTAGGGTTGAGTCTTAAATTTCACAAATGACCCATGGATCATTCTCCTAAAGTATCAACACAATCTGAATGTGTTTGGTCAGTTTTTTGTATGTTAGTTGTTGTTTTCACTTAGAATTCTGTCCATATTAAACAAAAGAGAGACACTTTGAGTGATATCATCCACACCATGCCTCAGATTGAGGCAGGGTAGACTCTTACATGTCACAAATGACCCATGGATCGTTCTCCTAAAGTATAAACACAATATGAATGCGTTTTTTCGATTTTCCGTATGTCAGTTGTTGGTTTCACTTAATATTTTGTCCATTTAAAAAAAGAGACACTATGAATGATACCAGACAAACTGTTCCTAAGATTGAGGCAGAGTTTAATTATACACATAACACATGACCCATGGATCTTTTTTATAAAGCATAAACACAATACAAATTCATTTGGTTTGTTTTTCATACGTCATTTGTTATTTTCACTTAAAATTCGGTCCATTTTAAACAAAAGAGAGACACATTGAGTGATACCGGCCACACCGTGCCTCGGATTGAGGAAAGGTTGACTCATACACGTCACTAATTACCAATGGATCATTCTCCAAAATTATCAACATAATCCAAATGCATTTGGTCAGTTTTTCGTACGTTAGTTGTAGTTTTCACTTAAAATTTTGTCCATTTTAAACAAAAGAGAGACACTTTGAGTGATACCAACCGCACCATTCCTTTAATTGAGGAATTTCTGACTATTACACATCAAAAATGACCCATAAATAATTATACTAAATTATCAACACAATTGTAATGTGTTTGGTCAGTTTCCATACATCAGTTGTTGTTTTCACTTAAAATTTTGTCCATTTTAAACAAAAGAGAGACACTTTGAGTGATACCGGCCACACCATGTATCTAATTGAGGCGGGGTTCACTAATACACATAAAAAATTACAAATTTATTTTTCTCCTAAAGTATCAACACAATCCGAATGTGTTTGGTCAGTTTTTCGTACGTCAGTTGTTGTTTTAACTTAAAATTATGTCCATTTTAATCAAAAGAGAGACACTTTGAGTGATACCTGCCACATCGTGCCTCAGATTGAGGCATGGTTGACTCATACATGTAAAAAATGACACATGGATCATTCTCCTAAATTATCAACACAATCCAAATGCATTGTTTAGTATTTTGTATGTTAGTTATTGTTTTCACATAAAATTTTGTCTATTTTAAACAAAAGAGAGACACTTTGAATGATACCGGTCACACTGTGCCTCTGATTGAGGTTGTGTTGACTCTTACACATCAAAAATGACCCATGGATCGTTCTTCATAAGTATCAATACAATATTAATGCGTTTTTTCGGTATTCTGTACGCCAGTTTTTGTTTTCACTTAAAATTTTGTTCATTTTTAAAAAAAGAGACACTTTTAGTGATACTGGACACACTGTGCCTCATATTGAAGAGGGGTTGACTCATAAACATCACACATGACCCATGGATCATTTTCCAAAAGTATCAACACAATGAAAATCCATTTGGTCAGTTTTTCGTATGTCATTTGTTGTTTTCACTTAAAATTATGTCCATTTTAAACAAAAGAGAGATACTTTGAGTGATACCGGACACACCGTGCCTCGGATTGATGAAAGGTTGACTCATAAATGTCAAAAATGACCCATATATCATTATAAAAAAGTATCAACACAATCCAAATGCATTTGTTCAGTTTTCCATATGTCAGTTGTTGTTTTCACTTAAAATTTTGTCCATTTTAAACAAAAGAGTCACTTTTAGTGATATCAGCCACATCATGCCTCATATTGAGGAGATGTTGACTCTTAAATGTCAAAAATTACCCACGAATTATTATCCTAAAATATAAAAACAATCCTAATGTGATTGGTCAGTTTTTCGTACGTCAGTTGTTGTTTTCACTTAAAATTTTGTCCACTTTAAACAAAAGAGATACACTTTGAGTGATACCAGACTCATTGTGCCTCGTATTGAGGCGGGGTTGACTAATACACATCAAAAATGACCCATGTATCATTCAAATAAATTATCAACAAACTATGAATGTGTTTGGTTGGGTTTCTATTTGTCAGTTGTTGTTTTCACTTAAAATTTTGTCCATTTTAAACAAAAGAGAGACACTTTGTGTGATACCAGGAACACTGTGCTTAATATTGAGGAAGGGTTGCCTTTTAAACTTCAAACATGACCCATGGATCGTTATCCTAAAGTATAAACACAATAATAATGTGTTTGGTCAGTTTTCCGTACGTCAATTATTGTTTTCACATAAAATTTGGTCCATTTTAAACAAAAGAGATACACTTTGAATGATATCGGACACACCATGCCTCTGATAGAGGTGGGTTTGACCCGTACATTTCAAAAATGACTCATGGATTGTTCTCCTAAAGTATCAACACAATAATAATGTGTTTGGTAGGTTTTCTGTATATCAGTTTTTGTTTCCACTTAAAATTATGTCCATTTTAAATAAAAGAGAGATACTTTGAGTGATACTGGCCACACCGTGCCTCAGATTTAGTCGGGGTTGACTCTTACACGTCACAAATGACCCATAGACCATTCTACTAAATTATAAACACAATATGAATGATTTTGGTCAGTTTTTCATACGTTAGTTGTTGTTTTCACTTAAAATTTTGTCCAATTTAAACAAAAGAGAGACACTTTGAGTGATACCAGCCACACTGTGCCTCGTATTGAGTAGGGGTTGACTCGTACAGGTCACACATGACCCATGGATAGTTATCCTAAAGTATCAACACAATAATAATGCGTTTGGTCGGTTTTCCCTACATCATTTGTTGTTTTCACTTAAAATTATGTCCATTTTAAACAAAAGAGAGACACTTTGAGTGATATCGGCCACACCGTGCATAGGATTGAAGTGGGGTTCACTCTAACATGTAAAAATGACCCATGGATCATTCTCCTAAAGTATCAATATAATTAGAATGCCTTTGGTTGGTTTTTTGTACGTCAGTTGGCGGTTTCATTTAAAATTCTATCCACTTTAAACAAAAGAGAGACACTTTGAGTGATACCAGCCACACCGTGCCTCGGATTGAGGCGGATTTGACTCTTACATATCTCACATGACCCATAGATCGTTCTCCTAAATTATTGAGAAAATACGAATGAATTTGGTTAGTTTTCCATACGTCATTTTTTTCACTTAAAATTCTATCCATTTTAAACAAAAGAGAGACACTTTGAGTGATACCGGCCACATTGTGCCTCATATTGAGTCAAGGTTGACCCATACACGTCAAAAATGAACAATGGATCATTATACTAAAGTATCAACATAATAATAATTTGTTTGGTCAGTGTTTCGTACGTCATTTATGGTTTTCACTTAAAATTTTGTCCATTTTAAACAAAAGAGATAAACTTTGAGTGATACCGGCCACATTGTTCCTTGGATTGATGTGGGGTTGACTTGTACACATAAAAAATGACCCATGTATTGTTCTCCTAAAGTATCAACACAATCCATGTTTTTTTGGTCGGTTTTCCATACATCAGTTATTGTTTTCACTAAAAATTATGTCTATTTTAAACAAAAGAGAGACACTTTGAGTGATACCATCCACACCATGCTTCGGATTGAGGCTGGGTTGACTCATACATGTCCCAAATGACCCATGGATCATTCTCCTAAAGTTTAAACACAATAAAAATGTATTTTTTCAGATATTAAGGTATTTTGGATATTTTACTATTTTTTCTTATCCAAATCCCAAAGAAAAGTGGTTCATCATTCTTGCATGTTGCTGGTGAATTTCATCTATTAAAATATACAAATGACTCATTGGAGAAAGGATGTTTTATTTAATAAGAATTATAATTTTCCTATGAACATTTACATTCAACAATGTTTTAGCTTTTGATATCTTTAACCCCTCTTAAAAATGGTCGCCAATTGTACACATCCCCTAGTGAGATCTTCATGCTATTTGTGTAAAATCTTCCATCAGGTATGCAGCCCACTAATTTCTGAAAAAATCTATATCATCTTGTGAATATAAGGATTTTTGAAAGTCAGATTAGTAATGAAAAATATATAAATAAAAAATTAATAAATAATTTAAATAAATTGTAGTTGATTTTGAAAATACCTCTTTAGAGATTCTAGTTTGTTGATGGAAAACAATCTATCTCATAAATTTAAAAACATAATAACTGAAGTCATTATCGTTTGTTTGTTTTGGATAATGTAAAAACTTTTACCACTATTAGAATAATTATCTTGTTTTGATATGTGTTTGGATGGTGAAATTTCATTATATATACCCTGATACTGGTCCAGACGTAGTATTTTCTCGCCTCCTTATGCTTAGCCTCTATCCTCTTTACTTGTTTTATAAAGTATTGATACACTACCCTATCATAATAGAATCATCATTAAAAGATAATATAAATTATATAACTTTATTTTTAGACCTAAAACATTGGATGTAGTGTCTTAAAGATTCACAAACTACATTATGTGTGGTTGGTTTGTTGGATATCCTTGCATTGAATCCAGAAAATAAATCTTTGGAGTATCCAAGTTCACTGTAATTAGCATCCAATCTTGCCTAAATATAAAAAAATGAATAAGTAATAAAAAATTGAAAATATAATTGATATGATTTAATTGTATGGTTTTACCCCTATATAGTTAGAATTATAAAGATTCTATCATTCGTAATCTTACTTTCAAATGTTTTCAGTAGGCCTTTCACTATTTCATCCTTTTTTGATGGCTCTAATTTCGTTAGTCGTGTTAATGTGATATGAGGAATAACGAGTCTGAATTTTGTCTCATGGGAAAATCCCTTCAACTATTTTTCATATATACACCTGCCAATAATATAAAATTCATTTAGTCATAATTAGAACATTATATCAAATTTTAGAAAATCAATTAATGAAAACATACCTCATATATAAATTTACAAATGTGATGCCTAGCCAACCATATTCAAGGATCTCATTTACATTTTCAGTATCAATGAAATCTTGAATTTCCTCTCCATATATATTCTTTTCAAAAACAAATATATGACTACTACCATTTTTTAGCTTCGTATCCACATGAGTCTTTAATTCTAGTAAAGGTGGATAGAGAACAGGTGGGGTTATTGTGCTTTCAGAAGCTCGTTGGGATCGGTTGGTCAATCCTTTAGATGATTTTGAGCCCACGTTTCTTGTCACCCCTTCCCTTTCTCCATATATAATAACATTCATTCATTCAGACCTTTTTTTATTAATTATTAAAGGTTTATCTTGAAAAAAATGTAAATAAATACATCTTTGTCCACATGTACTCTTACAAGTTGTGACATCCATTTAATTAATGTCCCAATATACTTTTTGACCGTATGAATATCATTGTAATCAAGTGGAACAGGTAGCTTTTAATTTGGTTCATGAGCTATAATAATCGTCACTTTCTGATCATCTTTTGTAAGTGGTCTATTTTGTAGCTTGTCCTCTAGGATGTTGAACACTGTAGACCTCGTTACAAGGTTATAGGTGGGTGTTGACAGATATAAATCACAGTCATTATCAACCTGTAGAATATCAGTACGGGAAAAGTATTAGTGTTTTCCTGATTCACATTTCATGGGAACAATTATTAGAATATTGATTACCACGGCAAAGATGGCTCTTTGAGGGGAATGGCTATCCTCAGAGCTGGTGGGAGTGGGGTGGGATCTTCACGTGCTAGTTGTTCCTGAGTTGTGTTTTCTCCTTGCTTCCCACCCATAAAAGTTGATAGCAACTCTCCCTTCCACTGAAATCGTTCTTCCAGAGTTTCTAGTCTTTCGATCATTGGTTTCATTTATTCATCTCTATCATACGTTTGTTTTTTTTCAAAATATACTTGGGGTGTCACCCCAAACCCCGCACCTCTGACACAACCTTATTGTTCATGCTACTTCAAAGCTATCGATAATAGGTATGCATCTGTTACAGGAGTAGCTAATTCTTGTGACTGTCGAATATATAAAAATAAGTAATTATTATTATGTAAAATCAATTTAAAACAAAACTTTTTTATCGTGTCATACTTACACATATTTCCCATACTTTTTTGTGTTTCCATCTACTAGCTTCCCTTCCTTATTCACACATTCCTCCTTCCATAGCACATGACTTGTGATGGAAGTGTCTTTGGATTTAGACTCATAAATCTATATATAAATATAGAAAGATAATTATGATGATGTTTCTTGGCACTTATCAATATCACTATAAATTTAAAATATGTACCATTTTCTTTTCTAGTGAAGACTACCCCATCCTTACTTTACGATAGGGGTATGTTGGTTTTGATGAACATTCCTTATTTTCAGTACTGAGTTGTTTTTTCATAAATGAAATATTGATAATCAAAGTGATGAATACATGTATCTTCAAACAACGTATTATTATCCACAATGTACCTAAAACTTCTCATCCCCAAAACGTCTAATAAATGCATCCCATGCTTCTGGGGATATCAGGTGAGTGTAGACAAGGGGTGGTTGCGGGTTTATTTTACCTTTGGAATCTTTCAAGTGAAATTTTGTTATAACGGTGCGAAAACCTTGATGAAACATTCCTACAAGCCTTAGTACATAATTCTTGTGTGAATCATCAACTATAAATGTACTCTATAAGATATTGAGAAGAGTATGACACTGTTTCATTATTTTATTTTCTAGTAAATTAAAGAAATAATATCATAATGTTACTGCAATTTCTTCCCAGATCATATCCTTCAGCACAGACACAACATGGTTCCATGAATCTATGTCAATTGGAATGCGTTTCCGAGTGACAATTCCAATGTAACTACTAAACATAGCCTTTTTGGATTCACATGTTGGCATCATGCATTCCATCCGACATCAAATTTGATGCCTTTTCTTTTCACCTTAATAACTTTGGCTAACACCATCAAACTATGAAACACCTATGTTTTCTGCGACGTTGGTCCTTCATCCCTAACCATTTCATCGATATCAACAACATTATTATGTTCATTTGAAATGGTAGCAACAGAATGTGATGATGGTTATTGAACCTCAACACTAGGAGCAGCAACAGGTTCAGAAACTTTTTTTTTGCTCTATACTATGAGTAGTAGCAGGAGCAGCTGCTTGAGAGACTTGTTTAGCCTCAAGGTTAGGAGCACTAGAACATGCAGAAGTCATTATTTGAATTAGTGTGTGAACAATTAATTTTGATTACATAACCTAGGTTTATCTAAAATTACTATGGAATATCATAGGTTTTGTTACCCAAATTAACATAAGAAATAGAAAATTAAGGTTAGTGAACATAAATTCTATCATGAACATCTAAAGTATATGCAATAACTCTCCCTCACCTTCCCCAAACTCGTACCTAGAACCGCACTCGAAGCCTCTATGAGATCCTATTACTTGGAACACACCCTTTTCATTTCACACTAGTTCACTAAAAACAAGGATTTATATGACACCTTAGCACATAAAAAGGGCCTAAAACACACAATTAAAATGACCCCATCTACAAAAATTATATAGTAACCACTTTAGGATTCACTGACTTGACCACATGTTTTGGGATCGCCTCTCAAGAACACATATCGATGGGGGAATTGTTCATCTTCCTTGCAAGTCCAAATTCATACCAAACATCACTAACATGGGGATCTACCAAAGCCTACCATATACCTAGAAAATAATTGAAAAAATTAAGAAAAATAGTTTATTGTACCTATTTCTAATAGTATTACAAGAAAATTATAAATAACATAGATCGTACCTCCAAAAACTCCTAGAGCCTCTTGGTAAATATTCTATAGTGACTATAACTATCCAAGATTCTAACCACTAACTTCCCAATATAGGAGTGGTCTACTTAGGGGTAGTATTATTAGAATCAAACCAAAGTTTCATCCACCTCATGATACTCCTAGATCTCCTCCATCACTTTAGTGTTCTACAGACCTCCTTTCTCCAGTTCATTCCTCTGCCTAGGCTATTCATCAACTGCCTCTCTGACTGTAGCATGAATGTTAAGAAAATGCAATGTGATATGTCTATACCCATTACAATCATATTAAGTTCCATGGAGTAATGGTCTATCCTTGAGGTACCTATGAATGACAGTTCCTCCTGAGATGAGACTTGCATCATACACCTACTGTGGGTGGGTGCAGCTAACCCTACATCCCAAAATATCACTACCTTAAAAGATTATGATATGAACTCAAACAATAGGAAAATCAGAACACTAATATAGCCATCCAAATCTTAGTATTATGTGTTAAATTCCCCCAAACCACTAGAGGTCGGTCTATGAATTGAACAACATAAATTAATGGATTTAATAAAAAGAGCTGAAATACAATCCAACCAAAAAATAGAAAATAATGTATGGCCTACATAGAAGGAGGGGACATATGTTAATTCACCATTGGTATACACCTTAGTCTGTGTATCCCAAACTAATCTCTACCTTATCCCAATCCACCAAGGACTTTGTGAAATTTTCCATCATCTATACAAGACATGACATGTATGGAAAGATCCCTTGTAGGGATGAGTATTACAATACCCAATTGGACACCCCAAAAACACCATACATAAAGAATCGAGAGTATTCATGTCACTGAACACAGGTATTCCAAAAAAGATATGAGACATAATGATAACCAAGGATATCAAAAATATACTCATAAAAGACTCTGAGTCAAAAAATGTATCCACCACTTCTAGTTGTAGATCCACTCAGGGTTTCAAGGTAACACTCCTCCAAGAGGAAATTCTACCCAAGATATAATTCCAATGACGACACTCATCCTAGAGGTCACACTAATTTGATCTAGCCAAGAATAATCACATAGTAAACTGAGAGTGTTCACTCGATATATAAACTCCATTAGACAAATACCCCATCATAAATATCATCTCATGATATAAATATAGGGGGTCAATGCCCAAGGCTTGATGGGTGGATACTATAGTCTACTACAATAATCCTCCAAGATAGGGGATGACACTTGTGTAAGTGTTGGTCATGCCAATTAAACAAACCCAACATAGGGAAAACACAATGGAAATAACGTTTTCTTCAGGCTTCTTGGAGGGATACAAGCTCTGGGTCACTAAGTGGTCTGTGGTACATTACTCAGGATCATATTCCATACTAACCCCCATAAAAGTGAACTCAGACCACTCACTATAGAATAAGTATATTGGAAACTTAGAGGGTTCATCCAAGATACATTCTCTATTGGACTAATACACCATCTGAAATATCAAATCTCTATACAAAGAGATGGGGTTAATTCCTAAGGATTGCTGGGGGACAATAGACCCTACTTGAAACATCCTCCAATATAGGGGATCAATTCCCATGTAAGTGTTGGTGATTCCAATTATACAAACCCAATATCGGGACAACATGAATGAAATGAGGATCACTCTGGGTCCCTTGAATTGATTCATGTTCCATGTCACTAAGGGGTATGAGTTATAATTAACGGGACCTAATTCCATAATAACCCTCATATAAGTGGACTAAGACAACTCAATCAAGAATAATGGAACTCACCAACACTACCCTGATCATTAAGAAGATATAGAGGGACCAACATCCTTGGATGAGGTCAAAAAGCTTCATCAAGCCCTCATAGGAATAGACCAAGGGAACATAATCCACCAATACTAGTCTATGGAAGCTCAAAAATCTCACAAAAAAACTAAAATAAAAGTAAATAGAGCTCAAAACTATCTCCAAAGGAGGAAATGATGTGTCCCTAGGGGTATAAGGTGTGTCTAAAATAGGATAGCACTATCCATGTCTAATTTTCACATGGAGTGATCTGTGATTCCAACTATGGCATGTGCAATGACCATTCCACCAATTATTCATTGAATCATTGGCCAAATGAGAATTAAAACGATGAACACATGTAGGGAAGGGAGAAAAATTAAAAAAAATAAACCAAAAATAAGAAGTGTGAGACTTACCTAGAGTAGATCGCACCCGCGGTGGAGGGACAGAAGAAGCGTCGAGCGATTAGGGAGCCTTCTGCACTACGTTGGGAGGGGAAGGCATGATCACCATAGGGGGATTTGATCGGGAGGAGCTACCAAACGTTGAGAAATGGAGGAGTAGGGTTCATGGGGAGTAGGGTCCATCGGGGAGGAGGAGAAGTAGGGTTCACAGGGAGGAGGATCTGTAGAAGGGGTTCAAGGGGAGGATAAGGAGTAGAGCTAGCGGCGGAGTAGGGCTAGCAGCGGAGGTCCGACAAAGAGAAGATCAGGGGGAGGGGAGTTGTCGCAGGGGTACAGTACCGCGACAGCTTGAGGACACGATAAACAGAGGATATTGTGCACACGATTTTATAAAATATGGGACTATGGTTTTATCAGCACTAAAATTTTAGTGTTGATAAAGGGCATCTGTATCAGCGCTTTTCTAGCGCTGATAAAGGGATTCTTTTTCAGTGATTTTTTAGAGCTGATAAAGCATACCCTTTATCAGCGCTAAAAAGGCACTGATAAAGTATCCCTTTGTAAGTTTTAAAATTTTAGCACATATAAAGGGTTCCTTTATCAGTTCCTTTTTAGCCCTGATAAAGGGCTTCTTTATCAACGCTAGAAGAGCGCTGAAAAAGGGAGCCTTTATCAGCGCTTTTAATTAGCGTGGATAAAGATTTACCTTTATCAGCACTTTTTTCTTAGCACTGATAAAAGGTGGCACTTACCTTGCTCGTTTTTGTAGTAGTGACATTAAAAAATTTGTTTGGGTGAATTTTGGGGATTTTTTTGAAATACTTGAATTTTTGGTGAATAGTAAAATACACTAATTTACCGTATAAATACATTATAATTTAAATCCACTATTCCTAACATAATAAGTGATGTAATAAGAAAAATATCAAACTCTCATGAATTTATTACTATTATAGGTCATATAATACTCACTATTTTATGTCTTGTGAAGAAATAATAAATTACTGATTATAATATTATGAAAACTATCCTCCCCTCCACTATAAATATCACCCATCCTTACCTCTTCTATTCACTGCTCTCAATACTTGTGCCTTACCAATATTATACCCAAATATCTTCCCAATACCCTTCCCCACATCAAAAATCCTTTATTCTCTTAAATATACCAAATACTCTCCCCTTATGAGGCTCTCAAAGGAGGTAACCTCAAGAGGTAAATTTTTATTTCCAATTCTTTTATTTCTTTTAAGTTCATTTATTTTTTATTTCTTTATTCACCTACATTCATCCAAATGGTCTGATAACTCCAATAACATACATGTACAAGAATTATATTATTCTAATGGGATAATTCATCATCTTCTCTCCTTTTCCCATATTTTATTTTAATGAAATGAAAACACCATTTGAGATGTGTTAATTTTGCACAATTAAGGACGACGGGTTATCAATTTCCCTTACCATCTTTAATTATGGTCATGAAACCATTTTAATGGTTGAAATAGAACATAATATATTTATTATTCCTCATATATGGTTCTGTAATCCTTTTTTACACATGGTTTTGGTTTATAAAACAAAATGTGTTCTTTGTGGTAAAAAAAGTCAATTAACCCAAAAGGATGTCACTAAAGTTTTATATAATGAATCAAATTCACCTTAAGTAACAAAATTAATTTTTCAACCATGTAACCTTTTTTATGTTTAATAATAAAATATAAATTCAGTTCTAGACAACCACCTTCATCAAACATGTTTATCCGAACATGAACCAATCATTAAAACCAAGCAAGCTAATAGACCTGGAAAATGAAATTGAACATCTTAACCAATCAAAATGGTTATAAATGAACTTAAAAAGGTTATAATAAATATTTTATATATATAATAGGTTCTTAAATTATTAATTAATGAACCTAATTTTATTTTTCAGGTCATTAAGTTCAATAAAAGATCGCCATCATACTTAAGGTAAGGGATCCTCTCCATTTCACTTTTATTCAAGAATGTCCTCTATGCTATTCAATTTTATGTGTAATACCTAATGATGGGGTATGATTCTTAAACTCCCCCATACTTAAATCATGATGTAAAATTGATGAGAAACCCCTTTATCTCTCATGAATCCCTCTTAAGTACACCTGATACCATGCCGATAATCTGTAAGGAATTCTACCCAAACTGCCATTATTCCTTCGGGTTGCTCTATCTTTATTTTTACCCAAATAATGTTGTATTTTATTTTTATGTAAAAATTATAAATTTTGTTTATATTATTATAAATCATGTTTCAATATCCATCTATAATTATCTTTATAGGATATACATGCCTTTAAGTGAATCCATCCTCGATACTTCCCAATAAGCACACTCATTTTAAGGAAACTTCCCAAATTTTTTACCCAATTTAAAGTACACTCTATCCTCTATTTTAATCCACAAATGTCTTTATAAAATCAATATTTTTATTATGGAAACCTTTTTGGTTCACTTTTGGTTTTATATAAAATATTTTTCCCTTTTCCATTTTAAAATCTCTATAGTATTTTCCATAAAACTGCACAAAAATGTTTTAATGCTAAAATTTATCAAATACATTTATTACAAGTTTTCACTTATATTTGAAATAAATTACCATGATATATTCCTATTTTACCTTATGAAAGTCCATGTATGTTCTATTTCCTTTCTTCATAGACACTTTCATGATACACACTTTGGTTATACTTAATGTCATGATTGTGGTACCCAATTCTTTCAATGGGTAACCCTTATGTTTATGTAAGATTGATTATGTATGATTATTTATGTGGAAAACATATTCATGAAATGTAATATGGGTGTGCCCAGATAGTTCAGCAATTCTTTGGGTAAAGTCGAGTCTTGTGATACCTTATGTGTGACGGTCTTGGCGGTTATTCTTGGCCTATGCTACTATGTGCAACGGTCTTGGGGGATAGCCTTGGCTTGTGCTACTTTGGTAAACGGTATTTGTGGTTATCCTTGACTCATAGTAAATTCATGTTTTATGTTTCTACCACATTTATATGATTACATGTTTAAATGATCCCATGTTTATTTGTTATGATATGTTACATGCCTTTTTATATCATCATGTCATGCCTTCCATCCCATGTGCTAATTCTTTGTTTTTATGGTTATTACATTACAGGGATTTTAGATCATCCCATTGTTCATGGTATCCTAATGTTATCTTATGCAGATGAATGAGCATAATGAAATATAGGATCTAGTTATGGATTTTAAATAAAATTTTGTTTTTATAATGTTTTAGTGTGTACCTAGTCTTCCAAGACACTAGACTTTACGATCCTTGGCTTGTACTCTGATGTATAATTATGCTTAAAATCATGTAATGTTATATGTAAATGATAGGGTTACTATATTTGGTATTAGAGGATGGTCTAATTATTTTTTTAGATTAGGAATAGAGCACATTAGTAATAACCTTAAGTATGAGATGAAGTATAATAAAACATCTCTAAATTTTGGTAAGTATAGAGTAAGCGGTTCATCAAGATAATACATCCATGTTTGGATAAAAACAAGTAGAGGTGGCTCTGGAATAGATGTACCTAGGAGTGAAAATACCGGCAAGGAGTTTTGGGCTTGACCCGGGGTATCCTGGTACATGACAACAGGCCTTGCTGCACTCTTGGTTAGACACTCTGGGGGGATATGATTTGGTAAATTCCTGAGGTTAGTAAAAACCATTATTAAGGGAATAAAAAAATATCCCATAAGAATATAAGTTAAGAAATATATTGATGATATCCTAGATTTAAACCTAAGGAATCACAAGTTAGTATATACTTCTCCTCTGAAATATTATCCTTTTATGTTCAAAAGTTTTCTTTTTATGTTTAATAACTAATTATTCAAGCCCTCTAATTGTACATTATTTTTATTAGTTAGTGGTGGAAAATAGAAGAACAGGTTCTAACAACCAATGTGATAGGCAATGTTAATATTTCCATAATGAAATTTTTGATATAATGGGAACAGTTTTTCAAAACATCATGACAGTACTTGCTCAGCTGGTTCAAGTTGTGAATAATAACTTGAATCATGTGGAATTCCATCCCCCTCCAAAGAATGATCAAGTTTCCATAGAATCCTTCATGTTATAAAGGCCTCCCATGTTTATTGGATCTTCTGATCCCCTTATCACAGAATAGTGGATTAACTCCATTGAAAATATATTCTTCATCCTTCAGTGATCTAAAGAAGAAAAATTTGTACTGGTGGTCTATTGTTTTGATGGGGAAGCTGATCAGTGGTGAACACTAATCAAGAATACAAATTCCCCATAGGTAATTGATTCCATGGATTGGTAGGAATTCAAGAGGATGTTTTTCAATAAATATTTTCCTCGAACCCTCCAAATCAAAATAAAAAGAGACTTCCTCAGTCTCAATCATAAGAAAGATGATTCCATTAGTGCATATGAAGTAAACTTTACAAGGCTTGAAAGGTATGCCTCTGTATTTTTCATGAACACCGAAAGTAAGGTGGATCATTTCTTTAGTTGGATAAAGCAAAGTCTATGGAAGGTATTTGTGATTCAAGACTTTGAATGTTATGAGGATATCGTATGTTGTGTCTTCAAGGTTCAAATGGATATTGGAGACTCTCAGTGGTCTTGTGGACCCAGTGAAAAAAGTGAAAAATGGAGAACAACATGGGTGGTTCAATAAACAAATCCAATGATGAAAAAAATCCTGAATATCCCACTTGTAAAAGATGTGGGAAGAAGAATCTTGTGATGTGTCTAAAGGGAACCAGGAATTGCTTCAAATGTGGAAAGCTAGGACCTATGGTCAAGAACTACCGAAGGGATATGAAAAATCCCACTAATGTGGAAGAATAAAGGAAGGTTCAAATCAACACTCAGCCAGTGGTGTAGTGTTACAACTGCAAGGACCACGGGCATTATGAAAACAATTGACCTAAGCCAAGGGTTGTTGGAGGAAATCAACATCAACCTCCAAGGAAACAAGGAAGGGATTATGCTATCACTACTATTGAGTTGGATCCATACATTGATGTGGTGATAGGTATGCTAGTTATTCATTTAAGAATAGTGAATGTACTATTTCATTCTAGTTATACGCATTCTTTCATATCTTGAAAGATTAGTAGAAATATTCAAACACCACCTAAATATTTGGAGGACAAGTTATCTGTGAGAACAGTGAATGGGTCAATTATTTCATCAATGGTCTATAACTCCTCTATAGTTAATGTTTTTGAACTGGACCTCCCAAAAAATCATTCCATAATTTCTTTAGTGTAGTTCGACACTATTCTGGGCATGGATTGGCTATCTTTAAACAAATCCAACATCAACTATCGGTAAAGGTAGATAACCCTTCACATCTCGAAGCATCCTCCAATTCTTTACAAGTGTAAGGAAGAAGACGAATCTCCTTTAGAATCTTCATCTCAAGTGTGGATATTGCTTCCTTATGAGAAAGCATATCTAGCCCAAATTATTGAGACAAAGGAGAGAATCATGCTTGAAGATATACCCATCATAAGGGATTATAGTAATGTATTCTCTGAAGAGTTTCATGATCTTCCTCCTGACCAATAGGTTGGGTTCTCAGTTGAACTTATTATTGTATCTCTACCTATATCAAAGACATCTTATATAATTTCCATCATAAAGCTATAAGAGCTAAAGAAGCAGTTACAGGAGAATCTGGAGATGGGTTTTATATTCCCTAGTGCTTCACCATGGGGTGCACCATTCCTATTCATCAAGAATAAGGATAGATTAATACGCCAAAGCCTTGATTATTGTGAGCTCAATAAAATCACAATAAAGAATAAGTATCCCCTTCCTCAGATATATGACTTGTTCGATCTGCTTCGTGGGGCCTGTTATTTCTCTAAGGTGGACCTTCAGTCAGGATATCACCAATTAAATTTTATGAAGGATGATATTCCCAAGACTACCTTTCAAACAAGGTATGGACACTATGAGTTCATAGTGATGCCATATGGACTCACTAATTCTCTGAAAATTTTCATGGTTTTAATTAATAGAGTCTTTAGATATTACCTTGACAAATTTGTGGTTGTCTTTATTAATGATATTAGATATACTCCAAGAGAAAGGAGGAACATGAGGAGTATTTGATAATTGTGTCAAAGACATTGTGAATGGAGAAGATGTATGAAAAGTACAATAAATGTGAGTTATTGATGGAGGAAGTATCATTCTTAGGGAATGTTATCACCAATAAAAGGATATCTGTGGACCCTTCCAAGATAAAGGAAATTGAAGAGTGTCTTAGGCCAATATCTGTAACAGAGATTCATAGATTTTTTGGTCTAGTTGGATATTATAGATGATTTGTGAAGAAATTTTCTTGACTGTCGAACCCAATGACCAAGTTGACATGAAAGGGTGTAAAGTTTTTATAGACCCATGAATGTGAAGACTGTTTTAAGCAGTTGAAAAATAGGCTAATCACTATTCCAGTACTCACACTCCCAAAAAGTGGAGAACTATTTGTGGTGTACAGTGATGCTTCATAGAAGAGAGTAGGCTGTGTGATAATGAAAAATGATAAAGTGATATCTTATGCCTCAAGGTAGCAGAAAATCCATGAGAAAAACTATCCCACACATGATCTGGAGTTGGAAACTATGATCTTTTCATTTAAAATCCAGTGGCATTATCTTTATGGGGAGAAGTGTAAGATATATACTGATCACAAGAGTCTCAAATATATATATTCACATAGAAAGAGCTTAATATGAACCAATGAATATGGATAGATCTCATCAAGTATTATGAATTCTTGATCCACTACAATCCCGGTAAGACAAATATGGTGGTGGATGCTCTAATTAGAAAGGATCATGCATCTTTATCAATGATAATAATTGAAAAGGATCTTATCTTCTTATATTTACAGAGGATAGACATGGGAATCATTAAGGGGGGAACATCATCAATCCTTTCTCAAATGATTACTGAACCATCCCTCATGGAGAAAATAAAGGATTCTCAAAGAAAAGATGTAGAAATTCTTAAAAGGGTGGAAGCTATTAGAAATGTGAAATCCTCAGAGTTAATGATTGATGAGGATGGAGTTATATAATTTGGGTCATGATGATGTATACCATCCAATCCAGAGATAGATAAGGATCTTTTGAATGACACACATAGCTTGATCTTCTCTATTCACCCAAGGAGCATAAAGATGTATCGAGATCTTAGAGAAAACTTTTAGAGGGACAATATGAAAAGGTAGATTGCTGAATATACATCAAAGTTCTTGGTATGTTAGCAAGTGAAGGCTTAGAGGGAAAATTATAAGGTGATGACACACCCACTACCCATACCAACATGGAAGTGGGAGAAAATACCATGGAATTTGTCACTGGACTTCCAAGGACATCTAGAGAAAACAATGCTATATGGGTCATTGTGGATCATCTTACGAAGACAGCTCACTTTATCATAATTTTAGAGGACTACTCATTGGATCAACTTGAACAGATTTACATCAAAAAATTAGTAAGTCTGTATGGAGTACCACTATCTATTGTATCCGATCGTGATCTGAGATTCACCTCAAAGTTTTGGAAAATTCTCCAACATGCTCTAAGAATTGAACTAAACTTCAGTATGGTCTATCATCCTAAAAAAGATGGCCAATCTGAATGAACTATTCATACACTAGAATATATGTTGAGAGAATGTTCAATGGAATTCAATGGAGGATGGGACCAACATCTTCTACTGGTTGAATTCTCCTATAACAACAGTTTCCACTTGATCATTTGAATGGCACCATATGAATCCCTATATGGGAAAAGGTGCATAAAATCGGTGTTTTGGGATGAAGTTAGTGAGCATAAGATGCTAGGACTTGAAATGGTTGAATAAATGGTGGAGAAGGTGAAAACCATTCAGCAGCATATCAAGGCATCCCAAAGTTGAAAAAAGAGTTATACAGACAATCGTCAATGATACATTGAGTTAAAAATTGGATACATGGTATTGCTATACATATCTCCATGGAAGAAGGTTATGAGGTTTAGAAAGAAATGGAATTTAATTCCTAGGTACCTCATACCCTTAAAGATTATTGATCATGATGGGGTTGTGGCCTATCGACTAGCACTTAAACATACCATGGAAAAAGTACATGATGTCTTCCATGTATCCCTCTTAAGGAAGTATATACCAGATCCTTCACATGTACTCTCTTCATAGATGGTACAGTTGGAGGATGATATTTCATACGAGGAGTAGCCAGTGAAGATCATGGATCGTAGAGATAAAGATCTACGTAACAAGAATACTCACCTGGTCAAAGTACTATGGTAGAACCACAAGTATAAAGAGGCAACATGGGAACTCGAGGAGGCAATTAAGGAAAAGTACCCACACCTATTTATGGCTTAGAATGTAAAATGAAATTTCAAGGGTGAAATTTCATAAGGGGGGAGAATGTAATGATCCAATGTTTTATCAATGGAAATTCCTTTCTAATAAATATGTCATATAATCACATTAAATCACAACACAAATAACTACTAAGTACTATGTGACCTTTAAACATAAGTTTGTCACTTTTGTGTTTTGAATTTTGAAAATTTGACATACATGGTTGCGATCAGTAAGTTATATGGAGTTTAATATAACCAACTTATTTTTTGGTGAATAGTAACATAACCTTATGAATAGTAATGGTACCCTCGTGAATAGTCACATAAACTAATGAATAGTAACCCTACCTATGATAGTATATAAATAAGATTCAAGTGGGAGTAAGATATAACTATATCTTGGAATAAGAAAACAAATGTTTTTAAAATTGTTAATTTGAATAAATTATGATTTTAATTAAATATTAAATTAATCATATTTAAAAAATTATTTTTGAAAAATGGATTTAATTTTTGGATTCTACGCATCAAAAAATGGGTTGGGTGATTTTTTCAGATTTTTTTCAAATACTTGAATTTTTGGTGAATCGTAAAATACATTAATATACTTTATAAATACATTATAATTTAAATCCAGTATTCTTAACATCATAAGTGATGTAAAAACCAAAATCTCAGACTCACATGAATTTATTACTGTTCTAGGTCATATAATACTCACTATTTCTTGCCTTGTGAAGAAATAATATATTAATTATTATAATATTATGAAAACCCTCCTCCCCTCCACAATAAATACCACCCATCCTTACCTATTCTCTTCACTCCTCTCAAGCCTTGTGCCTTGCAAATATTCTACCCAAATCTCTTCCCAATATCCTTCCCCACGTCCAAAATCCCCTAGTCTCTTCAATATATCAAATCATCTCCCCTTAAGAGGCTCTTAAAGGAGGTAAAGTCAAGAGGTAAATTCCTCTTTCCAATTCTTTTATTTCTTTTAAGTTTTTTTCTTTTCTGGTTTATTTCCTCACCTCCCTTCACCCAAATGGTATGATAACTCCATTAACATAAATTTAATTTAATTATATTATACTAATGGGATAATTTATTATCTTCACTCATTTCCCCATATTTTATTTCAAAGAAATGAAAACACCATTTGAGATGTGTTAATTTAGCACAATCAAGGACGAAGGGTTATCAATTTCCATTATCATCTTCAATTATGGTGATGAAAAAAATTTCATTCTTGAACCAGACCATAATATATGTATTATTACTAATCTATGGTTATATAGTCCTTTTGTACATATGTTTTTGGTTTATAAAACAAAATGTGTTCTTTGTGGTCAAAAAGCTATTAATTAACCCAAAAGGATGTCACTAAAGTTTTATATAATGATTCAACTTCACTTTAAGTAAAAAATTTAAGTTTTAAACTATGTAACAATATGGATGTTCAATAACAAAATATAAATTCAATTCTAGACAACCACCTTCATTATACATGTTTATCCGAACATGAACCGATCATTAAAATCAAGCAAGCAAACAGACTTGAACAATGAAATCGAACCTCTTAACCAATCAGAATGGTTATAAATGAACTTAAAAAGTTTATAATAAAAATTTTACATATATAATAGGTTCTATAATTATTATTTAATAAACCTTATTTTATTTTTCAGGTCATTAAGTTCAAGAAAATATCACCATCAAACTTATGGTAAGGGATCTTCTCCATTTCACTTTTATTAAAGAATGTCCTCTATGCTATTCCATTTTATGTGTAATACCTAATGATAGGGTATGATTTATCACCTCCCCAATAATTTCCCCATGATTTAAAATTGATGATAAACCCCTTTATCTTTCATTAATCTCTCTTAAGTACACCTAATACCATACCGATAATCCGTAAGGAATTCTACCTGAACTGCCTTTCTTCCTTCAGGTTGCTTTATCTTTATTTTTATCCAAATGAAGTTGTCTTGTTTTTATTTAAAACTTATAAATAATGTTTATATTTTTCAAAATCATGTTTAAATATTCATCCCTCATTCTCTTTCATGTATATACATGCTGTTAAGTGAATCCCTCCTCGATACTTCTCAATAAGAAAACTCGTTTTACAGGAAATTCCCAAAAAATTTACCCAATTTTAAGTGAACTATATTCTCTATTTTAAGACACCATTATCTTTATAAAATTAGTATTTTTATTATGAAAACATTATTTTCTCACTTCTTGTTTTATATAAAATATTTTTTCCCTTTTCCATTCTAAAATCTCTATAGTATTTTCCTTAAAACCACACAAAAATGTTTTAATGATAAAATTTCTCAAATGAATTTCTTACATTTTGTCACATCTCTTTGACATCACTTACCATGATATATTCCTATTTTACCTTATGGAATTCCATGTATGTTCTAATTACTTTTTTCATGGACACTTTTATGGTACACCCTTTGGTTATGCTTTATGTCATGATTGTGGTACCCAATTCTTTCCATGAGTAACCTTATGTTTATGTAAGGTTGATTATGTATGATTATTTATGTGGAAAACATATTCATGAAATGTAAGATCGGTGTTCCTAGAAATTTATCCAATTTATTGGGTAAATTGGAGTCTCATGAGACGTTATGTGTGACAGTCTTGGCAGTTAGCCTTGGCTTGTGCAACTATGTGCAATGGTCTTGGCGGTTAGCCTTGGCTTGTGCCATTATAGGAAAAGGTCTTGGAGGTTATCCTTTACTCATAATAAATTCATGTTTTATGTTTCTGCCACATTTCTATGATTTCATGTTTAAATTATCTCATGTTTATATGTTATGATATGTTACATTCCTTTTTATATCATCATGTCATGCCTACTATCCGATGTGTTAATGCTTTGTTCTTATAGTTATTCCCTTACTGGGCTTTTATCTTATCTATTTGTTCAGGTTATCCCCAAGTTATCCTATGCATATATATGATCACAATGGAAGATAGGAGATCATTGTTTATTTTAAATAAAAATTTGTTTTTATAATGTTTGAGTGTGTACCTAGTTTACCAAGACAATATACTTTACAACCCTTGGCTTGTAATCTGTCGTATAATTATGATTAAAATCATTTAATGTTATATGTAAAAGGCTAGGGTCGTTATACATGGACTTTATGAAAATGTGGAATTTAAAATATCATGTGTATCATAATTTAGGATATTAAATGAAGGTATTAAATAGATATATTATGTTGATTCATTTTTTGAAAATTATAGAAAACACTTTGAATATTATAAATAATTTTAAAAGTGTATATTAGAAAGAATACCATGAAGATCACGGTACTTTTAAATGGAGTATTTTACTAAAATATAATATTGGATGTTTCATATTTTTTAATATGAAAATATTCAATGCAGTCATATTTGAGGAGTAGGGAGTAAGAATTACAAAGAATTTAAGAGTTATATTTGAGTCTTTATATGAAGGAAATACTTCATGTAGATTTATTTTTGAAACCCACACTATCAATTGGCCATACATGTTATTGTGTGAGAGAATATGAAAACTACCAAATCAGTTTGAGAAAAATGAGAGATAATTATTGATACATCATAAAAAAGTTAAAGGGATCAAGCCTAAAATTTTTAGATACATATACACATTAATATCAAAAAAGAATTTTTACATTTAAATCATTGAAGGTAAATACCACCACCATATCTGAATCATTGAAAGGAACAAGAGTTGTTATAGTGTATTAAAGTGAAGTATTTCTAGTTTCAAAACTAAAAAGATAATGGATTCTAATAATATTCCTAGAAATAAGAAGGAGACTTGGTATTTCTTGAAGAACCATCTAATGGAGAAAGTGTTTCTATGAAATCGCATAGAATTAAGATGGTTTTTGAAGAAAGATTCACAATGTACCTGTGAAATTGCAATGTGGAATTCATATGAACCTATATCTACTTAGTGAAATATATAAACAATGGGTGGTATTGTTATTCGGACAGTGTACCAGGTTTTTCCCTATTTATTAGTAAGAAAAAGAGGGAAGTGTGAGGGAAGTGAACTTATGGTGTTAGTGACCCAACCTTAGTATTTATATGGGATTGACCTTGAGTAGGAATGACAAAACCTAAACCCCACACAAGCATTCATCTTAGTGATTTTGGTGCATCAACAAATCATTGATAGTATTCTTTTTGGATTATCTCATAATGTTAAACCATGTAAAAATCCATGTTTCATGTGTGATTTATTTGATTTCCTTTATGTATGTTTCTATTTGATAATGTGGTTAAGAATTATCACAATATTAATTGATAAAATAGGTTGGCCAGGTAATTGGATCAATATAAATTAAAGAAAAAAAGTAGTGACCCATATAATTAAGAGGTTAAAAATTTAGTACCTACTATAAGGGGTTCGAAAATATCCACATTTATATTTTTTTGATAATATCCCTTTAAATCCAACTTCCACAAATCTACACAAACTCCAATGACTCTTATCATATTAAAATAAATATATATTTTAGACTTCCCTCTCCTCCTTTTTCAATGAAATAAAAAGGGTCACTTAAAATCTAACTCCATAAAATATTCAAGTGATAAATATTTAATTTTTATCCCCGTTTATGATTGAATTTCATGAGGGGTGTTATTAATCAACCTCATAAATTTTTAATAAAATATTATAGGTTTATCTATCTTTCTTCCCCCTCTTTGTTAATTGAATGTGAGAGGAATTCTCCATGAGATGCTACTTCCCCTTACCTTCTGAATTTCAGGGGGAAAACTCTATTATTGATTTGGAATATATTCCCCTTTACCAAAAAGTTCATTTGTACTATTCTCTCTTACAACCAAATGACATACCTTTCTAGTTGGATAATTAAAATATAGAAACCCCATCCTTAGAAGATCTAAAATTTCTATATCTATAATAGATTCATTAACTCATAAATATCTAGTGATTGAAATTGCAATTTATTTCTTGTGGTGTTATTAAATACTTTAAGCCTACTGATCCCGGGATTATTGTAGGAAAAAAATTTTAAGTTAACACTCCCAAGATTGTAAATGGTACTCACTGGTTTCCTAAAACCCATATCATGTTATCTTTCCAATTTCTCAACAAACCTTGTGATCTCAACCAAAATCACATAAAATTGTTAGTATTTGAACTGCAAAGAAAAAAGGGTTGGGATATATCACTTTTAGAATCAATTGAGATCATTTATTAACACCAAATTAGTTATTCCACGTGACTTCTATGTAATAAAAATTATCATAGGTTCCTTTATCCAAGAATGAGGTAGAATAGCCTTTGTAAATTCATCTCTAAATCACCCTTAATTTTAGAAACATATCTTTGAATTATCATTCAATTCTTGGAACACCACTTATTTAGAAATAACCCTTCTTCTATCATTATTATTTACTACCCTATAGAGATGAATAAATAATAATAAAAAGTTAGAGATAAGTATAAATTACATCCTTTATACTTTTCTGATCTACTTTCCTCTTTTAATGGATAGATTCCCCTAAACAAATAGCCTGAAAACAATTATTACAAGGTATATTTAGCATGAAATAACACGTTACATTGTGTTTTACTTTATGCACAATATTTCATCCATTTCAATCCTTTATTCATCAATATTAGCAATATACTTCAATATAAATTGAACCTTCAGTCTTGACAGTAAGATAAATCTAAAATTACTCAATCACCATATGTTATAAGTACTTTATAGCTTTAAACTATATATGTTTTCAACTCCAAAATATGTCCTTTGTGAGAAAACTTACCCCATAGATTGTATATCCACATAAATTATTCAACTCTTAAAACATGTTTAAAATGTTTAATGCATATGGGGATAGGGGTACCATACATTTTTTTTAGTTTGAGGAGGATGGTGAGTCACTATGGACTGCCAATCTTGTAACGAACTAGGCCATGATGACCAGATAGGTCACCCATCGCATCTCGCCTCTAGACTTAAAGAGAATTACTGATCCCCATGGACTGAAAACCAGTGACTAGGTCTTAGGAACATACACTTTGAGAATCATTTAACACTCTAAATCTAAATTAACCTAATGGAAACCACTAAGGATCGAGCATAACACATACATATAATGAAAAAAATCATAAGAATAAGAAATATCAACATAAAATAAATAACCAATTAGATTAATAAAGTTCAACAATAAAAATAACAACTAAACATCTCAAAAATAACTAAAAAAATTCACAATAAATATAGATACAGTGGAATCGGGAAGCAAAAAAGACACCTTGTCGAAGTAGCTGATTCATAACCATCCCAAAATGGAAACAAAACCAAAACCAAAATTAGAACCATAACCAACCATCACCATGTGACCCACAATATACACCACATACCATAAAATCAATCTTTAGATGAACCAAACATAAAATCCGAAAGAGACGAGATCTTCGGTACATGAAAGAAAAACATGACAGTTCCATGTACCCAATGGAGTGTGTAGGGTGTGAGAAATAGATCAAAGTATGATTCCACAAAGAGTTTTTTATTTACCTCGAAACTAAATTTCATTATTGATAGTTCGAAATGTAAATAGAAAATAGATTTTCACATACACACATGATGAAAATGAATATCATGTCAAAACCACTTTTATAAAACACCCCCTTCTTAGAGTAATCAAGAGAAGAACCACCCTATTCAATAAAATTATTTTTAAACATATAATGTGGATTATTTATTGAGTTTATGAAAAAAAAGTCCAAACCCATTCCCTCATTCTAGAAATATTTCCCATACACCCCTTATATAATCACAAATCACTTTTACTTTTTAGATCTGCAATTTAATCCATTTTGAATATCAATTTGGAAGGTAAAAAAACTAAAGAAAAAATAAATATGAGCACGAGAAGGCACCAAATATATCAATGAGGGGTGAAAAATAAACTATTAAAGAAACGGTTCCATGAAATAATTAATTCTAGAGGATATAATCAAGTTGTATAACGAAATATCCTAAGTATTCCTAAATAGTAACTAAGAATCATGGGCAACTTCTTAATACTCAAGTGATACAAACATGAATTGGTGACACAAACCCTAATTTTTCCTATAAGAACTTCTCCATCCCAGTACTTCCATTAAACTAGTTGGGCTCTATAACCATCCTAGGATTATATATCTACCCTAGGGAATAATCCATCTAGGGATACTCAACTACCTAGTATGTACATATAGTTAGAACAAAATGTAAACTATAGTGTCTCTCATAAATGCCATCCACTATCTTCCAATGATTCCCACGAAATGTCAAAGGAGGTGAGTAATAAAACCATCACATGCAATAGTATCAAATATTTGAAATAAATTTCATCTCACTTATTTTACCCTTATAAGAATAATCCCCTTTCCATTTCATTCAAACATGATTATCAATAATAAACAACCTATACTGGGTATAAGTTTGTAGAATAAGTAACAAAACATGGGTCTCAAAAAATGAGGGTATAAAAATTTTAAATAAATATTTTAAAAAAAAAGTGATAAACAAGCCATTAAAAAAACTCTTAGAATTCCAAGACACATTATATAAATTTAAAACAATTAGAAAACCAACACCCCTTTTCATTCAAACCACTAAAGGAATCTAAATAATTTTTACTATTTAAAATATTTCCAGGAAAATACCATAATTATATTTTTTTTGTTTTTCTTGAACTAAATGGGGTTAAAGGATTTTAATTATCGAATTTAGTTTTTTAAAGTTCCTCTCATAAACATTCAAAACACTTATCATAAAAAATCATTAGGGAAACTCAAAGAAATCATCAAAAACCTTTTATGTCAAGTGATTGTACCTTTAAAGAAATTATGAAATTAAATTTTTCTATCATATATACTTTTTCTTTAAAACAAATAAGGAATGAGAAATCTACAAGAACTTAGTGAAATGTAAATTAAATGAAAAAAAACAAAATAACCTAACTCAAACCAAGTGTAATCAATCGGAACCAATCTAAAACACATCTCCTTTGATGGAGAATGATTAAATAAGAAAGATCACACCATCCATAATACCTCACAACAAAAATCATGTGGTTAGATAAATATTAAACCCTAAATCTATACTACCCTATAGATAGGGTTCATGGGAGGTTGAATAACCGAAGGGAAATGAAAAATAAAGGAGGGGAAATGGAATAACAAGGGAGAGAGATGCTTACCTTGATGAAATCTCTTAGAGATAGAAGAGGAGAGAACTCAAAATAAAAAGAGGAGGTAGTTGAAGAGCTCCCTCAAGGACCCCATCTTTAGCTGAATAAGGAGTGTGAGAAATGAAGGATTAACCCTTTAAAATCAAAACGTACAAAAATTTATTTTAATTTTTAGGTAAAATTGAGAATCTCACATGGTTTTACTGCATGGTTTGGTAAATAGTGTGCCAATTGTACCACTCATAATGGATAAGAAAAAATCACTCAAAAATTTTGGTCACGTGATCTACCAAACACTACACCAACCATGTGAAACTTCACTGATAAAAACTATAGCACCGGTGCATGGTTACTCGAATGATTTCTACTTGTATAGCATAATTCATGTGCGATCACCCTAATCAACAAAAAAAATCAGATGGTTACCCCTGTATTTATCATAGTTTCTATAACACCCCAAGCTGAATAACCCAATCCCGAATAGAGAATCATGTGACCTCATGCACTCCTCCTTGTATTAAGAGGTTATGATTAGTAGCAAGGGTCTAAGAGGGAACAAGGGGAGATTATTCCCTCGATGAAAGGAAACCAAAATAGTGTACATAATAATAGAAGTATTAATCATAGTAAATAGAATAAATAAAGTTTAAAACCCATAATAATAATAACCCATGTTATAATAGATGTCATACAATTCATACAATATCTAAAAATACCCCCATATATAGTGGGTATTTATAAATAAATAAGGTAAAATAAATAAAATAAAAAACCAAAAGGATCCCAGATTCTATCCCAGCATCTCCTCAACCAACCTACTCCTCCTGCACAATTTCCCTTCTAGGGTATCTATGGAATCCAGCCTTTTTAATACATAACTTTTCATTACATTTCACATACAGGGGATCTTTAAAGTCTAGTGTCTTTGAAATCAGGAACAATAAAACTTGAAAACAACATAAAAATATTCTAATCCACTTGTAAGGCTTCATCATAAGTTTATCTTAAGTGCAATTGCTGTATCTAATAACCTGGAGACATACATTCAAAGGAAAGGGTGATCATAATGCCCAGTAAGGGTAAACAAGGAAATCAATTTACTTGTGATATCAATACGAACTTGAATAAAACATAAAGACAAGAGAAATGAAATAATATGCATATCATAATGAAAATTAATTGAAAAATAACTTGAATATGTGGATACAAAATATCATTTAGACATTCATGAACATATCACCAAGGTCCATCCCCAAGGTGTCATAAAAATTACCAAGGCTATTCACCAAGGTATCGTGAAACTTGTCATCTCTAGAGATTAATTCTTTACCCAATGCATTGGAGCGCTATCAGGGCAAAACCTTAATATTCCTTTAATTTCATGTGATCCATAGATATCATAATAAAACATTTCATAAATAACCCATAGAGAAAAAAATAAATGGGTTTCATCTCAAAATCGTGACGTTTAAAAAGTACTTAAAAATAAGATCATTATGACATTTATAACCCATGGAAAGGGAGTGAAGGTTATATGTATTTCAATTCCTGAATAAAATATATCATTTTTATATATTTATGAACACCCATAGAAACGAAATAGGTCTGGGTATTCACATAAATATACAATAGAATTTCTTGAGGGAAAGAGATAGAAATTTTGAGACGAAAGTTTTGCAGCATAACGGCTATATAACATGGTTTTTAGAAAACATTGAAAAGAGAGGGGACAAGGGTCACCCACACATAAATAATTAATAATATAGTATGGTTACTGAATAATATCATGGTATTGATATTTTAATGACATACCACATGAAAAGGAAACATGAAAGAAAAGAGAAGATGTGATTTCTTTTACGAGAAATTTGGCAGCCTAACGGCGTCACTTAAAATTTCAGAAAACAAATTGATGAGAGCGGAAAGGGTATCTATACAATTATACATGAAATGGAAAGTAATTAGAACATATAATAACATACCCTCAACATAAATATATGGAAATTAGAAGACACAACATAAAGGAAGTCATGACTTAAAAGAGGAGGTTGAAAGGATCCCTTACCTTGAAGAATAACTTTGAAAGCTTGAAGGTTGGGACATTGGGAGGATTTAGGGCACCTTGGAAGGAATCCTTGGGAGGTAAATAGATCAGAACTTAGTTGAGGAGGATTTTTGAAGGAAATTAAAGAGGGAAAGGCATGGTATTTAAAGGAGAAGTGAGGGAACAAATCATTAATTGCCAAGGGACACCTCATCGGTGGTATTGGAAAAACCATGGGCTTGCCCATGGAATTTTCTCATGGTATTGGCCACTTGGGAAACCTCATAGAATATCTCACTATTCATAAGTAGACCAAAAAGATTACATAATTATTACATCATTAAAGATGTCATTAAACACCCGAAACTCAAAACTGTATTTTCACTATTCACCGAAAATTCAACTTTTTCAAAAAAATCCCCAAAAATCACCTTAACCTAATATTGATTCTCTGAATTCAAAAATGAACTTCATTTTATATAAATATTTTTATAAATATTTTTAATTTAATTTTTAAATAAAAAATATTCTTCACTCAAAAAAACTAATACTTGACTAATAATTTCTGAAATAATTATTTACCTATTTTATTGAATCACATTACTTAATCAAGGTGCCTAAATTATATTAATACTTTCTTAAGTGAGGTTAATTAATCCATTTGGTCACATTACTATTCATAAGATTAAAATCACTATTCATAATTTACTATTCACTAAAAATTAGGTTGATCTTATTAGACTCTAAATTTCTTACTGAACACAACTGTAGAAGACCATTTTTTGAAAATCATTACACATTATTAATTATTTGAGGTTTACTTAAATATTTTCAAATATCCTTTTTTTCAAAAAAAAACATCAATAATATACATCCTATATTTATCTGGACATTTGAAAATTCACAAACTTTACCATAAGAAAAAATCACAATTTTTATTTATATCAAAGGATTACATAAAGCAGCTAAGGTCTCATTACATATCCCCTTATAACACCATCATAGGACCTAATTGTAAGGTGTGCAAAGGTGATAGAATCTTGGGGATGCTCGGCCAACATTGCCTGAGTGGTGATTTCTATCAGCTTGAACTTCTCCTGAAGGGGATTTTGTTCCAGCTTCACACAATTAAGTTCAGCTTGGGTTTGGTCCAGAGCAAAGCCTAAGGGTTCTACCTCCTTCCCAAGTTCCATCAGATGGGATTCGAATGGCCTGAGCCTACTGTATGAGGCAATCTAATCTTCTTTCTATATTAATTAACCAAAATTACTTTTATTTAAAAACAAAAAAAATTGAAATGTTAAGAGTTTAGCATCCAACAGTCATATTGACCAATGGTCATATAACAGTCAAAACCCAATGGTCTAATTTAATTATACTCACGTCATTAATTGAGTATAAAATCAAATAACACACAAAATTTTGGAAACAAATATTAATAAAAATTTCAGGTTGTTACATTCTTCCCCCCTTAAGAAATTTCGTCCCCGAAATTTTTAACTCGTACCCTCAAAAGAGAAAAGGTGTGGGTACTTCTGCATCATAGACTCCTCTGGTTCCCATGTGGCTTCTTCATATTTGTGGTTCCCCCACAACACCTTAACAAGGTGGGTAGTCTTGTTGCGTAGAACCTTGTCTTTATGATCCAATATCTCCACTGACTACTCCTCATAGGAGAGGTCATGTTCCAGTTGTACCACCTATGGGTTTAGTACATGTGAAGGGTCAGGTATGTACTTCCTCAAGAGGGATACGTGGAAGACTAGATTTGGAGGAAGTTCAAGCTGATAGGCCACTGCTCCCACGCTATTAAGGATTTCATAGGGGCCAATGTACCTAGGGCTGAGCATCCCTTTCTTACCAAACCTCGTGACTCTCTTCCAAGGTGAAATTTGAAGAAATAACTTGTTACTGACATCAAACTCTAAGTCCCTTTGACGGTTTTCTTCATAGCTCTTTTTCCAACTTTGAGTAGCCTTAATGTGTTATTGGATGGAATGTACTTTTTCTGTCATCTCTTGCACAAGATTAGGACCAAGAAGCTTTCTCTCACCAACTTCATCCCAAAAAGTAGGAGTTCTAAATCGTTTCCCATATAGAACTCCATAGGGTTCCATTTGAATGCTTGAGTGGAAGCTATTGTTGTAAGAGAACTCAATTAAATGGATATGTTAATCCCATCCACCTTTAAATTCCATTGAGCATGTTCTGAACATGTCCTTAAGTGTTTAAATAGTCTTTTCAGATTGGCCATCAGTTTGGGGGTGATATGTCATACTAAAATTCAATTCAGTGCTCAGATCATGTTTAAGAATTCTCTAGAATTTAGATTTGAACCTTGGATCACGATCAGAAATGATAGAAAGTGGAACTCCATGCAGCTTTACCATTTCCTTCACATAAATCTTGGCAAGTTGATCAGGAGATAAATATTTCCGAATGGAGATAAAATGGGAAATCTTGGTGAGATGGTCCACAATAACCCATATCGCATTGTTTCTTTTGAAAGTTCTAAGAAGACTAGTGATGAAGTCCATAGTGATATCATCCCACTTCCATGCTGGTATGGGTAGTGCTTGCAATACCCCTTTAGGAATTTTTCGTTCTACCTTCACTTTCTGACATACTAGGCACCTTGAAGTGTAGTCAGCAATCCCCCTTTTCATATTATCCCACCAATAATGATCAAGAAGGTCCCTATACATTTTCGTGCTTCCAGAATGTATAGAGAAAGTAGAGATATCAGCTTCATCCATCATCTCCTTATTTATTTATGGAATAGATGGAACACAAAGTCTTGTATTAAATTTTAGTACACCTTCTTGATCAATATTGAACTTACGAAACCTCCCATCCTTTATAGCCTAAAACTTATTCTACAATAAAGGATATTCTTTTTATGCTTTCTTGGTCTTATCTAGTAATGATGGTTGAGAACTCATTTGGGTTAGAGTTGATGATATCCCTTCCCTTATAATTCCCATGTCCAACATTACTAAGTCATTTATCAATGGATCTCTTTGAATCCGTATCATGGAAATAACAACTGGGTCTTTCCTGCCTAATGCATCAATGAATTTGTTTACTCTTCCAGAATGATAATGAATTGAAGAATCATAGTCTTTAATAAGTTCCAACCATCTCCTTTATCTCATGTTCAATTCCTTTTGTGTGAAAATATACTTCAAACTTTGATGGTCTGTGTATATATCACATTTATCCCCATAAAGATAGTGCCTTTATATCTTCAGAGCAAAAATGACAGCAGCTCGCTCCAGATCATGCATAGGATAATTCTGCTCATGAGTCTTCAACTGTCGAGATGCATAAGTAATGACCTTGTCATTTTTTAGGAGGATTCACCCAAAACCTTTTAGAGATGCATCACTAGAAATAACGAATCCTTCTCCACTTGAGCGAAGAGTTAACATAGGTGCAGTAACCAATCTCTTCTTCAGCTCTTGGAAACTTTCCTCACACTCCTTTGTCTATATGAACTTGACCCCTTTTCGAGTTAACTTGTTTAACGGATTATAAAGTCATGAAAAGTTTTTCAAAAACCTTCTATAATATCCTGCTAATCCAAGGAAACTTTGAATCTCGGTTATTATTGAAGGTTGAGGCCACTCCTCTACAACATTTGTCTTTTCAGGGTCAACTGTGATTCCTTCATTGGTTACAATGTACCCTAAGAAAGCAACTTGTTGTAACCAAAATTCACATTTTCTAAACTTCCCAAAAATCCACTCCTTCCGTAGAGTTCTCAAAATATCCCTTAGATGATCCTCATGCTCCTCACGACTTTTGGAATATATCATAATATCATCAATAAAAACTAACACAAAGTTATCAAGGTATTCCTTAAAGACTATATTCCTCAAATCCATAAAAAAGCAGGTATATTAGTCAGTCCAAAGGTAAAAACAACAAACTTATAATTCCCATATCTTGATTGGAGGGCTGTTTTTAGAATATCTTCTTTCTTCACCCTCAATTGATTATAATCAGATCGAAGATAAATCTTAGAGAAGAATTTAACCCCATGAAGTTGGTCAGATAAGTCATCAATTCTTGGAAGAGGGTATTTTTTCTTTATTGTGATCTCATTCAGTTCTCTATAATTAATACACAGTCGCATTGATCCATGCTTCTTCTTCACAAAGAGAATAGGTGCCACCCAAGGAGACACACTTGGTCAGATAAACCCCTTCTCCAAAAGATCTTGGAGTTGTTTCTTTAATTCCTCCAGCTCCACATTTTCCATTCTCGCTAATACAACTATGGCTTTTATCAGTGCTAAAAAAGGCCTTTAACAGCACTAAAAAAGCACTGTTAATGCTAGAAAAGATAAAAGGGGGTCCCCTTTATTAATGCTCCAAAAAGCGCTAATAAAGACCCCTTTTATCAGCCCTAAAAAAAGCGCTCATAAAAGAGTCATTTTATCAGTGCTAATAAAAAGTGCTGATAAAAGGGTCCTTTATCAGTGCTTTTTTTAGTGCTGATAAAAGGCCCCTTTTATCAGTGCTTTTTTAGCGCTGATAAAAGTTAAAAAATTTAAAAAAAATTTAAAAAAACTGTAAATCGGAGGGGGCTTTTAACTGCGCTTCCCCCCCATTTATTAGCGCCCTGACCCCCCCACTCCCCCGCAAGCCCCAGCCATGACGCCCCATGTTTTATCATCACTTTGTAGACCCCTTTAACAGCGCTATATCCCCCCCCCCAAATTCACCCATGTGTGCACCCCAGTCTACCTCTACCAGGTTTTGAACTCAAGACCCCCCCCCCCATGTGCGCTAAGCCTTTACCACTCCTCTAATTTGATTTGTTCTCCAACTAGTGATATATCTATTTATATATATATATAGTTAAATTTATTCATGTATTAATATAAATTTATATAGTTGTATTAATATATATACATATACATATATAGTTATATTTATATATTTATATATTTATATATTTATTTGTATATTTATATATATATAGTTAGGTATATTTATATATGTATATATTTATATATTTATTAGTATATTAATATTAAGTTATATCTATTTATATATATATATATTTAGTTATATTTTTTTCCATATATTTATTCATATATTAATATATATTTATAAGATTATTTTTCAATACAATTATAAAATATGTTTTGTTTTGTGTGTGTGTAAATAAATACATATATACAACACACACTCACACACACATATATATATATATGTGTGTGTGTGTGTGTGTGTTTCTGTAAGTATAATTATACATATTTATATATATATATATATATATATGTGCATATACATATGTTAGAATATATATATATATATATATATATCAGTTTTTTAATATATAGATACACACAAATAGACACACACACATTATATAGGTACATATATAGTTAGATTAATATATAGATATATAAATATTGATATATTGGTATTTTAAATAAAATAAATATTAGTTATTATTTATATAAATCTAATATATTTTATATGTAAATATGTTTAATTATTTATTTAAAAAATTAATTTTTATGTGTGAATATATAAAAAATATGTATATATTGTTATATATTTAATTATAAATTGTAGTGAATTATAAAAAACGATAAAATTTAAAAGACATAATATCAATATGAATGTAATACCTTGGAATAAATTGAGTCCCCGCCAAAAAAATCCAATAATACCCCCTTAAACGAGGCAGAAAATCCAAAAAATGTCAAAAAAATCGGGGTATCCAAACTAAAAACTCAGTTTTTGAGGCCTTTTGAGCCTTTTGGCCTCAAAGAAATGTGATGGAGGCTTTTCCTATATCACTAGCATGTAGAGCTCATTTCATTCTTCGATTTGATATGTTGTAGAGCTCAAACGGACACCCAGATCAAAAGTTATGGCCGTTTGAAGTTTGAGTTGTGTTTTCAACATATTTTGGATCTTTTTTAATTTTTTTATTTTTTTAGTCTTCAAATTGTTATTAAATGACTATTACTCATTAATTATCAAATTATTCATTAAAAATATTTTTTTTAATTTTTTTATAAGCCATTTTCACTAAATATCTTATATATTAAGTGTAACTGTATATTTACACTTATCTAAAATATATTTAAAATTATATTTAAAATATATATATTATATTTATATCAATATACCTATATCTATATATTTAAATACTAATATATATTTTTTATGGAAGCAGACCCTTTATCAGTGCATTTAAAAAAACGCTGATAAAGACCCCCCTTCATCAGTGCTACTAAAAAAGCACTGATAAAGGGGTACCCTTTAACATTGCTAAAAAAAGTGTTGTTAAAGGGGGTACCTTTATCAGTGCTAAAAAAAGTGTTGATAAAGGGGTACTTTTATCAGCGCTTATAAAGGTACCCTTTATCAGTTCTTTTTTTAGCGCTGATAAAAGTACCCCGCCTTTATCAGCGCTTTTTCATTAGCGCTGATAAAGGCTGGCACTGGACTTGCCCAGTTTTGTGGTAGTGTCTATATAGGGTCTTTTATATCAAATGAGATCCAGGTATGAGTTCAATTGAAAAATCTACATATCTTTCAGGGGGGGAGGTCCGGGCAACTCCTCGAGAAATACGTCAACATATTCCTGGACGATGGGGACAGTTTCTATCCTTAAACTCTCATCTGCTTGTTCTTCTTCACCGATCAACTCCATAAATAAGGATATATCGGGTTCCTCTAGACAAATATCAGGTTGAGATATCTCTCCTTGTAAGATAACTTTAGGATTTCCATTCAAGACTACTGAGATTTCCTTGCTTCTGCATTTGATCTTAGCATTATACTTTGAGAGATAGTCCATCCCTAGTATAATGTTGAATTCCAGCATGGGAATGACTATGAGATTTGCAATAAGATTTTCCTCACTAAAGTAAATACTAGATTTTCTAAACACTGATGATGCTTGGATAATCCCACCAGAAGTCTTGACTGATAACTCTACTTTTAGAAAATCGGGGGTTGATTCTAAATTCTTTGCAAACTTGGAGTAAATAAAGGAATGCGTAGAACCATAATCAAACAAAGCACTTTCTAGCTTTGAGAGAACAACAAGAGTACCTGCTACCACATCATTCGGAGCTTAGACTTCAACTGTCATGATAGCAAAATCACGGCCTTGGTCCCTTGGCCTTTGCTGAGGCTGATGGCGGTTCCCCTCCACTACCCTCGAATTTGGACAGTGATTGGAAAAGTGCCCACGTTGTCCACACTTAAAGCACTGGACATAAGGTAGGTCCTACACCATCTTCCCCTTGTCTTTATTTCTTGGATGTTGAGGTTTCACCTCACTACGACAATTCCTCGCAATATGGCCATCTCTTCCACACTTGTAGCATTTCCCGCTCCTGATTAGGTAGTCCCCCGAATTCTTCTTCCCACATTTATTACACGTGGGATATTGCACTTTCTTGCCTCCTCTTCCCTAATCAAATGTCCTCCATAAGCTGGGCTCCATCGATCTCTTCTTATCGTTTTATTTATGATACCACTGTGTCTCACCAAACTCCATCTCGACTTTCATCGCACTCTGCACGGTCTTCCCATAGCTTTCATAGTCTTGGTTGGATAGATTCTTCCGTAGATGAGGTCTCAGTCCACCGAAGAATATATCAACCTTACCATTTGGATCCATGACAAATCTAGAGGTATATTATGAAAGTCGGGTGAAGTTTATCTCATAGTTTCTAACAGATTTGTTCTCCTTCCGCTTCATCTTGAGAAACTCCTTCATTCTTGTTCTCATGGATCGAGGGAAATACTTACTGAATAAGATCCCTCTGAACTCTTCCCACTCCATAGATTAAACCTCCAATATTTGCCTCATGTTTTTAATTAGCTCCCACCACTGATCAGCTTATCCTTCTAAACGATAGACAGCCAGGGTGACCTTCTCTTACTCTGAACAGCGGAGCATAGAAAAGATCCTCTCGATAGAGTTGATCCACTACTCAGCAATCAATGGGTCAGTCAATCCATTGAAGGTTGGAGGTCATTGACGCATAAAGGACTCAACATAATGTTTTTCCCTTCACGATGAGATTGGTCTCTCAGCTTGATTCAAGTTATTTCCCATAACTTGAGTCATTTGGTTCATCATTCGCATGAATTTTTCCATTCCGGCTTCCATCGGAGGGTCGTTAGTGCATGATCTAATGCGGTCATCATTTGAACGGTTCCTCATATTTCCCGCCATTTCTAAATAGTAAAACCTTAGTGAGAAACTTATTTCATTTATGAACCTTTTAATAATAAAGGATTTTATGTCTTAAAACTTCTTTAAACAATTACATTTCTCTATAAATCCTTCAAAATGATTCATAAAAAGCTTATGATTAATCAAACATATCCCCCGGGAGTGTCATAACCAAGAGTGCAGAAAGGCCCGTTGTCGTGTACCAGGATACCCCGGGTCAACCCCAAACCCCCTTGTCAGGGTTTTCATTCCTAGGTACCTCTATGCTAGAGCCGCCTCTACCTGCTCATATCCAGACAAGGATGTATTTTCTTGATAAACCACTTACTCAATACTCACCAAAATACCAGGAAGTTTTCCAATATGTAAACTTTTATATAGGATTATTCCTGAAGTTTTAATATCCTAATTTTCATAAATAACCAAACTATCCTTCGATACCAATTATGGCATCCCGCCTTTTTAATACATAACTTTTCATTACATTTTACGTACATAGGATCTTAAAAGTCTAGTGTCTTGGAAATCAGGAACAATAAAACTTGAAAGCAACATAAAAAAAATTCTTATAATCCACTTGTAAGGCTTTATCATAAGTTAATCCTAAGTACAATTACAACATCTTATAACCTGGAGACATACATTCAAAGGAAAGGGTGAGCAGAATGCCCAGTAAGGGTAAACAAGGAAATAAGTTTACTTGTGATATCAATACGAACTTGAATAAAACATAAAAACAAGATCAATGATAAAATAGTCATATCATAATGAAAATTACTTGAAACATAACTTGAATATTTGGCTACAACATTTCATTTAGACATTCATGAACATATCACCAAGTTCCATCCCAAAGGTGTCATAAAAATAACCAAGGTTATTCACCAAGGTATCGTGAAACTTGTCATCTCTAGAGATTAATTATTTACCCAATGAATTGGAGCACTATCAGGGCACACCCTTAATATGTATTTACTTTCATGTGATCCATAGATATCTGTTTCGCACGGAATCCGGGGATGACCTCCTGGATGGGAGATTCAAACGTTCTGATTGGTTTCTAGCGGGTTTATTCGTAGAACCGAAAACATCTAATGATTCCACATCCGTTTGGACCTACTTTCCAAAGGTAGGTGCTCATTATCTTGTGGGCTAATGAGGCTTAGGAATTTTCATTGGCCGAGAGGATGGGAGGTCAGACTCATCACACCTTTTTGAGGGGAATTATTGTCTACTCCGGGACTCTCTTTATAGATTTAAGTTATGTTCGTGAATCCTTATTATATTACCAAGTATAAAATGAGCTTTCCTTTAGTTTTAACAATCAATGATTAAATATGCAAGAAATTTAGAGAATCTTTTATATGTATTCGAGGTTCTTCATCAATAGAGAATCATCTATATCTGTTTAGAGATTCTTGGTCAATGGTATCCTTCAAAACATTTATATAAAAGTCTCTTGGTCATTATGAAGACCAGGCTGGTTTTAAAGCCACTCAGTGGGGCACTTGAAGTTTATCGTCATTCAGAAGTACAGGGATTATTTCAAAGTTGGGATCGAACCCATAAATGGGCTACCTACGTACCCTTTGTTTTGGAAAAGGAATCAGAACCCACGTAGTTAGAGTAATGGAGTATGGTGTTTATGATTGATGGCTCAAAGAAGAATGTCATAATTACTTTTACACTCTAATATCACGTGAGTCATGGTCGGTGTGATAAACAAGATATATTGGTAAAAATTAGACAATTGTGCCATGAAAGATGCAATCATAAGAAATTGTTTGGGGCTTATGTATGTATGACTACCCAAATAGATGAAGGTTTGGGATTTACTTTTAGGGAGAAAATCCATGAACAGGTTCCATAAAGGTATATGTGCTTCATGGAGATTTGAATACTCTAACTTGGGACTTATTCCTGAAAAGGAAACCCAATTTAGGAGAGGATTGATAATTGGGTTTTACTCCTGAGAAGGAACCCCATATCAAACGTAATTTAGGACTGCTTAAGAGAAATTAAGGGGCTTGAGGTTTACTCCTGAAAAGGAAGCCCAAGATTATGACTGGGACTTACTCCTAAAAAGGAGGCCCATGTAAGGAATTAAGGTTTGGGGCTTACTCCTGAGGAGGATGCCCATGTTTGGGAACTTTAAGAATTTAGGGCTAACTCCTGAGGAAGATGCCCAGATTAAAGTCTCTTATAACTGGGGATTATTCCTAAAAAGGAGACCCAGGTTAAGTATTCTCTCATCTTAAAGGATGAGGTTGAATGAACGAACTCTCAATCTTTGGTGACATAAAGATGTATAAATCACTAGGTTTTGAGAGATATTCCACCGAATTCCTTTTAGATAAGGAAGTCAAATCAAGAAATCATGCCTTAAATGGATTTGAAGAGTGTCTTGAAGACTGAATCGTGAAAAGGAAAGGTGTAATGGCTTAAGAGGGGAAAAATGGGCAAGATGGGCACCCAAAAAGGTAGGGGCGCGCAAGTCTTGAAAGACGCGCAAGTATTGCGGCGGCGCGCAAGTATTGGTCGCGCAAGTATACTTGCGCGACATTAGGGGTACTTGCGCGATTCTCAAACATCATTAGAATATTTGAGTGACTCTTTATAAATCCCTTTAGAATCCTCTTGAGGTTCTTCCAAAAAAGGGACGCGCGAGTTCTATTTAAGGAAATAAGTCGGCGCGCAAGTGTTGATAAGTTTCAACACTTAGGCCTTCCTTCTTCTCTTTAGATCTTCCGTTCTAGGTAAGAAATTACCTGAGAAGTGTTCCGGAAGCTTTGAGAAGAGACTTGGGCGTCGGGAGCTTCAATCCGAGTTTCTGGAAAAAGATCCTCCGAATGGGGGGCCCACAGGGTCTATTTATAGGCAAAAGAAGACCCTGGGCGGTTACCGGGTGGTTATCACTTAGGTCGCGCAAGTCACTTGCATGACCATAAGGTGTCGCGCAAGTACTTGCACGACCACTAGGCGGCGCGCAAGTGTACTTGTGCGACCATGAGGGAACTTGCGCGACCTATGGGAAATGTTCTCCTTGTTCATCCCTTTGTCGATTTTTGATGTTTCTTCAAAGTATGAATCACTTTTTGCTTAGATATTCCCCTTTTCCGATCTTTATATTCTGTGATGAAAGGAGTGTCAACAAAAGTCCCCCCTCAGAGTTGGATCCGGAGAGAAATGAGGATTTGACTCTGAGGAAATCAAAGACATCCAAAGGAAAAGGTGGTTTCCAAGTCTTCAGTGCGCAGAAGGCAGCGCGCAAGTGTGCTGGAACTTGACTTTTATTCAGAGTTCCTTTGTCTTTTGTGGGCAGTTTAAAGTCATGCATGCCAGACATAAAGGGGCTAATGTTTAAGGTCGAAATAGCTTTGACCAAAAATGGGTTTAAATTGATTCAATTCCTTGACAATTTATCTGAAAACATATTACCATACTCAAGTATGAGGGAAAATATGTAAACTATGACTTAAGAATATTTGAATCTGAGGAATGAAAAAAGAGCTAAAAGGCATTAGAAGAAGTAGTTTCCAAGAATGAAGTTACTATTATTTAACAAAACCCGTTAGGGGGTTGAAATATGCAGGGCCACCTATGGGAATTGGCTGCATAGTCAAATAAATAGCATCTTTCGGCTGACAAGTCTGTTATGTGGACTGTTTATGCAAGGCCACCTATGGGAACGTGCTGCATAGTCAGGCAAAAGAACTCCCAGAAATTTACTTTCCTAGTGCTAAAAGCCAGTGAAAGTTTATGGAGATTCAAATTTTCTAAAGTATAGAGTTTATTGTATGGAAAGAGGTACTTGAATATGGAGAAGATATTTCCGAACAAGAATATCAAAGAACTGGATGAATATCACTCCTACGAAGGTCTGACCCAAACGTAGGGAAGAAGAATAAACCATAGACTTGAATACTTTCAGATCATGAAAAAGGATATGGGACAAATATGTTAAGGATGGATTTTTTTTTTGCGGATCCCTACATACTGTCATTTAAGACAAATAAGGACAAAAGAGTCATTCTTCCCAAGAATGAAGTTACCATTATTTAACAAACCCGTTAGGGGGTTGAAATATGCAGGGCCACCTAAGGGCATTGGCTGCATGGTCAAATAAATAGCATCTTTCGGCTGACAAGTCTGTTATGTGGACTATTTATGTAAGGCCACCTATGGGCACGTGCTACATAGTCAGGCAAAAGAATTCTCAGAAGTTTGACATTTTTGTGACTAGAAATCATGAAAAGGGTTATGAAGATCTGAAAATATTTTAAGGTTAGGATTATAACACATAAAGATGGGTATTTTCCAATGTATGTAGAGATACATAGGTCAATGATAACCATAATCATGTTGTGGCTGGGTCCTGAATTGAAATTTTGGACTTCACTACGTATCTCATAAGAATGAGAATCAAGCCTTACGTAGTTCTTGAAATGCAGTTTAACGTCGTGCAGGACGAAAGTATGAGTGATCTTAGTTTAGGTTCATAGAATTCGGACCATAATAATGAATACACAGTGTGTGTTTTCATGAGGACTTTTTAGCCAATGGACTGAAAGTGAAATTTGGGGTTAGGCCCAAAAGACTTGGGACTGGATTCGAGGGATACTCGAATGTTCCTACGTATCCCATAGGGATGGGAATCAAGTCCACGTAGTTCTAGAACTACCCTTTATACAAATTTGTTTCGTACATGTGAAGGGTGAAAGGGGACTTTAGTGCAATGATGGTTTAACCCGAGATAAAAAGTTTAGGCATTACCATGTATGCACGTAGTCTTTTCAAAATGAAAACCATGATTAAAAAATCAATGTCAATAATAGTTCTCTTTCAAATGAGGAAATAAAGGAATATTGTAGTTTATTGTCATACCGGACAAACGTGTTGCATATTTTAACGTCATATAACAAGGACGAAAGTGAATCAATGTAAAGATATTGATTCTAGGTGTGGTTTCATGAATCAACATCATATGAGATGGTGGTGAACCAATGTGAAGAGATTGTTTTTGGTCTTGAACCCTGGGAGGTTGCCTACATACCCAGCCTGGAGGGCAAGGATCAAAGTCCGTGTAGTTCAATTAAAGAATGAATTAATGATCAAGTTGTTCTTAGGGACAATGATCTAATTAAAATGTTGTTGGAACTTACACATGGTTAGTGGCCCAAAGGGAGTGTTATGGTTGATGTTCGCTCTAAGCTCACGTGAGTCATACTCGGTGTGAGAAAAAAGAGGTAACAATAACCTTAACGATGCACAGTTTAATGTCATGTGGGACATATAAAGGGACTATGCAGTTTAAAGTCTTGCAGTTAGGACTATTGGTGCTGCACAGTTTAGTGTCATGTAGGAGGGACAAAATACAGTTTAATGTCATTGTAGGACATATCAAGGATTTTCTGTACAGTTTAGCGTCATGTATTTAGGACGATGGGGATAAAATAGTTTAACGTCATATTAGATGAAAGGGGGACTGTGCAGTTTAATGTCATGCAGTAAGGACAAAATAACACAACATTTATGTCATGTTGGACGAAAGTGCGAATAGTTTAAGGTCATATGCATGGACCGTGGATGGTGCAGTTTAATGTCATGCTGGACCTTTGATGATTATATAGTTTAACGTCTTTCCGGACGTGAGGGACTTTTATACAGTTTAGCGTCATGTAGTTAGGACGTCACAGTTTAACGTCTTGCTGGACATAAGGGATTTGCAAATAGTTTATGGTCATATACATGGACCAGGGATGATGCAGTTTAAGGTCATGCTGGACGGTTTAGGGAACTTTTTCACAGTTTAATGTCGTGTGGGACGAAGTTGCAGTTTAAAGTCATACTGGACCATTGCTGTATAGTTTAACGTCATATAGCAAGGAAGAACTGGTGCTTTATAGTTTAAAGTCATGTAGCTAGGACTAAGGTGAACCAATATGAGGATATCAGTTCTGGGGACTTTTTACAGTTTATCGTCATGCTGGACGTTGGAAGTGCCACACAGTTTAATGTCGTGTTTCTAGGACATAATATAGTTTAATGTCATCTCGAAAAAAATATAGTTTAATGTCATCTCGGACAAATAAGGAACTTCTGTACAGTTTAATTTAATGTAGATAGGACATAATATAGTTTAATGTCATCTCGGACATAATAGTAACCAATGTGACAGTTTAACGTCATGTTGGATGATAAGGGAACTGACACAGTTTAACGTCATGCTGGACGATGAAAGTGACACACAGTTTAATGTCATGTTGCTAGGACACAATATAGTTTAATGTCATCTCGAACAAATAAGAAACTTCTGTAAAGTTTAATTTCATGTTGCTAGGACACAATATAGTTTAATGTCATCTCGGACATATAAGGAACTTCTATACAGTTTAATGTCATGTAGATAGGAAAAAATACAGTTTAGTGTCATGTAGGACATATAAGGAACTTCTATACAGTTTAATGTCATGTAGATAGGACAAAATATAGTTTAATGTCATCTCGGACATATAAGGAACTTCTATACAGTTTAATGTCATGTAGATAGGAAATAATATAGTTTAATGTCATCTCGGACATATAAGGAACTTCTATACAGTTTAATGTCATGTAGATAGGACAAAATATAGTTTAATGTCATCTCGGACATAATATAGTTTAATGTCATCTCGGACATATAAGGAACTTCTATACAGTTTAATGTCATGTAGATAGGACAAAATATAGTTTAATGTCATCTCGGACATATAAGGAACTTCTATACAGTTTAATGTCAGGTAGATAGGACAAAATATAGTTTAATGTCATCTCGGACATAATATAGTTTAATGTCATCTCAGACAAATAGATGAACCAATGTGACTGTTTTGGCTCTGGGAACAATATTTTGTGTTTATACAAAATACTTATTCAGAAATCTAGCATTAGTTGGAGTCGTGATGTGTTCTCCATCCATTGAGATTAGAGAATACGCTCCATTGGAGTAGACCTTATGTATTGAATAAGGTCCTTCCCATTTTGGTTCAAGCTTGGGAGGCTTCTTTCATGGTATCATTGGTGCTCTGAGAACCAATACCAATTCTCTCTGAATGAATGAACGAAGACGAACTTTTTTGTTAAAAGCTCGTGCTTTTCGATTTTGATAGATTTCCAAGTGGTGCAAAGTTCACAATCTTTTCTCATCTAACTATTCCAATTCATTCAACCGCTTTTGGGATTGCTCATCTGTAGATAACTGATCACAAATGGCTATTCTGAGTGAGGGCAATTGAACTTCAATTGGCAAGACTGCTTCTGTTCCATATACCAATGAATATGGAGTTGACTGCGTTGCATTGCGAGTGGTAGTCCGATAAGCCCATAAAGCAAGAAAGAGTTTATCAGGCCATGACCTCTTATCTTTATCCACCATCTTTTGCAGTATATTTGAAAGAGTTTTGTTGAAGGCTTCTATCTGGCCGTTAGTCGCCGCATGATATCGAGATGAATGGTTGTACTTAATGTTGTATTCTTGATACAATTTCTTTACCTCTGAAGAACAAAAGTTGGTGTCGTTGTCCGTCAATATGGTATGAGGGACACCAAATCCAGTAATTATGTTAGACTTGATGAAGCTAACAATGCATTTAGAACTGACTTCTTTGAGAGGTACTGCCTCTGCCCATTTGGAAAAGAAATCAGTAGCAGTAAGAATGTACTTAAACTGCTTGGTCGTAGCTGAAGGGTAAGGTCCCACCACATCCATTCCCCATGTGGAAAATGGCCATGAGTATTTAGCTGTATGAAGCAACTCTGGAGGTTGATGAATGAAGTTGGCATATACTTGGCATGAATGACAATTCTTTGTGAAATTAACACAATCTTGTATCATTGAAGGCCAAAAGTATCCAAGCCTTCGAATTTGATCAGACAGTCTATGTCCAGACTGGTGGGCACCACAGACTCCTGCATGCACTTCTTTTATGACATCCATTGTCTCTTCACCATCAATACATCTGAAGAGAACTCCATCAAAACCACATTTGTAGAGAATTTTCTTGAGGTGGTTTGGGCTATCATAAAGAGTAAAATTGACCACACGTCGCCGGATTTGTTCTTTCTCAGCTCTATCAGGTGGAAGTGTTCCATTTTGAAGGTATTCCCTGATAGGTGACATCCATCCTGTAGTATGACCATACAGTTCAGGAATGATACTAATTTCATTAATTTCCTATGTTCTGACTTGAACATAAGGTGAAATTGCACGACGGTGGGCAATACTGATGGTTGTCTCGTCCCGATTTGGATCTGCTAAAGCCGTGGCTATATTAGCCAGTGCATCAGCTTGAGCATTTTGTGATCTTGGGACATAAGAAAATGTCGGTTCTGAAGGGAATTCTGACATTAACTCTCTGACGTAATCATACAAAGGGATCAATTCTTCTTTTCTGATGGCGTAATCCCCATTGACTTGTTTGATTACCAGGTCTGAATCACCTTTCACCTTTAAGTGATTCACTTGTGCTTGAAGCGCTAACTCCAAGCCTGTAATGAGAGCTTGGTATTCAGCTTCATTATTGGTACCACCTTCCCACAACAAAAAGGAATAAGGTAACACTGCCTTATCTGGAGAAATGAGCACAATTCCTAAACCAACTTTTTTGAATTTAGGATTTTCCATTTTCTTCCCTGTTGGACTTCTGGAAGCACCATCAAAATACATTTCCCATGTTTGAGAATTCTCTTGAATAGAGAAAACTTCCTCATCAGGGAGTTCAATATCTGAATACGTGTCTTCCACTGAAGGATGTTCAGCCAGGAAATCAGCCAGAGCTTGGCCCTTAATTGCCTTTTGAGACATATACTGAATGTCGAACTACTGTAGAATAACCACCCACCTTTCCAGACGTCCTGTAAGCATTGGATGACTAAGGATGAATTTGAGCGTATTATTACGAGATACCAATTGGACCTCGTGATGTTGCAGGTAGTGTCTCAGTTTCTGAACTGCAAAGATTAATGCTAGGCAGCACTTTTCAATACTTGAATACCGGGTTTCTGCTTCAAGCATAGTTCTACTGAGATAGTAGAGACTATTTTCATTCCCAGCATCATTCTTTTGAGTGAGAAAGGCACCTAATGATCGCTCTAAAGCTGTCACATAGAGGATAAGCGGTCTACCCTCAACAGGTGGCATGAGTACTGGTATACTCAAGAGGTATTTCTTGAGAACATCAAATGCTTCTTGACATTCTTCAGTCCACTGGTAAGTGACTCCTTTCTTCAATAATTTGGTAAATGGTAAACTTTTGCCTGCCAAATTGGCGATGAAACGCCGAATATAGGCTAAGTGTCCTTGAAGTCCTCTTAATTCTTTCAAATTCTGAGGAGGTGACATACCAAGGATTGATTTGGTCTTCTCAGGATCGACTTCAATACCACGATGGCGTACAACAAAGCCGAGAAATTTTCCTGAGGTTACCCCAAAAGCACATTTTAAGGGGTTCATTTTCAAATTATGTTGTCGAAGCTTGTGGAATATGACTTCCAAATCAGCCAAGTGATTAGAACGTTGTTTGGATTTGACCACCAAATCATCTACATAGAATTCAACAAACTTTCCTAAAAGAGGTTTGAAGATACGATGCATGGCGCGTTGATATGTTGCACCTACATTCTTTAAACCAAAGGGCATCACCCGGTAACAAAACACACCTTGAGGAGCTCTGAAGGCTGTATATTCCTCATCTTCTGGGGCCATTCAGATCTGATTATATCCGGAATATCCATCCATGAAAGAAAGTACTTCATAGCCAGCCGTCTCATCAATTAAGAGTACTGTAATCGGAACTGGAAAATCATCTTTAGGACAATACCGATTAAGATCTCTGAAATCGATGCAAACCCTAATTTGTCTGTTCTTCTTCTTTACAGGGACAATATTATCCAACCACTTGGGATATTGAAATTCTCTGACGAATTTGGATTTGATCAGCTTATCCACTTCAGCTTCAATTTTGGAAGCATAGGTTGGGTGTGTTCTTCTCACGGCTTGCTTAAAACCTCGATGTTCTTTTGGTAAACCCAAATGATGAGTAGCAACATCAGGATCAAGCCCAGGCATTTCTGTATAATTCCAAGCAAAAATATCTTTATTTTTCTTTAGAAAAGAAATATAGATCTCTTGCTCTTCAAGGGTCGTGGCCTCACTAATTAAAGTTGGGTGTGGATCTTTTTCTGTACCCAGATTTACTTCTCTGAGTTCATCCACAGTGGTAGAGATACCCTCTTCAAATGCTGGAGGAGCATCTCTAAGATCTTCCTCTTCCTCTTCATCATGTGTTATTTCTTCTGTTTCTACTTGCAAATTAGATTAAAAAACGAAATTCTCATGATCATAAGAGATTTCAAAATTTTCACATTTTGAAGAAGAAGCTTCCATTTCCGACCCTATTGATGATAAAGGGTCTTCTTTGGGAAATAAAGAGGAGATGATGGATTGAGAATCGACATCATTATTCACCTCTGGTGTTGCTATAACTTCTTCTGGCCTGATTAGCGAAGTATAGACTTGTTGGACTTCAGCAGATGAAATGAAAACGTCACCACTTATGCTTTTATCACTGTTTGGTAGGTTACCAATTTCTCCCATGTTGTTTGGCTCGATCGCCGTAATTGACATTATAGATCTTTCCATAAGAGTATTTTGATTTGGGTCTATTTTTTCAATTTGACTGATAGATAACACATAATCTCTACTCACATGTGAAATGGATTTATTGGAATTTTCTCCAAACCATATGGAGCATTAACTTTGGTAATTTCCTTCATTGTAGATTTTTCTCTTCCCTTCATGTGATAAAATTCCGCCTCAATGTATTGAGACTCACATGTCTTGAATGGGGCCTTATCACCATACAATGTTCCAACTTGACCATCGAAACAGTATTTGAGACATTGATGGTATGATGAAGGAATAGCTGCATGCTGATGTAGCCAGGGTCTTCCAAGCAAGATATTGAAAGCTGAGTCTTGATCAACAATCATGAAATCCGAATTGGATACAAGATCTCCAAATTGAGTTCTGAGTGTAACTTCTCCCAGTGGTTCTTGTTCATTTTTATCATATCCTTGTAACATCATGGTAGAAGGAGATAAATCAGACTTCGTGAGGCCCAATCGACAAAGTGTACGAATGGGCATGAGGTTGACTCCTGAACCATTGTCAATGAAAGCTCTTCGAACATCTACACCATTGACTTTGCTAGATAAGTACAAAGGTTTTATGTGCCCATGCACAACATCATCTTCATCTTTATCAGTAAAAGATATCACTGCATGGCATTCTGCAGGATTAGTCTCTATGTGATAGATTTCAGCTGCAGCAATTTCAGCTTCAAACTCCTGAGGACTTGACAAAGCTTCGATGAGTACTTCCCGAAGATCTTTTGACAGATTCAAAGCATCCAAAATTGATAACTTGGCTGGTACTTGGGCCAAGTGTTTCAATATATCATACTTTTGATCTAGAGGTCTGCGTTTCCCAATAGGAATATGCGGTTTAGCAGGTACCTTGGAAGCAGATGCTTTGGAAGCTGATGCATCTTGTATTGAAGTTGGCAACATCCTTGGTTTTGGCAGATTAGACTGATTAGATCCATTTACTTTCTGAGATAAAGAAGATGGAACCTTTAATCGGTCTTCCAAAATAACTGTGCCAAAACTGAGTTGGCCATTGGAAGAAGAACTTGCTTGTTCTTTTTGAGCTCGCTGAAGGGATCTACCACGAGTTTCTGCTGCATATACAATGCTAGAAGGGGTAGAATTAGAGTAGTGGCTTCGGAAAGATCCAAGTCTTCCCCTATATCCTGAACCTCTAGAACTTCCTCGGGTTCCCTTATTTGATACAGGGAATTCAGGCTCATCAAGACTGGAATATGGATCTGTTAATTGAATCATATTAACAGAACCAAAGATTAACTCTTCGTCTGATAAAGACTCTGCCTGGTTAGCCTGTTTAGGTTGTGCCATTTGAGGGGGTGGTGCCCGTGGCTTTGAAGTAGATGGCATGAAATCTGCCAGAGTTAAAGACAATTTAGGCTTTGATACATACTCATCTTCTCCTGATTCCTCTTTCTTCTTTGAATTGCGCTTCCCTTTTGAGGATTTGCCTTTTGATGGAGTCTTTACTGCAGCTTTTGTAGGAGACACAATTGGCTTCTTCAATGGTGTTTGCAAAATGGAATGGGTCCGATTGATTGTCTTTCTGACCATCCAATCATCATATTTTTTCGCAGTTTTGCTTTTGACTTCCTGACACTCGCCTCCTTCCTCTAGATCTGTAGTGGTAATACACGCTACATGAGCTGAAGAACCCTTTAATTTGACTTGTCCTAAGTTGACCATCTTTTGCAGGAGGTCTTTAAAGACAAAACACTCCTGGATGGGATGCCCCAACATTTGATGAAAGCGACAATAATTGGGACGGTCTTCATCTCCTTCCTTGTTTGGCCTCTTGGGCACTGGTAATTGAACCAAATTATTTTCCAGAGCTGAAATGAAGTAACCAGGAACTTGCTCACTTTGGAAAGAGTATGTTTTACTCTTCAAATCCTCAAATTGTTTTCATCGTTGATCTTTTTGATCATTTGGACAAAACAGCCTTTGTTGTTGGCATTCAGGAGGTAGAGCCCTTCGAGAAGATGAAGGTTTTGAAGTAGAAATAGGTACAGGTGCTTGTTTAAGCATAACTGTAGCAGTTTCCGCTTTACCCATTCTCCTTCCTGGAGCTGATGGAATTATACGAGATTTAACCTTAGCCTGTATAAGGGAATCTTCAATCTGTTGAACGATTGAAGTAAGGTCTCGAAACCCTCCTGTGTATTTCACAGGGATCAATGGCATGTGTAATTCGTCACGCAAATTTGCCACACATATTGGCAACAATTCCTCCTGAGGGAGTGCTAAACTCAGGGAATACGTTAATCCCTTCCAACGAGCAATGAAATCAGAGAATCTTTCATTCTCCCTTTGCTTGCAGTTTGTAAGATCGAAAACTGTCGTTTTTGGCAAAGTTGAGCTGAACTGAAGAAGGAATTTTTGACGAAGATCCTCCCATCCGATGATTGACTGGGATTGCAAGCTTGTATACCAGACAAAAGCTGGTCCTTGCAAGGTTCGCATGAAGCATTTGAGTTTCACTAATTCTTGCTGCTCTGGAGTTCCCATCATAGGATCACAACAAGACACTTAATGCATCAAATGTTGTTCGGGGTCGCCTGATCCATTGAATGTAGGGAAAACAGGGTTTCCAAAACTGGATGGAGGAGAAATTGAATCTACCCATTCAGGGTAAACTTTCTTTTCAGGTTGAACTTGCGCCCGTTTCCCTTCCATAGTTTCTAACCGAGCTGTTAATGACTCAATAGTAGTTATTAACTTTTGAGAAACATCAGGTTGAACTTGGTTTTGGGTAGGTGCAATGAATGGATCTTGGACAGACGTGGTGGTTGGTGCTGCAACTGATGGTAGTGCTTCCAACCGTTGTTGTGTTTGACCCGTAGGATTAGATCTCTGAGGGTGTACTGATAAAGGAGTATATTCCTGATCCATCTCAGTAGTTACAACAAATTCCTTTGGCTTTCGGACTTCAGAATTCTTAAGAAGAAGACTACTCTGAAGTAGTTCTGCATTCAACCTTCTTAATTCTTTCATTTCTTCCTCCTGTTGTGCAAACCTTTGCTCTAATGAGAGCGATTGACCTCTTTCAGAGGAAGGGTGAGAAGTAACCTGATTCTTTCCTTTCCCCTTATTGGATCCTTTTCGGAGAGGGGGAAGAGGGTTACTTGAAGGAATACCCAGATTTTGGGTAAGCCTTTGATTATGTGTGCGCACACCTTCTTCATTTAGGTCTGTGTGCGCAACTTCTTGAGCAGGAATCTCTTCATCTGATCCCTCTGATTGAGCCTCATCTGGTGAATCAGCAGCAACAGCATTGATGACATTAATGGATGCATATTGCATGGAATCCTTTCTGTCAGCATTTCTGTGATATTGTCTTCTTCCATGTCCATGATGAGACATGGCATTCCGTTGACTTGATTCCTCAAGAATTTCTTAGAGAACCGTCACTTGGAGAGAATCTCCTGATATCTTGGATCTTCGTTCCTCTTGAGGCTTATTCCCTAATCGAGAGAATACTGACTTTCTCTGAGGGAGGGATTGAGGATTTGAAAAAGTCCCCAGTCCGGTGGACTGGGGATGTTCCTGCTGCTTCCGCTCAACTCCTCGAATCCCATTTGTTGACTCTGAGGGTTGGTTTAGAGAAGTCCCCAGTCTGACAAGCTGGGGTGTCTCTTGACATGCTATGTCTGAGATCTTCTTAAAATCTCTCTTGATCTTACGAATCTTAGTTCGGAAATTAGCTAGATGCATTAACCTGTATCCACTTTTATCACCTGGTTCAACAGACCGTTGGATGATTTCTGAAACTTCTGTCATTTGATGACGTGTTTGCTCCAGACGAGAGGCTTGCGCAATATTCTCGCCTGCTTGATGTAGGATCAATTCAACAACTTGTTCTCTATATACTTGATTTTGAGAGGAACTAGTTGAAGCCTGTTCTTGAGCAAGCTTTTGATTATGAACAAAGCTCATTCACTGTGGCCGGCCATGGGCAATAACATTGCATGAAACCATTTTTGGCGGGCTTTGCTGACTGGAAAGCACTATGAAATGTAGTTCTCCATGAACACCCCATCCTCTGATATGAACACCAGATGGAGCATTGGCAATTAACTGACGCAATTTTCTTAATGCGCCAAGTCATGAACGTTGAAGGGTTCTCTGTTGCTTTTCAGCCTTCGGATACCAAGAGACTGATAGAGATGCAAAATCAATCTGACGTTGTAGCCCTTCTATTATCTTAAGATGATTTTCATATTCATCATAAGATAATACCTTCTTCTTTAATTAACAAAGAGTTTTCCACAAGTTGAGACGAACATCATGGATTCCATCATCCGTCAACATCTTTGGAATGTCGTATTGGGAGTCAGCCAAAGGCCAAAACATGACTGGTATTTCACCTTTTGCCAGTTTTTTTTCTCATGTTCAGCATTTCCTCTTTATCATTAAATGAATATTCTTCTACCTGTTTTGACCAGAGTTGGGGTTTCCTTGTTGCTTCATCGGATTCAACAAGATTGGTAGAGAGATCATTGATCAAACTAGAAGATTCATGACTTAGGGGTGGTTCGGAGAATGAACTACACCCTGGGATATCTTCTGATTGAGAAAGTATTTCACTTGTTAGCGATAAAGCATCAGAAGTGACTGGTTTCGCATTTGCAAGTGCCTCAAGATAAGAGGGCTTTCTCGGCACTACATTATCCACTGGAGTATTTTCTAGGCAATGTGAATCACTACTGCGGAGAGGACTTTCGCAGCGAAGTTCATCATCATGGGGAGGACCACCATAATGGGTTACAGCAAAAGATGAGATCTCTTGCTCCTTGGTCTTCTGACCACACAGAGGGTTCTTGTGTCTCTCATCTGAAGAAGAAACTTCAAGATTGACCGAACTTTCATGAAGCAAGCCTTCATGAATAAGTGTCTGTTGAAGACCTTCAAAATTAATGTTCCCGTTATTGGGAACTAAGGGAGTAGAATCTTGAATTCCGACAGATAAATGTCTGAGGGCTTCAAGAACTCCAGTATCGAGCAAGGCCTGGTTGCATATTGGCCTTTGATCTCCTGACTGTGCTGGGCGGATCTTTTTCTTAGATGCCTTCTTACTCACTTTAGAAACCACTTGTTGACGAAAGTGGTTACTCTGAGTAGGTGTATGTTCCTGATCAAGAAAGATGGTCAGGTTAGGCTGACGATCTCCACTCAAATCAGGTGTATGTGCCTGACTTGGTTGTCCGTATGATATGGGGGAGTATGCCCCATAACCCTCTTGGACTGGAACAGATGTGTGTGTCTGTTCCGGAGTGAATCGTTGATGTGTCACTCCACTTCTAGGGATAGATTTATGTGTCTGTCCCTGAGATGATGCTGAAGTTGTTATGATATCCTGGCAAGCATCCAGAATATGAGCAGGAATTTGCTTCTGCTCTTTCACCATTGATAAAATATGTTTGGTGACTTCAGCCGCCGGAACGGGAATATACGTCCATTCCGGGTTTGGAGTAGGTGTATGTGCCTGCTCCTGTCCTCCTTTTCCTGTCAGTGAATCCTGACAGTACTCAAGTGTGGAGGCAGAGAGTTGAGTCTGCCTCCTGTTTGTCGTCGGGGCTTTCCGACTGACTTCTCCGTGCGCTACCAAGCGAGACTGTTGGTAGGCTTGATTAGTATTAGCAGGTGTATGTGCCTGCTGATTACACTTCGCCAAACGCAGTTGACGAGATCCATCATATGTAGTCAGATGAGCCTGCTGACTAACTGGTGATGTATAAGCAGGTGCATGTTCCTGCCTACGGTACTCCGCCGGAATTGCCTGGCGGGATTGGCATGATGCTGCCAGACGAGTCTGCTGGACAGCGGAATTAAAACGGACAGGTGTGTATGCCTTCTCATTGTTCTCCACCAAGTTAGGTTGGTGGACTACATCATATGTAGTAAGGCGAGCCTGCTGACTAACTGATGATGCATAAGCAGGTGTATGTTCCTGCCTATAGTACTCCGCCGGAATTGCCTGGTGGGATTGGCGTGATGCTGCCATACGAGTCTGCTGGACAGCGGAATTAAAACGGACAGGTGATTGTGCCTGCTCGTTATTTGCCACCAAGTTAGGTTGGTGGACTTCTCCAGAGATGGCAGGGATGACAACCTGCCTATTGTTAACCGGATTCCGTCTCTGGCGGTTCATCTTGCATGCTCGGGTTCGAGGAACCTGAGCTGAATGCCTGGATTCGGTACCCTCATCATGTTGAGGGCGCACTACCGCACAAGTCTGGCAGCGATTGTTGATGGTAGCCCTCGATAAGGACTCCTGTCTTTTTGAATTAAGGCCCTGCGGGACCTGCTCATTCACTTCCTCAGAGTAAGGGAGTGAATGGAAATAGTGTTCCGGGGATAACGACCCGAAACGGTTGGAGATGGTAGTCAGCACCGCCTGCTTCTTGATCACTGGTCGCCGTTGTCCGGACGACCAGGTAGAGTTGTTAACTTGGAGGGCTTGACGAGCGGCCTCCAGAGTTGGGATAGTACCGTTGCAACGGTACTCCTTAACCAGTGAATTAGAAACCCAGCGTTGAAGACGCTGAGTTGGTGATGTCATCCTCAGAGCGGACGACGTTCCAGCAGGAGTAGCAGCATTGGTTTTCACAGCAGCAGACCTCACAGTAGAGGTGTTCACAGCAGCAGTATTCACAGGGGTGAATTTAAGAAAATCCATTTTGCAGAAGATCTTGAGAAAAGAGTGCCTATTCCATATAACAGACATAATCAAGATGAATCTGGCCACTGCATCTTTTGGATGAGCACATGTGAATGATTGATTTGTTGGCCCAAGGGGCTTAACAAATAAGAAGAACATCACTTTAACTTGTTTAAGGATTCACGTCAGGTTCACCAATTTTGTTTCGCACGGAATCCGGGGATGACCTCCTGGATGGGAGATTCAAACGTTCTGATCGGTTTCTAGCGGGTTTATTCCTAGAACCGGAAACATCCAATGATTCCACATCCGTTTGGACCTACTTTCAAAAGGTAGGCGCTCATTAGCTTGTGGGCTAATGAGGCTTAGGAATTTTCATTGGTCGAGAGGATGGGAGGTCGGACTCATCACACCTTTTTGAGGGGAATTATTGTCTACTCCAGGACTCTCTTTATAGATTTAAGTTATGTTCATGAATCCTTATTATATTACCAAGTATAAAATGAGCTTTCCTTTAGTTTTAACAATCAATGATTAAATATACAAGAAATTTAGAGAATCTTTTATATGTATTCGAGGTTCTTCATCAATAGAGAATCATCTATATCTGTTTAGATATTCTTGGTCAATGGTATCCTTCAAAACATTTATATAAAAGTCTCTTGGTCATTATGACGACCAGGCTGGTTTTAAAGCCACTCAGTGGGGCACTTGAAGTTTATCGTCATTCAGAAGGACAGGGATTATTTCAAAGTTGAGATGGAACCCATAAATGGGCTACCTACATACCCTTTGTTTTGGAAAAGGAATCAGAACCCACGTAGTTAGAGTAATGGAGTATGGTGTTTATGATTGATGGCTCAAAGAAGAATGTCATAATTACTTTTACACTCTAAGCTCACGTGAGTCATGCTCGGTGTGAGAAACAAGAGGTATTGTTAAAAATTAGACAATTGTGCCATGAAATATGCAATCATAAGAAATTGTTTGGGGCTTATATATGTATGACTGCCCAAATAAATGAAGGTTTGGGATTTACTTTTAGGGAGAAAATCCATGAACAGGGTCCATAAAGGTATATGTGCTTCATGGAGATTTGAATACTCTAACTTGGGACTTATTCCTGAAAAGGAAACCCAATTTAGGAGAGGATTGATAATTGGGTTTTACTCCTGAGAAGGAACCCCATATCAAACTTAATTTAGGACTGGTTAAGAGAAATTAAGGGGCTTGAGGTTTACTCCTTCAAAGGAAGCCCAAGATTATGACTGGGACTTACTCCTAAAAAGGAGGCCCAGGTAAGGAATTAAGGTTTGGGGCTTACTCCTGAGGAGGATGCCCATGTTTGGGAACTTTAAGAATTTGGGGCTAACTCCTGAGGAAGATGCCCAGATTAAAGTCTCTTATAACTGGGGATTATTCCTGAAAAGGAGACCCTGGTTAAGTATTCTCTCATCTTAAAGGATGAGGTTGAATGAACGAACTCTCAATCTTTGGTGACATAAAGATGTATAAATCACTAGGTTTTGAGAGATATTCCACCGAATTCCTTTTAGATAAGGAAGTCAAATCAAGAAATCATGCCATAAATGTCTTTGAAGAGTGTCTTGAAGACTGAATCGTGAAAAGGAAAGGTGTAATGGCCTAAGAGGGGCAAAATGGGCAAGATGGGCACCCAAAAAGGTAGGGGCGCGCAAGTCTTGAAATACGCGCAAGTATTGCGGCGGCGCGCAAGTATTGGTCGCGCAAGTATACTTGCACGACATTAGGGGTACTTGCGCAATTCTCAAACATCATTAAAATATTTGAGAGACTCTTTATAAATCACTTTAGAATCCTCTTGAGGTTCTTCCAAAAAAGGGATGCGCGAGTTCTATTGAAGGAAATAAGTCGGCGCGCAAGTGTTGATAAGTTTCAACACTTAGGCCTTCCTTCTTCTCTTTAGATCTTCCGTTCTAGGTATGAAATTACCTTAGAAGTGTTCCGGAAGCTTTGAGAAGAGACTTGGGCGTCGAGAGCTTCAATCCGAGTTTCTGGAAAAAGATCCTCCGAATGGGGGGCCCACAGGGTCTATTTATAGGCAAAAGAAGACCATGGGCGGTTACCGAGCGGTTATTACTTAGGTCGCGCAAGTCACTTTCACGACCATAAGGTGTCGCGCAAGTACTTGCACGACCACTAGGCGGCACGCAAGTGTACTTGCACGACCATGAGGGAACTTGCGCGACCTATGGGCAATGTTCTCCTTGTTCATCCCTTTGTCGATTTTTGATGTTTCTTCAAAGGATGAATCACTTTTTGCTTAGATATTCCCCTTTTCCAATCTATATATTCTGTGATGAAAGGAGTGTCAACAATATCATAATAAAACATTTCATAAATAACCCATAGAGAAAAAAAGAAATGGGTTTCATCTCAAAATCGTGACGTTTAAAAAGTACATAAAAATAAGATCATTATGTCATTTATAACCCATGGAAAGGGAGTGAAGGTTATATGTATTTCAATTCCAGAATCAAATATATAATTTTTATATATTTATGAACACCCATAGAAACGAAATAGTTCTAGTTATTCACATAAATATACAATAGAATTTCTTGAGAGAAAGAGATAGAAATTTTGAGACGAAATTTCTGCAGCATAACGGCTATATAACATGGTTTTTAGGAAACATTGAAAAGAGAGGGGACAAGGGTCACCCACACATAAATAATTAATAGTATAGTATGGTTTTTGAATAATATCATGGTATGGATATTTGAATGACATACCAAATGAAAAGGAAACATGAAAGAAAAGAGAAGATGTGATTTCTTTTACGAGAAATTTGGCAGCCTAACGACATTACTTAAAAATTCAGAAAACAAATTGATGAGAGCGGAAAGGGTATATCGACAATTAGACATGAAATGGAAAGTAATGAGAAAATATGAGAACATACCCTCAACATAAATATATGGAAATTAGATGACACAATATAAAGGAAGTCATGACTTAAAAGAGGAGGGTGAAAGGATCCCTTACCTTGAAGAGTAACATCGAAAGCTTGAAGGTCGGGACCTTGGGAGGATTGAGGGAACCTTGGGAGGACTACTTGAGAGGTAAAGAGACCATAAATTCGTTGATGGGGATTTTTTAATGAAATGGATGAAGGAAAGTCTTGGTATTTAAAGGAGAAGTGAGGGAACAAATCATTAATTTCCAAGGGACACCTCATCGGTGGTATTGGAAAAACCATGGGCTTTGCCATGGTATTTTCCCATGGTATTGGACACTTGGGACACCTCATAGCATATCTCACTATTAATAAGTCGACCAGAAATATTTCATAATTATTACATCATTAAATATGTCATTAAACACCTGAAACTCAAAACTGTATTTTCACTATTCACCGAAAATTCATCTTTTTCATAAAAATCCCCAAAAATCACCTTAACCTAATATCGATGCTCTGAATTCAAAAATGAACTCCATTTTATAAAAATATTTTTCTAAATATTTTTAATTTAATTTTTAAATAAAAAAACACTATTCACCTGAAAAGAATAATACTTGACTAATAATTTCTGAAACAGTTATTTACCTATTTTATTGAATCACATTACTTAATCAAGGTGCCTAAATTGTATTAATACTTTCTTAAGTGAGGTTACATAATCCATTTGGTCACATTACTATTCATAAGTGTAAAATCACTATTCCTAATTTACTATTCACCAAAAATTAAGTTGATCTTATTAGACTCTAAATTTCTTACTAAACACGACTGTAGAAGACCATTTTTTGAAAATAATTACATATTATTAATTATTTACGATTTAAATAAATATTTTAAAATATATTTTTTTTTAAACATCAATAATATACATCCTATATTTATCCGGACATTTGAAAATTCACAAACTTCACCATAAGAAGAAATCACAATTTTTATTAATATCAAAGAATTACATAAAGTAGCTAAGGTCTCTTCACATAGCCCCTTATAACACTAGCATAAGACCTAAGTGTAAGGAGTGCTAAGGTGATAGAATCTTGGGGGGGCTCGGCCAACATTTCCGAAGTGGTGATTTCTATCATCTTGAACTTCTCCTGAAGGTGATTCCATTCTAGCTTCACACGATGAAGTTCGGATTGGGTTTGGTCCAGAGAAAAGCCCAAGGGTGCTACCTCCTTCCCAAGTTCTTTCAGATGGTCTTCGAATGGCCCGAGCCTACTAGATGAGGCCATTGAATCTTCTTTCTGTATTAATTAACCAAGATCACTTGTATTTAAAAACAAAAAAAAATGTATTGTTAAGAGTTTAGATTCCTACGGTCATATAACAGTCGAAACACAACATTCCCATTTAATTATACTCACTTCATTAATTGAGTACAAAATAAAATAACACACAAAAGTTAGGAAACAAATATTAATAAAAAGTTCTGGTCATTACAGTATCATCCCTTGTTTGAATACTTAACCAAAAAAGGCTACATGCACAACAAGATGCCTATGTCGAGTGTGACTATAAACCTAGTAGGGCACCACCAATTCATCATTATCATAAATGAATCAAGTCATATAAAATTATATGTGATGATGAAAAATAAATACATAAATAAACATGCAACCTTCCTAGTAATCGTGCACTAACCAAGAAACAAAAAACCCCAAATCTACCTTCTTTAGCTCATTTATAAAATAAATGGTCTATTGAAATATCATAAGCACATGAAAAACATGGAACACACTTAATCATAATTCAAGGCCTCATCAAGAACCCTGACCCATCCTTGGAAACTCTAGGGAGGTCAATAATCTACATTGTCTCATCCCTATAGGTTATGGGAAGGCTACCCAATCACACTGAACCATTTCAAAGGTTCTTGAGCGGCCTAACCATCTCACCGGCCCATACTAATGGTTCTTGGGTGGCGCAATATAAATTCCTACCCATTTTGATGATTCTTGGGAGGTGACTAATTTCTACTAGCCTATACTGATGGTTATTGGGAGATATAACATAAACACCATACCATCTTGAGGGTTCTTAGGAGTGTTAACATTCACACTGAAACATCCCTGTGTGGTCAAGGTAGACCACACACCTTCACAAACCTAAGCATTAACAAAAACAAGCAATATAAAACACTCTATCATAACCATCATCCAATGTCTCACTCATAAAGGTCATATCAACCACCAAAATGAACTAACTCTCTCACGGTTGTCCTCAAATCATATGTCAAGCAATGAAAAGCATCAACCAAGAACCCATTTCACTTACCCAGGTTATCCCAACTCATCTCAGGCCCAAATTGCACTTTTTGGGCCTATTTACCACAGTGGACAACCCAACTCATTTACCGTAGTACAAACATCCTACTCATTGGTTTAAGCCACAAGTCTAAGAGAACTCACCACCCAAACCCTTATATTATCTATACCATCCACCCTATCCCAAAACAAGCCTAAACAGCTTTTTAGAAGACCAAACATCTATATCAACCACCCTATGCACATTCCTGATACGAGGCTCATTTTTACCAAGGTACACAACCCTTACTCCCCCTATAAGGTACTCCTACATTGACATGAACCTCGCCCACTCATACTAACATAAAAAATTAGAGGTATCATACGTCTAAATGCACACTCACATGTAATCCAAGGTATATAATTTTATAAAAGTTTCATGGAATGGTAAGGACTTCCTACCTCAAGAAAGATAGATCACAATTTCCATTAAATTCCACCTAAATCAATCTCACCATACTAGTTTCATGTTGGAATACATAAACTCATTAAATTAGGGTTTAAATGAAATAAAATAATATGGAAAAGAGGTTTAAGGAAAGGATGAGTTTATACTTACCTATAGAAATCAACTATAATGAACATCACTTGAAAATCCTAAGAAATTATTTTAGTGGGGCCAAAATCCCCAAGAAGGAAGAACTATTCATCATCTGGGTATAATGAGGTTAGGAGAGAAGAGTGGTGGAAAATTAAAGGGGTTCCAGGTGAAAAGACGGGGTTGCCTCCAATTAAAACGGACCAGCATCCATTCTGGCTAGCTGTTGGGTGGCTCACTAGTTGGGTGGATCACCAACTGGTTGGTGATACTAAGAAGACTTCTAGGATACTTCCCATCCCATAAGTGGGCTAGTGGAAGCCCATTTGCTGATCTATGTATGCTAAAGTATCTTATCCTACTTGTAATTCCTCTGTGAGATCTGCCAAAGCATCGGGTCACCACCCATGCCTTGAGTCTCATCTAAAAATGATCTTATGGAAATCTAAAGGGTGGAACCTCTAGTCCAAGACTTAGTACTAAAAATGAATTTTCCACCAAATTGAAGTTCAAATTACCTATAGAACTTAAAATCTCCTCTAGAAGTTCAAATTACTTATGGAAGTTCAAATTACCTAAGTAATTTTAAAACCCATGACTATTTGATTCATTACAAACTTCCCTTTAATGACTTATCATCATCGATAAGTACCACCAACAGTCTCCTTCGAATAACCTAGCCTCATGGGAAAACATTAAACTCCCATGTTAAGCACACTACCCAAAGACATCCACATGACCACACACATTTGAAAAAATGGCAATACCTTTCCTCATTACAGTCCAAAAAAATCATTGGAAACTCCTCAAAAGACATGCCAGCCTCTAACCCAACATCTCACCAATAACCACACACAAGGGCCCAACCTACATTCATGGACCACAAAAACATTACCATATCTCACCATCAATCCTACCCAATATCCTAAGTCTCTCTCCACTATTAAATTCCACCATCTCTCACCCATCCACCACTGTTAATTCCCACATGTGCATATCTCTCATTTATTGGTGAAAATAATCCATTTATACACATATAGAACCATAACATGCCTCTTCTCACACGTTAGGATCACCTACACACCTCTCTAGACATGCACCAAGAAACTCAATCACCATGAGACCACAAACATAGCTCACCTCTATACCCTATAAATAATGGAACCCATGTGTACTACTAAAACTTCATGCACATGATCATATTCCTAAATCCAAAAATATTTAATTCAAGGGATACACCCTTTCTAAATGATAAACTAAACTATAACCCCATGATGGCATATCAAAATCCAATAGTTTCCAAACCCAATATCCACCTACACCTACCTCATCAAAACCATAAATCATGATATACTTTTTAGAACCAAACAAAAATAATCAATCTTTAGTTAACATCGGCATCACATATCATGATGCTGATTTCTCACCACTCTTGTGCAAGGTTCACCATCCACCAAAACACCTTTAATCATGGGGTATCTACACTAAATCTCTACCAAACTATGTATTTCATCTATAAACATCCAATACACCATCGCTATTCTACTCCAAAACTAAACCTAAACACACTGGATTTTATCTAAAAAATTTGGTTCACTCCTCAAATTGCATCAACTATAGTATCTTGAACTGGAATCCACTAAGCGATGCCTTGACCTGGTTGACCACATGACCTCGAGAACGCCTTCCAAAATGCTAGAGGCTTCCAACTATTAGTGAAGGTTTATGATTCTATGGTGGGGAGACTATATCTTTATGATCAGAGTAATCCATAGTGGTAAAAATCATGATAAGCAATGGAAATAGTAATAAATAAGCATAAGTGGAAGATAAACTATACTAATAAATAAATATTTGAAATCTAAATCAATATCAGATACAAAAATTATGATCATTCCATGATTATATACAAAAAGGGAATTATATAGGACATAGGGGTATAGGTACGTACAAAATACTAAAAAAAGAATAAAAAGACCAAAATAAACCTTATCTAGAATCATGAGTATAGGATCAGTCATCTTCTCTCGTTATTAATTCTATTAATGAAAATCAAGAATTGGAAACTAAATGCTTCCCTTTATCTATACTTGCAATCATGATATCTATCCAGGTACCATAGGCGGCCTGAACAGGGTGTGAGATAAACTCATTATTCCACAACCAATGGTGTCTAAAACTATCTAGTCTATACATATTAAAATGAGTAGTGTGTAAATACAAAATAAATGTAAGAAAATAAATAAATAAAAACATCAGATTGGGTTCCTCGTGGGATAACTGACTGACACTTCCTACTTTGGCCTAAGATGGATATTTTTGAACCAAGGCCAACCAATATAGATATGATATGGGTATATAAAAGGTATACAAGATAAAGCTTCAAGAATGTACCATACCCAAGCAGGTTATTTGGTTTGTCAAATGTGTCCTTAGGTTTATAGTTTTTCATTGATATTTTTTGATATTAAAGACACCTTTAGAATTTAATAAATGGAATCCTAATCCCATTCAAGTTGATTCATAAATAGGAACCCAAGTAGAAATGTTGGAGTACTATAAATATCCATCACCATAAGAGTTTTTCCAAGGTGATCTGTAAGTCGAATCCCAAGTATCACTCTTGGCATGGTGTAAAGTATGACCCTATGAGCCTGTCCCAAATATACCACATAGGGGACCAAGTGTCTCTCATGGAATGGTATAACCATATTTCCCACCGAGCCCATTTAAGGTAACTTCCTTAGGGAATTGGTATCACTCATGGGAAATTATTTCATCCAATCAGTGATACCATCCAAGGTATCACTCTAATCGTATTACAATTCATTTACAAATTCCTATTAATAGTATGAAGAGCCAATCTAAGGAATCCTTAAGTCAAGACCCTTGTATCAACCTTGGATTAAAGTAAAGTTATGTTTTTATCTATCAATAACTCATACATTTTAGAAAGGTAGTGTATTTACCACACTTCAATCAAGTTAGAAAATCCATTTAATTCAAGTAAATCAAGCAATGGCATAAATAACAAGGTCTTAACACATGTCCTATCATATATTTTGGTGCACTTCACATTATAATATATATATATATATATATATTACAATATGATTCATACACCTAGACATAAATAAATTTAATTTGCTTCCAAGGCATAAGGCTCTTAATTCTTTAAAGAAGGAATACCCATGGGGTGGCTCCAGTCAAAGTAATCATCCCACGAAATTGATCTGTGGGTATCTAGGGTCTTTCTACACATGAGAATAATATTTAATTTAATTAATTAGACTTTATATAGGTGACATTGGAGGAGTATGGAATGTGGAACAATGGAACATGATAAAATACCACAAAAGATTTAAGGAAAAGGACTATGCCATTTACCTTATTCATGTAGCACTCTATTCGTTCAGTTTCATCCCTTGAATCGAGATAGAACGGGATAATATAGAATAATAGATGAAATCCCTAAAAATAGTGTATATGAGTTCACACCAAAGTAGATAAAAAGGTAGAAATTTAAAGAAAATAAGGAATAAATTTGAATGATTAGCTTACCAATTTGCTTCCAATTTGACAAATGGTGGTCCAATCAGAGGTTGGATGAAGGTGAACGAGAGAAACCAAGGTTAGGAGAAGGAGGTGCTCTCATGTGTCTGGCCTCCTGATGGAGAAAGAAAAGACCCCTATAAAAAATTTGGTGGGTTCTTCCCATTTAAAAATTAGACATGGAATTTACATGGTGTATATATTTTTATACATTGTGTAATGCTTGGGTTTTTCACCTCTCCTGAAATGTCAGTTCACAACCTGTAAGAGGATATGGATAGACCAATACACATCATGTAGTCAAATACATGTCATGTATTTAATACATGTTGTGTATTTGGCTATAATTCAACCTTTGGTCTACCCATTACTTCCTTCCCAAAAGCAAACCAACTATCCTAAAGTCCTGGTCATCGGGTTCTAAGACAAAAAATAAAACTCAATGAGGTTTTGACCTAATTTAAGATAAATCATGCCTATCTAATATTTAGGTATATTAAAACCTCCCCTCTTTAAAACAATTCATCCCCAAGTTTACTTTACAAGGTTGGTAAAGCATCGTTTGAGAAATTGTTTTTCCACTGAGCACATACGTCGGGCTCTCTCTCCCTGATCTCATCCTGTAAAAAATTGTTCTTATATAGCACCCAAACTTAAGAAACTTACCTCCCTTAAATATTATTCATGTTCTGATCAATGATACGTATCATATTATCCTAAAATCATGAATCTACCTATATCCCTATATCATCAGGATCAAACAAATGATATGGGTCAGAGTGATAACAAAAAATCTATGATGTGTGGAAGACGTTGTGCATGGCCTGGTACCTCTAATATAAATCCAAATAATAGGATACTAGTCTCTCCATGATCTCAAAAGGCCCAATATAATGAGGTAATATCTTCCCCTATATCTGAATCTGTCTATGATTCAATCTTGGTGAAACTTGTAGAAATAACTGATGTACCACCACGAACTCTATAGTTCAATGATGATGATCGATATAATACATCTTCCTTGATTAAGATATATCCATTCATTTATAAATCATTTTTACCTACTTTGAAGTCTCCTAAATGAGACATGATCCCAGTAGTGATGCCTCACCTACCTCTAACCAGCACATGGGTGAACATAATGGCCTAACATATAGAGCCTCATAGGGAGTTATCAGAATAGTTTCCTAAAAGCTGTTATTATAGGAAATTTCAATGAGAGGTAATTTATTTTCACAAGAACCTAAAAATCAAGTATGAATTCCCTAAGCATATCATATAATACTTATATCATCCACTCAGACTTCCCATAATTCTAAGGATGATATGTTGTACTTAGAACCACCTGTAAACCTAGTGTTTTTTGAAACCCTTTATAGAAATGTGATGTGAAACAAGAATCTCTATCTGAAATGATATAACAGAGAACACCATGAAGGAATAAAATCTCCTAAATATAAATCCTTTTGATATCATCAACTCCTAAGGTCTCTCAGATAGGTAGGAAGTGTGTGACCTTGGTAAACATGTTGATGATCACTCATAATTCATCACTACCTTGAGGAGATCTTGGAAATACCATCATGAAATCCATTATTACATTTTACCATTTCCACTTAGGAATGGAAAAAGGATGTAAAAGTTTAAAAAGTCATTGGTTCATAGTTGCCACCAACTAACATGTGCAGAACTGGGTGATAAAACCTTCTATCTACCTCTTCATACATAGACACCAATACTGATGACATATGTCATGGTGCATCTTGGCAAGCATAGGGTGTACTTACCAAAAAAAGGCATGATATTCCCACATAAACTCTCCCCACGTGTCTGTAGGGACCCAGATATATCTATGAAAGTACAGGATCTCATCCAAATTGATAACCCAACCAGAAGGTGGGTCCTCTCCTGATACACTCTCCCTCGATAATAGACCTTCAATATCAAAAAGTTTTCTCATCCTTACCCATTATAGAAAGGTATAAATCACAATCAAATATTCTAAAATAGGATACCCATAATATTTTTGAACCTCAAGTTGCATCTTAAAAAATAGTTCTATCAACTACCACTCACAACTAGCCCCCTAGAAGGCCTATGTATGAGTCTCTCTACTCGGGGCATCAACCACAATATTCCCATTTCTAGTTGTATATGCAATCCCAAATTTGAATGACTATATGTATTCTACCCACCTATGATATCTAAGATTTCAGTCACACTATGTGGAAATGTATTTGAGACTTTTATGGTTCATTTAAATGATTAAACACTCACTCAATAGGTATTACCTTCAACAACATAAAGCATGAACCATGGCTACTAGATTGAGATTGTGTGTAGGGTAATTCCACTCATGTGGTCTCAACTAGTGGGACCCATAGGCCACAACTCAAACTCTCTACATCATAAATTCTTCTATTTTGATTCCTTGTGCATCATAATAAATTGTATACCTTCATCCCAACTTTATAATAATCAAGATCAGTGTTAAAGTAAGTCACCCTTTCAACTTCTAAGAAGCTACTTCATAGGATTCAAACCATGAGAACTTAACACCCTTTTTCTTCAATCCTGTAAGATGTGTTGTTTAGTGTGATAATTACTAAATAAAATTACTTTAATATCCATCTAACCCCAAGAAACTACATATGTCAAGTATATTCTTGGGATGCTACTAAGAAACCATGGCACTCAGCTTCTCTACGTCAACAGACATTTTTTTTCTCTGGGTGATATGACCCAGGAATTAAACCTTATCTATCCAAAATTGGAATTTAGTAATCTTAATATACAGATGACTTTCTCTCAATTTATTTAGAATGATATCGAGATGTTTTTCATGGTCGTGATAAGTATGAGAATACACTAAGATGTCATCCATGAAGACTATCACAAATGAATCCATATATGGGTGGAAAACACAATTCATCAAATCCATGAAATGTTGGAACCTTAGTAAGGATGAATGGTATAACCAAGTACTCATATAAGTCGCATCTACTCTGAAATGTTGTATGTGGTATGTATAATGGTATAACACGTACTTTATGGTATCCTAACCTCTAATTGATCATTGAGAAAATTGTCTCTCCTTGAAGCTCGTCAAAGAGGTATTCAATAGGAGGAAGTGGATATTGGTTCTTAACCATAATCTAGTTCAATTGGGAATAATCCATGAACAATCTATTGGTATTTTCTGCCTTCATGGTGAAAAGTACATGTGAACCCCACAACGAAGTATTGGATTATATAAAACACTTTTCTTCTAGTCCTCCAACTACTTCTTGGGTTCTTGAATCTCAGTATGTGACATACTATAATGAGAAATGGACACTAGTTTCACTCCTGGAACTAGCTTGGTGGTGAACTCCACCTCTCTCATAGGAGGTAATCTAGATAATTAATTAGGGAAGATGTCCATGAAATTATCCAAAACATTAATAAATTCTATATGTTTCATCCCATGGTCTCTCATAAAAATACTAGCCCTCTGGGATTTCACTCTACCCATTCTATGATGCTTAGGCCTAGATCAACTCACCTGGATATCCTATTAGCCCTTGTGAACATAGGTGGTTCCTTTTAGTGACATGAAGGATACCCTCTAGTGATAAAAATAAACATGGACTTGTTATGGAACCAACTAGTTCATCCTGAGAATGAAATCAAAGCCTATAATCTCAAGGAGAATATATTTCCAAAGTAAAATATATCTTCTCGCCCTAAGAGGTAAATCCCTACACTAGTGTATACTCTCTGATCAATCCCCTAATGGTGTGTCGACAGTCATCATACCATATAAATACTCCATTTCTAGTCCCAGACTTTCCATAATTATCATAAATATAAAGGATTGTGGATAGAATTTATGAAACAAGGTAGAAAATAAATTAAAGGATACTAGAATATTACCTATAACTATATAAGGACCAGGACTCTACTCCTTGTAACTAGGTTGAACTGCATAGATATGACCAGATCTGGGGTCCTGAGATGCAACTTGACAAACCTGAACATGTACGCTTTGTTGGAAATTCAAATTTTAAGTATGGATACCTCATCCACACCCACCTCCTCAGCCTAGTCGGTTAGTAGTAGACCAACTCCCAACCCAATGTGGAGATATAGATTATGTACCTGAATATAGTGTTGATACAAATCCATTCTCACTAGGAACTAGAGGGAAAAATTGGCAGAAGTGCTAAAGGTGACCCCTTCTAATGGAATCTCAGTGCTCGATTGGGTTCCTCGTAAATTGGGGATTATTATATCATATCCTATTATACAATTAACACACCACATAATTTTTACTACCAGTCATATGGTTGGAACTACCCCCACAAGCAGTCTCAAAATGACTTTTCCTACCTCTAATTAAACTATCTCCTTATCTCGAAGTTGAACTTCCCTGACCCATATTTCCAATTTTCCTAAGGTTATGATATGTGATAAGGGTCTATTTCACTATCTCTAAAATGTTATTCAACTAAAATACATTAAACTATGATTGGATGGTCTACATAATCTCATACTCAAATCATCTCACGGTCGTCAATTCGTCACCAGACAGTATCAGTGAAAAATGATGAAGCATGGTAAAATGAGTTGAATACTTCATCACGAACATAGAACCCCATGTAAGTTCATATAATCTTAATCATGGTCTACTCTCAGCTTCTGCAAAAATAATTAGTCATAGAAGACTGTCACGACCCCCTCCCCACAAAGTGTACCCCTCCTGGGCCAGCAATGTGAAAAGGGAGATAATGACCCCCGAGTCCCGCCTCCAGTAGGCCCCGGGTTGGCGACTAGCACCAAGGGTATAATAACGTACAAATGGGAGGCATTACCCTCTAAGAGAACACAAGCAGAAGAGAGAGATAGAATAGACTCCAATCAAATCCAACTCAGAACTGAAATATAAAAAGGAAACCAATTACATATATGAAATGTCATGCAAAAGTACTACAACTGAAAGGGAAAACTAAAAGTACCCAAAAGAAAGAAAAACGGCAGCGACCACAAGCCCGAACAGCTCCTCCTCCAACCGCAAGCTAGTAGTAACGAGCTTGATCTACAACCTGCTCCAAGTGACCTGAAAAACAGTTTATATGTACATAGGGTGAGTATAACAGTATACTCAATAGGATCCTCCCCAAGACTCTCGTGCAAAATTAAAGAAAGCATGCTAAAGCCCAGTGAACAACAAGTGAAACTAACTCGTTATCTAAACAGGTATACTATGTTCCCAACCTCACCATGGCTACTCTCACTAAGTAACGCATACAAGAATATAGCATATAGTAAATAATATCAAGGGTACCCCGCTACTACTTCCCCACTGGTTTGCCGCTTTTCCCCAAGGACATACGTCCTGTGCATCTCTCTCCAAAGGCTTGCCCGCAGACACCTGGGCTAAGCTCCACAATCTGCACCTCGTGCACCACAAAGGATTGCCCGCAGACACCTGGGTGAAGTACCACACCGTCCTCACAACCAAAGTAACCAGGTAGTTTCCGGGAGCCACCATAGCTCGTATAACGTGTATCATACGTCGAGTATTATTCCTCAAGCCATCACAGCCCATACGCCGAGTAAGGATCCTCAAGCCATCACAGCCTATACACGTTACACCTATAGTATTCCATAGGATACTATATCCAGAGTATATGTGTGTGAAATAACCACAATCCATTACAGCCCTCTACACACATATATGGGTAAAACTAACCACTGTGCCTACCAGCCCAAGGATCTACCAAGAGAAGAGAGCGGGGCCAAAGGGGGTAGTCAGCCATTCAACCTCCCATCAGAATGTTGGGGAAAACACCCCCCTAGGGCTCAGAATCCCCGGGGTGTTAGTTGCCCTTACCGATAGGGTGGAGTAGCGTATAGAAACTCAAAAAGTACAGAATATATAAGTAACTCACATTCACACTATGGGCATTACCTAGTCTTAGATACAACTGCAGCTAACGTCTCTCAGACTCCAGGCTGCTACTTCTAAGACTAGGTATCCTATAAGCACACAAACAATGAAGAGCTTTATTAGATTACTCCATTCTCATTTATCAGTTCCACTGTACATTAATTAATTCTTTAAACATTAATTAAGAATGAATAATTTCACATTAAACTGAAATGGCATCACTTTCAAAAACAACTGCTCCTTTTTAAGATTCACATCACCTTTAAATTCCAGCATCTCTATCCCCGTGGATTTTCACCATTTAATCAAACATTCATTACAGAATTACTTTTCCACATTCCCAGGCATTCTAGAAAAACATCCTATGCTTCTAAACACAAAGGAGGCTCAACACGGTGAGTAGATATACTACCCGTCGAGTCTTTGCCGCCTATAGAAAGAGCATAGACCCATCCCCCATCGAGAGGCTAAACACGGAAAGCACGTGGCATACCCCGCGTGTCTTCGCCTCCTTCGGAAAGAGGGTAAGCAAGACCAGCTGCCTTGAGCAGTGGGGAAAAGTAAAGCAGATAAGCAACCAAACCAAACCACCAACAACAAACCATCACATTCATCTCATACCATCACCCTTGGTGTCCTCCCCGACACCCATATGCATAAACCGATGCATCTCGCCACACTAGGCGTCATCCGCTGCCACAACCACAAGTCTCCATGCCTCCACATATCACAACAGCCATCCAGGCTCACATCACAGCACAAGCAGCAGGAAAACAAACATCACAAAGTGGGCTCTCGGCCCTTTAACAAACAAGAGGGTAACTCAGAACCCTTTTCGAAATTCCCACATAATCTATTCTCTAATCCATATTGAATTAACAGACTTGTTATTCATAGGTTCCAATCATGGATACCTAATCAGTAAGCTATCACAATTTAAATAACCATGCTTACTTCCCTAATTTGATTATCCTCAAATTAGAACAACTACAACAACGACAATAACCAGATTAATTTACATGCCTCTTTATCTTTAGCCAATTAATTAACAATTAATTCCGGCTTTACGTTCATTATCAATTTCTATCATGAATGAACAACAAATCAAAGAAAACATAGATATCACTATATCTAGGAAAACATGAGGCAAACCGTTATCACGGTATAAAGCAACAGCATGCGATCAACCAATTCTTTTAATCTGGTTCAAGTATTTAATTAGGTCAATTTCATTGTGATCCAAAGAGATAAATCATGCTAATTCTATGATTGCACATATACAATTAGAGGAGCCATGAATCCCCTACCTCGAAGAGTTCTTGACGTCCTTTATCCACACAACGGGTCACAGTCCTCTTCTCCTCACGATAGCTGCATCCACCAGAGGATGCCACGGTACGACAGTACCAACCAACCCCAAGAAAACCCATTAGAACCATGGAGATTACATGCTAATATGGAAGGAAGAACAAGATAAGGTGATCCCCGAAGGAACGATGATAAAACATACCTTATATCGAAGAACGATCGACACAACTTGGTTGCATCAACAGAGCGGAACTGATCTGAGTAACGTTTGATTGTGAAACTCCTACGAGAATGCTTGCAAGGTTTTAGCGTCTCGTAGATGAGAACCAGGAGGAAGAACAATGAAGAATGATATCTCGTTCCTTTTAAAAAAAATTAGAGAGGAGACAGTTTAAGATCCGGTTTATTCTCCATTAAAAACGGATCGCATTAACCCGCGCGGTTTGACCAAGTAAAAAAAACATCCCGGCCTTAGGAATAATTAATATAGGATTTATGGCCTTTGAATCGGCCTTAAAGTCCTTAAAATAAGGTTTTAAAAGTATTTTACGTCAAAGAAAATGTCAAATTTGCGAAGCTGGAAACACTGTTCACATACTCAAAATTTGGCAAAGTATGGAATCGGTAGCTCTTATGGAGTCTGGAAACACTGTTCATTCGTGAAATTTGGCAAAGTATGGAATCGGTAGCTCTTATGGAGTCTGGAAACACAGTTCATTCATGAAATTTGGCAAAGTATGGAATCGGTAGCTCTTATGGAGTCTGGAAACACTGTTCATTCGTGAAAATTGGCAAAGTATGGAATCGGTAGCTCTTATGAAGTCTGGAAACACTGTTCACAGAACTAAAAAAATTGGCAAAGGAAAGAAAAGCTCACCGATAGAACCTTACCGATAGAAACACAAGTCTCCTGATAGATCCTCACTGATAGAAGTCCACCGATAGGACCTCACCGATAAAAACACTGTTCACAGAACTAGAAATTTGGCAAAGTGTTAGCCGAGCTACTGCTGGACTGCGGCTATAAGTATACCGAGCTATCAGTATGTCGTGGCTACCGGTAAACCCAGCTACCGGTAGGATGCGGCTACCGGTAGACCGAGATACCGGTAATCAGCAGCTACCGGTAGACCGAGCTACCGGTAATTAGCAGCTACCGATAGACCGAGATACCAGTAATCAGCAGCTACCGGTAGACCAAGCTACCGGTAATCAGCAGCTACTGGTAGACCGAGCTACTGGTAGGCAGCAGCTGGGGGATAAGTCACCTTGTCCTCCCGGAACACCTCCAACACCACAATTCCACAAAGTAATAGACCGGAGAGGCCCGGGCCATTACATTAGATACCTCTCAAAACATTCTCGTCCTCGAGAATTAAAAACCAACCCAGAAGAAAAGAGGGGTCCGAAAAACCACCCCATAAGATACCTCTCAGGGGAAAACCACCATGAGTTGTTCGAAAGCTGGAACAAAACTCTGACATCCGGGAACAAACAATCCATACCCAAACAATTCATTCACAACATCACATCAAAGGTACATAAATAAAACATGAAAGGTCTAACCAGAGAGGAAACATCATTACATGGAAAGAGTTAAACATTAAACAACTCTGGGTACTGAGCACGTATCTGTGACTCACGCTCCCAGGTACTCTCCTCCATGCCACCGTGTCGCCACAGGACACGAACTAAGGGGATAGAATGCCCACGCAACACCTTCTCCTTGTGGTCTTGGATCTCCACAGGTCGCTCCTAGAAGGTTGCATCATCGTCAATATCGATCTCTCCCCAATCGATAACATGAGATTCATCATGAAGATAACGACGGAGCTGCGATACATGGAAAACATCATGTATCTGACTCATCTGAGGGGGAAGTGCTACTCGATACGCCACAGATCCAACACGAGCTAACACCTCGAAAGGCCCAACAAACTGGGGAGAAAGCTTACTTCCACGACCAAACCTTCGCTGCCCACGACGGGGAGTCACCTTTAGAAACACATGATCCCCAACATTAAACTCTAACGGTCTCCTTCTTTGATCAGCATATGATTTCTGACGATCCTGTGCTGTCTTCATCCTCTCACGAATCACCTGAACCATCTCTGTTGTATTCTGCACTAGTTCTGGTCCGAGAATTGCCAACTCTCTGACCCCAGTCCAGCACAACGGAGAACGGCATGGCCGGCCATACGAGGCTTCAAACGGCGCCATACCGATGGTAGAGTGAAAACTATTATTGTAAGCGAACTCTACCAAGGGTAAGTGCTTCACCCATGAACCTCCAAAATCAAGAACACAAGAGCGCAACATGTCTTCAAGAATCTGGATGGTTCGCTCTGTCTGACCATCTGTTTGAGGATGAAAAGCAGTGCTAAGGCATAGTTGAGATCCAAAAGCATGTTGGAGACCTCTCCACACCCTAGAGGTAAAATGAGGATCTCGATCAGAAATGATCGTCCTAGGTACTCCGTGAAGCCTCACCACCTCCTCCAGATACTGCCTCGACAAAACCTCCACTGAGCTCGACTCCTTGATTGCTATGAAGTGGGCCGATTTAGTTAAACGATCCACTACCACCCATATAGCATCATGTCCTCCTGGAGCTCGAGGTAAACCTGTAACAAAGTCCATTGAGATGTCCTCCCACTTCCACTGAGGAATCTCTATGTGTTGGAGAAGACCACCAGGAACACGGTGTTCGGCTTTCACCTTCTGGCAGACTAAACATCGAGACACACACTCTACAACCATACGTTTCAGCCCAGGCCACCAGAACTGACTCCTTAAGGATCGGTACATCTTCGTCACACCAGGATGTACTGCCAAGGGTGAACTATGGAACTCTCGGAGAACCGTCTCGCACATCGCCAAGGGAACAAAAAGCCTTCCATGATACAACACTCGGTGTTGTTCATCCTCCGACCAACCATCAGGGGCCTCCCCACAAACAACTCTGTCTCTCCAAACTTCCACCTCTAAATCACCCAACTGAGACTCTTCCACCTTCTGCATCATGGATGACTGCACCGTCATCTGGAAAAGACAACCTCTTCCCCCAAATTCTCCCATATCAAGATGCAAAGATGATAGCTCTTCCATCACTCTCCAGGAATCACCAGATTCACGCACAACATCATTACGTGACTTTCGGCTCAGTGCATCAGCAACAACATTTCCCTTCCCAGGTGTATACAATATTTCGAAGTCGTATTCCTGCAAGAACTCCATCCACCGACGCTGCCTCAAGTTCAAGTCGCGTTGGGAGAAAACATACCTCAAACTCTTATGATCGGTGAAAACCACAAAGTGCTCACCAATGAGGTAATGTCTCCACAACTTCAGAGCAAACACCACGGCTGCCAACTCAAGATCATGGGTGGCATAGTTGTGTTCATGGGGACGCAACTGCCGAGACCCATAAGAAACAATGGACCTCTGCTGCATAAGAACACAGCCTAGCCCCAGATGTGAAGCATCACAGAAAACATCAAACTGGACTCCCTCCGTTGGAAGACAAAGGACTGGAGAACTTACCAACTTCTCCTTTAGATACTCGAAAGCTGTCTGACACTGATCAGTCCATATGAACGCTTGATCCTTCCTGGTCAAAGCTGTCAGAGGAGTCGCAACTCGGGAGAAATTAGCCACAAACCTCCTATAATAGCCTGCGAGACCAAGGAAACTTCGCACCTCTGACACGATCTTGGGGGCTAGCCAAGACACCACTGCTTCTATCTTCGAAGGATCCACAGCTACTCCCTGTTGGGACACAACATGTCCCAAGAAACGAACTTCTCGAGCCCAGAACTCACACTTGGACAACTTCCCAAACAACTGATGTTGGCGAAGAACTCCCAAAACGGCTCGTAGATGCTCTGCATGCTCCTATTATGATGTGGAGTATACAAGGATGTCGTCGATGAAAACCACAACAAACTTGTCCAGGAATTCACGGAACACAGCATTCATCAACCCCATGAAAACAACTGGAGAATTTGTCACGCTGAATGGCATTACAACAAACTCATAATGCCCATGACGACAGCGGAAAGCAGTCTTCGAGATATCCTCATCCTTTACACGCATCTGATGATATCCTGACCGCAAGTCGATCTTTGAAAACCAACTTGCACCCTTCAGTTGATCGAATAGGTCATCAATCCGTGGGAGAGGATAGCGGTTCTTTATTGTCACTTTGTTTAAGGAACGATAATCGACGCACAACCGCAAACTGCCATCAGCCTTTTTCACAAACAAAACCGGTGCACCCCACGGTGACACACTTGGCCGAAGAAAACCACACTGCAACAGACCATCGAGCTTAATACGTAGCTCTCGTAACTCAGAAGGGGTCATCCTGTACGGAGACATAGAGATAGGAGACGCTCCTGGCTGTAGCTCGATCCCAAACTCGATCTCTCGTCGAGGGGGTAAGGATACAACCTCTTCTGGAAAGACATCAGGGTACTCCTCTACGACCCTAGGAAACGCCAACTTTTGAACCTCTGAAGAACTCAGCATCATCCCAGCCATCATGGATGATAAGGATGAAACTCGTCTATGACTCATCCGAGGATCTCTCTCACCAACAAACACTACTTCCTCTCCGTCTTCATCAAAGAAAACGACCTTCTTCCTGTAGCAATCCACAATAGCCTGCACCGAATACAACCAATCCATGCCGAGGATGACATCATATGGTTGTATTCGTAAACATAGGAAATCTCCCCAAGAGCGGTGCTGCCCTAACACTAGCTCACAGTCTCTACATACATCAAACAAGCTAGCTCGACCTCCAACTGGTGTAGTCAACGCCAAGGGCACTGGAAGCCTCTCTACCTCAAGTCCCAAAGCGTGGACAAGGGTAGGGGATATAAAGGAGTGTGTCGCTCCTGAATCAAACAAGGCATACACCAAGGTAGAAAATAAGCAAAGGGTACCTCGGACGACGTCTGGATCGCCTGGGGCTGGCAACGCTAGAGCATGAAGCTGACCACGACCACTTCCACGGCCTCTCTGACCCTGATGACGACCACCACCACGGCCGCGCTCTGCTCTATGAGGACGGGGAGCGTCATGGGGCTATCCTCTGCCTGCTCTATCTACCCTCGGGTGATCTAAAGCTAGTGCAACCTGCTGCTGCTGCCTCGGCTGGAACTGCCTCAACGGAGGAACCCGGAGTGGAGCGCCTGGTGCATGATGACTTCTCTGAAAAGTTGGGCACTCCCGCTGCTGATGACCACGACCACCACAAGAAAAACAAGCGCCTGATCCCTTGGCATAGGCCTGAGAGTTGCTGCCTCCGGAGAAACGAGATGGGAAGGGCTGGGACCTACCCCCAGGTGAACGGAAACTCTTCTGCCCTGAAAACCGGGAACCCCGGACCACAGCTCTGCTTCATGATGAATCATGACGATTCCCCTCTCGTGACGATCCGGTCCTGGTCAAAGTCCTCTCAACAACCTATGCCCTCGCCAGCACCTCAAGATATGTCTTCAGCATAAATGGGGTGACCTGGCGCGGGATCTCTGGACGCAAAGCCTCCTCGAAATGCCTCGCCCTGGCCTCCTCACCTGGTAATAGGTCTGAAGCATATCGTAGAAGGTTCCTGAAACGGATTCCAAACTCTCGAACACTGGAGCTCCCCGGTCGAAGGGTAAGAATCTCCTGGCGACTGGACGCCTTCGCAGTCGATGAAAGAAACTCGACTCTAAACCTGTCTCGAAACTCCTCCCACAAGATCGCTGACTCCTCACGATCCCCGAGGAACAAGAACCACCACTGTCTCGCTGCTCCACGCAACATCGTCACAACCAAGGACACCCAGTGTTCCTTCCGAGCACGAATCGAACTGAATCCTATCTCAACCTCCTCCAACCAGTCTTCTGTGACTGCATCTGAAACGGAGCCCTCGTACTTCTGTAGACTCTGGCGCTGAAACTCTCGGAGTGTCTTCCTCCAAGTGTCATCGTCGTCAACCTCTACCCGGTGGCGATCTGCTAGAACAGCCTGCTGGGCACCTTTGGCGCAAACCTGACGAGGACGTCGACCTGGAGCCATACCTGTAAAATAACAATTGTTAGAGCTCCTAAGCCTGGAATATGGAAGACTCAACATTAATTAATTAATTATTTTGTTTTATTGATTTTTGTTTACCTATCCCAAGGTCTACCCATTCAAACACAGGCGCAAAGAATAATGATGCATGATCCTTTCCTAGGTCTCTACCCTGCAACCAGTATCACTTTGTTTAGTAGACATCGTAAACTTAAAGGTCCACGCAACAGATCATAGGGGGCCCTGAACGCCTATGTCTCTGCCGGTCTCCAGTGTTTACCCCACTTGCTAAACATGAATGACACCGTTGCCCTACCATCCCATGCATCCTCACCTGTGCCTAACTCCAAACTCCATCCTATCCCTCAACCAGACCTTTGATACCACTCTGTCACGACCCCCTCCCCACAAAGTGTACCCCTCCTGGGCCGGCAATGTGAAAAGGGAGATAATGACCCCCGAGTCCCGCCTCCAGTAGGCCCCGGGTTGGCGACTAGCACCGAAGGTATAATAACGTACAAATGGGAGGCATTACCCTCTAAGAGAACACAAGCAGAAGAGAGAGATAGAATAGACTCCAATCAACTCCAACTCAGAACTGAAATATAAAAAGGAAACCAAGTACATATATGAAATTTCATGCAAAAGTACTACAACTGAAAGGGAAAACTAAAAGTACCCAAAATAAAGAAAAACGGCAGCGACCAGAAGCCTGAACAGCTCCTCCTCCAACCGCAAGCTAGTAGTAACCAGCTTGATCTCTAACCTGCTCCAAGTGACCTGAAAAACAGTTTATATGTACATAGGGTGAGTATAACAGTATACTCAGTAGGATCCTCCCCAAGACTCTCGTGCAAAAGTAAAGAAAGCATGTTAAAGCCCAGTGAACAACAAGTGAAACTAACTCGTTATCTAAACAGGTATACTATGTTCCCAACCTCACCATGGCTACTCTTACCAAGTAACGCATACAAGAATATAGCATATAGTAAATAATATCAAGGGTACCCCGCTACTACTTCCCCACTGGTTTGCCGCTTTGCCCCAACGACATACGTCCTGTACATCTCTCTCCAAAGGCTTGCCCGCAGACACCTGGTCTAAGCTCCACAATCTGCACCTCGTGCACCACAAAGGATTGCCCACAGACACCTGGGCGAAGCACCACACCGTCCTCACAACCAAAGTAACCAGGTAGTTTCCGGGAGCCACCATAGCTCGTATAACGTGTATCATACATCGAGTATTATTCCTCAAGCCATCACAGCCCATACGCCGAGTAAGGATCCTCAAGCCATCACAGCCTATACACGTTACACCTATAGTATTCCATAGGATACTATATCCAGAGTATATGTGTGTGAAATAACCACAAGCCATTACAGCCCTCTACACACATATATGGGTAAAACTAACCACTGTGCCTACCAGCACAAGGATATACCAACAGAAGAGAGCGGGGCCAAAGGGGGTAGTCAGCCATTCAACCTCCCATCAGAATGTTGGGGAAAACACCCCCCCAAGGCTCAGAATCCCCGGGGTGTTAGTTGCCCTTACCGACAGGGTGGAGTAGCGTATAGAAACACAAAAAGTACAGAATATATAAGTAACTCACATCCACACTATGGGCATTACCTAGTCTTAGATACAACTGCAGCTAACGTCTCTCAGACTCCAGGCTGCTACTTCTAAGACTAGGTATCCTATAAGCACACAAATAATGAAGAGCTTTATTAGATTACTCCATTCTCATTTATCAGTTCCACTGTACATTAATTAATTCTTTAAACATTAATTAAGAATGAAGAATTCCACATTAAACTGAAATGGCATCACTTTCAAAAACAACTGCTCCTTTTTAAGATTCACATCACCTTTAAATTCCAGTATCTCCATCCCCGTGGATTTTCACCATTTAATCAAACATTCATTACAGAATTACTTTTCCACATTCCCAGGCATTCTAGAAAAACATCCTATGCTTCTAAACACAAAGGAGGCTCAACACGGTGAGTAGATATACTACCCGTCGAGTCTTTTCCGCCTATAGAAAGAGCATAGACCCATCCCCCATCGAGAGGCTAAACACGGAAAGCACGTGGCATACCCCGCGTGTCTTCGCCTCCTTCGGAAAGAGGGTAAGCAAGACCAGCTTCCTTGATCAGTGGGGAAAAGTAAAGCAGATAAGCAACCAAACCAAAACACCAACATCAAACCATCACATTCATCTCATACCATCACCCTTGGTGTCCTCCCCGACACCCATATGCATAAACCGATGCATCTCGCCACACTAGGCGTCATCCGCTGCCACAACCACAAGTCTCCATGCCTCCACATATCACAACAGCCATCCAGGCTCACATCACAGCACAAGCAGCAGGAAAACAAACATCACAAAGTGGGCTCTCGGCCCTTTAACAATCAAGAGGGTAACTCAGAACCCTTTTAGAAATTCCCACATAATCTGTTCTCTAATCCATATTGAATTAACAGACTTGTTATTCATAGGTTCCAATCATGGATACCTAATCAGTAAGCTATCACAATTTAAATAACCATGCTTACTTCCCTAATTTGATTATCCTCAAATTAGAACAACTACAACAACGGCAATAACCAGATTAATTTACATGCCTCTTTATCTTTAGCCAATTAATTAACAATTAATTCCGGATTTACGTTCATTATCAATTTCTATCATGAACGAACAACGAATCAAAGAAAACATAGATATCACTATATCTAGGAAAACATGAGGCAAACCGTTATCACGGTATAAAGCAACAGCATGCGATCAACCAATTCTTCTAATCCGGTTCAAGTATTTAATTAGGTAAATTTCATTGTGATCCAAAGAGATAAATCATGCTAATTCTACGATTGCAGATATAAAATTAGAGGAGCCATGAATCCCCTACCTCGAAGAGTTCTTGACGTCCTTTATCCACACAACGGGTCACAGTCCTCTTCTCCTCACAATAGCTGCATCCACCAGAGGATGCCACGGTACGACAGTACCAACCAACCCCAAGAAAACCCATTAGAACCATGGAGATTACATGCTAATATGGAAGGAAGAACAAGAGAAGGTGATCCCCGAAGGAACGATGATAAAACATACCTTATATCGAAGAACGATCGACATAACTTGGTTGCATCAACAGAGCGGAACTGATCTGAGTAACGTTTGATTGTGAAACTCCTACGAGAATTATTGCAAGGTTCTAGCGTCTCGTAGATGAGAACCAGGAGGAAGAACAACGAAGAATGATATCTCGTTCCTTTTAAAAAAAATTAGAGACGCGACAGTTTAAGATCCGGTTTATTCTCCATTAAAAACGGATCGCATTAACCCACGCGGTTTGACCAAGTAAAAAAAACATCCCGGCCTTAGGAATAATTAATATAGGATTTATGGCCTTTGAATCGGCCTTAAAGTCCTTAAAATAAGGTTTTAAAAGTATTTTACGTAAAAGAAAACGTCAAATTTGCGAAGCTGGAAACACTGTTCACATACTCAAAATTTGGCAAAGTATGGAATCGGTAGCTCTTATGGAGTCTGGAAACACTGTTCATTCGTGAAATTTGGAAAAGTATGGAATCGGTAGCTCTTATGGAGTCTGGAAACACTGTTCATTCGTGAAATTTGGAAAAGTATGGAATCGATAGCTCTTATGGAGTCTGGAAACACTGTTCATTCGTGAAATTTGGCAAAGTATGGAATCGGTAGCTCTTATGGAGTCTGGAAACACTGTTCATTCGTGAAAATTGGCAAAGTATGGAATCGGTAGCTCTTATGAAGTCTGGAAACACTGTTCACAGAACTAAAAAAATTGGCAAAAGAAAGAAAAGCTCACCGATAGAACCTTACCGATAGAAACACAAGTCTACTGATAGATCCTCACTGATAGAAGTCCACCGATAGGACCTCACCGATAGAAACACTGTTCACAGAACTAGAAATTTGGCAAAGTGTTAGCCGAGCTACTGCTGGACTGCGGCTACAAGTATACCGAGCTATCAGTATGCCGTGGCTACCGGTAAACCCAGCTACCGGTAGGATGCGGCTACCGGTAGACCGAGCTACCGGTAATCAGCAGCTACCGGTAGACCGAGCTACCGGTAATCAGCAGCTACCGGTAGACCGAGCTACCGGTAATCAGCAGCTACCGGTAGACCGAGCTACCGGTAATCAGCAGCTACCGGTAGACCGAGCTACCGGTAGGCAGCAGCTGGGGGATAAGTCACCTTGTCCTCCCGGAACACCTCCAACACCACAATTCCACAAATTAATGGACCGGAGAGGCCCGGGCCATTACAAAGACTATCTGGAAGTATGTCGAGACCATACCCTAATGACAATCAACCTGAGAGAGGAAATCCCACAAATGATTAGTGGGGTCAGAGAGAATATAGGGGGATAGCAATATTTTACAATTTTGAGGAATCTCTATATACTCTAATATCAATAAATTGACCTTTATCCATGACCCAGCAGCCTGAGGACCACCATCCCCGTATAAGGAGGGTGGATGATGTTGTTGTAATTCTCATGTGGACTCTACCATAGTAAGGATGGTTCATGAAGCTCCCTATATAGAATTCATAAACCACAAGAATCTATCTCAAAAATTAGCATCATATCCCAGTTAAGTATTAACAGAAGGTTCCTTAGGTGGAACTACTGGAGGTAATACTGGTGGATCAGGTCCCACCACCTCTAGAGAATGGCCATCGTCACCCTCCTTGTGCATGATTTGAGGGCATCATGGTGGCATAGATCTAAAAATTTTAAATGAACACATCATATAATATTTAACAATAGATAGGATCAATGATAGTATAAAAGTAAAGATGCACAACCTTCCTATAAATGAGCCACACCTCTTTTCCTACTCCTGAAGTTAGGTCTAGGTGATAAGAAAAGTCATAGAAGTTACATGAGAAACTACCTACTTCCTACTACTAAGGTTGGGTAAGGGTCAAGGTCTGATATGAAATGACATAGTTTCTAGTATATGGATTTCTAATTGCAAGTTAAAGAGGAAAACACCCTCTACCATGCCACTATAATCCCCATTTAGTGGTAACCATTTCTTTTTAAAAGTATAAATTTATTTAGGTTTGTAATCATTTATATTCATATAGATTTCACAGTCCAGTTAGATATTTCACCATTACCAATTTATAAAGTCCCACACTCTTTATAAATTTCAACTAGTATATCATTTAAATATGACATGACCTTTACATCCAGTATTAGGATGCAATAGGTCATGTAAAATGATTTGATTAGATGAATTACCATTCCCAATTTATATAATTACATACTTTATAAATTATAATTTTCATTCATGTAGTCAAATCAACTAACGTTTCATCCCATAGAACCAGTGGTTTGTGGATTAAAAATGACATAATTGGTTAATTAAGGTGTCATCATGAATATATACAGCAAAAAACTATTTATATTGGTGAATAAACTTTAATAAATCCAATTATTTTATCCATGTAATAAATTTTATCACATTACCATATATAATAATCAAATCACTCACCACAATAATTATAGGCAATATAAACAATGCATGAAGTAATATAAATATTGCAAGGCGTAATGCATGACATGTGAATCCTCAAGTGCCTATATAATGAATGGTATGATACACCCTTTCTTCATCAGGATAAGGAAAAAATAAATCCATGATAATAATAAGATCAATAATAAAAATGCCACAAAACATGTGTGTCACCCAACAGTGATATTAGTACAACTGTTATAGGCCCAAACCAAATCAGTGATATCCTATCCCAAGTAATTTTTGTTTCCCCTATACAAGGGTAAGCTTCTACCGGGAATAGGAACTTTATGAAATTATGATACTTTCCTACTCTCTTGTCAAATACCCAAATAATAATACAAAATGAAAAAATAATCTTTGATACCACTTTATAGCATCTTGACCTGGATGCCACCAAGCGGTGACCCGAGCCGGTTTTCCACATGACCTTAAGCATGCCTCCCTAAATTATAGAGGATTCTAACTAGAAGTTAGGGTCTTTGAATGTATGGTGGGGACACTATACCCTCATGATTATAGTAAGAAACAATGATAATAATCATGATAAGCAGTGAAAAAAGTAATAAATAAGAAGAAGTGGAATATAAACCATACTGATAAATAAATATATAGAATCTAAATCTGTATCAGATAAAAAAATTATGATCATGAAATGATACTATACAAAAAGATAATCACATGGGATATAGGGGTAAAATAATATAAAACATGCTAAAAAAACACTAAACATACCAAAAACCGCCTCATCTAGCATCACGAGCATAGGCTTGGTCCTCTGATCCCATACTCCATACTAGTACTGAAAATAAATCATCAGAATCTAGTTGTTTCCCTTTATCTATACCTTTAATCATGAGGTATGTTTGGGTGCCATAGGCAGCCCAAATAGTGTGTGATATGTACTCAATAGACCACCACCAATGATGTCTAGAACTATCTAATTTGTGCATATTGAAATGAGAAGTGTGAGGGTACATAATAAATGTAAGGTAGTAAATAAATAAACACATCAGATCAAGTTCCTCGTGGTATACTTGACTGAAACTACTTTATTCATCATAAGATAGATATCTATGAACCAAGTTCAACCTATACAGATGTGATATGGGTTTATAAAAGGTCTCCAGAATAAATAATCAAGAATGGACCATACCCAATCATGTTATTTTTCTTGGTGGATGCATCCTTAGGTTCATAGTTTTACATTCTTAGTTTTGGATATGAAAGGTATCTTAAGAATTTAATAAATTGTATCTTGACCCCATCTAAGGAGTTCCATAAAGAGGTACTCAAGTATCACTCCAAGAGCACTATAAATACCCATCATAATAAGAGTATGTCCAAGGATATTTTTAAGATTAATACCAAGTATCACTCTAGGCATAGTGTAAAGCATGACCCTCAGAGCTCATGCTAGGTATACAACATTGGGGAACAAATATCACTCGTGGCATGGTATAACCATATTTCCCACCGATCATGTCCAAGGTAACTCCCCTAGGGAACCAGTATCACTCATGGGAAAGTATTCCATCTTATTTGTGATCTCGTCTAAGGTATATCATGAAACAAAACCAAGTATCTCTCCCTATGTATTAACATTCATTTAAAAATTCTAATTAATAAGTATGATGATCCCATCCAAGGTTTCCTTAAGTCGGAACCCTTGTTTCACCCTTATCTTAAATTAAAGGTATGGGTTTAGATATCAAAAACTCAAACCATTTAATATGTTAATGTATTCATCACATTTCAATCAAGTTGTAAAATCCATTTAATTCAAGTAAAGAAAGCTATGTCATAAATAACAAGGGAATGAAACATGATATGTCATCAATTCTTGTGAAATTCATAATACAATATCTATATATATATATATATTACAAGGAAATTCACACACCCAGATATAAATCAATTTAATTTTGTTCCAAGTCATAAGGCTCTTAATACTTTAAGGAAAGAATGCCCATGGGGTGGATTATATTGAAGTAATATCCCCACAACATTGATTAATAAATATCTAGGGTCCTTCTACACATGATAATAACATTTAATTTAATTAATTAGACTTTATGAAGGTGAAACCATAGGAGTCTAGTGTGAGGTTCAACAGTACATGATAAAATACCATAATACATTTGGGAAAAGGACTAGACCACCTACCTTATTCTTGTAGCACTCCCCTCTTCCATTTTTGGGCCTTGAATATAGCTAGAATGAGATAATATGAAAGAATAAAATAAATCCCTAAAAATAGGCTATATGAGATCACACTAAAATAGCCTAAAATACAATGAGACAAACAGGGGATCAAGGAAAGAAGAATTAAGAAATTACTGACAAGCTTCCAACATGATTAATAGTGGTTCAATCAGAGTTCAGATGAAGGAGAATGAGAGAAACCTAGGTTAGGTGGATGAGGATCTCTCTCATGGATGTCCTCCTGTTGGATAAATAAAAGACCCCCTATCAAAAATAAGGTGGGTTACTTACCCTTTAAAAATTGGTGATGGAATTTACATGGCGTGTATATTTTTGCACATTGTGTAATGCTCAGGTTTTTCCCCTCCTGAGAAAAATGAGTTCACGATGTGAAAGGGGGTATAGACATACCAATACACATCATGAATTTAAATAAAAGTTGTGTTTTTAATACACATCGTGTATTGGGCCTACATCTAGCTTGAAACCCACTTGCTACTTCCTTCCCATAAGAAAGATGACCGGCCTAAAGGCTTACTCCCTAGGGTATAAGAAAAAAGAAAACTCAAAAAGGATTTGACCAAATTTAAGAGAAAATTTACCTCTCTAAGAAGTCAGGATGTTAAATCAAACACATCCCAAATGAAATTCTATATGAGGTCTCTAGTTCACCGCATCTATTTCTATAAAATTGCACATTTATTTCCTTCTATGGATGACTTTTCTCAAAGACACTCGGCCACACCATCTGAAGTCTTATCACATACTAACCATGGTTCCTTAATAATTGGGAATCGTGAAAATTTTCAACACGAACATAGGATTTCGATCTCGAATCCCAGTAAAACCCCACTATCAAATCCTCAACTAACTCATTTAACCCCCACGATCTACTCATGAGTACAAATGCATCTCTATCTAGACACGCCCTTAGCTCTTGTCATCATACTTTTCTATACGAAATCACCATGAAGAATTATATTATTTCATGACATTCCAACTCCTATGGTATTTTACCAAGGCACCACCCATCATAGATACATAAAATCTCAACCAAAACTCTTGAATCAACTGCCCACTATCTTTTCATACTAATAACAAACTGATCAAAAAAAAGGTCAACCTCGAAAGAACCTTACATAAATCCAATGTTACATGAAACCTATAACCCAAGCCCCTAAAGGAATCCCATCGTGGTTCTCCAAGAATGCAACCTCTTATCACGATCTAAGATCACCATGTCTTGTATGGTGTCTATCACTCCAATGAAAAAATAGTTTAATCTCGCTCTAATACCTAGACTTGGTTTCAAAACTGAAACCACAAACAATAGAACTTCATATATTATCTAGTCCAATTTTTTTCCAAAAATCACTCTCGAGATGTTTCCAAGTCACTAAAATACTCACTAAGATCACACTCTACAAATCTAAAAATGTTGGGACCACTTTGTGTATAAGGTTGTATTTTTTTTCAAAAGTTGTCAATGAAGATCAAAATGAAGGAGATCAAGAAGTAATCAGATGAAATGGAGGAATAGAAATTCAGATGATTGTTGTACCAATCATAAGATCAAAGAACATGTGTCAAAGGTGACACATTATTTACAACAGTGAAGAATGGTGAGGCATAATCCATCTGTGGATGAAGAAGAAGACATGACGGTCAATGAAGATCATGAAATTCTCCATTATTTCATGACAACCATGCAAGAGACTTCTTAAAGAATAGAATCATATCATTTTCATGAAGACGATAATGATTAAAGAAGAATGGGGTTTTGATGAAGACCTTGAAATTCTTCATGATTTCATGAGAACCATGCCAGAGCCTACTTGAAGAATTGAATCATATGTTTTGCATGAAGTAGAGAATGATAGTTGAAGAAGAAGACAATGTGAAAGGGATTGGAATTATGATATGCACATGCACTTCACATTATATCAAAATATGATGATGCTAAAACTGATCTATCAAAGGATATTTGTGCTTGTGGACAAAGCAAACAATGTCATAAAAAATTTTTGATGAAGGGGATTCCATGGTGGCATGTCGAGTTCAAGAGTTGTGGTCAACAATTCATGTTTGATTCAAGAATTTCAACAAAGGAATGGATGATCTGGAGGTGAAACAAAAAGAACAGATACAAGGTGGCACCGTTTTCCATGGTTTGCCAAATTTTTGGGCTTGAAAATTGACAAATTGAGAAAAGTGATTTAGGAAAAGTGACTTGCGCGCCATGTACTTGAAGGAGAGAGAACTTACGCACCTAGTGTTTTTCAAGATGAGAACATAAAAATATGGAAAAGGGATAAGGGCCACACAGTTTTTGGGTTGGTCGCACACGTGACCTGCGCGTCGTGAAGAGACTTGCGCCCCGGTGCCTAGGAGGATTGGAAACTTGTGTGCCTATTGTTTTTCAAGATCAGAACTTCAAAATATGGAAAATGAAAGAATGTCGCGCTACTATTTGTGTGGTCACGTAAGTGAGTAGCGTGACAGAGACTTGGGTAGATGGAACTGCGTGCTGAAACCTACACACCGAGGAAAGACTTATGTGCCACCGCGTAGGGTATCCAAATGCCTATAAATAGAGGAGCACCCCTCCTCATTCTGAATGGAGTTCAAGACTTTAATATTGTTCGAGCTCTCGTCGTGCAGGTTGTTGAGCCACGCAATTGGTAGTTCGGTCGGGCAAGTAGAGGTTGCGCAACGGCTGTTGGCTATGCGCCCAAGGCGGTTTGGGAGAGAAAGTAAGTGAGTTGCACAAGTTTCAAGTTGTGGAAGGTAGTGTCGCGCAGGTTGTTTGGTGATACCCGCGCACCAGTTTGGACCTGCACGCCGGAGACTTTCACGTCAGATTGGGACTTGTGCACCGGGCTTGGAGAAGAGCACCAGGTGTTGTTGGAGTATGCCCGTCTTTTTGGAGCTGCACGAAAGCTGGAAGATTGTTCGATACCTTCAGTGCAATAGATAATGTATTCATTTGTGAAGATGGAAGAGCAGTGAACAATTTGGTTTTATGAAGAGAAGTGGTACTGCACACACATGACTAGTATTTAACACACTTGTTGTGATTTGTGAATAGAATAATAACGGTTCGTGCAACTAAACTCAGATCTGCACAGAAAGAGGGGAATATATCAATAAAGATAGGTTTCAGTGTTGGGAATCAAAGGAAGAGAAGAATAAGATTTAGTGCATTCAGTTATTGCACTAAAGAGGTATATTGAATACAAAAAAGCATCAACTTAGTACTCTGATGCAAGCATTGTCTCATGCTAAACAGGAGATGAAGACTTCAATGAATATCTATTGAAGAGATCTTCACGTCTATAAACTGAGTGGGACTTCAGCAAGGGCAGTGAGCTAGGGGGAGTCAACGAGAGTGACCCGAGGGACGCAGTGAGCTATCCCTGAACCTTTGTAAAGGCAGTGAGTCTGGGATAGAGTGATTGTGCCCTAACCTTTGTAATCCATAGCTAGTGAAGTATAGTGGAATTTGGTATGTAAGATGAATTGTCAGCATATGCTCCTTGGACGTAGCCCTTAGTGGTGAACCAAGTAAAAACTGTTGTGTCATCTCTTTGCATGTGAATGTTTCATTTCTGATTATATCCATCATACAAGTTTAACTAGTTCCTACAATCGTGGGAACAAGATCCTTAAAAGAAAAAGTTGACACCCTGATTCACCCCTCCCCACTCAGGGTTCCCAAGGGTCCTACAAGTGGTATCAGAGGGAGGTTGGCGTATGTTGGATACTATACAGTAATCCTATTCAGAAGAGGATTTGAGTTTATTTCCTAAATTCAACAATGAAGAGTAGTCTTGATAATGACTCAGTCATTTCTGAGCAGAAGCCTGCATCCATCAAGACCATGAAAATAGGAAAAAGAAAGAGAATAAGCAGTTGAAGAAGTCCTTGATATCTGAATAAGATTCAGTATCTGGTTCTCCATGCCCTTCCAATAATGAAGAAATATCTAGCTTGGAAATTATCAAGCTGGGGTCTCGTGATTCTACCATAGTAATAAAAGACACTTCTATCGCAAATGATCAGGAGAAATTAATAAGCTATCTGCGTGATATTCCTGAAGAAAGAGTTGATCCTATTTTTAGAATATTTCAATGCATGCAGGCTGAGATCAATTGATTGGAAAGAGAAGCTGATAATTTGGAAAAGGGATTGTAAGGAAGAATTATTGAATGCATAAAGCTCACCAAACAGATTAAAGTCTTTGAAGAAAAAAAGGAAGTTAATAAGACTCTAAAAGAAAAGATCAATTCACTTGAAGTTGAGCTGAAGAGGAGCACTAAAGTCAATAGTTATTGTTTGGAAGAAACTTCCAAGATATTCAAGGAACTTGAATATTTGTTACAAAAAAAAAGTTATGATGCATAAATATAAGGTTGAAAGATTGAAGAAGACTTGTGAAGAGAAGATGATCATGATTGAAGATCAGAAGATCATCCTCAATATTGAAAGTCAAAAATTGGAAGCCCAATTGACAAATCTTGATAAGACACATATTGAGGCTTCACAAAAAGAATGAAACAGGTGACGCTTGTACTCAATGTTCATTGGAGTATTCTAGATCTGAAATACCTTCAACATGTGACAAAAATATTATGAAAAATATTGATTATCCATCTCAAGAATCAGTTGCTTCTGGTACCCAATGCTCACTAGAGGATTCTACTGTCAAAAGACCTCCAACATGTGATAAGAAGATCATGAATTCACTCATTGATCTATCACAAGTAGCTATGAAAGTAAAGGTACCGTCCATACAAACCTCTACTATTGTTTCTAAATATGTTCCTTTAAAAAGTTCAGGTTGGAAGAAAAATTCTAAACAAGTATGGGTGAGGAAACAGGAGGATAAGAGACCTACCACTATGGATAGGTTGATTGAGAAGAAAAAGGAGGAAGTTGGTTCCTCAAATAGAGCACAAAAAATTAAGAATAAGTCTCAACAACCTCATACCTAAGATACAAAGAAGAAAAGATTTGTGGGTCAATGTTGGTGCTCCAATAGATTTGGGCATTGTGCACTAGATTTTTGGTAAAATCCCTTTAATGAAAAATAAAAAAGAAAGCCTATATCAAAGAAAAGAAATCCAGAGAAGAAGAAGAAACATCTGTAGATCCAGAAGCATCTGTTTACAGCAAACAGATTTGGAATGCGTGATAACATCTGTGATTTATGCAACGGCAGCGGTCACAAGGTAGGCACATGTCCATCTCAACATGATTCCACTATTTATAAGAGAATAAGACCTCTGATCGTGTCTCAGTATGAAGCAAGTACCTTGGGAAGAAATCAGAAAAATAGTGCAAACACACATTTCCCCAAGAAGATCTCAAGTAAGGAAGCTGAGAATACCCGGGATTTTAGATCCATGAAATTGAAGGGACATTCATCCAAAAGAAAAACTAAGTGGGATGAAACTCAGATGAACCCATGTGGAAGATCCAAACCAGATACAATAGTTTTAAATGACTTGTTGGTCATATGGCCAGAAGATTTGAAAAGAATGCGGGAACTTGATGATGAAAAGGATAAGGCTGGTGAAAAAGGAAAAGGAAAAAATTTCACATGTTAAGGATGTTCTGTGTGAGAGATGTATGAGATCTGGACACATCACAAAAGTTTGTATAACCTTAATACTATATCAAGAAGCAGTCCTTAAAAGAAGTAAAAAATTTCATTAATGATGGCTGTTAAGAAGAACAATTCTCCACACAAAGTTGAAGACAATGTGAAGATATCCATGCCACGTCAACACAAATCAGAACATATGTTCAAATGTGCAGGCATGAAGACTAGAGTGAATAGAGGAACCTGGTTGAGAAAAGAACCTCAACCATGCAGCTCATATTGATGAAGCAAGGAGGGACCACCTTATTCCCTTAATCATTTGTGTACTGTATTTGTACTAATAATGTAAGGAATTGAAGGTGAATCATGCTCTCAGGGGGAGAACCTGAGAAGAAGTGAATGTTGTCAACTCTTGATAGCTAATCTAAAGAAGTTTCCATCCTTGGTAGATTATTCAATTGATATTCAATGATTAAGATGATGAAGGATCACTCTTGATAAAGATGATGAGGATTGTTTCCCTTGAGGGGGAAAAATGAAGAAGCTTCCAAAATCATTGTTTCAATCAGTATCAACTCTAGCTGGTATTACATGAAAATTACTCTGTAAATTTCTTGAAGAACATGTCATTGGAAAAGTTATGTCATTTCTCAATCTCTCAACCTTGGTTACTCAGAACAAAGATCATTCTACAAAGGGGGAGTAACAGAATTGATCAGTGACATAAGAAGAATTGAAGTGCCCTAAGGACACTTATCCTGCCAGTTGCACTTGAATGTTTTTGATATGTTTTCTAATGTGAGTGCAGGAGTTTCAGGTTGATTATTCCCTATCACATTTGATTTCTTCTTCCTAAAATAAAAGTGGTAAACCCTTGAAGTAAAAATACATGAGTTCTCATCTCATGTAGTATCATGATCTATGAATAATGGAGAGCCTTTTTGTCTCAATCAAATCCTCTTGTTTTCTAAATCAAGCATTGCTCAAGTAGACATAGAGTGAAATGATCAATGAAACATTGCTTAAGTATAGATTGATACCCTCCCTACCATGAGCTTTGTATTTCTTTTCAATAAGGGGGAGAGAAAGTGTCATGAAATTTTGAAAGGAAAAGATGATTGAAGAGAAGATTCTCATTTTGACATTGACGAATTCATTTCAGAAGATATGTAAGGTATTGACAACAAAATACAAAGGGGATAATGTTGGGAAAACTTTGTGTATAGGGTTGTATTTTTTTCAATAGTTGTCAATGACGATCAAAATGAAGGAGATCAAGAAATACTCAAATGAAATGGTGGAATGAAAATTCATATGATTGTTTTACTGATCATAAGATCAAAGAACATGTGTCAAAGGTGACACATTGTTTACAACAGTGAAGAATGGTGAGGCATAATCCATCTGTGGATGAAGAAGAAGAAATGACAGTTAATGAAGATCATGCAGTTCTCCATGATTGCCTGAAAACCATGCAAGAGACTTCTTGAATAATAGAATCGTATCATTTTCATGAAGACGAGAATTATTAAATAAGAATGGGGTTTTGATGAAGACCATACAATTCTTCATGATTTCATGAGAACCATGCCAGAGCCTACTTGAAGAATTGAATCATATGTTTTCCATGAAGTAGAGAATGATAGTTTAAGAAGAATACAATGTGCAAGGGATTGGAATTCTGATATGGCCATACACTTCACATTGTATCAAAATATGATGATGCTAAATCTGATCTATCAAAGGATATTTGTGCTTGTGGACAAATAAAACAATGTCATACAAATTTCTTGATGAAGGGGATTTCATGGTGGCATGTATAGTTCAAGAGTTTTGGTCAACAATCTATGTTTGATTCAAGAACATTGACAAAGGAATAGATGATCCGGAGTCAAAAAAAAGAACAGATACAAGGTGGCGTCGTTTTCCAGTGTTTTCCAAATTTTTGGGCCTGAAAATCGACAAATTGAGAAAAGTGATTTTGGAAGAGACTTGCGCACCATGTACTTGAAGGATAAATAACTTGCACACCTAGTGTTTTTCAAGATGAGAACATCAAAATATGGAAAAGGGATAAGGGTCGTGTAGTTTTTGGGTTTGTCGCACAAGTGACCTGCGCACCGTGAAGAGACTTGTGTGCCGGTGCCTAGTAGGATTGGAAACTTGCGCGCCTATAGTTTTTCAAGATCAGAACTTCAAAATATGGCAAAGGAAAGAAGGTCGCGCATATATTGGTGTGGTTGCGCAAGTAGTAGCGTGACAGAGACTTGGGCGGATGGACCTTCTTGACGAAACCTGTGTGCCGAGGAAAGACCTGTGTGTCGTCGCACATGGTATCTAAATGCCTATAAATAGAGGAGCACCCCTCCTCATTCTGAAAAGAGTTCAATACTTGGAGATTTTACGAGATCTCATCACGTAGGTGGTTGATCCGCGCAAGTGGTAGTTGGGTCTCGCAAGTAGAGGTTGCGCGCCGGTTGTTGGTTGTGTGCCCAAGGCGGTTTGGGAGAGAAAGGAAGTGAGTCGCGCAAGTTTGAAGTTGTGGAAGGTAGTGTCACGCAGGTTTTTTGGTGATACTTATGCGCCAGTTTAGACCTGCGCGCCATATTGGGACTTGCGCGCTGGGCTTGGAGAAGAGCACCAGGTGTTGTTGGAGTATGCCCGTCTTTTTAGAGCTGCACAAAAGCTGGAAGATTGTTCGATACCTTTAGTGCAACAGATAATTTATTCATTTGTGAAGATGGAAGAGCAGTAAAAAATCTGGTTTTATGAAGAGAAGTGGTACCACACACATATTACTGGTGTTTAACACCCTCATTGTGCTTTTCGAAGATAATAAGAATGGTTCGTACAACTAAACTCAGATCTACACAGAAAGAGGGGAATATATCAATACACATAGGTGTCAGTGTTGGGAATCAAAGGAAGAGAAGAAGAAGATTTAGTGCATTCAGTTATTTCACTAAAGAAGTAGATTGAATACAAAATAGCATCAACTCAGTACTCTGATGCAAGCATTGTCTCATGCTGAAGAGGAGACAAAGACTTCAATGCAAATCTATTGAAGAGACCTTCACTTCTATAAACTGAGTGGGACTTCACCAAGGGCAGTGAGCTAGGGGGAGTCAATGGGAGTGACCCGAGGGACGCAGTGAGCTATCCCTAAACCTTTGTAAAGGCAGTGAGCCTGGGATAGAGTGACTGTGCCCGAACCTTTGTAATCCACAGCTAGTAAAGTATAGTGGAATTTGGTATGACTGGAAACTTGTCAGCATATGATCCTTAGACGTAGCCCTTAGTGGTGAACCAAGTAAAAACTGTTGTGTCATCTCTTTGCATGTGAATATTTCATTGGTTATCATATCCATCATATAAGTTTAACTAGTTCCTACCAACGTGGGAACAAGATCCTTAAAAGAAAATTTTGACACCCAGATTCACCCCTCCCCTCTCAGGGTGCCCCGGGGTCCTACAAGTGGTATCATAGGGAGGTTGGCGTATGTTGGATACTATATAGTAATACTATTCAGAAGAGGATTTGATTTTCTTTCCTAAAGTCAATAATGAAGAGTAGTCTTGATAATGACTCAGTCATTTCTGAGCAGAATCCTACATCCTGCAAGACCATGTCAAATAGGAAAAAGAAAGAGAAGAAGCAGTTGAAGAAGTCCCTGATATCCAAAGAAGATGCAGTATCTAGTTCTCTATGACCTTCCAATAATGAAGAAATATATAGCTTGGAAAGTATCAATTTGGTGGCTCGTGATTCTATCACAGGAATGGAAGACACTTCTATCACAAATAATCAAGAGAAATTAATAATCTATCTGCGTGATATTCCTAAAGAAAGAGTTGATCCTGTTTTTTGAATATTTCAATGTGTGCAGAATGAGATCAATTGATTTTAAAGAGAAGCTGATAATTTGGAAAAGGGTTTGGAAGGAAGAATTCTTGAATTCTTAATTCTCACCAAATAGATTAAAGTCTTTGAAGAAAAAGAGGGAGTTAATAAGACTCTAAAAGAAAAGATCCATGCACTTGAAGTTGATCTGAAGAAGAGAACTGAAGTCAAGAGTTTTTATTTGGAATAAACTTCCAATAGATTCAAGGAACTTGACTCTTTGTTACAAAACAAAGTTATGATGCATGAAGATAAGGTTGAAAGATTGAAGAAGACTTGTGAAGAGAATATGATCATGATTGAAGATCAGAAGATCATCCTGAATATTGAAAGTCAAAAATTGGAAGCCCAGTTGAAAAATCTTGAGAAGACACATATTGAGACTTCACAAAAGAATGAAATAGGTGATTCTTGTACTCAATGTTCATTGGAGGATTCTAGAGCTGAAATACCTTCAACATGTGACAAAACAATTATGACAACTCTTGATTATCCATCTCAAGAATTAGTTGTTGCTGGTACTCAATGCCCATTGGAGGATTCTACTGTCAAAAGACCTCCAACATGTGATAAGAAGATCATGACTTCACTCATTGATCTATCAAAAGTAGCTATGAAAGTAAAGGTACCGTCTATACAAACCTGTACTATTGTTTCTAAATATGTTCCTTCAAAAATTGAAGGTTGGAAGAAAAATTCTAAACAAGTATGGGTGAGGAAAGAGGAGGATAATAGAACTACCACTATGGCTCGGTTGATTGGGAAGAAAAAGGAGAAATTTGGTTCCTCATATAGATCACAAAAAATTAAGAATAAGGCTCAACAACCTCATACCAAAGATACAAAGAAGAAAAGATTTGTGGGTCAATATTGGTGCTGCAATAGATTTGGGCATTGTGCACTGGATTTTTGGTACAATCCCTTTAATGAAAAAGCACAAAGAAATATTTTATCAAAGAAAAGAAATCTAGAGAATAAGAAGCAACATCTGCAGGTCCAGAAGCATATTTTTACAGAAAACAGATTTGGAATGCTTGATAACATCTGTGATGTATGCAACAGCAGTGGTCACAAGGTAGGAACATGTCCATCTCAACATGATTCCACTATTGATAAGAAAAGAGGACCTATGATGTCATCTAAGTATAAATCAAGTACCTAGGGAAGAAATCAGAAAAATAGTGCAAACACACATTTCCCCAAGAAGATCTCAAGTAAGGAAGCTGAGAAGACCTAGGATTTTAGATCCATGAAATTGAAGGGTCATTCATCCAAAATAAATACTAAGTGGGATGAAACCTAGATGAACCCATGTGGAGGATCCAAACTAGCTGTAACAATTCCAAATGACTTGTTGGTCATATGGCCAGAAGATTTGAAAAGAATTTGGGAACTTGATGATGAAAAGGCCAAGGCTGCTGACAAAGGAAAAAGGAAAAATTTCACATGTTAATGATGTTCTGTGTGAGAGATGTATGAGATCTGGTCACATCGCAAAAGGTTGTATAACCTTAATACCAGAGCAATAAGCAGTCCTTAAAAGAAGTAAAAAATGTATCATTAATGATGGATGTTAAGAAGAACAATTCTCCACACAAATCAGAAGATAATGTGAAGAGAGCCATGCCACATCAACACATATCAGAACATATGTTCAAATGTGCAGGCATGATGACTGGAGTGAACAGAGTAACATGGTTGAGAAAATAACCACAACCATGCATCTCATGTTGATGAAGCAACGAGGAACCACCTTATTCCCTTAAATCATTTGTGTATTATATTTGTACTAATAATGCAGGGAATTGAAGGTGAAGCATGCTCTCAGGGGGAGAACCTGAGTAGAAGTGAATGTTGTCAACTCTTGATAGCTAATCTAAAGAAGTTTCCATCCTTGGTAGATTCTTCAATTGATATTCAATGATTAAGATGATGAAGGATAACTCTTGATGAAGATTATGAGGAGTGTTTCCCTTTAGGGGGAGAAATATTAAGAAGCTTCCAAAATCATTGTTTCAATCAGTATCAACTCCAGCTGGTGTTAAATTAAAATTACGGTGTAAATTTCTTGAAGAACATGTCATTGGAAAAGGTATGTCATTTCTCAATCTCTCAACCTTGGTTACTCAGAAAAAAGATCATTCTACAAAGGGGGAGTAACTAAATTGATCAGTGACATAAGAAGAATGAAAGTTCCCCAAGGACACTTATCCTACCAATTGAACTTGAATGCTTTTGATCTATTTGCTGATGTGAGTGTAGGAGTTTCAGGTTGATTATTCCCTATCACATTTTATTTATTCTTCCTGAAATAAAAGTGGTAAACCCTTGAAGACAAAATACATGAGTTCTCATCTCATGTGGTATCATGATCTATGAATAATGGACAGCCTTGTTGTCTCAATGAAATCATCTAGTTTTCTACATCGAGCATTTCTCAAGTAGACTTAGAGTGAAATGATTAATGAAACACTTCTTAAGTATAGATTGATACCCTCCCTACCATGAGCTTTGTATTTCTTATCAATAAGGGGGAGAGAAAGTGTCATGAAAGTTTTAAAGGAAAAGATTATTGAAGAGAATATTCTCATTTTGACATTGACGAATTCATTTCAGAAGATATGTAAGGTATGGAAAACAAAATACAAAGGGGGAGATTGTTGGGACCACTTTGTGTATAAGGTTTTATTTTTTGTCAATAGTTGTCAATGAAGATCAAAATGAAGGATATCAACAAGTACCCCAATGAAATGGAGGAATAGAAATTCAGATGATTGTTGTACTGATGATAAGATCAAAGAACATGTTCCAAAGGTGACACATTGTTTACAATAGTGAAGAATGGTGAGACATAATCCATCTGTGGATGAAGATGAAGACATGACGGTTAATGAATATCATGCAATTCTCCATGATTGCATGAGAACCATGCAAGAGACTTCTTGAATAATAGAATCGTATCATTTGCATGAAGACGAGAATAATTAAAGAAGAATGGGATTTTGATGAAGACCATGAAATTCTTCGTGATTTCTTGAGAACCATGCTAGATCCTACTTGAATAATTGAATCATATGTTTTGCATGAAGTAGAGAATGACAGTTGAATAAAAATACAATGTGTAAGGGTTTGGAATTCTGATATGGCCATGCACTTCACATTATATCAAAATATGATGATTCTAAAGTTGATCTATCAAAGGATATTTGTGCTTATGGACAAAGAAAACAACGTCATACAAATTTGTTGACGAAGAGTATTTCATGGTGGCATGTCGAGTTCAAGAGTTATGGTCAATGATCCATGTTTGATTCAAGAACTTCGACAAAGTAATGGATGATCTAGAGGCAAAACAAAAAGAACAGATACAAGGTGGCGCCGTTTTCCTGTGTTTTCTAAATTTTTGGGCCTGAAAATCGACAAATTGAGAAAATTGATTTTGGAAAAGAGACTTGTGCACCATGTACTTGAAGGAGAGAGAACTTGTGAACCTAATTTTTTTCAATATGAGAACATCAAAATATGGAAAAGTGATAAGGGTCGCGTAGTTTTTGGGTTTGTCGTGCAAGTGACCTGCGCGCCGTGAAGAGACTTGCGCGTCGGTGCCTAGGAGGATTGGAAACTTACGCGCCTATTGTTTTTAAAGATAATAACTTCAAAATATGGAAAAGAAAAGAAGGTCGCGCAAGTATTGATGTGGTTGCGCAAGTGAGTAGCACAATAAAGACTTGGGCGGATGGACCTGCGCGCTAAAACCTGCGCGCCGAGGAAAGACCTATGCACCGTCACACAGGGTATCTGAATGCCTATAAATAGAGGAGCACCCCTCCTCATTCTGAATGGAGTTCAAGACTTGGATATTGTTTGATCTCTCGTCGCGCAGGTGGTTGAGCCGCACAAGTGGTAGTTGGGTCGTGCAAGTAGAGGTTTCGGGTCGGTTGTTGGTTGCGCGCCCAATGCGGTTTGGGAGAGAAAGGAAGTGAGTCGCGCAAGTTTGAATTTGTGGAAGGAAGTGTCACGCAGTTTGTTTGGTGATACCTGCGTGCCAGTTTGGACCTACACGCCAGAGACTTGCGTTCCATATTGGGACTTGTGCGCCGGACTTGGAGAAGAGCGCTAGGTGTTGTTGGAGTACGCCCGTCTTTTTCGAGATGCATGAAAGCTGGAAGATTGTTCGATACCTTCAGTGCAACAGATAATATATTCATTTTTGAAGACAAAATAGTAGTGAACAATCTGTTTTTATGAAGTGAAGTGGTACCGCACACACATGACTGGTGTTTAACACCCTCGTTGTGCTTTGCGAAGAGAAGAAGAATGGTTCGTGCAACTAAACTCATATCTTCACAGAAAGAGGGGAATATATCAATACACATAGGTATCAGTGTTGGGAATCAAAGGAAGAGAAGAAGAAGATTTAGTGCATTCAATTATCGCACTAAATAAGTAGATTGAATACAAAAGAGCATCAACTCAGTACTCTGATGCAAGCATTGTCTCAGGCTGAACAGGAGAAGAAGACTTCAATGCAAATCTATTGAAGTGACCTTCACGTCTATAAACTAAGTGGGACTTCACCAAGGGCAGTGATCCAGGGGGAGTCAACGGGAGTGACCCGAGGGACACAGTGAGCTATACCTGAACCTTTGTAAAGGCAGTGAGCCTGGGACATAGTGACTATGCCCGAACCTTTGTAATCCACAGCTAGTGAAGTATAGTAGAATTTGGTACGACCGGCGACTTGTCGGCGTATACTCCTTGGACGTAGCCCTTAGTGGTGAACTGAGTAAAAATTATTGTGTCATCTATTTGCATGTGAATGTTTCATTGTTGATCATATCCATCATAAAAGTTTAACTAGTTCCTACCAACGTGGGAACAAGATCCTTAAAAGAAAAATTTGACACCCTGATTCACCCCTCCCCTCTCAGGGTGCCCCAGGGTCCTACAAAAGAACCTTCTGATGAAGCTAGATACTCAATCCCATATTGATCAACCATATTCATTGATGGTTTCCACCACCCAGGTCACACACCACCATACACTTAGTTTCATAACACCCCACTCACTTACCACCCAAGGCAAGAAGAACAACCCACTCGCATCCCTCTCAAGGTATTAAAATACAATCATCCCATAATCAGTATAAAAAAATGTCCACCTAGTGAAACCATTTCTATATATCATCACTAGCCAAACTCTCACACCTAGAAACACATTTAAACAACTCTGGTCGACAACCCATAACAACCCATATAACTCATAGGTCTCTGCCTAGAACAACACCCACTACTATAGGTTTCGCTTTTAACAAGGATATAAATTGTCATTAACAGTGCTAAAAATTTGCGGTTAATCTAAGAGATTTCAAAATTCCCCTTTTATAATCACTAAAAACACTAATAAAGGGGTCCTTTATAAGTTATTTTTTAATTGCTTATAAATTGGTCCTTTATCATTACTTTTTTTAACATTGATAATTTTTTTTAAAAAAATATTGACTTTCCCCCTTTTTCAGCACCCCCCTATAAGCACTTTTCCCCAAATCTCCACCCCAACCCTAGTATCACATTCACTCACATCCACTACCCCCTTTATAGTACTCAAAAACCACCTTTATTAGCATGTTTTCATTTCCCATACTTCTTTTCACCCCTGCACATTCCTAGATTCGATCATGGGACCTCCTTTTGCAATATAAACGCCTTTACCAATGTATTTTACTTGTTTTAATATATATTTTATGGTGTTTCTATTTATTTATATATATACACACATATTTTTTATTCATATATTTATATAATTGTTTTTAAAATACATCTATAAAATATATTTTTTTCTGTGCATAATATATATGTATACTTATAATTATTTAAATATATTATATATTAATATTCATTTAAATTTTTTATAATATAAATATAATTAAATTATTTTATTAATATAGACAAATATTTATATATAAACATTATATATAAATATTTATAAGTATATATATTCACATATATTTCCATTTGGTTTATATATTTAAAAATATATTTTTATGTAAATATGTTCAAATATGTATTTATACAATTGATTTATTATAAGTAAATATAGGAAAATATTCATATATTTAATTATAAATAAAACTATAATATGAAAAAGGACAATAATTCTCTCTTAAAGGAATCTAAAATACTATTGAATATCAAAAAATTAGGGTATCCCAACTAAAAAAATGTAATGGAGGCCTTATGAGCCTTTTTTACTTCAAAAAATACTTATCAGGGTTATCCAAGTTAAAATGGAATAGATATCTTCATAGGATTTAATTTGATATGTGGTAGAGCATTAACGAACACCCAGATCAAAATTTATGGCCATTTGAAGTTCAAGTCATGTTCTCAACTTATCGTAGAATTTTCATTAGTTTATTGAATTTTTATGTCATCCTATAGTTATTAAATGAATATTACTCGATAATAATTATCAATTTATTAATTAATTTTATTTTTTAATTTATTTCATAATCCATTTTGACTAAATATATTATATATTGATGTTAAATGTGTATTTAGACTTATATAAATCATATTGATAAAATATATTATATTTATATCAATATAAATTTATTTATATATAAATATATTATTTTTAATGATTTATAAATTTTTTTAAAAGTTACCCTTTATCAGCACTCGAAAAAAAAAGCGCTTATAAATCCCCCACCACCTTATTATAATTTTTTACTGTCACTAATAATGGGGTCTTTATCAGTGTTTTTTTATTGGCACTGATAAAGGGCCCCCTTTATCAATGCTTTTTAGTGCAGATAAAGGCCCCAATTTATCAGTGTTTTTTCATAAGCATTGATAAAGGCCCCCCTTTATCAATGCTTTTATCTAGTGTTGGATAAATTGAAATTTGTAGTAGTGAACCCTTTATCCCAACCACTAGAGGGTCCACACCTAACTCAGGGTTCACACAACCACCCTTTTCTGAAACCCTTCTCAAATCACTATAGAGATATCCATTCCACCATCACATGTATTGACCTCCTTGTTTTAATGATCACAAAATCATGATTCTAATGATATTAATAAATTTCATGTTTTTTATAAGTATTCCATTAATTTGAGATGGGTGATGAAATTTTCTAATTATGATTCATTGTAAGTTACTACTAATGACAGGACACCGTTGAGAGTGACACCACCAACTCGAGTACCATTTTCCCTAACATACCGCCATAGTGGAAAATTGGTAAAGTATGAGACATTGTTCGGATTTCATGCCACAAGAATGTAAATTTGGCTACGAAAAATATACCTCTAGACTAGACAATCCCATACCGAACACCGCTAGTTGAGACACCACCAGGAAAGTGGAAATTTGGCTAAGTATAAGGTACCCCTAGACCATACATCACCAGTGAAGTGGAAATTTGAAAAAGTATAAGACACCATTAGTGTCATAATTCCAAGATGAGACATTGTTAGCCTTAGATATTGTCTGCATGAGACACCTCCAGACTAATCCACCACCACTTTTTTATTTACTTAACCTATTTCATTTAATTTTTTTCTAATTTCTATATTATTGAAGTTAATGAAATATGTTATTTTAATTATTGTCACTTAAATGTTTATCAGAGTTCATTGATGTGAGTGTGAGATGTGAAGTATGAGGAAGAATATACCATCAATATATTCCTATTGTTATTGATAAAAAGAGAATCATTTTAACACGTGCATATAGAGAGTGAGATGCAATAGAGGATTAAGACAACTTATAGAAATAAAATAGATCAAACTTACTGGAAAAAAAGCATAGAGATGAACCTGATTGTAAATAAGAATATATCACCCTCTAAAAACACTTGATTGGGAAGCCTAACTATATCATCACATTCTGCTACTTTCCTCTAGTCATGAACACGAGTCTGTGACACTATGTTCTTCTAAAGTTTTCAAGAGAACCTGACTCAAGCTTCACTGCAAATCAAATCAAGAGTCCGAAGTTTCTTTGCAACAAACCAAGAATTTCTAAACTCTACACTTTTAGATTTATTTTTTATACTTATCTTTATTAAATATTGATCAGTGTGTGTTATACTCTATTTTATATACACATATTTTCTCTTGTACTGAACTAGAATATACTTAGATATATTATAATCTTTTCTTACTTGTACTCTCATATATAAGAGTGGTAGAGGTCCTTGTGTTTCTTTTTTATTTTATACTCCCACATAGAACCGTGGAAGAGGTCGTATGTGACATGGACAGTTTCTATACTATTGTAAAACCCGATCCAGGTTGTGGATAATCATCAAAAATGTTTTTCTAATAATAAAAACCCCTTTTTCAATGGTACAAATTATGATCAATAGAAAATTAAAATGAAAATGAAAATATAAATTTTGGTTTTTTATATTTTGTCTTCTATAGAAGATGAATATATTATTCCTGATACTTCTAGAAGTACTTGGGATGATGCAACAAAGTTAGCTTATAGTAATAATTTCAAATCTAGTAATTCCATTTATTATGCACTAAGAGATGAAGGGTTTAATATAATTTATGTATGTAAAACTATTTATGATATTTGGGACACTTTATCTGTTACCCATGAGGGAATTACTAATGTTAAGGAGATTAGTCTTAAAAATTATACTATTAAATATGATAAATTCAAAATGAAGCTTTATGAACCTATTTCTAACATGTACCTCAAGTTTAATGAAATTTTCAACATAATGATCTCACTTGGAAAACCTATATCAAACAAGGATTAGATTATGTGACTACTAAGATGACTAATAGAAAGATTGAGAGGCACATCAGTTTTAATCATAGAATCATGTGAAGTGATCAAGATTCTAGTAAAATAGCTGATTAAAAATCTCATGATGTATGATGAGTAATTAAAGTTAAACCTTGAAGAATATGAAGATCCTAAGATAAATTCAATAGCTTTCAAGACTTCTACATCCATATAATAAAAATAAAAGGAGAAAAAGAAATTCCAAGCTATAGATTCAAGTGATAGTGAATCTCCTTCAGATAGTGATGAGGAGATGTATTACCTAGCCATAATATTTTTAAGAAGTTTTATAGGAATAAAAATTATTCATAAAATAAAACTCTAAAGGAAAATATTACAACAAAGGAAATTAGAAGAAATAATGGATGATGGATGATGATCCAAAAGAAGTTGTGTGCTATGAATGTAAGAGGAAGGTATGTATAAAATCTTACTTTCCAAAGCTTAATTGTAAAAAATAAATATGAGGAAAAGGATAGAATATAAAAAAAGGCTATGAAGTACACCTAGAGTCTTTTGAAGATAGATTTAGTGATTCAGATTCTTCACTGGAAGATAATCCAGATAGAGAAAATATGTGTTTCAGGACTAAAGTTAATGAAGTATCTTCTTTACCTACTATTTCTAATATTCTACCTATGCATAATTCTGTTAATTTTGACAATAAAAAACATGATGATAAAAATATGTCAAATGTGTAATTATTTGAATATTGCAACATGTTAGAAGAAACCTTCAATGAGATAATGGATAAATGCAAAATTATAAAAAAACTGTATGCTCTAACAACAAATAGCACATATAGAATTAATAGAAAAAAAAGAAAAATGCTCAACTTCTCAAAAATAATATGGATCTCAAAATTTCAAATGATAAATTAAAGAAAAATCTAGAAAATATTACAAATGGTAGAGAGACGCTCACACAAATTTTGGGTAATCAAGTTGTAGCAAAGTATGTAACTTGTAAGATCCTGGATCTTAGAAAGGTATTCTCTCATTTAAGTTTTTCTTTGAATCACTTTTTTTGGTTAATTAAGTGTGTACCCAAGTCCTTAAGGAGGCTCGGGGGTGTTTCGAGGGTTTGGGACACAAAAAATGGAGAAAAGAGGGTTTTCTAGGTAGGTTTCATGGTTTTCATACGGTTAGTGATAACCATGCGAACAGCCCAGGAAACCATGCAGGAGGTGGGATTTTGGACAGTGGACTCCGCACAGTTTGCACATGGTTTGGAAAACCGTGCGGGTAAATTGTGCGGCCCAGAAATGATTAAAAATTTACAATTTTTCCACTCTATGATTTTAAACCCCAACTCATGAGTTTTTCTACATTCACCCCTCTTCACCCTAGTAACGAAATAAATCTCCCAAGAACTCCAAGATATCGATCTCCCTCCTTTATAAGGCATCTTTGGTGCTATTGGTTATAGATCGAAGCTCCAGGTAATGCTAATCCCATCCTTGTTTCTCTTTTGAGTTTAGGGTTTGTATCTTATTCTACTCTCTTTTTGAAGCTCTAAAACCCTACTCCTTGGGTGAGATCTAGGTTGAAGATTCAAGGGTTGGTTGAAATAGAATCTAATGGCTTGATTAAGAGTGTGTTAATCTGTGGAATCAAGGTAGGTGGTCTATAAGTTATATCCCATGTTTTCTTTCTGGATTTTTCCATGTGTGGTTTTGTTCTTGGGTGTATCTTGGTATGTTTTGATCACCCTTGGCATGTTTAGGTAAAATGGTGATTAAAAAGTTAAATGGATACCCTCAAGATTCCCATGGGATGCATCAAGTGTGATGAGACTAATCTAGGGCCACCCATGGGGTGTGCCGACTTTCCCAGGCCTAGGGAATTGTGAAGAAAAAGTGAGATTATTGTGTAATTATGTAGAGCCCTTTATAAACATGTTTATGTGACTAATTGTGATGGCATAGAATCTAGGTGATTCACCTAGTCTTGGTAAAAACCTAAGGGATATTGGGTTAATATGTGGAAATTATTAATGACCATATTGGAATGGATTATGAGCATAGTAATGAAGCCTAGTGAGTTAGGCATAATGAACAAATCCTAGTGAGATGGGCACAATGAATGGATGCTTAGTGAGATAATAATAATAGAAATGAATTTTGATAAATGGATAAATGATGTGAAATGTGGTAAATGTGTTAATAGGTTAAGTCATGGTGTTAACTCTCATATTATTATTATGGTTTATATTTTCCTTGGGCAATGGTTGTGATGTTTTGAGAATGTTTAATGGATACATATATGTATATCATGTGCACATAGCTTAGTAGAGTAGGGTATTGACTGAGGTTCTACACCCACGGGTCAAGATAGATTGAGGCTCTAAACTCCACCCATAATGCACGGGTTAGGGAAGAGAACTGATGCTCTGTTTCCCTATCGGTTTCATCCACCCAGACTGAGGCTTCGAGGTGATGATATGGTTTACATAAGGAAGTTGGTCCTACTAAGATAGGAAAACTGTGGGTTTTTACTCATGTATGTGATTATGTACTTTAATCCCGTGTAACTTTTTTTGTTTGATGAACCCTTGATAAATGTATCAGAAACGGTAAGTAATGGAAAATGGGATGAAATGGTAAGATAAGGAAATGGTGATAAATGCTGGTAATGGATCTAATCTGGTTAAGGGAACTTAATCTTTTATTTTTCATTTATTATTCATTTCAATTTTTTCATGCACAATTATTTATACTGGATATTTTGTAGACATCATTGGTGGTGTCCTACTGAGTTATACTCACACCCTGCTCGGGCAGCCATGGGGTACCTAAGCAGACTTCATGTTTTCAGGTCAGGATAAGGGTAAATGATATTTCTAGGGAATTGGTTTGTAATGGATGTTCATGGAGGAGGACCCAGACTTTGTGCTAGGACCATTTTGGGAATTTTACAGTTTGTCTTCGTTTTGGTATTTATTCACTTCTACACTTATAGCATGGCATGGAATATTTACTACTGGACTTGGTTGTACCCTATTCTGGGAATGGTTTTTTATGCATGCTCTTGTATTATTGGATATTATTCCACTATTTTGATTATATTTTCTTGTGGATTACTCTGATAAAAATGGGGTATATTCTCCCCAATTTACTATTTGGACCCCACTACTAGTTTGCAACCTTTGGCATAAGGGGAGGCGCACTTAAGGTCATGTAACCACCCAGATCGGAGCACTAATTTAGTGGATTCTAGGTTGAGGATGATACAAAGTGGTATTAGAGGAGTTCTTTCCTCTTTATTACTATTTGGGGATGGTAGACATAGTTAGAATGTGTTGGGCCTTGGTAATGAGCTCATACTTGGGAGTAGCTAACCCATGTATGAGGGAAAACCCAAGTCACCCAAGGTGGGAATTTTTTTTCTTGATTGTGCGATGTTATAGTTGATGATATTTCACCATTGGGTGATGCACATGTTTTTTGGTGTGATTGTTTTATGTTATTTGGCCTGTGGCCTCAGTAGAACAAGGTTGTTCATTCCTACATCATTATAGGCACCTAAAGAGATAGGTGACATGCATCATGGTAGGCACACATGGGTTGGGTGTGTGAGGCATAAAAGATACGATACACCTTGCATCTTGATAATTAAAACGGGAAAATGTCGTAAACGAAACAATGAAAGGGGTTAAGATAAAAGAATGATAAGTGATGATTAATGAAATATGTGTAATTAAGTGTTTATAATGAATTTAAAATGTTTTTTGTGACATGTTGTGTGAGCTGTGTGGTGGTGTATAGTTGTTTACCCTTGTGAACCAAGGCCCGTGATAGGGATGGTTTGGGTGGTGTTTTCAGAATGTTAAGGTTTGTTGGGATGGTTCATGTATAGCAGGTTGTTGTGGCAGGTGAAGGGACTTCTTGTTATAAATTTTTGAAAGTTTATGGCACGTGTTCTAAACCACATTTTTAGAAATATATAGAAATTCCATCACAACTTCAAGCACCGATTGGGAAACAGGAGGATGTAGCTGATAACACTCCTCCAGTAGAAGAGTGGGAGAATATGGTGATCCAAGAAAGTGGGGAAGATTGGTTCTGAGAGAACATGGCTCATTTTATACAGATGATGGATCAGGACCTTGGGAGGGTTGCACTGAGTATCTGTGATCTGACCAGAGATTTTTAACTACAGCACCCTCCAACCTTTACCAAAGAGGGTGGGATAGAGGCAGTAGAGTTCTAGATAGAGTCTATCCAGATGATACTTGATCATCTAGAGACTCCTATTGGGAAGCGATTCAAGTTGGCATCTTATATGTTTTGGGGTCAGGCAAAGCGTTGGTGGGACATCCTAGCTCAGACTGAGCAGGCTGAGGGGATGTAGTGGAAAGATTTCTAGGAAAAGTTTCTCGAGCATTTTTTACCCCGAGACTTTGAGATAAGAGAGGGTTGCAGAGTTCATGAGCCTGACTTAGGGATTGATATCGGTAATAGGGTATACTGGTTGCTTCACTGACCTGCAACACTTTGTTCCAGTGTTGGTGAGGGATGAGGCAGTAGTTACAAGGAATTTCGAGGATGGGCTGAGACACGAGATCAGGTCTCAGGTGAATATATTTCACTTAAAGAGGTTTACAGAGGTAGTGGATCAAGTGTTGATCTCAAAGGGGAACCTGAAAGGAGCTTCAAGTAGTGGGATAGTTTTGCTAGCTGGGAAAACAAGTGGTGCAGCTTTTGAGACCGAAAGCATCATTTTGGAAGTTTTCAACAGGGCATATGTGTGAAGGGTGGTTAGAAGACATGGCCATCCTCTCAGAGTGGTGATCGGGTGTTCTGTTATCAGTAAGGAAAGTTGGGGCACATGCGTGGCCAGTGTCCTTGACCTCTAATTGAGTGCCAATTGTGTGGAATATTGGTACACGTGTAGAGGTTCTGTAGGAACACTTAGTAGGAGAGTATGAATATTTGTGATAGGAATATTCCAAGTGGAGGCAAGGTATCAGTTGCTACATATCCGAAAGGCAATTGGAGCTCCACGTGCAGTACTGGTAGGGGCTATGGATGTGGAACCCTAGGGTAGGATCACCCACGTCAATTGGGTAGTGTCATGTAGGGCACGTAGGTTGGGGCCAGGGTAGAGGAGAAGGTTAGCTTCATGCAGTTCAGTATGTACTAGGTGATGGTGAGGTTAGTTCATCAACTGTTCGAGGTACGATCCTTGTAGATTTTATGCTTTCTAGTGCATTGTTTCACACTAGTTCCACACACTCTTTTATTTCTTCTCATTTTTTGGTAGTGTTGGGTTTCCCCGTGGAGAGTGTGTGCAGGGTTATGTTGATTGACACTCCGTTGGGGGTGAGAAATGAAGATATCAAGCAGTGTAAGGGATGTACTCTAGAATTCAGTGGGTACAGTTTCCTATTGGACTTTTTCATTCTCAAGATGTCTGGTTTTGACTTGATCTTGGGTATGGGTTGTTTGGTGTTGTATCGATCACACATAGACTATTATCGTTGAAGGGTATCATTCAGGTCACTTGGGGGTGATGCTTATGTCCATTGTGGAGAATGGTATGCTCAAGTAGTTCATGCAGGACCATTTTATCATCAGTTGGGTAGGATCATGGATCAAAAATCTTTTCTTGTGCTCGATGATTAAATAAGAGAACAACCTGTCTTCCCTCCAGTAGTGGATCAATTTCAGGATGTGTTTCCTAAGGATTTCTTGGGGTTTCCACCCGAAAGGGATGTTGAGTTCAGGATCGAGTGGCTATCGGGATCAGAGCCAGTTTTTATTCCATAATACTGAATGGAACTAGTTGAGGGGTGCATTGGTGTTTTCTAAGATTGAATTGAGATTGGGTTATCACTAGTTAAGGGTGATGCCTTCTAACATACCGTTGATAGATTTTAGGAGTTGGTATGGTTTGTTTGAGTTTGTGGTAATGTCTTTAGGATTAACCAATGCACCGGTGATGTTCATGGATTTAATGAACCAAATATTTCACACTTATCTGGATCAGTTTGTGTTTGTCTTTTTTTTATGACATCTTAGTGTACTCGAAAAATCATTACAATCATGCCCAACTTCTTGACATCGTTCTGGGTACACTAAGAGAGCATCATCTTAACGCCAAGTTATCAAAGTTTTAGTTTTGGATTAGATAAGTTCATTTTTGGGTTCACAAAATCTCTGAGGTAGGTGTGTCAGTGGATCCAAAGAAAGTGTGGGATGTTGTGTCTCAGGAGCATCTCAATAGTGTTTCTGTTGTTCAGAGTTTTTTGGGTTTGGCCAGATATTACTGGAGGTTCGTCTAGGATTTCTCTCACTTGGCTGCACCACTGTCCGGCTTGACTAACAAGGGAATCATGTTTGATTGGTCTGAGGCTTTTGATAATTCCTTTTAAGAATAGAATAATCGATTGACAACCGCACCTATCTTGATCTTACCTAATCCAGGTAAGAAGTATGTCCTATTTTATGATGTGTTCGATGTCGGGATTGGGGATGTATTGATGCAAGATGAGTGGGTGGTGGCTTATGGGTCAAGGAAATTGAGACCCCATGAGAGGAATTATCCCACTCGTGATCTTTTTTGGTTGTAGTAGTGTATGCCTTACAGTTCTAGAGGCACTAATTGTTCGGGGAACGGTTCACGGTGTATACTGATCACAAGATTCTAAATTATATCTTTTCTAAGTGGGATTTGAATATTTGGAAGTGAATATGGGTTTATTATCTCCAATATTTTGACTTTGAGATGGTATATACACCAGGAAAAGGGAAAAGTGTTGCTGATGATTTGAGTTGGAAGGATCAAAACCAAGTGGTTCAGGAATCCATCACCGAGTGGAAGGTGGTGGCTTTGTTTGCAGAGATTCACCTGGAGGTGCGGGATGAAAATGGCCAGGTGACTCTTGCTTCTGTGGTAGTTTATTCGATGCTTTTGGGTCGAGTTAGGGAAATTCATCTCGACAACCATGAATTTTTTTCCATGAAGGAAATACTTAAAGGTGGGGATCCGCCTTCTGGTTGGGCCATTGGTGTAGATGGGGTTGTTTGTGTTCATGGTTGTGTGGTTGTTCTGGTATGCATGTGGGAAGAGTTTATGTGTGATTTCCATGCATTGAAATGAGTAGTGCATCCTAGTTTGATAAAGATGTATTGTGATCTCTGTTGATAGTTTTGGTGGCGAGGAATGAAAAAGAAATTTGTGGGCTTTGTGGCATGGTGTCTTACCTGTCAATGTGTGAAGGTCGAGCATCAATACCCAGGTGGTTTGTTACACCCATTTCCCATTCTGAAATGGAAGTGGGATGATGTGATGATGTATTTTGTGGTAGATATTCCAAGGATTCCCTAAAATAATGATGCAATCTGGGAGGTTGTGGATCGGATAACAAAAGTGTCTCATTGATTACCGATTCAGGAGACTTACACATTTGACCAGTTGGGTGAGTTGCATGTTTGGGAAATAATATGGTTGCATGGTGTACAGTACAATATAGTTTTAGATCGTGATTATCGTTTCACATCGCACATCAGGAAAGGATTGCAAAAGTTGCTTGGTACACATGTGCTTTTGAGTATGACTTTCTACCTGCAGACAGATGGGCAGTCAGAGCTTAAAATCCATGTGTTGGAGGACATGTTGAGGTTTTGTATCTTGGATTTTGGTGGTTCCTAGGAGAAGCACCTATCTATTGTTGAATTTTCCTATAACAACAGTTTTCAGGCTACGGTTTAGATGGAACCGTTTGAGGCTCTCTATGAGAGGATGTGTAGATCTATGTTGTGTTGGTTGGAGGTTGGTGAATCCAAGTTGTTGGGACTGAGTCTCATGCAGGAGACTTAATAGAAAGTTGATTTGATTCAGAGATGGATGGAAACGGCTCAGAGTAGGTAGAAGTCATATATGGATTAGAGTGTTAGACCTCTATAGTTCAAGGTGGGTGATAGTGTGTTCCTTGGGGTGTCTCCAAGGTTGGGTCACCGATTGATTTGGAAGCAGGTCAAGTTTATGCCCAGGTATGTGGGTCTATTTGAGATTGTGGAGAGGATTTGGCCAATGGCGTACTGATTGGCTCTTCCACAGTGGTATAGCAGGATGCATGATGTTTTTTATGTGTTGTAGCTTTGGCAGTATCACCCTGACCCAACTCATGTGGTGGATTTTGAGGATGTTGAGCTCAAGGATGATGTGTCCTTTCAAGAGCATCTGATTCATGTTGTGGATTTTAGTGATAAAGTCTTGCCGTGCAAGGTTGTGCTATTAGTGTGTGTACTATGGTAGTATGGGAAGGTTTAGGAAGAAACTTGTGAGTGGGAATAAGATATGCGGGCTCAGTGGCCCGATCTCTTTTCCTCAAAAGTGCAATGAAGCTTGGGAGTTCGGCTTGAGGGCGGGGTGTTATAAGGTGGGGAGGTTGTACGATTTCGGATCTTGGAATGGCAAGCTATCATTTAATCTTTTCTTTGAATCCTTTATTTTAGTTAATTAAGTGTGTACCCAAGTCCCTAAGAAGGCTCAAGGGTGTTCTAAGGGTTCAAGACATGAAAAATAGAGAAAATGGGGTTTTCTGGGTAGGTTGCACGGTCTGTGCACGATTAGTGCTAACCGTGCAGATAGCCCAGGAAACCATGAAGGAGGTGGGATTTTGGACGGTGGCCTCCACATGGTTTATTCGCAGTTTGAAAACCCTATGGGTAAACCATGAGACCCAGAAATTTTTGAAAAATTACAATTTTGCCACTCTGGGATTTTAAATCCCAACTTGGGATTTCCTCTCTATTCACCTCTCTTCACCCTATTAATGAACTAAATCTCCCAAGAGCTCCAAAAGATCGATATCTCTCATTTCTAAGGCATTTTTTGTGGCGTTTTTTGTGGATCGAAGCTCCAGGTAAGGATAATATCATCCTTTCTTCACTTTTGAGTTTAGGGTTTGTATCTTATTCTCCTCTCTTTCTAAAGCTCTAAAAACCTACTCCTTGGGTGAGATCTCAATTAAAGATACAATGATTTATTGAAGTGGAATCTAAGGGCTCGATTAAGAGTGTGTTCATCCTAGAAATCGAGTTAGGTGGTCTACAAGTTATATCCCATGTTTATTTGTGGATTTTTTCATGTTTGGTTTTGTTCTTAGGTATCTCTTGGTATGATTTGATCACCCTTGGAATGTTTAGGTAAAATGGTTATTAAAAAGGTAAATGGAGACCCTCACAATCCCCATGGCATGTGTAGAGGGTGATGAGACTAATCTAGGGACATCCATGGGGTGTGCTGACTTTCTTGGACCTAGGGATCTGTGAAGAACATGTGATATTGTTGTGTAATTATGTATATCCCTTGATAAACATGTTTATGTGACTAATTGTGTTGGATAGAAGCTAGGTGATTCACCTAGCCTTGATAATAACCTAAGGAATATTGGGTTAATATGTGTAAATGATTAAAGACCATAATGGAATAGATTATGAGCATGGTAATGAAGCCTAGTGAGTTAGGAATAATGAACAAAGCCTATTGAGATAGGCACAATGAATGAATTCTTAGTGAGATAAGCGTAATATAAGGGAATTGGGATAAATGGATAAATGATGTGAAATGTGGTAAATATGTTAATGGGTTAAGGCATGGTGTTAACTCTCATATTATTGTTATAGTTTATATTTTCCTTGGGAAATGGTTGTGATGTTGTGAGAATGGTTAATGGATATATATATATATATATATATATATATATATATATGTGTGTGTGTGTGTGTGTATATCATGTGCACATAGCTTGGTAGAGTGGGGTATTGACTGAGTTTCTATGCCCACGGGTTAAGTTGTACTGAGTCTCTAAACTCCACCCCTAATTCATAGGTTAGAGAAGAGGACAGATGCTCTATTTCCCTATCAGTTTCATCCACCTAGACTAAGGATTTGAGGTTGACATGAGGAAGTTGGTCCTAGTGAGATAGGACAACTGTGTGTTTTTTCTCATGTATGTGATTGTGTACTTTAAGCCTGTGTAACTTGTTGTGTTTTATGAACCCATGATAAATGCATCAGAAATGGTATGTAATGGAAAATGGGATGAAATTGTAAGATAAGGAAATGGTGATAAATGCTAGTAATAGATCTAAACTGGTTAAGAGAACTTAATCTTTTCTTTGTAATTTATTATTCATTTCCCTTTTTTATGCGCAATTTTTTATACCAGATATTTTGTAGACACTGTTGGTAGTGGCCTACTGAGTTTTACTAACACCCTGCTCAGGCCTCCATGGGGTACCTAAGAAAACTTCATGTTTGCAGTTTAGGACAAGGGAAAAGGCTCCAGCTAGGGAGTTGGTTTGGCATTGGTGATCATGGAGGAGGACCCAGACTTGGTGTCGGGACCATTTTGTGTATTTTTTTAGTTTTTATTCATTTTGGGATTTATTCACTTCTTCACTAGTAGTATGGAATGGCATATTTACTATTGGACATAGTTGTGCCCTATTTTGGGAATTCTTGTTTATTCATGCGCTTGTCTTATTGGTTATTATTCCACTATTTTTTTATCTTCTGTTGTGGATTAATCTGATAAAAAGGGGTTATAGTCTCCCCAATTGACTATTTGGACCCCCATTTCTAGTCGACAACCTTTGGCACACGGGGAGGTACTCTTAATGTCATGTAACCACCTAGTTCAGAGCACTGGTTTAGTGTCTTCTAGGTTGGGGACATTGAATAGGATATAAACCTGGACAGAGGAAAATAATAGAGTACTTTTGTTCCCAAATCCAAACTAGAGATTTCTTCTATAAACTATTTCTGTAAGGTACCTAATAGAGTATTTATTTCAAAAATTATGAAATATGTTTATAGAAAACCCATTAGGAAAATGTGGGTTCCCAAATCCCTGATTACTAACATTTCTATACCCAAATAGATCTAGGTACCAAAATCATTTCTTGTTTAAAACTTATTTTGTAGAAAAATAGCTTGAAGACCTCCATTATAAGTATATGGTACATGGATAGTGGTTGTTTAATTTATATTATAGAAGATTATTCATTCTTTAAGAGTCTTATTAAGGTTGATGGTGTCTATGTCACCTTTTGGTACAATGCTAAAGGAAAGGTCGTTGTCCTAGGCCAAATTGGTAATAAAAAATTAGTTTTAATTTCTCATGTTTTATTTATTAATGGTTTAAAATATAATTTTATTATCATTTATTAGTTATGTGATGATGTTTTATATGTCAAATTTGAGAATTATGCTTGCAATGATTATTATTCTAAAAATTATTTAATTTTTACTGCTTTGAGAAATGAAAAATTTTATGTTGTTGATTTAAATTATTTAGTTTCAGAAAATTTTCTATTATTAATTTCCTTTCAAAAAGAGTCATGTATTTGGAATATAATACTAGTCCATTTCAACATTCAATCATTTAGTAATATAACTAGAAAATTGTTAGTTAGGGGTCTACCTAAGCTTGAGTTCCAAACAGATAAAGTTTGTAACCCCTATCAAAAAGGGATATAACGCAAAATTTCTTTCAAATTAAAGAAGTAAGTTTCAACTTATAAACCTATTTAGTTGGTTCACCTGGATTTATTTGGACCATCTAGAGTTTCAAGTCTTAATGGGAAGAACTATGTTTATGTTCCTATAGATTATTTTTCTAGGTATACATGGGTTTACTTTCTAGCTGACAAAAGTGAATCTTTCTCTTACTTTACTAAGTATGCTAAGTTTTTAGAAAATATTTGAGTCCATAGGATTAACACTTTAAGAAGTGACCATGGCCATGAGTTTGAAAATCAAGATTTTGAATCTTTTTTCTCACAAAATGTCTACACTCATAACTTCTCTACTCCTAGGACCCATCAGAAAAATGGAGTTTTAGAAAGTAGAAATAGGACTTTACAAGAGATGTCCTTATACATGTTGAATGATTATAACCTACCTATCTATTTTTGGGAAGAATCTATCAATATAGATTTCTATATTATAAATAGAGTTTTGATTATACCCATACTTAAGAAGACACCTTATGAACTTTAGAAAAATAGGAAACATAAGGTTAATTACTTCAGAGTTTTTTGGATGCAAAGTCTTTATTATTAAAACTAAGGATGATTTGGAAAAATTTTCCTCCAAAGGTGATGAAGTAATTTTCATTGGTTATTCAATATATAGTAGAGTCTATAGATTTTTCAATAAGATGACCAAAAATTTGGAAGAATTGGTTCATTTCAAATTTGATGAAACTGATCCACATGAAGCTAAGACCTCCCTAGAAAACCTTGAGGATGATTTATCTTCTCTATACTTAAATTCTAAACCTTTAGAATCTGCTATAAAACAAGATGAAAAATCATCCAATTCTGAAAAATTTCTAGAACATCCTAAACATGGGTCTGTGGAACCTAAAGTGGCTAGTACATCTTTTTCTAGAGCTGTTGAAACCTTTAAGTTTCATTATTTATATACTATTGTAAGATATCTAAATAGAGGAACACAAACTAGAGATTCTCCATGAAATCGGGTTGAATATCAAGCATTCTAGTCTCATCTTGAAACTAAGAACATCAATGAAGAAATTAATGATGAATTTTGGTTAATATCCATGCAAGAATAATTGAATCAATTTGAAAGAAACAAAATGTGGGAACTTGCTGATAGACCTAGTAACACCTTTAATATTGGAACTAAATGAGTGTTTAGAAACAATGTTGATGATTCAATAACTATAGTTAAAAACAAGGCTAGACTTGTTGCACAATGTTATATTCAAGAATAAGGAATAGACTATGAAGAAACATTTACACCTGTAGATAGACTCGAGTCCATAAGAATCTTGTTTACCTATGAAGCACTTCTAGATTTCAATATTTATCAATTAGGGGTCGATAGTTTATTCTTGAATGGTTTTATAATTGAGGATGTTTTTGTTGAACAACCCCCTAATTTTCAAAATCCACATTTTACATATCAATTTTTTAAATTAACTAAAGCTTTATATGGTTTAAAATAAGCTCATAGAGCTCAGTATGATAGGATCAACAATTTTATTATTTCAAAATGATTTTTAAAAGGCATAGTTGACCCTACCTTTTTATAAAAATAATTTCAAAAGATGTTTTATTATTTCAAATATATGCTGTTGATATTATTTTTGGATCTTCAAGAAATTATTTATGTACTTATTTTTAAAAAATGATGCAAAATGAGTTTAAAATGAGTTTAATGGGTGAACTAAAATTCTTTCTTGGATTTAAAATTTTTCAAAACAAAGAAGGAATTATTTTAAATTAAAGTAATTAAACTAAAGATATTTTAAAACACTTTAACTTGGATATCAATTAAAGTAGTTATACTCCTATTATTACTACCTATAAATTGGATCTTTATGAAGATGAAAAACTAGTGGATCAAACTAGTTATAGAGGTATGATTAGTATCCCCCTCTACTTGACTACTAGCTAAACAGATATTATGTTTAGTGTGTGTATGCATGATCATTTTCTAAAAAACCCTAAATATTCACATTTAAATTATACTAAAAGAATTTTTAAATACCTAAAGTATACAACCAATTTATGATTGTTTTACACTAGAGAATAATCATTTGATTTAGTAAGTTATTCTGATGATGATTTTAGTGGATGCAAGTTGGATATAAAAATCACCTCTAGAACATGTCACTTTTTAGAGAACTATCTAGTTTCATGGTGTAGTAAGAAACAAAATTGTGTTCCTCTATAAACTACTAAATCTAAATATATAACTGCAGGTAGTTGTTGTGCAAAAATTTTTTGGATGAAACACACTTTACTAGACTATAGATATCAATTATAACATTTCGTCATAAACTATGACAACACAGGTGAAATAAATATCTCTAATAATAAATTTTCACATTATAGGAAAGAACATATTGATATAAGGCATAACTTTTTGAGATATCATTTTCAAAAAAGTGATATCACTCTTTAGTTTATTGGTATAGAACATTAGTTAGTTGATATATTTACTATGCCTTTGAATTAAAAGAGAAAAAATTATATCAAACATGATCTAGGAATGATTAATTTTGGTTAATTTTAATTTTTCGGGATGCTCTGTTGTGATTGAAACACTGTTGTGGTGACACACCATTTTGGTTAAAACACCATTATGGTTGACACACCATTTTGGTTGACATAAAATTGTGGTGACACACCGTTTTAATTGACATAACATTATGGTGAGACACCGTCGGGTTATCACATTGTTGGCTTCTCATGCTGTTACTCTTTCATGCCTTGGTAATTTTTTGGTTTCTCAATATTTTGAACTGTCGGTTTAATATTTTTATGATTTATTTTCATAACATGATACATATGTTTTCTCATATTCAAATTTCAATATTTTAGTATTATTTAAATTTTATAACTCCTAAAATCTCAAATGATATGAAAATAGATTTATGTATATTTCTAACACACCTTGAGCCTAGCGCGATACTCCCATATCTTTCTCTCTCAATCCTTGTGTAACCCTTCACCTCATACTTTTCAAACCTTCTCTTCACCCTCAATCGAGCTTGTTGAACTATTCTGCATGCCTATAATGAATTGACCTTCTGAGTTTTCACCTTCAAAATTTATATCTTCTAAGAAGCACAAGAAATTACTAAGTGTACTTACTCTAGTTTCACTAGTTAATACAAATATTTCCAATAATCTTATTGTATCTAAAAGTTAAGTATAATCAAAGTGGTTGAAGTCTAGAAAGTCTCTGGTACTCAAATTACTCTAGAGCCAAGGATGGTTAGAGTGGTTCTCATCAAACAAAATACCCTTATACCATAAGTTGGTTTATAAATTCTATCAGCATGTAGAGTATGACTTTGATCAAGATGGTGTTGATTGTATAAGAGGTTGTGTCAAAGGAAACTTAATATGTTTTTTGTCAAAGAAATGGGTTAAATATTTGAATATACTCCATGAAAAAATATATGATAATTACCATGGCACAATTCCTATATTGAAATAGTGGGTGCCCAAGACCCAACTATGTAGTACTTTTGATTACTGTATAATGTGTACAGTTAGATATGCATGATGATATCTTACCATTATAGTGCAGACTATTCTACGTTCACTATAATAATGGTAATTTCCAAAGGTTAGTTGTCATGTCGAGAGGTTATAGCAGATCCCAGGCTATAATGAGAACCTCAAGATACAATGACATTGATCTTAAATATTTTTTCTATAGTCTAGATACATCTTACTGACTGGACACAGTAGATGTCTGACTATCAGGTGTTGGGAGCTCATAAGCATTGAGACTTCTTCTCATGAAGTTTGCACTTGGTGATCTCTAGTAGTGAGATCATGAGGACAGACCCGCCAATAGGAACACCACATGTTTTGGGTGTCATTGGTTGTTCCTATATACGGACATGTGTATTGGTCTCCTGACTTGAGACCATTACCAATGTATATCATTTAAGTACATACTTTGATGCAAGGTGAAAACCATGGCAGTAATGTTGTGGTGAGGTAGTTTGTGTCAGGTGCGTCATTAGTGGTATGACGTTGGTTTAATGGTCAAGAAAGGATTTATCGCTTCCAAGTTTAGGAATTTATGTATCTCAGGCCTGGTTGATCAGGATGGTGCTGCCTTCATAAGTCCTTGGCCAAAGCAGTAGAAAGGAGAATCCATCCGGATTGATCAAAAAATAATAAATCAAGAAAAGGGCGATGACACAAGAGTGCGTCCTGCTTTATGAGATATTTAATGACAAAGAGAATATAGTACACAGTCAGTGTTCGTAGGATGGTAGTCGTTGATACGACTATCCTTATCTCTTTAGGGGCCATGATGGGTTGCTAGACCCCGCTCTTAGTCTGTGAATTTTATTCACTGCTATCGAGATAAGGGCCTAGAGGGTCACACACAACAGCATATTCAAGAATCTCCACCTATTCAGTTGAATAGGTAAATGGACATAGTGGGCCCCGCCATGGGGTCCGAGCGTTTGTCCAATTTTTCGATCACCAAATGAATTAAATAAATTCATTAATATTGAAGTTATGAATATTTGGGATTGAATTTATTTAATGTATTTACGAGTTTAGTAAATACGAGAAGATATTAATCGAACGAATATTATTTTAATATTCAAGGTTCGTTTAATACTAAGCGGGACAATGAGTCGAGTTAAATGGCTCGAATTTTATCACGTAATATATTTTATATATTACAAGTATGTGATAAAATTAATAAATAATATTGACGTAGTTATAAGTCGTCATAATTATTTATTTAAAGAATTTTGATATTAACGGGGGCCGGGGAACCCTACCGGGTATTTATCAACATGTCTATAAATAAGAGAGGAGGCTCTATCTCTTTTAGGTGAAATTCACTATTCACTCATTTGCATGGAATGAGATTTGAGAGCCTCTCTATCCTCCCGCTTCTTAGAGAGAGAAGCACTCGATCCAAGAGTTCGGATCAAGTTTATCCTCACGCATCGCAAGATCGATGATGCGGTGATCATCGGGACGTAGAAGATATCATTGAATCTCCACGCTAGCACCCAGAGTTCGATGATCGGTGTTCCCACGGATTTTTGAGGCGGGTGTGGATGATCTAGAGGGATCCTGATATGGATCCTTCGTGCAACGATCGTTGTCGACAAGTAGCGGTCGACAACGGCTTCAAATATACAACGGGTATGTTTTCCTTTTATTTTGTGCTCTTAAAAATCTATGCAAGATCCTCGGACCTCTCCGGGGCTCAGATTGTCAGCAACAACAAGTACCGTCGTTGTGCCGACGAAAATTTTAAAATCATCGGCCCACCGGCTTCCGCTGCGGGCCCCGGAAACCCAGCAGTGGTATCAAAGGTAGTCGCATAACTTTTCTGAGCCTTGAAAATTAATTTGAATAAAAATTAAGTAGAGGGTTCAAAATCAGTCACAACGGTTCAAACCGTACGTTGATCCAATTACAAACGACCAAGATATGGTCATTTGAAATTTTAAGAAAGGATTGCGGGGATTATTTTACAACTGTTTCCAATCATTATTCTTGTTTTGGTTTTGCCTAAAACACAAACAAGGATGATAATTATTATTATTTAATGATAATAATTATCATCATAAATTAATAATAATAATAATTGTTTTATAATTATTAAAATAATAAGTATTTTATTATTATTATAATAATTATTAGTATAATAATAATTATTATTATTAAAGGCCAATATATAGACTTTTGAAAAAAAAGGGGGAGGGAAAAGGCTTTAAATCTAAGTCTTAAAGTTAAAAAAAGGGGGGGCAGGCCGTGTGGAAAACAGAAGAGAAAACAGAAAAAAAGTGGGGGTGTGTCTTCCGCGTGGAAGAAAAAACAAACACAAAAAAGGGAGTAGGGGCGGCCCGTGGAAAGCACACAAGAAAGCAAAAAAAAGGTGTGTGGGGGTCCGAGCGGACCCCCTCTCTCCCGCGCGACGCATGCAGTGTCGCGCTGCCCTTCCTCCCGCTCGGGATGCAGAAGGATGAGGGCCGCTGGCAGCCCCCCTCTCTCCCACGCGCTGCTGCACCGCAACAGCCTCCCTCTTCCCTCCTACGCCGGCAGCACAGCAGCACCAGGCCACTGCGCCGGCTGCCATCCCCTCTCCTGCACGGCACAGGCCACCTGCAAGTCGCCCCCTCCGTGCTCAGTCGGTTTCCTCCGGCCTCTCAGATCGCACCGCCTCTGGCGGAGCCACCTCAACAGGCCGCCGCCCGGTTCGGTCAGACTGCACCACCTGCGCGCACAGTCGGCCTCCTCTACCGCGTTGGTCCACCTCCCGCCGGACCGGCCTGCTTCCTTGCGCCGGACCCCGCTCGGGTAGAACCAGGTGCCCCTCCGCCTCTTCCCTCAGTGAGCAGGAGAAGCCCACCGGGAACCCCCCTGCCAAGGTGGCGTACAGAAGGAGCGGCGCATGCAGCGCCTCCTTCTCCTCCTCCGGCGGACCCACACGGCGCACCCACGCCGCTGCCTTGCCTCTGCGAGCAGACCGCGGTCTTCTCCCGACCGCGCGCTGTAAGTCGGACTACCCCGCGCATCCGGTTCCCTGGCGCGCAGCCCCTGCACTCAACCGAGAGAGGCACCGCCTCCAGCAGCGGTAGACCACGCAGCGGCTCTTCCCCGAGAGCACCCTGGCCAAGCTTACCCGGCCACCGCCCGGTCCTCCTAGCGGGCAGGTACCCCCTGACATAGCTTTTATTAAATCAACTAATATAATTCATCAATTTAATTAATTTAATTAATTAATATATTAATTGTAGTTAAAATAATTTTTAATACCCGAGAATTAAAATTAATTTAATTTTTGAAATTTAATTAATTAATTAATTAATTTAATTTTAAGTTTTCAAATTAAATTAATTATATGACCTATAATTAGTTAAATTATTTGAATTTATTAATTCATTTAATTTAATTAAATTAAATAACCCTCGTACTTATTTTTGCATTTTAATTTTATCGCGCTTTATTTTTACCCATCGTCTGGTCTTGAGCATCGACCTTTTTATATCTGCTTTTAATTTTTATTTAATTAATTATTAAAACTGTGCGATGTGTGTAATTAATTAAATGGACAGTCTGTGCATCGTCTTTCTTTTTTCGGTTAAAATGTATAAGGGCCTGCGCGCCCAATTTATATGATGTACATTTATTCCCGAGTCCCCCTCGCCTCCGCGCGAGTATCTTTGTACTTCAGACAATGGCGACGAGCGACGTAGACCCCGCCAATATGAGGCGGTGTACGACGATGCAAGACGACGTGTGGATTACACCAAGGCGAGGTGGTATTCCAAGAAATGACGTCGACCCCGCCAAGACATGGCGACACTGCAGAAGACCAGCAAACATAGAAGACAAGGGGCAAGCTTCTTTTTTAGTCAAACTTCAACTTAGATAAGATGCACTTAGGTCATTTATATTCTCAATACCAGTCGAGTAGTGGTTTACCTTTATTCAATTATTTATTATTTTATGCATTTTAGAACAGCGGGAAAAACACATAAAATAATAGATAATAAAATGCATAAAGAAGCGGTGTATGTTTCTCTATTGATGTTCAGTTGTGAGCGCGACAACATAGATGAACAAGATTGATACAAATGGATTACATTCATCGAGAGAAAAACATAAAACCCTCAAATAAAATATTAAGTCACAAACAGCCTTCCATCATTCAAGTTTGAACAAAACCGGGTGCTCGAGGTGTCGGTTCATGCCTTAGCTGAGGGTGCCTCTTACTACCGGGGAGTTCTTATTTGTGTGGTGGGTCGACTTAACTAATATTACAGCAAAGATATAGCCTTATCTAGTTTGTTGTAATTTTAGAGGCAAGAGTTGAGTAAATAAGTAAATGATTTTTGAAGCTGAGACTTCACTCAACAGATCAAGGAACCACAAGTTAATGTGGTTGTCCATCCAAAAGCCTACCTTGGACCCTCCGAGTAGTGGCGTAGCCCTAGCTTGTAGACTATGAGGGAGGTTCGGGGATACTTTCCACTAGAATACTCAAGATTATTCCAATTCTAGTACAGAGGGTTCCTATAATTTGAAAAATTAGTGGGAGACATTTAATGATTAAATAATCAATAATGTCAGATTAGGTAATCACATAAAAGTACAATCTGCTAAAGTATATTTGTAGATAATTGCAAGCAATACCATAATAAAACTGCGATAAATATTAGACAAAGTTAATGTCTAAACTAAGCACAAATTTCTAAGTGTAGTATAGGTGCTAGTGCACATTACTACAATAATAGAAATTCAAGGTGCTTCTGTCCCAACCTGTTAAGCCACCTCAGGAAGCAAGGGTGTAAAATTGCTTATAGGAGACTCATGAATCAAGCATATGATGGTTCTGTCATAATTCTATCATCAACGTCTGACGTTAGTTTTGGTCGCTACATCAAGACTAAGATGATGACCACATGTAGTCTCATCTCCAAGATCCTTTCAAGGAGAAAGTGAAGAAAGATTTGAATGTGATGGACGCACTCGATATGTGTAAAGTGAAAGACAGTTCACAATCTTTCATGCCATCCCATTTCTTATACCTTTTACACCTGATTACTCTTTTTTCATTTAAAAGTACAAATGAACCATATAGAGTAAGCGCTTCATTACCTTTAAGGTGATATTTGACAAGTAATAAGAATATTAGAGATAACACCATCTTTTATTCTTATGGCGAATAAATTGAATGAAAAGACGAAAAGGCCTATGGAAAGTTACGCCAAAGGCACCTTCATCATGCCCTTCAAAGTAAAGTGGTTGGTTATTTAATAGGAGGTTATTTTCATCACATAATGAAATAAATTCATGGAAGTTTAAAAAACTGAAATACTTGAAGAAAGTACCCGCTTCTTGTTCAGTTTATATTCATAAAATAAAAGTATTTTTTTCTCGAATGCTTCTTGGGTATTAAAATACAATATTATTTTCACATATATGTATTGAAATACAATAACCAAGTAAGTATAGAAACATTACTAGAAGTAAAGTGTCTTCTCCTAGAAGCTGTGAAAGGGTGATTCCTAAGTCAGCAGGGAGAAACACATAACTTCTAATTGCCAAGTGATTTATTCAAATTGAACAAGTTGTAGATTATAACCAAAAAAAATTATCTCATGTGCCCATTTGGACATGATGAGACATTATTCCATGTTTTGGAATGAATGTTGTTTGAGGTAACATACTCAACAAATAGCTCACTACTAATTGAATCAATGGCAATATATGATGAATATAAAATGTAAGACCTACTCTATTGTGGCAATATGATTCTTTGTCAAGTAAAACTAAAAGCGGATGTCAACTATATACCCAGTATGGTATTAGGCTCGGCACAGCTAAACACCTAAGGTATTATTGACACCCTTAGTTTAGACAAAGAAACCTTTTGAAATAAAGGTACTCCACAAAGCTTCTGAGGTTAGTCCAACACGAGAGTGTGAACTATTCCAAAGAAATCTAGAGGTAAAGATAATTCATAATATTCCTTTAAGTCATTAAGTAATGTACCAATGAAGTATAAGTTTTGGTCAGAAGATATGAGGTGCTTCGGATCTGCAGGCCAAAGAATATCTTGACCAAACAATCATCGATCATGATAATGTAGCGTGAAGCAATTCCTAAATGCATGTTACCTTATCAACATCACTGTATTGATGTTCATAATGAGGATCGATGACGAGTATTACATATTAACATTGATCAACAAACATGTATCATGGAGGAATTCCTAAACGCATATGTTACACATCAAAGTTATGATGTAAGTTGTATCAATGTTGCAACTTGCAGAAACTTCCATCATATTTCAAAATGTGATTTGCAAATAACGGCTTAATCCCATAACTAATATGACAACTATTATGACAAATGGATATCATACGAGTCATAGTATGATGGAAAATACATTATGTCATAATATGTGTTTAGATGCAAAGTGTTTGTTAGGATTTAAACAAACATGCATCAAGTTAAACAAGTTGTGCATCAAAGGTAATTATCCTAACAGTTTCTTAAGATATTACCCAAATCCCTAAGATAGAAAAGATGTAGTCAAGTATTAGACTACATTTCTATACAAGGGTGCACATCTCTATTAGAGATAGTGGGAGCTAAATTGACTTGGACTTAGTCAATGCTCGAGATGCACAATTGGTTGGCATATGGAACAAGTTATACAATTACATGTGGAATAAGAATGTTCCAGAGACACATACTGCGTAGGAAGAATAAAACCATGGTGATGGTTTTATAGTCACCGCGATCGGTGATATATTATTCATTAAGAATAATAAATCCTATAAGTAAGCAGTATAAGGCAACGAGCTAAGATTGACAAGATCAGCTAAAATTCAATAAAGGATTCCATGTATCAAATTGCAAAGGGGTCTTATAAATTGAATATTGTAGTGGGTATTTAAATGAAATGATACATGGATGGTACAAGTATGGTACCAATAAGGCTCGATTGGTTATACCAAGTCGATACGCCTAAATCTATTAGAATTTTACTTTTCATGGACAAACTTCTAAGATCCTTTTATTGTTCATTAGATGACAAGTTCATCTTTCGTGGAAGGTGTCTATACGACGCAACCTGAAAGAGATGATGACATCAAATGATGCCAATAAGTGTTGATAGTTACTGAAATCCAATTCAGGATTAAAGTAAGTAACAAGATCTTAGAGCATTCATTATAAATGAATCTTTGCCTTGTGTCTACCAAAGGTTAGTGGGAGCGCCAATGTTTTCCAAGTGATATATGTTCGGCAACATATGGAAAATAGATTTTGATCTTATAGTTAGATAAGATCGGTTAAAATAAATTCTCCAATGATTGACTTCAAGTAGCAACCTAAGTTATAGGGAATAGGATCCACTCAGGTAGATCCAAAGGTTGCTTGGTCCTAGTCAATCATACATATAGTAACATTGTTGGAACAATTCCAGTTTAGAATTGTTGCCTATGTCACATGGCTTAATCTTTCAGGTTAACATGTTCGGAACATGTGTAGAGATTAAAGTTTGGAATTGATACCATATGCTTTAGCGATGGATCAATCACATATGCCATAATATGTACAATAATTGATACTGCCAAGATATAATTTATTATAGGCATATATCAATTATATTCAGGAGCACAGCAAGTGATGCAGTCAGAACTATCTTTTTGTACTTTAGAAAGTACAAATGATATGTACCTGGAATATGGAGAGGAAGGTATACTAGTTTGGGTGGGACACAAACCAGTAATTCTTAGATCAATTTGATCTAGAATCACAGTTAGGTAAAGGATATGAGCGAGTCAAGCTCATAAAAGCTTGTGGTAGCCATACCTACAAATACCGAGTACATTGCAGCTTCTAAGGCAGCTAAGAAGCAGTTATAAATCACAATGATTTGTCCCAGTTCTTGGATTCACACCTAGTGAGAAAAGTATTATCATAATGAGAATTATGATATTCTTACTAGCCAAGTTGTCAAGTTATGACAATGGACAAAAATAATATACTCGGGGATACCTTGTCTTGATAAGTTTTACTCAAGTCGATGAGGTTTCATATAGCAGATATGCCACGTAGAGAAAATGTGGCAGGCCCAGCAGTTAAAGCCATTACTCAGCAGAAGCATGGTATTTATCATGTGAGTAGCTAACAAGTTTAGTTAGCAAGTTGGCTCTAGTGAAAGTGGGAGTTTTGAAATATTGGGTGCCCTATACCCAACTATGTAGTACTTTTGATTATCGTATCATGTGTACAGTTAGATATGCATGATGATATCTTACTATTATAGTGCATAATTTTATGCGTCCACTATAATAATGGTAATGTCCAAAGGTTAGTTGTCGTGTCGAGAGGTTATAGGAGATCCCAGGCTATAATGAGAACCTCAAGATACAATGACATTGATCTTAAATATATGTTCTATAGTCTAGATATATCTTACTGACTGGACACAGTAGATATCTGACTATCAGGTGCTGGGGGCTCATAAGCATTGAGACTACTTCTCATGAAGTTCGCACTTGGTGATCACTAGTAGTGAGATCATGAGGACAGACCCTCCAATAGGAACACCACATGTTTTGGGTGTCATTGGTTGTTCCAATCTACGGACATGTGTATTGGTCTCCTGACTTGAGACCATTACCAATGTATATCATTTAATTACATACTTTGATACAAGGCGAAAACCATGGCAGTAATGTCGTGGTGAGGTAGTTTGTGTCGGGTGCGTCATTAGTGGTATGACGTTGGTTGAATGGTCAATAAAGGATTTGTCGCTTCCAAGTTTAGGAAGTTATGTATCTCAGGACTGGTTGATCAGAATGGTGCCGCCTTCATAAGTCTTTGGCCAAAGAAGTAGAAAGTCGAATCCATCTGGATAGATCAACAAATAATAAAGCAAGATAAGGGTGATGACACAAGAGTGTGTCCTGTTTTATGAGATATTTAATGACAAAGAGACTATAGTACACAGTCAGTGTTCATAGGATGGTAGTCGTTTCTATGACTATCCTTATCTCTTTAGGGGCCATGACGGGTTGCTAGACCCCACTCTTGGTCTGTGAATTTTATTCACTTCTATCGAGATAAGGGCCTAGAGGGTCACACACAATAGCGTATTCAAGAATCCGAACCTATTCAGTTGAATAGGTATATGGACATAGTGGTCCCCGCCACGGGGTCTGAGCATTTGTCCAAGTTGTCTATCACCAAATGACTTAAATAAATTCATTAATATTCAAGTTGTGAATATTTGGGATTGAATTTATTTAATGTATTTATGAGTTTAGTAAATATGAGAAGATATTAATAGAACGAATATTATTTTAATATTCAAGGTTCGTTTAATACTAAGAGAGACAACGAGTCGAGTTAAAAAGGCTCATATTTTATCATGTAATATATTTTATATATTACAAGTATGTGATAAAATTAATAAATAATATTGACGCAGTTATAAGTCTTCATAATTATTTATTTAAAGAAAATTGATATTAACGGGGGTCGGGGAACCCTACCGGGTATTTATCAACATGTCTATAAATAATAGAGGAGGCTCTCTCTCTTTTAGGTGAAATTCACTATTCACTCATTTGCATGGAATGAGAGTTGAGAGCCTCGGTCTCCTCCCACTTCTTAGAGAGAGAAGCACTCGATCCAAGAGTTCGGATCAAGTTTCTCCTCATGCATCGTAAGATCGACGATGCGGTGATCGTCAGGACGTTGAAGATATAGTTGAATCACCGCGCTAGCACCCAGAGTTCGACGATCGGCGTTCCCGCATATTTTTGAGGCGCGTGTGGACGATCTAGATGGATCCTGCTATGGATCACTCGTGCAATGATCATCGTCGACAAGTAGCAGTCGAAAATGGCTTCAGATATGAAACGGGTATGTTTTCCTTTTATTTTGTGCTCTTAACAATCTATGCGAGATCCTTGGACCTCTCCGGGGCTCGGATCGTCAGCAACGACAAGTACCGTCATTGCGCCGACGAAAATTTTAAAATTCCCATCCCACCAGCTTCCGCTGTGGGCCCCGAAAACCCAACATCCTAAATATGGAAATCTATTTGTGTATAAAGAGGCTTTTTCAGATCTGACAGGAGATGACATAACCCGAAGACCCGTTGCCTCGTAACCTGAGGGGGAATGTAGTTTTATATTTAATTTTTTGCAACACATACTGTGAGTGATACTTCCTGATTTATACTACCTATGATAACCTATTTTTACATTTATATTATTCCTTCATGCCATGATTTTTTATCATCAAAAAGGGGGATATTGTTGACCTCCTTGTTTTAATGATCACAAAATCATGATTCTAATGATCTAAATAGATTTCATGTTTTCTATAAGTATTCCATTAATTTGAGATATGTGATAAAATTGACTAAGTATGAATTTCCACCAATTACTACTAAGGATGAGACATCGTTGAGTCTGACACAGCCAACTCGAGTCACCATTTTCCATGACATACCACCAAAGTGAAAAATTGGTAAAGTATGAGACACTATCTAGATTTCATGCAGCCATAATGTAAATTTGTTTAAGAACAACATACTACCAGACCAAACACCGCTAGTGAAGTGGAAATCGGGCTAACTCTAAGACACCGCCAATGTCATACCACCAAGATGAGACATCGTTATCCCAAGACACCATCCACACGAGACACCTCCAGACTTATCTGACACCAATATTTTCTTTACTTAACCTCTTTCATTTAAAGTTTTTTATAATGGATATATTATTGAAGTTAATGCAAAATTTTATTTTAATTATTTTCCCTTAAATGTTCGACAGAGTGAATTAACGTGAGTGTCAAAAGTGTAGTACGAGGAAGCAAAGACCATCAAGATATTCTTGTTACTTCTAATAAAAAGATAATCAGACTCACTCGTGCATATAAAGAGAAAGACATGATAGTGAATGAATCCTACTCATAGCAAGACAAGATATAGAACTTACTGAACAAACATAGATCTGAACCTGATTTAAAATAAGAATACCTCACATACTACAAACGCTTGACTGGGAATCCTAACCACATCATCACATTCAGCTGCTTTCCTCTAGTCAAGAACATGAGTCTACGACAACCTGTTCTTATGAAGTTTTCAAGAGAACCCAACTCAAGATTCACTACAAATGAAATCAAGAGTCACAATTTTCAATGCAATAGACCAATAATTTCTAAGCTATACACTTTTAGATCGCTCTGTTCTACTTATCTTTATTACATATTGAGCAGTATTTTCTATACTCTATTTTATATATGTGCACCATATTATGTATTGAACTGGAAGATACTTAGATATCTTCTTATCTTTTCCTATCTATACTCCCATGGATATCAGTGGTAGAGGTCCTTGTTTGTCCAGTTTATTTTATACTCCCATATAAAATTGTTGAAGATGTTATGTGTGACCGAGAAAGTTTGTATACTATTGTAAAACTTGATCCAGGTTATGGATCATCTTATTTATTTTATATAAACTGCTTGGTGGTGGGTTATCACCAAGTGGATAGGAATAAGTCTCAACTTGATACCGAACCTCTTATATTAAATCTTTCTATTGTGTGCTATAATTTTGTTTTATTTTATTTTCTATTTAAAACTAGAAATTATTTTTAAGTATAAAAAAATATATACTTTGAAAGTTTATCTTAATTTGTGTTCATATAGTATTTTGATCAAGTAAATTGATTTCAAAGGATCTAATAATATTATATATTATTCATCTGAGTCCTAATCAATCTTTATCAAAATATTTAGAAAAATTAAGATCTATATCATACAACATATATTGATAAAATGGGATGTATTTAAATATTTTTGGGATTTCAAAATAATCCATTTTAAATAGAATTTTTATTGAGTACACAATTCACCCCCCCCCCCACACACACACACACCCAAACCCTCTTGAGATACTCACTCTGAACAACACTATAGAACATCCCAATCTAACCCAACCATTCTAAGGGCCCATTGCTATCTAAGAACATTAGGCCCAAATTGTCCCACCAGCCCCAAGTCCATCCCCTTACGGAGGATATTCATCAAACCAAACACATGGAACATTGCCACTCAAGCTAAGAATAAAAAAACATTTCCATTGGTCCATGATCCACATCAACACTATGATAAAGATTCCCCCAAAGGTTCCCACATACACATCATAAAAACCCATTCCAAAAGTGCCAAATGGGCATCACAAAAATCCTATATTGATGATCCAAACCATTTCCACCTTTTAAAATCCCATTTTAAACCACATTTTGACCCTAAATTTTAGAAAACATTTCCAAATTATCAGAAAACCATCCAAATACAAATCACTTTTCCATTTAAAAACACTTGAGAATAATTAACCATTTTAACACTTAAAACCATTATATAAAACCAACATTTTACCCAAGTCAGGGCCTAATGGGTCAAACTCCCTTTTTAAATCCCAATTGCATTGCAAATAGGACATTAAAAAAAATTGTAACCACTTAGCATTTCAAAACCCCTTTATAACTAAAATTCATTAACACCAATTCAAAACATCCTATTCTAAGTAAATTTCCTTTTTTCAAAAAAAAAACTCAAAAAATATATATTCCAAGGAAAGAAAATACACAAAAACTTACCTTCCAACTCAAGTCCCAAGTCCATGTCTCCCATAAATTTATGTTTGTTGCAGTCATGCATAAAAAAATAACATGATCATGCTAAATTAATTAAATTTTACCAAGAATATATTTAGGAAAATTCAAAATATATTTTTTGTAGGAATTTAATTAATTTAAACCTCTATCAATCATAAGAAACCAATCACATGACATTTTAACCTACATACCTATCTATGATTCATGAAATCACCCACTCTTTCCAATTGGGCCAACAAAAAATCCCATAAATTGTAATATCAAAATTTTTAAGAACAAAAATCATGTGCATCAATAAAGGTGAAATAATTCAATTGTAAAAATGAACAATGAGAACATAAATATCATACCTATAAACTTATTCATTCCCTTATAGATGGGTTAGCTACTCCCAATAATGATTTCAGTACTAAGTCTTGATAACCTTCTATCTTCTATCTACCAAGCCCCAAATAGGAAGTCAAATTAAAAAAATAAGATTCCATTTGTAACACCCCAACCCAAATCACCCAATCCATATTAGATCATCATGTAACCTCATGAATGACTCATCATATTCAAGAGGATATCAACTAGTGGTGATGTCCTAAGGAGTAACATGGGGAGACTATGCCCTCGGTAATAGGAAGAAAAAAACAGAATACAATATAATGGAAAAATCAACCATAGTAAATAGAAGAAATAAAGAGAAAAAACCATAATAACAATAACCCATGCTATAACATATATAATAAAATTCATAAAATATCTAATAAAACCCCACATTCATTATATATATATATATAAATAAACAATGGAAAAATAAATAAAATACATCTCCATAAGGATCCTGGATTCTTTCCCGACATTACCTCAAAAAACCTTCTCCTCCTGTATAACTACCATACTAGGGTCTCAGACCTCATTTAAATACCTATACAATAAATTCTAAAGACACACTAAGATTATCATTAAAGGTTTTATTATAAAACCATTAGGCCTCCCCCGATGCATACATAGTATAAATGCACCAGGTTGTATAAAAGTGCATGTGATGATACAAAATAAATACAAAAATATATATACACCATCAGTTAATAGTGTGGTAACTAGGACTCTATGAACATCAGTTCTACCTATTTCATCTCATTTTTAGAAGGTATGGTTTTTTAATATCTCATTTTCACATGTAACCTACGACATGTGCCAGATCATAGGTCATAACCTCATCGAGTACTCCAACCCTTCCCTGAATACTCTGGGGAGGTCAATCATGCACACTATCTCATCATCCCATACCTACAAGGTCAAGGGAGACCACACACCTAAATAAACATAATCCTTAATAAAAATAAGCAAGGAAAAACACCTCATCATAACCACGGCCCAACGTGTCACTCATGAAGGTCATCTATACCATCGGACTAAACCACATTACTCATGTAAATCCTCAAATCATATTTCTAAAAATGAAAAAAATCACCCAATACCCTATTTCACTTATCCAAGTCATCCCAACTCATATCGTGCCCAACCGGCACATTCTAGTCCTATTTACCCAAATGGATATCCCAACCCATATACCTCAGTACAAACCTCACGCTTGCCATTTCAATCCATGTGTACAAGGTAATTCACCACCCAAACACCTATATTATTTATCCAAACTACCCTATCCCCAACTGATCCCAAACATATTGTTCCAATTCTAAACACCTTTGCGTACAACCCTACGAATATTCCTAGTATGAGGACCATTTTCACCAATTACAAGGTACATGACCTGCACTCTACCTCGAAGGAACCTACTACATAGATACATACCTCACCTGCACATGATAACATAAAAATTATAGGTATCATAGGGATAATCACACACACACATTCAATCCAAGGCATGTAATTCTATAATAGTTCCATATAATGGTAAGGACTTTCTACCTCAAGCATGATGAAGCCTAAATGGTAGGAAATGCCACCCAAATTGATCATGATGTACTGGTTCCATGATGGAAGTACTAAATTTATTGAATCAGGTTTCCAAAAATAATAAATAAGAAGAAACAATGGTGCAAGTCTAGGATGAGGTTAGACTTACCTATAGGAATCCACCACAATGAAAAACACATGAAATGAACAAGAAACAATCTTGGTGGAGCCAAAATCACAAAGAAGGGATCCACCTTAGTCACTTAGATTGAATAAGTTTGGGGAAGAAGAGGGTGAGGAAATAAAGGGGTCTTATAGTGAAAATACAGGGGTTCTCCCAATTAAAACTACCTTGCAGACCCATTGGTGAGTCATTGGGCAGCCACCATCAAGTCGGTGGCTCACTGGCTAGCCGGTGCACCTAGGAAACATGATAGTATCCTTCCCTTCTCACTAGATGACCAGTGGTTTTTGTAGTATCTTTTCCATGTTTTATTTCCTCTGGTTGTTCTCCCAAATCCTTGGGTCACCACCCAAGCCTTGAGTCCTATCCAAAAACACCTCTTATGGACATCTAAAGGGATGAGCCCCCAGTCCTAGCCTCAATATTACAGATAAACTTTGTAAAAAATGAAAACTAAAATTCTATAAGGAATTTTCGAACTCATAATGATTCAGTTCATTATATTTTGGACCTAACCTATGATCCACTCATGCATACTAAACTATGCAAGAATAAAATTAACTCGAAAATTCCCTCCACATGTGTCATTATAAGTTTCATCACATGGTATCTCCCGAACCTTGAATGTTAACCATGAAAAGAGAAAAAAATTATAATTTAAAATTCCAAACCAAAAACTATAAAAATTTTAAAATATCCCAAAATAATATAAAACATAAAATAACAGTAACATGTGGGTGTTATAATTCTATCACAATTCCACTTTATTCCCCTAGAAAGTCATTGATAAGTGTAGAAGTAAGGGAAAACTGAAAACCACAATTCCTAAAGTAGAGGTGGGAGGGTTCAGAAATCATAAATTGGTTTAGTGAGAATGATAAATAAGAAAAAATCATAACTCCTCAAATATCCAAAAACATCTCTAAGAACAAACCAGCTCATAACAATAAAACACAGTGATTTAAGAAGTTAGAGACCTATTATAGGTCTCCCCAAAATTTATAATATATATAAAGTGTTGATAAAGGGTATATACATTCCCTATAAGTTAAATGATGTTATTAATTTATTCATAACTTTTTTTCAACTCCCTTTAGTAATTTTCAGGTAAAATTGCATAATTAGTGTGAAATACCCATTTTTTGCTACTAAATATAATTTTTTAGCATTATTAGAATTAATCCAATCGAGTTAGTTTAATATTTTATTTATAACTCTAAACTTACTCATAAAAATTATATGGTTCTTTCTTTTTAGGATTCCCTATTAAATTTCTAGAATATCATTAGAAGGAATCATTGGCTAATTCGTCCATTTGAATGGTCACATAGTCCACACAAGAAGGCCTAAAGAATCTGTAAATAAACTAGGCTATCCATGAATATTGAATTTTTGGGCTCAATTAAAAATTCAAAAATAGTTGATTCTCCACAAAAAGTATGGGTATAATAAAATGCATATTGGATAAAAATTTCAAGGCCCAACTCTACCAAAAAATGTCCCAAATGATTATTTTATGTCCAGCCCACCATTATGTCTGGGAATTAAAATCAACACACAATTATGGATTTTCCTCTTGATATAGGTGTAAATTCAAGATTAGGTTTTTCAGTGTGAAATAAAAGATATAGGAAGCTAAAGTTTTTGAATAAAATATTTTTATTTGAGGTAATATTCCTATTAAAAAACCCATTCATATTTTGGCCTTCAAAAAATTATGGATTGAAATGGGAAGATTAAAATTGTTTAATAAATCAGCCATAAATTTGGATCCTTAAGTCCAATGGCTATCAAATTTTGAGGGTATACTTTAAAAATTAATATGTAAAACTTTTAATAATGCAATTTCTCTAGATTGTTCTGTCTAGAGTATCAAATTGGTGAACCAAGTGGAGGGGCATATTTGGAAAGCAAACAAATCCACCTCCTTGGGCTATAAATACATCCCCCAAATATACTTGGTAGGAGTTGGAATTTCAGAGCAAAATATGATATATTGGAATGACCAAGGACTTAACAAAGGCTTGGGAGGATCTAAAAAACTCAATTTTTCACTTGAGAGACCCTTCCTCCTCTCTTTGTTTTCATGTTCTTTTGTGTTCTTATTTGTAATCGTGTAAGTGTGTTTTCATTTCATTAGAATTTTAATGAATGTTTCTTCTTATTCATATATTTTAATCAGAAACCCTCTATTATTAAATATTACTACTCTTAAAACATTTTAAATCAAGTTGAAACCCATTCCCTTCTTTTTCTTCCTCATTCAATTGAAAGTCTATTTTTAATTCTCATCAATGTTTGTGTGTGTGTTCGACGCACAACTCTTTTCTTATCCCCTTATTTTAATTATATTTATAATTAATCACCATAAAAACATATTACCATATTAATAATGATATCAATGGATGATTAAATCTACCATTTTTGTGAGTCGTAATTTGGGGATATTAAGTGATTGATAGATTTTTTTCGATGAATGTTCTTTAGGTTAACATTGTGTATGTTGAACTTAAAATGTCATGGATTGATGGCATATTTTGTTTAACATGTGGATTACATGGATTGATGGAACCAAAAATACACCACCATAAATAAAAAATAATGACATATTTTCTGAAATCAGGTTTGATTCATTTTATACCTCATTTCCATGGGCTATCTGGTGAGTATACTCATCATCATCTCAAAGAGTTCCAAGTGGTGTGCTCTACCACGAAGACTCAAGGGGTTTATAAATAACAAATAAAACTTTGATCATTCCCTTTATCCCAATCTAACTCTACTAAGTCATGGATCTACTACCTCCCTCCTACTTCCATAAACTCATGGATTGACATGAAGCATCTATTTTTAGAAAAACTATTTCATGTTTATCATACCGCTTCTATATGAAAGAAAATAAGTGGTATCCATCAATTCTCTAATGAATAACTTTATAAGTACTTATATAGGTTCAAAAATCATATGGAAACATACCCACACCAAAAAATCTCTGACCAAATCTTGATCCAACACTTCTATGATGGGTTATTAGCTATGGAGATAACACTCAATGGTGTTGCAAGTGGAGGTAATCTTGTTGAAAACACTTTTGTAGCTGTATGAGATCTCATAAGAAATATGGCTACAAACACGCAACAATTTTATACCTGAGCACATGATCAAGTCAAACAAGTCTAAGATAATCAATCCATAGAGCCCAATAAGATGACCGAGTGGATGAGTGAACTTAAAGGTCTTGTGAATCAACTAGTTGTGGCCTCCAAAGCCCCATCCTCATCTTCTCCACAATTTATATTCCCTAGACCTATAAAAAACTATGGAATATGCAGATCATATACTCATACAACCGACATGTGTCCACAAATTTAAGCAGATCCATCTGATTCTTCTAGACCAATGGAGCTCAATTCTGCATATGCTCAGAGGAACACCAACCCTCAATAATCAGGTCAGTTCATTAGAAAAGTCAACCAACACCACTCTGATCCCTTCTCATCTACCTTTAACCTAGGCTTAAGGTATGGTAATCCCATTTCTCATCCCCCTCAATTCCCTCCTCAAAACCCAAACCAATTCCAATATTTTCAAGGTGTTAGTAACTTCCAACAACCTTATCCTTTTTTCTATCAAACACAATGGATAAATCCTCCTCTTGTTCCTCCTGGATTCCACTATCCTAATGAGCCTTCCCAATTTCTAACCCAATACAAGAACTTTCCCATGAACCCAAATTAATTAAATCCCAATATGATACATGCCTCCTCTTCCAAGAAACCATGGGAAATTGCTATGGAAGATCTTTCCTACTTCACCCATTCTAGCCTTAAAAACATTGAAACCCAAATTGGAAAATTTTTATCCCACCTAATCCAGTAACAACAACCAAATTCTTCCTAACTCCTAGCTCAACCATTACCCAACCCTAAGGTTAATGTAAATGAAATTGAACTTAAATCAGAAAATAAAATTTATATGCCTCACGATGAGCCCTACAAATCTCCTTTAAATATTGACCAAGAAAATTAAAAGAAAAGAAAAAAAAGGATTGTGAATCCACTCTATCACCTCATTCCATTGCTTTATGGAACCCAATTCATTTTCCTTAAGATATTTCTATGCCAAGGATGTCCTTTGAACCCAATCATAAAATGCTTGACATATTTAAACATGTTTAAGTGAACATACCCCTATTATATTCCATCAAAAAATATCTTAATTATTCCAAGTTTCTTAAGGAATTGAGCACCCATAAGAGAAAAATTAAGACCATTGAGAATGTTTCAACCTAGAAATCCATACCCATGAAGTTCAAAGATCCAGGGACATTTACTATTCCATTTCAAATAGAGAGTTCCAACTTTAATGATGCACTCATAGACCTAGGATCCTCAATAAATTTCATTCCCAAATCCATATTCTCCAACCTTGGACTAGGTCCCTTGCACCCAATAGGTGTTTTCATACAATTGGATAATTGAAGCACAACCAATACTGAGGGAATAATTGAGGATGTCCTTGTCTGAGTTAATGATCTTATCTTCCCAGCTGATTTCTATGTCCTTAACAAGGAAGGTGAGACGACCTCTTCTCGATCTCCCCTAATTATAGGAATACCATTACTTCTAATAAGAATAACTAAGATTAATGTCCATGCGGGCATCCTATCCAACTGGTCAAGTTCAATATTGTTCAAGCCATGCGATATCCATCAAAGGATCACTCTACCTTCTCAATCCATGCTTCTAAGGATACTTCTGAGAGTGAATTCACTCCCATTTCATCATGTTCATCATGTTATAAAGATAAAGCATTTCTTATATTTTCACCATGATTAACCAAGTCATAAATGGGTAATTTGATGTGGAACTTTCATTCATAGACTACATCAATCTTAAATATCTTGAAAACTCTTTAGAATCCCACATCAACTCTGATCTCTAATGGTCAACCTTTGATAGTAATGAATCAAAATCAATTGAAATCCCTTCCTCCATTCCAGATTTTTCTAACCCACAAATGAAAGATGAGACTGATATGAAACCTCTTCCTACACACCTAAAATATTCATTCCTCTTCCATGATCACTCTTATCGGGTTATTGTATCTGCCACACTTACTTAAACTAAGGTGTTAAAACTTGTTCATGTGTTAGAGGAAAACAAAAATTCCTTAGGTTAGAACCTAGATGAAACACCATGAATCAACCTAGCTCTTTTCATGCATTACATTCATCTTGAAGAGTCATCCAAATCAATCAGACAACCATAAAGAAGAATCAATCCACTCATCCTTGAGGTAGTTAGGGAAGAGATCACCAAGATTATTCAGGATGATATTATCTACCCAATTTCCAATAGTGAATGGTTTATTCCAATTCAAGTGGTACCTAAGAAGGGTGGGATAACTGTTGTGAAAAATGAACACAGAGAGGTGGTCATAACTTAGTTGAAAAAAATGGTGTGTGTGCATCGTTTATCAGAAATTGAATGCTGAAACATGAAAATATCACTACCCTCTTCCTTTACTTGATCAAATTCTAGAATGATTATACAGAAATTCACAATACTACTTTCTCGATGGATACACTAGATACTTCCAAATCCCAATCGCACCTCAAGACAAAGAAAAGACTACTTTCACTTTCCCCTTTGGGACATATGCATATAGGATAATGCCTTGTTTCCTTTTCAATGCTTCTGCAACATTCCAGAGGTGTATGATGAGTATCTTTTCTGAATTAACTGAGCATTATATGGATGTATTCAGGGACGAATTTACCATTTATGGTGAATCATTTGAATCCTACTAGAATTAAATCTCTCTAGTCCTTCAAAAGTGTGTAAAATGTAACCTTGTGCTAAATTATGAAAAATGTCACTTCATGGTTACTAATGGGATTTTTCTAGGGAACATAGTTTCACAAGATGGTAATAAAGTTTATCCTGCTAAAATTGAGGTGATCCAATATCTTCCTAAACCCAAAATATTTTAACACATCCATTCATTCATTGGTAATTCTAGTTTTTATCAAAGATTCATCCATAACTTTAGTACGATTTCCCTTCCACTCACTCAGATACTCCAAAATGATGCCTCGTTCCATTTCGATGAAGATTTCAAGGGAGACTTCATTGAACTCAAATATATTCATAAATTTTCCACAATAATACAACCCCCAGATTGGTTTGTACCCTTTGAATTAATGTGTGATGCTTCTGATAGGTCCATTAGGGACATTCTTGGTCAAATAAGATAAAATATTTTTCATGTCATCTGTTATGACTCAAAAAAATTGGATGAAACTCAATATCACTACATTGGGACTGAGAAGTAACTTTTAGTTGTGTTTTTCTCCTTGGGTAAATTCCATCCCTATCTCTTAGGTGCAAAAATCATCATCTTCACAGACCATTATTCTATAAAGTTATTACTCAAGAAAAGTGATTCCAAACCGAGTCTAATAAGATGGATCCTAATGATCCAATAGTTTGACCTTTAAATCAAAGATATACTAAGAAAATAAAACCCTGTGGATAATAACTTGAGTAGAATTTATAATTTTTCTCATTCATAAATCATTAATCCTGAATTCCTTATTGAGAACATTTTATCTCTCACTCCAAATTCACCATGGTATGCCCCAATTTTAAATTACTTGGTTTCTGGTATTTTTTCAGAATTTTTTCCAAAAGAACAAAAAATGAAGTTGAAAAGTGACTCAAAATACTATTTTTTGGAAGATAATAAACTTTGTAAAATTGGGGATGACATGGTAATTAGGATATTTTTTGATAAAGATGAATATTCCTCCATCTTAAAATTATTCCACTCACGTCCTGAAGGTGGCCACTTTGGACTACAAATGTGATCCTGAAAGGTCTTTGACTATAGATTCTTCTAGAATTCACTCTTCGAGGACTCAAGTGATTTCTTTAAATAATTTACAACTTTCCAAAAGTTTGTCATAATTTCTAAAAGAAATGAAATGCACCAAAATCCCTTAATATTTTGTGAGATCATCAATGTTTGGGACATAGATTTCATGGGACCATTTCTACCCTCTAATGGATTCTCATACATTATTCTTACGGTCAATTGTGTTTCTAGGTGGGTCAAGGCCAAACCCACTAAGAAGTATGATTCACATAATTTTAGTGAGTTCTTGAAAACCCATATTTTCCATCAATTTGGAACACCATTCACCTTGATAAGTGACATAGGAACTCATTTTTGTAATCAGACCATGGAATATCCTTTGAAAAGTAATGGGGTTGTATGTAAAACTCCAACTGCATATCACCCCCAAAAAATGGAATGGATGAACATTTTAATAGAGAAGTGAAAAGATTGATTGAAATAATTGTAAAAACCACCAGAAAAGACTAGCCTGAAATACTTGGTGAAGCACATTGGGCTTATCAAACTACCTATAAAACACCCATTGGGATGTCTCCATTTAGGCTAGTTTTTTGGTAAATAAAATCATTTACCAGTTTAAATAAAACATAAGTCATTTGGGGCTGTGAAAACAAGTAATTTTGATTTTAAAAAATCTGGTGAAGAAATATTTTTGTAGTTGACTGAATTAGAGGAGATTCAACTTGATTCCTATGAGAATTACAATCTCTAAAAATAGAAGGACAATGTAATCCATAAAAAACATCCTAAAAAGGAATTTTATGAAGGTGAAAAGGTAATGATCTTCAATTATCAATTTTTTATTCACCAAGGTAAGCTTCATTATCATTGGGAAGGTCCTTTTATTATAACTAATGTTTACCCATTTGGTATAGTTCAATTCCAAGACCCCTCTTCCAAAAGGAAATTCATGGTTAATGGACATCAGATAAAGCATCACCATAAGAAGAAGCACATCACAGGAACCGCATCAACTTCCATAACATCCCCAACCAATGTGGTAGACCCAAAAATGGATGGAAATGGAAACCCACCAAATCCAAACCATGGGGAATCTCTTTTCCTTTAAATCCTCTTCTCTCTCTCTTCTTCTTCTTACTCTCTCGTTCTCATTTTTTTACCACTTTCCTACTCAAACTTTTTATTTACTCTTCATATTTTTTGTGGGTGTTTATTTATAAAAAAATAAAAAAATACGAAATAAATGAGTTATAATTACTCACCATCCACTTATAAAATTTTGCCTAACCTATTTGGGGAGTCAAAATACATTTTTTCATCTCAAAAATTTTTCATTTTCATCATAAATTTGGATAATTAATCTTGTGTCAAAACCAAAAAAAAATTAAGTGCTCAGTTTTTTATTTGGAAAATTATTATTCCCCAATTGTGAGGAACAACATTATATTTCATGCCAAGGTCACCTATAGACATATTTTAATTTCGTTTTTTTCTCACCCTTGATTATGAGTCTTGAGTTTGTGGACCTTAGAGTTGAATTTTCTACTTTTGTGTAAGTTTGTATGATAGGGGAATTTTTTGAACCACATGAGAATCACAATATCCAAAAATCCTCCCATTGCCTTACATTAATCCTTATTTTGAAAGCCCCTTCAAGCTTATGAAAACCTTTTATTTGATATCAACATTACAAGCCCAATACCTTGTTTTACCCAAAATCTACATGGAATTATATTGCATAATATATTGAAATTTAAGTGTGGGGGAATTGATTTAATTTTGGGTATCCATTTATTAATTTTCAATGTGTTATCATATTATTGAGAGTAAGAATCCATTTTAGTGTGGGTAAGAGGTTTTCATTCAGTGGGTTTTGGGAATATATTTCCATTAATTTAATTTTGTACATTTTATTGAAAAGTGTTCAAAAGAATTGAAAAAAATCAAAAAAAAACATAATAAAATGGGTTATATATTAAGTGGGTCAAAATCACTCTTTATCAACCTTTTATATTGTTATAACTATTAAAATTAGTGTTGTGAGGAGATCAAACATGAGTTGGGAGATGAGTGTGATATCTATTTCAAGATCAAATTTCAAAAAAATGAAAAAAAAAGAAAAGAAAACTTATGTCACTGGGAGAAGTTTTTTGTTTTGTAGATATTTTATCTTTTAATCCCCCTCAAATTTTATCAATTTATTTTGTGTCAACCTTCACAAAATCATTCCCTTGTAAATATGTGTTTCCATAACCTTCTATGACTTATTTCAAATTGTGAATTTCTTTTTCCATGTTAGTGTTTTACCCCTCTTTTCTTTTCTCTTAGAAATTAAATTTCTACCATACCATAGCCACACAAAAATCCTAAAAAGTCCTCTTTATTCGTTTTAACCTTAGGATATATAATTTAATCTAAGATCTCTTTTAAAATCTAATATTTTAAATTTATGTTGGTGAATGAGTGTATCTGTGGAAATAAATTTTTATTATATTGAGAGGAGTAAGTTTTGAGTGCCTTCATTTTCCATTTCTAATTTGAGCATGAAAATTGAATTTATTTTTAATATTGTTTTTGTAACATTTTTTGGGGGAATTCGGTATGGATGAGTGAAATGGTCTAAACCTCCCCTGATTGGGGAAAACAAAATTTTAATATTTTTTGGCGAGTGAGAATGATCTTGTTATGTTTTTATATTTGTTGTACATGAGTACATGAACATAAATAAGTTTAGGTGATTTTATTTTATTCATTTATTTATAACTTTTTGTCTACTTACTTTAGTAATTTTCAAATAAAAGTTAATAATTAGTGTGAAATACTTGTTTTTTACTACTAAATATAATTTTTGAGCATTATTTGAATTAATCCAATTGAGTTAGTTTAATATTTTATTTATAAATATCAAACTACTTATCCAAATTTAATGTTTCTTATTTTTTATGATTACTTATTAAATTCCCATCATATAATTAGAATAAATCATTAGCCAATTCATCTATTTGAATAGTCATGTGGTCCACAAAAGAAGGCCCAATGAATCTGTGAAGAAATCGGGTCATCCATGAAGATTTAGTTTATGGGATAAATCCAGAAGTCCAAAAGAATTTATTATCCACCAAAAGTAGGGGACAATAAAATACATCTTAGATAAAAATTTCAAGGCCCAAATCCAATAAAAAGGATCCCAAATGATTCTATGAAGTCCAGCCCACCATTCTGTCTAAGAATTAAAACCATCACCCAATTATAAAATTTTATTCTAATATAGACATCAATTCAAGATGAGATTTTGTAATGTTAAATCCAAGATATATATGGACGAATTTTTAGAATAAATTATTTTTATTTGAGGGTATATTCCTATTCAAAAATGCATTCACATTTTGGCCTTTGAAAAATTATGGATTGAAATGTAAAGATTAAAATTGTTTAATCAAACCACCATAATTTTGGATCCTTAAGTACAATGGACACTAAATTTTGAGGGTATAATTTGAAAATTCATATATAAAACTTTTAAGAGGAATATTTATCTACATCCAGAGGTATGGAGTATCAAATTGGTGAGCTAATTGGAGGGGTATATTTGGAAAGAAAATAGTCCACCTCATTGGGCTATAAATACATCCCCCTCCACTCCTTGTAAGGATTTGGAATTTTAGAGAAAAGGAGTATATATTGGCATGAAAAAGGCCCTAAAAAGGCCTGGTAGGATCTTCCAAATGCAATATTTTACTTAAGAGACCCTTCCTACTCTCTTTGTCTTCATGTCCTTTTGTGTTCTTCTTATTTATAATTGTGTAAGTTTGTTTTCATTTCAGTAGAATTTTAATGAATATTTATTCTTCTTCACCTATTTTAATCATCAAAACTATGTTATTAAATATTAATTATCTTAAAATAGTTTAAATCAAGTTGAAACCTTTTCCCTTCTTTTTCTTCCTCATTAAATCAAAAGTCTGTTTTTAATTATCATCATCGTTCGTGTAAGTGTTCAATGCATAACTCATTTATTATCCTATTATTTTTGTTCTATTTATAATTAATCCCCATAAAAACATATTACCAAATTAATGAACATATCAATGGCTGAGTAAATATACCATTGGTTGAGTTATAATTTGGGGATATTAAGTGATTGAGATCTTTTTCTCGATGAATATTCTTTAGGTTAACATTGTGTATGTTGAATATAAAATTTCATGGATTAATCACATGTTTTGTTTAACATGTGGATTCCATAGATTATTGGAACCACAAATACACTACCATAAACCAGTAATAATTATGCTTAGACCCCTAATTAATTTATAGCTTGGATTAAAGCCTTAACACTTTGGAATTCGGGTCAAAAATAATCTTGTGAAGTGGGTGTTAATTTAATGAAATATAAAAAAAACTCAATGATATAATAATCCTAAATCTTCAATAATGAAATCACCCCAATGATATCATAATATTAAATTGATCTGAGTGCTGCTATAAAGATTAGCAGGGCACTGGACCCGTAAACAGTCGATAGGATACAATCGTATGCACTTTAGTAACACCCCCATGATCTCATAGGAAAACAATGATCATCTATAAATAGTTATAATCATATGAAAATTTACCTTAAAACTCAAAAGAAATCACAGACCAAAGGTTATAAAAACAACCACCAGGAAATTCCACCCAATTTCATCGCATCCCATATCACTAAAAGGGATAGGATACCACAACCAAAGTAATGGATCAATTATAAAATTACATGGGAACTAACCTCATGTCACAAAACTAAGAATAAGGGAGATATAGTACCTAATACTTAGTTCAACACCTCACAGTTAACCTGAAAAGATCCAAACTGACACCATTCAGTGAATAATCTCAACTGGTTTCTTATCTTTTTTAGTCACCCCAACCATTCACCCAAATCCATTCCAAGTCCAACAACTCAAAATATAACCATAGAAACTGTGACACTAAAATTAGAAAACCGAGATAAATATTGAGGAATAATAATAACCATAATAAAAAACATCTCATAGACAAATAACCATAAAAAAATCAAGGAACTCGTCTAATGGAAATCACCTCAAAATCCTAAATACATTAAAAATAAATGATAAAAAATTTCAAAACAAAAAATCACCCAATACTAATCAAGAATTTCCAAATAGCTAAATAACTCAAATTACTAGATTTATAAAAATGACTTAACCACTTCACAAACTAAAATGGATGTAGTTAACCGTGGAAGAAGGGATAGTGACTCAATAAATCCTAGAGCATGGAAGGTTTTAACTCCACCACTTACTTTAAAGTTTGCATCTATTCAATGATCGGAAGAGACACACCCAATAAAAAATGGGATTAACCCTATGGATCTTCCTAGAAGATGGACTTACATATTCTCTCAAGACCATTCTAGGAGGCACAAATTGAAACAGGGAACATGAATCTAACCCATCCATTTTTTATAACCAAACACTTAGTCCCAATACATACCAAGGGAAAATTTTAAATATAAAATCCCACCATGGAAAAATATACAATAAAACAATTCTAAAACTCATATTTATTTAAAACCAAACCCTTTTCATAAAAGTTACACATTCATTTATCAAATACATTCCCACTATGAAAACAATTAAACTTCCTTTGGAAACACTTCCCCTTTTATTATAAAACTCATGTAAGTACCTTATTTAAAATCAACACATTTCAAAAGAGTCCAAAAATCATGTAATTACCTTGATTCAAAGATCCACATAAACATCATAAGGTTTTTCATTTATGTCTAGAACACTTTATGTGTTCCATTATAAAACCAAAACATTCCATTTCAAAAAAAATAAGCATCAAAATACCTTTTTTATTCAAAAATATTTTTTTCCAACAACATGAAATCACCTTTTCAAAACATGAGGCAAAACTACAAGGAATAACATATCAATCAAATATCCATCTAATGAAATCACTTCTCTATAAAACTCCCTTAAGGAACCCCATTCCAACGGAAAAAACATTGGAAATTTTTTAGAGAGTAAGGGATAAAAAATAATAAATCCATGGAGAAATTAGAATGAGAAATTGTTTGGTCATATGGGTTAGATAACCATGTGAAAACCATATAATAGTCTATGTAATGGATTACATAACCATATTCATGGTTTTCTAGACCATACAAGTTAACCATGTAGTTTTGTTACTTCTTCTATTTTTTCCCAAAAGCTAAAGGAGACCCCCAAAATCGTACTCAATGGGGAAAAATATCATTATCTAATATCAAAACATATCAAGAAAAAATAAGTAAAATATAAAATTCAATATTAAAACCCAAAATGCCTTTGATAACTCAAGGCTCTTAAAGATAAAAAGATAAAGAGGCTCTCCCTGCACTTACCTATTGAGTTTTGACACCCCTATATACATGTTATCTAACTTCCTAAATAATAATATAGATATATAATAACATAGGTAGTTGAAAAATCTAGGCTTTGATACCATATATAATGAACCGAGCAGGCCTGACCTGACACATCACCCGAACTGGATCACCACTGGGCCCAAAGTGCATTATCGATCCCTCTGGTTTAAAAACTAGTTCCTAGGTATCAAGAATGTATGAATTGGTAATTATTTCTCTTTATAAATCCAAATAACCACAATGGTAATTATAGTGGATTCAACATGGACCTTCCATAGAAAAGAGGACAATGCATAATAATAAGTAGTCTCAATATAAAAAAAATAACTATTCAAAGTAATACAAAAGAGAACTAATGATAAAAAATGAACTTCTCAATAATAACAAACAACATGTTCAATAAATACAGATATAACAGAATAAAGAAACAAAATAGTCATCTGGACAAAATGGTTGATACATATCCATATAAAAAGGGAAATAAAACCAAACCAAAAAATAAATCCATAACCAGACTTATTTATGTGACCCATAGTCACACACTATATCCAACAACATATATCATCAGACAACATAAACATAAAATCTTGAAGATACCATAGCTCAAGTTCTTAAAATAATAAAACTGGATAGTTCCATACATCCAATGGTGTATCTAGGTTATAAGTAAATGAGCCCAGTGGGATTCCACCAAAGAGTTTGTGTCATTTCCTTTCAAAATAAATTTCATCATTACTAGTTTTAAATGTAAATATAAAATTGGTTTTTCACATACATGTGTGATGAAATCAAATTTCATGCCAAAACCACTTTTATAAAATATTCCCCTTCTTAGAGTATATAGGGTAAGAACCAACCCATTTAATAAAATGATTTTTAATCATGGAAGTTTTTTTCTTTATTATGTTCAATAAAAATAAGTCAATTCCTATTTAATCTTTCCAAAAAAACATTTCTCAGGCACACCTTCTAGAAGCACGCATCACATAAACTCTTAAAATACACTTTCCAAACCATTTTATGAATCAATTTGGAAGGTAAAAAAACAAAAGTATAAATAAATATGAACATGAGTAGGCACCAAATATTTCATTAACTCATAAAAAATAAATAATCAAATAGAAAGGTTTCATGTGATCAATCAAGGCTAGGGGATTCAATCAAGGTGTATAATAAAATCCCCTAAGTAGTACTCAATAAGAGCTAAGTGGCATGGGAAACTTCCTAAGAATCAAGTGATATATACCAAAACCGAAGACACAAACCCTAATCCATCCTACAAGAACTTTTTAATCCTAGTAGTATCATTGAACAACTTAAGACATATAATTATCCTAGGATCACAAAGATAACATATGGAACAATCCATCAGGGATTACTCAATTACTCATTTCCTACCTCTATTATTAACATAATATAAACTAGAGTTTCACTCATCTAGGTCATCCATTATATTCCTAAGATTCCCATTAAATTTAAAATGGAGGTGAGCAATCAAAAAATCACTTATAACAAGTATAAATCTTTTTAAATAACTCCAATATTATCTCCTTCACCCTCATAAGAAATATCCCTTTTCCATTCCATTCAAACATGAGAATTAATAATAAAAAACTTATACTGAGAATAAGTCTGTATAAGATGTAATAAAACATAGGGCATAACAAATGAGGGTATCATAATTTCAAATGACTCCATTTAAAAAAGTTCTAAAAATCCTTTAAAAACATGATTAGGTTTCCAAGACACTTTATCCACATTTAAAAAAATTTGAAAACCAAAATTCCTTCTTCATTCAAACCATTAAAGGAATCCAAACCATTTTCCCACTTTTAAAAAATTCCATGAAAAAACCCATAATTCCATTATTTTTATTTTTCCTTGAACCAAATTGGTTCAAAGGCTGTTAGTTATCAAATTCAATTTTTTATTAAACCTATCAATTTTTTTTGAAATTATTGACATCAAAATACTCTTTACGGAATCTAAAAGAAATAAAAAAACTCTTTTATTCCAATTGTACTAACCATTAAAATATCTATGAAACTCACCTTGACTATCACATATAATTTTACTTTATAAAAATAAAGAATTAGAAAGATTCAAGTACTCAATGAAATACAAATTAAAGGAAACACACAAAGGACCTACCTCAAACCAAGTGGAATCAATTATAACCAAGGTAAAATGTAATACCTTAAATGTAAAATACTTAATAAAGAAGTAAAATTACCTAAATGATCCCTAATAACAAAACCCCTAAGTTTAAACCAATCCTAACCCCTAAATCTGAACTACCCAGCAATTAGAGTTCACATAAGGATGAATAAACAATGGAAAATAGAAAATAAAGGAGGGTAAAGTGAATAAAAATGGAAAAGGAGGCTCACCTAGAAGAAACACCTAAAAATCAAAGAGTATGGATGATGAAATTAAAGGTTTAAGGAGTAGATGATCTCACTTTTTCACCCTATCTTTTTCCAAATAATGTGGGGAATAAAAAGGGATTAACCAATTAAAATCAAAATTGAAAGGGGGTATTTCACTTTTTAAATGAAAATTGGAAGCTCTCACTATTAGGTTGAATGGTTTATCAAACCATGGACCAACTGTATAGCTAACACTCGACAAGAAAAACTCACTCACATGGTTTGGATGTACAATTTACCAAACTGTGCACCAACTGTGAGAAAACACACTACTAAAAACTAAAACACTGGTCCATGGTCAATTTCATAGTTTCTATTAACTATGTGAAACTAATTAACTAAAACCCCAAGACCTAAATGATTTTCATAGTTACTACTATATTTCACATGGTTTTGATCTAACCAGTGTTCTAACCATGAATAATAAATAATACAAGAACAAAATGAATTAAAAAAAACCCTATATACATGTCATCATAAGTGTCATCACATGGTTTCCCCCAAAGCATTCATACTAACTATGTAAATATGAAAAATTTATAGAATTTCAAATTCCAAATTAGAATCTCTCATAAATTTAGAATATCATAAAATACTATAAAATATAAAACAACAGTGACATACGGGTTTCACAATTTACCCTTTATATTTCAATTTAACGTCTATTTTTATATTTTGATCAATTTTAATGGAATAAATATATTATTTAATTCTTAGGCATGTTCTCTTCTTAAAAACCCAAGTCACAACCAATTTTACCTTGGAAGGATTTACCCCTAAATTATTTTCCTTTCCATAATAGGTTTTTCTTTCTTTATTTAAATCATCTTACTTATTAAAATTTCCTTGTAATAATCGTTAAATTTTTTCATACATACCTTTCATTGGGATGGTCCTTTTACATGATTTTTTCCAATTTTAGAATTTTGTTAATTTTTCTCATGATTTAAATCCCTTTATTATCATTCTAGGAATTTTGTACCTTAAAGAAAGTTTTATATCTCCTCTTCAAATCACTCTTAGCATATTATACTTCTACATGTAGCTCCTGTAATCTATTTCTCAAAGGAAAAGGTTTTTCATTGTATGAATAATGATTTCCTCCTTTAATACCTATTGATAATATTCTAAAATTTACACTTGTGGCATGGTTAGTATGGTAAGAATAATTGGAATGATAACCATACCTTCACTATTGTGTTTGGTAACTTAGCCTTTCAAACTTTACACCAACTTCACAATAGCTAATATATTCCAATGTTTCATAATAAAAACTTGAAATGTTTACATGTATCCTATAGAAATAGCATGTTCTTCCATTCCTTATTATAGAGATAATTAGATTTTAATTACCAATTGTAGTGGATCCCTTAAATTTTTTCTAGAATATATAATATTTTCCACCATCTTGGGAATTTAAAAGGATTTCTTATTTTCATGCCTCAAAGGGGTTCCATCATAGCCAAAACCATCTTCTCCGTAGAGTATGGTTTTTATGACATGAAAATATTTTCATTATTTTCTTTTGAAGATTCATATTTACTCTTCAATTCACAATCACCAATTGAAGGGTTGTCAAACAATGAATAAAAATCATCCTTTCATTTAGGATTACCTTTAACACTATATGGATTCACTTCATTCCAAGATAAGATCGATTCTGCTTACAATTTATGAAACTTATTTCCCCTTGATTAAAGCTAAGCATTAAGTTATTCCCTTATATTTTTCCTGCTATACATCTCATCATATAATGTGTGGGATAATTTTTCTATCATATCACCTTGATCCTTTATCTTATAATTCATTTTTGCAATAGAATCTTTAAGGAATACCATTTTTATTGTAGATTTTAATTATCCTAAAACATTTTTGATAGGTGTGTATCAAGTTTATCTTATTCTAACTGTTGATCCAATTCCTTTGATAAATTGAAAACTCTCACTTTTTCCCCCTTAGAATATTCTCATAATCATTGGTTCAATTTTCCATTGTAATATTATCCTATTAATTTATTCTTTTATCATCATTAAATGAATCAATAAATTCATAATCTGGATTTTCTATACGTTTATCCTCAATTTTGTTAGACTCCATCTATATTTCACTCTTTCATAAAATAACCCACAATATGGAATTATTTTTGAGCTTTTTTTTTCTTATTATTTCTTAAATTTTCTATAGCTTAAAGAATAAAAGATAAAACTAACACTATAACTCCAAAAAAAAATTGGTATGGTCAAATAAATAGAAAATCCATTAAAATAATCTTATTCTATGATTCCACTTATTTATCCCAAATGGTCTTAAGTGAGTGATACCATGATAGGGAGACTAGATCAAGGTATGAAATCTATTCTAATTTATCATTATTCCTTAAGCTCTCACCACCATAATAGATATTTACTACTTAGTTATAAAGGTTACTAATTTTTCTCTTTAATTTTTGATGATCAAAGTACTTGACCAACCTATTTTATCAATTTATATTATGATAATTCTAACCCAGATTGCCAGACTGAGTCATGTAGAAAGTAAAGGAAAGTAAGCAAGCATGACACATGGATTTTTACTTGGTTCACCACCATTGACTAATCCAAGTAGCATTCAATAGATAGTGTGACAATGCAAAAAAATCATTAAGAACACTGCTTGTGTGGGGTTTAGGCTAGGTCACTCATGTATAGAGTCACTCCCCTTTCAATGTATTGAGTTTGGATCACATCCACCTCGATATCACTTATCTCACACTTCCCTCCTTTTCTTACTACTAAATAAGGAAAAAATTGAATGTATTCCAAGGTATAATATCACCTATTATTTATTGATTTCATTAAGAAAATATGGTTTCCTTTGAACTTTATCATACACTTTTATAGTTACACTGTGAATCTTTCCTCAAACAGTATCTTTATTTCATGAGATTTCATGGAAGAACCTTCTCATTCAGCTAGTTGTTCAATAAATATCATGTATACTTATTCTTTATAGGAATAATTATATAATACCTTCTATTTATAGTTGTAAGACCATAATTCCTTCACCTTAATTCACTATAGAAACTCTTCTTCCTTTTGATGCCTTAGATGTGGTACTGCTCTTTTATTTTACTTATTTGGTAGTAAAACATCCCTTGTAACTTCAATGTGAAAATGTATCTCATAATTGTAGGGTCAATCTCTTCCTGTTTTCTATTACTAGTGTCTCAAAAATGTTATCTCACTTTTCTTGAATTTCTTTAGTAGTTTTTATATTCTATCACCCTACACCATATATGGGTAGTTGATGGTGTGGGTTTCACCACATTTCTATAAGTAATATTTCCTATGTATTAATATTCAAATGTGACTCTTATATTATCCATAATTCTTATGATTTACTCCACAAATGTTACTTAACTGAATATTTTCATATTCAAAAATACAAAACACATAAGAATTCACTTTAGTAAAATCTTACATTTAAAAATACCATGATATTCATGGTCTTACTCATAATATACAGGTTTCAACTTCTTCATAATATTCAAAGTTGTTTTCACAATATTCTCTTCAAGAATTTTTTTAATATATGCATTCAATACCTTTATTTAAACTCTCAAATGATGAGATACTTTATATTTAAAATTCTATATTTAATAAATTCCATGAACCCTATGAAAACCACTACTGAGCCTTACGAATAAAACTCTATGAATCCATCTACTATATGTTGAGTATCAACCCTACATTGAGTTCAAACCCTGCATTGAGCATGAACCCTATGTTGGAAATGAACCCTATGTTGGGTGTGAACCCTAGATCATGAACAAACCCTAAATTAGGTGTGAACCCTATATTCATAAATTAAAAAATATAATATTTCCATAATGATTCCAACTAAAATCCATCCTTGGATAAATGAACACCACACATTTTCCTTCCTGAAATTTCTTCTCTATTTATTGAGCCAAACCCATTTTCATCACTAAAATTTCCAGTGGAACCATCACACCTTAAAAATTCATTTTTTGAAGAATGTTAATCTTTGTATCATATAATTATCCTTGTGATTTCACATGTAGTTTGATCTCATGATATTTTTAGTGAAAATATTCACCATTGTGGTCCAAACCACCCTAGTAAATATAGAAATTCCTCCATCTGGAGGTTAAATAAGAATAGAAACTGCATCGCATCATTTTATTTATGCATGTTTTGATAGATGAATAATGCATGATATTTTAAGCTATATGCATTGTTTCCTTCATAGAACAGTCATGTGATTTATAATCATAGATATGATAATACAAACCAATCAAATCCATTAGGCCCTACCCTAGCTATTGGGTCATTGTGCCACTCCACATGGTGTTCTACTCTTGCCTTCACATGTTCCGATGGTGACCCACACTAGTACTCAATTACAATGGATGATTTTGACTAGTACCCTTGTCAAGATCGAATATGTCCTTTGGTATCTAAATAGATAAAGTGTTATAGACTTATTTTTAGCCACTTTTTTCATAAAATCTATCTAGATTTACACTAGTGAAAATTTGGCCTACAGTAATAGGATTATGGCCACATTCAAGACTAGAAATGGATATAGGCCCCCTATAGCCATGGTATATCAACCAATTGTGTCCATAGGCTCCCTATAGCTATGTTCAGTCCACCAACCATAGTTATCTAGGTTTCCCATTCCAACATGGAAAGAAGGTTGTGGGAAACTTCTAGTCATAGTCAATAGACTAATCATGGATATAGGTGTTTCTCGGGCCAGTGTGAGAAAAATATTTCCTATGATAAGGATGTTGGAAACACCTATAGATATGGTTGATTTTCCAATCATGTCTATAGAGGAGTGGGAAACACCATAGGCATGGTTAGTGGACCGACCATGGCTATAGGTATTTTTTTGTGCCCCTAGAGCCATGTTTGGTAGAACAATCATGAATATAATCATCATGGTTAGCATAAAAACTATGGAAATATGGTTATTGAAAGTGAGGCTGGTTGTCGCCTATCAACCGGTCAAGGTTTCGGTGCTCTGCTAATGTGTATAGAAGCACTTGGGTCGAATCCTCAGTGATGATATTTTTTAACAGTCGGTTGTTTTTATTTAATTGTATTATAATTAGGGGGGGTTTTTTAGAGCTTATGAAATAATTTATGGATGATGTTTGATTTAACAAATTGATAAATATTGGGGTGAGTTCATTATTGTGGATTTAAGATTATGATATCCTTGATCTTTTCTTTATATTTCATTAAATTAACACCCACTTCACAAGATGATTTTGATCGGGATTCCCAAGTGTTAAAGCTTTAATCCAAGTCGTAACTTAACTTGGGGTTCTAATAATTGCCATTACTTGTTTATGGTAGTGTATTTGTGGTTCCAATAATCCATAGAATCCACATATTAAACAAAACATGTCATTAATCCATGACATATAAAGTTCAACATACACAATATAAACTCACCCCAATGGTATATTTACTCATCCATTTAAATGATTAGTAATCTTTTTATAATTATTATGATGATAAATTAAGAAGATGAGAAAAAGAAAGGGATAAGAAAAGAGTGGTGCATCGAACACACACACAAATGATGAATGGAATTAAATACTGACTTTAGATTGAATGAGAAAGCAAAATAAGGGAGGTGGATTCAACTGTATTTAAAATATTTTAAGAAAATTAATATTAAACTACAGAAGTTGGATGATAATAAGAGATATTGAAGAAGAAATTTTCATTAAAACGGAATTACAAAGAAATAGACTTATAAGATTACAAAAATGAAGAAGACAAAAGTAAATGAAAACAAAGAGAGGAAATGTCTCTTAAGTGAAAACTTGAGTATATAAGGTCCTCCTAAGCCCTTGTAAAGGCTTTGGTTGTACCAATATGTGTTCTTAACTTCTGAAATGACAACCCACTTGAAGGATACAAGGGGGGTGTATTTATAGCACAAGGAAGTGGACTGTTTGCATTCCCAATCTGTCCCTCCACTTGCATCTCAATTTTGATAATTTTGACAGACGAATATCAAGATATTATCTTCTTACAAGTTGTAGATAAATATATCCTCTGTATAATCTGAACATTTGGTGGCCATTGGACTTAAGAATCCAAAGTTATGGCTGGATTATTAAACAATGTAAATCTGTCCATTTCACTCCATACTTTTTAGGATAAAATGTGAATGGGTTTATCAACAGGTAGATTCCTTCAAATATGAATACTTTCTTAAACAAAGTCTGCCGCCTATATCTCCTATTTCACACTGAAAACTCTCATCTTTATTGGATGATTAATTCATGAGATATGTCATGAATACTCTACTTATTTTATTTCCCATCCAGAATGGTGAGATGAGTTTAAATGAATCATTTGGTCCCCTTATTTTTGGATTTGGGCCTTGGAATTTTTATTAGGCTCCTTAAATTGTCCCCAGAACCTTTGAAGAGAATGAAAGAATTTTCACTTCTAGATTGAGCCCAGTAATTCAATCTTAATGGATGGTCCAGTTTCTTCATAGATTCTGTAGGCCCTCTTGTGTGGTCCATATAGGCCTTAAAATTTTATTATTGGCCCATTATCCCTTCTAATGAAATTTTTTATATTAAATTATTAATCCTACAAAAAAAACCACATGATTTGGATCATTAAGGGGAGAGTTATAAATAAAATAGTAAACTGACTCAATTGGACTACTTCTAAAAATGCTCAAAAAGTATACTTAGTATTAAAACATTAATATTTCACACAAATTATGCACATTTCATATAAAATCATTAAAGGGAGTATATAATAAGTCACGAAACTATTAATGACATCAGTTATTTTGAAAGTATCATATTTATGGTTTTATCTGACCATCAATATAGGCCTTTGAAAATGAACCTTATATCCATGGTCATGGTTGATTGTGAATATAGGCCTCTATATCCACAATTAACCATCACTATATAATTTAATAATAATAATTAAATATTTTTATGAATTATTATATATATATATATACATAAATAAGTAAAAACAACTTTGAGGAGTGGTAGAGTATGTATACTTAGATGCATGAGAGATGGAATGTCTGTTACGGGGCCTCATCAAATAGAATTTATGAAACCTAGAATTCATCCTAGTGGGTCTTCTCTCAATAAGTCAATACAAGGATAATTCACTATCCTATAAACTTATATATCATTTTGGTTATGTTTTATTATTTTTTAAGAATAATATAGAGGAATAGAAATGGGTTGTTTTTTTGTTTTCTAACTTTAAGGAATTTAAATAAAGGGGTAGAGTGAAAGAGGTTGGATATGAGATTGATTATAAGAGGTATTCACTATCCAAAAGTATTCTCACCCAATAATCAAGTCATGAACAATCATTTATTGGTCCCTCTATTTGAATTGTGAGACTAAACACATAGGGGGGATAACCTATGCATACCAACTCACATTTTCCATGGTGTAGAGGCAATGATCACAATCAATCGAGGCATCCACTATCCTTACACTCAGATCTAATCATACGATGTTTATACCCCAGTCCACATTCCTATAATCATATTAAATGAAGACCAGGAAAAGGGGGGAGATTAAGTTTGATAGATAGGAAGATACAATAGTGAATGTGAAGAGTATATGATGATTATCTATCCACTTCCTCTCACTCAATATTTCATCAAGGATAATAAAAATAAATAAAATATTGAAGAGTTGTGATTTAGATTTACCAGGATATCTCCCCTGGAGACAAATCCCTTGATTCAGTTCTCTATGATCATAGAGTTTTGGATATCATAGTAGAGAGAGGGGAAATGGGGATCATGATGAACAGATAGTAAATTAAAATTAAAATGTAGGAAAATAATTATAGAAAATACTAACCTTTATTGGAAGGATATTAATCCTAATATATTGGAATAGGGGAAATATTTATATCCATATTGAAACCTTTTTCCTTCTCATACACACATTCAGTGTTGTGATTTCTTACTCTCCTTCTTCCTTAGATTACTAGCATGTTTCCAAATCAAGGTTCATGATTCCTTAGCTAGAAATCTTCATAATTATTCTATATTTCTCACTTTCTCTCCATAATCTCCATTTTCTTTATCAACTACATGTGTTCCACAAATTTCATGTGTTAGATCTATCCATTATTTGGGAAAATAGTGGAAATTAATTTTTATTTTGATTTTAGTTCATATTTTTTAATTTGGTAATTTTTTGTTTTTAATCCCTGTATTCACCCAAAATTTTGGAAAAGTACTAGATTGAATATAATAAGGGAAGTTACAATTGATTTATTTGAACTTGTGAGAGATCCAAGTGAATGGTCAGCCTTACGGTAGCTTTAGACTTTCCCTATGGTCAATTCAAAATCATTGTGCAGTCTCTTTAACACTTTGTGAAATTTCTATTTGTGGTCAGTGGGATAGCATGATCGATCAGATTTATTCTTTTCATTTCTTCAGTCGTGTGGTCAACTATTCCTTTTGGTAGATCAAATTGAATGTTTAGTCACTTTAGTTTCATAGTTAGTTGTTTTCCATGGCAATTTTAGAGGCACGTTCAATTCAGTCCTTTTCTATTTTTCTAGATTCGACATACACATAATGAGAATAGAATTTTAGTGTAGGATTTGTCCATGTGATTTAAAATTCATTGAAAACATTTAAGAATATAATTACATTCCTTTAAAAAATTTAGTTCCAAATTCACTATATTTATGTATGGATTTCTTAATTAAATATATAAATTGAATAAATTATTAAAAATCATTTTTAATCCTTTTTTAAAATAAAGTTAAAATTACACAAAGATAGTACACAATTCATGATTTACTTGAGTTTTATATTAATTATGGTGTCAAATAAAGTGAAAAGAAGACAAGAAATATGGAAATTTATCTCTCATCGGTCCCCTACACTTACAATATTGTACTTCAGATAAATATAATGAATTTGATTTATTAAAAATTATTTTCTATAAAAATAATTGTCCAAAATGGATTCAAATACACAACTATTAATGAATAAAAATAAAAAAACATCCATTATAGAAATTACATTCTTTCTATGTAAATTAATAAACTACCTTACTTCAATCCAAGTAAATTTTTAGTTATAGAAGTGTAAAAAAATTATGTTTAAGTGGATTCAAAAAAATTAACAATGTGAAATTTCAAAAATCACTCTCCCCAAGGTTCCTCAAACCAAATATCCATTTTACACTTCCTTGATACAACTTAAATGGTAATATTATAATTAAATTTCCCCTTATTAATTTAGGGTTAGAATTACCCTCACTTAAATAAATTTATTTTTGATAATTAGGCACTTTATTTGAATTTTTATCATCCATGTATATGCAGAGCACTTATTGGATTTAAAAATGGATTTTATTTACTCACACGCATAGTTCCTACTGCATCAGAGCTTCCTTATAGGATATCAATTTCCCATTTTACTCTAGTTTCAAAGGACTAATATAAATATCTTTTAAGTTATATCCTTAAGGTTTTATTTTTAATAAAGGTTATTTTACCTAGGATCAATTTCAAAAATCTAGTTTCCTCATGTTATATTTCAAATTCCAAAAAAAAATCCTTCTAATCACACCTTTTCCTATTACCAAGAAAAAAATTACATAAAAAAATGGAAAATTTTCTCAATAATCATGAAAATATAGTAATTTTATAACTAATTTAACCCTCAAAACTATTATTCAATCCTACACTGGTCATGTAAGTAGTTAAACTCAAATTTCCTAGCCTAAAAACACACAAAAATTTTAAAACAAAAAATAGAAGCATAATTTATTCACAAGATAAAAAAATAGGTCCTAAAAGGATCATAAATGGATTGTGAACAATCATGAATCCATATCCCACACTTATTCATCACTACCCATTGAATTTTAATATATTTCATACATATCATGGTGAGTAAACAATAATAAAAATATGGAAAAAAAATTATGTTTATTATCCATCAAGTTTTAGGTAAGCTCTCCCTTTCTTATTTATAGATAATATTGATATATCCTGATAAATTTTTTCCTATTAAATACCTATAGAAAATAGAAATGAAATTATAAATTTTATTTAAAGTAATAAAAAATATCAAAGAAAACATGGTTCAAACCCCATGTGGGTACCGTATTTTTATTGCCTCCAATGGGAAGTTTCATTTATTAACCCCAGCTTAATGGTGGGTTTGGTTTCCTTAATAGAAACCACCTAATTTTATTTTTACAAATGTCCATTAGTGAACACTAGTTATTTAGAACCCCATGAATAGAGTGAAATAATCTTAACCCAAAATTATTAAAGAATTTAAATTTTAATGGAGAGGGAGAAGAAAGTAACGGTTTTACCTATATTTAGTTGGATATATATATAGTTGATATTCATATTGTATCCAAGGATCTGTTGTATTCTCCATAGGTCTTGGGGATTCTTCTTCATCGTCATATACTTCTTGGTTGGTCTTTTGTTCACTATCTAGGGATAGATTTATACATTTTTTTATCAGATGATCAATATTTAGTTATATTATAACCTTCCCATCCACTAGCAGGTCTTTTTTCTTCAAACTAGGTTGCTTCTTCAGTTGTTTACAAATCCAAACTCACTTTAATGATAGTTGCATCAGCTTCTTCCTCACTATCTATGTAAAAATACTTCTTAATCGGACCTGTAAATTCAGCATAAATAGGCTTAGATTTTGGTTCAAGTAGTGAAAAATTAATGAAAACAGATTCAATGGATAATTTTACTCTCTTGGGTGGATCGTCTATGAGTTATTTATATTTAACAAAGGCCTACAAACTAGTTAATTCATGAGACAGCAGTGGATCCACCATGTGTTATTCAAATCCTAGAATCTACTTTCTATATTCCTATAAGAAATATTTCATAAGTTATGAATTTTTATCAAGAAAGAACAAGGTTTAAATTTTCATTTCAATTTTAGTATAAATACCGGAGAGTTTAGATTTCCATCATCCTCCTTTAAGGTTTTGGTTTGCATATTGTGTTTCTCCTTGAGTGCCTCGAGTATCAAATCAGAAACTTAAGGGGAGAGAGGCCTTCAAGTAGTTCCTCTACCTCTTGGATGTATTCTTGAGAAAATACCATAGGAATTAATTCTTATTCTTATTTTTGTCTCCTTTTCTTCATAAGTTATTAGAGTTTGGTGGATATCATAGCTATCATGTCCTTCAACACTCCTTTTATTTATCTTTCAATTGTTGGTACATTAGAAAATAGGTGTTGATATATGCTTGGATCTCCTCTAGTATTGGTTTATCTTCAGTTTGATGGTGTAGGGGGATTTTTAGTTGATTTTGGTATCCTATATGATGGTATTAGTGTTCATCCTCCCACCCATTGGTGTATATTAAAGGTATCTCAATCTATTTCTCTTGAATATGTTGTTCCTTGGGCTCCTATAAGAATATATATTAAACATTATTATATAATTTGGTCAGTTTTGGTTTAGTGACCTCATTTGTGAGTATGTAAATCTCTTTAATCCTGATATAAAATTAGTAATCAATTATTGATGAATGGTCACCCTATGAATTCATATCCCATTTGAAAATGATTGAAGGATGAAAGTAGAAAGTAGACAAAATAAAAATAAAAAACAAATAAAATGAATGAATAATGAAAAGAAAATAAATAAATGAGAAAAAATAATTAAAAATGTACATTTTATAGTAATATTCATTCCCAAATCCCTAAAAATGGCTCCAAATTGAGGTAAGGCCTATCGTGGGGCCTCATAAAACAAAATTTATGAACCCCTAGTGGCTATCCAGGGTCCTCTATCAAGGATTTGGGCCTTGGAGAAAACATTTTTCCTAGTATATTATGTATAATTTTGGTTTTTATTCTTAGTTTTGAAAGTAGGATATAGGAAAAGAAATATGTCATTTTTTTGGTTTTCTAATTTTAAGGACTTAAAATAAAGGGTCACTATAAAGGGGGTGGGATCAAAGACTTATTAAAATGGGTCTTCAATATCAAAAAAAATTCTCCCCTGATAATCAATTCATGATCAATCATCAATTTCTACCTCTATTTTAATCATGGGACTGAACGCACTGGGGGGTAACCTTAGTATATTAGCTCACTACTACAAAAATGGCCTATATCAGCACTCAAAACAAGCTTTAACAGCACTAAAAAGGCAATGTAAAGCTCAACGCTAATATAGGGGGGTCCCTTTTATCAGCGCTCTGAAAATCCCTGATAAATGCCACTTTTATCAGCACTAAAAAAATGCTAATAAAAGACCCCTTTATCAGCACTTTTTTTAGCGCAGATAAAAGGGGCCTTTATCAGCGCTTTTTTAAAAGAACTGATAAAAGTCAAAAAAAAAAAATTAAAAAAATTAAATAATGTGCAGAGAGAGCTTTTATCAGCGCTTAACCACCCCTTTATTAGTGTTTGGAGGTCTCCCGCACACTTCCCTTCCCGCACATCCTCACACGCGTGCACCACCTTTGCCTCCACCCAAACTCGAACCCGCAATCTTCCCCTTTCATGACCGCACCTTTACCACTGAGCTATTTCATTTTTTTCTCTATTTAATTATATATCTCTTTATATATATATATATATAGTTATATTTATTCATATATTGATATAGATTCATATTAATATAAATATATTTATTCATATATTACTATATATATATTCATTCGTATATTAATATATATTTTTATTTATTTATTTATATATATATTTTTAGTTATAATTTTTTATCTGTATATTTATTTGTATATTAATATATACTTATAAGATTAGTTTTAAATACAGTTATGAAATATTTTTTTATGTGTGTTTATAATTAAATAAATACATACATATATACATATATACAACACACACACACACATAGAGACACATATGAATAAATACATATATATGTTTATTTGAAAAGACATAGAATGTTAAAACAATCATAACTTATAATCGAGAATCCCATTTCAACTTCACAACCAGTAAAATCGAATAAAATGAAACAATATTTGATATTGTATGTGGTACAGGCTTAACGGACTTCTGGATCAGAATTTATACCTGCTATAATGTTAACAAATCAGGGTATCCTGACTAAAAACTCAGTTTTGGAGGCCTTATGAGCCTTTTTTGGGCTCAAAAAATGTATAGATACTTTTCCTGGGTCACCAGCACATAGAGCTCGTCGCAAGCTTCAATTTGATATGCTGTATAGCTCAAACGGACACCCAGATCAAAAGTTATGGCCTTTTGAAGTTTGAGTTACATTTTCAACATATTTTAGATCTTTTATTAATTGTTTTGATTTTTTGTGTCTTCAAATTGTTATTAAATGGTTTTTAATTGATAATAATTAGAAAATTATTAATTAATAATATTTTTTTAAAATATTTTAAATCCATTTTCACTAAATTTCTTATATATTAAATGTAATAGTCTATTTATACGTATATAAAACATATTTAAAAAATATATATTATATTTATATATGAATAAATATACTTATATAACAATAAATTTTTTTCATGATTTTTTTTTTGAAATTTAAATTTTTTTAGCGCTGATAAAGCCCCCCTTTATCTGTGTTACTAAAAGAAGCATTGATAAAGGGGCAACACTTCCCTTTCCCGTTTTTGTAGTAGTGGCTCACAACATCCATAGTGAGTGGCAATGAACACACTTGATCAAGGAATATAATTCCCCCACACACAGCTCCAATCATATGTTATTCATCCCCTAGTCCAAAATGATCCAATATTATGCAGTGAATACTAGGAGAAGGGGTGGATATTGGGTTATATAGATGGGAGGATAAAATAGTGAATGGGAAGAGAAGATGATGATCACCTATCCACTTCCCCTCACTCATTACTGCATCAAGGGTGAAAAATAAATACTGAATTAAAGATTTTTTATTCAGATCTCTCATTTGATCTCTCCCAGGGACCAATCCCTTGTGTCAGTTCTCCATGATCATGGAGTTTGAGAGATTGTGGTGGAAGAGAGGAGAAATGGGGAAAACATCGAATAGAAATTGAATTGTAATTAAAATGTATGAAAGGTATTATATAAAACCCTAGCTATAATTTGTAGTAGTTGGATTTTTATACAGTGATGAGAGGGGATATATTTATAGCCATCATTGAAAATTCTTCCTCTTCCCCTTTTCATTCAGTGGAATGATCTCAAACTATTCTTCTTCCTTAGATGATTGACATGTTTATATATTTAGGGACACAATTCCTCAGTTGGAAATCTTCATGATTCTTCTAGATTTCTCACAATCTCCCCAAAATCTACATCATCTTTATCATCTAGATGTACACCACATCGTTCATATTTTGGATCTCTCCATGATTTTAGAAAATAGTGGGAATTCGGTTTTCTTTTAATTTTATTTCAGATTTTTCATTTTGCGAATCTTTGGTTTTTAATCCTCATAATCACCTAGAAATTTGGAAATGTTCTGGATCGACCGCATGAAGGAAAGTCGTGTTTGATCAGTTTGAACATGTAATCAATCCAAGGGCACAATCAGTCTTGTGGTAGCTTCATTATTCCCTTATAGTCAATTCAGAATCATTATATGATTGCTTTAACACTTTCATAATTTCCAATTACACTCATTCATATGGTACAATCTATTGTATTTTTTTCATGTGGTTGCTTCAGTCACGTGATCGGTCAGATTGAATGTGTGGCTACTTGAGTCACACAGTCAATCATTTTACATGGTTAGTTGAGATTCACAGTAGATTAATTACTTTTATATTTTTCTAGATTCAACCTATATATAGTGAGAATATAATTTCAATTTAGGCTTTCTTCATGTGATTCATAATTGTTTCAAAACATTTAAGAACATAATTGAAAACCAACAAACAATGTAGTTTCAATCTAACCGAATCAATGTAAGGATTTCTCAATTAAATATATAAATTGAATAAATCATGAAAACCCATGTTTTGATCCATTTTTCAAATAAATACTAGATTCAACAAAATAACAAAAAAATGCATGATTTACTCAGATTTTGGATTAATTATTGGGTAAAAATACAATGAAAAACAAACAAAAAAATGTGTAAATTTTTTATCTCATTGGTGAGAGGAGATTTCAAAACCCATTGGTTATGGATATGGGATATATCCTTGTTAAGTGATTTTGGCTATAGCCATAGAGCTTATTATAATAGTAAAAGCCTCTATAGTCGGAATGGTCGTGGAACTAGAATGTGTCCATGATCTAGAAACTTGTAGCCATCATCCATCACCATGGCTATAGGTGATTTTTTCCAGTAGTGCTAGCCAAATTTCCATATTCCATATATATATATATAGTAACCAACACTAATACTTATTCATATATATATATCCTTAAGGATAGAAACTAGAACAACTTAATCCTATATAAACATTCATCTATGAAACCAAAGGCTTCAAGCTTGAAAGATAGATCTATAACAAACCTCTAAGAATCACCACTTTCTATAATAGCTATCTTATTAATATTTTCTTTTGACTATTTATAAAACTATATAGTCAATAAAACTATAATTACAATAATCACATATTTTAAACAAAATCCAATACAAATCCTAGGGTCTCAGCAAATTATCATTTTGTGTAGTATTCCATTTTTTTCACCCCATGAGATGTGACCATAACCCCATAGGTAATTTTTCATGAACCACTAGTGAATGTTGTTTTAAAGACTATATCATCAAGATACTTATATGAAATAATATTCCTTATCATCACAATAATATTTCATACATTATTAAAAATGAGAAAACCCCCACTGTTGGTTGTGATTTGTGAACCTCCCTTTCTCATAATCTATAAGGGTTTTTCATCAGTAAGTTGTATATTTCCAAAATTATTTAAAACATAAGTATTTATAAAATCATTATCCAAATTGTAATAGAAATATTATCCTAAATTTAAAATCCAAGACTCTATGGGACTATCTTCACTCAATAACAAAACACGAAAAGTCCCTCAGGTGTGTGTTTTATAAATTATTGTTTGGTTCCTTTTGTTTATCCATGCATTTATTCTTATCATTACCTTTATTCCCACAATTAAAATAGGTGGGATTTGGATACTTCTTCTATTCTTGGATCTTTCCTCTCGATTTAGATATTCCTCTTTGATTTTACCATTGTATAGATCTTCCCTTTCCTTCAGTGTTCATAGTAGAACCATGAAATCTATCTAAATCTCTTCTATGAATATCCTCACTGAGGATCAGATTTTTCACATCATTTAGATTCATTTTATTTTTTATAAATACTCATAATTTTTTAAATTACTTCCCATAATTCATGTAATGATGATAGAAAAATGAGAGTTCTCACCTCATTATCAAAGGTAATATTTATTAAGGTCAACTATAATTGTTTTAAACTCATTAACATGATTAGTAATGGATATTCCATCAACTAAACACAAGTTAAATGAAATTTACATAAGATATTCGTTATTATATTCATAAGTATTCTCAAATATATTTTTTAGTTTCTTAATTAGATCTATTTTCTTCCTATCACCACATATATTTAGTATCAATTTCTTAGAAACCATCAAGCATATAATATGTATATCCTTTTGATCAAGTTACTCCCACTTTTTTCTCCATATCATCTAGTTTTGTACCTAAAAGTGACAAGTGCATATTTTTATAATAAATATATTCCTTAGTATACATTCTCAGGAATATAAAATTATATCCATTAAATCAATTGATATTCACATTTCCTTCTTCTATAGCCATCATTCTATAGAACTCAAGATCTGATACCATTTTTTAGGAATACAATATCCCTAATAATAAAAAATTATATACATAAAATAAAAAGAGAGAGAAAAAAATATGACATATAAATTTATGTATTCAAAATGAATCCTTATTCCCATGGAGAGGTAGAAACCTTTCACTATATCTGAATGAATAAATAATAGAGAATATACGTGATACAGAAACCTAGTTCAAAATGAACTCATAAATAAAAATTTGGTATACAATACCCTTTTATTTCTACTATTCCAAGTCCACATGGTAGTTTATGATGATAAAATACTCAAAATTTCTACATTACCCATCTCTTTATAGTAGTCCACTTAGGTGTTAGACTAGTGTTCAGTATGGACCTATAGCAATTGACCCAACTCCTTTTGACTGATCAAGCATTAAAATTTGAACAATATTGAGTCTTTTCCTGTTTATATCCATATAAAAAAGTCCCCAATAATATAATAAAATAAAAATAGGGTTTCTAATACCATTTTATATTGTCTTGGCCTAAGATCAATCTTCCTTATCCAAATTAGGTATTTCATGTGGTCTAAAGTGCACTTCCTTGTATGTTAGAGGTTTTAGACAAGAAATGAGGGACTAATATATTAATTAGGGAGACTGTTATCTTAATTATATATCAAAAAATTATTGAAATAAATAAACATCCATAAATATTAAATATCATAATACACATATGGAATCATAGTGGAATGTTTAACGAACCTAAATTGATTGAAGTAATAATTGTGTTGTATTTTTTGTCAATGTGTTTGTTTTATAAAAATTCAATGTGACATTGATTCAAGTATTTAATTATTCCATTGGATTATTTGGGATAATTATTAATAATTTTTAAGAGATAGTTTTATTTGAAGAGTTGATTTGAATAAAGAAACATTAAATGTGATGATTGCATAGATGTTCTTAATGTCCAAAACATGTTCCCGATTTCATTAGGATAATGCACATTGTTTAGAACACTTGAATTGATTATTTTAGAAGTTAAAAAAGGGGAGTGAATAAATATATTGTGGGTTATTATATGTAATATATTTTATATTATTTAATTTAGTTATTTATTTATTAACTAAATGTTTTTGGGCCTTTTAATAAAAATTGGGTTTAACCACCCACAATCGAGGGAACTAACTCAGTCTAGCATGCATGGGTGGAGACCTCAACCAAGAAGGGGATCTAGCTAACTAATCATTTGAGAATACAGTGGAACAGTGAATTAGTGAAGGAGAATGGGACAGTGAGCACGCATGGTGTATGAAGTGTATGCGGCAGTGTGCATGCGCACATGGGGGTAGGGGGAGTTATTTATTAACTAAATGTGTTTAGGCCTTTTAAGAAAAATTGGGTTGAACCACCCACAATAAAGGGGACTGACTCAATCTAGCATGCATGGGAGGGGATCTAGATAACTGACTCAATCCAACATGCATGGTAGGGGACCTCAACTAAGCAGGGGATCTAGCTAACTAATCATATAGTGGAATAGTGAAGGAGCATGGGACATGCACTCGTGCATGGGGTAGAGGGAACTAACTCAATCTAGAACAGCATGGGGCAGGGAACTAACCAAGCATGGGATAGTAAGAGTGCATGGTGTATGAAGTGATTCATGCTCAGATGGAGTTATTTATTTATCAACTAAATGTGTTTGGGCCTTTTAATAAAAATTGGGTTGAACCACCAACAAGGAACTAACTCAATCCAGCATGCATGGGAGGGGATCTAGCTAACCGAATCAATCTAGCATGCATGGGAGGGAACCTCAACCAAGCAAGTAATCTAGAAAAATGATCATATAGTGTAATAGTGGAGGAGCATGGGATAGTACATGCATGCATGGGGTGGAGGGAACTAACTCAATCTAGAACATCATGGGATAGGGAACTAACCAAGCATGGGATAGTGAGCGTGTATGGTGTATGAAGTGATGCGCACTTAGGGGGAGTGGGACCACAACCAAGTAGGGGATCTAGCTAACTGAGCATACATTGGAACAATGGAGAATGGGATAGTGTGTGCGCATGGGGTAGAGAGAACTAACTCAATCTAGAACAGTATGGGATAGGGAACTAACCAAGAATGGGACAGTGATCATGCATGGTGTATGAAGTGATGTGGAACCAAATCATGGGATATTGAGCATGCATGGTGTGTGATGTGATGCACACTCATGGGGAGTGGGACCTCAACCAAGAAGTGGATCTAGCTAACTGAGCATACAGTGTAATAGTGAAGGATCATGGGACAGTGCGTGTGCGCATGGGGCAGAGGGAACTAACTCAATCTAGAACATCATGAGACAAGGAACTAACCAAGTATGGAATAGTGAGAACACATGGTGTATGAAGTGGTGGCCTCAATCAAGCATGGGATCTAGCTAACTGAGCATACATTGAAGGATTGTGTGATAGTGTGTGTGCATGGGGGAGTGGGACCTCAACCAAGTAAGGGATCTAGCTAACTGAGCATACAGTGGAATAATGAAGGAGCATGGGACAGTGTACGCACATGGGGCAGAGGGAACAAACTCAATCTAGAACAGCATGGGACATGGAACTAACCAATCATGGGATAGTGAGCATGCATGGTGTATGAAGTGGTGACCTCAACCAAGTAGGGGATCTAGCTAACTGAGCATACAGAGGAATAGTAAAGGAGCATGGGACAGTACACATGCGTTGGGGCGAAGGGAACTAACTCAATCTAGAATAGCATGGGATAGGGAACACACATTGTGTATGAAGTGATCACCTCAACCAATCAGGGGATTTAGCTAATGGGATAGGTAGTGGGACCTCAACCAAGTAGGGAATGCATGGGAGGAGATCTCAACCAAGCCCCCATATGAAATGTGTGTTGTGTTTCTGGGTGCCAATGAAAGTTCCAACTTGAAAATGTGTCACCACACCGAGTATTATTAAGGAGAAGAATTTTTATATAATAACTGATGTATTACACATCATGTTCAGGTACTGTTTCTTATCATTAAAAGATATGTAAAGATCGTGGACTGACAGATCTATTGTATATGGTCTGTTGGATCAACCTTGTCGTGTCATCTTCAACCTCAGCCACATGAGGATTTTGAATGTCAGGATTTCTTCATACCAGAATATACAGAGATCAGACTAATTCTCCATTTCAATATATATGATCAAGTGAGATCAATAGATTCTTTGGAATCATAAATTGAATTTTGTGATGTTTTCTATTATGAAAAATAGTGAGGAACTAAAATCCCGCAGATGTATAAAAGTTTTTCATGCGACATTAAATGTTTGAGATGATTTCTGAACATGATAAAATGTATGATTTCAACTTCATTTTTATTCATGATAACCCACTTTTATAGTGATACATAGTTACAGGTACATACGAGTTTAAATACGGTTTGCTTCATTTATGGTGATGATGAATTCTGGTAGTCATGAAACGCCCGAGATATAGAGGTGCATGCAGACAGATGAAAGTTGGTGTGTGTTATTAGTTTATGTGGTGGATTCATTCACTGTTGAACATAAAAGGAGAGTCAGGTCCAAATAATTTCGTGTAGATCATTTTGAGAAGTACTCTCATTTTCAAAGAAAATAGAGCCACTATGAATTTTTGGTTCCCAAAGAGATGTTTCATGCTGACCTTACTTGTGTGAAGAATAAGAACAGAGAAATATTCATATATATTATTTTTATTAAGGAATATTGAAAATATGAGGATAGTGCATACATACCTTGTGTGAGGAAGATAACAAGCTTTCACTTGTGGAAAGTATAGTGCAGTGGCTTTGTGAGACTTGTGTGAAAAGGAAGATTGCACTCACGCCTATTCAGGTTTGTGCAAGGAAACCCAAAGGTTCCCACATAGAATTACATAAAATATATATATGGTTTTCATGAAGGTATATTACTGTGTACTTGACAAAAGAAGAGTAAAAAAATACACGGTGTTGTGCATTTGTTATTTCATAATGAATACATAAAAATTGGTGTGGTGAATTACATGCATTAAGTATTTTCATGTGATTATGATAACTACATGCATGAAGAACACACAATGATCATATGTTTAATGATTGAAAATACTATTAATAGTATTTTTTGGAGATAAATTTATATCTCTTAGTAAATCAAGGAAGAAGATAGCTTGTAGTGTGTTGAGGAACCTTTAGTTATTATTTATAATATTACAGTGATCTGAAGTGGAAGTGTTATCTTCTACTTATTCATAAAAGTATACTGAACTGACTTTCATAAATTTTTGTTGATTACATTTAATGGAAGTCAAAGACTTTCAATTGAAGTGATCAAGTGAATAATTAGTTTATCTCAGTGGCTTAAAGAGGAAGATCATTTTTGTGTTGTAGTGGAAACTTAAAGTTCATGTGATCTTTATCATTGTGTTGATGTAGTAATTGTGAACACTGGTGGGATTCCAGTATAAATAACACTGGTGGGATTCCAGTATAAAGAGCACTAGTGGGATGCCATTATAATTTGTGAAATGTTTAATACCTACCCATCATGGTTTCAGGATGATACCTAAACAAACCACTTGTAATTTTTGATTAATTTCTAGTGTAAAATTTTTGTCTCAAATCATCTCGAACACACCAAGGACATAGTCACCCACACAGGGGTGAACCTTGTAAAAATATTTTGTTTTGTGCTTCATTTAATTTTTTTCTTTCATGTGGTATAATTATGTTTGTAAAAAGGGAAGATCTATTCACTCTAACAGGTGCAGAGGTTTGAATTATAAAAGTGGGTAAAGGTGAATAAAATAAAATAATCAAAACATGTGTACACTGACCCCCCCCCAGTGTATCTTCATGATCCACTGGGAAATTAAATTGGTTTTAGATTGAAGTTTCCACCTCTGATTGGATCTTCCTTATTGTGCTTTTTTATTGTGTCAGACATATATTAAGTGCATATTTGAATTTGAGGAAGTAATAGAGTTGTCTCAGATGGAAAAATCAGTTCCTATCTTTGTCATTATCAACAAGGTGGTTTCTATAAAAAACTTAATAATAGATAGAAGAAAGTGACAAGAAAGTTGATAAAAAGTTTGAGGAATAAATAGGGTTAACCACAAACTAAATTTAGTCAGAGTGGTAGTTTATCATTAGTATCTATTAAATCAGTTGATAATGGCCATTTTGATGATTCTAGTTTAATAATTAATGGAGAATATTTTATTGAATCACTCAGTGATTTTTATTCAGATTAAAAGGTTATATGAATAAAGTTCCTACCAAGTTTTTCACTTGCATATTTTCATTTATCAAGGCACTATATCATGAAAATTCATATCTTGAAGAATAAGATGAGGATATAGAGAAATCCTTGGCAAAGAATTTTCAAAGATGTAAAGTTCTAACATGACTTATTGAATCCAAAGAAGAAAATGTATCACTTTTCAATGAACATTGTCACAACCCATCCCCTAGGGCCCGTGTCATGACTACCCCAAGACCGCCTCCCAAAGTCCATAGGCTAGAGGATAGCGCCTAATCCACTATTCCACATGTGAGAAGCATTTTCTTGAGTACCTATACATATGCACACAACTCCCAGTCGAAGGTACTAGAAAGTAAATCCAAGGAAACCATGTGTTCAATCCACTAAGTAATACACAACCAGAGTACAATGGAAAATAAAGTACAGGGTGGAAACCCAGGCTAGTATACAAGCCCACAAAAATGAAAAATAGTAAAAAGGTAAAACTCCATGTCCCTAAATCTCATCCGCCAGGAAGCCTACCAGGAGGGTAGATGAAAGGTAGCTTCCTAAAGCTATAAAAGTACATCTCGTCTATCTGATCTCACTGAACACTACCAAGTTCTGATCCCCCCTAGACTTCGTTGAAGCGTCGGTCATCTGCACAAGAAACAATATGTGTGGGTGAATCCAGTTCAAGGGTGAGTAAAACAATACTCAGTAGAGGACCCTGAAACCACAAAGGTAAAGCACAAGAGAAAAACCACAAAGGAATGCACCATCATCTCTACTCAAGTATATACCCATACATATACCATGAATATCCAGATATACTTGTATCAGCCACTAAGAAGCATAAGGTCTAACCTTATGTCCAGTACCAGGATTCTCACAGAAGGCTCAAGGTGTAACACATAAACTAGGAGTACATGCTCCATGAGCTCACCATCCCTGATGGAAACCGTCCGAGGGATACACTCCATTGGGTATAATCCTACCATTCCTAATGTTATATTTGATAGAACGTGCTCCATGAGGAATATTCTACTAGGTCCAACTCTAGTGCCCAGAACTAGAGTTCTAGTCGTCAAAGCCTTGCTCCCGATGAAAGACTAAGGAAACCCAAGTGAAGAGGCATGACCTCACCACTGTACACGTAAGAGGGATCCATTCTCCTAACCATATCTCAAAACCTTTGTTGCTCCTATAAAGAGTTTCCCACACCTCAGTACATCAAGGGAGAACTATCTCCTATCTAGGCATTGCTTTCATCAAGTGTATGGGCCCGCTCCTCACTACTGTGTCCAAAATATGAGGGAGCTCCATCTCCAATTGAGGACCCACACCCTACCCGGTAGGGAAGTACTACTCAGTGGATAAAGGACCCATGCCCTGGCATGACAGGAGAGTACCAAATTTTTTAGTTCATTTGTGGAGGACATGTGCCCTTGTACAATAGGGGAGTACCAACTCCTATAACAGAGGACCTAGAGCCTACTCGATAAGGGAGTACAGACTCTATTCGATCTCATTTAGAGGACCCACACCCTGAAACAGCAGGGGAGTACCAAATCCATTTGTTTGTTCGCTACAGGGGAATTTCACCCTAGTATGTTATGGGAGTAATGACCCTAGGCTAGAGGACCCTCTCCCTGGCACGGCAAAGGAGTAATGACTTTGTCGTAGCACTGTATAAGAAGGACCTACACCCTGGAACAGTAGGGGAGTACTGACTCCTACAATAGAGGACTCGCTCCCTACCCAGTAGGGGAGTACAAACTCTATATGAGTTAGGTGTGTAGGACTCACACCCTAGTCCAATAAGTGAGTACCAACTCAAAGGATAGAAGAACTGCTCCCTGGCATGGCAGGGAAGTACCAACTCTTCCTTTACGAACTTCTCTGAGAACCCATGCCCTAAAACGTGGGGAGTCCTGTCTCTACCAAAGCTGATGGATAAGGAGTACTCATGCCTTGAGTCAACAAGGGAGTAACTGTCCTAACATCTCATCATAAGAATCGCCCTAATTCTACCCAACATTTGCCCGTATCGGGAGGTCCAACATTTCAAATCAAAGAGTTAATCCACTAACTTTCTCAAAAACTCACTTAGAGTGTCTCAAAAGAAATATCTCATTGCAAGGGTCTCAATGCCACACATGAATCATCAGTCGAATTCTCTGATTGAAAGTTATGGGAATTTTAGAAAAATGGGGGTCGGTTGGGTCTGAGTCTGGTCCCAACCCGGCCCGCTAGAACCAACCCAACCCACTATGGTGGTCCGGTTTCTCCAGATCGGATATGGAAAAGGCCATGTACGTTATTCCCAGGTGGATCCAACTAGCACCACTACTCCCGTTGACTGGTCCGCTCATGCAAACCAGGTTGTTCAGTGCGACCCGTAGCAGATCCGTGGGTCAAGATCATGCCACGACCAAAAGTGGCAGCTTCCCCAATGAGGTAATTGGGTAGCTATCACCTCCCCACCGAATGTCACACAGTCGGTGCTTTCGGCTACCCGTCAAAGATTTTGGCGGACCACCAGACATGCTCTGGTGGTACGTTCTTCAATCAAGAGGGTGTTCTGGAACCATCGGGGCATGTTCTTCACCACCTAGGTCTCAAATCCTTATTGTGACACCTTCTTCTATAAATCTCTCAATCGGTGGTGTTTTCGGTGCTACATTGCTTGGATCTTCACCTGACGTCAGCACACCACCGTAGTCATTGCACCAAGAAGGTTTCTCAATGACCGGCAGTTCCTCGACCCGGGAAGAATGCGGGGAATGCGCAGCAAGGGGATAGGAAAACCAAACAAACCAATTTGTGGAACGAACCTCCATCGTCGTTCATCACGGCATTAATCCACTCCTATTAGAAGGGTTTGGTATAAAAACATCAAGAACCTAAAATCCCCCAAAACATCCTGAAGTCAAACCTCCTGCAAGAACGATCGAACTGTGGGTCAACTTGTTCGTGGGTTGATTCGCGTTCATCTTTTAAAACCAAGAATGGGGAAAAGAACATAATTTAAATAGAAACCCCTACCTGTAGTTTAGACCGCTCGAAGGCATAGATTGAAGTTGCATCACCACATCAATCCTAATTCCACCAACATTCATCGATTGTCAACTGTTGACATTTGGTTCGATCCCTTTCATTTATCTAGTCGTCGTTGGTCGTTCTCCAATGAATTATTCAATACTTCTCTGCAAAATCCAGCATCCTCCCCCCGACCTTGGATCCTTACTAATCCAGTAAATGGAGAATTGTGATTCATCATTTTCTGTTATGCTGCATTTCAAATTCGTTACGTTGTGTCATTAATGAAACAATATTTCTATTTCGTTGCATTACATGTCATTTCACTGCAATGGTTTCGAGAGTTCGAACAAAAAACAAGTTTATTTTATTTTAAATTTTTTCAAAAAGTAAAAAAACTATATTTTCCGGTCGACCCACACCGGTCGATGTTGAGTCCATTCTTAGGTAATATTGTCATTCCATACACAAAAGTTCTCTAGGATTTTTAATTTGGGCGTCCATTTAGAAGTTTCCAAACCGTGCACCCGCGCCATTTTAATTCACATAAAAAATGATCAAAAACTAACTTTCACCCTTGACCCGTTCTAGTAAAGGTTAAGCTCTTCCTAAGGGAAACATGCCCTCATGAGGTCAACGGTACTCTCAGATTTCAAATCTGAGTTACCATTTAGGAGTTATAAGGATTTGAAAATAAAATAACAGTTAATTATTTTATTTACGGCCAAAAAATTACTTCCATTATTGGCCCACGCTGACCAATGTTATGCTCTTTCTAGGAGAATATCATCATTTTGAGTTCAACGGTGCCCTCATATTTTCAATCCGAGCACCAGTTTAAAAGATAGAAAACCCCACTTGCACATTTAATTAATGAACTTTAAAAAAAGTTTGAAAATACATTTTGGCCACTCCGAGTCTCAGAATTACATGTCGTCTCAAAGCCTAGTCTCGTAAAAATACCATATAATTTGAAAAAACTTTCCATGTAATTCTGGGATATTACAAACATCTCTCCTAGGTTAAAGGAGAGTTTCAAATAAATTTGTGTGAGAAAGAACTAACCGATAAGGTCCTCATTGAGATGGTTCATACACTTGAAGAATATCATAAAGATACCATGAGTATTAAGGAATCGTAGTTGGAAATCAAAGACAAGTATGAGACATTTATACAAGATGAAGAATCAAAATAATAGATTGTATTTCATTGAAATTAAATATTCACTTTAGTTGAAAATTAATTACAAAGGACTATTTGTGAGAAAGATGTGTGGCATACGCATAGAAATGCATGAAAATTTGAAAATTTATAAACCTAAAAACTAATATATAAGTGATGAGTAGGTTCTAACCATAGAGAGAATACGTGTAGACATTAGGAATATCCAATTGTATGAATGTTTAGGCAGAAGATATTTAATTGTGATTAACAACTAAAAATTCTAAAAAGTAAAAAACTATTTAAAAACAATTAATTAAATTAACTAAAACTATATTACAGAACCAAACTAAGAAATGGAAGAAAACAAGAAGAGATGAAAGTATGAGAGTCATGATGTTTATTCAGGTTCATGCAATTTCAATTATTTAATCTCACATCTGAATAATTATTCATTTAATTATCACCAATTCAAAATTTAATAAAAATTCTATCAGGTCTTGTTCTCTGATGTTTAATAGTATTCTAATTTTCACACATATCATCTTTCATTTCATTCTTTTTCCGGAAAAATAATTTGTACACCATTATAAAACTGAATCACTTGGTGAAATACAAAAAATTGTTTCTCACAAAGTCGAAGTATCTACCTGCATCGGGTTCGCTCGCATGAGATCACTGATTAAGTATCACTCGTGAAAGTTGTAAGAAGAACACACAAAAAATATTAGTTTTTCAATTAATATATTTATTTATTCAAAATCTTCTCATGCATGCATTCGACTTCTGAATAAATAAATTTTTTGATGAACTCCCGCCCATGATTACTTATTAGGTACCACATGAATGAGCATAAAATAATGTGTGTAGAGACAAAGGAAAATTAAATTAAATGCAGATGTAACTAATTAATAAAACATAAAATTAAAAATAATAATTCAAAATGTAATAAAACATGGAAATAAATTAAAATCATGCATACATTGTCACATTTATCAAAACCAAACACCAATAAAATTATCCTACCATTACGAGGACACAAAACATAAAATAATAAATAAATATCATTGTGCTCATTTTGTTGTAGTTATCACCGCAAGACAGCTTCAAAGATCGCAAAATAATAACCTTCAATTTTTTTATTATCGTAAAATTGAACCACACCATCACACTACTACAAAAATTATTGGATCTGTATTCGTTCTTGGCATGCACTATCGATCTTCATAAGTGAAGTGAACCTATGAATTCTTCGACGTCACACAAAACCTAAAACTAACCAACAAATGTGCACCCACCTGGAAAAAATACTCTATACACGGTGAATAAATAGTGAGTGCAAACCTAGAAAAGAGGAGGAGTCTTGTTGGTGGTATGCAACAAAGGAATGAGGTCACCAGCCTGGTGCTCGAGTAGAGAAAATCAGGGGAGGAGTGCCTATACTAGTGGTGTGCGCCCTGGTGTTTGCTTCTATGAACCTGAAGAAGAGGGGGCACGGGGAATTGGAGTGGGGTGATAGGGGTAAGGGAGGGGAAGTGGGTGTGGCAGTAGGGGAAGAGAGGGGTGGGGTGAGGTGTTGGGGGAGAGGGGTGGGGTGGGGGCTAGGTCATGTGTAGTGGATATGGGGATTGGGTGGGGGAGAGGGGGGATGGGAGGGGAAGGGGCATTTGGGAGAGGGGTGGGGTGGAGTAGGGAAAGGAGGGGTGGGGTGAGTGGGTGAGGGAAAATGGGAGGGGGAGCAGGTCAAGGGGGAGCGAGGTGGGGGGGATTAAAACAATAAACTCAAAAATGAAATTCAAAAATTCAAAAATAAAATCATCATCTAATTATCTAAATATAAAATGTTAAATAATAATAATAGAATTATGATAATAAAAATAAACATTAAAACAATTTTATTGTACAAAAATAATTAAAAGAAACTGTTAAAAAGGTAAATACATATATAAATATATTTATGCACATGTAATGAAATAAAATATGATAAAAACTAATAAATATTATAAAGTAAAAAAAATAAAGATTTTATTTTATTAATACTACAAAAATATAAAATAAAATACTAATATAGACAATTAAAATCTATAAAAATAAATATTAATAAAATAATAATAAAAACTAAGATTAGCGGAACTAATAATAATAGTATAGTGTTAAGTAAAATATATAAAATTAATATAACTAATAAAAATAATAAATTACTAATATTATAATATAAATTAACTAAAAATTATCAAAATATATAAAATACTAAAAAACTATAAAAATAAACTAAAACCGCTAAAATAGTAAAAATATTTAATTAAAACTAACTTAAAAAATTATAAAATTACAAATGAAATTCATGTACATAAAATCCCCCACACTTAATATTTTTCACTCCTATGAAAAGCAATCAAAAATAATACACAAGTGTCCCATAGAAAAATCAAAACATCAAAATTACAAGTTCAAAATTCTTCAATCACTTTTACCCATTAAATGTCATGCTTCATTTAAAATTACAATTTTTAAAATCCATTTTTCTTCCACTCTCATTCTTTCCAAAACAATTATGTGCACTCATGTATCATGTGACCTACCTCGCTATCACTCTCATTGCCCAAAAAAATCTGATCAAAGTCATGCTCAATTATCATACACATTCATGATTATCATAGGATTTCCATGAATTTCACATCTCCAATAGTGGAAATCAAAAGAAAACACTAATATTGAGGACTTCACATTATGTTCAAATGTATCTGAGGCTACAGTATGGTGGGTCATAAAAAATTATTAAATTTTTTCAAAAAAATTAGGGTTGAATCTTAAAATAAATGCATGATAAGTGTCAATCCAAATTTCTCCTTCAAACTTTCTCTCCCCCAAACTTAAAAATTTTCTTATACCAAATCATATGATGATTCAATGTTTCACTCTTTTTTTATTCTCTTTTTTTAGTACACAAATCACTCAAATAAGATGGTTAATAAAGACTGGTGAGTATCAACTCCAAAACCCCATGAAAAAAATGTTAGAGCAAATGCCAAAGAAAGGTACACAAGTGGTGCGTACACTATAACATCTCAGTGAAAGTGGGTCAAATAGAAAACTCACTGGCTCTTGGATTAATGTTTCTTCCCTTTTATAGGTATCCCTAAAGGTGAGGGTTACTATATAATGACCAAAGATGTAGTCATTGTTGGAACCAAAAAGATTATATATTTCCATATCAAAATACATGTAATGAATGTGTCTACTATGAAATATCACACATATGATCATGGTGAGATAATTCCAATCCTTGTGAATCAAATGACTCACTTTCCATCAAACAAACCTCTCCATGAATAAATATTTCCCCCACACTTATATTGAAAATGATCATGAAAATATTCAAGAATTGGGTAGGTAAGGGTATCAGCTATGGGCTTATCCTAAAAAGATTATTCATGGATTATAAGGTTTATTTTATGGAGAAAATGTGTGGGTGGATTAGTGGGTCAAAGGGGCTAAATAATCAATAGATTACTAGGTCATTTTAGTGTAACTTCCAAAATTCTTGTTGATTTTATGGAAAAACATAGTACGTTCTAGAAGAAAAAACATGGTCAAGATTTCATCAAGAAAAAGATAAACATGACATGATGTAAAAATGGTTCAGAGTCCTCATGGGTATTAAAATAAAAATTTTCATAGAAAAAATGAGCATGAGGGAAAAATAAGTGTCTCAAAAATATACAAGTTTCTAAAAAACATTTTCAAATCATGAAATAATACCAACAATCATCTAAGTTGTGAGATCAAGGATCAAGGCATTCCAAATAGGAATCATGTGTTCAAACTGCCTAGGGAAACAAGTGTTATTCTCCTAACTGTATTATGAAAAAAATTCATCCATTTTCATGTGGGTTAAAAAATGATAGGAATGTTAGTTTTTTATTAAAAAAATAAAAAAAATTCAAATTTTTTTTAAAATAAATTATTTTTTCAAAAAAAAAATAAGTTAGTTATATTGCATGGTGTTTTTAGAAGAATAAAATATAATAAAAAATAAAACACTTCCCTATGTAAGTACAGATAGATGTGGAAATTCTACCTATATCCAATGAAGCTCCATAAATTATGTAACCCGTAAAATCTACACATGGATAGCACATACCCGCATCATATCAAAGAATTAACACCATAATCAAAATAATGTGTGTAATAAAAATATGTATGATGAATTCAAGTCCACTACAGTACCTAGAGAAAATAGATTGTGGTAAATGAATTCCATTTTAATAAAAATAAATAAATAAAATAATATTAAATATAGTTAAAGGAAAAAATATGGGTTTCCTCCCAATGGGAACTAAGATTACTTCATATTTATCTAGGAATTATTGAAACTCCACTAGGATCAAATATAAATGTATACCATGCATCTACTTATTTATCAGTGGGAGTGTGGAATCTATTCATTGAAAATGAAATTATCCTAGAAGTTTTACAATATCTCAATGGAAAATTTTCAGAAAAATTGATGGGTGGAATGAAATGAAAATAATCCAGCTCCTAATGGAATTAATATACCTTTTCTGAAGAAGGAATCACAAAATAAGTGAAGTTTGTGAAAAGGTAATCATTGGGAAGATCAAAAAGATTTCCTCTTTGAATTTTCATGATATAATAAATGTCCTTACCGGAATATTTCAATGGTAATATTATATCCATAATATCCTTGATTGTAGTATTTGGGTTGATGATGTATCCAAATTCATTTTCACCACCAACCACTAGCATTGATAAATACACTAGTTTCTAAATCAAAGCATGCTCGATACATGGAGAAAACAAGGCAAGCTCAATTGGAGTGGGTGACTACATTGTGTCAATAATTACATCTTATTTAAAAGATTCTATACTACCCCCATCATATTTCTCCATTGGCACATGTGGCACCATGAAATTGGGATCCTCCAGGAAATGCCATTCTTCCATTACTTTAAGAAAATTTTGAGTGTTCTCTACCACCAATGTTAATTGATTTTCTGAATCTTGAAATTTTTCATATGTCTCCATTTTGAAAAAAAATGGACTCACAAGGATTTTCATAAAGAGGTAATTTGATTTCATTTGAAGTAATGTCCTCTTGCGTGTTCAAATCCATGTTGTCTTGGTTTAATTATAACTCTATCATGGTAAATAAGGGTCCTAGTTCAATGTCCTCTTAATCATAAAAAGATTCAATTTTATAGACATTATATGTGTCCTTTTTTTCTTTGGGTTTGATGGGTTGTGAACTCTTAGAATAAGGACATAAAATCACATTTTCTGAGGGGCCATTATATTCAACAGGGTGGAAGACTAAGCTCTCATATTCTTGAAATTTGATTATATTGGAAGAATCAGATTTTGATGGAGAGTATCCATCAATGGTATGATAAGAAAAAGGAATGATCAAAGTAGTCTCATCATCAAAATCAGAAAATGAATGTTTTTCATATAGAGCCTCTACTGCATGTTCCTCAATAGAATTATTCAGAATTGGATCATCATGTGGTAGTGAGGTAACTAGTTCATCAATATGAGTATTTTTATTTAATAAACTATTCAATTGATTTTCAATATATTTTTTTGAGTAAAGAAACATTGCATTATATTCATCTTGAAGTTAAAACCTCTGATTTGTCTCAGTGATAGAAGATTGCAACATGTTCTCAATTATTGAATCATTTGTTTCACATGAATTATCAAGTTCTAAATTTTTAGGAATTCTTTGAATTTGAAATTGATCAAATGGTGTAAAAGGACTTGTCTCACAACATGGTATAGAATTCTAATAAGGATTGTAACACAAACTTTAATAAACATCATTAAAATAAATAGGATTACATGGAGAGATCAAGTGCAGTGAATCATTATACATCATACATTGAGTTTTGGTCATGTAGGGAGGGTGTTGATTGTAGATGTATGATGTTCACCACTCCATTCATAACTTTTGGGTTTCTTGAAGTTACCTGCAATGAAAAATTCTTATAGTAGTAAACTGGACTCTTTTTGTGTTTTTTTATTACTTTTTTTTAATTTTTTACATGAATCACTCTTTTTAAGGAATTTCTAATGCTACTATTCTACTTAGAAAAGTCACTAGAAATTTGTATTTTACATCACAATGAGTGAAAATTTTAAAATATATAAACCTACAAACTATTATAGAAGTGGCGAGCAGGGTCGAACCATAGAGAGAATGTGAGTAGAAACTAGGAATATCCAATTGAAGGAATGTTCAGAAAGATGAGCTTTAATTATGATTAAAACTAAAAATTCTAAAGAGTAAAAAATTATTTAAAAATGATTAATTAAATTAACTAAAACTATCTAAATTAACCAAAATAAGAAATTGAAGAAAATAGAAGACAATGGAAGTGTTAGAGTCATGATGTTCATTTAGGTGCATGTAATGCCAATTATTTAATTCTCAAATATGAATATTTATTTATTTAACTATCACTAATTTCAGATTTAATCAAAATACTATTAGGACTCATTCTCTAATGTTAGAAATTAATCTAATTTTCACACAAACCATTCATCTTTTCATTATATTTCCTGACGAATAATTTTCATGTCATTGTAGCACTGAATCACTTGGTGAAATACAACAACCCGTTTCTCACAAAGTCGAAGTATCTACCTTCATTGAGTTCGCTCACACGAGATCACTAATTAAGTATAACTCATGAAATTTTGAAGGAGAATGTGCACAAAATATAAAATTTTCAATTAATATATTTATTTATTCAGAATCTGCTCGTGTGGGTGTTCGAATTCCAGATAAATAAATTCTTTGATGAAATCCCACCTGTGATTACTTATTAGGTATCACATGAATGAGAACCAAAGCATGTGTGTAGATCCCAAATGATAATTAATTAATTATATAATTAAAAATAATAATTCAAAAGGAAATAAAACATAGAAATAAATTAAATACATGCATACACCATCACATTTATCATAACCCGACACCAAGAAAATTATCCCACCATTACGAAAACACAGAACATAAAATAATAAATAAATATCATTGTGCTTGTAATGATGTAGTTTTCACCACAAGGCACCATCGACAATAAAAAAATAATAACCTTAAATCCATTGATCACCACAACATTAAACCACACCATCATGCCACCACAAAAATGATTGGATATGTATTCACTCTTGGAATTCACCGTCAATCTCCAGAAGTGAAGCGAACCTCCATGCACGTTGACATCACATGCAATATGAAACTCACCAAAAACTGTACACCTTCCTGAACAAAATCCTCTTTACACGGTGAAGTAGTGTCTGATGCACACCTAGAAAATAAGAGGAGTCTCATTAGTGGTACATAGCAGAGGAATGAGGTCACCGGCTTGGTGTGCAATGAGGGAATAGAAGGGGGGTTGTCTGTGCTGGTGGTGCATGCCCTGGTGTTTGATATTATGAACCCAAATAAGAGAGAGGGAGAGAAATGGGGAGGGGTGGGGCGTTGAGGGTGCAGAGGGGAAGGGGGTGTGGTAGCAGGAGAAGAGAGGGGTGGGTGGGGTTCTGGGGTGAGAGGGATGGGGTGGGGGATGGGGCATATGAAGGGGATAAGAAGAGTGGGTGGGGGAGGGGGGGAAATGGGGGCGTGGTGGGAGAGTGGGGGAATGGTGGGGGGAAGGGGTGGGGTGAGTGGGTGAGGGAAAAGGGGGGATTAAAATAATAAATTCAAAAATGAAATTCAAAATTGAAAAAAAAATCATTATCTAATTATCTAAATAGAAAATGTTAAATAATAACAATAATATAATTAGAATAATAAAAATAAATATTAAAATAATGTTATTATACAAAAATAATTAAAATAAAATGTTAAAAAGGTAAATACATATATAAATATATTCACGCACATGTAATGAAATAAAATATGATAAAAAATAATAAAAATGCTAAACTAAATATAAAGATACTATTTTATTATTACTACGAAAATATAAAATAAAATAAAATAAAATACTAAAATAGAAAATAAAAATATATACTAATAAATATTAATAAAATAATAATAAAAACTAAGATTACTAGAACTAATAATAATAATATAATGTTAAATAAAATATATAAAATTAATATAACTAATAAAAAATACTAAATTATTAATATTAATATTTAAATTAACTAAAAATTATCAAAATATCTCAAATACAACAAAGATATAAAAATAAACTAAAAAACTAAAAATGGTTAAAATAATTAACTAAAACTAACTTAAACAATTATAAAAATACAAGTGAAATACATGTACATTAATGTGATTGGAAAATTTTATACAGAAGTGATTTGTGCATTAGAGAAACTACACAGAACCTCTATGAATGTTAAATAAACCTAGTTATAGGTTAAGACAAATAGAATTAAAGAGTTGAATAATTATCTACTAGAGGAAAATCAAATTCATAATGATCAATTTAAAAGAATGAAGAGTCAATGGGATGACAAAATAAAAGTTGTTGAGGATGAGAAAAAAATTCCTCAACATGAAGTGTCTTAAAATAGAAGTTAATTTTAAAAATATGAAGTAAACACAGTTAAAGAGTTTCTAAAAAAATTAAAGATACAATGAAATCACTTGGAGACCATAAGAACTCCATAAATCTTAAATTTCTTTAGTTTGAGGTAAAGTTATGAAATTTGGAGAACACCCAAGATGAGTCTTTACAAAATGTTGAGATCAGAAAGGTTACCAAGAGTAATGCTGAAAAAAGTCTTACTTCTGACAAGACTCATTCAATTGGAAAGAAGAGATTGATATTATCTAAAGATAAATCTGTTTTAAGCTCATTGAAATAGGTAACCCTTATTCCAAAAGTTTTTGTTTGTACTAATACTGTTTCATCTGTTAGTACAGGATCCAAAAGGAATTCTTGTCAAACATGGGTAAATAATACTAGTGATAAATCCACCATATCATCAAAGGTGGATGTGAAGAATAGTGGGAATTCATGTTCCCTATAAGAAGATCTAATGAAGAATCATATTATCCAAAAGAAATATCATTTCAAAGCTAGAAAAATTGTATCACAGAAGAAAAAATCAAGATTTGTTGGCTATTGTTGGTTTTATTATAAATTTAGGCATTAGAACATTGACTATTGGAATAATTTTTCAATGAATTATAATTATATGAGGCTGATATTAAGTGGGATAAGATCCTATGTTAATTGAAATACTAGAAAATTGAAGAATAATTCACAGATGAAGAAGAATATGTCTATCAAGAATAGATTTGAGTGTCATGAGGAATTTTCTGATTATTTCAATAGAAGTGGTCATAGTTATAATGATTGTTGGTATATACCAACAATTCACTATGAATATGATGATATTAAGAGATTACCACAAAAAATTTAGTGGCAAAGAACAAAAGTAGAAAAGTCAACCTTGGGGTATAAGCAGAAGAAGAGTGTTAGGAAAATTAGTAAGAAAACTACACCCAAGAAGAATGATGAAATGAATGTCACACCAATGAAAATATGTTTCAACTGTGGGAGAAGAGGTCATATAATTTACCTTTGAAAAAAGGTCATAAACACCAAATCTAGTGGAAGCAAGCTAAATCAGAAAAAGAAATTAATTTTATAAACAAATAAAAGGGTTTATTTGGTGCACAACAATCGAGATGAAAAATTTGAATTTCATGATAGGATTTATAAAAGGGATAACCCTATGATTACTATAGATTAATGTGGATAGTGCATAATTTCTAGGCATATTACTGACAAATGTATGACATGGTTTCCTAATCAAAAATTTCTATTAAAGATCAAAAGAAAAACACTAGTAGCTTCCTGTTTTAAAAATGCTCTTGTGAAGAAGGAGTCTACACAAAAGAAGAATTCTGAGCATGTGCAAAAAGAATTCTTAGTCATATGTCTAGAGCAGCTGGAATTGGTTAAGAATTTGGATCAAGAATAAAATAATGAATGAGTTCTACTTTATAATGTGAATAATCTTATTCCATATAAGATGAAATTTGAATAATTTAGAAATTACATACTAGCATTAAATAAAAAATATATATATAAATAAAAATAAAAAGAAAGTATGAAGAGGTTTTGTAAATCTATAAATGGATTGGAAGGAGTTTCTGGGTTGAAAAATAAATCTCATCCCTCCTACTCTAACTAAAAAAACATTAAAGAACAACCTTATTTCCATGAATATTTTGTGTTTGTTTCTTTTATCTAGGGAATTAAGGATGAGGAATATATTTTGGGGGTGTCCTAAAGATATGAGTGCTTTGAAAACATTATACAGCATCCAAGAGGCTATCCATCATGGATTTCTTTATTTAAATTGGTATTAAAATTGTTTTTAGAGATCATTCTTGAATAAATCCCATCATGATGAAGAATATGGATAAATATTACCCCTAGAGGGAGATAATAGTTAAAAAACTACTAGAGTTGAATATCTCAATTGGTTCTACATGAATATTTGAAGTTATGGTAAGGGGTTTGTCTAAGGATTTAAAATTATGGAAATTTAAGATTTTTATTAAAGTGGTATGTTCTTCTAACCCTATATGAAAAATAATTCTGAATCATATGGGGAGAAAATGGTAATTAGATGATAAAAATAAAATACATTTATAAAGGGGAAGTAAATTCTTATAATTGAATGTTATTAACCAGTTTTTTAAGATGAATATAGGACATTAGTAAAAAAATAATTTGAACAAACCCTAAAAGAATTTTTCTATGTTGGAATCGCATTCTAAAAAAATTATTAACAAATTTATTGTCTATATTGACAACTCTTGTTTTTTGCACTAGGTTAGTTCACATAAAGTTGGATTTGATTAATTATTGACTCATTTATTTAAGAAAACCGATTCTTTTCCTCTCTCAAGTATATCAATTTGAATTTCTATTAAGTGACATGTTCTATGAAATGAGGAGATTGGAGGAGAGAAGAAGAAAATTTCTGCTGTTATAGAATGAGATGAGTTGAATTATTTCCCATGCTTATATATTTGGTTTTATTATCAATAATGGGTAGAATAAAACATTGAAATTGGAATTGAAATGGGTATTGACAAAAAATCTAAAGGGGGGATTGAAGAACCCAAATTGATTGAAGTAATAATTATTTTGTATTTGTTGTCAATGTGTTTGTTTGATGAAAATTCAATGTGATGGTGATTAAAGTATGGAGTTATACCATTGAATTATTCTGGAGAATTATTCATAAGTTGGTAAGGATGTTTTTATTTGAATAGTTGCTTTAAATAAAGAAACATTAAATGTGATGATTTCACAACTGTTCTTAATGTCTAAAACATGTTCCCAATTAGATTAGGAGAATACAAATTGTTTATAGCATTTGAATTGATAGTTTGAGAAGTTAAAAGAAAGGGGGGTGAAGAAATATATTATGGGTTCTTATATGGAATAGATTTTATATTATGGTATTTAGTTAGTTATTTACTAACTAAATGTGTTTGGGCTTTTTAATAAAAATTGGGCTGAATTACCCACAAGCAAGGGAACCGGCTCAATCTAGCATGTGTGGAAGGAGACCTCAACCATGATGGGGCACTATCTCACTAAGCATACAGTGGAATAGTAAATGAGTAAGGGATAGTGAGCATGCATAGTGTATGAGGTTTGTGCGATAGCGCGCATGGGGGAAAGCAGGTGTCACTACTACAAATAGGGCTTTTAATAGCACTAAAAACCGCCTTTAACAGTGCTAGAAAAGCGTTGTTAATCGCAGCGAAGATAAAGGGGGTCCCCTTTATCTGTGCTCAAAATAGATCTTATAAAGGGTCACCTTTATCTGTGCTAAAAAAAGTGCTGATAAAGGTCCCCTTTTATCAGTGCTTATTTAGCGCTGATAAAGGGTCATCTTTATCATCGCTATTTTGAGGGCTAATAAATTTCCCCTTTATCAGTGCTATTTTGAGTGCTTATAAATTTGTAATATATCAGCACTCAAAATAGTGATGATAAATACCACCTTTATCAGTGCTAAACAAGTTCTTATATATTAGACATTTATCTGCGCTTAATTAGCACTGATAAAGGCCAAGTTGAATGGGAAAACCCAGCCCCTGCACACCTGAGACAACACCTGCACATACAACACAAACAACACCTACACACAAATCATAGAAGAAAAAAATTCTATATAAATTTACTTGAAATCGTGTATACAAAAAACACACTTCTATATACATTTCAAACAATGTTTAATATGGTTACAATTACAATTATCCAAAAAATAGTTAAAAAAATTAATGTTTCATCCTTTTTGCATCTGTGATCCGCTCTCAAAAAAAAATTCCATGGTATTAGTTATCAAACAAAGCATTTGAACTCATAAAAAAAAGCCACCTATATAAGAAAAAAAATATTATTTTATTAATACAATAATGAAATAAATTAAACATTAATATTAAATAATACATTAATAAAATTTCAATGGTTACCTATTACAACCTTTACAGGTCCATATTTCCTTGGATTGAATTAATATTTTAGAAAAGGCTCAAAATGATTCATTGACTTATAAATATTGTTTTTTAAAGATTACATGGATGAGAAAACAAGAGGAAGAAATCTCAAGAACAACATGGAATCCAGAAGGTTTCATTTATTAATAATAAAAAAAAGGGAGGAATCTCCACAGGTTATACAATAGGAAACATACATTATTGTGTATTCAATTTCATAGGTTTATTAAATTTTAGAATAAATTATAACATTTTACTAGTGATACCACCATCCTAGATAGGTTATAAACCTAATAGTTACATATATCAAGAGCCTCTAAGAGTGTACTCTCCCATGCCAGGTCAAAGGGAATGAGTGATAGAGTGTCTGCATCAGACATTGGGTCCAACCCTGCTTGGACCCTGACCACTTATGTCTCTCCAAGGACCCCATACAATATCTCAGGTCCCATTGAAGGTATGGAAGGAATGTATTTCTCAGTTTTAGAGAGGTCCTGAGGATAACCTACACAATTATATAGGTCATGATCATACTGGTTCACTTTTTTCTTGATCTTATAGTTATTTAGTGTGATTAGCCAAACCCACCCCCCCCCCCTCCCTCCCCTCCCCGAGATAACTCCCCTGGACAGTCCCCTCCCTACCCCTGGATTCCCCCCCCCCCCACCACCACCACTCCACCTGCAGCCCCCCTCCCTCCTCCTGGACAACCACCCTACCTCCCCCTACATCCCCCCTCCCTTTCCCTAGACATCCCCCTTCCCACCCCCTAGACATCTCCCTCCCCTTCTGGACACCCCCCTCCACTCCTGGACACCTCCACCTTTCTAGACAACCCCCTCCCTCCCCCTTAAGCCCCCCTCCCTTTCTCTAGACAACCCCCTTCCCACCCCCTGGACAGCCCCCCCCCCCCTCCTCCCCTCCTAGACACCCCCCCCCCACTCCTGGATACCCCCTCCCTCCTGGACACCCCCTCCTTCCTAGATACCACCCACCCACGCTCCCACCTGGACACCCCCTCCCTCCTAGACACACCCTCCCTCCTAGTTCTTTAGTTTATACCCATTAATAACCTTCTTTATCCAATTATATTTTCATCATCTATTTGATAATGGAATAAATATTATTCACACACCATCATTCACTAATATGAATTATAAAATCATATATATTTTAAAGAGATACGGTTCAACAAATCAAGAAAAACACCAAACAAAAAATATATTGGAAGAATAAGAATAAAATTTCACATAACATTATCAAAAATATAATTTAAAAATATATAAATCAGAAACATAGAGATCCTATGACACAACCAGTGGACGCCAATCCTATGGAAAGTGGGAGAAGGGATATATATATAAGTAGAGGGGATACATCTTCTAGAATTCATTTTCTGGTAAAAACATCTCATTCCATAGATTTCATCCACATGAAAAGATTAAGGGTCAAAATTGATTTAGTTGAGAGTGTCCTCATAACTCTTCTAGATCATAAATTATTCTTTCCATCAAACTCATATATCATCAGTAATTTTTTCAGCAAATGTATTCTACTACAATGTTGGTGTAGAAAAAAAGTTTGTTTCTTAGAAATCTAATGTGATAAAGGTAAATGATGCATATGTTGGGTATTTATGACATTAAATAAGATATATTGGGCCTAAAATTGAACTGTAATATAATTCTTGGGCCTTTACATGGGCTTGGAATTGGTTTGGTTGGTTGGAACTTTTGATGACTCACTAAGGACCCACTTCAGGCTACTCTAGAAGTGATCTAAACATTGTATATTATTAGTATTGAATGGAATTGAATGTATATTTTCTTGTACACCCCCTCCCTTCTAGACACACCCCCTCCCTCCCCTCCTAGACACCCCACTCATGGAAACCCCCTCCCTTTTGGACACCCCCCCCCCACTCCTGGACACCCCCTGGACACCACCCTCCTTCCTGGACAGCCCCCCACCCACCTAGAGACCCCCCTCACACCTGAAGACCCCCTCCCTCCTGGACACCCCCTCCCTCTTGGAAACCTCCCTACCCTCCTGGACACCCCCACCCCATCCCACCCCACCCCCACTCCTGGACACCCCCACCCACCCTCACACCTAGACACCCTCTCCCTCCTGGACACCCCCTCGCTTCTGGACACACCCCTCCCTACCCTCCTGGACACCCTACTCATGGACACCTCCCTGCACACCCCCCTCCCTTTTGGATAAACCCACTCCTAGAGACCCCCTCCCTCTTGGACACCCCCCTCCCCCACCCACATGGAGACCCCCCTCCCTCCTGGACACCCCCACCCCTCTTGGACACCTCCCTCCCCCTAGACACCCCCCCCCCACTCCTAGACACCCCCCACCCACCCTTACACTTAGACACCCCCTACCTACTGGACACCCCCTCCCTTCTGGACATACCCCCTCCCTCCCCTCCTAGACACCCCACTCATGGAAACCCCCTCCCTCCTGGACACCCCCTCCCTTCTGGATACACCCCTTCCTCCCCTCTTAGACACCCCACTCATGGACACCCCCCTAGACACCCCCTCCCTCTTGGACACCTCCCTCCCCTCTTGGACACCCCCCACCCCCCACTCCTAGAAATCCCCTCCCTCCTAGAAACCCCCACCCACATATAAGGGAAACTGATTAGAAAATTGAAAATCCAAAATATTAGTTCCCATCAATCTTTTAAGATTATCATGAGTGGACTGAATGACTATACATTGATTGAATTCTACATTATCGACCATTCTAGTCCAATAAACTACAGCCTCCTCAACTTCAATTCTTGAATTCATTTGTATCATAAGAAAGAAAATTTTGATTAAAAATGAAAATGGAGGATTTTGGGTTAAAAATGGACTTCAGTAAGAAAGGGGCACATGACTAATTATAAATATCATATTAAGTGCATGACTTGTTCAAAGTCATGTGATCACATGACCATAATAGGATCACGTGAACAAATGAACCTGGGAGATTTATACAATTACAGAAACCTTGAATCTTTATGTGATCATGTAAATAAGACAAGAATACATGAATCATGGTTCAAGTAAAGTACCTTAATTGATTATGTGATTTTTTTTATGTGATTTGATCATGTGATGAGATCACACAATCAGTTCACATGAAGAATTCATAAAAAGTAGCTTATGTGACATGATCACGTGAGGATTATTATGTTAAGAAGAGAAAAAATGTTAGATTTCTTATAGAGATATGAAATATTGAGTCATTAGTGAAATAGATTTCCCATTACCTCTGTGATTGAGCAGACACAACGTCATTGATCTTCCTGCAAAGGCATGTCACATGGACAGAAATCTTCTAAAATAAACGAACCCTGCAAAGAATAATGAAAATCAAATCAACATTTCATTATATAATTTTTCATTAAAATAGACATATTATATTGTAACATTACCTTTACATATTTCCAAATGGTTTATTTAGCCCGGATATAAGCTAATAACAAAACTAATGATTCTTTGTGCACTTTACTACTGTTGGTTAAATTCCACTTACCATAGCATCTGATATGGACTTCCTATCTGGAATCCCCATGATTCTATCATCTGACACCATCTCGTGAACTTTTATTTGATGATGAAACCCATCATGAAGACAGTTGGAAGGAAGTAGGGTACGTTGGGTGCGTCACGAGTGGTATGTTATTAATGAATAAGTTGAGGAAGGATTTATCCCTTTCATTTATGGAAGTTTATATCTCATCCCTTTGATTGAAATAGAACCATCATGCAAAATTCTATGGCCATGGTGTAACAATAAGTTTATTTCAGGTAGTCAAAGAATGAAATATCAAGTATAAAAGTTGATGACACTATCATGAAACCTGCTCGATGAGATATTGTGACAAAGGGATTATATTACACAGTGAGCGTTTGTATGTGGATGTCATTGTTGTGACTTTAAGTTCTTTCTCTTGGGTTCCTTGACCCGTTTCTAGACAGTACTCTTGGACTTTAGGCAAGTCTGCCTAATGCCAATGAGAAATAATCCTAGAGGGTCACACACTAAGTGTTTCTAGTGGTCTCAGTTAAATTCTATTTGAATTTAATTAATAAATATTATTCTCAAGACAATGGAATAATTTTATTCAAGTTAAAATTATTACATAAATTAAATAAATATTTATTCACCGGATTGTGGGTAAAATATATTTATTTATTTTATTGAACATTTTATAAATATTTATTTACTATTTTGTAAATAAAATATTTATATAAGAGAATAAATTATTTATTTATTCAGGAGTTAAATAAATAGAAGTGGAATTTGAGAGGACCAAGGCCAGTCTGGTAGTAAAATAATTATTTTCAAGATGATAAATAATTATTTTAACTATTTGGCACAAATTAAAATAACATTGCTATTATTTTGTGACGCGGAATTTTATTTATAATTCCATTTTGCGCAAGTTGGAACACAATAAATAATGACACGGTATTATTATTAATATCATGGGTTGTATCTAAGGTTATGAATGTATTTAATTCCTGTTATGAAATTAAATATTGTAACTAAATCCTCATGTCAATAAATATACACATACGTATTTTGTGCCATGTACTGAACCGCACACCCAATGAATTGATAATTGTTGAGCTAAACAATTTCTCTATCAAATCCTCTTACCATCCCTCTCAAGAATGAGAGACATTCTTCAAGGCTGAAGAACAAGAAATCAAGAAATACTGACACAAGACACTTGCTTCGTCGTGCTAGAACCCAGAGAAGAAGCGGTGTCGATCGAAGGCCATCAGAGCACGTGTGGATCACCGCTAGAGGGATTCTAGTTCAGATCCTTGAAAACGCAACAAGATAATTCGTAAGGGTCTTTCTGGATGATCAACACCATCAATGATGAAAATACCGAAGATCCAGGTATTATTTTCTTTATGAAATTAATTAAATTAATTATAAACATGATGTGAAAGATCCTATCTAAAGGTTTCGTGCCTCTTCCTTCTTTATCTAAATCTTTGATTCTATTTCGTGGAGACTAGAGTTCATCATTGTATTGATCCCATAATAGTCATAGATCATGGTAAAAATCAAAGATGGGTGTCACAAAAACCATGCTTCCGCTGAACCCAGAACATTCGAGTGATATCAGAAGGGTTACATCATAGTTTATAATTATTTAAATATTTCGTTAATGATTTATGAATTTAATAATTTAGTTGTTTCAATTCAAGTTAATTGTTCTTAAAATCTGAATCTTGAGATCTATTCCTCCTCTTTCTTTTCTCATTCACCTTATAGAAACAGTATTTTCTTTTAATTTTGATTAAAACAAAATAGAGCACCTTATCCGGAGGTACCAAAGGTTCTTGGTTGTACAACACCAAAACAAACAATGTGTATTCATTAGTATACGTTGTATAGCCAAGGTTCAATGCACTGGGTCTAGTCTGCTAAACCAAGACATTTCATTGGAGTTTGTCTAAGTCTTAATGACTCTGTGTGTTGACCAGGAATAGGTGACACGCAGTATCTAGATTACATTTCATGTGACCCACTGGACATGACATGTAGTACCTTCGGGTTAGGGTTGGACCATGTACCTCGTACACAGCTTGCCCGGCTGGAGACCATGTAATGAGGAACTACACGACGTGTGGCCTACTAGACATACCATGTACTTCGAATATTTCTGAATTACACTCACACACTGTTTTCCCAGGTGTGTACTTTAGATGGATAATGAAAAATAGTACACGCCGTGTAGTTGGAACTACACGCTGTGTACTCATCCAAATTACACAGATTTATTAAAATTTATTATTATATTATACAAACCTTTGAGACATATACCATCATGTAGGCATAAAGATAAATTACAACACATGATAGGTGTTTTATATATATGTGTTTAATTTAACATTTATGTAATGTTCATTTATACTCATTAGGTAGTTATGAATAGGAATTCATTAGGTTGACACCAAGGTACAAGTTACGTACAAAGATAATTTTAAATGAATTTATTTGTTTAAAATTATGATGGTTGAGAATATTAAGGAAATTCAAAAAAGTGTTTAAGATAAAAGGATTGATTAATTAAAGATGATAATTTATTGATTCAAGCATGATTTATCTTAAACAAGAATGATTAAATAATTGAATGCTAGTTTTAGTTATGTGTAAATATATTTGCATGTATGGATGATCATGAGTTAGACCAAGACCTTTGTATGTGGATGGTTTCTTTTAATTTATTTATTTAAATTAAATTTGTTGGCCTATTAGCCTTATCCTCATTAATATGTAGGGCCTTCATGCCCAAGGTTTCTTTTATGTAAAACCCCTTTTTACCCTTCACCTTCATGTGAGTTAAAAAAAGGCATATGTAATGTGTGGAACTCATAAGCTAGTGGAGGCGGTTCAATCTGGAGCTAAGACAAAACCAATCCCATAAGATATAGAGGTGGGCAGGTGGAAAGCTATAAAAACAACCCCAAAAGGTTAAATATGTTTCTCCCCTAGCTTAGGGTTAGTTTATCAACTTCTAGATAAAATAACCATTAAAAAATCTCATGATCATGCCCTTTTTTTATTTCTGTCAGTTGCATGGTTTATCATTATGGATGTGTTGTCACGATCACATAATTAATGAATTAAACAAGCATTGAAGATAGAACTAAACTAAACCAAACTTATGCATAAATATTATCAATACATGGTTAATCACTTAAGTAAGTTCCACTTAATATTAACAATAATGTGATAATGATAACAATGAATTCATGCATAAGAGATAAAAATTCCTCAAATAAAATATTAAGTCAGACCAAGCCTTATGTTACTTGATTAAGGGAAAAACTTAATAAAACTATGTGTTTAACCAACCCTTGTTGGGACATTTACTTTTATACAGGAATACCTTATGAAAGTTTTTGTGTTGAATTAACCATATTACATCAATATGATTAGACCTTACTAGACTTGGTGTAATATTGAAGGCAAGAGTTGAGGAAATCCAAAGTCATGATTTTAGGATTGGGGAGTCCACTCAACAGATCAAGGAGATGCAAGCTCAGAGTTGGCAAAGTCCTACCTACCTAAATACCTTCTAATAGATTTACCAACCATTGTTGGGGTTATGCAAAGGGGAATATGGATACTTTCCAATAGAATTTCATGGCAATTGGACATTCTGAGATCAATGGTGAGGGTCATTGGGACTTCATAAAATAGTGGGAGACTTAATAAAAAAAATTATTATTTCTCATAAAATGTAATCAATAAAGTACTAATAATCTTCTATTTTAATTGTAGAATAAAAATGAAAAATCTTCAACCACACTATACCTACGATCAATTATGGATAAATACAACATCCTCACCAGTAGTAACTTTCAAAAATGGTTTATATGCCTTCGTATTATCCTACGCCATGAACGGAAGTCTTACATGTCGGAGTTAGAATTACCTAATCCGCCTGCCAAAGAGGTGAGTGATGAGGATTTTCAGTTCTATGAGAAACATATTAACGATGTGGTTTATATTCAATGTTTTATGCTATCATCAATGTCTAGTTAGCTCATGAAGTCTCATGAAAACATGGGTGCTTATAGCATGCTCGATCACCTCTATGGTATTTACTAGGAGAGAGAAGGAAAAGAAAGGTTTGAGATTTCTAAGGAACTCTTTCAGTGTAATCTTGGAGAAGGTTCCCCATATGCACCTCATGTAGTCAAGATCATTGGCTATATTGAGCACCTGAAGGTTCTAGGGTTTAAACTTCCCAAATAACTGAGCACTAATCTCATTATCACATCACTCCCTCAGAGCTTCTCTAAATTTGTTGTCAATTTAAATATTAAAAACAATGAGAAGTATCTATATGATCTTTCTATCCTCATTTTCCAGGTGGATAAATATATGAAGCAAAAAAATCCTTTTGTCCTTATGGTGAATAAGAGGAAAGGGAAGGAGAAGAGCTTTAAGCCCAAAGCTTCTTCACAACCTTCCAAGAAAAGGAAGATCAAAGTAGAGGAATGGGAATAGGAGGTTGTTTGTTTCACATGTGGCAAGAAGGTCCACTAGAAGAAGAATTGTACCCATCCTAAGAAGCAAGGGGAAGCTTCAGGTGCATTTGTTATCGAATGCAATATATCTATTTCTACAAATTGGGTATTAGATACAACTTGTGGTGCTCACATATGTATCCAAATACAAGAACCAAGTATATTTAGGAAGATTGACCAAGGGGAGGTAGATCTATGAGTATCCAACAAAGCCAGACTTGCTATTATAGTTTTTGGGGACTAACACCTCACATTTTCAACTGGGATGATCTTGGTGTTAAAGGGTTGTTATTATGTTCCATCTATTACTAAAAATATTATTATTTTTATCCAGATTAGATACAGATGTATTTGTTTTCAAGTTTGGAAATGAATATTGCTTCTTTTACAAAGATAACATTAGTTTTGGTAGGGAACATTTATAAAACGGTATTTACATGTTAGATTAAACAAACCAAGTAATGGAAATCAATAACAAAGATACTTTACATGACTCCCACCACACCCAAATTTGGCATCACTGGTTAGGTCATGTAAACGAGAAATTCTTGACAAAGTTACATCAAGATGTATATTTATATTCTTTCAAACTAAAACCACTTGGTGTATGTTATGCATGTTTACAAGGAAAAATGACCAAATATCCATTTAGTGGGAATGGTGAAAGGGAAAAAGAACATATTGAATTGGTTCATACCGATGTGTGTGGACCATTTCCAGTTTAAGAAAGGGAAGGATACTCATACTTTATAACTTTTACTAATGATTTTAGTAGATATGGATATATCTACTTAATGAGGTATAAGTAGGATTCTTTTGTTAAGTTCAAAGAATACAAGAATGAAGTTGAGAACCAGCTTGGTAAGAAGATTAAGAAACTTTGCTCAGATCGAGATGGAGAATATCTACTTATGGGGGTTTGGGATCCTATCCCAAATCAATTTTCCATACATTCCCCAGTGTAATGGTGTGAGATAAAGGAGGAACCACACCCTATTGGACATGGTGAGATCAATTATGAGTCATGTGAGTCTTTTATTATCCTTTTGGGGACATGCGTTACAAACAGCAGTGCACATACTAAACCAAGTAACAACTAAATTGTTAAATGGTATTCCATATGAGTTCTGGAGTAGAAGTAAATCCATATTATCTAATTTACATGTGTGGGGAAGCGATGCGTTTGTTAAGGCCTCTTCAGGTAACAAACTTGCACCCCGAGGCACAAAGTTTACCTTTATAGGATACCCTAAAAAACAATGGGATATTACCTATACAACCCCTCAGACAAAAAGGTTATAGTGGAAATACATTCCATATTCCTTGAGAGGGAGAACATATCCAAAAGAGATAATGGGAGAGAGATATACTTCGATGAAGTTGAGTCTCAACGTACTCAAGAGTTGGTACAAGAACAGATTCCATAAACCCCCGTGGAAGAAAGAAATGTTCCATAGACACAAGAGCTGTGTAGGAGTACAAGAGAGGTTAGAGAACTAGAACAGTACGGTTTTCTAGTTACTGAGGATGGTGACTCATTATTAGTTGATAAAAATGATCCTTTAACCTATAAGGTATAAGTAACTGGAACATATGTTTCTAAGTGGAAAGAAGCCATGAATTCTAAAATGGATTCCATGTACCAAAACAAAGTATCGATTTTGGTAGATCCTTCAGTTGATGTAAATCATGTTGGTTATAAATGTTTATTCAAGAAGAAATTGAACATAGAAGGACAAGTTAGCACCTATAAGGCACAATTGGTTGCAAAAGGGTTCAAACAATGTCAGGGCATTGACTACGAAGAAACCTTTTCACCAGTTTTAATGTTGAAATCCATCAAAATTATATTGTCCATTTCCACTTACCATGACTATGGTATTTGGAAAATGGATGTCAAAACAACCTTCCTAAATAGGAACCTTCAGGAAGATGTCTACATGACACAACCTGAAGGGTTTATCACTCTAAAGGATTCCAATAAGGTATGCAAGTTGCAGAAATCCATTTATGGATTAAAGAAAGCATCCAGGTCATTGAACATTTGGTTTGATGAATCCATAATAAAATTTGGTTTTATCAATAATGAATGTGAGGCTTGTGTCTACAAACGGTTTAGTGGGAGTGCAGTCGTTTTCCTAATGGTATATGTTGATGACATATTACTTATTGGAAATGAGATAATATTCATATAGTCTATTAAGGCATGGTCGAATCAATGCTTCTCTATGAAGTACTTGGGAGAGGAAACATATATTCTTGGGATCAAGATCCATCGTGATAGATCCAAAAGATTGTTGGGACTAAGTTAAAGTACATACATTGATAAGATACTGAAAATATTCAGTATGGAAAAATCCAAGAGAGGATTGTTTCTAGAATCACATGGAATTCATACTTCTAAGAAAATGTGTCCTCAGACACATGAGGAAAGAAATATAATGGCAAGGACTCCATATGCATTAGCGATTGGGTCAATCATGTATGTCCTGCTATGTACTAGGCTGGATGTCACCTACGCATTGAGTGCGGTAGGAAAATATCAAGCTGACCTAGGTGACCACCATTATATGGAATTAAAGACTATCCTAAAGTATCTAATGCATACTAAGGATATGTTCCTGGTTTATGTAGAAGATGAAAAACTAGTCATCAGAGGATATGCAGATTCTAGTTTCCAGACTGATCAAGATGACATGAAGTCACAAATAGGATACATCTTCACATTGAATGGAGGTGCAGTGAGCTGGAAAAACTCAAACCAGAGTGTGTTCACAGATTCTACAGCATATTTAGAGTATATCCTAGCTTCTGAGGTAGCTAAAGAAGAAATTTGGATACAAATCTTCTTCCAGGATTTGGATGTGATACCTAGTAGTAAAGATCACATCACATTGTACTGTGATAATAATATAGTGGTGGCTCTCGCAAAAGAGTCAAGGTCACATTAGCGAAAAAGGCACATACTTTGAAAGTATTATCTCTTGAGGGATTTTTCTCAGAGAGTTGAAGTTGTAGTGAGCAGTATTTCCATAGAAGATAATGTGGTGGACCCCTTGACCAAAGCCTTGACTCAGAAAAAACATTATCACCATGTGAGGTCTAGCAGACTAAAAGTCATAGGCTATTGGCTCTAGTACAAGTGGTAGTTTGTAAGAGTTGGTGTCCTAGAACCAAATGGTTGTAATTTGATTACATGTACATTTAATGTATTTAAATATTAAACATCTTATTACATATTGTTCATTATCTTGCATGACTATGATGTAATAATGTCCTAGAGTATTTGTTGCATTGATAAGGTCAGGGCAGTTCCCCGCTATGATGAGAACCTTGAAATGCTATAAAAATATTATTAAATATAGTTCTACAGTTGGATGACATACTATTATAGGAAACATAGAATGTAGACCGTCAGGTGTGAGTACTCTTAAGTAGATGAGACTTCCTCTCATGAAGTTCACACTTGGTAATCTCCAAGATGGGAGATTATGAAAACAGACCCACTAGTAAGAATTCCACATGTTTTGGTGTCATCATATATTTCTATATGCAAGCATGTGTAATTATCCTTAGACTTTAATATTATCATTAATATGTGTCATGAATCGCGCACTTTGATTTACTAATGAAAACTGTCATGCAGACAGTTGGTGGGAAGTAGGGTATGTTGTGTGTGTCACGAGTAGCATGTAATTAATGGATAAGTCAAGGAAAGATTTGTCTCTTCCATTTATGGAAGTTGATATCTCGGCCCTTTGATTGAAATAGAACCTTCATGTGAAATTCCATGGCCATGGTGTAAATATGAGTTTATTTCAGGTAGTCAAAGAATAGTGTATCAAGCATAAAATTTGATGACACTATCATGAAACCTGCTTGATGAGATATTATGAAAAAGGGATTATATTACACAGTGAGCATTCGTATGTGGATGTCATTGTTGTAACTTTAAGTTATTTATCTTGGTTTCATTGACCCATTTCTATACAGTACTCTTGGACTTTAGGTAGACCTGCCTAATGCCAACGAGAAATAATCCTATAGGGTCACGCACTAAGTGTTTCTGGTGGTCTCAGTTAAATTCTATTTGAATTTAATTAATAAATATTATTCTCAAGAAAATGGAATAATTTTATTCAAGTTAAAATTATTGCATAAATTAAATAAATATTTATTCACCATATTGTGGGTAAAATATATTTATTTATTTTATTGAACATTTAATAAATATTTATATACTAGTTTGTAAATAAAATATTTATTTAAGAGAATAAATTATTTATTTATTTGGGTGTTCAATAAATTTAAGTGGATTTTGAGAGGACTAAGGTTGGACTGGTAGTAAAATAATTATTTCCAAGATGATAAATAATTATTTAACTAGTTGGAACAAATTAAAATAACTCTTTTATTATTTTGTGACGCAGAATTTTATTTATAATTCCATTTTGCGCAAGTTGGCGCACCATAAATAATTACGTGGTATTATTATTAATAGCATGGGTTTTCTCTAAGGTTTTGAATGTATTTAATTTCTATTACACAATTAAATATTGTAACTGAATCCCAATGTCAATAAATTGACAAATACGTCTATTGTGCCATGTACCGAACCGCACACCCAGTGAATTGAGAATTGTTGATCTAAACAATTTCTCTCTTGAATCTTATTCATGTCCCTCTCAAGAATGAGAGACTTTCTTCCGGGCCGAAGAACAAGCGATCAAGAATGACCAACACAAGACACTCTCTTTACCACGCTAGCAACTGGAGAACGAGCGGTGTCGATCGGAGGCCATCAGAGCACATGTGGATCACCGCTAGAGGGATTCTAGTTTGGATTCTTTCAAGCACAACAAGTAAATCTGGAAGGGTCATTCTGGATGATCAACATCATCAATGAAGAAAATTTCAAAGATCCAAGTATTATTTTCTTTATGAAATTAATTAAATTAATTATAAACATGATGTGAAAGATCCTCTCTAAAGGTTTTGGGCCTCTTCCTTATTTATCTAAATCTTTGATTATATTTCATGGAGATTGGTGTTCATCATCGTATTGATCTCGTAATAATCATTGATCATGGTAAAAATCAATGATGGGTGTCGCACCAACCACTCTTCCGCTGCGCCCGGAACCTTCAGTCAGAACGTCCCACTCCAATTCATTTTATGTTGCTCCTAGGGAAAACACTACATTCCGGACCCAACTACGGTCTCGAATTTCTTATCTGATCACCCATTTAATATTTATCCCAGTTTCTTTAATTAACTACCTTCACTCAATATAAAATATGCTTAATATTTTTATATAATTAATTTTGGGCTCACCGGGCCTCAAAATTGCATGTTGTCTCAGCGCTTGGCTCTAGAAAAATATTTAGAAATATTTTAAATTCTTACTAGGTAAAAACTAAGTCTCTACCTAATTTCCTCCTTCAAGATTTGCATCCTCTAAAAGTAAAACTAAGCAAACAACTTGGGATACTAAGTATGCATGTAGATCTATCGCTCCCAAGTACTCTCATGCACATTTCCATGCAGTAACAACACTCAAAACAAAGGGATGGATAATCCTCAGAAGGTCCTCTCTTATCTATCCTCAATAATAATTGGGTGCTCTGCAAAGGTGTCTCTATCCTTGATGTCCATATCACCCCATCCAATGACCTGTGTGGGGTCATGCACATATATCCTCAGCTGCGACACATGGAAAATGTCGTGCACTCGCTCAATTTGTGGGGGTAAGGTGACGCGATAGGAAACCTCTTAGACCCTCTTTATGATATCAAATGGCCTAATGAACCTTGTGGATAGATTTTTTCTCTGGATGAACCTCTGCATTCCATATCATGGGGAGACCCTCAAGAAGATGTGGTTTCCCTAATCAAACTCCAAGGGCCTATAACAGTGATCTTTATAGGAATTTTGTCTACTATAGACCATCTTCATCCATTCCCAAATAACTTGTACTTTCTCTATTGTCACCTGCACCAACTATGAGCCCATAAGAGAGCACTCTCCGATCTCTGTCCAGTAAAAGGATGACCTGCAGGGTCTTCCATACAAGGCCTCAAAAGGTGTCACGATGATGGCAGAGTGGTAGCTATTGTTATACATGAACTCCACCAAGGGAAGGCGATCCTCCCATCTCCAACCGAAATCCAACACAGAGGATCTCAACATATCCTCTAGCACCTGGATAGTGTGCTTAGTCTGCCCATCAGTCTTGGGATGAAAGGATATACTCATCCACAGCTGGGTTCTGAATTCCTCCTACTGGCCTCTCCACAATCATGATGTAAACTGTGCGTCAAGATCAGAGACAATTGTTAAGGGTACCCCATGAAGGTGTATGATCTCTCATACATATAACTACCCCAAACTCTTCACCAAATTCTACTCCCTAATAGAAAGGAAGTGTGATGACTTCATGAGTCAGTCTACTATCACCCAGATGGAGTCATGGCCCTTTTTTGTGCTTGGAAACCCTATGATGAAATTCATGGATATGACATCCCATTTCCACTCTGAAATATCAAGTAGCTACAACAAATCCTCTAAAACCTGATGCTCAACCTTCAACTTCTGATAGGTAAGGCATCATGAGACAAACTCAGCTACGCTTCATCTCATGTCGAACCACCAAAACTTCCATTTAAGGTCCCTGTAAATATTCCCCATTCCATGATGTACAACTAAGGGATATGTATGGAACTCCCATATCACCTATTCTTGCAATGCAACTGGGACCATTGTTCACCCCTGGAATAAGATCTCATGATTTCCTCCTTCAGAATATCTATTTGGTGCATTTCTTGTAGATATATGATCATGTAGAACTTCGCAGTTGATATCCCCCAGCTAGGACTCTTTCACATGCTCAAGGAATTAAGGAGTTGTCACCAATGACTATAAGAAAACTCTACCCTCTTGCTCTACCAGGGTCAGCTGTAGGGAAGCCAACTGCTCCAAATATTCCCACACTAGGAGAACCTGGGACTTCCTACTAAGGGAATCTTCTACAACATTTTCCTTCCCCGAAGTATATAATATCTCAAAGTTATAGTCTTATTGGAAATCCAACCATCATCGCTACCTCAGGTTCAGGTCTCTTTGAGTGAATACGTAACTGAGACTCTGGTGGCTTGAGTAAACCACAAAGTGCTCTCCCAGAAGGTAGTGTCTCTACATCCTCAAGGTGGATATTATCGATGTGAGCTCTAGATCATGGGTCGCATAATTCTTCTCATGGGGTCTCAACTACCTCGACCCATATGTAATGACCTCTTGTCGCTGCATCAACACACAACCAAGCACATCTCTGGAGGCATTACAATATACCAAAAACTCAACTCCTTCCTCTGGTAGCCTCAAAATTGGAGCGCTCATCAACCTCTACCTCGGCTCCTCAAAGGCCTTCTGGAACTGATCAGACCAAGTAAAAAACTATCCCTTCTATGTTAGAGTGGTCAAAGGGGATGCAATCCTGGAGAAGTCTGCCACAAATCTCCTACAGTACCCAGCCAAGCCAAGAAAACTTTGCACCTCTGACACATTCTCAGGTGGCTCCCAATAAATCACTGCTTCGAACTTTGATATATCCATGGATAAACCTCATTCAGAAATGAAATTCCCTAGAAAGTGAACCTCCTGTATCCAGAACTATAATTTTAAGATATTTCCATAAATTTGGCACTCTCAAAGTAAATCAAGGACCCTCTTCAAGTGCTCTACATGCTCCTCCTCTATCTTAGAGTAGAAAAGTATTTCATCGATGAATAAAACCACAAAATGGTTCATGTAAGGTATAAATACCTAGTTATCAAATCCATGAAAACAGTGGGGGAATTTGTCACACCAAAAGGCATCACAAGGAACTCGTAGTTTCCATAGCAACATCTAAAAGCTAAATTCAGAATACCAGCCTCACAAACTCACAAATCGTGATATTCAGACCTAAAATTGATCTTGGAGAACCATTTTTTACCTCACAACTGATCAAAGAGGTTTTCAATTCTTGTAAAGGGGTACTTTTTCTTTATCATGGCCTAGTTCAGGTGATGATAATTTACGCAAATACATAAGCTCTCATCTTCCTTCTTCATGAACAAAGAAGGATTCACCTAGGGGGACACACTAGGTATGATGAAACCATTCTCATAAAGGTCCTCCAGCTACAATCATAGCTCCCATATCTCAATGGGTTTCATCTGATATTCCATATTAGATATCGGGGAAGTCCCTGGTTTCAAATCAATGAAAAACTCCAAATCCCACCTCAAAGGTAGTCCCAGAACATATTTAGGAAATAGTTCCATATAATATTCCAAAAATGATGGAATCCAGATGCCAAAAGTGTATGATACACCAAGGTTCATACTCGCTAGTTGATGGGTAATAGGTTTTAACCTCTTGCTCACAACACTCGTTTATCCCATTATAAGGTCTCTCTCACCAAAGAAGGAGAACATCATCCCATCAGCGCGTAGGAATCTGACTAATATGTGGTGATAGTCAATAGGACCATGGGAATACAATCCAAAGATAATTTTATAGGTTTCCATAATGATGACCATTAGGTCCCACATGAACCTATCTCCTCTAAGCGATATCTCACACTACCAGAATATGAATGATATGGAGAAAGTGTTCCCTGTGGGAACCTCAAGGCATAGTTGTTGTTCTAGAATCTCCATGGGGAGACCTAGATCCCACACCAATAGTTTAGAGATAAAATAATTTCTATCACATGTGTCTACTAATACTGAGGAAATAGTAGAGTAAACACAAATCGTACCTCGAATCATCTTGTGTGCTGCAGGATCATAGACGTCCAAAGCCTGCAGCTGTCCGGGCCCCAGCCAGCAGCTCCCTGAGCCTGAAGTGGGCCACCTGGTGGTGGTGGTGGTGGTGGGAGAACCTCATACTGTTGTCTCCAACCTATAGATCATCCTTCTTTTTTACCAGCTTCGCCTCCTTGGGGACCACCCCATCCCCATTTAGGAGCTCTCTGATCATGAAACTATCTCTGATGCGGTGGTCCATCTACTGCCTATATGGGATGATCATATATCCTATTAATTTAGTAAAATTAAATGTGACCTCTCCCATCATAATTATAGCACAGTCCCTCTTTAGGATAACCCGGTGCTCTATTCTACCCCTTTACGGCACGACTATGTCCCTGGGTCTCCCCACAAAAGAGTCTCCTATTTTGAGATCTCTGGCTTCTGCCTGCTGCTACATATGTATCAGCTCTACCAAACTTACCACTAAATCCAACTATATGATGTCCCTCTATCAGGAATCTCTCTGTAACAAGTGCCTTCTCCATCACCCCAGCATAGGTGGGGATGCACAAGGGCACCACGCTAGCTCGAATCTCTATGAGGAGTCCCTTCTCAAACTTACATGATCAGAAGTAACCATATCTGATCATGTCAAGGGAGTATAATGTAAGGTCTATGAAAATAATTACATACTCTACCACTATAATCCCTCCCTTATGGATCTCTAGAAGCTCCTAAATCCCAATAGAGTGTAATTAGGATGGGTAGTACTCCTCATGAAATAGCTTTTGGAAGTCATCCTACAAGAGTGTAGACTCATCGTGCATCTGGGTAACTAAGCTCCACCAGTACCCAGATGCTCTATGGAAAAGACTGGCTACCAAATCCCCCATATGATCTATCGATGTCCGAACAAGAATGAAAATTCAGACCACCAACTCCAACCAATCCTCTACTACCTGGGGATCTGGCTCACCATGGAACCTCAATGGTCTCTGATACTGGAACTCATGAAGGGTGCTTAGCCTGTGCTCTTCCTTATCCTACTCTACTGGGACTACCTGTTTCTCAATGGGTGGGGGTGATTCTACCTTCCCATTGGGAGGAATGGGATCACAAGATGGACCCTGAACTGAGGCCCCATTGCTTATGGGGTCGTCATCATGAACCAGAGCTAGTATCCTTGCTGGATGTCATCACGGAGGAATCCTGAAAATTATCAAGGAGTACCATGGTCAAATGAGAATATATATATATATATGAAAAATGGGAATCTGAACCAAGAAGGACAGTCAAAGACTCAATCCTATATTATGCATGTACTATTGTTCCCTACAACAAGTGTCTCGGGGTGCTGAGTCGAAAAGTAGGTAGTCATGGTCCTGGTGAATGGCTACGTCAGATTCCCACACCATCATTGGACTCCCTGTCCTGAGATCCACTCTCAAGACACTTCTAAGCTATTGAATTAAACCCAACCAATACATTTTTAGGAAAGCATCTGAATAACGTCCCAAGGATCGAACCACCTCTGATGCCACTCTGTCACGACCCAATCCAACCCAAGATCGAGCTTCAACTACCCCAATACCACCTCCATAGGCCATAGGTGGCGAAAATTTCTAAAGGAATGAATAAGATTGGGGAGGCCTTTTCATAAAACCTATACACACACACACACACAACCAACTCAATGAAAAAGTGTAGAGGAAAATTATAAAAAGCACAAACTACTATAAAGTAAAATTAACATGTATGAACCTCTAGACAGTACAAGAGTACGGTAGTGTCAATTGAAAAGTAAAGGGGGAAACACATTCCCAAACCAGAAACCTATCCCAACCTGAAGGAAACTGAAAAAGAGTAACAGCTGATAGATCCCCACTCCTATATCCCAACTCTGACCACCGTACGGGATCCACATAGCCCGTATCCCTAAGATCCTATGATATCACGATTGAAATTTCTTCCATCTGAAAAAGACACAACACATGTTGGAAAAATCCCATGCATGGGTGAGTATATACATATCCATTAGAATTCCTCGAAAAGGGTGAAGGGGGGTCAGTAAGAGATACACTAAAAAAGAAATCAGTAGAGAGAACAAGGTGTGGTAAAATTGAATGGAAAGAGTACAGTTAAACCCAACAAGATAATGAAAGTAGACTCATCCAAACACAAGGATCTAAAAATGGTGATGAGATGAATTCCTCATCGATTCTTCGCTGCCTATAGTCAGAGAGTAGATCTGTCCAACTATGAGAAGTTAGACATAAAAATCACGTGACATACCCCACATGTCTTAGCATCTACCAGAAGGAGAATAACCAAGACCCAAGGAGTGGGTACTATAACAGGATATAAATACATTTATACTAAGTCAAAGAAACCCAAAAAAATGAGGGTAAGGGGATCACCATCTCGTAGCTCAACCCAAGAAAGTGAGTAGCCAATAGTTCCAAGGTAAAGTCATCTGTGATGCCCATCATCTCATGTGTCTATCCAGGAGGCACAAGTCAAAGGGGCTCAAATCACCAGACCTCAATATTATCCTATTTGGGCGGCACTGGCTTGCTCTCATAGTTTTAGTTTGAGACACAAGAACACATCTCAGTAGATAAAAAACCCCTCTTTATCAGTAGTCCTTAGGTAAAGTCAATACATGCCTCGTTACTATGCTGCATAGTCGAGGGTCTTCTATGGTAGTCACTGAGGAACACAACTACCTAGTCCTAATAGAGGGTACCACTCGGTATAGTCAATGGGGTATATAGCATCCCGCCTTTTTATAACATAAACTTTCATTTCATTACACAAAACTGAGGATCTTTAAGGTTTAGTGTCTTGGAAACCAGGAACATAATACATGAAAACAACATAAAACATTCTTCTTAAACACTTGAAAGGCTTCTCCTTAAGTTCATCCTAGGTTCATTACTGCATCTCATAACCTGGGGACATACATCAAAAGAAAGGGTGAGCAGAAAGCCCAGTAAGGGAACAAGAGAAACATTTAACATGTGAACTTGAGATACATCAACTATGTCATGAAAAAGAACTTTAAGGCATGAGAAACAAATCATGTGGAATATCATAATAAAAATAACATTTTTCATAACTTTAAGATGTGGCTACATCATTTAACATAGACAATCATGAACATATCACCAAGGTCCATCCCCAAGGTGTCATTTGAAAATTACCAAGGTTATTCACCAAGGTATCATGAAAATTGTAATCTCTAGTGGTTACATCATTACCCAATGCATTGGAGCGCTATCAGGGAGCACCCTTAAATTTGCCTTTATTATCATGTGAGCCACATATATCATCATAAATAATTTCATAAACAACCTATATAGTATAAAAGAAATGGGTTTCATTTTATAATCATAACGTTTTAAAAACTGCTTTAAAGACATGATCTTTACGTCACTTTAAACCCACGGAAGGGGAGAGCGGGTCTCATGTATGTAAATCCCAGAATTTAAAATAAAACATTTTGGTATATATGTTAATACCCTTTTTGAAGAAAGATCTTTGAGTATTCACTTAATAAAATAAAAGTACTTTAGAAAAAGAGAGAGACATTTTGAGACTGAAATTCTGCAGCATAACGGCTATGTTTCGGGGTTTTAGAAAACATTGAAAAGAGAGGGGACATGGGTCAAACACTCATAAATGACCCATAAAACAGTAGAGGGACAGAATATAAAGTATTTTAGAACATGGTAATGAAATTTGAAAGATATACCATATGAAATGAAGAACATGAAAGGAATACAAAAATAAGATTTCTCTTATAAAAATTCGGCATCCCAACGGCGTCACTTAAACTTCAACAAAAATGAATTGACGAGATCAAATAGGGTCTCTCGTCATATGAACATAAAAGATAATTATGATAGATATAGATATCATACCCCAACATAATACAAAAGGAACTTGAAATACTTTACATGAAAGTAGATCTTTGAAAAATGAGAAAGGCGAACGAATCCCTTAAAAATTCGGCAGCCTAACGGTGTCACTTAAAATTCAACAAAAATGAATTGATGAGATCAAATAGGGTATCTCATAATATGAACATAAAAGATCATTATGATAGATATATATATCATACCCCAACATAATACAAAAGGAACTTGAAATACTTGACAAGAAAATAGAACTTGAAAATGAGAAGGGTGAAAGAATCCGTTACAAAAATTTCGGCAGCCTAACGGCGCCACTTAAACTTTCATAAAATGAAATGATGAGAGTAAGAGGGGGTCTCTCATCATATGAACATAAAAAGTACAGTATAATGAATATAAAATAACATCCTACAACATAATAACATGGAGCATAAAAGTAATGACATAAAAGAGATTACTTGAAAAGAAAGAGAGAGGTCGGATCCCTTACCTTAAAACGTAACTCTTAAAACTCAAAGGTTTGGACCTTGAGGGATTGGGGGCACCTTGGGAGGACTCCTTGGGAGGTAATGAGACCAGAAATTCGTTGGGGGAGAGTGGGGAGTCGAAATGGATGAGAGAATGACTTTGTATTTATAGGGAAAGTGAGGGGACAAGGCATTAATGGCCAAGGGACACCTCAAAAGTGGTTTTCTCAAAACCATGTGCTCTCCCATGGTATTTCCCATGGAGTTAGGCCACATGGGTCCCCCCATACAATAATTCAACACCTTTGGTCGACCATCCCTTAAAATATCTCATGTAATCATCATGACACAGTTATGATGTCATTAAACATACCGAAACCCTAAAACTGTATTTTTACTATTCGCTGAAAATTCAAATTTCTCAGAAAAATCCCAAAATTTCACATTAACCAAATATCAATGCTCTAATTTCAAAAATGAACTCCATTTTATAAAAATAATTTTTTAAATATTTTTAATTTAATTTTTAAATAAGTACACTATTCACCGAAAATTCATTTTTTCAGAAAAAACCCCAAAAATTACCATAACATAATAGCGACACTCTGAGTTCAAAAATGAAATCCATTTTATAAAAATAATTTTCTAAATATTTTTAATTAAATTTTTAATTAAAAAACACTATTCACACGAAAAAACTAATACTTGAATAATAATTTATGAAACCGTTATTTAACCATTTTATTGAATCACATTACTTAATCAAGGTGCCTAGATTATATTAATACTTTCATTAAGTGAGATTACTAATCCATTTGGTCACATTACTAATCCTAAGCATAAAATCACTATTCATAATTTACTATTCATCAAAAATCAAGTTGATCTTATTAGACTCTAAATTTCGTACAGAACATAATTGTAGAAGACCATTTTTCGAAAATCATTACACATTTTTAATTATTTAAGGTTTACATAATCATTTTTAAAATATCCTTTTTCTAAAATTCATCAAAAATATGCATACTATATTTATTCGGTCATTTGAAAATTCATAAACTTCATCATAAGAAGAAATCCCAATTTTTATTTAAAACAAAGGATTACACAAGGAAGTTACGGTATCCTTACATATCCCCTTATCACACCAGCATAGAACCTAAGTGTAAGGTGTGATAAGGTGAGAGAATCTGAGGGAGGTTCGGCCAACATCGCACGAGTAGTAATTTCTATCAGTTTGAACTTCTTGAAAAGGCGATTCCGTTCTAGCTTCACACGATGAAGTTCGGCTTGGGTTTGGTCCAGAGCAAAGCCCAGTGGTGCTACCTCCTTCCCAAGTTCTGTTATATGGGCTTCGATTGGTCCAAGACTACTGGGTGAGGCCATCGAATCTTCTTTCTATATTAATAAACCAAGATTACTTGTATTTAGAGACAATAATCAAAATGTTTAGTTTCCAGTGGTCATATTGACCAATGGTCATATAACAGTAAAAAACCCAACGGTCTCATTTTAATTATACTCATGTTATCAAATGAAACATTTTTGTTGAGTATAAAAATATAAAATAAAACACAAAATTAGGAAACAAGATTTATTCAAAATCCCGGGTCGTTACAGGGTACCCCACTACCTAGACACTACTGGAGGGTAATCCTGGTGAGTCATCAGGGGACATCACTACCCAGCCTGGCTAGGGGGTCATTCCTGGAAGGTCATCAAGGACTACACTGCCCAACCCAACTAGAGGGTTAGACTAGAACATCGAGGAACTCCATTACCCAGATCATACTAAAGGGTAACTCGAAATCATCAAGGACTACACTACCCATTCCTACTGGAGGGTCAGTCTGGAATCATAGAGGACTGCTTTACCCAGCCTAGTTGGAGGGTTAGCCCAGAATTGCTCTGGTAAAACCTATCTGATCACTATCATCATCAGGTGTTATCTATGTGCATTCCAACCTGGAACATTCGTTTCATATATTTAAATCTGATTCTGAAGGCACCATCATGTTCTATGTGAAAAAACACTCAATATAGGCATCTTGCAATCCAAAATCTGAGTTCAAATGAAGGAGATATAGGGGGTCTAAAGTTTTCTAGAAAGAGATCAAGAAAAAAACATGGCATGTAAGGAGCCCACACAGCATGTGTTCCTTCTCTAATACATGTACATGTATCTAACTAGCACATGGGTCCCATACCATGTAGTATAACACATTGTGTCCTAGATATCCAAGACTAGGGTTGTGTTTGTTATTCATGTACGTGTACTCAGACCTCATGTATGTGCACTCTGGTACATGGTGTGTTGGTCCACATGGGATACTACCCGTGTGGCCAACCCGTTTAGTCGGCACATGGCATGTGTCCTAGACATGTGTTCTTTCACATGACTTTTCACATGGAAAGGGTAATACAGGGTGTGTCAAGGAGAGTACACATTGTTTCATCCTTATCTTCCATAAAACCCTAGCGCCACTACTGAGGGAGGCTGCACGTCATGTGTTCTTAGTTCTACATAGCATGTAGTTGGGATTTTTCCAAAAAGTTCAAATTTTTTTGAATCTTCATCTATGCTCCAAATTTGGTCAAAGATCTCTAGATACCACTATGGTTTCTTCCAAAATTTTCAGATCTATCCATGAATCACGCTCGCCAGTCATTATTCGCCAAAAATCAGCCACTAAAATGAAAGAGGGTTTTGTTATTTGTTCTTCAAGCCACCACAATTTTTTTATTCATGATATTGATGTATAAACACCGTATCAGTCATCCTTTCCTCACAGATTTCTATATCTATTCTCTTATTAACAAATCATCCTAGTTTCATTGATTCACTGTGAATCTAGGCACCCGATTGGGCTCTGGATGCCCAACAACTATCTAACCAGGATCCATGGGGATTTTATGGTGAGGATTGTAAATAATCAGGGGATAAAAGAACCATAAACAATGTTGTCCAAGCATTCTTGTACAATGATCAAGAATGGGCATCTGGTGTTAGATGAATAATTGACAATCAAAATTAAATTTAGTAATTGGGCATGTTCAAGGGGTGTATATTGAATAAAAAGATATAGACATGCTCAATAATTTAATCAAAGGCATAAAAACACCAAAGATGAGTCCTACCTCTTTTTGGATCGATCGTTGGTGAAGAACACCCTTGCCAATAGGTTCAGGAGGTTCTGATGCATTCGATACGGTTCAATCTATCTTGAATCATAGGTTTTTCATTTGTTCTTCATTTTCCAATGTAGAGGAGAAGAAGGGAGAGATTTTTGGTAGACTAGGGGTTATGAAAACCCTATAAAATATATACTGTGATATATTTAAAGATTCTCACTTAATTAATCTTACATTTAATTAATTAAATAAATAAATTTTTTAACCAATTAAATGCACCACCAACAAGTGAGGGGTCAGAACATCCTATGCTAACTCATTTTATGTCACGCCTAGGGAAAACACCTTGTTCTGGACACAACCTCGGTCTTGGATTTCTGATCTGATCACTCATTTAAGAGTTATCCCAGTTTCTTTAATTAAACACTAGTACGCAATATAAAATATGTTTAATATTTTTATGAAATTAATTCTGGGCACTCCGAGACTTGTAATTTCACATTGTCTCAGCACCTGACTCTAGAAAAATATTTAGAAATATTTTAAAGTATTAAAAGGAAAAAACGGGTCTCTATAGTCATATATGTCGTATTTGGGCTATTGGATCGACTCTATCATGTCATTTTCAACCTTGGCCACCCAAGGATTCTGAATTGTAGGATTTCTTCCAGCAAAAATATTCATAGATCAGACTGAGTCTCCATTGCAATGTAGATGATCAAGTGAGATTGAGAGATGCTTTGGAATTAGAAAACCAAAGTTTGTGATTTTTTATATTATGAAAAATAGTGAGGAACTCAAATCCTGCAGATTTTTGAGAGTTTTTCATGTGACATTCAATGTTTTAGATGAGTTTTTATCATGATCGAATGCATGTTTTCAACTTCATTTTCATGCATGATAACCCACAGTTACTGTGAGATAGATTAATGGGTACACATGAGTTTGAATATAGTTAGATTCATTTGTAGTGATGATTATTTCTTATAGTCATGTAACACATGAGCTATGGTAGTACACACAGACAGATGAAAGTTGATGTGCACTCTCAGTTGAGGTGGTGGATTGATTTGGTGCTACACATCTATAAAAGGAGATCCATGGACAAAGAGGTTTTTATATATCATTTTGAGAAGTTCTGTCATTTTTAAAGAAAATAGAGCCATTGTGAACATCTAGTTTGTGAATAGGATTTACATTCATACACTTCTTTCATGAAGAAGAATAGAAACCTGTGAGCCTTCGAATTGTGTATATCACTCTCAAAGATATTTGTGAACAACCTAGTTCTACGAATCAATTCAGGGAGCATAATATCCTCACACGCATCTTTCTAGTTTACACAGACTGGTTGAGACACCATGAGACAGAATCATCCACTATGTTTCGTGAAGAATATAAAGCACATAGAAGAATAGAGACGTCTTCATATATATTGTTTGTGCGAAGAAATATTTAGAAGAAGAGGGTGTTACATACATACCTTATGTGATGAAGATAGTAATCTTGTACTTATTTAAAGGATAGTGAAATGGATTTGTGAGACTTACGTGAAAAAGAAGATTGCACTCACACCCATTCAGGTTTGTTTAAGGCATACCAAAGGTTCCCACATAGAAGGATAGCACTACTACAAATATGGCCTTTAACAGTACATAAAATGGCCTTTAACATTTCTAAAAAATCAATGTTAATCACAGTGCTAATAAAGGGGGTCCTTTATCCGTGCTAAAAAAATCACTGATAAAGGACCCCCTTTATTAGCACTTTTCTAGCACTGATAAAGGCCTCCTTTATCATCACTTTTTCAGCGCTGATAAATATCCCCTTTATCATCGCTTTTTGAGCACTGATAAAGTTCTCCTTTATCAGTTCTTTTTTAGTGCTGATAAAGGGCTAACTGCCTGCAATGTGATTTTTATATAACATGACACCCAACCTGAAATTTAAACACATATAAAAGCACACCCAACCTATAATTTAAACACAGCACACCTAGAAGTAAACTGTAATTTAAACAGAAAACTAGAAGTGAACCTACTATATACATTTAATTAACATCAGGAATACAAAACTATCCACCCATGGTATATACAAAAATAAACACTGTTATTTACATTTAAAACAAAATGTTTTATATAATTACAATTACAATTTTCCAAAAAACATTCTAAAACATTAATATTTCATATTTTGACGCCCATGATACCCTCTCAAAAACCTCTTCCCATGGTATCAGTTGCCAAAAAAATTATCTCAACATGATAAAAATATTACACCTATATAAGAAAACAAATATTATATTAGTAATACTATAAAGAAATAAATTAAACATTAATATGAAATAACACATTAATAAAATTTCAATATTTATTAAAAATGACACATTTGTAGTTATACTTATCACACCATGTGTTCTATTGAGGTGGGGTTGATTCCTGCATGTTACAAATGAGTTATGGATTGTTTTCCTAAAATATAAAATCAATCTAAATATGTTTTCTCGGTTTTGAGTATGTCACTTGTTCTTTTACTAAAATTAATGTCAATTTTAAATAATGACACATTTGGAGTTATATCGGACACATTGTGCGTCATATTGAGGTGAGGCTAATTCCTACCTATCCTAAATTACTGATGGATCATTTTCCTAAAGTATTAAAACAATCTGAATGCATTTTATCAGTTTTCAGTATGTCAGTTGTGTTTTTTTACTAAAATGTCATTCCAAACTGAAAACATGCATTTTGAGTCATAATAGTCACATCATGCATCATTTTGATGTGATACTACTTCATACACATCAAAAATGAATTATTAATCACTTTCCTAAATTATCAAGACATTTGGAGTGTGTTTGTTTGGTTTTCAGTGAGTGACATGTTTTGAACTAAAATATCAATTTTAAACTCATAACAAACACTTGTATTCATAATGGTCACACCGTGCATCATATTTAATTGAGGGTGACTCTTACAAATCACAAATTAATCATGTATCTTTTTCCTAAATTATCAAAACAAACCGAATGCATTTTCTCTTTTTTTTAGTATGTCACTTGTTGTTTTTACTTAAATTAATGTCAATTTTAAATAAAAAGAGACAGTTTGAGTTATACCAGCTACACCATGCACCATATTTAGGTTAATCTATTCCTTACATTTAAAAAATTACTAATAGATCATTTTCATAAAATATCAAAACAATCCAAATGCGTTTGCTTAGTTTTCAATATGTCACTTATTGCTTTTACTTAAATTAATGTCAATTTTAAATAAAAAGACACTTTGAGTTCTACCAAACACATTATGCATCGTATTGAGGTTTTTTTAATCCCTACACATCAAAAATTACTAATATATCATTTTCCTAAAATATCAAAACAATCCGAATGTGTTTGATCAGTTTTCAGTATGTCACTTGTTATTTTTACCTAAATTAATGTCAATTTCAAATAAAAAGAGGCACTTTGAGCGGTAACAGCCACACCTTGCATATTATTGAGGTGAGGTTTAATCATACATGTTAAAAATTACTCATTAATTTTTTTTATAAAGTATAAAAACAATCCAAATCTTTTTTCTCAGTTTTAAGTACGTCACTTTTTGTTTTTACTTAAATTAATGTGAATTTTAAATAAAAAGAGACACAAGTTGTACCAGCCACACTATGTGTTTTATTATGGTTCATATTATCCCTACATGTCAAAAATGACTAATAGATCATTTTTCTAAAATATCAAAACAATTTGAATTTGTTTTCTCGGTTTTCAATATGTCACTTGTTGTTTTTACTTAAATTAATGTCAATTTTAAATAAAAAGAGACACTTTGAGTTATACCAACCACATCGTGAGTTTTATTGAGGTTAGGTTGACTCATACATGTTAAAAATGACTCATTTATCATTTTTCTAAAGTATCAAAATAATCATAATGTGTCTTCTTGGTTTCCAGTATGTCACTTGTCGTTTTTACTTAAATTAATGTCAATTTTAAATAAAAATAGACACTTTGAGTTCTATCGGACACATTGTGTGTCTTATTGAGGTGTGTATGATATCTACATGTCAAAAATGACTAATAAATCGTTTTTCTAAAATATCAAAACAATCTAAATGTTTTTTCGTGGTTTTCAGTATGTCACTTGTTGTTTTTACTTAAATTAATGTCAATTTTAAATAAAAAGAGACACTTTGAGTTGTAACAGCCACATTGTGCATCAAATTGAGGTTTGGTTTAATCTTAAATGTCACAAATAACTCATGTATTGTTTTAATAAATTATTAAAACAATATAAATGCGTTTTCTTAGTTTTAAGTACGTCACTTGTTGTTTTTAATTAAATTAATGTCAATTTTAAATAAAAAGAGACACTTTGAGTTGTATCAGCCACACCGTACATTTTATTGAGTTGTGGATGATCTCTACACATCAAAAATGACTAATATATTGTTTTACTAAAATATCAAAACAATACGAATGTTTTTTTTTAGTTTTCAGTGTGCCACTTGTTGTTTTTACTTAAATTAATATCAATTTTAAATAAAAAGAGACACTTTGAGTTGTACCGACCACACCATGTGTCGGATTGAGGTGCAGTTGACTCCTATACATTAAATATGACTCATGCATCATTTTACTAAAGTATAAAAACAATATTAATGCATTTTTTTGGTTTTTATTATTTCACTTGTTGTTTTTACTTAAATTACTATCAATTTTAAATAAAAAGAGACACTTTGAGTTCTACCGGCCACACCATGCATCATATTATGGTGAGGTTGATACCTACATGTCAAAAATAAATAATAGATCATTTACTAAAATATAAAAACAATCCGAATGTTTTTATCGGTTTTTATTATGTCACTTGTTGTTTTTACTTAAATTAATGTCAATTTTAAATAAAAAGAAACACTTTAAGTTGCATTGGCATTCTTAGACATCATTTATAAAACCATTATTAATAAACTAATGATATGAAACATAATAAATGGTTGTAATATATGTTCAATTAGTGTAAAAAATGGAGATATCAATGATCATATAAGGATAACATGAGCATAAATATGTTAGAAGGTGATATTAACATTAGAAATTCATATCTTGTATATGGAAGTCACATCTTCATGATATTTGTGTACATTATTTCATAAGGTTTTCTACCATTTTGTTTCTAAGAGCATCTATATCGTATTGTGAATATGAGTCTTTTCAATGTTCATAGTAGTACTGGAAAAATATAAATACATAAAGGATTAAAAAATATTTTAAATGAAATAGTAATAATATTTGAAAATGCCTCTTCAGGGATGCTAGTTTGTTCATTAAATATGATCTCTCTCATAAATTTACAAACATAATAACTTCAATATTTTCTATTGGTTTGTTTCAGACACTGCATAAGCATTAAGGAGAATAAGTAATTTGTTTTGATATGTGTTTGGATAGTGAAATATTATTATATATACCTTGATACTTATCCAGTCATAGTACTTGTGTTCTTCCTTGTTCTTAGCTCCTGGCCTAATTCCTTTTTTCAGATGATAGTGATGCACCGCCCTATTATAATAGAATCCTCATTAAAAGATAATATAAATTATATAACTTGATTTTTAGTTCTAACACATTTTATTTAGTGTATTTAAAATTGACAAACACCATCATGTGTGGATGGTTTTTTGGATATCCATGCAATGAATCTAGGAAACAAGTCTTTGGAGTATCCAAATTTACTGCAATGAGCATCCAATGCTGCTTAAAAACACAAAGTAATAAGTAATGAAATAAATGAAAATAAATTTGGTATGATTAAATTGTAGATTCATACCCCTACATCATTGGTATTAAATAGAGTCTATTATACAAAAAAATTCTTTCAAAGGATTTGATCAGACCTGCTGTTATTTCATCCTTTTTGTTGGGTTCTATTTTATCTTCTGCTATTGAGGTGATGTGAGGACTAACGAGTTTGAACTTTTTATCATGGTAAAATCTATTCAATTTTTTTTCATATATACACCTTCAAAAAATATAAAATGTATTTAATCATAATTAACATAGTATGTTAGCTTTTGGAAAATGAAATCATTAGAACATACCTCATGTATACATTTACAAATGAGCCACCTAGACAATCATAGTCGAGGATTTCAGTTGCAATCTCAACACCAATGAAGTATTGATCTTTCTCTTTGTACATATTTGATTCAAATTCAACTATGTGGTTTTCACCATGTTTTAACTTTGTATCCACATGAGCCTTGAATGATAGCAAATGTAGATATAAAACGGGTGGGGTAATTTTGCTTTCAGTAGATCTTTTTTATTGGTTGGTTGATCCTTTAGATGGTTTTGTGAAAGTCTTTTGTTCCATCCCCTTCTCTTTTTCCATCTATAATAACATTCATCATTTCAAAACTTTTTCATTAAATATTAATGGTTTAGCTTGAAAAGTAAATTGGAAATGAAAACCTCCTTGTCGACATGCTTTTTTATAAGATGTCATGGCCATGCGATGAATGTTCCAATAGATTTTTTGAGTGTATTAATATCATCCTCTTGAATTGGCACAGGTATCTCTACACTCGGTTCATGAGCTATGTTGATCAACACTCGCACATGACCTATTGTAAATGGTCTATTGTGTAGTGTTTCCTTTTGAATATTGAACACTGTAGCCCTTTCCACAAGGAGATAGGTGGGTGTTTCTAGATATAAATCACAGTCATTATCACCATGTATAATAAAATTACAGAAAAGGTATTAGTGTCATGACCCGACCCTACCCGGGCTCGAGCCGCAACTACCCCAAGCCCGCCTCCATAGGTCAGGGGATGGCGACCAGTGCCGAAGGCTAAACAACTCAGGGAGGCCTTTGCCTAATACCTGTACACACACAGGCAGCCCACTCAATGTAGAAGTGCAGAGTAAAAAGAAAAGCAAAGTACCAAATATAAATAAACCACAATGTGCATTGACCTCTAAAAGTACAAAGCAAGAGCTGAAGGTAAACTAAAAATTAAAGGGGAAAACACGTGACCAACCAGAAAAGTTCCACAACCTGGCAATATGTAAACAAAAACAAACACCTGGGAGAGTCCCACACCTGGAACATGACTACGACCATCGCACGCGGTCCAAGCTCCCAAACTCCCAAGCTCCGCTGAATTCACGACCAACATGTTCATCGTCTGTAAGGGCACACCAAGTTTGGGAAAATCCCAAGCAGGGGTGAGTATAAAAATACTCAGTAGGATCCCCTGAAGGCTCAAGGGAGCAAAAAGGAGGTACCGAAGGGTGAGCAGTAGATCGAATAGGGGAAAGTAAAGGAGTACAACCAAGAGTGCAGTAAAGAGTACAGTAGAGAGTCCAACTCAACCCAACAAGAGAAAGAAAGTAGACTCATCCAAACACAAGGAGCTGGAAATGGTGAGAAGATAAACTTCTCATCGATTATTCACTACCAATAGCAGGAGAGTAGACTCGTCCAACCACGAGAAGCTAGACATGGAAAGCACGTGGCATACCCCGCGCGTCTTCGCCTCTCCTGGAAGGAGAGTAACCAAAACCCAAGGAGTGGGTACTGTAACAAGGTATATACATATATATATGCTCTGTCAAGAAGCCCGAACAAGATCGTAAGGGGATCTCCATCCCGTAGCTCATCCTAAGAAAGTGAGTAGCCAACAGTCCCAGAAGTAAACACCATCGATGCCCAGCATCCCGCACATATGCCCCGAACTGCAAGTCAAGGGGCTCAAATCACCGCACCTTGACACTATCCTCTTTGGGCAGCACTGACTCGCCCGCACGGTTTTAGGTTACGTCGTAAGGACGCGTCTCGGTGGGGAAATCACCCCTCGTACTTGAGAGTTCTGAAAGAAGTCAAACCACACCTCATCACTACCCTACAGTCGAGAGGTCTTCTCAAAGTCAAAGTTGTCACATCACTGACCCATACAATCTAAGGGTCACATTCCGGTAGTCACAGAGGAAAGCCACATACTAGCCTAATAGAAAGGACTAAGTCCGAAATGCCAACAGGTGACCCACTGCCAAGCCCTGCTGAAGGGTAAATCAAAATAAGTTATCGAGTGACCCACTACCCAGCCCTGCTGGAGGGTAAATCATAATAAGTTATCGGGTGACCCACTGCCCAGCCCTGCTGGAGGGTAAACCCTAATACATCATCAGGAGACCCACTGCCCAGCCCTGCTGGAGGGTAAACCTTGAATAAGTCGACAGGCGACCCACTGCCCAGCCCTGCTGGAGGGTATACCTGGAACAAGACGACAGGCGACCCACTGCCCAGCCCTGCTGGAGGGTAGAACCTCAAGAGTCTTCGGGTGACCCACTACCCAGTCACTGCTGGAGGGTAAACCCTAGGAGTGTCTTCAGGTGACCCACTGCCCAGTCTCTGCTGGAGGGTAAACCCTAGGAGTGTCGGGTGACCCACTGCCCAGTCTCTACTGGAGGGTAAACCTTAGAAGTCGGTGAGCAACCCACTGCCCAGTCTCTACTGGAGGGTAAACCCAAAGAAGTTGATGAGAAACCCATTGCTCAGTCTCTACTGGAGGGTAAACCCAGAACTGCTCTATCCATCCCTACTGGATGGTACAACACTGTCCAACAGAACTCCGAGTGGGTATCGTGCCACCACCAAACTCCATAACAAAACCAGGGGAAACCACTCAACCCTGCTGGTCTAAACCATCGCGAACAGGAGGACCCTCTATATCACGAGAGTTCAAAGGTATGTAAATCAGAACATGGAATGCACATGGGGCCCACACGACGTGTGTCCCCATCTCATCTCCCAACCAAGCACAAACGTTCTCAGGCACATACTACATCATGTACCTCCAAGTATTCCCGTATAATCTTAGACTATACCACATCTCTAGCCCAAAGGCTGTCATGCACACAACACCCAATGTCAACATGAAGGGCGTAAACATAACAACTCCAACTTTCCACCTCATCATCCCAGGCACGACCAACTACACCTCTTCAAACATATACTTCACTCACACAGGAGTGCACGCGGTCACACGCCAAGGGTTTGCTGCAAACACGGTAGAAGAACCGCCACTGAGGCACCTTCATATTTCCACATTTAATAAGATCACGTAAGAGGCTCTGCTCACCTGAATAGATTACACTGTTCTAATCCTTGTGGAAAAACATGCGATATCGACTACTTACTCACCTCCAACAGATATCCGGCGGAAAAGTTGCCAACACCGCTTTACGCCCGAACGGCATCCCGTGATCCCGAGCCTCAACCCCGGAAACAGTCAGGTGCATCGCACCATTGTGATCCCCTCAGGAAAACACGTCAAAATGACTTCTCACTTGAGTGGAACAGATATTCAGAGAAAAAGATGCATTCCGGCGCACCGCACAAGAGAAGTGCTACATGGGACCCACATCCCAGTCCCGAAGCACAACGAACGAATCACGTCGTTGTGATCCTCTCGAAAAAGTACACAAATTTGACTAATCACTTGTTCGAAATGGACACCCGGTGATAAAGATGGAAATCACTGCCAACTCCCAAAACGGCCCCCGTGGGGCCCACACCATCGTGTAAAATTAAAGCGGGTGGATTGCGCCATTGCAATGCCCTCGAAAAAAAAACACCCAACATCGACTACTCGCACACCCCGAACGGACGCCCAATGAAAAAGTTGTAAAGCGCTGCACGCAGCTTGAAAGACGGGCCGTGGAGCCCACGTCTCAACTCTGGCTTCAATGCCCGAAAACCCTCTAGAAAATTACACCTTGACTCTAGGGTCGCAACGCCGCTGACGGCGCTCAAAACGGATGTCGGATATGTTCGCGCCGCACAAAACAAGAACCCCTGAGAAAAACGCTCGTCCACTTAAAGGCATGTCGCGCCACCGAGGACCTCGTCTCAGGAATCAAAAATTCTCGAGACCATCTCAAAATTACCGCCTCGACGTGAGGTTCGCGCTACCGCAGACGGCACACAAAATGGTCGCCCATAGCTAAAGATACGGGCGTTCGAATATAGAAGGGGAAAACCCCTTGGGCCGGACCGGCCCAGTCCGGCCGGTCCGCCCTGCTTGGGCTGACCCGCACCGGCCAGCCCACTGAGCCCGCGGCCCACCCGCTTCGCGGCCCGGTCCACTCCGCCGCGGCCCGCCGTCACCCGACTGGCCAGAGTGGCCGGTCCACAGCCCCACGCGGAGACCCGTGTTTTGCGGGTCTCTATCCACCGGGGTCGCACCACGACCCCGGTCACCGCCTCGTACCGGCGAGCTCGGCCCGCCGCGCCGCCTGAGCCGCCCACGCCGCTGTCCCGGATGTCGCCGCCTTCTCGGACCGCCGCACTGAGGAGTCGCCGCCGTCGAGCCCACCACCTTTCGGTCGCGCCGACCGCCGCTGGGAAGGTCGGACCGCCGCCACCCCGGGCCGCCGCCGCCCGGATGGTCAAAAACCCGCCGGAAAACGCCAAAACCCCCGGAATTGGGTGTTTGGCCGGGAAACTCCATGGGGCCACACCGGGCACCCCGAGACTCCAAATTTCGATCCCAAAGAACCGTTGGGAAGTTCGAATCGGGCTCTACACTAATAGGGGCTTCGCTCGACAGGAAAATAGCATTTTGACGTGATGATTTAAGCTCAAAGTTTGCGGGAATTTAAAAACGGAAACAAAACCTCCTACCTCTTGGGCGTAGCCCGATGCTTCGTCGTTGACCCGCCGGAGTGGTTGCGCCTCGTCGGAGTCACCTCGCTGGAGCCGCATCTCCGGAGTGGAGGAGGAGAGGGGAGAAGATTTCCAGGGGAGGGGGAAATGAGGGAGAATAGATGGGGGGTTAGGTTAATTAAATAAATTAATTAACTTAAACACCCTCCCGCGGCCCCGTACCCGAACTCCTGACGGGGTCGGGATTAAGCCTCTCCTAGGATAAAAACCACGCTCTGAGCGCAATGGAGGTCTCATAATTTTAATCTGAGACCCCGTTCAAAAGTTATAAAATTTAACGTCTGAAGCCGCTAAATTACGAAAACGCCCCTGGGGCCATTTTTCACAGACGGCCCACGCCCATGATACTTACACCCCTCATAGGGTAAACGGCACGTTCCGGACTCAATGGTGCCCTAGGTTTCCCAATCTGATCCACCGTTTAAAAGATACTTGTGTTTCACCATTAAACAAATAAATTAATTAATTTAATTATCCATTTAACATTCCGAAAGCAGGCGAGGGGTCCAAACGTCCTACACCGACATGTTTTATGTTGTTCCTAGGGTAAAGACCCCATTTCTGACCCATCCGTGCACTCAGATCTCTGATCTGAAACTCCGTTTAGGAGTTATCCCATTTATTATGCGTTTCCAATGTGAACGCACTGAAAATTTAATTTCGGCCACACCGGGGCTTGGAATCGCATGTCGTCTGAAGGCGCTGCTCTGGAATAACATCAAGAATATTCCAAAGTCTTTTAAATCCAAAAATCGAGTTCTTAAATCATTCCCTCCTTAAATATTTTCATCCCCGAAAAGAAAAACCAGGGAATAAATCAGGGTACTAAGCCCACACCTAGCTCTCACATACCCAGAAGAACTCTTGCAGAGTCTCGCGTCACCGCACATAGACCAAAGGATTTGATCTGTTCACGCGAGGTCTTCCCTCACCGATGACATGCATAGGAGCATGCACGCATCTTCTTGGGTAAGTCACGTGGAAGACGTCGTGCACCCACTTCAGACTTTGGGGTTAGGGAAAGGCGGTAGAGAACCTCGTCATCCCTCTGCACGGTCTCAAATGGTCCGAAGAACCTCGAGGGTAGCTCACCTCCCAGATCTAACCTCTACATCGCACGCCGCGACTGGAATCACCGTTTGGACCTAGGATAATGCCCGATGATTCCCTCCTTCAGAATATCCATATGGTGAAACACCCAAGGATATATGGTCACGCAAGGTTCCATTATCGATATCCCGCGACTAAGGATCTCTTAAACGCTTGAAAGGCGAAGGAGTCGCCACTATAGACTAAAGAAAAAGGTCTCATGCCTTTTACCTTTCCAACACAGGGTTACACCGACGCCCCGCGCCACCCTGGTAACTACCCAAGCAAGGAGCAGAGAGAAAAGCATTTCACACACAGAGTCTAACAATTCTATTGCAAAAAGTAGAAGAGTTGTAGAGCGTACCTCTTGTCACCTCATGCTCTGTAGGATTGTAGACATCCAAAGCTTGCGTCTATCCGTGGCCCCAACTGTCAGCTCCCAGAGCCTGACGTGGACCACCTAGTGGTGATGGGAGGGCCTCGTAAAGTCGTCCCCCACTACCAGCTCCTCCTACTCCTGTGCTAGCACCACCTCTTTGGGTACTGCTCTGACCACGGCGCTGCCTCCATCGTGGTAGTGAACCTGCTGCCTGCCCGATATTCTCAGCGTGCCTGGTCGGGCAGTCCTATGCCAGATGACCTCGCCCACTACAAGCATAGCACCGACTCTCTCCAGGCTACACTAGTGCCCTCCGGCGCCACTGTGGTGTATGACCACGCCCCTGATTCTGGTTGTCAGAAAGCCACCTGCATCGAGGTTCTGCTTGCCGACGCCCGCTAGCTGCGACAGACGTCTCGGCTCTGTCGAGCCTGCGGTCACCACCAACTTTAGAGCGTGACAGGAATCTATCTGTCACCAACGCCTGCTCTAGCACCCCGGAATATGTGTGAAATGCCCAAGGGTACTATGATAGAACTAATCTCTTGGCGGAGACCCTGCTCAAACTTCCGCGCTCGGAAGTTTACGTCATGGACCAAGTCCGGGTAAAAGTTTGCACGGTCTGCAAAACTAGTCGCGTACTCAGCCACCATCATCCCTCCCTGCTGAAACTCCAGGAGCTCCTAAATCCGAACGGAGCATAAGCAGGAGGGTCAAAACTCCTCACGAAACAACAACTGAAAGTTTCCCCACGAAATCGACGACTCGTCAAGAAACTGGGTCACCAGACTCCACCAAAGCCAAGCTGCTCTGTGGAAAATTTTGGTTGCCAAAGCCACTCTCTGATCTGTCAGCGTCTGCAAAAGCCTAAAAAGGCAAACCACTGTCTCTAGCCAAACCTCTAATGCCTGAGGGTCTGGCTCACCACTGAACCTCAGCGGTCTCTGCTGCTGGAACTCACGGAGCGTGCTCAACCTGCGCTCAAGCTCAGTCTGCTCTGCTGAAGCTGTCTGCTGCTCAACAGGCGGGGGTGCTGCTACCGGCCCACCTAGAGAAAAGGACTCGCATGATGGGTCCTGGACTGAGGCCTCGTAGCTCACAGGGTCATCGTCATGAACCAAAGCTGGTATCCTATCTAGCTATCTTTGTGGAGACATCCTGAATGTTATCGAGGAGTGTCGTGGTCAGATGAGCATATATGTATATCACAACAACAACAACGATGGGGAGCTGAATCAAGAAGGACAGTCAAGACTCAATCATATGTGATGCACAAACAAATTTTCCATTCAACAAGTGTCTCAGCATACCAAGTCTACAAGCGGGTTATCAGGGTCCTGGTGAATGGATACGTCGGCCACCACACCATCACTGGACTCCCTGGCCTAAGAGTTGCTCTCGAGACACGTTAACACTGTTGCCCTAAATTCCAACCAATTCCTTTTTAGGGACATCCAAACAAAATCCTAAGGAATGAACCACCTCTGATACCACTTTTTCATGACCCGACCCTTCCCGGGCTTGAGCCGCAACTACCCAAGCCCGCCTCCATAGGCCAGGGGCTGGCGACCAGCGTCGAAGGCTAAACAACTTGGGTAGGCCTTTTCCTGATACCTATACACACACGCATCCCACTCAATGCATAAGTGTAGAGTAAAAAGAAAAGCAAAGTACCAACTGCTATAAATAAACCACAATGTGCATCGACCTCTAAAAGTACAAAGCAAGAGCTGAAGGTAAACTAAAAAGTAAAGGGGAAAACACGCGCCCAACCAGAAAAGTTCCACAACCCGGCAACAGGTAAACAAAAACAAACACTTGGGAGAGTCCCACACCTGGAACACGACTACGACCACCGCACGCAGTCCAAGCTCCCGAACTCCCAACCTCCGCTGAAGTCATGACCAACCTGTCCGTCGTCTGCAAGGCCACACAAAGTGCGGGAAAATCCCAAGTAGGGGTGAGTATAAAAATACTCAGTAGGATACCTCGAAGGCTCGAGGGAGAAACAAATGAAGTACCGAAGGGTGATCAGTAGATCTAACAGGGGAAAGTAAAGGAGTACAACCGAGAGTGTAGTAAAGAGTACAGTAGAGAGTCCAGCTCAACCCAACAAGAGAAAGGAAGTAGACTCGTCTAAACACAAGGAGCTAGAAACGGTGAGAAGATGAAATTATCGTCGAGTCTTCGCTACCTATAGTAGGAGAGTAGAATTGTCCAACCACGAGAATCTAGACATGGAAAGCATGTGGCATACCCCGTACATCTTTGCCTCTCCTGGAAGGAGAGTAACCAAAACCCAAGGAGTGGGTACTAGAACAAGGTATATACATATATATATGCTCTGTCAAGAAGCACGAAAAAGATTTTAAGGGGATCTCTGTCCCGTAGCTCAGAACAAGAAAGTGAGTAGCCAAAAGTCCCAGAAGTAAACACCATCAATGCCCAGCATCCCGAACATCTGCCCCGAACTGCAAGTCAAGGGGCTCAAATCACCGCACCTTGACACTATCCGCTTTGGGCGGCACTGACTCGCCCGCACGGTTTTTGGTTGCGTCGCAAGCACGCGTCTCGGTGGGGAAATCACCCCTCGTACTTGAGAGTTCTGGGGAAATTCAAACCACACCTCATCGCTGCCCTCCAGTCGAGAGGTATTCTCAAAGTCAAAGCTGTCACATCACTGACCCGTACAATCTAAGGGTCCCATTCCAGTAGTCACGGTGGAAAGCCACAGACTAGCCTAGTGGAAAGGACTGAGACTGAAATGCCAATAGGTGACCCACTGCCCAGCCCTGCTGGAGGGTAAATCATAATAAGTTATCGGTTGACCCACTGCCCAGCCCTGCTGGAGGGTAAATCATAATAAGTTATCGGGTGACCCACTGCCCAGCCCTGCTGGAGGGTAAACCCTAATACATCATCAGGCGACCCACTGCCTAGCCCTGCTAGAGGGTAAATCTTAAATAAGTCGACAGGAGACCCACTACCCAGCCCTGCTGGAGGGTAGACCTGGAACAAGATGATGGGAGACCCACTGTCCAGCCCTGTTGGAGGGTAGACCCTCAAGAGTCGTCGAATGACCCACTGCCTAGTCACTGCTGGTGGGTAAACCCTAGGAGTGTCGTCTGGTGACCCACTGCCCAGTCTCTGCTGGAGGGTAAACCATAGGAGTGTCAGGTTACCCACTACCCAGTCTCTACTAGAGGGTAAACCTTAGAAGTCGGTGAGCAACCCACTACCCAGTCTCTGCTAGAGGGTAAACCCGAAGAAGTCGATGAGAAACCCACTGCCTAGTCTCTACTGGAGGGTAAACCCGGAACTGCTCTGGCCATCCCTACTGGATGGTACAACACTAGCCAACAGAACTCAGAGTGGGTATCACGCCACCACCCAACTTCATAACAAAACCAGGGGAAACCACTCAACCCTGCTTGTCTAAACCATCACGAACAGGAGGACCCTCTAGGTCGTGAGAGTTCAAAGGTATGTAAAGTAGAACACGGCAAGCACATGGGTCCCACACGATGTGTGGCCCTAGATCATCTCCCAACCAAGCACAAACGTTCTCAGGCATGTATTACATCATGTACCTCCAAGCATTCTCGTATACTCCCAGAGTATACCACATCTCTAGCCCAAAGGCTATCATGCACACGACACCCAACGTCAACACGAAGGGCGTAAACGTAACAACTCCAACTTTCCACCTCATCGGCCCAGGCACGGCCAACTACATCTCTTCAAACATATACTTCACTCACATAGGAGTGCACATGATCACACTCCAAGGGTTTGCTACAGACATGGTAGAAGAACCACCACCGGGGCACCTTCATATTTCCACATTTAATAAGATCACGTAAGAGGCTCTACTCGCCTGAATAGATTACACCGTTGTAATCCTCGCGGAAATACATATGAGATCGACTACTTACTCACCTCCAATGGATATCCGACGGAAAAGTCGCCAACACCGCTTTACGCCCGAACGGCGTCCCGTGATCCCGAGTCTCGGCCCCGAAAATAGTCGAGCGCATCGCACCATTTTGATCCTCTCAGGAAAACATGTCAAAAGGACTGCTCACTTGAGTGGAATGGATATCCGAAGAAAAAGATGAATTTCGGCACACTGCACACAAGTGGTGCTACATGGGACCCACAACCTGGTCCCGAAGCACAATGAATGGATCGCACCCTTACAATCCTCTCAAAAAATTACACAAGTTTGACTAATCACTTGTCCAAAACGGACACCTGGTGATAAAGATGGAAATCACCGCCAACTCCCAAAACGGCCCCTGTGGGGCCTGCACCATCATGCAGAATTAAAGTGGGCGGATTGCGCCATTGCAATTCCTTCGGAAAAAACACCCAACATCGACTACTCGAATGCCCCGAACAGACGTCCAATGAAAAAGTTGTAAAGCGTTGCACGCAGCTCGAAAGACGGATCGTGGAGTCCACATCTCAACTCCGGCTTCAATGCCCGAAAACCCTATGGAAAATTCTGCCTCAACACCAGGGTCGCAACGCCGCTGACGGCGCTCAAAACGGACGTTGGATGCGTCTGCGCCGCTCAAAATAAGAACCCACAAGAAAAACGCTCGTCCACTTAAAGGCGTGTCGCGCCACCGAGGCCCTCGTCTCGAGAATCAAAAATTCCCGAGACCATCTCAAAATGACCACCTCGACGTGAGGTATGCGCTTCCATAGATGGAACGCAAAACGGACGCCCGTAACTAAAGATACGGGCGTCCGAATATAGAAGGGGAAAACCCCTTGGGCCGGACTGGCCCGGTCTGGCCGGTCCTCCCTGCTTGGGCCGACCCGCACCGGCCGGCTCGTTAAGCCCGCGGCCCGGCCGCTTCGCGGCCCGTTCCACTCCGCCGCGGCCCGCATTCACCTGACCAGCCAGAGTGGCCGGTCCGCAGCCCCACACGGAGACCCACGTTTTGCGGGTCTCTGTCCACCGGGGTCGCGCCGCGACCCCGGTCGCCGCCTCGTACCGGCGAGCTCGACCCGCCGCGCCGCCTGAGCCGCCCGCGCTGCCGTCCCGGATGCCCCCGCCATCTCGGACCACCGCACTGAGGAGCCGCCGCCGCCTGCTGTCGTCGAGCCCGCTGCCTGTCGGTCGCGCCGACCGCCGCTGGGAAGGCCGGACCGCCGCCACCTCGGGTCGCCGCCGCCCGGATGGCCAGAAACCCGCTGGAAAACGCCAAAACCCCCGGAATTGGGTGTTTGGCCGGGAAACTCCCCAGGTCCACCCCGAGCGACCCGGGACTCCAAATTTCGATCTGAAAGAACCATTGGGAGCTCAAATTGGGCTCTACACTAATAGGGGCTTCGTACGGCAGTAAAACAGCATTTCGATGTGATGATTTAAGCTCAAAGTTTGCGGGAATTTAAAAACGGAAACAAAACCTCCTACCTCTTGGGCGTAGACCGATGCTTCACCGTTGACCCGCTGGAGTGGTCGCGCCTCGCCGGAGTCACCTCGCCGGAGCCGCCTCGCCGGAGTGGAGGAGGAGAGGGGAGAAGCTTTCCAGGGTATGGGGAAATGAGGGAGAAGAGAAGGGGGGGTTAGGTTAATTAAATAAATTAATTAACTTAAACACCCTCTCGCGGCCCCGTACCCGAACTCCCGAAGGGGTCGGGATTAAGCCTCCCCTAGGCTAAAAACCATGCTCTGAGCGCAACGGCGGTCTCGTAATTTTAATCTGAGGCCCTATTCAAAAGTTATAAAATTTAACGTCTGAAGCCGCTAAATTACGAAAATGCCACTGGGGCCATTTTTCACAGACGGCCCGCGCCCGTGAGACTTACACCCCTCATAGGGTAAACGGAATGTTATGGACTCAACGGTGCCCTCGGTTTCCCAATCTGATCCACCGTTTAAAAGATACTTGCATTTCACCATTAAACGAATAAATTAATTAATTTAATTATCCGTTTAACGTTCCGAAAGCAGGCGAGGGGTCCAAACGTACTGCGCCGACATATTTTATATCGTTTCTAGGGTAAACACCCCATTTCAGACCCATCTGTGCACTCAGATATCTGATCTGAAACTCCATTTAGGAGTTATCTTATTTATTCGGTGTTTCCAATGTGAACGCACTGAAAATTTAATTCCAACCACACCGGGGCTTGGAATCGCATGCCATCTGAAGGCGCTGCTCTGGAATAACATCAAGAATATTCCAAAGTCTTTTAAAGCCAAAAACCGGGTTCTTACAATCAGTGTCTGTCTGATTCACATTTCACAGAAATATTTATTAGAACATTGATTACCTCTATTAAGATATCTCTTTGAGGGGAATGGCTAGCCTCGTAGCTGGTGAGGGTGGGGCGGGATCTTCTCATTGTGGCTGTTCTTGAGTTTTTTTTCTCTTTGATTATCCCTCATTAAAGTTTGAATAATATCCATATACCATTGGAATTTTCCATCACGGGTAGTTATTCTTTCTCTCATATGTTTTATTAATTCACTTTGATCATCCTCTTTTTTTTCTCACAATATGTTCGGAGTGTCACCCCAAAACCCGCACCTCTGATGCGACCATAATATTCTAGCTACTCCAAGGTCACTGATAGTTTGTGTTCATCTAGAATAGGTGTTTCTGATTCTTGTGACTATGTTGGATAGAAAATATATGAAAAGAAGTTATCACTGTTATGTAAAAGTGATTTAAAGATAAACAAATTTTTATTATGTAATACTTACATAGGATTCCCACACTTTTTGTGTGTTCTCATCTATTAGTATCCCATATTTATTTACACGTGCCTCCTTCCATACCACATGGCGTGTGATGGAAGTGTCTTTGGATTTTGAGTCATCAATCTGCATATAAACACAGGAAAAAAATTATGGTGTTGTTTCATGTCACATAAAAGTATTACTATAGATTTAAAATATGTACCAATTTTTTTCAAGTGAAGCATACCCCATCCTTACTTTATGGTAGGGGTATGCTAGTTTTTCTGCTCGTTCCTTATTTTCATCACTCGGTTGATGTTTCATAAATAAAAAAAATCAATCAAAGTGATGAATACACGTATCATCAAACAACGTATTACTTGACACAATGTACCTGAAAAGACACATATGCACAACGGCCAGTAAATGCACCCCATGCCTCTTGGGTTATCAAGTGTGAATAGATAAGCAATGGGCATGGGTTTATTTTCCCTTCAACATATTTAAGATGGTTTCTTGTTAGGATTTTGTGAAATACTCTATGAATCCTTCTAGAAATCATTAATACATGTTTCTTGTGGGATTCATCTACTATAAATTCACTCTGAAATGGATGATGAAGAGTAATTAAATGTTTCATTATATTATTTTTTAGTAAAATAACGAAATGATATCATAATGTTAATATAATATCTTCCCATGTCAATTTCTTAATCCCAAACACAACATGGTGCCACAAATCTACGTCAATCAGCTTGCATTTACAAGTGATGATTTCAATATAACTGTTTAACATGGCCTTGTTGGGGTTAACATGCTCACCTCATGCATTCCATCTAACCTCATTTTTTATACTTTTGGATTTCTCCTTAAGTATTTTTGTGAACACTGTCAAACTATGACACTCCTTTTTTTTCTTCTATGCTAGTCCTTCGTCACATACCATTTCCCTAGAATCAACATCATCAATATGTTCCTCTAGAGAAATGGCATCAGCACATGCAGATGGTTGTTGTACCTCTGCATTTGGAGTAGCAGCAGGTTGAGAAATATATTGTTCCTCGGGAATGGGAGCACCAGCACATGCAGAAGGTCGCTCCTCTGCACTACGAGTAGTAGCAGGTTAAGAGACCTATTGTTCCTCAGGAGTGGGAGTACTAGTAAGTGCAGAAGGTTCCTCCTCTACACTGTGAGCAGTAGTAGGTTGAGAGACCAGTTGTTCTTATGAATTTGGAGTACATGAATGTATATTATGAAAAAAAATAACCTGGTTATTGAACTCTCTTTTTATTTTTTAAATGATGGAGGGATTTTACCCCTCTATCAACGATCCAAATCCCTTCATTGTGGTATCCTATGACATAAAAAATGTTGTCTACATTGGGACCACTGTGAAATGATTGTGACTTCCCAATAAAAGGGTTATACTCTGTTGAATTTCCATCTGACCCTTCAGTGGTTTTAGTCAATAACAGAACAATTGAACACTTTTAGTTTGTGGGATCTGTAACATAAAATATTTATACTTCTTTTGATGCCATTATAAATGGTTTGTCTTTGTACCCTTTCTTATTAAAATCAACTTTCATAAATCCCAATACATCTAGTTTAATGACAATCCTGTTATCAACCCACTTGCATTTAAAAATTAACACTTGGAATATTATATAATCCAACTCCCATATTTGTTTGATAATTTCAAAGTATGACATATTCGCATAAATTAGATTTTTGTCCTTAGTACCAAAAACATGCATTACTGCAGCCACAAGTGTAACTCCACTATTTCTTATGGTGTTTTCTTCATCATGATCATTTGTATATAATGTATAAACATTAATTACATAGCCTTTGTAAGATAATACATACACACTTGTTCCTATGACTAGCTATCAAATTCATTCTGAAATTGAATCTGTATTTTCATCTAACTCATTTAAAATATGGTCTTGAAACCATCCTATAAATAGTTTATTATGTGTATTTGATATCCATCTTTCAGTCCTTTATGTATTCAAATGCCTAAGAATTTTTTTTATGGATTTTTTCATATGGGGAAAACTCAAAAATATTATGAAAAATGTAAAGGTGGGCCTACTCTCGATCTTTAATATTGATTGTGACAATATCTCTTCTAAAAATTCCTTCACCTGTAAGCCGCCCAATGTGGAGAGATTTCGGTAGACCAATGCTTTCTACACTGGATAGATATTCAGTATATAATTTAATGGCTTCCTCAACAATATATCACTCCGCAATACATCCCTCTGGCCAACTTCTGTTTTTAACATACCCTTTCAAAATCTTCATGTAACGTTCAATGGGGTACATCCATCTATAGTGTACAGGACCACATAGTTGAATATATCTCACCAAGTGAACCATCAAATGAACCATCATATCAAATAATTTTGGCAGGAAGAACATTTCCAATTCACATAATATGATGGAAATTTTTCTTTACATACTCGGTAATTTTTTTAGGTCTATAAATTTTCTACAAATAACTTTAAACAAGAAACAAAGTTTGGTTAATGCATGACAGGCATTCTTGTAAAAAATGCAACATAAATCTATAGGCATTAGATCTTTCATCAAAACATGGAATTTATGTGATTTAAACCCCTTTAACTTTAAATTGGTCATTGATATGATGTTCTTGATGTTCGATGAATACCCATCTAAAATCTTTACTTCATTCAAGAAGTTGCAAAACTAATATCTCTACTACCTGGAAAGAGTGTAAGCAGATGGAGGAAGAAAAGTTTGTTTTTTACCCTTCACTGGTGCCAACTCTTTTCTTGTTCCCATGTCAACCATGTCTAACCTAGCCTTAATTCCATTATTTGTTTTTCTGGGTGTATTTAACATCATGTAGATGACACTATCACGTACATTTTTTCAACATATATAATATCAAGAAAGTATCTGACGTACATAAAATTCCAATATGGTAATTCAAAAAAAACTGATCTCTTCTTCAAACTGATTTTTGTAAGGTTTTTTGAAAATGGTTTACCAAAATAAGTGACCGCATCTTTTACTTTATCAAACAGTTGATCAACTATTAGTAGAGACGGTGTCATACGTTCTTCTGAACTTCCATCGAATGATGTTGTCCAATATCAGTACTTATATCATCAGGGTAGAAATATGTGATGTCCTAGAAACACGGTTTTCAATTAATGTTTCAACTGAATTGGCTATGTACCTTGTTAGCAGATGGTACACCCATTAGTTCCTTTAATACTATATCCTGAAAAATTTCCATAAGAAGGAAAGTAATTTATAGTCCTATAAAATATATCTCTCAATGTGAAATCTTCGTTTCTGTAATCATCATACAACGTAACACATAAATCCCACAATAATTTAAAATCCTCAATCAATGGAGCCAAATAAACATCAATATAATTATTCAGTTATTTTGGTCCTGATATAAGAATAGATAACATGATGTGTTTTCATTTCATGCATAACCATGGTGGAAAGTTATAATTTACCAACATAATTTTCCATATATTGTGAGTGTTACTTTGAATACCAAAAGAATTCACTCCAACTATAGATAATGAAAGATGAAGGTTTCTCGGATCATTTCCAAATTCAGGATACTCATGATCAATTTTCTCCTACTAAGGAGAGTATGTCAGGTGATGTAGTTTCCCATCTTTATTTATTTTTTCTGTGTGCCACATTAATTTCCCTACAGTCCCCTCACTTCCATATAGGTGTCTAAACCTTGGAATGATTGGAAAGTACCATACAACTTTCATAGGACCAGATTTATATTTTTGTATCGAGAAGCACCACACTTTGGGCATTCTCTAAGTGATTTGTGGTCATTGTGAAATAGTATACATCCATTCGGGATGGTATGTATTCTTTCAGAGATCATACACATTGATCATAGAATTCATTTCGTGTCATATGTTCAGATCAAGAGCTCATTATCTTCTGGGAACATTTCATTCAAGAGAGAAATTAATTTCATAAAAATAGCATCACTCCATATGTTAATTGCTTTAAAATTATACAGCTTCAGTATGGCTGACAATGCTGCATATTTAGTGCAACCACCATACAATGGCATCTTGGCACAACTTTTTAACTGATCAAACAATTTTTGGCAATCATAAAGTTCATCTTCAACTATCCTTATCATTTCCTCAATAAGATATTCATTATCATTCACATCTGTAATCATGTCCTTGATATTGTCTTCTTCATTTTCCACACTTGTAATCAAATCAGATGATCCATAAAACACAGTTTTATCCCACCCACTAGCTACATTCTCTTTTTCCCCATGTTTATTCCAATATTTATAACTTTAATCTATTCCATGATAGATCAAGTGTTCTTCCAACTCCTCTAGACTAACTTGTATTTAATAAAAACATTGTAATCATAGACAAAGGATTTGAGAAGGGTCATATTCATGATAATTTGCAAACTTGATGAACTCTTTAACTCCATATTCATACTCTTTTGTCAAACAATTGGCATCCATCCATTCTTTATTCATATCCACCCTATTTGATTCGGTGATATTAGTATTTAACAAAATAAATACACAAAATGTTGATATAAAAATTAACCAAGGCTAAAAAAGATATGGAATTTAAGCCTCATTTGAAAACTATTTATCAAATCACAATTGAAATCCCATTAAAAACCAACCATTTACACAAATTCCTCTTTAAAATAACAATCCATTTTTTAAAATAAACCAATCAGTTTCAAACACTCTTTCTCAAAACCCTAATTCCTTTTTCTAAATCAGTCAAGGCAACTTCATGACCCAACAATCTTAATCATTTAAAATGAACGACAATCCTCTATTTTTTACAAATTTTCATTTAAAACTTTATACACCCCTTGTTAAAATAAAACCAGCACTACATACGCTTTCAAAACATTCACATCCCTTTCTGAAATCCAATCAGATGAGTTGAAAAACACTTGGCATGAAACCTATGTCTATTCCAAGTGTTTAAATAATTTTAAAGGTATTTAAAACCAAAAAATGGTATGTTGAACACATATAATTTTTTAAGAAACATTTTAAAACCCCTGAATCATTTTAAAATAGACACTTAGGCATTTTCAAAAAGACATAAATCCGAAGATGGTCACTTTACAAAGGATACATGAATCAAAAATAACCAACATTTTATAAAATATAAATATATAAAAGGTTTATCATGTCTCTCATGAATAAATAGTATGAATCCTATAGTTTACTCCAATAATACTACTGAGGAGTGAATAAGTGATAGATAAAAATATAAGTGTCACTTGGCAATGATACTTTTGAACATAAAGTCGTATCTCTTCAAAGTAGGTAACAACATTAAACTTGATGCTTGAATCATGTACTACCTAATCTTGATCCTTCCTGTACGGTACATTAGAAAAAATGTTTCCCTTCTTGAGGGTATACATTAAGTCAAAGTTAAAGGACTATAGGTAATCATTATAACACCCCAAAGTTTTGAAAATAAATATTGAATGTATTTTATAATCTATCCATTAAACACAACTTTGCCTATACTATGTTTTGAATTTTGAAAAATTGACATCTAGAGTTGTGATCAGTAAGTCATTTGGAGTCTGATAGTACAAACTTGATTTTTGGTGAATAGTAACATACCCTTATGAATAGTAATATGAATTGTAATATGAACCTTATGAATAGTAAATAATGATATTATTTTATTTTCTTAAGGTAATAAGATAATGAGATCTTAATTAATTTTTCAATGTGATATAAAACTAATTATACCTTTAAAATTGTTATTTTTTTAATTAACTATGATTTTATTTAAAAATTAAATTAATAATATTTAGAAAATTATTTTTGAAAAATTGAGTTCATTTTTTAATTCTACACGTCAAAAAATGGTAGGGGTGAATTTTTGGGATTTTTCTAAAATTCTTGAATTTTTTATGAATAGTGAAATACGGTAAAATACCGTATATTCAAATTATCAGTTAAATACCCTATTTATGACATCATAAGTGATGTAAGGCCACTTGGTTCGAACTCACATGCACTTATTACTATTAGGGGTCACATGAAACAACACTATTGGTTGTCTTGATGGAAATAATAAAATAATGAATAAAATATTTAAAATTTACCCCTCTCCTCCACTATAACCCCCCCCCCCACTCCCTCTTCTCTTCACTCCTTTAAGCCTTGAAGCTCCTCAAAACTCTGCCCAATTATCCTTCACTAGTCACTCTCCACATCCAAGAAGCTCTTGGTCTTTCCAAAATACCAAAACCCCTTCCCTTAAGGAGGTTCTCAAGTAGGTTATTTCAAGAGGTAAACCACCCTTCTTTTTCATTTAGTTTCATTTCAATTTATCTTATTTTGTTATTATCTCCTCATCTAATCTGTCAAAATGACCATGATAGATCCATTGTCATATATATACTAAAATAATATCATGTTAATGTAAGAACCATCATCACTATTCTTACTCCCTCCCTTTTATTTTTATAAACGAAATCAACATCCATGAAGTTCCAATTTATAACCTTCATAGACGAAGGAGTTTTGTTCTTCAATTTCTCCTACATTACTGGTCATGAAACCATTTTTATGGTTGAACCAGACTATAATATATTTATTATAACCTAATTAATATTTATTAACCATTATATGTACATATTATTAATTTATATGACAAAACTAGTTCATAATATTCCAAATGCCTTAAATAATCAAAGTGGTTGTCATCTAATGATTCATACTCATTACATGTAACCAAATGATATAAATGACCATTAACAATTATTTATGTTCATAAATAATATGAAATTTCAATTATAGATATTTAAAACCATTCCACATGAACTCCATTACTTAAAAACAAGTGAACCAGTTATGAAAATCAAGAGATCGAACACTCCCCAACAATGGAATTCGATATTATAACTTCTCAATAAGGAAATAAATGAACTAAACAGAATTAATATAAACTAAATACATGTCTAATAGGTTATTAATTAATTTATTAATGATTATAATTTCATATTTCATGACCTTAAGTTCAAGAGGGGAACACATTCGGACTTAAGGTAAGGGTTTTCTCACCCGAACCTCCATTTTCATTCGGGTTACTTTTATTGTCTAATTACCTCAATGAAATTATTGTATATTATCATTTAATAATCATAAAATCCGTTTTATTGTTCTTTATATGTTTACCAACCAGAAACCTTCCTTATTTTATGGATATTTATACGTTTTAAAAGGAACATTCAAAATTGTTTCCAAAATACAAGCCTGATTCAAGGGAATTTCTCAAATTCTTACCTATTTTCAATGGCACTCTATAATCTGTTTTTGGAAACCATTATATCTATAAAATAACTCATTTTATTATGAAAATACTATCTTACTTCACCTTTGGTTTTATACAAATATTTTTCCAAAAGAACTCTTCCTTTCAAAATAAAAGAGTATCTATCTCAAGAATTGATTAATGATTTTATAAGAGTATTTTTGTCTAATTCAACACTCCTATTGGTTCTTATGTATTATTGGGTTTAATAATTTATGATTTCATATACCATATTTTATTTAATGGTTTATGAATAACTCTATTGTGGATGATCTATCCTAAAACCATTCACCATATTACTCAAAATGGTTTGTGTTTTATGTTTAATGATTGGGGAAAGTTAGTTATATTTCATATTATAGTTTCAATATGAATGTATATGTTGTTTATGTTTGTCCCTTCTCATATGAGGAATTAATTGGACTTATTATGTAATGGTTGGGGGCCACTATAGCCCCTCTATACATCGGTAGGTCTCATGAGAAAAATAGGCATGGAATTGGATGAGGCCTTTCCCAATTTGATATATGGTTTTGGTCAAGGTATTAATAATTTTTAGATGTCTTGGCCGAGGCCTTGAAAAAATGTTTCAGAATGTCTGGAATATGCACTTTCCTCATTATGAAGCTAGTAATTGAAAGTTCATGTGGTTATTTAACTAGTAGAATATCCATGATTATGTTTTATTATGTCATTATTTACTCAGCTCATATGTAAGAACCCGGGTTTTGAGCCTGTAAGACTTTGAAATTTTCTTAATGTTATTCTAGAGCAGGGTGTTCAAACGGCGTGTGATTCCAATCCCCAGTGTGGCCAGAATTAAATTTTAAGTGTGTTCACATTGGACACGCCAAATAAATAAAATAACTCCTAAACAGTTGCTTGGATGGGAAAAGTGAGGGCACCGTTGAGTTCGGATCGTGCCATTTACCTTAGGAGGGGTGTAACTTTCGTGGGCGCGGCCCTTCTTTGGAAAACGCCACCAAGGGCATTTTCATAATTTAGCGGCCTCGGATGTGAACTTTACAACTTCTGAATGGAGGCTCGAATTAAAATTATGAGACCTCCGTTGCACTCAGAACATGGATTTTACCCTAGAGGTGGCTTAACCCCGACCCCGCTGAAAGTTCGGGTATGGAGCCTATTGGTGGGTGTTTAAGTGTTTCTCTACTTAAACACTTCTCCCACCCCTCCTCCTCCTCTTTCCCCTTTGTATCTCTCAGGTGGATCCCTCTCAAAAAGCATCAAGACCCTCCCCCCACCTCTCCAATGTGCGGTGGCTCTGGTGGATCGTCGGCGAAGCGACGGGCTACGCCCTGCGAGGTAGGCTCGTGTTTTTTTTTCGTTTTTCATTTCTGCATCTTCCTTGAATTAAATTCGTTGCATCGAAATATTTTTTTACTGTCGAGAGAATCCCATAGTTGTGTAGGGATTTGATCCGAGCTTTCTAACGCTCTTCTCAGATTGAAAATCTGAGTCCCGGGGCACCCGGGGTGGCCCCGGGAAGTTTTCAAGCCAATTTTTTCCCTGTTTTCCGGTGGTTCTAGGGGTTTCCGGCGGGCTTCAGGCAGTCCAGAACGGCGGCCTGCGGCGGCGGCGGGCTCACGGACAGCGATCGGTGGTGATGGGCTCCCGGACGGTGGCGGCGGCGGCGGGCTTCAGGTGGTCTGGGACGGCGGCGCACGCGGGGTGACCCGGGGGGCCTGGCTGGCCGGCTTCGCCGGTCAGCGGGAGGCGCGCGGAACTAGGGTCGTCGCGACCCCGGCCAGCCGACAGAGACCCGAACCCCGTAGGTCTCATGGAGAAAGCGTCGGACCGGTTGATCCGATCCGGGTGGCGTGGGGTGGCCCGCACGGTGAACCGCGGGCCGCGGTGGACCGAGCGGCCCAGCCGCGGACCGCCGGTCTAAAGGGGTGGGCCAGCCCAGGCCCACCCCGTCTCCGTCCGATGACGTTAAAAATGCCATAACTCACAAAGCGAGCATCAGATTCACGTTCCGTCTATGGAGACACGATCCTCGGATTGAGATGTAGGTTTCGAGATGGTCCCAGGGATTTTTAGTTCCCAGGATGGGAGCTCGGTGGTGCGACACGCTCGTTAAGTACCTCGCCGAGATTCTTCTTTCTGATGGCGCGAACACATTCAAAGTCCGTTTAAGCTTTCGTTAGTGGCATTGTGACCCTAGTGTTGAGAAGAAGTTGTCCAAGTTTGTTTCAGGCATTGAAGCCAGAATTGAGACGTGGGCCCCATGGGCCGTCTTTTAAGCTGTGAGCAGCGTTTTGCAACTTTTTCATCAGACACCTATTTGGGGTGAATGAGTAGTCATTTTGCCGTGTTTTTTTAAGAGCACCGCGATGGAGCATTTCTCCCAACATCTTTCGGGACCGAGGTGTGGGCCCCACGAGATTTCATATGGGCATAAAGCGGTGTTGAATAACTTTTTCTTCGGGAGTCCGTTTCCAGCGAGTAAATAGTCTATCTCGCATGTTTTTTCGTGAGGACTACAATGGTGAAATCTGTTTGGGCATGCAGAGCCTCATTTGATATCTCATTAAATGTGGATACATGAAAGGGCGTTGGTTGGAGGTTCCCTTGACGCACTCCAAACCAACGCACGGTAGCGATGTTAATGACTTCCCCAGCGTGGCATGGGCAGAGCGGAGTTATCAGACCAGTTCCGGGTTTACCCTCCAACCGGGCTAGGCAGTGGGTTACCCACTAGCGTATCAAGATTTACCCTCCAGTAGGGCTGGGCAGTGTGTTACCCACCAGTGTATCAGGGTTTACCCTCCAGCGGGGCTGGGCAGTGGGTCACCCATTGTCTTTAGGGTTTACCCTCCGAGTGGGCTAGCCAGTGGGTTACCCGTTGACTAAGGTGTTTACCCTCCAGGTGGGCCGGTCAGTGGGTTACCCATTGACCTTAGGGTTTACCCTCCAGCTGGGCTGGGCAGTGGGTTACCAGATGACTTCTTTCAGACTCAGCCCTTTCTATGTGGCTAGTTAGTGAATTCTCTCCGTGATTACCGAAGCGGGATCCTTGGTTGCGTGATTCAGTGATGAGACAACTTTGACGTGCGGGGTGTTTGGGAATCAGCGATGGATATCCTTAGAACTGTTTCCGACTTTTCCTGGGATGAGATTGGAGATAGATATCCCCTTACACACTCGTTTGGGTTTCTTATTGAGCATATATATATATATACACCCTACTTTTCTTCTCACTCCTTGGGTTTAGTTACTCTCCTTCTAGGAGGGGCAAAGACACACGGGGTATGCCACGTGTTTTCCGTGTCTAGATCCTCTTGGTTGGGACTATTCTACTTCCTTTCTTTTTTTGGGTTGAGCTGCACTCACTCTATTGTACTCTTACACTATTCTTTGTTTTGTCTACTACTCACCATTTTAGTACCTCCTTTGTTGATCCATCGAGCTTTCAGGGCATCCTACTGAGTATCTTTATACTCACCCCTGCTTGGGATTTTCCTGCACTTGGTGTGCCCTTGCAAATGACGGACAGGTTGATCAAGAATATGGAGGAGCGTAGAGGACATAGGATATTGGGCTGCATTCAGTGGTTGTAGTAGGTCTTTCAGGTGTGAGACTCACCAACTATTTACTTTTGTTTACCTATTTCCAGGTTGTGGCACCTTTCAGGTTGGGTGCGTGTTTTGACCTTTTTCTGTTCAGTTATCTTGTCAGCACTTTACTTTTTTCTATTTATAAGTCGATGCATGACTGTGGTTGGGTTTTAGCTGTTCGTTCTTTGGTTTTCTTTTTACTATGCACTTCTTCATTAAGTGGGCTATGTGTATAGGTACTTAGGAAAAGGCCTCCCTGAGATTTTTACGCCTTCGGCGCTTGTCGCCAGCCCCTGTCCTATGGAGGCGGGCTTGGGGTAGTTACAGATCAAGACCGGTAGGGTCGGGTCGTGACATCATATTCCTGCCATAATTTGTTCAAGTTTATTATTTATAATGGTGTGTGTTTTCAATTATTCACATTGCCTAATGTTTATTTTTATATTATATTCCGCTATATTTCTTACTCTTACTGAGCGTTTGAGCTCACCCCTTTCCTATGTTTCATTTTCCCAGGATATGAAGAAGTTAGTTATGAGTGACTTGCAGGCATAATCTAGGAGGCTTGGATGTTTCTAATGGAATAAATTAGTGTTTTTTTCCTTTCAAGATGTAATGTTAAACTTATTAATGTATCTTTTTTCCAAAAGCTACTAAACTAGTTGGTCCTTTGGGATGCATATTCCTTGTTTATATGCTAATGTAATAAAATAAGGCACCGGATCCAGGCAACTGAGGTCGAATCCTTACAGTTGGTATCAAATGAAGTTTATTAGAAAACTTGGAAACTAGATTTAGAAAATGTTGATTAGGGAAAAAAATCCCTAAGATAGTTTTTGAGGATAAGCATATAGGAACATCCTAGTATTTTGGTAAGGAATAGATTATGTGGATATTTCTAAAAAATAAATCCCTTTCTAGATACAAATAGGTAGAGGTGGCTTTGGCATAGATGTACCGAGGAGTGAAAGCTCCGAAAAAAAGTTTCAGGCTTGACCCGGGGTATCCTGGTACATGAAAACGGGCCTTGCTGCACTCTTGTTATTGACACTCCCATGGGATATGCTTAAGATAATTCACATTTTCTTTACAAACCATTATGAAGGAATTAAATGTAAACTTTTCCTCAAAGAAGCCATTTTTGTGATTATGGGATTAGCTATGCGTAGGATCTCAATTTATGCTAAGTATTTTGTTAAGTTAAGATTATAAATTATGATTCATAACCTAATCTAGTGTATTCCATCATTTATAAATGGTTCCTAGTGGAATAAATGGAAACCTCATGAACACACGTATCCCATGTAGGGATTTCCCTCCGACGCAAGATAATGATGTAGGATCTAGTGTTGCGACTGGTGCAAAGCAGATTATAACTATTCTGGGACAACTTACTCAGGTTATGAACAATAACCTTACCCATATAGAGCATCTTTATCCTCCACATGGAGGAGCTTTGTTAGATTTATTTATATGAAAACAACCTCCATAATTCAATGGGACTACAAACCCATTTGTTGTTGAATAGTGGATAAGTTCCCTAGAGAAGATATTTCTCACTTTGGGATGTAACAAAAGAGAGAAGGTCATCATGGTAGTTTATTGTCTATCAAGAGATGCAGATCAGTGGTGGTCGTTAATCCAAAACACAAAGGAGCATTAATAGGTAAAAGATATGTAATGGAGGGACTTTAAGGAAATATTCTTAGATAAATACTTTCCTTATGAACAGCGAGCAGATATGGAAAGGCAATTTCTAAATTTGAAGTAAATGGAAGATGATAATGTTTCAAAGTATGAAGCTAAATTCACAAGGTTATTAAGGAATTTTTTGTACTACATATGAAATCTAAGTAGTAATATTGATCGATTCTTTGATGGACTAAATCCATTCCTCTGACGGGCTCTGGTCTCCTAGAGTTTATCATCATATAAAGATATAGTTTCTTGTGCTATCAAGATAGAAAATGAATTTTCCAAGTCTTATGACTTTAAGGGAAAGAAAGAGAAGAATAGGTCTACTGAAGACTCTGGAAAAGGAAATAAGGAAATAGGGAAGAAGGGAAGAGTTGAATTTACACCCTGTGACAATTGTGGAAAGAAACACCCTGGTGCCTTCTTAAAAGGAAAATGAGTATGCTATAAATGTGGATAGAAAGACCATATTGTTGGTGATTTTAAGAGGAAGAAATAATCCATTAATGTTCAATGCTATAATTTTCAAGAGATGGCACAATATGCTAATGATTGTCCAAAGTGTCTAGGAAACATGCAACAGAAAAGGCCAAGGGAGTAGGGACAAGCTTATACGATCACAACTGCTGATATTGAAGTTCCTAATGAAGTGGTGGTAGGTACATTAATTATTTCATTGAACTTAACCAATGATTTATTTGATTTTGGATCATTGCATTCTTTTATATCTTCCTAGTTTTCCCAGAAAATTATACATGTCCAATTTGATTTAATAAAGGAGTTATCAGTCAAAACTCCTAGTAGATGTATCATTGCAACAAAGGTGTGTCGATCAATCCCCCTCATGTAACATAAATGTGCTTTAGTTTCTAACCTTATCATCATACCAATGATTTACTTTGATATAATTCTCAGTATGAATTGGCTATCAAATTATGATGCGAAGATCTATTTCAAGAAGAAGGAAGTTACAATTTTTGAGAATGGTGTAGAATCCCTTATCTTTATAGTGAAAACCTCACCATCTGATTCTCATCTAGATCCACCCCCAGTAGATCTACTAAATTCAATTATTGTGAAGTAAGGTAATGCAATAACTATGGGTGAGGAAAATAATGTTAAAATAGAATATGTACCTATTGTACAAGAATGTATTGATGTCTGTCTAGAGGATTTACCTAGACATCCTCTAGAGCGGGAAATTGAGTTTTCCATTGACTTAATTCCTAGTTCAAGGACCATATCAAATACCCCTTATAGAATGGCCACTATGGAGTTAGTGGAACTAAAGAAACAACTATAGGAATTGAGTGATAAAGGATTTATTCTCCCTAGTGTTTCTCCATGGGGAGCCCATGTTCTTTTCATTAAGAAGAAAGATGGGTCAATGAGGTTGTGCATTGACTATATAGAGATCAATGCTATAACAATAAAGAACAAGTATCCCCTACCTTGCATTGATGATTTATTTGATCAACTTCATGGAGGCCAATATTTTTCAAAGATTGATCTTAGATCTGAATATCATCAGTTTCTTGTGAGGAAGGAAGAAATTCTGAAAATAGCATTCTGAACTAGGTATGGGCATTACGAGTTTACAGTGATGCATTTTGGACTAACTAATGCACTATCTGTTTTCATGGATCTAATGAATAGAGTTTTCTAGGAATATCTTGATGAATTTTTGGTGGTGTTTATTGATGATATCCTGGTATACTCTAAAATCTATGAAGATCATGAAAATCACTTGCGCACTATTCTAAAGACTCTTAAAAGAAATAAATTATATGGGAAGTTTAGAAAGTGTGATTTTTTTCCCCAATAAGTTTTCTTTTTGGGCCACATTGTCTATAAGGATGGAATATTTGTAGATCCTAAAAAGACAAAGGTTGTGCAAGAATGGCCTACTCCAATGAACATAACCAAGGTACATAGTTTTATTAGTTTGGCAGGTTATTATCAGTATTTCGTTCATAACTTCACCCGTTTATCCAACCCAATGACCAAGCTTACACAAAAAGGGGTCAAGTTCATATGGAAAAAAGAATGTTGAGAATGTTTTAAAGAATTAAAGAGAATATTATTGAATGCTTCAATCTTGACTCTACCATTAGGGAATAATGGATTTGTGATCTTTAGTGATGCATAAAATAAAGTACTCGGTTGTGTCCTTATACAGAATGATAGATTGATTGCCTATGTATCCAGGTAGCTAAAAATTCATAAACAAAACTATCCAACTCATGATCTTGATTTAGTAGCGGTAATATTTTCTCTGAAGATTTGGATACATTACCTCTATGGAGAAAAATGTGAGATATATACAGATCATAAGAGTTTGAAATATATCTTCTCACAGAAAGAACTCAACATGAGACAAAGGATATGGATTGAGCTAATCAAGGATTATGATTTCACAATACACTAACACCTAGGGAAGGAAAATAAGGAGGTAGAATCTTTGAGTAGAAATGACCACAGAATTCTGAACAATATGAGAGTTGAAAGGGATCCTTTGTTCATGGATCTAGTAAATATAGATATGGGAATTATCAAGGTAACACATCACTACTTTTTCAAATGTTTGACAAACCTTATTTATTATAAAGGATAAAAAGTTATCAGGATAATGATGAGGAGTTTCAAAAGAAAATTAAAGTTGTAAATGATGGGAAGTTGATTGACTTCATATATGAAGGTGGAATTTTGAAATTTAGAAAGAGGCTTTGGGTTTCTGCTATTCTTGAGCTAAAGAGGGAAGTATTGGATGATGCTCATAGATCTAATTTATCTATACAACCTGGTAGAACAAAGATGTATAGAGATCTAAAAGAACATTTTATGTTGTAAAACATGAAGAGGGAGATTTCTGATTATGTGGAGAGATGTTTGGTGTGTCAACAGGTGAAAGCTAGAATACAGCATCCTGTAGAATTCATGAAACCCCTTCCTATTCCTATGTTGAAATGGGATGATATTACAATGGAATTTATCATGGGGCTACCAAATACTCCAAGAAAGAATGATGTGATATGGGTCATTGTTGACCATCTTACAAAATCAGAACATTTTCTTGATATAAGAGAAGATTTACTACTTGAACGTTTAGCAAGACTATATTAATGAAGTTGTAAGACTTCATGGTGTTCCCTTATCAATTGTTTCTGATCGTGATCCCTGTTTTACATCACAATTCTGGAAAAGTATTCAGAAGTCCCTAGATACTAATCTTCATTTGAGCACTTCCTACCACCCACAAATTGATGGATAGTCAGAACAAACTATTCAAACTTTGGAAGACATGTTGAGGTCTTGTTCACTTGATTTTCAAGGTATGTGGGATCAGTATTTATCTCTCGTAGAATTTTCCTATAACAATAGATTCTATTCAAGTATTCATATGGAACCATATGAAGCATTATATGGAAAGAGATGTCGTACACCAACTTGCTGGGATGATGTTAGTGAAAGAAATCTCGTAGGCCCAGAACTTTTTGAGGAAACAATGGAAAAGGTGAAGATTATCCAAACCCATATCAAATAAGCTAAAATTAGGAAAAAGAGCTATGTTGATAACTGAAGGAGGGATTTGGAATTTCAAGAAGGATAACATGTTTTCTTAAAGATATCTCTATGGAAGGGTATTATACGATTCGGTAAGAATAGAAAAGTAAGTCCAAGTTACATCGAACCTTTTGAAATTCTGGACCGAATTAGAGTCGTAGCTTACCATTTGGAAATTCCACCAAGACTCTCTAATGTTTAGAATGTGTTCTATGTGTTAATTTTAAGGAAATACATGTCATACCCAACACATGTACTCACCTATAAAGAAATAGAACTTGATCCTGGTTTTTCTTATTGTGAAGAGCCTATCAGGATTCTTGAAACTAGAGAACAAGTATTGAGAAATCAGACGAATCTTATGGTAAAGGTTCTTTGGAGGAACCATAAGATGGAGGAAGCAACATGGGAGCTTTAGGAGTTTATGTTGAGGACATATCTGAATCTTTTTAGGTAACATTTTTTGAATTTCGAGGAAAAATTTTTTATAAGGTGGGGAGAATGTAACACCCAAAGGTTTTGAAAATAAATATTGAATGCATTTTATAATCTATCCATTAAACAAAACGTTTCCTCTACTATGTTTTGAATTTCAAAAAATGTTCATCTAGAGTTGTGATCAGTAAGTCATTTGGAGTCTGACAGAACAAAATTGATTTTTGGTGAATAGTAACATACCCTTATGAATAGTAATATGAATTGTAATATGACCCTTATGAATAGTAAATAATTATATTATTTTATTTTCTTAAGGTAATGAGATAATGAGATCTTAATTAATTTTTCAATGTGATATAAAACTAATCATACCTTTAAAATTGTTATTTTTTGAATTAACTATGATTTTATTTAAAAATTAAATTAATAATATTTAAAAAAATATTTTTGAAAAATGGATTTCATTTTTGAATTCTACACATTGAAAATTGTAGGGGTGAATTTTTGGAATTTTTCTGAAATTCTTGAATTTTTGATGAATAGTGAAATGCGGTAAAATACTGTATATTCAAATTATCAGTTAAATGCACTATTTATGACATAATAAGTGATGTAAGTCTACTTGGGTTAGAACTAACATACACTTATTACTATTATGGGTCACATGAAACAACATTATTGTTTGTCTTGATGGAAATAATAAAATAATGAATAAAATATTCAAAATTTACCCCTCTCCTCCACTATAAAACCCCCCTCACTCCCTCTTCTCTTTACTCCTCTAAGCCTTGAATATTCTCAAATATATACCCAATTACCCTTCCCTAGTCACTCCCCACTTCCAATAAGCTCTTGTTCTTTCCAAAATACCAAAACCCCTTCCCTTAAGGAGGTTCTCAAGGAGGTTATTTCAAGAGGTAAAGCACCCTTCTTTTTTATTTAGTTTCATTTCAATTTATCTTATTTTTTTATCCTCTCCTCACCTCATCTATCAAAATGACCATGATAATTCTAGTATAATCTATATACTATAATTATTTCATGTGAATTAAAGAACCATCATCAATATTCTTACTCCCTCCCTTTTATTTTTATAAACGAAATCAACATCCATGAGGTTCCAATTTATAACCTTCGTGGATGACGGAGTTTTGTTCTTCAATTTATCATTCATTACTAGTAATGAAAACATTTTTATGATTTAACCAGACTATAATATATTTATTATAACCTAATTAATATTAAAGAACCATTATATGTACATATTATTAATTTATATGACAAAACTAGTTCATAATAATCCAAATACCGCCAAATAATTAAATTGGTTGACATCTAATGATTAATCCTAATTAAATGTAAAAAAATGATAGAAATGACCATTAAAAATTATGTATGTTCATAAATAATATGAAATTTAAATTCTAGATATTTACAACCATTCCACATGAGATCCATTACTTAAAAACAAGTGAACTAATTATGAAAATCAAGAAAACGAACACTCCGGAACGATGGAATTCATTATTATAACTTATCAATAAGGATATAAATGAACTAAACATAATTATGATAAAATAAATACATGTATAATAGGTTATGAATTAATTTATTAATGATTATAATTTCATATTTCATAACCTTAATTTCAAGAGGGGAACACATTCAGACTTAATGTAAGGGTTTTCTCACCCAAACCTCCATTTTCATTCGGGTTACTTTTATTGTCTAATTCCCTCAATGAAATTATTGTATATTATTATGTAATACTAATAAAATCTTTGTGAGTTTTCTATATATGCTTACCAACCATAACCCTTCCTTATTTTATGGATATTTATATGTTTTAAAAATAACATTCAAAATTATTTCCAAAATACAAGCCCAATTCAAGGGAATTTTTCAAATTCTTACCTATTTTCAAGGGCACTCTATAATCTATTTTTGGAAAACATTATCTTTATAAAATCACTTGTTTTATTATGAAAATATTATCTTAATTCACTTCTGGTTTTATACAAATATATTTCCAAAATAACTCTTCTTTTCAAAATAAAAGAGTATTTATCTCAAGAATTGCTTAATGATTTTATAAGAGTATTTTTGTCTGATTCAACACTCTTGTTGATTATTATGTATTATTGGGTTTAATAATTTATTATTTCATATACAATATTTTATTTAATGTTTTATGAATAAATCTATTGAGGATGATCTATCCTAAAACCATTCACCATATTACTCGGAATGGTTAGTGTTTTATGTTTAATGATTGGGGAAAGTTAGTTACATTTCATATGATAGTTTCAATATAAATGTATATATTGTTTATGTTTATCCCCAATCATATGAGGAATTCATTGGACTTATTATGTGATGGTTAGGGCCCTCTATATCCCATCGATGCATCGGTAGGTCTCATGAGACATATAAACATGGAATTGGTTGAGGCCTTTCCCAATTTGATATATATTTTTGGCCAAGGCCTTAATCATTTTTATACGTCTTGGTCGAGTCCTTGAGAAAATGTTTCAGAATTTCTGGAATATACAATTCCTTAATTATAAAGATATTAATTGAAAGTTAATTTGGTTATTTGACTATTATAATACCCAAGATTATGTTTTATTATGGAATTATTTACTTAGCTCATATTCCTGCCATAATGTGTTCAGGTTTATTATTTATAAAGGCATGTATTTTAAATTATTCACCTTGCCTAATTTTTATGTTTATGTTATCTTCCATTGTATTTATTACTCTTACTAAGTGTTTGAGCTCACCCCTTTTTTATGTTTCATTTTCCTAAGATATGAATAAGTTAGTTATGAGTGACTTGCAGGCATAATCTAGGAGACTTGGATGTTTCTAATGGAATAAATTGGTGTTGTTTTCCTTTCAAGATGTAATTTTTAAATTATTAATGTATATTGTTTCCAAAATCTTCTAAACTACTTGGTCCTTTGGGATTCATATTCCTTGTTTATATGCCAATGTAATAAAATAAGGCACCGGTTCGGGTCCTTAAACTCATACCTTCTCCGCTATCAATGGTTCATTTCACTTTGTGATTAAATATATTTCAAACAATTTTTTTAGTGTATTACAATAACTCCTCATGGAAAGTATCACTATTTCCAAATCTAGGAAAGGATTTGGGATGTTTCTATTATGTGTTTTTAACTATCTGGACCCATAACTAACTGCATGACCATTATGGAGTGGAACTATTAAAATCCTGACTCTTAATACATCACAATATAATCCATACTCATTACCCAACTCATTTATGGTTAATATTGGTGCTTTCATCAATATCTCATTAAGATATTAGATGGATATCTCATGTAAATCTAAGTAAAGTAACCATGTCATATTCTTGGTTAAGGCCTTCTTGGCACTTTCAATCAGGAAGAATCCCAACTGACCCTTTGGTAATAAAAGTGAACCCCTAACAAAATTACAATAATAAAATTCTCATTTCATGTTCCAAAGATTCTTGTGTAATGATATTTATTCTCAATGAGTATTATAAAAACAATTTTATCACATGTTTATTGTGCATGTTGTCCCATTTTCTTATAGTAAGTATCAGTTGTTCATCTAGTTTCACCGACTTCCAAAATTTCATGGAAGTCTCCCCATTGAACATGTGGACTTTCTAACACTTGTATCATGTGAAGCTAAAACCTTTCACTTTTTATAAATAGTTAATGTCTCTCTTACTTTTAAAAGAATGAATCTTAAATTCCAAAAACATTTTCTCAATACAATGAGGATAAGACCTTAACATATCACCATTAAAAATCCATATTTAAAAAACCACAACTTCTATTCATAACTTCTAGACTACTTACCATTACACCATACACTTATAAAAATAATATCTTTCACTAACTACTTACTATATAAAAAATGAGGCTATGTTATGGAGCCTCTGATTTTGATTGAATTAATCCAAAAATGAGTAAGGATTCACATTCCAAATATTTTTCATGCTTGAAGACTACTTCATGGAGACTACAGTATCATATAACTCTTTAACACAGTAAAAGAACTATGGTACTAAAATAATATATGGTATGGTTTTCTATAGTCTATTTTATAAAATCTTCAAAAAGACTTTATAAATGACATTACAAAGACTATTCATTCTAAAATCCTTAACTGAACTCATATCAGTAACCTCTGGAATAAAAGTTATGAGAGTATCATTACAAGTCTCAAGAGAATTCTTACCTCTTCAAAACTCATTCATGAAGTTAACAACATCAAGTCCAAAAATAGTATAGAACCTTTTAAAAAAATTATAAAGAAAATCTAGGTTAGGTACCTTTGATGGATGCATCAACCTAAATGTCGCGACTACTTCATAACATTGAATATCAATAGTTATTAATTCATTCATATAATTTGTTAAATTTGTAATAAAATATTAATTTATATATTTAGATATAAAATTATGTTGAGAAGAAAATATGATTTGATAAAAATATGTTATGAAATTCTTAATTCCTTCATTTGTATCAACCCACATACTAATATCAGCCTTTAACCTTGAAATATGGTTATTCTGCCAACTAACAGTGTCTTTTTGATAAAATAATGAAGTGTTTTTATATACTTTATTAACATGGATGTATCATTTTAAAAAAATGGAACACTTATTAAAATTATGAAACCCATTTAAACAATAGAAAACACCAAGAATCTGAGTTATGGGTTAGTGTTCGATGAAGTGTTCGGTCATTATCACAAGTCGTTTCAAACGCATGATGCCTACCTGTAAATTACCAATTTCCATATTCAAATGTTCAACAGGAACCAACCAACATGCAATTCATTTAGTGTACAAACAAGGACCACCAACGGTTATGATTTTCAATGGGGTATTTAGATCGTACAATTCACAACATCACCATCAATATCAAATTGTGATAACATGCGTGCAAACCCCATTGCCCCTTTCTATTAAATTATCCAGTTCTTATCTTTGATTAGTGTGGCGCAACTATAAATCGTACGAAAGTAAGAGTAGATCCCTCCCACATGATACAAAAATAGAAACTAAGGAGAATCTCTACCTTAATGAACTTTTTCAACTCATTCATGTACCATAGGGCAGAGTAGGATGCCCACACACGACAACTGCACCACTAGAAATGTAGATCAACCTATTCTGCACCAGAAGATTATCAAAACAATTCCTAAACATGCAACTCAAGAGAAACCGCAATGCTGTAGTGAATTCTGGGGAAAGAAAAAGAGGAATTGGATGAGAAAGAGGAGAAAACTCACTATGGAGGTGTGGTTCAGCGTGCGGCGGAGGTACGTTCACGGCAGAGGAGAGGCATGCAGCGGAGGAGAGGCGCGGCGGAGGAGGAGAGGCACGCAACCGAGGAGAGACACGTAGCTGAAGAGAGGTGTGTGATGAAGGATAGGTGTAGCAGAGGAGAGGAGCAGCAGAGGAGAGGCGCAGCAGCGGAGGAGGGGGCGGTGGCGGTAGGGATCGGCTTCTGTGAGAGCTTAAGGGGTGCGAAGAAGAAGGAGAAAGTTGGGATTTCTTTATAAACCCCGATGAAACTTTTATCAGCACTAATAAAGATATGTTTTATTAGCGCTAAAATAGAAAGCGCTGATAAAACATGCATTTATCAGTGTTTTTTTAGCGCTGATAAAGATAGGCATTTACCAGTACTAAAAAAGCGATGATAAAGGATTTCATTATCAGTGCTAAAAATATAGCACTGATAAAGATATAATGTTAATAATTTTATTATATTATTATATATATTTATAAAATTATATATATAATAAATATATATATTAATTTATTTATAATTATAACTATAAATATATATATATATATATATATAATTATAATATTATAATTTAAATAATTATAAAATTATAAGAAATATACTTATTATATTTATAATCTTAGAAATATATGTAATAAATATATTAATTATATATATTTATAAGATTATAGATATATATAATTATATTTCTTTTAATTTTATAATTATTTATATGAATATTTTTTATTTATAATTATAATTATAAATTAATATATTTATTTATTTATTTAAATAATTATAAAATTATAAAAAAAATAAATTTCTAATATTTATAATTTTATTAATATATATAATTAATATATTTATTACAATTTTATAATTATTTAAATATATATGTATTTATTTATAACTATAAATATAAATATTTTAATTTATTTATCAATATTTCTATATATTTATAAATATATTTATTTAATTATATATAACATTATATATGAAAATAATAAATATATTATTTATAAATAAATAATTATTTAAATAAATAATTATTTATATGTATTTATAACTAATAAATAAGTGTATATTTATTTGTAATTTAAAATTATAATAAATAAATATTTATTTATAGTTGTAATTATATACATATATATATATATATAATTATAAAATTATAACAAATATATTTATAATTTTATAAATATATATAATTAATATATTAATTATAATTTTTTAATTATTTAAATATATCAAAATTTATTTAGAATTATATTTATAACTATTTGTTTTTATTTATAACTATTTATATATATATATAATTAATATATTTATTATAATTTTTTAATTATTTAAATATATATATTTATTTAGGAATTATAATTATAAATATTTTTATTTATTTATGAATATTTTTATTTATTTATAAATATTTTTATTTATTTATAAATATTTTTATATATTTATAAATATATTTATTTAATTATATATTTATAACTTTATAAGTAGTATAATAAATATATTTATTATAATTTTATAATTATTTACATATATCTATTTATTTATAGTTATAACTATAACTATAAATATATATATATATATATATATATAAATATTTATATATAATTATAAATATATTTATATATATATTTATTTATTTATAAAATTATAATATATGTATTTATTGTAATTGTATAATTATTTATATATATATATATATAATTATAATAACAAATAAATATATTTAAAAGGTATTTATATATAATTAAAATTTAATAATTATAAATATAATAAATACATTTATTATTTAAATATATTTAATGTAATTTTATTAGTACTTTTGAGAACATAATAGTATATATGGGTAACATGAATTAATCATATGCCTAGTAAAATATACATAATAAAAAATGAGTCATTAATGGACAACATGAATAATAAGAAGGGTGTAATTTATAAATGAACATTCATGATGATACATAACATATATGCACGCATGATCAATATATTTATTGACCAAATTCATTGGAAACGCATATATGTTTAATAATTAATATATATATATATATATATTTAAAAAGTATTTATATATATTAATTATAAATAAAATAAATATATTAAACATATTAAATATAACAAATATAATTAATATAATTAATCTAATGAATCTAATTAATCTAATTAATTAATCTAATAAATCTAATAAATATAAATATAATAAATCTATAATAAATCTAATAAATCTAATAAATATATTTATTATTTAATGAAATTTTTTATAATCTTATAATTATTTATATATTTATTTATTTATTTAATTATAATCTTAGAAATACTTTTTTTAAACATTATATATATATATGAATTATTAAAATATATATATTAATTATAAACATGTGTTTTTTATTTAATCTATACAAATAAACATTATTTTTTAATATAAATATAATATTTTTATATAATTTATTATTAAAAAAATTTATCAACGCTTTTATCTAGCACTGATAAGCCCCCCCCCCCCATCAGCATTTTCTATTTAGTATTGATAAAACGAGGCATTTCCCTTTCCCCATTTTGTGGTAGTGGCCATTAAATATGTACAGTTTGCATTAAGGTGTAGTATTGTGTACTTTCACAAAGAAGAGAAAAAAATACAGTGTTGTGCATTTTTTTTAAAGGTTGGGGATGAAGCATCATTTTATTATTAAAGAAAAAACCTCTTGTGCATTTTTTTGCATAAAGAATACATAAAAAAGTGTGAAGAATTACGTGTATTAATTATATGTATGTGATGATCTGAATTACATGCATGAAGAACACACAATGATCATATGTTTAATGATTAAAAATTTTGTTAACAGTATTTGTTTGATCCAAAGTTATATCTTTCAGTAAATCAAAGAAGAAGACAACTTCCAGTGTATTGAGGAACCTTCAGTTGTTTTTACTGCTATTACAATGAGCTAAAGTGGAAGTGATATATTCTATTAATTCAGAAGAGTATAATGAGCCAACTTGCATGCAGTGTTGTTGATTACATTCAGTGAAGGTCGAAGACTTTTAGTTGAAATGAACAAGTGTAGAATCAGTTTACCTCATTGGATTGAAGAGGAAGATCGGTTTTTTGTTGTAGTGGCACCTTGAATTTCATGTGATCTTTCTCATTATGTTGATGTTGTAATTGTGAACACTAGTGGGATTCTAGTATAATTTGGGAAATGTTTAACACCTACCCATCATGGTTTCAGGATGATACCTGAAATATCCACTTGTAATTGTTAATTAATTTCTAGTGGAGAATATGTGTCTCAAATCATCCCAAACACAACAAGGACGTAGTCACCCACATCAGGAGTGAACCTTGTAAAAATACTATGTGTTGTGATTCATTTACTTTCTTTCTTTCATGTGGTATAATTGTGTTTGTAAATATGGAATATCTATTCACTCAAATATTTGAAGAGGTTTGAATTAGAAAAGGGGGTAAAAGTGAATAAAAGAAAATCGATAAAACTTGTATGCACTGATTCCCCCCCCCCTCCCAGTGTACCTACATGATCCACTGGTCACTTCAATGTTTACCATAATCAATAACATATCCCCATGAAATATTATATGAAACTCATGCCATTCCATTCAGGTCATACATCAAAAGGATCACCCTATGTGGGTTAATTGTATACATGTGAATATGAAAAAGATTAAAAAATTGAGCATGGAGGCTCTATCATCAAATATGGTCATGGGACTCACCTTGGCACTATTTATACCCCCCTTTTAAGCAGCTCTAGCTCAACCACCTGGCATTGGGATCATACCCTTTCTTATATCATGGATCATAAAGTCTTCATGTATAATGGCATATACATATAGGGTGTGAGTGTGAAACCACCAATAGGACTAAGATATATTAAACAATGTGTATATTGGTGTTTGTGTGTGCATGTGTGTGTGTGTGTGTGTGTGTGAGAGAGAGAGAGAGAGAGAATGTGCAATCCTATATGCAAAGCAGTAACAACCAAAAAATATAACTAAATAAGATGATTAATTGTGTTCTTACTAAGACACCATGGAACTCAATACCGCTTGCTTTGGCTATTAGAGATGAAATATGCCTATTTCTAAACAGTCAATCACAATCCACACCATGGTACTACAATGACATAATAAGTCAGCTCACCCAGTTAAAAACATGTCCACCTAATCATGGGTTGAGGCATAACATAGCCAATCCTTAGGGAGGTTTCCTATGTATTGTGGGTTGAGACATCACTTAGCCAATGCCTTGGTATGTCCATTGAATCATGGGTTGAATCATTACATATCAAATCCCTTAGGATGTGTTCTCCAAAACATGGGTTGAAGCATCACATAGATAAGCCCTTAGGATAAGAAATATCATCAATGCATCATTATATATCACATATCATGGAAATAAATAAAAACTACATGGAATCACACAACCTAACACCATAGCCTGCAACTATATACCATCACATCTCATGCATCACTCATCCAAGATTTCCCTTCTCAGAGATTAGTTATTCTATGCATGGCTCCCTACGTCCATCAATCATCTTTCAAATGAACACATTTCCATTAGGAAACAACTCACCCTTTCCATGCTCCAACTCTCAAGTTGAACCAATTTTTAGACAATTACTAAAATACTCTGTCGTAGGTAGGTTATCTCTCATATTCACATGACATCACATCAGGTCTCCTATAATTTATTCCACATCTGAACACATATTTCAAGTCCCTCGCCCCATTTCTAACCTATGGATCATAAAACAACATAATTGATGAGAAGACCTAAAAAATATTATGTGTGGATCATCTTCCATGACCTATATAATCTTCACCAATTATCACACTCAATTTTAAACCCTATAGGTTCCAGTTCAGGTCCCATGATTCTATTTACCAATGCATGCATACAAAATTGCACATGAACCACACAATAAACCATGCAATAGGTTAGGGACCACATACCACTTTCTAGTATGAAGTCACTTGAGAATAATTTCCTCTTGATTTGACTCTAGTCATAAGATTTCATTGAACCTTGTGAAATGGTGAAAATAGAGATTTTAGATGGATCACTAACAAATTATGATGAAAATTAATGATTGAAGGGTACATAATTTTAGCCTTGGTGAGACAATACCATTTCCACCAATTGTTCATTAAACTAACATCATATGAGAACTTAGGATCACTCCAAGTAAGGAGATTATGTGAGAGAATTAAAAGTGGAAGGCCCCCTGCTCATTATTGTTGGGAAGAAAAAGAAAAGGTTAATGATTATTAAAAAATAGATAAATTTAAAAAAAATCAAGGTATAACTACCTATAAACCATTAGGTACTCAGTAGTTTATGTGGGGACATAGCCCACCCACTATCAGTTTCATTAGGTACCCAGTGAGCTCTAACCAGATACCCAATAGTGCTTGTTGTACTACACATCCCCTTAATTTTTCTTAAAAAATCCATATTTGACCTTTGAAATTACAAAACTCTAATAAACTTACCCTCAATTTATTCTCTAAAAGCCAAAAAAATTAAAATCATACCTTGAATTTTAGAGTTATTACACAACTTCATTTCATTGGTTGTATTTTATATTGTGTGGTATGATATCTATATATCACATCATGTGATATAGAAACAACAATGGATTTGAATTTTATCACACCATGCGATATCACATATCAAGTATAGTGATACATTTCTTTTATTTTTCCCACCCATGACTTGACATATTACATCCATCAATATCATATATTATGCTAAGCGATGTATTGATCCAATGGTTTTGAAACAACCATATCAACAAAAACATATCACAACCATTGATATGTATGTATGTGTGTGTGTGTATATATATATATATTGTTACATTAGATATTCAAGTCCATCATAAATACATAGAGTAATCTAAAAATTATAAAATTCTCCAAAATATTCACTAGTGACTTTGATGCCTATGAGGGGTTTTGTAAACATTAAACATGTCTGAATATAGTAGAAAAACCTAACCATTATTAAATGATTATCAAAATTAATATTAGAAGAATTATACAGTATGTTGGAGTTGGTGTCCTAGAACCAACTACTTTGTACTTTATTCATTAATAAATACCTTATCACATCTTGATTGTTCTTCTACATGACAATGCATGTGATAATGTCCTAAGGATAGTCACTGCATTAAAGGGTCGTAGCAGATCCCTGCTATGATGAGAACCTAGAAGTGCCATAACATTGTTCTTAAATATATGTTCTATGGTCGGATGATGTTATTTGAGGGACAAAAATAATACAGGCCATTAGGGGTGAGGACTCATAAAACTTTGAGGTACCTTCTCATGGTGTGCGCCATTGGTAATATTCAGGAGGATATTATGAGAACGAGACCCGCTAGTAGGAAATCCACATTTCATAGTGTCATTGGATTTTCATATCTATGGGTGTGTGTATTGGTCCTTAGACATTAAGATTATTATTAATGGGTATTAAAACTCACGCACTTAGATGTATTGATGAAAACTGTGATGACACACTGTTCGCAGCAAGGTAGAATATGTTGGGTGCGTTACAAGTAATACTGCATTAATAGATAATGCGGGAAAGGATTTATCCCTTATGTTCCATAACAAAAGTAGATATCTCAGGCCCTTTGATGGAATTGATATAGCCTAAATAAATCCATGGCTGTGGTGATTAATGGGAAAGTTCAATTCCAGAAAGCCAAAGAAAGAATAATCAAGCACATGGGTTGATGACACTAGCATGCAGCCTGCTTGATTTGATATATCGAGACAAAGTGATTATATTACATGGTAAGCATTCATAGGAGGTGACACGTCATTGCAGCATTAACTTCTTTCTCTATGGTTTCCTTGGCATGTTTCTAGACGCTAACCTTAGACTTTAGGCAGTCTCCACCTAGTACCACTAAGAAAGAGTCCTAGAGGGTCACATGCTAAGTGTATCCAAGTATCTTAGTTAAATATTAATTTAACAAGTTGAATAAAGATTATTCCCGATTGTGGTTTAATAATTATTCAAGGATTCCTGATCGCATTTATTTCGACACTAGTTATTCGAGAGAATATATTTTGGGTGAAATAATATATTTATTAGCGAGTAATGCAATGATATTTATTTGAGAAATAAATAGCCATTATTCAAGGTATAATAAATGTGGTGGAGGAAATAAAGAAAAATATAAAAACAAAAGTACACACTGTGTGTATTAAATATACACGCCGTGTATTTTTTTTTGGGAATTTATGAGAAATAATATTATTTGTTTAATTAATTAATATTAGGTTTAATTTATTGGGTGTGTGTCAAGTAATAATAATATTCAATTGTTATTATTAGGCATGGGGTGTTACTAAGAATTAAATGAAATGAATAAATGCTTTCGGGTAATTAATTCATTTTATTATTCTATGTAATTAAAATCTCAATTATATAATTCTCATTAGCCTATACATTTTTTTTGGTTGTGCACAATGGATTTGGAAAAGCTCTCAAGCCAATAGAGAATTCATTTTCCACCAAGAATGCTCTCAAGCTATGAGAGAGAGATCCACCTCCACCGAATCAAGGCAGTCGAAGGCGGACATCGCAAGTGAAGGCTCTTCCACGGTAGCACCCGGAGATCCCTTCGGCATCATCCAGAGATACGTGGAGTACATGTAGATCACCGTTAGAGGAATCCTACACTTGGATTCTACGACGCAACGACGGATCACATCGGATCGTGACCGGAAACATCAACGAAGAAATAATTCCATCAAGGTAATTCTTGTCAATTGATTAAATTAATTATAAACAACATATGATGATCCTATCTATGGTTCTAGGACTCCCCTATTTCTTTTTTGTTCTTAATTCTATTCTGAAGATTCGGCGTTTTATTATCATGATGGATCTCGGATTGATCATTGTTAACACTAAAATTAAAGTTGGGTATACCCACCAACGCGCTTCCGTTGTGCCCAGAACCTACAAGTGGTATCAGAGCGGTTCATATAGTTTATTATAATTATTTATTTTTTTGTTGGTTATTTACGCATTTAATAATTTAGTTATTTTAATTCAAGTTAATCATTCTTTAAATCTGAATCTCAAGATCTATTCCTCCTCTCTCGTTTCTCGTTCACCTTACAAAAATGAATTTTTTTTTAATTTTGATTAAAATAAAATAGAGGATCTCATATGGATGTTCCAAACATTCTTGGTCGTACAACACCAGAATACATGGCGTGTATTCGGCAGTACACGATGTGTAGTCAAGATTCAATGCATCGGACCGGTCTGCCAAATCAGGTCATGTGTTGGAGTATTTCTAAGTCTTAAATGACTATGTGTTGAACAGGAACAGGTGGCACATGGTTTCTGTATTACATGTCGTTTGGATCATTAAACATGGTGTGTAGTCCCTTCGAGTTAGGGTTGGACCATGTACCTCGTACATGGCTCACCCTGTTGGAAACTGTGTAACTCGGATACTACACGGTGTGTGTCCCATTGAACATGTTGTGTACTCCGAAAATTTCCGAAGTACATCTACACGCCATGTCCCCAAGCATGTAATTCGGATGGACAGTGAACAAAAGTACACACCGTGTAGTCGGAACTACACGCCGTGTACTCATCCAAATTACGCAGATTTATTAAAATTTATTATTATATTATAAAAACCCTTGAAACGTGTACCATAGTGCAGGAGTAAAGCTGAGGCACAAAATGTGATAGGTTTTCTATATATATATGTTTAATTTAACATCTTCGTAATGTTCATTTTTACTCATTGGGTAGTTATGAATGGGAATTCACCAGGTTTCCTCCAAGGTACAAGTTACTTACATAGATAATTTTAAATGAATTTATATGTTTAAAATTATGATGTATGAAAATCTCAAGGAAATTCAGAAATGGTTTTAAGATAAAAGGATTGATTAATTAAAGATAATTAATTGATTCGATCGTGATTTATCTTAAACAAGAATGATTAAATAATTGAATGCTAGTTTTATTTATGTGTAAATATCATTGCATGTATGGATGATCATGAGCTAGACCAAGACCTTTGTATGTGAATGGTTTCTTTTAATTTTTTTATTTTAAATTTTTTGGCCTGCGAGCCTTCTCCTCATTAATATATAGGTCCAGCGTGCCCAAGGTTTCTTTTATATAAAACCCCATTTTACCCCTCACATGCATGTGAGATAAAAGAATATGTAATGGATGGATCTCTTAATCTGGTGGAGGCAGCTCAAGTTAGGAGTCAAGGTGAAATCAATCCAAGGAGATACAAAGGTGAACAGGTGGAAATCTATAAACACAAACCCAAAAGGTTCAAGGTGTTTCTCCCCTAGGTCTTGGGTTATTTTATCAACCGCTAGATAAACTAAGCAATAGAAAAAGATCATGATCATACCATTTATTTTATTTTTGTCAGTTGCATGGTTTATTTATTGTGTGTGTGTTGTCACGATCACACAATTAATGAATTAAACAAGCATGCAAGATTGAACTAAAATAAGACCGACTTATGCATAAATATTATCTTAGATATGGTTAATCACTAAAGTATATCCCACTTAATATCAACAACCATGTAATCAAAGATAACAAAATGGAAATTTATGTATAGGGATAAAATACCTCAAATAAAATATCAAGTCAGTATAGCCTTCCATAATCTTGGTTAGAATCGAACCATAGTTCAAAGTGATTGACCAAACCTAGTTGGGGTGCTTTCAATTATCGGGGAATTATAATTCAAGGTTTTGGGTTGACTTGACTTGGTTTTCATCAAGGGTTGACTGCCATAATAGGACTTGGTGTGACCAAGAGGAAAAGGTTGAGGAAATCCAAAATAAAAGGATTTCAGGATTGGGGAGTCCACTCAGAAGATCAAGGAACTGCAAGTTAATGCAATTTTCATTTGAAATGACTACCTAAAACCCTTAAATTTTCTTGGCCAACCCTAGTTGGGGTAATTCGAAGGGAAATATGGATATTTTCCACTAGAATATTCAGGCAACAGAATATTCTGAAGTCAATGGTGAGGGCTATTGGATTTTCGATAAAATAGTGGGAGACTAATAAGTATTAATTTATTTATTTGTCTCAGTTTTAACATAATAAACTACTAAACCTTTTATCATCTTAATTTTTAGAAACAGAAAGAAAATTGACTTCAAACATATCATTACAAACCATACTCAAGAAGGAGAACCTTCTCACCAGCACCAATTTCCAAGAGTGGTAAAGGTGTTTACGCGTCATCCTTCGCCACAAGAGAAAATTGTATGTGCTGGAAGAGCATGTTCCAGTTGCACCTGGGAAAGAGGCCAGTGATGAGGAAATATCTCTCTATATGAAACATATGGATGATTCCACAGATGTCTAATGTTTTATGCTATCGGCCATGTCTAATGAGCACTTGAAGAAACATAAAAATATGGATGTGTATAGCATGATATCTCACCTTAAGGATCTCTACCAAGAGAAGGCGAGACATTAGAGATATGAGATCTCCAATGATTTTTTTACAACTAAGCTTGGAGAGTTTGCACCAGTAGGGCCTCATGTAGTCAAGATTATTGGCTACATTGAATGCCTGGACATCTTAGGGATTATGTTCCTAGATGAATTGTGCATAGATCACATCCTATCATCATTTCCCATGACCTTTTATAGCTTTATTGTCAACTATAACATGAGAAAAAATGAGAAGAGTCCATCAAAACTTCTGAACTTGATTATTCGGGTAGATAAGGACATGGGGCGTGACAAACCTACAGTCCTTATGGTGAATAAGAAAAGGAAGGAAAAGGAAAAGGGGCCAAGGATTCATAAATTATCTGAATCCCCTGATCATTGTCCCTCCAAGAAGGGGAAGGTCCAAAGGTAGGGAAAGGAATGGGAGGCAGTATATTTTTCATGTGGCAAACATGGCCACTAGAAGAGGAACTGCACCCAGAAGCGTGGGGACGCTAAAGGTGCATTCATTATCAAGTTTAATCTTTCCATTTCTACACATTGGGTATTAGATATAGCTTATGGATCTCATATCTATATTCAAATGTAGAAACCAAGTAGATTTAGAAAGATTTACAGAGGAGAGGTGGATCTTCGAGATGCCAATAGTGTGAGGATGGTTTCATTATCCATTGGCGATTACCACCTCTCATTGCCAAATGTGATGATTTTGGTTTTACATAATTGTTATTATGTGCCTAGTGTTACCAAAAACATAATTTATGTATCATGTTTGGATATGGATGGATTTATTTTCAAGTTTGGAAATAAGGGTTGCTTATTTTATAAGAATAGCGTATGTTATGGTATGTCACATTTAAATAATGGTTTTTATGTATTAAATTACAAAAACCAAGTGTTGTCAATTGATAACAAAACAAACTCACATGATTCATACACCACCCAGTTGTGGCATCACCGTCTCGGTCATGTAAACAAGAAGCACTTGACCAAGCTCTACCAAGATGTCTATTTAGACTCTACTGAGATAAAACCACTTTATATATGTCACGCTTGTTTACAAGGTAAAATGACCAAGCCACCTTTCAGTGGATAAGGTGAAAGGTCCATAGAGCTTTTAGGATTGGAGCACACGGATGTGTGTGGACCATTTCCAGTAGAAGATAGAGGTGGATATTCTTACTTCATTACTTTTACTGCTGATTTTAGTAGATATGGATATATCTAGTTAATGAGGCATAAGTCAGAAGCCTTAGATAAATTTAAGGAATTCAAGAATGAAGTAGAGAATCATCTTGGTAAGAAGATAAAGAAGCTTCGATCGGATCGAGGTGGAGAATATCTGAACCAAGAGTTCATCGATATTCTACAGGAGTCTGGGATTCTATCTCAGCTCACTCCTCTTTATACACCACAGTGGAATGGTGTTAGTGAAAGGAGGAACCTCACCTTGTTAGACATGGTGAGGTCGATGATTAATCATGCATATCTTCCATTATCCTTTTGGGGATATGCATTACAAACTGCAACATACACATTAAACTGAGTACCAACTAAGGAGGAAAATGGAATTCCCTCCGAGTTATGGAATGAAAATAAATATATTTTGTCGCACACATGTGTATGGGGATGCGAGGAATTTGTTAAGGCCTTATCAGGCAACAAACTAGCACCCCGGGGCACGAAGTGTATTTTTATAGGATATCCCAAGGAAATGAAAGGATATTACCTATATAACCCTTCAGACAAGAAAGTGATTATCTCCAGACAAGCTATCTTTCTTGAAAGGGAGAACATACTCAAAAAGGATAGTGGGAGAAAGATTGACTTCGATGAAGTTGATGCTCAAGATACACAGGAGTTGGTATAGGAATAAGTTCCACAGGTCCCCATGGAAGAGGTTCTAGAAAAACAAGTACTGCGTAGGAGTTCAAGAGAGGTAAGGGAACCAGAGAGATTTGGTTTCCTAGTCACCAAGGATGGTGAATCATTATTTTGGACAATGATGAACCTCTCTCCTACAAGGAAGCAGTAGAAATCTCAGAAGCTGCAAGATGGCTAGAAGCTATGAATTCTGAGATGGATTCCATGTATCAGAACCAAGTTTGGGTTCTAGTCGATGAGCCAGTTGATGTAAATCCTGTTGGATGCAAATGGGTATTCAAGAGAAAAATGGACATGGAAGGTCAAGTTAGCACCTATAAAGCAAGGCTGGTGGCCAAAGTATTCAAACAACATCAAGGAATTGACTATGATTAAACCTTCTTTCCAGTTTCCATGTTTAAATCTATAAGAATCATACTTTCCATAACATCTTACCATGACTACGAGATTTGGAAAATGTATTTCAAAACAGAATTCCTTAATGGGAACCTTCAGGAAGATGTCTATATGACACAACTAGAAGGGTTTCTGACACCAGGTGAAGCCAAACGAGTTTTCAAGTTGCAGAAATCCATTTATGGATTAAAGAAAGCATTAAGGTCATGGAACATTCGATTTGATGAATCCATAAAGGAATTTTGTTTCATTAAGAATGAATGTGATCCATGTGTTTATAAGTAGTTTAATGGGGATGTGGTCATTATTTTAGTAGTATATGTTGATGACATATTTCTTATTGGAAATGATGTATCAGTCTTACAGTCAGTTAAGGACTGGTTGAACAAGTGTTTCTCCATGAAGGACTTGGGCGAAGCAGCCTACATTTTAGGGATCAAGATCATTCGTGATAGATCCAAAATGATGCTTGGACTAAGTTAGGGTACATGCATTGACCAAATACTAAAAATATTTAGTATGGAACAATCCAAGAGGGGATTGGTTCCAGTGTCACACGGACTAAATCTTTCTAAGAAAATGTGTCCTCAGACATAATAGGAGAAATATATAATGAGTAAGATCCCATATGCTTCGGCTATAGGATCCATCATGTATGTCATGTTATATACCAGGCTTGATGTTGCCTATGCACTAAGCATGGTAGTCAGATATCAAGAAAATCTAGGAGAATAGCATTGGATTGTTGTTAAGACTATCCTTAAGTATCTGAGAATAACTAAGGATATGTTCCTGTTGTATGGAGGAGATGAGGAGCTTTTCATCAGAGGGTATGCTAATGTTGGTTTTCGGATAGATCTGAATGATATGAACTTGCAATCTGGATATGTTTTTTGTCTCAATGGAGGATTTTTAAGCTGGAAGTGTTCAAAGAAACCAGTTTTCGTTGATTCTACAGTGGAGTCCGAATATATAGAGAATTATGATGCAACCAAGGAAGTTGTCTGTAATCAGAACTTTTTCTAGGAGCATGATGTGGTTCCTAGAAGTAAAGATCATATCACATTGTATTGTGATAATACTGCAGCGGTGGCTCTTGCAAAAGAACCAAGGTCACGTCAACGGACAAAGCACATACTCCAAAAGTATCACCTCTTGAGGGATTTCTATCAAAGGGTTGAAGTTGTAGTGAGCAGAGTGTCCACAGAAGAGAACATGGCGGACCCCATGACTAAATGCCTATATTAATATAAGAATGAATATCATGTGGGAGCCAGCGGGTTAAAGGTTGTTATCAGTTGGTTCTAGTCCAACTGGGAGTCTTTTATAGTTGGTGTCCTAGAACCAACTACTTTGTACTTTATTCATTAATAAATACCTTATCATGTTTTGATTGTTCTTCTGCGTGACAATGCGTGTGATAATGTCCTAAGGGTAGATGTTGCATTAAAGGGTCATAGTGGATATCTGCTATGATGAGAACTCGAAAGTGTCATAACATTGTTCTTAAATATATGTTCTATGGATGGATGATGTTATTTGAGGGACACAAATAATACAGGCCATTAGGGTTTAGGACTCATAAAACTTTGAGTCACCTTCTCATGGTGTGCACCCTTGGTAATATCCAGGAGGATATTATGAGAGCGAGACCCGCTGGTAGGAAATCCACATTTTATAGTGTCATTGGATGTTATTATCTGCGGACGTGTGTATTGGTCCTTAGACTTTAAGATTATTATTAATGGGTATTAAAACTCACGAACTTGGATGTATTAATGAAAACTATGATGACACACTGTTCGCAGTGAGGTAGGATATGTTGGGTGCGTCATGAGTAATACTGCATCAATAGATAATGCGAGAAAGGATTTGTCCCTTCTGTTCCATAACAGAAGTAGATATCTCAGGCCCTTTGATAGAATTTATATAGCCTAAATAAATCCATGGCCATGGTGAGGAATGAGAAAATTCAATTCCAGAAAGTCAAAGAAACAATAATCGAGCACATGGGTTGATGGCACTAGCATTCAACCCACTTGATTCGAGATATCGAGACAAAGAGATTATATTACACATTAAGCGTTCGTAGGAGGTGACATGTCATTGCAGAGTTAACTTCTTTCTCTATGGGTGTCTTGGCATGTTGCTAGATGCTAACCTTGAACTTTAGGTAGGCTCTACCTAATGCCACTGAGAAAAAGTCTTAGAGGGTCACACACTAAGTGTGTTTAAGTATCTCAGTTAAATTTTAATTTAACAAGTTTAATAAAGATTATTCCCGATTGTGGTTTAATAATTATTCAAGGATTCCTGATCACATTTATTTCGACACTAGTTATTTGAGAGAATATATTGTTGGTGAAATAATATATTTATTAGTGAGTAATGCAGTGATATTTATTTGAGAAATAAATAGCCATTATTTAAGGTCTAATAAATGTGGTGGAGGAAATAAAGAAAAATGAAAAAACAAAATTTCACACCGTGTATATTAAATATACACACCGTGTATTTTTTTCTGGGAATTTATGAGAAATAATATTATTTATTTAATTAAATAATATTAGGTGTAATTTATTGGGCGCATGTCAAGTAATAATAATAGTCAACTATTATTATTAGACATGGGGTATTACTAAGAATTAAATGAAATGAATAAATTATTTCGGGTAATTAATTCATTTTATTATTCTATGTAATTAAAATCCCAATTATATAATGCTCATTAGTCTAGCCATTTGTTTTGGTTGTGAACAACAGATTTGGAAAAGCTCTCAAGCCAAGAGATAATTCCTTTTCCACCAAGAACGCTCTCAAGTTACAAGAGAGAGATTCACCTCCATCGGATCAAGATGATCAAAGGTGGACATCGCAAGCAAAGGCTCTTTCGTGCTTGCACCTGAAGATCCCTTCAGCGTCATCCATAGATACGTGGAGCACATGTGGATCACCGCTAGAGGAATCCTACACTTGGATTCTACGACGTAACGACGTATCACACCAGATCATGACCAGAAACATCAACGAAGAAAGAATTCCATCAAGGTAATTCTTGTTAATTAGTTAAATTAATTATAACCAACATATGATGATCATGTCTATGGTTTTGGGACTCCCCACTTTCTTTTTCGTTATTCGTTCTATTCTGAAGATCTGGCATTTTATTATCGTGATGGATCTCGGATTGATCATTGTTAACGCTAAAATTAAAGTTGGTTATACCCATCAACGCACTTCTGTTGCGCCCAGAACCTACATAGTAAACATAAATGAAGAACATGCATCATTATTTGTGCCTCATTCAGTCCAATGGTCCGTTTTATGATGATCACTTAGAAACAACAAAATTAGTCTTACTTCTACAAGTGATCAACTATCTATGGAAACATAGTTCACAATTATAGAACCTCTCTTGTTTTCCAAGGTGTTCGAGAACCTCCACACCTTAAGTCAAGGAGGGAGAGGGGCAATATGGCATCCCGCCTTTTTATCACATAAACTTTCATTACATTTTACAAAACCGAGGATCTTTAAGGTTTAGTGTCTTGGAAACCAAGAACTTAAAACATGAAAACATAAAACATTCTTATTAAACACTTGAAAGGATTCTCCTTATGTTAATCCTAGGTTCATTACTGCATCTCATAACCTGGGGACATACATCAAAAGAAAGGGTGAGCAGAAGGCCCAGTAAGGGAAACAAGGGGAAACATTTAACATGCAAACTTGAGATACATCAACAATGTCATGAAAAAGAACTTTAAGGCATGAGAAAGAAATCATGAGGTATATCATAATAAAAATAACGTATTTAATAACTTGAAGATGTGGCTACAACATTTAATATTGACAATCATTTTTGTTTCACCAAGGTCCATCCCCAAGGTGTCATTAAAAATTACCAAGGTTATTCACCAAGGTGTCGTTAAAAATAGTCATCTCTAGAGATTAAGTCTTTACCCAATGCATTGGAGCACTATCAGGGCACACCCTTGACATGTCTTTATTATTATGTGAGCCACATATATCATCATAAATCATTTCATAAACAACCCATATATTATAAAAGGAATGGGTTTCATTTCATAATCATAACGTTTTAAAAACTGCTTTAAAGACATGATCTTTACGTCACTTTAAACCCACGGAAAGGGAAAGCGGGTCTCATGTATGTAAATCCCAGAATTTAAAATAGAACAACTTGGTATATATTTGAATACCCCTATAGAAGAGAGATCTTTGATTATTAACTTAAGAAAATAAAAGAACCTTAGAAAAAGAGAGAGACATTTGAGACGGAAATTCTGCAGCATAACAACTATGTTTCGGGGTTTTAGAAAACATTGAAAAGAGAGGGGACATGGGTCAAACAATCATAAATGACCCATAAAACAGTATAGGGACATAATATAAAGTATATATGAACATGGTAATGAAATTTGAAAGATATACCATATGAAATGAAGAACATGAAAGGAATACAAAAATAAGATTTCTCTTATGAAAATTCGGCAGCCTAAAGGCGTCACTTAAACTTCAAAAAAATGAATTGATGAGATCAAATAGGGTCTCTCATCATATGAACATAAAAGATCAGTATGATAGATATAGATATCATACCCCAACATAATAAAAAGTAACTTTAAAGACTTTACATGAAAGTAGAACTTTGAAAAATGAGAAAGGTGAACGAATCCCTAAAAAAATTCGGCAGCCTAACGGCGCTACTTAAAACTTCAAAATACTGAATTGAAGAGATCAAATAGGGTCTCTCATCATATGAACATAAGAGTTCAGTATGATATATATAGAGATAATACCCCAAAAAAATAAAAAGGAACTTAAAATACTTGACATGAAAGTAGAACTTTGAAAAATGAGAAAGGTGAACGAATCCCTAAAAAATTCGGCAGCCTAACGGCGCCACTTAAAACTTCAAAATACTGAATTGAAGAGATCAAATAGGGTCTCTCATAATATGAACATAAAAGATCAGTATGATAGATATATATATCATACCCCAACAAAATAAAAAAGAACTTGAAATACTTGACATGAAAATAGAACTTGAGAAGGGTGAAAGAATCCCTTAAAAATTCGGCAGCCTAACGGCGCCACTTTAACATTTTGAAAATGAAATGATGAGAGAAATAGGGGGTCTCTCATCATATGAACATTAAAAATACAGTAGGATGAATATAAAATAACATCCTCCAACATAAGAGCATGGAGCATAAAAGAAATGACGTAAAAGAGATTACTTGAAAAGAAAGAGGGAGGTAGGATCCCTTACCTTAAAACGTAACTCTTAAAACTCAAAGGTTGGGACCTTGAGGGCTTAGGGGCACCTTGGTAGGACTCCTTGGGAGGTAATGAGACCAGATCTTCAATGGGGGAGAGTTGGGAGTCGAATGGATGAGAGGATGGCTTGGTATTTATAGAGAAAGTGAGGGGACAAGGCATTAATGGCCAAGGGACACCTCATTAGTGGTTTTGGCAAAACCATGGGCTTGCCCATGGTATTTGCCCATGGTATTGGCCACTTGGGACACCTCATACCTTATCTTACTATTCATAAGTCTACTATATTGATTACATACTTAATACATCATTTAATGATGTCATTAAACACCCGTAACTTAAAAACTGTATTTTCACTATTCATCGAAAATTCAACTTTCTCAAAAAAATCCCAAAATTTCACCTTAACCAAATATTGATGCTCTGATTTCAAAAATGAACTCCATTTTATAAAAATAATTTTCTAAATATTTTTAATTTAATTTTTTAAATAAATACACTATTCACTGAAAATTCATTTTTTTCAGAAAAATCCCCAAAAATTACCTTAACATAATATCGATGCTCTGCGTTCAAAAATGAAATCCATTTTATAAAAATAATTTTCTAAATATTTTTAATTAAATTTTTAATTAAAAAACACTATTCACCCGAAAAAACTAATACTTGACTAATAATTTATGATACTGTTATTTAACCATTTTATCGAATCACGTTACTTAATCAAGGTGCCTAGATTATATTAATGCTTTCTTTAAGTGAGATTACTAATCCATTTGGTCACATTACTAATCCTAAGCATAAAATCACTATTCATAATTTACTATTCATCAAAAATTAAGTTGATCTTATTAGACTCTAAATTTTGTAATGAACATAATTGTAGAAGACCATTTTTTGAAAATCATTGCACATTTTTAATTATTTAAGGTTTACATAAACATTTTTAAAATACCCTTTCTCTAAAATTCATCAAAAATATGCATACTATATTTATCCGGACATTTGAAAATTCATAAACTTCATCATAAGAAGAAATCAAATTTTTTATTTAAAACAAAGGATTACACAAGGCAGTTACAGTCTCCTTATATAGACCCTTATCACACCAGCATAGGACCTAAGTGTAAGGTGTGCTAAGGTGAGAGAATCCGAGGGAGGCTCGGCCAACATCGCACGTGTAGTAATTTCTATCAGTTTGAACTTCTCGCGAAGGAGATTCCGTTCTAGCTTCACAGGATGAAGTTCGGCTTGGGTTTGATTCAGAGCAAAGCCCAGTGGGGCTACCTCCTTCCCAAGTTCTGTTAGATGGGCTTCGATCGGTCCAAGACTACTGGGTGAGGCCATCAAATCTTCTTTCTATATTAATTAACCAAGATCACTTGTATTTAGAGACAAAAGAAAACAAAACGTTTAGTTTCCAGCGGTCATATTGACCAATGGGCATATAACAGTCAAAACCCAACAGTCTTATTTTAATTATACTCATGTTATCCAATGAAACAGTTTTTTTGAGTATAAAAATAAAATAACACACAAAATTAGGAAACAAGATTTATTCAAAATTTCGGGTCGTTACAATCTTCCCCCCTTAAGAAATTGCGTCCTCGCAATTTTTAAAATTGGGTTTTGAAATTTCATTGAAAGTCTCACACCGGAAAAGGAGTCAGTAAAACTATTACTTTAAAAGAAAGAAAGGGAAGTAAAAAGGTCACCCGAGTTAACCCATACTAGGATCCCATGTAGGAAAACATGGACATGGAGGAAAAAACAAATGTTCATGTTCTAAGGGAGAGTGATAGAAAACATGATTAGGAGAAAGTTAACAACAAGAAAATCACAAACTTATGATGTGTGTAAACGGTCTTTGATTACCTAGTAGGAAACGTAAACCAACAACGTTTTTGTTTCACGTTCCTTTTCATAATTTTGAGGAATCCATTTACTACATAGAACAAAAACATAAGGAAGTATACCTACCTTAAAGTAGAGTTTCATCCCTTAATAAGTTTCTACCAAAACTAATCTTTTCTTTAAATGATGAGCATTCCAAAACACTTGGTCTCATCAAAACACAAGAATCATCTTCTTGAGAGTCACGTAATCCACAAAATATTAACTATCAATTTCTTCTATCTTTAAACATTATCCCAAAAACAGAAAGGGTAAGATAAAACAACTCTTCCAAAAGAAATAATTCCATAGGAAGGGAAACAACTTTTAAATCTTCAAAGTTCCACGGTACTACCCAAAGTTCATCATAGACCATCCCATAAATAACTGTTCTTAAAATTCCTCAACATAAACCAAACTAAGATTGAAACCCAAATACAAGAAGGATTTGATAACATAGTCTTCCAAAATAAACTTCATTGTTCATCTCCAAACAACATCAACCACTCCTAACATCTTATAACAAAAGTAGCTAACCTAAACATATTTTACCCAAGATAGGTTAATCATTTCCATAATTCCACCTTAAATTCATCGATTCTTCAAAATATATGTCAACCTTTACTCCTCAATGAAAATACCGTAGTAATCTATTTACCTCGATCATATAGGGTCTCCAAAATAGTGAACGTCTTCCAAAATAATAATCATCTTTTAATCCCCTAATCATCTCTATCATATTAATACGGTAATCGTCGCATTTCCTATCACATTGGTTGTTGGGACATGTTCTTCAATTTCCCACCATTAACTAAGAAAAGAAAGTATAATTAGGGGCTTAAATACTTAGCCAATAATCATGAAAATGAACTTAAAGCATATAAGGATAACTTGTAGAAGAAAAGTATACCCTAACTTGTGATCCCCTAGGTCTCAAACTAGGTTATCCATGATCATATATTCTTATGTGAATCTTTATTTTATTTTATGTTTGTTCCTTTAATAATGGTTCATACTAAGCTTATGAATTTACCAAAGCATATCCCCCGGGAGTGTCGTAACCAAGAGTGCAGCAAGGCCCGTTGTCGTGTACTAGTTCCCGTTCGAGTCTAGCTCAAAGCGGTGTTTTTTGGTTTTACCCCTATGTACATCTGTGCCAGAGCCACCTCTACCTGCTCGTATCCAGACAAGGATGTATTTGCTTGGCAACCCCTTACTCAATACTCACCAAAATACCAAGAAGATTTACTATATTTAAACTTTTCTATAGGGTTCTTCCTAAAGTTTTCATATCCTAATTTCCACAAATAACTAAACCATCTTTTGATACCAAATATGGCATCCCACCTTCTTATCACATAAACTTTCATTACATTTTACAAAACCGAGGATCTTTAAGGTTTAGTGTCTTGGAAACCAGGAACTTAAAACATGAAAACATAAAACATTCTTCTTAAACACTTGAAAGGCTTCTCCTTATGTTCATCCTAGGTTCATTACTGCATCTCATAACTTGGGGATATACATCAAAAGAAAGGGTGAGCAGAAGGCCCAGTAAGGGAAACAAGGGGAAACATTTAACATGCGAACTTGAGATACATCAACAATGTCATGAAAAAGAACTTTAAGGCATGAGAAAGAAATCATGAGGCATATCATAATAAAAATAACGTATTTCATAACTTGAAGATGTGGCTACAACATTTAATATTGACAATCATTTCTATTTCAACAAGGTTCATCCCCAAGGTCTCATTAAAAATTACCAAGGTTATTCACCAAGGCGTCGTTAAAAATAGTCATCTCTAGAGATTAAGTCTTTACCCAATGCATTGGAGCGTTATCAGGGCACACCCTTGAAATGTCTTTATTATCATGTGAGCCATATATATCATCATCAATCATTTCATAAACAACCCATATAGTATAAAAGGAATGGGTTTCATTTCATAATCATAACGTTTTAAAAACTACTTTAAAGACATGATCTTTACGTCACTTTAAACCCACGGAAAGGGAAAGCGGATCTCATGTATGTAAATCCCAGAATTTAAAATAGAACAACTTGGTATATATGTGAATACCCCTATAGAATATAGAGCTTTCAGTATTCACTTAATAAAATAAAAGAACCTTAGAAAAAGAGAGAGACATTTGAGACGGAAATTCTGCAGCATAACGACTATGTTTCAGGGTTTTAGAAAACATTGAAAAGAGAGGGGACATGGGTCAAACAATCATAAATGACCCATAAAACAGTAGAGGGACAGAATATTAAGGATATATGAAAATGGTAATAAAATTTGAAAGATATACCATATGAAATGAAGAACATGAAAGGAAGACAAAAATAAGATTTCTCTTACGAAAATTCGGCAGTCTAAAGGTGTCACTTAAACTTCAAAAAAATGAATTGACGAGATCAAATAGGGTCTCTCATCATATGAACATAAAAGATCAGTATGATAGATATAGAGATCATACCCCAACATAATAAAAAGGAACTTGAAAGACTTGACATGAAATTATAACTTTGAAAAATGAGAAAGGTGAATGAATCCCTAAAAAAATTCGGCAGCCTAACGGCGCCACTTAAAACTTCAAAATACTGAATTGAAGAGATCAAATAGGGTCTCTCATAATATGAACATAAGAGTTCAGTATGATAGATATAGAGATTATACCCCAACAAAATAAAAAGGAACTTGAAATACTTGACATGAAAGTAGAACTTTGAAAAATGAGAAAGGTGAACGAATCCCTAAAAAATTCGGCAGCCTAACGGCGCCACTTAAAACTTCAAAATACTGAATTGAAGAGATCAAATAGGGTCTCTCGTCATATAAACATAAAAGATCATTATGATAGATATTGAGATCATACCCCAACAAAATAAAAAGGAACTTGAAATACTTGACATGAAAATAGAACTTGAGAAGGGTGAAAGTATCCCTTAAAAATTTGACAGCCTAACGGCGCCACTTTAACATTCTTAAAATGAAATGATGAGAGAAAGAGGGGGTCTCTCATCATATGAACATGAAAAAGACAGTAGGATGAATATAAAAGAACATCCTCCAACATAAGAGCATGGAGCATAAAAGAAATGACATAAAAGAGATTACTTGAAAAGAAAAAGGGAGGTAGGATCCCTTACCTTAAAATGTAACTCTTAAAACTCAAAGGTTCGGGACCTTGAGGGCTTGGGGGCACCTTGGGAGGACTCCTTGGGAGGTAATGAGACCAGAGCTTCGTTGGGGGAGAGTTGGGAGTCAAATGGATGAGAGGATGGCTTGGTATTTATAGGGAAAGTGAGGGGACAAGGCATTAATGGTCAAGGGACACCTCATTAGTGGTTTTGGCAAAACCATGGGCTTGCCCATGGCATTGGCCACTTGGGACACCTCATACCTTATCTTACTATTCATAAGTCGACCATATTGATTACATACTTAATACATCATTTAATGATGTCATTAAACACCCGTAACTTAAAAACTGTATTTTCACTATTCATTGAAAATTCAACTTTCTCAAAAAAATCCCAAAATTTCACCTTAACCAAATATTGATGCTCTGATTTCAAAAATGAACTCCATTTTATAAAAATAATTTTCTAAATATTTTTAATTTAATTTTTTAAATAAATACACTATTCACCGAAAATTCATTTTTTTCAGAAAAATCCCCAAAAATTACCTTAACATAATATCGATGCTCTGAGCTCAAAAATGAAATCCATTTTATAAAAATAATTTTCTAAATATTTTTAATTAAATTTTTAATTAAAAAACACTATTCACCCGAAAAAACTAATACTTGACTAATAATTTATGAAACCGTTATTTAACCATTTTATCAAATCACATTACTTAATCAAGGCGCCTAGATTATATTAATGCTTTCTTTAAGTGTGATTACTAATCCATTTGGTCACATTACTAATCCTAAGCATAAAATCACTATTCATAATTTACTATTCATCAAAAATTAAGTTGATCTTATTAGACTCTAAATTTCGTACTGAACATCATTGTAGAAGACCATTTTTTGAAAATCATTGCACATTTTTAATTATTTAAGGTTTACATAAACATTTTTAAAATACCTTTTCTCTAAAATTCATCAAAAATATGCATACTATATTTATCCGGACATTTGAAAATTCATAAACTTCATCATAAGAAAAAATCAAAACTTTTATTTAAAACAAAGGATTACACAAGGCAGTTACAGTCTCCTTACATAGCCCCTTATCACACGAGAATAGGACCTAAGTGTAAGGTGTGCTAAGGTGAGAGAATCCAAGGGAGGCTCATCCAACATCGCACGTGTAGTAATTTCTATCAGTTTGAACTTCTCGCGAAGGAGATTCCGTTCTAGCTTCACACGATGAAGTTCGGCTTGGGTTTGGTTCAGAGCAAAGCCCAGTGGGGCTACCTCCTTCCCAAGTTCTGTTAGATGGGCTTCGATCGGTCCAAGACTTCTGGGTGAGGCCATCAAATCTTCTTTCTATATTAATTAACCAAGATCACTTGTATTTAGAGACAAAAGAAAACGAAACGTTGAGTTTCCAGCGGTCATATTGACCAATGGGCATAACAGTCAAAACCCAACAGTCTCATTTTAATTATACTCATGTTATCCAATGAAACAGTTTTGTTGAGTATAAAAATAAAATAACACACAAAATTAGGAAACAAGATTTATTCAAAATTTCGGGTCGTTACAAGCAATGTATTTGGTGGTGGAGATTTCATCATGTATTTTTCTTTGAGACTTGGTTCTCCTTATATATCCTTCCTTCATTAAAAAAGTGACTCTAAGAGAATTGATGTTTCATAAATGCATCTACCAAAATAATGTTTTATGTTATAACATTTATAACATACAACCATTATAATCACAAACTCATAATAGTCATTCAACCATTTAGAGATTAATATTGCATGTTATAAAATATTATTATATATCATCTTATGATGTGGTAGCCAAACTATTGAAAGTTTAAATGGTATATAAGAAATACACACATGTGATACATTGACACATATCACATGACTAATCATGCATGTTGCTATAATTTATATAATTTATATTACACCATGTATCAAATATTCTTTAGGGAATACTTCTTTCAATTGGAAGAAGGGTAAAGAAGGATTCTTATTACAAGAGGTACTGGGTACCCAGTGGTATATGGGTACCCAGTGGTATATGAGTGGGTAATAGGTGAAGTGGATAGAAGGTATGCCAAACCACTATTTGAGTCTGTGGGTCCATAGTGGATCAGTATTAGGTACTCTATGATGCATGCATTATCCCGATAAATTGGGTACCTTAATAGCGAGTAGTCATTGGCCTTAACATGTGTCACCCTACATTTTGATTAAATTTCTTTATTCAGATATAATTATCAATTATCACATTAAAACAAACTTTGATCCGGTCTAAGGGGTTATTGACACCATTATTTAAGATAAGTATGAGTTATTTTGTTAATTTAAGGATGATGATTAATGTTAATTCTAAAAAAAATGTATTTATATGGGGATATTTAAGGGATGTTTTGAAACTTTCATATGTTGAATGGAAGATATTTTAAAGTGTCAGTGGTGGGTATAGAAGTTAAAGAGGCTCTTATAAAACATAGAGAACTCATGGAAAATTATAATAGCATTGCTGAGAAAGCAATGATATGTTGATTTTCATATCTAAGTGCACTTAATTAGATGATGAATATTAATTGTTGAGAATGTAAGTTTTCTAAAAATTCTAGAAATGAGTTCAGTATTCAACCAAAGGAAGAATAACTTTGACGATGTGAAATCCTAGAGTACATGAGTATCCTCTCCATATTCTTATATTGATATTTTCGTTGTAATTATGTTTGGGCACATAAATTAAAGTTGGGTGAGAGTAGCATTATAAATTGTTTGAATTAGTGATTTTATCCGCATTGTAATCCACTAGAATAGAATAGTTGAAATGCATAGCTTATAGTGGTTCGGTCGTGCCAAGGAAAAGCCTCAACAACGAAGGCAAACCTCGTAAGAAACTTATATTACTTATCATTATTCATATTGTTCATTCTCACTGGTAATAAAGATATAGTTCAAAAGAGTTTATATTGGTTAGAACCGGTTTAAATAAGTTAAAGAAATATGGAAAAGAATTACATTATGCAAGAGTGATTTACAAAAAAAAAAGATAAAAGTTTAAAATTTCATAGCCAAGATTTTTAAGATAATGTGAATATCATGGTAAAATAAACAATATAAAGAAAGAATCACTCAAAAAATGTTCAAATTAATATTAAAATGATGGAAATTGTTTGATAAGCAACCAATCCAACATCATATCAAAAATTTAAAAGGATGTAATAGTGGAAGGAAACTTTCAATTAAACATTTCATATGTTTATCCCATTTCATTATGATGAAAAATCAATGTTGTATTAACTTTGATATTAGAAAAACAATCACTTTTACTTTCAACAATGATTTATATATTTCATTTATTTGATTAGTTTCCATTAAGAACAGTTAAGGTTTCCAAAACCTATCCCAGACAAAAAACCGAATTATACAATTTTCATCAATAAATTTGAACCGATTAACCGATTTAAACTGAAATTTACCGGTTTAAATCGGTTTGGTTCAATCAGTTTTGATCAATTTGGTTAATCTTGCACGCCTTTTAAGAATTTACAAGAGAATCTTACAAACCCAAGTACCATGAATTATACTCAGGATCCCTACCACAAAGGGCCAGGTCATTATCAAAAACAAACAGGGCTAAGGCCCATTTGCAAGTCATAAGGCCCAGTGGCAGAGGCCAGTACTTTTGGCTACTTCATCCGTTCAGCAAAGTTTCCAGCAGGCAAACAAGGTGCACACAATGCAATCTCGCAACAAAATTGCACTACAGCAGAATCTTTTTAACTTTACAGTACAGTGAAGCTTACAACGCAGTATACCTTCAAAATTTTAACACAACGCCCTAAAATTGAAGGACCCTCAGTACCCTGCATTCTTCACGGACACAAGGTAACCGACTATAAAAAACAAAAACAAAGATCTGTTTCAAAACCCTCAAAAGTTTTGACCTTTAACCCCAAAAAATTTACCCACAATTGTTGGAAGCAGTAGGCATTCCAGCTTAAAAGAATGAAAGAAATCATCAAATTCAGCCACCAGCCATGATGCAGATCAGCTCACAGATTACCAGCCCAAGCCAATAAATCAATGGCAAGTATAAATATCTCCATGGTCTCTCTTGGCCACCGGGGTTCATCCTACCATCCAATGGTGTAGATTTTGCCAACAAACAAAATGTCCCCACAACACTTTGACCCAGAGGGTTGCTGGCATGATCCAGCAGTGTCGGTCCTGCCAATAAAATGAATGGATCCCTGTAGAACCTAGTAAGCACAGCTTAGACCTTTGATCAGGTCAAGCAGGCACAGGTAGCCCATAGTTATGGAATGATCGGATCCGCCCATCCCAACCAGCTGTCACGATAACCATACCCCAAGAGTGAGAGGCAGACGCTCTGCGGCATGAAGCCTTGAGGAACTCATACTGGGACCGGCGCATCATGGATGGAAAGGGAAGCAGAGACGACTCCGGCAGCTTTTCCTCTGGCCAGGTGGCAGCACCCTTGGGAGAAGAAGACTCAAAGAATTCTCGGTTCAAAGACAGCCATCTTGGAGAGGTGGCGGGTTGAATGGGTTTAAAGGAATCTGATCCTTTTGATGCTTTCCAGCCACACCATGGGATTGCGACTGATGCATTGGCTGAGAAGCGCTCATAAGATTTGATATTGTCACCCAGGCGGGCATTGTTCCATACACACACCGTCGAATCCTCGGCTGCCGAGATGATGTTTTTTCCATCCAGGGTGGGAGATGCCGCCATCTGGCAACCAGCATTACGGAAACCTAGAGAGGGGAAAAATGAGGACATAACAAAATGTGATACGATACATGCAACTAACGTTTAGGGTGCATTTGATGTCACTTGTCAAAAAGTATTTATACCATCACTTGTGTAATTTAAAAGAAAAATGACATTTGTTTCGTTTTAGGTTCACTAACTTTTTTTTTCTGAAAAAAATAATCTACATAAGCAATCTGGAAACAGATGTATACAAAATCACCACTTATAAATGAAACAAGCACTCCTTAGGCTCTGATTGACAACATTTATTGAAAGTGTTTCCAGAAAGCTTAGTGTTTCCAGATAAATTATTGAGAAAGAGTCTTTCAAAAACTTATTAAAGCGGATTTCTCCTGAAATTTAAGTGAAGTTCTTCAGAAACATAACTATTTATCATAAATAATGTGTTATAAGCGGTTTAAAGTGCTATCAAATGGAGTTTTAATGCATGTGCTATCTGCAAAGGCTTGTTGAAAAGAATAATAAAAGTTCAAAAGGGAGCACCATTTCTACAGAAATCCCTCCAAGTGAAAATGTAAAAATGTTTTTTCGCATGCAGATGAGCAAACATACCCTTACACTTGTGGATCACTTTGTTTCCCTGAAGAATTCGGATTTGTGAATCAGCACAAGTAGCCATCACTTTGCTGGCGTCTTCTGGGAGAAACTGGAGCAACGCAATAACTTCGAGAGTGAATAAATTTTATTTATCACACAAACCATTAGCTTAATGCCTCCAAACAGCAAAGGAGGCGAGAATGGCAAGGAAGAAGACCTGCAGACTGGTAATCCTTTTGCCGGGTGATTTTCTTTTACTACGTAAGCATATCTGAGCATCCAGCTGCAACTGATTATCTGATACAAGAAAAATATTGTTTAGAGACTCATAGATCTTACCGTTATTATGAATCAGTAAACTGAAAAAAGGTTATCCATAATTTACCAGAGAAGCTGTAGAAACGGCAATTGCCTGTAAGAGAGCCCACAACTCCTCCCTGGATGATTCAAAGATGATGTTATCAGTTTGGAAAACTTTCGCATCAAAAATTACAATCCAAAAGATGAATAAAGAAAAAAAAATCATCCAACCTGTCCATTGGGGAAATAACAGACGCTCGTAACAATTTCTTTTATTTCAGTCCAATCAACAACTTGACCGCTCGAAACAGCCCAGATACGAACTTTCCCATCAATGGAACCACTGATAAGGTAATTTTCATCCACTGGGTTGAACTGGACACACGTAACTGCAACACCGTAAACATAAAGGTAATGCCACGTTAGGAAGATTTAAATAAAATCAAACAGCAGAACTGGAACTTGAATACAAGGCACACACCATAATTGTTGTGTCGAAAAACTTGAAGACAACGATCACACCCGACTTGCCACAGACGAACGGTATTATCAATAGAAGCTGACAGCAGATGCTGCGCAAACAAAAATAATTCAATAATCCAATTCTAAACTATTTGCATTTCAGTAAGGTTCAGTTGAAGGTCCATTTGACAGCACTTATTGAAAACGGCTTACGGCACTTATCACTTATGGTAAGTGACAATTCAATAGTCCATTTCTAAACTATCAGTGTTTCAGTAAGGTTCTGTTTGGTATCCATTCAACAGAACTTATTAAAAACAGCTTATAGCATATCACTTATGATATGTTCTTTTGTATAAGTGTTTCCAGATTGCTAACTGAAATTGTGCTTGTTTGCCACAAATTTAAGTGATTTTCTTTGGAAATTCAAGTGCAAGCGTTATTTCAGAAACAAAACAAACACTCAAACTGCTTATCATGAATGGTCAGCGTTTTAAGAAGTTTTCATCAAGGGTTGTTAAACGGACCCTGTTATGATAAGTGCTGTCGCATAAGTGTTCCAGATTACTTGCTAAAATGGTGTTTTTCTGCAACTTATTCAGGTGATTTTCTTCTATAATTGAAGTATTAAGTTTTTTTTTTTTTTTAGAAACAGAACAAACACAGCTTATTTTTTCAAACTGTTTATCATAAGTGATCAGTGGTTTTCAGTAAGTGTTGTCAAACAGAACCTCAATAAATACCATTCAGAATGAGGACTTACATTATTTTTTGACCAACAAAGATCCAAGACATCACCGTCGTGCCCGTGAAACTCATGCAATGGTTTATCCAATATGCGGAAGACCTTGGAAGGGAAAACAACACAGGCCGAGTCGGGTGTTTTCCTCAATTTACCCATCTTCCCCTTTTCCAAGAAGACGGGCTCGAGTTTAGAAAGATGATTGACTGTGAAATATAGACAAGAAGGATCCATTTCCGGGATGTCAAATCTGTCCGATCTCTCTTCCTCCACGACTTTCCATAAACGAACAATCCCATCTTGGCCAGCACTGGCAAGGTACTGGCCACAAGGACTGAATTTCATTGCCAAAATTGAACCGGCATGTGCCTGAATCTCTTGACACATGTAAAGAGCAGAAAGCTCCTTCATCCGCTTCCCACGCCGATGAACACTCACTCGACGAGCCCTAGAACCATTGATCAGATTCGTGCGACCAGGCCTTCCATAGCTTGTTGCAACTTGGCCATCTTCAACACATGGAAGGAACCCTAATCTGTTCAGCCATCCATTTTTTATGTTCTTAATTTTTCTCTTTAAGTTTCTACGCTGTGGAGAAGGAGATGACCCAACAGCATGCACAGGGTTTTCCTTCCTAGGATTATCTACATTACAATCCTTATCATCATCAGAATTCCCAATCCTGCACACAAAACTCGCCTGCGATTCTGGCTCTTCACACGATTTTGAAACACCGTTGGGCATGGAAGAGAGATCTGGAGTCCTTGGAACAGCCCCGCTGCTCTCACTAACTCTATCAATCTCTCCATCAAATGATGTGGCTGGTCTATTATCCTCTGCTTTCCTCTCTAGGCTAAAATTCATCCAATCTAAAAATTTACTCCTGCGTTCTTGCCTGCTCTGGGGGCTTCTGGTCCATAGATCATAGCGAAAACTGCAATCTAATCCATTGGTGAAATCAGAGTTTTCAAGGCAATCAGAACTCAAACTGGATACAGACGCAACCTCGTCAAGGGCATCAAAGAACTTGAGATCTTCGCCATGATCACTGATGATATCCATAACTCTCAGAGGTCAATCCATAAAAAGACTCTGACGGGAGGCAATAGCTGTTCAAGCGCGATCCAGGACATGGAAAACATTCCAGAAAAACAACCAGAAACACGATAATCAGCATGAAGAAGAGAATCACTGTCCAGCAAATCAAATAAATAGAACACTCGTAAAAAAAATACTAATGGAAACTAGACTCGTTAAATCTGATGTTCCAGGCTATAGAATCGTTTAATTTTAAAGAAAACAGAAAACATTTAAGCAAACAAAATCGTTTAGCCGAGGGCGAAATGCTTGAATTTAACAGGGGAATTATTGAAGAAAACGAAGAAAGTGCAAATTAAAAACATTGTTGTTTGGTATATAAAATACTCGAAACACGAGGAACAGAGTCGGGATCTATGCTCAAAGAAACCCTCACCTTCAAGAAATCAACGGATCCTTTTCCAGGTTTTGGAGTTTTCCAACAGCTGAGAGCGGCCGCTCCGGAATAACTCCTCCAGTATGAGGCAGACGCGGGGCTCGGAAACACCAATCCCACGAATCCAGATTTATATATGGATCGAAATAACATTTGAATAGTAACAACAAATCATTAAAGCAGCAAGCAACCCCTGTTAAAGGGATTTTAAAAAGGAAATTCCTTGATATTCGTGAATCAATGGCCCGGGAACCAAGATTTCTAGGACAACAGTGGGTACGTATTCTCTCTCTCCCCCTCCTCCCCCTCCTCCCCCCTATCTCTCCACCCCCGTGCCCAGTGGACGGCTACAGCCCACATACGACTTCACACCATGAAAAATAAAATCTTTGTGAATTTCCCAATAATGCCCACCTACAAGGTCAAACTTCATCAAGCGAAATGTATGCGATAATTTCCCAAGTTTCAGCCTTGACGCCCCTCACGAGCGCCCCTCGAGTCAAGGCAGGCAACTGCCTACCATCATATTTTTAGACGTAAATGAGATAATTTAATTTCTGTCAATTTAGATTATTGTTTTTTTAACATATCCTAAACGAAATTAATTTTATTTTCATTAAAATATATATATAACTCATTTCCTGATTCCTCTATACAGTTTGATTTAAAATTTTCATTTTTTTTTTCAAAATGAATACAATTATTTTTTTAATTTTAAAAATATTAATATTTAACAGAACTTACATAACACATGTTTATTGAAACATAAAACGTGTTTCAATATAACAAATTGTATGCATCTCCACTATATTTTTCATGTAAAATATAGATATAGCATGGAATTTGTTATTATTTTATAGTTTTTTTTACAAAAGATCATTTCCCCCTATTTTTTATCATGATTTTCATATAAAATAAATGCAAGAACTTGTGTTTCATGATCTTTTTATTGTTTTTTAAATAGAGCATGTGTTTTGTTATTAAATTAAACGTCAAAGCATGTATTCTTTGTTATTTAATATTTTTTAAAATATAACATTTGTGTTATAATTGGCTTGTTTTTGCCCCCACACTCGGGTGTGGTGGTAAGGGTTGGGAGGCGTTTGGGGTTTGGTCGCGGGGTCAAATCCCCGGGTCAGCGGTTTATCTGTATTTTATTTGTTGCGTTATGTGCTGTTTTCGCGGTTGCACCCATTTTTTTATAATTGGTTTTTTTACTTTTTTTTAATGACCACGTGTATTTAATTGTAATTTTATGCTACTTTTTTTGCGACATACATAAAATGGATGATAAAACTTATGTATTTTTTTTAATATAACATGTGGTGTGAATAGAGTTAAAAGACACTTAATCGATTCTAGTGCAAAAGAGTTCGATTTTATGAGGCCAATGATGGAAGAGAAATTAAAGAGGTTGCATAATACAATGAGGGACAATCCTGTTGCATTAAAGGTCCAAAACCAATGTGCATGAATGGAAGGGTTAAATAGGCATATTATCAGTATGTCAAAGGAAGGAGGAGGGAAGAGCTATGGGTATGGGAGAACCTGTAGGAGCGTGGGTACACACGAACATACATATCTCAATGACAACGGCCCCTTATATAGCCCTTGGGGCATTCCTGAGTGTTCATACATTAACTCATGCGTTACATACTGTATGGGTTAATGTCTCAACTATATATGCATCCATCACATGAATGGATCAATTCACCCATGCATTTCATCAAATGAAATGTTTATAATAATGATAGCCATGATGTGGAAGAATTTTGAATGAGAACACTTATCATTCAGCTGCCCAATAAATCATAAGATTCAAGGTGAATTGTATGTTATGATTCATACAATACGATATACACACGGTCTTACAATACGACTGGCTCAAGGCAATGACTTGTTATCACATAACAAGCCTTACAATATCCATAATACAAGGAATACAATATTCCTAGGCTTCCATGCATGTTGTACTCCACGACATACATATATCGTACAATATGATATTTCCCAATACACATCAAATAAGCATGAGATTTTAAGAATATCTCTATCAACCTCCCTTTTTCACTAAAGCCTGCTTTGTGATATTTAACCTCATATTGTATCATATACAATAACTTGTGGAATCATATCTAAAATTCCTTTTATATATCATTCAAAATACTTTTGGATAGCTACCATCAAATTTACCTTGTATTGCATCATATGTAATACCCTGTGAATACTCATCCATAACTCCTTTTGGATAAACTCCAAACACTTTTAGATAATCTCTCTCAGTCAAACTCAATCATCGTCCAGCCAACCACACAGTGTGACCCCACAGGACTTTATAATACTGATAACAAATTTAAATTCTTGAATTCATAAATGTAAGAAAAGAACGACCTCTAAAAAAGCATTAGTGCTACTCAAGCTACTAAGGGATCTGACATGATCTCCATCAAATGCATGTATCTCTATACTCGTGTTCACCAAAAATATCACATGCAAGCATGGATTTTCATATGATCCCTTTGTCCATGACATAAAGTAACCACAAGACATGGAGTATGTCAACCCTGTATAGCCACTCAAACATTAACGATTCTCCAAGTATAGACTGACCAGGTTGACGAATATATCACATGTCATTCACCTTTATGGACGAGCACATCACATACTCCTCACCTAATAGATAAACACATCATATATCTCATCTAGGTAAAGTCATACACTTCCATCGTAACTTATAATACTTCAAGAAGATCATCGGTTAGGGATAACTCAAATCCATACTTTGAGAGGTCAATTATCATTACACTTCATGAGAATGCGTATCCAAAATGAAATAATGATAAAGTGGAGATTTATTTTTGTATAACATGATACATTTATATTCTTTAACTCCTTTAAGAATTTTAACAAAACTATAGCACCTATCTTATCACATCACTTATGATAGACTACTAGATCAATCTTATTTTTCTATAGGTTATTTTTCTATAGGTGTTTGTTAAACACATTAAATCTTTATGTAATTCCTGCCACATCACTATGTGACCATATGATAACCCCCTCCCCCCCCACTAAACTCTTTAGTGAGTAACATTTATGAAGAAATATAGTTTGTGTAAGATCCCGACCCTACAACAAGGTACATTTCATTTTAAATTTTGGTTAAACTCCTTTTAAAGGGTTAATGAAATGCTTCCTGGGAGTAGGGAAGGTCTCAGGAGTGTCTTTGGGGTTTGAGACACGAATAAGGGGAAAAGGGGCTATATTGTGAAATGTGTGCGGTTGACACACAGTTAGCACTAATTGTGTGCTGAGATCATGCGACCAGCCAGAGGAGGGAGCACAGTTTTCAAACCATGCGAGGTGGCCCAGAAGACCATGTGTCTTGAAACTCCATTTGGATACAGGGGAACACACGGTGTCCACATGGTTTTCCAAACCATATGGATGTCCAAAGAAACCATTTCTCTTGGTTTCTTCGTACACAGAGGGAACTGCACGATTGATACATGGTTTGGAAAATAGTGTGGCCAAACCGTGCACCTATTTAAAAATGGTGAATTCAACATTTTCCCTCTCGAGATTAAAGCTTCTTCACTTGACTTTTCTCCCCATTCTTCCTCCAATAGCCTAGGGTGTGAACCATTTCCTCCCAAGTATTCCATGGATGGCTCTCCTTTGATTTTTAGGCATTTGAGGTGTTGTTTAATACAATTCAAAGCTCCAAGGAGTTATTTTCCTTGATGTTTTTGGCCATTATAGTTCGAATCAAGGGTCATTATTGGATAAGTTATTGTCTACAAGCTTGAGGTAGGTGGCTGAAACGCACGACCAATTGTCGCCTATCGACCGGTCAAGGTTCCGGTGTTCTGCTAATGTGTATAGCAGCACTCGGGTCGAATCATCGACGATGATACTTTGTAATAGTCGTTTGTTTTTAGTTGATTGTATTTTGATTAGAGGGGTTTGTTTGTAGAGCTTAATTGAAATGATTGATCGACTATAATTGATTTAACAAATTGATAAATATTGGGGTGAGTTCATCATTAGGGAGTTAAGCTTGTGATATCCTTGAGTTTTGCTTTATATTGCATTTAAATTAACACCCACTTCACAAGATAACGTTGATTGGAATTCCTAAGTGTTAAGGCTTTAATCCAAGCCTTAACTTAACTTAGGGTTCTAATCATTACCATTACTTGTTTATAGTAGTGTATTTATGGTTCCAGTAATCCATGGAAACCACATGTTAAACAAAATATGTCATTAATCCATGACATGTTAAGTCCAACATACACAATGTTAAATTAACGAATACTCATCAAGCAAATACTCTCAATCACTTAACATCCCTAAATTTTGACTCACCCCAATGAGATATTTACTCATCCATTTGGGTGTTTAATAATCTGGTTGTAAGGATTATGATGATAAATTAAGAATAGAAGAAAAATAAAGGGATAAGAAAAGAGTGGTGCGTCAAACACACACACACGAACAATGATGAGAATTAAAAAAACGGACTTTCGATTGAATAAGGAAGCAAAAGAAGGGAAGGGATTAAACTGTATTTAAACTATTTTAAGAACATTAATATTAATCTACAGAAGGTGGATGAGAATAAGAGATATTGAAGAAGAAACTTGCATTAAAACAGAATTACAAAACACAAACTTACAAGATTACAAACGAAGAACAACACAAAAGTGAAAGGAAACAAAGAGAGGAGGAAGGGTATATCAAGTGAAAAATTGAGTATGTAAGGTCCTATCAATCCCTTTTAAAGGATTTGGTCGTACCAATATGTGCTCCTCTCTTCTGAAATGCCAACCCCTTTGAAGGAGAGGAGGGGGATGCATTTATAGCCCAAGGAAGTGGACTGTTTTCATTCCCAATCTGTTCCTCCACTTGAATCGCAAAGTTGGCTATTCAGAAAGCCAAATATCGAGATATCTCCTTCTTCAAAGTTGTAGATAATAAATTTGTACGACCTCTCTCAATATTTGGAGTCATTTGGACCTATGGATCCAAAGTTATGGCCGTTTGATTAAACAAATTTAATCTGTCCATTTCAATCCAATCTTTTTGAAGTCCAAAATGTGAAAGGGTTTTTGAATAGTAATATGCCTTCAAAGATGAATGATTTATTCAACAAAGTCGTCCACATATATCTCCTATTTTACACTGAAAAACATCAGCTCGATTTGATGATTACATAATGAGACATGTCATGAATAGTGTCCAGATATTAATTCCCGGCCAGAATGGCAGGCTAGACTTTAAAGCTTCATTTGGGCCCCTTGTTCTTAGAGTTGGGCCCTGAAATTTTTATACATGATTCTTTTGGATAATCAAGAACATATGGTAGAGTTTAATAAAATTTGGGCTTTGGGATTTAGACCAGTAACTCAATCATCATGGATGGTCCAGTTTCTTCACAAATTCTTTGGGTCATCTTGTGTGGTCCATGTGATCCTTCAAATGGTAAAATTGGCCCATGATCCCTTCTAATGAAATATTGAATATTGAATTAGTAATCCTAAAAAACAAAAACCACACAATTTGAATCATTAGGGGGAGAGTTATAAATAAAATAGTAAACTGACTCAATTGGACTACTTCTAAAAATGCTCAAAAATTATACTTAGTATTAAAACATTAATATTTCACACAAATTATGCACATTTCATATAAAATCAGTAAAGGGGGTATATAATAAGTCATGAAAATATTAATAACATAAAATCCCCCATACTTATTCTTGTGCATGTCTTCATGTGCAACAAATATAAAAACATAACAAAATCATTTTCACTCACCAACAGATATTAAAATTTTGTTTTCTCCAATCAGGGGAGGTTTAGACTATTTCACTCATCCATTTTGAATTCCACCACAAGTTGTTATAGAAACAATGTTCCAAAACTAATTCATTATTTCATGCTCAAATTTAGAAATGAAAAATATGGACACTCGAAACTCACACCTCTCAAGATGATAAAATTCATTTGTGGAGGTTCACTCTTTCACCAACCAAAAGTGAAAATCTTAGAGTTTGAAAGAGATCTCAGCTTCCAATACCTATCCAAAGTGAACAAAAATCAAGAGGTATTTTTAAGGGGTTTTTCTATGGCTATGGGACGTTATGAATATAATGTCCATGAAAGAGAAGAAGAGGGATAAAACACCAACATAGAAAGAGCAATGCACATTTTTTTTTGAAATAAAACATGGAAGGAAATGAAAACACATATTTTAAAAGGGAATGATTGTGTGAATAAAGACACAATAGAGGACAAAAATTTTAAGGGGATGAGAATATGAAATATTTACAAACCACAAAACTTCTCCCAATGACATAAGAATATAATGCAAGTGTTCTTTTTTTCTTCTTCTTTTTTTTTTCTCTTTTTTCGAAAGTTGAACTTGGAAAAGATCTTACACTCATATCCCAACCCATGATTGATATCCTCACGACACTAATTGTAATAGTTATAACAAGATCAAAGGCTGAGAAATAGTGATTTTTGACCTACCCAAGAAACAAACCAATTTTTTTTATTGTTCTTTTTTTTATTTTTTTTATTTTTTTAAACACTTGTCAATAACATTAACAAAATTACATAAATGAAAGTACATTATATTCCCCAAAAAACACTGAATGACAACCTCTCCCCCACACTGAAATGGATACTTACCCTCAAGCATATGATAACATGGTGAAATCAACAAAGGGTACCCATAATGAAATCCATCCCCCACCATACTTTAATTTCAAAAAAAAATTATGTAATGAAAATCCATATTGATATTGGGTGGGAAACGGTATTGGGCTTATAATGTGGCTATCAAAGAAAAGGTTTTCATAGGCTTGAAGGGGCTTTTAAAAGGAGGATTAATTTAAGGGAAATGGAAGGCTATTTGGCTATTGTGGTTCTCATGTGGTTCAAAAAATGCCTCTATCATATTAATGCACACTAAAGTAGGAAATTCAGCTCAAAGGTCCACAAAATCAAGATTCACAAATGGGGGTGAAAACACACATTTTGAAAATATGGCCATAGGTGGCCTTGGCATGAAAGAAAATGTTGTTCCTCACGGTTTGGGAAAAGAATTTTCCAAATAAAAAATTGAGCATTCAAAATGTATTATTCTTGACACAGAATTCTTTATCCAAATATATGATGAAAACATAAATTTTTTTTATATGAAACCATGTTTTTTGACTCCCCAAATTGGTTGGAAAAAATTTGAAAATTAATGGTGAGTAAGTATGACTCTTTTGGTTTTTTTACATTTTTTTATTTTTTATAGTTTTTTTAGTGTTATTTAAAATATACACCCCAAAAAAAGATAAGAGAAAAATAAAGGGTTAGAAAAAGAAAGTGGTAAAAAAATGAAAGAGAGAAGAAGAATAAGAAAGAGGTAGAAAGAGGAAGAGATAGAGAGAGAGTTAAAGGGAAAGAGGTGCCCCCTGGTTTGGATTTGGCAGGTTTCCATCTCCATCTAGTGGTAGGTCGACTGGAGAAGTTGGCGATTCAGTGGAAGTCGATATTGATCCAGGATTGTGCGTCCTCTCATGGTGATGGTTTAACCGATGTACATTAACCGTGAATGTCCTTTTGGAAGAGGGGTCTTGTACTTTCACTACACCAAATGGGTAAACATTAATAATAACAAAAGGACCTTCCCAATAAGAATTAAGCTTACCTGGGTGAAGCCAAAATCGAGAATTAAAGAGAATTACCTTATCACCTTCATGGAATACCTTTCTCCGGACGTGTTTGTCATGGAGTGCCTTGGATTTTTCTTTGTAGAGATTAGAATTCTCATAAGAATCAAGTCGAAGCTCCTCCAGTTCATCCAATAGCAACAATTTTTCTTCACCAGATTTTTCAAGATCAAAATTACAAGTTTTCACAGCCCAAAATGACTTATGTTGGATTTCAACTGGCAAATGACATGCTTTACCAAAAAATATCCTAAAAAGAGACATCCCAATGGGTGTTTTATAGGTAGTTTGATAATCCCAAATTTCTTCACCAATTCTTTCAGGCTAGTCTTTTTTGGTGGGTTTTACACTTCTCTCAAGCACTCTTTTCACTTCTCTATTAGAAATTTCAGCCATGCCATTTGTTTGGGGATGATATGCAGTTGAAGTTTTATGTATAACCCCATTCTTTTTCAAAAGATATTCCATGGTTTTATTACAAAAATGGGTTCCTAAGTCACTTATCAAGGCACAAGGTGTGCCAAATCGGTGAAAGATGTGTGTCTTTAGGAACTCACTAACAGTATGTGAATCATCCTTTCTAGTGGGTTGGCCTTGACCCACCTAGAAACATAATCAATTACAAGAATAATGTATGAGAATCCATTGAAAGGGGGAAATGGTCCCATGAAATTGATGCCCCAAACATTAAAAATCTCACAAAAAATTAAAGTCTTTTGGGGAATTTCATTTCACTTTGAAATTGTGCCAAACTTTTGGCAAGTGGGACATGATTGACAGAACTCATGTGAGTCCTTGAAGAGTGAAGGCTAGAATAATCCAGAGTCTAGGACCTTTCGGGAGGTCCTTTGTGGTCCAAAGAGGCCACCACCAGGCATTGAGTGACATAATTCTAATATGGAAGAATGTTCATTTTCATCGACACATCTCCTTATTACCATGTCAGCCCCAGTTTTCCAAAGTTTATTTTCTTCCCAAAAATAGTATTTTGAATCACTTTTCAACTTTATTTTTTGTTCTTTTGAAAAAATTTCAGGAAAAACACCAAAAACCAAGTAATTTACAATTGGGGGCATACCATGGTATTTTTGGAGTGAGAGATGAAAGGTTCCTAGTGGGGAATTTAGGATCGATGATTTCTGAATGAGAATAATTATAAATTCTACTCAAGTGATCAACTACAGGGTTTTCTTTTCCTGGTCTATCTTTGATTTCAAGGTCAAACTCTTGGAGCATTAGGATCCATCTTATTAGCCTTTGTTTGGAATCACTTTTCTAGAGTAAGAACTTTATAGCAGAATGGTCTGTGAAGATGATGATTTTGGCACCTAAGAGATAGGGCCAGAATTTATCTAAAGCAAAAACAACTGCTAAAAGTTCCTTTTCAGTGACAATGTAGTGAGATTGAGTTTCATCCAATGTTTTTGAGGCATAATAGATGGCATGAGGAATCTTTTATCTTCTTTGACCAAGAATAGCCCCAACAGCTCTATCAGAAGCATCACACATCAGCTCAAAGGGTAAGGACCAATCTGGGGGTTGGATTATTGGGGCGGATGTTAGAGCAGTTTTGAGTTCAACAAAGGCTCTCTTGCAAACCTCATCGAAATGGAAAGTGACATCATATTGGAGCAACTGAGTGAGTGGGAGGGAAATCCCACTAAAGTTATGGATGAATCTCCGATAGAAACAGGCATGACCGAGAAATGAACGGATGTCTTGAATAGAAGTGGGCTGAGGAAGTGATTGGATCACTTCAATTTTGGTAGGATCAACTTCAATACCATCTTTTGAAACTATGTGCCCTAGAACAATCCCATTTGTAACCATGAAGTGACATTTTTTAAAATTTAACACAAGGTTGCACTTGACACACTTTTGTAGGACTAGAGAGTGTGAATTCAAACAAGATTAAAATGACTCACCATAAATGGTGAAGTCATCCATGAAGACTTCCATGCAGTGTTCAATAAATTCAGAAAAGATACTCATCATACAACTCTGGAATGTTGCAGGAGCATTGCAAAGGCCAAAAGGCATTATTATATATGCATATGTTCCAAAGGGGCATGTGAAAATAGTCTTTTCTTGGTCCTGAGGTGTGATTGGGATTTGGAAGTAGTCGGTGTATCCATCAAGAAAGCAATAGTGTGACTTTCTAACTAATCGTTCCAACATTTGATCAAGGAATGGAAGAGGGTAGTGATCTTTTCTTGTTTCAACATTCAATCTTCTATAGTCGATGCACACACGCCATTTGTTATTCACTCGAGTTGTGACTACCTCCCCATGTTCATTTGTGACAACAGTTATCCCACCCTTATTAGGTACAACTTGAATTGGACTAACCCATTCATTATCAGAAATTGGGTAAATAATACCATCTTTAATAATCTTGGTGATCTCTTCCCTAACTACCTCAAGTATGAGTGGATTAAGTCTTCTTTGTGGTTGTCTAATTGGTTTGGATGATTCCTCAAGATGGATGTGATGCATTCAAAGAGAAGGGTTGATTCCTAGTATGTCATCTAGGGTCCAACCTATGGCCTTTTTGTTTTCCTCTAACACCTGAACAAGTTTGGACTCTTTGGTTTCAGTAAGTGAAGCAGAGATAATGACATGATATGAGTGATCACGGAAAAGGAATGCATATTTCAGGTGTTCAGGAAGAGGTTTTAGATCAGTCTCATCGTTAATTTTTGGGTTAGAAAACTCAGGAATGGAAGATGGGACTTTAGTTGCTTTATATTAATTTTCCTTAATACCGTCCAAGGTGGCACAGTAGAGATCAGAGTTGATGTGGGATTCAAGAGAGTTTTCAAGTTCCTCTAGATTGATGGAGTCTATAAATGAGAGGTCCACATCAACTTCACCATTTATGACTTGGTTAATCATGGTGCAAATTTCAAAAGATCCTTTTTCATTAGAACATAAAGAACATGGTGTATTGGGGTTTGATTGACTCTTAGAAGTGTCCTTAGAAGCATGGATTGAGAATGAAGAGTGATCCTTAGATGGGTATCACATGGCTTGAAAAATGTTGAACTTGACCAGTTGGTCACCGAATTCCATGGATAAGATTCCTGAATGGACATCAATCTTGGTTCTTGTAGTCATGAGGAATGGTCTTCCTATAATTAGGGGAGATCAAGAAGATTTTGTCTCACCTTCCATGTCAAGGACATAAAAATAAGCAGGGAAGATAAGATCAATGACTCGGACAAGGACATACTCAATTATTCCCTCAGGACTGGCTGTGCTTCGATTGACCAATTGAATGACAACACCCATTGGATGTAAGGGACCTAGACCAAGGTTGGAGAATATGGATTTGGGCATGACATTAATTGAGGCTCCTAGGTCTATGAGTTCATCATCAAAGTTGGAACTTCTAATTTGGCATGGAACCGTAAAGGTCCCTAGATCTTTGCACTTTATGGGAATAGACTGTTGGGTGGAAACATTTTCTAAGGTCCTAAGTTTCCTCTTGTGGGTACACAACTCCTTGAGAAACTTGGCATACTTAGGAATTTTTTTATGGAATCTAAGAGGGGAATGTTGACTTCAACACGTCTAAACATGTCAAGCATTTCAGGATCGGGTTCAAAGGACTTCTTTGGATTAGAAACGGCTTGAGGAAAAGGAATTGGGTTCCAGTGTGGAATAGATTAAGGTGAGGGAATGGATTCAGGTTCCTTTTCAAGTTTCTTTTTCTTTTCATTTTCTAGGTCAACATTCAAAGTAGGGTTGGAGGACTTATCTTGAGGCATATCAATTTTCTTTCCCGATCTAAGTGCAATTTCACTTACATTACCCATGGGGTTGGGTAATGGTTGAGCTGGAAGTTGGGAAGAATTGGATGGTTTCTGCTGACTAAGGTGGGATGAAAGTTGACCAATTTGGGTTTCAATGTTCCTGAGGCTGGAACGGGTGAAGGAGGTAAGATCTTCCACTGCACTTTCCCATGGTTTCTTAGAAGAAGAGGCTTGTCCCGGATTGGGATTACCTAGATTTCAGTTCTTGGGAAATATGACCTGATAGTTGAGGGTTGGTGTTCCGCTGAGCATATGCTGCATTGAGCTCCATTGATCCAGATGAATCAGATTGATCCTCTTGAAGTTGTGGACATGTTTCTGTTGGATGAGATGAAGAGTTATAGATTCCACAGTTTTTAACAGGTCTAGGAAACATTGATTGTGGAGAAGATGAGGCTGGGGATTTGGTAGCCACAGCTAGTTATCGCACAACACCTGTAAGTTCAGTCATCCACTCGGTCATCTTGTTCGGATCAGTTGATTGATTATCTTGGGCTTGTTTTACTTGAGCATGTGCTTGAGTATGGAATTGTTGTGTGTTTTCAGCCATGTTACTTATGAGATCTCTTGTAGCTGCAGGAGTTTTATAAACAAGAGCGCCGCCATTTGCGACATCAATGAGAGTTCTCTCCATAGCCAATAACCCCTCATAGAAGTATTGGATCAAGAGTTGGTCAGGTATTTGGTGGTGTGGGTAGGTTGGAACAATCTTTTTTAACCTCTCCCAGTATTCATGGAGTGATTCACTTGGTAACTAATGGATACCACTTATTTCCTTTCAGATAGAAGCAGTACGAGAAGCAAGAAAGAATTTCTCTAAGAAGAGTCGGTTCATGTCATTACATGTGGTTATGGAACCAGGAGGTAGGTAGTAAAGCCATGACTTAGCAGTGTCATCTAGGGAGAAAGGGAATGCTTGAAGTTTGATTTGTTCCTCAGAAACCCCTTGAGGCTTCATGGTAGAGCACACCACTTGGAACTCTTTAAGGTGAATATGTGGATCCTCACCGGCTAGCCTGTGGAAATGAGGAAGAAAATGAATCAAACCCAATTTGAGTTCAAAGTCAGCTTTTATGTTTGAATATTGAATACCAAGAGGTTAGTAATTTATATTAGGGGCATCAAGTTCTTTTAGTGTTTTTCCCTGGGATTGGCCATATCTAATTCAATTGGTTGGCCAAGGACTGGTTCTTGAATGAGTTGATTATCTCTTATGTTCCTCTTAAGTTGGAGAAGTGTTCACTCAATTTCAGGGTCAAACAAATCCAAGGGATTGTTTGGGAGACTACGGGAGATTCAGAGAGATGTTGTAAGGAAAAGGAAGACGGGTTTTCCTTTGTATTTTTTTTTCATTTTATGATTTTTATGAGAAGACGGGTTTTTCTTTGTGTTTTTTTTCAATTTTTTTTTTCAATTTTTTTTTGTTTTTTTTAAAATAACCAGAAACTAATGATTACTTAAAGCACCATCCTCAGCAACGACACCATTTTAAATGCACGGAGGATTATCGCCTATTGACTAGTCAAGGTTCTGGTGCTCTACTAATGTGTATAGTAGCACTCGGGTCGAATCCTCGGTGATGATAATTTGTAATAGTCGTTTGTTTTTAGTTGATTGTATTTTGATTGGGGGGGTTTGTTTGCAGAGCTTAATTGAAATGATTGATTGACTATAATTGATTTAACAAATTTATAAATATTGGGGCGAGTTCATCATTAGGGAGTTAAGCTTGTGATATCCTTGAGCTTTTCTTTATATTGCATTTAAATTAACACCCACTTCACAAGATAACGTTGATTGGAATTCCTAAGTGTTAAGGCTTTAATCCAAGCCTTAACTTAACTTAGGGTTCTAATAATTACTATTAATTTTTTATGGTAGTGTATTTATGGTTCCAATAATCCATGGAAACCACATGTTAAACAAAATATGTCATTAATCCATGACATGTTAAGTCCAACATACACAATGTTAAATTAACAAATACTCATCGAGCAAATACTCTCAATCACTTAACATCCCTAAATTTTGACTCACCCCAATGAGATATTTACTCATCCATTTGGGTGTTTAATAATCTGGTTATAATTATTATGATGATAAATTAAGAATAGAAGAAAAATAAAGGGATAATAAAAGAGTGGTGCGTCGAACACACACACACGAACAATGATGAGAATTAAAAAAATGGACTTTCGATTGAATGAGGAAGAAAATAAGGGAAGGGGATTCAGCTTTATTTAAACTATTTTAAGAACATTAATATTAATCTACATAAGTTGGATGAGAATAAGATATATTGAAGAAGAAACTTTCATTAAAACAGAATTACAAAACACAAACTTACAAGATTACAAACGAAGAACAACACAAAAGTGAAAGGAAACAAAGAGAGGAGTAAGGGTATCTCAAGTAAAAAATTGAGTATTTAAGGTAATCTCAAGCCCTTGTAAAGGTTTTGTTCGTGCCAATATGTGCTCCTCTCTTCTGAAATGCCAATCCCTTTGAAGGAGAGGAGGGGGATGCATTTATAGCCCAAGGAAGTGGACTGTTTTCATTCCCAATCTGTCCCTCCACTTGCATCGCCAATTTGGCTATTCGGACAGCTGAATATAGAGATATATCCTTATTCAAAGTTTTAGATAATAAATTTTTTCGATCTCTCTCAAAATTTGGAGTCATTTGGACCTATGGAGCCAAAGTTATGGCCAATTGATTAAAAAAACTTAATCTGTCCATTTCAATCCAATCTTTTTGAAGTCCAAAATGTGAAAGGGGTTTTTAATAGTAATATGCCTTCAAAGATGAATTATTTATTCAAAAAAGTCGGCCAAATATATCTCATATTTCACACTAAAAAATCTTAACTCGATTTGATGATTACATCATGAGATATGTCATGAATAGTGTCTATATTTTAATTCCTGGCGAGAATGGTGGGCTATAATTCAAAGCTTCATTTGGGCCCCTTGTTATTAGAGTTGGGACATGAAATTTTTATCCATGATTATTTTGGATAATAAAGAACATATGGTAGAGTTTCATAAAATTTGGGCTTCGAGATTTAGAACAGTAACTCAATCATCATGGCTGGTCCAGTTTCTTCACAAATTCTTTGGGTCATCTTGTGTGGCCCATGTGATCCTTCAAATGGCAGAATTGTCCCATGATCCCTTCTAATGAAATGTTGAATATTGAATTAGGAATCCTAAAAAAACAAGAACCACACAATTTGGATCATTATATGGAGAGTTATAAATAAAATAGTAATCTGACTCAATTGGACTACTTCTAAAAATGCTTAAAAATTACACTTAGTATTAAAACATTAATATTTCACACAAATTATGCACATTTCATATAAAATCAGTAAATGGGATATATAATAAGTCAAAAAATATTAATAAAATCAGTGGTCTATAATAATTTTCCCATAGTCTTGATGTTTTTCTTATGTATGTGGTAGTGCCAATGCACTCACTACAACATAAATTGACTTTAGTGGCAGTTTTGTAGCAGCGGTTCAAAAAATTGCCGCTAAACATTTTTTTAAAATGGTTTCGCGGCGGTTTATAATAAACCGCCGTGAAACCATATCTTTTTTTTACACTCCCGACCCTTCCCCCCCAACCCCGACCACAATTCTCCCCCGACCCCCCGCGACCCCGCGACCCCGCGACCCCCCTTCTCTCGGCGACCCCCCGACGACCCCCCCGACGACCCCCGCGACTCCCCGGAGACCCCCCACCCCCCCCGAAGACCCCCCTCGACACCCTTGTCACGACCCGACCCTACCTGAGCTAAGACGCAACTACCCCAAGCTCGCCTCCATAGGCCAGGGGCTAACGACAAGCGCCGAAGGCTAAACAACTCGGGGAGGCCTTTGCCTGAGTACCTGTACACACACATGCAGCTCACTCAATGCAGAAGTGCAGAGTAAAAAGAAAAGTAAAGTACCAATTGTTATAAATAAACCACAAAGTGTATCGACCTCTAAATAGTACAAGGTAAGTACTGAAGGTAAACTGAAAAGAAAAGGGGTAAAACACGCGCCCAACCAGAAAAGTGCCACAACCCGGCAACAGGTAAACAAAAGTAAACAGCTGGGAGAGTCCCACACTTGGAACCCGACTACGACCACCGTATGTGGTCCAAGATCCCGAACTCCTAAGCTCTTCTGAAGTCACGACCAACCTGTCTATCGTCTGCAAGGGCACACCAAGTGCGGGAAAATCCCAAGTAGGGGTGAGTATAAAAATACTCAGTAGGATGCCCTGAAAGCTCGAGGGAGCAACAAAGGAGGTACTGCAGAGGTGAGCAGTAGATCGAACAAGGAAAATTAAAGGAGTACAACTAAGAGTAAAGTAAATAGTACAGATCAACCCAACAAGAGGAAGGAAGTAGACCTGTCCAAACACAAGGAGCTAGAAACGGTGAGAAGATGAACTTATCATCGAGTCTTCACTACCTACAGTAAAAGAGTAGACTCGTCCAACCACAAGAAGATAGACACGGAAAGCACATGGCATACCCCATGTGTCTTCGCCTCTCCTGGAAGGAGAGTAACCAAAACCCAAGAAGTGGGTACTGGAACAAGGTATATACATATCCATATGCTCGAACAAGAAACCTGAACAAGCTCGTAAGGGGATATCCATCTCGTAGCTCAGCCCAAGAAAGTGAGTAGCCAACAGTCCCAGAAGTAAACACCATTGATGCCCAGCATCCCACCCGTCTGCCCCGAACTGCAATTCAAGGGGCTCAAATCACTGCACCTTGATACTATCTGCTTTGGGCGGCACTGACTCGTCCTCACGGTTTTAGGTCGTGTCATAAGGACGCGTCTCGGTGGGGAAAGCACACCTCGTTCTTGATAGTTCTGGGGAAATTCAAACCACACCTCGTCACGTCACACAGTAGAGAGGTCCTCAAAGTCAAAGTTGTCACATCACTGACCCATATAACCAAGGGTCACGCTCCGGTAGTCATAGAGAAAAGCCGTATACTAGCCTAGTAGAAAGGACTGAGTCTGAAAGAAGTCGTCGGGTAACCCACTGCCTAGTCTCTGCTAGAGGGTAAACCATAAGAGGTCATTGGGTAACCCACTGCCCAGTATCTGCTGGAGGGTAAACCCTAAGAGGTCGTCGGGTAACCCACTCCCCAGTCTCTGCTGGAGGGTAAACCCTAAGAGGTCGTCAGGTAACCCACTGCCCAGTCTCTGTTGGAGGGTAAACCCTAAGAAGTCAATGAGAAACCCACTACCCAGCCCCGCTAGAGGGTAAACCTGAAGAAGTCGATGAGAAACCCACTGACCAGCCCCGCTAGAGGGTAAACCCAAAGAAGTCGACGAGCAACCCACTGCCCAGCCCAGCTGGAGGGTAAACCCAAAACTGCTCTGCCTAGGGAAACACGTCATAGTAGATCACAGAAAGAGTATATGATCTCGATGCTCGACTAGGGAACCTACGCCCAGGCTCACTGGGGCTCCGTAGCCTACTGGAAACAACCTCCTGGGTAGAGGGTCGGTGCCCATGTAATGTATTGGTCACACCAAATCCACAAAAACTCTACGAGGGAACACGAAGGGACATGATACTGAAAGCCCACACGGCTAAAGGAAAAAATGGGAACCCAAACAACTCCGTCGATCACACTGTCGAGAACAGAACTAGGGGAAACCACTCAAACCTACCAGTCTAAAGCATCGTGAACAGAGGGACCCTCTATGTCATGAGAGATCAAAGGTACATAAAGCAGAACACGACACACACAAGGGGCCCACACGACGTGTGGCCTAAAATCATCTCCAAACCAAGCACACAAACATTCTCAGGTACAAACTACAACATGTAACTCCAAGCATTCCCATATACTCCCAGAGTATGCCACATTGCTAGCCCAAGGGCTATCGTGCACACGACACCCGATGTCAACGCAAAAAGGTGTAAACGCAATTTCGCCAACCTCCTTCCTCCACGACCCTAGCATGGCCAACCACATCTCTTCAAACATCAACTTCACTCACACGAGAGTGAATGCGATCACACACCAAGGGTTCTCTACAAACACCATAGGAAAAACCACCACCGGTACACCTTTCATGCTCCCACATGAAATGAGATCTCGAATGAGTCTCCGCACATCCAAACAGATTATACCATTGTAATACTCGCAAAAAAACATGCGAGATAGACTGTTTACTCACCTCAAACGGAAATCCAACAGAAAAGCCGTCCAACACCGCTTTACGCCCGAACGACGTCCTGTGGTCCCGAGCCTCGATCCCGAAAATAGTTGGGCGTATCGTACCGTTGAGATCTCCTTGGAAAGACACATCAAATTGACTGCTTACTTGCGTGGAACGAATGTTCGGAGAAAAAAATGCATTTCGTCACACCGCGCACGAGCGGTGCTACGTGGGACCCGCATCACGGTCCCGAAGCGCAACGAATGGATCACACTATTGTGATCCTCTCAAAAAATTACACAATATCGACTATCCACTTGTCTGAAACGGACACCCGGTGATAAAGATATAAATCACCGCCAACTCCCAAAACGGCCCTCGTGGGGCCCGCACCATCATGCAGAATTAAAGCGAGAAGAATGTGCCATTTCAATTCCCTTGTAAAAACACCCAAAAATCGACTACTCGCACGCCCTGAACGGACACCCGATGAAAAATTTGCTAAACGCTACTCGCAACTTAAAATACGGGTTGTGGGGCCCACGCCTCAACTCCGGCTTCAATGCCTGAAACCACCTTGGAAAGCTCCGCCTCGGCACCAGGGTCCCAATGCTATTGACAGTGCTCAAATCGAGCATCGGATGTGTCCGCTCCATCCAAAACAAGAACTCCCGAAAAAATGCCAATCCACTTAACGTACGTGTCGTGCCACCGAGTCCCTCATCTTGGAAATTAAAAATTCCCAAGACCATCTCAAATTTTCCATCTCGATCTAAGGAACGTGTCGCCACTGACAGCACGCAAATCCAACACCCGGTCGGAATTTTATGAGTGTTTTAATATTTAAGGGACCGATCGGGTGGGCCGGGCAGGTTTGGCCAGCCCACCATACACCTGAACCGGCCCACGGTTCACCGCGCGGGCCGACCCATCTCGCCTAGACTGGCTTAAGCCGATCCAGCTTCTCCAACACAGATCCGCATTCTGCGGGTCCTCTGCGCGTCCCGGGGTCGTTGTGACCCCGATCTCCCCCACCGACCGGCCGACAGTCGGCCGGTCCTCGCGCTCGATCACGCGCGCCCGCGGTCCCCGCTGCGGCTCCGCTCGGCCTCACCCGGCACCTCCGTAGGCGCCTCCTGCTCGCCCAACCGAAGCCGCCTCGCCCACGCCGTTCGCCCGCTGCGCCCGGCCGTCCGCCGCTGGAGAGCCTCGCCGCGCCGCACGCCCTGGACCGCCGGGCCGCCGCGCGAAGCCACCGGACCGCCGCTACCCCGGGCCGCCGCCACCCGGATGGTCGGAACCTCGTCGAAAAACACCCAAAAAAAACTCCACTGATCTTCGACTTACAGCTGCAGATGCCTCAGGACTCCAAACTTAATCCCGAAATACACTTCGGAAAGTTCAGAATGTAAACTACTCATTTATGGGATTCACTCGAAGATCAAACAGCAATTTGACGCCTTAATTCAAGTTCAAAGGAGAGGTTTGGAATTAAAACTTGAAACAAAGAACTCCTACCTCTTTGGGCGTAGCCTGAAGCTTCACGAGCGATCCGCCTGAGCCGGATTCACGAACGCCATGGAGAGGAGGGCTTGAGGAGAGGGGAGGGCTTGAGGAGCTTCTTACGCCAGAGAGCAAACAAATGGAGAAGGAGGGGAGGGTTTGGTGTTTAAGTAAAGAAAACTAATTAAAATTTAATTAATTTTTAATACCCACCAGAAGACCTGCGTCCGAACCTCCTAACAGGGTCAAGGTTAAGCCTCCCCTAGGGTAAACACCACCTCCCGAGCACAACAACGGTCTTGGAATTTTAATCTGAGGCCTCGTTCAAAAGTTATAAAACTCAACGCCCGATGCTACTAAATTACGAAAATGCCTCTCGGGCCATTTTCCACAGAAGGGCCGCGCCCGCGAAAATTACACCCCTCCTAGGGTAAACGGCACGCTCTGGACTCAACGGTGCCCTCGTTTTTCCCATCAGAGCAACTGTTTAAGAGACACCTAAGTTTAACAATTAAATGAATAAATTAATTATTTTATTTATTCGTTTAACGTTCCGTTAACGGACGAGGGGTCCCAACGTCCTGCGCCGACATGTTTTATGTCGTTTCTAGGGTAAAAACCCAATTTCGGACACATCCGTGCACTCATATTTCTGATTCGGATCTCTATTTAGGAGTTATCCTATTTAGTTGGCGTGCTCAGTGTGAACACACTTAAAATTTAATTTCGGCCACACTGGGGCTCAGAATCGTATGCTGTCTAAAGGCGCTGCTCTAGAATAACATCAAGAAAATTCCAAAGTCTTTTACAGAAAAAATCGGGTTCTTACATCATTCCCTCCTTCAAGATTTTCGTCCCCGAAAAGCAAAACCAGGGAACAACACAGGGTACTAAGCCCACACCTAGCTCTCCCGTACTTAGGAAAAATCTTGCACAGTTCTGCGTCACTGCACACAAAGGATTTGATCTATTCACGTGAGGTCTTCCCTCGACGATGACATGCATAGGAGCACACACACATCTCCTTAGTTATGTTATGTGGGAGGCGTCATGCACCCAACCCATACTTTGGGGGGGGGGGGGTAGGGAAAGGTGGTAGACAACCTTGCCATCCCTTTGCATGATCTCAAACGGCCCAAAGGCCCTCGGGGATAGCTCACCTCCCCGGTCAAACACCCACGTCGCACGCTGCGACCGAAATCCCCATTTGGACATGGGACAAAGCCCGATGATCCCCTCCTTTAGAATATCCATATGGTGAAACACCCAAGGATATCCGTTCACGCAAGGTTTCACAGTCGATGCCCCATGACCAAGACTCTCTTACATGCTCAGAAAGTGAAGGAGTCGATACCATCGACTGAAGAAAAGGTTCCACGTCTTCTACTCTACTGACACAGGGTTACACCGACACCCCGAGTCACCCTGGTAACAACTCAAACAAGGAGCAGGTAGAAAAAAATTTCACATACAGGGTCTAATAATTCTAATGCAAAAAGTAGAAGAGTAGTAGAGAGTACCTATTATCACCTCATGCTCTGCAGGATCATAGATATCCAAAGCTCGCGGTTGTCCGTGGTCCCAAATGTCAGCTCCCGGAGCCTGATGTGGACTGCCTGGTGGTGATGGGAAGACCTTGTAATGTCATCCCCCACTTCCAGCTCCTCCCGCTCCTCCGCTAGCACCACCTCTCTGGGCACTACTCCGATCACGGTGCTACCTCTACCGTGGTGGTGCGCCTACTGTCTGCCCGAAGTTCTCAGCATACCTGGTTGGCCAGTCCCATGCCAGGTGACCTCGCCCATCACAAGCATAGAACCAGCACTCTCTAGGATACCCTGGTTCCCTCCAGCACCATTGTGGTGTACGACCACGACCCGGAGTCCACTCACAGAAAGGTCTCCTCGGTTGAGGGCCTGCGCTTTGCCGCCACAGTGGTGCATGACCACGTCTCTGAAACTGACGGTGGGAAGGCCACCTGCATCGAGGTTTTGTCATATGGTTCCTACTAGCTGCGGTAGATGTCTCAGATCTATTGTGCCTACTACCACCACCAACTGTAAAATGTGATAGGAAGCTCTCTGTCACTAGTGACTGCTCTAGCACCTCGACATAAGTGGGGATGAACAAGTGTACGATGACAACACAAATCTCTCTGTGGAGACCCTACTCAAACTTCCATGCTTGGAAGTTTCCGTCATGGACCATGTCCGGATAAAAGCGTGCACGATCCGCGAAACTAGTCACGTACTCAGTCACCGTCATCCCTCCCTGCTGAAACTGCAGGAGCTCCTGGATCCGGACAGAGCATAAGTAGGAGGGGTATAATTCCTCACAAAACAACAGCTGAAATTCATCCCATGAAAGTGATGACTCATCGAGTAACTGAGTATCCAAACTCTAGAAACTCCCAAATACTCCGTGGAAAAGGCTGGTGGCCAAAGCCACCATCAAATCTACCGGTGTCTGCGCAATCCTAAAGAGGCGAACCACTATCTCGAGCCAAACCTCTGCTGCCTGAGGGTCTATATCACCACTGAACCTCAATGTTCTTTGACGCTGGAACTCTCAAAGCGCGCTCAACCTACGCTCAAACTCCGTCTGCTCTACTGGAGCTGTCTACTGCTCACTAGGTGGGGGTGCTGCTACCGGCCCACCTAGAGGAAGGGACTCGCATAATGGGTCCTGGAATGAGGCCTTGTCACTCACAGGGTTGTCGTCAAGAACCAAAGCTGGTATCCTGGATGGCTGTCTTCACAGAGACATCCTGAATGTTATCAAGGGGTGTCATGGTCAGATGAGCATATATGTATATATAACAGTCACAACAATGGGGAGATGACTCAAGAAGGATAGTCAAATACTCAATCCTATGTGATGCACAAACCAATTTTCCCTACAATGGGTGTCTCAGCATGCCGAGTCAACAAGCGGGTTGTCAAGGTCCTGGTGAATGGATACGTCAGACACCACACCATAACTAGACTCCCTGGCCCGAGAGCCTCTCTCGAGACACGTCGACATTGTTTCCCTAAATCCCAACCAATTCCTTTTTAGGGATGTCCGAACAATGTCCCAAGGAATGAACCACCTCTGATACCACTTTTTCATGACCCGACCCTACCCGGGCTCGAGCCAAAACTACCCCAAGCCCGCCTCCATAGGCTAGGGGATGGCGATAAGTACCGAAGGATAAAAAACTTGGGGAGGACTTTGCCTGAGTACCTGTACACACACACGCAACTCACTCAATGAAGAAGTGCAGATTAAAAAGAAAATTAAAGTACCAACTTCTATAAATAAACCACAAAGTGCATCGATCTCTAAACAGTACAAGGTATGTGTTGAAGGTAAACTGAAAAGAAAATGGGAAAAACACGCGCCCAACCAGAAAAGTGTCATAACCCAGCAATAGTTAAACAAAAGTAAATAGCTGGGAGAGTCCCACACCTGGAACCCGACTACGACCACCGTACGCGGTCCAACCTCCCGAACTCCTAAGCTTCGCTGAATTCACGACCAACCTGTCCGTCGTCTGCAAGGGCACACCAAGTGTGGGAAAATTCCAAGCAGGGGTGAGTATAAAAATACTCAGTAGGATGCCCCAAAGGCTTGGGGGAGCAACAAAGGAGGTATTGAAGAGGTGAGCTGTAGATCGAACAGGGAAAAGTAAAGGAGTACAACCGAGAGTGCAGTAAAGAGTACAAATCAACCCAACAAGTGTAAGGAAGTAGACTCATCCAAACATAAGGAGCTAGAAACGGTGAGAATATGAACTTCTCATAGAGTCTTCGCTACCTATAACAGGAGAGTAGACTCGTCCAACCATGAGAAGCTAGACATGGAAAGCACGTGGCATACCCCACGCGTCTTCGGCTCTCCTGGAAGGAGAGTAAACAAAACCCAAGAAGTGGGTACCGGAACAAGGTATATACATATCCATATGCTCGAACAAGAAACCCAAACAATATCGTAAGGGGATCTCCATCCCGTAGCTCATCCCAAGAAAGTGAGTAGCCAACAGTCCCAGAATTAAACACCATCGATGCCCAGCATCCCACCCGTCTTCCCCGAACTACAAGTCAAGGGGCTCAAATCACCGCACCTTGATACTATCCGCTTTGGGCGGCACTGACTCGACCTCACAGTTTTAGGCCGCTTCACAAGGACATGTCTCGATGGGGAAAGTGCACCTCGTTCTTGATAGTTTTGGGGAAAGTCAAACCACACCTTGTCACTGTCACAGAGTCGAGAGGTCCTTAAAGTCAAAGCTGTCACATCACTGACCCGTACAACCAAGGGTACCACTCTGGTAGTCGTGGAGAAAAGCCGCAGAATAGCCTAGTAGAAAGGACTCAGTCTAAAATAAGTTGTCGGGTAACCCATTGCCCAGTCTCTGCTGGAGGTTAAACCCTAAGAGGTTGTCGGGTAACCCACTGCCCAATCTCTGCTGGAGGCTAAACCCTAAGAGGTCATCCGGTAACCCACTGCCCAGTCTCTGCTAGAGGGTAAACCCTAAGAGGTCATCAGGTAACCCACTGCCCAGTCTCTGCTGGAGGGTAAACCCTAAGAGGTCGTCAGGTAACCCACTGCCCAGTATCTACGGGAGTGTAAACCCTAAGAAGTCAATGAGAAACCCACTGCCCAGCCCCGCTGGAGGGTAAACTTGAAGAAGTCGATAAGAAACCCACTGTCCAGCCCCACTGGAGGGTAAAACCGAAGAAATATATGAGAAACCCACTACCCAGCCCCACTGGAGGGTAAACCCAGAATTGCTCTACCTAGGGAAACACTTCAGAGTAGATTGCAGAAAGAGTATATGATCTCGATGCTCGGCTAGGGAACCTACGCCCAGGCTCACTAGGGCTCTGTACCCTACTGGAAAAAACCTTCTTTTTAGAGGATCGGTTCCCATGTAATGTATTGGTCACACCGAATCCACAAAAACTCTACCAGGGAACACGAAGGGACGTGATACTGAAAGCCCACATGGCTGAAGGAAAAAAAGGGAACCCAAACAACTCCGCTGATCACACCGTCGAGAACAGAACTAGGGAAAACCACTCAACCATGATGGTCTAAACCATCATGAACAGAGGGACCCTCTATGTCGTGAGAGATCAAAGGTATGTAAAGCAGAACACGACACACACAAGGGGCCCACACGACATGTGGCCCAAACTCATCTCCAAACCAAGATAACAAAAATTCTCAGGTACAAACTACAACATATACCTCAAAGCATTCCCGTATACTCCCAGAGTATGCCACATTTCCAGCCCAAGCGATATCATGCACACGACACCCAATGTCAACGTAAAAAGGTGTAAATGCAATTTCGCCAACCTTCTTCCTCCACGGCCTTAGCATGACCAACCACGTCTCTTCAAACATCAACTTCACTCACATGGGAGTGAACGCGATCACACGCCAAGGGTTCTCTACAAACACCACAGGAAGAACCACCACTGGTACACCTTTCATGCGCCCACATTAAATGAGATATCGAATGAGTCTCCACACTTCCAAACGGATTGTACCATTGTAATCCTCATGGAAAAACACAAGAGATAGACTGTTTACTCGCCTCAAACAGACATCCAACGGAAAAGCCGTCCAACACCGCTTTACGCCCGAACGACGTCCTGTGGTCCTGAGCCTCGGACCCGAAAATAGTCGGGCGTATCGCACCATTGAGATCTCCTCGGAAAGACACGTCAAATTGACTGCTTACTTATGTGGAATGGATGTCCAGAGAAAAATATGCATTTCTTCATACCGCGCACGAGTGGTGCTACGTGGGACCTGCATCACGGTCCCGAAGCACAACGAACGAATCGCACTGTTGCGATCCTCTCAAAAAAGTACACAAGATTGACTATCCACTTGTCTGAAACGGAGACTCGACGATAAAGATAGAAATCACCGCCAACTCCCAAAACGGCCCTCATGGGGCCCACACTCTCGTGCAGAATTAAAGCGGGAGGATTGTGCCCTTGCAATTCCCTCGAAAAAACACCCAAAATCGACTGCTGGCATGCCCCGAACGGACACCTGATGAAAAACTTGCTAAATGCTGCTTGCAACTTAAAAGACGGGTCGTGGGGCCCATGAATCAACTCCATCTTCAACACCTGAAACCACCCTGGAAAGATCCGCCTCGGCACCAGGGTCCCAACGCCACTGACGATGCTCAAATCGGACATCAGATGTGTCCGCGCCATCCAAAACAAGAACTCCTGGAAAAACGCCAATCCACTTAACGTATGTGTCGTGCCACCGAGCCCCTCATCTCGGAAATTAAAAATTCCCGAGGCCATCTCAAATTGTCCGTCTCGATCCAAGGAACGTGTCGCCGCTGATAGCACGTGAATCCGACACCCGGTCAGAATTTTATGAGTGTTTTAATATTTAACGGACCGATTGGGTGGGCTGGGCCGGTTCGGCCGACCCACCATACGCCTGAACCGGCCCGCGGTTCACCGCACGGGCCGACCCATCTCACCCGGACCGGTTTAAGCCGGTCCGGATTCTCCAACACGGTCCCGAATTCTGCGGGTCTTCTGCGCATCCCGGGGTCGTCGTGACCCCGGTCTCCCCCACCGACCGGCCGACAGTCAGCTGGTCCCCGCGCTCGACCACGCGTGCCCGCGGTCCCCACTGTGCCTCTACTCGGCCTCACCCAGAACCTCCGCAGGTGCCTCCTGCTCGCCCGACCGAAGCCGCCTCGCCCACGCCATTCGCCCGCTGCGCCCGGCTGTCTGCCGCTGGAGAGCCCCGCCGGGCCGCACGCCCTGGACCGCCGGGCCGCCTGGTGAAGCCGCCAGACTGCCGCTACCCCGGACCGCCACCACCCAGATGGTCGGAACCTCACTGGAAAACACCCAAAAAAACCCGCTGATCTTCTACTTGCAGCTACGGACGCCTCGGGACTCCAAAATTAAACCCAAAATAGGCGTCAGAAAGTTCAGAATGTAAACTACTCATTTATGGGCTTCTCTCGAAGATCAAACAACAATTCGACACCTTAATTCAAGTTCAAAGGAGAGGTTTGGAATTAAAACTTGAAACGAAGAACTCCTACCTCTTTGGGCATAGCCCGAAGCTTCACGAGCGATCCGCCAGAGCCGGATTCGCGAACGCCTTGGAGAGGAGGGCTTGAGGAGAGGGGAGGGCTTGAGGAGCTTCTTCCTCCAGAGAGAAAAAAATGGAGGAGTAGGGGAGGGTTTGGTGTTTAAGTAAAGAAAAATAATTAACATTTAATTGATTTTTAATACCCACCAAAAGACCTGCATCTGAACCTCCCGACAAGGTCAAGGTTAAGCCTCCCCTAGGGTAAATACCACCTTCTGAGCACAACGACGGTCTCAGAATATGAGGCCCTATTCAAAAGTTATAAAACTTAACGCCCGATGCCGCTAAATTACAAAAACACCCCTGGGGCCATTTTCCACAGAAGGGTCGCACCCGTGAAAATTACACACCTCCTAGGGTAAACGGCACGCTCCGGACTCAACAGTCCCCTCAGTTTTCCCATTAGAGAAACCATTTAAGAGAAACCTGAGTTTAACAATTAAATGAATAAATTAATTATTTTATTTATCCGTTTAACGTTCCGTTAACGGATGAGGGGTCCCAACGTCCCGCGCCAACATGATTTATGTCGTTCCTAGGGTAAAAACCCAATTTTGGACCCATCCATTCACTTAGATTTCTGATTTGGATCTCCATTTAGAAGTTACCCTATTTATTTGGCATGCCCAATGTGAACACACTTAAAATTTAATTCCGGTCACACCGGGGCTGGGAATCGTACGCCGTCTAAAGGCGCTACTCTGGAATAACATCAAGAAAATTCCAAAGTATTTTATAGAAAAAACCGGGTTCTTACACCCCTTCTCCCGGTGACCCCCCTTCTCCTGGCGACCCCCCTTCTCCTCCACGACCCCCTGCGACCCTGCGGCCCCCCATAACCCCGCGACCCCCCCTTCTCCCGGCGACCCCGTGACCCCCCTTCTCCTGGTGAGTTTACTATGAGCAAGTATTGTTTAGGATAATTTTTAATGTTTACATTGAATTCATATTTTTTTGTTCTATTTATGAGTAAATCATATTGGTTCAATTTATCTTGGGTAAATATAGTTTAGTTTAGTTTGATCTAGTTTTGTTCAGATCAATTTGGATTGGTCTATTTTGTTTTTTTTTTCAATTTATAGTTATTTAGTATTTTTAGGTAAAGTAGTGTTTGGAAGTATTGAATATATATGATTTGGTTCATTTCAATTCAATTTTATACATTTTTTTTCATTTTATTTAGTTGAATTTGGTGTAGTTAAATGAAATAAAATAAGATTTATATTATTTTCATAACTATTATTACACTTTAATTCATTTAAGGTTTGATTGTATTCAGTTTGATTCAATTTAATTTTACTCTTGATAGGATGGTTCACAATTTTTATGGTTTGTTTGATCACTTTTTCTTTAATTTGAAAATTTTTGATACATTTTAAAGTAGTGATTGTCAATATGAATATTTATAAGATATAAAATTAGACAATTTAAATGTTTTATAATGGTTTTGTTAATTTTATACGAGGGTTTATTTTTTAAAATTGAATGATTCAAGTGTAATGATTTAGGTTAAACTCATCCAATAAAATAGTTTTTAATATAAAATGATTTTTGAAATTTTAACTCATTGGAATAAATTTATGCAATCAGTGTATATGAGTGGAGCTTTAATGGTCTTAAAATTAGTAGTTTTAGTAAATACCCTTGTAATTGATTGGTTAGACCATGAAATGATCTTACAAGCAATGGGTTTCTAAATTTTTGATTTTAAATGGTTTGAAATAAATGTGTACATGTTATAAATAGTTTTTTTAGAAATTGTGTAGAGGTTAGGGTTGGTTGGTTTTAATATTTTTTAGATCAATTTATTAGAAATATTTCATATTTATTTACTATTTTTGGACATGTCATTGTATTTTAGTTTGGTAAAATAGGTCTGAGGGGACAACGAATATTGAATACATAGATTTAGATCTATTTTTTTGGATCAATACATGTCATTCTAGGTTTTTGTGTTTTATTTTGACTAAATTAATTTTGATTTGGTTTTGTTAGGTTTAGTTTTGTATGGGTCAATTGTGTTCACTTCCATTAAATTTAATTAAATTTTATTTGTTTTTTTTCAATTCTAATTATTTTGGATTTGGAATGTTAAATACGGTTCGAGTCATTTCTTTTGCATATATTTTTATCCAGTATTGTATTATTTAGATATATTCAATGAGTCTTACATGTCTTCAGTTCTATATTATTTTGTTCATTTAGATTTGGTTCCTTTCAATATGGTTTAATTAAATTAATTTTCAATAATTTTAAATCTAATCGATGTAGAAAACATTGTATTGTAAGATTATATGATAAAAACAAGAGTGTGGGTGGTGAATTGCTATTTAAAAAACTAAACTAACATAAAACCTAAACCACATTTGTTTATGTAATCAGACTTAGAGATTGTATAATGATTAGAGTATAGGTATCAGACTTATAAGTCATCCAATAAATCAGAGTTACAAAACATACTTACAAAAAATCTGATTAAAAAAATATTAAAAATTTAGAAACATAAACTTTCTAATATAAATTTCACATAGGAATATAAAACTTGTTAAAAAAAGTAATATGAAACCTATGCATAATGAATCTATTAATTCAAGTTGGTAATGATCAGGTTGTTTATGGAAATAATTATTTTGGGCTAGGTGAGTTTATTCTTGGTTTATAAAGGATTTTATCAATTTTTTTATGAACGTAGTTTCCCCTTGTGTTTCCAATGATAAAAATACTTTTGATTCAATATATGTGTGCTCAAGGGTGGTAAAGGCATTTTAAGATTGATGTTTGGGGTTTTGATGGAAAAAAGTGGAGGATGGTGTTTATTAAGAGAGGGGATCTCTTTTTTCCATTTATTGTCACATGGTTAATAGGAATAGATGCCTCAGGTTGAGAGTTATGTTATCATGTTTGTTGGGTTATTATGTGAATCTTTTTGATGGGTTGTTTATGTTTCAATTTAGAGATGGGTATTCCCGTCTTTCTTATTCATTGTCAAATGATTTGATTTATTTTTTTCAAATGGATGATTGTTTTGGTTCCCAACTACTTGTTGTAGTTTCTATATTCCCTATTGAGTGTATCACATTGTGGTAGCTTATGATTGATCAGTGAATACCATGATTATGAAATTTATAATGTAATTGAAATTGAACTCATGGGATGAGTATTGATGTTGGTTTATGGGATAATGGAAACTATGGGATGATTAGATTAATGCTCAGAGGAGAATTTGATGGAAATCTAAGAATTGTAATGGAAAATAATAAATCCAGTCGGATCTAATGAACTAAATTGATTAAATAAGAATTTTTATTGAATTTAACAAATGATTGGATAGTAATATCTCTTTACTATGTCAAAATGTTTAATGGTGATGAATCATGATACTTATGTTCATGCATTGAACCTAGTCTCTACTGGTGTAGTAAAAAATTAAATGGATACCAAGAAACCTCAATAAAAAGTGCATAGGAAACACAAAAGTACATCCACGCAAACCCAAGTTTATGCCAGACCTACTCTACTGGAACAAAATACACACCAAGCCTAGTTTGGAAGTGCATGTCAAACATTATAGGCCCAATAATGACCTTACTATACTTAATCCCAAGAATCTAAGATCTAATATAGCTCCAACATGTGCAGTTCCTCGTGTGATCACATCAAAAATAGTATGGATTTCACTACACCATAGCACATAAACTTGAGAATATTCTCCTCAAATAATGACCTTACTATACTCACTTTACAAGATTTTAGGTTTTGTGCATATTTGTCTTATGGATAATCCATCTAGGGTGATATGATTTTCATTTGGGAACAATCATGTTGTTTTATAATAGGTGAATGTATTTTGGTTGTCCACCATATCAAAAATAAATCAGATTCTTATTACATAACATAACTCGAGGTAAGGTTTGGGCACAAAGCAGGGTAGTTCAGTTTGTTGACCCAATGGAAAAGTGTTTGGTGGAAGGAAGTGACACTTTGTGACCTATCATTAAGGGAATAATTTCTAGAGCATTGGTGTTGGTAATTATATTTTCTATCATTGGTGTGGGAGGCAGGGATACATGGGGAGACTGTGTGATGGTAATCAAGTTGATTGTCGAGATTGCAGTAGGATGAGCCATCTACAAGATTTTTGTAGATCTTTTCCTATAGTATACAATGAATGAGTGTCTGCAATAATTCCACATTTAGAAGTGGGTAAATCAACTTCATGTTAGGAAGGGAGATATTTTTTGGCCAATCGATTAGTCTGAAGCGGTGGTCATGGTCAAAGCATCCAGACAAAAGACTTACATCACTAGCATAGAGAACATGCTCAAGGTATCTAGGCTATATATTAGGGCCACAAATCAGTATAATTGTATAAAGTGAGACCAATATGCGAGGAACAGAGTGTTGGGACTTATATAGTGAGAGGTACTATTTTGGTATCTTCGACTTTAGTATCTTTTTTTTGATATAGGTGCTTCTCATTCCATCATATTTGTGCATGTTGTGGAGATCCTTGGGCTCGACATTCAGTTTTCCTATGAACTGATGACACTCAAAACTTTTTTGGGGATTTGATTAGAGAATTTATTTTAGTGTAGGGAGTGTACCTTGATATAAGTGGGTGTCACCTCATATGGGAACTCGTTTTCCTCGAGATGATGGTTTTGACATAATTCTTGGGATGGAATGGTTGTTCCCCTACTATGCTTACATTGATTGTTATCACCAAAGGGTGTCATTCACATCACCATAGGGTGGGTTTTTTATTCACAAGGGTGAATAGGATGTATGAGAAAGATGAGATGGACTCTAGCATCATGGGTTGGGTGTTATGATAGACTGAATTACTTGATTATATCTGGAGCATAATGAAGGCATTGGAAAAATTTACATGCCAACAAGGCTCATGGAATCTAAACTCGGTCATGGTAATCCCTGTTGTAGAGTTACCAGACAATTCATTTCCTACGTTCTCATAATATAGGTAGAGGCAAGATGATGTTGAATAATTAATGATGATACAATCACACAAAATTAACTTCGTAACATAAGTGCATACATGAGTTTATGTTTGTAGTTTCTCTTTGTGAATTTTTGATTTATATTACTAAAGGATGTGCTTTCTTCTTATACATGGAATCTCTTTTTATTCTCTCTATATATTACTAATTTTATTTTTTCCAATATACATATTCATATATGTACTTATTTTCTAGTATACATTACTAGTTTTCACTTATATAGAAAGTAATTGTGACATGACTACTGTATGCACTGTTTTTCCACTATGCATTACTAGTACTCACTTTTATAGAATATAAGTCCATTTTTATGCACTTATTTTCAAAGAATTCATTTTAGAAAAAATTCAAATTATTTTTATGTGATTGTGTAATTGATTGATCGTGTCATGATAATTCACAGGTTGGGTAGTAGTTCTTTATAACCTAGTGGTTAGGGAAACAAAAGAATGTGTCAAATCAGATGTTCATTAAGGGTAAACGCGAGAGATATCAATTGATAATAATATGAAAGTATAATATAATAATAATGATATGAGCGAATGACTATAAATTATGAATATCATACACAATTCATCATATATTACAATTGTGATGTATGCTGATATGAATTATTATGTCAAGGTTGGAACTGGTATGGATGAAATAGGTTGAACCTAGGCTTGGAATTTTTTTCATGAAATATGACAGACATGCTTGTTTATAATTTTGTTTAAAGGTCTAATGGCCATGTGATATGTTTATCTGCATTCCTTTACTGAAAGATGCATTTGATTGTGCTTAGTTAAGCATCTCTTTTAATATTGACTAGTATGTATTCTGTTAGACTATTCGTATTTTTGGAATGGTTTTTTTTCAGAGCACTGGTGAAGGGGATGTAGAGCTGCTATTTTTTCCCAGACCAGCTTTTAACAGTGGTTAAAACCGCCGCTAAATGAAACTAGTAAAATTGTAGCGGTGGTTTTAACTGTCGCTAAATATAGATATTTTTCTCATAGTAGCGATTTTAACCACCGCTACAGTGTCCCACCATCCATGTGTATTTCGCAGCAGTTTTGATTATTTTAGTGGCACTTTTCTGGTGAGGGGGTGTTTTTTATTCGCGGCGGTTATAACCACCACAGATAAAAGAGATCCACCGGCCGTAAAACCGCCGCTAAAAAAACTAGAACCACTGTGAAATGAGGAAACTACAACGATTCATTTAAACCACCGCAAAATGGATATAACCGTTTCTAATAGTTTCTCAATGCGCAATTTAGCTGTGGTTTCCTAAAACCACTGCTATATGCAAAAAAACCACCGCTAATAGGTTATTTTCCTGTAGTGACTTCCTTACTGTGTTTTTATGTATTTGAATAATAAAATTAATTTGGGCCTTAAATTAATGTGTGATACCCTTCATAGACCCCATTAGGTTCATTGATTATTTGAGAATAGGCCTAGGGATATCCATGGGGTATGTCAATCCCTTGAAAGTGGTGTAATGTGATTGGAAATGATAATATAGAGAACTTATGAAAGTAAACGGGCTATAATTTTCATTTGGTATGTTAGTATAGTTGAAGGGATACTTGGTATAATTTGGGGATAAGTGTTTATGACATGTTAAGAGGTTGATTTGAAATTTCATCTATGTTAAGATTCCTAAAATTCCCAAGAGGATTTTAAAATGGTTTAAATGCTGTGTTTTGGATTTTAATCTGGTTGTGGTTTTCGATGAGGGAAAACTATTGTAGACGCCGGAAAAGTCCGTTGTTCCCAAACGAAGCTCCGGATGCGGAAAGCGAAGTGATATTTGGAGTCAGAGGCATGTTCCGGAGGGCCCGGAGGGCTTGCGCGTAATTTCAGAGGCTCGCGCGCAAAGTTGAGTCGCGGCGCGCAATCCTCCCGGGATGCGCGCAATGCGCTGGACCGGCGCGCTATTTTGCGCGCCCGCGGCCTGCGCGGCGGCCTTTGCGCGCTGGGTCCTGATTCCGCGCCCGCGAACCGAATTGCGCGCCCGAGACCGGATTCCGCGCCCGGGGTCGCCTATAAATATAAGGCGACCCCCGACGTTTTGAAGGTTGCCAGAATCCGAAGCGTCGCTCGTTCGCGCAATCCAACCCCTTCCGCGCGCAATGCCGATCTTCAGGTAACCTCCTTTCTTTCGCGCAATAGAGCCTTGGGGTTCGCCTTCGCGCGCAATCCCCTTGGCTCCTTTCCTTTGAATAAATTTCAACCCGAAGGCCTTTGCGCGCAAAAGAAGCCTCTTGCGCGCAATTGCCCCCCGGGTGCGCGCAATCCGACCCGATTGCGCGCACCCCCCATTTTCAAAGTGGCCATTCGTTAGAGAATGAGCCGTTGCCCCCGCGCGCTACCCGAAGCCCGGTGCGCGCAATCTCAATCCTCCGTGCGCGAAGCGCTGGCCCAATTGCGCGCCAGCCCGCCATTTTGCGCGCCGACCCGCGGTTTTGCGCGCAAAGCTCCTCTTTTGCGCGCAATCCGCCAGGGTCGCCTCCCTTGACCCCCCGAGGGTACCCGCCTGCGTGGCGCCCGATGATCCTCATCCTGGGTGCCCGCACCGTGCGTTGTCTTCCCGTGCGGCCCTCCAGGCTCGCGCGAAGTGACACGGACCAATGTCCAGCATGACGTTAAACTGCACGTATGTCCAGCATGACGTTAAACTGCACGTATGTCCTGAATGACGTTAAACTGCACAACGTCCAACATGACGTTAAACTGCACGTATGTCCAGCATGACGTTAAACTGCACATACGTCCAGCATGACGTTAAACTGCACATTCGTCCCGCATGACGCTAAACTGCATCCGTCCAACATGACGTTAAAACTGTATTACGTCCAAGCTGCACGACGCTAAACTGCCTAGCCCCCATCGTCCGCGCTGCAAGACGTTAAACTGCCAAGTGTTTCGTCCTCAACACACGACGTTAAACTGTACTTCGTCCGGCAAGACGTTAAACCGTCCGCTTCGTCCTCAACACACGATGTTAAACTGTACTTCGTCTGGCAAGACGCTAAACCGTCCGCATCATTCGATCCCGTGCCTCGCACGCAGGGTCTCCCCCGGTTTGGATGTGGCCCCCACCCGCTCGTCTCTGTAGGGATGTCGGGATTGTCCCCCTTTTGGGACGATTTAATGGGAGCGGCTTTTCCCTACGGGGGCAGGGTATTACAAACCCCTAGTTTCTCGTGGGAGGCTGCACATGTGTATCTCCATTACGCCTCCCCACTGTCGAAGCCAGTAGAGGGTATGACTGGGATCGAGGTGTCTTCTGCTTTCGGTCCAAGTCCCTTCCAACTGAGTTTTGCCGCATCCGGGCTGCCTCAAGTGCGTAAGTCCTGACAGAATGAACTACGTGGACTTTGATCCCTGTCTTCTATACAGGGTACGTAGGAAGCCTCCCTGAGGTTCAAGCCCGCCACCTGGTCGTCCCGGTCGTATTTACGTCGGTTCATCCATCAGTGGACCCCTCCAGGGTTCACGCTTGCGCCGATTCACCTATGAATCCGCCCCTATGGGAGACTGCCCGTGTGTATCTCCACGGTGCCTCCCCACAGCCCCCCCCCCCTTTTTCCATTTCTCCTTTTATCGTCCAGCATGACGTGAAACTGTGATCCACCCGGCCGTTCCATCCCCCTCTGTGCGAGGTGGTTCAGTTCAATCCTCCGCCCGGCGGCCTAGACCTCTTCGTGAGTCGGCTTGCCGACGTCCAGCATGACGTTAAACTGTATACCCGAACTACGTTGACTTTGATCCGTGCTAACGCGCGGTACGTAGGAAGCCCCTCCGGGGTCCAAGCTCTTCACTCCATCATCCATCCTGATCCTTACCCGGGCTGCCACATCCCGGTGGGGTCATGCCACTTCACTCCACTCCACGTTACTTGGGAAGCCGCCCATGTGCTGGCCCCAGCGTCGGAGGTTCCCCGCAAGGGGTTCTGTCATCTGATCCACTTTTCGTGTTGATTGGTCCGATGTCGTCCCCGCTGGACGTTAAACTCGCGGCATACCCCGTGTTAAACATGGGAAGCTGAGGAAAACCTCAGGTGACACAGTTCCCCGCACCCAGTACGGGATGCCTCAGGCCATCATGCCTTCGAGAAGCCCTATTAGGGATGGAAGACAGACGTGCAGAGCCGCAGTGTTACGACACGCCCCCAGCACCCAGAGCCACCCGGCCTTCTCACCGCAGGTTGCTGCCCCGACCAGACTCCTTGGAGCGTCCGGGCGGGAGCAGCGTAATTAACCGGTGTCCATGAAGATATGGCGCCGGGAACGAGATTCACGAACATTCTTAAGTCTATGAGGGAGACCCGGATTAGGCGACGAGTTCCGAGGAGACGTCCAAGGAAGGAGGAGCCGACATCCCATCATCCCGGTTTCGATCAAGGAGTAGACGCCCCTGAATAAGGGACGGATGCCGCCCGCCCTTGGAAAGCGGGACTGCGGGACCACAAGCCGCGCGCCCATCCCCTCGGGTTGACGGGTGCACGCGCGAACGCGTCCTGGCGGAACAGCATAACCCGACGCACATCCGCACCGAAACAGAAAAATGGTGAACCCGACGTGAATCTCTTCTCCTCGATACGAAGACCGATGGCTTTCAGAGGTGTTGGAAGACCGGCATGTTGCCCGGCCAAGCATTGTCTTACCCGCCAGGGGCTGGGGAAGTGAAATCGGGCACTCCGTCTCGCAACGTCGAGGGCCTGGGTTCCCCCCACGGAAGGCGTCGTGGCGCTAATGGTTGGTTGTCGATTCCTTTTTCCTGTCAGTGTTAATGGGTCTTTCTCCCTGCTTTCAGAAATCAGGTCGCCCGATCCAGTGCCCGATCGCCACCCGCCCACTGGCGCAGGGATAAGGGAAACACCGACGCGGCTACTCCGCGCGGTCCTGCCCGTTCCACAGTCGTCCCAGCAGCCGCAATTGCGGGACGACCACGCCCTCTCTCCCCCTCAGAGATCATCCAGAGAAGGGTGATCAACACCCTGGTGCAGAGATACGAGGAAGAGGGAGTCATCCCCACTAGGGAAATGGCTCGCCTAGACCTTGAGGAGGCTGCGCCTCGCCACCACCGCCGCCCCCGAGGGCCGCGCAGGGAGGCACCGCTGCCTACCTCGACGTCCAATCGCTTCGGGAGTTTATCCCCGGAGCGCTCTGACAGTTCCCTTCCCTATGCGGATGAGGTGGAAGATGCCCGGGATCACCCTATCCGGGGTTCGCTCCAGGGATCTACGGTAAGGACTCCCGCCAGGCCACGACGACACCGCCGCCAGGCCTCTCCAGTCGAAGAGCGGGCTCTCCACCTGCCCGCGCCGCTCATCCCGACTCGTCTGTCTCGACGCCAACGTCGGGCACGAGCGGAAGAGGATGCCCACCTTGGGGCTCTAGCAACAGCGGCCGCATTGGCCCAAGCCACTGCTGGCTCCAGTCGCCAGGCCTCTGTGCATCCTGAGCAGGGGAACTCCTATGCCCGACCTGGATCGAGGCCCCGACCGCCCCAAAGGCAGGTTGGGTCGACTCTCCCGGTTGCTGGCACTGGCAGTAGCCACTGCGGACCACCTCGCGGTAGCGCTATTCACCGGCAGGGTCTACTCTGTGTGGCCGATCCAGGAGGCATGGGTCATCCCACCTTCCGATCCCGGCCCGGAGGCCTGCCCGGAATCATCTCTCCCCGCGTCCCCTTTGATATCTGTCCCGGTGCCCCTCGCACCTTGGTTCCCAGTCCTCTTGGCCCCAGCACCAGTGCGACCGGAGGACGCCAGGACAGAGATCAGCCCTGCCCCGAAGAACCACCCAGGGGCAGGAAGGCAAGGCGTCGACGCCGAGGGAAGAATGTTACGGAATTCCGGACAGAGATCCGACCGGTTTGCTTCTCTGACTCAGAGGCGGAGTACGATTCGGCGACAGAGCCCCTTCCCCAATCCCGCCAGTCAAGGGCGGGGGTAGGAATGCGACACGTCAGCCTCGTGCTCCCCGAGAGCGAGATCGATGTGATCCCCGCTTCTCTCCGAAGGTATATCCGGAGTAACGAGGGCCTGGTAGACCCCCAAGGATCAAACTTGCGGTTGGTGCCGGCCCCTCCGGAAGTGCCTTCCGCCTTGATCGGAGAAGCCGGAGACTTTTTCTGGGGACCGATGGTCGAACCACGATCTGGTGCGCCCTCGGCGAGCACCGATGCTATGGAAGGATGTTCGCTCGCCGGCCCGTCCTATCGTGATGTGGTAGCCAGGGCACCGCCACCCTCAGAGGGCGGCCCGGGATATGGAGGCCAATCGGCCTGTTCGCCGTATTCACCGCCGGCCAGCCCGTCGGCCCGGCGGCCCGCCTCGGCACCACTACCAGTTTCCCGTCCGTTCCCAGCCATTGAAGAGGACCAAGGAGATCTGGGTCCCGAGTTTGAGTCGTGGAGCTTCTGGACCGTCCTTGCAGAGGGCCACTTCCCTGAGAAGTTTTGGCCAGTCGCAGGACCGGGCTTTGATGCACCCGAATCGCTCACCCCGGATGAGTTCGAATGCTTCCGCCGAACTCTCCGGGAGACTCGCTCCTGTCTTCACCGCCTACAAATGCCATACCCCGGGAGTCAAGTGCACCTGGAGGATATTGGTGAGCAGTGCCGTCAAATTGACCTGGCCATGCTCCCCGCGGCTCGGCACCCCGGGTCATTTGAGCGCCATGAGGCCCTCCAACAACGATGCGTTGAGTGTTTTCAAGTACTCCGCAAAGTTATCGAGGAAGCCACTCCCCACGTGTATATCCGTGGATGGGGGCAGTACGCTGCCCTACGCTTCAGTGTGATCCGCCGACAGCCCGATTCGCTGGGTGGCCCTGAGGGTATATCCCCAGGGACAGGAACGGTCAATATGGCTGACCTGTCGGGAGAGGGGAACGACTTGGAACTTCTCGACGGGGGCTTCCCCCCCGAAGACAAGCTGTCGTCAGATCCATCGGTGAGAGTTACTCGTCATCAGAGGAACCTCCTGGGGCTCCCCGCACCCACTGAAGCACTGACGTTGAGCCGAAACGTCAGCAAAGGAAAAAAGCACAGCGAGGCTATAAGGCCCGCCGACCCATCAGCCTCCATGCAGAGGGCAGAGGAGGGTCCCGAGAAGGCTACGCTACGTCAGCAGCTCGCCGAACAGAAGAAGCTGGTTGACCAGCTCCTCGCCGAGCGCGCTGCAGAACGGCGGCCTGACTACGGTGATCCCAGGCCAGGACAGCAGGGACCGGAACAACCGCTCCTCGATGAGACTCTCCCGGGCAACCGTGATTACGCCGTGTTCGCCGACAGGAGAGAGGCCATTGCCTACGGAAAGAGGGCACGGTATGTTTCACCACACCCTCCCGAGCAGCGTGACTACCTGAGAGATCCCGCTCGGATTCCTCCCGCTGCCCCAAGGGCCGCTCCGCCCGCCATCCCACGAGCTGCCGAGTTCGACGACCCGGTCGACGACCCGATTAAAGGGTCATGCAATGCGCTCGTGGTTAGAGATCCTCGCCAGGACTGGAACCCATGTCCGGACGATCCTATGGCGGCACTCATTGCCCGCTTGGAAGCCTTGGAGACACGGCAGGTGGCGATCCCACCGGACGGCAAGCCCTACCCAGCATGGGTAGATGACATGCCAGCGCCTCCGGGATTCGGGAATCCCACTTTCGCCCCCTTCAACGGAACTGGAGATCCGCCACAGCATTTAGCCCACTTCAACTCGAGGTGCGGGCCTATGTTGGGGACTCCAGCGCAGCAGGAGGCCGCTAAGCTTCGCTGCTTTGTTCAGACATTGGAAGGGCCAGCATTTGTCTGGTACAGCCAGCTCCCCGTCGGGTCGGTAACCAGCTAGGAGGACCTCCGTAGACAGTTCCTCTACCAGTTCAGTTCCACGACCCGGAAGACAAGTATCGCAGACCTCTTCAAGTGCAAGCAGAGGCCTGATGAGAGAGTCGCGGACTTTGTCGCCCGATGGAAGGGTCTCACGTATTCCCTTGACATGCCATTGACTCAGGAGCAGTTGCTGACAATGTGCGTCGGGAACGTCAAGACCGAGCTGGTCCCTTCCCTGATCACTCAGAATTACCCTGGAGGGTTCAGGGACTTCTCAGAAAAAGCTCAACGTCTTGAGGAAGCCCTGCAACAGGCCAGCCAGGCACACCCGTTGCCTCCTATGATTCCTGCAAGGAGAGTCAGTAGGGCTGAGCCCGCTGCTGTTGCCCAGATAGAGGCCCCCAGGCCGTTGGAGCTGCTGCCGGTGAGGCCAGCTCCACAGCCTCACAGGAATCCGCCTCCACGGGCTCAGTTCCCGGCCCAGCAGCGGCAGCCCCAGAACCGGCCGGCCCCTCCGTGTAATGTACCGCCACAACCCATGCGAGATAATCAGGATCCACCTCCTCGGCCGGCCCCTCCAGCCCCTCGTCAAGACCACGCTCCCAGGGGCCCGCGACACCTGACTTACTCATTTCATGAGGATCAGGTCCCCGGTTACTTCCGGAGCGCCCTGGAGCAGAGGATTGTGCGACTGCCTGAGTGTTGGAGGCCAGAGGAGGCACATCTTACGAATAACCCCCGCTACTGCCCCTACCATCGGGCCCTGGGGCACACCATCCAGCGGTGCTATGTGTTTAAGGACTGGCTCCAAGACCAGATTAACAACAATGTAATCAGGTTGGGCCCAGCTCCGGCACAAGTGGCGGGCGTATTCGTGGGATCAGATGACGATAGTGGCAATGAGGACGAATGACAGCTGGTCTCCGACCGTGGGTCCCAGAAGTATAAAAACTGGATGGCCCGCAAGACGACCATTCGCGCCCATGGAATCATCCGTGCGCGCTTGAATCAGCCTGAGCCCCCAGAACCTGCGGGTGCTGCTTCGGCATCGTCGTCCCAGCCTGCCTCTTCCAAGAGGAGCAAACGGCGGCAGCGCAAGAAGGAAGAGCGCGCCCCGCCAGTTCCGCCACTATCCCGTACTCTCGGCGATTTCATGCCCCCGGAGATGGGGGTCCCTCCGCGGATCCGCCCGGTGATGGATGATTCGTCCGATGACGGTATTGGGTACGCTTCGGTTAATACCGTCGAGCTGGTAAATCCCTTTTCGGTTCCTGACGTTGAAGAACACCGGGCGGACCTCCCTAGTGTCCCCGGTCGTCGCTACCGTCGAAAGAACCGCAGCAACAGGAGTCGCCGGGGCACAGCCGTTGGTACCTCCAGCCAGGCCGTGCACGCCACTGAGACTAGGCAGCAGGCTCAAAACCGAGCTCAGCGCGCGCAGCCCCCCCATCCGGGGATGACGGATTCGCCTCCGCCACTGTTTGTGGTGTGGGGCCAGGCAGAACCGCCTCAGCCGCGTTGCGACCAGCTCCGCCCTGCCACGATTCCATCCCGACCTCCTGACTCCAGTACGGTGACCATTTCCCGGACTGCGACCAGTGAACAGCGAGATGCGCCAAGTACCAGTCGGCCGCCGATCCAACCGGCAAGGCCCGTCATGCCACCAACTGCAGAGCAACCTCCTGCAACCAGGGGCTCGCGCTTGGCCAAAAAGTATGATGTCCTGAAGCACTTGGCCGACATCCCAGCAAGGCTCTCCATCCTTGAGGCTCTGCGCATGTCATCTGAGATGCGCGAGGCACTCGCTGAAGCCCTAAAAAGCCCCCTCCAGTTTGAGACAGAGGTTGCGGCTGTAGAGGCCTTTCACGCCGAAACGATCGAGGACGCCGAATGTCAGGCAGTTATCTCGTTCTCTGGTAAGGATGAAGACCCTCCTATACAGGGACACATTCGTCCGCTGTATGTCACTGGCCGGTTCAATGGCCTTGAAGTCCGGCGCTGTCTTGTCGACACGGGGTCCGGGATTAACCTGATTCCAACTCGGACGCTCCGGAGATTGGGGTTGTCTGAGGATGACTTGATTCCCTCCGACCTCAGGATCCAGGGGTACGACCGCACCGAGCAAACCCCGGTCGGCAAGATACGTTTGAAGACCCAGTTCGGTGACTTGGTTGCCAACACCGAATTCATGGTAGTCTCTCAGGACACTGCGTATAACGCATTGATGGGCAGGCCATGGCTTCACCTTCACGCGGCGGTTCCCTCGTCATACCACCAATGCCTCAAATACTCCCTTAATGGTCGAGTAGGCGTGCTTCAAGGAGATGCCTCTCCTTTTGCCTCATGTGAAGCCCGCTATCTGGACGCGGACTATTACAAGAGCAAGGATAAGCAGATCCTGGCAGGTGAGGTTGAGCCTGTCGCTGTTGTAAGCGATCCCTGGGCAAGTCTGGATGACGCTTACGTCCTCCCGATTCACCGGTTGGACGTCGCCATGGTCTTGACGGTCCGCGAGTCTCCTGATGAGATGGCCGCGACCGCCCGCGCCAGCACCAGTGGCCCAGCAGGATCTGGCAGCCCCAATGCAGTTTCCAACGCAGTCTCTCCCGTGGACGATCCCTCCCCGAACCGAGAGGATATGGAAGACGCACCCCCAGCCTTTGAGGAGGGCGTCCCCGCCACGGTCGATGAGTTAATACAGGTGAACCTTGGAACCGAGGCCGATCCAAGACCCACATTGGTCAGCGCCGCCATGCCCTCTGAGAAGCGGCAGCAGTACGTGGACTTTCTCAGGCAGCACCGTGATGTGTTCGCTTGGGGCTATGACGAGATGTCGGGGCTAGATCCTCAGGTAGCCGTCCACCGCCTTGGCCTCCCGGCGAACCATCGCGGGTTCAAGCAGCCTCCCAGGAAGATGCATCCGTCCCACGGTGCCATGGTTGAGGCCGAAGTTGACAAGCTTATCGAAGCCAACTTCGTGAGGGAAGTTCAGTACCCCAAATGGCTGGCCAACATTGTGCCGGTCAAGAAGAAGAACGGGCAGATTAGAGTCTGCATCGACTTCCGCGATCTCAACCGCCACTGTCCGAAGGATGATTTTCCCCTTCCAGTGACAGAGCTGTTGATTGATGCCACGTCAGGGTTCCAAGCCCTCTCCTTCATGGATGGATACTCCGGATACAACCAGATTTGGATGGCCCCTGAGGATGAGGAGTTCACTGCCTTCAGGGCCCCCCAAGGTACCTTTTGCTACCGGGTCATGCCCTTCAGCCTGAAGAATGCAGGTGCCACCTATCAACGGGCGATGCACCGCATATTCAATCCAATCCTCGGCACACTGGTGGAATGCTACGTCGACGACTTGGTTGTCAAATCGCGCCAGCGTCAGGACCATCTCAAAGATCTTGAGAAAGTGTTCAGCTTCCTCCGGTCTCGCTGCCTGAAGATGAACCCGTTGAAGTGTGCCTTTGGGGTCACCTCCGGAAAGTTCCTTGGATTTGTGGTAAGATACCGGGGTATTGAGATCGACCCAGAGAAAATCAGGGCGATTAGCCAGATGCCTCCCCCAGGTACCGTCCGGGAACTACAAGGGTTCCAAGGCCACTTAGCCTATATACGCCGATTCATCGCGAATCTGGCCGGCAAGTGTAAGCCCTTTTCTCGGCTCATGAAGAAAGGTGCCACCTATGTATGGGATAAAGAGTGTCAGACCGCTTTCGAGGAAATCAAGCAGTACCTGCTTCAACCTCCGGTCCTGATGCCGCCCGTATCCGGAAAGCCGCTGGTCCTCTATGTGACCGCCCTGGAACGGTCCCTAGGTGCCCTTCTCGCCCAGAAGAACAACGAGGGAACAGAGAATAGCCTCTATTACCTCAGTCGCATGCTCCTCGATGCAGAAGTTAGGTATTCCCCCATCGAGAAGAGCTGCCTGGCGCTCGTATTTGCCGTACAGAAATTACGGCACTACTTGCAGCACCATGAGGTACAGTTGGTTTCTCGGGTAGACTCGTTGAAATATATCCTGAGCCGGCCTATGTTGACTGGCCTCCTAGCGCGGTGGGCTGTGATTCTCCAGCAGTTCGACATCAGGTATGTGTCTCAGAAGGCCATCAAAGGGCAAGCATTGGCAGACTTTCTGGCCGCTCACCCGACCTCCGCGGATCAGCCGCTGGATCTAGGCTTTCCTGATGAGACCATTCTCTCGGTTGATCGAGCCGATCCATGCTGGCAGATGCACTTTGACGGTGCCTCCCGGAGCCCCACCGGTAGAAGACTCGATAATCCTAAGCTCAACAGAGTGGGCTTGGGCATCGTCTTCATTACCCCGGAGCGAGCCGTGCTGCCATACTCTTTCCTGTTGTCAGAGGGCTGTACCAACAATGAGGCGGAATACCATGCCCTCATCACCAGCCTCGAGTTGGCTCTCGAGATCGACGTGCCCCGTCTGTGCGTGAAAGGGGACTCTGAGCTTGTCGTTAAGCAGATCAATGGCGACTACGTTGTCAGGAAGCCGGAACTTGTGCCATTGTTGGAGTGCACCCTCCTTCTGATGGCCCGGTTCCCTTCTCGGCCGGAAATTGTCCATGTTCCCCGGTCGCAGAACGGTCGAGCAGATGCTTTGGCCAGCCTTGCTGCGTCACTTGCGGAACCTGAACAGGACAACCTGATCGTCCGCGTGACGCGCCGCAGGCTCATCGCTCCCGTTATCCCGGAAGAAGATCGCGGCCCGTTGGTAAGTAACCTCACCACGGTTGCCCCTATGCCCGGAGCCCCGAGTACCCCAGATATGACAGTCGGATCAGCCCCTGATTGGAGGACGCCTTTGGTTGAGTACCTCCAACATGGCATTCTTCCATCGGATCGGGCCGAGCGCGAGCGAGTTCGACGCCGCGCATCGCAGTTCGTCCTCCAGAGCAGTCCCGGCCTGGAGAAGATCCTCTACAAACGCGGATTTGATGGTGTTCTCCTCCGTTGCCTTCAGGGAGTTGAGATCCCACGAGTCATGCAAGAGGTTCATGCTGGTTCGTGTGGCGCCCACCAGACTGGGCCGAAGCTGTCCCACCAGATTCGGAGGTTGGGATACTTCTGGCCCTCTATGATCCATGACTGCATCGAGTATGCCAGGAGGTGCCATGCGTGCCAGGTTCATGAGAACTTTGTGCATCGGCCGCCGGAGCCTCTCCATACCACAAGGTATTCCTGGCCCTTTGCAGTCTGGGGACTGGACGTTGTGGGACCTTACCCGCCGGCGACAGCTCGCCAGTGCCGGTTCATTCTGACCGCCACAGACTTCTTCTCCAAATGGGCAGAAGCGATTCCGCTCAGAGAGGTCAAATCATGTTCGATCGCTGACTTCGTGACCTCCAACATCATCTATCGATTTGGAGTGCCTCACGCTATCCTCACGGATAACGGAACCAATTTCCGAGCAGCCGAGTTGAAGAAGTTGTACGCCAAGTATAACATTCGCTCGAACCATACATCTCGCTATCATGCGCAGGCGAATGGACAGATCGAGGCGTTTAACAAAACCCTCTCTAACATTCTGCAAAAGATGGTTGGTCAGAACAAGAAGAGTTGGCCGGACAAGCTCCCCAACGCCCTCTGGGCTTATCGGACGACGACTCGCAATTCCACCCAGATGACCCCTTATTCCCTGGTGTATGGAGCTGAGGCCGTCCTGCCCATCGAGATCCAGTTGCCGTCCTTGCGCACTGCGGTCTATGACCAGCGAGCACCGGACAGAGTTTCTGAAGCCCGTCTAGTCGAGTTGGAAGCACTGGATGAGAATAGACTTCGCGCTTTGCACAACTTGGAGAGGCATCAAAGCAGAATGGCTCGAGCTTTCAATAAGAAGGTTCGCCTCCGCTCCTTCTTGCAGGGTGATCTAGTGCTAGCCCTAAGAGCGCCTATGATCCCCGGCAGGAAGCCGCCCAAGTTGGAGCCCAAGTGGGAGGGACCTTTTGTTGTCCACAAGGTCTATCCCAATGGCGCGTACTCCCTAGCGACTATGGATGGTGAGCGTGTCACTCCTCCCACCAACGCTAGGTTCCTCAAGCAGTACTTTGTCTGAGTGTGCCCACGTCCTGCACGACGTTAAACTGCATACGTCCGCACGGCAAGACGTTAAACTGCCAAGCATCATACGTCCGAGCTACAAGACGTTAAACTGTTCAGCATTCGTCCTGCATGACGTAAAACTTCCCCTCAAGAACTACGTGCGGCTTGATTCCCATCCTTATGGGATACGTAGGACCGCCTGAACATTCATGTTTCAAGGCCCAGCCCCATCCTTCGGGAATTTCCATCCCATCCCGGGCCCTTGGTCCAGTTGCCTCTGGGTATGTGGCGTATCGCGTGCGCGGGGGATTATGTCCTCATTCACGTCGATTTGCTCGCCACGCTGTACGCCCCCCACGTTTGGGGATGCCTTCTTCTCCCTCCTTTCTTCTCTCTTTTCGTCCTGCATGACGTTAAACTGCACTTCAAGAACTACGTGCGGCTTGATTCCCATCCTTATGGGATACGTAGGACCGCCTGGACATTCATGTTTCAGGCCCAGCCCCATTTCCCGGGAATCTCTATCCCGCGTCGGCCCTCTGGCCCAAGTTCCCCTCCTTTTTGTGCGAGGCGTATCGCGTGAGCGGGGGATTATGTCCTCATTCGCGTTGGTCTACTGGCCGCGCCGTACGCCTCCCCCGTGTGGGGGACTACCTCACACCCCTCATCGTCCTGCATGACGTAAAACTGCCTCTCCAGAACTACGTATGTCTTGATTCCCATCCTTATGGGATACGTAGGACCGCCTGGACGCTTATGTTTCAGGTCCAGCCCCGTCTCTTGGTTGATCATGGGAATCTGCCCTCTTTTGGTTGCTCTCAGGGTGAGTCCTCCGACCCTCCCCGGTGACCCGTTAACATGTTTTGGGTACTTCGGTCTATGACTCGTAGTGTCAGATTCAATCCCGACAAGTCCTGTGTTGCTTGTCAGGCCTCGCGCTTCCTCTTGTTCGAGCCTTCAATCAAAGGGATCCTCGTTAACGGTTTGGGTACGATGCCTCAGTGCTCTCCCACCGCTCCGGGTCGATTTACCGGCGGGTCTTGGGCCGCAAATCGATATGAATCCTGCGATTGAGCGGTTGATGCTCGTTTGCTTGCCCCGTCTTAGGCTGACGCGATCGGATGTTGTGTTGCGAATGCGTCAGCAACATCCTTGATCGCCATGTCGGCTCTTTCAGGCTCTGAACATTGGATTGCGCAGTCCTCATCACACTCCGCCTTTATGCGTTGTAGTGGAATCTCGACACTCTCTTCATACTGACCTCCAGTACACCTCTACACGTTAGGCAGACCAACCAGGGTAATGATGTCGTTCGAGGCTCCCATGATCTGAGCACCAAGGGTATATGCGGATATCCTCCCTAAGGGCCATGCGTAGCTGGACCCTCGTCCCCCTAAGGAGGAGGGAGTCTCCCGAACAATTGCGTTCTGGGCCCAGTATATCTGGAGGCTAGCATCTCTGCCCCTCGGGTGATGGACATACGCAGACCCCTATCCCAAGACTCTTCTCCTGGAATCGTGCGTGACCGCAGGGCTGGGTATGTTCCCACCTCCGCCGTGTCCGCCGTACCGCGATAAGCGGATTCCTCCATGGTCCTAACCACACGACCTTAAACTGTGTTGTCTGGTCCTACCACACGACCGTAAACTGTGATCGTCTTGGCCGCCCGACGAGAAACGGCACTGCATCGTGATGTCCTCCTCAGGGGACACTCATGTTGGGCGCTGGTTAATGACCACGCCATTCATCAATGCCTTCCATGGCTTGATTATTGTGGCGACGCCAGAGATTTCTCAATCACAGGCATGTCGCCGCACAAAGAAAAACCATTCATCTTTAAGGACAAACAAGAAATATCAAATGCCGCTCCTTCTGTGTGCGAGGGTCAGACCCGCACTCTTCCCCGCGCTGGTGCCCGATTGTGTTGCGCCGCGCTTCAAGAACTACGTGCGGCTTGATTCCCATCCTTATGGGATACGTAGGAACGCCCGGATGTTTGAAACTTCGGGTCCAGCCCCCCACCTCTTAGAGATTCCCCCTTCTCTGGGGAATCCGCCGCCTTCAGGTCACCCTCAAGGCGTGTTCCCCGACCCCTTGCAGTGGTCCACCGGTGTCAAGAGTACTCTGGTTTATTGCCAGGAGGGTCAGGATCCGCTTGGTCAGGTTCCCTCCGCTTTTCAGGCTTCGTGCTCCCTTTCATTCGGGCCCATCGTCTACGCCCTGGGTGGAGCCCCCGTGAACGGTTCGGACACAATGCCTCAGTGCTCTCCCACCGACTCGGGCCGGTACCCCCAATGGCCTCGGGCAGCAAATCGATATGAATCCTGCGATTGAGCGGTCGATGCTCGTTTGCTGCCTCATTCCACCAACGGTTAGTGCGATGTTGATGCTGCCTTTCCGCCACGGTCGGCAGTACTCCCATATCGTTACGCCGGTGCCCCCAGTCCTTGAATGAATGACCGCATGATTCACATTTTCCACCTCCCATTCTGACCAGGCGAAACCTCGACACTCTTGACACTATCCCTCAGTGCATCTTCGCATATCCAGTGGATATGACCACGATGTGGCGTGCTTTGAGCTCCTTATGGTCCGAGCTCTAAGACCTTAAACTAAGATCTCTCCCTATGGTCCGAGCTCTACGACCTTAAACTAAGATCTCTCCCTATGGTCCGAGCTCTACGACCTTAAACTAAGATCTCCCCTTATGGTCCGAGCTCTAAGACCTTAAACTAAGATCTCTCCTTATGGTCCGAGCTCTAAGACCTTAAACTAAGATCTCTTCTTATGGTCCGAGCTCTAAGACCTTAAACTAAGATCTCTCCTTATGGTCCGAGCTCTAAGACCTTAAACTAAGATCTAGCCCTTATGGTCCGAGCTCTAAGACCTTAAACTAAGATCTACCCTTATGGTCCGAGCTCTAAGACCTTAAACTAAGATCTCCCCAAACGGGATTCTACGTCCTGCATGACGTTAAACTGCACTCTCAGAACTACGTGTGGCTTGATCTCCAGCCTGATGGAGTACATAGGAACGTCCGGGCATTCCGACTCGGGTCCAGCCTCAGGGATCGTTAAGTCCCGCCCCTCCTCGTCGCCGGCCGTCTGGCCTGGCTTCTGGTAGAGTGGTGCAGTTGTGATATTCTCCCCGATTCAGCTCGGGATGCCCCATTGCAATGGTGGGAAGGGACGGTTTCCTCGTCAGAGAGGTGCTGTCTGAGAATTGAGGTGACTCACGGCCAGATTAGTGCATCCGCCTAATACGCTTTCCCCACGGTGGCACAATTTTGAGAGCGTTGGATTCTGTCCGAACAAACCGTCACTTCGCCCCACACTTCGCATGCCCTGTTGATCTGGATTTTCCACCCTTGTGTCTGAAGGAACCCCAAAGCGGTATTCATGATGACATGTGGTCCGCCTCCTGCAATATGAATGATGACCTTTTTCGGTCCGTCTATTGCAGTTGTTATGGTCGATCCACTGTCCGCCTACCGTCTTGGGCATTTCCTGGAAGGCCGACCGTTGTGGACGTCTGGATTCGGGACACGCGATTCACCCTTTCTCATTTCCCTATGTTCGGATAAAATCTCAACGCCCCTAGCATTGTCCCGCTCGTGTGTTGGAACAAGTTGGGGGGATGATACATTGATTAGGCTTGAGGTCTCCTTTCTTAGGAATGACCTCCCTCTTTTCTCTAAGAAATCCAGGCCCAATTATGGATGCCTGATGCTTGGTTAACACTCCCGCAAGACAACGAATTGTGGTTGAGCATGTTAAACCAAAAGATGCAGATAAATATATTGATTCATACAGATGGATCAAAGTAGCGGAAGCAAATGTTTTGGGAATGGCAAAACAAAGCCCTTAGGGATTAGCATGCTGAATGAGTCTCTCTAACACCGCTACCCTTTGGCTGGTGGCCTCCAGAGCTGCTTCTCGCTCTCTGCGTGCCCTCTCTTCGTCGGCGGTCGCAGCGCGCAGTTCATCGATTCTGGCCTGTGCACGCTCCCGCTCGACCTGAATTGTGACCATCTGTTGGCCCGCCTCCGTCAGCTGTACCTGAGCGTCAACCAGCTGGGCTGCTAGTTGCTCCACAAGCTCGGTACACGTTGCGACGAAGGCCTCCTTCTCTGCCGCCTGCCCTTCGAGGCGCCGGACTTCCTGCTCCGCCGCGAGGAGCGCCCGCGTGCTCTCCGACGTGTCCCGACTTTGTGTGACGTCGGCACGCCGGCAGCTCTCGCGCATCTTTTCGGCCATGAAATCACGGACCGTTAGATGGAGGCGTTGAGCATCAGCTCCCCCGGCGCACAGGAAGCGCAGACATGTTTGAAGTGATCCCATGCGCCCCAGCCACTCCGATGGGTCTCGCTTGAGGAAGCGCTGGATGCACTTCCACCCCCTACGGCGCGTTATCCGGCTCTCCTCGACCGCCTCCGTGTCTGAGTCGTCCATCTCCTCGGGATCGGCAGGCCGGTAGGCAGGGAAGGCAGCCAGCAGATCTGCTGCAGGGTCCGCCCCTGGGAGGTCCTCACGAGGGATAGGTTCCCCAACATCCGGGCGACCCTCTTCTCTCTCCCCAGCGGCGCTGACACCCTCGTCAGCCCCCAACCTCTCTCCGATGGCAGCACCGCCGACGTCCGCAGCCCCTTGATCAGCAGTTGGTGGGGCCGTCTCGGTTTGGGAAGTCTGTTCCGGAGCAGGCGGCATGTCCACCACTGGTCCACTCGTAGATGGCCCGGGTTCGGCAACCCGATGAGCCTCCAGTGTTGAGATCACTGCGCAGGGCATGCCATGGTTAGTCACGGATCGTCAACGGCAAGCACCAGCAGTAAAGTAGGGAGACTTACGGGAGTTCGGAGCGTCATCTTCCGCTATCCCGGTCGCCGCAGGAACAGTTGCAGCAGGGGACCCCTTAGCGCTTGTCAGTTCGATAATGGGTGCCTGGCCCCCGCCTTGTCCTGCTGGCGCCTCTCCTACTCCCGCTGAGGACGCCTGACCAACATCCGTGTGCTCCTGAGAAGGATGGAGAAATGGGTTAGTAGCTGCATAAGAGAATGGATGAAGCAGGTTGAGTAGGGATAGAAGCGGACCTCGAGGAGCTCAGTGACATCAACATTGTCAGAGCCAGCCACCTCACCGCTCTCCCGTGGGCTCCCCTGATGGGATCTTCCCTCGGAGCCTTCATCCTCCCCCATTTCCTCCTCTTCTTCGGAGTCGCTGCTACTGTCATCTTCTTCCGGCGGCATCTGTTTCGGAGCGGGCTCGAGACCGAGCATCACCTTCACCAGAAGGGATGGCTCCGCGCGCTGACCACGTTGGCGCGCGTACTCGTCCATGGCCGTCAGATACGCATACTGCCGGTTGAAGTCTACTCTGTTGGCAATCTGGAGGTGCCCGACCTCTGGCAGATAGATTCCTTCTCTGAGTATCTTTCGCCAGATGGCGTCGGTCCCCAGTGACTGCCGCAGAGTCATCCAGGCCGACCACAGCGCCGGGAAGACCGCATAATGGGAAGGTTCGAGCAGACGTCTCACCTGCTTCCCGGGCCGCTCGTCGACCACCGCACGTGCCCCCTCTCTGGGCGCTGAGGTCGTGGCGGCAGCTCGCGATGTGCCCGCCGCCGAAGTCCCTGCCCACGCCGGCTCCGCTGCTTGGCGCGCCTCCGTTCTCCCCCGTGTGGTGGCGCCTTGCCTCCTTCCTTGACGCCCGGTCTCCGCACGGGTAACCTCGAGCCGCCGAACTAGCTTCCGCAAAAGCCCCTCAGGGTACGCGATGGCCCAGTGTTCGGCGTACTCGGTTGCCAAGCCTGCGTCAACTCCGGTAGGAGGGAGAGTGATGACGTCGCCGGAGCCGAAAGCGGCAAACATTAGCCACATCTGACGAAGGACGCCAGGGTTCGTCTCCTCCCGGACAGCAGTGAATACCCTCTTCGGCATCCGTTGAAGGCACCCGAACTACCTGGCGAACCGGGTCGGCACGTAAGGCTCGCAGATCACCTTCCCGTCGATCCGAGCCACGAGCACCCCGCCCCGCATGTTCAGGAAGTACTCATGCTGCTCCAGCGGACCCTGCCCGTTGTCGATCATTTGGCCAACGGGAGTGGGGAACGGACTGAAGTTGAAGTTGGCATGATTGCCAATCCGGATCCGCACGCCCTCCTCACTTAGGGTCATCAGAGCGACCCCCGCGATGTTCAGCAGGGAGGGTCGCAGGCCGTTGCCCGGAGGAATGATGGCGTTCAGAAACGTGTACCCACCGAGGTGAGCAGCCACCCAGCCGTGGAAGAACTGAAAGGGCCCACAGATCCTTCGTGGCGACCCCCCTCGTGAGATGCGTCCCAGGATGGCATACAGCCTCGCCAGCACTGGGACCCCGAGGTTGTATCTCTTGTTGGCGGCCATAGCGCTTGCCATCGCCAGTGTCGCCGGGCGAACGCCCATCCTCGCGTCCCGCACTGGCAGGAGCCACCCACTCAGAAAGGTGGCCAGGAACGCCGCGTACCGGACATTTGGGTCCCGGGCCTCGATGACGCGGTACCCCCATGAGCGGTAGTCACCCGTCTCCAGGACCCGCCAGTACGACCCGTTCCGGCTCCTCTGAGCTGCGGTCGGGCACCGCTTCCCCCTGCCTGGCATCTTGACCGCCGGGTCATGTTCCAAGAACTGGCCGAACCACTCCTTGTAGGATATGTCCTTCTGGAAGTCTTTGATCCCGAGCCGCTGCGTAGCCAGGTCAAGCAGATGCCAGGTCAGGATGGGAGTCCGTGACCTGTCCTCCCAGGTGTTCTTCGGTGGCAGGAACTCATCGTATTGTTAGCCCTCCAGCGGGATACCTCCGATGCAGTGGATGTCCCAGAGACCGATGCCGACCTCCCCATGGTGAAGATGGAAGGTGTTGGTATCCGGAGACCATCGGGTGAACAGCTCCGGCCCGAGCTCGGACTGCTGGTAGAAGTGGAACTGCGACGTCCACACCGCCTCGAACAGGCCGATGTACCGCAGCTCCTCTGCGAAGTGATCGCAAGTGTGGCGTACCCAGAACGCCCAGGCCCACTCACTGGTGAAGTTGCCCCCAGACCGCAAGTCCCAGTCCTTCAGCCAGCCCTTGGTGTCGTCCGTGACGCTCTGGCGATATATGCTCGAGTAGAGGGCTGGAGAATTCTCCGCAGTAGGCTCACCCCCATCAATGGTTCGCGTCCTCGGGTTCAGGACATAGACATCCAAGTGTCTGGTCTCCCTGGCAGGATGCCCATTGTTGGTGATGTTATAGCGGAGAAGCTCGTCCTCCCGGGTCACCCAGGTCCGCGGCGCGTCAATCTCGAACCCTGGCACCGGAACCTCATCTAGGATGCCGAAGTTCCAGAGCGGCAGGTTGTCCGACAGTGGATATGTCTTCTGGGCCGGCGTTAGTAAGTCGAACAAGGATTGATTGTTGGAAACAATCTCCTTGGCTCCGTAAACCTCCTCGTTCGTCGCCATCTCAGCCCTGCGAGCGGCGGCATCCCCCTCATTTCCTCTGTGCGCGGCCATCTCAGAAGTTTCGGGAGTCGTGCGGGTTAAGGAATGAAGCGTGCGGGATCGGACGAGGCTGGTAGAGAAGTTTGAAGGTTGGCGCGCAATCCAAGTGGACGGCGCGCAATTGGGAAGACTATCGCGCAAAGTTCCGGGTTTTCGCGCAAAAACAGGCGAAATCCGGATGGTTTTGCGCGCCGATCGGGCGAATTTCGCGACCGGAAGAGGCAATTTCGCGCACAAGAGCTTTGGAGCTTATCGCGCGGAAGGCCGGAGTACGGAACGCGGGACCCAGGGCCCCTATTTATAGGCGAGGCCGGGGTCCGCGCTGCGCGGAAAGCGCTTTGCGCGACCGCAGTGGCGAATTTCGCGCCCGGTGCCCCTTTTTGCGCGCCTAAGTCCCGCGCAGCCCAGGATTTCGGCATTCCGGCGTCTCCCTCGGAACCTGATCGTTGCGACCTCTCGCCGATCAGATTCCGAGGGGGGGCTTTTGTAGACGCCGAAAAAGTCCGTTGTTCCCAAACGAAGCTCCGGATGCGGAAAGCGAAGTGATATTTGGAGTCAGAGGCATGTTCCGGAGGGCCCGGAGGGCTTGCGCGCAATTTCAGAGGCTCGTGCGCAAAGTTGAGTCGCGGCGCGCAATCCTCCCGGGATGCGCGCAATGCGCTGGACCGGCGCGCTATTTTGCGCGCCCGCGGCCTGCGCGGCGGCCTTTGCGCGCTGGGTCCTGATTCCGCGCCCGCGAACCGAATTGCGCGCCCGAGACCGGATTCCGCGCCCGGGGTCGCCTATAAATATAAGTCGACCCCCGACGTTTTGAAGGTTGCCAGAATCCGAAGCGTCGCTCGTTCGCGCAATCCAACCCCTTCCGCGCGCAATGCCGATCTTCAGGTAACCTCCTTTATTTCGCACAATAGAGCCTTGGGGTTCGCCTTCGCGCGCAATCCCCTTGGCTCCTTTCCTTTGAATAAATTTCAACCCGAAGGCCTTTGCGCGCAAAAGAAGCCTCTTGCGCGCAATTGCCCCCCGGGTGCGCGCAATCCGACCCGATTGCGCGCACCCCCCATTTTCAAAGTGGCCATTCGTTAGAGAATGAGCCGTTGCCCCCGCGCGCTACCCGAAGCCCGGTGCGCGCAATCTCAATCCTCCGCGCGCGAAGCGCTGGCCCAATTGCGCGCCAGCCCGCCATTTTGCGCGCCGACCCGCGGTTTTGCGCGCAAAGCTCCTCTTTTGCGCGCAATCCGCCAGGGTCGCCTCCCTTGACCCCCCGAGGGTACCCGCCTGCGTGGCGCCCGATGATCCTCATCCTGGGTGCCCGCACCGTGCGTTGTCTTCCCGTGCGGCCCTCCAGGCTCGCGCGAAGTGACACGGACCAATGTCCAGCATGACGTTAAACTGCACGTATGTCCAGCATGACGTTAAACTGCACGTATGTCCTGCATGACGTTAAACTGCACAACGTCCAGCATGACGTTAAACTGCACGTAAGTCCAGCATGACGTTAAACTGCACATACGTCCAGCATGACGTTAAACTGCACATTCGTCCCGCATGACGCTAAACTGCATCCGTCCAACATGACGTTAAAACTGTATTACATCCAAGCTGCACGACGCTAAACTGCCTAGCCCCCATCGTCCGCGCTGCAAGACGTTAAACTGCCAAGTGTTTCGTCCTCAACACACGACGTTAAACTATACTTCGTCCGGCAAGACGTTAAACCGTCCGCTTCGTCCTCAACACACGACGTTAAACTGTACTTCGTCTGGCAAGACGCTAAACCGTCCGCATCATTCGATCCCGTGCCTCGCACGCAGGGTCTCCCCCGGTTTGGATGTGGCCCCCACCCGCTCGTCTCTGCAGGGATGTCGGGATTGTCCCCCTTTTGGGACGATTTAATGGGAGCGGCTTTTCCCTACGGGGGCGGGGTATTACAAACCCCTAGTTTCTCGTGGGAGGCTGCACATGTGTATCTCCATTGCGCCTCCCCACTGCCGAAGCCAGTAGAGGGTATGACTGGGATCGAGGTGTCTTGTGCTTTCGGTCCAAGTCCCTTCCAACTGAGTTTTGCCGCATCCGGGCTGCCTCAAGTGCGTAAGTCCTGACAGAATGAACTACGTGGACTTTGATCCCTGTCTTCTATACAGGGTATGTAGGAAGCCTCCCTGAGGTTCAAGCCCGCCACCTGGTCGTCCCGGTCGTATTTACGTCGGTTCGTCCATCAGTGGACCCCTCCAGGGTTCACGCTTGCGCCGATTCACCTATGAATCCGCCCCTGTGGGAGACTGCCCGTGTGTATCTCCACGGTGCCTCCCCACAGCCCCCCCCTTTTTCCATTTCTCCTTTTATCGTCCAGCATGACGTGAAACTGTGATCCACCCGGCCGTTCCATCCCCCTCTGTGCGAGGTGGTTCGGTTCAATCCTCCGCCCGGCGGCCTAGACCTCTTCGTGAGTCGGCTTGCCGACGTCCAACATGACGTTAAACTGTATACCCGAACTACGTTGACTTTGATCCGTGCTAACGCGCGGTACGTAGGAAGCCCCTCCGGGGTCCAAGCTCTTCACTCCATCATCCATCCTGATCCTTACCCGGGCCGCCACATCCCGGTGGGGTCATTCCACTTCACTCCACTCCACGTTACTTGGGAAGCCGCCCATGTGCTGGCCCCAGCGTCGGAGGTTCCCCGCAAGGGGTTCTGTCATCTGATTCACTTTTCGTGTTGATCGGTCCGATGCCGTCCCCGCTGGACGTTAAACTCGTGGCATACCCCGTGTTAAACATGGGAAGCTGAGGAAAACCTCAGGTGACACAGTTCCCCGCACCCAGTACGGGATGCCTCAGGCCATCATGCCTTCGAGAAGCCCTATTAGGGACGGAAGACAGACGTGCAGAGCCGCAGTGTTACGACACGCCCCCAGCACCCAGAGCCACCCGGCCTTCTCACCGCAGGTTGCTGCCCCGACCAGACTCCTTGGAGCGTCCGGGCGGGAGCAGCGTAATTAACCGGTGTCCATGAAGATATGGCGCCGGGAACGAGATTCACGAACATTCTTAAGTCTATGAGGGAGACCCGGATTAGGCGACGAGTTCCGAGGAGACGTCCAAGGAAGGAGGAGCCGACATCCCATCATCCCGGTTTCGATCAAGGAGCAGATGCCCCTGAATAAGGGACGGATGCCGCCCGCCCTTGGAAAGCGGGACTGCGGGACCACAAGCCGCGCGCCCATCCCCTCGGGTTGACGAGTGCACGCGCGAACGCGTCCTTGCGGAACAGCGTAACCCGACGCACATCCGCACCGAAACAACTATGTTTTAAAGTGAATGATGTTTTGAAATGAGGTGCTGAACTCAAGGTAATTTTAAAAATGGGTTTTATAAATAGGTTTCAAATGTTTATTTGAAATGAGGGTGTGGTTTCCCTTTTTTGGTGAAAATTCCTTAATTCCTATTTGAATGATTTTAATGGAAATAAAGGTCTTGGGCCTTGTTTAGTTTTTCAAAGAGGAAGACCCTTGTTTAAGGGTTAGATTATAAGTGTTTAATAGGGTTTATATGGTTTAACATGAAATATTAATTGGGATAAGGGATGAGTAGGGGTAATAGTGATAAATAGTTAAAGGGGAATGAATCATGTTGTTAAATGGTTGACTAAATGTTCAATGATTGTGGTTATGAATAAATGGTAAATGAAAGGAATTAAAATATGTTGAAGGTAATAAACCATGAAAGATGTGAATAATGGTATGGTTGGGATGTTGGACTAATGATCCTCATCTTTGGGTCTGGATCAGAATGATTCTCTAGGCCCCACTGATGTATTGTGTGGATCAAATGTTGTACTGATGCTCCTCATCTTTGGGTTGGGATAGACTGATGCTTTTGGCCCCATCAATGTATTTTGGGTACTTGGACTGATTCTCCAAGGTACATGGGGTTAAAGTGAATTTATTATAGAATTAACTTGTGATTTAAAGAGTTAAACCTCCTTTAGTATAGTTCATACTTCCGACATAGGCCAAAGTAAGTTTGATGGGTTCAGGTATTACTTGGAACTTGAGAGAAAAAGTGGTTAATTTGAATATTATTAAATAATGGAACTTGTTTTGTTTAATAACTTTTTTATTATTCCTTTTACACCTCCATAAATATTTTTTTAGACTAGTTATTGCTTTAGACATCATTGGCGGTGACCTACTGAATTGTAATCATAACCTACTCCGGCCGCCATGGCACTTGGGTATCCGAGCGGAAGCTACTTGTTTCAAGTACAAGTTTAGGATAGGGGCCTAGATCTTGGTTTATGTCTGGGCTGATGGGATGGATCATGGGATGTTAGGACTGGGTTTGGACTCATGTTCGTGTTTGGGATATTTTTCATAGTTTTAGTATTTGGGGTTTTGTTGGATGACTGCCTAACATGTAGAGTGCACATTTCATTGTTATATCACGCTTCACCTTAGTTATTGTTGGCATCTGTTGTATGTTGTTCCATTTACTGCTTATGCTAGTTTCTGTATCTATTGATATTATTTTTATGTTGTTTTACTCTGATAAGAAAGTATAGTATTTCCAATGTATCATCATAGACCCGCACTACTAGTCGACATCCTCTAGCATACGAGGAGACGTACCTAAGATCATGCGGCACACCAACTTAGGTAACTGGTTTAGTGGATCCCAAGCTGATACATTACAAAGTGGTATCAGAAAAGGTGCCTTTTTTCTTAATATTTGGTAATGGTAGATAGGAGACTAGGATCTTATCATAGCTTGGTAATGAGCTCATGCCTGGGTGCCTACAGCCCCATACACGGCGGAATAATCTAGTTGTCAGGGGTGGGAAATTGATGTTTTTTCTTTGTGCTTTTATCTTTGACTAATTTTCCACCTTGAGTGGTGAACTTGAATGTGGTGTTACTGATTTATGAGGTTTTCATCTCTTGGTCTGACATGTTAAGATAGGGTGTGTTTTCATGCATCATACCAGGCACAAAGGATTGATAAGTCATCTATATGATATCTATGATTGATAGTTCCCTGGGATTCATTATGTCTATAGTGTAATTTTCTCTCTGTGTTTTACATATTTTTATCATTAATATCTACCTATGGTTGTAAATTATTTGGATGTGTTGATATTTAAAGTTTTTGCATTCATTTATATGGTTTATATATAAGTGTATAGTGTCACTCTACTTGAAAAACTCCTTAAGTTACTTCAGAGAAGTATGTATGTATTAATGACTTATATGGAAACGATTCTGGTTAAATAAAGTTTTAGTAAGAAACTTATAAGGTGTGTCCTTGTTATAACTTGTGAATGACATTCTATTTATCCAAAACCATGAATCATGAGATTGAATAAAACTGATAATTTTAAAATGATGATTAATAAAAGGTTTTAAAATACAAATCCTTGGGTTTTAATGGTAAAGTTTTATTTAAATGGAAATGATAAATCATGGAAACTTTAGGGACATTATTGATGGATATCCCTTCTATTTTTATCTAACCCTATGATGGGTGGTTTGATCTCTACGGGTGACCTATTTTTGAGATCCTTGGTATGGGCTATGAGGCCCTAATGGGTTTGGATGTGCTAGATAGTGGGATGTTACTTATTGTGACTTTGGTTAGGATGTGGCCTTGAGATTGTGAAATTTTTTCTGGTAATGTGGATGTTGTAACTCTAGTGGGTTTTGATTGTGTGGGTTTTATGTTGGACCTTGAAATGGGTGTCTTGGGTTGTGGTTTAGTTCATAGTGTTTGTGTTGGTATGGGTGTGGGGCCTAGACTAAGTTGTTGGTTTTGGTGTGCTAGGAGTCGTGTGTTTTGGAGAGTGGGCAGGAGTGCCGCCCATGAGTAGTGACTTATGTGAGCTTCGATGTGCATAGCTCAGTGGGTGAGCCAATGGTTTTGAGAATGCGACTCAGGTGGTGGCCATGAGTTGGTGTCTTTGGGTAATTAAGGGGAACCATGAGGGATATTAGCCCAGTGTTATGGGTTCTTTAGAATGTAAAGCACGATTGGATGCTTCATAGGTGGAATCAATGCATGGTAGGTTCTATTAAGTTTATGTAAATGGCATGGTCATGAATTAATATCTTTTCTACGGGAATAACCTTGAGTGATTGTGGTTATATGTAAGGCCATTTTCAAAAGTGGAGGATCCACTACTACAAAAATGGGCAAGGGAAGCACCACCTTTTATCAGCGCTAAGAAAAAAGCACTGATAAAGGTAACTCTTTTTCAGTGCTTATAAAGGGCCAATTTATCAGCGCTAAAATTTTATCGCTGATAAAACCATAGTACCATTTTATAAAATAGGGTGCACAGTGCCCTCTGTTCATCATGCCCTTAATCTCTTGCGAGACTGTACCCCTGTGACAACTCCCCCCCTGATCTTCTCTTCACCGCCGCTGCCACTCCGCTGCTGCTGCCACTCTTCCGCCGCTGCCCTACTCCACCACCGTTAGCCCTAATCCTTCGCCACTGCCCTACTCTTCCGCCGCTACCCTATTTCACTGCCACTAGCCCTACTCCTTATCATCTCCCTCGAACCCCTTCCACAGATCCTCCTCCCCCATGAACCCTACTTCTCCTCCCCACTGGACCCTACTCCCCGCAAACCCTACTTCAAGTGTTTGAGATTCCTTTTGATGAGGTTAGATTCTTGGCTTCCCATATTTGATCTTTGGTGATTTCTCAGCTCATCCTCATCCGTTTCCTTTTGTTCTTATGATAATATTCATTATGGTGTAGTTTTATTTAGTCGGATGGTCATGTTTTAGTTGATAACATTTTGGGATGTGGTGAGTTTGGTTTGAGAGTTTAGGCATGATTATGTCCCGAGTTATTGACCTCATCACTTTATTAACCAATACCCTCTTTAAATTGATACTAAAAGATTCAGTTGAATTATTTTCAATGGAATTATTTATCTCTCTTTACCTTCAATTTCCTGTGAAAATATGAATTTATTGAGTTGGTTAGTGTGTTTGTCCAAATTTAATGGTTCATAAGAAAAAAAGGAAGCATATTTCTATTTTACCTAAATTTATGGGAATTTTTCTAATCTAAAGGTCATGTGTTTGGAAATGTATCAACTATATTAGTTTTCTCATCAAAATTGTATCCCTGTTTTCATTTTATTTGAGTTTGGTCACTAGTTTTGGGCTGTTTAATGCGATTATTTTATTATGAATGAGGTGGATGGTAGGGGTGGTTAAAAGGATGTTTAATGTTTTGTTGCAAGGGTGGTGGGTGTAAAGACCCGGAAATTCCATGGAAATTTTTTTCTTAAATAAATGGGAATTTTACGAGTCCGTGAAAACTAACGGCGCGTGATTCTGAGGCCCGGTGTGCCCAAAATCAATTTCTGAAGTTTTGTTCGGGTATGTTCAGTAAACGTACGAGTGAGTTTTTATAACTTTTGAACCAGTGATTAGAATTGAAATCTGAGGGCATCGTTGAACTCGCAGCGCCGATATTCGCTTAAGAAGACTTTCACCTCGACAATAGTTGGTCGAGTATAAAAGTTAGTTTTTGGGTTTTCATGGAAAGTAATAAAATAAAGTGAGATTCACTTTATTTTTGTTTGAGCTACCATGTGGGTGTTTGGTAGTTAAAAACTCTTCATGGAAGTTGAATGTGGGACCACCACACCTTAACCTCCCATGAGAGGTTATGGTGGTGGGGACCACCCGAATCTAACCTCCTGCGAGAGGTTACGACGTGGGTGCCACCCGAGACCATATAACATCCCATTTTAAATAATAGGGGTGGGGACCACCCGACCCCTATTAATGGGAGGAAAGTAAAACCTCTCAAATATCCCTCATTAATGAGGGAGAGCCTCTTGACCTCCCCTTTAATTAATTGGTTCTAACTCCTCTAATTAATTTGTGCCAACACTCATGCATTAATTATGTGGGGCCAATTAAATTTAATTCACCAATTTGAATTTTGTGCCAACAACTAAAATAATAAAAAATCTATTATTTTTGGTTGGAATATCTCATTTGGCGGAGCTTGGGAAGAGTAGATATTGGGAGAAAATCTCCCAACGAATAACGAAGAACGAAGAACGAAGAACAAAGAACACCGGCGAGGAGCGACTGCGACTTCCTTCCTCGGATCCTACCAACGTGGAGCGTCTTCAACCGACCTACCCTTCGCATCATCATCAACGAGCCAACGCAGCTCGGGATTGGAAGCATGCAGTGGACGCGATGAATGACGATTTTCTTTGTCTACTTTTCATGACTCCATCAACGAACGACGAGTGACGATCAAAGGTAAGGGTTTTTGTGTGTGTAATTTTTCCTTTTCTTTTTCTCTTCTTTGGATTGGAAGGGAAACATTTCATGGTTGTAAAACAATTATTGTTCATCTTTATTACTCTTTGATGAGCCAAGTGTTATCACCCTAAACGCGGAGGGTGCGTGTAACACCCCAAGATTTCATAGTACGATATTTCTTCAAAGTAATTCAATAACTTGCACTACATGCAACACCAAGTTCAAGTGCACCACGACTTACCAAACTAGCCGTTCAAAAGAGGTTATGAATAATATTAAATAAAATTTGAACTTTATATAATCCTTATAATTTTAGAATTCATATTATGAGTTTCTTAGACATAATAAAAAAACAAATTTATTTTTTTCAGATAAAAGAAGTATTTTTAAAAAAATGCAATTTTACCGCCTTTTAATGGAGAACCTTTTTTAAATCCATTATTTGAAACTTTTATATATTAAATTTGACAAAATAAACTTATTCTTTAGAATAGGGACATAAGAATTTAGTTTCAATAAATTTTTGGTGTTTTTTTTGATAACTTTCATATTTGAGTGAATAGTAAAAAATACTATATTTTAACTGAAAACAACTTTTTTAATAAAAATAATTTATAGTGTTTAATTATACATTTTAATGGTTTGGAAGTATAAATAGATTATATTTTTACCATTTAATCCAATTATGTTCATTATAAGAAATTTCACTTTGAAATTGGACATAAACAAGTATCAATCTTTTGATAGTTATTATTTCTTAAAAATATGATTTTTGGTTTGACAACGGGAATTAATTTTAAATTAATAAATGTAGCTTCTATGTTTTGAATTTGGTAAAATGGACTTAATTTTTTAATTCATAATATCAAAATTAGATTATGGTAAAATTTTGGTATTTTTTCTAAAAACTTTCAATTTTTGATGAATAGTGAAAAACACCGTGTTATTACTGAAAACTGACTTTTTATTTAAATAATTATTTATTTTATTTAAATTTATTTTAAGTAAATATATATATATATATAATACCTATATAATTTAAATGTAATTCATTGGAGTCATTTTATAATAAAATTAGATATATAAAATTTTATTGAACTTTTCACCGTCTTTTACCCACCTCTTAGGAGAATTTGCAAATTTGCATAAAACGTAATTTTACCCCTTCTATGAGTTGAATTTCAAAATTCCGAGGGAAACAGTTGATATTAGTAAGTAAAATGTTGTTCAATAAGATAAAAATAATTTTTGGTGAATAGTAACTTTTGACTTTTATTTACCACGGTTAAAAGTAAATAGGGTAATTAAAGGTAAAAATGATATCAAATTACCCTAACACATGTACTAATTCTATTGGATAAGTGTAATTTGATCAAAAACAACCTTAGGAATAAAATATGATCTTTTAGGTCCACTTGGATTAGATTAGGACATTTATTATTATTTACTTCAAAGAAGAGTTAAAAGTGTTAAATTCAAAGTTTAATAACTAAACCATTTTTAATATAGGGTTAAAAAAAGATAAATTAGACTATAAATATTCATTAGAAATATAAAACGATTTCCTACATAATGGAATTTTATTTATATTTTTTATATATTAAATAATTAAATTTATTTATGACACAATGATGATGCAGTAATTACCGTATTAATAAAAGATTAGAATAATTGATATTATAAATATCCAAATAAATGTAATTTGAGACTTTTTATGAATTAAACTAATTTTCTAGGTTAATATGACTTATTAGGTTTGGTTAGATGAATTTTTTTTGAATTAATAATTCTGTTATGAATTTAGAAAAAACAAAATACCAAATAGAGTCAAAATTGACATAAAAGAGTTTTTAAAAAAAATATTATATTATTAATTGGTATTCTATTCTTAAAAATATAAGGTTCAGACAAAGGTCTTAAATACTATTATATAGGTCATTAATTAACCACTTGGGGTTCTCTTGGAAGTTTATAGTAAGTTTATTAACCATATAATATAAAAATACAAAGAGACATGGTAAATGTCAAACTATTTAACTAAGAGTTAAATCTAAAAGATAAGGTTAATATAGTGACCAAAACTTGTCTAAAACCAATTGGTTGAGTGTTTTTCGACCCATACCCACATTATACTTTAAATAATTTATTTTTAAGCCATTAGAAACCTAAAATGAATTTATTATAAAATAATATTTTAATTTTTTCCTAAGGTTCCCCTCACCCCTCTTATAAAAGGGCACTTCCCCTTTTCTCAAATTCACACCTCCAAAGCCATTTGTCTTGGACAAAACCTACACAAATATCTTCCCAACTATCCTAAATTCACCCTAAAGGCCTTACTTTGGTCATAAATCCAACCTAAGGAGCCCTTTTGATCAAATCAAAAGGAAGAACCCGAAGAAGAGGTAATGATTTCACCATCCTCTTTCGTGTTCTTTTATTCTTCCACTTACTATTTATTTGTTATTACCATACCAAAATAATAAATCAAGTACCTTATATATAATTTGATGTTATTATAAATATGGCACAACCATAATCATTATTCTATCCATCCTATGAATGATAATTTCACCATGCGTGCGTACGTACGGCTTACCGTCTCCACGCCATGGTGTAATTTGTTATTCAACACTATGTTATTTGGATGAATATAATGATGAGTAATATGAAAATAAAATGATAATGTCTCTATAAAATTAATATACCATCCAATTCCACACCTTTAAGGAAATTATATTGTGGCTCGTGCGTACGTACGGATTACCGTCTCCACAACGCGATGAGATTCATTTCCACGTTCACCATTCATCGACGATTATAAAAATATATATTACTAATAAGTATGTAATATATGAAATAATAATGCTAATGGATATATATATATATATATATATATATATTCACTTACATATATCTTATTCACTTACTTCTGTTCAATACGACATGAAAACAGAAACAACGTTTATGCGCACGTACGGCCTACCGTCTCCATAAACGGTGTTTTACATTTCATATATCTATCTATTATAAATATTTATATCATAAATATATATGATATATGAATCAATGTTTTTATTCTGTAAGTATTTAAATCATGATCTAAATGATATGGTCAAGAATAACAAGTTAAAATACGTACGATAAAGAAAGCGATTATTACCCGAAATGTTAATTTAACATGAAAATCATTATTAAATGGGTAGTATAAAGTAATAAATGAATTATGTATGATATAATAGATATGAATATGGTTATGGTATAATCTAATAAAATACAATGGTCATTACACAGGAGGTTAAATGTATCCTCGACCAAAGGAAAGTGCAAGGTAATGGTTAATTTCACAATCTCTTTATTATCCGAGGTTGTTTTTATGTAAGTATATACTAGGACATATTTATTATCCATGTCCATGCTTCATGAAAGAGTTTTCAAAGGGATTATTTTAAGGTAATTTTTACTAAAACATCATTTTAAATGTTTTAAATATTTATTCCTTTAAATCATTCTCATTAATGTCCATGTTTTCAAAATGGTTTTTAAGGATTTATCTAAATTTGGCATGAATGTTTTTAAAATGATAATTCATTTCAAATGTTTCAAAGTGGTATGGGACACTTTGATTCAAAAATGTCTTTAAAATTTCTTCCTTTCTAAATTATGTGACTTTTAAATGTTTTCATGAAAAAGGGATATTTCTATCAAAGAGTTTTACAAATCATTTTAATCTATGCCAAAATCCTTTGATGGATTTTAAAATTGTTTGAAGTTGATATATTGTGATACAAATATTCCATATTGTATTGAAGGTTTTGTGATATGTTTGACTGTGGATGTGTTATTTTTATACCATTCATGGTTTATAGATAAAGTATTGACATTTCGTATGCTAGTTTTAATATGAATGTTTATGTTATGTTTAAACCTTTTCATATGAGGAATGCATTGGACTTAGTAAGTGATGGGTGGAGCCCGCTATAGCTCCTCGATGCATTGGTAGGTCTCATGAGACAAAAATAGTGTCTTGGCACAAGTCCTTGAGAAAATCTTATTTGTAGTCTTGGCACAAGGCCTTGACTATGTGGTTATGAAAGTCTGGCATTATGTATTCCATCGTTATGAATGTGGATATTGATATTGCATGTGATTATTCGACTAGTAGAATATCCATGTGAGTAAGTAAATGGGAATATTTTGATTTATATTTGCCATATTATGATGAAGTTTATGTTGAAAAGGATTTTGTTTTAGTTTTATACATTTCCTTAAATGTTTATGCTTATTTATGAAAGTTTTCGCTATATTGTTATCCTTACTGAGCATTTGACCTCACCCCTTTATTATGTTTTATTTTCCAAGGATCCCAAGAAGTGTTTTATGTTTGAGATGCAGGGTTAAGCTAAGGGAACAATGAAATTATCAAAGGATTATTATTTTTTGTTGTATGTTAGAAATTTTAATGTAACGTTCATGTATGTAATCTATTTTCCAATACTGCTAAACAAATCGGTCTTTTGGGACTTGATTCCTTGTAATCATGCAAATGTATTAAAATAATGTACCGACTTCGGGTAACTGGGGTCAGGGCGTTACAGTTGGTATCAGAGGAAGTTTAGCAATAACCTTGGAAACTAGATTTAGATAAACTCTGATTATAGTACATTACCCTAAGATAGACTTTGAGGATTAGTATAGAAGAATTTCCTAGAATTTTGGTAAGGTAGAAATTTTGTGAGTTTTCCATGAAATATATCCCTATCTGGATATGAGCAGGTAGAGGTGGATCTAACACAGATGTAGCTAGGGGTAAAACCCAAAAACACTGCTTTGAGCTAGACTCGGATGGGAACTGGTGCACGACAATGGGCCTTGCTGCACTCTTTGTAACGACCCAATCTTTTTGAGTAGTATATTAACTTACTCTTAATGATTTAATAAGATGTTAATGGTTAATGCAGAAAGAGGAGTCGATGGCTTCATCCAGTAGACTCGAACCTTATGAATCCCACTTATCAGAGCTTGGGAAGGAGGTAGCATCTGTGGGCTTCGCTTTGGACCAAGCCCAAGCCGAACTCCAGTGTGTCAAGCTTGAACGGAAACGCCTATGGGAGAAGTTCAAGTTAGTAGAGATTACTACTAGGGCAATGTTATCTGAGCCTCCCTCAGATTCTCTCACCATAGCACACCTTACACTTAGGTCTTATGCCGGTGTTATAAGGGGCTATGTGACGAGACCCTAGCTTCCTTGTGTAATCCTTTCGGGTGAATGAATTGAAATTTCTTCCTTTAGTGATGTTTGTGAAATTTCAAATGTCCAGATAATTTTAGAATGTATTTTATTAATGAATTTTGGAAAAAGGATATTTTAAAATATTTATGTAAACCCTAAATAACTAATGATGTGTAATGATTTTCAAAAAATGGTCTTCTATAAAAGTGTTCAGTAAGGAATTTTGAGTCTAATAAGATCAACTTTATTTTTGATGAATAGTGAAAATATAGTTTTTAAGTTATGGGTGTTTAATGACATCATTAAATGATGTATTAAGTATATATTCAATATGGTCGAATTATAAATAGTAAGATAAGGTATGAGGTGTCCCAAGTGGCCAATACCATGGGAAAATACCATGGGCAAGCCCATGGTTTTTCCAAAACCACTAGTGAGGTGTCCCTTGGCCATTATTGCCTTGTCCCCTCACTTTCCCTATAAATACCCACCCTTTCCTCCTTTAGTTTTCACTCCCAACTCTCCCCCAACGAAGTTCTGGTCTCCTTACCTCCCAAGGAGTCCTCCCAAGGTGCCCCCAAGCCCTCAAGGTCCAAACCTTTGAGTTTCAAGAGTCACGTTTTAAGGTAAGGGATCCGACCTTTCTCTTTCTTTTCATGTAATCTCCTTTATGTCATTCCCTTTATGCTCCATGTTCTTATGTGAGAGGATGTTCTTTTATATTCCTCTTACTTAAATTTCATGTTTATATGATGAGAGATCCCCTCTTACTCTCATCATTTCGTTTTATGAAAGTTTAAGTGACGCCGCTAGGCTGCCGAATTTTTAAGTGATTCTTTCACCCTTCTCATTTTTCAAGTTCGATTTTTATTTCAAGTCATTCAAATTACTTTTTATTATGTTGGGGTATGATCTCTATATCTATCATACTGATCTCTTATGATCATATGATGAGATACCCTATTTGATCTTATCAATTCATTTTTATTGAAGTTTAAGTGACGCCGTTAGGCTGCCGAATTTTCATAAGAGAAATTAATTTTTGTCTTCCTTCCATGTTTTTCATTTCAAATGGTATGTCCTTAAAATTTCATTACCATGTACATATATCCTTATTATTCTGTCCCCTACTGTTTTATGGATCATTTTTGAGTGGGTGACCCATGTCCCCCCTCTTTTCAATGTTTTCTAAAACCCCGAAACATAGCCGTTATGCTGCAGAATTTTCGTCTCAAAATGCCTCTCTCTTTTCTCAAAATTATTTTATGTTATAAAGTGAATACTCTAAGATCTTATTTCTACAAGGGTATTTACATATATATCAAAATGTTCTATTTTAAATTCTGGTATTTACATACATGAGACCCACTTTCCCTTTTTGTGGGTTTAAATTAACGTAAAGATCATGTCTTTAAAGCAGTTTTTAAAACGTTATGATTATGAAATGAAACCCATTTATTTTATGCTATATGGGTTATTTATGAAATTTTTGATGATGATATATGTGGCTCACATGATAATAAAGGAAAATTTAAGGGTGCGCCCTGATAGCGCTCCAATGCATTGGGTAATGATGTAACCACTAGAGATTACAATTTTCACGATACCTTGGTGAATAACCTTGGTAATTTTCAAATGACACCTTGGGGATGGACCTTGGTGATATGTTCATGATTTTCTATGTTAAATGATGTAGCCACATCTTAAAGTTATGGAAAATGTTATTTTTATTATGAAATGCCTCATGATTTCTTTCTCATACCTTAAAGTTCTTTTCATGTCCTTATTGAAGTATCTCAAGTTCACATGTAAAATGTTCCTCTTGTTTCCCTTACTGGGCCTTCTGCTCACCCTTTCTTTTGATGTATGTCCCCAGGTTATGAGATGTAGTAATGAACCTAGGATGAACTTAAGGAGAAGCCTTTCAAGTGTTTAAGAAGAATGTTTTATGTTGTTTTCATGTTTTATGTTCCTGGTTTCCAAGGCACTAGACCTTAAAGATCCTCAGTTTTGTGTAATGTAATGAAAGTTTATGTTATAAAAAGGTGGGATGCGATAGTTGGTATCAAAGGATGGTTTAGTTATTTGTGGAAATTAGGATATAAAAACTTTAGGAAGAACCCTATAGAAAAGTTTAAATATAGTAAAACTTCCTAGTATGTTGGTAAGTATTGAGTAAGTGGTTTATCAAACAAATACATCCCTGTCTGGATACGAGCAGGTAGAGGCGGCTCTGGCATAGATGTACATAGGGGTAAAACCCGAAAACACTGCTTTGAGCTAGACTCGAACGGGAACTGGTGCACGATAACGGGCCTTGCTGCACTCTTGGTTACGACACTCCCAGGGGATATGTTTGGTTAATCACAAGCTTTTTATAAATCATTATGAAGGAATTATAGAGAAGTATAATTGTCTAAGCATGAAGTCTTAGTTAAAAGATTCATAAATGAAATAAGTTTCTCACTAAGGTTTTATTCTTTTAGAAAATGGCGGGCAATAGGAGAAACCGTGCCGATGGTGACCGCAATGCACCATGTGCTGACGGCCCTCCGATGGAAGATGGAATGGAAACATTCATGCGAATGATGAACCAACTGACTCAAGTTATGAGTAATAACTTGAATCAAGCTAAGAGGCCGATCTCACCACGAAGGGAGCAACTTTATGTTGAGTCCTTTATGCGTCAACGACCGCCAACATTTAGTGGATCTACTGACCCATTGGTTGCGGAACAATGGATAAGCTCTATTGAAAAGATCTTTTCTGTACTTCATTGTTCGGAACAAGAAAAAGTCACCCTTGCTATTTACCGCCTAGAGGGAGAAGCTGATCAGTGGTGGTCACTGATCAAAAACACGAAGCCACGAGGAGAGATGGAAGCTATGGAGTGGGAAGAATTTTTGGGAATTTTCTTTAACAAGTATTTCCCTCGTTCCATGAGAACGAAAATGGAGAAAGAGTTTCTCGAGATGAAGCAGAAGGAGAATGAATCAGTTTGAACCTATGAGATGAACTTCACAAGGCTTTCCCGTTATACCTCAAGCTTTGTCATGGACCCTAATGGGAAGGTTGATAGATTCTTTGGCGGACTACGACCTCATCTGCGGAAGAATCTAGCAAACAGGGACTATGATAGCTATGAAGAAATAGTTCGAAGTGCTATGAAAGTTGAACTAGAGTTTGGGGAGACACAATGGTCTCACAAATCTAATGAAAATAAGAGAACTCTAGAACCAAGCCTGGGAAGAAGTTTTGATCAGGAAAGAGGTGGAAAGCATATGCAACATGCCGCATGAAATAAGTGTGGGAAGAAGCATCCAGGGAACTGCTTGATCGGAAGTGGTAAGTGCTACAGGTGTGGAAGAGAAGGTCATATTTCTCGGAATTGTCATAGTGATGTGAAGACTCAACTTCCCAACACTAACGACAGAGGAAATATGGTTCCGGCCCTACCCGAAGTCACATGCTTCAAGTGTGGACAGCTTGGGCACTTTGCTAATCAATGTCCAAATCTGAGGGCGGTGGAGGGGAATCACCATCAACCTCAGCAGAGGCCAAGGGAGCAAGGTCGTGCTTTCACTATCACAACAACTGAAGTTGAAGTCCCAAACGATGTGGTAGCAGGTACTCTTGTTGTCCTCTCAAAACTAGTAAGTACTTTATTTGATTTTGGTTCTTCACATTCCTTTATTTCCTCCAAGTTTTCAAGGAATATAGAATCAATCCCCGAACTGCTAGAGGTAGAGTTGTCAGTCAAGACTCCAAGAGGGATTATCCTTGCATCAACAGTATTTAGAGACTCTAGTGTTTACTTTGGTGAGCACAATCTTATCACAAATCTAGTAGTCATTCCCATGATGGAATTTGACATTATACTAGGGATGGACTGGCTCTCAAAGTATAATGCTAAGATCAAATGCAGAAGTAAGGAAGTATCAGTAGTCTTGAATGAACGACCTATAGTTATCTTCCAAGGAGAGATATCCCAAACTGATCCCTATCTATAAGCACCTCCTATATCTTTCTTTATGGAGTTAATTGGTGATGATGAAGAAGGAAAAGGGATCATACAAATAGAAGATGTTCCGATTGTTCAGGAATACATGGATGTATTTCCTGAGGAGTTACCTAGACCTCCCCCAGAAAGAGAGGTAGAGTTATCCATTGAACTCGTACCTGGGTCTCAATCGATATCAAAGACTCCATATAGAATGGAAAATTTGGAGGTAGAAGAGTTAAAGAAACAACTCCAAGATCTGTTGGAGAAGGGGTTTATCCGACCGAGTGTGTCTCCTTGGGGAGCACCAGTTCTCTTTGTGAAGAAGAAGGATGGATCAATGCGGCTATGCATTGATTATAGAGAACTGAACGGGATCACAGTGAAGAACAGATACCCTCTTCCAAGAATTGATGATTTATTTGACCAACTTCGTGGGGCTCAATTCTTCTCTAAGATTGACCTTCGATCTGGTTATCATCAACCGAGGGTGAAGAAGGAAGATATTCCAAAGACTACCTTCCGATCAAGATATGGGCATTATGAGTTTACTGTTATGCCCTTCGGCTTGACTAATGCTCCTGCTATTTTCATGGATTTGATGAATAGAGTCTTTAAGGACTACCTTGATAACTTTGTGGTAGTTTTTATTGATGATATTTTGATATATTCAAAAAGTCATGAGGAGCATGAAGATCATCTGAGGGTTATATTGAAAACTCTGTGGAAGGAGAGGCTCTTTGGGAAGTTCAGCAAGTGTGAGTTTTGGTTACAAAATGTGGCTTTCTTGGGGCACATCGTAACCAATGAAGGAATCTCGGTTGACCCTGCAAAGACAATGGTTGTGGAGGAGTGGCCTCAACCCACAATAGTAACTGAGGTTCGTAGTTTCCTTGGCTTAGCGGGATATTATAGGAGGTTTGTGAAAAACTTTTCACGGCTTTCTAATCCACTAACCAAGTTGACTCGAAAAGGGGTTAAGTTCATCTGGACAAAGGAATGCGAGGAAAGTTTCCAAGAGCTGAAGAAGAGATTGGTTACTGCACCTGTGTTAACACTACCCTCTATCGGAGAAGGATTCGTTATTTTTAGCGATGCATCTCTGAAATGGCTTGGGTGCGTCCTCATGAAAAATGACAAGGTAATTGCTTATGCATCTCGACAGTTGAAGATTCATGAGCAGAATTATTCTACGCATGATCTAGAGCTGGCGGCGATTGTTTTTGCTCTAAAGATATGGAGGCACTATCTTTATGGGGAGAAATGTGATATATACACTGACCACCAAAGTCTAAAGTATATTTTCACTCAGAAATAATTGAACATGAGACAAAGGAGATGGTTGGAGCTTATTAAAGACTATGATTGTTCAATACATTATCACCCTGGAAGAGTAAACAAAGTCGTGGATGCGTTAAGAAGGAAAGATCCTGTTGTTCTGGAAACAATGAGGATCTTAGGAGATCCCTTGATTAAAGATCTAGTAAAACTGGACATGAGAATTATAAGGAAAGGGACACCATCAAACCTATCCCAAATGATTTCTCAACCTTCATTACTAGAGAAGATCAAGAAGGCTCAAAAAGAAGATCCTTTGCTGCAGGAGAAGTTTGAGGCTGTAAAGGATGGGAAGTTCCCTGATTTCAATATTGATCAAGAAGGTGTATTGAAATTTCGTACAAGACTATGTGTTCCATCTATTCCGGAGATAAAGAAAGAACTGATGGATGACGCTCATAGCTCTAATTTCTTTATACATCCAGGAAGCACTAAGATGTATAGAGACCTTCGTGATCATTATTGGTGGGATAACATGAAGAGGGAGATTGCTGATTACACTACAAGGTGCCTGGTGTGTCAGTAAGTAAAGGCAGAAAGACAACTTCCTAAGGGGGTATTAAAACCGCTACCCATACCAGTATGGAAGTGGGATAATATCACCATGGACTTTGTAACTGGTCTCCCAAAAACATCCAAAGGAAACAATGCGATATGGGTTATTGTGGACCGTCTCACCAAGACAGCCCATTTTATCTCTATTCGGGAAGATTTCTCTCTGGATCAGCTTGCCAAGATATACGTGAAGGAAGTGGTAAGGCTGCATGGGGTACCACTATCCATCGTATCTGATCGTGACCCAAGATTCACATCAAAATTCTGGAGAAGTCTTCAACATGCTCTGAATACTGAATTGAATTTTAGTACGGCCTATCATCCTCAAACTGATGGCCAATCTGAAAGGACTATTCAGACACTCGAAGACATGCTGAGATTATGCTCAATGGAATTTAAAGGTGGATGGGATCAACACCTCCCATTAGTTGAGTTATCCTACAACAACAGCTTCCATTCGAGTATTCAGATAGCACCCTATGAAGCTCTGTATGGAAAGCGATGTAGAACTCCTATTTGTTGGGATGAAACTGGTGAGAGGAAGCTTCTTGGGCCTGATCTTGTGCAAGAGATGACGGAACAGGTTCATGCCATCCAACAACACATAAAGGCAGCTCAGAGTAGGCAGAAGAGCTATGCTAACAATCGTCGAAGGGACTTGGAGTTTGGTGTTGGTGACAAAGTCTTCTTTCGAATCTCTCCATGGAAGAGAGTCATGCAGTTTGGGAAGAAAGGGAAGCTCGGCCCTAGGTACATTGGCCCCTATGAAATCCTTGATCGCATAGGAGCAGTGGCCTATCGTCTAGCACTTCCACCGAACCTAGCTCAAGTTCACAATGTCTTCCATGTATCTCTCTTGAGGAAGTACATACCCGACCCTTCGCATGTACTGAACCCAGAGGTGGTACAACTGGAACATGACCTCTCTTATGAGGAGCATCCAGTGGAGATCTTGGACCGTAGAGACAAGGTCCTACGAAACAAGACTACCCAACTTGTGAAAGTGTTGTGGAGGAATCCTAAATATGAAGAAGCGACTTGGGAGCCTGAGGAAATAATGAAGCAAAAGTACCCTCACCTTTTCAACTAGGCCTCAAGTATAAATTTCGGGGACGAAATTTCTTAAGGGGGGAAGAATGTAACGACCCAATCTTTTTGAGTAGTATATTAACTTACTCTTAATTATTTAATAAGATGTTAATGGTTAATGCAGAAAGAGGAGTCGATGGATTCATCCAGTAGAATCGAACCTTATGAAGCCCACTTATCAGAGCTTGGGAAGGAGGTAGCATCTGTGGGCTTCGCTTTGGACCAAGCCCAAGCCGAACTCCAGCGTGTCAAGCTTGAACAGAAACACCTGCGGGAGAAGTTCAAGTTAGTAGAGATTACTACTAGGGCAATGTTATCTAAGCCTCCCTCAGATTCTCTCACCATAGCACACCTTACACTTAGGTCTTATGCCGGTGTTATAAGGGGCTATGTGACGAGACCCTAGCTTCCTTGTGTAATCCTTTCGGGTGAATGAATTGAGATTTCTTCCTTTAGTGATGTTTGTGAAATTTCAAATGTTCAGATAATTTTAGAATGTATTTTATTAATGAATTTTGGAAAAAGAATATTTTAAAATATTTATGTAAACCCTAAATAACTAATGATGTGTAATGATTTTCAAAAAATGGTCTTCTACAAAAGTGTTCAGTAAGGAATTTGGAGTCTAATAAGATCAACTTTATTTTTGATAAATAGTGAAAATATAGTTTTTAAGTTATGGGTGTTTAATGACATCATTAAATGATATATTAAGTATATATTCAATATGGTCAAATTATGAATAGTAATATAAGGTATGAGGTGTCCCAAGTGGCCAATACCATGGGAAAATACCATGGGCAAGCCCATGGTTTTGCTAAAACCACTAGTGAGGTGTCCCTTGGCCATTATTTCCTTGTCCCCTCACTTTCCCTATAAATACCCACCCTTTCCTCCTTTAGTTTTCACTCCCAACTCTCCCCCAACGAAGTTCTGGTCTCCTTTCCTCCCAAGGAGTCCTCCCAAGGTTCCCCCAAGCCCTCAAGGTCCAAACCTTTGAGTTTCAAGAGTCATGTTTTAAGGTAAGGGATCCGACCTTTCTCTTTCTTTTCATGTAATCTCCTTTATGTCATTCCCTTTATGCTCCATGTTCTTATGTGAGAGGATGTTCTTTTATATTCCTCTTACTGCCCTTTCATGTTTATATGATGATAGATCCCCTCTTACTCTCATCATTTCGTTTTATGAAAGTTTAAGTGACGCCGTTAGGCTGCCGAATTTTTAAGTGATTCTTTCACCCTTCTCATTTTTCAAGTTCGATTTTCATGTCAAGTCTTTCAAATTCCTTTTTATTATGTTGGGGTATGATCTATATATCTATCATACTGATCTCTTATGATCATATGATGAGAGACCCTATTTGATCTTGTCAATTCATTTTTATTGAAGTTTAAGTGACGCCGTTAGGCTACCGAATTTTCATAAGAGAAATTAATTTTTGTCTTCCTTCCATGTTTTTCATTTCAAATGGTATTCCCTTAAAATTTCATTACCATGTCCATATATCCTTCTTATTCTGTCCCCCTACTGTTTTATGGATCATTTATGAGTGGGTGACCCATGTCCCCTCTCTTTTCAATGTTTTCTAAAACCCCGAAACATAGCCGTTATGCTGCAGAATTTTCGTCTCAAAATGCCTCTCTCTTTTCTAAAAATTATTTTATGTTATAAAGTGAATACTCTAATCTCTTATTTCTACAAGGGTATTCACATATATATCAAAATGTTCTATTTTAAATTCTGGTATTTACATACATGAGACCCACTTTCCCTTTTCGTGGGTTTAAAGTAACGTAAAGATCATGTCTTTAAAGTAGTTTTTAAAACATTATGATTATGAAATGAAACCCATTTAAGGGAAGCAAGAGAAGAAAAGGATGGTAGAGAGAAAGATGGATAAAGGGAATAGGTGAAAGAAGGATTTTCCCATATGTGATAAATGTGGAAATAATCACCTTGGTAAATACTTTAAGGGAATGAGATTTTGTTATAAGTGTGGAGAAAAAGGACACCAAGTACGTAATTTCATGGGTAAAAGAAAGGTTTCAAATGTAAAATGCTTCATCTGCAAGGCATTGGGACACTATGAGAATAAATGTCTCAGTCATCAGAGTATACCTCAAATGATGTTATTGGATAATAATCAGGTTATGATACAACCTCAGATGAAGAGGAATGACTAGTTTTCTTATGTTGTTATTATAGAATTATTTCATTTGAGTGTTGTATCAATAATATGCTGGTTATATGAATTATGGAGATAAATAAGGATTGTAATGCAGTACTATTTTATTGAGGATTTGAGATTATATGGTTCTAAGAAAAGTGACTTAATAGTAAGCTACAATTTTTGGAAAATACATGGTTGAAGGAAAGGTAATCCTTAATATGGTCCTAATAATGAGGTAGTGATTTTGGAATAAGAGATGGTTGATTTGGATAAATTATATTGGATATTCTTGACTACCTTGAAGCTGATTAATGATTTGTATATTCCATCTGTAACATCCTAGGTAAATAAATAATATTACATTCTAATGTTTATCAATATTTGTGAATAAAATGTTAATATTACTTTAAATGGAACGCTATGCTCGATGTCTTACCCGATACGCAACAACGAGTTCCTTTGAAATCTTACGTTGCACTCTAATAATAAAATAATTTTATTTTAAATAGTGGTTAACAAATAGTCGTTTTAATGACGGTAATGAACAGAACTAACTAAAAAATGATTATATATGTTGGTCAAATATTTTTACTTTTTACAATAAATGTTAGAGGATTAAAAATGCGAACGAATCCAATTTTAAGCGTAAACATTCTAATATTCTTTAAAAGGTCGATTAACCGCCTTTTGATGGCGAACCTCTTTTAAATCCACCTTTTGACAATTTTATGTGTTATATTTGAAAAAATAAAATTCTTCTTTGGAATAGGGACATCAAAATTTACTTTGTGTAAATTTTTGGTATTTTCCGATAAAGTTCATTTTTTAATGAATAGTGAAAAATGTTGTATTTAAATTCAAAACCTCTTTTTACTCTAATTTATTTATATGATTAGATTATCTTTTGAATTAGTTTTAAAGTGAAATTAGAATATATTTTTACCATTTAATCCAATATTGCTCATTGGAATTAATTTCACTTTGAAATTGGACTTAAACTGGTGTCAATCTTTTGATATATATTGTTTCATAAAAACACGCTATTTGTTTTGACAGCGGGAATTAATTATTAAATTAATTAATGAAAATTATATGTTTTGAATTTTGTAAAATATACATCATTTTTGAATTTGGAGTATCAAATATAGCTTAGGGTGAATTTTTGGTATTTTTCTGAAAAACTTCAATTTTTGATGAATAGTGAAACCACTAAGTGGCAGTTAAAGAAACTGATTTTTCGTTTAAATGAAACTTTACCACTTCTGTGATTTGATTTTCAAAAATCCAACATACATGGTTGTCATGAGGATGTAAAATGTGGTTCAATGAGATTAAAATAATTTTTGGTGAATAGTAACTTTTAAGTTTTATTAATCGCGATTAAAGGTAATTAGTGTGATTTAAGGTAAAAATGATATTATAATAAAATGAAAATATCTTGAAACTTGTCCTAACCCTATTGGATGAGTCATGTCCGACCAAGAAAACCCATGGGTCGATTTTTGGGACCCCATGGAGCCACTTGGGTAAGATAATGACATTAATGCCTTTTATTTAAAGTAAAAGTAAAAATGACACAAACATGTATTTTTTTACCAAAACAATTTTTACATGGGGTTATACAAGTCATATGTTTTACTATAAATAGTAATTGGAAAGATAAAAATATTTCCTACATCATATTATTTTTTTAATAATTTTTAGACATTAAATAAATTAAATTATTTATGACATAATGATGATGCAGCGATTACCTCATTATTTAACGATTTAAATAAAATGAAAAGATAATGTAAAATCTAAGACCTAAACATGTCAAAAACCTATTGGATGGGTGTATTTAGAACCCTTATCACCTTATCCAAGAAATATATTAATGTGGGACCTTTAAAATCCGAAACTAATTTGAAAATAATGTAACCTTTTTTGACTTTCCAAGAGTGCCCCTCCTCTCCTATTATAAAGGCCCCCACCTCTACCTCCTTACCCACACCTATCAAGCCTTTGGCTCGGACAAACCATGCCCATTTCATCTCTCCAAATCCATCTCTTCATCATTGAAGCCTCACCTTTGGGAAGAATCCTTTCCAAGGAAGCCTTTGAGCTCAAATCAAAAAGAGTTACCCGATTTAAAGGTAATGTCTTCCCTTGTGTTCTTTTATTTTATTTTGCTTCTACAACCCTCTAAACTCGTTTTATTACTTTATTTTGTAACAAAACCTGTATCTTCAATATATTAGGATGTTTTTATGTGAATTATTCGAGCTAAACTTACACACACCTTCATCTAATGGTTAAAGAACATACTGTTTCTGTGGATGACGAATTTCTGCCTCACGAAACGATGACTGTTCAATATTCTCTTAACACATTTCATGGTAGCCATTATGATGTAAATATATTTTATATATGATATATATGGTATTTATGTTTTCTATATGCTTCTGAATTTTATATTTAAAACATTCCTTTATGCTTTTCATGTTGTGCAAATGCGATAATTTCATACGAGGAAGTGTGGACTACCGCCCCCTCAAGTGATGTGACTCGTTCATGCAATAAATGGAATGTATAAATAATGAAATTAATGAACATATGTGACCTATATAACATATATATTATAATTTAATTATAATATATATATCTCTCAATTATTTTTAATTCCATCAATATGAAAAAGAAATGAAAGTAGCGTTCATGCGTACGTACGACCTACCGTCTCCATGAATGGTGCATTTCATTTCTTTTTATCTCCAAATGTTATGGAATAGTATAAAATAAATATGTACTGGATATATATGATATTTAAATCATTAATTCTATTCTGGAGATGATTTACTTCTAACTACAAGGACAATCATTTTTAAACAAGTTCATTTTTGACTCATGTACCAAACATCGACAAAAACGTCTGATATGAGCTCACATTATTAACCAATTATTATAACATTATAATATGTGATATGAACTGAATAATAATCTTTAAAGGAGGAACTTAAGAAATTATAAATTGACCAAAGTTTATTATTGAGGAATATAAAGAAACGAACAAGACAAGTCGGACTTGAGGTAAGGGATCCGACCTCTCTCTTTCTTTTCAAGTACCCTCTTTTATGTCATTTCATTTATGCTACATGTTCTATGTTGGAGGATGTTATTTTATATTAACCATAATTTAATTTGTATTTTCATATTATGAGATACTCCCTAATACTCTCATCAAATCATTTTTTATAATTTTTAAGTGGCGCTGTTAGGTTGTCGAATTTTCCTAAGGGATCCTACCTCCCTCTTTCTTTCCAAGTACTCTCTTTTATGTCATTTTTTTAAGCTCATCCTTATTATGTTTGGGGATGCTATTTTATACACCTCATACTGTAATTTTTAAGTTTATATTATGAGAGACCCTATTTGATCTCATAAATCCAATTTTGGAAGTTTTAAGTGGCGCCGTTAGGCTGCCGAGTTTTTGTAAGGGATTTTTCATCTCACTTTTATTCCCGTGAGATTTATGCTACATTTGCCACCATTTACTTTGAGTGGTGTATGTACTGCCCATTATTATACTATTTTTGTAATACAATTTTATTTATGGGTATTTACATCTTCATTGTATGACCCTTCTTCCATGGGGTTTATATTTCGAAAGTTACCCAAATCGGTAAGGGGACCTTTCACCCTCCTCTTTTTAAAAGACTTCTTTTGTTATGTATTTTAATTTACATCTTCTTATATAGGGATATGTTATTATATATCCTTATGGATGTAAAATTTATTTCCAAGTGATGAGATACCCTTTTTGTCTCATCAACTCATTTTCTGAATTTTAAAGTGACGTCGTTAGGCTGCCGAAATTTTACAAGGGAACTTCTTAACCCAATTTCGATTTCTTTGGGTTCAACTTGTAGTTATTGAATATTTCATCCTATGAATATGTGTGAATGACCTCTTATTGTTTTAAAATTAATATCCACTTATATTTGGTGTATTTATATTTGTCACACATAATTATGAGATTGATTTATCCTTAATTTAATGATACCTTCTTTATAAGGGATTTTATCTCATTTTGCATTTCTATTGAGACTTCATTGTTGTTATGCACCAATTCACTCCTATATGGTGTATATACTGTCCTTTGACATATTATATCAAGAATCCTTTTATTCTCATGATATTATAAAGTTCTGAATAAATTTTATTCCTCAATTATTTGTTTTCAAGTGTTTCTCATTTTGTTAAAAATCCTTTAACTAAAATATCATTTTAAATGTTTTAATGATTTATTCTTATAAATATTTCTCATTAATATCCATGTTTTCAATATGGTTTTAAGTATTTATTTATATGGATATTAATGTTTTAAAATGTTAAAATCTTCAAAGTGGTATGGGACACTTTGATTCAAAAATCTCTTTATTTAATGTTTTAAATGGTTTTGAAAATGGTTTTTAGAATGGATTCATTATTTCAATATCTTAAAATGTTGTATTGTTATTGCAATATGGGAATGTTATCTTTCCTTGGTGCTTAAGTTATGTGCTATGATTATGTTATGGTTCTTGGGTATTGTTATGAAGACGGGTGGTTCCGTGATAAACTAAGGGCAAGTGAGCCCGATATAGCTCTCCAATGCATTGGGTAATGCGAAGGAGTTAAAAATTAAGGTTTCTACGAATATATTTAGGGAATATAATGTGATGAGTATTACAAAGGTAACCAAGAGGGTTACTCCCTACGTAAGAATGTTATTAATGCCTCAAGTTACCTTTATGTCTTATGATTTCTATGATTTATTCATGATATGATGAGGTATGTTAAAGTGATTATGTTTAATGAGTAATGTATGATTTCATACATGGACTAATGTTTTCATTTCTTACTTTTATATCCCTTACTGAGCTTTTTATACTCATCCCAAGTTTTTGAAATGTTTTTCACAGGTCAAGGGAAAGGTACATGATGTGATGATAGGGTCAGGGAAGTGTCATGAAAGTATCCATGTTTTGTTTTAAATATGTTTCCGTCGATGGGAAAAAAAATGAATACTATCTTTTATGTAACCACTTTGTTTAAATGTGGAATGTAATGCATGATTTATGTCCTAATTCTATAAAACTCTAAACCTGAAAAGATTCTCTATGTGAATTATTCATTTAATTCAATAATAAGTAATGTTTAAGGCTGGGTCCTTATAGTTGGTATCAAAGGTCGGTTTAGATAACTTTAGAGGTTAGGGTATTCTCTAAGCATAAGTGACATTACCATAATGGTTAGGATTTCAGAAAGAGTCATAGTTTTAGATAAAGTGAATGAGTAAGTATATCTTAGTGTTTATCTTCCTCATTAGTACATGATGGTTTTGTTGATATAATCACACTGACATTTCTGTTTTTAGTAAATGGGTGGATCTAGAAGGCACCGAAGTGACAATGGGTTTGAAGGAAACTGTGGTGGTTCTCTGATTAAGAGACTGGATGAAATGGGGGATTCAATGAGGAATCTCGTGGTTGTTCTAAACCAGCTATCAAGGAGTCATGATCAACCACTTGAACCTTGGTGAGTTCTCTAATGCATCATGTACGAGATGACCAACTCGATGTGGAAGTTCAGGTAATAATTATAAAGGTAACCATTAGGGTTTATATGATCCTTACTTTTGAGGTAATTATGGGTTACTATATGTTATGATGGAATATGAACAACATGAGATAAGCTTGAGGTTAAATTATGTTATGGTTATTTTTGAAGATTTTATCATTTTTTGGGGAATGTTATAAGAATTATATAGTTTTGGAAAAGGACAACACGCAGACTGTGTGACAACCCGTCACGTCAGACAAAGCTGTGAGAATCGAACCCACAACCATAGTACGACTGGTATTTATTGCCTACCACTGGACTACATGAAGTCCCTGGTTAGTTTGACTAATTATTTTTAGTTATATGATTTTAGGAATCAAGAGTAAGTTTATTTTGGGTTATCTATGGAAATGATTAACCTATCATGGAGGATATGTGATTAGGTTAATTACTTTTCAATATAAGACTTTAAGATAAACTAATGTTATGTGGAGATAAATGTTAATTTTTACCTTGGAAGACTATGTGATTAAATCCTTCAAATATTTGGGTTTCAATCTTAGTTTGGTTTACTTTGAATAATTTTATGGAAAAATTGTTTATCGAATGGTCTTTTTTGAACTTTGGGTATTGTTTGACAAATTTTGGATATTAAGAATAGATTTTTTTATAAAGGATTATCCTTTTCGGGTATTATCTGATCTCATACGAACCTTTTTGGTTTTAGTTTTGGTTAAGGTCTAAAGACATGAGAAGTATATAGTTCTATTTTTTGGATTAGGTGATTCTCTAGAAGTTGATTATAGCTCTGCTAATGTAAACAATTCATCCTAAATACTCATCTTTTGGAGAAAATATGAGTTCGTGTAAGAAATCTAGTAAAAGTTGAAAGTCAACATGACAAATATGTATGTTTCCTTATGTTTTAGTTAAGCTCAAAAATAAATTCCTCAATGAAAAGTAACTTAAAAGAAAATTTTGTCCGTTAACTTTTCCTACTGGGGAATCCAATATCGTTTAATCCATCACAAGTTTGTGATTTTCTTATGGTTAACTTTCTCCTAGACATGTTTACTATCACTCTCCATCAGAACATGACCCTTTGTTTTTTCCTCCATATCCATATTTTCATACTTGGAATCCTAGTATGGGTTAACTCGGGTGACCTTTGTACTTCTCTCCCATTCTTTTTAAGTGATAGTTTTACTGACTCTTGTTCTGATGTAGGACATTCAATGGAGTTTCCAAGCCCAATTTTGAAATTGCGAGGACGCAATTCCCAAAAGGGGGGAAGGATGTAACATACCAGGTAAATAAATAATATTACATTCTAATGTTTATCAATATTTGTGAATAAAATGTTAATATTACTTTAAATGGAACGCTATGCTCGATGTCTTACCCGATATGCAACAACGAGTTCCTTTGAAATCTTACGTTGCACTCTAATAATAAAATAATTTTATTTTAAATAGTGGTTAACAACTAGTCGTTTTAATGACGGTAATGAACAGAACTAACTAAAAAATGATTATATATGTTGGTCAAATATTTTTACTTTTTACAATAAATGTTAGAGGATTAAAAATGCGAACGAATCCAATTTTAAGCGTAAACATTCTAATATTCTTTAAAAGGTCGATTAACCGCCTTTTGATGGCGAACCTCTTTTAAATCCACCTTTTGACAATTTTATGTGTTATATTTGAAAAAATAAAATTCTTCTTTGGAATAGGGACATCAAAATTTACTTTGTGTAAATTTTTGGTATTTTCCGATAAAGTTCATTTTTTTAATGAATAGTGAAAAATGTTGTATTTTAATTCAAAACCTCTTTTTAATCTAATTTATTTATATGATTAGATTATCTTTTGAATTGGTTTTAAAGTGAAATTAGAATATATTTTTACCATTTAATCCAATATTGGTCATTGGAATTAATTTCACTTTGAAATTGGACTTAAACTGGTGTCAATCTTTTGATATATATTGTTTCATAAAAACACGCTATTTGTTTTGACAGCAGGAATTAATTATTAAATTAATTAATGCAAATTATATGTTTTTAATTTTTTAAAATAGACACCATTTTTTAATTTGGAGTATCAAATATAGCTTAGGGTGAATTTTTGGTATTTTTCTGAAAAAACTTCAATTTTTGATGAATAGTGAAACCACTAAGTGGTAGTTAAAGAAACTGATTTTTCGTTTAAATGAAACTTTACCACTTCTGTGATATGATTTTAAAAAATCCGACATACATGGTTGTCATTAGGATATAAAATGTGGTTCAATGAGATTAAAATAATTTTTGGTGAATAGTAACTTTTAAGTTTTATTAATCGCGACTAAAGGTAATTAGTGTGATTTAAGGTAAAAATGATATTATAATAAAATGAAAATATCTTAACACTTGTCCTAACCCTATTGGATGAGTCATGGCCGACCAAGACAACCCATGGGTCGATTTTTGGGACCCCATGGAGCCACTTGGGTAAGATAATGACATTAATGCCTTTTATTTAAAGTAAAAGTAAAAATGACACAAACATGATTTTTTTTTACTAAAACAATTTTTACATGGGGTTATACAAGTCATATTTTTGACTATAAATAGTCATTGGAAAGATAAAAATATTTCCTACATCATAGTATTTTTTTAATATTTTTAAAAATTAAATAAATTAAATTATTTATGACATAATGATGATGCAGCGATTACCTCATTATTTAATGATTTAAATAAAATGAAAAGATAATGTAAAATCTAAGATCTACACATGTCAAAAACCTATTGGATGGGTGGATTTAGAACCCTTATCACCTTATACTAGAAATATATCAATGTGAGAACTTTAAAATCCTAAACTAATTTGAAAATAATGTAACATTTTTTGACTTTCCAAGAGTGCCCCTCCTCTCCTCTTATAAAAGGCCCCCACCTCTACCTCCTTACCCAAACCTCTCAAGCCTTTGGCTCGGCCAACCCATGCCCATTTAATCTATCAAAATCCATATCTTCCTCATTTAAGCCTCACCTTTGGGCATAATCCTTTCCAAGTAAACCTTTGAGCTCAAATTAAAAAGAGTTACCCGATTTAAAGGTAATGTCTTCCCTTGTGTTCTTTTGTTTTATTTTGATTCTCCAACCCTCTAAACTCTTTTTATTCCTTTATTTTGTAATAAAAACAGTATCTTAAATATAATATTATGTTGTTATGTGAAGTATTAGAGCTACACTTACACACACCTTCGTCTAATGGTTAAAGAACATACTGTTTCTGGGGATGGTGAATTTCTGCCTCACGAAACGATGATTGTTCAATCTTCTCTTAACACCTTTCATGGTGGCCATTATGATGTCACTGTATTTTATATATGATATATATGGTATTTATGTTTTCTATATGCTTCTGAATTTTATATTTAAAACATTACTTTATGCTTTTCATGTTGTACAAATGCGATAATTTCATACGAGGAAGTGTGGACTACCGCCCCCTCAAGTGATGTGACTCGTTCATGCAATAAATGGAATGTATAAATAATGAAATTAATGAATATATGTGACCTATATAACATATATATTATACTTTAATTATAATATATATATCTCTCAATTATTTTTAATTCCATCAATATCTAAAAGAAATGAAAGTAGCGTTCATGCGTACGTACGACCTACCGTCTCCATGAACGGTGCATTTCATTTCTTTTTATCTCCAAATGTTATGGAATAGTATAAAATGAATATGTACTGGATATATATTATATTTAAATCATTAATTCGATTCTGGAGATGATTTACTTCTAACTACAAGGACAATCATTTTCAAACAAGTTCATTTTTGATTCATGTACCAAACATCGACAAAAACGTCTGATATGAGCTCAAATTATTAACCAATTATTATAACATTATAATATGTGATATGAACTGAATAATAATCTTTAAAGTAGGACCTTAAGAAATTATAAATTGACCAAAGTTTATTATTGAGGAATATAAAGAAACGAACAAGACAAGTCGGACTTGAGGTAAGGGATCCGACCTCTCTCTTTCTTTTCAAGTACCCTCTTTTATGTCATTTCGTTTATGCTACATGTTCTATGTTGGAGGATGTTATTTTATATTCACCATACTGTAATTTTTAATTTCATATTATGAGATATCCTCTATTATACTCATCAAATCATTTTTTAGAATTTTTAAGTGGCGCCGTTAGACTGCCGAATTTTCCTAAGGGATCCTACCTCCCTCTTTCTTTCCAAGTACTCTCTTTTATGTCATTTCTTTTAAGATCATCCTTATTATGTTTGGGGATGATATTTTATACTCCTAATACTGTACTTTTTATGTTTATATTATTATAGACCCTATTTGATCTCATAAATCCATTTTTGGAAGTTTTAAGTGGTGCCGTTAGGCTGCCGAGTTTTTGTAAGGGATTTTTCATCTCACTTTTATTCCCGTGAGATTTATGCTACATTTTCCACCATTTCCTTTGAGTGGTGTATGTACTGACCATTATTATACTATTTTTGTAATACAATTTCATTTATGGGTATTTACATCTTCATTTTATGACCCTTCTTCCATGGGGTTTATATTTCGAAAGTTACCCAAATCGGTAAGGGGACCTTTCACCCTCCTCTTTTTAAAAGACTTCTTTTGTTATGTATTTTAATTTACATCTTATTATATAGGGATATGTTATTATATATCCTTATGGATGTAAAATTTATTTCCAATTGATGAGATACCCTTTTTGTCTCATCAACTAATTTTCTGAATTTTAAAGTGACGTCGTTAGGCTGTCGAAATTTTACAAGGGAACTTCTTAACTCAATTTCGATTTCTTTGGGTTAAACTTGTAGTTATTAAATATTTAATCCTATGAATATGTGTTAATGACCTATGATTATTTTAAAATTAATATCCACTTATATTTGGTGTATTTATATTTTTCACACATAATTATGAGATTGATTTATCCTTAATTTAATGACACCTTCTTTATAAGGGATTTTATCTCATTTTGCATTTCTATTGAGACTTCATTGTTGTTATGCACCAATTCACTCCTATATGGTGTATATACTGTCCTTTGACATATTATTTCATGAATCCTTTTATTCTCATGATATTATAAATTTCTGAATAAATGTTATTCCACAATTATTTGTTTTCAAGTGTCTCTCATTTTGTTAAAAATCCTTTAACTAAAATATCATTTCAAATGTTTTAATGATTTATTCTTATAAATATTTCTCATTAATATCCATGTTTTCAATATGGTTTTAAGGATTTATTTATATGTATATTAATGTTTTAAAATGTTAAAAGCTTCAAAGTGGTATGGGACACTTTGATTAAAAAATCTCTTTATTTAATGTTTTAAATGGTTTTGAAAATGGTTTTTAGAATGGATTCATTATTTCAATATCTTAAAATGTTGTATTGTTATTTCAATATGGGAATGTTATGTTTCCTTGGTGCTTAAGTTATGTGCTATGATTATGTTATGGTTCTTGGGAATTGTTATGAATACGGTTGGTTCCATGATAAACTAAGGGCGAGTGAGCCCGATATAGCTCTCCAATGCATTGGGTAACGTGAAGGAGTTAAACATTAAGGTTTCTCCAAAGAGATTTAGGGAATATACTGTGATGGGTATTCCAAACATAACCAAGAGGGTTACTCCCTACATAAGAATGTTATGAATGCCTCAAGTTACCTTTATGTCTTATGATTTCTATGATTTATTCATGATTTGATGAGGTATGTTAAAGTGATTATGTTTAATGAGTAAAGTATGATTTCATACATGGACTAATGTTTTCATTTCGTACTTTTATATCCCTTACTGAGCTTTTTATGATCATACCAATTTTTTGAAATGTTTTTCACAGGTCAAGGGAAAGGTAAATGATGTGATAATAGGGTCAAGGAAGTGTCATGAAAGTATCCATGTTTTGTTTTAAATATGTTTTCGTCGATGGGAAAAAATGAATACTATCTTTTATATAACCACTTTGTTTAAATGTGGAATGTAATGCATGATTTATGACCTAATTCTCTAAAACTATAAAACTGAAAAGATCCTCTATGTGAATTATTCATTTAATTCAATAATAAGTAATGTTTAAGGCCGGGTCCTTATACCATCACTGTTGGAGTTTAAAAAATTTTTGGATAGAAGGAGTATATCCAATATTCTACAAGGGATAAGGAATCATGAATGTAATCAATATGGTTTTATGGTAATTCAGGGTGTTACCATATTTTAAAATAATACATGATGAAGGTGTTCACATGTTATTATGTGGCAAAAAGGATCTTCATTGTGTTTAATTTACTTATAAATTTTGGACTGTGAGTTTGGATAGAAGTATTTTAGATAAGTATAAAGGTTGGGATGGATTGAGTTTGAAATTGTATACTATTGTTAAGGTTATTTTTGGATTGTTATAAAAAGGACAACTCACAGACTGTGTGACAATCCGTTGCGTCAGACAAAGCTGCGAGAATCGAACCCACAACCATAGTGCGACTGGGATTTATCGCCTACCACTGGACTACGTGAAGTCCCTAGATTGTATAATATAGTTTTTTTAAAGGTTATTATAGGTGAATTATAAATTCATTATTTTTTTGGAACCCTATACGATTTGTATAAATAATTTTTTTTTTGAAATTTGTTGGAGTGAAAGATGAGTTTGTGGTAGAAATTAATTGAAGGATGAAACTATACTTGTCAAGTGTATATATATATAATTTTTTTCCTCTTATTATATGTGTAAATTAATTATTAAACTTTAGGGAAGGGATCTTAAAAACAAAAATTTGTTATCCTAATACCTTATTTTTTGTTGAACCGATGGTACTTTAAATCATCATAGATTGATGGATTTGAGACCCTCAATTATAAATTTGTTTGTGATTGATGACCTCAATCACTCCCTATAAATATTTACGTTTTCCTCTAATTATGTGTCTCTAATTTCCACCAATGTTCTCCTAATCGAGATCATAATTTGGCGGTGACCCTTTAATTTCCCTTTTCCTCTTATTAAGACTAAATTTTATTAACCCAATTTTCGACTTGGGTTTTCCCACAAAGGTATTTTCTATTTTCAACCTTTTATTTTCAAAAAGCAATTTCAAATTGCGAGGATTAAATTTATTGAAGGAGGGAAGAATTTAAAACCCCAAGATTTCATAGTACGTTATTTCTTCAAAGTAATTCAATAACTTTCACTACACGCAACACCAAGTTCAAGCGCACCACGACTTACCAAACTAGCTGTTCAAAAGAGGTTATGAATAGTATTAACTAAAATTTGAACTTTATATAATCCTTATAATTTTAGAATCCATATTATGAGTTTCTTAGACATAATAAAAAAACAAATTCATTTTTTTTCAGATAAAACAAGTATTTTTAAAAAAATGAAATTTTACCGCCTTTTAATGGAAAACCTTTTTTAAATCCATTATTTGAAACTTTTATATATTAAATTTGAAAAAATAAACTTCTTTTTTAGAATTGGGACATAAGAATTTATTTTCAATAAATTTTTGGTGTTTTTCTGATAACTTTCATATTTGGGTGAATAGTGAAAAATACTATATTTTAACTGAAAACAAATTTTTTAATCAAAATAATTTATAGTGTTTAATTATACATTTTAATGGTTTGTACATATAAATAGATTATATTTTTACCATTTAATACAATTCCGGGCATTGTAAGTAATTTCACTTTGAAATTAGAAATAAACAAGTGTCAATCTTTTGATAGTTATTATTTCTTAAAAATACGATTTTTGGTTTGATAACATGAATTAATTTTAAACTAATAAATGAAGATTCTATGTTTTGAATTTGGTAAAATGGAATTCATTTTTGAATTCAGAATATCAAAATTAACTTAGGGTAAAATTTTGGTATTTTTCTGAAAACTTTCAATTTTTGATGAATAGTGAAAAACACCGTGTTATTATTTAAAACCGACTTTTTATTTAAATAAAAATTTATTTTATTTTAATTTATTTTAATTAAAAATATATATATAATACCTATATAAGTTCAATTTAATTCATTGGAGTCATTTTATAATAAAATTAGATATATAAAATTTTATTAAAATTTTCACCGTCTTTTACCCACATCCTAGGAGAATTTGCAAATTTGTATAAAACTTAATTTTACCCCTTCTGTGAGATGAATTTAAAAAATTTGAGAGATGCGTTTGATATCAGTAATTAAAATGTAGTTCAATAAGATGAAAATAATTTTTGGTGAATAGTAACTTTTGACTTTTATTTACCACGATTAAAAGTAAATAGGGTAATTAAGGGTAAATATTATATCATAATTATCCTAACACATGTCATAATTCTATTGGATAAGTGTAATTCGACCAAAAACAACCTTAGGAATAAAATATGATATTTTAGGTCTGCTTGGATTAGATTAAGACATTTATTATTATTTAATTCAAAGAAGAGTTAAAAGTGTTAAATTCAAAGTTTAATAACTAAACCATTTTAAATATAAAGTTACACATAATATAAATTAGACTATAAATATTCATTAGAAAAATAAAATTATTTCCTACATAATGGTATTTTATTTATATTTTTTATACATTAAATAATTAAATTTATTTATGACACAATGATGATGCAATAATTACCGTATTAATAAAAGATTAGAATAATTGATATTATAAATATCCAAATAAATGTAATTTGAGACTTTTTATGAATTACACTAATTTTATAGATTAATATGACATATTAGGTTTGGTTAGATAAATTATTTTCGAAGTAATAATGCTGTTATGAATTTATCAAAAACAAAATACCAAATAGTGTCAAAATTGACATAAAAGAGTTTTTAAAACAAATATTATATTATTAATTGGTATTGTATTCCTAAAAAATCTAAGGTTCGACCAAAGGGATTAAATACTATTATATAGGTCATTAATGAACCAATTTGGGTTATCTTGGAAGTTTATAGTAAGTTTATTAACCATATAATATAAAAATACAAAGAGACATGGTAAATGTCAAACTATTTAACTAAGAGTTAAATCTAAAAGATAAGGTTAATATAGTGACCAAAACTTGTCTAAAACCTATTGTTTGAGTTGTTTTAGACCCATACCCACCTTAGACTTTAAATAATTTATTTTAGAGCCATTAGAAACCTAAAATTAATTTATTATAAAATAATATTTTAAGTTTTTTCTAAGGTGCCCCTCACCCTTCTTATAAAAGGGCACTTACACTTCTCTCAAATTCACACCTCCAAAGCCATTTGGATCGGCCAAAACCTACCCAAATATCCTCCAAAATATCCTAACTTCACCCTAAATGCCTTACTTTTGTCATAAATGAAACTTAAGGATCCCTTTTGATCAAATCAAAAGGAAGAACCCGAATAAGAGGTAATGATTTCACCACCCTATTTCAAGTTCTTTTATTCTTCCACTTACTATTTCTTTGTTATTAGCATAAAAAAATAATAACTCCAGTACCTTATATATACTATGATTTTATTATAAATATGGAACAACCATATTCATTATTCTATCCATCCTATGAATGATAATGTCACCATGCGTGCGTACGTACGGCTTACCGTCTCCACGCCGTGGTGTAATTTGTTATTCAACACTATGTTATTTGGATGGATATAATGATGAGTAATATGAAAATAAAATGATAATGTCTCTGTAAAATTAATATACCATCCAATTCCACACCTTTAATGAAATTATATTGTCACTCGTGCATACGTACAGATTACCGTCTCCACAACGCGATGAGATTCATTTCCACGTTCACCATTTATCGACGATTATAAAAATATATATTACTAATTAGTATGTAATATATGACATAACAATGCTACTGGAGATATATATATATATATATATATGTATGTATGTATGTATTTATATACGTACATATATCTTATTCACTTACTTCCATTCAATACAATATGAACACAGAAACAACGTTTATGCGTACGTACGGCCTACCGTCTCCATAAAAGGTGTTTTCCATTTAATATATATCTCTATTATAAATATTTATATCATACATATATATGATATATGAATCAAGGTTTTTATTCTGGAAGTATTTAAATCATGATCTAAATGATATGGTCAAGAATAACAAGTTAAAATATGTACGATAAAAAAAGAGATTATTACCCGAAATGTTAATTTAACATAAAAATCATTATTAAATGGGTAGTATAAAGTCATAAATGAATCATGTATGATATAATATATATGAATATGGTTATGGTATAATATAATAACATAAAATGGTCATTATACATAAGGTTAAACATACCCTCGACCAAAGGAAAGTGTAAGGTAAGGGTTAATTTCACAATCTCTTTATTATCTGAGGTTGTTTTTACGTAAGTATCTACTGGGACATATTTATTATCCATGTCCATGTTTCATGAAAGAGTTTTCAAAGGGATTATTTTAAGGTACTTTTTACTAATACATTATTTTAAATGTTTTAAATATTTATTCCTTTAAATCATTCTCATTAATGTCCATGTTTTCAAAATGGTTTTTAAGGATTTATCTATATGGACATTAATGTTTTTAAAATGATAATTCCTTTCAAAAGTTTCAAAGTGGTATGGGAAACTTTGATTCAAAAATGTATTTAAAATTTCTTCCTTTTTAAATTGTGTGACTTTTAAATGTTTTCATGAAAAGGGATATTTCTATCAAAGAGTTTTACAAATCATTTTCATCTTTGCCAACATCCTTTGATGGATTTTAAACTTGTTGGAAGTTGATATATTATAATAAAAATCTTCCATATTGTATTGAAGGTTTTGTGATATGTTTGACTATGGATGTGTTATTTTTATACCATTCATGGTTTATGGATAAAGTATTGAAATTTCGTATGCTAGTTTTAAAACGAATGTTTATGTGATGTTTAAACCTTTTCATATGAGGAATGAATTGGATTTAGTAAGTAACGGGTGGGACCCACTATAGCTCCTCGATGCATCGGTAGGTTTCATGAGGCAAACTAGTGTCTTGGCACAAGGCCTTGACAAAATCTTATTTGTAGTCTTGGCACAAGGCCTTGACTATGTGGTTATGAAAGTCTGACATTATGCATTCCATCGTTATGAAAGTTTCTATTAATATTGCATGTAATTATTCGACTAGTAGAATATCCATGTGATTAACTAAATGAAATTATTTTGATTTATATTTTCCATATTATGATGAAGTTTATGTTGAAAAGGATTTTGTTTTAGTTTTATACATTGCCTTAAATGTTTATGCTTATTTATGAAAGTTTCCGCTATATTGTTATCCTTAATGAGCATTTGAGCTCACCCATTTCTTATTTTTATTTTCCCAAGATCCCACGAAGTGTTTTAGGTTTGAGATGCAGTGTTAAGCTAAGGGAAAAATGGCATTCTCAAAGGATTATTATTTTTTGTTGTATGTTAGAAAGTGTAACGTAACGTTCATGTATGTAATATATTTTCCAAGACTGCTAAGAAAATCGGTCTTTCGGGACTTGATTCCTTATAATCATGACAATATATTAAAATAATGCACCGACTCTGGGTAACTGGGGTCGGGGCGTTATAGTGCGGGACAAAACAACATGGTCCGACCCCTCCGCCGTTCTTGTTTGTGTTGTTTCTCAGCATGGTGACGAAGCAGCGTTGAAGGCGATGAAGGCACAGGCAAAGGCCACACTTTACGTGGCCTCCACGAACCGTGCCGCACCCATGGAGTTCCGGTGCCCTGACCAAGCTGGCTCCGTAGGCCGAACTGCCGCTGGCCTCCCACGCGCCCCGACCGAACCCCTCCAGCCCATGCCGACCCGAACCGTACCGAACCGTGCCAGCCCAAACTGCGCAGGTCCGGCCACCCAGCCTCCTGGACACCTCCCGGCCTGGCCGCGCCCTACCTGGCCACTCATCGGCCCGCCTAGTGCCCTGACCGACCGCCTCCTGTCCTAGCCGCGCCCTGCCCGGCTGCTCGCCGACCTGCCTGGCACCCTTCCTGGCCACGTGCCCGCCTGGCCGCACCCTGCCTGGCTGCCTCCCGACCGCCCGACCTCCCAAACCGGTCTGCGGCCCCCCTCGCGGCCCCCTGGCCGTACCGACCCGACTGCGCCCTTTGGGCCGAGCCGCGCCGGGCCACGCCCTTGCGACGCTCTGGACCGAACTGCCTATGCGGCATGCTGGGCTGGGCCCAGCCGGCCAGACCAAACCTAACAGGCTGACCTTCCCAATGGGTTGGGCCAGACCCAATAGGTCTGATCGGGTCGACCCAGACCGGGTCAGACCGGACCCAGGCCCACTACCGACCCCTTTTATTTATTTTGGCTATATATTTGGTACCGGATGACCATTTAACGAACCGTCAGTGACGCTGGTTTTCTTAAAGTGCGACGGTCCCTTTGATTATACCCCACTGAAGTTCGGGGTAATGTTGAGATACAGTCAGGTTAGATCGTGCACGAATCCAATCGATCCCCTAGGACTAAAAGGCTAATAACTCACAGACCGAGCATTCGATTGACGTATCTTCTGTTGCGTTGAGACCCCTATGACGTGGATGACCTTTTAGATACTTCTACATGGAAATTTAGGACAGTTGGATCACCAACCAGTAGCTTGTGGAGTGGATCCTCCCGGAGATGAGTGAGCATAGCGCAGAGACCTAGTAGCTGGCTGAGACCTGACGACTGCTGACCGATTCGAATCAGAGTGTTTTGACTATCCCATTGGGGAGCGCCTATGTGTGAAGTAGCATACCCATAGTGGGGAGAACCTCTGTTTGACGTGGCAGACCCACGATACTCGACAAGAGGAGTACCTCAGCAGGCTACGAGGGGGAGCGCCTTTGTGTGACGCGACAGACCCACGGTGGGGAGCACCTCTGTGTGATGCGGCAGACCCACGATACTCGACAGGAGGAGTACCTTAGTAGTCCAAGGTTAGTGGGAAGCACCTCTGTGTGAGCATGGCATGCCCACTATACTCGATAGAGGAGGAGTTCTCCAGCAGCTGAGGTTTCAACAGTGTGATTGGGGATGTTACTTGATACTACCCCTAGAATAAAATCCTGGTTTGAGCTGAGTCAGTAACTTTTTTATTTTCTTCATTATTGAGACGGATTACTTGATAACTTAGGTATATGTATGAACATATACCTAAGTGGGTTCATCTGTTGATTTTATACTTTGTGGTTTATCCTTGTTGGATTTTGTGAGACCTTGAGGGTCTCGGGGTCCCTACTGAGTATCGTTATACTCACACCTACACTGGCTATGTCTGCACCTCATTGTGTTGGTAGTAGATGATGGAAAGTGCTGGCCGAGGCTAAGTGTACCAGGATTGGACAGTACCTGGAGGTGGATCACGTGGCGTGGCTGTACACGGAGGAGACGGACGGACGTGGAGTGCTGTGGAGGCTATCTGTACCTACCCTTCAGGTAGGACTTCCCAGTAGATGATCCAGTAGTTGTTTACCTTTCTTCAGTTGTACTTGTTTTCCAGTTGTACTTGTACTTTCCTTTTGGGCTTGTATTCTGGCCCTTTTACTTTTCAGCACTCTATGTATGCAGTTTTACTTAGTGTTTTTGCTTCCAGTTTGGACTCTATTGTGTGCATTTACAGGTTATAAAGACAATGCCTTCCTAGTTTTAGGGAATTACACCTTTGGTGCTAGTCGCCATCCCTTGGCCTATGGAAGGTGGTCTTGGGGTAGTCATGGAACGAGCCTCAGGGGACGGGTCGTGAAAAATTGGTATCAGAGGAGTTGGTTCTACTGTAAAACATAGGACTCTGATCTTTCTTTTCTGTGAAGCAATAATGTTAAGGGTACTGAGTGTGGTTCTCATTTCAAGGTGTCCAATGTTGGTGCAGAGGCCGATGTATCCATACACCAGGACCCTGACTACTAATTTCCGACTTAGTGTACGAAAAATCTGATTGCGTGTGTGTTTTCAAAAGTTTTCTTTAAGTCAGCTCAACCAGGTCATCTCACCAGGTATAAATCTTTGACCGTGTCATATCTGTTTCTTTCAAGATGCCTCCCCGCGGATGACCAACGAGAGTTTCGAGAGTTGTACGCGCAGATAGCCCACCGAGCGATGAGGCCTCGGTACAGGGCCCTTTAACAACGGAGGCACCAGCGACACCACTTCCCATTGGGCCACCGATGCCACCAGCCACATTAGCAGACGATGCATGCCTATTGAGTTCGTTTCATGAGTTCTAGCGCCATAGGCCACCCAGTTTCAGGGGGGAGATGGACCCACAGGTGGCTTAGGATTGGCTGGAGGCTGTGGTGAGAGTTTTCCAACTGGTAGGGACACCGGCCGAATTCATGGTGATTCTTGCTACCAGCCTTCTACAGGAAGCAGCAGGAAGATGGTGGAGCCTGATTCTCTAGGTCCATGATGAGGCAACACTACTCTGGGAAGACTTTGAGAGCCTATTTCGGGTGGAGTTTGTCCCAGCCACCCAACGTGTATTGCGGATACAGGAGCTACTTCATCTGCAACAGGGCAGCATGACGGTGGCACAGTACTCAGTGAGGTTCACCGACCTCTTGAGCTACTCCACAAATATGGTGCAGGTCCCATTCTTCAGGGCCCGGAACTTTGATCAGGGGCTCAGGAAAGAGATCAGGGCTTCGATGATCTCACTTAGCATCCCGACGTAGGCAGGGGTGCTAGAGAGATCCCTCCTAGTGGAGAGTTTCCTTGATGAGCAGTCTCCAGCAGTGATACCCACCACTAGTCGACATGCAGTGGAGTCTTATATAGCTGAAAGTAGACTGATGTCGTAGAGGTACAAGAGGACCAGACCCACGGGTGGATGACCGCATGACTCAGGATCATTTGTGAAGGGTACCCGGGGCAGAGACATATATGCCAGGAGCAGACAATGTTACTCATGAGGCGGACATGGTCACATGGCTCGTGACTGTCTGACCCGCTGTTCAGATGATCAGCAGACGGTCGAAGGACTGCCCAGGTAGAGAGAAAGATTCGATCGAGGTGGTCCATAGGGAACAGGCAGACGTGGCAGAGGAGTAGGCTATGCAGCTGGTGGTGGACGACGTTTCGAGGTGTTACCGCCACCACCACCAGGAGGTCCACCACGACCATAGGGAGTAAATGGACATGGGAGAGCTCAGCTCCATGCAACTGAGGCTTAAGATCACGATGCTCTGGAGATGATTCAAGGTATGATCTGTGTCTACTCCACCATAGTTACAGTTCTTATAGACACATGTGTCATTCACTCTTTCATTGCCACTGTCCTCGTTCGGAGCTCAGAGATTCTGACAGATCTGTTGGCTCGATCCTTACGGCTATAGACTCCTACGGGAGCAGAATCGACGATTACGAACTGGTGCCGATAGTGTGATCTTACTCTAGGAGGCAAGAGCTTTGGCTGGGATATCCTAGTAGCGGCATCGCGGCCTTACGATGTCATCTTGGGTATGAACTGGTTATCTACAGTACATGCTCAGATTGACTGTATTAGGTACAAAGTGCAGTGTGTCCACACGGATGAGACCAGGTTTACCTTCACTGGCGATAAGGGAGCCTTTGCAGCACATGATAGACTTACTCGGAGGAGGGTGAAACCGATCACTCATCAGTTGGCCTGCCTTACCCTCAGATCAGTTGATGTAGAGAGTCCGAGCTATCCTGTAGTGGTGGACCAGTACGCAGATGTTTTACTTGACGATGTTCTAGGACTACCTCCTCGTAGAGAGGTGGACTTATACATTGAACTATTCCCCAGGAAGGCACCGATATCTACACCAGCATATCGGATGGCTCCCGCTGAGCTTCATGAGCTACGGGTACAACTGGAGGACTTGTAGGAGAAGGGATTCATCTGACCCAGTGTTTCTCTCTGGGCATCCTCGATTCTGTTTGCCAAGAAGGTGGATGGGAGCTTGAAGATTTGTGTCAACTACCATCTCCAGAACCAGGTAACTGTGAAGAAAAAGTAACCACTCCCAAGGATTGAAAACCTCTTTGATCAGCTAAAGGGAGCACAATGGTTCTCGAAGATAGACCTCAGATCAGGATATCACCAGCCCAGAGTTCGAGATGAGGATGTGTAGAAGATGACCTTCAGATGTCGGTATGAGCACTACGAGTTCTTGGTTATGCCGTTCAGCAGAACCAACGCTCCAGCAGTGTTCATAAGACTCATGAACAGGATCTTCCAGCCATACCTTGATTTCTTTGTTGTAGTATTCATCGACGACATTCTAATCTAATCGACTACTGAGGAGGAGCATGCCTACCATTTGCAGGTAGTATTGGACACACTCTAAGAGCACCAGATTTATGGTAAGATCTCTAAGTGTGAGTTCTGGATATGAGAGGTTCACTTTTTGGGACATGTCATCTCAGAGCCTAGAGTTGTAGTGGATCCAGCGAAGATTGAGGTGGCACTTTCTTGGGAGCCACCCAGGAGTGTGACAGAGGTATGGAGTTTCCAGGGTTTGGATGGTTACTACCGTAGGTTCGTTCGAGACTTCTACAGAGTTACAACACCACTATCATCCTTGATGAAGAAGGGGCAACCCTTCGTGTGGTCAGAGAGATTCCAGTAGATCTTTCAGGAGCTAAGGAAGAGGCTGACTAGTGCCCCCATCTTGAGGCTTCTAGAGGAAGGTGTGGGGTACATAGTCTATTGTGATGCATCAGGGACCAGACTCGGTGAAGGTTCCGAGCGCATCAGAAGCATGTGGGTGGATGTGCCCACTTGGATTTTTATCATTAGCAATGATCAATCTAGGATCAATATGATGATAAATGCCAGTCTCCATGGATCGAATCATAGAAATAGACAAAGAAGAAGGAAATTCCCGGAACCACAATGAGGGTCATCATAGGTTGATTATAATTAATTTAATTAATTGACAAGAAGTACCTTTTTGTCAGTTCTTTCTTTATTGATATTATTGATCACGTTCTGATATGATTCGTCGTTGCGTCACATAAGCCAAGTGTAGACTTCCTCTAGCGGTGATCCACACGTGCACCACGTATCTCTGGACGTCACCAAAGGAATCTTCAGGTGCTAGCATGGGGAAGCCTTTTCTTGCATTTTTCGCCTTAGATCGCCTTGATCCGATAGAGGTGGATCTATCTTGGTCTTGAGAGTGTTCTTGGTGAACAGAATTCTTTTGGTCTTGAGAGAATTCTCTAGAATTGTTGTGCACAACGATTCTCTTAGAAAAGGAGTTGGGGTTGTAAGGATATTTATAATCGGGTTTGAGGTTGTAAAGTTATGACAATAAATAAACATGTTACACATTTTATTTATTTAATTAACTCTTTTAAAAACCCCATGTCAAGTCATTAATTCCTTAACATGCGCCCACACTAATTATAATAAATATCATTTAATAAAATGATATTATTTACTCAAAATCCCGACTGAAAAAACTACACGGCGTGTACTTGTTTTTCATTGACAACTACATGGCGTGTACAGTAAATGTACACGGCGTGTATATCTTTTTTTCATTTATTCATTTCCTTTACAAAATAAAAACTACACGACATGTACATTCAATAATACACGGAGTGTACTTGTTTTCAAAATAAAAACTACACGACGTGTAATCATTAAAACACAACATGTACTTGTTTTCATTTTATTATTTCTCCAACATTAAAATGATTTAGTCTTCCTTGAATAATTATTAAACCACGTATGAGAATAATCTTTATTCTACTTGAGATACTTGAATACACTTAGTGTGTGACCCTCTAGGCCTGTTTCTCATTGGCATTAGGCGGGCTTGCCTAAAGTCCAAGATTACTATCTAGCAACGGGTCAAGGAACCCAAGAGAAATAAGTTGACTCCGCATTGATGTGTCACCTCATACGAATGCTTATCGTGTAATTTAATCCCTTTTTCTCAATATCTCATCAAGCAAGTTTCATGGTAGTGACATAAACCTATATGCTTGATCCGTCGCTCTTTGACTACCTGAAATAAACTCGTCGTTTCACCATGGCCATGGAATTTCGTGCGATGGTTCCATTTCAATCGAAGGGATGAGATATCAACTTCTATAAATGGAAGGTACAAATACTTCCTCGACTTATCCATTAACAACATGTCATTCTTGACGCACCCAACGTACCCTACTTCCCACCAACTGTCTTCGTGATGGTTTTCATCAGTAAATCTAAGTGCACAAGTTATTCCATGAGTTAATTATAATATTACAGTTTAAGGACCATTACACACGCTCATAGATAGTAATGTTCGATGACACCAAGACATGCAGAATTACTGCTGGTGGGTCTGTTCTCATAATCTACCATCTTGGAGATTACCAAGTGCGAAATCCATGAGAAAGAGTATCGTTTTATTTACGAGTACTCGCACATGATAGTCTGTATACTATGTGTCCTATTATAGTATGTCATCCAACCGTAGAACTTTATTTGAGAATATTGTTATAGCATTTTCATGTTCCCATCATAGAGGGGATCTTCCATGACCTTATCAATGAAACAAATATTCTAGGACATTATTATATTATAGTAATGCATAAAAATGAACAATATATAATAAATGTATATTCATGTAATCAAAATACAAAACAGTTGGTTCTCAGGACACCAACCCTAAAAAACTCCCACTTGTACAAGAGCTAACTGCCTATGACTTTTAGTCCGCTAGACCTCACATGATGATCATGTTTCTACTAAGTCAAGGCTTTAGTAAAGGGGTCCGCCACATTGTATTCTATGGAAATACTGCTCACTGCAACTTTACCTATTTGAGAAAAATCCCTCAAGTGATGATATTTCTGAAGTATGTGGTTTGTCCACTGATGTGACCTTGGCTATTTTTCAAGTTCCACCGCTGTAGTATTATCACAATAGAGTGTGATAGGATCTTTAATGATAGAAAATACATCCAGATCTTAGATGAAGCTTCACATCCATACTAATTCTTTAGCTACCTCAGAAGCTGCAATATACTCGGACTCCACTATAGAATCTGCCACCACACCTTGCTTTGAGCTCTTCCAGCTCACTGAAACTCCATTCAAACTAAAGATGTATCCAGTTTGCGACTTCATGTCATCTTGATCAGTCTGGAAACTAGCATCTACATGTCCTCTGATAATTAGTTCCTCATCTCATCCATAAACCAGAAACATATCCTTATTATGACTCAGATACTTAAGGATAGTCTTGACTGCCATCCAATGGAGGTCTCCTGGATCAGATTGATATCTGCCTACCACACTTAATACATAAGTAACATCTATCCATGTACATAGAATAACATACATGAATGACCCAATCGCGGATGCGTAAGGGATCCTTGCCATTTTCTTTATTTCCTCATGTGTCTGATGACACATTTTCTTGGAAAGATAAATGACATGTGACACTAGCAACAATCCCCTCTCGGACTGTTCCATACTGAATCTATTCAATATCTTGTCAATGTATGTACTTTGACTCAGGCCCAGCATTCTCTTAGATCTATCACGATGGATCTTGATCCCAAGAATATATGCTACCTCGCCCAAGTATTTCATAGAGAAGCATTTATCCAACCATGCCTTAATTGACTGTAAGACAAGTAATTCGTTTCTAATTAGTAATATGTCATCAACATATACTATTAGGAAAATAACTTCACTTCCACTAAACCTTTTGCAGACACAAGGCTCACATTCGTTCTTAATAAAGCCAAATTCTATTACGACTTCATCAAAACAAATATTCCATGACCTTGATGCTTTCTTTAATCCATAGATGGATTTATGCAACTTTTATACCTTGTGGGAATCTTTTGGAGTCACAAACCCTTTAGGTTGTGTCATGTAGACATATTCCTGGAGGTTCCCGTTAAGGAATGCGGTTTTGAAATCCATTTTCCAAATTTCATAGTCATGGTAAGCGGTAATGGCCAATAGGATTCTGATGGATTTCAGCATCACAACCGGTGAAAAGGTTTCATCATAGTCAATTCCTTGATGCTGTCTAAAACCTTTTGCAACCAATCGTGTCTTATAGGTGCTAACTTGCCCCTCCATGTCCAGTTTCTTCTTGAATACCCATTTATTAACAACATGATTTACATAAACTGGAGGATCCACCAAAATCCAGACTTGGTTTTGGTACATGGAATCTGTTTCAGAATTCATGGATTCCTGCCACTTGGCAACGTCTGTGCCTTCAACTACTTCCTTGTAGGTAAGAGGATCATCATTTTAAACCAATAATGAGTCACCATCCTCGGTGACAAGAAAACCATATCGTTCTGGTTCTCTCACCTCTCTTGTGCTCCTATGTAGTTCTTGTGTCTCTGGAATAGATTGTTCTTCCACGGGGCTTTATGAAATCTGTTCTTATACCAACTTCTGTGTATCTTGATCCTTGACTTCATCGAAGTCTATCTCGCTCCCACTATATCTTTTGGAGATGTGCTCCCTCTCAAGGAATATGACATGTCTTGTAACTTTAACCTTTTTATCTGAGGGGTTGTATAGGTAATATCCCCTTTTTTCCTTGGGATATCCTATAAAGATACACTTTGTTCCTCAGGGTGCAAGTTTGTTACCTGAAGAGGCCTTAACAAATGCTTCACTACCCCACACATTTAAATTTGATAATATGGATTTTCTTCCACTCCATAAATCGTATGGAATACCATTTATCGATTTAGTTGGTAATTTATTTAGTATGTGTGTTTCTATTTGTAATTCATATCCCTAAAAGGATAATGGAAGACTCGCAGGACTCATCATTGTTCTCACCATGTCCAACAGGGTGCGGTTCCTCCTTTCACTTACACCATTCCACTGAGGCGTGTAAGGAGGAGTGAGTTGAGATAGGATCCCAAACTCCTGTAAGAAATCAATTAAGTCCTGATTAAGATAATTTCCTCCTATTTCTGAGCATAGTTTCTTATACCTCATTAAGTAAATTTATCCATATCTACTAAAATCATCAGTAAAATTTATGAAGTACAAGAACACACCCCTTGCTTCAACTGGAAATGGTCCACACACATCTATGTGAACTAATTCTAGAATCTCTTTAGCCCTTTCACCTTTCCCACTAAATTGGGATTTGGTCATTTTTCCTTGTAGGCATGCATGACAAATACCAAGTGGTTTTAGTTCGAAATAATCTAAATACCCATATTGATGTAATTTTTTCAAACATTTCTCATTGACATGACCTAGCCGGTGATGCCAAAGTTGGGTGTGGTATGAGTCATGTGAATTTAATTTGTCATCAATTTCCATTACTTGGTTTGTGTAGTCTAACACATAAAGGCTGTTATATAAATGTGCCCTACCAAAACAAATGTTATCTTTATAAAAGCGATAACATTCATTTCCAAACTTGAAGATGAATCCATCAGTATCTAATCTGGATACTGAAATAATGTTTTTAGTAATAGAAGGCACATAATAACAACCCTTTAACACCAATATCATTTCATTTGGAAATGTGAGGTGGTAGTCTCTAACAGCTACAACAGCAAGTCTGGATCTGTTGGCTGCTCGCAGATCCACCTCACCTTGGTCAATCTTTCTGAATCTACTTGGTTCCTGTATTTGGATACAGATGTGAGCACCACAAGAAGTATCTAATACCCAATTAGTAGAAACAGATAGATTGCATTCTATAACAAACACACCCAAAGCTTCCCCTTTCTTCCTTAGCTGGGTGCAGTTTTTCTTCCAGTGGCCCTTCTTACCACATGCGAAACAAACAACCTCCTGTTCTCTTGCCTCCCCTTTGATCTTCCTTTTCTTGGAAGACCTTGAAGAAGCTTTGGGCTTAAATATCTTCACATTCACTTTCCTTTTATTCACCATGAGGACAAAAGAATTTTCACTCTTCATATCATTGTACACTTGGAGAATGAGGATAAGGAGATCAAATAGAGACTTCTCAATGTTGTTCATGTTGAAATTTACAATAAAGTTAGAGAAGCTCTGGGGGAGTGATGCAAGAATGAGATCAGTACCCAGTTCTTTGGGGAGTTTAAACCCTAGAACCTTCAAGCCCTCAATGTAGCCAATGATCTTGACTACATGAGGCCCAAATGGGGAACCCTCTCCAATATTGCTATGGAATAGAGCCTTGGAGATCTCAAACCTTTCCTGTCTTGATCTCTCTTGGTATAGACCTCGGAGGTGCTCGAGCATGCTATAGGCATCCATGTCTTCATGAGACTTCATGAGCTCAATAGAAATTGATGATAGAATCAAAAATTGAATGTCAAGTGCATCGTTCAAATGTTGATCATAGACCAGGAAATATTCATCACTTTCCCCTTGGGCGGGCGAATCAGGAAGTGAGGACTCCAGCACATAAAACTTTCGTTCAAGGCATAGGATAACCTGAAGGTGCCTAAACCATTCCTGAAAGTTACTACCGGTGAGGATATTGTCTTTATCCATAATTGATCTTAGAGAAAATGTGGTTGATGTGTTTGTCATTTTGATTCTACAAATTAAAAGAGCAGATTTATCAGTACTTTCTCGATTACATTTTATGAGAAATAATAATTTTTTGTTAAGTCTCCCACTATTTTATCAAGTCCCAATGGCCCTCACCATTGAACTTGAAATTTCCATTTGCTTTGAAATTCTAGTGGAAAGGATCCATATTCCCCTTCGCATAACCCCAACAAGGGTTAGTCAAGCTATTTGAAGGTATTTAGGTAGGCAGGTCTTTACCAACAGTGAGCATACAGTTCTTTGATCTGTTGAGTGGACTCCCCAATCCCGAAATCCTGACTTGGATTTCCTCAACACTTGCCTCCATTTTACAACAAGTCTATAAAGTGATACTCCTCTTGATATAAAATGTTTAAGTCAACCCGAAACATTCATAAGAGCTTCCTTTGTAAAAGTAAGTGTCCCAACAAGGGTTAGTCAAACACATAGTTTTATTGAGTCTTGCCCTTAATCAAGTAATGAAAGGCTTGGTATGAATTAATATGGTATTTGAGGGATTTTATTCTTTATGTGTAGTTTCACATTATCACATTCTTGTTAATATTAAGTGATGCTTGCTTAAGTGATTAACCATGTTCTGATAATGTTTACGCATAGTCCGGTTTTTATTTTATCCCATCTTTTCATGATTGTTTATTTCATTAATTATGTGATCGCGACAAAACATACATAATAAATAAACCATGAAATTAGACAGAAATAAAATAAAATGTCATGATCATGAGATTCTATTGGTTATCTTATCTAGAGGTTTTGATAAGCTAACCCTGACCTAGGGAAAAACACCTTGAACCTGATGGTTCGTGTTTTGCAGCTCCCACCTATCCACCTTTGTATCTTCTTAGGTTGGTTTCACCTCAGCTTCGGGTTTTGAACTGTCTCCTCTGACTTGGGAGATCCTCCATTATATGGGGTTTACATTGAAGAAACCATGGGCTCGCAGGCCCTACATATTATTGAAAGAAGGATCACAGGACAACAAATTTAAATTAAATAAATTTAAATGAAACCATACACACAAAAAGGGTCTTTGGTCTAGCTCATGATCATCCATAGCATGAAACAACATTTACGTATATTTAGAATTCAAATTCTTTTAATCATTCTTTCATTTAAGATAAGTCGCTCTTGAATTCAATTAATTATGATCTTATAATTAATCAATTCTTTATATTAAAATCCTTTCTGAATTTCCTTGAGATTATTATCATCCATATTCATTGTACAGGTCTTTGTACTTTTTGAGGAAACCTGGTGAGATTCCATTACTAGAAAGTACACGGCATGTAATATAGCCTACATGCCATGTATTTTTCACCCTTTATCCAAAGTACATGTTGGGGGCTTTAGCGTGTTTTATTTACTTTGGAAATTTTGGAGTACACGGTGTGTAGATTAATATAACACGGCATGTACTTCCTTGTTATGCGGTTACCGACCTGACAATCCCATGTATGTGGAACACGACTTCTCCTTGTACACAGTTTCATCTGGGCTAGATTGGACTACACAGCGTGTTTATTTAACATACACGCCACGTATTCTGGTTCCAAGCATCGTTCATTTCTGGTCAACATGGTGTAATAAATACTTAGGCATACTCAATTCACATGATGTGGTTTGGCAGACCAATACCAGTTCATTGAACCTAAGTACACGACATGTAGTTTTCACTACAAGCTGTGTATTCTTGTGTTGTACGAACAGAAAGAGCGGCTCCTCCGGATGAGCTCCTCATTTTTAATTTAATCAAAATTAAAATTAAAATTTCATTTCTGTGATGTGAATCGAGAAACGAAGGAGGAAGAATAGATCTCGTTCATTTAGTTTTATAGAATGATTTATCATGAATTGAATCAATAATAAATGCGTAAATTATCAATGAAAATTAAATAACTATAATCAACGTTGTAACCTCCCTATGATACCAATTGAAGGTTCCAGGCACAGCAAAATCTCGTGGGTGGATGTGCCCACTTTTCCTTTTGTCATTAGCAATGATCAATCTAGGATCAATACGATGATAAATTCCAGTCTCCATGGATCGAATCACAGAAATAGACAAATAAGAAGGAAAGTCCCGAAACCACAATGAGGGTCGTCACAGGTTGATTATAATTAATTTAATTAATTGACAAGAAGTACCTTTTTTGAGTTATTTCTTTGTTTATATTCTTGATCACGTTCCGATGTGATTCGTCGTTGTGTCATAGAATCCAAGTGTATAATTCCTCTAACGGTGATCCACACGTGTACCACGTATCTCTGGACGCTCCCAAAGAAATCTTTGGGTGCTAGCGTGGAGAAGACTTTGCTTGAGTTTTACGCCTTAGATCGCCTTGATCTGATGGAGGTGGATCTCTCTCGGTCTTGATAGTGTTCTTAGAGGATGGAGTTCTTTCAGTCTTGAGAGAATTCTCCAGAATTGTTGTGCACAATGATTCTCTTAGGAAAGGAGTTGGGGTTGTGAGGATATTTATAATCAGGTTTGAGGTTGTAAAGTTATGACAATAAATAAACGTGCTACATGTTTTATTTATTTCTTTAACTCTTTTAAAAATCCCATGTTGAGTCATTAATTCCTTGACATGTGCCCACACTGATTATAATAAATATCATTTAATAAAATGATATTATTTCCTCAAAATCCTGACTGGAAAAACTACACGGCGTGTAATCATAAATACACGGTGTGTAATCATAAATACATGGCGTGTAATTGTTTTTCTTTGAAAACTACATGGCGTGTACATTCAATGTACACAACGTGTATATCTTGTTTTCATTTATTCATTTTCTTTCCAAAATGAAAACTACACGGCATGTACATTCAATAATACATGGCGTGTACTTGTTTTCAAAATAAAAACTACACGACGTTTAATCATTAATACACGACATGTACTTGTTTTCATTTTATTCTTCCTCCAACATTAAAACGATTTAGGCTTCCTTGAATAATTATTAAACCATATACGGGAATAATATTTATTCTACTTGAGATACTTGAATACACTTAGTGTGTGACCCTCTAGGCCTGTTTATCGTTGGCATTCGGCGGGCTTGCCTAAAGTCCAAGATTACTGTCTAGCAACGGGTCAAGGCACCCAAGAGAAAGAATTTGACACCACATTGACGTGTCACCTCATACGAATGCTTACCATGTAATTTAATCCCTTTTTCTCAATATCTCATCAAGTAGGTTTCATGGTAGTGTTATAAACCTATATGCTTTATCCATCGTTCTTTGACTACCTGAAATAAACTCGTTGTTTCACCATGGCCATGGAATTTCGTGCGACGGTTCCATTTCAATCAAAGGGCCGAGATATCAACTTCCATAAATGGAAGGGAAAAATCCTTCCTCGAATTATCCATTAACAACATGTCATTCGTGATGCACCCAACTTCCCGCCAACTGTCTTCATAAAGGTTTTCATCGGTAAATCTAAGTGCGCGAGTCATGACATGAGTTAATGATAATCTTCTAGTCTAAGGACCATTACACACACTCGTAGATAGTAATGTCCAATGACACCAAGACATGCAGAATTACTACTGGCAGGTTTGTTCTCATCATCTCCCATCTTGGAGATTACAAAGTGCGAACTCCATGAGAGAGAGTCTCGTATTCTTTATGAGTACTCGCACATGACGGTCTATATAATATGTGTCCTATCATAGTATGTCATCCAACCGTAGAATTTTATTTGAGAATATTGTTATATCATTTCAATATTCTCATCATAGCGGGGATCTTCCATGACCTTATCAATGCAACAAATATTCTAGGACATTATTATATTATAGTCATGCAGAAAAATGAACAATATATAATAAGTGTACATTCATGTAATCAAAGTACAAAACTGTTGGTTCTCAGGACACCAACCCTAACACTCGGGTGTGTCCTAATGTAGGAGCGAGCAATGATCACGTATGGTTCTCAGCAGCTGAGACAACATGAGCAGAACTACACTACCCATGACCTGGAGTTAGCAGTAGTGGTCTTCACCTTGAAGATGTGGTGACACTATCTGATGGGAGAATGTTTTACTGTGTATTCTGATCACAAGAGTCTCAGGTATATCTTCTCTCAGAAGGAACTGAACCTAATACATTGGTGATGGGTTGAGTTCCTCTAGGACTATGACTTAAAGATAGTCTATACTCCTGGAAAGGAGAATGTTGTATCATATGCACTCAGCAGGAGGTCTGGTATACAATTGCTAGGCGAGGTGACTGAGTAACTGGATGCTTTACAGATATCCTTTGTGGATAGATATGGAGAAGTTTTTCTACAGTCTCTTATAGTCACTCCCCCACTTCTTCAGTGAGTAAGGGAGGCACAACATGGGGACGCTGACTGCGAGACACGACGTGCTCAGATATCCATAGGGCAGGCACCTGATGGATTTTCTGAAGGTGGGGAGAACATCATCCTCTTCAGAGGATGCACTATGGTACCAGTGTCACTTCAGGAGGAAGTGTTGAAGGAGTTCCAGACATCCCTCTAGCGGTACATCCAGGAGTGGAGAAGATGTACCAGGACCTTCAACGACAACATTGGTGTCCAAGTATGAAGAAGACAGTAGTGGAGTTTTTCTCTCGATGCCTCACTTGTCAGCAAGTGAAGGCAGAGCACCAGGTACCAGCAGGCTTGGTTCATCCTTTAGAGGTCACAGAGTGGAAGTGGAATGAGATATCCATGGACTTCGTGATGGGTCTTCTATATACATCCAGGGGTCATGACTCGATCTGGGTGATCGTTGACCAAATCACCAAGTCGGCCCACTTCCTACCGATCAGAGAGTAGGGCTCAGTAGAGATATTGGGACGCCTTTATGTGCAGGAGATTGTGTGTCTACATGGAGTACCTTAATCTATTGTATCTAATCGTGACACATGGTTTACTTCCCACCTATAAAAGGGGTTGCAGGAGGCTTTCGGGATGCAGCTTCATCTGAGCACCTCCTTCCATCCTCAGACGGATGGTCAGACTGAGCGGACCATTCAAACCCTTGAATACATGCTCCATGCTTGTGTCCTCGACTTTGGTCATAGATAAGAGGATCACTTACCTTTGGTGGAGTTTTCATATAACAACATCTATCACTCCACTATAGGGATGACACCTTTCGAGGTGTTGTACAGGCAACCTTGCAGATCACCCTTGTGCTGGACTGACCCAGGGGAGTCAGCACTGGTGGGACCAGAGATGGTACGAGCTACCACGGAGAAGGTGCAGATCATCCAGGAGCAGATGAAGACTATACAGAGCAGACAAAAGTCGTATGCTAATAGGAGACAAATACCTATAGAGTTCGAGGATGGCGACTGCGTCTTTCTACGAGTCTCACCTCGATGAGGTCTACAGAGATTTGGCTGAGGTATCAAGTTATCTCCAAGGTTCATCAGACCTTTCTAGGTCCTCAGTAGAGTTGGCGAGGTGGATTACCGCTTAGCTCTTCCACCATAGTTGCACCAGGTGCACTACTTCTTCCATGTATCTCAGCTGAGGAGATACGTGTACGACCCTTATCGCATCATTGACCATGGAGATATGGACGTCAACGATGGGGTGACTTTCACAGAGGTTCCAGTGGAGATTGAGAATCGACAGGAGCGGGTCCTACATGGACGGTTGATACCTCTAGGGTGCGTTCTTTGGCAGTATGGGAACCTCCAGGAGATCACATGGGAGCGGGAGGCTCAGATGCATGCTCAGTACCCCCACTTGTTCCCTTAGTTTGAGTTGTAGCTTATTGGGACGTAAATACCTGAGTTGGGGAGAATTTAAAGACCCAGAAATTCTATGGAAATTTTTTTCTTAAATACATGGGAATTTTACGAGTCCGTGAAAACTGACGGCGCATGATTCCGAGGCCCGGTGTGCCCAGAATCAATTTCTGAAGTTTTGTTTGGATAAGTTCAGTAAACGTACAAGCGGGTTTTTATAACTTTTGAACCGGTTCTTGGAATTGAAATCTGAGGGCACCGTTGAACTCGCAGCACTGATATTCTCTTAAGAAGACTTTCACCTCAACGGTAGTTGGTCAAGTATAAAAGTTAGTTTTTGGGTTTTCGTGGAAAGTAATAAAATAAAGTGAGCTTCAATTTATTTTTGTTTGAGCCTCTATGTGGATGTTTGATGGTTAAAACCTCCTCATGGAAGTTGAAGGTGGGACCACCACACCTTAACCTCCCATGAGAGGTTATGGTTGTGGGTCCCACCTGAATCTAACCTCCCGAGAGAGGTTACGACGTGGGGACCACCCGATAACATATAACCTCCCATTTTGAATAATAGGGGTGGGGACCACCCAACCCCTATTAATGGGAGGATAGTAAAACCTCTCAACTCTCCCTCATTAATGAGGGAGAGGCTCTTGACCTCCCCTTTAATTAATTGGTGCCAACTCCTCTAATTAATTTGTGCCAACACTCATGCATTAATTAGGTGGGGCCAATTAAATTTAATTCACCAATTTGAATTTTGTGCCAACAACTAAAATAATAGAAAATCTATTATTTTTGGTTGGCATTTCTCATTTGGTGGAGCTTGGGAAGAAAAGATCTTGGGAGAAAAGATCCCAACGACGAACGAAGAACGAAGAATGAAGAACGAAGAACGAAGAACACCGGCGAGGAGCTACTTCGAATTCCTCCCTCAGATCCTACCGACATGGAGAATCTTCAGCTGACCTACCCTCCGCATCATCATCAACGAGCCGACGCAGCTCAGGATAGAAAGCATGCAGCAGACGTGACGAACGAAGATCTTCTTCGTCTACTTTTCACGACTCCGTCAATGAACGACGAGCGACGATCAAAGGTAGGGGGTTTTTGTGTGTGTAATTTTTTCTTTTCTTTTTCTCTTCTTTAGATTGGAAAGTAATCGTTGCGTGGTTCTGAAACAATTTTTTTTCATCTTTCTTATTCTTTGATGAGCCAAGTGTTACCACCCTAAACATGGAGGGTGCATGCCAAACCAACATGATCCGACCCCTCGGTCGTTCTTGTTTGTGTTGTTTCTCAACATGGCGACGAAGTGGCGTTGAAGGCGACAAAGGCACAGGAAAAGGCCGCACTTCCCACGACCTCTGTGAACCGCGCCGCCCCCGCGGCGTTCCAGTGACCCGACTGAGCTGGCTCCGCAGGCCGAATCGCCACCATTCTCCCGCGCACCCCAGCCGAACCCTGCCAGCCCGTGCCGGCCTGAGCCATGCCAAACCGCGCCGACCCGGCCTCCCGGCCTCCCGACCGCCTCCTGGCCTGGTTGTTCCCTACCCGGTCGCGTGCCCCCCTGGCTACGCCCTGCTCGGCCGCCCGCCGACCCGCCTGGCGCCCTGACCAGCTGCGTTCCCCCTGGATGCGCCCTGACCGGCTGCCTCCCAGCTACCGAACCTCCCGAACCGACCCACGGCCCCCCTCGCAACACCCTAGATGAACAGGCTCAGCCGCGCCCTTTTGGTCGAGCCGCGCCAGGCCGCACCCTCGTGACACTTCGGGCCAAACCGCCCACGCGGCCTACTAGGCTGGGCCCAGTGGGCCGGTCGAACCTAACAGGCTGGCCCACCCAATGGGCCAGGCCAGACCCAACAGGTCTGACCAGGACAACCCAGACCGGGTTGGTCCGACCGGACCCGAGCCCACTACCCACCCCTTTTCTTTCTTTTGGCCATATCTTTTGTACCAGACAACCATTTGATGAACCGTTAGTAGCGCTGGTTTTCTTCAAGAATAATGGTCCCTTTGAGTATACCCCACTAGAGTTCGAGGTAATGTTGAGATATTGTCTGGTTGAATTGTGCACGAATCCAACCGGACCCCCGGGACTAAAAGGCTAATAACTCACAGATCAAGCATCCGATTGACGTGCCATCTGTTGTGTTGAGAACCCTATGACCTGGCAGACCTTTGAGATACTTCTATGTGGGACTTCAGGATAGTTGGAGAATCGACCAGTAGCTTTTGGAGTGGATTGTCTCGGAGATGAGCGAGCATAGCGCAGAGACCTAGTAGCTAGCTAAGACATGCCGACTACTGACCGATTCGACTCAGAGTGTTTCGACTAGCCCAGTGAGGAGCGCCTCTGTGTGATGTAACATACCCATAGTGGGGAGCGCCTCTGTAAGACGTGGCAGACCCATGGTACTCGACAGGAGGAGTACCTCAGCAGGATACGAGGGGGAGCACCTCTATGTGATGTGGCTATCCCACGGTGGGGAGCGCCTCTATGTGACACGGAAGACCCACGGTACTCGACAGGAGGAGTACCTCAGTAGTCCAAGGTTAGTGGGAAGCGCCTCTATGTGATCACGGCAGACCCAATGTACTCAATAGAGGATGAGTTCTCCAGCAGTTGAGGTTTTGACAGTGTGACTGGGGATGTTACTTGATACTACCCCTAGAATAAAATCCTGGTTTGAGCTGAGTTAGTAACTTTTGTGTTTCCTCACGATTGGGATGGATTATTTGATAACTTAGGTATATGTATGGGCATATAACTAAGTGGGGTTATCTGTTGATTTCATACTTTGTGGTTTATCCTTATTGGATTTTGTGAGACCTTGAGGGTCTCAGGGTCCCTACTGAGTATCGTTATACTCACCCCTGCATGGGTTATGCCTGCACCTCGTTGTTTTGGTTAAAAATGAAGGACAACGCTGACCGAGGCTAAGTGTACTAGGACTAGACTGTACCCGGAGGTGGACCACACGGCGTGACTATACACGGAGGAGATGGATGGATGTGGAGTGTTGTGGAGGCTATCTGTACCTACCCTTTAGGTAGGACTTCCCTGTGGACGATCCAACAACTTTTTACCTTTCTTTAGTTGTAATTATTTTCCAATTGTACTTGTACTTTCCTATTGGGCTAGTATTCAGACCCCTTTACTTTTTATAACTCTATGTATACAATTTTACTTAGTGTTTTTGCTTCCATCTTGCACTCTGTTGTGTGCGTTTACAGGTTATAAAGGCAATGCCTTCCCAGTTTTAGGAAATTACGCCTTTGGTGCTAGTCGCCAGCCCCTGGCCTATGGAAGGTGGGCTTGGGGTAGTCACGAAATGGGCCCTGAGGGACAGGTCATGATAGTGGGTGCTAGAACTATTGGTAAGGGTGATAGAAAGTGTGTTGATTTTGATGGGGGGGGGGGGTCTATCCTAGCTCTGTTGATTTCCAAATCTTTATTGGAAATGGTTAGGCACTATTAATCTCTATTTTTATAAGTGGTTCTCTTCTACTATATATGGAAGTCTTGTTTTGTGTATTTGGATCATAAATAATAATATTTTAGATTCAAATAGGATGGGTATGAATAAAGATCAGATGGATGCTAATCGTTTGACAATAGAGTATGAAAATGGAGTGAAAGAGTTCATCAAGTTTGCAAAGGATCACGCAAATGATCCTTCTCAAATCCTTTGTTTGTGTTTATGTTATTGTTATTATTCTAGACTAATTACTCCAGAGGATTTAAAATAACATTTGATATGTCATGGAATAGATCAGATTTATAAATGTTGGAATAAACACAGAGAAAAAGAGAATGTAGCTACTGGATGGGATAAAACTGCGTTTTATGGATCATCAATGATTACAAATATGGATAATGAAAACCGTATGGAGGATGTGATTACAGATGTAAATGATGATGAAGATCATATTGAGGAAATGACAAGGACAGTTGAAGATGAACTCTGTGATTACCCAAAATTGTTTAAGAAGTTAAAGAGTTGTGAAAAGACGCCATTATATGATGGTTGTACTAAATATATAGAATTGTCAGCTGTACTGAAGTTGTATAAATTGAAAGTAGGAAATGGATAGAGTGATTTCAGTTTTACGGAACTACTTTCTCTCTTGAATGACATGCTTCTGGAAGATAATGAGCTCCCAAGACGGACATATGAATCTAAACGAATACTACTCTCGATGGGTATGATTTCTGAAAGAATACATGCCTGCCCGAAAGACTATATATTATTTCGCAAGGAGAACAAATCACTTACAAAATTCCCAAAGCGTGGTGCTTCCTAATACAAGAAAGATGAATCCAGTCCTGCAAAAGTTGTACGGTACTTTCCAATCATTCCAAGGTTTAGGCATCTATATGGAAGTGAAGAAAGTGTAAGACAATTGTCATGGAATGCAGAGAAAAGAAATAAAGATTGGAAATTACATCACCCAGCCGACTCTCCTCAATGGAAGAGAATTGATCACGAGTATCCTAAATTTCGAAATGAGCCGAGAAACCTTCTTCTTGCATTATCTATAGATGGAGTGAATCCTTTTGGTTTTCAAACCAGCACTTATAGTACATAGCCTATTATGTTGGTAAATTATGACTTTCTACCCTGGTTATACATGAAATGGAAATTCATCATGTTATCTATGCTTATATCAGGACCAAAACAACCAGGTAATGATATTGATGTTTATTTGGATCCTTTGATCGAGGATTTGAATTTATTGTGGGATTCATGTGTTATGTTGTATGATTCTTATAAAAGTGAATACTTTAAATTGAGAGCGATGTTGTATGGGATGATAAATGATTTATATTCTTATAGAAAATTTTCAGGCTATATAATTAAAGGAACTCAAGGGTGTCCCGTGTGTGAAGAAGATACAGAATTAATTAGGTTGAAATATTCATCAAAATATATGTTTCTAGGACATCGTAGATTTCTACCTCGTCGGCATAAGTACCGATCTTGGATGACATCATTCAATGGAAGTACAGAACAACACACAACACAATCTCCTCTAATAGGTAATCAACTGTTTGAGAAAATAAAAGATGTGAAAACTATTTTTGGTAAACCATTTTAAAAAAATCTTATGAAAATCGGTTGAAAAAAGAGATCAATTTTTTTAATTACCATACTGGAATTTTCTGTATGTCATACATTTTCTTGATGTGATGCATGTGGAAAAAAATGTATCTGACAATGTTATCAGAACGTTTCTAAATGCCCCTGGAAAAACAAAGGATGAAATTAAGGCAAGGTTGGACATGGTTGTTATGGGAATATGAGAAGAGTTGTCTCCCGTAAAGGGTGAAAATTGAATGTTTCTTCCTCCAGCTACTTACACTCTTTCTAGGGAGGATAGATATTAGTTTTTCAACTTCTTCAATGATGTAATGGTTCCATAGAGGTATTCATAAAATATCAAGAACATTGTGTCAATGAATGATTTGAAGTTAAAAGGTTTGAAATCACATGACTTCCATGTTTTGATGCAAGATTTAATTCCTATAGATTTACGTTGCATTTTTCTCAAGAATTTTCATCATACGTTAACCAAACTTTGTTTCTTTTTCAAAGTTATATGCAACAAAGTTTTATACCTAGAGAAATTTCCAGCTATGGAAAGAGAAATTATCATCATATTATGTGAATTAGAAATGTTCTTCCCACCATCATTCTTTTATATGATGGTTCATTTGATGGTTCACTTGGTGAGAGAGATTCGACTTTGTGGTCCTGTGCACTATATATGGATGTACCCCGTTGAACGATATATAAAGATTTTGAAAGGGTATGTCAAAAATTGAAGTCGGCCAGAGAGTTGTATTGTGGAGTGATATATTGTTGAGGAAGCCATTGAATTCTATACCGAATACTTATCTGATGTGGAAAGCATTGGTTACCCGAAATCTTGTCACACTGGACACATTGAGGGTGAGGGATTTTTTGGAAGAGATGTTGTGACAATCAATATTACAGATCAGGAGCAGGCCCACCTTTATGTTTTGCATAATAGTTGGGAGGTTTATCCATATATTGAAACCCACAAAGAAATTCTTAGGTAGTTGAATCCATCAAGGGCTGAAAAATGGATATCAAATACACATAATCACCAATTTATAGGATGGTTTCAAGACCATATTTTTAAAGAGTTAGCTGAAAATCCAAATTCAATTTCAGAACAACTTTTATGGCTAGCCGCCGGACCAAGTGTGTATATATTATCTTATAATGGTTATGTAATTAATGGTTATACATTCTATACAGATGAACATGATGAAGATAGTACCATGAAAAATAGTGGAGTTACACTTGTGGCTGAAGCGATGCATGTTTCTGGTAGTAAGGACATAAATCTAATTTATGTGAATATTCCATACTTTGGCATTATCAAACAAATATGGGAGTTGGATTATACAACATTCCAATCGCCCATTTTTCAATGCAAATGGGTTGATAACAACAGTGGTGTTAAAATAAATGAATTGGGATTTGTGAAAGTTGATTTTAGTAAAGAAGGGTACAGAGATGAATAGTTTATAATGACATCACAAGCGGTAAAAGTATTTTATGTTCCTGATCTCGCAAACTGAAAGTGGTCGATTATTCTGTTATTGTCCAAAACTACTAAAGGGTTCAATGAAAATTCAGTTGAGGATGATCCTTTCAGTGGTACGCCGCAATCATTTAGCAACAGTCCCAATGTAGATGATGTTTTGTATGTTATAGGAGACCACAATGAAGGGAATTGGATAATCAATAGAGGTGTCAAATCCCTTCATCCTTTGAAAAAAAGAGAGTTCAATAAACAAGTTATTTTTTGTTTGTAATATAGATCTTATTATCTCATGTTATTATCTTATCATTACTGAATTTATGTAATCTAAATTAACTATTCAACCACTTTTTCAGATAATGATTTCCGCACGTTCTGGTTCTCTTAACCTCAAGTCTAAACAAGTCTCTCAAGCTGCTGCTGCTGCTGCTCACAGTGTAGAGCAACAACAAGTTTTTGAACCTATTTTTGGTCCTAGTGTTGAGGTCCAACAACCATCATCACATGCCTCATATTCACAAGAAGATATATATTTTTTCAGAAACAAGTGGGCCACATACCTGATGGAAGATTGTACACAAATAGCATGAAGATCTGACTTGGGGACGTGTACAATTGGCAGCCATTTTTGAGAGGGGTTAAGGAGATCAAAAGATGAAACATTGTTTTATGTAAATGTTCGTAGGAAAATTTTAATTGTTATTAAATAAAACATCCTTTATCCAATGAGTCATTTTTCCATTTTAACATATGAAATGCACCAACAACATGCAAGAACGATGAACCACTTTTCTTTGGGATTTGGATAAGAAAAACCAGTAAAATATCCAAAATACCTTCACATCTGACCAAAACATTAGGATTGTGTTGATACATTAGGATAATGATCCATGGGTCATGTGTTATGTGTATGAGTCAACCCCGCCTCAATCCAAGGCATGGTGTGGCTGGTATCACTCAAAGTGTCTCTCTTTTGTTTAAAATGGACATAATTTTAAGTGAAAACAACAACTGACGTACGGAAATCCAACCAAACACATTTGGATTATTTTGATACTTTAGTATAATGATCCATGGGTCATGTGTGATGTGTAAGTGTCAAACCCGTTTCAATACAAGGCACGGTGTGGCCGGTATCACTCAAAGTGTCTCTCTTTTGTTTAAAATGGACAGAATTTTAAGTGAAAACAACAACTGACGTAAGGAAATATGACCAAAAGCATTCAGATTGTATTGATACTTTAGGAGAACGATCCATGGGTTATGTTTTATATTTACGAGTCAACTCTGCCTCAATCTGAGGTACGGTGTGTCCGGTATCACTCAAAGTGTCTCTCTTTTGTTTAAAATGGATAGAATTTTAAGTGAAAACAACAACTGATGTACGGAAAACTAACAAAACGCATTTGTATTGTGTTGATACTTTAGGATAAATATAAATGGGTCATGTGTGATGTTTAAGAGTCAACTCCACCTCAATACGAGGCACGATGTGCCAGGTATCACTCAAAGTGTCACTCTTTTGTTTAAAATGGACAAAATTTTAAGTGAAAACAACAACTGACATATGGAAAACTGACCAAACACATTCAGATTGTGTTTATAATTTAAGAAAATTATACATGGGTCATGTGTGACATTTAAAAGTCAAACATTCCTCAATTCTAGGCACGATGTGGCTGATATCACTCAAAGTGTCTCTCTTTTGTTTAAAATGGACATAATTTTAAGTGAAAACAACAACTGACATACGAAAATCTAACCAAACGCATTAGGATTATGTTGATACTTTAGGAGAGATATACATGGGTCATTTTTGATGTGTACAAGTCAACCCTACCTCAATCCGAGTCACGGTGTGGCCAGTATCACTCAAAGTGTCTCTCTTTTGTTTAAAATGGACATAATTTTAAGTGAAAACAACAACTGAAGTACGAAAATCTAACCAAATGCATTAGTATTGTGTTTATACTTTATTAAAACTATACATGGGTCATGTGTGATGTTTACGAGTCAACCCCACCTCAATCCGAGGCATGGTGTGGCCGATGTCACTCAAAGTGTCTCTCTTTTGTTTAAAATGGACAGAATTTTATGTGAAAACAACAACTGACGTACGGAAATCCTACCAAACACATTTTTATTGTATTGATACTTTAGGAGAATGATCCATGGGTCATGTGTGACATGTAAGAGTCAACTACGCTTCAATACAAGGCACGGTGTGGCCGGTGTCACTCAAAGTCTTTTTTTAAAAAAATGGACAGAATTTTAACTGAAAACAACAACTGACATATGTAAATCTGACCAAACGCATTCGGATTGTATTTATACTTTAGGATAACTATCCATGGTCATTTTTGACATGTAAAAGTCAACCCTGACTCAATCCAAGGCACGGTGTGTTCGGTATCACTCAAAGTGTCTCTCTTTTGTTTAAAATTGACAGAATTTTAAGTGAAACAACAACTTACGTACGGAAATCCAACCAAACACATTCTAATTGTATTGATACTTTAGAAGAATGATCCATGGATCATGTGTGATGTGTAAAAGTCAAACCCTTCTCAATCTAAGGCACTGTGTGGCCGGTGTCATTCAAAGTGTCTCTCTTTTGTTTAAAATGGACATACTTTTTAAGTGAAAACAATAACTGACGTACATAAACCTGACCAAATGCATTAGGACTATGTTGATACTTTAGTAGAACGATCCATGGGACATTTGCGACGTTTAAGAGTTAAATTAGCCTCAATATGAGGCACGGTGTGTCCGGTTTCACTCAAAGTGTCTCTCTTTTGTTTAAAATGGATAAAATTTTAAGTGAAAACAACAACTGACGTACAGATATCTGACCAAACACATTCGGATTATGTTGATACTTTAGGAGAACGATTCATGGGTCATGTTTGATGTGTACAAGTCAAACCCGCCTCAATATGAGGAACTTTGTGGTCGGTTCCACTCAAAGTGTCTCTCTTTTGTTTAAAATGGATAGAATTTTAAGTGAAAACAACAACTGACGTACGAAAATCCAACCAAATACATTCGGATTGTTTTGATACTTTAGGAGAACAATCCATGAGTCATGTGTGATGTGTAAGAGTCAACTCCGCCTCTATCCGAGGTACGATGTGGCTGGTATCACTCAAAGTGTCTCTCTTTTGTTTAAAATGGATAGAATTTTAAGTGAAAACAACAACTGACGTACAAAAAACCCCTTCCTACCATACACACCAAAATCATTCATTTTTTCCAAAAGAAACACATACTATTGAAATAAACACTATTCGAAAACCATTTTAAAAATACCAATGATCTTAAAATACATGAAATTCATTCCATTAAAACCATTAAAGCCCCCTCAGCCCTTGGACACCACCCCACCCTTCCTAGACACCACCCCACCCCCTGAACACCCCCATGGACAGCCCCCCCACCCAAGACAGTACCCACCCCCCAGAACACCACCATAGACAGCCCCCACCCCCCTGGACACCCCCATCCCCCCGGACACCCCACCCCCCTGAACACCCCCTACCCCCTTGGACAGCCACCCCAAACCCCTGAACAACCCCCCCAAACCCCCAGAATTCCGAATTTAATTCTTTATGTATTTAATTAACTTATGAATTATGTGTTAATGGTGTATGGGTATACTTGTTGTATAGGTTGTATGGGTATACTTGTTGTATGTGTATACTTTTTGTAATTACCTTATGAATTATGTGTTAATTTTGTATGGGTATACTTGTTGATATGATGATTTTTTTGCAGGTCTTATTTGGGTGTGCTGTTGCAGAATTTTATGTTATAGCAGGTAGGGCATTTATCAGCGCTAAAAAAGCACTGATAAACGATCCCTTTATCAACGCGTTTTTAGCGCTGATAAATTATCCCTTTATCAGCACCTTTTTAGTGCTGATAAAGGCTACCTTTATCACCACTTTTTTAGCACCGATAAAGGGGATGTAACACCCCAAGATTTCATAGTACGTTATTTCTTCAAAGTAACTCAATAACTTGTACTACACGCAACACTGAGTTCAAGCGCACCACGACTTACCAAACTAGCCGTTCAAAAGCTTTTATGAATAGTATTAACTGAATTTTGAACTTTATATAATCCTTATAATTTTAGAATCCATATTATGAGTTTCTTAGACATAATGTAAGAACAAATTCATTTTTTTAGATAAAGGAAGTATTTTTAAGAAAATGAAATTTTACCGCCATTTAATAGAGAACCCTTTTTAAATCCAATATTTGAAACTTTCATATATTCAATTTGAAAAAATAAACTTCTTCTTTATAATCAAGACATATTAATTTATTTTCAATAAAATTTTGGTGTTTTTCTGATAACTTTCATATTTGGGTGAATAGTGAAAGATACTATATTTTAACTGAAAACAAATTTTTTAATCAAAATAATTTATAGTGTTAAATTATAAATTTTAATGGTTTGGAAGTATAAATAAATTATATTTTTACCATTTAATTAAATTCTGGTCATTGTAAGTAATTTTACATTGAAATTGGACATAAACAAGTGTCAATCTTTTGATAGTTATTATTTCTAAAAAATATGCCTTTTGGTTTTGACAACGGGAATTAATTTTAAATTAATAAATTAAACTTATATGTTTTGAATTTGGTAAAATAGACATCATTTTTGGATTTTTAATATAGAAATTATCCTAGGGTGAATTTTTGGTATTTTTCTGAAAACATTCAATTTTTGATGAATAGTAAAAAATACTGAGTTATTGTTTAAAACCGGCTTCTTATTTAAATAATTATTTATTTTAGGTCAAAATAGATACATAACACCTATATAAATTCAATTTATTTCATTGGAGTCAGTTTATAATAATTTTAGATATATAAAAATTTTATTGAAATTTTCACCGTCTTTTACCCACTTCCGAGGAGAATTTGCAAATTCAGATAAAACATAATTTTACCACTTCTGTGAGTTGAATTTCGAAAATACGAGAGACACGGTTAATATCAATGAGTAAAATATGGTTCAATAAGATGAAAATAATTTTTGGTGAATAGTAACTTTTGACTTTAATTTACCGCGTTTAAAGGTAAATAGGGTAATTCAAGGTAAAAAGAATATTATAATAATACAAAATTACCTTAAAACTTGTCCTAAACTTATTGGATGAGTCATGGACGACCATGGGCATCTTTGGGTCGATTTTGGGATCACTTGGAGCCACTTGAGAGTGATAATGACACTTTATATTAATTAATTTAAAGTAAAGGCAAAAATGACATAAACATATAACTTTTATTAAAACAATTTTTACAATGTGTTATATATGTTATCTTTTAGACTATAAATATTAATTATAAATATAAAAATATTTCATACATAATGGTATTTTATTTATAATTTTTATGCATTGAATAATTAAATTTATTTATGACACAATGATGATGCAGTGTTTTCCTTATTAATGAAAGAATAAAATAAATGGTATTATAAATGTAAAAATAAATAGAATTTGAATATTTTGATTCCATCCACAAATTTTCTAGGTTACTATGGAATGTTATAATTGATTAAATAAATTTATTTTGAATTAATAAAGTTGTTATGACTTTAACAAAAATCAATTATTAAATAGTGTCAAAATTGACATAAAAGAGTTTTTAAAACAAATATTATATTATTAATTGATATGATATTACTAAAAATATAATATTTGAAAAAAGGACTTATATGATGATAGGTATGTCATTAATGAACCACTTGGGGTTCTCTTGGTAGTATATAGTAAGTTTATCAACCATATAGAGTAAGAATACAAGAAGACACGGTAAAAGTTAAATTATTTAACTTAGAGTTAAATCTAAATGATAAGGTTAAAATGGTAACCTAAAATTGTCTAAAACCTATTGGTTGAGAGTATTTAGACCCATCCCCACTCTATCCTCTAAATAAGTTACTTTGGAGCCATTATAAACTGAATATGAATTTATTATAAAATAATATTTTAAGTTTTTTCAAAGGTGCCCCTCACCCCTCTTATAAAAGGGCACTTCCCCTTCTCTCAAATCCACACCTCCAAAGCCATTTGGATCGGCCAAACCCTGCCCAAATATCCTCACAACTATCCTAAATTCATCATAGAGGAATTAATTTGGTCAAAAATCCAACCTAAGGATCCTTTTTGATCAAATCAAAAGGAAGAACCCGAAGAAGAGGTAATGATTTCACCACCCTCTTTCAAGTTCTCTTATTCTTCCACTTACTCTTTCTTTGTTGTTTCCATTCTAAAATAATAAATCTAGTATATTATATATACTGTGATTTTATTATAAATATGGAACAACTATATTAATTATTCTATCCATCTTATGAATGATAATGTCACCATGCATGCGTAAGTACGGCTTACCGCCTCCACGCTGTGGAGTAATTTGTTATTCAACACTAAGTTATTTGAATGGATATAATGATGAGTAATATGTATATAAATAATGAAAATAACATGATAATTTCTGTGTAAAATTAATATACCATCCAATTCCATACCTTTAAGGAAATGATATTGTCGCTCGTGCGTACGTATGGATTACCGTCTCCACGACGCGATGAGATTCATTTCCACGTTCACCATTCATCGACGATTATAAAAATCTATATTACTAATGAGTATGTAATATATTAAATAATAATGCTACTATAGATATATATATTTATATGTACTTACATATATCTTATTCACTTAGTTTCGTTCAATACGATATGAAAACGGAAACAACGTTTATGCGTGCGTACGGACTACCGTCTCCATAAATGGTGTTTTTCATTTCATATATTTGTCTATTATACAAATTTATATTATAAATATATATGATATACAAATCATGTTTTATATTTTGGAAGTATTTAAATCTTGATCTAAGTGATACAATCAAGAGTAACAAGTTAAAAAACGTACGATAAAGAAAGTGATTATTACCCGAAATGTTAATTTAACATGAAAATTATTATTAAATGGGTAGTATAAAGTCATAAATGAATCATGTATGATATCATAAATATTAATATGGTTCTGGTATAATTTAATAACATACTATGATCTTCATATAGAAGGTTAAACGTACCCTCGACTAAAGGAATGTTCAAGTTAAGTGTTAATTCCCCAATCTCATTATTATCTGAGATTGTTTATGTGTAAGTATTTACTAGGACATTTTTATCATCCATGTCCATTTTTCATAAAAAATATTTCAAAATGAATATTTTAAGGATTTGTGAAAGGTACTCTTTATCATGATCAGAATTTTAAATGTTTTAAAGATTTATCTTTCTAAATCTTTTTAATTAATGTCCATGTTTTCAAAATGATTTTAAGGATTTATTTATATGAAAATGAATATTTTGAAATGATAATTATTTTCAAAAGTTTCAAAGTGTTATGGGAAACTTTGATTCAAAAATCTCTTTTAAATTAATTCCTTTATAAATGTGTGACTTTTAAATGATTTTACAAAAAAGATATTTCTCTCAAAAAGTTTTACTCATCATTTTAAACTATGTTAGCATCCTTTACTGGATATTATTTTTGATTGAGGTTGATTTATTATAATACAATATTCCATATTGTATTGAATGAGTTATGATATGTTTGACTATGGGTGTACTATTTTTATACCATTCATGGTTTATGGTTAATGTATTGACATTTCGTATGCTAGTTTTAATTAGAATGTTTATGTTATGTTTCAACCATTCATATGAGGAATGCAGTGGACTTAGTAAGTGATGGGTGGAGCCCACTATTGCTCCTCGATGCATCGGTAGGTATCATGATACAAAATAGTGTCTTGGCACAAGGCCTTGACAAAAATTTTATTTGTAGTCTTGGCACGAGGCCTTGACTATGTGGTAATGATGTCCGATGTTAGGCATTCACAAATTATGAAATTAGTTATTACATGTGATTATTCAAGTAGTATAATATCAATTTTCATGTTTATATGGTAATGTTTGATTTATTTTTTCTATATTATGTTCAATTTTATGTTTAAAATGGTTGTTTTTTATCACACATCTTGCCTTAAAAGTTTATAGGTTCTGCTAAATTATTTACCCTTACTGAGCATCTGAGCTCACCCCTTTCTTATGTTTTATTTTCCCAGGATTCCAAGAAGTGTATTATTATTGATATGTAGGGTTAAAATTGGAGATTAATGGCGTTTAAAAGGATCATTTATGTTGTTTCTTTTATTTTCTAATGTGTAATGTAACGTTCATGTATGTAATCTATTTTCCAAGACTGCTAAGCTGGTCGGTCCTTCGGGACTTGATTTCTTGTAATCATGAAAATGTATTAAAATAATGCACCGACTCTGGGTAACTGGGGTCGGGGCATTACAGTTGGTATCAAAGGGAGTTTAGCAATAACCTTGGAAGATATATTTAGATAAACTCTGATTAGATCACATAGAAATAAGATAGATTTAGAGGATTAGTATAGAAGGACTTCCTAGAATTTTGGTAATGTAGAGATTTTGTGAGTTTTCCAATAAAATACATCCCTATCTGGATACGAGCAAGTCGAGGTGGCTCTGGCACAGATGTACCTAGGGGTAAAACCTGAAAACACTGCTTTGAGCTAGACTCGAACGGGAACTGGTGCACGACAACGGGCCTTGCTGCACTCTTGGTTACAACACTCCCGGGGGATATGCTTAGGATAATTCTCATTTTCTTTACAAATAATTATGAAGGATTTACGAGTATATACCTCCTCAAATAAAATATTTTTATGATTATGGATTATATCCATAAACTTTTCAATTTACATTAGGTATTTTACAAGTTTGGAATTATTCATTACAATACATAAACTGACCTAGTGTATTCCATTGTTTAGAAATGGCGCCCAGTAGAAGGAATGTGAACTCCAGCAATATGTATGATCCAAAGAGTAAAAGGATCATATATTTCATAGTATTAATCAAACATTTAAAAGGTAAATAGTATCCCACATATTCTCATCCTATGAATAAATAGTATCATGTGTCAATAATATAAGTAAGAAATTCTCTGAGTCCTATGGGTTTGAAGGGAAGTAAAAGAAGAAAAGGATAGTAGAGAGAAATATAGATAAAGGGAAGAAGGGAAAGAAGGATTTTCCCATATGTGATAATTGTGGAAAGAATCACCTTGGTAAATTCTTGAAGGGAATTAGCATTTGTTATGAGTGTGGAGAAAAAGGACACCATGTACGTGATTGCAAGGATAAAAAAAGGTTTCATGTGTACAATGCTTCATCTGCAAGGAGTTGGGTCAATACGCGAATCAATGTCCAAATCATCAGAGTATACCCCAAATGTTGTTATTGGATAATAATCAAGTTATGATACAACCTCAGATGAAGATGAATGACTAGTGTTCTTATGTTGTTATTATAGAATTATTTCATTTGAGTGTTTTATCTACAATATACTAGTTATATGAATTGTGGAGATAAATAAGGATTGTATTGTAGTACTATTTTTTTTGTGGATTTGAGATTATATGGTTCTAAGAAAAGTGACTTAATTGTAAGATAATTTTTTGGAAAATAAATGGTTTAAGGAAAGGTAATCCTTAATATAGTCCTGATAATGAGGTAGTGATTTTGGAATAAGAGATTATTGATTTTGGTAAATCAGGATGTTGCGGTGTTGTAAAAGAATACACGATGAAGGCATTTACATGTTATTACCTGGAAAAAAGGATCCTCATTATGTTTAACTTCCTTATAAACTTTGGATTGAGAGTTTAGATATAAGTATTTTGGATAATTCTAAAGTTTAGAATGGATTAACACTACTGGAAAACGGACCTATACCCACGGTTTGGCACAAAACCGTGGGTATAGGGTACCCTTATACCCACAGTTTTCGTAAACCGTGGGCATAGGGGTAAAATGGTGACCTATACCCACGGTTTCATAAAACCGTGGGTATAGATCACCTATACCCATGGTTTTGCACAAAACTGTGGGTATAGATTATTTTTGAAGACCTATACCCACGGTTTTGAAGAACCGTGGGTATAGGTGTTTTTTTTTTGAAGGTGTATACCCACGGTTTTGGCCAAACCGTGGGGGTAGAGTTTTCCAGAAGACCTATACCCACGGTTCTTCAAAACCGTGGGTATTGGGGTTTATTTTTTTCAAGACCTATACCCACGGTTTTCAAAACCGTGGGTATAGCTTTCCCGCCATTAGGCGGGGAAAAAAATTACACGGGACAATGGGGAAAAATTGGCGGGAACACGATTTTTATTAATATAAATACAAATATAAAAATATATGTTAAAATGACAATAAAATGCCTTAGCCCAGTCGGTCCCTTTGTTCGGCGCTCTCAGGAGATTCTGCATGAAGCCCGGGTTCGATTCCCGCCGGCATTTATTTTTCATAACAGAAATAATATTAATATATATATAAAGATGTATACACTTTACAATGAATTAGAAGGTAGCTCGGTTGGTCATTGCTGCGGTGCTTGGCCGGGGTGCGGTAGGAGACGCGGTTTCGAAACCCGGGGGCGAGATATTTTTGAAAACGTGAAGTTAATTATATTCATATATATATATAAATATATATTAGTATTTCAAGTAAAGACAGTAGCTCGGTTGGTCCTGCGGGTTGCTTGTAATATTTGCGTCCAGGGTTCGAAACCTGCTGGACGTGGGTTTTTAAAAATCAAACGAAACGCGGTTTTTTAAAAATGAATCGAATATATTTCCTATGGTTTTCAAACCGTGGGAAAAACTACCTTGCCACGCTGTACAGCGTGGTACTTATGTGTGACACACCTATACCCACGGTTCTACCAAACCGTGGGTATAGGTCAAGACCTCTATCCCGACGCCGTTCCAGCCCACGGTTCGCAAAACCGTGGGTATAGCCTATACCCACGGTTTTGAACCGTGGGTATAGTCCTTTTTTCCAGTAGTGTAAGTTTGAAATTGGATAGTATTGTTAAGGTTATTTTTAGATTTCCATAAAAAGGACAACCCGGAGGTCGGGCGGCAACCCGTCACGTCTGGCAAGGCCACGGGACTTGAATCCGCAACCGAAGGGAGGCAAGGGTGTATCACCTATCACTGAACCACGTGATGTCCTAGATAGAATAATGTAGTTTTTTAAAGGGTCTGATATGTGAATTATAAATTCATTATTTTTGGAACCCTATACGATTAGGATAAATAGAATATATTTGTTTAGAGTGAAATATGAGTTTGTGGTAGGAATTAGTTGAAGGATGAAACTCTACTTTTAAAGTATATATATATATATATATTCCCTCTTATTTTATGGATAAATTAATTATTAAACTTTAGAGAAGGGATCTTAGAACAAAAAATGTGTTATCCTAATACCTTACATTTTGTTGAACTGATGGTGTTTTAAATCATCATAGATTGGTGGATTTAAGGCCCAAAATTCTACAATTGTTTGTGATAGATGACCTCAATAACTCCCTATATATAGCATACCGCCTTTTTATCACATAAACTTTCATTACATTTTAGAAAACCTAGGATCTTTAAGGTTTAGTGTCTTGGAAACCAGGAACTTAAAACATGAAAACATAAAACATTCTTCTTAAACACTTGAAAGGCTTCTCCTCATGTTCATCCTAGGTTCATTACTGCGTCACATAACCTGGGGACATACATCAAAAGAAAGGGTGAGTAGAAGGCCCAGTAAGGGAAACAAGAGAAACATTTTACATGTGAACTTGAGATACTTCAATAAGGTCATGAAAAGAACTTTAAGGCATGAGAATGAAATAATGAGGTATATCATAATAAAAATAACATTTTTCATAACTTAAATATGTGGTTGCAACATTTAATATTGACAATCATTTCGTTTCACCAAGGTCCATCCCCAAGGTGTCATTAAAAATTACCAAGGTTATTCACTAAGGTATCAGTCTAAAAATTCATCTCTAGAGATTAAGTATTTACCCAATGCATTGGAGAGATATCTGGGCGCACCCTTGACATGTATTTATTATCATGTGAGTCACATATATCATCATCAATCATTTCATAAACAACCCATATAGCATAAAAGAAATGGGTTTCGTTTCATAATCATAACGTTTTAAAAACTGTATTAAAGACATGATCTTTATGTCACTGTAAACCCACAGAAAGGGAAAGAGGGTTTCATGTATGTAAATACCAGAATTTAAAATAGAACATTTTAATATATATGTGAATACCCCTGTAGAAATAAGATCTTTGAGTATTCATTTAATAACATAAAATAATTTTGAGAAAAAGAGAGAGACAATTTGAGACGAAAATTCTGCAGCATAACGGCTATGTTACAGGGTTTTAGAAAACATTGAAAAGAGAGGGGAAATGGGTCAAAAATTCATAAATGACCCATAAAACTATATAGGGACAGAATATAAGAGATTTAAGAACATGGTAATGAAATTTGAAAATATACCATATGAAATGAAGAACATGAAAGGAAGACAAAATAAGAGTTCTCTTATGAAAATTCTGCAGCCTAACGGCGTCACATAAACTTCAACCAAAAATGAATTGATAAGATCAAATAGGGTCTCTCATCATATGAACATAAAAGATCAGTATGATAGATATAGAGATCATACCCCAACATAATAAAAAGGAACTTGCAAGACTTGACATGGAATTAGAACTTTGAAAAAGGAGAAAGGTGAAAGAACCACTTAAAAATTCGGCAGCCTAACGGCACCACATAAAACTTCAAAATACTGAATTGAAGAGATAAAATGGGGTCTCTCATCATATGATAAAAAAATATCAGTATTATAGATATAGAGATAATACCCCAACATAATAAAAAGTAACTTTAAAGACTTGACATGAAAGTAGAACTTTGAAAAATGAGAAAGGTGAACGAATCCCTTAAAAATTCGGCAGCCTAACGGCGCCACTTAAACTTCAACAAAAATGAATTGATGAGATCAAAAAGGGTATCTCATCATATGAACATAAATGATCAGTATGATGGATATAGATATAATACCCAACATAAAGTAACTTGAAAGACTTGACAAGAAAATAGAACTTGAATATTAGAAGGGTGAAAGAATCCCTTAAAAATTCGGCAGCCTAACGGCGCCACTTAAAATTTCAAAATGCTGAATTGAAGAGATCAAATGAGGTCTCTAATCATATGATCATAAAAGATAAGTATTATAAATTTAGAGATAATACCCCAACTTAATAAAAAGGAACTTGAAATACTTTACATGAAAATAGATCTTGAAAAAATGAGAAGGGAGAAAGAATCCGTTACAAAAATTTCGGCAGCCTAACGGCGCCACTTAAAACTTCATAAAACGAAATAATGAGAGTAAGAGGGGATATCTCATTATATGAACATGAAAAGGGAATTAATAGGAGTATAAAAGAACACCCTTTAACATAAGAACATGGAGCATAAAAGAAATTACATAAAAGAGATTTCTTGAAAAGAAAGAGAGATATCAGATCCCTTACCTTAAAACTTAACTCTTAAAACTCAAAGGTTGGGACCTTGAGGGCTTGAGGGCACCTTGGGAGGACTCCTTGGGAGGTAATGAGACCAGAACTTCGTTGGGGTAGAGTGGGGAGTCTAAATGGATGAGAGGATGGATTGGTATTTATAGGGAAAGTGAGGGGACAAGGCATTAATGGCCAAGGGACACCTCAAAAGTTGTTTTCTCAAAACCATGTGCTCTCCCAAGATATTTCCCATGAATTTAGGCCACATGGGGCCCCCCATACAATAATTCATCACCTTTGGTCGACCATCCCTTAAAATATCTCATGATATCATCATGAAACAGTTATGATGTCATTAAACATACCGAAACCCTAAAACTGTATTTTTACTATTCATTGAAAATTCAACTTTCTCAGAAAGATCCCAAAATTCCACCTTAATAAAATATCAATGATCTGATTTCAAAAATGAACTCCATTTTATAAAAATAATTTTCTAATAATTTTTAATTTATTTTTTTAAATAAATACACTATTCACCGAAAATTCATTTGTTCAGAAAAAACCCCAAAAATTACCATAACATAATATCAGTGCTCTGAGTTCAAAAATGAAATCCATTTTATAAAAATAATTTTTGTTAAATATTTTTAATTTAATTTTTAATTAAAAAACACCATTCACTCAAAAAAACTAATACTTGAATAATAATTTATGAAACCGTTCTTTAACCATTTTATTGAATCACATTACTTAATCAAGGTGCCTAGATTATATTAATACTTTCTTTAAGTGAGATTACTAATCCATTTGGACACATTACTAATCCTAATCATAAAATCACTATTCATAATTTACTATTCATCAAAAATCAAGTTGATCTTATTAGACTCTAAATTTCATACTGAACATAATTGTAGAAGACCATTTTTTGAAAATCATTACACATTTTTAATTATTTAAGGTTTACATAAACATTTTTAAAATATCATTTTTCTAAAATTAATCAAAAATATGCATACTATATTTATCCAGTCATTTAAAAATTCATAAACATCATCATAAGAAGAAATCCCAATTTTTATTTAAAACAAATGATTACACAAGGCAGTTATTGTCTCCTTACATAGCCCCTTATCACACCAGCATAGGACCTAAGTGTAAGGTGTGCTAAGGTGATAGAATCTGAGGGAGGCTCGACCAACATCGCACGAGTAGTAATTTCTATTAGTTTGAACTTCTCGCAAAGGCGATTCCGTTCTAGCTTCACACGATGAAGTTTGGCTTGGGTTTGGTCCAGAGGAAAGCCCAGTGGTGCTACCTCCTTCCCAAGTTCTGTTAGATGGGCGTTGATCGGTCCAAGACTACTGGGTGAGGCCATCAAATCTTCTTTCTATAATAATTAACCAAGATTACTTGTATTTAGAGATAATAATCAAAACGTTTAGTTTCCAGTGGTCATATTGACCAATGGTCATATAACCGTCTAAACCCAACGGTCTCATTTTAATTATACTCATGTTATCAAATGAAACATTTTTGTTGAGTATAAAAATAAAATTAAATAACACATAAAATTTAGGAAACAAGATTTATTCAAAATTTTGAGTCGTTACAATCTTCCCCCCTTAAGAAATTGCGTCCTCGCAGTTTTTTTTTAAAATTGGGTTTTGAAATTTCATTGAAAGTCCCACATCGGAAAAGGAGTCAGTAAAACTATTACTTTAAAAGAAATAAAGGGAAGTACAAAGTTCACCCGAGTTAACCCACACTAGGATTCCATGTAGGAAAACATGGACATGGAGGAGAAAACAAAGGGTCAAGTTCTGAGGGAGAGTGATAGAAAACATGTTTAGGAGAAAGTTAACAATAAGAAAATCCCAAACTTAGGATGTGTGTAAATGGTCTTTGATTACCTAGTAGAAAACGTAAACCAGCAACGTTTTTGTTTTACGTTCCTTTTCATAATTTTGAGGAATTCATTTACTATATAGAATAGAAACATAAGAAAATATATATGTCTTCATGTAGAGTTTCATCCTTTAATAAGTTTATACCAAAACTAATATTTTCTCCAAACGATGAGCATTCAAAACTACTTGGTCTCATAAAAACACAGGAATAATCTTCTATAGAATCACGTAATCCACAAAAGATTAACTATCTATTTCTTCTATCTTTAAACATTATCCCAAAAACAGAAAGGGTAAGGTTAAACAACTCTTCAAAAAGGAATAATCCCATAGGAATGGAAACTACTTTTAAATATTCAAAGTTCCATGGTAATACCCAAAGTTCATCATATACCATTCCATAAATAACGGTCCTTAAAATTCCTCAAAATAAACCAGACTAAGATTGAAACCCAAATACAAGAAGGATTTGATAACATAGTCTTCCAAAATAAACTTCATTGTTCATCTCCAAACAACATCAACCACTCCTAACATCTTATAACAAAAGTATCTAACCTAAATATATTTTACCCAAGATAGGTTAATCATTCCCATAAGTAACCTAAATTACTATAAGTCCACCATAAATTCATCGATTCTTCAAAATATAAGTCAACCTTACTCCTCAATGAAAATACCATAGTAATCTATTTTCCTCGATCATATAGGGTCCCCAAAATAGTGAACGTATTCCAAAATAATAATCATCTTTTAATCCCCTAATCATCTCTATCGTATTAATACGGCAATCATAGAATTTACTATCACATTGGTTGTTGGGGCATGTCCTTCCATTTCCAGCCATTATCTAAGAAAAGAAACTATAATTAGGGGCTTAAATACTTAGATAATAATCATGAAAAGGAACTTAAATCATATAAGGATAACTTGTAGAAGAAAAGTATACCCTAACTTGTGATCCCCTAGGTTCCCATCTAGGTTATCCATGATCATATATTGTTATGTGAATCTTTATTTTATTTTATCTGTGTTCCTTTAACAATGGTTCATACTAATCTTTTGAATTTGTCAAAGCATATCCCCCGGGAGTGTCGTAACCAAGAGTGCAACAAGGCCCGTTGTCGTGTACCAATTCCTGTTTGAGTCTAGCTCAAAGCGGTGTTTTTGGGTTTTACCCCTATGTACATCTGTGCCAGAGCCACCTCTACCTGCTCGTATCTAGACAGAGATGTATTTGCTTGGAAACCCATTACTCAATACTCACCAAAATACCAGGAAGATTTATTATATATAAACTTTTCTATAGGCTTCTTCCTAAAGTTTTCATAACCTAATTTCCACAAATAACTAAACCATCCTTTGATACCAACTATAGAATCCCGCCTTTTTATCACATAAACTTTCATTACATTTTACAAAACCGAGGATCTTTAAGGTTTAGTGTCTTGGAAACCAGGAACTTAAAAAATGAAAACATAAAACATTCTTCTTAAACACTTGAAAGGCTTATCCTAATGTTCATCTTAGGTTCATTACTGCGTCACATAACCTGGGGACATACATCAAAAGAAAGGGTGAGCATAAGGCCCAGTAAGGGAAACAAGAGAAACATTTTACATGTGAACTTGAGATACTTCAATAAGGTCATGAAAAGAACTTTAAGGCATGGGAATGAAATAATGAGGCATATCATAATAAAAATAACATTTTTCATAACTTGAAGATGTAGCTTCAACATTTAATATTTACAATCATTTCGTTTTACCAAGGTCCATCCCCAAGGTGTCATTAAAAATTACCAAGGTTATTCACCAAGGTATCAGTCTAAAAAGTCATCTCTTGAGATTAAGTCTTTACCCAATGCATTGGAGCGCTATCTAGGCACACCCTTGAAATGTCTTTATTATCATGTGATACACATATATCATCATCAATCATTTCATAAACAATCCATATAGAATAAAATAAATGGGTTTCGTTTCATAATCACAACGTTTTAAAAACTGTATTAAAGACATGATCTTTATGTCACTTTAAACCCACAGAAATGGAAAGAAGGTTTCATGTATGTAAATCCCAGATTTTAAAATAAAACATTTTGATATATATGTGAATACCCCTGTAGAAATAAGAGCTTTGAGTATTCATTTATTAACATAAAATAATTTTGAGAAAAAGAGAGAGACAATTTGAGACGAAAATTCTGCAGCATAACGGCTATGTTACAGGGTTTTAAAAAACATTGAAAAGAGAGGGGAAATGGGTCAAAAATTAATAAATGACCCATAAAACAGTATAGGGACAGAATATAAGGGATTTAAGAACATGGTAATGAAATTTGAAAATATACCATATGAAATGAAGAACATGAAAGGAAGACAAAATAAGATTTCTCTTATGAAAATTCTGCAGCCTAACGACGCCACATAAACTTCAAACAAAAATGAATTGATGAGATCAAATAGGGTCTCTCATAATATGAACATAAAAGATCACTATGATAGATATAGAGATCATAACACAACATAATAAAAAGGAACTTGCAAGACTTGACATGGAATTATAACTTTGAAAAAGGAGAAAGGTGAAAGAGCCACTTAAAAATTCGGCAGCCTAACGACGCCACATAAAACTTCAAAATACTGAATTGAAGAGATCAAATGGGGTATATAATAATATGATCATAAAATATAAGTATGATAGATATAGAGATCATACCACAACATAATAAAAAGTAACTTGAAAGACTTGACATGAAAGTAGAACTTTGAAAAATGAGAAAGGTGAACGAATCCCTTAAAAATTCGGCAGCCTAACGGCGCCAGTTAAACTTCAACAAAAATGAATTGATGAGATCAAAAAGGGTCTCTCATCATATGAACATAAATGATCAGTATGATAGATATAGATATCATACCCCAACATAAAGTAACTTGAAATACTTGACAAGAAAATAGAACTTAAATATGAGAAGGGTGAAAGAATCCCTTAAAAATTCGGCAGCCTAATGGCGCCACTTAAAATTTCAAAATGCTAAATTGAAGAGATCAAATGGGGTCTCTCATCATATGATCATAAAAGATCAGTATGATAAATTTAGAGATCATACCCCAACATAATAAAAAGGAACTTGAAGTACTTTACATGAAAATAGATCTTGAAAAAATGAGAAGGGAGAAAGAATCTGTTACAAAAATTTCGACAGCCTAACGGCGCCACTTAAAACTTCATAAAACGAAATAATGAGAGTAAGAGGGGATCTCTCATTATATGAACATGAAAAGTGCAGTAAGAGGAGTATAAAAGAACGCCCTTTAACATAAGAACATGGAGCATAAAAGAAATTACATAAAAGATATTTCTTGAAAAGAAAGAGAGAGATCGGATCCCTTACCTTAAAACGTAACTCTTAAAACTCAAAGGTTGGGACCTTGAGGGCTTGAGGGAACCTTGGGAGGACTCCTTGGGAGGTAATGAGACCAGAACTTCGTTGGGGGAGAGTGGGGAGTCAAAATGGATGAGAGGATGGCTTGGTATTTATAGGGAAAGTGAGGGGACAACGCATTAATGGCCAAGGGACACCTCAAAAGTGGTTTTCTCAAAACCATGTGCTCTCCCAAGATGTTTCCCATGAAGTTAGGCCACATGTGGCCCCCCATACAATAATTCATCACCTTTGGTCGACAAACCCTTAAAATATCTCATGATATCATCATGACACAATTTTGATGTCATTAAACATACCGAAACCCTAAAACTGTATTTTTACTATTCACTAAAAATTCAACTTTCTCAGAAAGATCCCAAAATTTCACCTTAATAAAATATCAATTCTCTGATTTCAAAAATTAAGTCCATTTTATAAAAATAATTTTCTAATAATTTTTAATTTATTTTTTAAATAAATACACTATTCACCGAAAATTCATTTTTTTAGAAAAAACCCCAAAAATTACCATAACATAATATCGGTGCTCTGAGTTCAAAAATGAAATCCATTTTATAAAAATAATTTTTTTTAAATAATTTTATTTTAATTTTTAATTAAAAAACACTATTCACTCGAAAAAACTAATACTTGAATAATAATTTATGAAACCGTTATTTAACCATTTTATTGAATCACATTACTTAATCAGGGTGCCTAGATTATATTAATACTTTTTTAAGTGAGATTACTAATCCATTTGGACACATTACTAATCCTAATCATAAAATCACTATTCATAATTTACTATTCATCAAAAATTAAGTTGATCTTATTAGACTCTAAATTTTGTACTAAACATAATTGTAGAAGACCATTTTTTGAAAATCATTACACATTTTTAATTATTTAAGGTTTACATAAGCATTTTTAAAATATCCTTTTTCTAAAATTCATCAAAAATATGCATACTATATTTATCCGGTCATTTAAAAATTCATAAACATCATCATAAGAAGAAATCCCAATTTTTATTTAAAACAAATGATTACACAAGGCAGTCACTGTCTCCTTACATAGCCCCTTATCACACCAGCATAGGACCTAAGTGTAAGGTGTGCTAAGGTGAGAGAATCTGAGGGAGGCTCGGCCAACATCGCACGAGTAGTAATTTCTATTAGTTTGAACTTCTCGCAAAGGCGATTCCGTTCTAGCTTCACACGATGAAGTTCGGCTTGGGTTTGGTCCAGAGCAAAGCCCAGTGGTGCTACCTCCTTCCCAAGTTCTGTTAGATGGGCTTCGATTGGTCCAAGACTACTGGGTGAGGCCATCAAATCTTCTTTCTATAATAATTAACCAAGATTACTTGTATTTAGAGACAATAATCAAAACGTTTAGTTTCCAGCGGTCATATTGACCAATGGTCATATAACCATCTAAACCCAACGGTCTCATTTTAATTATACTCATGTTATCAAATGAAACATTTTTGTTGAGTATAAAAATAAAATTAAATAACACATAAAATTTAGGAAACAAGATTTATTCAAAATTTTGGGTCGTTACACTATAAATATTTAAATTTTTCCTCCAATTATGTGTCTCTAATTTCCACCAATGTCCTCCTAATTGAGATCATAATTTGGTGGTGACTTTTTCATTCCTCGTTTCCTCTTATTAAGACTAAATCTTATTAATCCAATTTCTGATGTGGGTTTTCCCACGAAGGTATTTTCTATTTTCAACCTTTTATTTTCAAAGAAAAATTTCAAATTGTGAGGACACAATTTATTTAAGGAGGGAAGAATGTAACACCCCAAGATTTCATAGTACATTATTTCTTCAAAGTAACTCAATAAATTGCACTACACGCAACACTGAGTTCAAGCGCACCACGACTTACCAAACTAGCCGTTCAAAAGCGGTTATGAATAGTATTAACTAAATTATGAACTTTATATATTTCTTATAATTTTAGAATCCATATTATGAGTTTCTTAGACATAATGTAAGAACAAATTCATTTTTTAGATAAAGGAAGTATTTTTCAAAAAATGAAATTTTACCACCTTTTAATGGAGAACCCTTTTTAAATCCAATATTTGAAACTTTTATATATTCCATTTGACAAAATAAACTTCTTCTTTAAAATCAGGACATAATAATTTAGTTTCAATAAATTTTTGGTGTTAATCTGATAACTTTCATATTTGGGTGAATAGTGAAAAATACTATATTTTAACTGAAACCAACTTTTTTAATCAAAATAATTTATAGTGTTAAATTATACATTTTAATGGTTTTTAGGTATAAATAGATTATATTTTTACCATTTAATTCAATGATTGTCATTGTAAGTAATTTTACATTGAAATTAGACATAAACAAGTGTCAATCTTTTGATAGTTATTATTTCTAAAAAATATGCCTTTTGGTTTTGACGACGGGAATTAATTTTAAATTAATAAATGAAAATTCTATGTTTTTAATTTAGTAAAATAGACATCATTTTTGGATTTGAAATATCAAAATTATCCTAAGGTGAATTTTTGGTATTTTTCTGAAAACATTCAATTTTTGATAAATAGTGAAAAACACTAAGTTGTTGTTTAAAACAGGCTTTTTATTTAAATAATTATTTATTTTATTTAAATTTATTTTAGGTAAAAATAGAAACATAATACCTATATAAATTAAATGTAATTCATTGGAGTCAGTTTATAATAATTTTAGATATATTAAAATTTTATTGAACTTTTCACCGTCTTTTACCCACCTCATAGTTGAATTTTCAAATTTACATAAAACATAATTTTACCGCTTCTGTGAGTTGAATTTAAAAAATCTGAGAGACATGGTTAATATCAAGGAGTAAAATGTGGTTCAATAAGATAAAAATAATTTTTGGTGAATAGTAACTTTTCACTTTTATTTACCACGGTTAAAGGTAAATAGGGTAATTCAAGGTAAAAAGAATATTATAATAATAAAAAATTATCGTAACACTTGTCATAACCTAATTGGATTAGTCATGTCCGACCATGGAAATATTTGGGTCGATTTTGGGACCACTTGGATTCACTTGAGAGTGATAATGACACTTTATATTAATTAATTTAAAGTAAAGGCAAAAATGACATAAACATATATCCTTTAGTAAAACAATTTTTACAATGTGTTATATAAGTTATATTTTGGACTATAAATATTAATTAGAAATATAAAATTATTTCCTACATAATGGTATTTTATTTATAGTTTTTAGACATTGAATAATTAAATTTATTTGTGACACAATGATGATGCAGTGTTTTCCTTATTAATGAAAGAATAAAATAAATGGTATTATAAATGTTAAAATAAATTTAATTTGAATATTTTGATGCCATCAACGAATTTTCTAGGTTACTATGGAATGTTATAATTGATTAAATAAATTTAGTTTGAATTAATAAATTTTTTATGACTTCAACAAAAATTAATTATTAAATTGTGTCAAAATTGACATAAAAGAGTTTTTAAAACAAATATTATATTATTAATTGATATGATATTACTAAAAATATAAGGTTCAGAAAAAAGACTTATGTGATGATAGGTATGTCATTAATGAACCAATTGGGGTTCTCTTGGAAATATATAGAAAGTTTATCAACCATATAGTGTAAGAATACAAGAAGACATGGTAAAAGTTAAATTATTTAACTTAGAGTTAAATCTAAATGATAAGGTTAAAATGGTAACCTAAACTTGTCTAAAACCTATTGGTTGAGATTATTTCTACCCATCCCCACCCTAGCCTCGAGATAAGTTACTTTTTAGCCATTATAAACCGAATATGAATTTATTATAAAATAATATTTTAAGTTTTTTCAAAGGTGCCCCTCACCCCTCTTATAAAAGGGCACTTCCCCTTATCTAAAATTAAAACCTCCAAATCCATTTGTATCAGCCAAAACCTGCCCAAATATCCTCCCAACTATCCTAAATTAATCCTAGAGGCCTTTGTTTGGTCAGAAATCCAACCTAAGGAGCCTTTTTGATCAAATCAAATGGAAGAACCCGAAGAAGAGGTAATGATTTCACCACCCTCTTTCAAGTTCTCTTATTCTTCCACTTAATCTTTCTTTGTTTTTCCATTATAAAATAATAACTCCAGTGTCTTATATATAATTTGATTTTATTATAAATATTTAACAAATATATCAATTATTCTATCCATCTTATGAATGATAATGTCACCATGCGTGCCTACGTACGACTTACCGCCTCCTCGCCATGGTGTAATTTGTTATTCAACACTATGTTATTTGGATGGATATAATGATGAGTAATATGTATATAAATAATGAAAATAACTTGCTAGTTTTTCTTTAAAATTAATATACCACCCAATTCCACACCTTTAAGGTAATGATATTGTCGCTCGTGCGTACGTACGAATTACCATCTCCACGACGCGATGAGATTCATTTCCACGTTCACCATTCATCGACGATTATAAAAATATATATTACTAATAAGTATGTAATATATGAAATAATAATTCTACTGGAGATATATATATTTATATGTACTTACATATATCTTATTCACTTAGTTTCGTTCAATACGATATGAAAACGGAAACAATGTTTATGCGTATGTACAGACTACCGTCTCCATAAACGATGTTTTTAATTTCATATATATGTCTATTATACGTATTTATATTCTAAATATACATGATATATAAATCATGTTTTATATTCTGGAAGTATTTAAATCTTGATCTAAGTGTTACAATCAAGATTAACAAGTTAAAACACGTACGATAAAGAAAGCGATTATTACCAAAAATGTTAATTTAAAATGGAAATTATTATTAAATGGGTAGTATAAAGTCATAAATGAATCATGTATTATATCATAAATATTAATGTGGTTATGTTATAATTTAATAACATACTAAGATCTTCATACAGGATGTTAAACGTACCCTCAACTAAAGAAATGTTGAAGGTAAGGGTTAATTCTCCAATCTCATTATTATCTGAGATTGTTAATGTGTAAGTATTTACTGGGACATTTTTATCATCCATGTCCATTTTTCATAAAAATGATTTCAAAATAAATATTTTAAGGATTTTTGAAAGGTACTCTTTATCAAGATTAGAATTTTAAATGTTTTAAAGATTTATCTTTCTAAATCTTTTTAATTAATGTCCATGTTTTCAAAATGATTTTAAGGATTTATTTATATGAACATGAATGTTTTGAAATGATAATTCTTTTCAAAAGTTTCAAAGTGGTATGAGAAACTTTGATTCAAAAATATCTTTTAAATTACTTCCTTTATAAATGTGTGACTTTTAAATGTTTTTTCAAAAAGGATATTTCTCTCAAAATGTTTTACTCATGATTTTCAACTATGTCAGCATCCTTTACTGGATATTATTTTTGATTGAGGTTGATTTATTATAATACACTCTTACATATTGTATTGAATGAGTTATGATATGTTTGACTATGGATGTTCTATTTTTATACCATTCATGGTTTATGGTTAATGTATTGACATTTTGTATGCTAGTTTTAATACGAATGTTTATGTTATGTTTAAAATATTCATATGAGGAATGCAGTGGACTTAGTAAGTGACAGGTGGAGCCCTCTATAGCTCCACGATGCATCGATAGGTCTCATGAGACAAACTAGTGTCTTGGAACAAGGCCTTGACAGAAATTTTATTTGTAGTCTTGGCACGAGGCCTTGATTATGTGTTAATGATGTCCGACGTTAGGCATTCCCTCATTATGAAATTAGTCATTACATGTGATTATTGGACTAATAGAATATCCATGTGTATGTTTATATGGTAATGTTTGATTTATTTTTTCCATATCATGTTCAAGTTTATGTTTAAAATGGTTGTTTTTTTATCACACATCTTGCCTTAAAAGTTTATAGCTTCTTCTAAATTATTTACCCTTACTGAGCATCTGAGATCACCCCTTTCTTATGTTTTATTTTCCAAGGATTCCAAGAAGTGTATTATGATTGATACACATAGTTAAGCTTGGGGATTAATGGCGTTCTCAAAGGATCATTTATGTTGTTTTTTATTTTCTAATGTGTAATGTAACGTTCATGTATGTAATCTATTTTCCAAGACTGCTAAATTGATCGGTCCTTCAGGACTTGATTCCTTGTAATCATGCCAATGTATTAAAATAATACACCGACTCTGGGTAACTGGGGTCGGGGCGTTACAGGGGACCCCCCCCATTTATCAGCGTTGAGCTTTACAACGCTTTTTAGCGCTGTTAAATCCTGTTTTGAGCACTAATAAAGCCTGTTTTTGTAGTAGTGATCATTCAAATGCTTGTCCCTGATATTTTTCTGTTGTAAGAATCAATGATTGGTGTTGAATTTGGATGGATGATACAAGGGTGGCTAGAGCATGGAAGGGCACTTCTGACTTAGGAATGATGATGGGGTGATAGGTGGTCATGTGGTTGGACTTAACTTGTGTGAAGGATCATGTTATTTGATGGAAACATCAAGGAAGACTTGAGAGCAATGAGGCTAATGATCTAGGGGGCATGGTTGGTTGTTTGAGTGGGAATTTGAGCCTCATACCGATGATGAACGACTCATGTAAATTTGAGTCAAGATTAGTAAATGGTCACAAGAAAGCATTTAACCCAGTGTTCTTGTGAGGCTAGGATGGTAGGCACATGTTAGAGGTGCACAATTCCATTTGGGATACATAAAGGGGTGGCTTGGAAGAAATCACCTTTCATTTTTGGTGAAATCAAATTGATACATGCTGGATATTCATGAGACCATTTGGTTTTGGATTAGTTTGATAGACCATTTAATTTTCATTGAGAATCACTCATGGCATGGTGTAATAACTCAAGCAGTGTGGTGGTAGAAGTGCCATATAGGACGTTGGTCCACGATTGCTTGGTAGAGAGCTTTGAGGTAGTATAGGGTTTTGGTTAGCAAGTTTATCTTAAATTTAGTGATTAGGAGTTGATGAGATGCTTGTAGGTAGGGGATCCTATGGTTGTTGTTGTGGTATGATATATCCCTACATCTAGATGATACATTAGAAATTGATAAGGCTATGGTGGTATTTGTTAATAAAATTTTAGTGTACTCTCAGTATAGAGATGATCATGACCAATATCTTGGCATCTTCCTGTGTTCACTAAGAGAGCATCGACTATATTCTAAGATTTCAAAATGTAAATTCTACTTTGATGAAGGTTCTCTTTGGATATTTATCTCATGGAGTAGTGTGAGTGAGACTTTATAGTGGGAATTCCACCATCATTCATTTGTAGGTAATGTCCTTGGGATGGAATGGGTATCAATGAATGTCGTGGGTTCTATTATTAGAAATCGGAAATGGATGATAGATAACTTTTCCTTGTGTCTCTTGGGTGATAGTGAGAAAAAACATCCATTTCAGGGGTTCAACTATGATTAGAGCATGGACCATGGTGGTTGGTGTTGCTTAAGTTTAGGCAGTTAAAAAGGATCTCCTATGGTGGGGAGTGACGTGTCGGTTGTGGGAGTACGAACCTTGTGCTGTAAGAGTCATGGAAATGTGGAGCTGATCATGAATCAGTTAAGGTGGCACTGGGATAATAGTGAGGAAATAATGAGGTGAGTGCCGAAAATCCACAAGGAGTGTTGAAAGGAATTGGATGACATGGATCATCAAGTTGAGTAGTGGCTTTGGGGTTGAAGTATTCTAAAAAGTAATCTAAGGTGCTTTTGTTGGAGGTTTATTGATGTGTGTGGTAGGGTACAATGCTGGTTTTGGGTCATTGGAGTATATGACCGTGGAATATCACTAGGAGTTGGGTGTAGACTACAATGGGTGTGTTTGGGTGGTTATAGAATGCCTCTAGGTGTGAAGGCACCGTGGTTGAGTGAAGAGACGATGTGCCACTAGTTTGAGCTGGACTTTTTGAGAACGAGTCGATCGAGGATAGTCTGACTTGGGATAATGTATGGTACAGATGTGGAAAGTTACAAACCGCATCTAGCATGTCATCTTGGAGAAGATGAGTGTACATTGGGAAATGAAACCGATCTTTTTAGGAAAAGCTAGTTTGTTCTCAGTTCATGCATGAATGATGGGTATGCATCCTTTTAGTTGGTTTTTGATGACGAGGACAGATATCGATGATGATTGGTGTACTCGTGGGTGTTTGGGCATGGTAATTTGGGAACTGTTCTGGGCACATTATGGGAGCATGAATCAAGGTTCCGTTGGGATTTTTGATGTCGGAGATGCCAATCATCAGGAATTGGTGGTGGTAAGATGAAGCATATGGTGGGGAGCACCATAGCTCCAGTGGGTGATTGGGAAATGGTATAATCGATGTTTCGGTTGGATGGGATCGGTAAAGTACCATCATCATGTTTTGGTTTTGAAGACGATCTTTGGATCAAGTTTTTGCTGGTTGAGCACATTTAGTTGGAGTTTGTTCTTTGGTTGTGTTCCAAGATTTCAGGAGTTAAACGAGGTCGTTGGTTATATTTAGTGACCAACATAGGTCAGGTGGTGTGGATGGATGACCACAAGGACTTCTTGGGGATGATAAGTGTTACGATGGGGAGGTTGTAAGATCCTGACCCTATGATGAGTTATGTTTTGTTTTAAATTTTGGTTAAACTCCTTTCAAAGGGTTAATGAAATGCTTCCTAGGAGCAGGGAATGTCTCAGGAGTGTCCTAGGGGTTCGGGATAAAAAAAGGGGAGAAGAGCCATACTGTGAAAGGTGCATGGTTGGCGCATGGTTAGTACTAATCTTTCAACAAGATTGTGCGACCTGCAAGAGGAGGGAGCATAGTTTGCAAACCGCACACTATGGAAAAAACCGTTATTTGCAACGAGTTATTTGCGACGAGAATAAATCTCGTTGCAAATAGTCTGTCGAAGAGGTTATTTGCGATGGGTTGACCAACCCTTCACAAATAACCAATTATTTGCGACATGAATAGGTGCCCCGTCGCAAAAACTTACGTGCGGATTGGCGCGGTTTGCGCGCTAAACAACGCGAAAGGGTATTTGTGATGGGTAGGCACCGCCCGTCGCAAATGCTGGGAGGCGGTAAGACCTAGTGGCGATGGGGGATCCCCCGTCGCAACTAGTTCGACCCCCGGAGGGTATTTGCGATGGGTCCCGTCACAAATAAACAACGGCGGTAAAAACCTATTTGCGATGGGATTTTGTCTCGTCGCAAAAAGTGTGTCGGCATGTCACTTTTTGTGATGGGCCCCGTCACAAATAACCTTTTAACCGCCGACTGTAATTAGCCGAATGTATTTGCGACAAGTCCCGTCGCAACTAATCTAACCTATATATACCCCCTCCATTTTTTCTTCTCTCCGCCTGAATTCCTTCTTCCTCTGCTTATGTAAACTCTAATTTTAGAGTGAAATTTTTTGAGAGTTAGCTTTTTTTTACGAAGTAGTGAAGTTGTCTACAATTATAAGAGATCAAGTTTATAGGTATTTATGCTTTATTTAATTTAGTATTTATTTCATTTCTTTATATTAAATTTAATTATTGTTGATTCGTAGTAATTAAGTTAGATTTAAATTGTTTAGTCATCAGTATTTATTTGTAATAATGAAATTAAATTATTAGTACTAATTCTTAGTAATTAGTAACAATTAATAATTATTAACGATAATTAGTAATGTATATAAATAATTTGCGGTAATTAGTAATTAATAGTTGTATTTTGAAGTAATTAATAGTAATTAACACTAATTAGTAATAATTAGAAATAAATAGTTATAATTTGAAATAAATAGTAAAAAACACTAACAATAGGTAATAAATAGTATAAATTAGTAAGAATCAGTAATAAATACTAATAAATATTAATAAATACTAATAAATACTAATAAATACTAATAAATACCAATAAATAGTAATAAATAGTAACAAATAGTAACAAAAACCAATAATTAGTAATAAATACGAATAATTAGTAATAAATACTAATAATTAGTAATAAATACTAATAAATAGTAATAAATACTAATAAATAGTAATAAACACTAATAAATAACAATAAATACTAATAATTAGTAATAAATACTAATAAATAGTAATAAATAGTAATAAATTGTAATAATTACTAATAAATAGTAATAAATACTAATAAATAGTAACAAATACTAATGAATAGTAATAAATAGTAATAAATAAAAATAAATGGTAATAAATAGAAATAAATAGAAATAAATATTATAAATAGAAATAAATACTAATAAATAGAAATAAATACTAATAAATAGTAATAAATACTAATAAATAGAAAAAAATACTAATAAATAGTAATAAATAGTAATAAATACTAATAAATAATAATAAATACTAATAAATAGTAATAAATAGTAATGAATAGTAATAAATAGTAATAAATAGTAATAAATAGTAATAAATAGTAAGAAATAGTAATAAATACTAATAAATAATAATAAATAGTAATAAATACTAATAAATAGTTACAAATAGTAACAAATAGTAAAAAATAGTAAAAAATAGTTACAAATAGTAACAAATAGTAATAAATAGTAATAAATAGTAATAAATACTAATAAATAGTAATAAATAGTAATAAATACTAATAAATACTAAAAAATACTAATAATTAGTAATAAATAGTACTAATTAGTAATAACTAGTAATAAATACTAATAACTAGTAACAAATAGTAATAAATAGTAATAAATAGTAATAAATACTAATAAATAGTAATAAATAGTAATAAATAGTAATAAATAGAAATAAATTCTAATAAATAGAAATAAATAGTAATAAATAGTAATAAATAGTAATAAATACTAATAAATAGTAATAAATACTAATAAATACTAATAAATACTAATAAATACTAATAAATACTAATAAATAGTAATAAATATGAATAATTAGTAATAAATACTAATAATTAGTAATAAATACAAATAAATACTAATAAATAGTAATAAATAGTAATAAATAGTAATAAATAGCTATAAATAGTAATAAATACTAATAATTAGTAATAATTAGTAATAAATACTGATAAATAGCAATAATTAGTAATAATTAGTAATAAGTTGTAGTAAATTGTAATAAATAGAAATAAATAGGAATAAATAGTAATAAATAGGAATAAATAGTAATGATTAGAAATAAATACGAATAAATAGAAATAAATAAGAATAAATAGAAATAAATATAAATATTTAGCAATAATTAGCAATAAATAGCAATAAATAATAATAAATAGTAATAAATAGCAATAAATAGCAATAAATATTAATAACAATAAATAGTAATAAATACTAGTAAATATTAATAAATACTAATAAGTACTAATAATTAGTAATAATTAGTAATAAATACTAATAAATAGTAATAAATAGTAATAAATAGTAATAATTAGTAATAATTAGTAATAAATTGTAATAAATAGAAATAAATAGTAATAAATAGTAATAAATAGTAATAAATAGGAATAAGTAGTAGTAATAATAATAAATAAGAATAAATTAAAATAAAAATGAATAAATAAAAATAAATAAAAATAAATTGCAATAAATAAGAATAAATAACAATAAATAACAATAAATTGAAATAAATTGAAATAAATAACAATAATGAACAATAATTAGCAATATTTAGCAATAATTAACGATAATTAGCAATAAATAGAAACAAATAGTAATAATTAGCAATAATTAGCAATAATTACCAATAATTAGCAACAAATAGAAATAAATAGAAATAAATAGAAATAAATAGCAATAAATAGCAATAAATAGTAATAAATAGAAATAAATAATAATAAATAGCAATTAATAGTAATAAATATCAATAATTATCACTTAATAACAACAACTAGAAATAAATAGAAATAAATACCAATAAATAGAAATAATTAGTAATAATTAGAAATAATTAGCAATAATTAGAAATAATTAACAATAAAATAAGTTGTAATTAGTTGTAATAAATTGCAATAACTTGGAACAATTTTCAATGGATTGACGACACTCCTTTTGCTCGATGACTCTTCTCCTTTCAACTCTCACTGACTTAAAACATTATGAAAATATGCTTCTATGTATGCATATCTAATCTTGTATGTACGAGTTTGAATATGCATTCGTAGGACCACATTTTTCATAATGTTTTCAGATAGTGACAATTACAAGAAGAAGATTCATCGACGAAAAGGGGGCTCTTTTGTCTGATGGCTCATTTACTTGCATCTTTTTCATACTAAAATCACAAAGAAGAATCTGCTCAGAGGTACGCTTATGAATTCTTGTATGCACGAAAATTAATAAGTGTAACTTCGAGCAGATTCTTCGTTGTGATTTCAGTGTGATAAAGTTTCAAGTAAATGAGCCGTTAGAAAAAAGAGTAGTCGTCAATCCACTGGAAATTGTGTCGCCCATAATTAATGGTAATTATTAAGAAGTAGTTGTAATTATTTATATTATTTTTTTGGATAGTGTTTTTCTAATTTCAAATTAATAAAAAACAGTAATGATTTTATATTTTGTAGAAAAATATAGAACAAGGAAGTCGACAATAGTCATTATTAGATGATCACGCTTGGATAAATCAGCAAAAAAATCCAAACGGTTCTGGTTTAAATCTTGTATATATTTAGGGTGTTGAATCTTTCTTAACATTTGAATCATCAAAACTAGAATTTGTTTCAGAAGGCACAGTTAAGTGTCCTTGTAAAAAATGTGCTCTGAGAACGTTTGACACATTTGAAAAGGTTGGGGTACATCTCTTGCGGTTGGGTTTTCAACCAGATTATGTTTTTTGGTATCAACAGTAGTTCCAGAGAAGATACTAATAACTTGATTCCAGATCCATTACAGTTTCAAAATTTAGTACATGATGTTGTAGGTACATCTGTTCAACAAACTAAAACTCAGGATGCTATTGATTTAATTCTTGAGTTGGCACCATCCAAATTTTATGAGTTGTTGAGGTCTACTAAGGATTTATTATATCCTGGTTGCAAGATCAGAAAATTAGAAGCGGTTGAAAAATTTATGGCTATTAAATTAGATAATGAAATGTCAAACATCTATTTTGATCAGATATTTTCTTTGGTTAAAACACTGTTACTTGAAGGAAATATGTTTCCTACAAATTACAATGAGAGAAAGAGGTTGGTTCGTAATCTGGGCCTTAGTTATCGGAAGATTCATGCATGTTCAAATGATTTCATCTTATATTCTAGTGAAAATGAGTCATTGGATAGTTGTCCCACATGTGGACAATCGAGGTATAATGAAGCTCAATCAGGGAAGTATAGATCGATTCCTGTGAAACAGTTGAGATATTTACCCCTTACACCCAGGTTGAAGCATTTTTTTATGTCTTAGAACACAGCGTCAATGATGTCATGGTAAAAAACCAAGATTTCAACTGATAAAAGCTTGAATCATCCATCTGATGGTGATTCATGGAAATATTTTGACCGAATGCATCCGTCTTTTACTTTAGAAGCCTAAAACGTGTGATTGGGTCTTTCTACTGACGGTTTTGGTCTATTTGGTTCTTATGGTAGCCGATATTCATGTTGTCTTGTATTTATAACTCGTCGATATTAAATATAAATTTATTATTGCAGTAAATGAACCATTTTTACTGGATCAACAGGCACATCAAATATATTACACAAAGTACTGTGCTACTTCAAGAGACCTGAGTGATTGGTGGAGCATAATAAAAATAAAATCTTGGGAAAATCAGTTTATTCAAACTGAATGTGGTTCTGATGAAGTACAAGGAATTGAATTTTTCCAAGAGACTACTCAAAATCCATCCTTTTCACAAAGAGACATGAATATCGATGATGACACCCCACAATTAAGGGTCGATGGTGACGATGATGTTAACGATGTTAAAAATGAATTTGAAATGGAAAGAGATGATGAAACTGAAACTCATATGGATATTTATGACGCCGATGATGAATATGAATACATTGACATCGTCAAATATGAAGATGATGATGAAGGTGAACATTGACACAGTTAAATGCTAGTTATAATCATAACTAATATATATCTAAATGTAATAGTTATTTTCAAACATCTACTAACAATAATCATTTTGTGTTTCAAATGGACCCTGATCTATTTCGTGAGTTAGAGGAGGATAATCTACCTTTGGATGAGGAGGATTTGGGATCATCTGACCCTTAGGATACTTCCAGTTCATGGGGTATGCGGAGGGGGTGCGGTCTTGCACGACTTATGATTCCTGACCCTATCCTTGAGCGACATCCACATCTTGGTTTCAATCCATGCACACGGAGGTATGATAACCTGTGTATTTTAGTTATCTTTCATTAATTTATTAATATAATAATTGTTTGATTGTATGTTCTTTTTTCACAGTTTTACGCATGTTTCTATTGGAAAGGGGAGAGCTATCTTGCGCAATTATTTTTCTCAGCCATGGATCACATGGGAACAGATTCCTGTTGATGTGCGGCTTGGAATGTTCAATCATTGGCTGGTATGTAAATAAATAAAATTTATTTAAAAATTTATTTCATTAATAACTTTATATTATAAATTATTTATAGGGTTTATGGTATCTCATCGATGATAACACGCATGGCACTATCCACAAGGCATGGAAGGTGTCTATGCGTGAGTATTTCCATAAGTTTTTGCACAATTTGAGAAGGGCAACCATTAAGAAAGTAGAAGCGACAATATTTGATAAGTCATGTAGAGCCCACTGACTAGAGTAAATTTCATCTCATGTTTAGGATGAATTATGTTCACACTGGTTGAGTGGTGGATTTCAGAGGAGATCTTCATTGGGCTGACAGAACCGGGGTCGATAGGAGGTGACACATCGATCTAGTATCCATACATTCAGTACACATAGAGAGCATCTGGTAAGTATCTTTTTTAAATATTTTATATATCATTACATATAGAAAGTTTATTTTATATTCATATAAGCAGTTGAGCATCCCGATATTACGAAGTGCGATGTTTATCGAAGGATGTACAATGATCTAGCCACTGGATAGATTAGAGGTGATCGCCTGTGTCAGATTGTGGTCAGTATTATTTCTTTTTCTGTTTGAAAATTATCTGCATATAATATTTTCACTATTTTAATTTCAAATTGAAACTGAAGGAGTCATATGAGGCCATGACCTCTCAGACACAGGCTGAGAGTCAGGCCGAGACGACTAATCAGATTATTGCCCACCATTTTGATGAGGTGGCATAGATGCAGGTGACCCAGTATGCCTTCAAGAAGGGTAGAGTAGTTGTTATCAACTCTAATTTGACTCTTGAGACTTATTATGGCACTGCTTCAATGTTGGTGTAGAGACCCGAAGCTTGACGTACATGGACATTACATTACATTTGCGGAATACTTAGTACATAACAAAAACACACACACAAGGATCGTAATAGTTTAGTGTCTTTGGAAACTCGTAACCTAATCTTCTAATCGTGGTGAAAGATCCTCAATATCTCCCATAAAGATCTTCCATTTTTTTTTACCTAAAACCATTCTTTATATCCTGGGGAAAAGAAAACATAAAAGGGTGAGCTAAAATGCTCAGTAAGGGCAAACAAAAGAAATATCAATCACATCATATACATAAGCACATAACTTTTGGAAATCTTAACCTGCAAAAGAGATCATAATTTCATAACATGGTGTAAATCATGGCAGTGAAATGTAATCACAATAATCATAACTTAAAACATGAAACTTTGTGGCATTCACACATAATCATAGAGAATCATTTCTTGTTAGTCAAGACTCATTGCCAAGACTATCTTAGTGGACAAAGTCCCTTTCTGAATCGAGTAACCCTCGTTTCAGTCCTGTTTCACTGAACCGGTATAACCTACCATTCCAGCCCTGTCTATCTCATGAGATATAAAATCTTTACCCAATGCATTGGAGGGAGATATAGGTCCCACCCATCTTATAATGAATCCTTTCTCATGTGTGCCACATAATCATAAATCATACATCATCGCATAACACATATAACAAAAATGGGATTCTTGAAACATCATGACATCATAAAACAAATCATGACAACATAATCAAATCAATGTAATAATAGGGATAAAAACAGAACCCTTTATTATCTTAGATGGAAAATAATTTTGATAAAACACTTGAACTCCATTCTTGAGGAAAATATCCTTTCTTATTTAAAAACATTTTTTTCCTTTCTTAACATGTCATACAACTTTAAACTAAAAGAAGTTGATTAAAAATAAACTTGAAAACTTGTAAAGGAAGCTTCTTGGAAATAATGTTTTAAAAATCCATTCATGCCGTATAAGTTAAAAAAAACATTCTTCGTACTTTTGTCGGAAAAGTCAAAAAGTACCTCATACGAAAAAACGACAAAAGATTCATTTCATTTCTTTTACTAAAAACTCACCGAAGGGTAAAAAAATGGATTTAAATAATTTTATGTGGATGGAAATAATATTACATATTTATGAAACATGGATGTGGATGATAAAATACACCCCAGTAAATACTTACGAATAAACAATCTCGGATAAAAATGAGATTGTGATATTTCCCTTACCTTAGGTCCGATTTTCTTTGTACGTGTCCGAAGATCCTGTATAATGGTTTAAATAATGTTATTGACTTATTCCAGAATCATACATATTGATATGATATCATATATGGTCATATTTTTAGCTTCTTTTTAGTAATATTTCATTGTTACTTGTTACTCGGGTCTTTATTGCCTTTTGTTCTTATGCGTGTTTTGCAGAATAAATTATTATTCTCCTTTTAAGGTTATAGATACCTTATATCCAGAATGGTATTAGTGTAACATATATCATATTTATTCATTCAATTCATTTATATAATTACTATGTAATGATGATCATGTAGAACGAGTCGCATCACATCGTGGAGACGGTATTCCGTACGTACGCACGAGTGATGATATCGTTCCTATGATCGTGGAATTGTATTGGAGTATATATATATTATTTCAGTATCAATATTACTTTATAATAATCATAAATAGTTACTCATTACACCATTATACCCATCCTTGTAAGGTGGTGGTGGAAAATAGATTACACCACGGCGTGGAGACGGTATTCCGTACGTACGCACGTGCAGTGATTTCTTTTTCCGTAGGATGGATAGATGGTGAAATAGGGTTGTTTCATACTTATAATAACATATCAGTATATGAGTGATACTGATGTTATTACTTCATAATGAAACAACCTAAGAAGAAGAAGTAGAAGAAGAAATAAAGATGAAAGAATTGGTAACGGTAATTACCTCTTCTTTGAAGCGCCTTTTGGAGACCTCCTCTTAGGGAACTAAAATTGGTCTTTGAGGAAGACCAGAACCTCTAGGATGTTTATAGGGAAGTGGAGAAGAGATTTTGGCAGGGTTTGGCCGAGCTTGAGTGCTCAAATTGGTGTGAGGAGGAGGGGGAGGAGGTGTCCTTTTATAAGGGAGGAGAGGGGCACCTTAGGAATATCTCAAAATATTATTTTATATTAAAGTCAAAATCGGTTTATAATGGTTCCAAAGGGTCTTATTTCGAAGATAAAGTGGGGATGGGTCGAAATCCTATCAACCAATAGGATTTAGACAAGTTTAGGATATTATTTTAACCTTATCAATTAGATTTAACTCTAAGTTAAATAATTTAACTTTTACCGTGTCTTTTTGTTTTCTTTCACTATATGGTTAATACACTTACTATAACATGCCAAACGAACCCCAAATTGTTTATTACTAATACATATATCCTTATCTAAGTCATTTGGCCGAACCTTAGATTTTTAGGAATAAAATAACAATTAATAATATAATATTTGATTTAAAAACTATTTTGTGTCAATTATGACACTATTTGATATATGATTTTTGTGAAAGTCATAACAGAATTATATGTTCGAACCAAGTTTATTAAATCAACACTAATATATCATAGTAACCTAAAAAATTAGTGGAATTCATATAAAGTCTCAAATTACATTTATTTTGGTGTTTATAACATCAATCATGTCAATATTTCATAAATAAGATAATTACTGAATCATAATTGTGTCATAACTAAATTAAATTATTTAATATCTAAAAATTATAAATAAAATACCATCATGTAGGAAATCTTTTTGGATTTCTAATTAATATTTAAAATCGAATTTATCTTATGTATAACCCTATATTAAAAATGTTTTAGTAAATAAACTTTGATTTTAACTCTTTTAACCATTCTTTGAATTAAATAATAATAAATGTCCTAATCTAATCCAAGTGGGTCTAAATGATAATATTTTACACTTAAGGTTATTTTTGGTCGAGATACACTTGTCCAATAGAATTAGGACATGTGTTAGGGTAATATTAATATCATTTTTACCCTTAATTACCCTATTTACTTTTAACCGTGGTAAATAAAAGTAAAAAGTTACTATTCACCAAAAATTATTTTCATCTCATTGAAACACATTTTACTTACTGACATCAACCGTGTCTCTCAGATTTTTTAAATTCCATTCACAGAAGCGGTAAAATTAAGTTTTATGAAAAATTTAGTTTTTAACTACCACTTAGTAGTTTCACTATTCATCAAAAATTGATATTTTTCAGAAAAATGCCAAAATTTCATCCTAAGCTATATTTCATATTCCGAATTCAAAAATGAAGTCTATTTTACCAAATTCATAACATAGAAGTTGCATTAATTAATTTTATAATTAAATCCCACTGTTAAAATTAATAACGTGTTTTTAAGAAACAATATCTATCAAAAGATTGACACTTGATTATGTCTGGTTTAAATGTGAAATTACAACCAATGACCAACATTGTATTAAATTGTAAAAATATATTCTAAATATACTTTAAAACCACTCAAATTAATAATTTATCACTATTAATTATTTCGATTAAAAAAGTTGTTTTTAATTATAATTTAGTAATTTTCACTATTCATCAGAATATGAAAGTTATCCGAAAAGTACCAAAATTTCACCTTAGGAAAAATTAGATACTCCGAATATAAAAATGAATTCCATTTTGAAAAATAAAATTTACAAAATTTCAAAAAGTGGATATTACTATTCATAACGGCTAGTTTTAATAATATTTTAAAGCATATCGTTGTTTCGTGAAACTCAGTATTGCGTACTACACATGCTATCGAGGAAGGTTGTGATTGTGTGTAATGCAAGGCAAGTCAATGATACGTGTTGTGCAAGCTCCTTTTGGTGTAGCATACAACACAAGACATTAGTGAAATTAAAAAGAATATTTTTCATAAAATCTCAGGGTGTTACAGTTGGCGTCCAGCTCGAGAGGAGCTCGTGGAGAGGCATCATCTTCTGGATCACAGTATTAGGAGTAGTTGCGAGCTCAAACTGAGTTTATAGAGATTTTGCAGAAGCATCAGGAAGAGATGCATCGGCAGCAGTAACAACATCACGAGGAGGACATGCGTCGATGACAACAGTAGCAACAACAACAACACGAGGAGGACATGCGTCGATGGTAGCAGTAGCAGCATAAGCATCACGAGGAGGACATGTGTTGATGGAAACAACAACAATATGATCAGATGGAGTACATGCGCCGTCTGAGTCGTAGTTTAGGGATGAAGTTTCCTCCACCATCTCTTCCAGCTCTTCCAACTCCTTTAGAAGACTATCCCCCCAGTGATTTTTTTGTTCTGTTAAAAACATTTGAATTGAACATTTGTTGTAATATGATCTATTTACAATTTTTGTCTTTTATATTGGTGCGAATATTGCATATTTTTTTATATTTAATATTTTTATATTTTTATATTTATTATTTATATTATATTTTTTAATGTTTTTTTATTTTACTAATAATAATAATTATTATAATATTTTATGATTTTTTTATATATTTTTTTCTGAATATTGAGAATTTTAATATTTTTATTTTATTTTAATAATATTAATATTATTTTTTTCATTAATCATAATTTTATTATTATTATTTTATTTTATTAAGTATTTGAAAATATTGAGAATTTTAATATTTTTTTATTTTTTTATTATTTTAATAATATTAATAATATTTATTTTATTTTATTAAGTATTTATGACAAGACCTTTTGCGATGGGGGGGCCATCACAAATAGATTATATATATATATTTTAAAAGTGTTTGCGATGGGCCCGTCATGAAAGGTTCTTGTATATATAATGTATTTAATCAGACATCTATTTGTGACGAGTTCGCTTCCCATCACAATTAGTAGTTTTTTCGACGGACCTGTCGCAAAAAATACTAATTGTGACGCTGTTTTCTATAACGGGCTATTTGCAACGGGACCCCGTCGTAAAAGGGTTTTTGTGATGGGCTCCCATCGCAAATAACCCGTCGCAAAACGCCGAAATTCCAGTAGTGGCGTGAGGTGTCCCAAGAGACTGTGCGGCTTAAGGCTCCCTTTGTAAAGAGGGGAACACATGTTGTTCACATGGTTTTCCAAACTGTGTGGATGACCAAAGAAATCATACGGCCTGGTTTCCTCGGGAATAACACTGTTGGTGCATGGTTTGGAAAACTATTCAACCAAACCATTAACCTCTTTAAAAATGGGGAATTTACCATTTTCCCTCTCAGGATTAAAGCTTCTTCATCCAATTTCCCCCCCATTCTTCCTCCAACGATATAGGGTGAAAACCATTTCATCCCAAGAATTTCATGGATGGTTCTCCTTCAATTTTAAGCATTTGAGGTTCCTTTTAGTGTGATTCGGAGCTCTAGAGAGTTCTTAACCTTGGTGTTTGAGGTCTTTATTGTTCAAATCAAGGGTCATTGTTGGACAAGTGGTTGTCTATGAGCATGAGGTTGGTTTTCTACAAGATTTTCACATATTCTTAATGTTGTTATTATGTATATGGTTGTGCCAATGCGTTGCCTTGCTGTGTTTTTTATGTCTTTGACTAAGAAGAGTAATATGGGGCCTAAATTGATCTGTGAGACACTTCATGGACCCTGTTGGGGTTGTTGATGATTTTATACAAGGGATAGGGCTACCCATGGGGTATTCCAATCCCTTGAAAGTGGTTTAATCAGATTGTAAATGATAATATAGGGAGCTTATGAAAGTAAACAAGTCATAATTTTCATTTGGTATGTTAGTATGGTTAAATTTATACTTGGTATAATTTGGGGATATGTGTTTATGAAATTTTAAGAGGATGATTTTAAATTTTATCTATGTTAATATTTGTGAAATTCCTAGGATTCTTTTGAAATGGTTTAAGTGGGTTTTTTGGATTTTGATCTTGTTGAGGTTTTTAATGAGAGAAAACTATGTATTAAAGTGGATTATGTTTTGAAATGATGTGTTGACCTCAAGGTGATTTTAAAATGGGGGTTTCAAATGTTGATTTGAAATGAGGTCATGGTTTCCCTTTTTTGGTGAAAATGCATTAATGGATCTTTGAATGATTTTAATGGAAATAAAGGTCTTGGCCCTTGTTTGGGTTTTCAAAGAGAAAGATCCATGTTTAATGTGTGTCTTCCAAGTGTTTAATAGGGTCTATTTGGTTGAAATTGAAATGTTAATTTGGATAATGGATGATGTGGGGTAATATTGATAATTGGTTAAAGGGTAATTACTCATGTTGTTAAATGGTTGACTAAATGTTCAATGGTTATGGTTATGAATAAATGGTAAATGAAAGGAAGTTAAATATGTTGATTATAGTGAACCATAAAATATGTGAATAATGGTATATTAGGGATATTAAACTGATTTCATCATCTTTGGTTCTAGGCTAGAATGATGATCTTGGCCCCAAGTATGTATTGTGTAGATGGTATGTTGGATTGATGATCCTCATCTTTAGGTCAAGCTAAACCGATTCTCTAGGACCCAATGATTCCTTGTGGGTACTTGGATTGATTATATAATTACCTTTTGATTTAAAGAGTTAAACCCTCTTTAGTATGGTTTATACTTCCAGTATAATCTGAATCAGGTTTGATGGGTTTGGGTGTCACTTGGAACCTGAAAGAAAAAATGGTTAATTTGAATACTATTAAATAATGAAACTCATTTTGTTTACTTCCTTGTTTATTATTCCTTATACACCTACATAATTTTTAGACTAGTTATTACTTTAGACACCATTGGTGGTGGCCTACTAAGTTCTACTCAAACCCTACTTGGGCTTCCATGACACTTGGGTACCCAAGAAGATGCAACTTTTTTCAGGTACAGGTTTAGGATAGGGACCTGACTCTTGGTTTATGTTTGGGATGACAAGATGAAGCATGGGATGTTAAGACCGGGTTTGAACTTAGGTTCATGTTTGGTTTTTTTATAGTTTTTTCATTTGGGTTTTTTTGTATGACTTCCTGACATGTAGAGTTATATCATGCTTCACCTTGGTTATTGTTGGCACTTTTCATATGTTGTTCCATTTACCATGTATACTAGTTTTTGTATATATTCATATTTTTTTTTGTTGTTTTACTCTGATAAGTGGGTATAGTCTCCCCAATGTATCATCATAGACCTATACCTCTAGTTGAAAACCTCTAGAATATGGGAGGCATGCCTGTGGTTATGTGGTACACCAGATCAGGGAACTAATTAGGCCAAGACATTACAGTTTGAATAATGATGAGGATTAAGAATCATATTTATAATGTTTGAATCTTTAAACATGGTATTAAAACTTCTTAACTTTACAAAATATGAAATTGGAACTCTATAAGTTCATCATCATCGTTCTTGAATCCATTTCTGCCAAACCTTTTCCTTGAAATATTTTGGTAACTAATATAACTCTTCACATTAATCTTTTACCAACATACCCTAAAACCTTTAGTAAATTGAGTCACATTTATTTTTTTTACTGAAATAATCCTTTATTTGGTATATTTGAACTTTATAATCCAAAAAATTTTATATCTATCTCCCTCATGGTGTTTTTGTGATCACAAACACACATTTTTGTTTTAAACAATTGCATTGAGTTATTTTCAGTTATAATATTTAAAATCCAAGCCCTGAGCTTAACAAACTCAACGAAGATTTTATAAACATCGTGATGTCATCTTCAAGATCTTGTTAAAGTTGTATTTCATGCTTTGAATTCATGGAAGGAAGTTGGAAGATCAAATGAAGGATTAAAAGTAATATTGAAGGTACAAGTGGATGTTAAAGGTTGTAGGAAGCACCTGATAGCCAGTTCAGAGCCACTAGCCATCCTACGGTAGTGGATAGAACTTCTTCAAGAAGCAGGAGTCCACTGGCTATCCAGTGGAGGGGCACCAATCATCTAGTGATCATACTAAATCTATAGAAATCTACCAAAAGGATATTGTCCAATTTCTTCCTAGTAGTAGCTGGTTGGTGGAAAATTTCCAGAACCAACATGCTCCAGGTGTCCCACCGACCATCCAGTGAGGTACACCGGGTAGCCGATGGCATTGAGAAAGGTCATCTAGGGTAACATTTATTGTTTTTTGAAATGCTATTATTTTTTTTCTTAAGCTTCAATGACTCTGGTGAATTTTGGATCCTTTCTAGCTCTTTTGGAGGCTATAAAAGAATATCCTTAGACGATTGAAGATTCAATGTGGAATTGATCAACACTTTTAATAAAAATAAATGACATACTCTTTCTAAATCTATAGCATTCTTAAAGTCTTGATTCAAAGAGCCAAATCCATCTCCAATCCTCTATGAATCTCTCAATGGATCTCTTCCTGAATTTTCTCTCAATATATTATCTCAAATTTTACAATTCCTTTTGATATATTTGGGAGAGACTTTGTAATGATTTTTCATCAAGAAAACCTTTTTCTTCTCATCTCATTCTACAATGAGTGCTCACTATTACAAAAGTGAGGGATAGGTTCTTTATCTAATGATGAAGATAAATAGGGTTATCATAACCATAATTATGAGGGAAATGTTTCTTGATCACCTCCAAGATCAAGGGAGTAATAACACAAACCTATCAACCTGAGGAGATGAGATATATGGTATCACACCGAGTGATTTTTGAACTCCTTTATCAAGATACGTTTTCTATCTCTTTAAATTAATCTTTTCATCATTTAAAATCGATATACACAATTTCATAAATTTGATACATCTATTTTTTATTATGCATACTCACTCAATTAATATTGAAATTAATTTAACAATATATATAAAATTTATCAATCTATCGCTTTATCAAAGTTATCACCTTATTTAATCAATATCAATTATTTTTAAATTTAACTTTAAATTTTTATTTAGTTTTTAAAATGGAAATCTACTCCCCCTATTTCTATATTTATCTAGAAAAAAATTACTATCAAAGGTTTCCTTATGTTTTTTAAAAATATATTTATTTTAAAAATTGTGTTTTTAATATTAATAAATTTCAAAGTTTGGTCTTTTTATGATGGAATCTAACTCTTATTCAAAAGATCATGTTTTTTAGGGCATAAATTATTCCTATTAGAAAAGTTATATGTCAAATTTTCTTAGTATCATAAGTTATCTTGTTTGGAAATGAATATACTACTACTAAGGAACTAATAGATAATTAGACACTCTATGGTATTAAATCCTTTGAGCTTAATGGAAAATACATGATTGATCTACACAGTGGTCATGAACAAAATTAATTTCAATGTGTCTCTATATGAAAAATTACTCTTAAAATATAAAAATTTAAAGAATTCACTCATGAAGGAACCAAAAAAGTTTAAGATACTAGAATAAAGATGTTTAGAAAAGATTTTGAAATCTTTTCTATACATCAAAACGAATACATTAGTAGTATGTTTATGCGGTTTACTGACATATGAAATAGTAAAAAGTATCTTGGTGATTATTTTTCTATAGAAACATTAGTAAAAAAGACAATTTGGGTCTTTCCAAGCAATTAGGTACCCAAAGTCACTTCTATACAAGAAGTGATGTATATGAAGGAAATAACGGTCGAAGAACTTATCAGATCCCTAATGACGTATGAAATAACTATGAAGAAACAATATAAAAATAAGATTAATGAATCCAAATATGTAAAGAAAACAATCACCTTCAAACCTACCAATGATGATTCATCTGGAGGTGAATTTAATGATTTTTCTCAACTCACCAAGAACATGAAAAAATTATTCTAGAAAAATAAAGATTCCAACTTAACCAAGAAAGTGAATCAAAAAGTGGAACCATAAGTGACATGATAAAAATGAAATAAAAAGGTCCAAATCAAATTGAAATTCCCCATATATAAAAATAAGGTTAAGGAAATGAAACAAGGTAAAAAGGATCTCAAAATTTCAACTTGGAGTGAAAGATAAGACTCTATGAACTCAACTTCCTCTAACTCTTCAAGTGACTCAAGTGCTAAGTTCCTTATGAAACATGTTAATTAAGACATTGAGGTTAGTACCCCTATTCCCATTTCATCTTATTACCATTATTCTAATAATTATTCTCCATTATTCTCCACTTATTTCTCCTCAATTCACCTTAATTTTGAATACCTAAAATACACCCATGATCAACTTGAAAATGATTTTCATAAACTTTATTAATTATACAAAGAACTTGATAAGAGATACATGAAAGCGATTAATTAAAAATAACAACTTCTAAAAGTTAAAGAACACATATTCAAGGAAAAGGAAGAATAATCCATGAGAATAAAAAATCAACTAGATGTTAATAAGCTTTAATTTACAATCAAAGACCTAAAAAACCCTATCTTCAAATTCAAAAAAGGTGAAATTAATCAAAAAAAATTGGGATCTTAATGACATAAAAAAGAATAGTTTGGTATTGGTTTCTCAAATCATGCTATCACCTCAAAAAACCCATAAAAAACCACTTTTATTAATTGTTTCTCATAATATATTGTTTTAATTATTATAAAAATAATTTTTTATTTAATTTGTGAATGGGATTTTAAGAATTCATGATAAATGATACCAAAATAAATTCATATTTTATCTATTATTTTCAAAATAAAATCACATACTAAATAGATCTGGATACATAAATTATTATTGGATTATATTTACGGACTCAAGTTTGTTTGGGTACCAAAAACATTATTCATTTAACTTTATAGGAAAAGTGTATTTTGAGAAAAACCCAAGAATCAATATGGTACCTAGATAGTTTTTTTCTCAAGACACATGTGTGGGGACCTCTCTGAATTCAATAAAATTGATAAACTAGGAGGTTACATCACCTTTGATGATAAATATAAGGGTAAGATAATCAGTTAAGTTATCATTGGGTTTTCTAACTAAAATATCTTTCAAAATATTTTATTTTTCAAAGTCTTGAAACATAATTTTCTAAGAATTATCCAATTCTGTTATAGTGGTTTTAAAATATATTTTTAAAATTATTTTTTTCAAAGTTTTTAACTCAAAAGAAAATCATTTATTTATTACCTCTCATTTTAAAAATGTTTATACAATCAATTTAAAATCTCTTTCTAGACAAAACATCAAATTATTGAGTGTAAAAAGTAGTGATCCATGTATTTGGAATAGATTCCTTGGTCATTGTATCACACACTCACTTATAAAATTCAACCTTTATCAACCAATATGAGTTTTACTGAAACCTTATTTCAAATATGACATGGTCTTTGAAGCATGTCAATATGGTAAGCAACACAAATCTTCTTTTAAATCTAAAAAAGTGAATTAATCTTATAAATATCTTAAATTAATTTATCTTGTTTTATTAATCCATTATAAAATTGAATGTTTCAGAGGTAAATCTTATACTTTTTTTGACGACTTTACAAGATTTACTTGGGCTTACTTCTTATCTCATAAAAGTGGAGCTTGCAAATATTTCATCAATTTTTCTAAAAAAGTTAAAAGGTAAAAAGGTTATAAAATTATTTAAATTCAAAGTAATCATGGAATAGAATTTGAAAATATATAAGTTGTTGATTTATTCTCTTCTCAATGCTATAATAATTTCCCCTACTAATCGAACCCCTCAACAAAATAGGGTAGTAGAGAGGTGAAATAAAACTATCTAATAAATTTATCAAAAAAATTTAAATGAAATTAATTTTCCTCTATATTTTTTGGATGAGGTGGAAAATACCACATGATTTATCATTAATTATGTTATCATAATACCTTTTCTCAAAAATCCCCATTATGAACTTTGGAAAAATAAAAAACCAAAAGTTTAAATTTTCAAAGTTTTTTGTTATGAATGTTTTATTATCAAAACTAAAGAAAATATTAGAAAATTTGATTCAAAATACAGTTAAGGTATATTTATTGGGTACTCTAACTCAATTAAGTCTTACCGAGTCTTTAACAAGAGGACTAAAAAATTGGAAAAATAAATCCAAGTTTTTTTATGAAAATTTTCCAAAATCACTTTCTCATTTTTTTGAAAATAATGTTTTAACTTCAAATGAACCATTCCAATATAAATAATTTGAATTTTAACAATAATACCCTTTAAATTGTTTTCTAAAATATTTAAAAAAAATATAAAGACCATCCCCTTGAAAATATCATTGTAATTTTTCAAGTGGGAACTCATACTACAAGATTATTCCTAAATGAGGCTGAATATTTTGCCTTTTTCTCCCACATAGAACCCAAAATATTAATGATGTCCTTAACAGTGTAAATTAGTTTCTTTTCATGTAAGTGGAACTAAATTAATCTACTAGGAATGATTTATTAACTCTCTTGGAAAGTCTTAATGATCGTCCCATCATTGGATCTAAATGGGTTCTTAGAAATAAGTTAGATCATCTTGGTAATATCACTATAATTAACACCCATCTAGTTACTAAAGGTGATAACCAAGAAGAAGTAATTGAATATAGTGAAAACTTTACACCTATCACTCAATTAGAATCCATTACAATCTTATGAAAATTCACTTCTCACCTTAATTTCAAACTCTTTTAAATAAATGTTAAAAGTGTCTGTTAAATGGTTTTATTAACAAAAATGTTTTTATAGAACAACCACCATGTTTTGGAGAAAATTATTTTCCAAATCATGTTTTCAAAATAACTAAATCTATTTATGGTTTAAAATAGTACCCTCAGGCTTGGTATGAACATTTACCTAATTTTTTTTGTCAAATTGTTTTGAAATGGGAAATTGAAATTCAAACATTTTTTAAAAAACATATCAAATGATTCATTAATTTTTCAAATTTACATTGATGTAGTGATTTTTAGCTTATCCAACGAATCTATTTGTTTTAAATTTTATAATTTAATGAAAAATTAATTTGAAAATATCTTTATAGGTGAATACAAAATCTTTCACAGGTTTCAAATTTACCAAACTAATGATAGATTTTTTCAAAACCAAGAAAAACACAATAATGAAAACTAAAAATGATTTTTAATGGATTAAGAAAAGAAAATTAGTATACCCATGAGTAAAACTTGTAATATAATGTTTGATGGAGCCGGTTAACAAGAATATTTATTGAATCATGTTCAGTGATTGAATTTTTGATTATTTTCAATAAAAGTAAAAGTAATATCATATCAAATATATTAAAAAGATATTTTTTTTATTTAAAATAAATTAAAATATTGGTTTGTTTTATCCAAAAGGAACTTATTTTGAATTAACTATTTTTTCTGATGCTGATTTTGGTGGTTTGCAACTAGATAAGAAAAGTACAAGTAGAACTTTCTACTTTCTTGGAAAATCCCTCATATCATAGAGTATTAATAAGAAAAAATATGTTTCTATTTCTACAACCAAAGAGGAATACATATCCATTGGGATTTATTAAAACCAAATAATATTGATGAAACAAACCATCTTAGACTTTGAGCTTACATATAACCATATCCCTATTAGATACGATAAAAAAATGCTATTAATATTTAAAAAAATACTATCCATCACTCTTTCACTAAACACATTGACCTTAGACATGATTTCTTAGGATATAACTTCAAAAAGGGTGATATCTTATAGGAATTTGTTAGGAAGGAATATCAACTTGCTTATATTTTCACTAAAACTCCATCTCTTGATTGCTTCAATTTTATGAAAGTTTGGTTAGGAATAGTACATTTGTTAGAATTTACATTTGACCAATGGTAAATTGAGTAATTTTTTTAAAATTTTATTTTAAATATTTTTCTCTATATTTATTTTTCTATTCTTTTTTTTCTTTTTTGGATATGATCCCTATATCTCACTTGTACATTCATTTTAGGGGGGGGGGGGGTCTTTATCTCTTTAATTATGATTTTTTTATTAAGAGTAAATTTTTTTAAAATTAATTTTTAAAATTGAAAAAAAATTATCTTATTTTCAAACTTCAAAATCATAGTTTCTAGAATAAGTTATTTTAATTATAATTTTACGATTTTAAACTTTTAAACTCAATTTTTTTTTCAAAATTTGAAAACACTTAGTTTTTTAATTTAAATATATTTTAATATTTTTTTCAAAACTTATATAATCTATTATGTATATACTATATTATTTTTAAATGTTTATTTTTATCTCTTTTAAATCAAGAATAATGATTAGTAAAATCTTTATATGTATACTTATCTCTCTAACAATGTTTTTGAGTTCTCTTTAACAAAATAAAAATGGGAGGATGATTTTTAGGGTTTTCTCACGTACAAAGAAAATTTTCAAAACATATTAATAATTAAATAGAGGAAAAACTACAATTTTAAGGGAATGTGTACTTTATAAAAGGTATGTACAAATTTTATTATTTTCATATTATTTTTTTCTTTCTTCATTTTTTCTTTCATTTCTCTTATTTTGCTTCTTTCACTATTTTTTTTTCTATTTTAGAACTTCTCTTAAACTTACCTCTTTCTCTCTCTCACTATATACCAATTAAGGGGTAATTTGGAACATAAGAGATATTTTCAATTATTTGATTTATCTTTTGATTCTACTTTTCTTATTCAAAATTTATTTGATTTTCTATTGAACTATTTTTTCAATATTTTTTTTGAATTATTAAAAATATCTTTTAAAATACCCCATTATTGTTTCTTAAAATATTTCTTTATAAAATTTATCTTCTTTCTACTTGTTTTATTTTTGATAATCACAAAGGGTGTGAATTTTTAACCTCAAAAGGGGGAGAAATTTTGAACCATTAATGGGGATAAATTTCTTTAAATATGTGTTATTTATTTATTATTTCTTAAAGGGTGAGTTAAATGTTTTACTCTTATTTGATATCTTGAAATACGACATGTTTGTTTTATCTACTTCTTGAGCATATTGAATATCTTGTATATTTTTATATCTTGAATAAATTTCTATATCTTTCAATATTTATTTACATTTGATATGTATATTTTTATATTAAGTGTTTGTGATCATCAAAAGGGGGATATTCTTGTACCTATATATCTCATGGGTTTTTCATGATCACAAACAATCATTTGTTTTTCTAACAATTTAATTGATTGCTTTTCAGTTATATGATTTAAACTCCAAGTCACGAGTTTAATAGATTCAATGAATATTTCATAAAGATCCTGATGACATCTTAAATATCTTCTTTAAATCTTATTTCATTATTTGAATTTATTTAAGAAATTTGTATGATCAAATAAAGGTTTTAAAAGAATCTTGAAGGACCAAAGTGGAGGTTCAAGGTTACAAGAAGCACTAACTAGCTGGTGTTGAGCCACTGGCCAACCGATGGTGGTGGATATAACCTATTTATGCAACATAAGTCCACCAGCCATCTGGTGACCATACTAGAGCTGAAACAATCTTCTAAAATAATATCATACCATTGTTGGATAGTATAATCTAATTGGCGGGTAATTTCTAAAACTATCATGCTCTAGGTTTTTAATAATTTAGTCGGTGAGGTTCACCGAGTAGCTGATGGTGTTGAGATCGGTCATTTAGGGGCGTATTTATTGTTGGTAAAAACTCTCTTATTTCAGTCTTCTTTGGTTTCAATGTCTCTGTTGAATTCTAGAACCTTCCCAACCATTTTTGAGGCTATAAAAGGAGGTATTTATAGCCTTAAAGACTCATGGTGAAATTGATCAATTATTTTATACAAAATCAAAGATGTATTCTACCCAAATCTATAGAATTCTCAAATCCTTACTTCAAAGGGACAAATCCATCTCTAATTCTCCATAAATATCTCAAAGGCCCCCTTCTTTCATTTTCTCTCAAACTATCTTCACAAATTCTATGCATCCTTTCAAAAGATTTAGAAGCATATTTTTAATGGTTTTGTTCTAGAAAACCTTATTCTTCTCATATAATTCTACAATGGGTGATCACTACTGAAAAAGTGATGGATGGGTTCCTTAGTTACCAATGAAACTCAATATGGTTATGAAAACCATAATTGTGAGACATGAGTTTCTTGATCACCTCTAAGATCAAGGGATTAATAACATATACCTATCAACTTGAGGGGAAGAGACATAGGGGCTAATGCTGAGATGTTTATGAACTCCTTTATCTAGATGTGTTTTCTATCTCTTTCAATTTATTCTTTGCATCATTCAAAATCGATATGTATAATTTCATAAATTTGATACAACCATTTTCTATAGTGCATACTCACACAATCAATATTGAAATTAATATTAAAAATAATATCAAATTTATCAATATATCACTTTATCAAAGTTATCATCTTATTGTGTCAATATAATTTAGTTTTGAATTTACCTTAACTTTTGCTTAAATTTCAAAAGGGTAATTCACCCACCCCTCCTATTACCATATTTCCCCAAATAACAAAACATACTCTCACTAACCTCTTATAAAATATATTATTTTCAAAATATAATGATAAGATACACAAACTATTTTATGTTAGGAAATAACTCTTATTTACTTAAGTGGGAATATTTAACAAACAAACTATTATAGCCATATCATAAATGATATTCTATGTGTCTAAAGAAATTTATTTAAAATAAGGTTATTATTTAAAATATTCTAGTGTTTGGTTATGGTACCACAACCCTCATATTTTAATAAACATCAATAGATAATATTTTATCCTAGATTAAATATTTTTATACTTTACTCATTTTATAACATGTTATCGAATTGGGTAAAATAATAATCATGTATATCTAATTAATCATCTCATATTTCCCCTTAAAATTATTTGTTAATAAAAACTTATATTATCATATAATAGATACAAAATAATTATACACATCCTTTATTTAGATTCATCTAAGCTTGAAAAATTCAACTACATTATATTCTAAGATTTAGAATCCCTTTGCCTCATCATTTTAATGAAAACTATAAGATCCATAACTTATTTCCTTTATTCTAAAATTTGTATAGTTGAAACCATTATAAAGTATACATTTTGTATCATATACCCTTAAATATTGAATAATTGATTTCTATAACACCAAGAAATTGACATGAAATTTTTTAAACACCTTCAGGTATCCTGGAAATTCCATCATATGGAAACATTTCCCCTCCTTCCTAACACCGCCTTTAGGTTTCAATGACCTTGGATTGGTACTCGAAGAAACATTTTTGGACTTTGTAACTAAATTTTATTCTTATAATTTGAAAATTTACCCACTTTTACTATCAATACAGTACCGGTAACTAGAAATCACATGACCTAGTTAATCTTTTCTCAATACTTTGATAAAACTGGTTAAACATTTCTTAAACTTATTCACATTTTCAAAACATTTCCAAAAAATGATAGCATAATGTATTCATTGAAAAGAATACAAATTATAGAAAACATTAAATCACATCAAGTCATTATCATATCCAATCATATTGAATATATGAGTGGAAACTGAAATTCCTTTGATTATCAAGAAAATAATTCCTTTGAAACCTTAAGTGAATCTATTCTATGCTTCTCATATAAATCTAGATTAAATTGCTGAAAAACTTTAACATTAGGTTATCTAGTGATGTATTACTCTAGTGCAAAGAATTTCTTTCTAGATTAAGAGAAATTATTAAGTTATTATAATGGTATAAGAAGTTTCATATATTAAGTATTCCCTTCTCTTTTCCAAGATTTATCTTAAAGTTAAGATGAATGATGATGATATTATTTATCTACAATAAAAACTTTTATCAAATGAAAATCATGTTTTTAAATTTATTGAATAAGGAATTTTATTAAATGTGATCCCACTAAAATGATGGACCCTTTTAAAATTTATCATACCCATTAGTGGTCCAATATCTACATTTCACTGAGCAATGAGTCTGCTTTAGAATTTTTCTTGCAACTAAGCTATTTCAGTAGGCCATTATTCCAATCATATCATATACGAATCTTGGATACTTGAATAGACAAATCTATTCCAAATTTATCATATGAATAAACCCAACTCTATTACTCTAGTATCCTATCTTTTAGGGTTTCTTATATAAATGTAAACCAAAAACTAGTACAAATAATAATTATATCCACGGTCATTCCCATCGTTATAACCCCTATGATCAAGGATATAAGTTATATCCATGGGAATAGTGTATATAGCACCAATTGGCATGGCTATAGCTGACACACTCATATTTCATATATATTTTTAAACATTTTTAAGGATTTTAAATAGATTTTAATAAAAAAATTCCATATAATTAAATGTTTTATTCAAAATTGTGAATTCAAAAACAAAGTGTTAAAATTGATTCAAATGGATAAGAATTGATGTATTTAGAACTTTTAGTTTTTTTTATGAATTTATGTTTAAGTTTAATTAATATGTTCCCATATTTTTGAAAAAATTTCAGGTAAAAAATTATGTGCCAAGTAATACCTCAACTAGAGGCCCACATACACATAGATATCCCCTTAAAGAAGGCCCATCCATCCAAGGAGGATGTCAGGAGAGCACGTATGCACTGACAAGGGATCATGGGTTGTGGGATATACCACATGCATGGGTTGGGACAAAGCTCACACGAAGTAGCTCAGACCGATCTAAGTGTGTGAATGTCAATCCAGGTGACCACACCTGTGCGAGCTTCTACTGAGCAACAACCACATAATAGATTATAAATTCTTTCCGCAACAAACCACCACTTCTAAGTGTGATTCCTTTCATGGGTTACTGTTCATCATTTAAATAGAATGGTGTCATTTCGTACTCCTGCTCAATTGCCTCATGCTCAGACATTTCACGAGCCACGATGTAATGTCCCCCTGATCCATAACTCTATCACATGGCTAGAAAAGGTTGGTTAAGAGACCACAAGCGTGCCTCCCCATACGCCAGAGGATGTCAACTAGTATTGGGGTGTGATAAGTATAGTGGTGAGACTATACCCCTTGGTTATAGAGTTACAACACAGCAGAAATAAACATATAATAATAATGAATAAATATCAGATTACGTAAATAATGAAAACAATACAATAAAATGAAAAACAAACAATAGAAGTCAACTGAAAAATCTAATAAATAATAAAGGAATAATGTAATGACATTCTAGAATACAACTAAATTCAATGCTATAAGTAATAAAAAATAAAAGACTAAAAAACTTAGCAAAAGACTCAAAATCCCCCAGTCTTGAACCCCATGTCGATATATCACCAAACTCCATCCCATTCAACAATAAAACACTCAACAAAAAGTTCCCTTGCCCTTTTCCAAACCTAAATCCATGTAATTCTCTTGGGTACCAAATGGAGGGTTGAATAGGGTGTGAGTATAACTTAGTAGGTCGACACCACCATGTTTAAACAAAACTAGTCTGATAAAAAGGGTATGCAATAATGAAATAAACAAATGTATTAATTAATTAAACAATTAAATAAATACCACATCAACCTACTTCATCATCATGATGGAATGTTTCTGAGCATGTCACACGACCATGCCAACCATAACCATATAACCATAGAATAATATAACCTTCCTCGGTGCCATACCAAAATATCTCTGAGCATGTATCACAACCATACTAACCATAACCTTATAACCAAGGTATAAATCACACAAATCAAGGTTAAAACCCGCTACATATGCATTCTAATAAACAATCAGGACCAAGCCTAGTATATAAGAATTTCAGCATGTCTTAGGGCCAAGACTGATATATAATAATTTCAGCATGTGTTAGGTCCAAGCCCAGTATATAAGAATTTCAGCATATCTTTGGGCATAGCCCAATATATAATCATTTCAACGTGTCATAGGAAATAACCTGATATATAATAATTTCAACATGTAAACTAGGCCAATGCCCCATATAATCATTAAAACAATCAAACTGGTCCAACATTCTACATAAGCATTACAACATAAGAAATCACAACACATGTCATAGGAACAAGTATATCATAATACCACATCATCAAGCTCAATGGTTAATTATGAAAATTACCATTTATCTTTCAATTACACATTTCATTTATCAATTATTCATAACCAATAACATTCCATTTATCATAATAAATAATCCAATTCAAGGTGAACCTATATCAAGAAAATACCCAAATCCTATGTCATGTTAAACACACTTTAATCCATAAATCAATTAAATTAACCAAAGGTTTTCTCACCCAAATGGTATCCACAAGATAGGTCAATAACCAATTAGATCCAAAGGTACTCCAAGGAATAATCCAATTCATCGTTTAATAAATTTAGGTACACACATGTTGGCGTATTTTCAATACTTCACATACTTGACAAATATCAAACCATAGGGTTAAGGTTTAGACCACCTACCATTAATTTATGATCAACTAATGATTCTAGTGGAAAGTTCAAATGAAAAAGAAGGTGAATGTTATCGTAAGAAGGTTCCAAGATAAAAAATCTATCAAGATCAAAACCAACACTGCACATGGTCAAGATATTACACCACAATGATCAGAGAATGATGAAAGAGAAGAGGAAACCAAAGAACAACCACTTAATAGGGATTGGTCATATAAAAGGGACATCCAAAACTGAGGGAAGGCCCCAAAAATTTCTTGGATTATCACCCTAGTTCAAGAGGAGGAAAACTACATGTGGGTGAGAGAAAACATCAGTCATACAACACTTTTAAAAACAATCTAAAAAAAATTACACAGTGTGTAATATAGTTACACGTTGTATATTTATTTTTAGATGGATACACTGAAAAACCCATCACATCAAATTATTGTTTAATTTTCTCCAACATTACATGATATTTAATTGGTTCATGATGTTTAACCACTTCACATCATGAATCATTTCATGAAATGAGTTTGGAAAATTTTACATGTCATGTAACCCATATATACAGTGCGTAAATGTCCTGTAGATAGTTTCTTTACACATTTACTTATAAAAACCTAAACTCCCTTTAAGGATTCTCAACTTATCAAAACCCCTTGGCAACACTGGACCCATTTTCCCAAACTCCATTAATTAAAATAGAAATCCTAAACTGATCTCTGTGTGGATCCTCTCTAGTTTCTAAAGCTTCCTCACAACCCAAGTCTCCATTTATTCAAACTACAGACATACAAGAACTTTAATTCATTTTCCCAAAAAAGGATCTCCATCTACAAACAATACTTGACCACCAAGACTCAAAAAAAAACTCAAATATGGACATACCGAGAAAAAATATATGATATTATAACCTCCACACCATATAAAAACTCATCCCCAAGCTACTCCAAGCATCACTGTGGGGTCTCGGAGAACAAGTCTAGACACTATGATCATATATCAAAATCCCTCTCCCAGGTCTGCTCTTGAATTCACCCATGCTTCCACTACTCTCAAACCAATGGTATAGTCTAACCCTATAGATACTTCTCACTATGGCCCCCAATCTGTATCAGATGATCCACAAAGTATACATTAACACTAAGCTCGATGTATTATATTTCTATCATTCAAGAAGGATCTGAATGATATCTTTGAAGATGTGAAACATGAAACACATTGTGAATGGAATTGTAGAGTTGTTTAAGGGATAAAAATTATGTCACCGGACCAACCCTTTCCACTATCTCAAATGACCCGAAAAACCAGGGTGCTAGCTTCCTCTGTTTCCTGACATGATGTTTCCTCAACATAGGTGACACCTAAAGAAAAACATGATGACCAACCTCAAACTCTAGAGGTCATCCTAGATGGTCAACATATGATTTATTCCTGCTATGAATGATCACCAACCATTTTCTGATCAAATCAACTTGCTTAGACGTCTCCTTCTTGAGACTAAGCCCAAAAAGTGTTAACTCACCTACCTCCAACCCACAAAGAGGCGAATAGAAAAACCTATCATACAAAGCTTCAAAGTGTGTAATCTGAATCAAATATTGGAAGATGTTATTATATGATTACTCCATGAGTTTCATATGTTGCTCCCATGACCCACCAAAATCCTGAACACAAGCACGCAACACATCCTTCAAAACCTGAATATTCCTCTCAGATTGACTACCATTCTTAGGATGATAGGTTGTAATAAAAAAACATGTGATCCCATAGCCTTTTGATGAACCTACCAGAAACATGATGTGAAATTAAAATCTATTTCTGAAATAATACTCCTCAGAATACCATGTAGCTGAACTACCTCATGCACGTAAAGACTTCCCAGATCATCAACTATGAAGGTCTCCCTGATAGGCAAGAATCAAACTACCTTATCCATTCGATCCAAAATCACTGATACAACATCATTATTATGAGTTTTACTAGGTAATCCTATCAAAAAATACATAGTTACATCATCCCATTTCCACTTAAGAATGAGAAAAGGATGCAAAATCTCAGCTGGCCTCTGATGCTCAACTTTTACCAACTGACAAGTGAAACATCTCGCCACAAATCCTGCTACTTCCTTATTCATTCCTGAGTACTGGTATTGTCTATAGAGATGATGATAAATCTTTGTCAAACCAGGATGCACATCCCATCTAGAAGAATGAAACTCTCTCATATACTCCTTGCATAAGCTCTTAGGACCCCATACTTGGAAATAGAAAAGAATATAATTTCCACCACCAAGATAACATACCAATGATGTCTCTCCACCATATAAGTTATCTATCAGAACTAATCCATCTAGATTATATAACTACTTGGTTTTGATCTGATCCAAAAGCACGGGTATAACAAATGTCAAAGTTAGAGATACTCAACCCCGAGACTCATGAAAATATAGATGCATGTATGCAAAGAGATCCAATATTCACCACTCACCGGAAGACTCCCACAATTCCTTTATAGGTGTCTTCTACTTAAAATAATCAACAAAAACATTTAAATTTCTCAGTGAATAATCTAACTCAAAGTTGAAAGACAGTAGATACTAGACCCACCTCCTCTGTCAAAGGTTTGGGTCCCATTAATAAATGATATACCTGAGTCTCTTAAGGTTTGTGTATACTACAAACCTCCCACCCATTAGATAATTCCTCTAGTATCTCAGGGCATGTACCACTGCTACAAAATCTAGGTCATGGGTAAGATAATTGCTCTCATGAGGTCTTAGCTGCCATGAACCATAAGTAACCTCTCAATCCTTCTACATCAGAACTACTCCAAGCCCAACTCTGGATGCGTCATGGTACATGGTATATGTTTTACCTGGAATAGGTAAAGTGAGGATAGGTGATGAGATCAGACTTCCTTTCAACTCCTTAAAATATCTCTTATAAGCATCATAGAAGAAAAACATCACTTACTTTTTTGGTTATCCCTAAGATTGGTGCTACCAAACAAAATAAGTCCTAGATAAATCATCAATAATAACCTTATAAACTCAGAAAGCTCTGAATCTTGAAGACGTTCTTGGGATGATCCTAAGATATCTTGGCTGTAACTTTATTTCGGTCCACAAACACTACTGCCTCTAAGATGACATGGCCCAAGAAGTGTACTTTATCAAAATAGAAACTATATTTGGTTAGCTTGGTGTAAAGATGATGCTATCTTAATGTACTCAGGATGATGTTAAGATGTTGGGCATGCCCGTATGCTAACTAGGAGTACACTAATATATCATAAAAAAACTAGCACAAACCAGTCCAAGAAAGGATGAAAGATCTGATTCATCAATGCCATTAATACCCCCAGTGCATTGGTCAAAAAAAAAACAGAATCACTATGAATTCATACAATCCATAATTGCTCCTAAAATAAGTTTGAGGTATGTCTAATGGTTTTACCCTCAACTGATGGTATCATGATCTCAAATAAATCTTTTATAATATCTTAGCACCTCTCATATGATTGAAGAGATCATTGATGAATGAGAGAGGATACTGGTTCATGATCGGTATCTAGTTCAATCTTCGATAATCCACACACAAATGTAAAGTCTCATAAGACTTCTTGGCGAAGAAAACTAGAGAAACCCAAGGGTATGTACTAATATGTATGAAGCCTTTAGTTTATTGATCTTACAACTGAAATTTCAACTCCCAAAGCTCTATTAGTTCCATTCTATAAGGAGGAATAGAAACTAGATCTTCTCCCAAAACCAACTTGATCATGAAATCAATCTATCACTTGGGAAGTAAACCATAGAGCTCGCCAAGAAAGACATCATGAAAATGGTCTACCACTGGAGGAAAATAATCTTGCTACATCCCACCACCATCTAGATCTAGAATGACTATTTGAGCCATGATACAATCCAATCTCCACTGAATTGGTCCTGCATGACCAACTTTAAGATCCCACTCACCCTAGTGAGAATAGTTGCCTCCTTCTAGAGATAAAAAGGTAACTCTCCTTCGATAGTAGTCGATATGATCCTGGTATAGAACTAACCAATCTATACCAAGAACGAAATTGAAACCTGTCATTTACAACACAAACATTTCCCAAAAGAAACGGTAACCACCTGTCTCTAGAGAACATGCTTTGAAACATTTGATATTCTTTGACCACACTCCCAATGATGTATCGATGGTTAAAACACCATCCAAGTTTTCTACATCAAAGCCCAAACTATTTACAAAAAGAGAAGATAAAAAATAATGTGATTCCCCTATATCAAACAAAACATAACAAAGAATATATGATATAAGGATTATACCTATGACAGTAGATAGTCTTATATCCACACTAGTTGGAGTAATCTATATAGAATGTATCTGAACAACCCCTCTACCTTGGTCTCTAGTATTACTCCCCCGAGCTATACCCTCTGCCTGGTATTTTCATTTCTGCATGAGGGTACCATGTTTCCTACCTCTACTAGAATATCTCATAGAACTCCAACTACCTGTATTTTGAGGAGTAGTTGATTCCTTTAGAAAATATGGTACCTATCATGTTCCCCTTCCACTAATATGATTCTACATTCCCCTAAAAAACCTCTGTAGGTGGCCCAATATTCTACAAGCATGACACTCCAAAGCGATGTACAAACACTGAGGTCGTTTTTGGCTCATCTTTCCAAACCGATAACAGTGAAAAAGAACATAGTCTTGAGATGGTTCCCCAATTCATTAACCGCTTTGACCATTTTTTTCCTTTTAAAGAACTCTCATAGTGATTCTTTTTTTACTAAAAAAAGAGTTCACAGTCTTCCCTACTGGAAAAATCTGGCCACTACTTGGGGCCTCTCTAAGATTACATTCCCTGATAAGTGCCTAATTCATTACCTCTAAAAAAATTCTTAGACCTAACACATTCACCTATGACCTAATCTCCTAGCAAAGACCATCCTGATAATGTCCCTCCCTAGAGATATCATCACCCACCAAAGATGACACAAAGTGTTTTAGGCCATTGAAACGTTCAACATAGTCCAACCTCGACATGACCTCCCATGTCAAGTGCATAAAATCACAAGACTTTTCATCCCTCAATGTCTTGATATAGAAATATCTCAAGAACTTCATCTCTCAGTCCTTCCAGGATAACTCCTCCTACTTCCCTACCTACTCCATAATGTCCCACCAATGATTGGCTAGTACACGAAGCATATATGTAGCAAGCTTCACCATCATATCTATGGGTGTCTCAAGATGATTAAATATTGTCTGGAATGAATCAATCCAGAGTTCGGATACCTGTGGGACTCCCTCTCTAGTAAACATAGCTAGATGATATAGTTGGAACTCTCTCATCATCTCATACATCAAAGGAATGGTGAAAACGTCTCTTTTCATGGATCTCATAACCCTCAGGAATATTTCATGATACGGAACATCCATATGATCCTTAGAAAATATAGGAAGCTCCAACTCAATTGTGTTTGGAGCATGCTAATTAACATTATCCCGACACTCAACTTGAAGATGATGAAGAGGCATTTTCTATACAAGACAAACACAATCCCTAGAACACTGGCTATAACAAAGTCAACCTCAATAGGTGTCACAAGTAGATAATCACTGACTCCTGGTCTCTCTAAACATGGATTACAAGTGTTTTAGAAAGATATAACAGTTTATTTATTTTATTTATTAGATATAATAGGTATCCTATATCATAGTTCAAATAGTAAAGTATATATCACATGCAATAAATATGCCCCTATCATGAACAATGCATTTCAATATATATCCTTACGTGCCTATCATGATGCATTAATACTAATCCTATGCCATAATGAGCCACGAGTATAAATCTCAAGAACCAATAACATCATGAAATAGTAACCTCACCCAACATGTGAATCACTTAGGGTGGAATAACATTAACTATAATAAGAAAGAAGTATAAACATAAATCCACCATGGGGAACTCAGATTTCCCCTGAACATGGGTTAGATACTCCAATGAACAAACTCATTACTATTTCTTGACACATCCTAGTATCCTTTATATATTTTCCAAATAGTAAAGAAATAGAGAAGAAACATATACCTCTGATACCACTTTGTAACCCCCCCTGATATGAAACTCTTTCAGATGGTGAGAAAGGGTTGGTTATGAGAACTTAAGAGCACCTCCCTATATGTCAGAGGCTTCCGAGTAGCAGTGGGGGTGTGATAAGTATAGTGGGGACACTATACCCCCTGTTTATAGAGTTAAAAATAGAAAATATAAACATACAATAATATTGAATAAATATTAGAGTGCGGAAATAATGTAAACAATACAATACAATATAAAATCAATAATAAAATCAAACTAAATAATCTAATAAATAATAAAATAATAATGTAATGATTGTTGGAATGTAACTAAATGTCATGATAGAAGTAAAACAAAATAAAAGACTATAAAACTTAACAAAAGACTCAAAACCCCCCGGTCCCGAACCCCATGTCAGTACATCTCTAAAATCCATCCCATCTAGTAATAAAACACTCAACAATAAGGTCTCTTGTCATTATCCAAACCTGCATCTATGTAATATGATCGGGTATAAAACATTGACCCAAATAGGGTGTGGGTATAACTCAGTAGGTCGACACCACGGTGACTAAACAAAATAATTCTGATAAAAAGTGTATGAAAAAATGAAATAAACATATGTATTAATTAATTAAACAATTAAATTAATGCCACATTAACTTAGTTCGACACCATGTTATAATGTCTCTAAGCATGTCACACGACCGTGCCAAAAATAACCATATAACTATGGAATAACATAACCAGCCTCAACACCATGTTGGAATATCTCTTAGCATGTCACACAACCATGACAACCATAACCTTATAACAAAGGTATAAATCACAAAAATATAGGTCTAAACCTTCTATGTAATCAATTCATGAAACAATCAGGGTTGAGCCTAGTATATAAGCATCTCATTATGTCTCAGGTCCAAGATCGGTATATAATCATTTCAGCATGTTCTAGGGACAAGCTTAGTATATAAGCATTTCAACATGTTTGAAGGAATATCCTGATATATTATAATTTCATCATGTCTTAGGGAATAGCTCGGTATATAATAATTTTAGCATGTAAACTAAGACAATGCCCCATATAAACATTAAAACAATCAAACTGGGCTAACACCCCATATAAGCATTACAACATAATAAATCACAACACATGTCATAGAAACAAGAATATCACAATATCACATCATCAGGATCAATATTTAATTATGAAAATTACCATTTATCTTTAAATTACACATTCCATTTATCACTTGGTCATAAATAATAACATTCTAGTTATCATAATAAACAATCCAATCCAAGGTGAATCTATATTAACACCCAAATACCATGTCATGTTAAAAACACTTTAAGACATTAATCAATTTATTTAACCAAAGGTCCACTCACCTGAATAATAGCCACAATCCAGGTTAACAACCAATTGAATCCAAAGGGACACTAATGAATAATATAATTCATCATTTAATCAATTGAGGCACACACATGTTGGCATAGTTTCAATATTGAAAAAACATGACAAATATCAAACCATAGGGTTAAGGTTTAGACCCCCCACATTTAACTGAAGATCTACCAATGCTTCTAGTGGAAAATTATAATGAGTATGAAGGTGTAGGAAATCAAAATAAGGTTCCTAGATCATAACCAATCAATATCAAAACCAACAACACACACAGTCAAGAGAATACACCACAATGATCAGAGAATGAAAGAAGAGAGGAGGGAGCCAAATAAAAACTACTTACCATGGACTAGTTGCACAAATGGGATGTATAAAATAGAGGTAAGGGGACAAAAATTGTTTGGATGATCACCCTAGGTCGAGAGGAGTAAAACTACATGTGGGTGGGAGAAAAAATTATCCGCATGACACTTTTTAAAAACTTGTTTGAGAAAATTACATGGCCTGTAATATAGTTATACTATGTGTATTTATTTTTAGAGGGATATGATAACAAACACATTTAATCATATTATTATTTAATTAGATAAAATATTACATGATGTGTAATTAGGTCAAGTCGTGTAACCACTTCACATCATGAATCAGTTCATGATATGTGTTTGGTGGATTTTATATGTTGTGTACCCCATTTACACAACATATAAATGTCTTGCTGATAGTTTCTCATCACATTTCCATATAAAAAACTAAACCAACTTTAAGGATTATAAACTTACCAATAACCCTTGGTAACACTTGACCCATTTTCCCAGACTCCATTAATTCAAACAGAAATCCCAAACGGCTCCTCGTGTGGATACTCTTCGATTTTCTCAAGTTTCCTCACAACCCAAGTTTGCATTTATTCAAACAATAGAATTGAATTAACTTTAATTCATTTTACCCAATAAAGTCTATCCATATTTGAAAAATATTTGGCCACCAAGGGTCAAATGAAAAACTCAAAGAGGGAGGTACCTGAAAAAAAGATGGGATCTTACACACACGTTTTCATCCTTCACTGCTCTATCGTCCCCGCTCAACACTTCCACCACCTTTTATCATCGAAAACCCCATTTACACCACTAGAGAGCTCATACTTGAGCTCAAACTATACTATTAAGGTATTCTACCACTTAATATCACCTCCTTCACCTCGACTGAACACCATAAATCTATTTTGAGGCTTCATCCATAGACTCTGTTGTCATACCACCACACATCTTTTCCACTTCCATATTGAACCCATGCATAATACCATACCCATGAACATGATAATCATAAACCACATTTTAAATACATGCCAAATATTTCATTCCAAACTCAAATTTCAAAACCTGATCATTTTAGTGATTCAAACCTCAGGTGTTTACAAAATAAAACACTCGGGTCTTTTGGAAGTGTTTCATTTTAAAAATAGATACATGATGATTTTTATAAAAAAAGAAACCTCAACTAAATGGAAGAGGAGGCTGAGAGATTATCCTTGTATCTATAAAATGATAAGGAGTTGATTCCAAGAGGAGGTTTGGACACCCACTGGTCATCCACGAGGAGAAGAAACCACCAGAGGCAGTTGCTACAAAATATTTTTATCCTTTATTTTTTATTTTTCTTTTAATTTCTTTTTCAAATTAACTCATGCATTTTAAATTCTATAAAATTGTTTCACCCTATTTACACCCCTTTTTGTTCTTCTCTTGTTCTTCTCCTCCTCCTTCTTTTTATTTTTTTATTTTATTTTCTCTTCTTTCTACATTTTGTCCATTTTTATTTTCTTACTTTATTTTATTTTATTTTATTCTTAATTTCTCCCCCTCACTCTCTCTCTTCTTATTCTATTTTAAATTTTGTGTTTTCATGTGTTATTCTTTTATTCCCTCTCCTATTCTATTTATTTTTATTTTATTATCTTATTCTCATCCTCTTCACAGTGACACCTTATCCTCGATAATGGGGGGCTAACTCGAGGCTTGGTTTGGGGGAGGAGAGTGGTTTACTCTGAATTATTTACCTAAATTAATTTGTTTTATTTATATTTTTAGTGAGAAAGGGTGAAGTTAATGAGTGTAGTAGTTTTCCATTATGATATTAAACTCAAACTCATTATTTTTCTTTTATTTAAATATTTTCCCCCCTTTTACTAAACATAATCTCTTTATGTGATGAATTTGAGTCCTTTAGTGGATGAAACGACATAAGATGAAGTTGGATCCTAAAATGTGTCACATTCTTGATTGAGGTGTTTCAAAAACCTTGATTATAGGAGGATGTGGAATTTAGTTTAATATAAACATTAAATATTTTTCAATCACTAAATAAAATAATAGTAGTTTAAGAGTGAGATTTCATAATTAAACTATTAAACTAAATTTAGACAAAAACAACAAGAATGATGAAACCCATAAAAAACCACAAAGGCCAATTTCTTTCTTTTCGGTCACATTCTATTTTTCATTTCATGTTAGTTTAGTTTAAATTTTCATTCTTCCTGTCTTTTAATTATTTTATAAAATAATAAAAACACAAAAATATCACTACTTTAATAAAATAATTAAAAAAAACAAAAACAAGTAGTTTTAGGTGAATTAGAATTGGTAAGTAGAAAAATAAAGATACTCAAGTGAGTCAACCCTAGTCATACATTTTACTACACTCAAAAAACAATTTATAAATTTTATTTTTCCATACCCCATGATAGGCGTGCGTAAAAACTGGCGCCGTTTCTGGATATCTAAGCATTATTTTTTTTCTTTTTATATTTTCTCATTCTATATAGTTTTTCATTATTTTATAGATAAAAAAATATTTTTCCATGATGTATATAAACATACATTTTCTTTTTTCATGGAAAAATTACTCATAGGTGTAGGAGTAATAAGAATAAGAGACTCGTTATAATAAATTATAGGTATAAGAACTTAGAAAATACATAGAACAAATGGAGAGAAAAATTTAAAGAGAATTCAAATATTTTCATGCATTTAAGGAGAAAACATAACCTGAGTGAGAACCAAGGAGGCCAAAGAATAAGTACAATTGGAACTTTCCAATTTTTCTGAATATATCTAAGAAATTGAGGCCCATATCAAGGACCATCAATAACCCAACCATTTGAAGAGATAGATCTATGATGACCATGATAAGTCAGAGTGAATTCATGATGATTAAGACATTCCTGTAGAGCTATGTGTGGGAGATCAATAAGATCTAGATGACTTCTAGAAGTAGTGTGAGGTATAAATTGATCTCCCCATTCCTTATAAAGTAGAATAGCTAGCACCATTTTATATATCTCTAGACATGTAAGAGGAGGAAGCCACCCAATTGGTGGAATTTGAAGAAAAGTTATAGGAGATTGACTACCTGCCTCCATCCATTGAGATCCAAATTCAATATTCACCCATCATAGAGAAATATATTGAACCATAACCAAATCAAGGATATGATATTATTTTGAAATATTTATTTTATGATTCTATTTAATCAGATTTGAGTATCACTCATTTTTTTGAATTTTTAGATTCAGTCAATCCTTACATTTCCTTAGAAGAAGTTAAAGAAATAAAACCTACACCTATTAAGGAGCACATGGAGGACCCTTATTTTATTCAACATTCATTAAAGGAATCCTATGAGTAAGTAAAAATTGTTTGGCCTGAGGAAACCAAGATACAGGCTGATCACTTTAAAAGGGACAATTTTCTTATTTATGATTCATATTTTAATTTTATTCAAGTAAAAATAATTGATTACTTTCTCTTTGATCATTAAATTTATATAGACCATATTGAGAAATAAATGGACAAGAAAGATGTTTCATAAGTAGAAACCAAGAAGGAGGATAATCTATACTTCATCCTACCCTAGCTATGTAAGATATTACTATTTTTGAATGGGTGGAACCGATATACTTTATCCATGGATCATTCCTCACAAAAAAATAAGAATTGGAAGCTATGAAAAGCCACATGTGGTGGTTCAAGTATAAGAAGATCAATCCACCAACTGACTATGGATAATATATTGTACTCTCAACTAGAGGTAGTAAAAATACAAGGCTCAATTGGGGGATTAAACCATGTTTTATCTTTATTTTCTTTCAAGTAATTTAGATTTTAATTTTATTAGTTTAGCATGAAACTCAAACCCCCTATCATTTTATTAGATTTAATGGAATGATCCTTATGTTTTAATTGAGTGATTTACTTTTTTAGAACCATGATGGCATAAGGAATCTCCTGAGAACAATTTAAAGTATCATAGGATTGGATAATTGGGAGCTGACTGCTGCTGGATACTCTGTTTTTATTTATTTTATTTTTCTCAGCTCTTATTATGAATTATTCCCCTTATACCTCCATTGTTTCCCTTTTAATATAGGGGTAGAACCGTTTTTGTGCTTGGGTGAAGGGGAGGTGACCACATGTGATGCTTGAGCCCCAGTTTTTATCAATTTTTTTTATCTATTTTTATTTTTTAAATAGTTTTCAATTCTTGATTTCATAATTTTAATGGGATACTATTGTATTTTTATTTCAAATACGAATATTTTAAATGTATTTTATTAATAAATTTTTTCTCCCTCTTCTTGGTTTTGGATCACACTAATCGGGTGATCTAGAGTCATGTGAAGAAGTGTTTAGTGTTTACAAAAAACATGAAAAAGAAATAGTGGACTAATTTGGACACTTGGGATACTCAATACCTAATTTGGTATTGCCTAGGTAATCCAAAAGACACCGATTGTGACTTTCACACATTGGAAGAAGAATATTTTAACCAATAAAATTGTGTAGATTATTTTCACTTTATATCAACCTTAATCAAGGGTGAAATAGGAGAAATGATTGTTAATACATTCATTAAACCAATTAATAAAGAAAAAATATTCAATTTTAAAGGACCGTGATAGAATTATAGAGGGGAATACAATCCTAAACCCAATCAATTTTCTCTCATGAATTTCACAAACCAAGTTTTTTCACTTCTCAATCATTGTGAAACTATTATTTTATTTACTTTTTCACTAATGAAAACATGATTAAAACATTGATATTTGGAGACAACTTATTTCACTACAACTACACCCTCAGAGGGAAAATAAATAGCTTTTTTCACACCTCATGAATGGTGTGTGTCAATAGCCAATAAGCTATATCCATAGTCTTTGGCTATGGCTATAGCCATATTGATGTCATGAATAAGCCATGTTGACATGGTGCTTGGTCCCTGTGTGACCTATAGCTATAAGAAAACTTCTCATGGCCATAGGTGTCTCCACATTGGCACACTTATATACATGGTTAGGTGTCTCATGGCTATAGGTTTTCTAAATAAAAAAATCTCCAAATTCATGATTTGAACCCTTAATTTCCACTTAAAAATGAAGAAACTTTACCACTCCAGTAAAAATTTTATTATATATATATATATACAAATATATATATGAAAAAATTATTTATATATATGTAAAAATTTATAAAAAATTATTATTATTATGAAATTAATTAACATTACTTTATCACATTGACCACCTATAGCCACGGGATTCTCCGCCCTTGGATACAACCCCGACACTACCACCTTTATGATTAGGCTTTCAATGCCAATGATAACTTACTATGGCTATGAAGGACTATAGACATGGGTAGTGGAACCCATGGCTATAGGTAACCTATTTCCATGGGTAGTCATGGACCGTAGAAATAGGGTCACGACATGAAGGCCTATAGACTTGGGCTTCGTGACCCATGACTATATTTTTTCTATTTTCATAGGCTGTTGTGGCTGGTAGAAATAGGTTTCCAACATGAAAGACTATAACCATTGTCTCTATAATCCATGGATATATGTTGTCTATTTCCATGGACAATCATGGCTCATGGAAATAGAGTCTTGATACAAAGGCCTATTGGCACAGGCTCCTTCCTATGTATTTTTTCCTCATTAGTTAACTCTTCTCATGGATTTTACCACTTCACACTTACCGTATATCCATAGGCCACTTATTCTCATGGATATAGGTTCCCAGTATTCATGGTTAAGCACATCCATGGATATAGGAATTTGGCTATATGTTTATTTTCTAGTAGTGTAAACTCATAGTGGGATTTGATAACTTTACTCTTAGGGTTATCCATTTCTACCATGCCTAACAAAAGATAATCCATGAGAAACCTACATTGTAAAAACCTACCTAGTTGAATGATCAAGGTCTTGACATGTGTTTTCTTTAAAGGGAATATAACACTTAGTATTTTTAAAGTTAATTTAATTTCACAATATTATCTCATGTATTATCTTTACATGTATGCATGCTTTAAATGATTTAGTTTTTAATAACATTCTTTCCACCAAATCAATATGTTTGAACCATATTGATGTGTAACTCTTTACACTACTCATAGATTGTGTTATTAACCCAATTTAAAAGCCAACCATATTCACACATATCCAAATTCATATCATGAATAAGGTACATGAAACCCTTTTCATGCAAAGTCTTGGAATCATATAAAATGAACCATCCACATAAGATTAATCTTGGAGAAATAGATAACCACCCCCCAATTTTATAGACAAATCATAAGGGAAAAACCCCGAGATTTTGTGAAATATTTCCCTTTAAATAAATTTAGTTTCTTCAATAGTTTTCAATATACACAATCCCAAGTCTAAATGAACCATAATACTATTTTAACCTAGTTGTTAAATTGGAAGAGTGAATAAGAATAAAAACATTTTAAAAAAAATTATGTATAAAGGTTTTAGATAAATAAAATATATTGATAAATAAGTACTCAATTTTCAATAAAGTCATTATATGCTTTAAAATTACTTTTTCCTAAAAAATAGTTATTATTTATTTTATGAGAAAAAAATAAAATTAATTTCTTCCACTTATAGAAGCTGTATTTAAAAAAATTTCAATTTATTTATAAAATAATCATATCAAAATTAACTTAGGGTGAAATTTTGGGTATTTTTCTGAAATGATTGATTTTTCAGTGAATAGTGAAAAATATAATTTTTTTCAATTACTATCATTTATTTTCATAAAATAAAGTAATTTAAAAGCCCCATTATATTTTGGATTTGGTACTAAATTTACATATTATCCATTTAATTTATAATAATCTAATTAAATATATTTGAATTAAAAATATTTATGATTTTGATATAAGTTAATTTTTATGCCTAAAAACACATTTTTTTTCTAAAAACTATTTTCATTGTGTTTTATGAATTTATATTAAAATTGATTTCTATAAATTATAGAAATAGGATCTTGAAAAATGGATACCATATTTTAATTATGACCCTTTTATTTATTTCATTATTAATAGTAACCATGATAAATATTTGTCACCTCGGTAAGAGTAAAATAGGTAAAATAGGGTTAAAAATTTGGGATAAGGCTTTAAAATTTCTATAAAACTCACCTTTTACCTATTATATGAGTTAAGTTAAGACATTTTCATCCAAGAATCCAATATATGGACACTTGGTGCCATTTTTATATGATTATGACCATTATATTAATTTTAAAAATGAATAAATACAAAATGTCACTCTCTTGACTTTAATATCCCTAAAATTTTACATAAGAATAAAAAGAAGATAAGTTTAGTTATAAATGTTTATTTGAAAGATAAATAAATTTGTTATAATATTAATTAATTTTTATTTTTTATTTATTTAATAATTACATTAAATAATTACACAACACTGACGTAATATTTATTCAATTAATAGAAAAATAAAATAAATGATTTAAAAAAATTAGAAGTAATAAAATTTGGGTGAATTATTATTTTACATGATTTTTTTATATTAATATAATATATTAGGGCTGTTTTAGAGGTTTATATTCTAATTATATTTCTATCTTGATGTCTTTAAAGTCTAATTAAATGACTAGTGTAAAAAATGACATTAGTGATATTTTATGAAAAATAATATTTTATTAAATTATTTAAAAATTATAAAAATATTTAAATATGTCATAAATTATAATATATGGTATAAAATATCATCCCTTATCCATTTATGAGTTAATTATTACCTTATAAGTAAAATTAGAACCATTGAAGATTGAAATTTATGTTACTGTGGTTAAGGTTAAAAATGGTTAATGAAGGGGTTAATAAAAAGATAAGGTTTAAAATGAAACCAAAACATATATAAATTTTATTGGTAGATTATATTTGAAAATTATAATATTTTTATTCTAATTAATGTTTTATTTGGAATTATTACACATTATAAATGCTTTAACTATATTTAAATCTTATAAGAAATTCCAAGAGTGCCATTCCCCTAACTTATAAAAAAACACCCCTTATCTCTTTTCTTTAAACCACTTTGAGAGAAATATCTCAAAAAAAAAACTGAAAATTTCTCTTCTATATTTACCTATTAACAAATTAGATGTTTTTTCTTCTTAAAAGACCATTCCAAGTGTCCATAGGAAAGGATTTGAAGGAGGTATCCTGAAGAAGAGATAATTGTCTTACCCAACCTCTTTCAATTTATTTCTTCTTATACCTACTATAAATATATCATAAAATTATATATTAAGTATACTAAATATAACTAAATGTTATTATTATCATGAAACCTCCATTAAAAACCCTATTTTCCATCAATTGGGAAGTAAAAGTATCGCTAGTGCATACGTGTAGACTATCGCCTCTACGTTGCGATACAATTAATTTTCCATCACCATATTTTATGGATGGTTATTATGATGTGTTTAATATTTATATATGATATTTATAATATTATTATTATTATATAATTATAATATCATATATTCCTTCTTAATTTCCCATTCTTTGGAAAATGATAATGTTGCTCATGCGTATGTGTGGACTACCACCTTCATGCGGCGATGCCATTCATTTTTTATTTACAATTTACATGGATGGTAATAAGAAAATATTTAATGAATATATATTATATATTGGTTTTAATAATTATTATATAAATGTGATTTATTATTTAACTTTCTTTCATTTGATCTATAGAAAATTGAAAACAATGTTCATGCGTATGTACGACCTACCGTCTCCATGAATGGTGTAATTAATTTTTGTATCTTTACCTTTTATGGATGATTATAAATATTTATATAATGAATATATATGGTATTTATATCATAAATAACATTATAAATATTATGTAACCATGATCAAAATATAAGGACCTAAACTACTGAACAAATATTTTCATGAAAAATGAAATAGTTAACACAAAAAACGATGACTTTAATAATGAATTATTAATAAATGAGTATTGAAATGTTATAAGTGGATAATATATGATATTATAAATAATTAAATGAATATATTATAATTATAATAAATTTATATTTATTATACAGGATTTTATATCACCTTAGAAGAAATTCAAACTTACAATAAGGGAATTATGTTTTAATTTCATTTTAATTGGAATTATTTATGCGTGAATTTACATTGAAGGAAATTATATGATAATTTCATGATAAATCCATTTAATTTTATTATAATATATTTATTTCTATATAATACATGTTTTCATTTCATTTTCATCACTTAAAGTAATCAAGATACTATTTTTTTTAAGAAAAAACAACTTTAGATCTCTCTTAGGTCGAAAATACATTTTCTTCTATATTCATGTTTTCTAAAAAAGATCAATTTTTTTTATATTTATTATATGATAGTTTAAATTGATTTTTACCCATGATTTATTTTTTTAAAAATGGTTTAAATGAATATTCTTTTTGTTTTCCAAACGTGGTACTTTTTAATTTTTACTGAAAATGTGAACGGAATCTTTGTTTTAACATAAATGACATGAATGAAATTTAATGCCATCATGACCAAATAATGATATTATTTTTACTTTAAAATTTTCCAAGGTTATTTTCAAATAAAACTTTTTCCTTCATATTTAGGAAATTTTGGATTTTAATATGTGATTTAAAAATGAAAAGGTTATTTTCCAAAAGAAATATTTCAGTGATATTTTAAAGGAATTCTTAATTTATGATAATATATTTTGATATTACTTAGGATTTAATAGGGATATGATTGAATGATATTGCACTTTTTATTTTACCTAGATGTTTTATGATTATGATGATTAAATATCAAATAAACTCATTTTCTTTTACACAGGTTAAGTTATGATGAATGATTTTATGATCATTTGGAATACATATGAATGGATTTATAATTATGTGAAAGGTGGGACTGAAATTATATATCCTTCCATTGAATTGGGTAAATATTAACGTTCTATGAGCTCAAAGGGTACACAAGAGGTTATACAAAGCCTGAAAGAGGATACATGAGAGGTTATCCCAATCCCAAAGCAGGTACATTGGCGGTTAGTCCAAACCTAACATGTTATGAATGTCTTGGTGGGTAGCCTTGATGTAAGATTTATATGATTATGATTATTCCAAACTTATTCCAATATTTTATTACATCATCTTATTCTAATGTTATGTTCTCATGCCACATGTTATTTTAACTATTTATGATTCATGTCATATGAACTGCTGAGATTTATGTCATGACTCATGTTTATGATCCAAGAATTACTAGGTATGATTTTAAAAGGTTGATATCTTTCTCTCATACTCTTTATACTCATGTTATGTTTAAATGATCATTGATATTTCCTTAGTTTACCCTTACTGAGCATCTAAAGTCACCCTTTTATTATGTATTATTTTCCCCAGTACATGAAGAAAAGTTATAAGTATAATGTGTTTAAGAAGGTTGATAGTTATGAAGAACTAAGTGGGAGATGATGTAAATATTTTATGAAATATTTATTTATGTATCAAATTTTCCAAATACATAAAACCTTTATAGTTATTGAATGGGATATAATGTTATGCAATCAATATTCATATAATAAGATGGAATATTTATGTATAAAAAGTATGGGTCGCTAAAGTTAGTATCACAGGAATTGGTTTAGTCAATCTTTGGAGATTAGTATTATAAAACTTTGGTAAAAAACATGGTGATAAGTCTAAGTATTTTATAATATCCTAATGTTTTAGTAATGAACAATGATAACCTAGGTTAAACTTAAGGTTTCATAGAATAAAAATAAGGTGTCATGATTTAGGCATCCTATATTTTTTTCATGATTATGTGGTTTACCACTTTGATTATTGATTCTCACACTATGATTTTTTCTTTTAGCCAATGGATGGAACTTTAAGGAGCCATGTTAATGTTTAATGTGCTGGAAAATACAATGATTTTCCTACTAATTAATGAAATGTTATGGAAGTTAGAATAAAAAATCTTGTTGTTATACTTACAAAACTTCCTCAAGCTATGAATCATTCTAATTTTGAAAATAGGAAAATTAGGGAACACAATTCTATTAAGTACTTTATGGGGAAACATCCACCTAATTTTATTGGGTTTATTGATCCCCTAGTTTCTAGGAAATGGATCAATACCACTAAAAATATATTTTCCATTATCCAGTGTCCAGATCATGAAAAATTAATTTTGGTTGTATATCATTTGTAAAGTGAAGTGGATAAATGATGGAATATTATTAATAACATGAAAAATGGGAATAAATTGACTATATATAATGGGATGAGTTTATAAGATTGTTTTTCAATAAGTAATTTCCTCATATTCTTTGTATGAAAATAGAGAAGGTGTTCCTTAAGATAAAGTAGAAGGATAATGAATCTTTTATTACCTATGAGGAAACTTTTACAAGACTTTTGAAGTAGGTTTCTAGTATTATCATCCAACTTGAAATTAAGATTAACTGATTCTTTAGTGGCTTAAAACAAAGTCTCTAAATGGTTTTATTATAAGGAATTGACCTTAAACATCACTTAATCTAGTGTCTTTATACTATATTTTATTTTATTTCATTCCCAAAGTTATTTTAGGTTTTAAGTTTTAGAATGTTAGATCATTAATCTTACATAATAATAACATATATTACATAGAGAACTATTCTACTTAGTATACATTTTTTCAAGATATAAAACTTTTAAAGTAAAACATGATTTATTTTCATGAAAAATCTTCAAAAATTTCAAATTTTATTCTTTTTTTCCATTACCTATTCTTAATACCTATTAAAAACATTTTTAAAACATGGTTTGATCACAAGAATATAAATAAGGGATATAAAATATAAAGAAATAATCTATTAGTCCATGAATGATTATAAAAATTTCTATTTTTAAAAATAAACTTTGGACTCAAAATAAATATTTTTTTACCCAAGAAATTACCTTCACTTACCAAAGTTTTTCATAAAACATTTCACAAGAAATATTAAATTCAAAATAAAACCCATAAGGTTTCTTTGAAATCATGAAAAACTCATACTATTTTTTTTAAAAAAGTTACACTTTTCAACCTTAAAAAGTAGTATATACTTTACTTTAAATTGTAAAATCATAAAATTTCCATAAAAATCCATAGAAAGTATAGATAAATCATGCAGGTTACTTGAGATATCATTTTAATATCACTCTTACATATGAAGTACCCCGCATTGTTACACATAGAATAACCATCACAGTTATACTTGGAGTAACCATCACAGTTACATATGAAATAACCATCTCAATAATACTTAGAATAAACATCATAGTATAATCCCATAATCTCTTAGGAGAAACCTAATTGATTAACTCTGTATCAGATTTAGAATAACCATCATAGTATATTACCATATTATCCTAGGAGAAACATAATCAGATAACTTTGGCCCTTTACCCAATGCATTGGAGAGTTATAATGGGAACAACCTCCCTCAATTTATAATGAAAACACCTATTCTCATAAACAATTCCCAATTACCATAACAAAATACATAAAATCTCACATCATAAAAATGTTCTTTACACCCATAAGAAAACATTTGTAGATTTTAAAACCATTTTTGAAAATAACGAAAACATGTAGAAGGATGGTTTTTTAAAAGAAAACATGAAATATTATAAAGGAATCCAAACTTAAAATAATAGGTATGATGATGGAAATTTTTTTTCTTGTTGTACATATTAAAATTGAACATTGCTTTTGTATTTTGTAAAGAATATCAAAACATTCGGTAAAAATATTTCATTTGAAAACATTTTAAAGAAAGTAAAAAGAGAAATAAAAATGTCCTTTATATTATTTAATTTAGAAATAAATAAATTCATGAAATAATTAAAAATATGTACATGGAGAAAAAGAGAGTTTTTAAGTGAAAATTTAAAAGGGGATTTTTAAAAAGAAAGTCCCTTACCTCGAGTCCAACTCGTAATGTATATTATTTATCTTCCTGAATAATAAAAGTAGGGTAATTATTTAATTTCATGAGAAACTTTTTCAATCTTATTATTCCTTTTATTTTATCTCTTACCATGCTATATTAAATTATTTAATTAATTAAATTCACATCGATTTTTTAAAAATATTCATGTCATAAGTCCAAAATGGATTTAGTATATCGAATATGGTCAAATAAGTCATTATTACATAATATAAAGAATAATAATCATGAAATAATTTTCATTTTTATACATCAATTATACTTTTAAAACCAATCATGAAATATGATTATGAAAAATGAACTGTGTTACAATCATGAAGATGGTAGGTCGTATGTACAAATGAGTAATGTTTCCATTTTTCAATGATCATTATAGAAATATAGTAAGTATGATTTATTTTTAAAAAATTATAATCATATCATAAATATACTATTATTTATTTAATTTTACTTATACATATCATCCATGTGATGTGGTGATGAAAAATGAGTCACATTGCATTGTGGAGTTGGTAGTCCATGCATACGCACGAATGACGTTATCATTTTTTAAGGAATGGAAAGTTAAGAAAGTAAATGGAATATAATCTTTTCAGGATGATAAATATGTCATTAATATCATATACACACACTAATTACATCATTATAACTACCTGTGAGAGATGATGATGGAAAATGAATCACATCGGTTTGCGAGGTAGTAGTCTGCCATACACACAAATGATGGTTTTGTTTCCCATTTGATGGAAGAGGAGATAAATATTTGTTTTTACATTAACATAAAAAACCTATGTATTTTATATATATTTATGTTATTATATAATCATGGTTAAGGAATATTTGAAGGAGGTGGAAGAAGAAATAAAACAAAAACATGCAATTCAAAACTACACGTATTCTTTGGAAAGTCTCATTTTATTAACACCTTAAGCCCTCTAGGAATGGTATTATACCAAAAAAATACATATAGAATTAGGGGAGGGATTTTAGTAAGGTATTTGGGTATATATTGACTTAACTAAATGAGTTTTCAAGTGTGATGTAAAGTGAATAAGAGATGTCCTTCTACAAGAGTGGGGAGGGGCACTCTTGGAATTTATCAAAATATTAAATTAATATAAATTAATTTTCAATTAAAAATGTATACAAAATGATTTATTTGTAATATATTATGATTTTGGATCTAAATACTCTTATCCAATAAAAATTGGACAGGTTTGGATCACATTTATACCCTTATATTTTTTTAACCATTCGTTAACCCTTTTGACAATCACTATAATATTAACGTTTTCTACAAGTTAAGGGTTAATAATGAGACTATAAAATAAAAAAAGACCCATAAATGGGCCAATATTAATTTCATTAACCATATACCATTAATTTTTTTAAATTTATGTTTTTTAATAATTTTATATCATTTAATAAAATATTATTTTCATAAAATATCTATAATGTCCATTTTAAAACTATTCATTATTTTTGATTTTTTATAACATCCAGATAGCCAAGTAATTGAAATATAATAAATTATAATATCCTTGACATTTTATAGTAATCTAAAAAAAATCACATTTCACCTTAATTATTTCAAATTATACTAGTTTTAATATTTTTAATATCATTTATTTCATTTTCCATTAATTGAATAATTATTACGTCAGTGTCACTACTACAAAACTGGCCTTTAGCAGTGCTGTTATTTATGAATACTAGAATAAAACACTGATAAATATAATATTTATTAGCACTAAATAAATAATTGAGAAATTTAGCCTTTTATCAATTCTTTTATTTTATCATTGATAAAGAAAAACTTTATAAGTACTTTAATTTTGGTGCTGATAAAGCGTATCCTTTATCAATGATTTATTTTTAGCATTGATAAAGGGAATCCTTTATCAGCGATTTTTTTTATCGTTGATAAAGGGTATGATTTATCAGTGCTTTATGTTTAGAACATATAAATATTTCTTTCATCAATTCATTTTTAGTGCTGATAAATTGAAATAATTAAATAAATAAAAAATAAAAAATGTGTTTATTAAAAAAATATTAAAGATTTTATTAATTAAATAATTATTAATAAAAATGAATTGATTGATTATACATTATTAAATATTAAAAATTTTATTAATTAGATAATTATGATAATTAATGTTATTAAATTGTAGATATTAAATATATAGATATATATTAATGTATATAAATATGATTATATATTAAAAAATATTTATGCGCTTTACATTAAATTGTCATATATTTATTGAATAATGGTATATAATTAAAACTTAATATGAATTAAAAATATTAAATAATTGCATAGTACTTGATGTACATATAATTAAACGTCGTTTGATTTTTCAATTTAATATAGATCAAATGTGTGTTATATTGATTTCTTATATACATATAATTAATGCATTTTTATATGCAATATGGACACACACACAACTTATCCATTTTTTTAATATTGTTAAAGCGCGTCTATATATTCTTAATTCATTCAATTTCACTCATTTTGTACATATATGCATGCACTCAAAATTAGATATTCATTAATAATGTTAAAAAAATATTTGTAAAAAAATATTTATAAATAAATATATTTACAAATATACATTCACTATATTTATAAAATTATATATTTATAATTATAAATAAATAAATATTTTTTTAAAGTATTTATATAATTATAAATAAATAATTATGTATATTTAAATATTATTAAATTTATAATAAATTTACTTAAATAATGAATATATTTACTATATTTATATTCATATATATTTATTAAATATATATATGCATAATTATAAAAATATATATAATGATATAAATATTATTTATTGAAAATATTTCTATAATTATAAATAAATAATTATAAAATTATAATAAATATATTTAAAAAGGAATATATTTACTATATTTATATTTATATATATTTATTATGTATTTATAAATATTTACAAATTTTTTATCTATAATTATAATTATAAATACTTTAACAGTGCTTCAGTAATAAGCGTTTCTAAAGATGAGAATTTATCAGTGCAATAAGTTTAGCACTGATAAATAGTCCTTTTATCAGTGCTTATATAATAAGTGCTGATAAAAATGATCATTATCAACGCTAATTGGTAAGTGTGAATAAAAGTGTCCCCATCTATTTTAAAAACCCTAACCATTTGCAAACTCGTCGTGATATAGAAGCTTTCCGTGAAAGCCACCCATTATTGGTGCTCCTCCTCAGTGAATCGAAGGTCGAATCACATCACTTGACTGCCTCCGAACATCTAGTTCAACATCCGAAGAGGGTCTCAAATTTTCATCAACCAAGCGAGGTAGGCCTTATGATTTTCTCTGTATATTTTTGGTTTCGTTTTTGATTTATTCTTCTATGATTTTTTTATGATTCATTGTTTATGATTTTTTTGTGATCCCTTGTTTAAGGAACTATTTGTGGTATTTTGTTTGTATTGACTACCAATTTATGATCTGATGGTTTATATTTGACACTGAACCTTGGATTTATTCATTTGTGTTTTATTACTATGTTTTATATCTTCTCACAAAATAAGTTTTTCCTCTATTGGTTATATGTATAATAGGATCTAGTTCTTCTTAAAATTCACTATGGTCCTTAGTTTTCTTATGGAGCAGATTCAAAGGGGCCATCCCCAGTTAAGCACATGAGGTTTTATCACATCAATACTTCAATTTTTGAATCATTATGGTGCCTTTAGTTTACGTTATGTTTGAATATCAGGTTTTTATCTATTTGATATTTCTTATAGACTATAAGTGAGTGAGTTTTTATACTGGCGTGACATGTATGTATGTCTATATAGCTATTGCGTAATTTATTTCCACAGTTGTTTGTCTAATAGGTATACCTATATCGGGTAATGATGATTTTGGTTCTATATGTCCATTGACCCAAAGGGTCATGCTATAATTATGTTCGACCTCTGGTACTAATTATTTCTATTTTGGGGTGGGGGGACCACCTCCCATTTATTGTTTTTTACACCCAAAGTTTAAACCATCTTTTAGTGACTTTGAGGTGTGTTAGAGGTCATAACATGATCTGACATGGTGTTTTTGGGTAATTCAGGCTAGGGTCATTACACTATCCATCTTCCGGTTTACACCTATAATGTTTAGTGATAATATCATTTATTATCTGCTTTTATCTCCCTCTATTTTTTTCAAATTCCAACAACCCTTATTATTGGATTTGGAATATCTAAGTGCTCAGATATTCTAGTAGAAATGATCCATATTTCCCTTATTAGAATTTTCTATAACTTTCACATTTGATAATGAATATCTTATGTGTATTTATTTATATATTGTATAAAATTAATATTTTATGAACCCAATATGATGGATATGAACCGAAAATGGATGCAAACTAATCCTTTTCCAAACGAATATGAAGATATAGTTAAATAGTTTATCAAATTTGCAAGAGAGCATGCAGACGACCCTTCTAAAATCCTCTTTCCAAGTTTACATTATTTTTATTCAAGAAAAACTAGTCTAAAAGATTTGGAGGAACATTTGATTTGTCATGGAATAGATCAATGTTATAAATTTTGGACTAAACTTGAGGAAAAACTAAATGTGGACATTGATTGGGATGATGCTACAGTTTATGAATCATTTGATATGGATACCTTTATAAAAGATGATGGAGATCGCATGGATGAAATAAAAATGACAATTGAAGATGACCTTTGTGATTGTCCAAAGTTGTTTGAGGAGTTAAATAACTATTCCAAGAAACCATTGTATATCATTTGTACAAAATATATAACATTTTCAGTTGTATTGAAGTTATATATTTTGAAAGATGTCAACAGATGGAGTGAAACCATATTTACAAAACTACTTGGTCTTTTGAAATATATAATACCAGAAGAAAATAAACTACCATGATGAATATATGGAACTAAATGAATTTTACATTAAATGGTAATGATCTGTAATAAAATACATTATTTTTCAAATGATTGCATGTTGTTTTTCAAGGACCATAATCCACTCATCAAATTCCCAAAGTGGGGCACAGATTGATACAAGAAAAATTAATCAAGTAATTTGAAATTTTTATGGTACTTTCCTATAATTCCATGGTTTAGAAGATTATATAAATTTCAGGAAAATGCAAGACAATTAATATGGCATGAAGATACAAGAATTTAATATGGAAACCTATGTCATCTAGCAGATTCACCTCGGTGTAAGAAAATTGATTATGAGTTTCATGAATTTGGATATGAGCCGAGAAACATTTGTCTTGTGTTATCTATAAATAGAATAAATATTTTTGGTTTATGGAGTAGTACTCAAAGTACACGGCCCGTCATGTTGGTAAATTATAACCTTCCGCCATGGTTATGTTTGAAGTGAAAATACATTATGTTTTCTCTAATTATATCTAGACCAAAGAAACCTGGTAATGATATTGATTTTTATTTGTATCCATTGATCAAAGATCTTAAATTTATATGGGATACATGTGTTATAATGTATAATTATCATAGAAGTGAAGAATTCACATAGAGGGTAATATTGTACGGAAAGATACATGACTTCCCCGCTTATAACAATTTATAAATCTATAACATTAAAGTCATGTTGGGGTGTCACATTTGTGAAAAATGCACATACTCAGTTCAGTCTAAACATTACTCTAAGACTGTGTTTTTAGGACATCAATTTTTTTTACCTCAATGACATAAATACAGATCTTGGATGATAAAATTCGATGGAAATATTGAACAAAGTACAACACCATATCCAGTAATGGGTGATCAACTGTACAAAAAAGTAAAAAATATTGACACTGTTATCAGTAAACCATTTTCGAAAAACCTTACAAAATTAGGTTGGAAGAAGGGATAAATTTTATTTGAATTACCTTATTAGAATTTTTTGTTTGTCAGACATTTTCTTGATATCATGCATATAGAAAAACAATGTTTTTGATAGTATTATTGGAACTTTAGTAAATGTTCCTGAAAAAACAAAAGATGGAATCAAGGTTAAGTTGGACTTGATTGAAATGGGGATAAGGGAAGAGTTGGAATTAGTGAAGGGTAAAAATCATACTTTTCTTCCTCCAACAGCTTACACTCTATCCAGATGGAAAAAATTACAATGTTTCCTTTCCTTTACAAGTGTAAAATTTCCACAGGGGTATTCATAAAGTATCAATACTGTCATGTTAATGACTAATTTGAAGTTACAAGGACTAAAATGAAAGGAATGTCATTTTTTGATGCATGATTTAATGCCTGTTGCTTTCTGTTTCATTTTGCCTCAAAATGTATGACATACATTAACCAGACTCATATTTTTTTCAAATCCATATGCAATAAATTTGTAGACCCATTGAATTTTCCCGTCATGAATAAGTAGATTTCAATCATATTATGTGAATTATAAATGTTCTTCCCACCATAATTCTTTGATATAATGGTACACCTAATGGTTCACTTGGTCATAGAGGTTCAATTATGTGGTCCAGTCTATTATAGATCGATGTACCCCATTGAACAATATATAAATATTTTGAAAGGGTATGTCAAGAATAGAATTCAACCAGAATGATATATTATTGAAAATTATATTCAATTTTGTACCGATTACCTATCAGATGTTGAAATCATCAGTCTCCCAAATTCTCATCATTTCGAATGCCTTATGGGTGAAGGTATTTACAAAAGAGATATGTTACAATTACCTTGACAGAGTGGGGGAAATCACATCTTTACATAATACATAATAGTGAATATGTTTATCCATACATTGAATCCCACAAAGAAATTCTAAGAGATTTGAATCCATCAAGGGCTGAAAGATGGATATCAGATACACAAAATAAATAGTTTATTGGATGGTTAAAAGATCAAATTTATAAGGATTAATCTAAAAAAATGAATTCAATTGCCTAATGACTTCAATGGATGTCCATAGGACCGAATAAAAATGTTATATCTTACACTGGGTTTGTAATCAATGGTTACATGCTCTATACAAAAGAACACAATGACTTTAGTACGATGCAAAATAGTGGTGTTATGCTTGTGGATGAAGCAATGAACATATCTAGTTCCAAATATAGAAATCCAATTTATGAAAATATGTCATATTTTTGCATTATCAAACAAATATACAAGTTGGATTATAAAAAATTTCAAGTGTCTCTTTTACATTGCAAATGGGTTGACAATATCAATGAAGTAAAAGTTGATAAAATGGGATTTGTGAAGGTGAATTTTAGAGTAGAAGGGGGAAAAGATGATCTGTTCATAATGGCATTACAAGAAGTGAAATTATTTTATGTATCTGATCCAATAAACAAGAATTGGTCGATTGTCCTGCTGGAGAATAAAACAAATTTTGAGTGAGATAAAAATTTAATCGAGGAAGACCCTTTCACTGGGGCATCAAAATATTTTCATGCTAGTTTCAATATAGACAATTTCTTATATGTTATATGGGACCACAAATAGGGGATTTGGATTCTTGAAAGAGGAACCAAATCCTTAAAACCGTAAAAAAAATAAAGAGAGTTCAATGAGAAGGTAAAAGTGTTTTTTAATATATTATGTTTTCCCTCATAATATTATATGTTCTCTACTATATTGACATAATCTAAATTAAATGTTTGACTACTCATACAGACAATTTCTTATTCACATGATGATGTTACCAATCCCTCATAAGAACAAACTATAATAAAGGAAACCCTTTGGATAGATGCAAAGGTGATGTAACAATATACTTTTCTATTTTACTAAAAAATTATACAATGGAACATTGATTTAATTTTCATTATTATTTTAAAATATTTCTCTTCATATGTCATGCCTTTTAAAGAAGATAAATGATGTTGTCTCTGCTCAATAAAAGAGGTTATATTGATGTTTACACAATAAAATCATTATCTATAGAATTAATTTATTGTTTCATATTTATGTTTAATTTATTTATTTTTAGTATTACTCACATAATGATTGTTTTATTATACAAGTGGATTATTTTGTTCGATTTGGGGGTTATTTATCCAACTTTCATGCTCCTTATCCCTTAAAATATTTTTACCCCTACAATGGTGCATTTATCAGTTTCTTTCAAGTTACCTCCACTACCTTTTCAGGAAGAGAAATGAAACCACCTCTACTCAATTACACAGGTAATATTGATGTTTTCACAATACAATCATTGTCCATAGAATTAATTTATTGTTTCATATGTATGCTTAATTTATTTCTTATTAGTATTACTCAAATAATAATTATTTTCTTATATAGGTGGATTATTTTGTTCGAGTTGGGGGTGCTCTGTCCAACTTTCATGCTCCTTATCCCTTAAAATATTTTCACCCCTATAGTGGTGAATTTATCACTTTATTTCAAGTTACCTCCACTGCCTTTGCAGGAAGAGAAACAAAACTCCTCTAATTAATTGAAGAGGTAATATTGATGTTTACACAATAAATTCATTCTCCATGGAATTAATTTATTTTTTCTTATGTATGTTTAATTTATTTATTTTTTAGTATTACTCACATAATAATTGTTTTCTTATACAGGTGGATTCTTTTGTTCGAGTTGGGGGTTATATATCCAACTTTCATGCTCCTTCTCCATTAAAACCTTTTCACCACTATAGTGGTTCATTTATCACTTTCTTTTGAGTTTCCTACACTACCTTTGCAGGAAGAGCAACAATGCTTTTTCTACTCAATTACAGAGGTAATCTTGATGTTTTCATAGTAAAATCATTGTCCATAGAATTAATATATTATTTCATATGCATGTTTAATTTATTTATTTTTAGTATCACTCACATAATAATTATTTACTTATATAGGTGGATTGTTTTGTTCAATTTTTAGTGATCTGTCCATTTTTCATCCCTTTCTGCACCAAAAATTCCACAAACTCCATCTATCACAAAACCTTTCACTCATGTAGTGTTGAAATTTATCACTTTCTTTCAAGTTCCATCCACTACTCAATCACAGAGGTAATCTTGATATTTTTACAGTAAAATCATTGTCCATAGAATTATTGTATTATTTCATATTTATATTTAATTTATTTCTTTTTAGTATTTCTCATAATATTTATTTTCTTATACAGGTGGATTATTTTTTTAAAATTGAGGTGGTTTGTTCGAAACTACTCATGCAATATTGGCAGTTTGACAAAGAAAGTCAATGGAAATCATTATAAAATTGATAGTTAGGATTATTTTTGAATGTATGAAATAATTTTTATTTATGAAATTATATAAAACAATGTTTGAAATGTTTATAATATAGTGTTTTTTTTCTGGTATTTGTGTTGTAAATTTCATTTCATTTAAGTAATTTATTGGGACTTATTTTTATTGATACATGATGTGTTTATGGTGCTGCAGTTTTCTGTTACAACACACTGCAGTGGTGTTGTAGTGTTTTTTAACAACATAATGCAGTATAGCCCTTTATCAGTTCTTTTAAAAGAACTCATAAAAAACACATTTATCCACACTTCTAGAAGCACTGATAAAAGTTCTTTATCAATGCTTATAAAAGCAATAATAAAGGTTTCTATTAGAGGTGCTAAATTAAAGAACTAATAAATGACCCATTTATCATCACTTTTTCAGCACTAATAAAAGTCCTAGGCTTTTAACATCGCTCACGTCGTCAGTAATTTTATAGCATTAATAAAGGCCATTTCTAGCACCATTAAAGGCCAGTTTTGTAGTAGTGTGTTGTGTAAGAATTTAAAGTAATTATTCATTCAATAAAAATTAAAAAAAATTACCATGATGAATATAAATAATTTTTTATTTAAAAAAATATATTTATAATTGAATACAACCTGTGGTTATCCCTATGCTAAAATATTATAGTTATTAAAAACAAGAGTGCAAATTGTTTTGTAAATTTATTTAAATAAAACATTATAAAGATTAAAATCACATCTAAATGGAAAGACAAAACCATATAATTAAACGTTAGATTATTATTGATGAAATTGACTCATAAAATAAAATTAAGTTAAGTGTTAGGGTCATTTTATAGTTCTTATCATATTATTTTAAACTTTAATTACCAAATTTACCCTTTACTATGGTAACAAAAATTATTAAGGTTTCTATTCATATTGAAAAAAATAAAAATGAAATATTTACCAAATTTAGACCAACTAATTCCAAATATAGAATTAATTTTTCAAAATTCAAAACATAGAAGTTTAAGAATTTAATTTAAAATTAAACTGGTAAAATGTAATGAAAAACAGTTTTTCAGAAAAATGTTCTTTTCAACTATAAAATGTTTTTATACTAAATTAAATTATAAAATTCATTTAGAAATACTTAGTTATATCATTTTAAATAAAAATAAACAAATTAAATTTTCAAAATAATCCAAAATATAATTTTAATTTATAAATACTTTAAAAGAAAATAAAATTTTCAATAAAAATCAGTATTTTTCACTATTCATTGAAAAATCAAACTTTTTAGAAAATTATCAAAAATTTATCCTTAAATAATTTTGAGATGATGAATTCAAAAATATAATTTATTTTTTAAAATTAAATTTCTATAATTTTAAAATTAAACTTTTAAGTAAAACCATATAATAAAATATTTTAATAAAATTATTTCCATTTTTATTTTTAATAAAATTATAATGAATATAAAAATATATATCATTAATACTAATAAATATGAAAATAATTTATTTTATCATTACCTGGGTTTCTATATTCTTACCACTTTTGGAAATTACATCCTCACAATTTTATTCACTTATTAAACAAGTTGGGATACCTTTCCCTTATAGCATTTTCATACTCCCACATTACTTTTCAGTCACATGGGTTTTTCACAAAACCTTAACCTGGTGAATTACCATATTCCACCATAACTTATTTTTATAGTCAAGAATATTAATAGATTTTTTTATAAGGTTCTCTTCCAACTGAACTAACTTAGGTCTCAAAACATGATATAAATCTAGAACATACTTTCTTAATATCAAAACATATAAAACATTGTGTACCAGGGATAAACTCAGAGGCAAGTCCTCTCAGTAAGCAACTAATTCAACTTTATCTATGATTTCATAAGGTCTAATGAATCTTGGGATTTACTTCCCATTTTACCAAAATGCATCACATTTTTTAATGAAGATAATTTAAGAAAATCATGACCATCTACCTTGAAAGAGATATCTTTCCTCCAATTATCCAGAAAATTTTTTACCTGCTTTGAGTTTTCCTGATATGTTTATAAATTAACGTCACTTTATCAATCATTTCCACTAAAAATTTTTATCTCATCAACTTTTCTTCACCTAATTCATCCTAAAAATATACAATTCGACATTGCTTTCCATATAATGCATGAAATGGTTCCATATGTATACTAGAATGAAAAATATTACTATAAAAAAAATATAGAAATATGTTGATCCCAAATTTACTGGTAATCCATTGAAGCAAAAATCATTTCTTCTAAGGTATGGATTGTTCACTTGTATTTTCCATAAGACTGAGGATGAAAATATATACTAAAATTTAATTCAGTACCCAATGAATTTTAAAGTCCTTTCCAAAAATTTGAATTGAATCTGAGATCATGGTTAGATACAATGGAGAGAAGAAATCTATATAACTTGGATATCTCCTTAAGATATAGTTGAGAAATTTTATCTAAAGATTTAATAAATCGAATGGGAAGTAAATGAGTAGATTTAGTTAATTGATCAATAATAACCCAAATCGCATTATCAGATTGAGTATTTTTTAGTAATCCCACTATAAAATCCATGGATATATTTTCCCATTTCCACTTCATCATTGGAAAATATTGAATCCTTCCCTTAAAAAATTTCCATTACAATTTTACCTATTGAAAAGTAAAATATTTAGTGGTAAAATCAAGAATACCTCTTTTCATTCTATCTCACTGGTAATACTTTTTAAGGTCTCTATATATCTTAGAATTTATAGGATAAATTGAAAATGGGAACTATGCACATCAATAAACAATTCTATCTTTAACTTGGAATCACAAGGCACACATAATCTCTTTACAAATCTCAAAAAAATCTTTATCAGTGTTAAATTTAGGAAAATTGCACTTTTTAACCAATTATAACTTTTTCTATAACTCACAGTCTTCCTTTAGAACTTTCTTAATTCTTTCTAACATAGATTATTTTGATGACACCTGAAACAAAATAGAGGAAGTTCCTGCATCCACAAATTCTTGTCCAAAATTCATCAAATCATTAATAAAAGGGTCAAGGTCTAAACATAACCTAGTTACTGAATAATTATTTTTCCGATTCAAAGAATCAAATAATTTTTTTTCTTTTCCTGGATGGTAATGAATTTTGTAGTCACAATATTTTATCAATTACAACCATCTCCTATATCTCAAGTTCAACTTTTTCTGAGAGAATATATACTTTAAAATTGTATTATGAGTATATATTTCACACTTGTATCCATATAAATTATGTATTTAAATGTTTAAATCACAAACTATAACAACTAATTCCAGATCATGTATAAGATAATTTAACTCATGATGTTTCAGTTGTCATGAAGCATAATAAATTACCTGATCATTCTTTATCAATACATATCCAAGCCCTTTTAATGAAGCATCACTATATATGAAAAATTCACCATTTATAGTGGGAAAGGATAAAACTAGAGAATCCACTAATATTATTTTTAGTTCTTCAAAACATTCATCAAATTATTTTGTCTAGATGAATTTAACTCTTTTTTGAGTTAACTTTGTCAGTGGGATAGATAACCCTGAAAATTTGCAACAAACCATGAGTAACTGTCTTCTAACCTAAGAAAACTACGAATCTTAGAAAAATTTGTAGTTAATGGACATTAATCAACCACTTTAGTTTTAGAAAGATCAGCTATTATACCGTATTTATTTATAATGTCTCCAAAAAATTAAACATGTTGCAACCAAAAATCACATTTTTGAAATTTTCCAAATAAATTATTTTATTTTAGGGTTTGTGGAAAAATCCTTAGATGTTTTTCATGACCCTTACAACTATTTGAATAAATAAATATATCATCAATAAAAAAATTACAAAATTATCCAAATATTTATGGAAGACTACATTCATAATATCAATAAATACATTTTGGGAATTTGGTAACCCAAAGGGACTAACAAAAAACTCATAATTCTCATATCTAGTCTGAAAAAATATTTTTAAAATTTTATCCTCCTTCACTTTCAACTAATAGTACACAAAGCTTAGGTTAACCTTAAAAAAATACCAATCTCCCTAGAGTTGATGAAATAAATCATTTATATAAGGAAAGAGATACTAATTATTAATAGTAATGTTACTAAAATCTCTATGATAAATTAAAAGCCTCATGGATCCATATTTATTATTAACAAATAAGTTAGGAGTACCCCATGGTGATGTTCCAGGATGAATGGAACCTTTATAAAGAAACTTCTGCAACTATGTTTTCAATTCCATAAGTTTTACTTGAGTCATTTGATAAGGGGGTTTTGAAATTGTCTTATCATTAGGAACTAATTCAATAGTAAATTTTACTTCCCGATTTGGTAGAACACTAGAAAACTCATCAGAAAATACATATGGGTATTCATTTACTACCAACACATCATTAATCTATAAATTTTCCTTATTCTCGATAATATGTGAAAGATAACCTTCATTCCCATCTTTTAATAGTTTCTCAATTTGTTGACATGTTATCAAAGGTATGGGTTCATTTTTATATAAAAAATAAAATTATTCATAAAAAAACTTCTTTATCTCTAAATCTATCTTATCATGGTAAACAAAAATCCAATCTATAATAATAAAAAAAATATACTAGGGGAAAAACAATAATTTTTTTAGGTAATGTCTTTCCATAGAAAATAATAATATGATTTTTATAATTTATTTTTTCTTTAATACTTCCCCCATATATTTTACCATATGTTATGGATTAATTTATTGAGGTGTAATTTCTAAATTACCAGAATATTTCTTAGAAATAAAATACCGTGTAGACCTTGAATAAAAAAAATACATTAGAATAATCTAAATAAAGAAGAAATGTACATGATACCACTTCATTAGATGGCTCAACATCTACTGAAGTGGTTTCGAAGTATTTTACCACACCTTTCTACTTATAGTATAGTTATTTCCCATCATTCAAGTTCTTCATCAAAAACTCATATGCATAATGACACATCTCATTATATTTAAAATATTTTATTGACCTTTGTAAAAATTGTTCTTACCACTACCATGATATTTTTCATTATAATTACAATCCATATGCCCCATCTCACCACATCAGAAGCACTTACTAGACTTCAAAAACCATTACACTGTATTCATTTTACCAAAAATCTCACAAAATAAAAATTAATTGTCTTACCAGAAGATTTCTTTGATCCATTCTTACCTTTTTCTTTCCACTTGGAACTCTTTTTCTAATGGTTTTCTAAGTACACACAATCTTTGTAAAACTCCATTTCCACTTTCTCATCCCATCGCACAAGTTTCTCATAAATTTTGAATTCATGGGAAGATAATCCCCTTTGATATCTTGGATTTAATCCTAAGTAAAATTGATTAATCTTACAATAAAGATCATGGATAAAATTTGGTGATTACATTTCCAATTGGGTAAAGTTTTCTTTATAAATAACCATTAAATATTCATCATTTTGTCTCAATTACAAGAATTTATTTTCCATCCTAAGTTAAACATATATAGGAAAATATTTCTCAAAGAATATATTATTAAAATCATCCCATTCTAAGCTTTAAATAACTTAATTTTATTTAGTATTCTTAACCATTTTACACAATTAATAAACTTTACCTTAAAAATTGTGATGAGAAAGACCTAACTTTTGATGATTCGAACATCCCATGATATCAAATATATTTTCTAGGGCATTAATACATCCTTAACCTACCACTGGGTTAAGATATCCACTAAATTAATAAGGGTGTTTCCTCATAAAATATTCCACTGTAAACATGTTTCTTTTTGGTAGATTTGGATGATCTCTAACATGGATACCACCACCATTTATAGTCTGTGTCAACTTTTCCATCACAACAAAAAAATTATCTATTCCAATTCCATCCATTCTATGTTACTGATTCAAAAGGATATCATCCCTATGGTTCCTTCCTACTTCATCTTTACTATTCCCTCTATAGAAAACCATTTTTAATAGATGTAATTTAGATTAAGAAACATTGTAAAATTCCAATTATATATCATTTAAACTCAACCATAAAGTAAAATCATTTAAGGGTAATCTATTAACATTATAATAGCCTCAAAATTCATCTAAACCTAACTCTGATACCAATTATATTCCCCAAACTTAAAAATTACTTAATATTGTATATTTAGAATATATTTCATTTTATTTAATTCTAAAATATATTTTAGGTTTATATTTTTAGAGAGTTAGGTCATAAATCTTAAATAATTATCCCATATATTATAAAGAGTAATTTTATACTTAGTTTCCATTTTTCAATATATAATTTTTTTAAAGTAAAACATGATTTATTTTCATGACAAATCTTCACAACATTCAACTTTACTTATTCATTCCCCTTATCCATACTAAATCCCTATGGCAAATATTTTTAAAACTTGGTATGAGTTCAAAAAGATTATTAAGGGACATAAAATAAATAAATAAACTGTTATCCCATGAATACTTATAAAAATTTTCCTTTTTCAAAATAAATTTTGGGATCAAAAAAAAATTTCTTACCCAAGAAATCATATTCGCCACCCAAATTTTTTCATAAAAATTTTCATAAGAAATCATAAAGGAAAAAAATTCGTAAGGTTTATTTGAAATCATGAAAAACTCATAATAACATTTTTTCACAAAGTTATTCTTTTTAACCTTACAAAGTAACATATACTTTACTTTACCTTGTGAACAGGGCCGGCCTAAGGGCGAGCCCTGGGAGCCCCTGGGCTAGGGCAACCGGTGGGAGGGGCAACCTACCGGCTCTTTAGAACCAGGCATGCGGTGGTGCGTCATCCCAAGGCAGTGCGCCGGTCAGGGCTGATGGTGTGGTTTTCGAGGATTCTACTAGTGTTCAGCGGGATGGACATCTACACTGGGTCCCAACACGGTGCTCCATCCAAGGAGGGTTCTTGTCAGACGACATCAGGTTATAAATTTTATATTCATTATTATTATCAGGTTATTAAAATCATGTTATTATCCTTTTGTTTTTAATATTTTTCGATACCATATAATTATTGTTTTTTTGTCCTTTTCACTGTCTTGGGAATTGATTTTTCCTGGGCCGGCACTTCTTGTGAAATTATAATATTCATATAAAAATAAATATAAATCATACAGGTTACTTGATATATCATTTTCATATCACTCTAATATATGGATTAACCCTCATGATTACACATGGATGGTTATACTTAGAGTAACCATCATAGTTATACATGAAATAATCATCACTCTTATACTTGGAAAAACCATTTCAGTATATTCCCATAATCTCTTAGTAGAAACTTAATCAGTTAACTTTATCCCATATTTAGAATAACCATCATAGTATATTCCCATATTCTCTCAAGAGAAACCTAATCAGTTAACTCTTTCCCTTTACCCAATGTATTGGAGAGCTATAAAAGGATCAACCTCCCTTAGTTTATAATAAATATACCCATCCTTATAAACAATTTCCAAGAACCTTAATGTAATAAATAAAATTTTACATCATAAAAATGTTCTTTTTACCCATAAGAAAAAGATTTCAGATTTTAGAACCCTATTTTAAAATAACCAGAACACATGAAGGATAGTTTTTCATTTAATAAAACATTATTTTTTAAAGGAATATAGACTTTAAAAAACATTTATGATGGTGGAAAAATTTATTGTTGTCATATATGTTAAAATAGAACATTCCTTTTGTCATTTGTAAAGAACGTCAAAACATTCCGTAAAAAGATCACTTTTGAAAACCATTAAAATAAAGTAAAAAGAGACATAAAATTTCCTTTATAATTATTTTATTTTAATATAATTACATCCATAAATAATTAAAAATATATACATAGAAGAAAATAAGAGTTTTTAAGGGAAACATTAAAAGCGGATTTTAAAAAGAAAGTCCATTACCTTGAATCTGAATCACCACATACGTTATTTATCCACATAAATAATAAAATTAGGTTAATTATTTACTTTATTAAGAACCATTTTCAATTTTATTATTCCTTTTACTTTATCTCTTACCATTCTATATTAAATTATTTTATTAATTAAATTCACATTGGGTGTTTTGATGATAGTCATTTCATAAGTCCAAAATAGATTTAGTAAGTTGAATATGGTCAAATAGGTCATCATTACATCATATAAAGAATAATAATCAGGAAATAATTATAAATTTTATACATCAATTGTAATTTTTAAACTAATCATGAAAGATGGTTATGAAAAATGAACTACGTTACCATCACGGAGACGGTAGGTCGTACGTACGCATGTGTAACGTTTCCATTTTTCAATGATAATTATGAAAGAAAGTTAAGTATTATTTTATCTTTACATAATGATAATAATATCATAAATATTCTATTATTTATTTAGTTATACTTATACATATCATCCATGTGATGTGGTGATGAAAAATGAATCACATCACTTTTTGAAGGTGATAGTCCATGAGTGCGCACAGAAGAAATTTTCATTTTTTAGTGAATGGAAATGTAAAAAATTAAATGATATATTATCTTTTAAGGATGATAAATATTTCATTAATATCATATATACACATTAATTCCATCATTACAACCAACTGTGAGAGACTGTGATGGAAAATGAATTACATCGGTTTAGGAGGTAGTAGTCTACCTAAACTTGAATTATGGCATCTTTTCCCATTTTATTTAAGAGGATATGAATATAGGTTATTAAATTAACCTAAAAACACCTCATTATATTTATAATAATTTTTTTATTATATAATAATGGTTAAGAAATATTTGAATTTGGTATAAGAATAAATAAAATAAAAACATGCGGTTAAAAACTATACCTATTATTTGGAAAGTCTCCTTTGATTAACACCTTAAACCCTCTAGGGTTGTTATTAATCCTAAAAAAATACCTTTATAATGATTGTATGAATGTTATTAAGGTATTTAGGAATATATTGGATGAAACAAACGGGTTTTTAATTGTGAAGTAAAGGGAATAAGCGATTCCCTTTTATAAGAGAGGGGGGGAGGGCACTCATGAAATTTCTCAAAATATTAAATTAAAATAAATTAATTATAAATTCAAAATGGATCCAAACCTATTTATATAGAATATAGGATTATTATGGATAAAAATAATTTCATTAAATAAAATTTAGACATGTTTGGATTATATTTATAACCTAATATTTTTGTTTTAACCTTTCGTTAACCTTTTTCACAATTACTATTATATTACAATTTTATACAATTTAAGGGTTAATAATATTACTATAAAATGAAAAATTACCAATAAATGGACCATTATTAATTTTATTAACAATATACCATTAATGTTTCAGAATTTAATATTTTTAATAATTTTATATCATTTAATAAAATATTATTTTCATAAAATATCAATAATGTCAATTTTAGAACTATTCATTTACTTTGATTTTTTATAACATCAAGATAATCATGTAATTAGAATATAATAAATTAAAATAACAAGAAAATTTTATATTTGTCTATAAAATTCACGAGATACCTTAATTCCATCAAATTATACCACTTTTAATATTTTCAATATCATTTATTTTATTTTTCCAGTAGTCAAATAATTACTGTGTCAACATTGTGTAAGAATTTAATATAATTATTTGTTTACTAAAAATTAAAATTTTATCTCCATGATGAACATAAATCATTTATATTTCAAAATAATACTTATAACCAAATATAGACTCTGGTTATCCCTATGTTAAAAATATTATAGTCATTATAAACAAGAGTGTGACGTTTTTGACTTTTCATTAAATAAAATATTATAAAGGTTATAATCACACACAAATGAAAAAAAGGACATATAACCGCAAATTTTATGAGTATGGATTAAATTTATTCACCCAATAAAATTAAGGAAAGTTTTAACGTCATTGTGGTGTCCTGAAAATTTCACAAAGGAAAGTAAATTGTCCAAAAAGCACTTTGGAGAAGAAAGTAAACATTCCCACAGGCCTAGAAAAGAAAATGGATGAAATTTGAATTGAAAATTTGAGAAGAAACATGAATAAATCAAAATTTTCAAGAATATTAATTGAACCTCATACTATAACTCGAAAATGTTCGCGGGGCGCATGAACCCTGAGCTACTGGTACGCGAAAGTCTCACGAGGCGCTGGCCCGCAAGGCCATGGTCGGAAAACCCAGGAAGCCACGAACCATGTCATGGGAAAAATCGAGCTTGAGAATTCCATCCACATACTTTCCCATGAAATCAGCAGTTCACAGATGAAGTAATCTGTTAGGGTTCTGTGAACCACGAACCGCAAACCACAACCTCCAAAAACCCTGGTTGACTGAGTCTTCTGCGGTTTGAGATATATCTTCATGGGATTCCGAAAATGGTGTCATACGCTCACAAATATGATATACCCAATGTTATATAAAAGGAGCATGGGAGGAAGAATAGGAAGATGAATGAAGAACACACAAAGGATACCCTAGAGCTTGGAAGAAAGAATTCAGAGAGGATTCTGACTTCGGTTTCGAATTGTTGGCGAAGTGCAAACCGCGAATCACATTCTTGCTAGTATAACTAGGAACAAACTATAAAAATAAGGAACATAATAATAATGGGTAAACCACAAACCTAAATGGTGTCATCACAAACCATAAATTTCTCACGGATGAACTCCCCATGAACCACATATTCCAGGACCCTCCTTCAGTATGGCGCTCCGCATAGTGCATCATTGTGCGGATTGAACCCTATGTCGCATACTGCATCAGTACACAGATGGAACCCGAAGCAGTGTATCATACCACATACAGGACCATGTACCACTTTGGTATGTTGTTTTCCATACCCAAGCCTGCATACTACTTCGGTAAGCGGACGAACCCCCTACCTGCATAGCACTATAGTATGCGGGGCTCCCCCCATCCCACTTGAGAAAATAGTACATGGAATGGGGAGTCTTTGGGTGTCTTTCTCTTTGGATCAAATCTCACCCCTCCATTACCGTACAGTACTCCATAGATCCTCAGGGAACTAGTTCACCGGCATCAGGCCAAAGCCTCCTCCAAAGCCACCAAACCCGTATGATCAGATCACCAGGCGCATCAGCACGACTCTTTGAGTATACATACCCATGGTAAGAAAAGTCATGAAGGTTGTCCCCAAAATGGTTTAGAGTGACATTCCTCCCCTTTCCCAGAACAAATTATAGGGAACTCCCACTTGGGTAAGTCCCTAACCATCTGAGAGATGAGCCACATAACCTCTATTGTCTTACCACATTGAAAGGTTCATCGCTTCGTGCCCTCGCCAACTGTTGCCTCAGCTTCTTCCACCACAGGCTTGACCTCTTACATCAGTTTGAGATAAGGTGTGTGGTTTGTTGAATCTCTCACATCCTATTGTTTCTCACATAGAGTATGAATCTTGTGGGTTTAGAGATTTGTGATGATTATAACATCCACACAATCCAACCCATAATGAACTATGAGAACTCTAATTCCTATTCATACTAGGATATATAGGATGCCTGCTTGAAGGCCCAAGCTCAAAGGGGTGCCCTTTTAAAATGGTCCACCCAGTCCTGTTCCCCTTAAAAGGGAAGCTTCCATGCACAAGTCCCAACCAATCTTGAACTACAAGAACTCTGATTCCTATTAAAACCAGGATATGTAGGACGCCTACTTAAAGGACCATGCTCAAAAGGGGTGCCTTTCTGAAAGGGTTCACCCAATTATTACCCCAAAAATGGACCTCCTCCCAAGTCTAAGCCTCGAGATAACCGAACTATATGGTCTCTAATTCCTCTCATGAGGATATGCAGGAAGAAAATATTATGGTTCCAATCCCAACATCAAACCACCTTCCGTCCCTCCTTGATGAAGATAAGCTCAAGAGCGCCTTATTGCATGGATTAAGTCAGCATTGCTTTCGTAGCATCAAATCTATGTATATCTTTGATGATCCTGCAAACCAAGGGTAGCCTATGGATACACTCTTTAGGAATGAACCAAGGATTCATGAACATATGAACACAACTTAAATATATAAGAGAGTCTCAAAATCGGAAATAATTCAGACCAAAAGGGTGATATAATCCTGACCTCCCATCCACTCGACCAATGGAGTCCTTAAGTGTCATTGACCAAATACTTATCCAATGAGAACCTGCCTTTAGAATGAAGGCCCATGAATCATGGATACCAGGGTCGTTGGGTGTCTTTGGATCCACGAATAAACCCATTAGAGACCATCTGGGGAAGTCATATCCTAAGAGGACTTATTACGCAAATACTTAACCCCATGCAATCACATGCTGGGACCATTTGAATGTGGAACCTCCTTCATAATGTGGAAGGGATAAACTACCTTGTCCCTACAGGGTCAATCCAATCCCCCCTAAAGGATAACGATGCCGATCTAGTTGAAACAAAGATAGCAACGTGAAATTATCTAATAAGGGACAAATACTTTTTATCAGTCGGACCATTTTGTTTCATCCCCAAACAAATCACCTCAGGTCAAAACAACAATGGTGAACCCGACATGAATCCTCAACCAAGGTGGTGGTTCTACACCACTCAATCCCCTTCTCCTAAAAAAGAGAGGGGAAGGGGGGCAATTTGAATCGTCAAATATGAATATGTTCAAGAAATTCTAGTTTTACAGGGTTTTGTTGTCTGTATATGTCACAAACAAACACACACACACACACAGATATATATATATATATATTGTAGGTTTCCATAGTTCAACTTTTTATCCAAATGGAATCTTGAAAACCAATGCTGACACGCACCTCAGTGATCCAGCAAGCGATCGAGGCCTTGAGGAAGTGCAGGACCCCCTTGCCAACCTAACATCTTCAACGTTGGGTATCCAACATGATGATTAAAGGGTACCACTAAAATAGTACTCTCTCTACATTGGAGACCACAAGGCAAGCCCTCCAATTTGAAAAATCTTGCCAGCCACCTCCTCAGTCACGACCGGCACCCCAGCTTAAGGCGGCCCCAATGGTAATCTCAAACTGTTTTGTGAGCCTGTCCCCAAAACGTGACAACAAGTACCTCTTTTTTCTCAAAGAGGCATATGAATTCCATACTGATGAATTCAACCTAGCTATGAAGGAGTCCTACTCATAGGCACCTTCTAGAGAGCATCACTACCAACACGGGGTGACCAAGTATCCTCACTATGAAGAGGATCTTATGCTGAGGGCACCTGCTGATGTCCAGAAGACATGGGCCCCTCAGGCCACCCATCGAGGGCGGAAGACATATAATCAAGAAAATGATATCACCCTAATTATTGAGGAGGAACTCCACTATACAAATGCTACAACATTCAATAGGAAGACATACAACTCTTCCTCCTTAACTCAAGCCCACCATGGAAATAAGGTGGCACAATACGAGCATGCACACATTTCTACTAGTGCTCGTCGGTATCACTATGCAGACAGACTGGAAAATTATAGGTGGATGAAAATATCTACCAATGCACAAGAATCCCATCATCCAAATAGGATGGAAACTAGCTAAAGGCAATCACAAATACCTACTAATTCATATCAATCTGGCTATCCAAATAGGGTGGAAAACAAATATGAGAAGTGTCAAATTCCTACGGATGAATACAAATATCGTAAGACAAATACAGATGCAATTGAGCATATGAAAATTCTTAATCATAAATATAAAGTCCACCAGTAAAATAAAGTTCCAACCAAAGAAGAAAACTAGTGGAGGACTCATTCCGCTGTCCTGACATAGGAGAATGAACAGTATCTACTAGAAACATATGGAGGACTAGAGTAGGCACAAACTTCTACTTTGACATCAGAATGAGCCTCCATACCCATTACAACCAAAGATGTATCTCAGAACATCCTAGAAATAATGGATGATTAGATTTTTATTATATACTATATCCTCCAAACATTCCAATATATCATTACATCAATGAAAAAATTGAGGAACCAGGCCCATGACTCAGTTTCCTCAAACGAAATGACTTACTCGAAAAATGGGTTAGTCACTCCATAGTAGTTATGAATCCCTGATCTAGTCTAGGAGGGTGGAAGGTAATATCCTATGATAGAAAAACAATATAATTGGGAAAAAATACACATTTCAACTAGGGGACACTAGTCTAATGTGGTGGATGCTCCAGGCCAGGCATTTGTCCCTGTCAAAACTCAAGGTGTCCATCGGCGTATCCCAGAGGAATCACAAGAACCAACAAAATAGGGACCCATATATGAAGGCCGTTACCAATAGAATATATCCCTAGTTACTTTCAAGAGGGTTCCCAAGAATGAAATATGACCAAGGCAACCAAAAAATGAAAAGCACATACATGATCCTGCTCTACTGGAAGTTGGAGTTCTTGATGGCATCAGACATATATCAATAAATTATCAAGAATATATCATTCCATTATCAAATTATGGAAGTTGAAGTAGCAGTTACGAAGGCCCTCCCCATTATGTTTCTACCAAAAGCTCTGAAGGTCCTCCCCATAGAACCCACAGGGGCTTACTCCTTGGGATAGGAATGATCGATCACGAGAGCATATCTCCTGATACATGTCAGGGTAGCCCTCCCCTTGACCCTAATATCAGGCAGAAAGAAGGTCCTCACCTTACTATCATCCGCCATCATGGTCCTCCCCTAGGTATACGCTGTATATATTCTTCTCCTTACAGTCAGACATCAAGTCATAATGGTAGTCCTCACCATGATGACAACCATTGTGAAGGCCCTCCCCACAATGGTAGTTGCTGTGAATGAACTCCCCATAACAACATCAAGTAACGAGAAGGTACTACCCTCATTGTAGTACATCCTAAAGGCCCTCCCTAGGATGCAAACTACATAAATTCTCCCTAAATCTAGATATCAAGTTGTGATAGCAGTCCTCTTCATCATGGAAATCATCGAGAAGTTCCTCCCCTCGGTGAAATCAAGCAGCCAGAAGGTTCTCCACTCAATGCAACCCACCCTGAAGGTCCTCTCCAAGGTATACATAGTAGGGACATTCCCCATGGTCAGTAATTAAGTTGAAATGGTATCCCTCACCATTAAATCACTGATTATGACGTTCCACCCCACAATCAAAATTCACACTGGAAAGAAGTTCCTCCCCTTATTAGAAAAAATGTGAGAAATTCTTTCAATGCCGAGGCGCTCGAAAAAATTGAGTCAGACTTGTTAGAAACTCTATCTATGATGAGTGATATCTTTTATCAACTAGAGGAAGATTCAGGGCCACGATCATCTTATGAGCCACCCCCACACCACTCACATATCAATGAGGCTCCTACCAGCCCTACTGCTTGGAATGAAATTATTAAGAAGCAGTCAAGATGGGAATATCAAGTAGAGGAGTCCCCAGAATAACAACATCAAGATATGTTGCTCATGAGAATAAAACTAGCTAAGGATAATATACCAGTGATGTATTGGACGACAACCACTTCTCACTTCGACATACTAAGGGATTTCTCTGAGGAATGTATGCATAACATTTGCCTCAATATCTGGATGACTCATTGCCAGCTAAAAGAAAATTTATTACCCTATGAAGGGTATGTAGACCATGTAAACACATTAAGAGAGATTAAAAATCTAATTGACCTGGAATCCCACCCATCTGCATGGTGGCCACAGTTATAAAGACAAAATAAAAACCTTGAACTAGCCAGCCTCCACACACTAAACAAGTTGCGTTGCCTCATCGGTGATTCACCATATGGAGTTCATATTTGAGGATGAGGAGAACATGGAGCTCTAAAATTAACCCCATGATCCATCCAGCAGACCTTATTGGAAATGAAATCTTTCAATTTCATTACCCAAAGGAAACATTCAAATAAAATCCCTACTTAGGAAAGGTGGAATGCTCGAGAAGAACCATCCCAGAGTAAGTCTCAAAAGTGTTAAGCCCGATGAGATCAAGCCAAAAAAAATATTTTGAGCTAGGTAATAGAGAAAAACTAGAAATCTTCCATCCTAAGGGAAGCTAACCAAAAAACAGTGCTTATGTCTTCAAAAGAAAATAAATCTCATGCAAACCAGATGCCATACCAAGCTCACACCCGCACAGAAGTGCGTGAAATCAAGGTGGAAATAGTTGTAGCTATCGCCGCAATATGGGAACAACCCTAGACCACAGGTATAGGGGAATTTATAATACAAAATGTCCCTATAAGACCAAAAAATCCAGTCCATAGTGCATTAACAAAAGAACCGGAGCAACCCTAGCATGCAGGTTTGGGGGCATTTTTACCTCAAATTCTCGCACAAAGGATGTTCTTCTTCTCTCGTTTGGGAATGGCGATGAGTAGAGATGTCACCCATTCAAAACCGTCTTTTGGTTCATACCCTCTAGGATGAAGTCATATTTCAAGGTTAGATTAGGGCTCCCTTTGGGTCAATTTTCTCCAAGAAACCTGCAGAATACCACATAATAGAAGGAGGAAGTCCAAAAAGGGATGCGAAAATATCTCATATCATTTAGCATCGAGTACACCACCCCCAATGAGATATGCATTGGTGAACATGGTGAATGTAATTCCCTAGATCTCATAGGAAATGATACAAGTGGAGAGGTTTCAAGAGAAGATGGTTCCCGCCCATAGGAGGCCCATGCCGATCCTGATGGCGTGCATACCCGAAACCATAGAGCTTCCCTAAATTTGGGAGTACCCTCAACAAATGCATTACTACCTCCCTTGAGAATATCCAGAAAGGATAATAATAAATCCTAGGTCATCTATGACCCACCTCCTCCTCCACCTGAGAATGTGTCCCTCACAGTCTAGGAAATATTTTCCAAGCCGGAGGAAGAAATGAAAGAGCTCAAGCGAATCAATGATGAGCTGTGTCAAGGGATCTGTCTTTTCGGATGTGTTTCTCAAGAGGAACGTCAATAGGTGGTCTCAGAAGAGGTTCCCCTGCCATAGGAACTCATACAGGTAAATGAAGTTAAGCTCAGATGCCTGCCCAATCCATTACCAGCACTATAAACCTAATTAAATCCAGCCCCGGAAGGACATAAAGACTTCTCTCCACTGATGAGATTATATTCAGGTGAACCCATAAAGGATACCCCCAGTTGGGTATCCACCCCAAATTCCTGCAGTGCCAACACATCCGGCTTTTCCCCTACTGCACCCACCCAAGCTCAAGTCCAATAGGATATACATAAAGGGATATTGAATATATTCAAGAAACTAACAAGCCTGACTAGAATCCATGGAAGGTCGGCACAGTCCGATACAACTAGAAGGTAAAACCTACTCCGATTGGGTGATAAATTTTTTTCCACCATCAAACTTTGGGAACCCTATATTTTTTGTGTTAAATGGTTTGGAAGACACCGAAAAACACCTAATGCACTTTGAATCTAACTGTGATCCCATGATGGGAACCCCAGAGTAGTAAGAAGCAATAAAACTCAGCTGCTTCGTGTGAACTCTACAGGGTTCAGCCTTCATGTGGTATACTATCTTTCCAACTAACTCATCAAATAGGTTGTTAGGACCTTTGGTGATAATTTCTCATCTAGTTCAGGTCAACATTACCTAAGACAATAATCAGTGATCTCATGAACTACAAGCAGTAAGAGAATGAAAGAGTTTCAAACTTCATTGCAAGATGGAAGGGCCTGAAGTACTTCCTGAACTTTCCACTCCCCTAAGATGAAATTCTCTCTATGTACATTGATAATCTCCATGATGAATTTTGGACACCGCTCATCCCAGTGAAGTACACAAGTGGGTTATGAGGTTTCTCCTCCCTTTACCAATGGATATAAGACTCCTTGTAGTGGACCAATATTAAGTCCCAAGTGGCCCCATCAACCATAGATAAAATAATGGGAAAGGATGAAGTATATTTTTTCACGCTTAAGACACCCCAAACACTATCTCAAACTGTGAGTCCTCCACCAAACCGTGAAAGACCCCCTGGATTCCAATAGCCACCCACCCCGGAAAGATGAGATAAGGGGTGTGAAAATAAATCAATTACAGGAAAAAATAAATAAGTTCTAATAGTTCTGATATGGCCATGTTCGTGGATACTTCATAGATTCTATGAATTAAAATTTATCTGGATACCAGGGCCAAAGCGAGCCGATGAAGTGGTTCTCGATGAATGGCCAAATTATTGTCCCTATCATCGGATAATGGGTCACTCCATCAAGTAGTTATTCATCTTCAAGGACATCCTACCAAAGATGATAGATTCTGGACATGTTAAGTTGGGTTTTTCACCAGCACAAGTGGCGTATGTCTACACCTTAGATCCAAGAGATGAAGAAGAATGAAAATAGTCACCAGAAAAAAGGATAAAAAATTTGATATTTGGATGACTTGGAAAACAATCAACTAAGCTCATGACATCCTCTAGGAACAGTTGAAGCAACCAACCATGCCCCCAATATCTCTTGATGAAACACAACCACCATCCTCAACCCCACAATCCTTTGAGAGCTAGAAGGGCAGAAAGAAGGAGTAATAAGATGAGCCTAAACCAAAGTTGAAACTAGTCTTGGCACATTCGGACTTCATGCTAGCAGACTTGAGATAATGGGCACCACCCATCCAAATGACACTTTTAGAAGAAGACAGTTAGAGAAAATAATTATCATATCAAGAACTGATATTTTACTCCATTAATGTCATTCACTTGATGGACCTATTATATGATGAAAACTATAGTCACAAACCCCAACTCCTCACATTCAACTGGAGAGAAAAAGGAAGAGGCTGTAGAGGTTGAGGGTTTCTCGGAAGGCCTGATCGTGGGAGAATTCAAATTCTCAGCCACAACTTCACACAAACCATTAATGTTGCAAAAATTTGCAGAATAACCCTATGGAAGACACAACAGGAACCAGAAGGTTTCTCTTCCCCCGCCAAAGAAATCTGAGCCCAATAATCTTGGAGTATCTGTCATAGGAAGAACAGATGTCCAATTTTCCAAGTCATACAGGTTAACCAATTTGACCTAACTCATAAAGCACACTAGCACCATCAGCTCATGTCACAGAGGCTGGACCATCAACGTACAAAGATCAAGCCCCTAAAGCTCCCACGAAAGAGTATCCCTGAGTCAGGAAGCACCAACCTTTAGAGCATATATATGATATTCTAAAGTATCTAGCCTCAGTACCGGAAAATCTATTGATCCTAGATGCCTGGAATCTGTCAGATAACCTAAGGTAGGCACTCATTGAAGCCTTAATAAGTCCCCAGGAATTTGAGGCTGAAGTAGCAGCAGCTGAAGTCTATTAGATGGAGACCAATCTTGAATAATTCCACACCATCATCTCCTTCACATATCAGGATGAAGACACCATCATGAAAGGGAACATAAAACCCTTATATGTGTTTGAAAAAATAAATGGCATTGATGTTCAAATAATTTTCATCAACAATAGATCTAGAGTCAACATCATTCCGCCATGAACACTTCATCCATTAGGATATGACGAGGACAGTATAACACCCTGCACCACAACTCTTTTGAGATATGAAAAAAGCAAGCAGAAGTTTTTGGGACAAATCAAGCTTATAACTTGTCTTGGTGACCTCGTGTCTGATTCTAAGTTTCTGTTAGTGCGGAAAAGTACGGCCTTCAATATCCTATTGGGGAGGCCTTGGATGCATCTACACACTGTGATTCCATCATCATTCCATCAATGCATTAAATATTACACTAATGGAAAAAATGGTACATTACACATCGATAAATCTCCATTTGAATCCTATGAATTGCATTACATCGATGTAGAGTTCTATGAATAGAAAGAGAAGTAGTCTTTGGTTGATGAAGTTGATTGGATCACCACTCCAAATGGATTGGAAATGGCTCTCGTCGATCCCTTAAAATAGCTTGGGGAATAGTATGTATTTCCTATCAACCAGGTTGAGTACATAAATTCAATCTCAGATATAGACTCAACCGTTTGAATTATTTCCATTATGGCTGCCAAGTCCAAGGACAATGGAAATCGCGCTAGCCCCTATGATGATATGGAAGGCCCCAACAAAGATGATCTCAGTCCATCCTCAAGACCCCAGATAGTTATCGTCTTAGTTACTAAGGCATAAGACAAAATCCTTTCACTAAAAGGAAGCAAGGAAATTTTATCCTCTTCAGGGAATTACTCAGAGTCAGTTGGGGAAAAAGGATTTGTTTCAGTTTCCATAAACCAGAGTTACGATTTCTCTCCCAACGCCGGAGAGTTCATTTCAAGAATCCTCTCTCCATCAGAAAAGGAAGAAGATAATGAAGAAGAAGAAGAAGAATAACTCAAATATTCCCCTCTCATTCAAAAAAGGTGTCTCCACTACGATCGATGAATTTAAGGATATAAACCTGGGCACCGAAGATGACACACAGCCCACTCTAATTAGTGTGGCTATGCCTTTTGAGGAGAAAGAGGCATATACCTCATTCCAAAAGAATAATTGAGATATGTTTTCCTAGAACTACATAGAAATTTCAAGGATCAATCCTGAGGTCTCCACTCATCATCTAGGTCTACTGGAAGACCATCGTGTCTATAAGAAGGCTACCAGATGGTCACACCCAACACATGATACCAAAATAGAGGCTGAAGTTGACAAGATAATCAAAGATAACTTAATCTGTGAAGTTAAATATTCGATATGACTAGAAAATATAGTACCTGTATAAAATAAGAATGAATATATTAGAGTCTGTATTGACTTCAGAGACCTCAATTTGCACTTCCCGAAAGATGATTTCCCGATCTCGATCACAGAATTGTTGATCGATGTGATTGCCGGATATGAGGCCCTCTCTTTCATGGATGGATATTTTTGATACAACTAGATCCAAATGGCCCAAGGAGATGAATAACCCACTACTTTCAGGCCCCCCCAGGGAGTGTTCAGTTATAAGGTGATGCCCTTTGATCTGAAAAATTTTAGTGCTACATATTAGTATACCATGAATCCCATTTTCAAGACCTTCCTAGGAAAATTCATTAAGTGCTACATTAACAATATGGTGGTTAAATCACAAAAACACTCAAACCACCTGACAGATCTTGAAACTGTCTTCAAAAAACTGTGACAACATAATTTAAAGATGAATCCCCTAAAGTGTGCTCTTGGAATTAGCTCCAAGAAATTCCTCAGCTTCGTTGTACACCATCACGACATCGAAGTTGACCCTAAGAAGAAATAATCCACCCTTGGCATGCCTCCACCTCACAACCTCTCCAAATTGAGGGGTCTCTAGGGGAACCTGGCCTACATTTGAAGGTTCATAGCTAACCTTGCAGGTAAATGTTTTCCTTTCACTAGGTTGATGAAGAATGGGGTATTATATGAGTGGGATAATGATTTTTAATAAGAATTCCACAATCTCAAAAGATATATCCTAATACCACTGGTTTTAATGTCTCTATTTGAGGGAATACCACTCATTTTGTACGTAACTTTCTTGGAACGATCATTAGGCACCTTCCTCGCGTAGAAGAATGATGTCGGTAGCGTGAACAATATCTATTATCTCATCCGAAAAATGATCTATGATGAGACTCGATATTCAAGAATAGAAAAGAACAACTTATCCTTAATATTTGTGGTTTAGAAATTCAGGCATTACCTGTAGCACCACGTGGTCCATCTGGTCTCCTAATGCAACCCGCTCAAGTATATCCTCAGCCATCCCATGCTAACTGGATTCCTATCATGGTGGGAGGTCACCCTAAAATAGTTTGACATATGATACGTTCCCTATAAATCCATTAAATTACATGCATTAGCAGACTTCCTGGCGAAGCACCCCTAAGAAGAAACGACCCCATTAGATACAGAACTTCCTGATGAAGAGGTATTCTCCACTGAAGAAGGACCCTAGGCATGGGAAATATACTTCGACGGTTGATCCAGAATCCCAATAGAGAAACGTATAGAGGACCCCAAGCTCAAAAAATTAGGGATGGGTGTTATACTCATATCCCCAGAAAAGGCTGTCTTTCCTTACTCCTTCCTACTTTCGAAGGGATGCACAAATAATGAAGTAGAATACTTGGCCCTTATTGAAGGCATGGAGTTGGAAATTCATGCATGAGATGAATGACTTAAGATAAAAGGTGATTCAAAGTTGGTCATCAAGAAAGTCAATAGTGAATATTCCATTCATAAAGAAGTATTGACACCTTTTATGAACCATGTTTGAGAACTGATAGAATAATTCCCATCAGAGCCAACACTGAATTATGTCCCCTGGTTGCAAAATTCTTAAGCCGATGCATTGGAAAATGTAGCCACAACCTTGGTTGATCCAAAATGGGATGAAACAGTCATCAGCATTGCCCACTGTCAGATGGTCTTGCCATTCATTTAGAAAAAAATGGAAGAAATTCATAAGATTAGCCCCATTTCTGAGCCTTATGGTCACACAACTGGTAGGATGAATCCCATTGTAAATTAACTCAAGAGGGAGGAAATTACACCGGATAGGGATAGAGGAGAACATATATGGATATGGGTAGTCAATTTTGTCTTGTTTAATGGCGCAAACCATGAAAAGGTTCTCTATAAATGAGACCTTGATAGAGTCCTTCTCAGGTGAATTGATGGAGAATAAACTACTGTCGTCATGAAAGAAGTTCACATAGGAGCTTTTGGAGTACACCAATCAACAAAAAATCTCTCCCATCAAATTTGAAGGCTTGGATACTATTGGCCCACTATGATACATGATTACGCCACATTCACCAAGAAGTTACATTCCTGCTAAGATCGTGCTAATTTTATTCACTAACCCCCAAAGCTACTTCACACAGCTAAGTACTTTTGGCCTTTTTCTATATGGGGGATGGATTTTGTATGACCATATCCTCCCACCACATCTAAAAAATTCAAGTTCATTCTCATAGTAACCAAATTATTCTCTAAATTGGTTGAAGCCATACCCCTTAAAGAGGAAAAGGAAAAAAATCATTGTTAGCTTTTTGAAATCCAACATTATTACCAGATTTGGTATCCCTTATACAATACAGATGGACAGTGGTGCCAAATTTTGTTATGCTGAGTTGGACAAGTTATACCAGGAGTATGGAATCATATCCTCCCGCCATAGCCACAAACAGACAATTCAAGTTCATTCTCACAACAACCAACTTATTTTCCAAATAGGATAAATCCATACCCCTTAAAGAGGTCAGGGAAAAAATATTAGTTTGCTCTGTGAAATCCAACATCATTACCAGATTTGGTGTCCCTAATACAATACTGACGGACAATAGAACCAAATTCTACCCTGCTGATTTGGAAAAGTTATACTAGAAGTATGTAATCAAATCCAATCGTTCATCCCACTACCATGCAATGGCCAATGGGAAGATAGAGGCTTTCAACAAGACTCTGTCTAATGTACTCCAGAAGATGGTGGAAAAGGATAAGAAATTATGGCTAGATAAGCCCTTTCATGCTTTGTGGTCCTATTAGACCACGAACCGTACTGCCACCCAAGAAAACTTTGTACTCATTAGTATATGGGACATATGCGGTTTTTCCCATCTAAGTTCAATTGTCATCGTTCCTCATTGCCATTTGTGATTAATTGTCCTTGGATGATCAATCCCAGAAATGGTTTGATGAGTTGGAGTAACTAGATGATAAAAGGCTTCACACTTTACACCATTTGAAAGTATACCAAAATCATATCGCACGAGCCTTCAAAAAAAGGTCTGCCTTCAGTCTTTTATTAAAGGAGAGATGGTGTTGGTCCTCAGAACCCTAATGATACTCAGGAAGAAACCCCTAAAGATTGAACCAAAATGGGAGGGACCATAGGTCAGACATAAATTCTACTCTAATGAAGCATATTCCTTGATATAAATGGATGGATATCTCCTCAACGCTACCACAAGTGCAAGGTTTCTAAAGAAATACTTCACATAAAAATAGGAGAATCATCCTTGCTACAAGATGTTAAACCGTATAGCATAAATCATCCTAATCACACGACGATAAACCGCATGGTCAAAATTTTCCTAACCACATGACATTAAACTGTATGGAGTTCTTACTAATCGTATGATAATAAACTACAGGGTCAAAATTGTCCTAAACACATGACATTAAACTGTATTGAGTCTGTCCTAACTACAAGACATTAAACTGCATAGTTTCCAAAGAACCATGTATGACTTGATTCCCACTCATAATTAGGATACGTAGCGATGCCTCAACCCTCAATCTTGGCCCAACAATAACATGAAATGAAATGAATCTATTGTATCCTCTATCACCCCATACTATGAGGAAAATCCTAACCACTCCTTATTTCTCACATCAACTATGACTCACGTGAACTTAGGATTGGTGGTAAGGATTCCCTTATGTAAACAAACCATAGAGGAATATGATAGACCTGATACCCATAGAAGATGAAACCAAAATGCCCCTAATCTCGTGTCCAAGTTAGATAGGTATAGGGAACATTTAGAACAACGTATGGCTTGGTCCCTCCCTTGTAGGATACGTAGTGATGCTCGGATTTAAAATCTGGGGCCAACCACCAATTAAAAAAAATGCCCTCCCATTTCCCTACACATGGTTCATACCTCTATAGGGAACATTCAGAACTACGTATGGCTTGATTCCTATCCTTGCAGGATACATAGTGATGCCTGGATCCTCTATCCCAGTCCAGCTGCCCAAAAAAAATGCCTCTTCCCCCGTGTATAGGTCAGACTTGCACAATGGAATCCATGAAAGGTCCTAACCACATGACATTAAAATGCAAGGTTCCTCAAGAGTCATGTGTAGCCCAATTCTCATCATTACAAGGTCCCGATCATGCCCCCAATTTTCCACACAACAAATTCAAAGATATGAAAAAAATTCTAGGTCTGAATTTTGACACTCAGAAGGAGTCAAAAGATCATGCTTTTCTCTATATGTGAGTCATATATACGTAAAATCTTCAATAGTCCATGACTAATCATGGTATGGATATTTCTTATGTCCCCAGACACACCTTTCCCTTTGTCAAACTCCATACTTCGGGAAATCTTGGATCTCCATAAACATTCATGGCCATCAGGTATGGAAGGGAAGTGTCCTATAGACCCCTTTGTTTGACTATGCATATCATGCCCCAGTGGCTCTACATATGTTTCCTATAAAACGACCATCAATCAAAGGAAAATTCATCCCTAGGAGAGTCCTTTCCTATTTTTGTATGCCCAATGGATTTTAAGTCACACATCATTCCTCCTGATCCAAGGCCCCTAGGGACAATATTTTACACCTTCTATCATTGTTTATGTATAAGGAATGCCAGAATATCCTAACCATGATTAACTCAAATCTATTTATGGTCTTTGTGACAAGTTTTCTTTGCAACACGATGGTAAATTATGTTGTCAATGTCTTTACCACACAATGCTAAACTGCAAGGCCTGAAGGGTCCCAATTGCACAACAATAAACTGCACCGCACAATGGAAATGCTTATATTCTTATCTTATCTTGGCATCCTCAGACAAAATTCATTCCCTTCCCACATAAGAGAAAAAACTCCACAAGGAATGTTCATTGGGAATTCTACGTAACTTGGTTTCCCATTGAGAAGATTTGTGGAAAACCCAAATTCTATGATCTAGACTCAGTTATAGAAATTATTTAAATGTACCCTTCTCTTCACACAATTTGGATCAAAGCCGAGAATCCTTGGACAATTCCTATCTATAGGGATGATTAAGGGTGATTGTATTTCCCTTCTTTCTCATCGGGTTTACCCTACATCCACCCCACATGAAGATAAATTATGCGTAATTTATTCCTTACTTCATGACATTGAACGACATAGCATTGGTCTAAGTATAAAATGATCCCTACCATTTATTATGCTATTCTTAAGTGGTGACACAGAATCCACGTAATCCATTATTTCTCACACAGAGCATAGATCACATGAGATTAGAGACCCTAGCAAGAGATTCACCATGACATAATGGAAAATTAGTCTAGGAGTTTGGTCTTAGAAGCACGACCCTAAATGGAATGTTATGGTTCCCTTCCCTATAAGAAACCTCGGTTCCTGTTCATACGATGTTAAACTATAGGGTACTACAAAGATGGGATAGATGCCTTATCCTATGTATGAGACAAATCTATGTAGGGTATTACTTGATCCCATGGGCGAATCATAGCCCGAACATCTCTAATATATCCGGATACACTTAATCCATGCGTCAAACTCCGTACTTTGAGTAATCTTGAATCTCCATAATCTTTCATGGCCATCGGAGATGGAAGGCCAGTGTCCTATGGACACCTTTGTTTGACTATGCACATCATATCCTGGTGGCTCTTCATATGTCGTCTACAAAACGGCTATCAACCAAAGGAAAATTTGTCCCCAGGAGAGTCCACTTATATCTCAGTACTCCTAACAGATCCCAAGCCTTGTGAAATCATTCCTGATTCAAGAACCCTCATATTCAAGATTTACATTCTCTTTACTACCCACATCCAGGATATATCAGAATATCCTAGCCTAATTCACCACTGGTTTTTTCAAGGATTCTACAAAATAAATATTCCCCATCCATAGGCGCAAAGTTGATCCACATAAAAAAAATGCCCCCACTTATTTCTGATTTTTTCACTAAAGTTCAGCCAAAGAAATTCCCCATTTCATGTTTAGGTTCACCCCCTTTCATAATCCATACGCCATGTCCAGAAAGGTCCCAATATCCATAATCCTTCTTGGCCATCGAAGATGGAAGGCCAATGTCCTGCAGACACCTTTGTTTGACTATGCATATCATGCCCTGGTGTCTATGTATATGTCTCCTACAAAATTTCTATCAATCGAAGGTAAATTTTCCCTCAAGATAGTCTTTTCTAGTTTTCGTACACCCATATGAGATTTACATCCATATCACTTGGATTCAGAAACCCCCTAGATCACGTCTTTCATATCTTTCCATTTTCAAATTCCCAAATATGAAAGGAACTTTTAATTGAAATAAGGAATCATTTACTCTCCCTTGGTTAGAGAAAAATGATCTCCCATAATAGGTTTCAAGTGTCCTAGTTGTATGATGTTAAACCATACCATTCACCAACTCACCCCTAGATAAGAGAAATTCGTCTGGTATTATTTTCCCATTCAAATTAAACAAAAATTCCCCTAATACTTTCAGACATCATCCCTCAGATAGGCCACCCATTGTGGCCCCCAACCTCAAAACAAATCCAAAGTGTTATAAATATTCTAGGCCATCAGAAATGGAAGGCCAGTGTTCTGAGAACACCTTTGTTTGACTATGAACATCATGCCCTTGTAGATATGCATATGTGTTCTACAAAATGGTCATCAACCAAAGGAAAATTAATCCCTAGGAGAGTCCTATCCTACCTCTGTATGCCTAAAATAGCTCCCAAGCCTCATATAAATTTAAAAATCACAATGTCAGGGTTAAGAAAAATCCACCATTCATGTCTGATATTATTTGGACATTCCAAGACAATGAATCCCAAATTGGGGACCCCTTCCGCATCAAGTTTGGTCAAATTTGTTCAACCTAAAACATCAGTAATAAGTCTCATTGGCAGGACTATAAACCTCCAGAAAAAAAGATGCAATAATCGCCATAGTGAAAACCTGAAAAGGGAACCCATGGATAAAAGTTGAGTACCAGCTCATTAATCCTATACTATGTATGGTTTAGGCAATTGTTTTGAGGTATCAAATAATCAAAACAGACATAAATCTTGTTAGGTCAAAAACCTGCAAAGGGAATCCTAATAAAAATCCAAGTTATACCCGCAAATCCAGTAACAAACAGTCTTAGAAAAAAATTAGGGTAATAAATGAAAATATGCAAAAGTTCACAAGGTTTTAGATAAAACCCCAGAAATAGTCGAACTACACTCGCTGCGTCCCACAGTACAGAAAAAAAATTATATCCTGATTCAATTATTTCAATTTAATGGTTTCGAATCATGGTTTAAGATTAATACCTAATCAAAATAATGTTTATATGGTCAATTGTGATTAATTTACATGATAGGAAAAGGAAAATAAGAAGCATTGGAGGGAAAAATAATTCCATTCTATTCCATAAATATATGGAGGGTGTCCACATCTTGAAGCCTCTTTTTACAAGTCGGACATGATCATTATAGGAGATGTTCTGTGGAATTGCAAAGTTGCATCAACAATTGATGTGACTCCTCAATCGTTTGACAAAGTTTTAACAAATTCACAGACTTGGTCTCCTCACCTCCACGCCTACCCGTAGTTCCTCCATGTCCCTCATATCTTCAAGACCAGTCCTTTCTCCATCTTTCATCTACCATCTCCCTTCCTCAATAGCGACCAAAGCCTGGGCATGATCCTAATTAAATCACTCCAGCTTCTGGCTTTACTACTTAACTTCTTGGTCAAGTTGTTCCACTAAGGACTCTTGCTTCATGAGCTCATTTTTCAACCTCACAACCACTCCAACTTGATTGAAGGATTCTTCAATAATAATTTCCTGTGTAGTAGCAAGATGAGTCATCGAATCTGTAGAAGAAAGCTGAGACTCAAGTGTACCAGTTGCTTCCAGAGTAGCAACCACCTGTCTCACTATATCATAGATTCCATGATAGTCAAATCCACCAAATCCCAAGACCACAAACTGGTAGTGTAGTTTTGGAAACTTCACTGATATCTCAACCAATGGAGTCTAAGAGATTAATCTCTAAATGTTCCTCCGTGCATTTTTACAGATGGGATGAAGGTCGACCAGGCCTTATCAGTTAGTCTCAGATTCACTCTGTGATGAAGAAATATATCCAGGAATGAACATCATGAGAGAGGGATTCAATTTGGTGGCTAAAACATGACTCGAACCCTCAGAATCCTTGCCTCTGATGATTGGAACAGAGGACAGAGTGGGATCATCCACTGTAATTGCTAATGATTGTGGTTTCAATTTTGAGAATAGAGGAGGGATTATTTCAGTAACTCCCACCTCCTTGACAATATCGCAACCAGGAAAAGGCGGCACCACATCTTCAATCATAAGGTTCACCTCCTAGTCGCTCGGGAGCATTGATGTCCTGGGATTATGCCAAATCAGAACAACAATCCCAAGGGAATCCCTCAAAAGGATTCTTATAGACATCAGGACTGTAGGGATAGTTAGTCCAGAGAAGGGTACTAGCCTTGAGATTTTGGGGCCCAAAAACACAACTTCTCTTATAATTGGAGAAAAAATGCACAATAGCCCGCTCTAAATTTTCAAGGTATGGGACAATAGCCTCCCCAGTGGTTGCGACTTCTACAGAGGTAGAATCAACATGTGCAAGTGGAGTATCAATCTCTGAAGGAACTCCCTACACAAGGGTAAATACCATTTGATCAGGTTTGATTGGTTCCTCAATATTTAAAGTCCCTCCAAGATCCTATAGGGATTGGGGATCGTCACTAAATTCAGCCCCTGACATAAATGTTTCCTTATATTTCTCTATGGGAATAGACTCAACATGTTCAAATGAGGCCTCAACATATGAATATTCCCCTACTATTATGGTAGATATTTTTTGAGTTGGAGAAGGTATTCCCAAAGGGTCGATAATACCCCTAGACTTATCAGTTAGCCCTGTTCCTCCACTTCAGTCAATCATAATGAACGATGAACCTTCCTCTTCCATAAAGGAAATGGGAGCTGTAGATAATTGAGAAATAGTCATTGGGTTACCGATAGGCTCTACATCAAAACTCACACGTAATAGTGATTCAAAAGGATAAGGATACTAAGTTTGACCACTAGGAGAATGGAAAATTACTTTTGATTTCCCTTATAATGCATCTTGATAGTTGGGAGGCCTGCTTGCATTTCTTGGATTATCATGGAGATAATTTCTGAATAAGATAACCCAGGGGAGTTGGAGGGGTAAATTCCTTGGAAGGGTCTGTGATGACTGCTTCCATGTGTTCTTAGGCTCTAAGGTATCCTTTATCAGCACCCCCCCCCCACAATCGATAGGGCACACTCCCCAAATACGGTTCCCCTAGTGGAATAAATCGATGAAAGAACCGCTTCCCAAGACCTTGTGAGATCCTGCAAAAAAAAATAAATAAAGGAGGGGTGGACCTTCAACATCTCCACAAAAAAAAATGAATTTAAATCCTAGATTTGTAGATAGAACAACCTATCCCTTGATGGTGATTGACCATGGGAGCACTGCCATCAGTGCTACTCAGTCAGACCAGTAATTCCTATCTTTGGGAGTGTGAAGACACTTGTCCATTTCATTCAAGTAAGTAGCCACCTCATCATGATATTCTTTAGTAGAAATATAGGTAGGGGAAATGGATCCTCCAAAACCCAAAAGGTTGAAACATCCTCCCTAAAGTAGTCTCCAAATATCTTCATTATAAGTGTTCTCCCTCAGTTCATCCAAGACCCTCTAGGAATCTAGAAATGAAGTTGTGACTGGGATGGCTAGTGCTGGAGGATTGGTATGGGGGAGTGGAGGGGGTTTCATCAACCAAAAATGTTTCTCGGGTGTTACTACAGACTCAGAACTCCCAAGATACAAACGCTTACGAGACGTTGGGAGTAGGTAAGAATATTCTTCTACTGAAGTCATAATAGGTGAGTCAGTGACATCATCATCCTTTTCATCAGTTTCTGGTCGCATCATGGCAAATACCCGATGTGAGTATTTACAGCGACCATTTTGAGAATGGATTATGGTCTCAAGGTCCTCAAGGTAAGGACCCACCTTCTCAGAATCCTCGTAAAAATAAACGTCAGTGGGTGCTGACACATAACCAATGTCGGTAAGAGAAACTTCTCTAGTCTGGAGGAGTTTCCATAAAGTATGAGGGGACCAGTTATGAGTGGATTGGAGGCCTTTCAAAAGTTCCCATTGCCCCCAGGCCACTGGAAAATCATCCTAAGGAGGGATAGATGGTGGGATCCCCGCAATAGATTTTACAGGTCATTCGACCATCCATGAAGTGATGACCTCGTCTTTCCCAACTTTCTTTGGGGGAGAGCCAAGAGGATTTCAAAAGAATTTTCCGGATTGGGATTTCCTAACAAATCCATTTTGCTTCTCCCTCCCCTTGTCCCTTGATGCCTTGGAAGTTATCACAATAGGAACTAGATCAACTAATTATCCATCAGGGTATGATTTAACCAAGGTCTCAACATAGATCCTGGTGAGGAAGGGTAAGGAAACCTTGAAATACAAAATTCTAACCTGGAACTAGGTTTCCTCCTGGGTAAACATCATCCACAGTTGAAACACTATCATCATATGTCTCTCTTAATAAACACTATTTAGATTTGGAGAACACAACTTTTGGACATAATTAAATTGATAAATGAATCTGCAAGGTGTATATCCCTCACAGATAAGCTCCCCTCCGATGCAGGAAATCGAGACGTCTTCTCTCAAAGAAAAAATTATCCTCAGTTGACAAAGTATTCAGACGCATTATTCGTAATATTACTAGTATAGTAATCATAAGGATGATAAGAAAAATTTTCATGGATATTGAGATAAACCATTAAGTATTGCTCATTCTATTCAGTCTCATCCTCTGACTTATCCAACAAGGCCCAAACCATTGGCATAACCCCACTGGTTCTCTGAAGATATGGCCAGAGGATGAAATGTGGAGTTGTTAAGGAATTGATAAAGTTATAACATCCTATGTGAGGTCCTATCCAGCCTAAAAGGATTTTTAAGGGCCAAATAATCCGATAAGGTGGACCCCCTTCACTGATCTAACCTGTCAAGGGATAAATCTTGGCCATCACTAGAATAGCTAGATTGATACATCTACCGGTGTCCATCTGAGCGGCCATGATGAAAGTTGAGGCTCTCACAAAAGATTCCCAAACTAGCAAGATCCAACCACTCAAAAACATGGACAAGAAGGCCTCTAGTTGAAATAATTGATCAGCATCAGGGATGAGTCCCCATCCCCATTCATTAAATTTCTCCTCTTCCAAGGTGGTCCAATAGGTACCCACTCACCTTCAGGTTGTTTTTATAGGACATTCCCTGGGTCTGCGCATATTAGGCTCTAGACTAATTTTCTTAAAAAAGTATCCAAATCACTCAACAAAAGGAATGTCCTTCTTCAGACAAGGATCAAATTCCTTCAAAAGTGCCTTCAACTGAATGATGAGTTTCTTGGCCAAAGGAGGGGTCCTCTCTTCATTGTCCCAAATAGAGGAAGGAGGTAAAAACTCATCATACATATCCCTGACAATAAGGACTCCCAAAATTATATTGATGTCCCAAATACTAATGTCGGCTTCCCAATGGGTTAAATGAAAGGTATCGGTGTCTGGGATCCACCGAATCAAGAGCTCCGAAATAAGGGCATTAGGATGGTGAGTGTATGTCTGAGATATCCAAGCAGCCTCGTATAGTCCCACGGCCTATAGCTTGGCTTGAAATTCTTCTCAACTCTAGAGAAACCAAAAAGGCCACCCCCAGTCTAAGCTGAATGAGACTCCAGATCGAAGATCCCTCATGGATGACCAGCTATGTTGTTCATTCGTTGTAGCCTTCCACATAATGATTTGATAGAAATGGGTCATCTTTTTTGGCTTCCATTGCACATCCCCTTAGGTTCGAGGTGCATAGATCAGTAGGGACCCAGTGGTGATATCTCTTTGGAGGTATTGTCCCCAGGAAGAAATCAAGGCCTTCAGGATGGAGGTGTTAGTTATCCAGGCAGTAGGCTGATCAACCTGATTTGGTGCTGGAATTGATGTATCAAACAATAGACTAAACCCATAAGTTGGAAGCCTATGTGAAGCTAGGTACTCCCTTTTACTCACTATAAGCAGATTGGCCAAAGATTGAGGAAATGAAATTACTAGAATTTTTTCATCAACCGAATATTCCAAGTTCTTAAATCTTTCATCAGTAGCATAAAGAGGGGAATTAGTGGTAGCCTCAGTAGAAATAATGACATCAGTAGCACTTTGTTGAAGAGCTATTACAACATGCACAAAAAGATCCAAAATCCTATAAAAAGTTAGTCCAATGAGAATTTTTTTTGATAAGGGCCAAAAAATAGCCAAAGGAATTAAAAATAGGGTATGCATGGGGATTCTCATACTGGTCCTATAAATAGAATTTGGAATCCATTTCCCATGGACTAGATGGTATGCGAGAGCCATTTTCCATATAATACATCAGTATATGGAAACTATATCCTATGTACGGCCGCAGTATGCAGAAGGCTCATGAGGTACTGGCCCGCAGAGCATTGGCCATCAAAATGAGGGATTCACAGAGGGCATAAACCACAAATTGAGGCCTCCCCATTATGACATTAAAAGTGATCTAATTGAGTTTTTTAAGTTTAGTTTAATAAGTCTTAAAGTTCAGTTCGCCGATTTTATTTTTGTGTGCGGAATAGGTAAATCGTGTAGCGTTCTCCTACGTGGAAGTCTGAAATTTAGTTTTAAATTCCATAACACAATTTGTGAAACCCAAAATTCGGTTCATGGGAAGAAGAAATTGTGAATAGTTCGGTTCGCAGCATGTACAATGTGGTTCGCGAATATGTATTTCACAAAGGAGTTGATACGCGGACGCAGAGAATGCCAAGGGAGGTCAAGGTCATTTTTCACCATGAGAAATGGTAATAGAAAAATGACATGTGACTCTATAAATAGGTGTGGTCCCCTCCTACTAGACCTATCTATTATATCTCAAACTACCTCAGTTCAGGACCACTTATACATCATAATAGCTTCCTCTTCGTTCTGAAAGGACCCCATTCTGATGGGGGGAATTTGTAGGGTCCTGAAAATTTCTCAAAGGGGAGTAAATAGTCCCATAAGCACTTTTCAGAAGAAAGTAAACATCCCACAGGTCCAGAAAGAAAAATGGATACAAATTAAATTTAGAATTTGAGAATAAACTTGAAGAAATCACTTTTTTAAAGAGTATTAGGTGAACCACGTTCCATCACTGGGAAAGTTTCATGGGGCGTATGAACTGCGAATCATCGGTATGTAAAATTACCATGAAGCACTAGGTCGTGGGGCGATGGTTGGTAAACCCAGGAAGCCATGAACCATGTTGTAAGTGAAATCGAGCACAAGAATTTCATCTGCATACTATCTCATGAACTCAAAAATTCACAAAATAAGCAAGTCGGTAGGGTTTCACGGACCACGAACTGCGGACTACAACCTCCGCAAACCCCGGTTGACTAAATCTTCCATAGGTTGAGATATATCTTCCTGGGATTTCACAAATGGTGTCATATGCCCAAAATTATGATTTCCTCAATGCTCTATAAAAGGATCACATGATTAAGAAGAGGAGGACAGACAAAGAATGCACGAAGGAGACCCGAGAGATTGGAAGAAATAATTCAAAGAGGATTCTGACATCGATTTCGAATCATCGACGAAGTACAAACCGTGAATCACATTCCCATAGGTATAACCAGCCACAAACCATAAAAAGAAGGAACTTAATAATAATGGGTAAACCTTGAACCTAATTGGTGTCATCGCGAACCATAAATTCCTCATGGATGAACTCGTCGTGAACCAAAAGTTCTAAGACCCTCCTTCAGTGTGGTGGTCTGCCCAGTGCATCGCTATGTGGATCTAACCCCACACCGTGTAATGCATCAGTATGTGGATGGAACTCGAAGTGGTGTAGTAGAACACATACAGAACCGTGTACCAATTTGGTACGCAATTGTCCATTCCCAAGCCCACATACTACTTTGGTGTGCGGAAGACCCCCTACCCACTTAACACTATGGTATGTGGGGCTCCCCCTATCCCGTATGAGAAAACAGTACGCGGAATGGGGCATCTTTAGGTGTATTTATCTTTGGATCCAATATCACCCCTATGTTACCATCTAGTCCTCTATAGCTCTTCCACAAACCATTTCACCAACATCAGGCCAAATCTATTGGACCCGTATGATCAGATCACTGGGTGCATCAGCGCACCTCTCTAAGTCTACATACCCTTGGTAAGCAGAGTCACAAAGGTTTTCCCCATAATAGTTCGGACTCCTGAGATGTATGTAAGTTTACAATCCCATGGTAACCCAGAGTCCAACCTTGGGATGCTGGCGTGAACCTCCCCATTCTAAGTATTAAGGGCGATCACTTTCTTTTCCATTCAATTAGGAACGGTGATCAGTCAAATGAATCATTCCCGCTTCTCCTTTCGATGTGGAGAGACATTCCTCCCATTTCCTAGAACACATTCCAGGGCAATCCCATTGAGTTAAGTCCATAACCATCCGAGATACAAGCCACATGACCTCCAATGTCATCCCACATTGAAATTTTAATCGCTTCGTGCCCTCTCCCACCATCGCCTTGGATTCTTCCGCCGTAGGCCCGACCTCTTCCATCAGTGGGAGAGAAGGTGTGTGGTTTGTTGAATCTCTCACATCCTCTTGTTTCTCATTTTGAATATGACTCACGTGGTCTTAGATATTTGTGATGATTATAACATCCACACAATCCAACCTATAATGAACTACAAGAACTATGATTCCTATCAAACTAGTATACGTAGGATGCCTTCTTGAAGGCCTGAGCTCAAAGGGGTGCCCTTCCAAAAGGGTCCACCCAGTCATGTCCCCCTCAAAAGGGAAGCTTCCATGTGCAAGCCCCATCCCATATTGAACTATGATAACTCTGATTCCTATTCAAACTAGGATAAATAGGATGTATTCTTAAAGGCCCATGCTCAAAAGGGGTTCCCTTATGAAAGTGTTCACCTAATTATCCCCACAAAAAATAGACCTCCTCCCAGGTCTAAGCCTTGAGCTAACTGAACTATGTGGGCTTTGATTCCTCTCCTGAGGATACATAGGAAGCCCATATTATGGGTTTTATCCCAACATCAAACCAACTTATGTCCCTCCTAGATGACGATAAACTCCAGAGCGCCTTATTGCATGGCTTAAGTTAGCATTACCTTTGTGGTATTAAATCTATGTATATCCATGATAATCCTGCAAACCAGGGGTTGCCCATGGATACAATCTTCGAGAATGAACCAAGGATTCATGAACATATGAACATGACTTAAACCTATAATAGAGTCCCGGAATAGGAAATAATTCCCCCTAATGGGTGTGATGAGCCTGACCTTCCATCCTCTTGACCAATGGATTCATTAAGTTTTGTTTTCCAAATCTTCATCCAATGACCGCCTACCTTTGGAAAGTAGGTCCATCAATCATGGATACCAGGGCCATTGGGTGTTTCTAGCTCCAAAAATAAACCCGTTGGAGACCATCCAAGGAAGTCATATCATAAGAGGATCGATTTCACAAATACTTAACCACATGAAATCACCCTCTAGGACCATTTGACTATGGAACCTCCTTCATAATGTGGAAGGGATAAACTGTCTAGTCCCCGCAAGGTCAATCCAATTCCCCCTAAAGGATAACGATGCAAATTGGGTCGAAACAAAGATGACGATGTGAAATTATCTAATACGGGACAAATACCTTTTATCCGTCAGACCATTTTGTTTCATCCCAAAAAAAATCACCTCAGGTTAAAATAGTCATTTTATAGTAATTATAATTTTATTTTTCTCTTTAATTACCCGATTTACCCTTTACTAGGGTAATAAAAATTACTAAGGATATTATTCATGTTTACCAAAATTAAAAGCGTACTATTTAAAAAATATGTACCCAATGATTCCAAATATGGATTCCATTTTTAAAAAATTTAAATATTTAAACTTTAGAATTTAATTTAAAATTAAATCATAAAAAATACAACAAAGAACGGGTTTTCAATCCTTTTTAAATATAAAATGTTTTTATACTAAATTAAAGTATAAAATTAATTTCAAAAAACATAATTGGGCCATTTTAAACAGAAATTAACTAATATAATTTTAAAATTAATACAAAATTGAATTTAACTTTATAAATACTTTAAAATAAAATGTAGTTTTCAATAAAAATTAGTATTTTCACTATTCATTGAAAAATCAAAATTTTCATAAAATTATCAAAAATTTATCCTTAGATAATTTATAAATGATGAATTAAAAAATTAAATTCATTTTTTTAATTAAAATTATATAATTTAAAAATTAAACTTTTAAATAAAACTATTTCCTTTTCAATTTTTTTAAAAAAATATAATGAATATAAATATTTATCTCATGAATACAAATAAATATGAAAATTATTTATTCTATAATTATCTAGGTTGTTATAGTTTTCCATAATATAATTCATTATCTATGAATAAATCATTTGAGGTGCTCTTAAGGTGGAAATGGAGACAGAAGTTACCTATAAATCTCATTATTTTGATAAGAAAAGAAAGACGAAATTCAAAGGAAATTCTAATAATAAAAATAATGGAGAGAAGAAGATAAAAATTCCTTTATAGTCGAAGTTTGTAAGGAGAAATGGAGTAAATTTTATTGAGGTAACTGGTAAATGTTTTATGTGTTGAAAGGAAGGTCATTAGGGAATCTAATTTCAAAAGTGATTGGAAGAAGAAGATAGATAATGGAGAAAAAGCACCACATAATGCACCACCCACACTCTAGTGTTTCAAATGTAATAAGAATGGGAATTATTTTAAACAGTGATTAAATACGAAGGTTAATGATGATGATGATCAATGTTAGAAGCCTCTTAAGGCTAGATACAAAGGGTAATCTCATGCGATCATTATTATTGATGTGGGGTATGATAAAAAAGTGTTGAAAGGTACATTTATCACCCACTATAGAACTTCTAACGTCTTATTTGATTATGAATCTACCCACTATTTTATATGTAAAGAATTTTATAAGGGTATTACAATACCACCTCGATGATTAGATGTTGAATTGGTATTGAAAACACTTAATGGTACTAAGATCATATCTCAAGTCTATGATTCTTCTCTGATTGATGATTCAGGGAATGTGTTTCATAAAAATATCATTATTCTCCCTCTTGTTGAATTTAATGTTATATTATGAATGGATTGAATTTATTTATATAAATACCACATGAATTTTCAAGCAAGGGAAGTCATATTTGATATTCTGAACCAACCTATGAACGTATATTAGTGTGACAAAAAATATGAACTTCTGATATAAATTGCATCAATTGTATCGGACTTGATTCCTATTAAAAAGGGTTATTTATCTTAGATAGTTGTGTAGAAACTAAACATCAAATATATTTTGTAACACCCCAAGCTTCCAAGGTATGTTTCTCTTTGAATAATACAATATCTTGTGTTGTACAAAACTTTTAGTTCCAGCACACCATGACCAATCAAACTAGCCGTTGTGAATAGTAATACCCATTTTTTAAAATTTTATAAATTTTCTTTTTCAAAATTGAATTCATTTTTGGATTTGGAATATCAAAATTAGCTTAAGGTGAATTTTTAGTATTTTTCTGAAAACTTTCAATTTTTGATGAATAGTGAAAAACATTGTTTTATTGTTTAAAACCTACTTTTTATTTAAATAATTATTTATTTTAATTAAATTTATTTTAGGTCAAAATAGATACATAATACCTATATAAGTTCAATTTAATTCATTGAATCCATTTTATAATTAAATTAGATTTATAAAATTTTATTGAATTTTTTAACGTCTTTTACCCACCTTCTAGAAACATTTGAAAATTTGTATAAAATGTAATTTTACCACTTCTGTGAATTGAAGTTCAAAAATCCAAGAGACATGGTTGACATCAGCATGTAAAATTTTCTTCAATAATATGAAAATAATTTTTGGTGGATAATAACTTTTGAATTTTATTAACCATAGTTAAAAGTAAATAGGGCAATTAAAGGTAAAAATGATATTATAATTACCCTAAAACATGTACTAATTCTATTTTATAAGTGTATATCGACCAAAATCAACCTTAGGAATAAAATATGATCCTTTTGGTCCACTTGGATTAGATTAGTACATTTACTATTATTTTATTTAAAGAAGAGTTAAAAGTGTTAAATTCAAAGTTTAATAAGTAAAAAAAATTTAATATAGGGTTATACATAAGTTAAATTTTACTATAAATATTCATTAGAAATCGAAAAATATTTCCTACATAATGGTATTTTATTTATAATTTTTAGACCATAAATCATTAAATTTATTTATGACACAATGATGATGCAGTAATTACTTTATTATTGAATGATTAAAATAAATAATATTATAAATATTAATATAATTTTAAATTGATACTTTTGATGAATTACACTAATTTTATAGGTTAATATGACATGATAGAGTTTATTAAAAAAATTTGTTTGAAGTGATAAATTTGTTATGACTTTCACAAAAACAAAATACCAAATAGTATCCAAATTGACATAAATGAGTTTTTAAAACAAATACTATATTATTAATTGATATAATATTACTAAAAAATCTAAGTTTTGGAAAAAGTACTTAGATAAGTTTAGATATATCAATAACAAACTACTTGGATTTCTCTTGTATTTTTATAGTAAGTTTGTTAACCATTAATTATAATAATACAAGAATACATGGTAAAAGTTAAACTATTTAACTAAGAGTTAAATCTAAAAGATAAGGTTAAAATGGTGACCTAAACCTGTCTAAAACCTATTGGTTGAGAGGTTTTCAACCCAGCCCCACTTTAGCCTCTAAATAAATCTTTTTTTTATCCATTATAAACCGAATATGATTGTATAATAAAATAATATTTCAAGCTTTTGCTAAAGTGACCCTCACCTCCCTTATAAAAGGGTACTTTCACTTTTCTCAAAATCACACCTCCAAATCCATTTGTCTCAGTCAACCACTATTCAAATATCCTCCAAACTACCCTCACTTATACCTTGAGGCCTTACTTTGATCATAAATCCAACCTAAGGAGCTCTTTTGATCAAATCAAAAGGAAGCACCCGAAGAAGAGGTAATAATTTCATCACCTCTTTCAAAGTTCTTTTTCTTATTCCACTTCCTCTTTCTTTGTTGTTTCCATACCAAAATAATAACTTCATAACTTTATAAATATTGTGATTTTATTATAAATATGGTGCAACCATATTCATTATTCTATCCATCCTATGAATGACAAAGTCACCATATATGCCTACATACGACTTACCGTCTCAACATCGTGGTGTAGTTTGTTATTCAACACTTCATTATTTGTATGGGTATAATAATGAGTAAAATTTAAATAAATAATAAATATAAAATGTTAATTATTCTATATATATGATATACCATCCAGTTACACATGATTTCACCATCAATATAATGATATTGTTGCTCATGCGTACGTACGGATTACCGTCTCCACGAACGCGATGAAATTCATTCCCCGTCACAACCATTCAAGAATAATTTTCATTTTATGATTAAAAATAATGTTTAAGAACTTAATATAATTCTGAATATAAATCAAATACATCCTATCCATAACAAACATTGATTACGTAACCAAACATATAAAGGAAAACAAATCAGTTAATACCCAAAACAATGACACTACTGAAATATTATTAACAAAGAAATATTATAAGATCATATATGATATCATATTTATGTATTTGGTTCTTGTATAATTTAATAAAAATTATTTAAATATTATTTAGAAGTTTAAAGTACCCTCGATCAAGGAAAATTACAAGTTAAGGGTTAATTCTACAATCTCTTCATTATCCGAGGTTGTTTGTACGTGAGTATCTACTAGGACCTCTTTATCATCCACATTAATTTTTCTTAAAAATATATTTCAAAACATTTTTAATATTTCCTATAATATGGGTTAAAGTAATTTATACCCTTTTTTGACTTTTTATAAATTTTTTTGAAAGGAATATTTCCATCGTTTTCCAAACAAGGTACTTTATGACCTTTTTGACGAATTAAAGAAAGAATGTTTTTTTAAACTTATACGACGAGTGCAGCTATTTTATGCCTTTATAACACCTTAAAAGATTCTCTTAAAATATTATATGAATATTTTCAAAATAAATGTTTTCTTTTATAATTATGTAACTTTTAAATTATTTCAAATTATAAATAGATATCTTTCTCAAATAGTTTTGATTTCATCTGTGGCAACATCCTTTTGATGGATTTTACATTTGTTTGAAGTTGATTTATTATGATACAATCTTCCATATTTTATTGAAGGTTTTGTGATATGTTTAACTGTGGATGTGTTATTTTTATACCATTCATGGTTTATGGTTAAAGTATTTACATTTCATATGCTACTTTTAATAAGAATGTTTATGTTATGTTTCAACCTTTTCATATGAGGAATGCATTTGACTTAGTAAGTGATGGGTGGAGCCCGCTATAGCTCCTCGATGCATCGGTAGGTCTCATGAGACAAACTAGTGTCTTAGAAAAAGACCTTGACAAAAATTTATTTGTTGTCTTGGCATGAGGAATTGAATATGTGGTTATGAAGTCCGACATTATGCATTCCATAATTATAAAATTGGCTATTGATATTACATGTGATTATTAGACTAATAGAATATCCATGTGAATAAGTAAATGGAATTATTTGATTTATCTTTTCCATATTATTCTAAAGTTTAAGTTTAAAAGGCTTTTGTTTTAGTCTTATACATTGCCTTAAATGATTATGCTTATTTATGATAGTTTCCATTATATTGTTATCCTTACTGAGCATCTAAGCTCACCCCTTTCTTATGTTTTATTTTTTACAGGATGCAAAGAAGTATATTAGGATTAACCTAGAGGAATAGGCTAAGTGATATAAGAGTGTTCAAAGGGGAAATAATGTTGTTTTTTTTTATTTCATGATGTAATGTAAAACTTATGTTTGTATCAAGTACTTATAAGGTAACTAAACTGACCAGTCTTTTGAGATTTGATCCCTTGTGATCATACCAATGTTATGTAATAATGCACCGACTATGGGTAACTAGGGTTGGGGCATTACATATTCTTATTGCATGGGAGTTTTTTATGTATTTCTGGAATAGATTCCTAGTCTTCAACCAAATCAGTAAGTTTAGTTTTCAATAGAACTCATACATAGTGCTAAAACTATTTAAAATACTTTGTATAAAATGGCCCCACTACTACAAATATGACTTATAATAGCGCTAAAAACATCCTTTAATAGCGCTAAAAAAGCGTTGTTAATCTCGGTGAAGATAAAGGGGGGTCCCCGTTTTCAGCGCTAAAAATAGTGCTGATAAAGGTAGTATTTATCAGCCCTATTTTCAATGCTGATAAATGTATAATATATCAGCCCTCAAAATAGCGCTCATAAACACTCCCTTTATCAGCACTATTTTGAGCTCTGATAAAAACTACCTTTATCAGCACTCAAAATTGCGCTGATATATTATCCATTTATCAGTGCTTAACTAGCACTGATAAAGGCCAAATATCCTATGCAAAACCAAAACCTGCATAGAACCTAGACAAATTACAACACCTGCACACAACACAAACAACACCTTCACACAACACAAACAACACCCACACACAAAGCATAGAAGAACAAAAATGCTACATACATTTACTTGAAATCATGAATACAAAACAACACACTCTTATATACATTTCAAGAAATGTTTAATTTGGTTACAATTACAATTATCCAACATAGTTAAAAAACAATGATGTTCCATCCTTTTTGCATCAATCCGCTCTAAAAAATTGTCGTCCATGGCGGTGGTTTCTGAACAAAGCATTCGAACTGAGGAAACAGATTTCACTTACATAAGAAAACAAATATTATGTTAGTAATACAATAATTAAATAAAGAATGGGTTTTCTAAACGGAATTATACTAGTGAGGCACAAAACATAAAATAACCAATTAACCAAGAGACACAATTAGGTCAATGCCCTTACCTCAACCAGAAGTCCAATAAACTATCTTCAGTTCATAACAACCACAACTGAGTCCACAATCACATGTATTAATGTCCAACAACATTAAATTACATAATTAGTTAATTTTAACCAAAAATTCAGCACGGTATAATAGGCACCAAACTCATCGTGTAATCCAACAAAACCAAAATGCTGAGAAACTAGGTGTGATCCACTCCTGATGCACCCCTAAGCCTAGAAAACACTAAATCCCCAATCTATATTACTAAATTTATGACAAATTAAGTGTAAATTTTTGAAAAACCATAAATAAATCTTCCAAAAAATATAATCTGCATCAAATAATGATTGATTACTAGTTTATGAAATTTTGAGACATGCTCTAAGAGTCATATATAAAATTCCCATGAAGAACAATGATTTATCCATACTATGGTATAATAATTACACCTAGAACCCTAAAAACTGAATGCAAATCTTTGAGAAAGAAGTTAGAGAAGCAAGGAAGATGTAGGAGAAGATACCACATTGATTCAAAATGACGAACAACCGACAATCCACTCAGGTCTAAGGGGAAGGAAGGAGGGGAATGGGGTTTGGCCACCCCCTAAGAACTTGGTGCCAAAATGAAGAAACCTGAGGAGTTTTATACTTTATAAACCCATCACCCACATAAAAATAAGTTTTAAGTCATGTTACATAAAATTAACCAAGTGGTTACATCACTATATTTTTGGTCCAAACCCTTACTTGACCCATTTTTCCCATTCACGACCATTATCACCCTATTAAATGCATTCATGTTGTGAATTACCCTTTCACACTATGAGTAGCCTCATGCTTCTACATTTCAATAGAATGACTACCCAAATCATCCTTTATATCCTCCCAAACCCCAATGACATCCCTCTATCCCAAATACATGTAGGAAACACCTATTAGAACTGGTATATTGTACCTTTTTCGATGATTTTTTTTGTTATTATGAAATTCCATAATTCCCCATTGGAATTATACCAATGTACTAATCAGATGTTATATGATATACCATGAAGATTCTTGTGTCCATGTATGAGATGAGATATCAATGAAAATTTTATTTCATTATTATACATACCAACACATCAAATCTGAGCATTAGAGACCTTCAGGTTTTCTTTAACTACTTCCAGTTCTGACATGGAAGTGGGACAAGATTTCTATGGGATATTAGGTTAGGTTTTTGTGTACCCCTCGATGGAAGAATTAAATATGGGTTTTGATCAATTGGATGGCCAAATAATCTCAATTTATATACATTTTATATGAAAAAAATTATAAGAAAATAAAAATTCAATTTTTAATTGAGATTATATTTTTTACATGGATTTAATTCTACTATAGTCTTTTATAGGGAACCTCATTTTACATCCTGTTTTTGGAGAGGTCCCTATGAGAAAATGGGATGCCATGTATGATTGATCATGACATATGTTTCTGAAACTTTCTTCAGGGGCACGTTGCCTGGAGCATGTAGATGTTCGATGGTGGTGCATTGTACCACACATTCATTCATTACAAAGTTGAGTTACATTCATCACTTATAAAGAGATGTCTTCTCCTTGATTGAAACAGGGTGATGGGATGTTGTTCATTCCATCCATGGATTCCTCCTCAGAATTCATTACCTAGTATGAGTCTCCCTTATAGAATAATACGTTGTTCGTGAAACTTGTTCCTGGTTCCATCTCTTTATGGATGATGGTTAATTACAATTATTATATTAGGACATTCCAAAGGGTCATTCCAGGGCATAATACTTCAGTTAGGAAAGTATTCACATTAGGAATCAGTGGAATGTATGTACACTAGAACATTGGTCACATGTATTCATCATCATCAAAGGGATTCTCAACGAAATGGAAGCCCATGTTTAACTTGTGGTATTCCATGAGTTTAACATCCCACAAGGATAGAGGGTCATGATTTAATGTCTTACTGAGATGTAATGGGTGGATCAAAACACTTATAAAGGTGGATCGGGTAGGTACATCTCTAGGAGGGAGAACCTAGAATGTTTACCTGATAAATGGATCAAAACGCCCAATGAGGTCTGACCCAAGTGTGGTGCATCCCATAAAGGTAAGTATTCTCATTTTGAGGACTTATTCGGACCCCACTAAGGAAAAAAATAGGCAGGAAAATAAGCGAAGGTGTACCCCAATGAGGGGGTCACCATGGTTTACCATTGGTTGGGATTTAACCTCATGGAGGCTTCCTACGTACCCTATTTAGAATACAAGGATTAATACCCATATATTTAAAAGAGGTATGGTGTGGGTATTACCCATGGTTAGCTTCCCTTCACACTAGGAATACTCTTGGTTGGATGAGTATGGGTTTTGTTGGGCTTATGCGTTGTCATATTCCCAGGTTCTTCTAAGAGTAGCAATGGGATGAATGGGACATACGTGTTAATATAGACCATGTGAATGGCGTGATCCTACCCGGATGTGGTGGCCTGAGTAAAATTAGGATGTAAATGGGGGAAGTATTAAAGTAGAATGGAATGGATGATATAGAATCAAAGTGAAGATGAAATTGTTGGGATTGAACCTTGAGGGGCATCCGACGCACCCTAGTTGTCTAGGAATCAATGTCCATGTAGTTATTAAAGGGGAATATGGGGCTTATGCATGGTTATCCACCCAATAAAAATGGGACATGTGGTTTGGGATTATGCATGGTTATCCAGGACATGCACCCCTAGGAGGAGGGAACCAGGGTTTACCAATGGTTGTCATTGAACCTCTGGGAGGATTCATAAGAACCTGTTTAGAATATAGGGATAAAAACCTATGTAGTTAGGTGGTTTGAGGATTACTCATGCTTAGCGGCCTGGGTGTTGTAAATATAGGGGGATCGCAGGGAGGATCTTTGTGATGTTTAGGTTCTTCGTTGAGGTTAGAGCTTTGTAAATATAAGAGCTCCACGAAGTAGGGTAACCCTTGTTTGCTGTAGAGACCTGGGTTTTAAAAGCAGCTCATTGTGAATGATTAATGTTTCTCAAATCCTTATGTACCCTGAAGTTCCTTCCTTCTTAGTGAAGGGTATCCCTACAATAGTAAGGGGTAAATATGAAAAGGGAAAGGGGGTTTCTCAATGCTCCAGTACCATGGGGGATTCATTTTTCTATTGAATTCGTAGTGATTAAGGGCTCAAAAAAATAGAGTTTGGAATGAGAAATGTCAGAGTAATGATGATTATGAGGGGGGAATAACTATTTATAGGAAAGGGGGGGTTTTAATGCCTAGAGGCACGACATGAAGAAAAAGTGATCCTTGTAAAGAGGCACGAGGCACAAAAAACATGTGGAGCTGTCTGTAAACATTATTTATGGTGGCCATGGGGCTCATCAGACTCCCCATACCTTCCATAAACACCTCAAAACATCACGAGGACCAGATTCTACATGATGGTGCATCACAGGGTTGATTCTTTTGATGATGTACTGGTTTTTTGAGCTTGTATTTCATCTCAACCAGCTTTTCCCTTACTTGAAGTATCCTAGGACACATATTTTGTTTCCAAAAAATCCCTCAATGATACCGATTATCTCAGGCATCTACCTAGAAATAATTGTGCAAGTCAAACAACAACACATGTTCTCAAATACAAGTTCAAACAAATGAGATACAGAACATTGAAATTTCTTAAAAATGAACCAAGGGGTACACATGTGCTCAAATACTATCTATGCATGTTGAATCTGATCCCTCTACTTTAATTTCAGCAATATTTATATTTAGGCCCTATATCTAACTGAAAATGGTGGATATAGACCATATTTGTTGTTTCCATCCATCATTTGTTGGAAAATGGATTTTTTTGATCCTCGGTGGTTTCGCCGTTCGCCCCATACGCATTGCACACCACCATGCCTTCAATATTGATTTGTTCAAAGATCAATAATATGAATTCGGGGATAGAAAACATTGAGTAATAAATTAAGATTTCAATACATATGATCATTCTCAATTCACCAAAGAAGTTTGGAGGATAATAAATGATCATATCTAGATAACATAAGTAGTATTAATTCACCTTTATCCTATTTGTGTACAATCTTCCATCAGGTATATTTCCCATTCGTTTCTAAACACATCTATATCATATTCTGAATATGAGTTTTTGCGACAGTCAAGATAGTACTGAAAAAATATAAATACAAAAAGGATTAATTAATATTTTAAATGAACTCGTAATTATTTTAGAAAATAACTCATCAGGGATGCTAGTTTGTTGATGAAATACGGTCTCTTTCATAAATTTACAAACATAATACCCACAATCCTTTCCGTTTGTTTGTTTTGGACACTGCAGAAACATCGACAATAATAGGTAATTTGTTTTGATATGTGTTTGGATAGTGAAATTCTATTATATATACCAGGATACTTTTCCATTTGTAGAACTTGTAGGTGTTTTTATCCTTAGGCCCTGGATTCATTCCATGCATTATATGATATTGGTGCACCGCCCTATCATAAAAGAATCCTCATTAAAATATAACATAAATTATATAACTAGATGTTTAGTTTTAAAATGATTCATCTAGTGTCTTACAAATTAACAAACGCCATCATGCGTGGTCGGTTTGTTGGATATCCATGCATTGAATCCAGAAAATAAATCTTTGGAGTATCCAAATTGATTGCAATCAGCATCCAATGGTTCCTAAAAATACAAAAAGGAATAAGTAAAGAAAGAAATGAAAATATAGTTGATATGAATAAATTGTAGAGTTTTACCCCTGCATCGTTGGTATTAAAAAGAGTCTGTCATCCATAATTTTGTTTTCAAATGATTTGAGCAAGGATGACATTATTGCAACCATTTTATCGGAATCTATTTCATCTTTTGAAGAGGTGATGTGATGACTAACAAGTCCAAATTTTTGTTCATGGGGAAATCCCTTCAATTTCTTTTCATATATACTCCTGCGAAAAATATAAAATGTATTTAGTCATAATTATCAGAGTATATCAGCTTTTGTAAAATCAAATCATGAAAACATACCTCATGTATACATTTACAACTTAGGTGCCTAGCCATTCATACTTGAGGAGTTCCTTTACATTTTCATCACTAATGAATTCTGATGTTTCCTCTCCCTACATATCTTTTTCGAAATCAACTGTGTGAGTATTTCGGCCTTTCAACTTTGTATCCACATGAGTCTGCAATGATATTAATGGTGGATATAGAACGGGCGGGGTAAAGGTGCTCTTAGTAGACCATTTCAATCTGTTGGTTGATCCTTGAGATAGTTTTGAGCTGATATTTTGTTTCACCCCACATTTTTTGTCATTTTGTAATAACATTCATCGGTTCATACCTTTTTTCATTAAATGTTAAAGGTCCAGCTTGAAAAATATATTGGAAATGGATACCTTTTTGTCGACATGTTTGTTTACAAGAACTGTCGGCCATGTGATGAATGTTCCAACAGCTTGTTCAACCGTATGAATGTCATCACCATCATTTAGAATAGGTAGCTCGACACTCGACTCATTATCTACGTTAATTGACACTCTAAGATGATCTTTTGGAAGCTTTCTGTTGTGTAGCATGTCGTTTTGTGTATTGAACACTGTAAACCTCGCTACAAGACGATAGGTGGGAGTTGATAAATATAAATCACAGTCATTTTCACCCAGTGGAATTTTAGTACAGGAAAGGTATCAATGTCTATGTAAATCACATTTCATAGAAAAAATTATTAAAACATTGATTACCTCTTCTAAGTTAGGTTTTTTAGGGGAATGGCTTGCCTCAAAGCTGGTGTGGGGTGTAACACCCCAAGATTTCATAGTGTGTTATTTCTTCAAAATAATTAAATAACTTGCACTACACGCAACACCGAGTTCAATCGCACAATGACTTACCAAACAAGCCGTTCAAAAGAGGTTATGAATAGTATTAAATAAATTTTAAACTATATATAATCCTTATAATTTTAGAATCCATATTATGAGTTTCTTAGATATAATGCAAGAACAAATTCATTTTCTGTATTGCACTTTTATCAACTTTTAATAGTGAATCCTTTTTAAATACAATATTTTAAACTTTTTGACTAAATGGGGACATCAAAAATTTAAAATGAAACATCCCAAGCTTCCACGGTACACTTTCCTTTGAATAATACAGTAGTGTGTGTTGTACGCAACTTCGAATTCTAACACACACTACAACTGATAAAACTAGTCGTTATGAATAGTAATACCTAATTTTTGAAATTATATATATTTTATATTTAAAAATGGACTTCATTTTTAGATTCGGAGTGTCGAATTTATCCTAAGGTAAAATTTTGGTACTTTTCAGATAACTTTAATATTTTGATGAATAGTGAAAATTACTAAATTTTAATTAAAAACAACTTTTTTAATCAAAATAATTAATAGTGATAAATTATGAATTTGATTGATTTTAAAGTATATTTAGAATATATTTTTTCCATTTAATATAATGTTGGTCATTGGACATAATTTTACAATTAAACTGGACATAAACAAGTGTCAATCTTTTGATAGTTATTATCTCTTAAAAACACGATTTTTGTTTTAACAACGGGAATTAATTTTAAATTAATTTCTGCCACTTTTGTGTTTTGAATTTGGAAAAATGGATTCCATATTTGGAATCAGGATGTTCAAATTGTGTAAATAGGTAACATTTATTTTTAGGCATTTTGAAAAATTACTGCGGTAAATATTTTATTTACCATGGTTAAGGGTAAATCCGGTAAATAAGGGTTAAAAAATAATATTATAATAATACTAAATTACCCTAAAACATGTCCTAACCTTATTTTTTGATACATGTTCGACCATAGTCATCTTTGGGTCGATTTTGGGACCCCATGGAGCCACTTGTAGGTGATAGGGACACTTTATTTTAATTAAGTTAAAATGAATACAAAAATGACACAAGCATATATCTTTTAGAAAAACAATTTTTAAATAGGGTTATATATGTTGGATTTTCGATTGTAAATATTAATTAGAAAGATAACAATATTTCCTACATAATGATATTTTATTTATAATTTTTAGAGATTAAATAATTTAATTTATTTATGACACAATGATGATGCAGTAATTACCATAATAGTAAAAATTTAAAATAATTGATATTATAAATACCCAAATAAATATAATTTGATACTTTTAATGAATTAAAATAATTTTCTAGGATAATATGACATATTAAGATTGATTTAATTAATTTTTTTCGAAGTAATAATTCTGTTATGAGTTTCACAAAAATCAACTATTGAATAGTGTCAAAATTGACATAAAAGAGTTTTTAAAACAAATATTATATTATTAATTGATATTAAATTCATAAAAATCTAAGGTTCGGCCAGGAGACTTATATCATGATATTTGTATCCTTAAGGTTCGGCCAGGAGACTTATATCATCCACATCCATATTTCTTAAAAATGAACTTCAAAACATGTTTACTATTTACTAGAATATGGGTTAAAGTCATTTATACACTTGTTTGAATTTTTATAAGAGGTTTATAAAGGAATCTTTCTGTCGTTTTCCAAACAAGGTTCTTTTTAACCTTTTCAACAAAATTAAGTTAAGAATGTTTTTTTAACTTAGACGGTGGGTGCGGCTATTTACCGTCATTATAAAATTGTCAAAGCTTCCCTTACAAGATTACAAGGATATTTTCAAAGTAAATGTTTTATTTTATAATTATGTGACTTTTAAATGATTTCAAAATGAATATTTTAAGAATTTAGGAAGGGTACTCTTTATCAAAATCAGAATTTTAAATGTTTTAAAGATTTATCTTTCTAAATCTTTTTAATTAATGTCCATGTATTCAAAATGGTTTCTAAGGATTTATTTATATGGACATGAATGTTTTTAAAATTTTAATTCCTTTCAAAAGTTTCAAAGTGGTATGGGACACTTTGATTCAAAAATATCTTTTTAATTACTTCCTTTATAAATGTGTGACTTTTAAATGATTTCAAAAAAAGAGAAATTTCTCTCAAATAGTTTTGATTTCATCTATGTCAACATCCTTTGATGGATTTTATGCTTATTTGAAGTTGATTTATTATGATACAAAACTTATATATTGTATTGAAGGTTTTGTGATATGTTTGACTGTGGATGTGCTATTTTTATACCATTCATAGTTTATGGTGAAAGTATTGACATTTAGTATGCTAGTTTTAATACGAATGTTTATGTTATGTTTAAACCTTTTCATATGGGAATGCATTGGACTTAATATGTGACGGGTGGAGCCCGCTATAGCTCCTCGATGCATCGGTAGGTCTCATGAGACAAACTAGTGTCTTGGCACAAGGCCTTGGAAAAATCTTATTTGTAGTCTTGGCATGAGGCCTTGGCTATGTGGTTATGATAGTCTGGAATTATGCATTCCATCATTATGAAAGTGGTTATTGATATTGCATGTGATTATTCGATTAGTAGAATATCCATGTAAATAAGTAAATGGCATTATTTCATTTTACTTTTTCCATACTATATTGAAGTTCAAGTTTAAAAGGATTTTGTTTTAGTTATACATTGCCTTAAATGTTTATGCTTATTTTGGAAAGTTTCCGCTATATTGTTATCCTTACTGGGCATTTGAGATCACCCATTTTCTATGTTTTATTTTTCCCAGGATGTGAATAAGTAAGTTATGAATGACCTGTAGGGATATTATGAGGAGATAATAGTGTGGACTATAGAGACATTATGTTTTTGTAGTAGTTTTTCACTTTATGATGTAATGTAAAACTTTATGAATATATCTAGTGTTTCCAAGGATACTAAACCAATCGGTCTTTCGAGATTTGATCTTTCTTGTGATCATGCCAATGTTATGTAATAATGCACCGACTCTGGGTAACTGGGGGCGGGGTGTTACAGTTGGTATCAAAGGAAGTTTAGTACAAACCTTGGAAGCTAGATTTAGATAAACTCTGATTAGAGAATGTAGACCTGAGATGAACTTTGAGGATTAGTATAGAAGAACTTCCTAGAATTTTGGTATTGTAGAGATTTTGTTAGTTTTCCGAGCAATACAGCCCTGTCTGGATACGAGCAGGTAGAGGCAGCTCTGGCAAAGAAGTACCTAGGGGTAAAACCCGAAAACACCGCTTTGAGCTAGACTCAAACGGGAACTGGTGCACGACAATGGGCCTTGCTGCACTCTTGGTTACGACACTCCCGGGGGATATGCTTAGGATAATTCTCATTTTCTTTACAAACCATTATGAAGGGTTTATGAGTATATAATTCCTCAAAGGAGACATTTTTATGATTATGGATTATATCCATAAATTATTTAATTTATGTTATGTTTTTTACAAGTTTGAGATTAGGTATTGTTATTCATAAACTAATCTAGTGTATGCCATTGTTTAGAAATGGTGACTAATAGAAGGAATGAGAACTCCAACAATGCACATGATCCAAAGAGAAGGAAGGATCATATATTTCATGGTCTTAAGCTATAATTTATAAGAGAAATAGTCTCCCATGTATTATCATCATATGAAGAAATAATATCATGTGTTGATAAGATAAGTAAAGAGTTTACTGAGTCCTATGGCTTTGAAGGGAAGCAAGAGAAGAAAAGGATGGAAGAGGGAAATATGGATAAAGGGAAGAGGGAAAAGAAGAATTTTCCCATATAAGATAACTGTGGGAAGAAACACCTTGGAACTTGCCTGAAAGGAATGGGAGTTTGTTATAAGTGTGGAGGAAAAAGGCACAAAGTATGTGACTGCAAGGGTAAGAAAATGGTTTCAAATGTACAATGCTTAATTTTCAAGGAGTTTGGACACTATGCGAACCTATGTCTCAGTCATCAGACTATGCCACAAATGATGCTATTGGATAATAATCAAGTTATGATACTACCACAGATGAAGAGGAATGATTAGAGTTCTTATGTTGATTATGTCATTTGAGTGTTGTATCAATAATGTACTTGTTATAATAATTATGGATTATATAAGGATTGTACTGCAGTACTATTTCATTATGGACTTGAGATTGTGTGGAACAAAGAAAAGTGACTCAATAGCAGGTTAAATTTTTGGAAAATATATGGTTGAGAGAAAGATAAACCATAATATGGTTCTGATACCGAGGTAGTGATTTTAGAATAATACATGATTGTTTTGGATAAATAATATCAGATATTCTTGACTACCTTGAAACTGATTAATGATTTGTATATTCCATCATTGTTGGGGTTTAGAACATTTTTGGATTGAAGGAGTATATCTATTATTCTAAAAGGAATAAGGGATCATGAATGTAATCAATAACGTTTTATGATTATTCAGGATGTTGCAGTGTTTTAAAAGAATACATGATGAAGGTGATCACATGTTATTAAGCGAAAAAAAGGATCTTCATTGTGTTTACCTTCCTTATAAATTTTGGACTGAAGTATTTTGGATAGTTCTAGTTTGGATTATTTTGGATTGCCATAAAAGGACAACCCGGAGGTCGGGCGGCAACCCGTCGCGTCCGGCAAGGCCGCGAGACTTGAACCCGCAACCGAAGGGCGACAAGGGTGTATCACCTACCACTAGACCACGATATGTCCTGGATTAAATAATGTAGTTTTTTTAAAAGATCTTGTAGATGAATTATAAATTCGTTTATTTTGGAACCCTATACGAATAGTATAAATAGAATTTTTTTTACGTTCTATTATCTTTTAGAGTGAAAGATGAGTTTGTGGTAGATATTTATTAATGGATAAAACTCTAAAGTAAGTATATCTCCTTATGATCTTAGTCAATCTCATAAATAAATTCCTCAACATTAAGAAAAAGAACTTAGAACAAAAATGTTGTCCTAGATGGTACCTTAAATCATTACTAATTTATGGCTTTGGGATTGTTGACCTTTTCATAGCCATGTTATCTACCACTCTCCATCAGATAATTGATGGTTAGATTTCTCTTCCATATCCATATTTTCCTACATGGAACCCTAGTATGTGTTATTTTCGGTAATCTTTATACTTTACACTCTTTATTTTAAATAAAGGCCTCATTAATTCATTTTTCAATGTGGTATTTAATCTAAGATATTTTGAAATGTCAAAAATGTGTTATCCCAATACCCTATGTTTTGTTGAACCAATGGTATTTCAAATCATCATAGATTGATGAATTTAAGGACCTCAATTTTACACTTGTTTGTGACTGATGACCTCAATCACTACCTATAAATATTTATGTTTTTCCACCAATTATATGTCTCTAATTTCCACCAATGTTCTCCTAATAGAGATCATAATTTGGTGGTGACCCTTTCATTTCTCTTTTCCTTATATTAAGACTAAATTTTAGTAACCTAATTTCCGATGTGGGTTTTCCCACAAAGATACTTTCTATTTTCAACCTTTTATTTTCAAAGAAAAATTTCAAATTGCGAGGATGCAATTTATTCAAGGAGGGGAGAATGTAACACCCTAAGATTTCATAGTGTGTTATTTCTTCAAAATAATTTAATAACTTGCACTACACGCAACACTGAGTTCAATCACACCATGACTTACCAAACAAGCTATTCAAAAGAGGGTATGAATAGTATTAACTAAATTTTAAACTTTATATAATCCTTCTAATTTTAGAATCCATATTATGAGTTTCTTAGATATAATGCAAGAACAAATTCATTTTCAGTATTACACTTTTATCAACTTTTAATAGTGAACCCTTTTTAAATACAATATTTTAAACTTTTTGACTAAATGGGGACATCAAAAATTTAAAATGAAACATCCCAAGCTTCCACGGTACGCTTTCCTTTGAATAATACAATAGTGTGTGTTGTACGCAACTTCGAATTCTAACACACACCACAACCGATAAAACTAGTCATTATGAATAGTAATACCTAATTTTTGAAATTATATATATTTTATATTTCAAAATGGACTTTATTTTTGTATTCGGAGTGTCGAATTTAGCCTAAGGTGAAATTTTGGAACTTTTCGGATAACTTTAATATTTTGATGAATAGTGAAAATTACTAAATTTTAATTAAAAACAACTTTTTTAATCAAAATAATTAATAGTGATAAATTATGAATTTGAGTGGTTTTAAAGTATATTTAGAATATATTTTTTCCATTTAATATAATTTTGGTCATTGGACATAATTTTACAATTAAACCGGACATAAACAAGTGTCAATCTTTTGATAGTTATTATCTCTTAAAAACACGCTTTTTGTTTTAACAACGGGAATTAATTTAAAATTAATTTCTGCCACTTATATGTTTTGAATTTGGAAAAATGGATTCCATATTTTCAATCAGGATGTTCAAATTGTGTAAATAGGTAACATTTATTATTAGGCATTTTGAATAATTACTGCGGTAAATATTTTATTTACCATGGTTAAGGGTAAATCCGGTAAATAAGGGTTAAAAAATAATATTATAATAATACTAAATTACCCTAAAACGTGTCCTAACCTTATTGGTTGATACATGTTCGACCATAGGCATCTTTGGGTCGATTTTGGGACCCCATGGAGCCACTTGTAGGTGATAGGGACACTTTATTTTAATTAAGTTAAAATGAATACAAAAATGACACAAGCATATATCTTTTAGCACAAAATTTTTTACATAGGGTTATATATGTTGGATTTTCGATTTTAAATATTAATTAGAAATATAAAAAAATTTCCTACATAATGATATTTTATTTATAATTTTTAGAGATTAAATAATTTAATTTATTTATGACACAATGATGATGCAGTAATTACCATAATAGTGAAAATTTAAATTAATTGATATTATAAATACCCAAATAAATATAATTTGAGACTTTTAATGAATTAAAATAATTTTCTAGGATAATATGACATATTAGGATTGATTTAATTAATTTTTTTCGAAGTAATCATTCTGTTATGAGTTTCACAAAAATCAACTATTGAATAGTGTCAAAATTAACATAAAATAGTTTTTAAAACAAATATTATATTATTAATTGATATTAAATTCCTAAAAATCTAAGGTTCAGCCAAGAGACTTATTTCATGATAGTTGTATCATTAATGGACCACTTGGGGGTCTCTTTGATTTATATGGTAATTTTATTAACCATATAATATAAAAATACAAAGAGATATTGTAAAAGTGAAACTAATTAACTTAGAGTTAATACTTAAAGATAAGGTTAATATAAATACTCAAACCTGTATAAATTCTATTTGTTGAGTGGTTTTCGACCCATCCCCACCTTAAAATTTAAATAATCTACTTTGGAGCCATTAGAAACCAAATATAAATTTATTATAAATTAATATTTCTAGCTTTTCCAAAGGTGCCCCTCACCCCTCTTATAAAAGGGCACTCCTCCTTCTCATTTCTTCACACCTTCAAAGCCTTTTGGTTCGGCCAAAATCTGCCCAAATACTCTCCAAAATTCCCTCACTACAACATAGAGGCCTTAGTTTGATCAGAAAGCCAACCTAAGGATCCCTTTTGATCAAATCAAAAGGAAGAACCCAAAGAAGAGGTAATGATTTCACCACCCTTTTTCAATTTCCTTTCTTCTTTCACTTCTTATTCCTTTGTTGTTACCATTATAAAATAATAACTCCAGTATAATATATATATTGCGATGTTATTATAAATATGGTACAACCATATTCACTATTCTATCCATCCTTTGAATAACATGTCACCATACGTGCGTACGTACGGCTTACCGTCTCCACGTCATGGTGTAATTGTTATTCAATAAATTATTATTTGGATGGGTATAATAATGATGTGTAACTCATGTAAATAATAAATATAACATGATAATGATTCTGTATATATGATATACCATCCAATTATATTTTATTTTAATATCAAAAGAATGATATTATCACTCGTGCGTACTTACGGACTACCGTCTCCACGAACGCGATGAGATTCATTCTCCATCGTATCCATTAAAGTATAATTCTCATTTGATGATTAATAATAGTATCTAATGACTTGATATCATTCTGGATATGATTATGATACAAACTATCCATTACAAACATGTCTTACGTAACAAAACATATAAAAGAAAATGAGTAAGTTAATACCCGAAACAACGATAATTATAAGATATTATTAACAAAGAAATGTTAAAAGATCATATATGATGTCATATTAATGTATATGATTATTGAATAATTTAATAACAATTATTTCACCATTATACAGGAGGTTAACCTACCCCAACCAAGTAAAAGTACAAGGTAAGGGTTTATTTCGCAATCTCTTCATTATCCGAGGTTTTTTATATGTAATAATCTACTGGGATTTCTTTATCATCCACATCCATGTTTCTTAAAAATGAACTTCAAATTTTTTTTACTATTTACTAGAATATGGGTTAAAGTCATTTATACCCTTGTTTGAATTTTTATTATAGGTTTATAAAGGAATCTTTCCGTCATTTTCCAAACAAGGTTCTTTTTAACCTTTTCGACAAAATTAAGGTAAGAATGTTTTTTAAACTTATACGGCGGGTGCGGATATTTACCGCCGTTATAAAATTGTCAAAGCTTCCCTTACAAGATTACAAGGATATTTTCAAAGTAAATGTTTTATTTTATAATTATGTGACTTTTAAATGATTTCAAAATGAATATTTTAAGAATTTCGAAAGGGTACTCTTTATCAAAATCAGAATTTTAAATGTATTAAAGATTTATCTTTCTAAATCTTTTTAATTAATGTCCATGTCTTCAAAATGGTTTTTAAGGATTTATTTATATGAAGATGAATGTTTTTAAAATGTTAATTCCTTTCAAAAGTTTCAAAGTGTTATGGGACACTTTGATTCAAAAATCTCTTTTTAATTACTTCCTTTATAAATGTGTGACTTTTAAATGATTTCAAAAAAAGAGATATTTCTCTCAAATAGTTTTGATTTCATCTATGTCAACATCCTTTGATGGATTTTATGCTTATTTGAAGTTGATTTATTATGATACAAAACTTCTATATTGTATTGGAGGTTTTGTGATATGTTTGACTGTGGATGTGCTATTTTTATACCATTCATACTTTATGGTGAATGTATTGACATTTCGTATGCTAGTTTTAATACGAATGTTTATGTTATGTTTAAACCTTTTCATATGGGAATGCATTGGACTTAATATGTGACGGGTGGAGCCCGCTATAGCTCCTCTATGCATCGGTAGGTCTCATGAGACAAACTAGTGTCTTGGCACAAGGCCTTGGAAAAATCTTATTTGTAGTCTTGGCACGAGGCCTTGGCTATGTGGTTATGATAGTCTGGAATTATGCATTCCATCATTATGAAAGTGGTTATTGATATTGCATGTGATTATTCGATTAGTAGAATATCCATGTGAATAAGTAAATAGCATTATTTCATTTTACTTTTTCCATACTATGTTTAAGTTCAAGTTTAAAAGGCTTTTGTTTTAGTTATACATTGCCTTAAATGTTTATGCTTATTTTGGAAAGTTTCCGCTATATTGTTATCCTTACTGGTCATTTGAGCTCACCCCTTTTCTATGTTTTATTTTTCTCAGGATGTGAAGAAGTAAGTTATGAATGACCTGTAGGGATATTATGAGGAGATAATAGTGTGGACTATGGAGACATTATGTTGTTGTAGTAGTTTTTCACTTTATGATGTAATGTAAAACTTTATGAATATATCTAGTGTTTCCAAGGCTACTAAACCAATCGGTCTTTCTAGATTTTATATTTCTTGTGATCATGCCAATGTTATGTAATAATGCACCGACTCTGGGTAACTGGGGTCGGGGCGTTACATGGGGTGGGGCGGTATCGTCAGGCACGGGTTTTTGTTGAGTTGTTTCTTCTCTTTGTCTCTCCCCCATCAATTTTTCTATCATCTCTTTTTGGTATTGTAATTCTTCTTGAAAAATAGATAATTTTTCTTGAAGATTTTCCACTTTTTCATTTTGATCCTATGCTTGTTTTTGTTTTTGAAAATATGTACGGGGTGTCCCCCTAAAACCCGCACCTCTGACGCGGCCATACTGTTCTGGCTGCTTCAAGGCTGCTGAAAGTATGTCTGCATCTGGTGCGGTTTTTGTTTATTCTTGTGACTTTGTCAGATAGAAAATATAGAAAATAAGTAGTTATTGTAATGTAATAGCGATTTAAAGCAAATCAAATTTATATTATGTCATACTTACACATGTTTCCCACACTTTTTGTGTGTTTTCATCTATCAGTATCCCCTATTTATTTACATGAGCCTCCTTCCGTAGCACATGGCATGGGATGGATATGGATTTCAATTTCGATTCATCAATCTGCATATAAATAGAGAAACATGGTTATGGTGTCTTTTTATGTCACATACTAGTAGTAGGGTAGATTTAAAAGACGTACCAATTTTTTCTCAAGTTCAGCGTACCCCATCCTTGCTTTACGGTAAGGGTACACTAGTTCTGTTGCGCTTTTTTTATTTTCAGCACTCAGTAGCTGTTTTATAAATAAAAAACTGTCAATCAGAGTGATGAATAAAAGAAAACGTCAAACAACATATTACCCCACACAATGTACCTGAAAATTCTGCTCCCCATGATGGTTGCTAAACACATCCCACGCTCCTTGGGATATCAAGTGTGCGTAAAGAGGAGGTGGGTGCAGGTTGATTTTTCCTTCTACATCTTTAAGATGATATTTCGTTAAAATTGTGTGGAAACCTCTATGAATCCTTCCTGCAAATCTTAATACATATTACTTGTGCAAGGAATCTACTATAAATGCACTCTGCAGTGGATGATAAAGAGTAAGTCAATGTTTTGGTATTTTATTTTGTTTTAATAAATTAAAAAAATGATATCATAATGTTGCATAATCACTTCTCACATTAGTGTCTTCATCCCAGTGACAACATGGTGCCACGACTGTACATCAATCGGCATGCATTGCCAAGTGACGATTCTAATGTAGCTACTAAAGATGGCTCTATTGGGGTTAACACGCTTATTCCATCTGATGTCAAATTTAATGCCTTTTGCTTTTTCCTTAAGGATTTTGGCTAACACTGTCAAACTATGACGCTGTTGTTGTTTTTTGTGCTTTCAGGGTTTCATTTCCTACCATTTCCTCAGAAGTAGCATCAATATCTTACCCTGGAGCGCTAGCATCAGTAATGGGACCAACACCAACAGGTTGAGAAACCTATTATACCTCAGCACTGGGACCAAAAACAACAGGTTGAGAAACCTGTTGTAGCTCTGAACTGGGACCACCAGTATCTAGTTGAGAAACATGTTGTTGCTCTGCAGTGGGACCACCAGCTGCTGGTTGAGATACCTTTTGTGCCTTAGGATTGGGTGCATCAGCAGGTGTAGAAGTCATTATCTGCAGAAGTGGTTTAATATTTAATTTAGATTACATAAAAACAGCAGCGAATAGATAATAACATAACGAAACACAATGTATGTTACAATAATCAAATAACCTGATTATTGTACTCTATTTTTTTAAAGGCTTAAGATATTTGACTCCTCTATCGACTATGTAAATCTCTTCATTGTGGTCTCCTCTGACATACAAAACACCGTCTACATTGGGAACTCTGTGAAATGATTGTGAAGTCACTATAAAAGGGTCAACCTCCATTGAACTTTCATCCGACCCTTCAGTTGTTTTGGTCAATAACAGAACAATTGTCCAATTTCAGTTTGTGGGGTCTAAAACATAAAATACTTGTACTGATTGTGATTCCATTATAAATGGTTCATCTTTCTCCCCTTCCTTACTGAAATCAACTTTCACGAATCCTAATTCATCTATTTTAACAACACTCCTATTATCAACCCACTTGTATTGAAAAATCGGCACTTTGAATTTCGAATAATCCAACTCCCATATTCAGTTGATGATACCAAAGTATGACATATTCGCATAAATTGGATTTTTGTCCTTAGCACCAAAAACATGCATCGCCTCAGCGATAAGTGTAACCCCACTATTCTGTATGGTATTGTCTTCATCATGTTCATTATTATAGAATGTATAACCATTAACTGCATAAGCATTGTAAGATAATACGTACACACTTGCTCCTCCAGATAGCCATCAAAGTCATTCTAAAATTGAGTCTGGATTTTCATCTAACTCCTTAAAAATATGGTCTCAAAACCATCCTATAAACCATCGATTATGTGTATATGATATCCATTTTTCATCCCTAGAAGGATTCAAACGCCTAATAATTTCTTTGTGGGTTTGAAAAAATGGGTCAACGTCGAAACTGTTATGCAAAACGAAAAGGTAGGCCTGCTCCTGATTTGTAATACTGATTGTGACAACCTCTCTTCCAGAAATTCCTTCACCCTCAAGCCACTCAGTGTTATGAGATTTCAGTAGGCCAACGATTTCCACACCAGACATGTATTCGGTACAAAATTCAACAGCTTCCTCAATAATATATTGCTCTGCAATACAACCCTCTGGCTGACTTCGGTTTTTAACATACCCTTTCAAAATCTTCATATACCATTAAATGGGGTACATCCATCTATAATGTACAGGACCACATAGTAGAATCTCTCTCATCAAATGAACCATCAAATGAACCATCATATCAAAAAATGTCAGTAGGAAGAACATTTTCAATTCACATAATATGACAGCAATTTCTCTTTCCATAGTTGGAAATTTCTCCAGGTCTATAACATTGCTGCATATAGCTTTGAAGAAGAAACAGAGCTTAGTTAATGTATGGTGGACATTCTTGGAAAAAATGCAACGTAAATCTATATTGATTAGATCTTGCATCAAAACATGGCAGTCATGTGATTTCAGACCCTTTAATTTTAAATCGCCCATTGACACGATGTTCTTGATATTTGATGAATACCCCTCTGGAACCTTTACGTCATTCAAGAAGTTTCAAAACTGATATCTCTACTGCCTGAAAAGAGTGTAAGTAGTATGAGGAAGAAATGTTTGTTTTTCACCCTCCACTGGTGCCAACTCTTCTCGTATTCCCATGTCAACCATGTCCAATCTAGCTTTAATTCCATCCTTTGTTTTTTCGGGTGCATTTAGCAATGTGTCGATGACACTATCACATACATTTTTTCAATATGCATAACATCAAGAAGATTTCTGACATACAGAAAATTCCTATATGGTAATTCAAAAAAAATTGATCTCTTTTTCCAACCAGTTTTCGTAAGGTTTTTCGAAAACGGTTTACCAAAAGTAGTGTCCAAATCTTTTAGTTTCTCAAACAATTGATAACCTGTTAGTAGATACGGTGTTGTACGTTGTTATGAAATTCTATTGAATGATGTCGTCCAAGATCGATACTTATATCGTCGGGGTAGAAATCTACGATGTCCTAGAAACACGGTTTTCGATGAATGTTTCAACCTAATTGAATGTGTACCTTGTTCACAAACGGGACACCCTTGAGTTCTTTTAATGTTATATCCTGACAAATTTCCATAAGTAGGAAATTCATTTATGATCCCGTACAACATGGATTTCAAAGTGAAATGTTCATTTTTGTAAGCATCACACAACGTAACACCTGAATCCCACAATATTTTCAAATCCTCGGTCAATGGGGCCAAATAAACATCAATATCATTACCCGGTTGTTTTGGTCCTAATATAAGCATAGATAACATGATGTATTTTCGTTTCATGCATAACCATAGTGGTAAGTTATAGTTTACCAACATAACCATCCATGTACTGTAACTACTGCTTTGAAAACCAAAAGGATTCACCCCATCTGCAGATAACGCCAGACAAAGGTTTCTCGGCTCGTTCCCAAATTCAGGATACTCGTGATAAATTCTCTTCCACTGAGGATAGTCTGCCGGGTGATTTAGTTTCCCATCTTTAATTATTGTATCAGCATGCCATGTCAATTATCCTGTAGTCTCATCACTTCTATATAGGCGTCTAAACCTAGTAATGATTGTAAAGTACCATACAACTTTCATAGAACTAGAATAATCTTTCTTGTATCGGGAAGCACCATACTTTGGGCATTATTTAAGTGATTTGTGGTCCTTGAGAAACAATATATAGTCATTCGGTCAAGCATTTATTCTTTCAGAGATCATAACCATTGATCATAGCATTCGTTTGGCATCGTATGTTCAGCTTGGGAGTTCATTATCTTTTAGGACCATGTCATTCAAGAGAGAAAGTAGTTCCGTAAAGCTGGCGTCACTCCACCCATTTCCTGCTTTCAAATTATACAACTTCAATATGGATAACAATGTTGTATATTTAGTGCAACTAGCATACTATGGCATTTTTTCACAACTCTTTAACTTCTCAAACAATTTTGGGAAATCAAGAATTTCATCTTCAACTGTCCTTTTCATTTCCTCAATATTATCTTCATCATCATTCACATCTGTAATCACACCCTCCATACGATCATATTCACTGTTCACGCTTCTAGTCATATCAGATGATCTATAAAATGTCATGTTCTCTGAGTCACTTCCTACATTCATTTTTCCCCGTGTTTATTCCATCATGTATAACTTAGATTTATTCTGTGACAGATCAGGTGTTCTTCTAACTCCTTTGGACTAATTTGTCTTGAATAACAACAGTGTAAACATGGACAAAGGATTTGAGAAGGGTCACATGCATGATCTTCTGCAAACATGATAAACTCTTTCACACCATCTTCATACTCTTTTTTCAACCGATTGGCATTCATCCATTATTTATTCATATTCATCATCTTTATGGGTTCGATCTCAAAATTTCCTAATATTATGTTTTAATTAATCAGGTAGCATTGTTTGGGTTTTATAAAAACAAATCATGGTACAAATGCCTTTAAACACCTGTGAAATCCATATACATGGTGTGTCCAGTAGGGTGAACATCGTGTATGTATAAGATACATGATTTAATCTGACATATATCAAATTTATTCTAAGTTAGTCTTACAAATAATGAATGATGACTTTGAAAATACATGACATTTAGAACAACTTTAGCTAAAGGCGTGTACTTTAGATGCATATTGAGTCACCTCACCAGCTATGCATCACATTTTTGTGGAATACATGGTGTGTAGTCCTTACATGACCACTAGGAGTGTATAATCTATACACATCAAGTCTCTATGGTATCTATACATGGTGTGAGTGAAGTAAAACACATTTCATATGGTTCTACCATTATTTCATGGCATTTAGATGGTTTCATGTTGAATATATGTCTTAGAGATACATTGTGTGTGACCTAAGTTCACATGACATGTAACATTTAAAATGAAACTTATTCCAATTTTGAGTCAGAAGATTAGTCATGTGGTGTAAATTTTGGAGATAAATGGTGTGTGGCATTAAAATATATATGAAATCCATGTATGGTGAAGCATGTTCCATGTATTTTAAACTTTCTCATAGAGTTCTCTAGAAGTGTTTTTCTAGGATTCAGTGGAATTGCACTTGTAACAAAGTGGTGATTCCATTCAAATGAGTAAATTTTGGATTGATATTTAATGGTGGAAGAACTACAACATGGAAAATAAATGGAATATCAATCATGCCAACAACTACAACACCATACAAAAACACAATCATGATCACAATAGAAACACCATACAAACCAAACAATCAAAATTTTAGATTTTAAAAAGCATACCTTATTCAATTTTGTTTGTTAATTCAGGGGTTATCATAAAATTTTTATCATCTTGGTGTGTTCATTCATAAGTCAAGTATACGTAAATTACCAATTTATATATTCCAATGTTCAACAAGAACCAACCAACATTCAATTCATTTGGTGCACAAACAAGGACCACCAACGACCACGATTTTCAACGGGGCGTTCAGCCCGTACAATTCAAATTATAACCATCAATATCAAACAGTAATAACATGGGAACAAGAGGAAACCAATGAGTAATAGGAGAAAACTCACCGTGAAGGTGTCATTTAGCACACGGTAGAGGAGCGTTCGTGGCAGAGGAGAGGCACACATCATAGGAGATTTCCAACTGAAAAGAAAACATAAAATAGGGGAAACCAATGAGAATAAAATAATCTAAAACCGAGTACACCATTTACCACATCCCACAAACCCCAAAAGACAATGCATGCAAATAAATTTAAATTTATTGATAGAAATCACTATCCGGTCACTAATTTTTATCCAAACCATAGGTGCAAACAAATCCAAATAGTAATCAGAAGGATCGCATACCTCGAGAAAAGAAATCCAACCATAATAGTGATCAAGCATAGAACAATGTGAACTAGATGGGAGGGAGTGACCCAAAATATCATTGGGATAAAGATCTATCCAAGAGGATAATTTTGTAAAAAATATGAAGCCTCAAGAACTCTATGGATCCCAAAAAACCTTTTCTGTGACATTGACACTACATGTAATACATTTACACATCGTGTAATCCTCTTGACTAAAAAACAAGTCACTTTTTATTTAAAACATTATATTTTTTATTTAAATGATATGTAACCATTACAAATTTTGTAAAATTGTCACATTTTGCATTCAATTAATGTGTCATTTTTGGAGGTAATTACATGTCAGGTACTCCATTTACACGTCATGTAATTTCTCAGAATATAGTAAAAAATGTTGTTTTGTTTCTAAAAATTCCCTAAAGATCACTAAATTTACCAATACATGTGTCCTCCAAATCCTTTATCAGCATTCCTCAACCAAAAAAAATCCAAAAAAATGTTAAAACATACCTCACATAAAATGTAATGAGACCAACCAAGAAGTCTTAAAACCACATAGGAATAGAATTTTAAATTTCCCTTGATTTTCTCAACCCATAACATTATTGGTCAGCACAACCTCCCCCATAATGATTATATTACATGAAAATCCTTGGAGGTTAAACAATATCCATGATTTCACCTTAGATACCATCAAATCAAATGCCACCTGGAATATCAAACAACCAGTCTCCAAGTTTCCCCAACACTTCCAACATGATGTTCATTCATCTAGGACTGTTTTTATTCTTCCCATCATGGGAATATCATTATCATCACCCCATAAAAGAAATAATAAACCCCCACAACCCGTGATCTATATAAAACTGAATGGAATGATTAGAAATTATTGAATTAGTATGAAAATAGTTTCCAACACCAATTCTCATATCACCGTGAATGACATCCCACATGTTCAACAATCCACTTATATTAAGGATCATAGTCTCCAATGACCAATGGTGCACTCCTACCTATATGGATTCCTATAAATTTATCCTCAACTACTCACCACCACTATCCTTTTCAATGAAGAGTGAATCCCCAAGAACCTCTCATTGGTCCTCATGAAACCTAAATGAAAAACTGGGATCAGACTCACATGAGTTAGATAGCAAAAAAATAGGCTAAAACACACAATCAACCGACTATTAACCTATAACATGTTAGTCCCGACCAACCGGAGCACTTTAATTTCTCATCTTCAGAATTAAGGCATATTCCTCATACCAAGATAAGACACACGACTAAACACCACCTAGGTATTGATCTAGAATCATGCATTACAAACCATACTTTGATCATGTTTCCTAAAGTGAAACAAAAAATAGAAGAACCAACATAGAAAAGCATCTAACCACACCCACCTTGTCGGCGGCGGTAGAGGCGGAGGCAGCGGCGGTCGCGGCAGTGGGGGTGGAGGCGGCAGAGGCAGCGGCGGTCGCGGCAGTGGGAGCGGGGGTGGAGGCAGTGGTGGCGGCGGAGGAGGAGGAGAACGAGGAGGATGAAGGATGAGGAGGAGGAGGACGAGGTTGCGGCGGTGAGGGGCCTGGTTCAGCTTCTGTGAAAGCTTGACCGCGTGCGAGTGAGGATGGCCTGTTATGGTTTTTAAATAAAAACTGACGGAACCTTTATCAACGCTCGTTAAAATCACTGATAAAGGTATTTTTTATCAGTTCTAAAATAAAAGCGTTGATAAAACATTCATTTATCAAGGCTTTTCTAGCGCTGATAAAGAGATATCTTTATCAGCGCTAAAAAAATTGCTGATAAATGTTACCTTTTATCAGTGCTAAAAAAAGTGCTGAAAAGGGGTAAACTTTATAAGCGCTGATAAATGTAACATTTATCAACGCTTTTAGATAGTGCTGATAAAGGCATGCCCCTTTATCAGTGCTTTCTGTTTAGTGCTGATAAAGGGCAGTGCTTCCCTTGCCCTATTTTGTGGTAGTGCCCCTATCGAGTTGTAGGAAATGAAAAAGCAACTCTATGAGAACCTTGATAAGGGATTTGTTTATTTAAGTGCATCCTCATAGGGTACACTGATTTTTTTGTTAATAATAAAGATATATAAATGCGACTCTATGTTGATTACTGGGAAATTAACAAGATTATAATAAAGGATAAGTGTCCTATGTCTTGTATTGATGATTTCATTGATAAATTATAAGGATCTTAATAGTTTTCCAAGATTGATCTTCAATTTGGATACCATCAGTTAAGGGTCAAAAGTGAATCCATACCCAAGTCAGCCTTCCATACAAGGTATGGACACTATGGATTTATATTGATTACATTTGGTCTTACTAACCCCTTTTATATTTTCATGGATTTAATGAATATAAACTTTAGATATTGCCTTTATCAATTTGTGGTAGTCTTTATATATAATATTCTTATATATTTTAAACACATGGAAGAGTATTAAGATCACTTGAGGATTATAATGAAGACCCTAAGAAAGGAGAGGTTTTATAAAAAATTTACCAAGTATGAATTTTGGATACAAAAAATTTAATTTTTCATTCATAATATCATGAGAGGGTATATTTATGGGTCCATATAAGAAGGAAGTTGTTGAATTTTGGCCCAGACTAACCACGATGGATGATATTATTAGCTATCTTGGTTTAGCTGGATATTATTGTCTCTTTGTGGAGAATTTCTCATGACAACCTAATATTATCATCAAGTTAACTTGTAGGGGACCCAAGATATATTAGAAATATGAATATAATAAAAATTTCAAGGAACTAAATACACGGTTATTCAGTACACCTATTCTTATATTACCCTAAATTGGATAAGGGTTTGTTATCTATAGTAATACATCAAAGAAGCTACATGGATTTTACTCATACAGTGTAACACCCCAGGTAAATAAAGAATATGAAATTTTTATATTTATCCATATTTGTGAATAAAATATTAATATTACTTTAAAGGGAATGCTATGCTCGATGGCGTACCCAATACGCGACAACAAGTTCCTTTGAAATCTTACGTTGCACTCTAATAATAAAATAATATTATTTTAAATGGTAGTTAACGCCTAGCCATTGTAATGGCGAGAAAGAACGGAACTAACTACAAATTGATTATATATTTTTGTCAAATATTTTTACTTTTATCCAATAAATGTTAGAGGCGCAAAATGCAAATGAATCCAATTTTAAGCACAAATCTTCTAATATTCTTTAAAAGGTCGATTAACCGCCTTTTGATAGAGAACCATTTTTAAATATACTTATGACAATTTTATATATTTTATTTGAAAAAATAAAATCCTTCTTTATAATCTGGACATCAAAATTTACTTTGTGTAAATTTTTGTTATTTTTCCGATAAAGATCATTTTTAGTGAAAATGATGCATTTTAATTTAAAACCTATTTTTAATATGATTTATTTATATGGATAGATTATATTTTTAATTGAGATTAAAGTTTATTTAGAATATATTTTTACCATTTAATCCAATGGCAGTCATTGGAATTAATTTCACTTTGAAATTGGACTTAAACTGGTGTTAATCTTTTAATAGATATTGTTTGTTAAAAACACGCTATTTGTTTTGACAGCAGGAATTAATTTTTAAATTAATTAATGAAACTTATATGTTTTGAATTTTTTAAAATAGACATCATTTTTTAATTCAGAATATCAAATATATCATAGGGTGAATTTTTGTTATTTTTCTGAAAAACTTCAATTTTTGATGAATAGTGAAACCACTAAGTGGTAGTTAAAGAAATTGATTTTTCGTTTAAATGAAACTTTACCACTTTTGCGATTTGATTTTAAAAAATCCAACATACATGGTTGTAATTAAGAAGTACAATTTGTTTCAATGAGATTAAAATAATTTTTGGTGAATAGTAACTTTTAAGTTTTATTAATCGCGATTAAAGGTAATTAGTGTAATTTAAGGTAAAAATAATGTTTTAATAATATTAAATGACCTTGACACATGTACTAACCTTATTGGATGAGTCATGGCCGACCAAGACAATCCATGGGTCAACTTGGGGACCCCATGGAGTCACTTTTGTTGGAAAATGACATTAATAACTTTTTATTTAAAGTTAAAATTAAAATGTCACAAACATGTATTGTTTTACAAAAACAATTTTTACATGGGGTTATACAAGTCATATTTTTAACTATAAATATTCATTATAAATATGAAAAAATTTCCTACATAATGATATTTTTTTTATAATTTTTAGACATTAAATAAATTAAATTATTTATGACACCATGATGATGTAGTGATTACCTCATTATTTAACGATTTAAATAAAATGAAAAGATAATGTAAAATATAAGACCTACACTTGTCAAAAACCTATTATATGGGTGGATTTAGAACTCTTATCACCTTATACTCGAAATATATAATTTTGGGACCTTTAAAATCCGAAAATCATTTTATAATAAAGTAAAAGTTTATAACTTTCCAAGAATGCCCCTCCTCTCCTCTTATAAAAGGCCCCCACCTATACCACCTTACCCACACCTCTCAAGCCTTTGGATCGGCCAAACCCTGCCCATTTCATCTCTACACGTCCCTATATTCATCATTGAAGCCTCACCTTTGGGCATAATCCTTTCCAAGGAAGCCTTTGAGCTCAAATCAAAAAGAGTTACCCGATTTAAAGGTAATGTCTTCCCTTGTGTTCTTTTGTTTTATTTTGATTTTCCAAACCTCTAAAGTCTTTTTATTTCTTTATTTTGTAACAACACCAGTATCTTCAATATACTAGGATGTTTTTATGTAAATTATTCGAGCTAAACTTACACACACCTTCGTCTAATGGTTGAAGAATATACTATTTTTGTGGATGGTGAATTTCTGCCTCACGAAACGATGATTGTTCAATCTTATCTTAACACCTTTCATGGTGGCCATTATGATGTCACTATATTTTATATATTATATATATGGTATTTATTTTTTCTATATGCTTATGAATTTTATATTTAAAACATGCCTTTATGCTTTTCATGTTGTGCAAATGCGATAATTTCATACGAGGAAGTGTGGACTACCGCCCCCTCAAGTGATGTGACTCGTTCATGCAATACATGGAATGTATAAAGAATGAAATTAATGAACATATGTGACCTATATAACATATATATTATAATTTAATTATAATATATATATCTATCAATTATTTTTAATTCCATTAATATGACAAAGAAATGAAAGTAGTGTTCATGCGTACGTACGACCTACCACCTCCATGAACGGTGAATTTCATTTATTTTTATCTCCAAATGTTATGGAGTAGTACAAAATAAATATTTACTGAATATATATGATATTTAAATCATTAATACTATTCTAGAGATGATTTAATTATAACTACATGGACAATCATTTTCAAACAAGTTCATTTTTTTACTCATGTACCAAACATCGACAAAAACGTCTGATATGAACTCACATTATTAACCAATTATTATAACATTATAATATGTGATCTGAACTGAATAATAATCTTTAAAAGAGTTCCTTAAGAAATTATAAATTTAACAAAGTTTATTATTCAGGAATATAAAGAAATGAACAAGACAAGTCAGACATGAGGTAAGGGATCCAACCTCTCTCGTTCTTTTTAAATACTCTCTTTTATGTCATTTCTTATAAGCTCATCATTCTTATGTTTGGGGATGTTCCTTTATATTCATCATAATTTAATTTTTTTCATATTATGAGAGACCCTATTTGATCTCATAAATCCATTTTTGGAAGTTTTATGTGGCGCTGTTAGGCTGCCGAGTTTTCATAAGGGATTTTTCATCTCACTTTTATTCCTGTGAGATTTATGCTAAATTTTACACCATTTTCCTATGAGTGGTGTATGTACTGCACATTATTCTACTCTTGGTGTAATATACTTTCGTTTATGGGTATTTACATCAATGTTGTAAAGTCCTTCTTTCATGGGGTGTACATTTCAGAAGTTACCCGATTCGGTAAGGGAACCTTTCACCCTCCTCATTTTAAAAGACTTCTTTTTTTGGTCTTTTAATATTATTATGGTGGGATATGTTCTTATATATCCTTATTGCTATAAATTTTATGTCCAAGTGATGATATACCCCTTTTTATCTCTCATCAACTCATTTTCTTAATTTTGAAGTGACATCATTAGGCTGTCAAATTTTTGCAAGGGAACTTCTTAACCTAATTTTGATTCTTTGGGATAAACATGTACTCCTTGAATATGTCGTTCAATGAATATGTGTGAATAAACTCTGATTTTTTTACACTTAATATCCACTTATATTTGGTGTATTCGTTTGTCACACATAATTATGTAATTGATTTATCCTTAATCCAAGGATACCGTCTTTGTAAGGGACTTCGTCTCGATCTCCTTTCATCAAGGAATATTTTTGTCCTGATACAAGGCTTTCTTTTATACTGTGTATAAACCCCTTTGACTTATACTTTTATTCAAAAGGAATCTTTTCTATACGAAGCGTTTTACTAAATGACAAAAAGTATGTTTCTTTTTAACGTACGCGGTGACAATGACCTTTCCGACGCCGCGAGTGTTATTTGATCTTTGGCTTCATCAACAAGCCGTAATATTTTTTTAAAAGTAAATAAATACCATATACTCTTTTTAGGTATTGGAAATTGTTTTGATAATGGATTTTTTATGTCAATATATTTAAGTGATATATTGTGATTGAAATGTGGAAATGTTTTCTTCCCTTTATAATTGTTTTATGTGTTATGATTTTATAATGGTACTTGGACATTTGACGGGTGGTTATATGATAAACCATATGACGGGTGGTTCCGTGCATACCAGGATGGGTGGTTACGTTATAACCTCCAATGCATTGGGTATGGAAGTCGGCCGTATGTCCATTCCATTAAGTATGTGTGGAAGTCGACCGTATGGTTATTCCATTTAAGTATGTTTATGTCCCAAGTTACCTTTATATTTTATGTGTTCTTTATATGGGTTTTATGGTAATATTTTGGTTACAAAAGGGTAAGTAATGTTATTTTATTCAGTGAAGAGTTCTTACTACTTCATAAAGGTGAAAACTATTACTTCGGTAAATTACTCATGGTTTACTTGTTGTTTTGAAAAACTAACAGTTTTCCTTCTTTGTGTATCCTTTACTGGTATTTTTATGCTCATCACAAGTTTTTGAAACGTTTTCCACAGGACTTAAAGATGAATAGGGTCAAGGATGGGATCTAGGAAATACATTCTATCTAAAACATGGAACTAGACATGTTTCTTTTTAAGTATTTTATGGAAACTTAGTAGAAGTGTCACTATTTAATCTTTTTAGATGTAATAGTTATGACCTAATTCTCTAAAACTCTAAACCTGAAAAGATCCTCTATGTGAATTATTCATTTAATTCATGATTAAGTAATGTTTAAGGTCGGGGCCTTATATACAGAATGATATGGTTATAGCTTATGCCTCATGATAAATGAAGTTTCATGAGTAAAATTACCGAAATCATGATATGGAGTTAGTTGTGGTAATTTTTGTATTAAATATATGAAGGTATTTTCTTTATAAATAATTTAAGTACCTAGACTTAAACATTACATATCTTAGTGATTTTAAACTATAATTCACATTATTACAATCTTGAAGATATTTTAGGTTTAGAGTTTTTGTATAATTTGGACTAACTCACACATGGTAAACTCATAAATTAAAACTGGACACATATACACAATATCCATTTTTTTATAGAACAAAAGTCTTTAAAATAAAAAAAGTTTTCTCTTCATGAAAAATGTTCACAATTTTCCCCTTGATATCATCCTTATATCTATTCACCCTTAAATCCTATGAGAAACATTTTAAAACTTGGGATGAATATAAAATATTAGTAAGGATCATAAATAAATGGAAATTTTAGTCCAATTAAAACCAATAAAAACATTTTAATGAAAATATACATTTTCACCCTGAAAAAGGAATCATCTTTTAAATAAGATAATTATCATACCCTTTGAAAATAAATCAATTTCCAGGAAAACTCATAAGAAATAATAAAATATATAAGTTGGTAACTTGGGAAATAATTTTCCATATCACTATCAAAAATAGAGTAACCAATATGTTTAATATCTAACTCTAGAATACCCAATGCATTTGAGTTTATAACATAACCACCCATCCTTGGTTTATCACAGAACCGCCCATCATTGGTTAATAACATAAACACCCATCATTGGTTTATAATGGAACCACTTGTAATTGGTTTGTAACATAACCACCCATCACCATAAATAATTCCCAAGGACAATAACATCAACATAAATCATAAAATATTGCATCATAAATACTCTTTGAAGAAAATAAACTTTCCATTTTGAAATCACTTATTTTTAAAAACTATTCATGTAAAATGGAAAAAAAATTATTTATAAAGTAATCATATAAATGTGTAAATTAATATTCAAAATATTAAGGTGATATGAAAGTGGGAAATTCTGTTTATTCCATATATGTAAAAAACATTCTTTTTGACTTCTGTAAAAATAAAATTTTAAAGAAGTTTTTTAAAGGAAATCCCCTTACAAATATCATATCATTGAAGTCAGTGTTAAAAATTTGAATATATTATTTGTATCCACTATAAATACATATAAAAAGGTTTAAATACAACATAATAAAATAAAAATTCATTTAACACATAATATTATCAATACATCATCAATTAAGTTGATGTTTAACCCAATGAATGGAAATTGGGTTAAGAATTACCTTACATAAAACCTTAAAAGGATCCCTTTTTGAAAAAAATTGGGAAATTAGAAAATTTTATTTTTTAAAAAATTATGTACATGTAAATACATTCATAAAAATAATTTTAAAAACATGGACATGAAATATAAATGTTTATAAAATAAATCTTAAAAACATTTAAAACTAGGCTTTTTAGTTAAAGATCCCCTTACCTTGTGTGTGAAAGTTATGAAATGCTATTAGTATCCTGGATAATAAAATTCTGTTAATTAATTACTTAATTCATAAAATTTTACATCTATATTTAATTTATTATAACTTTATTCTGTTTATTTATGACCATTTATATGAGTTATAAAGATCAATTTCGTCGTTCCGAGAGCATTCGTTTCAATGATTAATGGTCAGTTTACTTGAGTATAATTATAAAATGTTCTTGTAAAATGGAAATACAACTACAGAAGTAGAATGAAATGGTATTAATGAACTTGAAAAACTATAAATGGTATCATATATCATTTTTATTTTTCTTATGAGGATGATTCATTTGATAAAAATGTTAATGACAAATGGTTGATTTATTTTGGTGATTTTTTTGACCATCGATAATTCGTTTTTTTATTTAATATCATGTCTATATATTAGTTATAGAACACTAAATAGGTTATAATATACGTATTATAAAATTATTTAACTATAATAATAGTTTTATTACCATTATTGATGGTTATGATGGAAAATGAAAACTCATTACCCACGGAGATGGTTAACCGCCATAATTTGGACAATGGTTTCATTTATTTAAATAAGAGGAGATGATAAACAAGGCGGATATAATATATTCCATTAGAAATATAAAATTACAGTATATACATGATATTATATTTATTATTATTTTATGGATGAATTAGTTGAGTAGAAGGTAGAAGAATAAAAGGAATTAAGATTAGTGGTTTGAGAAAGTTACCTCTTGGATATCACCTCCTTGAAGGATCTCTTAGAGATTTTGGAATTGGTATTTTGGTGAGACTAGAAGAAATTAGACATGGGGATAGTGGGTATGATTTTTTTTGTCAGATATTTTATAGCCTCAATTATTTTTAGGAGAAAGGGGGTGGTGAGGAGTGGTATTTATACTTGAGGTGGGGTGGTTTTAAGTGATTAAATAATAATTATATTATAATTAAAGCCAAACGCATTTGGGTGGAATTAATTACAAAAAATTAGATTCATAATTAATTTTTAAGTTATTTTTAAGGTATATAAACACATAATATACCCATTTAATGTTTTAGTTTTTAATTATTTTATTATTTTACCTTTTAACTTTAACCTGTTTCATTATTTTATCTTACTACGATAAATATTTTTTTTACCGTGGTAAATTGTTTATACCTAAAATTAAAATGACCTTAATAACTAATTTGGACATTATAATTCCAAATATGGAATTAATTTTACTAAATTAAATTCATATAATTGGAAAAAAAATATATTAAAAACAAAACCCGTAGACGCGACAAAAAAACGGGTTTTCAAGAAATGTATTTTTTAAGAAAAAGATTATTTTATATTAACTCCATGAATAAGAATTATCATTTTATAAAAATTAATTAATATTTATTGATATATAATCTATAAATTTTATTTAAAAAATTATCCATTAGGTATTATTATAATTAATTAAAAAGAAAATACATTATGTATTTTAAAATAGTTTTTAGAAAAATCTCATTTTTAAACCCAAAAATAAACTTATTCTAAAATACAATATAAATTTGATTAGAATAATTTAATTGGATGAAATATAAATAAATAATAATTATGTTAATTTAAATAAAATTTAAAACAAAATAGGGCTTTTAAATTTTTTAATTTATTGAAAAGAAATTATTTTTTACAAAAATTGGTATTTTTCACTATTCACTGAAAACCCAATATTTTCCAAAAAAACTCAAAAATTTAAAATAATGTAAAACATGATATTATAATTTCAAAAATTATTTTTATTTTATAAAATTAATTTTATATGTTTTCTAAAAATTAATTATAATATTCCCTCATAAAATCTGATAATACTCATTTTTTGAAGAAAATGTATTTTTGAAAAATAAAAAATCTTTACTAAAATTTTGAGAGAATATTTACAACGAATTAATTAATACATTATCAGTTAGTGTGACCATTATATATTTAATAATTCCATCAATACTATTCATTATCACTAATTTAATGTCTAGGTTATAACAGTCACTTTTAAATAATAAGATTTTGTTGTTTGATTAATCTTGGAGTTATGTATCTTGTATACTATCAAACATAGTATTTTACTTTAAAAATATCAGGATTTTACAATCTCCCGCCCTTTAATAATTTTTTCCTCACAATTTAAACTTTGTATCCAAAATTTATGGCTTTGAATTTTCAAAAAATCATTTTTGAAATCCCACATTGTAAAAAGGAACAATAAAAATTACTTTTTAAAAGAGAGAAAAAAAAGTATAAAGGCCACATGATATAACTCATAATAGGTTTATATATAGTAAAGATAAAATATAACACCCATGGACTAATAGAGAGTTATATAGAATATGTTCATGATAAATTTGACCATCATAAGTCTTTGATAGGTTAAAATAGCCTTTGATTTCTTGGTAAGAAAAGTAAATGAATAACATTTTTTTCAAAAATATTTTTTCTAGTGTTGAGAAGTTATTTTACTACCTATACTAATAACATAAATAAATATACTTTACAAGTATAATTTCATCCTCATATTTTATCCAAACTATGAGTATTCACCGTGAATTTTTCATACCAAAATCATGAGAATTAAATTCTACAGATCACAAAATCCATAAAAGTACAACTATCTATTCCCCCTGTTCTTAGAAATTAACCAAAACCAAAATTGTTACTATAAGATAAATTAATTATCCAATAATAATAAACCTTTATATGAAAAAAACTACTTCAATCTCCAAAATTTGACAACAATACCCAAACTTCAAAATATATTATTCAATAAATAATTATCCTAAAAATTTCTCAAAATATTCTAGACTTAAATGGAAACCCAGAAATCATAAGGATTTGATCCCATATTCTTCCAAGATAAATTTAATATCAATTTCTCTTAAGTTGTCATTCAAAAATGTAATTTCCTTAATCACATATTCTTCAATATATACTAATCATTTCCATAAATAACCTAAATCATCGTAAATCATATATTCTTTTGAAAGATAATTCATCATTAATTTCTCAAATAAAATCCCATAGTATTATATTTTCCTTAATCATATAAGTTTCCCAAAATTTTGAACATATTCTGAAATAACATTAATTACTTAATCACACAATCATTTTTTTAATCTGATGGTTATTTATATGATAAAACATATGTTCTCAAAATAAAATTATTTTTCATCAATAAAATCAATTAACTAAAAAGAAAAAAAATCATAGTAACCAGAACTTCACATAGTAGACTAATGGTGGTGATGCACCTTTGTCGCCCATTGGTTGTGGGTTCGATTCCTACGGCCTTTTCAGACACGATAAGTTGTCACACGGTCTGAGATATGTCCTTTTCTAAAACTATATTAATAAAATCCATATAAAATTATATTAATTTCAAAAACATCCTAAAAATAACCTTATTATATTTAGCCTTAAATTTTATCTCATACCTTTCATTTTTTTCATCATAAAAAAAATATAAACCCACATTTTACCTCAAATTAAGGGATCATATAAACCAAAAAATATTGACACTAACATTAAACTTATGTCCACTAAAAGAAAATCCATTATTCTTAAAATAACTTTTTTTATATCATAAATTTAAGGGTTACATGTACCTTAAAATTATCACCTTTTTACAACTTTTCAAAGGTATCGATTTCATCTAACATATGTTTCCAAATTTATGAACACAAAACCAACTATAGAAAAATCCTTAGGTGTTCCATGATTCCATTAATATTTATAAGATACCATTGTATCATAAATTTGAAAACTCAATACATAAACACATCATTCATTCAAATTCTTTATTAAACAATTAACGTTGATTCATCATCTTATTCCTTAATAATTCATTCCTATAATCAAATATGTGAATTATATCTTTATAATTCATCAATATCAACCCAAAACTGTTGCATACTTTGAACATAATAAAATAGTCCATACCATAAATCTATACATCAAGATTTATTTGATAACCAATTTATCTTCTAACAGGATTCCCAACTTCTAGAATGTAAAGGGTCATGCACTTTGTGGAATTTCCTTTTTCAAGAGAGTTGGTAAAGTTGAGATTTTGAAATCCAATAAAAAAGATACCATGGACTATAAGATTTTTAGAGAAAAGGAAAGGTGTTAGATAATCAAAATAGTTTCTTTTAGGTGATTTGTATATTTAGACAGCTGTCTAAATCATTTGAACAATATTTTTCAATATTAGTGATATTAAAATCATCTTTAAGGGATAAGAAGGTTGTAAAATATCTCTTTCCTCCCATATTGATAAAAAATAATTAATCTATATATAATAACATAATTAGAGCATGAAATTAATTATTAGATGTTAAAATGAAAATGGCCCTTTTAAATATAATACTCAAAGAAACTCTATAATACTATAAACTTCAAATCCTATATACCTAAATAAATTACCTTTCTAAATCCAATCTCTATAAATATCATTAATCTCCTATAAATCCATCACTTTAAACTAAAAAAGTGGTTTCTAATACCTCAAACAAATAATCATCTTTAAACTTATAAACCCAATGATGATATCCATAACTCTTAAGAAACCATCATAATCTTTAAAGTTATCCAAATCCTGCCTTTGATACCAACTGTAAGGATCTGACCCAAAACATTAAAAATTCTATTAATTTTAAACTAAAGTTCAAATTATTTCAATACTTAGGATCTTTTAGGTTTATAGTTTTAGAGAATTAGGACTTACTCATACATGGTAAATGATCGTACCACGATTCACTGTTTTATTTCACCCTTATTCCAATGTATTAAACTGGTTTTGTATTGAAAATTAAAAGTATAATAACAAATTTCACTCTATTTTTGATTAAATTATTTTGTTTTAAAACTGTTAAAAAGTGAAATGTTACTTGATTTGATAATTATATTGTAGGTGGAGGTGATTTGGAGGGCCCATGATGAAGAGGAAGAAAAATGGGCCAAAAGTGCATGGATCCATGAAGACATGTCCACTGTTTTTTCTATTAAGAAAATTAAGTGCATCAAAATTGGCTCATATTTTTTATTATGGTCTAAAATTTAATTTTACACAAATATTATGAAGAAAACCAAGCCCAATTCCGCCATCAAGGGGCCCAACTGACCTGATCTTTCCAAAACATCGAATTTGTGTGAAGTCAAAAGTGGTGTTCTATAATCTATCCATATCTCTGAATCCACTTTTCCAATTGATGCCAAATATTAAATTTAGATATTCAATAAGTGAGGATAAAACTTTCAAGCATTGTAAAAAGGAATATTCTATTGTCTAATGGCCAAAATATGTGGTACAAGTTGTTTGAAGAAATCTGTGTGCCCAAAACCACCTTCCAATTTTCCTATAAAATGGAACCTTGGGTTCTACATTTGGGAGTTAGAACCAGAGGCATGGTGCTGACATTTTGGAGTACCAAATTAGTCCTCCTACTAATATTTGATGTTCTGGAGGCTATGGGAAGTTCTACTTCAACATCTTCTTCTTTCTCCCCTCCCATGGGTTTCTAAACCCCTTGTGATCACCCGGGGAGGAACAGTTGTAAATACTGAGCTTATTGTTGTAATATTTCAATGGTATTTTTAATTATAGGTTTTTATGTTGTTTTTATTCATCCTATATTTTTATTTAATTGGGTTATATACTGGTATATTATACTCAAACTCTAATGATCACGTTTGGGGATACCCTTTCATGTGATGTTTTACACACCGTTCATCCCTTTTTCTTCCATCATTCAATTATAGAGTTTGTGTGGTTCATATTCGTCAATTGAACACCCAAAATCACTATCAAGGCCATGTGAATTTATTTCATGGTATCACAAAGAAATAACATACAAACCTGGATAGCACATCATGTTCTTCGTGTGTTTCCTTGGTGAGTTTCAGTTATGAAGTCAAACACAAATCACCCAATCATCGGCGGTGTCTGGTAAATCATTGTGTGTTTTCGACTGAACCCTATGAGGTATCCTAGTGTAAAATCAATAACATTCTAGTTTTAGGTGTTAAAAACCAGGGAATAAAATATCAAAACTCTATCTCATGAATAAATTAAGGATGATCATCATGAGAGTACCCCGGGTTGATCACGTTTAATTAATCTTGTTTACTTCTACTTTGTTTTATCGCTTTCATTTTCTATTGTCATATTTAATAATTAAACCCAAGTATTATAAAACCACATTTCCCTTTTTTACTTTCATAATGAGAACCAAATTTTGGAATTAATTATCTAAGGCTCCACCGAGAGATGACCTAGGGTTGCTGCTATACTGCAGAAATTCTAGTTAAAACTAAACAACTAATTTGATGCGCTCGACACCGCGATCAAATTTTGGCCCTTCTGATTTCTACATTATTGAGATGGAAGATACCCAAGCCCAAGGACATTCCCCTCTCATATTTGAGAGTCCATTCCTTAAAACAATAAGGATGATCATTAATGTTCAAAACGATACACTATCCAAGGAGTTTGGTGGAGGAAAGGTAAGTTTTAACATCCTTGAGGCTATGAAACACCCCATTTAAGAGCACTCTACTCTTCATGTATATTTGATGGAAGTACGCTCAAACTATGAACACACACACACACTTATCTCCTAAACCCATACTCGGATTAATTTTCCTCTTCTTTACCCTTGGATGTTTTAAGTTTTGATTCATGTTTTGAGTGTTGTGTGGATTCTGAAAAGTGTAAATTTTGTGCTTTAATGGATTAGTATGTTTATTATGAGGTACCAATGACTGTTGATGATTCTGTAAATCTCATTTCAATAGATTCTATATCTTTAGAGAATAAACATGAGTATATAGACAGTTTAATGGATCTCACTCCCCCTAAATCCCCTCCCTCAGTCCAAAAACCCCCAGTGTTGGAACTTAAACCACTTCCTTCTAATTTAAAATATGCTTATCTTGAGGGTATTGACCAATTTACCATCATTATTTCCAATAAACTCTCTCAATAATAGGAATAAAAACTACTTTATCTTTTGAGAGAGTGTAAAAAGGAAATAGGATGGACATTGGTTGATATTCCTGGGATTATCCCACCTATTTGTATGCACCATATACTTTTGGATGATGAGGCTAAGCCCGTAAGACAATCTCAACGCCGGTTGAATCCCACTCTCCTTGAAGTGGTAAAATTTGAAGTCAGAAAACTACTAGTTGTGGGGATCATTTATCCTATATCTGATAGTAAATGGGTTAGCCCAGTGCAAATTGTGCCTAAAAAATAGGAATAACAGTTGTGTCAAATGAAAGGAATGAATTGGTTCTAACACTTGTGCAAAACAGTTGGTGAGTCTGTATTGACTACCATCAACTGAATCAAGCCACGCGAAAGGACCTCTTTCCTCTACCTTTTATTGACCAAATGTTGGAATGATTGGCTGGTAAGTCTCATTATTGTTTCCTTGATGGATATTTGGGTTATTTCCAAATCTATATTTCCCCTGAGGATCAATAAAAGACAACATTTACTTGTCTATTCGGCAAATTTTCATACAGAACAATGCCTCTTGGTCTTTGTAATTATCTTGGTACTTTTCAGTGTTTTATATTGAGTATTTTTTTTGAGAACCTAGAGAATTACATAGAAGTTTTTATGGATGATTTCATAGTTTATAGAACTTCCTTTGATAACTGTTTGTCTCACCTTGGTTTCATCCTCCATCATTTCATAGAAAAAGATATTGTATTAAATTACGAGAAATTCCATTTCTTGGTTGAATGTGGGATAGTTATTGGGAATGTTATTTAAAAAGAGGGAATTCAAGTGGATAAATCAAAAATTAAATTAATTTCAACCCTACCATAACCAAAATTTGTTCGTGAGGTTCAATATTTCTTGGGTCATGTTAGTTTTTACCACCAATTCATTAAAGGCTTCAGTAAGATCGTACTTCCCTTGTTCTGGTTATTACAAAAAAGATTATGAGATTGTGTTTGATAAAAATTTTGAGGATGTTTTCAATTCACTAAAAAGGAGTCTCACATCACCTCCCATTATCCAACCAAAAAGGTGGGATCTCCCCTTATAGCTTATGTGTGATGCCTCTAACTTTTCAGTTGGGGTTGTTTTATCACAAAGGGTTGAGAAAGCTCTTCATGTCATTGTGTATGCCTCACGTACCCTTGACCCTGCCCAGGAAAACTACACAACCACTAAAAAATAACTCCTTTATATTGTTTTTTCCCTTCAAAAAATTCATTCATATCTTCTTAGGTGAAAATTTATTGTGTTTTCTGACCATGCTACCCTTCGATTCCTCTTAAAGAAACCTAAAGCTAAGCCCCACTTCATACGGTGGATGCTCCTCCTCCAAGAGTTTGACCATGAGATTAGAGATAAGAGGGGAGTGTAAAATGTGGTAGCTTACCACATTATTATTATTTCACCACCATTGTACCATCATGTTGACTCACCCTCCCCATTGGAGAATTCTTCCCTCATGATAACCTTTGTGATATTGTGGAACTTACTCTATAGTATGCAGAAATTGTGAATTTTCTAGTAACATCTAGGGTCCCCACTGATTTCACCATTTCACAATCCCAGAGACTTAAGCATTATTCATGATGGTACATTTGTGATGACCCATATTTTTGGATAATTTTTGGTGATTAAGTAATTCATTGGTGTGTGTCTGACCATGAGTTCACCTCTGTTTTGACCTTATACAACACTTTGGCCTATGGGGGCCAATTTGGCTCTCAACGTATAGCTCGAAAGGTCCTTGACATAGGTCTTTATTGGAAAACATTTTATAGGGATGCCCATATATTTTTCAAGTCATGTAGTCACTGTCAATTCATAGGGAATATCTCCAAGAGGAATGAAATTCCCCAACAACCTATTTTATTCTATGAAATATTGGATTCATGGGGCATTGACTTCATGGGGCCTTTTCCAAATTCATTTGGCTTCATGTACATCTTGTTAGATGTGGAATACGTGTCTAAATGTGTGGAATCAAAGTCTAATAAGACCGATGACTCTCGAGTTGTTTTTGATTTTGCAAGGTACCAAATTTTTAGTCGGTTTGGTTTGCCGAGATTCATCATTAGTGATCAGGGTTCCCATTTTTGCAATCGCAACATGAAAAATTCACTTCGCAAGTATAGGGTTGATCATAAAGTCACTACTTCATATCACCCCCAAACTAATGGAAAATCATAAATATCAAATCAAAAAGTTAAGAGAATCTCAGAAAAAATGGTACAACCCATGAGGAAAGATTGGAGTTTGTTTTTGGATGATGCACTTTGGGCGTACCGTACAGCTTTTAAAACCCCAATCGGAATGTCACCATACAAGATTGTGTTGGGAAAGGCTTTTCACCTCTTGATGGAGGTATAACACCATGAATATTGAGCTATTAAACAATGTAATATGAATCTTTCATATACAGGTGAGCATAGGAATTTTCATATTCAAGAGTTGGAAGAAATTTGACATGATTTATATGAGAACTCCTGAATCTATAAAGAAAAGACAAAGTTTTTCCATGATAGAATGATTCATCATCGGAAGTTCCATATTGGTGGGAAGGTCCTCATGTTCAATTCTTGGATAAAGCTCCACCCAGGTAAGCTTTGTTCCCGATGATTCAGTCCTTATACCATTATTGATGTTTACCCTTTTGGTGCCATACAGGTTTTGCATGAGAATAGTGGAAAGAGGATTACTATCAATGGGCAGAGGTTCAAACAATTCTATGAGGATTTTCCAAAGCATCTCGTGGAGGAAATCAAACTGAAAGATGCCACATATGACACCACTTAGTAGGTTGTACCTTCTCCCTTCCTTTATTTACTTATCGATTTATTTAAAATACTTATATTATGGACAATGTAACTTTTAGGTGTGGGGGAGGGTGACATGTCATAGTTAGGATTAAAACAAAAAAAAATGTGTTTTCATTTTTGATTTCTTTTTTCCTTATTTTGTGTATTTAGATAAAAATTGATCTTAAAAAGAATATCCAAAATCATTTATCATGCTTGAGTCGATTTTGTGAAAAATTGAATTGTTTTTGGAAAAATGTTTTTCAAATGAATGTTGATATGGAATCTTTTTCTAAAATTTTAATTTTCAAATAATTCTTTGGCGTTTAATGGATTTTTTAATCCCATGCCTCATTAGCACTGACCAATATTTTAATCCCCTACTCGAGAGACATTCTAAGCACTTTATTGCATATTCTTCCTTTTAATCACTTTCTTGAGAGCCTTGGGTCATGTAAAGAAACTATAACTTTCCTTGATTATGTTTTAAGAAATAAGATTCAATTATGCTACATTCATGATAGAGGCAATCGTTCAATGAAAATCCCTATGTACAATTATCCTCTATTTTTTCCACCTTTACATTTTATCCTTATTAGGCCTTAGAGACCATGAAATGCCTATTAGGTAGCCACATTACAAGATAATTTATTCATACCTACCCATCTGTTGTGTATATTATTGTTTATTTTCAGTAAGTGTGGGTGATTGGGTGTTTCAATGGGAATTCTATGGAGAATATCATTATTATGGGTTGATATAAAGGGTTCCTACATTTTCCTTGGACAATGGGTTCACAAGACATATTACATCATTATTTTACACATGTTTCCCTCTTTATCTCCAAAAAAATCTATACAATAAAAAAATATTTTTTTACATTGAAAAAAAAACAGAACAAAAGAAAAAAAATGTATAAAATAGGAGGTTTACTCATTATTATGCACTACACGGTTGTGACCCACAAAGTTAGATAATGGGGAGAGTAAGTTGGAAGTAATACGATTTGTGAGGGGTTGAGTGTGTACATTCATTATGAACACTTGCTGAATTTTGACATGTTTTTTACATAATATATCAAACACTCCTCTTTTGCCTCATATTTTTAAACATTAAATCCTACCAACCCTTGAACCTCAAAACAACTTGTTGGAAGTCCTCTTGAGTAGCACACAAGTTTATGTCGGTAGAGAACTGAGAATCTTGGAAATCATATGGTAAGATCACATGAACTCTTGGAAGAGATCATAAATACACTTTCATATGTTCCTTGAGTAAAGAGGGAAATTTTTGAGGTGAGGTAGGTTGAGAAATGTTTCATGGGTGAATTAATGAAGTTGAAAAAAATTTAATGTGAGAAAAGAAAAAATAATAGGAAAATTGATTCCATTAACGATACATGATGAATTTCATTCCAAAATAATATTTTTTGTTTTCAAACATTTTATTTAGGAATGGGACATGATTAGGATATTATACTTTCCCTAGGAGTGCAAATGTTTAGGTGTGGGGGTGTGATCGTACCACGATTCACTATTTTATTTCACCCTTATACCAATGTATTAAACTAGTTTTTTATTGAAAATTAAAAGTATAATAACAAATTTCACTCCAATTTTGATTCAATTATTTTGTTTTTAACACTTTTAAAAATGTAAATATTACTTGATTTGATAATTATATTATAGTTGGAGGTGATTTGGAGGGCCCATGATGAAGAGGAAGAAAAATGGTCAAAAATTGCATGGATCCATGAAGACCAGTCCATTGTTTTATATGTTTAGAAAATTTAGTGCATTCAAATGGGATCATATTTTTTATGGTGGTACAAATTTAATTGGATAAAACTATTATGAATAAAACCAAGACCAATTATTCCAACAAGGGTCCCAACCGACCTGATCTTTCCAAAACACCGAATTTGTGTGAAGTGAGAAGTGGCGTTCTGTAATTTGTCCATATCTTCAGATCCACTTGTACAATTGAATCCAAACTTTCAGTGGAGATATTAAAGTAGTGGGTATACAACTTTAAAAAAATTTCAAAAGGGAAATTCTATTGTCTAATGGACGAAATGTGTTGTACAAGTGGTTTGAAGAAATTTGTGTGCCCAAAACAACCTTCCAATTTTCCTATAAAATGGCACCATGGGATCTCCATTCAGGAGTTCGAACTAGAGGCAAGGTTCTGCCATTTTGGAGTCCAAAAGGAGTCCTTCCAAAAATATTTAAAGTTTTTAAGGCTTTGGGAAGTGCTACTTCAACATCTTCTTCTTCCTCCCCTCCCATGGGTTTCTAAACCCCTTGTGATCACCCGGGGAGGAAAATGTTGTAAATCCCAAGCTCAATATTGTAATATTTGAATGGTATTTTTAATTATAGGATTTTATGTTGTTTTTATTCATCCTCTATTTTTATTGAATTGAGTTATATACTGGTATGTTATACTCAAACTCAAATGATCAAATTTGGGGGTACCCTTTCATGTGATGTTTTACACACTGTTCATCCCTTTTTCATCCGTAATTCAATTGCAGTGTTTGTGTGGTTCATATTGGTCAATTGAACTCACATAAGCACTTTCTATATAACTACCCAAACTTTCATTAATGGAAATCCCTCTTAATCTAATTAAATATCTCTTTATGTAAAATGTTTATATAAAATCTCAACTTCTTTAGTTTTATGTTAAGAATTATGACCATTGACAATATAGTCATTGAACAGTGATCACATTATTAGTATAAATATAGAGCTTTAACAAATCCAATTTACTAAGAAAAAGGAAGCGATGGCCTCATCCAGTAGATGTGCCACATACGAAGCCCATTTTTTAGAGCTCAGAAAGGAGGTGGTGTCATTGTTCTTCTCTCTTGAGCAAGCCCAAGTTGAGATTGAATATGTTAAGCTCGAGCAGTACTGCCTACAAGATAAATGGAAGTTCATAGAGATTACCACCCGAGCAATGTTATCCGAGCCACCCTAAGAGTCTTTCACCATCGCACACCTTACTATTTGGTCTTATACGGGTGTTATAAGGGGTTATGTAACAAGACCTTATCACTATGTTTATGTATATTATTTTTGTATATAATAATTAATATACTTTCATTTTATTATTGTTACCTTGTAAATAGTTTTTAAAGCACAAATAGTGTTTTTAGTTAATATTCAACTAAGAAATATATTTTGATGAATTAATGGATTTTTGAATTAAATAATATTTTAATAAAAAATTATTATTATTATTATTAAATTAATTTTTATTAAATATAAATGATCGTATAATTTTATGAATGAAATCGTAATTTTTATTAAGGGTTGAAAGCCATTTTTTGTCAAAACCCGTGAATTTTTTATAAATGTAGGTTTTTATTTTAAAAGTGAAAATTAACATATTTAGATGATTATTTAGATAAAATAAATATTATTTTTGGAATAAGGACAATGAAATTATTCAACGGTGAATTTTTCATAATAATCTGAGACAATCAAATTTTTGGTTAAAAATTAAATACAGTTTAAATATATAATGTGTTTTATGACATCATAATGACCCAATAGTGATATAATAAAATACTATAAGATTTATTTTCAGCCAATATATGTTTTACCATTAAAATAATGTGATTTTGGGTTTTTTTGACTTATTTTACAATGCATTAATGGACCCTTCAAGACTTATTAAACATCTTGTCTTTTTAAATTGTTTTCCTTGGGAGTGTGACTCACCACCACATAAGAAACCCCATTATTTTAAGAAGTTAGGAATTTGAAATTATAAAATATTGTTTCAAAATTCCCTTTTCCAAAAACCATGGGAAAAAACCATGGGCTGGTTTGTGTTTTGGATTAGTTTAATGTGAGGGTCCCAAACCTAAATAATAAATAATTCTCCCACCTTTCCTATATAAACTCACCCAACCTCCCACTTCCTCCCCACTCAAATCCTTTTGAGTTCGTCCAACCTATAACATCCTCTCCTTAGAATCCTTCCAAGGTTCCCCAAGCACCCAAAAAGCCTCTCTCAAGCCTCTTTCAAACCTTTGGAAGCACACTTCCAAGTAAGGGTTTTTCTTCCTTACTCATTTTTTCCAATTTTCTTAATGTTGTTATGCCCTTTTAATTTAAATTATAAATGTTGGAGTATGGTTTAAAACATCCCCTATACTGCCCTATTTATTTTTGAATGATGGGATACCCCTTTCTCCCTCATTAAATGCCTCCCATGTACACCCATTACTATGCCAAAATTCCGAAAGGAATTTCTCTCTCCTCTTTTACATTCAATCAATTATTTTGTATCATGACTCTAAATTCCATTACAATTGTCGGTACATGTATCTATATGACCCCCATTACTGTCCATTTCATGTACATATGATGAGACACCCATTTCTCTCTCATCAACCATTTTTTCTTACGTCACACTGTTACGCTGCTGAAATTGCACCGATCTTCCAAGCCAATGTCATTGTGTAGTGAATACCATGCCCATTTTTTTATCAAGGGTATTCAAATTTATACACATTTACTTATTGATTATAAATTTTCATGTATGAATTCCACATTCCTTTATCGTGGAATAAATTATTATGTTTTATGAATCCATGTTATATGATCTATGTGGCACACTTATGCATGAAATGAAAGGTTAAAGAACGGTGTGCCCTTATAGAGCTCCAATGCGTTGGGTAAAGTATAGTATCATGATACATCATGTTAAATGGGTGTTTACTCATGATAATTCAATTGCAATGAGCCTTTACTCATGCTTCATGTGAAATGAGGATTTACTCATACTCCATGTGCAATGAGCCTTGGCTCATGCTAATTCCATGTTAAGTGTTGTTGTCACATTTCCATGTTATGATTATCATGCTTTATCAGGCCTTTATGTTTATGATTCTCTTGTGCTCTATTAATATTCCTATTGTCTAACATGTATTGTATTCCTCATTTTATTCTGTGATTATTCCCTTATGGGGCTTTGTAGCTCACCCTTGTCTTATGCATGTCCTCAGGTTATCCCACGCAATGCTAAGTACGAAGGAATGTAGTGGTCATGTAAAGGATGTTTTCAATAAAGATGTTGTATTTCATGTTTTATGTTGTTATGTAATGATCCAAATCCCAAAATACACTATACCTATCAATCTTATATGTTGTATTAGGTGAATTTTATGTAATAAATTATGTTTAATTGTGCAATAAAGGATCAGGGTTGTCATAGTTGGTATCAGAGGATCGGTTTAGTTATTTTTTGGATTAGGATTAGAAAACCATAGTAAAGCCTTAGAGACAAGACTAAGTATAATAAAAACATCCCTAAATTTTTTTGAGTATTTAGTATGTGGTTTATCAAGAAAATACATCCATGTCTGGATACGAGCAGGTAGAGGTGGCTCTAGCACAGATGTATCCTAAGGGTAAAACCCTAAAACACCGCTTTGAGCTAGACTCGAATGGGAACTGGTGCATGACAATGTGCCTAGCTAAAATATTTTTTATGATACTCCCAGGGGACATGCTTTGGTAAATTCACAAGCTTAGTATTAAACATTATCAAGGGACTAAAAAAATGCCCTAAGAATAAATGTTAGAAAGTAGATCATGGATAACATAAACTGAAGCCAATAGATTCATATGTTAAGGAAATAAAAGTTATTTATAAGTCATCAGTTTTTTCCTTGTATTACCCTTTACATGTTACCCCTAACTATCCTTTTATTCCATCCAATGGTCGGTAATAGGAGTACTTGGGCTAACAACCGATGTGAAGATCAATGTGATGATTGTACTAGTGAGATGCCCAATCTAATGGGAGTGGGAATCACGAACTTTGTCATGATTCTCTCTCATATAACTCAAGATTTTAATAGAAACATGGATCAAGAGGAACTTTCAACCCCCCCTAAGAAAGAAAAAGTCGCTATCGAGAGATTCATGAGACAAAGGCCTCCTACTTTTAATGGATCATCTGATCCATCAATCGTTAAACAATGGATCAACTCCATTAAAAAGATCTTCTCCATCCTTCAATGTTCTGAACAAGAGAAGGTTCTCCAGGAGGCTTATCGTATGTAGGGTGAAGCTGATCAATACTGGATGTTGATCAAAAATACGAAGCCTAAGGAGGAAATCAAGGTGTTGGAATGGAAGGATTTCTAGAAGAATTTTTTTGATAAATATTTTCTGCACACCCTCTGGATTAAGATGGAAGGGGACTTCTTTCCCTCAAGAAAAAAGACGACGAATATGTTGGAGCATAAGAGGAAAACTTCACAAGGCTTGCATGATATGCTTCCAGCTTTGTCATTACCCCCGAATTGAAGGTTGACCGATTCTTTGGTGTGCTGAAACCAAGCCTGCAGAAAGTGCTGGAGATCCATGACTTTGACAGCTATGAAGAAATTTTCTGATGTTCCCTCAAGGTCGAAATAGAGGTTAGAGAATCTCAGGGGTATCGTGGGGATAAGAAGAATAATGTGGAATTCAATTCTGGCAGTATGATGGATAAATCCAATGGTGCTAATAATATCTATCACCCCACTTGCCAAAGGTGTGGAAAGAAGAACCCTGGAAATTGCATGAAGGGGACGAGAAAATTCCTTAGGTGTGGAAGAGAAGGGAACCTAGTTGTTAACAGTCAGCAAGAAAGACCCGTGGCTGCGATATAGGAGAGGAACTCTCTGTTATAACCTCAACGTGTGGTTCATTGCTACAACTACAAAGAACCAGGGCATCTTTCAAATCAGTTCCCTAAGCCAAGGGTTTTTGAAGGCAACCAACAACCTCCAAGGTAGCAAGGGTGAGATTTTTCCGTCACTACTATCGAAGTGAGCCCAGACAATGAAGTAGTGATAGGTACTCTAGTTATTCATTAAAGAATAGTGAACATAATTTTTGATTCAGGTTCTATGAATTCTTTTATATCTCTAAAGTTGAGTATAACAATCCCAACACCACCACAAATCATGGAAGTAAAGATGTTGATGAGTACAGAAAATGGGACAATCATTGTATCCCATGAATATAACTCCTCACCTGTCATAATCTGTGCATTAAACTTCCCAGCGAACCTCTTCATACTCCCTCTTGTAGAATTTGATGCAATTATTGGCATGGATTGGATTTCCTTATATAGATCCAACATAAATTTCTGTGAGAGGGAAATCATTCTCCATGTGGAGAATCGACCCCTGATTCTTTACAAGAGCAAGGAAGAAGATGAATCTTCTTTAGCTCCATCATCTCAAGTGTGGATATTATTTCCCTATGAGGATTTTTATCTGGATCAGATGATTGAGTCTAAGGAGGCAATTATCCTAGAATACATACCTATTGTGATGGAATTCACTGAAGTGTTTCCTGAGGAATTTCCTGGTCTTCCTCCTAGAAGAGATGTTGAATTCTCAATTGATCTTATACCTAGGGTGTTTCCAATATTCAATACTCCATATATAATGGTTTTTGTGGACATTAAGGACCTGAAGAAACAACTAAAAGTGAATCTTGATAAAGGGTTTATATTCCCAAGTGCTTCACCATGGGGTGTGCCAGTCCTCTTCGTCAAGAAGAAGGATGGGTCAATGCGCATTTTCATCGATTATCGTGAGCTCAAAAAAATCATGATAAATAACAAGTATCCTATCCTAAGAATTGATGACTTGTTCAATCAGCTGTTTGGAGAAAAATAATTCTCCAAGGTGGATTTTTGGTTGGGATATTATCAAGTAAGGGTGAAGAAGGAAGATATCCCCAAGACAGCTTTTCGTACAAGATACGGGAACTATGAATTCATAGTAATGCTTTTCAGACTCACCAATGCTCCAGGAATCTTCATGGAATTGATGAATAGAGTCTTTTGAGATTACCTAGACAAATTTGTGTTAGTCTTTATAGATGATAATCTAATATACTCTAAAACTAAGGAGGATCATGAGGAGCATTTAAGAATTGTACTAGAGACCTTGCGGAAGAAGAAGCTTTATGAAAAGTACAACAAGTGTGAGTTCTGGTTAAAGGAGGTTTAATTCTTGGGCCATATAATCATAAGAAATGGGATATCTATGGATCCCTCCAAAACAGATGCAATTGAGGGATGGTCGAGGCCAACATCGGTAACAGATATTCGTAGCTTCTTGGGGATAGATAGATATTATCGACGATTTGTGATAAATTTCTCATGATTGTCCAAATCTCTTACCAAGATAACTCAGAAGGGAGTAAAGTTTTCTTGAAGTGATGAATGCGAAGAAAGCTTCAAGGAGTTGAAAAGGAGGCTTATCACTACTCTCATTCTCACTTTACCCACAAGTGGGGAACTTTTTTTGGTATTCTGTAATGCTTCGAAGAAGGTACTAGGATGTGTGTTAATGCAAAATGACAAAGTCATCACCTATGCTTCAAGGAAATTGAAAGTTCATGAACAGAACTATCCAACACATGACCTCGAGTTGGCTGTAGTGATCTTCTCTTTGAAAATTTGGCAGCATTATCTCTTTGGGGAGAAGTGTGAAATATATACGAACCACAAAAGCCTCAAGTATATATTCACAGAGAAAAATTTGAACATATGTCAATGAATATGGTTAGAGCTGATCAAAGACTATGACTACTCAATCCATTACCACCCTGGGAAAGACAACAAGGTGGCAGATTCCCTAAGTAGAAAGGACCCAGCGATTCTATCATTGATGAGAATTGAAAAGGATCCAATCTTCTTAGATTTTATGAATATGGACATGGGAATCATAAAGAAAATAACATCATCAATCCTTTTATGAATGATTGCTTAACCATCAATTTTGGAAAGGTTAAAGGATGCTCAAAAGAATGATGTGGGAATTCAGGAAAAAGTAGAAGCTATTGGAAAAGGTAAATACTCAGATTTTGATGTTTATGAAGAAGGAATTGTGAGATTTGGGAAAAGAATATGTGTTTCAACAAGTCCGGAGCTGAAGAAGGAACTTTTGGATGATGCACATAGTTTGAATTTCTCTATTCACCTAGGAAACACAAATATGTATCAAGATCTCCAAGAGCATTATTGGTGGGATAATATGAAGAAGGAGATCGCTGAATATACATCAAGGTGTCTGGTGTGTCATCAAGTGAAGTCAAAGAGGCAGAAGTCTAATGGGATGATGAAACCATTGCCCATACTAGAATGGAAATGGGAGAACATCACCATGGACTTTATCACCGGACTTCCGAAGACATCCAAAGGCAACAATGTAGTCTGAGCTGTTGTGGATCATCTTGAAAAGGTTTCACACTTCATTGCTATTCGGGAGGATTTATCATTGGATCAACTGGCACGGATATATATGAGGGAAGTGGTAAGGCTGCAAGGAGTACCACCATCTATTGTGTCTGATCGAGATCCAAGATTCACCTCTATGTTTTGGAAGAGTCTTCAACATGCTTTGAATACTGAACTGAACTTCAGTAAGGCCTAACATCCTCAAAATGATGGCCAATCTTAGCGGACTATACAAACACTTGAGGACATGTTGAGAGCATGCTCAATGGACTTTAAAGGAGGATTAGATCAATATCTTCCTCTGGTTGAGTTCTCTTATAATAATAGTTTCCACTTGGGCATTCAAATGACACTATATAAATACCTTTATTAGAAAAGGTGCAGAACACTGGTATGTTGGGATGAGTTCGGTGAGCGTAAGCTGCTTGGACCAAAAATGGTTGAAGAAATGGTGGAGAAGATGAAAACCATTCAGTAGCATATCAAGGAAGCCCAGAGTCGACAGAAAAGTTATGCAGATAATCATCGACGAGTCTTTGAGTTTAAAGTTAGAGACATGGTATTTCTATGCATATCTCCATGGAATAATATCATGAGGTTTGGAAATAAAGGGAAGTTAAGTCCAAGGTACATCAGCCCCTTCGAGATTCTGGATCGTGTCAGGGTTGTTGCATATCAACTAGCACTTCCACCTACCATGGCCAAGGTACACGATGTCTTTCATGTATCACTCTTAAGGAAGTACATATTGGACCCCTCACATGTACACTCTTCAGAGGTGGTACAGTTAGAGGATGATCTTTCTTATGAAGAGAAACCAGTGAATATCTTTGATCATAGAGAAAAATTTCTATGAAATAAGACAATGCCCCTCGTCAAGGTGTTGTGGTGAAACCACAAGTTTGAAGAAGCGATGTGGAAATCGGAGGAAATGATGAAGAAAAGTTACCCACATCTGTTTTAGTGTGGGAAAAGAAAATTTTGAGGGTGAAATTTTTTAATGGGGGAAGATTGTAACGACCCAAAATTTCAGTAATGTAAATCCCTCTTAATCTAATTAAATGTATCTTTATGTAAAATGTTTATATAAAATGTCAACTTCCTTGGTTTTATGTTAATAATTGTCACCACTACTAATATAGTCATTGAACAGTGATCACATTATTAGTATAAATATAGGTCTTTAACAAATCCAATTTACTCAGACAAAGGAAGTGATGGCCTCATCCAGTAGACATGCCCCATATGAAGCCCATTTTTCAGAGCTCCGAAAGGAGGTGGAATCATTGGGATTCTCTCTTGACCAATCCCAAGCTGAGATTGAAGATGTTATGCTCAGGTGGGACTTCCTATGAGAGAAATACAAGTTGATAGAGATTACCACCCAAACAATATTATCTGACCCACCCCAAGAGTCTGTCACCATCGCACACCTTACTCTTTAGACTTATGTGGGTGTTATAAGGGGTTATGTAACAAGACCATAACATTATGGTTATGTACATTATTTTTTTATATAATAATTAATATACTTTCATTTTATTATTGTTACCTTGTAAATAGTTTTTAAAGCACAAATAGTGTTTTTAGTTAATATTCAACTAAGAAATCTATTTTGATGAATTAATGGATTTTTGAATTAAATATTATTTTAATAAAATATTATTATTATTATTAAGTTAATTTTTATTAAATATAAATTATCCTATAATTTTATGAATGAAATCGTAATTTTTATTAAGTTTTGAAATCCATTTTTGTCAAAACCTGTGAATTTTCGATAAATGTTGGTTTTAATTTTAAAATTAAAAATCAACATATTTATAAAATTATTTAGATAAAATAAATATTACTTCTGGAATCATAACATCAAAATTATTCAATGGTAAATTTTTCATAATTTTCTGAGACAATCAAATTTTTTGGTAAAAATTAACTACCGTTTAAATATATAATGTGTTTTATGACATCATAATGACCGAATAGTGATGTAACAAAATACTATAAGCTTTATGTTCATCCAATTTATGTTTTATCATTAAAATAAAGTGATTTTGGGTTTGTTTGACCTATTTTACAAATCATTAATGGACCCTTCAAGACTTATTAAACATCTAGTCTTTTTAAATTGTTTTCCTTGGGAGTGTTACTCACCTCCACATAAGAAACACCATTATTTTAAGAAGTTTGGACTTTGGCCTTATAAAATATTTTTTTACACTTCCCTTTTCTAAAAACCATGGGCAAAAACCATGGGCTGGTTTGTGGTTTGGATTAGTTTAATGTAAGGGTCTCAAACCTAAATAATAAAGAATTCCCTCACCTTTCCTATATAAACCCACCAAATCTCCCACTTCCTCCTCACTCAAAGCCTTTATAGTTCATCCAACCTCTAACCTACTCTCTATAGAATCCTCCCAAGATCCCCCAAGCTCCCAAGAATCATCTCTCAAGCCTTTGGAATCACACTTCCAAGTAAGGGTTTTTCTTCCTTTCTCATTTTTGTCCAATTTTCTTAATGTTGTTATGCCCTTTTAATTTCGATTATAAATGTTGGGGTATGATTTATCACCTCCCCTATACTTCACTATTTATTTTTGAATGATGGGATACACATTTCTCTCTTATTAAATGCCTCCCATGTACACCTGTTACTATGCCGAAATTCTGAAAGGAATTTCCCTCTCCTCTTTTACATTCAAGAAATTATTTGGTATCATGACTCTAAATTTCATTACAATTGTTAGAACATGTATCTATATGACCCCCCTTACTGTCAATTTCATGTACATATGATGAGACACCCATTTCTCTCTCATCACCCATTTTTTCTTACGTCACGCCTTTACGCTGCCGAAATTGCACCGATTTTCCAAGCCAATGTCACTGTGTAGTGAATACCATGCCCATTTTTCTATCAAGGGTATTCAACTTTATTCACACTTACTTATTGATTATAAATTTTCATGTATGAATTAAACATTCCTTTATCGTGGAATAAATGATTATGTTTTATGAATCCATGTTATATGATCCATGTGGCACACTTATGCATGAAATGAAAGGTTTAAAAAGGGTGCGCCCTTATAGCGCTCCAATGAATTGGGTAAAGTATAGTATCATGATGCGTCATATGAAATGGGTGTTTACTCATTCTAATTAATTTTCAATGAATTTTTACTCATGATTTATGTTCAATGAGGATTTACTCATTCTTCATGTGCAATGAGCCTTGGCTCATTCTAATTCCATGTTAAGTGTTGTTTCCACATTTCCATGTTATGATTATCATGATTTATCATGAATTTATGTTTATGCTTCTCTTTTAATCTATCGATATTCCTATTGTCTAACTTGTATTTTATTCCTCATGTTATTCTGTTTTTATTCCCTTACTAGGCTTTATAGCTCACCCTTTTCTTATGCATGTCCTCAGGTTATCCCATAAAATGCTATGTACGAGGGAATTTAGTGGTCATGTAAAGGAATTTTTCAATAAAGATGGTGTATTTCATGTTTTATGTTGTTATTTAATGATTCTAAGCCCCAAAGACACTAGACCTCTCGATATTCTATGTTGTATCAAGTGAAGTTTATGTAATAAATTATGTTTAATTGTGTAATAAAAGATATGGGTTGTCATATTCTAGGACATGTAAATTTTTGTCATGGTATCACAAAGAAATAACATACAAACCTGGATAGCACATTGAGTTCTTTGTGTGTTTCCTTGGTGAGTTTCAGTTATGAAGTCAAACACAAATCACCCAATCATTGGTTGTGTCTGGTGAATCATTGTGTGTTTTCAAATGAACCCTAGGAGGTATCCTAGTATAAACTCAATAAAATTATGGTTCTAGGTGTTACAAACCTGGGATTAAAAGATCATAACTCTATCTCATGAAGCGATGAAGGATGAGCATCATGATATTACCATGGGTTGATCGCGTTTAATTAATCTTATTTACTTCTATTTTATTTTATCACTTTCATTTTATATTGTTATCTTTAATCATCAAACCCAAGTATTATAAAATCCCATTTCCCTTTTTTACTTTCATAATCACAACCACATTTTGGAATTAATGATCTAAGGCTCCATTGAGAGATGAACTAGGGTTGCTGCTATACTGTAGAAATTCTAGTTAAAACTAAACAACTAATTTGACGCGCTCGACAACGCGACCAGTAAACCCATAAATTACAAGTGTAAACATATACACAGTGTCCATTTTTTAATAAAACAAAAGTCTTTAAAATAAAAGTTGTTTTCCATTCCTAATTTTTTTCGTAATTTTTCCCTTGGTCTCGTCCTTGTCTCTATTCCACCTTATATCCTATGAAAAACATTTTAAAACTTGGTTTATCACAAAACCACCCATTATTAGTTAAAAATATAAACACCATTCCTTGTTTTATCATGAAACCAAAATTTATTGGTTTATAATTTAACTATAAATAATAATAATAAATTTCCAAGAACCATAACATAAATCATGAAATCATGCATCATAAAATTCTCTTTGAAGAAAATAAACTTTCCATTTTAAAATCATTTATTTTGAAAAAATGTGCACGTACAATGGAAAAAAATTTATTTGAAAGTAACCACATAAAAATATAAAGTTTGATTCAAAATATTATTGTGAAATTAAAGAGGTAAATTATATTTTTATCATATATGTCAAAAAACTTTCTTTTTGACTTTTGTAAAAAGAAACTTTTAATGAAGTTTTTTTAAAGTAAGGTCCCTTATAAATATCATATTATTGAAGTGAGCATTAATCAAATGAATATATTATGTGTATCCACTATAAATCCATATAAAACAAGTGTAAATTAAAAATAATAAAATAAAAATTCATTTCACACATAATATTAGCAAGACATTATCAATGAAGTTGATGTTTAACACAAATAATGAAAATTGGGTTAATAATTATCTTACATAAAACCTTAAAAGGATCCATTTTTGGGAAACATTTGAGAGAAATTTGAAATTTCCATTTTTAAAACATTTATTTATCTATAGATAATTTATGAAAATAATTTTAAAAACAAATAAATTAAATTGAAATATTTAGGAAATAAATATTTAAAACATTTAAAATGATTTTTTTAGTTAAAGAGTCCCTTACCTTGTGTCTGAAAGTTATGCAGTTTCTATTAATGTCATGGATAATATAATAAAATTCATTAATTACATAATTAATAAACTTTTACATCTATATTTTATTTATTATTATTTCATAAAGTTCATTTATGTCCTTTTCTTTAAGTTATAAAGATCAATTTATTCTTTTTGGGAGTGTTTTTTTCAATGATTCATGGTCAGTTCACTTGAGTATAATTATGGATGTTATTGTAAAAAGGAGATAAAACTCTAGAAGTAGATTGAAATGGTATTAATTTTCTTCCATACGTATAAAAAGTCCCATATATAATTTTTATTTATTGTCTGAGGATGATTAATTTAATAAAAATGATAATAACACATAGTTAATTTATTTTGGGTATTTTTATAACCATCACAAACAAGTTTTGTTTTATTTAATATTATATCTATATATTAGTTCCAAAACATGAAATATGTTATAATATACCTATTAAGATATTATTTAACGATAATAATTGTTTTATGGCCATTCTTGAAGTTTTTGATTGAAAACGAAAACTCATTATCCATGGAGATGGTTAATCGCCATAATTTGGACAATGATTTCGATTCTTTGAATAAGAGAATATAATAAAAGATATGGATATAAGATATTACAATATAAAAATAAAATAAAATTATATACATGATATATATTTATTATGATTTTATGGATTAATGAGGTGATTATAAGGTAGAAGAAAATAAATTAAGAGAGGTGGTTTGAAAAAGTTGCCTCTTGAATATCACCTCCTTCAAGGATCCCTTAAAGACCTTGGAATTGGTATTTTTTTTGTGACCATCAAAACTTTTACATGGTTATATTAGTTAGGATAGGTTTTTTAAGATATTTGAATATCCTCAAGTATTTTAATGAGAAATGGGGTGGTGAGGAGTGGTATTTATACTTGAGAAGGGGTAGTTTTAAGTGATTAAATAATGATTATTTTATAATTAAATCCAACCACATTTGGGTTGAATTAATTCTAATGAATTAGATTAATAATTAATGTTTTAAGTTATGTTTAAGTTTAATAATAACATTAAACACTAATTTAAAGTTTTAGTTTTTAGGTATTTAATCTTTTATCTCTTAACTTTAACCAATTTCATTATTTTACCTATACTTCGGTAAATATTTTTTTACTACAAAAACTTTTTTATTATTGAAAATAAAAATTAAATTAATAATATGGAAATCATGATAAAAAATATGGAATATATTTTACCAAATTCAATTCTAATAATTGGAAAAAATATATTTAAAATAAAACCTGCAAACGCGATGAAAAAACAGGTTTTCAAGAAGTGTGTTTTTCAAGGAAAAGGTGGTTTAATATTAACACTATAACTAATAACTATCATTGTGTGAAAATAAATTAATATTTAATTATATATAATATATAAATTTAATTTAAAACATTCCCCGTTAGTTATTATTTTAATTAATTAAAAAGGAGAGACATTATGCATTTTAAAACAGCTTTTAAAAAATAGTGTTTTTAAACACAAAAATAAAATTATTATAAAATACGATATAAAGTTAATTAAAAATAATTTAAGTTGTTTAAATATAAATAAATAATACTTATGTTACATGAAATAAAATTTAAAACATAATGGGTATTTTAAATCGTTTAATTTATTGAAAAAATTGATTTTTTTCAAAAATCAGTGATTTTCACTATTTATTGAAAACCCAATATTTTCCATAAAATCACAAAATTTCACCCAACGTAAAACATGATATTATTATTTTTAAAATAAATTTTATTTTATGAAACTCATTTTATAAAATTTCTAAAAATTAATTATAATATTTACTCATAAAATGTAATAAAACCCATTTTTTTAGAAATGTATTTTTTTGAAAAATAAAATGACTTTACTAAAGTTTTGAGTGACTGTTTGAGTTGAATTAATTAATAAATTATCAATGAGTGTAACCATTATATATTTCATAATTCAATTAATAATATTCATTCTCTCCAATTTAATTTATAGGTTATAATGATCACATTTAAATAAAAATATTTTATTGTTTGATTAAGCTCAGAGTTACGTATAGTGTATGTTATCGAGCATAGTATTTTATTTTAAAAATATAGGGTTATTATAGAGAAAGGTGTGATATATATACTGATCATAAAATTTTAATGTATATAATCACTCAAATATATTTGAATTTATAGCCAAGAATATGGTTGGAGGTGATTAAAGATTACGACTGCTTCATAAATTACCACCTTGAGAAAGAAAACAAGGTGAAAAATTATCTAAGTTGAAAGAATAATTCTAAAATATCTATCATGAAAATAAAAGAAGATTAAATATTTATGGATTTCAAAGGATAAATTTTTAAATCTTTAAGTAAGGGGATAAATATAATCTTTATCAAATGAGTGTTCAACCATCTATTCAAGTGATGATTAAAGAGGAATAGAAGGAAAATATAGAGCTGAAAACTAATATGACAAATGTTATTAATTTCAACCTTGATTGTGATGGAATTATTTGGTTCAAGAAACATGTATGTGTCCCTTCAATAATAAACTTGAATAATTATATATTGGATGATTCTCATAATTCATCATTCTCTATTCATCCAAGAAGTATAAAGATGTATAGAGATATGAAAAAGTATATATGGTGGGACAACATGAAAAGAGATATTGCTAAGTATGTATCTAGTTGATTGGTAAGTTATAAAGTTAAGGATTAGAGACAAAACATTAATGGGATGTTAAAACCATTACTGATAATATAATGGAAATGGGAAAACATCACTGTGGATTTTTTTCGTCAGACTCCCCACAACATCTAAAGGTCAAAATACAATTTTGGTTGTAGTCAACCATATTACAAAGTCAGAAAACTTTATTTTTATTAATTAATATTTCTTTCTTGATTATATTTATATAATATACATTAATTAATTGGTAAGGTTTTGTGACACCCCAAAACTAATATCTCATTTAATAGTAATATTATTGTTTTATTTTCATGTTATCCGAACAAATTTGCAAACTATAAATCCCAGAAATTTTATTTAAATAAAACACAGATACTCATAAGTATTGGATAATAAATCACTGAGTGTAAAATAAATTTCCTTCCATAAGCATTTACTTTTTCTAATACTCATAAGTACTGTATCTTAACCATGGATATTCTACTAGTCAAATATCCACCTGGTTAATTAATTATCATAAACATAATGAGGAAATGTATAATATCAGGCCCTGTCAAGACCTCATGTCAAGACTCTAAAATGTCAATGTCTTTGTTCCATGACCTGATTGTCTCATGAGAACTATCAATTCATCAGGGGGGCTTCATTAATCAATCCACAACACATTATACCGAGTTTACACATTTCTCATATGCCACAAAGATTTGTAAATTCAAAATGTACCATACCATTTTAAATATTTAATTTTCTCACTTCATATTATTCAAAGTGTCCTATACCACTTTGAATAATTTAATTCATAATTCCATAAAAGTTCATAAGATTTCTAATTACATTAAATATCATTTACATATATATAGTGAATCAGGAATATATGTATTAATTTCAGAACTATCAACTATGTGGCTATGTTATTAACTTGTGAGAATGATAAGAAGATTATGGAAACTAATGCACTAAAATAGATACAAGTTTTGTTACATAAAATGATAACCCTAAAATTCTAAGACGTTATTAATCAATACATGTTGTAATTTTACTTGAATGCAGAATAAATTAAAAAGATGAAGCAAATATTTTATGTGGGGTATTAAACTGATATATTCTCTTACATTTATTACTGAAATGATTTGGTATAACACATCACAAGGGTGTACATAATGCTAAAAATGGAAAGTGTGAGATTCAACCATAACTAACACCATTTAATATATATATATAAATAATCAATTCATACAAATCGATATAAAATTTACAAACCCCAAATATTATACTCATGTACTTCTCCCCAATTACTAAACACATCATAAGTATAATATTTGGAAAATCCACAATTTGGGTTTGTGTAAATTGTTCATGCAATAGGGTTTATATAAAGGGTATTATTTAAAAACACATATTTTGAAAACACATGTTTTATTATTTCTTAGTAATCCTTGGAAAATTATAAGTAAAAATGAGGACCAAAGTTTATCTACATACACGTATTTTCACAAATCTGAATACACATTATGTATTAAAAGTTTTACACCAAAATCCATTGACACCCTTATGACTTTAATATATTGGTCACATTAATTAACATGAGTCCCTAACACTTTAAATCTTAATATAAATTTTAAAAGGGTTTATTTATTAAACAATCTTACATAAATTTTTATGTAAACATATGTAACATACATGTATAACGAGTCCTATACCAAGGTTAGTTGGCACATTATTATTTACCAAACACATAAACTAATCATAGAAGTTCAATGTTAAAAGATTTAAAATTGGTCCATAAGGTGAGTTATACAAACTATATAATTATACACAACTGTGTATACAAATATATATATATATATATATAAGTTTTGTACAAAACATAATTCCTTATGTTTTAAAACTCTACTTAAACTTGAGACTCGGTGTTTAAAAGTATAAAAACTAGATATAATAAAGATTTATGTAAAACTTTATGGTTGTATATATATATATATATGTAACCGAATATATATAAGGTATGTAAACAAGTTTTTCATGGGATAAATTATGATTCATGTCTAATAATACCACATAAACCCGAAATCCAGAAGTCCTAAATCGGGTATAGAAGGGTTTATGTCTAAACTGCAAGTTTTTATACTTATGTATATGAGTATATATATATATATATATATAAATTTATACACCTTCAACACAACAAGTAAAAAATTAATTCCCTTACTGTGGTTTGAGGAGGAGTGGCTAGGCAAATCGTTGAAGGAGGCTTGCTGAGGTTTGAGGATAAGGAGGGAAAACTGAGGGAATGGGTGCAACCGGGTTATTTATAAACTATATTATATATAAAATATGATGAATAATTTAATGATACTACTTAAAAAACAAAGCCCTATATGGTTTATTAAAAGATCAGGGGGAAAGTGCTTGTGGAAGATGCGTGAAAGGAGGGGGACAGCGGGGTCACAGGTGTAGAAAACGAAGAGAAAGGGAGGAGTATGGCACTGGTCTGGCGCAGGCAGGAGAGGAAGTAGACAGTGCAGGGGAGAAAACCCAGAGAAAGATTGTATGGCGAAGATTAAACATGGAGAAGACCAGACAATCACGGTGATGCGGTGATTAAAAAAAGATTGACGGTCCTGATTAGATCGAGGTTCGTTCGGATGGCTTAGATCAACGTGGTGTTTTTAAAAAATCTCAGATGGCTGTGAATAAATATTGTAAGATCCAATTGATCAGGGAGCCACGGAGTTTTAAAATTTCTCGGATGGCCGAGATTAGATCCACGTCAGATCAGACGGCGCACAAAAACGAGGGAATAAACCACGGCCAGAGAGGATCAAGCGCCAGCCCGAAACGGACGGCCTAGATTGCTCGTGGCAAGATCTGATGGCCTGGATTGAATCCCGGACAAATTTCCTCATCCCACATTGAAATGGAGGGAGGTTTCTTAGCCCTTTATAATAGGGAGACTCTGATCAAACGCTCAGAAATTTCCTCCCTCCCCTCTCGGTACTGCCCCGTACCGAGTTCTGCGGGCACGCTCTTGTGCCCACCCACGCCTTTGTACTGCCTTACACGGCAGTGCCTCTGGTTCCCTCGTGATCTCCTATGTTCCCTTAGAGGTAGTTATGACCCCGCTCAGGCTGGCTTATGTTGAGGCTGAGGGCTAGGATCATCCGCCTAGTGCGTGCTGCCTCTGTCGGCCCGGCTAGAGGGTTGGCCCCTAGTGGGGTTTATTTTATGTTAAACTCTAATACTAAGTTTACACAAAAAATAGGTGCTTTTCAAAACGAAAATCCTTTAGTTTTATAAAAACTAAAGTTTTAAAATACAAAGTTATAACTTTAATATATCCATATGAAAACTTTTTATACTAGTATTATAGAAACCAAAACATAGTTTAGTTAAAACATTGTTTAAGCATTAATAATGAAAAATTTTATAGGATATTTGAAATATTTGTAGGATGTTTAAAATCCTCATCTCATTTTAAGATCACCTAAGTGTAGTTCAAAATATTACACCATTTTCTTTTTAAATTTCATAAGATTTTATATTATAACTTCAATTCATAACTTAAATATTTTTGGGAAAACTAAATTATACATAGATATTTTTAATTAATTGACCAAAAGATCGATGACTATAATTATAGCCGTTAGAACTCAACGGTCACAAGCATCTCAAACGGTCACCCAAGGGGCAATGGTCAAGTAGATGCCTTATAAAAACAAATATTAGGTTATCCAAAACTTAAGACAATTGAAGAGAATGGTGCTTTCTATACCACTGATGCTCAGTATGGTTTTCATGATTCTGGTTGTGATGTTCTTCGTTATGACTGACCTGAAGGATCATCTTTATTTACTAGGTCTCTCCGTTGTGTTGGGTGTTCTCCCCATGACTTTGATAGGGTTTTTAGTAGGTTATTTTGGTTAGTATGGTTTTCCTTTGGTCTTGGTGTATTGTAAACACTTCGGTGTTTTATTTAAATAAAATGTCTGGTATTTATAGTTTGCAAATTTGTTGGGATAACATGAAAATAAAACCATAATATTACTATTAAATGAGAGATTAGTTTTGGGGCGTCACAATATTCCCCTCTATAACAAATTTCATCCTTGCAATTAATTTCATATAACCACACTAAAATAAACCCTCTAACGTTATTTACCACATCCTCCATCGTAGAGGATCCTCAGGGGTGGCCAGCTAAATATCCATGTTGGTGTTCAATTCTTCTGCTTCCCTAGCCCAAGAACACCTCAGACAGTATGCGTTAAACTCATTCAGTGTACACTCAGGCTTCCAGAGGGAGACTCTAATGGTAGAGAGTTCAGAGATGTCTGAATGGACAACCTCTCTAAGGACTCATCGGACCGTCTCTTGTCTGAGAATGTCAATGACATCAAAGTGGTAAATTAAACTGATGCTTAGGATTTGGTACATATAGGTTGCGTGTAGGTCCCCTTCTAAGTCAGCCTCTTGAAACCTTACATTGGCTGTGAAGTTTCAGGATTGAGTTAAGCATAGAAAAAGACCTTCATGGTACTTTCCACTTCATCTATACTCAGCGAGTTGAGCATTGGCTATATGGTGGTAGATGTAGGCATTCTCGTGGCAGGATCAGAGAATGTCTGGACTGTTTGATATCCCATAAAGATTTTTTGCACGTTCTTTATAGGTTTGAGAAGGGAAGGTAATCTTCCTCATAGGTTCTGACCATAATGGACTCTAATAGCTAAAAGGGAAGAGATAAAATGTGGGTTTGTCCTTCCATCTGTAAATAGAAATTTTTCATGAAAGTCCATTCTATGAAACACAAATACTAAAAGGTAGAATAAAGAAGAAACAAATTGTATTTTTATAAAAACAACTGGTACAATGCACCCAGAATTAATGGTTTCCCTAGTTCCCAATTACACGAATCCCCAAAAAAAATTCAAAAATCTCAATCTACCTGAACCAAATGCAACCAGAGAAATCTGGTTCAATCTCATGGGCGCACTTATGGTGCATCTAGAGTGTGACATGAGGGGTGTATAACTGAGAGACATCAGTATGTACTTTATGTCTGTATACAGAATGGGAAGCTTCAAATTCAAGGATTTCAAATTCCATTACTTGACCATAATGGTCATAGGACAAGACTTGGAACATATACGCTATGTGGAGGTCTCCCGCTGCTGCAGCTTCTTGGAAATGCATAATAGACTGGATTCATTCCACTGTAGTGAATCATCTAAAAATTCCCTCGTAGTACTTTTCCCGATGTGCGTAGGATGGAAATTGGGTCTGCATCATAAATAGGTAGTCTAAACCCGCTCCTCAGTAGATTTGAAGTACATATGGAGAGTTGGACACGTCGTAGATGTGTTTTCATGTCATACGAATATGGGAATAGTTTACAAAGTCATTGTGGATGGATATGGAAATTATGGTTTCTAGGGCCTCAATAGGAAGAGACAAAAGGCTGGTATTTCCATTTTCCATCTAAAAATTAGGAAAACATCATACTTACTAATGCTTAAGTAAATTTTTCTTTGTTAAGTTTCAGTTTTCCTGAGTTATAAACCGAATCCTTTGATACCAACTATGACACCCCAACTCCAGAATACCCAGATCCAGTGCCTTGAAACATGATGTGTGAGTATTTAAAAAAACCATGCACTGATATTTTACACATCATATCCCATATAGAGGATCGATTCAGTTCATGTTCTGGGAAACAAACAACTTCTGACAAGCTTCTTCAGTTGAAAACTTTCACCTGAAACTTTTATTACAAAAACGTTGGGTGAGCATACGAATGCCCAGTAAGGGGTTTCAAAATAACATAATATACCAATTATAACTTTTGAAAACATTCCTTAAAACTTTCCATAAAACATTTTTCTTAAGAAATGTTGTAACACATATAATGTATCATAACAGTACTCTAAGAAATAAAAGTGCACAATTAAAAGCATACTAACAGAATTACAAGGAAACATGATTCAATTATGGGCATGCTCATTCAGAGTAATAATTAAAATACATTCTAGATAAGTATGACATATGGATATACAAGTATAAATTTAATAACTAAAAGTGATACATAAACAGAGTTTTCACGTAAAGGTAATAACTTCAATTTCATTCTTTACTACTGTGGAATATACACTAGCTAATAAATCATTGAGTGTAAAATAAACGTCATTCTATAAGCATTTACTCTTTCTGATACTCATAAGAATTGTCTCTTAACCATGGATATTCTACTAGTCGAATATCCACTTGGTTAATTAATTATCATAAACATAATAAGGAAATGTATAATATCAGACCCTTTTAAGACCTCATGTCAAGACTCTAAAATGTCAATAACCTCATGCCATGACCCGATTGTCTCATGATAACTATCGATGCATCAAGGGGCTTTCATTAACTGGTCACCAACCCATTATAAAGAGTCTACACATTCCTCATATGCCACAAAGGGTCATATATTCAAAATGTCCCATACCATTTTGAATATTTAATTTTCACATTTCATATTATTCAAAGTATCTCATACCACTTTGAATAATTTAATTCATAATTCCAAAAATGGTCATAATATTTCTAATTACATTAATTATCATTTATATATATATATAGTGAATCCGGAATATAAGTATTAATTACTGCGTGGCTATGTCATTAAATGGTGAGAATGATAAGTAGATTAATTCACTAAAAGAGATACAAGTTTTGTTACATAAAATGACAACCCTAAAATTCAAATACTATTAATCAATATATGTTGGAATTTCACCTAGATGCATAATCAATTAAAAATATGAACAAAATATTTCAGCTGGGTATTAAACTGATAGATTCTCTTATATTTATAATTTAAATGCTTTGGTATAACACATTACAAGGGTATACATAATTCTAAAAATGGAAAGCATGATATTCAACCATAACTAACACCATTTAATATATATATATATATATATATATAATTAATTCATAAAAATGGACATAAAATTTGCAAACCTCAAATATTATACTCATGTACTTCTCCATAATTACTAGACACATCATAAGTATAATATTTGGAAAATCCACAATTAGGGTTTTTGTAAATTGTTCATGCAACAGGGTGTATATAAAGAGTAGTGTTTTAAACAAAAAATATTTTGAAAACACATGTTTTATTATTTCTTAGTAATCTTTGAAAATTATAAGTAAAAAATGAAGACCAAAGTTTATCTGCATACACATATTTTCACACATCCGAATACATATTATGTATTAAAAGGTTTAAAACAAAATCCATTGACACCCTTATGACTTTAATATATTGGTCACATTAATTAACATGAGTCCCTAAATCTTTAAATCATAATATAAATTTTAAAAGGGTTTATTTATTAAAAAATATTACATAAATGTTTATGTAAACATATGTAACATACATATATAACCGAGTCTTATACCAAGGTTATTTGGCAAATAATTATTCACCAAAAACATAAATTAATCATAGAAGTTCAATGTTAAAAGATATAAAATTGGTCCAGAATATGAGTTATACAAACTATATAATTATATAAAATCATGTATACAAATATATATATATATATAAGTTTTTTACAACACATAATTCCCTATGTTTTAAAACTCTACTTAAATTTGAGACTCAGTGTTTAAAAGTCTTAAAACTCGATATAATAAAGATTTATGTAAAACTGTATGGTTGTAAATATATATATATATACCTAACTGAATATATATAAGGTATGTAAACAAGTTTTTCATGGGATAAATTATGCTTCAGGTCTAATAATACCACATAAACCCGAAATCCAGAAGTCCTGAATCAGGTATAGAAGGGTTTATGTCTGAACTGCAAGGCTGTATACTTATGTATATGAGTGAGTGTGTGTGTGTGTGTGTGTGTATATAT